>OX454525.1:101622592-104589063 GCA_949715645.1 Portevinia maculata
AAACGACCGCACGGAGTATGAAGACGACGGGGCAAGCATTTCGTCAGCCGTGGTAAACACTTCAAATAGGCGACAAGCAAGTTAATTGCCTGCTGAAGTTTTTAAAGAGAGAAGTAGAATCTCTAGAAAAGGCGAACGAAGCGAAGATTCATCCATCTCGCTCCCTTTCTACGAACACAAATACGAAACCTGTCAAAACGGCACTGGGTTGTTTACTTCCGAAAAGGGGGAAAATTGTTTATTTTGTAATGCAACAAATCACGAAGCTAAGGACTGCGGATGTTCGAAGGGTTTGGGTTTGCCTATTGTAGGAACACACCGTTTGAGCGTTATACCGTTTTGGAAGCGAAAAGCCTAAGCCCAGCAAGCTATGCAACAGAGTTCGAATAGTACTTCGCAGCCAATATGATGACCAAGCTGTAGTGCTGGACGCTATTGAAGTTCCTGCTATTTGTTTTGATGCGTTGTTAGCGCCCACTAACGAAAAAGCAATTTCATCCTGCAAGCTGATTTTAGCAGACAAATGTGCTCACGGCCAGCAACTGGAGGATGGAATCAGGGTGCTTGTCGGTGCCGATACATATTGGCAGTTTGCGACAGGAGAACACATACGTCTTACGGAGAAGTTAACAGCGATCAATACCATTCTGGGGTATACAATTCAAGGACCATCGAACATGGAATCGAAAGCTTCCAGCTCTTGTACGATATCGCTTAACGTCTGTGCCTGCGATGATATAGAGAGATTTTGGAAGCTCGATGTATTGGGAATACTTCCAGATGACAAGAAAGGGGTAAGTGGTGATGTTTCCTTACATATTTATAGGAAAGGTGATAGGTTTGAGGCGTCCCTCCCTCGGAAAGGCATACCTTCCTCGCTTCATAACAACAGAACTGGTGCCTACGTACGATTACAATCGCTTATTCGAAAGCTATGCTCAGCTGGAAAGGTTGCCGAATACGATGCATGTATGAGGGAAATGCTGTCTGCTGGCTCCAGACGAATTGATTGATGAGAACCTTGTCTACTATATGCCTCACCGTCCGGTGTACAGAGAAGATAAAGAAACCACGAAGCTTCGCATTGTCTTCGATGCTTCGGCTCATGGGCCGAACCATTTATCACTTAATGATGTTTTGGAAGTAGGAGAGAATTTCTTGCCTGATCTATTGGTAATTCTTTTAAATTTTCGAGTGGGAAAAATTGGACTCATAGCAGATATTGAGAAAGCATTTCTGCAAATTTTGCTTCAACCGTCTGATAGAGACAGCCATCGCTTCCTTTGGTTTGCCGAAAAGATAATCAACGAGAAGGTGTTGCCTGTAATTAGAATTTACCGAATGGCACGGCTTACATTTGGCGTAAAGAGCAGTCCTTACATTCTTGGCGCTATGATCCAAGAACTGATCAAGGAGGCTATGTTGAAGTTCAAAGAGCTATATGGGTCTTCAAACAAAGATGATGAGAAGATGCTGCGTTATCAACAAATTTGTTATCTATTGAGAAAAAGCTTTTATATGGATGATTTTGTTGCATGCGTTGATAATGAAGACTTAGCAATGGAAGTTTATCGCGAAACCACAAACATTTTTAGAAGCGCCTCTATGACATTGCGTAAACGGAATTCAAACAACGCCCGTGTTCGAGAGTGTTTTGAGGAAAAACAACTATTTCCAGCTTCGCCTAAGGTACTAGGTTTGCGATGGGTAATAGCAACAGACGAGCTTGCAGTAGATCTTAGCCCTGTTCTGAATTTCTCTCTCCGTGGACGGTTCGTCTTAAAATTCTGTTCCAAAGAATATGTCGTGAGAAGCTGGATTGGGATGAAAATTTATCATCAGATTTGCAAAGTATTTGGACGGCGTGTCGGAACGAGATAAATGAATTAACCGAAATGGCCATTCCCAGGCATTTTTTAACGAACGAAAAATCAACCCAAGTTCACGTATTTGCTGACGCAAGCCAATTTACTTATGGAGCCGTAGCCTACGCAAGGACCGAGAGCCATTCCGGAAAGGTATGCGTGCGGCTTATTTGTTCGAAAAACAGAGTTGCGCCTCTTAAAAATGATAGTCAGAGCGAACTGACTATACCAAAGCTAGAATTAACGGCTGCGTTGATCGCTGCGCGCTTATTAACCTATTTGCAGACCAATCTTCGAATCGAATTGGCGATGTTTATTTATAGACAGACTCTCAGATCACTCTGTACTGGATTCTGGGATCAAACAAACGCTGGAAGCCCTATGTGGAGAACCGAGTTAAGGAAATAAGGGTTTTGTCAAAAATATCGTCCTGGAGACATTGTCCTGGTGTGGAAAATCCTGCGGATTTGCTTACAAGAGGTGTCAGTGCGGCGACTCTCATAAATTGATCGATTTGGTTGAACGGGCCTTCTTGGCTAAGGGGAGGAACGGATCGGCTGGTCATTAACTACAAACGTAAATGCAGTTTCATTGTGCGCTCTGTCTTCGCATCGAAAGCTGAAAAGTTCAGCAAGTGGAGACATATACTACGTGTCACAGCCTGTTGTTTCCGAGCCGTTAATGCGTTTAGAAAGATTCCTTTTGGATCTCAAATATCGGCTGAAGATATTGATCGGGCTGAAAGGTACTGGATCGGCCAGGTGCAATGCGAGCACTTTCGGAGGGAAATTATATCTCTTCAGCGAAAAAGAGGTATACCTCCTAATTCAAATTTATTATCTCTTCTCCCATATTTAGACGATGCCGATCAGTTGCTGCGGGTGGGTGGTCGTCTCCAAAATGTTGAAGACGAGGTAAACATTGCCCATCCCATCATCTTACCGAAGGCATCCCATATAACCAAACTTATAGTTGCTGATGCTCATCAAAGGACATTCCATGTCGGGACAACAGCAGTACTTTCTGATTTGCGCTCAAGATACTGGGTCATTAAGGGTAGGCCGCTGGTTAAAAGCGTTATTAAAAATTGCTTTGTGTGTAAGATGCTTCGAGGATAGGATTCTGTCATCAAAAGCTTTCGATGTGACTGGTGTCGACTTTGCCGGTCCCTTATACGTGGTGGATAGCGCTGGACAACGTAAGAAAATTTATATACTTTTATTTACATGTGCAGCAGTTCGAGCTGTACACCTTGAATGTACAAACAATCTAACAACAGAGGACTGCATTCTTGCAATTAGGCGTTTCATTGCCAGGCGAGGTATTCCTCGCATAATGTACTCTGACTATGCCACAACCTTCAGAAAGCTTCATCGGAATTGCAGCAACTTAGCGATGTACGAAGGAGTGAACGTTTTTTGGGGTTCTTGAGTGATTCTCGGATAAAGTGGAAATTCATCGTAGAACGAGCTCCAAGGTGGGGCGGGTTTTGGGAGCGATTGGTAGGGGTCGTCAAATCGGCTCTACGAGCGGCTGTACGACGAGCTACATTAAACAACGACCAGCTGCACACTTTGCTCACGGAGGTTGAATGTGTTGTAAACTCGAGGCCGTTAACGTACTTGGGGGATGACCCATTGCACCACTTACGCCTGCACACTTCCTCAACGGAGCCTACAGTTTTCCAGATGAAGCCTTATCTGACAACCAAAATGCTAATTGAGAAAGAAGTTCGATTTTTTCAGCCGAAAAGCAGAGGCCCCTGAACTATTTATATGCAAAATTTTAAAGTTCGGTTTTGGCTGAGAAAGTAGTAAGAGTTAAAAGCCATGTAGGGGGCGCTGCAAATTAGAGGTCACCCACTACTTTGATGGGTTATAAATTGAAATGGGAAAGGATTATGCTTAACTGAGACAACCTGTATAAGTGCAAAAATTTCATTTCTGGCTTAATTGAAAACGATGTTAGAGTTAAAAGCCAATTTAGGGGCGCCGCAGTGTATGTGTGCGAAATTTCGAAGTTCTGGCTCAATGGAGGAAGAAGTTAAAATTCAAAGTCATGTAGGGGGTTGCATTTTGTTAATTTTTACATAAAGTGCAGAAGCGCCTGAAATATATATGTGCAAAATTTCCAAGGTATAAAGTTAGATTTTAAGGTTTGTAGTGTAGTGGGCGTTGTTGTAGTCGGTCGACTTTTACATCCGAAAAAGCAGAAACCCTTGAAAAATATTTGTACAAAATTTCTAAAATTTCTAAAATTTCTAAAATTTAGCTTAATTTGGAAAGAAGTTTGAGTTAAAGAAAAAACTGAAGCAGTCGGTCGATCGTGCATTTCAACTTTTCTGCGATTCGATTAAAATTCTGGCCACCTTGCTCACATGTTCGTTCTTGTTGTGTACCTACACTACTCTAAATCGTGTGATCCTGATTTTCTAATCGAGCTGGTCTCATGCGACATACAATACGTCAAACAAATGTTCAAATATCGAAAGTGATATCTCAAACATCAAAAGAGAAATTTCGTTGACGTTTTTTTAGTGTTCATACGAAAATTTTAGACATCGTCCAATTTCATTCGTCTTCTTCCTTCATATCCCTCCCAATATTGCCTTTTTAACAGGGTTAGTGGGATCTCTCTTTTGAACTGACAGTACCAACTGAGCCGGTCGCGCTCCAGCTTTTTCAAGATATATTCTTTTGACGTGAAGGCTTCCTCGGATCTTGGAACTTCTTCTTCGGTCAATCTTTGTTGCTCCTGCTGTCATGCAAAGCATCTTCATCTCAGCTGCCGATAATTTGCCCCCTACTTTTTGTACGCTGTCCAACATTGTGAACCCTATATGAGCAGCGGGCGCACAACTGGGATGTAAATCCTTCCTTGCAGCTTAGGGACATTTTTCGATCACAGAAGATGGCTGAATTTTTCCGCTACTTCATCCACCCTCTGCTTACAAGATGCTTAATGTCATCTTCACAGCTTGCTTCTCTATTGATCATAGATTCCAGATATTTGAACTTTTCGCACTGCCATTCATATGAATGTCTGGAACAGGTCGAAGTGAATCAAAGACCTGGTAGCACAACCATTCCGTTTTTTCGGACTAATACGATACCCATTCCCATCCAAAACTTCCAAGCATACATCAATTGCTCATTAGGCGTTTTTCTTTTTTAGCCCCGAGTGGGGAACAGAGCGGGGCCCGAGCGATCAGAGCTCGCTCCGAGCTGAACATAACCTGAGCGCTCCGAGCTAATTACGAAACAGAATTGGGCACTGAACTGTCATTAGATAATTTTTTTTCTATTAATTTTCAAAATAGTCAGGATTGCTTCTGAAATTGGTGTTTGCCAAGGATTGTTCCATTTAAATTATAATTTCTAGTAAATAAACTATGGAAAAAGCACAAAATAATGAATGAAGTCAGCCGCGATCAGCTTTTCGCTCGATGTGCTCGGTCATTTTTAATCGAGCTCATCGAGCGAGCCCTGAGCTAGCTCAGAGATAAAAAAGAAATACAAATTTTGTGCTCAGAGCGCTCCGAGCTAAAAAAGTAGCACAGTTCTTTTTTTGACAGCTCAGTGCCCCGCTCGGAGCTAAAAAAGAAAAACGCCTATTGCAGGGACGTTTGATCATCGCTAATGATGGCTCCATCTTCAGCAAAGAATAACTGATGCACTTTAAAGTCTGTCACTTTTCTTTCAAGCAGACAATCAAGGACTGTAATAAATATCGAGGGATTTAAGACGCTTCCCTGGTGTACACCGGCTTTGATTGTGAACTCCGTACATGCCCATGAATAAAGATAAACGTAACGTGTACGATTTGTTCTTCAACTGATTTACCAAATCTGACATCTTTGCCGATTTCGGCGTTTGAGACGCCAATCGTAATTTTCGCATCATGCACGGCAGCAGTTTGTAGGTGCGTGTGCTTAATTTGCTACGGAAGGGGCGTGATACCGTGAAAGCATATAAGGCTTATACACTTAAGTTTAAAAATTGGAAATTGAAAAACTTTTGTCACAGCGCAAATTACATATTTTTTAAGCGACACTAATAAAATTCATATATTTTAAGCTTTCTTACTCACATGCAATTAGTTTAAGTTTTTTAATTGCACTCGTCATCAGTCACTAGCCCTATGTCAAACTATGATTACAAGATTCATTATGTACATATATTGCAGACAAAATATAATACATTTTTATTTTGTTCATCGTTATAATAAAATTCCATTCCGATAATTATAAGTCAACTTAAATAAATCAAATCATTCATACTTGAAAACAGAAGAATTACATAATACCAAAAATTAACTCTACGTATTGCAGAGCTGTAATTTTGGGACTATAACGGTATTTATTTACCAAGATGGGCCAGAAGAGACTGTATGACAATGAAATTCCAAATTTAAACGGTAAACAATTCTTTGTCGACGACATTGGAGCATTTTCAGTGATAAAAACTAATGATATCATAATACCAGGAATAGCAAGAAATACATACATATTAAAAGACAACTTGAGGGTCAATAATCTTCTTTAAATTAATGCTTGTAAATTCAAAGTAGTAAATAAATGAGTCTAATTTTTTTTTAACTCTACCAATATCTTTGTAGGCATAGACTTTTTCTTGCACTCAAGTTTCGTGTGATTATGGGATAAACAAATTTATTTATAAACCATTTCTCATCAAACAGAATTCAAGAAGATGATATCATAATAGTTCTGCCCTTGACTGCCACGCACATTGATATTTTCCAACATAGCTTACATCAAAGGAACAGACAGACAACATTACTTTCCCCCGCCTTTGATAATTTTCCTAAACATAAACTTCTATATTTATTTGAACGAAGATTATGCAACATATATTGTTAGTCGTCGGACTCGATTCAAGATTTTGCATTCGTGTGCCCTACACTAACAAAGTTGACCTATTTTAGGGAAACGTTCATTCCTCCAACGCACACCCACCCACATGTGAGTACATATTATAGTTGCGGAAGTAGGTCAAACAACGAAAATCGATAAGATATTATGCGTGACACGTTGAAGGGCGCAATAATTCAGAGCTAATTGAGTCAAGTTTGTTCTATTGAAGCAAAATGTTAATGAGATGGAAATTTGCTGAAATGAAGAACGCATTGTCAGAGCCGGTTTAATCACTAGCAGCGCCCAGCGGCGAGATTGCTACGGCGGCCCCTATCTGGTAACCAAACCTATGCGAAAAAATTAGATTTTAATTTTTATACTTTATTAACAAAAAAGCAAATACATATTTACGATTACAATCAACAATTTTGTATATTTTGAGAATAGTCGGATAGCACGGCATTGCCGTCTGCCGGATTGGGATTAAGAAACCAGACGGTTAAAATAAATAAAGATAGCTCAATGAATTAAAATACAAGAATGAAATTATAAATAATAATAATTAAAATTACTTTTTTTCAAAAACAGGAGTATACATTTCTGAACAGCTTACTTAACGGACCCCGACCCGTGAGTGGTCTTTGCCTGAGACCCTGCAGCCATTTGTGAACAACGAAAAGAACCTAAGGCATGTAAATAATGAAAAGAAAAGCAAATTATACCAATATTGAGTAGGTAGGTAGGCGTGCAAAAACTGCTGGTCTCTTAACTTCGATTTCGTGCTAAGTGTGCGCTAACATAACTTCCTTTTTGAAGTAAAACCTCTTTATGCACTTGACTTGGGAAGTAAGCTGGTGAATGCGTGACGAAAGCGTTACGAAAAGTGTGATCGGCGAGGTTAATAGGGAGATATAAGTTAGTGAAGATAGAAAGAGAGAGAGTAACGTTTCGTATAGCACTGTAGGGGCAAGAGAGAGAGGTGCGAACACACATTTTCTTTCCCTCTTTCTCTAATTGCCAGTTACGTTTCGTATATCTAAGACACAGTGCAGGCCTATTGTCTGTATCACACTGTAGGAGCAAGAGAGAGCAGTGCGCGCGCACATTTTCTGTCTCTCTTCCTCGCATAAAATATATATATATCTCAGTCATCAATTGGTGATATGTGTGTTGCTCATTGTGTTTTGGACGATGAAATATACACTTCGCTTCAACTGAATAAGCACAAACATTTTCTAAGCTACGTTGTCCATTTTTTCAAAACCTTGTGCCGTAATATATCATTTGATGATGCTAACTGTTTGTTTATGGTGTTGACAAAATAAATCGGAAAGAATAATTCAAAAAGTACCGCTATTTTTTCTCTGGTTCCCTTGCAAAGCATTCAATATGGAAAAATGCAGTTTTATTTTGCGTCAACTGAATAGACACAAATATTGAAATTGGAAATAAATGTTATTGGGATTAAATGAAACAAGTTTTTCTTAAAAATGTTTTTTTTATTGGTTAATAGTGGATACTGCTGCCTTTATTCGTAATAGTTTCGTAAATTCGATCCGGCATGGAATCGTACAGCATCTTTATGTAGTCCAGCAAAATTTCCCTCTAGGCCAATTTAATGGCTGCAATAAGGGATTCTCTGTCCTCAAACTGACGGCCAGACTCATAAACTTTTCGTACTAACTTGCTAAATGAGATGCCCATCTCAAGGCTATTGTTGAATAAAATAAAAATACAAATACAAATACAAAAAATACTAACCATCCCCAAACGTTTTCTATAAGGTTCAGGCTCGGTGAGTACGGCGGCCATTGAAGCAATTCCACATTCCGCTCCTCTATCTAATTTTATACTATGCGCGCCGTGTGGATGGGGGCGTTGTCCTGCTGAAAATTTCAGTTTATGGGTCCAAAAATGCCTTAACATTTAGGGAAATTTCTTTTCAAATTTCCTTTATAACTTAACGCAGTAATTTTTGAGGTTTTTAACTCAAGCTCAACAGTGCCATAGTAGCTAACTGCTCCCCATACCATATCACTTAGATGACTATGATGCCGCGCTAAAAATCGTTCTTCTTTCCTCACATCGTGGAAGTAATAATTAAACCCATCAGGGCCATCAAAATTAAACTTCTTCTCACCCGAAAAAACAACGTGACGCTATTCATTTTTAAAACTCATATGGAGTCTAGAGAATTCTAAGCACATACACTTCCGTTTCTCGTTAAGTGTTGGTTTCTTTTAAATTTTCAACCGTTTTAGATGTTTGGCACTATTGATAACCCTTCGCACTGTTGAAACGCTTGCTGTAAACACCGGCTTTTTGCTTTATTTTTGCCGCAGAGTCGCAAGAATTGGAAGCACATTTTAAAATTGCTCTTCGATCAACTCCTGTTGTTGCCGTTTTTTGACCTCCTTTCATGTTTTTTACGTACGAATCTTTGCTCCTTAAATAAGAATAGACCACACTAAAACTTCGTCCAATTTTGTCAGCTATAGAACGCCCGGATAGTCTTTGTTTTTTTTAGTAAATCGATTTGAGCTCTTTCAACACTATTTAGAAATTTTGATCTACCTGTTTTTCTTTGAAATACAATTAATCAAATAAAATTCACTTAAAGCACTTCAACTGTTGATCTAATGTGTCAATCTCCACAGAATACTCATAACCAGTGAAAATAATGACCTTGTGTCTATTCAGTTGACGCAAAATAAAACTGAATTTCTCCATATTGAATGATTTGAAGGGAACCAGTTAAAAAATAGCCGGACTTTTTGAATTATTCTTTCCGATTTATTTTGTCAACATCATAAACAAACAGTTAGCATCATCAAATGATATATTACGGCACAAGGTTTTGAAAAAATGGACAACGTAGCTTAGAAAATGTTCGTGCTTATTCAGTTGAAGCAGAGTGTACATCATAATGATAAGAGAAATAATAAAAAACAAATTTGTTTCTTTATTATTCTGTGATTATTTTGATTTTACCACAACTTATATTTATTCTAATTTCTGCGCTACGCGTTTCGAAACGAAAATTTCATCTTCAGGCGCTTTTTCCATTGTTTTGTTATTTTTATATATTATGTTATTTTGTTTGACAGTTTGTCTTATGTATGCTGGTGTCAGTTAACACGATACAACACGCGCATGTCCAATCCACACGACAACCATAATAGCTGCATCAGCAGTTTCCCACGATATGCAGTAGATCCAATGGCAATGACTGGATACCCGATACGAGCGGATGCACGCGCAACGAATGAACCTGGCGACTCAGCAGATTGGACAGTGCAAGGCGAGGCTACCTGCGATAGCTTTTTGGATGAGGTATTTAATGTTAATTCGGATGTGAATGAATATAGTCGCAAATATACAATTTATTATAACGTGGTAAAATAGTCTTTCTTTGAATATACGAACTTGTTGGACCAGCCGAAGGTTGGTGTTCGATTTTTTTGTAGTCCTCGGAAAGGACATTTTTAACTGGCGCCCGAGCAGGGACCGGCATTAAAACTGTGTCCTTTTTGCCTGTGGATCTGTGCAAGTCAAATACGCTCTATCGAGTGAACGTCACTGTTAACATGGGAACACAGATGACCATTTTTGACAGTAAGCACAAACAGTCTGCATTCACATGGGAACATGCGGACATCCTAGAAGGCTAAAGGATACGGTGGTGATGGTTGATCGTGCCATTAGTAGGTTGCCTGCAACTAAACGGGACTAACACGACACCTCCCGAAAATGCCGGTTCCTAACGAGTAATTCGTGTGATAATCGATTTTTAATAGTAATTTCATTCTCTTTTCGACAGTAAAAAAAAAAAAAAAAAAAATATGAAGATAATCTTTCTGAACATAAGGATTTGCTTGCTTGCATTGACCGTCCAGAGTTTTCAAATCTACGACTACAAGGCACCAATAGTCTCCATAAAGGATGGAAAGGCGTGGATAATCGACGGGTATTTCAAGCTCGTTCACGTCATCGATCTGGAGAAATTCGAGAACGTGCTGAACCTAATTACAGATGCAACGGCGAACCTCTCCGCTGGAGGGGAGAACAAATCGATCATTCAACTTCATCTGCGGAAGTCAAAGGAGCGCATCGACCTACTGAAAGCCAGATCCCCTAGGAAGGCAAGGTCCATCGATTGGATTGGCTCCGCCTGGAAATGGGTAGCAGGTAACCCTGATGCAACCGACTGGAACAACATTCTTCGAAGTCAGGAAAATATAATAGAGAGAAACAACCACCAATATAAAATTAACGATGAACTATTCAGAAGCATGGATAACTTCACCCAGAAAATCAACCAGGTGATCGATCGGGTCAACATGGGGATTAGAGACAAAATCGAGGGCCATTACGAACAGGGCTTATTAAACGAGGTTTTGATCCTGAAAGAAGAAATAAACGAAATTGTACGAGCTTGCCAAATGGCAAAAAATGGAATGGTCAATACGAACATTCTAGATGGAGAAGAAATAAGTAGAATAATTAGCGAACTCGAAACTCTACCTTACGAGAATGAAGTCGAAGCCATAGAGCACGGAACACCATCGATCTACACCAATAATTCAATCTTGTTATACGTTCTTTCAATCCCCAAGGTAAGAAACGCAGACTACAATGTGTTGCTGACTAGGTCATCGATTATTGAGGGGAAACAAGTCAACTTAGAATTTGACAGGATGCTTATTAACCATAAGGAAACGTACGGCTTAGTTGGCAAGTGCTTATCCATAGGTAACTCGACGGTGTGCAGAGAAGAGGCACTAAGGAGAATCCCAGAAGACGACTGCGTATCTAGGCTCCTAAAAGGTGGAGAGGCGGGATGTACCTTTCATTCAAACAGCAACGAGGTCATCGAACTCGTTAAAGATGACACAATCTACCTGACGAACTTCAATGGCACTTTACTCTCTAATAATATTTCAAGGTCTTTATCAGGTACTTACATCATCCAGCTGAGCAACGAAACAATCCAGCTCAAAGACAGGACGTTTACAAGCTCTATATTGAGCCATCTTCAAGCTCTCCCTCCAGCGATGTCGAATATCACCACCAAAGGACATACGATTGATCTGGGATATGTGCATAGCCTGAGCGTCAAAAATATCGAATGGCTAGGTAATTTAACCCATAAAGCGAACATTTCTTTAATTACAGACTCGACTTTATTCCTCCTGATTCTAATCCTTGCCTGGTGGGCATTACGAAGTTTCAATGCTGGGTCAAAGATCCCAAGACTAGACCTTCACCTACAAGGACCGCTTCCGGTTGGCAACCAACACCCGGCCACTGACCTTGCATAACTTACCAGATCTACGGGACGTAGATTTTCGAAGAGGGAGGAGTTAACACGATACAACACGCGCATGTCCAATCCACACGACAACCATAATAGCTGCATCAGCAGTTTCCCACGATATGCAGTAGATCCAATGGCAATGACTGGATACCCGATACGAGCGGATGCACGCGCAACGAATGAACCTGGCGACTCAGCAGATTGGACAGTGCAAGGCGAGGCTACCTGCGATAGCTTTTTGGATGAGGTATTTAATGTTAATTCGGATGTGAATGAATATAGTCGCAAATATACAATTTATTATAACGTGGTAAAATAGTCTTTCTTTGAATATACGAACTTGTTGGACCAGCCGAAGGTTGGTGTTCGATTTTTTTGTAGTCCTCGGAAAGGACATTTTTAACTGTGTATATTGTTGTTTGTTTTTTTTTTTGTTTATCCTGCTTTGTCTTATGTGTGGTTTTATTCTTGTTGCGTTATTATCTAGGTGCTGTACTTGAGTGCGGTGTCATATAGTGCGTTTGTTTTAAATAATAATTTGTCGTTTAGTAATCTGTACTCTTCTCCTTCGTTGGCTTTGTATATTTCATATTCTTCAAGGGCGTCAAGTAGTCTGCTCTTCTTACATATGTGGATGGATGAAAGGTTTGGTTTGAAGTCGGAAAAGTTGTGATTGTTGTCAATTAAGTGTAGAGCGTAGTTGGACTTTGTATTTTGTTTTGGTTTATGTTCTATGAATCTTTCGTAGGAGCTTCTTCCTGTCTGTCCTATGTGATATTTGTTACAGTCGTCGCATTTGACAGACACACAACTGGAGACAAAAAACAACAATGAATCATAATGGTAGGTGTTTACATTTCGCCCAATAACACAGTTAATAATAATATAAAGTTTTTATATAAAAGACTTATGATTCACGGTCGAGTAGGATCTGAAGAATTAGGAAAAAAATATCATATGTTGAAACTAATTTTAGCACAAGATTTCAATGTTAATTTCGCGTCCGGACAACTCTTGGTAAACTGTCTACAAGATAAATTAGAACTACAAATGAATAATAACCGAAATGAGCCTACCACAAGACATGGAACAACAATCGATGCAGTTTTCTCTAGATATCTTTCTAATTTTCATTCGAAAACATAACATGTATCTTATTTCTCATACCATAAGCCTATTGTCTCGGTCTTACCACAGTAATTACTGATGTATCCGATAATGAAAATAATGAAAATAATGAAGAAAAATAAAAAAATCCATTCAAAAATATTATTTTAGATATCAATGAAAACCCATAATAAATTTAAATATTTGTAGAGAATTAATATATGTATATGTATATGTATATACATGTACCTATACTATATATAATATATACATATAAAACATATACAATATTTATAAACATATTATATATATATATATACATATAGATGGAGCTAAAGAAGTTTTACTTCAGTCGTGTGGTCAAAAGTACGCTCTTTTTAACATTGTACAAAAAAGGCCATGATTCGGATTATTCACTCAATTGATCAAACCTTTCACTGATTGAGATAAATGTAGTGCCCAAAAAGCAGTTGAAAAATGCAACTTCAAATTTCTTTTCTGGAAGTCGAAGGCGGGTTCAATTTAAAGCTCTTCAGAAAACTCCAACGCTGTTGAAATGGCACTTTTAAAGCCAATTTTTCTGAATTCTTTCAAGAAGCACAGTTTTCAACAATTCTGTGCATTTACTAAGATCCATATTCGTGGATTGAAGAGATTAACCAACAAAATTAATGTGGTGGGTGTAAACCTAAGTGGCCCTATGCGTAGCACGCTGTAATGCTGTAAAAAGCGCAGCTCGCTGAATTGGTATGGCAAAAGTGCCGCAGTGAAAATAATGAGTCAAGAGTTGTGGTTCAAGACTGATTTAATTACCATTTTCCATGTCTATTTATACAAATTTCTTACTACAAAATCATGCTTATACTACGTATTACATGTCCAAATCATAATATGCGAATTCGACACCTTTGTTCCATATAGTTGAGGGCGATGGTCAAAGTGTAACTAATAACAAACACATGAACTCGAATGTACCTCTACGTAGCATGAATCACTGTCGATACCGATCGAATGCCACTTGACACTTTCTCGAATCTGGGCGATACGTTGTTACGTAATGGTTTATCGTACTTCGTTGCATTGAGTCACGGCACATCACATTAATATGAAAAAGTATCTCATACCAAACCACCAATGGAACTATGAAGCTGAGATCTTTTAACAGTTCCGCTACGGTAGAGGCCTCATGAGAAACTTGAACATAATTTTTCTCAGTTTCAACGGCCAAAGTAATTAAAACATCATTAATTGCACTAATTTGATAGTGCACTGCTTTAACGTTGTTTATTTTTGCTTCCCAACGTGTGTCACTGAGTTTCTTTAAAGTATGTAATCCTAAGAGGTCGGTTAGAATTTTCCACACATAAACAGAAGTTGAAAACAATGTGGTGAATTTTACGGACGACATAGCTATGGCAATCACACGGTACATTACGAGCCAAAGGGTTCAAGTCTAGAATTCTTTTTTGGACGCCAACATTTTTTCCTTTCATATTCACCCCCTTGTCATACTCCCGACTCCAAAAATTGTTCAATTCAAGTCTGTGTTTATTTAAAACATTTAAAACAACTTCAGTCAGTCCTGCACCTGTCGACTCATTGACTGGTAGTAATTCTATTAAACGCTACTTAACTGATATCCAACCTAAAAGACGTCAAAGGATAATGTGCCTTCAAACATTACCAATAAAAAAAAATTCAAGGTAAAGGTTGCTTCACAAAAAGCTCGTTTTTAACCCTGCGGTATGTTTTGAATAAGCAAGAAGGTACATATTTTCTAAAAACATTTGCATAGATTTCCAATAAATTTATCGAAAAAAAAACGGTAAGGGTACTTATTCATTTTAAGCTCCAATTTTCAAAAAGGTCTTAACATTGGTGATGGATAGCCGGACATAGTCATTTGAATATTTAGAACCATGACTACATATATTGCTGTTGGGGGAACTCCGATTATTTTATTAATTTATGTGTCGAGATTTATTTACCCCAAGACCCTATCGACAAATAAGCGGACTTTGTTTTCTGGAAATAGGTTGCTGGAGATCATCGGAGATGGGAGGTTTTAATTGCGCATACGAAAAGCTTGCATGGCGAAAAATGATGTCATTTAAAATCGAATCAAGAGAATATGTATATCAACATAAATTTGAATTGACTCAAAACATTAATGTTTTACTATTAAAGAATACAATAGTTCCGACTGGGAAGCATGTATATAAAGATCGCTAGTTCATAATAAATAACACGTATTTTGTGCTAACTTAAATTTTTTTAAATCTGTTTAATTCAAATAAAATATTTTGTCAAACACATATTTGACAGTGTAACCTCGGCCCAAGAAATAAATTTTATGAATTGTATTATATGTTTTCCAAAGCGAAAGTTCTTTAATCCGAGAACTAAAAAGTATTTGGGTCAAAATTGATATTCGTATATAGTACCCAACTATATTCTCCACTTATTTGATACCCAAATTATTTTCAAACCCGATTATCAGGCGCAAATACTCCCATTGAGTATTTTTCCAGTTTATACAAAATTATTTTGAGTGAAATGGGAAGCGGGTCGAAATTCTGCTTCCAAAATTCTGCTTTGCAAAATTCTGACTTTTAACACAAAAATTCTGCTTTTCAAAATTCTGTTTTTTTCTGTTCTGCTTTTCAAAATTCTGTTTTTTTAAATTCTGACAGGCAATATTTTAAAGAAATAAATTCTGCTAATTCTGTTTTTTTCCAATTTACGAATTTAAAGAAAACAAATATTTTTCAACTTTGTCATCAAACTATGTACAATATATTTCTTATAAAGAAGGTACACAGGTGGGTACTAGGAACACACAAAAAAACAGCCAAAAATAACAAATTATTTCATAATTGAAATAACCAAAGGAAAAAAGAAACAACAGCATTAAAAAACTAAACAAATCACACGTTCACTCACAAAGGTATACTAACAGAATATTTCTCTAAACCAAGAGAGCAATCTTAAAACCAATAAAAAAACTACTTTTACCTCTTCTTCTATAACAAGTGAGTGGTGGAGTGTTTTACAAAATTCTGCAAATAATAAAAAAAGGTTTGGAAAATGTTTAAAAGCGTGCGCTTTTTAACATTTTCCAAACCCGTTTTATAATTTGCAGAATTTTGTAAAGCTGAATTTTGAAAAAAAGAATTCTGAAAAGCAGAATTTTGAAAGCAGAATTTTGTAAAACAGAATTTTGAAAGCAGAATTTTGAAAAAAGAATTTTGACCTCGCCAGAATTTCGACCAAAACCCAGTGAAATGACATCAAATGCTAATAATTTGTCACAAATGACAACTCATTTATAGCTCGACAGCCAACAAAAACTCTTTAAGAGCCCCGATAATAAAACACTATTTCAAGCATTAATGATGAAAACATCCATGCCTCTTTATATCCCTTGCTATTTCCTAAATGCTTTGAAGCTGAATGTAATACTTTAAACAAAACTATTGGGAGAACGCCACGACATGCCAAATCTCAAAATTTATTTGGTTGAGGCTTTCACCTCAATCATTCCATCCACAAAATTCTTCAATTGGAAACGTAGGAATCTTTCAATACACAACTGACATTTCTCATATGCATATAAACCATCGTGGATTTGAGGTTCCTCCCTGCAGATTTATCGATAGGTTCTTTATCAGAGAAGAACTGGGGGTCCATATCAATGGCACTGCCATACTTTATCGCAGAAAAAAAACTCCACTTCAGGGAGTGGGGACAAAGAAGTCCTTAGATCCTGTAATTGCATAAGCGTGCTTTAATAAAATAAGACTATGATCACTAAATCCATCGCATTTAAAGTGCACTGCAATTCAGCGACTCACCATGTTTTCATAGACTTTGAAGCGAAACCAATCCAGTTATGACGCGTGACACTTAAAAACACGCGGTGTAATGTGCAGTCTGGAAACAGGTTTTCCGAATAATTCCAAACTTGCAACGGATTTCGGCAAAGAGATTAACTTCTTCAATCTTGCTCTGCAGAAAAAATTGCGCTGAGTAGGTGTGAAGCAGGGTAGGTAAATCATCGGCCGTTTCCACCTTGACGTTGAAAAAGATTTTGCGGCGATTAGAGAACAGACGAAATTAGTTGGTCCTTAAGTGAATGAGGACAAGACCATGCTATCAACAAATAAACATCTTTCTATCGCCTACGAAAAAACGTCACTGTTGATAGCAATAACTTCGAGCAGTGTTGCTGAAAGTAAGAGTATTGTACTACTTTCAACACCTCCGTACTCCCGTACTCCTCCTTTCACATTCGTACTCCTATTTTTTTAAAGACCTCAAATATCTTACACTTAAAGCAAAGTGTAATGTCAACCTAAATAACTTTAATTCACCTAAAATTTAATGAAAATTTATAAGCACTTTTATTTTCCAAACTGTCGTCAAAAAGGGAATTTCCCTCTTTCTTGTTTGTTTTTGTGTTTCGTTGGTTTCATCTTTCATGCAAATTTCATCTGTCAGTTCGGTATTTATTTTATTATTACATGAGATTGTATTTTCTTGGTCGTTTTTTTGTTTGAACTCCGTGAATTTCTATGTATAGTTCAATAGAATGATTGTTAAATTAATACTTGAAATAATGTAATTCTTGTTAGAATAATTCAAAGTAAACTTGTATTTTACATCTAATATATAAAATTCTTGTGTCACAGTTTTAGTGTTTATACTCCTCCGCAACGGCTTGACCGATTTTGATGAGATTTTATATGTATATTCTGTAGGTATGTGAATAGGTTTATAACTAATTTTTATACCACTAAGTGATAATGGTGGTCTACCACAAACATTTATTTTTTATTTTTGGACAACATTTTTTATTTTTATTTTTTTATGATTTACCATTCAAAAATACATATAACCCTTAATTTTCAAACTTCTACCACCAACCCCCATTTTTTAATAGCAATAGTAGTACTGTAATAATCTTCAACTCTCAGTGATCGATAACTGATTTTTCATTTATTATTTTGTTTATTGTTCAGTGCGTGCAAAATCTTAAGGCTAACAATTTAAAATAAAAGAGAAATATATACGTGTTTTATGATTGTGAAAGGAAGGTAAAATAATAAAAGAACAAATACATTATCAGTATACTGTTTTCCATCATTAAGTACTTCAATTTAATCTATTTATGTGTGTAGTAAACAATTCCAGCAAGACGCAAAGGGAACAATTTGGGCCGTCGAACGGATAGAACGACATACATGCGAAATAGAAGAGCCCAAAGATCAGACGAACGAGTCCAACAAGATAATGCAGATCTGCGTATGAGCATGGCACAATTTCGTGAATCACAATCACAAGAGGCATGAGCTGAACCAAATCAACAAAGACAATTGGATTGAACGGCTTACTTATCGGTACGGATCCAGATTCTAACCTGTTCCTGAAGTCAACATTT
Organism: Portevinia maculata; assembly: GCA_949715645.1. NCBI lineage: Eukaryota > Metazoa > Arthropoda > Insecta > Diptera > Syrphidae > Portevinia > Portevinia maculata. Next base: position 101,641,195 of record OX454525.1, read on the forward strand.
AATTCATGTTAATTCAGAAATAGTTAAAAATAATGCTGCAAATGGTCAACAATTCCATTCAAAATTCAAAATCAAAGGCCAAGTTTATCACAAAGTGGGCTTATTGCTGCCAATGCCGAATGAACCACATAATTTTTTACAAATTTACTTTATGGGCGGTGGGGACTTCGGAAACTCACTCGCCAATCACGTGGATGCACGTTGCGGCTACAATAACCTCAATTCACCATATGCCAGACGCATCGTCGGCGAGCTGGATGCTCTATAGACATTTTCACCAAGCTATCTCTTTCTGAAGTGCGGAATCCCTGTCACAACAGAAACAAATTGAATGATAAAATTGCAGAAATTTGCACAAATCGTATGGAATAATCATTGTAATTGTTAATGAACTGAATATGAAAGTGCAAACAGAAGCTATTGAAGGGTAAAAAGTACCAAATTATAGAGAAAAAACGTGAGAAAGTATATTAAAGCAAAACAAACAATAAACTATCCTCTATCCTATTCTTATTCCCATCAGACACCTAAAGAGTCTATATCATAAATTTCAGTTTCCTAGCTCAAACTTTGACTTTCCAATAAAATTGTTTTATTTAATTGTGGGCGTGTCAGTGGGCTGATTTTAGAAATTTTATCTCCCGAGCAGTTTTATGAGTCAAAGATCATAAAAAATTTCAGCTTTCTAGCTAAAAAATCGATTTTTTCAATAATTTTTTTTTTTAGTTTGAGTTCTTAGCGTGTCTGTGGGCGGATTTCAAAAATTCTTAAACTTGATTATTTCGGGGACCTGGAGGGTATATATGGTTAAAGGCTCAATTTTTGCCGACAGACGAACGGACATGGCTAGATCGACATTACTATCGATAAATATATAGTAACTTTTAGGGGTCTAGGGCAATATCAAACTTCGCGTCAAAATTAGTATACCCTTAGAATAGGGTATAAAAACAGTTAATATGTTGACCGAAAACCCTGTTCAATTGTATTTAGATATCTAAAATGTTTGTTTAGAAAACTTTTCAACTTATTTGCTTCCAAACAAAAATATTTTTTTGCCACAACGCGATTGTCATGGTTTCACTTTTATTTTTCGTAGAGAATCTTAATATATTGTTAGATTTTTATTATTCCAAAACTTGGTTAGGATACTCCTTCTTAGTTCCGAAACTTTTTTTTGTTAAAATTGGATTTGTTATAAGCTTTTTTGGAAATATTCGCGAAGAACGTATTTCATGCCATGCGAATTCGCCATTGTTTTCCTTCATTTCATTCAGCTGTTGGTTTTTTTTTGTGTTCATTTGCCACTGACGTTGTCGTGAGGTACTCTATTGAATGAGCACAATGAATTGTTCAAATTATTCAAATCACACATGCACAAATTACAAACTGACAATCACGCTATTGTCATCAATCCTGGAAAAACACCAGCTGGAGAGCACATGCGTGGATTTCATGCACCTGTTATTGACGACTTTGCTGGAATCATGGTTGGCGACCGTACAGCGACGTGACAAATCGTGATTTGAAGAAGAAATAATCATGCTTATTTTGAGATTCGAATGAATAGTCAAGTCGTTCGAATGTCTATTTTCGTTCGAATTATACCGGTTTTCCTCAAATAAATTTTCTATTCGATCGAATCTCAAAATACAATTCGACAAACTATCGTTCGAATTCGAATGTCAAAATCAGCATGAATAATCTTGAGTTCATTGCTGATACACCCCATTCATACGACGCTCTCCAATATCCGCTAATGTTCTGAAAGAGACAAAACGTCCACAGCGCTCAATTCCTCTTTCAGTCATAGACCACATCCCCACACACTTACAATAAGTTAGTTATTTTTCATTTCCCTACGAAAATATTCACTAGAAATAATTTATATGGCAAAACAACGTTTGCCGGGTCAGCTAGTATTTAGTAAAATTAATTTCTTTGAGGCGGTAAAGGCAAAAAAACTGTAAATGTGTCTTGTGTTGCTGGAGGTCCTAACTAAGTCAAATGAGTCTGCTGCTGTTCCTAAAAATTTAGCACTAAAATCACCTGCTACAAGAGGCAACGATATTGAGTTTTCAAATGCTAAAAAAGTATTTGCTGTTGAAGTTGATCCACCGACCAAATCAAAGTCGGTAAAGGCAAAAAAAGTTCAAACAAGCAATGTCAATATGTCTTCCGCTGCTATTAAAAACCAAATGAGTCTGCTGCTGTTCCTGCAAATTTGGTTCCTGAACACCCTGCCGAAAGAACCAACGATATTGAGATTTCTGATGCTGATGAAGTTGATACATCTACCACATCTTCTTTAGAAATAACAGAGTTTTGGTCAGAGATATTATTTTAGGCCAATCTCCATTCTTCCCTTTCTGTCAAAGGTTTTTGAACGTACTCTTCAAAAACAGATGAGCACGTATCTCAAAAATAACAAAACTTTTACTCCGAAACAATCTGGTTTTCGCGAAAAACACAGATGAATTACGGCTCTATTGTCGAATCTGAACTCGCAGAGCGCGCAGTCAGAGGTAGAGCATACTGCTCCTCCGAAGACTAAAGCACCTTCTTCCGTTGTCCAATCGGCGGAGCAGGCTCCTGAGGAGACCGAGGAGTCTCTTTCCGTCTCGGAGAGCACGATCTCTGAGGGGGAAATGGACAACACGGTCATCGACCTCTTCCAGGAAATCACCCAGGAGGAGGAAGATTCGTTGCTGAAGGAGGACGGGGCAATTGCCCCGCGCGAGCAATAGCTCGATGAACCCCGCCAACAGAAAAATTAAACTAGCACAGGTGAACATTCATCATGCTATAGCCGCCTCGGCGACTATATCTAGGATGTTTACCTGCCAAAGTCTAGGGCTAGGACTGATCCAGGAGCCATGGATCCTGAAAGGACAAGTCAAAGGATTGGCGAGCAAGGATGCAAAGGTACTATGGGACACTCGGGCCGAGAAACCGAGAGCTTGCATTCTAATAAACAATAAATATAAATTTATTCTACTTTCAGAATACGCGACACGAGATCTGGTGCCAATTCAGGTACATCTGGATGTTGAAGGATGTCACCGCACCATTGTCATCGTATCGGCGTACTGTGCAGGGGATGAGCCGGTTGTATCATCCCAAATGCAGCGACTGGTGGAGCATTGCAACAAGCTCCGCATGTCGCTCCTTATAGGGTGTGATGCAAATGCCCACAACATCATATGGGGGAGCACCGACACCAACACCAGGGGTGAGTACCTACTAGAATTTATTATGAGTTCGTCACTTGATATTATAAACGTGGGAAATACCCCCACTTTTGTAACTAGTGTCAGGGAGGAAGTACTCGACCTCACGCTTGGTAGCCCAAGCGTAAGTAAATTAATTAGTAACTGGAGAGTATCTAGTGAGCCGTCATTGTCTGACCATCGAATAATAGTATTCGACCTGGACAGCACAAGTATCACGAGAAATCCAGTAAGAAACCCAAGGAAAACCAATTGGGAAACTTATAGAACTGCTCTAGAGAGCAAACTGGGGCGCCTTAGTCTAAGGAAGGCTCCGGGACACCCCCTAGAGCTAGAGAGCGCAGTGGAAGGCATAACAAACGCCATCATCACTGCGTTCGAAGAAAGCTGTCCTCTAAGTAGAGAACGGGACAGGAAACAGACGCCATGGTGGAGCAATAACTTGTCAAAATTAAGATCCGAGGTGCGGAAGCTTTTTAATAAAGCAAAGCGCAGCGGAGAATGGCAAAGCTACCAAATGGCCCTTACTACATATAATAAGGAAATAAGAAAAGCTAAAAGAAATAGCTTCAGAAAATTCTGTGAGACAATCCAGCACCCCTACTGCGGCAAGGCTACACAAAGCTCTTGCGAAGTCAGGAGGGGTGCCGATGTCTCTGAGGAAACCAGATGGCGAGTTCACGGAAGATGAGGATCAAAGGGCACTATTGCTACTAGAAACTCACTTTCCTGCCAGCTCGCCTAGTACTGAGCCAGGAATCAATATCACTTCAATCAGACCTCGGAGGGAAGACTGGGAAACAACATCAACCATCTGTTCTGAGGGACGGCTGAAATGGGCAATAAATTCCTTTCAGCCTTTCAAATCTGCCGGAGTGGACGGCATTATACCCGCCCTTCTTCAAGAAGGGCAAAGGGTACTAATACCACACCTGCTAAAGATAACAAGGAGCAGTATTGCCTTGGGCCACATACCAATGCAATGGAGACGAGCAAGGGTTGTGTTTATACCAAAAGCGGGGAAAAAAGACCCCACACAGCCAAAATCGTACAGACCCATCAGCCTTACGTCATTTCTTCTGAAGATGACAGAAAAGGCTGTAGAAAATTATTTAAGGGAAGATGTTCTGAACACATCCCCCTTACATCATCGTCAGCATGCATACAGAGCGGGCAGATCAACAGAGACCGCCCTATATCAGCTGACGGAGATAATTCGAAGTGCCATGGAGGCAAAAGAAATAGTACTGTGCGCTTTCCTAGACATAGAGGGAGCATTTGACAACACCTCACATGATGCGATCAAACGATCCCTGGATAGGAAAGGAGTTAACAGTACAGTATCCAACTGGATGTGTGCGCTGCTGAGCACTAGATCAGCAGAGACTCAAACACCATCTGGAACCATCAGAGTAAACACAACGAGAGGATGTCCACAAGGAGGGGTACTATCACCCTTAATGTGGAGCCTAGTTGTAGACGAACTGCTGGAAAAATTAACCAACCATGGCATCAACTGTCAGGCGTACGCCTATGACATTGTATTGATTGCCAGGGGCAAGTTCGAAGAAACCCTTGGAGACATCATACAAAAGGGGATTAAAGTAACCAAGGAATGGTGCCATAATGTCGGACTTAACATCAATCCGGCGAAAACAACGATAGTACCATTCACAAGGAAAAGACAACTTCAAAGACTTAAGGACATAAATCTATCAGGCACGACACTGATACCAGTCAAAGAAGTAAAATATCTAGGACTCCATCTAGATAGTAAACTCCTCTGGCGAAAACATACAGAGGAGATATCCAAGAAGGCCACCCGCGCTCTCATGATATGTAGGAGCCTAGCGGGGAAGGCATGGGGATGCAGCCCAAGCATCCTGCGATGGATGTACACTGCAATCGTGAGACCAATGATCACATACGGAGCGGTAGCATGGGCGAAACGAACCAGTCTAGTCACAACGCGAGAGACACTCGGCAAAGTGCAAAGACTGGCGTGCCTATTAATTACCGGAGCAATGCGTAGCTGCCCAACCGCAGCCATGGAGGTGTTATTGGAACTGACTCCTCTACACATCATGGTGATGAACGAGGCAGACAAAACAATCCTTAGGATGGCAAAGGAGGGAATTGGGAGAGGGAAATGCATCGGTTCGAAAGAACACGGTGACTTACTCAAAAAACTCCCACTTCTTGGCATACCTAGGGACGACAGCATCAGGAAATTCAACTTCGAGAAGAATTTCCAGATAAAGCTCCGCAACAAGGAGAACTGGAGCAACGAATCCATAACTTATGGACTGAGCAACCACACAACAAAGTGGTATACGGACGGCTCGAGGACTGAGGAGGGAACTGGTGCAGGAGTGTTTGGGCCGGGAACTAAGCACTACGAATCCATGGGCAAATGTACCAGCATCTTCCAGGCAGAAATATGTGCCATAGACAGGTGCGTTCGAATCAACCTCTAGAAAAACTATAGAAATTGCAACATAGCAATAATGTCTGACAGCCAAGCAGCTATAAAGGCTCTTGACGCCTACGTTATCAAGTCAAAACTCGTGTGGGAATGCCTACAAGGACTGAATAGACTAGGCAAGAATAACAGAATCTCCATCTGCTGGGTGCCTGGCCATGTTGGCATTACGGGCAATGAGGCAGCGGACTCTGGCAAGAAAAGGGGCAGAGCAACCCTTCATAGGACCTGAACCATTCTGCGGGATAGGAGAACACACTATACGCGAAGAGTTCAGGAGACTGGAGGAAGAAACAAAGGCCAAAACCTTTCTCAACCTCCAAGGTCTGAGGCAAGCAAAGAAACTCTTAGGAAATTACAACCAAAAGAGATTCAAAGTTTGTATCGGCCTTAACAAAAATAACCTAAGAATCCTAACAGGCCTCCTCACGGGGCACTGCAGACCCAAGGAGCACCTGAGGAAAATGGGCATATCGGAGGACGGGCTCTGCAGATTCTGCAGTGAAACCGCCGAAACTCCAGACCATATACTGGAATCCTGTGGGGCACTGACCCACAAAAGGATGAAACATTTGGGCAGGCACCAAATAACAGACAAGGACATACAAACCATGAACCCACAGCTCATTCTCAGATTCATCAAAGAAACTGGACTGGCTGTGCTCTAAGGAGTGTGACCTGACAAGGATAAATCAGAGCAATACCTCGACACGCTTCACAAAGAAGTATCTAGAGAGGACTCTGAACGAGGGCATGTACCTCTCCGAGGCACAAGCAAGGGGACACAATAGACCAATAGGTCGCAGTGTAATATACCCTAACCAAATATCAATCATATCAATCAATACGGCTCTATTGAACGTTACTGACGATATACGACAGGCATTAGATATAAAAGTTACGTTTTTAGTGCTCCTTGATTTTTCTAAGGCATTTGACATGGTTGATCACACAATTTTATGTAAGAAGCTGATCCGACAACACAATTTTTCATCAGGTGTAGTAAAGCTGATTTTGTCTTATCTATCAAATAGAATGCAAGCAGTTCAGCTAAATGATAATCTGTCCGATTTTCTTCCAATTGTAAGTGGTGTTCCTGAAGGATCTATACTTGGTCCAATATTGTTCTCATTATATGTAAATGAGCTTCCATCTACAATAGGAAATTGTTCGTCGTACATGTATGCCAAACGATGTCCAAATGTATATGAGTTGCCTACTCGGCCTTATTGAGAACGGAGTTAATTGCGTGAATGAAGATATGGCAAAATTTAACGTTGGTCTGAATTAAACGGATTACATTTAAACGTGAAAAAGTCGAAGTGCCTGGTCATATCCAGGAAAGCATTAGATCTTTCCTACTTTCCTCCCATTCTACTAGGGAGCCCTCCAATAGAATATGTTGAGACTGCAAGAAATCTTGGAGTAATTTTTAATCGTCGCCTAACTTGGGAAAATCATATCAGCGCAGCCGTTGGAAAAGTATATGGGGTACTCGGGAATAACAGGCCTTCATCCCTATAAAAACTAGTTTCACATTAGCAAAATCTTTGGTCATTCCTATCTTAACATACGGTTGCGAAATCTTTTGTAGCTGTGACACAACCAGTAAGCAGAAACTCAATGTCGCTTTTAATAGTACAAGGTGGCGCAAAAGTAATCCTCCTATCAGAAAATGCTATAAATTTTGCGATTGGCCCCTAATGTCAGTTCTGTTTTGACAATTGTGTAGTAAACACATGCGAAATACACGTTTATAAACAATGTTACGCTACACTGCTCCAGAACGCGGAATATTGGTGACTATTTATTTGAGCAATAATCGGTCGGTGACTTTGGCACAACGTGAATTTCGTCGCAGATTTCCTACCCGTCCAACGCCTACTGGTGAAACACTGCGACGTTAAGCCGCTCGCCTCGAAGAGACTGGCACAACACGAGATGCTGCCAGGCGTGGCAGACCCCGGAGTAGCCGTTCTGCAGAGAATATTGCTGCTGCAGCCGAAGATGTCATGGAAGCGCCGTCGACATCGACCAGACGACGTGCCACGCAAATGGGTATCAGTCGACGGTCTTTACGGTCTTACAAGATTTGAAGATGTTTCCGTACAAAGTCCAGACAGTGCATCAGCTGTTAGCTGCTGACCGCCAATCGCGTCTAACATACGCTCAAGCCATCCTTAATAACCACCAAGAGGAAGATGATTTTTCATCAAAAATAATCATGAGTGATGAGGCCCATTTCCATCTTAGCGGGTACGTAAATAAGCAAAATTTACCCTTCTGGGGCACTGAAAATCCGCGTGTAACCCACGAAGAGCCATTACACCCGCTCAAAGTCACTGTATGGTGTGCTGTTTTCGCTGGAGGAGTCATCGGACCTTTTTTCTTCGAAGACGTCGCAGGCCAAACGGTTACTGTGAATGTTGAGCGCAATGATCAACGAGTTCTTTTTGCCGCAACTTGATGAATTGGGATTGGAAAACATGTGGTTCCAACAGGACGGTGCAACGGCACACACTGCACGTGCCACAACCAATATGCTGAAGAATGCATTTCCCGGGCGCCTAATCTCCCGTTTTGGCGATTTGCACTGGCCAGCAAGATCGCCTGATTTGACCGCTCCAGACTTCTTTTTGTGGGGCTTTTTGAAGTCGCGGGTTTATGTTAACAAGCCTCAAACTCTTGCAGCTCTTAAAGACAATATCCGTCAACAATGTGAGGACCTATCGCCGGAAGTTTTGGCCAAAGTGATGGAAAATGCCATAAAAAGGGCTCAAATGACAATCAACTGTGGCGGCGGCCATTTACATGACGTCATATTCTCGACTTGATGTAAAAAAAATTAAAAGACCAAATAAAAATAATCCACAAGAAGAATCAAAGTTTTTCATTTTTTTTTTTTAATTACAGCCAAAAACCATCGGAAGGTTATTTTTGCGCCACCTTGTACAATACGGTACATCTTCGGCATACGTAAATATAACAGGTCAAGCAGTTTTTCTCCTCGTCTGCTTAACATACCTTTTGAGAGTTATCTCAATGTTTGCACTTTGTGCCTGCTTTCGGACATTCTACTAACCCGGCAGCCGCACTACCTGTACGAAAGGATTCGTTTAGCCACTTCGCATAGGTCTTGGAAATTGATTCACTCTCCCTACGCATCCCTTACATCTGAGCGTCAATTTTTCGTAAATGCTATCCGATTGTGGAATTCATTACCGCGGAAATTAAGAACAACTCAAGGTACAAGCACAACAAAGTTTAAAAGGGACTTAAGAACTTATTTTTCCGGAAATCGGTAACTAAAACTTTAAATTTTCTTATAACTTTTATTGATCATTGATTCAAAAATCCGAATTATCTTTATGAATCCTAATTTTTGTGAAACTTTATTCGGTATATCTACTTTTCTCAAATATCTGTCTAAGTTAGCTTACCACTATTTTATAAGATATTATATCTTAAAGTGTATAAAGCATTTCAAATAAATAAATAAATAAAATAAATAAATAAAAATATTTGTCTTAAAAAATGCCCTTAATGAAACACTTTTCCCTCTGACAAGGGATTTTGTAAGACCAGTATTTCGTACAGCAGCGCATTGGCAGAACGATTTTTCCCAACTGTTTCTCATTAAAAATAAACAACGGAACAGATTGGAGGTAAATACATTGAATGCAAATCAATGAAGCGTTTTTAAATAAAGTTGGAAATTTTTTTTTTCTTTGTACTACTATTTTTTCAAAATACTCCCCATTTTTGGCTGCAGTACTACCTTATAATATTTCTCTTTCTGGCAACACTGACTTCGAGGTAGTTAAAGAGTTCTACCTTGGAGTTAGCATCAACTCCACGAATGACACCTTAGTGGAGATCCGACGAAGAATGACCTTAAGACATCGCTGATTCTTCGGTTTGGCATAGCAAATGGGTTCAAAACTCCTAACTCGACAAAATGCATGCTCTATCAAATCGTGCCAGTTCTGCTTTAGGGCGCCGACTGCTGGACTATAAGTAGCATAGGGGAGCTGTCATTGGGTTCTTTCGATAATAAAAACTACCTAGTCGGACATTTGGTCTAGAGGGACGAATGGAGGAGAGATACAACCGCGAACTCTATGAGCTGTACCAAGCTGTGGATGAAGTCGAAAAAGCTAAATTACTGCGAATACATTGGCTCGGTCACATCGAGCGAACGAAATTGAAACGTTAAACTCTTTATAATCGGTGAAGAAATAACTCAGTACTCAACCGAGTACTAAGAACTCATATACCGCTCGGATAACCTCTAACACTATGTCAAGAACTCGGGCGTTAGTGAGGTTGTTTTGCAATGTTTTTTTATACAAGTCCATTTAGTTAGTTGAAGTAATGTAAGACATTCGGCCCTATCGAGGTATCAGTCGGAACGGAAAATTCTCCGCAACGCACACTCCTTCGGAGACTCAAATTGCATTCCAGGTATCTGACTTCGGAAGAAAATATATATATAATTGCGATGGCGCACCGCTTCGCATTGATTTGACATGCGACAGACTTAAGGCTCCAAAAGCGATGTGTAAAGTACATTTAAATATCGATAAGTCAATATGTCTTTCGATACTTATATATAATGAAGACTTAACGAGCTTTAAATTATCATATATCAATAAAGGGAGTTTAATTTCATAGTTTTTAACAAGGAAGGATGTCACTTTGCCAATAAATTGTATGCTACCGTTAACTAGAACACAAATCAATTTATATTTGAAATATATCGATTCAGTCAAATATCGATATATTTTCGATAATACCATCTCTATAATTCAAACATATGTTATTACCGAGTTGTCAAAAGATGAAAACAATTGTCTTCAACTGAGGAAGAGACTGTAGGCATGGACGATTCTGAAGAATAGAGAGCATTTCAGAGGAATCTAATGAAATTCCAAGGTCTTCACATCATAGTGAGGCCATTGCAACGACAAATGAAATATTGATGCAATTTGAATAACATACATATACTCGTACATACACTTTATTTTAATAAATAAATAATAAAAAGAGTCAACAAAAACTTGTCTTCGTGGCACACATAAAAGTTGTATCACTTAAAAAAAAGGATTAGCCTCCATGGCTGTGGAACATATCTTTCTACATTTGTACGTTCACAAAACACTACATATCACCATCAAATATACTAGCGTTGCTATTGCACAAATGAAAGAATTATTCGGCGTTTAGTATATGGTCAGTCTTTAAAATTTCGTTTTCCAGAATTCGGACTTTTAATTCAAGTTTTCGATGCATTAACATTCTCATCTCTGCATTCTGCTCTCGTTTTTCTTTTGACTTGTTTTTTTCCACATCACACAAGTTGTCAAGGGATCGGCTTAGCCTTTTCAAATGCTTATCTACATTTTCCAGGCTTTAATTTGCTGTGTTCAGCATTGAAGACATTTCTTTGTAGTATGTCTCTTGAAGGTTTACCTGCCTGTTTAGAAGCTGCAAGCTGCGTGGTAGATAGAGGCTTTCTCTTCGTTGAGCGGCTTGTACTTGGTGCTGCAATTAGGTCGTCTTCATCACTGTTTTCAAATGATTCATAACCAAGTTCCAAATTTGCGGATGAACTGTTTTCCTTTCTATGATCATTTTCATTGAGATTAGACTCTGCAAACTCTGCAAAACTATTTTTCTTGGCATCGGGTCCATATGTCCTTGCTCCAACTCCGTTTATGGTGTCCTTCATATTGATGATTGCTATCACCGCTTCTTTAATGGAAGTAAAACTTTTTACTTTAAAGGGTCCACCACCTGCACCCGATGCTTCTTTTTTGTTGTCTGCCAATTTTTTTGATTAAAATTCTAGTTCTTTGTTATATCGCTTAAAGATTTAAATTTTATGTACCTTTTTCCAACCAATTACATCTCTAACTGGTGGACCCAACAAATTTAATTCAGTTGCGATGCTTTCCCAAAAAGTAGCAACTTCCTCAGCCGGTCTTTTTGTCAAATTGCGAGCTATATCCACTTTGGTAGATACTAGATAGCATTTCTACCAATCGCTCTTGTTGAGCCCTCGTTGTTGTTTTCTTTCTGAAATAAGACATCACTGAAATAAATCCCAACAAAAATTTATTTTTAGTTTCATTACTAACAATATTGATGGAGTTTCCATTGTTTATTAAAATATTCCGCAACAATTGGTTGTCGGAGAGCTTCGGAGAATATTTGCCGTGTATCTGTCAAAAGTAATTCACATAAAAGCGGTACAACGCAATGCGACAAGGTGCGCTACATGTCATCGGAGAATTTTTCCGAAAATTGTATCGGAACGGATACCTCGAATGAAATTTCTCCGATTTCGTACAAATCGGAGAAAATTCCGTTCCGAACGGATACCTCGATAGGGGTGATTAGATTACGCAGTTTTAACATGTTCCAATCATGTTCTAAATGAATGCTCTGAAAATGTTTCAAATTAATCATATAATGTACTTTCATTTTATTTACTTTATAGACCAAGAGCCGATAGCATATTTTGGGAGTGGAGGTATAACCAAAATTCATTTACTTGTTTGTAAAGGTACTAGCATCGTGATATCAAATGTACTCGTCTGGCAGGGTTTTTTTATTTCGCCGGAGCTGAGGGCGGGGGTTTGAAAACGTTGATTTTTCGGATTTTTGTGTCAAGGGTATAACCATTTTTATATATACACAAATTATAGAGAACTATGCACTGATAAAGTCTGGGTCTCCCAGACATTTTAGGTGTCGCATTCGCCTTGCCGGACCAAAAGGGGCAACAAATCACTTTTTGGTGTCAGAGGTATAACCGCAAAAAAATTACATCCAAGATTCAGGAAAAATCCCCTTATTACAAATATATAAGTGCCAGACGTTTTAGATGACGCCATCACCCCGCCAGACGTCCCCCAAAAGCGGCCAAAAATCATTTTTTGGTGTCAGATGTATAACCAAAAAAAATTGCATCAAAAAATCAGGAAAAATACCCTCATTACAAAAAAGTAACTGCCAGACGTTTAAATTGTCGCCCGACCCAACTAGACGCCCTGAAAACAAGCCAAAAATGCACTTTTTAATATTGATTTTTTTTAAATATAAAGTAAACAAACATGCTGTAGGCTCTTAGACCATTTGCTTCCATACCAAAATGTCTTCAAAGCTTAAACTAAACGAGGTCGTTTAGTCCGTCCAATATCAGAGACACAAAACTCCATAAGAAAACCAATTTTTACGTGAAAAGCTGTGCTGTGCTGCTCTTCGCACGCCAAATTCGTAGGTCTGAAAATAATGTGTATCCATTAATTTGTGTCTGACAGAGTGTGTCAAAAAAGTTAAACAAGTGTATTTCCGTTTGTAAATGTATCCACAGGAATGTTCGAATATACACGATAAACAAAATTAATGTTATATCAGCAGCCACTGTCGATAATTTTCACATCAAAGGTCTGCTTCGAATACATTGGAACACAACGATTCTAACACAACAGCAACAGCGTTGGAAAGAAAATGCATAGCCCGGTGGGTATGCTACTTTGAATCGTTCTTTCGTGCAACCGTGCATACATTTCGTAAAAAGTTTTTAAATTTGCAGTGCTGACGGATGTACCAAGATGTGGATGTAAGGCAAAAAGACAAAGCTGCTGTGTCTCAGCGACTATTCATAAGAAGCAAGTTAAGTAACTAAAGTGGCATAGATATAGATTTGTGTCAAAATCTCGACAGATCATGCATGTCAAAAAGTTCGATGAAGAAAAATCAACTTTCACAAAAGTCTATATGCAAGTCCACCAAAATGCAACTAAGACTCAGTTCAAATCGCAGCTAACAATTTATTCTTCCAACTTTTGTTCAACACGAATTCCGGCGTTTGGTTAAAAAAAACATAATTAATTGTTAGGTACAAAGGACCTCTATCTCTAATATATCAATATGAGGATATGATCAAAATAAAATACCGACCATGGACTTTATAATATCTACCAAGCAATCTAAAAAGTAGGAACGATTGGGTCCCACAAGACAGATGGTTCCAAAGCAGCTAACATTTCTCTAGGGATTGCATACACATGGTTTTAAAGTCTGTGGGTTAATCTGAACCGATTAACCTTCGAATCAAACCACAGCTTAAAACCACAGGTACAAACATTCGTTATTTTATTTTATTTATACAAAATTTGAACAAAATTGAAGAAAATAAATTCGCGCATAAAAGTACTTGTAACTACCAACAAATAGCTTACAACAGTGAATTACCGCGAGTCAGTTCAAGTAGAATAGAAATAGCGATAGAAAAAGAAGACGAATTAAGACAAATATATTATGATGTCACCCTTGGGAATATCAGTGTGTGACAAAAACTAATTTATTACAGAATAACCCCTGAAATATAACATTGAGTTTATACTTCGGCCTCCGGGTACAAGTATATATTGTTTTGAATTACGAAACTCACTTTAGATCGCCATTATTGTGCGTGGTTAGACCGTTTATCGGTATCGAAATGTGTAAATATTTAACCAATTTGAAATGTATGTAGCGAAACATTATGTAGAAATAATGATTTGACAGAGGTGATGATGTAATCGCCCACTGGTCATACATTTGTTGTAAATGAATGTATGTGAGTGGTAGACTACGGCACAGGCACTTCATAATGCTGGTCACAAAGCATGCTCGCCTTGAATCGGTCATCGATGGTTTGTTGTGGTTACCATTTCTGGTTTGAGTATTTTTTTAAGGCAACTATTGCATTTTGATTGAACGGATGATAACGTACAACTATTGAACTTAGTCACGCTGTTGTCATATACTTCTACAAAAGAAAGTGATTCAACAATGCCCCCATTACAGAAAACATGTGCTTATCAAAAAAAAAATAGCAAAACCGGCGTAAATTTTAAGCTGCTCTCAACATAAACTAGCGTACTCACGGCGTGTTTGGTCGAAATTTATTTTAAAAATTTAAATAAGAATTTTCAGTATATGGGTCCACTTTACTTTAAGGAAAAATCGTGTTTCTTTTTTAGGTAGGAGTAGGACTCAAACTAAAAATTTCTTAAATATTTAGTGCAGAAAACTGGGTCGCCCTGCTTCGCTCGGAGTAAAAATCCGACTCAAAAAATCAAGGAACTTATTTTATTTTAACCTAAATATTTAATTATTATTTCTTCTCATTTTATGATAGCATAAATCTTTAAGGAAATTGAAAGCACAGTGATTCTTACAGCTCTACCTACATTCTACGGTGCAGAGAAATATCTCCACGGGCAATAACTTCATATGGGCAATAACTTCACTTCGAAACTCACTAATGTCGCGCGTTATATTCGGGTTTTTCAAATTGCTTTTATAGAGTTAGATTCTAAGGGTATTATAAGGTGAACTCATAGTTTTACCCACATTTGACCATTCCATGGCATGCGACAAGCTTCTTCATCTCTGATAAATTTTTACCCGGTCCAGACGGCCTTCCAGCCACCCTTCTTAAAAACTGTGATGCGGTTTTGCACATTTCATTGCCGATTTCTTTAAACCATCTCTTTCTCTTGGAAAATGTCCTCAAATTTGGAACCTTCATTTCACCAGCTCAAAAAAACCAAAGAATGACGTATCAAACTATCGATCAATTGCTAAGCTCTCGCATATACCCAAGGTTTTTTTAAAGTATGATGTACGATTTATTATACTTCTAGCGAAAGTTTCTTATCTCCTCCTATCGGCATGGATTCCTCAAAAGTAGATCCACAACCACCAACCTGGTTGATTTTGTGTCCATCACACTTTCTGCATTAGAAAGTGGCAATGAAGTGAATTTAATTGCTACTGACTTCACACGTAATCCCTTTGACAAAATATCTCATCGTTGCATTATTTTCTAACTCTCCTTCCTGCCTTTCGAACCCTAACTATTGAATTGGTTTTCATCTTACCTCGAGAACCGATCTTATAACGTTCGATATCGCTCTGTTCTCTCTGTTCTCTCGTTGCCTTTCCTCTGATGTTCCCCAATATAGCCACCTTGGCGTTCTGCTTTTCATTTTCGCAATAAATGATCTTGACAACATTGTAAGGTCATCCTCCATCTCCCTCTATGCCGACGACGCTAAATTCTTAACAATCATTTCTTCCCCCACACGACTCTGATCTTCTTCAACAAGACCTTAATAGTTTTTCGGTTTGGCGCCAAAAAAAAACTTTATAGAGCTGAACAGAGTAAGTTGCAGTTGTAGTTTTTCTACAATTGCGGAATCTGCTGAAAATGATTATCTAAACAGCTTCTGTAAGAGGCATAAAAATAAACTTAGCATTAGCACACCCACTGGCACATCTTTTGTTCGCGCAAAAGGGTTTACGCGGCAAACCGTAAAATATTTAATGACCTCCTAGAACAAGAATACACCAAAAAATAATTTTCAAGCTTATCCGATCTGGAATGTGGATGAGACGGGAATCTCCGTGGTTCAGTCAAAGCAGCAGAAAGTCTTAGTAGGATACCGGATTCGGATGACGAGGAACAATTTGGCGACGTTCCGCCATCGGGAGTCGCTATTCCTGCAAATGGTATTCCTCAAGACAGTGCCACATTTGTTGCTCTTCCTGATCAGAAGTTTTTCCATAATGAAATTATGTTCAATACTTTTTTTCAACAACAAAGAAGGTTTTTTTCTTAATTATTTAGTCTTATAACCTATATTATAACTACCCTGTTTTCTTATTCATTAATTTTGCACTGTTGTTACTTACTTTTTAATAAAAATGAATTAAATTAATTATTATTTTCATTTAAAAAATATAGTACCTACTACGCAACATAGTAAATGCGCGATGATACCAAGGTTCGCAGAACGATAAAATATGATTCGTTCTCTCATGAAAAGTTCGCAAAGGGATTTGATTTCTGATTCGATCGCGAACCTTATTTTCGGTTCGTTTAAAAATAAAATTCGTTTTTGCGATCGAATCAAATCTGTTTCGCTCTATAAAATATAGTTCGTTCGCGTATTTGTCACGTGCGAACTATTGGAGATCCGTTCGCGAATGGTTCTCATGAGAAAAAAAAAGTCATTTTACATGAAAATTATATTACATATTTTAATATTGAAAGAACATAAGTGAAAAGTATTTTTATTACATATATTAAGATTTTGGAATAAATTTGCCTTCAGTTTAACTAACAAAACATTATTTATTGTTTCTTTGGATAATTTGTTTCTGTTTTTTGTCAGGTAGAGCGGTAAAAGCCCGTTCAACAGAGACTTGAGTTGATGGCACTGCCAGCACTACTTATGCAAGTTTGCCTAGAAAAACCTGTTTGCTGCTCAATGTTTTGCAATGCTTAATTTTCTCTCACAAAGTAAGCACGTTGATTCGTTAGCTTCTTCATTATACGAAACATATTTATTTAACTCAAATGTCTTTATTTTCCCCATTTCAACCAAAATAATAACTATTGAAAATATAAATCGCGAATCGAGAATAATTTGTTTTATGGATCTTTACGGATCCTTATCGCGAGCGAACCATATTCTACCTGAATTTCTTTTTTCCGATCTCTCACGAACGACAGATACAGAAAAGAAGGATACCGTTCGTTCGTGAGAGAACTATACATTTTTAAAGATCGAACATTTTATCGTTCGCGAACTTTTTTTTTTATGGTTCATGAGAAGATTGATAAAGAACGATAAAGATTCTTAATTTATCGTTCGCGAGCGATATTTTACGAACCATGCATGGAACATAAGAAACACCGATCCATAGAGACCTAGAAATCGATTTGTTTCAAGACGAAATAAAAACATAGGGGCGGGCTACAGTCCGCTTGGGCGAACTGTTGGATACCCTATTCTTATTCCTATATCTCATAAGTGGGCGTGACAAAAATTTAAAGGATTTTATCGAAAAAACTAAGCTTTTGTAAATAAAAACGCTCCCTAGCTCAAACTTTGGTTTTTCAATAAAATTGTTTTATTTAATTGTGGGCGTGTCAGTAGACGGATTTAAAAAAAATTTAAGTATGAGCATAAAGGGCACCTAGAGAGTATATACTATAAATTTCAGCTCCCTAGCTCAAACTTTGGACTTTCAAAAATAAAAATAAAATAATTGTGGGCGTGTCAGAAGGCGGATTTTGAAAATATTTACACATGAGCATAAAGGTCCCCTAGAGAGTATATATTAAAAATTTCAGCTCCCTAGCTCAAATTTTGGTTTTTCAAAAAAAATATTTTATTTAATTGTGGGCGTGTCAGTGGGCGGATTTTGAAAATTTTATGTCCCAAGCAGTTTTATGGGCCAATGATCATATATAAAAAATTTCAGCTTTCTAGCTCAAAATTCAATTTTTCCCAAAATTTGTTTTATTTAATTGTGGGCGTGTCAGTGGGCGGATTTTGAAAATTTTATGTCCCAATCAGTTTTATGGGCCATAGATCATATATAAAAAATTTCAGCTCTCTAGCTCAAAATTCGATTTTTTCCAAAATTTTGTTTTTTTGAGTTTGTGTCTGTGGGCGGATTTCAAAAATTCTTAAACTTGATTATTTCGGGACCCTAGAGAGTATATGGTTAAAATTTCAGCTCTCTAGGTCCAGTTTAAAGGCCAAATTTTTGCCGACGGACGGACGGACGGACGGACGGACGGACATGGCTAGATCGACATTACTATCGATGCTGATCATAAATATAGTAACTTTTAGGGGTCTACGGGCAATATTAAGGTATGTTACAAACTATGCGTCAAAATTAATATACCCCTAGAATAGGGTATAAAAAGAAGCTTATAGGCATAAACTTATGCTTCTCAACAACGTCAATTTAGAAATGACACAACTACTACATAATGACAATTTGACTAGGAGATTAGGGAGAGTAAAACCTTTTGAACGAACTAGCTAGAAAAAGGTAAAAAAAATTATAGGATCGCACGAAAAGAGTGATTGAAAATTTCTACAAAGGTACCCCTAACATAAAAAGGTTATAACAACAGCAGTTTTTAAATTTGAAATATGTGAAAAAAAATAGCTAATTAGTCTGCCGACTAGGTGCGATAATTGGAAGGATGACCAAAAATCATGCCTTCCCGGGTGTTTTTAGTAGTTTAAAGTACTGCCTCACTATCGAAAAGCTCGCATGCAAAAAAAAAACAAAAAACAAATTCACAATGCCTCTTTATTAGTCAAAAAAATAAATAAATATTAGGCATTAGGCCATAAAACGTAGCTTTTCCAACCATTTGTGTATACTTAGGGTGGCGTTACAGTCCGGGGTGGACCTGTGCCTCAACCACCAAGCGTCTCCAGCCAGCACGATCTTTGGCCAGCTGTCTACAGCCCGTACAGTTCGTCGTTGTATCTTCTTCTCCCTTCACCGTCATACAAACGGGACCAAAACAACCAAGAGTGATCTCATCCGCTTTTGCTAGAGTAAATGCATCTGCATCACAGAGAAGGACTGGGATTATTAAGGTATTATAAAGGGTCACTTTAGTTGTTCGAGAGAGGGCTTTGCTACTCAATTGTTTTCTTAGCCCAAAGAAACAGCGATTGGCAAGAGTTATTCTTCGTTTAATCTCAGCGCTGGTGTCATTGTCTGAGCCTAGGTAGACAAAGTCCTGAACCACTTCAAAGTTATATCTGTCTAAACATTCTGTCCGAGACGTCGGTGTTGGGTGTTTCTTGATCGCCAAACCCATCTTCGCCCTCTCCGTTTCAATACTCACGAACGCGCCAGTGACATCCCGCTGCATTCTGCCGATGTCGTCGGCGTAAGCGAGTAGATGGACGGACTTTTGAAAGAGTGCCTCTGGTGTTTGCATTTAAGTTTTGCACTATTCTTTGTAAAATTGTAGTTAGAAGCCGTCACTGTCATTATAAAATTAAATTTTTCAAACTGTAATCTTGACCAGTGTCAAATCTTTCACCCTCTCTTCCTTCTCATTTGTCCAACAAATGGTTGGCAAATGTGGAATAAAATTGAAGAAATAGAAAGAAACATATTGAATTGCATATACTTACAGGCGTTTAGAAAAATGCTGGCATGTTCATTAAAAATTGATAAACAACCAAAAACCCCATTTTCAGGATGAGCTTGTAGCTTCAATTGCACAGTGCGTGAGTGCTTGCCTGAGCTGGTCTAAGTTCGAATCCCAGTGAAGGAAATGGGGTTTTCGGAAATAATGAATGGAAAAAAACAGACCAGCACCACAGATATAAGGAGTCTGATGATCGGTTGTGGCAAACCGTGAAACAGCGCTGTAACTCCGGCCGTCCACTTCACGTGGTAGCAATTGTAAGATATGGTTGTTCATCCAAACAACTCAAAGAAAAAACATAGGGACGGGCTACAGTCCGCTTGGGCGAACTGTTGGATACCCTATTCTTATTCCTATCCCTCATAAGTGGGCGTGACAAAAGTCTAAGTATGGTTGAATTGTTAAGAACGCTCTACATATTTTGTTATATAACATTTAAAGGATTTTTTTTCGAAAAAAACGCTCCCTAGCTCAAACTTGGGTGTTTCAATAAAATTGTTTTATTTAATTGTGGGCGTGTCAGCAGGCGGATTTAAAAAAAATTAACACATGAGCATAAAGGGCCCCTAGAGAGTATATATTACAAATTTCAGCTCCCTAGCTCAAACTTTGAGTTTTCAAAAAAGTTTTTTTTGAATTGTGGGCGTGTCAGTGGGCGTATTTTGAAAATATTTACAAATGAGCATAAAGGGCCCCCTAGAGAGTATATATTATAAATTTCAGCTCCCTAGCTCAAACTTTGGATTTTCAAAAAAAAGTTTTTTTTAAATTGTGGGCGTGTCAGTGGGCGTATTTTGAAAATATTTACAAATGAGCATAAAGGGCCCCCTAGAGAGTATATATTATAAATTTCAGCTCCCTAGCTCAAACTTTGGATTTTCAAAAAAAGTTTTTTTTAAATTGTGGGCGTGTCAGTAGGCAGATTTTGAAAATATTTACACATGAGTTTAAAGGGCGACATTACTATCGATGCTGATCATAAATATAGTAACTTTTAGGGGTCTAGGGGCAATATTAAGGTATGTTACAAACTATGCGTCAAAATTAATATACCCTTAGAAAAGGGTATACCCAATTAACGGAAGCAGCCTAAATGCAAGTGTATTTTTACACAAAAAAAAATATTTTCAATTTTACTTCTTTGAATTTGAATTGAATTTTACGTGTTAAAACAGACTTGTTGTATTGTGGTACAGGCTGTTTAAAAACAAACGCAACTATTTTTATTATGGGGCTAGTTTCTACAACTTAAAAAGAGTCAAATTTTTTTATTTCCGTACCGGAGTATTAAAATAAAACTTTCATCTATCAACTAAAATAAAAGTAACTGTTATCATTTAAAAGAATACAGAACAAAAACGTAAGTCACTTATCCGTAAACAACAATTACAAAAAAAAAATGGTCAGCAGGCACAAACGTTTTATAAACTGCTTGCGTGTACCTTATCGGACAAGGGAGCACTGAACTCAATATATCATGCAGCTAGCATTTTTATGAAACTATGTACATACATGTATGCAAAGTAACAAATAATTGCAAATATTTTAGCATTTTTAAAAACGTAGGTAGGTAAGGTACCTGTTGTAGAAGTAGAAAAAGTTGGCAAATTAAAGAAATGACGTGTATGTCACTATCTCAGTTTCATAAAATTGCAAAATAAGTTTAGTTTATTAAAAGAAATATGTTTGATAGCCAATATCATTGATGATCTCCTGGTAATTAACGACTAAGTTTTGTGTTGTGAGTAAATTGTTGATAAGCTTTTTTATTTAAAACAATTTCAATTGGAAATTGATAGGGAGAGAAGTAATAATGAGATCTGATTCTGACGTGATAGCACAAAAATGCAAAAAGAAACAGTCTTACAGATTATATTTTAATACATGACCCACTATTAAAGATAGTGAGATACTCGTGGATAGAAACAAGCAGCACAAGAATAGATAGAGAATGATGTATGGATGAATTAAGAAGAACTACAGAATAGTGAATCTCGATTCGTTGATATTTTTTGAAATAAACCAGCAACATAAGCAGCTGGAAATAAAATAGCAGAAGGCAATTCAGCTATTTTTAGTGGTATTTGTACATGATAAACAAATATCTACTTACATAAATATACGTATATATACAGGGAATGCATTGTCAAGCGGATATTCAGTGTTGAATGTACTTGCGGCAAAGTACATGACAGCTAGCCAAATGCCGCTTTTCTTTGAGAAATGTATCCATGGTTGCTCATAAGAACGATTCGAACAATTATGGCCAGCAGCCATACATTTTTGTTTGCAACACAAATTATTGTATGTATTTGCACCATATATCCAAAACAGCCCTTCTGTGTTCCTGGCGATACAATGTTTTTGTTTTTTAATGGGTAAATTGGAACACTCCTATGGATACATTTCTCAAAGAAATGCACCTATTGACAAGGAATAAATTATTTGGTCTGAAGGCTTTGAAAGTAGAGTGGGACAGGAACAGGACGCTATAGTACCGTTAAAATTGACAAGCCTCAAGATTGTAAAGCTTAGGCGAGATCCGACGAAGAATTAACCTTGGAAACTGTTTGCTACTTCGATTAAGCAAAGCAATTTGGTTTTAAACTATTTACCCGAAAGACCAAGTGTAATCTCTAAAAAACATATACGGACGAGAAATTTAAAGGGGCATTTATGGACATCATTTTTGTTTAATTCCCTCTTGTGCTCTGTTGGCGCAGAATTTAGAGTGTTGGACTATTTATCTAAAGGTCTCGGGTTCAAATCCCGACGGAGCCAAGTAACACCTAAAAGCTTTTGCCACATCCGTACTTCTTGTGAACGTCTGACAAACATCAGAGTATCAATTGTCATGAAAAGCAACTCATCGAGATCGAGATATTACAAAATCGCTGAGCTCTTCCAGCCACCGTCGTAATGTCTCCTGCTTATCGTTGTTTTATTGATATTTCCACCAAAAGTGCGTTAATTAAATAGCCAGCTGAACTCGATCCCTAGAACATTTCAACCTCAATACCCGCCATGACAGGAATGCGCATCAGTTCACTCGCAAGCTTACTTTCGGACATACAGTGAAATTCATAGAATCGTTCCTTAGCCGTACAACATGAACTTGGAATGCTCTATCACTCTGTTTTTACTACACATTATGATTTACAAGCATTCAAAACCAAAGGGCATCGGTTTTTCGTTCTTTCTACTTCCTCTTTTGGTTAATGCCCGAGCTGTTTAACTATGTACATTATTAGGGTGCTAAAAATTTGTTTTGCACATGCAAATTATAATACAAAAAAAGATTAAGACAACCATTAACCTCTATAACTTCTACCCATACCTAAAGTGCTCGTTGCAGGGACGTTTGATCCCCGCTACAGATGGATGGCTCTATCGTTGGCAAAGAATAACTGATGCTTTATGGATTTGAATTATATTCAGCATTCGGCTATCTTAAGGCCCTTTTAGACGATCAGTTATCAGTTCAGTTATCAGTTCAGTTGTCAGTTCAGTTAAAAATACCGAGTATTTAGACTTCAGTCCAGTTCAGCTTTCATTTTACTTGTGAGCAGTCGAAAGTCACGGGTCCTACCCGTGGACCACGTTGGGCGCCAAAAATGTTACGTTCCACGTCGCGTTTCGGGATCGGGATCCAGCCGACTCAGTGAAGATGGTCGTGGGGATAAGGTGGTAAATGGGCGCCACGCGATTTATCCCAAATCCCGAAGTCCTTTTCGGAAGAATCGCGACTGCCGAAAAGGGTTACTTACCGGTTAGACAATAAAACCAAAAAAAAAATAAAAGAAACGAGAAGTTCGAAGACTTATGATATAATTCAAATAATTCGAATAACCAACTTGTTGCTTAACCTAATGTACCCACACAAGGGAGAAAAAAACTGAAAAAGGTAACCAATACCTACTCCCTGACCCAAAAGCGTCGCAATATTGCCACCCCTTTGTACATTCTGACCCAACCTGGTCCACGGGTAGGAGCGCCAAGTGAATGGCTCGGTTAGAATTAACGAATTAATATATATATACAAAAAAAAATATATATAATAAAGATAATAAACAAAAAGAAAAGGTTGGATTAAAGCTAAGGGATTAAACTATATCATAGATGTATAAAAGAAAAGCAAAGATAATATGTACGAATTCAAACAAAAAAAAAAACTGCATAGCGGCGTCTCGAACCATCACCGTACGGGGATATCCACAATGAGGAGATAATAAAATAAAAAAACGAAAAGACGGCTGGGTGAAATTCGAACCCAGGACGATCGCGTCTCGAGCGAAGGGTCTTGCCCCTGCGCCAACCTCCGACCGGAAATTCTGGTTGCCGGAACCGGGCGTCACTTGAATGATCGCGTCTCGGTATGTCCCTTCGTGCGGTCAAAGTGAAGAGAATTCTCGACGGTTCCACGGTCGAATGTCTCGATATCGTAGGAAAACCTCAGACTCCTCCTGGCTTCCTAGACAAAACGAGCGTGATGCAGCATAGACACAAAAAAAAAGGAATATCTAAGCTCTTACCTCGTTGAGCCCTGATAAAATCACGGATATGGAAAGATTTAATCGCGCGCTACTATTATTATTATTCTTCTCCACGTACTATTCACGCACTTCCTTTACTTTAATTGCGCCTTCAATCAAATAACTCCCACTCAACTATAGCCGTAAAGATCACGGTTGGACTTCAACACTCCCGTCCTTGAGTAACGTATTCTCTCTACTGACGATCGAATAACCCATCACGCGTTCATCAGCCATCCCGTACGTCCTCCCTTTGACCTCCACGAGCCAGGCATGTGAAAAAAAACAATAGAAAAAGAAATCCGTTCTCCGGGCGGGATTGAACCATCGTACCTTCGATCCCGGGCACTGGCCCCAGACATCAGGCCAATCGCCACGTGCGGATTGGGTGGTATTCAAACCCTATACATGAAGTACCTGTTCCCACCATACGCAGAAAGTAAGCTGAAGGGGAGTGAAAACTTCGGAAAAACCTTGGCCATAACAATCCCCCCTTTCTTCCAGAAGTTTTCACTGGCTAAGCTCTCGAGCTTCGTTTTGGTTAACGAGTTTTAAGTCCTTCACATGCCAAACTCCGGCCGCTTTACCATCCATACCCTGGAGTTCATACGTCCAGCCGGATACTTGCCGCAAGATCTTAAACGGCCCAATGTACTTTGGAGCTAATTTGGCTGTAAAATATTTTGAAGCGTCGGAAAGCACAAAATTCCTGCGTACCACCATCTCCTGCGGGTAGAATCGGGCATCCCGATGACGCATATTGTATTGCTTTGCAGCACCTTTAGCGGCTAATTGGAGCCTGGTACGTACGTCATTTATCACCACTCCTAACGAATTGTGCCACGCATAACCTTCCGTCCTTTCCGCCAGAAATCCCTCCGGTGGAATAGTTGGGTTTGTACCTTTCACCGGCATATCCCGGCCAAATAATACAAAGTAAGGGTTCGTCTTTAATACCTCATGGGTGGACGTCCTAATGGCGCACGCAACCTTTGGTAAGAGTGAATCCCAACTTCGATGGTTGTCGGAGACGTAAGCTCGCAGCTTAGTTTTCAGCGTCTGATTAACTCGTTCAGCAGGGTTAGCTTGGGGATGGTAAAAGGCTGTAAAGTTCAGGGTCACCCCATAGGTATTGGAAAGCGAAGAGAATTCTCGACTTCGGAATTGAACTCCATTGTCGCATACTATCCACCGAGGAACACCAAAAATTAGGAAAACCTGTTCCTCCATGATCGTCGATACCGCTTTGGCGGTAGCGGAACGTAAGGGGAAAAATAGAGGAAATTTCGAAAAATAGTCTACCACGGTCAAAATATAGCAATAACCTTTAGTTGATTTGGGCAACGGTCCAACGAGATCAATACACAGCATCTCCCAAGGCTTCGTAACATTGCCCCGTGACACCATAAGCCCAGCTGGCCTTCGGAGATCTGGTTTCACCGTCTGACATATCAAACACTGGCGTACATACGACGCTATCTGCTTTTTCATTCGAGGCCAATAATATCGGGCCGAGATTTTGCCTAATGTGGTCCGTATACCGCCATGCCCACCTAAAATATTGTCGTGAAATTCTTTCAACAATTCCTTTCTTTTGTCTTCCGCGACAACTATCTTCCATTTGTCCTCTTCAGGATATAAGTGTGATAAGCTCGTGGTCACATACTTGTACAGTCCACCAGAATCTACGCGCCAATCAGGGAAGTTGTCGGGATTCGCTCTAACCGACTTAAGCATGTGGTGATACCACTGATCATGAGAGGTGATAATATCAACCGGACCTTCCGGAACAGACCTCGATAAGGCATCCGGTACCAGGTGTTCCTTCCCCTTCCGGTGAACAATGTTAAAATCATACTGCTGTAAGGTAACCGCCCACCTTCCTAACCTGCCTTGAGGATCTTTCAGGTTGTTGAGCCACACCAGGGAATGATGATCGGTTATCACGGTAAAAACACTTCCTTCCAAATAGGGCCTAAGTTTTTCAACCGACCATAACACCGCTAGACACTCTCGTTCGGTTGTTGAAAAATTACGTTCTATCTTGGACAAGGTTCTGCTTAAGTAGCAGATAACTGTTTCCCCTCCATAGTCATCCTCCTGGGTCATCACCGCCCCGATACCATACCCCGAGGCATCTGTATGAACACTAAAAGGTTTGTCAAAGTTAGGGCAGGCCAGAATGGGTGCACTAACAAGCTTTTCTTTTAAGATCCGGAATGCATTTTCACAGGCATCTGTCCACTCAAACTTCTTCCTCTTCCTCAGTAATCCTGTAATAGGGGAAACCAAATCGGAAAAATTTTCCACAAACCGACGATACCACGAAACCATGCCGATAAAACGTCGCACGCTCGTCACCGAAGTTGGACGAGGGAATTCGACCATGCTTCGTACCTTGTCGGGATCGACCAAGAGTCCGTTATTGTTCACGATGTACCCTAGGTATTTTAGTTCAGATTTGCAGAACTCGCATTTGTCTTTACTTAGAACCAGGCCCGCGGCACTAATCCGCCTTATCACTTCCTTTAAGACGGACAAATGTTTCTCAAAAGTATCGGTCACAATAATGACATCATCCAAATAGACGAATACATTTGGCTCTAAATCTGCTCCAAGCACCTTATCAATGAAGCGTTGCCAAGTCGCCGGCGCGTTGTGTAGCCCAAATGGCATTCGCGTGAATTGAAAAAGCCCCTTCCCGGGTATTGTAAAGGCCGTATATTGCTTAGAAGTTTCGGCCAATGGAATTTGCCAGTACGCGGACTTAATATCCAATGAGGACAAAAATTTCGCATTTCTTAGCTTGGCTAATGTGGCCGAAACGTACGGAATGGGGTAAGCATCTCGCTCAGTAACTCTATTTAGCTTCCGGAAATCTACACAAAACCTGTAGCTGCCATCTTTCTTCTTAATCAACAGTATCGGTGACGACCAAGGACTCGATGAAGGCTCAATTACCCCTGCCTCCAGCATCTCATCGACCTCCCTGTTGATATTCGCCTGTACTACCGGTGATACAGGATAATATCTCTGTTTTATGGGCTCGGAAGCTGTTTTAATAACGTGCTCGACAAGATGCGTACAGCCCAGTTGGACACTACCCTGACTGAAGGCCGACTCAATTAGGTTATCAAGCGCGGCTTTATTTGAGACTTGAACGTGGCTCCCATCTCCGACCGCACATATATCTGGGCTAAAATACCAAACTTGTTTCCTTATATCCGGTAATATGGAAAAGATTTCCCAGAAATCGGCACCCAGTATCAGTTTGTGGGGTAGCGCAGGTATAACTAAGATGTCCAATATCTTAACTTGGCCTCTTACATTAACAGGAACCTGTATCGCACCCCGGACCTCAACTCTTTCGCCGTTCGCCACAGTAACCGCATCCGTCGACATCCGCAATTCTAAATTGAATAGATTTAGCTGATCCCACCCTGGACCACCAAGAATTGAGTTAGATGCCCCCGAATCGAGTAAACCCACCATTTTTAACCCGTAAATTTCCACTTCCATGTATGGACGCCTATCGTTGCCCTTCCTAACCAGCTGATGGTGTTTCGACACACTGCCTAAATTGATGTTCCCTGATGAAGCCCTATTTTTCCAACACCTTCCTGCAATCCCGCCAGTTCCCCCCAACTTGCTCACCGTATTGGCGGGTTCTGTAGGCCTACAACTCAATGCCCCGCTGTCTATTGAGTTGGTCGGTCGTTTCCCGCGACCCTACACTGTGGACATTGGCTCCGAATGACACCTTCGAGATTGCACCCGTAACAGCGAAGGGGTTGTGGACATGCAGACGCAATATGGCCTTGCTGACGGCATCGGAAACAAGACAAAGGTCGGCGCGTAGCTGGTGGCCTACTTTCCATTGAAAATAGTGCCCCTGGCGTTGCATCGACATACGACAGGTCAGGTTCTAGAAGTAAAACCTGGGTTCTAGATGGTGGTGGAATATAGCTCTCTACCAAGTACCGTGTCGCCTCCAGTTTTCTGCCTACCGTAACCAGCTCATCCAAAGACCAGATCTCTATTAAGGCCAACTGAGTTTGGTAGAACGGGCTCAACTGTTTCCTGATTGTCCTCAGTTTCAGCGCATCCGTACAGGGTTCGCTTAACCGTGAAAATAGCCCATTCATCACGCTTACGTACATTCCAATGGTTTCGTTCCCCCCTTGAGTCCGGCGTCGAATCTCCTCCCATAACCTGTCGTCGTATCCCGGGGGTAGAAATTCCGCTCGAAGTTTCTCAACCAATTCTGTCCAGGTTCTGAATGTGGGCTTATTTGCTCGATACCACACGGTTGCCCTACCCTCAAACAAGTCGAAAGCTGATCGAAACAATTCCGATTGAGAACAGTTCCGCGCCTCCCGCAATTCTTCTACGTACTCTAGAAAACCTGTCACCGAACAACCAGGCTCTCCACTAAATTTAATCCCCCATTTCATGACCGGCACCGACTTCGACTGAGCTGGAAGAGGGGACGAAGCCCCCTGGGGTCCGAGGTTTAAATTAGAGAAATTTAATGGCGAGTGGCTACGTCGCTCATCATTGTTCGTCTGTTGATGAAGTCTTCTAGGCAAGGGCGTTGGAATACGGCTCGACTGAGGCCCGTTGTCTACTTCATCCGTCCCGGTACTGACCTCCCAATTAACCGCGTTTGCCTTAAGGTCTAACTCGGTTAACAACTCTACCACTTTTACTCTGCTTGTTGACACAAAATCAGTCTGGTCTTTACCGGTTGCCATTACCCTCCCTAATCGCCGAATCACCCATTCAGATTTTGCACCTATCTTTTTGTACTCCCCGCTCTGTTCGTCGCCTGCAAATTGTCGAACTAACGATTCAACCTCTTCTATAGTGGCGGTGATTGCCACCTTGTCTTCTTCGAAGGTAAATGGATAATCAGCAAGTAAAAAGCTTGTATCCCTTCTTAGTGCGGCTCTTAACATCTTTCGCATATCCGTGATTTTATCAGGGCTCAACGAGGTAAGAGCTTAGATATTCCTTTTTTTTGTGTCTATGCTGCATCACGCTCGTTTTGTCTAGGAAGCCAGGAGGAGTCTGAGGTTTTCCTACGATATCGAGACATTCGACCGTGGAACCGTCGAGAATTCTCTTCACTTTGACCGCACGAAGGGACATACCGAGACGCGATCATTCAAGTGACGCCCGGTTCCGGCAACCAGAATTTCCGGTCGGAGGTTGGCGCAGGGGCAAGACCCTTCGCTCGAGACGCGATCGTCCTGGGTTCGAATTTCACCCAGCCGTCTTTTCGTTTTTTTATTTTATTATCTCCTCATTGTGGATATCCCCGTACGGTGATGGTTCGAGACGCCGCTATGCAGTTTTTTTTTTTGTTTGAATTCGTACATATTATCTTTGCTTTTCTTTTATACATCTATGATATAGTTTAATCCCTTAGCTTTAATCCAACCTTTTCTTTTTGTTTATTATCTTTATTATATATATTTTTTTTTGTATATATATATTAATTCGTTAATTCTAACCGAGCCATTCACTTGGCGCTCCTACCCGTGGACCAGGTTGGGTCAGAATGTACAAAGGGGTGGCAATATTGCGACGCTTTTGGGTCAGGGAGTAGGTATTGGTTACCTTTTTCAGTTTTTTTCTCCCTTGTGTGGGTACATTAGGTTAAGCAACAAGTTGGTTATTCGAATTATTTGAATTATATCATAAGTCTTCGAACTTCTCGTTTCTTTTATTTTTTTTTTTGGTTTTATTGTCTAACCGGTAAGTAACCCTTTTCGGCAGTCGCGATTCTTCCGAAAAGGACTTCGGGATTTGGGATAAATCGCGTGGCGCCCATTTACCACCTTATCCCCACGACCATCTTCACTGAGTCGGCTGGATCCCGATCCCGAAACGCGACGTGGAACGTAACAAAATACATTGCGTAATGGACGATGAAAGCCTAATTGCAATAGCTATAGTTTTGTCGCTTAATAAATCGAAAAGAAGAAGAAAGAAATGGAGTAAAGATTGTGTACTTAACATTGTGATTGGTCAAACTATATACGTATGAGTGAAAGCGTATATTTGGAGCCACTGCAACTAGTGACTCCAATTATAAAAAAGCGGCCAAGTGGGAGCCGGACTCGCCCATGAAGGGTTCCGCGCGAATTAAAATTATTATTTACTTAGGCACCTATTACAGATTTATTATTAAAAAATAATGGTTCACAATTTACGCATAAGGTACCAATATGACACAACTTTTGATGTCTTATTTAACGACTTAAGGTGACCTTCAAATATTGCATCGTTTATAATTTTTTTTACGTATGGCACGATTTCCGGTGCCATATCATTTAACAAACATTTATCTTCCACAATTATGGACAAGCGCGATATATTTCAATGAAATCGACCATGTTATCATTCCCATTCGACATATCGATTCAACGCCAACTGCGATTAAAATGACGACTGAACTGACGACTGAACTGAAACGTATTTTCACATCAGTTTAACTGATAACTGAACTGAGAACTTATGGCAATCCCATCAGTTTCAGTTTCAGTTTCAGTTAAATGCTTCAATTTTTGCATTTAGACATCAGTTTAACTGAAGTCTGAACTGATAGCTCAACTGAAACTGAAACTGAAATGATCGTCTAAATGGGCCTTTATACACGCTCAACAATACTTATCATCATCGCAATATTCGTTTGTGAAATAAAATTATAACAATAATAATATTTATAGGTATGAAGTGGTCGAAAACAGTATTTAACAGATATGTTTCAGTAGTCCGGTAGTCTTGTAGTGGTAGTACGGGTATATAATAACATAAACAGTGCAATATCAATAAACATTTTGTTTTTGATATTTTTAAATTCAAACAGCTTTTTATATAACGACAGCTGAATAGATATGGTTAGGTGACAGATCTCATAACTTGTAATTGCTTTTTGACAGTAAAGAGTCAGGCAACGAGCATCGTTATTTGTAATCAGGGCCCTGAAATGATCGTTCAAAGGGCCTTTACGTACAAACAATTTTGTTTCAATGTTTTCCGATTTTTATAAGAAATTCAATTAGTTTGCTACTGCTTTTGTATTTCCGTTCGTATAATAAATATTGCAAAACACGGATAAAAGAAATGAATTCTGTGGATTTATTGACTTTCTTATACCCATCATCTACTGTATTAATTTTACACTTTTCTTATAATATGTCCCCCGTATTAATAAACAACGGATAGCGGCGAGTTAGCAAGCACACGTGTTAACTCTTAATTTTGATTAATAAACGTGTTAGCTTTCACTGACATGTGATAATGATAACGAGTGGATAACTTAACTCACCGAATTCGGCGTATAAGAAGCGGATAACTTCACACATTCTCAGTTCACAGATTGTAGTTCATGCATTCACAAATTGAGAGGATGCGCATGCATGTGTAGAAACATTGAGAGGTTGAGAGAGAACACTGTCACCCATTTGGGCATATTACTCTTTCATAATGCGTTGACTCCATAGTAGTCCCATCGTATTGGAATGGAATACACAGAAATGAGTGTCAACTGATGAAATATGACGGATACACTCGATTTTTGAATATAATTTGGTTAAGTGCTACCGTATTGTATGTGATAAAGAGCAAACAGCTAAAGCTTGAACTACATCGAAACAAAAGTGGGAAAAAGTACAAAAAAGTGGAAAAAATCGGATATACTGCTTCAACGCATAGTGCGCTCTGTATATTTCTTCTCATTTTAAAATTTTACTGTCGTTCAAAGCTTGAACATGTTCCAGCTTTCACTTTTCGCAAAGCTCTAGAAACAAACACAATCAAAGAATATCTTACCGAATTTTCCGCTAGATGACGCTTCCATCACATAATTCCTGTCAGTTTCGCAAGGAAAAGCGCTTTTGACAAGCAAGTGAAAATAAATAAACGATGGAGAAGACGATAAATGGAAATAATTGGAAGGGTATGTTTTATTTAATAGCATTAAGTTTGCCTTACAAAATTAGCCTTGCAGATGCTGACGATGAAAGTCTTGTCAACATCATCCAAGAAAATCCCACTATATAGGATACCAGCCGCTACGACAGCGGTTTGCAAAAAAAACAAAGGATATTCATTCAAGTCGCACTGCATTTTTCCGGCATAAATGCAATGTAGATTGAAAAGAGGAAATTTTGTATTTTAACATAAATTTGCACAATATTTTTTTCAAAAAGTTCTTTTACCATTTTCGCGTCACGGCAAATTTTAAAATGTCAAACGAAAAGCTTCAGAGCTTTTTTAGTTCAGATTTTAATCATAGATGTCGTATAAATATGCGTGTATTTTCGATGAGTTTCGATGTTTTCACTTTTTTGTAGTTTTCTTCAGTTTTGTTTCAATGTAGTTCAGACTTAACACAGGGAAAACCAATTTTTATTAATCAGAAAAGTTATCATATGGACAAGTTCACTATCCGTGTGTCAGCTAACTCGTGTATTAAGGATCGGATAGTGTTTTTCTATTAATATGGCTGTGTATGTATATAATATTATGTATTTTGAACTGGTGAAAAGTATTATATACCATTCTGGGAGCACTGCAACACTGATTTAATCCACTCAAAAACTTATAATACCTACTCATACGAGACAGGGATGACGTTATATGATGGCGAAACGCCCTCTCTGTCTATGCCTACATCGTTCTCGATCTCGGTCTCGGCCACAAAATGAAATAACCCAAATTAAATACAAAAAAGTTAACAAACAAGAAATAAGAGGGGAGAACAATAATACGCAATAAAGTAAAATTGAAGAAAATTTGCAAGGAACTTACCAAATCAGAGTATTTTTTGTTTGATTTATTCACAGTCTGATATCACACTGAATTTGACATAAACGAAATTGCTTACTTTTTTTTGCAAGAAATGTTCTTACTAGGTACATAATATGTATTTACTATTTAGTAACTCATACAACTGGTTTTAATCACTAGAATAAATGCATTAACTGAACTTTGTTTGCATTTCGTTTAATTTGCGTTCTACGAAAGCGCCCATTCGTTCCGAAATTAAACACTTCCTTGTAAGTAATTGCACAATATATTCTTTTATTTTGTATAGGTACAGATTTTGATTATTGAATTAAATTAAAAATGGAAAAAATAATTTATAATTTCACGACAAAGTTAGCACATCACCTCCGCCCCTAAAACAGTAAACAAGACCTTCCAGTCCACTAACCAAACCAGTACCAATACCAAAGCAGACTGAGAGTTTGATAAAATATCTGAGTGAGCAAATGCGAGCGAAACAAATACACTCGGAAAACGACGAGTAGAGTTTAGAGTACATACAAGGTTGAGTGAGCTTGAAACTAATCAAGGTTACCAAGTTATTTTTCAATGTACTAAATGTGAAAATTTGATTTTTCTTGAGGTAGGTCCGAGTAGAGTGATCTTACTAATTTCTCCTTAACGAGGTTATGATCTGGACTAAATGTGTCATAACTCTCCCACTTTACTGCATTCATACTGGTTTGACCTAAAAAATAACGGCAGATCCAGGAGTGTTTAGCCCTGCCTCTTTTTCGCGATTGTATGGGAGCGCTGACTGATTTTTGACCGGGTTCGTATGTTCTCCCTTGAACATGAGAGTACAAAGACCATCTGACCAAGTTAGATTGATATCACAGAAAAAAGGGAAGATTTTGACGAGAAGTTACTTCGTAATAAGGGAAGAAGAGCTTTAATTTTTGTAAACGCAAATCTGTGTTCCTACAGGCGAACCAGCAGGAATGCAATAAACGATAAAAGCAAATCTGAACAAAATATACCTATTAAATAATACAGACTGCGGCAGAAAATGTACACAGATAATAATACGGATTGTCACTTGTCAGCCACAAGTGTCAATGTAAAGAAAAGTAGCGATTCGTAAGACATCGGAAGTGAATTTCGGATGGCAAAGAGCTATAGTTCCCTAATTGAATAAGTATGAATGTGTATTGTGTATATGAAGTCCAACTAGAAATTGTTTATCAATTTGATGTTGGAACTTTTAAATTCACTTCCGCCAGTCCCGGAAGAACCACGTTTTTATGTAGTGGAGGTCATATGTTTTTCTATCTGTGGTGCGGTGGTATGTAATATTAATCTTTCACATTCTAAGTTTCACCCAAACTGTTCTTTATATTATGGCGTGGTACTCCCTTGATAACCAAACAATCTTTTTCTCCGTTGCTAGATAGCTAGAAGCACCTATTATACTCCTCACATCAGATTTACCGCATCTTTAAGCTAGTTCGGAGATTTCTGGTTCTGGTTACCAAAATCTTAAGGTCATAGTTAGGCGCTTGACCTGTTACCCGGATACCAGGTTGCGATTGCAACCGGCTTAACAACGCTCAAAACAAAACCTACCAAGTTTCCTATCCAGCACAAAATGGAAAAATTAATCGTTCCGAATGAACCAGCAGGTAGTGATTTTTATCGACGGTTCAAAGATGGAATGCGGAGTCGGCTCCGATATCTTCTCAGCGGAAAACGGCTAGTGTATTCCAGGCGGAATTCTGAAACATTATTAAATTTCTTGACTTCACAGGATGTATTTCAAACGCACACGGACACCCTAGGTCGCTTGAAGAATTTTCGATACCCTTATGATGTGATGCATTTAGTTGCATAGTGCAGGCATTAGAGAAATGAGGATTTGGACGAGGAATTGCGCATTTGTTACACATAAATACAGTTGTACATATATAAAGGCCACCACCATTTTGTATACATATTTACATATTAGGCATTAACAGCTTATACAGGGCCTTACGCTTAGCTCGAACTATTTGCTTGAGCAAAGTTGGAGGGACCTACAATTTAAAGCCGAACCCGGACGGATTCTTCTTCTCACAAAAATTGATTCTCTTGGATGTTTTTCAGGCGTTCGCAAGAGGTGGGGGTGGAGCAGTGAAAACAAATTTAAGATGTTACTTGCAAACGGCGGGATTTGAACCTGAAACTTTTAAATTAGTCGTCCAACACACTAACATCTGCGCCACTGCATTGAAACACCAATTTTTGCCGCCAATATTTAAACAGTGGTTTGCATTGTCGTGCAAGTCAACACCCCCATATAATTATATGTATATGGCAATCATATGTGGTTATTGTATCGAGATCTCCTTCTTTTCCTTACGATTATATCGTTTTACATTGAGCGCGTTCAATTTACAAGTCAACTACTAGTGACTACTATTTTACCTTTTCTCATTGATCAAATAACTCACGTGACCATCGTTTGGCAAGTGATAGACATTTAATTTATAGTGAACTTGCAGTTGACTTGCAAATTGAACACGCCAATTATTGACATTTGATTGAGCTGACTCGCAATTGACTACCACTGTTACAACGGAATCGTCATTCCAACGTATCATACTTATTTCATTCTCGTGATCATGGCAGAAATCTATAGCAGCGCACTGTTTTTTGCCTATTGATTTGTTCATCTCTAGTGAGCATTTCAGGATTATATTTTCCAGACAAACCCGGTAGCAAAATATCCTTCATTTCTCAAATCAACTAATTGAAAGACTAAGGCTGTTAAAAATTTGTTAAAACTTTGAATTTATTCCAATGATTTTTTATTATTTAATATTCAGTCCAATCAATATTATAGATAGTTTCCGCACACGAATAGAGGCCATCCTATTCCTTGTTTTGCTTTAAACTAACTTAAAACCCCTGGTTCACGAAATGCAACAACACCAGCATTTGATTGGCCTCAGTAACAACGTGATTATTCGAAACTGGGAGGCGAACCTATACTTCAAACCGGCAAAACCCACCGTCGGACAAGTAGGGGTGCAGTGAAGTGGAAAAGTTTTGATCCCTATAGTGCAGATCATAAGCTCGTCGATAATGAAGAAGTTGGGTGAGCGAAAACAACAATTCTTTCTATCGGTGTCTAATATCGAAAATATGCAAGTTCGGCTGTGATTAGTGAAGGACCATGTTTATTGAAACAAGTAATTTAGACCCACAAGTGAAATTATCAGCCTCTTTACAAACATACGACCCTTAAATATACACTGCAGAACAAGCGGTGAATACTATATGTATAAGTGCAGGACAATGCAGCGGCAAGAAAAAGTAGAAAAGGTATCTCGAAAAAGGCGATGAATAGCGGTTAACTTTGAAATATTATACACAGAATTTCAGAATTTAAAATGATGATGCGCAGGGTAAAATACAGCGATTGACGTAAAAGGCGGCTTAGAGGAAAAATTACATCTAGGCAACTTTAACGTCCAGGTGAGCCTAGTGACACATTTAACAACTTAAAGCTGTCCCGCAAGTGTTGATGCAAATCCGTGGGTTGACACGACTGGAGATCGCCAATGTCATTAAAGGTTTATCAAACTCCTAAATGACATGAATGCAACAACTCCAGAATTTAATTGTCCTCAGTTAGTGATTCAAAACCAGGAAGCCTGCCGATGTTGTTTGGGGTCAATGCAGTAAAGTGGAAGGGTTATGATCCCCTTCGTCATGATCATAACCTCGCCGTAAAGGAAAGCAGACGATTTTTCAGAACAAAGAGAAAGAATTTCCATTTATTTCTATAATCTACCCGACTAGCACTTGTACAATTCGTCAATAATCTGATAGTTCAGCTCGTATTTTTCTTCCTGATACATTTTTGTGTGGCTCTGCCACCTCAAACGCATTTTACTCCATCTTTGCTTGTGCGAAGCAAGCAATTGGGATTTACTGGCACCTTTTAAGCTCAGCTCGGTCTTTTTTCTTTCCTGTTCACTCGCGTCGTCTAATAGCGTCAATGGAATTCTAGTGAGCTCTGTATTCAACGGCGCAGGCATTGTGCTAATTTCAAGAATCTCGCCATTACGCAGTTTTTCCAGAACTTCACCCCCATCATTTTCACGACAATCTGGAGATGGAGATCTACGGCCCCTGTAACTTTTAATCACAGTCGATCGTGGAGAATTTGACATCCAAGCACGACAAATCGGGTACAAGGCTGTTCGATCATCGTATTTAGATAGATCTAGGCTACGATCGAAAAGTTTCATTACGAAGCTTTCGTGAATTTGTTGCTTTTGTTCTTCCAAAGGTTGCTCCTGAATGTTTTCTTCTTCAGGCTCGCTTTTAAAAGGTTTCTTCGGCCGACCACGCATTGGAAGCTTTTGAGAAGTGTCCGAATCTTCATCGCTTGCGACTAGATCATGCAGTGCATCTTTGAGACGACCTCGGGCTCTTTGAACTTCGTTGGGTTTTTGCTTGAAGCCATATTTAGCATATATGTTGTCGAGCATTCTAATTAATTAAAGTAATGTTATTTGAACGAAACAATGATATTATGGGAAACAAATTTTTAATATTAATGGAATCGTACCTAATTTGTATAATTTAGGTAATATTTTTCCTTCGTATGTTTGTTGACATAAAATTGAAAATTCGAATTTTCGGAAAAATAGGTGGCAATAAACAACTGAAGTTAGATGCTGTTTAAATTTTCATATTGAGTGAATCCAACAGAGAAGTCAAAATGAAGCAGAAACATTCAGCGAGTGAAACTCTGAAAATAATTTTGTTTTGTTCTTATATAAATAGATACACTTCAACTCCGACTACAACTTCGACAACCACGCCGCACGTTTTAGAACCAATGCTTTCTAAGGGGATAGACGTTAGACCTCAATCCTAAATTCAAAGTTGAAGTGCAAATCCCACCAAACTTCCGGCGATGTTTTCAGTTTTCCCAACATGCAACTGCTTATATTTTGAGCGAATTTTCTCTCCTGCTTATATTTTGACATAATTTTCTGTTTTGTTTACAACCATTTTTTGTTTCGCTCACGAAGTTGCATTTTTCAATTTAAGTTGAAGTGTTGATCTGTTTCTATCATTTGTCTGTTCTACGTTACAAGAAAACAATAACATACAGAAACGAAATCGCAGAATAGCATAACATCAGCATCAACAGGTATGTACCTACTACTCCAACAACAGCAAAGCGACAGCCTCTCTGATGTGAAAAACATACGCACAATGCACAGCAGCGAAAGAAAATATTTTTTAAACAAGAGAGATAAATACTCTCAAAATACAAACAAGAGAAGAAATCCGCTTAAAATATAGGCATTTGAATGCTAGGAAAACTGAAAACATAGTCACAAGATTGGTAGAATTTGCGCAGCGACAGCCGTCAATCCTAATGAAGTTGAAAGAGTGAAATCAAAAGTCAAACTTAAATTCATCCACTATAACTTATGAAGATTTTGATTTCATTATTTTTAGGTCCACTATGTGATGCATTGTGTTCGCCATCAGGCATCGCAGATGAATTTACTATGGAGATTGACAGCTCACAACGCCTTCTATTTGTTGATTGTGTTCCCCACCAGGTATCGGAGTCGCAGAAGAACTTTACCAATCCTCAATTGGGTTTAATAAATTTAATAAGAATTTGAAAATAAGTAAATTCATCTGCGATACCTGAAGGCCAACATACTGCATAGAGGACGTTAAACTAATCCTCAATAGAATGCCAAACTTATCCTTGGATACTCGTGTCTTTGGTAATATTTAAATTTTTTGTTTTCATTCATTTTGTTAAGGTCGTACCGTGATGACCAGAAAGATAGCTTGTAAGTCGTTGATATTGAAACATGCATGCTTGAGTGAACGATATTTGAAAGCTGACGGTTTCTCAGTTTAAATAAAGTAAAAAGTGAATTTTCGTATGAAATAAGTGAATTACCAGAATAATAGAGAACAAAGATATTGAAAGAGAACTAATAAAGATTAATTAAATATAATACAGTTTTAACTTGTCGAATCCTAGCCTGTAACATTAGCTGTGTTTAATGAAAAAAAGAACAGATCAGATCAGCACACATGAGCGAAAACTGTCAGATCAAGTGAGAACAAAAAAGTACAGCTTTATGTGACAGCTCTCATATCAGCTGTTGAATTCCAATATGAATAAATCTAAATGAAAAGTGAGATTCAAAGTTGCTTTTGATAAATAAAACAAAATGAATACTTCAGACTTTTTAATAGTCGAGATGTTGGAAGATTCTGGCAGTAGCATCTTGTTAAGTTCGTCGGATATTACAACATCGGATACGAGCAATAGCGAATTTCATGCTAAACAAACAAATCAGCTGACATCAGTGACATTTGACGTCTTCAATTTGACACTTTTCACGCAGTTCCCTTCAAGCAAAAACACTGACCCAACTTTTCCCGTCATTTTTGGATCCGCGATATATGAGGAGTTCCACGCACACATTTGTAAATTCACTGTAACTACATTGTCAATAGAAAGAAGAGCGAGAGTCGAGCGTAGTTATTTGTAAAGGCGGATTGGTTCATCGCTGTTACTTACCATGTCTTTAGCAGATATCATTTTCTTTGAAAGGTAAACTAAAATTGAATTCATTATTCCAGATAATTAATTGCTTAATTAAGCTTTTTTTTAATTTAGATTCATCGAAATAACAAAATTGTCAACCAATGAAGATGAAACTACCAACCGTGTGACGAATTTTTATGATTTTCTTCCTACCGGCACAAATTCATGCTGGAAGTAAGTAACATCCATTGGTATAGATAACATACACGTTTATTTGCTTCTTTTCTTTTGTAGGAGAATTTGTTGGAGAAATGGTAGCAGGTATACCAAATAAAAGCATGTATTGTTCTTAGAAATAAAATAAACGTGAACAAACATTTCTGATTTTTATTTTAGTGATACTCGATTCTCTTCTTATCTAGCCTCGATTTGCATCTTTTTTGGATCAGTTTTGGATTCGTTTTTTGCTGAGCACAGCGAGCTCAATCTGTCACAATACATACACATGTGAGTCCGCGGCTATTACAATTTCCTTACTAATTGGATCCGAGAAACGTCGTTTTTCGGATCCGTATGCGGAGTAGTCCATATGTCATTGACAAAAGGAGGTGCAGAAAATCCTGTACTTTTCTGAATTTAACTGAACTGGACAGCGTCATGGAACACAAAGTGACAGAATGTAAAACATTTTGGGCGAGATTTTTGCTCATGGAACACAAAATCCTGTACTTTTCTGTGCAGCTCAGGTTCATTAAACACACCTATTATAAAGGGGATGGATAGCTCATTTTGACCCGTCTAAGACCTAGGATGGAAGGGGGGTTAAAACACAGTACATGACTGATTTGCAGTTAATGGCATGCGAGCAAAGGGCAATAACAGCTGCTTGACTATTCGTGAATATATGGATGGTGGTGCCTTTAAAACCAGATGTATTAATCTCGCTGGTGCATCCTTGAATGGCGTGGAGCTCTACGTGAAATACACATGGGCGTCAAAAGTGGAGTGGTAGTGTATTCACTTGCTGATCGGAAACTTGCGTGTTCAAATACCGACCATGTCCATGAATCCGCAAAATAAAAATGTGATACAAGTGCAGCGAATGCTTGCTCATATGTGCACTTTTAATTATTGTATACGTTTTTGCGGATTAAACTTAAATACAAAACTTCAACATAATGCTCTCTTAAGTTATTTAGACGCCACCCGTGTAGAAAAAACCCTACCCAATGTACAAACCTATCTTTCCTATCATTCTACTTCTTCCCTTCTACCACCTACTAGGAAATACGTCCACAATGGCATTGCATTTGTAGGTGTTGAATTGAAAAATACCTGCGCTGTGTATACATACTATAAGGGTACTACTGTATCAATTACAGAAATGAAACCCCTTTAGCGCACGCTAATTATAAAAAAAAAACGTTCTTCCCATTGGTATTGCAATTGCAATATTAGTGTTTGGTCCGTAAATTCCGGCTTCCACACCTGATTCTTTTTCAGAACCATCCGTATACCACTTTATGCTTATGTTAACGTTTATTGAAGCATAATGTCAGAGATGATTGAATAATTTTATCGACCGATCAACGAAATGTATGGGTTGGGCTCTTTGCTATTATCCGAAACATCCCGGTAAATAGACGCAAATTTGTTATTTAAAATATTCCCAATGAATAAAGCAACACTGTGATAGTTTATTTTTATAATTATTTTTATTGGTAGTTCTCAATTTTCATATTATGATTTATAAACATACTTTTTTCGTTTTGATTTTCAGCAACACTGGTCAATCGATAGATTTATTCATTTTATGAAAACACGGATTTTTAAGCAATAATAATTAATAATACAAAGTAAGAGAGAATGGATATCAAACCCAACCATACCCATGTTTTTATTTAAAAAGTAAATACTAATTAACACTTTACATTAGGAATTGTACATGCGGTAGAATTTTTTACTCGTGAATGAATTTACATTGCATTTTATTTATTAATATAATAATAAAATATGCATTTTCAGTTTGGTTTTTTAAAAGAAAATACACCTGCCGTGTATAAGTTTATTTTTATAAATATATTTCAATATCTATGTTGTGTAAGACGCTAGAAATTCACTCTTGCATTACTTTGTAGTTAAGTTAAAAAGGAACGAACTTGGAAACTACGGAATATAGGTTTGAGTAGAATTTAATTACATCTTTCCAGGGCACAAAATAGGTTAGAGAAGACAAGCAATTTCGAACTAAACAATATCCCTGGGGGCGCTCAAAAAGTGGACAGAATTTGAAACCAAATGTGTTATTTCAGAGAGCGTTTCTTTATGTACGCCACCAAATAGAATCAGCTCTCCATTGCCAGCTACCATGGAGGAAAGTATCAATCGCTCGGGAGCACCTGAGATTATTCCGTAATTCTTGTATTCGATCCATTGCAAGCAAGGATCTGTCTCTGACATTGCATTCGTGAGATCGCACACGAACAGGGATAGAACGTTGCGCTTTACCCGCTTCGGTGATGGCTCCTTGATTTTTTCCTCGGCCACAAGAGCTCGCCTTGAGTTGCGTATGGCATTCATTTTTTCCTCCATGCGGCGTATGCGTTCATGATGATCCTTGGATAAGCTACGCGGACGATTTTGAACGTTGAATGCAGCCATGCGAAAGGGATCCTATATAGCAAAAAGGAAAATAAAAAATAAATCTTTTATCACGAGATTTTTTAAACAGTGCTTACCTCATAGAGTTCATCAAATCTCTTAGGAAGGCGTGGCTCGTGGTCGCGACACCTAAGTGCCAAGTTTCGCTGCAACCGATTGGCTGCTTCAACATCATTTAGATTATTGGCAGGTGGCGCGAGTGGCGCTGGCGGTGCCAAAGGTAATGGTACAACCGCAGCGTCATTATCGTTGCGGATGCCTCTCAATTGTGGACGGTTGTGATTCCTCTCTTCTGGAACGGGAGGCGCATGCATTCTCGGAAAAATATTGTTATTGTTGTTGTTCTGGTGATTGTTATTCAAACCGATGCCTCGTCGGTTCATGCGTATATCATCTCCCCCTCTAAAGTTATCCAATCGATTAAGACCTATAACGCCTCCACCCCTACCTCCTCCAGGGAACTGTCCGGGACCCCTCATCGCTGCCGGAGCTCTTGTTTGTTTCATCATTTGAAAGTCCGTCGGTAAATTGGGTGTGGGACCTAATACCACTAACTTGGAGTCAACCTTGCAAGCTGGGTTGCACCACATATGAGACGCACCCCATTTTTTATTCTTCACCGGCACATTTGTCCACTGCCAAACCTCCTTGGACATGTCCAACATCCAAGCATCAGTGTATACACTATTTGGTCCACCACAACCACCAACAATCAGCAGATGATCGGCATCCAAATCGATTTGAAACTGACCATAACGTGGTGGTGGCTTTGTGTTACCAGCTATTTTAGGAGAGGACCATGTCAGGGATTCTAAATCCAAGCACCATGTGTCGTTAGAGTTATTATTGACTCCTTCAGAGATCTGATACCCCCCAAATACGACCATTCGATGACGATGGACACTGGCCGAGTGTCCAGCCATGGGAGGCGGTATGGGAAGTTGCGCACGAACATGAATCCAACGGCTCGTTTCCAAATCATACAAGTGTAGTTCATCAAAGAGACACCACGGTTGATATGGCGGATGAAGGGACGGATATCGCCATCCCCCAAACAATATCAATTGGTTTTGATAGCAGACCATTGACGCAGAGCCCTTTGGAGATGGATAACTGCCCATTGACAGGGGACGCTCCCACTTCGTCTGCGACAAGTCGAATCTCCACAAATCGTTGAATGTTGTGTCTGACGACGATCCGCCACCGAATATATACATTGAATTCTTGTGAAAAACAGCAGAGTGCGAGAATCGGCCGGCTATGGTGGAGACTCCTTGTTCAGGGCGATGTATCTCCCAGCAGAGGCGAAAGTCGTTCAGACCTTTGTGCAGATTCATTTTGGAGCGGCGTATCACATCTAGAAATCAAATATAATGTTGATCAGTGTAGAATTGCAATGCGTTGTGTTCTAACAAATTGTTGATAATGAAGAAGTCAGTTTGAATTTAAATATAATATTTCCGGAAGTAGGCAGCTATGTGGTTCATTTCTCGATACTCAGACTTAATAAAAATAAATAAATAAATATTAGGCATTAACGGCTCATAGAGGGCCTAAAACCTAGCTTCTCGAACCACTTTCTTTGCGAAGTGGAAGGGACCTACAATTCTACGCCGAATCCGAACGGCAAATTTGAGAAGCTTCTCATGACAATTGATACTCTTGTATGTTTGTCAGACGTTCGCAAAAGGTGGGGCAGTGGAAAAAAACTCAAGGTGTTACTTGGGCCTGGCGGGAATTGAGCCGGGGACCTTTCGATTATTAGTCCGACACACTAACCATTGAGCCACTGCGCCCGACTTAATCTCAGACTTTATGGTTGACCCAAATAATAAGTGACATCCTACGAAAGTTGAGTATATTTTCTTTAAAAAAAGGGTTTAGTTCAAGCCAAACGTAACT
Organism: Portevinia maculata; assembly: GCA_949715645.1. Classification (NCBI taxonomy): domain Eukaryota; kingdom Metazoa; phylum Arthropoda; class Insecta; order Diptera; family Syrphidae; genus Portevinia; species Portevinia maculata. The sequence goes on from OX454525.1 coordinate 101,685,404, forward strand.
AAGTAACTTGATGATTATTGAAGAACATATTTATCTGCCTTAAGACGTGACGGCCTTCAAAGTGCATCAGTTGTTCTCAGCTGACGATGGACTTTTAGAGAAAAATGGGTATCGTATTATTTCGAAAAACAAAATACTTGTGCTGCTCGTTCACCGATCCAACCTGTAATGACAATATCAATCACCACGTAAGTGCAGTCTGCAAGAAGTGGCAAAAAAAACTAAGCCGCCTTGTATGACCACTTAAGTTGCATTCCTCTAATATAGATCATGACTTCATCCTTAAAGAAGCAGAAAAATGGTTCGGTTCAAGCATATTTATGAAAATTCTGTCATTACTTTGATATAAGCACTTTATAAGTAAACAATCCAAAATGACGCATCAGCTAAAACTACTAATTTAGCTTCAGTAGGAATTCAAGCCACCGGCGATACCCCTGAACGTAGCGAAGAGTGCAAAATATCTGGGAGTAAAAAGGCATGCATTCTATTCATGCAACCGTACCTTCAGCAAAAAGTGGGGACCAAACCCGAACGTTTTTCTATGGATGTATACCTAAATCGTGTGACCAAAATTCGTATATGGCAGCGTCGATCGCAATCCACGGAGAAGTTACCTAATCTCAATTCAATGACAAAAATATAAAGGCTAGCACGTATAGGGACACCAAGTGCAATCAGGATATACCCCAGGATGTATGTGGAAGAATCGGCTGCCAAAGTAGCTTGAAGATAAGACCAACAAACAGCTGAAACCCGAGTGACTTATGGAATGCACAGATTTTGAACAAAGACGTAGGGAAGAATGCGTACCTTTAGGGAGAGACCGGTAAGGACTCAGTGGTAGGGTTATGATTCCTTAAATGATGGCGTTAAGGAAGAAAAAGAACACGTAGGGAACAATGATAACTTCCGACATATCCAGCTGTCATTAAGTTTTTATTACTACTCCTTTTAGGTTCCTTCTCGTCTGCAACATCATTCCTTATTTTACGCCACGATTTTCAACGTGGGTTACAATCCCAAGGCAGGGAGCGCCGAATGACCATGTATTCAAATAAACCAATTGGGTTTGATAAACAATATTGATCAAGACAGCTACTGAATGTTTTTCTTTTTTCTTCGCCTGGTTTTCTTTTGTTCTATATTTCCTGCATCTTAATCTTGGGGATTGCTTTGGTATAATTCTGTTGTTACAAGCGACCAGTATATACTACGAAACTATAACAAATGTACATATGTCGGTTTTAGTTAAAAATTTCTTAGAAGGAATCAGTTTGTATTCGTTTGTCGGAAAGTCTTCGGTATAGCAACTCTACACCTTTTTTTTTATTTGTTAAAACATAAACATAAGTATGTATGTAGGTACTGCCGAAAAATACCATTTTCAATCATTGCTTTATACCGACACTTAGTATGTTTAGGAAAAATCTATAAATGGAAATCGACTTGTTTCGTCCATAAATGGCAAATAGAATAACCTCAGAATTGATAATTTTGGTGTGTACCTTTAATAAACTTTTTCGAGTTTATAGACTACAGAAGAATACCCTTAAAACCGACAGAAACCAAGGAAGTCTTTCCGAAAATTATCTGCTCTGCCTTAAGCCTTACAAGAATGTGACGATTCCAAAAAAAAATGAATACACACAATAGGTAAGCAAAATTATTTCCTCATTCCAGCGATGCCAGTAGAAAAACCAATCTAGATGTGCGACTTTGTTAGCACATTGAATTGAACTTTTTTCCTTTTCATCATGGTAAGAGGGAAATTGGAGTTTTGAAAGTGGACTTACTTTTAACGATTGAGTTCCATCGTTTGCATACCAAACGGCATTCTTGGAGATCGGCATAGGGCGGCAAGTAGGTGAAAATAAACTCGATTATTTCATCGGGCAGTTCGTCGATATCAACCATTTTGTATTTTTAATTTTTGATTATATTAATTAATTTAACTCTGCATTTGCAATCACAGTATATGTATTATTGGACAAACTATGAATTCAGCTGAAGTTTGTCTGTCTCCTATTCTATTTCATAAATTTTTGTTAGTTTTATTTTTTTCCTTTGAGATTTGACATTTAAGGTTGACTGATGACAGTAGTTGTTGTTCTTGGTTCCTTCTATGAAAGATGTATTCAGATATATAAGGTCAATCCATTCAGACGAAAATCTGGGAAGTGGTTATAATGGATGCATTCGAAAGCAATCACATTTATTAAATATCGTTCGCGTATTACAATGCGAGAGTAAATTAATATAAACTTTGATGTTAAACTACACACGCTCGTTCGCGTACTGAGAAAGTAACAACATTAAGAAGGAAATAAATGAACTTTCGTTTATCGCAGTATAACGTCTGGTAAAAAAAATTAAAACTGTCAAATGATGAAATCTCATGGTCATGAGTTTGACCGCAAAAACAAAACAACTACACTGTTGTACGCGAACGGACGTAATAAAATAACTCGGACCACAAAACTATTTATTTTTTTCCAAAGTTGGTAACAGAGCAGCACAGTTTGACGTCCCTCAGTTTAGCTGAGCCGGAGTTAGATAACATTTCTTGTTTTACTGTTATAGTTCATGTATGTTTGAATGCAAATCCGGATTAGATAGCGAGGTTAATAGGCCAGTTTCACTTACGAAGACCTCCGAGGGATCCGTTAATGGAATACAATTCCTCATATGACGAACTGGAGATTTTTTCAGAAACTTTTTTAGAATTCCCCTCTCACTCGCTTTTTTCAACCACTTCTTATGACCATATGTGAGGAAATCTTAAGTCGCATCTTTTGTGTATAGAGAAATAAGGGAAGAACTTTTCTTTTGTTTGTTGGGGCAGAAAAAAATGTATGTTTACGTGTGACATATACGTTCCTCCTCCATAAAAATTAAGTTCCACATAATGTTTTCCAAGAACGACAATGTCGCATATTCGGTAGGGGAAGGTTGTGCACCTTGGTCCGATTGTACCTTGGTCCGAGTGCCAATTTTCAGAAAAATACAAAGCACGCAAGAACCGGTCCTTCTGTGAAATGTTGATCTTCTGTTCATTTGTCTTCTCAGTTTCTTTTTGAAGGCACAGCTGCATGAGTCGGCAGAAAAAAAAAATAAACATAGTTATCAGTGAAAAAAGTATTTTTTTTATCTCTTTTCTGAAGTTATGTAGTGCTTAGTTTTCTGTCTCTTTTCCGCTACTTTAATCGATTTCGGTAAGTGTATCAATAATCTTTTGGTAGGAACACATTGTCGTTCATTATGTGGTTTCAATACTACTGTTACATCCAAGCTAGGATTCGAAAAGATAAAACGTAATTCTATTTAATTAATCTTTATTAGTTCTCTTTCAATGTCTTTTACTTCTTGATTATTATTCTAATAATTCACTTATTTAATTCAACAATTCACTTTCACAATTAATCACTTTAAATAAACAATCACTTCTCTTATTCAATATTCTCTATACTTTTCACTACTGTCATCTATCGCCCTTCTTTATCGCGGTTCACAACTCGAATGCCTTGGGTGCTCCTGCGACATCTATTTATATCTCCTAGTGACACCTCTCGAAATTTCCAGATTCATTGAGAAGGTTCGTTAAGTTCAGAAGGTTCGAGAACAACATACCAAGTTATACCACAGCTACTCAAACTGCTATTCAAATGCTGCCAAAATCGGTAATATGGCCACTTCCTACTAGATGGCGCTCGCTGAATGACACAGTTTGAGCAAACATGCAACAATATCCCCCTCTTAAACTTGTTCGTCCCGAACAAGCACGTCAATATTTTCGCCATGGTAGCGATGGAGACGATCCACATGGGCAACTTTCAACTTGCCTCTTCCTCGTTGGATCCTATAGACAACATCGTTTATGCGCTTCACTATATTATAGGGTCCTTCCCAATGCTGCTGTAGTTTAGGTGACATGCCTTTTTGGCGATGAGGGTTGTATAGCCATACCAGATCTCCTTCCTGGAATCCTGTGGTTTTTGCTTTTGTGTCGTACCTCGTCTTCATGCGGTCGCTGGATATCGGATGAATATTTCGGTGGATTTCAGTGCCCGGTACACACTTTCCAACCACCTCACCTTGCTTCAATTTGACGCTTTTGTGTTCCGCATTAAGAACTCGTACGGGAACCATATTGTTCTTCGGCTCGACAAGCACTTTTCCAACCACGCAGTTTCGGTAGTGGCTGTCTTTTGGTTCAACTAGAGAGAATCGGTGGCTCTTAGGTCCACCTTCCAGCTTTGTCCGAATCATTGTCTCTGAAGAAGGTGGTAGGACCTCGTCCTCACTATTGACTGTCCTCAGGGATGCGGCGTTCTCTTTCCCGTACACCATCGGAATCTCTACGTTTCGATACTTGAGTACTTGCATACCAAAGTCCAATACAACATCATGCGCCTTCATGAAATCGATTCCAATGATGCATTCGTCACATATATCAGCTACTAAGAAAGCGTGGGAGAATGCTAATCCTGCCAAATTTATTGTTAGCATGATATCTCCGTACACTTTCGCTGTCGCTCCTGTTGCTGTTTTCAGACAGTAACTGCTGGTGTTGTGCAGCCAAGACTGACGGACGATGTCCCTCCTTATAATGGAAGCGGTGGCACCGGTGTCGATGGCTGCCACGCACTTATTTTGACCGATATAGGCTTCCACTGTTAAACTCTGGTTTCCTCGTTTGGTTTGGGAGACTTGAATTGTGGTCCTGGAGTCATCGATTCCGGAAACCCACTTCTGCTCCGAGAAGCTGCCCCTTACACATTTCCCGACTGCTGGTTCTGTGAAGCTATATCTGCCAGATGCTTCTTCGTTGCGCCTCCTAGGCCCGCAATGTGGACAACTGCCTTGTCTGGGTGGAGCTCTGCACTGTCTCTGTAGGTGCCCTATTTTGTTGCAGTTCCAGCAGCGCATTTGACCTCTGTTATCTCTGCTCCGGTCTACGACGTCTGCTCTTTGACATGAACATTCAACGGCTGTCATTTCTCTTACGCGGTGGAACACATGCGATGCCTGATCAGCAGCTTGCATTGTCAAGGCAAATGCTAGGGCCTCAGCGAGAGTTTTCTTTCCAGCCATTCTTACGGCCATTTGCAGTTGTCTATCTTCAATGGCTTGGATAAACGCCTCCACAGCCATTTCATTGATGAGAACCTCACCAGCATTAGGATATGACAAATATGCCAGACGTTCGATATCTGCTTGCAGCTGTTGAAGTGTTTCTCCCCGCTTCTGGACTCTACTGCGTAGCTGGACCCTGTACACTTGCTGCATATGCTCATCACCGAAGCGCATCTCTATAGTCTTGACCAGGGCGTCGTAGTCGTGTTGCTTCTCTTCTGAGACGGTTTGGAGTAACTCCGCAGCTGTACCTCTTAGTGCGAGCGTTAGCGCAATCGACTTTTCTTCGTTGTCCCAGCTGTTCGCCATTGCAGCTGCTTCAAACTATTTCTTATAAATTGGCCATGATGTTTGACCGTCGAAAACAGGAGGCTGCATCTCTTTCCTTCTCGGGCAGTCCGCAGAATTTTCTCGAGCCTTCTGCTTCTTCACTTTCTCGAGCTCTCTAGCCAAGTTCTCGAAGTTTGTTTCATGCTTGCAAAACGTCTGATGAATTTCGTCGAATTTGGTTTCAACCTTCTCGAACTTGTGGTCAATTTCTTCGAGTTTTCCTTCGAGAACATTTTTAAAATCTTCCACAGCGCTCTTTTGGGTGGCAACTATGGAATTCTTCTGTAGTTCTAGGGAATTCTTCTGTTCATTGAACTGAGAGTCTATAGAATTCTTTTGTTCATCAAATTTAGAGTCCATTGATTCCAATTTAGAATCTAGAGAATTCTTCTGTTCATCGAACTTGGCCAGAAGTAATTCCATCATAGCAGTCATATCAACGCCTGTACTTACTTGTTCTTCTGCTACGTCGAACAAAACGGACTTGGGGTTTTCTCCTTCGTTTTCAACAGCTTCCTGCAGTCGAAGCACTAGGTCACTTTTTCCTCCAGCTGTGGAGAGATTCCGTTTTTCCAGTTCAGCTTTTAACTGCGGTATACTGAGCTGTAATAATTTCAATGTGCGGCCCATTTTTGTTTTTCTTTTTTTTTTTTTTTTTAAACTAATTCACTTCACTTTAATTTCACACTGAATACGTTTTATCCCACTTCTGACACCAATGTTACATTCAGGCTAGGATTCGAAAAGATAAAACGTAATTTCTATTTAATTAATCTTTATTAGTTCTCTGTCAATTTAATTCTTAATTATTATTCTAATAATTCACTTATTTAATTACAGAATTCACTTTCACAATTTATCACTTTAAATACAAAATCACTTTCCTTTAACTCAATACTTATACTTTTTCTCTATACTTTTCACTGCTGTCATCTATCGCATTCTTAATCGCGGTTCACAACTAGAATGTCTTGCGTGCTCCTGTGACATCTATTTATATCTCCTAGTGACACCTCTCGAAATTTCCAGATTCGTTGAGAAGGTTCGTTAAGTTCAGAAGGTTCGAGAACAACATACCAAGTTATACCACAGCTACTCAAACTGCTATTCCAATGCTGCCAAAACCGGTAATATGGCCACTTTCTACTAGATGGCGTAGTTGACTAATTAATGCTGAATGACACAGTTCAAGCAAACATGCAACAATATTATAAACGTGGGAAATACCCCCACTTTTGTAACTAGTGTCAGGGAGGAAGTACTCGACCTCACGCTTGGTAGCCCAAGCGTAAGTAAATTAATTAGTAACTGGAGAGTATCTAGTGAGCCGTCATTGTATGACCATCGAATAATAGTATTCGACCTGGACAGCACAAGTATCACGAGAAATCCAGTAAGAAACCCAAGGAAAACCAATTGGGAAACTTATAGAACTGCTCTAGAGAGCAAACTGGGGCGCCTTAGTCTAAGGAAGGCTCCGGGACACCCCCTAGAGCTAGAAGGCAGCGCAGTGGAAGGCATAACAAACGCCATCATCACTGCGTTCGAAGAAAGCTGTCCTCTAAGTAGAGAACGGGACAGGCAACAGACGCCATGGTGGAACAATAACTTGTCAAAATTAAGATCCAATGTGCGGAAGCTTTTTAATAAAGCAAAGCGCAGCGGAGAATGGCAAAGCTACCAAATGGCCCTTACTACATATAATAAGGAAATAAGAAAAGCTAAAAGAAATAGCTTCAGAAAATTCTGTGAGACAATCACCAGCACCCCTACTGCGGCAAGGCTACACAAAGCTCTTGCGAAGTCAGGAGAGGTGCCGATGTCTCTGAGGAAACCAGATGGCGAGTTCACGGAAGATGAGGATCAAAGGGCACTATTCCTACTAGAAACTCACTTTCCTGGCAGCTTGCCAGGAATCAATACCACTTCAATCAGACCTCGGAGGGAAGACTGGGAAACAACATCAACCATCTGTTCTGAGGGACGGCTGAAATGGGCAATAAATTCCTTTCAGCCTTTCAAATCTGCCGGAGTCGACGGCATTATACCCGCCCTTCTTCAAGAAGGGCAAAGGGTACTAATACCACACCTGCTAAAGATAACAAGGAGCAGTATTGCCTTGGGCCACATACCAATGCAATGGAGACGAGCAAGGGTTGTGTTTATACCAAAAGCGGGGAAAAAAGACCCCACACAGCCAAAATCGTACAGACCCATCAGCCTTACGTCATTTCTTCTGAAGATGACAGAAAAGGCTGTAGACAATTATTTAAGGGAAGATGTTCTGAACACTTCCCCCTTACATCATCGTCAGCATGCATACAGAGCGGGCAGATCAACAGAGACCACCCTATATCAGCTGACGGAGATAATTCGAAGTGCCCTGGAGGCAAAAGAAATAGTACTTTGCGCTTTCCTAGACATAGAGGGAGCATTTGACAACACCTCACATGATGCGATCAAACGATCCCTGGATAGGAAAGGAGTTAACAGTACAGTATCCAACTGGATGTGTGAGCTGCTGAGCACTAGATCAGCAGAGACTCAAACACCATCTGGAACCATCAGAGTAAACACAACGAGAGGATGTCCACAAGGAGGGGTACTATCACCCTTAATGTGGAGCCTAGTTGTAGACGAACTGCTGGAAAAATTAACCAACCATGGCATCAACTGTCAGGCGTACGCCGATGACATTGTATTGATTGCCAGGGGCAAGTTCGAAGAAACCCTTGGAGACATCATACAAAAGGGGCTTAAAGTAACTAAGGAATGGTGCCATAATGTCGGACTTAACATCAATCCGGCGAAAACAACGATAGTACCATTCACAAGGAAAAGACAACTTCAAAGACTTAAGGACATAAACCTATCAGGCACGACACTGATACCAGTCAAAGAAGTAAAATATCTAGGACTCCATCTAGATAGTAAACTCCTCTGGCGAAAACATACAGAGGAGATATCCAAGAAGACCACCCGCGCTCTCATGATATGTAGGAGCCTAGCGGGGAAGGCATGGGGATGCAGCCCAAGCATCCTGCGATGGATGTACACTGCAATCGTGAGACCAATGATCACATACGGAGCGGTAGCATGGGCGAAACGAACCAGTCTAGTCACAACGCGAGAGACACTGGCGTGCCTATGCATTACCGGAGCAATGCGTAGCTGCCCAACCGCAGCCATGGAGGTGTTATTGGAACTGACTCCTCTACACATCATGGTGATGAACGAGGCAGACAAAACAATCCTTAGGATGGCAAAGGAGGGAATTGGGAGAGGGAAATGCATCGGTTCGAAAGAACACGGTGACTTACTCAAAAAACTCCCACTTCTTGGCATACCTAGGGACGACAGCATCAGGAAATTCAACTTCGAGAAGAATTTTCAGATAAAGCTCAGCAATAAGGAGAACTGGAGCAACGAATCCATAACTTATGGACTGAGCAACCACACAACAAAGTGGTATACGGACGGCTCGAGGACTGAGGAGGGAACTGGTGCAGGAGTGTTTGGGCCGGGAACTAAGCACTACGAATCCATGGGCAAATGTACCAGCATCTTCCAGGCAGAAATATGTGCCATAGACAGGTGCGTTCGAATCAACCTCGAGAAAAACTATAGAAATTGCAACATAGCAATAATGTCTGACAGCCAAGCAGCTATAAAGGCTCTTGACGCCTACGTTATCAAGTCAAAACTCGTGTGGGAATGCCTACAAGGACTGAATAGACTAGGCAAGAATAACAGAATCTCCATCTGCTGGGTGCCTGGCCATGTTGGCATTACGGGCAATGAGGCAGCGGACTCTCTGGCAAGAAAAGGGGCAGAGCAACCCTTCATAGGACCTGAACCATTCTGCGGGATAGGAGAACACACTATACGCGAAGAGTTCAGGAGACTGGAGGAAGAAACAAAGGCCAAAACCTTTCTCAACCTCCAAGGTCTGAGGCAAGCAAAGAAACTCTTAGGAAATTACAACCAAAAGAGATTCAAAGTTTGTATCGGCCTTAACAAAAATAACCTAAGAATCCTAACAGGCCTCCTCACGGGGCACTGCAGACTCAAGGAGCACCTGAGGAAAATGGGCATATCGGAGGACGGGCTCTGCAGATTCTGCAGTGAAACCGCCGAAACTCCAGACCATATACTGGAATCCTGTGGGGCACTGACCCACAAAAGGATGAAACATTTGGGCAGGCACCAAATAACAGACAAGGATATACAAACCATGGACCCACAACTCATTCTCAGATTCATCAAAGAAACTGGACTGGACGCTGTGCTCTAAGGAGTGTGAGCTGACAAGGATAAATCAGAGCAATACCTCGACACGCTTCACAAAGAAGTATCTAGAGAGGACTCTGAACGAGGGCATGTACCTCTCCGAGGCACAAGCAAGGGGACACAATAGACCAATAGGTCGCAGTGTAATATACTGTTACATCCAGGCTAGGATTCGAAAAGATAAAACGTAATTTCTATTTAATTAATCTTTATTAGTTCTCTGTCAATTTAATTCTTAATTATTATTCTAATAATTCACTTATTTAATTACAGAATTCACTTTCACAATTTATCACTTTAAATACAAAATCACTTTCCTTTAACTCAATACTTATACTTTTTCTCTATACTTTTCACTACTGTCATCTATCGCATTCTTAATCGCGGTTCACAACTAGAATGTCTTGGGTGCTCCTGCGACATCTATTTATATCTCCTAGTGACACCTCTCGAAATTTCCAGATTCGTTGAGAAGGTTCGTTAAGTTCAGAAGGTTCGAGAACAACATACCAAGTTATACCACAGCTACTCAAACTGCTATTCCAATGCTGCCAAAATCGGTAATATGGCTACTTTTACTCTCTACTAGATGGCGCAGTTGACAATGCTGAATGACACACTTCTAGCAAACATGCAACAATATCCCCCTCTTAAACTTGTTCGTCCCGAACAAGCACGTCAATATTTTCGCCATGGTAGCGATGGAGACGATCCACATGGACAACTTTCAGCTTGCCTCTTCCTCGCTGGATCCGGTAGACAACATCGTTGATGCGCTTCACTATCTTATAGGGACCTTCCCAATCCTGCTGTAGTTTAGGTGACATACCTTTTCGGCGATGAGGGTTGTATAGCCATACCAGATCTCCTTCCTGGAATCCTCTGGTGGTCGCTTTTGTATCGTACCTCGTCTTCATGCGGTCGCTGGATATCCGAATCTTATCTCTAGTTTTCCGATGAATGTTTCTTATGATTTCTCTGAGATCCGCCACATAATCATCTTCATTCGTTGCTTCATCAGTCGGAGATCCAAACATCAATTCACTAGGTAACCGGATGGTTCGACCAAAAAGGATTTCGGATGGAGTATGTCCTGTTGTGTTATGAACTGCGCTTCGATAAGCTAATAGGAACATGGGGATGTGCTTGTCCCAGTCCCGCTGGCAGTCGCCAACAACCTTAGAAAGGTGTTCGTTTAAGGTTCTATTGAAGCGTTCCACCATTCCGTCCGATCGTGGATGAAGTGGGGTTGTTCTTGTCTTCTTAATCCCTAGTAGCTGGCATACTCCTTGAAAGATCTTCGACTCGAAGTTGCGACCTTCATGAAATCGATTCCAATGATGCATTCGTCACATATATCGGCTACTAGGAAAGCGTGGGAGAATACTAATCCTTCCAAATTTATTGTTAGTATGACCTCTCCATACACTTTCGCTGTCGCTCCTGTTGCTGTTTTCAGACAGTAATTGCTGGTGTTTTGCAGCCAAGACTGACGGACGATGTCCCTCCTTATGATGGAAGCGGTGGCACCGGTGTCGATGGTTGCCACGCACTTATTTTGTCCGATATAGGCTTCCACTGTTAGACTCTGGTTTCCTCGTTTGGTTTGGGAGACTTGAATTGTGGTCCTGGGGTCGTCGATTCCGGAAACCAACTTCTGACCCACGAAGCTGGTCCTTACACGTTTTCCCGACTGCTGGTTATGCGAAGCTATATCTGCAGGATGGTTGTTATCCCTGCCAGATGCTTCTTCGTTGCCCCTCCTAGGCCAGCAATGCGGACAACTGCCTCGTCTGGGTGGAGCTCTGCACTGTCTCTGTAGGTGCCCTATTTTGTTGCAGTTCCAGCAGCGCATTTGACCTCTGTTATCTCTGCTCCGGTCTACGACGTCTGCTCTTTGACATGAACATTCAACGGCTGTCATTTCCCTTACGCGGTGGAACACATGTGATGCCTGATCAGCAGCTTGCATTGTCAAGGCAAATGCTAGGGCCTCAGCGAGAGTTCTCTTTCCAGCCATTCTTACGGCCATTTGCAGTTGTCTATCTTCAATGGCTTGGATAAACGCATCCACAGCCATTTCATTGATGAGAACCTCACCAGCATTATTATATGACAAATGTGCCAGACGTTCGATATCTGCTTGCAGCTGTTGAAGTGTTTCTCCCCGCTTCTGTACTCTACTGCGTAGCTGGACCCTGTACACTTGCTGCATATGCTCATCACCGAAGCGCATCTCTATAGCCTTGACCAGGGCGTCGTAGTCGTGTTGCTTCTCTTCTGAGACGGTTTGGAGTAACTCCGCAGCTGTACCTCTTAGTGCGAGCGTTAGCGCAATCGACTTTTCCTCGTTGTCCCAGCTGTTCGCCATTGCAGCTGCTTCAAACTGTTTCTTATAAATTGGCCATGATGTTTGACCGTCGAAAACAGGAGGCTGCATCTCTTTCCTTCTCGGGCAGTCCGCAGAATTTTCTCGAGCCTTCTGCTTCTTCACTTTCTCGAGCTCTCTAGCCAAGTTCTCGAAGTTTGTTTCATGCTTGCAAAACGTCTGATGGATTTCGTCGAATTTGGTTTCAACCTTCTCGATCTTGTGGTCAATTTCTTCGAGTTTTCCTTCGAGAACATTTTTAAAATCTTCCACAGCGCTCTTTTGGGCGGCAACTATGGAATTCTTTTGTTCTTCGAATTTAGAGTCCATTGACTCCAATTTCGAATCCAGAGAATTCTTCTGTAGTTCTAGGGAATTCTTCTGTTCATTGAACTGAGAGTCTATAGAATTCTTTTGTTGTTCTAGAGAATTCTTTTGTTCATCAATTTTAGAGTCCATACAGTCGAATATTTCTGATCGAACTTGGCCAGAAGTAGTTCCATCATAGCAGTCATATCAACGGCTGTACTTACTTGTTCTTCTGCTACGTCGAACAAAACGGACTTGGGATTTTCTCCTTCGTTTTCAACAGCTTCCTGCAGTCGAAGCAACAGATAACTTTTTCCTCCAGCTGTGGAGAGATTCCGCTTTTCTAGCTCAGCTTTTAACTGCGGTATACTGACCTGTAGTAATTTCAATGTGCGGCCCATTTTTCTTTCCTTTTTTTTTCACTAAATACGTTTTTTTTTTTTTTTTTAACTAATTCACTTCACTTTAATTTCACACTGAATACGTTTTATCCCACTTCTGACACCAATGTTACATCCAAGCTAGGATTCGAAAAGATAAAACGTAATTCTATTTAATTAATCTTTATTAGTTCTCTTTCAATGTCTTTTACTTCTTGATTATTATTCTAATAATTCACTTATTTAATTCAACAATTCACTTTCACAATTAATCACTTTAAATAAACAATCACTTCTCTTATTCAATATTCTCTATACTTTTCACTACTGTCATCTATCGCCCTTCTTTATCGCGGTTCACAACTCGAATGTCTTGGGTGCTCCTGCGACATCTATTTATATCTCCTAGTGACACCTCTCGAAATTTCCAGATTCATTGAGAAGGTTCGTTAAGTTCAGAAGGTTCGAGAACAACATACCAAGTTATACCACAGCTACTCAAACTGCTATTCCAATGCTGCCAAAATCGGTAATATGGCCACAATTAAATAAGTGAATTATTAGAATAATAATCAAGAAGTAAAAGACATTGAAAGAGAACTAATAAAGATTAATTAAATAGAATTACGTTTTATCTTTTCGAATCCTAGCTTGGATGTAACATTGGTGTCAGAAGTGGGATAAAACGTATTCAGTGTGAAATTAAAGTGAAGTGAATTAGTTAAAAAAAAAAAAAAAAACGTATTTAGTGAAAAAAAAAGGAAAGAAAAATGGGCCGCACATTGAAATTACTACAGGTCAGTATACCGCAGTTAAAAGCTGAGCTAGAAAAGCGGAATCTCTCCACAGCTGGAGGAAAAAGTTATCTGTTGCTTCGACTGCAGGAAGCTGTTGAAAACGAAGGAGAAAATCCCAAGTCCGTTTTGTTCGACGTAGCAGAAGAACAAGTAAGTACAGCCGTTGATATGACTGCTATGATGGAACTACTTCTGGCCAAGTTCGATCAGAAATATTCGACTGTATGGACTCTAAAATTGATGAACAAAAGAATTCTCTAGAACAACAAAAGAATTCTATAGACTCTCAGTTCAATGAACAGAAGAATTCCCTAGAACTACAGAAGAATTCTCTGGATTCGAAATTGGAGTCAATGGACTCTAAATTCGAAGAACAAAAGAATTCCATAGTTGCCGCCCAAAAGAGCGCTGTGGAAGATTTTAAAAATGTTCTCGAAGGAAAACTCGAAGAAATTGACCACAAGATCGAGAAGGTTGAAACCAAATTCGACGAAATCCATCAGACGTTTTGCAAGCATGAAACAAACTTCGAGAACTTGGCTAGAGAGCTCGAGAAAGTGAAGAAGCAGAAGGCTCGAGAAAATTCTGCGGACTGCCCGAGAAGGAAAGAGATGCAGCCTCCTGTTTTCGACGGTCAAACATCATGGCCAATTTATAAGAAACAGTTTGAAGCAGCTGCAATGGCGAACAGCTGGGACAACGAGGAAAAGTCGATTGCGCTAACGCTCGCACTAAGAGGTACAGCTGCGGAGTTACTCCAAACCGTCTCAGAAGAGAAGCAACACGACTACGACGCCCTGGTCAAGGCTATAGAGATGCGCTTCGGTGATGAGCATATGCAGCAAGTGTACAGGGTCCAGCTACGCAGTAGAGTACAGAAGCGGGGAGAAACACTTCAACAGCTGCAAGCAGATATCGAACGTCTGGCACATTTGTCATATAATAATGCTGGTGAGGTTCTCATCAATGAAATGGCTGTGGATGCGTTTATCCAAGCCATTGAAGATAGACAACTGCAAATGGCCGTAAGAATGGCTGGAAAGAGAACTCTCGCTGAGGCCCTAGCATTTGCCTTGACAATGCAAGCTGCTGATCAGGCATCACATGTGTTCCACCGCGTAAGGGAAATGACAGCCGTTGAATGTTCATGTCAAAGAGCAGACGTCGTAGACCGGAGCAGAGATAACAGAGGTCAAATGCGCTGCTGGAACTGCAACAAAATAGGGCACCTACAGAGACAGTGCAGAGCTCCACCCAGACGAGGCAGTTGTCCGCATTGCTGGCCTAGGAGGGGCAACGAAGAAGCATCTGGCAGGGATAACAACCATCCTGCAGATATAGCTTCGCATAACCAGCAGTCGGGAAAACGTGTAAGGACCAGCTTCGTGGGTCAGAAGTTGGTTTCCGGAATCGACGACCCCAGGACCACAATTCAAGTCTCCCAAACCAAACGAGGAAACCAGAGTCTAACAGTGGAAGCCTATATCGGACAAAATAAGTGCGTGGCAACCATCGACACCGGTGCCACCGCTTCCATCATAAGGAGGGACATCGTCCGTCAGTCTTGGCTGCAAAACACCAGCAATTACTGTCTGAAAACAGCAACAGGAGCGACAGCGAAAGTGTATGGAGAGGTCATACTAACAATAAATTTGGAAGGATTAGTATTCTCCCACGCTTTCCTAGTAGCCGATATATGTGACGAATGCATCATTGGAATCGATTTCATGAAGGTCGCAACTTCGAGTCGAAGATCTTTCAAGGAGTATGCCAGCTACTAGGGATTAAGAAGACAAGAACAACCCCACTTCATCCACGATCGGACGGAATGGTGGAACGCTTCAATAGAACCTTAAACGAACACCTTTCTAAGGTTGTTGGCGACTGCCAGCGGGACTGGGACAAGCACATCCCCATGTTCCTATTAGCTTATCGAAGCGCAGTTCATAACACAACAGGACATACTCCATCCGAAATCCTTTTTGGTCGAACCATCCGGTTACCTAGTGAATTGATGTTTGGATCTCCGACTGATGAAGCAACGAATGAAGATGATTATGTGGCGGATCTCAGAGAAATCATAAGAAACATTCATCGGAAAACTAGAGATAAGATTCGGATATCCAGCGACCGCATGAAGACGAGGTACGATACAAAAGCGACCACCAGAGGATTCCAGGAAGGAGATCTGGTATGGCTATACAACCCTCATCGCCGAAAAGGTATGTCACCTAAACTACAGCAGGATTGGGAAGGTCCCTATAAGATAGTGAAGCGCATCAACGATGTTGTCTACCGGATCCAGCGAGGAAGAGGCAAGCTGAAAGTTGTCCATGTGGATCGTCTCCATCGCTACCATGGCGAAAATATTGACGTGCTTGTTCGGGACGAACAAGTTTAAGAGGGGGATATTGTTGCATGTTTGCTAGAAGTGTGTCATTCAGCATTGTCAACTGCGCCATCTAGTAGAGAGTAAAAGTAGCCATATTACCGATTTTGGCAGCATTTGAATAGCAGTTTGAGTAGCTGTGGTATAACTTGGTATGTTGTTCTCGAACCTTCTGAACTTAACGAACCTTCTCAATGAATCTGGAAATTTCGAGAGGTGTCACTAGGAGATATAAATAGATGTCGCAGGAGCACCCAAGACATTCGAGTTGTGAACCGCGATAAAGAAGGGCGATAGATGACAGTAGTGAAAAGTATAGAGAATATTGAATAAGAGAAGTGATTGTTTATTTAAAGTGATTAATTGTGAAAGTGAATTGTTGAATTAAATAAGTGAATTATTAGAATAATAATCAAGAAGTAAAAGACATTGAAAGAGAACTAATAAAGATTAATTAAATAGAATT
The DNA here is from genome assembly GCA_949715645.1 of Portevinia maculata. Taxonomy (NCBI): domain Eukaryota; kingdom Metazoa; phylum Arthropoda; class Insecta; order Diptera; family Syrphidae; genus Portevinia; species Portevinia maculata. Next base: position 101,701,869 of record OX454525.1, read on the forward strand.
ACGTTTTATCTTTTCGAATCCTAGCTTGGATGTAACATTGGTGTCAGAAGTGGGATAAAACGTATTCAGTGTGAAATTAAAGTGAAGTGAATTAGTTAAAAAAAAAAAAAAAAACGTATTTAGTGAAAAAAAAAGGAAAGAAAAATGGGCCGCACATTGAAATTACTACAGGTCAGTATACCGCAGTTAAAAGCTGAGCTAGAAAAGCGGAATCTCTCCACAGCTGGAGGAAAAAGTTATCTGTTGCTTCGACTGCAGGAAGCTGTTGAAAACGAAGGAGAAAATCCCAAGTCCGTTTTGTTCGACGTAGCAGAAGAACAAGTAAGTACAGCCGTTGATATGACTGCTATGATGGAACTACTTCTGGCCAAGTTCGATCAGAAATATTCGACTGTATGGACTCTAAAATTGATGAACAAAAGAATTCTCTAGAACAACAAAAGAATTCTATAGACTCTCAGTTCAATGAACAGAAGAATTCCCTAGAACTACAGAAGAATTCTCTGGATTCGAAATTGGAGTCAATGGACTCTAAATTCGAAGAACAAAAGAATTCCATAGTTGCCGCCCAAAAGAGCGCTGTGGAAGATTTTAAAAATGTTCTCGAAGGAAAACTCGAAGAAATTGACCACAAGATCGAGAAGGTTGAAACCAAATTCGACGAAATCCATCAGACGTTTTGCAAGCATGAAACAAACTTCGAGAACTTGGCTAGAGAGCTCGAGAAAGTGAAGAAGCAGAAGGCTCGAGAAAATTCTGCGGACTGCCCGAGAAGGAAAGAGATGCAGCCTCCTGTTTTCGACGGTCAAACATCATGGCCAATTTATAAGAAACAGTTTGAAGCAGCTGCAATGGCGAACAGCTGGGACAACGAGGAAAAGTCGATTGCGCTAACGCTCGCACTAAGAGGTACAGCTGCGGAGTTACTCCAAACCGTCTCAGAAGAGAAGCAACACGACTACGACGCCCTGGTCAAGGCTATAGAGATGCGCTTCGGTGATGAGCATATGCAGCAAGTGTACAGGGTCCAGCTACGCAGTAGAGTACAGAAGCGGGGAGAAACACTTCAACAGCTGCAAGCAGATATCGAACGTCTGGCACATTTGTCATATAATAATGCTGGTGAGGTTCTCATCAATGAAATGGCTGTGGATGCGTTTATCCAAGCCATTGAAGATAGACAACTGCAAATGGCCGTAAGAATGGCTGGAAAGAGAACTCTCGCTGAGGCCCTAGCATTTGCCTTGACAATGCAAGCTGCTGATCAGGCATCACATGTGTTCCACCGCGTAAGGGAAATGACAGCCGTTGAATGTTCATGTCAAAGAGCAGACGTCGTAGACCGGAGCAGAGATAACAGAGGTCAAATGCGCTGCTGGAACTGCAACAAAATAGGGCACCTACAGAGACAGTGCAGAGCTCCACCCAGACGAGGCAGTTGTCCGCATTGCTGGCCTAGGAGGGGCAACGAAGAAGCATCTGGCAGGGATAACAACCATCCTGCAGATATAGCTTCGCATAACCAGCAGTCGGGAAAACGTGTAAGGACCAGCTTCGTGGGTCAGAAGTTGGTTTCCGGAATCGACGACCCCAGGACCACAATTCAAGTCTCCCAAACCAAACGAGGAAACCAGAGTCTAACAGTGGAAGCCTATATCGGACAAAATAAGTGCGTGGCAACCATCGACACCGGTGCCACCGCTTCCATCATAAGGAGGGACATCGTCCGTCAGTCTTGGCTGCAAAACACCAGCAATTACTGTCTGAAAACAGCAACAGGAGCGACAGCGAAAGTGTATGGAGAGGTCATACTAACAATAAATTTGGCAGGATTAGTATTCTCCCACGCTTTTCTAGTAGCCGATATATGTGACGAATGCATCATTGGAATCGATTTCATGAAGGCGCATGATGTAGTATTGGACATTGGTATGCAAGTACTCAAGTATCGAAACGTAGAAATTCCGATGGTGTACGGGAACGAGAACGTCGCATCCCTGAGGACAGTCATTAGTAAGGACGAGGTCCTACCACCTTCTTCAGAGACACTGATTTGGACAAAGCTGGAAGGTGATCATGGGGCCCACCGATTCTTTCTAGTCGAGCCAGAAGACAACCACTGCCGAAATTGCGTGGTTGGAAAAATGCTTGTCGAGCCGAAGAACAATATGGTTCCCGTACGAGTTCTTAATGCAGAACACAAAAGCGTCAAATTGAAGCAAGGTGAGGTGGTTGGAAAGTGTGTACCGGTTACGACCATCACGAAACTATCACAGGAAGGTGTTGCGAAGCCTTGTTCACCAATGGGAATGACTGAGGTCAAAAGAACTTTATTCCAGCACTGCGATCTGAATCAGGAGCAGCAAGCCTTGGCAGGGAACCTCATCAACGAGTTTGCTGATATATTCGCTTCGCGGGACTGCGAGTATGGCCGAACACACCTTGTACAACACCGGATAGACACTGGAGATGCGAGACCGATTCGTCAGCCTCCCAGACGATTACCATTGGCTAAGCAGACGGAGGTTGCAGAGATGGTGTCGACGATGGAGAAGGAAGGAGTAATCGAATGCTCTAAAAGCCCATGGGCATCTCCAATTGTCCTAGTCAAAAAGAAAGATGGCAGCACTCGGTTCTGTGTAGACTATCGCCAACTGAATAATGTCACCAAAAAGGATAGCTACCCTCTACCAAGGATTGACGATACGCTGGATACACTGTCCGGAGCTCGATGGTTTTCCACTCTAGATCTGAAGAGTGGCTACTGGCAAGTGCAGATACATCCGAAAGACCGTGAGAAAACAGCTTTCACAGCAGGAAACGGGCTCTGGCAATTCACAGTAATGCCATTTGGACTGTGTAACGCGCCGGCAACCTTTGAGCGACTAATGGAGCGTGTTTTGTTGGGGCTAACATGGAAAACGTGTTTGGTCTACTTGGACGATGTCATCGTGGTTGGAAAAACGTTTGAAGAACATCGATATAACTTGAAGGAAGTGTTCCAGAGACTACGAAGTGCACAATTAAAGCTTAACCCGAAAAAGTGTGATCTCTTTAGATCTGAGGTAAAATATCTGGGGCACATCATCTCGTCCGAAGGAGTAAGGACTGACCCAGAGAAGGTCGATGCGGTGAAAAATTGGCCCGTTCCCAAAGACAAACACCAACTGAGAAGCTTCCTGGGACTTGCAACTTACTACAGACGGTTTGTGAAGGACTTCGCAAGGATCGCAAAGAGCTTGCATCAACTGACGGAAAAGGGAAAACCATTTAAATGGTCAGGTGAATGCGAAGCGAGTTTCAAGAGTCTCAAACACCAACTGTGTGATGCTTCAATTCTAGCGTACCCTACTCCAGGAAAGACATTTATTGTAGATGCCGACGCTAGTAATGTTGGGATCGGAGCCGTTCTTTCGCAGATCCATGATGGCCAAGAGAGAGTAGTTTCCTACTTCAGTAAAGTGCTATCCAAGCCGGAGAGGAACTATTGCGTAACCAGGCGGGAACTCCTGGCTTTGATCCTGGCAACAAAGCACTTCCACAAGTACTTATATGGGCAGAAATTCATCATGCGTACAGATCATGCGTCTCTAAAGTGGCTGCTGCAGTTTAAGAACCCTGAAGGACAAGTCGCGAGGTGGATTGAGCGGCTGCAGATGTATGACTACGAGATACAGCACCGAAAGGGAACTCTTCACTCCAACGCAGATGCCCTCTCCCGGCGACCCTGCAAGGCTGATTGTAAACAATGCGTACGCCAGGAGGAAAAAGATAAAGTGTCAGTCCAACGGTTGAGAGCTGAGCCCATTAGCGGCTGGAGTGCACGGGAGATCCGGAATGCTCAACAGGAAGATCCGGATATCGAGCCGATGCTCGCCTGGAAGGAACATGAGGGCAAGCCGGACTGGCAGCAGATCTCCAATAGGAGTCCGGAATTGAAGGCATACTTGGCACAATGGGACTCACTTCACGTCCAGGATGGCATTTTGAAAAGAAATTGGGAAAGTTCGGATGGAACATCAGCCGTGATGCAACTTGTGGTACCCAGATCGAAAGTCAACGAAGTACTTAGGGAACTACATGATGGAGTGTCCGGAGGTCACTTGGGAGTAAATAAGACACTCGAAAAAGTGCGAGAACACTTTTACTGGATCCACGCAAGAGACGATGTCGAAAACTGGTGCCAAAAATGCGTAGCTGCGCAGCCAGTAAAGGCCCGAGAGTAAAAATGCAAGGCAAGATGCATCAATACAACGTTGGAGCGCCCTTTGAAAGGATTGCAGTTGACATCGCAGGACCGTTTCCAGAAACCAACAGTGGAAACCGCTATATCCTCGTAGTGATGGACTACTTCACTAAATGGCCTGAAGCCTTTGCTATACCTAACCAAGAAGCTAAAACCGTGGTAGAGCAGATTGTCCACAACTGGGTAAGCAGATTTGGCGTACCAATGGAATTGCACTCGGACCAAGGTCGCAACTTCGAGTCGAAGATCTTTCAAGGAGTATGCCAGCTACTAGGGATTAAGAAGACAAGAACAACCCCGCTTCATCCACAATCGGACGGAATGGTGGAACGCTTCAATAGAACCTTAAACGAACACCTTTCTAAGGTTGTTGGCGACTGCCAGCGGGACTGGGACAAGCACATCCCCATGTTCCTATTAGCTTATCGAAGCGCAGTTCATAACACAACAGGACATACTCCATCCGAAATCCTTTTTGGTCGAACCATCCGGTTACCTAGTGAATTGATGTTTGGATCTCCGACTGATGAAGCAACGAATGAAGGTGATTATGTGGCGGATCTCAGAGAAATCATCAGAAACATTCATCGGAAAACTAGAGATAAGATTCGGATATCCAGCGACCGCATGAAGACGAGGTACGATACAAAAGCGACCACCACAGGATTCCAGGAAGGAGATCTGGTATGGCTATACAAAACTCATCGCCGAAAAGGTATGTCACCTAAACTACAGCAGGATTGGGAAGGACCCTATAAGATAGTGAAGCGCATCAACGATGTTGTCTACCGGATCCAGCGAGGAAGAGGCAAGCTAAAAGTTGTCCATGTGGATCGTCTCCATCGCTACCATGGGGAAAATATTGACGTGCTTGTTCGGGACGAACAAGTTTAAGAGGGGGATATTGTTGCATGTTTGCTTGAACTGTGTCATTAATTAGTCAACTACGCCATCTAGTAGAAAGTGGCCATATTACCGATTTTGGCAGCATTGGAATAGCAGTTTGAGTAGCTGTGGTATAACTTGGTATGTTGTTCTCGAACCTTCTGAACTTAACGAACCTTCTCAACGAATCTGGAAATTTCGAGAGGTGTCACTAGGAGATATAAATAGATGTCGCAGGAGCACCCAAGACATTCTAGTTGTGAACCGCGATAAAGAAGGGCGATAGATGACAGTAGTGAAAAGTATAGAGAATATTGAATAAGAGAAGTGATTGTTTATTTAAAGTGATTAATTGTGAAAGTGAATTGTTGGATTAAATAAGTGAATTATTAGAATAATAATCAAGAAGTAAAAGACATTGAAAGAGAACTAATAAAGATTAATTAAATAGAATTACGTTTTATCTTTTCGAATCCTAGCCTGGATGTAACACTATTATTTGAAATATTTTTTTTTTAATCAAACACAAAAACTTTAAGATAATGGTTTGTTTTTTGCTGCTTTTTTGAAATGAATAAAGAATAATACCATTTTTACTTTTTATTGAAATAAATTAAAGTTTTCACCTTTAAACTATATGAAAACTTTCAATAATATTTTCGGTTCAAGGTACAATACTCCGTGGACCAAGGTACAATCACGTCTTGTACCTTGGACCGTTTGAGGTTAGCATATAAAAGTAGAGTTTTCTAAGGAATGGTTAGCAATATCCCTTTGGTAGTTTCGCCATATCAAAGAAAATACTTCAAGTAGTAACAAAAAAAAGGAAAACTAAAGAAAAAACGACACATAAAATATTGGCAAAAAACTGAAATCCGGACCAAGGTACACTACCTACCCCTATACTTCCCCTTCATAAATACAAATTGAAATGGATTAATAACGCTTTAATTATCAATGAATTTTAGCATTCTCTTGGTTATTAATTTAAAAAAAAAAAAAATCGATACCATGGTCGAAATGAACACTGAAAATTAACTAGTAATTCGATTTAATTTCAATCGAATTCTGGAGCCCTATCTTTTTGTATTTTGAGATTCGATCGAATAGAAGGTTTATTCGAGGAAACCCGATTTTATTTAAATGAATTGAGAGCCCTTAACCGGCTATGTGTGTGCGATCATTCGTCCAATACCAACAAATGAAAAATCGTCCAAAAATATTGTGTAGTTACTTATAAATGTTGGGAAGCCCAAACAAACAGTCGCCCAAAATATTATGAGATGGCAAAAAGATACATTCTATTTGATAAAAATGTTAGATTTTGTTTTAAGATGTAGATTTGGATTGGTAATTTTTTCAAACTTAAAAAAATGGGTGTCAGCACGAAAACAAAACCGGAGTTAAATTGGTGTTGTATGTATTGTTTAACAGCGTGTTATGGTTTTTGTTGATATTTAGTGTCTTAAACTACATACTGCCAATGGTGATCATTCCAAGCACGGCAGAAATGTCAGATTTGGTAGTGTGAGTGCAAGTACGTATTTTGTCGATATTTAAGTCGGTGCGCCGATTTTTGTGTTATTACAATTTCTTGCTCTTTTTAGCTTGGCGCGGATCAATTTGTTGAATTGTTCTCTAAATTATTCAGACAGATCACAGCGTACCAAATATGAGACCCTGGCCTGCCCGGATGGTTTTCTATTGGATTTTCCCACTTAGTTTCCCGACAAAATATGAGAAGTGGTGGATTGGGAGAGTACCTAATTGATAAAATGGGCCCTGATAACTTGTTACGGGAAGTGACGACGATTATGCCGTAACGATACCTATGACAATGCAAGCATATTTGAAGTGATCACACTGGTAGTGTTAAGAAGTTATAACACCCTAACTTGTACACCCAAGTGTACCGATTCCAGTCGAGTGTCTTTCTAGCCCTACTGTAAATGTAGGTACTCCCATTTCAATTTCCGAAACCATCCCATATGACACCAGCATAAATTCAACGAAGGATACCCACGAATCATAATCAGGAATGTGCATGTGAAACCAGAATACCTCACTCGTGGATCTTCATGAATACAACGATCAGACGATACACAAGTGTCAGTCAGGAATTTGCATGCGCAACCAAAACGATCTGTGCCACCCGATATAAGATAGAATTATTTGGATTAATAAATGACTTGTTAACCCTAGAAAGATAAACTGCGCCCGCGAAATATATATATTGCTTTCTTCTTTTAACCGACGCTCGAACAAACTTGTTTTTTTAAGCCAACTCAGTCGTCGATTTATACTTGCGATTGACAGTCATTCCGGTTCGGTAAGACCGTTTTTCAGTTATGGTAATGCGCTATTATCAGCATATGAAAATTAAATACCGAAGATCTCTAATTTTGTGTTCCTTTTTGTTATGGATTTATAAAATCCTACTTTTCTTTAAAAAACAGAAACATAAAAATATATATATTTATGTTTTACTTTATTGCTAATAATGTAACAATAAAATGAAACAATAAAAAAACTTTTTTTAATTTAATAGGCGCATGTTTATCTTTTCAGTACTAAAAAATAAGATTATCTTTCTAGGATTCATTATTTGTATTACTTTGATGTACTAGTTTATGTGCCTTTATATCGCCATCCACTTCGGCAAGTTTATGTGCTTGACGAAATCTCTTTGAGGATCAAAATAGGACCTCCCGAACAGGTAGACTGAGATAACTTACCGGTTCTCCCAAAGTAGCAATGACACTCACTCAAACAAATACTATAACTTTCTACATTTATTTGGATATTGCAGTATATTTGAAACAACACTTAGAAAAAGTTTTGGATAGGAAATGAGAAAAGAAAATTTGTGTGGTCAAATGCAAGTTAATTTATCTATATCTAATCTTTTCCACGCATAGCACAAACGATTGTTTATCCCATCGCACTACAACTAAATAATAAAAAGAATAGTAAATTGCAAGTTGCTCTTGAGAAATTCAGTTTGTCAGTTGAATGCTGTGCGTTCACTTTCTTTTCAGTAACTAGCCGCACAAATGTTTGTACTTATTCTACTTTAAGGAGCTCGACATCAAAGGTAAGCACGGCATTTGGTGGAATAATTCCTGGATGACCTCGACTGCCATAGGCGTAATCGGGCGAGCATATCAACTTTGCACGCTGGCCAAGCGAAAGCTGTTTTACGCCTTCATCCCAGCCGCGGATAACCTCTCCGCGTCCAATGGTGAATTTGAATGGTTTGCCCCGATCGCGTGATGAATCGAACTTGGTTCCGTCGTCGAGGGTTCCGGTGTAGTGAACCACAACAACTTGGCCACTTTTAGGATAGGTGCTCCCTATAAGGAAAATTTAGTCTAAGAACCATTAGGAATATGTTTTAAATAGTTTACCATCTCCAGGAGAAATTGGAATAACGTCCACGCCCATTTGGATTAATTAGAATGTAATTTTTTGGATTAAAATGCAATGAAATAATAAGAGACCGCAAAAATTGCAGAGCGTGGTCTAGAAAAAATTTTCGGTATTGCAATTTGCAAAAAAAGAAACGAAAACAAAATGGAGGGATATATGAGTATCGAACGAGCCTTCAGCGAGTATTGAATATCGGGGAGTGTGTTCAAAGGTAAGTAATTTTTCAAGATATTTTAATTAATCAATGGAACGTTTCCATTTAAAAACAACCAGAGATAAATGCTATGTCTCCACCGAGCACTTAAATTAATTAATTAATCTGGCCTAAATCTTTTCTAAATCTCAAGATTTACCATACAAATTTCATGCTGCGTTTCCACCAAAAAAAAAACAGATTTGGGACAAAAGATTAAAATATAATCCTTATTAGCCGTATTTATAAGATTTCCTTAACCCGTATATCTGATGTTGTTTTGTAAAGTTTGATTAAATATTTTAATTCTCTTAAGACAACAAGCAACTTACGCGAACTTGTAACGTTGCGCAGTAAGCGACATCGATAGCAAGAAAAAAACTATAAATGACAAAAAAAGACGATGCCTTAAGCAAAATAAAACAAAATGTTTGCTATATTTATATTAGTTTATCGGCGAATTACCAAAAAATGTACTTCAACTGGTATACGTACACGTATCAAAAATGTGTGTTTGGGTGTGCGTCTGCTTGTTGGTGTGGCTAATGGGGTTGACAACGTATTATTATGTCGAACAATAACGTTGCTTTACTTATTATTTATAAAAAAATTTCTTCTGCCAGCCTTATTAATATTGAGCAGTGGTTAATGCTACCATTCCACCGAGCGCTAAACGGAAATTAAAATTAATCGGGCTCAAATCTTTTCTTAATCTCGAGATTTACCATACAAATTTGAAGCTTTCAAAAACAAGATCAAAAATAAATCTCACAACTAACCACGTTTGCATGAAAAGTTTAAAAATAATATATATGTAACGAATCCCTGCCGTGCGTTCATTGCAGCAGAATCAGCAAAAGTTGCTGTCTCGCACACTGTAGTATTGGGTAGGACACGTTTTTTTAATGAGTATGTATGAGGTGCTCATTTTGGAATATGATGTGGTACAATGTCCCACCTCAAATGAGGTACGTACCTAAAATTGCCTAAAAATTCCTTTAAAAAAGTTAAAACAAAATAATAGCAACTACATTTGCATTTTCATAAAGTGTATGTTAATCCATACCCGCAGCCGTGAATCGTCATAGCTCATACTCATTGCCTCATTTGTTTGGGACATGGGACTTATGAGGTAAAAGTTAGGAATAACTCATTGCCTCATTTGTAGTGCGATAGCAGAATTGAGGCAATGAGGTACCGTGAGTCACAGTACCTCATTGTCCATCATGAGCTATGAGGATTCAATCTATTCATTACTTTTACCTCAATGTCGCAGTCGCAATACCCCAACTCAATTGAAGTGTTATCTTCTATATTGTATTGAATATCCTCCGCCTCCCTCGAAACTCAAATGAAAGGAAAAGAGAAAGAGACGCTATTTGGATCTCTGTGTGTACTCTTTTTAAATGAGTTTAACTGCAGGAAATAATGTAAATGTGTGAAGTCGTGAGTAATTTTTCGTGTGCTTGTATTATTGACATGACATTTTATTTTGTTCTCTTCGATGTGAGTTTGTAACACATTGGAGAGGTGATACAAAATTTATTTTTGAGGTGTTGGGACATTTACATCTTTTGTATGGGACATTTGTACCACCTCATGTATGAGTTACCCAACACTAGCACAATGCAGCACGCACCCTTAAGCGAACACATCCCCGAATGAACGAAAAAGTAAGAAATTTGACGGCTGAACGCATTCACCCGGCCTACGGGCAAATGTCAACGAAAATTAGAATTTTATCGAAAATCACACCAGCTTCTGGACAACTCGTGGTCGCGAACCTTTCTTTTTTCCAATCGGCGGTCGGCCAAGGAAGTTTAATTCTCTGGAAAAATTCCTCCACCTCGAAAAGGGAACAGGAAAACCATCGACCAGCGGACCATCCCAGTAGGAAGCGGGGAAATTAAGTCAAAGTTATTTAGATCCTGCGGCCGGCAATCCGCTTCGGACACGCGTTTCGACCGAAGCAAAAACCCGGTCCGAGCGAAGCGCAGGGATTTTCTAAAAGCACTCCAGCAGTGGCTGAGAACATATCCAATCCAGCTGCCCCCTTCAGCAAACGGCTCAGCCTCATCACGTCGTGTGTCGGTCAGCGGTTGGAACACTAGGACGCAGGAGCCCAGACTCCGGTCCCAAGCACAGACGTCGGATATACCAGGTTCGGCAGTCACGTGTTATCACATGACCACCACGACCAGTAGGCACTGCATCCGAAAGCGAGAGGGGGCAGGCGGCTCAATCCCAACATATACTACGCGGGCCCTGCTTAAACCTACGCTACAAACATATATTTTCGGTCCCTTCATAGAATCGCTACGCGATTAGGCGAGTCCTCCCACATACTCCGCGGGCCCTTCACAATCACTCGCATCATATATATATTCGGCCCCTGCACAAGGAAGGCTTTGCGTCGAGGCACATCGCTCCAGAACGGCCCCTTTACAGCCATTCGTCCAGGCCCATCTACAGCCAACTAAAGGCCTATCTACAGCCAACTAAAGGCCCATTTACAGCCAACAAAAGGCCCCTATACAGCCAAAAGCAGATGCAGTAGGAGTCACAAACGACGCAGGCAGATACAGCAGTAGTCACAAGCGACTCTTACCAACAGCAGCAGTAGGTCACAAGCGACCCAACGCACCAGCACCAGCGCGCGGCAGTTTATACTTATATCCTGTGTAGTGTAGATACTTACGTATACCTATATATATATTTATAGTAGACTAGATTCATCTAGAATATAGATCGTTCTTACCGTACCAGGACTAGGATTTCTATTTCCCCTTCTGGGACCCTAGTTCCTTTTGCACAGTCGTACTTTTCTAATTCGGTTATTCTTTGGCATTGAGCATATTGCTCCCAGTTTCACTAGCATCTGAGATTGATTCCCTTAAGGAAATATCGTCCGGTGGAAGACGAGTTAAAAGAAAAGAAAAAAAGAAGAAATAGTATTGCGATACTCACCTCGTACACACACTCCTACAGATACATCTGTAAGAGGGAAATAATTGAATCTCCTAATTCGAAACGCGACATGAGATGAGCGAAAAGCTTTTATTACAGCTCAAGATAACATCGAGTAATTCCTCCGCGAATACTTTCGAGGAGTAATTACGTATTCGAAACATCGCTTCTTGAAATACATATATTGAATTAATAACCTTCTACAGGAACGTCGGCAGTGTGCGCACATCAGCTGGAGTTTCTATGTAAGTACCCTTTTGAATTGTCTCGTTAACTAAATGCTTTATATTATTTCAATACATATCTACATATTCATGTATATTCCAATTTAACGTACTCGGTTGTGGTAGATTCAACGTATAGTTTTATTGGTTTTTGGACAAGTGCATACGGTTGCATCAGTGTATCAGATCGAAGTTTATTTTCTTTTCTTTTGTACGTCAAGGACGGTAAAGCGGATCCGACGGATTAACAAAAAGATAGTGTCTTAAAGTTCTGATTTTGTCATAATACAGTGAATGTTTCAATGCTCATCGCACCCTCAGTAGCGATGACGGAGATTTGTTTGTTTTTGTGAGTTCCTAAACGGAGGACAGAGTCTCCACGCAGATTCTTTAGTTTTGTGTGTGTGTTATTCGTGTCAAGGCCAACCAACAGTAGGCGTGTTGGATATTGTGAGACCTGATGGTCATCGACATCCTATACGGAGTGTCCATTTTTAATTTCCCTGAGGTTATGCGCTTAAATCCCGAATTGGGGATAGAGTAGATCCTACGACTTTCTTAGCCCAAGGAGGCATACCGAGTCGATCTTGACGTTCACGTGTTTCTGTGTTTTTATTCATGACGATCGCTAATTTTTTGAGAAGTCATACAATTACATAGTTGTTTAATTTTTAGATTTTTTTGCTTTTTTTTTAATCTCGGTTGAGTACATACACGAGATGGCCCCTCAGTATCGTGTTGAACTTAGTTTTAAGTATAAACGGACTCACAAAATAGTTCGAAACTATAGTTAACTAATCTTTAGGAAGTAGTGTAAATAGTTTTAAGAAACTCTTAATCCATTGTTTTATTTTGATTTAATGAATATAACTAGCTACGCTTAGGGCGTATACATGACGTTTGCCTGTAGTATTCTGACTTCGACGTTGTCGGCACGCCAAGGTATGGCGGTTTAATTTCCATCTCTAGGAGGGGGTCGTCTCTCCGTCGCGGGGAAGTGAGCAGGAGAGGTTCGTCCAATGGGGATAAGCATCAACAGAGGCTGAAGAGGCTGATCTCCCATTTCAATTTAGGGGTCATCGCCAAGGGTGCGGCGCGGTGACCATGGAGTCCATGTGAAAACGTGGCGGGGTGGGCCAGCACTGAGGGGATTCTTCACCTTCTCCTCCGCTCTCTCTCGCTCTCTCTATCTCTCTTCCGGCATAACTACTCTCTCTCGCTTCATCCGGCATGCTGGATGGAGCGTGACTCGCTTCTCAAGGTCATCCAGGCATCCTGACCCTTCGGGCCACCCAAGAGATGGTGGTAGCAATACCACTCTCGCACACACTCTCTCTCTCCGCGAACGGTTAGCAATGGAGGTACATCGGTTCATTGTGTACGGAGGAAGAGAGCTCTTTTCTGGTTTTTGGTTTTCCAGGAAGGAGCTTCGTATTTTGAAAGCATGTAAAACTAGAGGTAACCCCAGTTCGGGCTCACAGACAAGAATTCACGCCCGCCGGCGAGCTAGCGCGGGGCGGTACCCATGCCTGGCTGTGAGTGGCCGAGCACCCCTCTTCCCAGTCGTTAAGGTCGGCTGTGTTCTAGTCGCCTGTAAGCGGGGACCAGTCAGCCCAAAGGTAGTATCCCAGTTCTCCGGTGCAGCGAAGCTGTAGGGAACATTGGGGCCTCAATGGTACAGTTTTTTCTTTTTTTTTCTCTGGATGAAAGGACAAGGTAAGGTAAAAAGGAGAAGCTTGCAGCACTACCACTACCAGCCCTTCTGCAAGGTGGGGCTTGTGTGCAACAGGTGGCGCTGCTGTAGGGGGCTTACGTTACATATATTTGGCATTAACGGCATAAAGGTTGTAAAACCTTGCTTCTCCAACCATTTACTTGTGCTAAGTGGAAGGAACCTACAATTTTAACCGAATCCGAACGGCGAATTTGAGAAGCTTCTTATGACAATTGATACTCTTGGATGTTTGTCAGACGTTCGCAAGAGGTTGGGCAGTGGAACAAAAACTCTAGATATTACTTGGCATCGGCGGGAATCGAACCGGGGACTGATTAAGTTCGACACACTAACCACTTTTTACGAATCTCCAGTATAAAGTTTAAAAGCGTTGAAGGTGAGTGCATTATCATCCAAACTTTTCTCTATTAAAGCTTGATTGCTTTCTGTATTGCTATTTTTCCTTCTAGCCACAGTATTAACCAAACACTGAAGTAATTATTTCTTTTTGGCCAATGCAACTATGAAACCCTTCATATTGGTTTGGAGAATAAAATAGTGCGCTAATAACATTTCCAATCTACGGCCATTAATTTTTAATTAAGTTTTGGTATATATCAATAAATAAATCGAAATCGAAATTTGGTTTATTTTTTTGACACTTGGTTTGACGTTTAATAAAAACATTTGTTTGTTTTCTGTTGCAACGCCATTCAGGCTCTTAATTTGAGAGCCAAACTGAGAGCCAGAGAGCCAAACGTCAGATTAATCTTTTTTTCTTTGGTGAAAACAATTGGAGACTAAGTTTTAATCTTTTGCCTTTAATCCCGGTTTATTTACTAGTGTTAGTGGGCGATTATCATATGGGAATATCAGCTGTTCACTGAAAATGTCCCCTTCAAGCAAGTAAAAGAAATCAATCCTAATGGGCCTCCGCACACGAGACTAATTCCCCCGGCATAAAACCAGTTTTTTAGGCAAGAGGACTGAGGTGTGCGGAAAGAAACGGCAGAAAATCTTCAACCAATTTTAAGCGGTTGAACGAGGTGGAAAACTAATACATACAAAACTTCCACGATTTTAGGTTTGGAGAAATTGATATGTCATTCGACTGTCAATTGCGTTTTGTGAGTCGGGCATGCAACATCATTATAAACACAAGATGCTGAGCATTTGTCAACAACTAATGAAATACTAACCCAATGAAATGGGGTTCATGTATTAAATTGTTTCTACCGGGAGAATTCATCCCGTGTGCGCTCAGAGTATGGTATGAAACCGGTTTTATGCCGGTGGAATGAGTCTCGTGTGCGGAGGCCCAATTAATCAGTGAATGTCAACAACATCTGATTCATTTTGCTTCAGTGTTCGTAGTATTCAAAGAAGCATCTCGTCGTCATTGACACGCATTAAATGCAATGTACGGAAGGTATGCTATTGTATTGAAAAATTTCAGTAGATATGTATGAATAACATTACAAAAATACTCTAGAAAAGATTCTTATGTGGAATATGAGGCAGGCAGGAATCTTCCATGTAGGACGAATCTTGAATGCGTCTAATGAGCTGCTCGGTGTGCAGAAGGCATACGTTTGCACTACATCTGTGAACTTGACAGTAATAACAGATGCGAGGCAACGCGTTCAAATACGATTGCAAATTCGTTAATTTAACGTCCCCTATGGATGTCCATCTATCAGATGGTTTGACACTTGACAGCATACAACATTCTCTTTTGCTGATTATATTAGCCACCATGTATCGCAGAAGATCATAACCAATACCCAATTGCGCGGGAATGAAAACAAAATTGTTAGTTTCAACATTTATAAAATACTATCAAGAATTTTATTTAATAATTTTCATGTCTTTTTTTGCTGTCCATCGACAGAGGCAGTTTTCTCTAATTTTTCTAATGTATCGACCTAATTTTGTAATGCGTGAACCTCCAGTGCGAGAGCGTGCGACACGAAAATTCAAATCGGAAATTGTGACTTGCTTACAAGGTTGCGGGAGTTTGCGAGAGAACACGAATCTTGTGATATTTTTGTGACTTGCGAGGTCTCAGTGAGGTTTGGGAGAAACTAAGTAAAAGGGTGTTGAAGCGGAAAACTGGCATCACTTCCAGATGAAATTTTGGAATTGGCCCTTCAGGTTGGGGACCGTCCCGTCAAGATAAAACCTAAAAAATGAAGTTATGAGAGACACCAGCCTCGGATATGGACGCCCCTGATTTAAGATCACGACCCGGAACGGCAACAGACTATGAATTGAGAGTATGCACCTGGAACGTATGCTCACTGCACACTCCTGGTACTCCAAGTCACATTTTAAATTATCAGTTGTTTAAGATGCGAACGCACCTCTTCTGACGTATCAGTTGAGCCTATCAAGGAGTAGTTTTGTAACCCACGGGACGGAGCCTGTTCGGAGTACGATGCAATGACCGTGCTCTGTGACTTCAACGCCAAAATCGTTAAGGAAAACATCTTCGACAGTTTAGTCGGCAGGTACGGCATCGCATTTAATCAAATCTCTAATTCATTGTTCTCACTTATTATTCTAGTAATTCACTTATTCAATACAACAATAGATTTACTACTTCATCACAGTCTGTCATCTATCGTTTGAAATCGCACTTCAAAAGTACAATGTCTTGGGTACTCCTGTGACACCTATTTATATATCCCAGCGACTTACTTCATCATCCTTCTGATGTAGTAATTGTGCAAATGAAGGCATTTGATTCGTTAAGGTACACTTCCAACTCCTCACACTTACCTTTTTAATTTCCATTTTTTTAAATTCCAAAAAAAAAACAAATCCAAACAACAAACACTTTAAACCCCGCACACTGCTCAGTACCTTTCTTGAACGAAAACTTGAATTCTGGTACATATTGGCACATATTGCACCACATGACCTATTTAGTTCCGTGCTTGCCCAGTTCATCAACCCTAATGTTCTGTCTATTGAAACATAACAATTATGAATGACGAACTGTGTGATAAATGGAAATCCACCCATTCACAATAATAGATAGCACGAATTCGAAAAACAGGCTTTTACCAAACAATAAAAAACATATTGATAATTGAAAAAGGTCGTTTGAACAAAAAAGTCGTCCGTTGGTTGCTACTCAAAAAAAAGGTGGCAAATAGCGACTTAAGTCTCTTAGCAAAAACGCTGGCGGGAATCCAGCACATTTATTTTTTCCCAATTCATAATGTCGCGTTTGTGCGCACATTCATGCATCGGTGCGCTTTGACTCACACTTTTTAGGAACTTAACGATAATTTAAGTCAAAGCGCGCAAGCAACATGCCCAATGCACCATGTCGCGATGGGCACGCGCCTTTTGTAGAAACTTTACAAATATTTGTAAGTTACAATTTTGCAAACTAAATATCTCTTCAGAACGTACGCGCGTTGAGAGAACGATTATGACAGATCAAACGTTTTGTTTAGGCTAATATATACAAATTTAGAGCTGAATGAAGATTTTAAGTCTTCTCCCGATTTTTTTTATAGTTGTTTCTTTTATGTAGACGAATTATCCATTCAAAGATCATAATATATGAAAGAAAACAAAGGCCTCAATAGGGAAAAAATACAATTTGATAAAATATTTTTTTTCCCAAAAATCTGCATTTGAAGAAACCCTTCAAATACGCCACCCTCATTCAACACGCGCTGAATAAAACAACAATTTGAAAGAAATCAGCCACGAACATATTTATTCAAATAAAGAAAAATATATTAAAAAACAAGTTCTTTCCATCAGATAGAACTTCACGAGAAATCAAGACCAGCAACAGCATTCTCCACAAACCAAGGGCATTTTCAATTTAAAAGATTACCTTTCGGTTTAAAGATATCTACAGACATAGGGACGGGCTACAGTCCGCTTGGGCGAACTGTTGGATACCCTATTCTTATTCCTATCCCTCATAAGTGGGCGTGACAAAGGTCTAAGTATGGTTGAATTGTTAAGAACGCTCTACATATTTTGTTATATAACATTTAAAGGATTTTATAAAAAAAAACGCTCCCTAGCTCAAACTTTGGTGTTTCAATAAAATTGTTTTATTTAATTGTGGGCGTGTCAGTAGGCGGATTTAAAAAAAATTAACACATGAGAATAAAGGGCCCCTAGGGAGTATATATTATAAATTTCAGCTCCCTAGCTCAAACTTTGAATTTTCAAAAAAAAAAAATTAATTGTGGGCGTGTCAGAGGGCGGATTTTGAAAATATTTACACATGAGCATAAAGGGCCCATAGAGAGTATATATTATAAATTTCAGCTCCCTAGCCCAAACTTTGGATTTTCCAAAATTAATATACTCTTAGAATAGGGTATAAACAAATTATTTTCTTCATTTGTGGGCGTGTCAGTGGGCGGATTTTGAAATTTTTTTATCCCGAGCAGTTTTAGGAGTCATAGATCATATATAAAAATTTCAGCTTTCTAGCTCAAAATTCCAAAATTTTGTTTTTTTGAGTTTGTGGGCGGATTTCAAAAATTCGTAAACTTGATTATTTCGGGACCCTAGAGAGTATATGGTTAAAATTTCAGCTCTCTAGGCCCAGTTTAAAGGCCTAATTTTTGCCGACGGACGGACGGACAT
Source organism: Portevinia maculata (assembly GCA_949715645.1). Taxonomy (NCBI): domain Eukaryota; kingdom Metazoa; phylum Arthropoda; class Insecta; order Diptera; family Syrphidae; genus Portevinia; species Portevinia maculata. The sequence goes on from OX454525.1 coordinate 101,720,156, forward strand.
GGCTAGATCGACATTACTATCGATGCTGATCATAAATATAGTAACTTTTAGGGGTCTACGGGCAATATTAAGGTATGTTACAAACTATGCGTCAAAATTAATATACCCTTTGGGTATAAAAAGCGCTCAGCCAAGTTTGGACCATAGCTGTCATATGAGGTGTTCTCCATTTGGTGGGAACGGTGAAATGAAATTTCAAATTTCTTCTCGAAATTCTGAATTTCGGGTTAGTAAAGGGTCCTTCATTAGCGACTTGACAACTTCAAACTTTCAGTGTGAACGCACCCTTACATGAAGGAACAACATTTACGAATAATTAAAATTTATTACCGATATTCCGAGGCGGTGGTCGCAACTTTAAGAGCGTGACGCCAATTTTCGGCCGTAATTCTCGTCCCAGTAGACAAGCAATTCATAGCCTAGTGAAAACAATTTGAGTCAGAATATTCGCTGCTTCATGTTGCCGTGCCAGTGAGATAAAATTTGCCCGAGGTGTGGAGAATATTGCTGCCGTAGGGGCGTCCGTCGCAAACCAGCCAAATCAGTCAATTTCACACCGTTTTGAAGAATTGGGCCTCTCCCAGACCACATTATAGCGAAGTTTGCGTAAGGATCTTGTCCTACACCCTTACAAGATCAAGCTGATTTAAGAAGTAAAGCTTCATAATACGTACGTCCTCGAATTGGGCTCTGGACATGATGGAAGAAAATGAAGAATTCCATCGCAAAATCATCTTTAGCGATGAAGCGCATTTTTGGTTAAGCGGCTTCGTCAAATAGCAAAATACGCATTACTGGACAGGTGAGAACCCTCATGTGCTTCATAAAACTGCAGAAAAAGTCACTGTTTCGTGCGGTTTTCATGCCGGTGGCGTCATTGGGCCGTTTTTTTTCGTCGATGAAAATGAACGTCACGTTATGGTAAATGGTATTCCCTACAGAGACATTTTGGAACTTTATTTCTTTGAGCAATTGCATGAATTGGATATCAGTGATATGTGGTTCCAACAAGACTGTGCCACAAGCCATACAGCGGCTGCAACAAGACTGTTATTGAAGTCTCAGCTCGGTGAACGTATAAACTCGAGAAACTGACCCGTCTATTGGCCGCCGACATCGTGTGATTAAACGCCTCTAGGCTTTTTTTATGGGGCTGTATTAAATCATTGGTATATGCCAACGCCAACAAGCCAGCGACGTTATAGTAGCTCAGAGCCAATATTGAACGAGAAGTATCGGTCGAAATGTGCGGCCGAGTCATCGAAAATTGGGTTCTACGTATCGACCGTTTCATACGTTCTCGTGGTGGACATATTTTTTTTTTTTTTTTATAATTAACACGGACTAAAGGGGTTGGGGCCCTTATAATGTATTAGCTACACAGCGCGGGCGTAAGGAAATTAGGGTGAGAAGAAAAGGAGAGATGCCGATGCACGTTGGTTTTGATTGTTTGTAGGTTATAATGTGAAGGAAAAACAATGCGTGGAAGAGTGTTCCGGCTGAGGGAAGATTCTTTGAACTTAACTGTACGTCCAAACACAGGCTTGAGGGTGAACTGATGAGCATGGCGGGTATTACGGTTGAAATGTTCAAGGGGAGGAATGCAACTGGCTATTTCGTTTGAGCACTTATGGTGGAAATAACGATAAAAAAACGAAAGGCTGGAGACATATTAGGTCGATGACTAAGCGAGTCAATCGATCTCGCTATATCTCGGTCGCCAATGAGTTTTATCGCGCGTTTTTGGATCCTGTCAAGTAGCTCCAAATAAGTTATTGGTGCACCGGACCAGATATGAGCGTTGTACTCGAGTTTCGGGCGAATAAACGCCTTATAAATTGTAGCCAGATCAGAAGGGGTGAAATATTTCTTACAACGCTTAAGGAAGCCTAGACATTTCGCGGCGTTCTTGGCGACATCGAATATGTGGTCATTCCAACGAAGGTTGTCATTAACACACATACCGAGAATGGAAAGTCTTTCGGTTTCAGCGATGCAAGTGCAATTCATAGATAATGGCAGTGTGTGTGGGTTTTGCTTTAAATACAGGAGACAGCATTGTGTTTTGGAAGCATTAAATTCCACTCTATTGGTTTTACCCCACTGAGTTATGCTCTTAAGATCGGAATTTAATGAGCTTAACATACGTTGCCGTTCCAGTTCCACACCCGAATATAAGGGGCGGTGACCCAAGAAACGAATATGAGAAGCTGAGGGTACTGTCATCAGCAAAGGAATGGATTGGATTAGAAGTAACAGACAGGAGATCGTTTATAAAAATGAGAAAGAGAGTCGGGGACAGAACAGAGCCTTGAGGGACACCAGCATTTATTTGGTGAGTTGCAGACTTGAAACCGTCCAAAACAACTTGAATTGAACGGTCCGAAAGGTAATTTCTAATCCATTGAAGAAGAGTATCATCGATTCCAAATGCACGCATTTTCGACAAGAGAGCTTGATGCCAAACTCTGTCAAATGCTTTTGAAATATCTAGCGCAACAATCTTACTTTCACCACCTTGATGAAGAGATTGGTTACAATTTTCATTAAGAAGTTTTCGCGATTCAAGATATTTCATTAGTTCGCCTTTTTTTGGTACAGGCTGGACAAACGCTGTTTTCCAACTTCCCGGGAAGAGTCCTGAAGAATAGGACAGGTGGAAAAAAAGAGGAAAGGAAACTCTTCAGAACGATAGGGGAAATACTATCTGGACCAGCGGATTTGCAGCCACTGTACGAGTGCGGAAGTGGATTGGTCCCATGGAGTATTCTACGCGATCGAGTACAGGGGGAGACAAAGCACAATCTGGGAGCATTGAGCTGACTGCAAAGTGAGCAGCAAGCAGATTGGCCTTATCTATACAGCTGACAGCTGGAATGTCATTGTAAATGAGTGTCGGGATAGATGATGAGGCCGAATTCTTGATGTTTTTAACAAATGACTAAAAGTTTTTACTGTCAGTGGGACTTTGTAGTATTTTTTGCCTCAACTTTTGGTCATAGTCTTTTGACACGATTAATGTGGGCACTGCAGTCATTTCTGGCTCGTTTAAACTTTTTACGGCTTTCCCCAGATGGTTTGGCTTTGAATAGCCGAAAACTTACCCTCTTTCAACCTAATAGCCTCTTTACAGCTCTAGTCACACCACGCGTTAACCTTGGGTTTGATACTTTTAATCCTGTTAGGGATAAAAGACTTCATACCCAGGTGAATGATGTTTGTGACCATATCAGCAGCAGCATCCATGTCGCTGTTGAGGAAGCACAGCGACCAGTTAAAACTCTTAACTCTCACCCCGCCACGTTTTCACATGGACTCCATGGTCACCGCGCCGCACCATCGGCGATGACCCCTAAGTTGAAATGGGAGATAAGCCTCTTCAGCCTCTGTTGATGCTTATCTCCATTAGACGAACCTCTCCTGCACACTTCCCCACGATGAAGAGACGACCCCCTCCTAGAGATGGAAATTAAACCGCCATATCTTGGCGTGCAGACAACGTCGAAGTCAGAAAACTACTGGCAAACGTCATGTATACGCCCTAAGCATAGGTAGTTATATTCATTAAATCAATAAAAACAACAATAGATTCAGAGTTTCTTAAAACTATTCACACTACTTCCTAAAGATTAGTTAACTCTAAGTTTTCGAACTGCTTCGTGAGTATATCAAATATATCTTAATACTACATTCGACCCGATATTGATGGGCCATCTCGTGTATGTACTCAACCGAGATTAAAAAAAAACTAAAATCTAAAAGATTAAACAACTAATTGTATGACTCCTCAAAAAAAATGCGATCGTCATGAATACAAAAAACACAAACAAATATGTAAGCGTCAAGATCGACTCATACTGCCTCCTTGGGCTTAGGATCTACTTCCTCAACAATTCGAAATTTACGCGCATCACCTAAGTGAAATTAAAACTGACACTCCGTGTAGGATGTCGATGACCATTAGGTCGTACAATATTCAACGCGCAAACAAATCTCCGACATCGCTACTGAAGGTGCGATGAGCATTGAACATTCACTGTATTATGACGAAACCAGAATTTTAAGACACTATCTTTTTGTTAATCCGTCGAATCCACTTTACCGTCTTTGGCGTACAAAGGAAAAGAAAATAAAAAGCGAAGAAATAAACTTCGAGCTGATACACTGATGCAACCGTATGCCCTCGTCCAAAAACCGAAAAAAAATTACCTTGAATCTACCACAACCGAGTACGTTAAATTGGAATATACATGAATATGTAGATATATATTGAAATAATATAAAGCATTTAGTTAAAGAGACAATTCAAAAGGGTACTTACAAAGAAACTCCAGCTGATGTGCGCACACTGCCGACGTTCCTGTAGAAGGTTATTAATTCAATATAATTTCAGAAAAAGAAATTCAAAATCCGATGTTTTAAATACGTAATTACTCCTCGAAAGTATTCGCGGAGCAATTACTCGATGTTATCTTGAGCCGAATTAAACGCTTTCGCTCATTTCATATAGCGTTTCGAATTAGAAGATTCACGTATTTCCCTTTTACAGATATATCTGTAGGGGTGTGTGTACGAAGTGAGTATCGCAATACTATTTCTTTTTTTTTTCTTTTCTTTTAACTCGTCTTCCACCGGACGATATTTCCTTAAGGGAATAATCTCCGATGCTAGTGAAACTTTGAGCAATATGCTCGAATGCCAAAGAAAAACCGAATTAGAAGAGCACGACTGTGCAAAAGGATCTAGGGTCCCAGAAGGGGAAAAAGAAATCCTAGCCCTGGAATGTTAAGAACGATATATATATTCTACGGTAACTACTCTACTAAATGTATCTATACGCAAGTATCTACACTACACAAAAATATATAACTGCTGCGCGCTGGTGCTGGTGCGTTGGATCGCTTGTGACCTACTGCTGCTGTTGGTGAGAGTCGCTTGTGACTATGGCTGCATCTGCTTTTGGCTGTATAGGGGCCTTTTGTTGGCTGTAAATGGGCCGGGACGAACGGCTGTAAAGGGGCCGTTCTGGAACGATGTGCCTCGACGCAAAGCGTTGCTGTGCAGTGGCCGAATATATATAATTTACGTGCGTTTGTGAAGGGCCCGCGGAGTATTAATTTTGCCTCGCTGAGTCGCGTAGCGATTCTGTTGAGGGGCCGAGTAGTATAAATGTTTTTCTGCGTGGTGTGTGAAGGGCCCGCAGAGTATATATATGAGGACTCGCCTCGCCGTGACAATTTATGAAGGGGCCGAATATATATTCATGTAAGTGAAGTTTTTAAGCAGGGCCCGCGTAGTATATGTGGACTGAGCCGCATGACCCCTCTCGCTTACGACAGCTATGCCAGACGACGTGAATGTCGTGTGACGCCACGTGCCTGCCGAACCTGTATGAACAAAATTGGATTAAAAGATTTCTTCCACGGGGTTGAACAATCACGAGGATTCCCTTATCCCAGCTGGGATGGAGATGCTCTCTGCCACTGCTGGAATCTTCTTTTAAACTTCCTGCTGTGGTTCTGACCGGGATTTGGCGTCGGTCTAAACGTCGTGACAACGTGGATTGCCTGTCGCGGAATCCGATAAAAAAAACTCTTCTCCTCGCCTGTTCCTGGTGAGATGGCTCAACGGTCGAGGGATTTTTCTCGTTCTCCTGAGGTGGGATGAACTATTCCTTGATCGAGTTCTTCTTTCGATGACCGTTGGATTTAAAAAGACCAACGAAACCACGACACAATGGACAGCTGGTCTGGTTCTTTCTCGAATTTCTACTTTTTCGTTGACATTTGGTCGAAGGCCGGATGAATGCGTTCAGCCGTCAAATTTCTTACTTGTTCGTTGATTCGAGGATGTGTTCGCTTAAGGGGGCGTGCTGCATGGTGCGAGACAGCAACTTTTGATGATTTGCTGTTGTGCCTTGGATATTCTGCTGTAATGAACGCACGGCAGGGATTCGTTACAACTGGCACATTGGCCATATTGAGACTGAAATTGGTAGGCTAAGTCACTACGTATATAAACGGCGATACCGCGATGGGGAGAGAATAATGACACTAAGTTGTATCCAGGTAGACTAAACTCTGTTAAATCAGAGCCAACGCTAACCTGGGTTTCACTAAGTACCAGAACAGCTGGTTTGTTGTGAAAAACATGGGCATATAATGAACAAAAATGTTTCCTCAACCCACGAATGTTACTTACATCCACTACGAAATTCCTACTCATCATAAAATACAAACATAAAAGAAAACACAACTCCGACGCTAACTAAGCAAAAGTCGTTAATTGAAGATATACGTTAGATTTCCAAAACAATTTACCGCAGGTGTTATGCCCGTACGGTAATTTGTTTTCGTCCACCAACAAAATCAACAACTCACGGCCCGCTTTCCGCCAGATGCTGCCTTTACCCAAGCATTGCAATTGCACAAACGATAATAATCGAACGACACCTGCAATAGTCAAGCAAATGCAACAGTGATGAAGTGGGATGGGGGACGGAAGGAAAACCCTACGCTGTTGCTTTTATTCGCTTTTTTTTATCAGCACTGCCACCGGCCACAGGCACTGGCCATATGTGGATTTATTTTTTTCTTCTTTCACACACACACACTACGCGTATTTTTTTCTTTTCGCGAACCGTATTGGCGAGGCACCGAAATTGCAAACACTTCCGCACGCGACGGGAGGTAAACAACAACATATTGTTACATCCAGGCTAGGATTCGAAAAGATAAAACGTAATTCTATTTAATTAATCTTTATTAGTTATCTTTCAATGTCTTTTACTTCTTGATTATTATTCTAATAATTCACTTATTTAATTCAACAATTCACTTTCACAATTAATCACTTTAAATAAACAATCACTTTTCTCTTATTCAATATTCTTTATACTTTTCACTACTGTCATCTATCGCCCTTCTTTATCGCGGTTCACAACTAGAATGTCTTGGGTGCTCCTGCGACATCTATTTATATCTCTTAGTGACACCTTTCGAAATTTCCAGATTCGTTGAGAAGGTTCGTTTAGAAGGTTCGAGAACAACATCATTATGTATGTACTAGTTATTCCACAACTACTCAAATTGCTATTCAAATGCTGCCAAAATCGGTAATATGGCCACTTTCTACTAGATGGCGCTTGCTGAATGACACAGTTTGAGCAAACATGCAACAATATCCCCCTCTTAAACTTGTTCGTCCCGAACAAGCACGTCAATATTTTCGCCACGGTAGCGATGGAGACGATCCACATGGACAACTTTCAGCTTGCCTCTTCCTCGTTGGATCCGGTAGACAACATCGTTTATGCACTTCACTATCTTAGAGGGTCCTTCCCAATCCCGCTGTAGTTTAGCTGACATGCCTTTTCGGCGATGAGGGTTGTATAGCCATACCAGATCTCATTCCCGGAATCCTGTGGTGAATGCTTTGGTATCGTACCTCGTCTTCATGCGGTCGCTGGATATCGGATGAATATTTCGGTGGATTTCAGTACCCGGTACACACTTCCAACCACCTCACCTTGCTTCAATTTGACGCTTTTGTGTTCCGCATTAAGAACTCGTACGGGAACAATATTGTTCTTGGGCTCGACAAGCACTTTTCCAACCACGCAGTTTCGGTAGTGGTGGTCTTTTGGCTCGACTAGAGAGAATCGGTGGCTCATAGGATCACCTTCCAGCTTTGTCCGAATCAGTGTCTCTGAAGAAGGTGGTAGGACCTCGTCCTCACTAATGACTGTCCTCAGGGATGCGGCGTTCTCGTTCCCGTACACCATCAGAATCTCTACGTTTCGATACTTGAGTACTTGCATACCAAAGTCCAACACGACATCATGCGCCTTCATGAAATCGATTCCAATGATGCATTCGTCACATATATCGGCTACTAAGAAAGCGTGGGAGAATGCTAATCCTGCCAAATTTATTGTTAGCATGATATCTCCGTACACTTTCGCTGTCGCTCCTGTTGCTGTTTTCAGACAGTAACTGCTGGTATTGTGCAACCAAGACTGACGGACGATGTCCCTCCTTATAATGGAAGCGGTGGCACCGGTGTCGATGGCTGCCACGCACTTATTTTGACCGATATAGGCTTCCACTGTTAAACTCTGGTTTCCTCGTTTGGTTTGGGAGACTTGAATTGTGATCCTGGAGTCATCGATTCCGGAAACCCACTTCTGCCCCGAGAAGATGCTCCTTACACGTTTCCCGCCAGCTGGTTCTGCGAAGCTATATCTGCCAGATGCTTCTTCGTTGCGCCTCTTAGGCCCGCAATGTGGACAACTGCCTTGTCTGGATGGAGCTCTGCACTGTCTCTGTAGGTGCCCTATTTTGTTGCAGTTTTCAGCAGCGCATTCGACCTCTGTTGTCTCTGTTCCGGTCTACGATGTCTGTTCTTTGACATGAGCATTCAACGGCTGTCATTTCCCTTACGCGGTGGAACACATGCGATGCCTGATCAGCAGCTTGCATTGTCAAGGCAAATGCTAGGGCCTCAGCGAGAGTTCTCTTTCCAGCCATTCTTACGGCCATTTGCAGTTGTCTATCTTCAATGCCTTGGATAAACGCCTCCACAGCCATTTCATTGATGAGAACTTCACCAGCATTAGGATATGACAAATGTGTCAGACGTTCGATATCTGCTTGCAGCTGTTGGAGTGTTTCTCCCCTCTTCTGGACTCTACTGCGTAGCTGGACCCTGTACACTTGCTGCATATGCTCATCACCGAAGCGCATCTCTATAGCCTTGACCAGGGCGTCGTAGTTGTGTTGCTTCTCTTCTGAGACGGTTTGGAGTAACTCCGCAGCTGTACCTCTTAGTGCGAGCGTTAGTGCAATCGACTTTTCCTCGTTGTCCGATGTTTGACCATCGAAAACAGGAGGCTGCATCTCTTTCCTTCTCGGGCAGCCCGCAGAATATTCGCGAGCCTTCTGCTTCTTCACGTTCTCGAGCTCTTTAGCCAAATTTTCGAAGTTTGTCTCATGCTTGCAAAACGTGTGATGGATTTCGTCGAATTTGGTTTCAACCTTCTCGAACTTGTGGTCAATTTCTTCGAGTTTCCCTTCGAGAACATTTTTAAAATCTTCCACAGCGCTCTTTTGGGCGGCAACTATGGAATTCTTTTGTTCTTCGAATTTAGAGTGCATTGATTCCAATTTGGAATCTAGAGAATTCTTCTGTTCATCAAATTTAGAGTCCATTGATTCCAATTTAGAATCTAGAGAACTCTTCTGTTCATCAAATTTAGAGTCAATAGAATTTGTCTGTTGTTCTAGGGAATTCTTCTGTTCATCTAACTTAGAGTCCATACAGTCGAATTTCTGATCGAACTTGGCCAGAAGTAGTTCCATCATAGCAGTCATATCAACGGCTGTACTTACTTGTTCTTCTGCTACGTCGAACAAAACGGACTTGGGGTTTTCTCCTTCGTTTTCAACAGCTTCCTGCAGTCGAAGCACCAGATCACTTTTTCCTCCAGCTGTGGAGAGATTTTGCTTTTATAGCTCAGCTTTTAACTGCGGTATACTGAGCTGTAGTAATTTCAATGTGCGGCTCATTTTTGCTTTCCTTTTATTTTTTCACTAATTCACTTCAATTTAATTTTAGTTTACTGAATACGTTTTATCCCACTTCTGACACCAATGTAACATCCAGGCTAGGATTCGAAAAGATAAAACGTAATTCTATTTAATTAATCTTTATTAGTTCTCTTTCAATGTCTTTTACTTCTTGATTATTATTCTAATACCTAATTCACTTATTTAATTCAACAATTCACTTTCACTATTAATCACTTTAAATAAACAATCACTTTTCTCTTATTCAATATTCTCTATACTTTTCACTACTGTCATCTATCGCCCTTCTTTATCGCGGTTCACAACTAGAATGTCTTGGGTGCTCCTGCGACATCTATTTATATCTCTTAGTGACACCTTTCGAAATTTCCAGATTCATTGAGAAGGTTCGTTTAGAAGGTTCGAGAACAACATCATTATGTATGTACTAGTTATTCCACAACTACTCAAACTGCTATTCAAATGCTGCCAAAATCGGTAATATGGCCACTTTCTACTAGATGGCGCTTGCTGAATGACACAGTTTGAGCAAACATGCAACAATATGAACGAAATCGAACTCCATTCATAAATGTTTTGATAGTAATTCAAGTAAAAATGATTTTGGATATCTCAAGTAGTTTGCAATTTATTTAAGAAAGGAGTTGTCAAGTCCTTAGTGAAATACCTTTTATAAACGTAGAATAAGTTGTTTTTCCAAAAAAAAAAAAAATTGCTTTTCAGTCATCAATTATCCCGTTTACATGAGAGATTCAATCCTGATTTAATTCTTTAAATTCAGTTTGAATTCGATATTTCGATTCGTTTATGTAAACGGAGTATCTGATCCCTATTTTAATTCAATGTGCGTTTATATCGAATGCTCTTTGAATTGAAACTCGCATGTAAGCGGACTATATACATGATGTCATAAATATGTACATTACAACCACCTCCATCTTCAGCTCATTGCATATAATGGCGTTTTATTGAAGGTGTATGTTGTCTTTTCGAAAGATACAATTTTGTAATTTCCTTATACTCTAATAAGAAAATAAAATATTTGTAACTAATATTTGTCAATAGAAAATAAAATCCTTAATATAATTAATGTATTTTATGCGATTGATACTCTGAAAAATCTGTTCAGGAACAAAAAAAAAACGATAAAGCTGAAAACAGTGGTTGTGGTGCTGGTGTCTTCCAACTCCAATCCAACTATTCCCCGATACCGCTATACCTTTCGGAACCCAACAAAAAAAAATTAAAAAGTCCTTGTGACGCTGGCAGATTTGCTGAAGAAATTTATTGAATAATTGTTTTTTTTTATTCAACGCATTGCGTGCAGCAGCAACGGATTAGCGAAACGCACTAAACGCGAGTAACAAAGTAATACATTCAGGTATGTTTATAAACATTTTTATCTCATAAAAATTGATTATAATTTCTTATATTTTATTTCTTTTTGATGTCGCCTTTTATTTTTGAAATTTATTTCCTGTTAATGCATGTCTTAGTTGTATCGTAAATATGTATTTGCTTTCCAGAGCACCATGTACATACGTACATTTTTGTTTTAGAAAGTTGCACTTCGTTTTTTTTTGTTTTTGTTAGCGTGCGCCATAATTAAAAATATTGTTGTCAACCAAAATCGCTTAAAAAGAATTGATGGCACAGATATTAAGCAACAAGTTTATTTTTTCTTTGTTTCTTTTTACTTTCGATTGTAATCGTTCCTCCTGTTCGTCGACTTTTCTGTAGCACCTTACGAAGTGCATGTGCATTATTTTCCCCCTTTTTTGTTTGTCGTCGTGGGGCTATCTTTTTTTCTCGAATTACCTGGTGGGTGGTTGAGTGGCCGATTGTATACCATTGAGCGCTTCAAAGTGCTACCTTGTACTTGTATGTTGCAATAATGAAGGTTTCTTTTGTTTTATGTTCGACGATGGCTGTGTGCTTTTTAAAAGTTTGCACTTGTAAAAATAATAAGAAAATTAAGCCCAATTGGGGGGTAACGCTTAAAGCTTAACCCCTTTTATTTATCTCTCGGTAGACCTATCACAAAGAAGTTGTGTCAAGCTCGTCACTTTACCTCTTCAACCCGGATTGTTGCGGTTTTTGTGGCAGACAGTCAGCACTAACGAAAATAGAATTTTTACTTCTGAAATTCTTAACTAGTTAGTCGATATCTTTATTACCGACTTTTAGCTAAACAACAATCACAAGGATAATGAATTTCAAAATGAATTCACATTTTGTATAAAACTGACGGGATTCTTGTCTTTGCTCATCCATTCTTACAAATATGTAATTAAATTCGGCAACGTTACCCAAATGGTGATCGATGCAGCATACTGCCCAACACAGCTCTTCTTTTTTAACGACGAGTTTATGATCTGGACTAAAGGAATCATAACCTGATCTAAGCAATGGAAGAGATCAGATTCGTTAGTTTTCATAATTTTGTCCATCTAACATGCATATGTGCGTTTGCTATATAAAAGCCTTTCACTTTCCTTCTTATTGGCCAATTTAACTAGAGCCTGCTCATCCCATTCACGCAAGGAGTACGCCCGTCCATAGCGGATTTTGTTGCATAGGATTTTAAGTATGACTCTATTGTCTATCCATCGTAATTATTGTCCTCTGCAAACACTCTTCGTTGACTGAATTTACATCTATTGCTGTTATGGCACTACCAAACTCTTTGTCGGCTCCATATCTCCAACGGTGAACCTATCCTTAAACGAACCTCTTTAGTGCCAAAATAAGGGAATCGGTGGACAGATTTTAAGCAACTTCTATGGGGATGGCTATAACCGATAGCTAGTGAACATAACACATCAGCGTGTTTCTGTATGTCGACCAACAGCAACTAGCAGTGGTCCAAAATGGTACAAGGTAACGAAGGAAAATGCTCTGCTTAATGAGCCCACACATGCGGTTGGCAATTCTCCCACAAATGGTGGTCATGGAGTAACCTTGTTGATCCCACAAGCCTGGTAATTTTTAAAAATCCTTTCCGCAGGCCGGTGGCGTAGTTCCTTGAATACGGTTTCGTAAAACTGATGACTGAATTTTTGAAGAAAATTTTTCAATAAATTGGGACGTAAATTGGCAGGAAAACTGTGGGTACAATCGAGTGGACGAGATCGTCATCAATTTGCTTCACATAACTTTTATCATCATCGTCTCGTCTGAGGTCAGAAATCTTTTATAAGCCAATTGGGATCATACACAATGCTCAACTATACAATGAGTTTGTTTACACTCTTTTGTGAAACAGTTAATTTTCGGTAAAATTGAAATGTTTTCAGACGAATATTAACGAAAGTGCAATAATAGTTTGAGACAGAGTCTGACACTTATAGTGGCGCTAATAAGAGAGATCAAACTCTTAAAGTGTCGTAGGTCCAGCTTTGGTCAGATCTGCTTTGTGTTACCGCTTGTCCACCTAAGGTTTGTTCTTTCAATAGTATCTAGCTTAAACACTTGCATGCAGCGATTGGTATACTTAGGGAACCTTTTCTAGGTAACCACTAAGGCTGAGCTGAAACTTGTGGCTTCAATGGCAGAATTCGTTGGTTGGCTGCCTGAGAAGACGTTGGTCTAGGTTCCAGTCCCAGAGAAGGAAAGGGTTTTTCGAGAATATTGAATGAAAAATAGACCAGTAGCACAGTGTAATGGTCGGTTGTAGCGAACCAAGAAATAGCGCTATAACTCCAGACCTCACTTCACGTTGCAGCAATCTGAAGATATCGTTGTTCATTCGACCAATAAAACATAACTGGATTTGTTAAAAAGATTTTTTGGTATTGATGCCTCAGCGGATTTTTCTTTTTGCCACAAAAGAGCCTCCAAGACATACGTTTGCCTTTTTCTTTTTTTAAATAGATAGTTGCTACCCCGTTTAGGGACAAGAATATCATTACAACGCTTGTAAAAGGCGACTAAGGGGCAAATCACATCTAGGCAATTTAAACATCTTTGCCCCCCGAAACATTTAACATCTTAAAGCTGTATGCATGCAAATCTGCGGGTAGACACGACTGGAGATGACCGGTGTCGTAAAAGCAACATCGAACAAGAAATAATAAGAGCATGTACATGGCGAAAGAGAGGCAGGCCTAAAAACTACTGGATCTCACATATGCAGCAACACCAGTATTTGATTTGCCTCAGTGACGAAGTGATTCAAAATAGGGAGGCCTGCCGTTATTTTCGAGGTCGAACCGGCAAATCTCTCAGACGGACTAGTAGGTTACATCCCGATCACAGCCTCACCACCATTAAGGAAGAGGAAGAAATATTGTAAAAATTTGTTGTAAACTAATCTTCCGCAGATAAGCCATAAGGCTTCGCGGATTAATGTAAATTATTGTAAAACTTATGAAATGAAGATATAGATAGTTGTTGAAACCTAATACGCACATACATATTAGGCCTTAACGACCCATACAGGGCCTAGAACCTAGCTTCTCCAACCACTTTCATGCGAAGTGGAGGGGACCTAAAGTTTTACGCCGAGTCCTAACGGCAAATTTGAGAAGCTTCTCTTGACAATTTGATACTCTTGGATGTTTGTCCGACGTTCGCAAGAGATGACAACAACACGCGGTATTCCCGAGTGGTTCCCCATCTTAGTACTAAGCACGCCCTACGTTGTTTAATTGCGGTGATCGAGCGAGAACCGATTGATTCGACGTGGTAAGGTCGTTGGCAACCTGAAGCCTAATGCTGCTCTGAAAAGGAGGGCTCAGTCGATACCTTAGGTTAGGTTAGGTTTAGGTGGCTGTCGGCAGAAGCCGACACACTTAGGCCAATTTAGGTCCATTGTGATACCACGTATGTATTATCTACCTCAACTCTGTAGATGGGACTGGCCAACGACACGCGGTTGTTCTCAAACGGTCCTCCATCTACGTACTAACCGAGCACAACGTCGTTTAATTGCAGTGATTTGACGAGAACCGATTACCTCGACGTGGTGTGGTCGTTGGTTCATTTAATTGATTGTATTGGAGACTAGAGTGATGTCTAAAACTTCATGTCTACTTTTAGTAATAAACGTGGGTGTATTACCTGTAATACACACAATAAGATTTGTACTTAAATTATAATCAAAAAGTGACTCACGTCAATCGTTGTTATCAGTACAGTATTATGAGCGTTAGCATCACATCCAGTTATGACAGTAGTATAAGAGGCCTTTCTGCTTCCTTGACCAACCTCTAGGACAACAGGGAGAGGTCCTACGTGATCGTTGGCTAAATATGTCGGCGCTAGCCAGTTTGTGCCTTTTGCGTTTCCAGTCTTGCTACGGCAATATCTCAATTTCTGAAACTAGGGTGTATAAATATGCACGATCTATGCAAGATCCAAAGTTACCGTTTTGCACCGTTTTCATACCGAGACGGTTTCCTCCAATGATCTCTGTCGCTTTGACGTTGAGTCGCTGCATAGGCTTTAAACCCAGTATAGGCCATTTATATTGAAATATTATTTAAATGTGTTTGTTTGTTGACTAATGAGTCGAGTTGATTAACCGCTGCAATGATTTTTCCTTGCATCCATACATCTAGCAATATATCAAGCCGGCGTACTGAACTTAGCCTTAGTACATATAGCCATGCAGATTTAGTTTCATTGTACTACTAATGTCTGCTAATGTGTTTGCGGGTCCCTACGGAGTTCGTATAAGCATTTTTTTGGCGATTTCGTTCCTTTTAACTATTGTAGATGTTTCCTAGATTGCGTATTGATTTAATGGTGATTTTCGCTATGAGTTACTTTAGTTACATTTACTTCGTAATCATGTTATTTTTCATTAAACACGTAAGATGAACCATTTGTATCCTATGCAAGACTTCGCCTTGTCTTGGGTGTTGCTGGATTATACGTCCCCATACCAGATATTACTCCAATGCACGAATTATGAGGTTTAAAGTGAAATTTAAAGTGACCAAAATCAAGGTCTTAAGAACTCTTTACACGAACGAACAGACAAACTGTGCAGAAGATCAATTTGAAAGCATTTATAAACGTAACATTGAAATATTTCCAAATATATTAAGAAAACAAGTTGCAGCACGGTTTAAGTAACGAAATTTCAAAATTCTCGGCAGCGGTGTTATTCGCGGCGAAAACATTGTGATTCGAAATTTGCTTATTTAAACCGTGCTGAACGCTGTTTTCTTAATATATTGATAAACATGTCAAAAATCCCGCTTTTGGAGAAGTAATATTTGCAATTTTCTGGTAATGAATGCATTGAAAGTGTTCATCCCGGCAATTTGTCTACTTGTTCATTCGCGCAAGTCGCGCTCATGTAAAGAGTGCTTTAATGCATCAAGTCTATCGCCTATTTGTCTAATTTAGCTTCTACATACCGCTACGATAGTGACAGCGATTTGTCGCAACGCGTTTATTCATGTATGTTTATTCACTATGACATGCTACTGACTTTGACTGGACGTGTCTGTCGCAGCATGTTCTATTTTATCGATCTGTCGACGTGGAATATTTTATTTCTTTAATGGAAAATTAAATGACAATAACGACAGAATAAAACAAAAATACTCGAAAGCATCTGCGTTTGGAATTAATATGGATCATATGATTGCCTAAATGGGCATTTAAACTTACAAATTATGTTCTTCGTCTGGTAAGGCGAGCACCAATAGTATTTCTTTTTCGTCAGTGAGACACATATATTGCATACTCCTAATTTAACACTCTTGTGTGCATGTCTGTATTTTCATATTTTATTTTTTTGAAATTTGATAAATCTAACGTCTCTGGAAAATCTCACAACCCACGTACTAAACTCAAAAAACGTCCTAATATTTACTAATCCTTCGTACCATACTAACCCATTTAGAATATCTATATAATAAAGCTAGCGCCCAGCGTTGTGGTAATAAATTAGTTAAACTTCCAGAAATGTGTAAAAGGCGAAATCAAAAAGAAACTAAATAAATAATTTGCAATTGCTAAATACGCGGCGCTGGGCGATGTTCCATTCTTTTGACAAAAACAAATCAAAATTCACGAGCCCCAGCGTTGTAAATGCAAAATCAAACGGGACACTGCAAAGTTTCTTTAAACAAAAATTTTATGTTCTAGACTTTGAATTTTGTAACGAAACTCAACAAAACGACAACAACACCTTTACTTGACCTATCTCTTGAAAACGAAACTGTCATTCCAAACAATGGAAATCAGCCCCGGACGAGCACCATTTGACGTTAACGATGATTTTGTCCCGCTACGCAAGCCACACACTCGAGAGGTGAAGAAGGCAACTGCAACTACTACGTTAGCGCCGCCAAAAAGTCCGTCACCTTTGTCCGCCTTGGCGAAGGAATTCGTACCGAAATCAGCGCAGAGCAGTGGTTCTAGTTCTAATAACAGTTTTGAGTCCAACTCCCAATCCCCGTTGGTGCTGCAGCCAAATTCGCTAAACAACCGATTACTCCGCAATCAACATCCAGACGAATATGCAGCTGCGGTGAACTGTAATTTGCATCAACAGAACAATATGACGTCAGTCACCTCCGCGCTGCAGAATCGCTTGAACATCCACAATAGATCCCAGCCAGCGTCAGATCTCAACTCAAACTACTTACAACCGTCAGAGGTTGAGAACATTGCCTTGACCTACCTAGCAACTGTGATTCAGTGTTTGAACGACAACCCCGGTTCATTTGACACTGTGGCGACAAGATTCCTTACAATTTTCGACGGCATGGAGCACAACGAGTTCGTCCTTAGCAATGCAATGGAGGATATTTTCAACGAGTCAATAGAGAATTCAAATTTCAGATACATGGGCGCCAAGCTCTACAATCTCCTGCACATGCTGAACCTGAGAGACGACTCCCTATTCCACACGCTTCTCAAGTGCAAGCTGGACTACCATCAGTCTGAAGTGATGGAATTCATTATGAACAATTCAGAGCAAAAAGTTAGAGAAACCGCACTGTTCCTAGCCGAGTTGTATATGCAACTGCGGGGAGACGACACACGAATAAAATTGATTGCCGAAAACATAGTATTTTCACTCAAGCAGCTGCTTATCAAAGACACTGTCGATAATATGCGCTGTGTGTGCCTCACATTGAAGCTTGCTGGCTACGATTTGACTTCCGACTGTCCCAACGATGTCAATTCCATCATGCAGCAGCTCGAAACAGTGAATAAGGCAAAACCTGGTAAATATCCTCTTGTTCAGAATGTGATCTCGATGAAGAAAAACAACTGGGGACGTACCGTATATCAGGACCATGGCACCGGATCACGGTCCACAAGCGAATCCAGCTGTAAGGCATCGAATGAGCCAACTTTTTATGGCCCAGACGGGAAAATCCTAACCGAAGAGGAGAGTCACTTTCTGGCCTGTAATGCGCGGAAGACTCCATCGACCACCGAAGACGACGATGAATTCGACTTGGAGGTTGACCTGGATCCAGAAATGGACGAAGACACCGAAAAGGAGTACCGCAAATTTTGCAAACTCAACAAATAAAATGTCGAGCCCCATTATATTTTTTTTAATCGAGTTACTGACATCCTATTTCTTTCATTATGATTTGTTTTTCTCTTCATATTTTGTATTATTTATGTGTCGTAGTATGTTTAAATTTAAAAACATCAAAAAAATCATGTAGCAGTTTTATATTATGTATTTTTGTTCTTTTGTAATTTTCTGACCGAAATGGAATAAAAAATATAAACAGGAAATAAATTGAAACATTTGGTTTAACTTCTTTTTCATAGAAATTTTGTTTGCCTTTTATTTGTCTTGTAGTTTTTTTTTTGTAATTTTCAGTTGGCTTTATTACTTTAAAAACATTTTTTGTTTATTTGAAAATATATAAGAATAATTTCTTTTTTTATGTTTGCAAATAAAATAAAGAATGAGTTTACTTTCTAGAGATGTTAGAAAAGTTCTACTAAATTGAAATACATACTCAACTTTTTCCAGTTAAATGCATACAAATTGTGTTAGATTTCATTTACCGATGGATACTTTCAAAGCAGTACTACTATATTAGGCGAATTTCGAATTTGCCTCTCTTTGGATCTTTCGTTTAGCGTCCGCAATGTACATCTAATTTCTCATCAGCTCATCGACTTACTTGTAAACAGTTTTTCGCCTTGTCTTATAGATTATTAGTCTCCATTATGAATAAATATTCATTACAAAAAACGAGTGGACTTTAAAATGCTTTCACTAGTGACGCCGATCCGCCTCTTGCTTTATTAGATGAATAAACTGCGAAATAGCAACAATAGCCTTTTATTTTAAAATTCACAAATTTAGCAGTTTTCCTGTGCCACACTAATAACTCCCGGCACTGCTCGTAAAGCCTTATAATTATGTTACTCATGCATTTAAACTCCCATTAAAAAATCTCGTTTTGCCTTAGTGTGTGTGTTCGAACTTTGAGTGATCACGGAGTCGGTATTGTGTTGGAACTTGATACAAACGAACAAACAATCTGAGCTTGTAGTTTACCAACGTACATATTCAGTGAGCTTATGCATATGCCTCGGACTGTTCTGACAATGTGAATCCAAATATTTAGAGCTTGAAATTCTGTTGTGTGTTTGAACGGCAAAACCGTAATCCGCTTGATCCACAGTTTGCGGGCACTTTGATCTCGTGTTAAAACAAAACTAATATGTCGCTGTGTTCGCGCTGTTAAAGTTAACAGAACACAATACCTGTGTTTGTGCACCAAGATTTGTCAAATTTTAAAGATTGGGATGCAATTTTCTAAGAAAAAGACAAATTACGAAAGGCTACGCGAACGCGATAAACAACAAAAAGTTACCTAATCTTTATACGTCAAAAATATAAGACTGACAGAGAAAGACAACCAATATAATAATAATGAGGGTATAGTACATTGCTACTTTATGGTCTTTTGTGCCCCTGCTCTCCAAGGTATTAGAAGAGATTTGTTCCCTCTCCCAGAGCCTCCTCCAAATAAACCTCTTTTTTTATGAGGTCTTACTCTGACTTAGCCTTGGCAGGTCACACACTTTAGGGCACATCATCCAGTCCGGTTTCTTTAAATCTGAGAATTAGTTGCAGATCATGGTTTTGTGTGTAAAATAAATAAATATTGGGCAATAACGGTCCATTCGGGGCCTAAAACCTAGCTTCTCCAACCGTTTGCAAATCCAAGAGTATCAATTGTCATGAGAAGCTTCTCGAATTTGCCGTTCGGATTCGGCTTAAAATTGTAGGTCCCTTCCACTACGCAATAACCCAATATGACCTCACCTCTCCTACCTCGCACCATGAAATAGGACTGGCAGGATTAAGGTTCGATAGAGCATGCATTTTGTTAGGAGTTTGAACACATTATTTTTGCCAAACCGAAGAAGGAACGGTTTCCTATGGGAATTCTCCTTCGGATCTCCACTAATGTGTCATTCGTGGAGTTGATGTTTATTTCAAGGTATATGAACTCCTTAACTAACCCGAAGTAATTGCTATCAACGGTGACATTTTGTGCTAGGCGATGGGCATCTTTGTTGGTTTGAAGCCATCTACTTGGTGTTGTCTTCATTAAATTCAAAACCAACCAATTTTGCCTGTTCTTCACTGGCCGTAAAAGCCTCCCACACGCACGCTGTGAACGGCTGATGATGGTCCCCGTAGCCCCATAAGTCGACGGATCTATTGAAGATAGTGCCTTCGGTGTTGACATCGGCCCTTCGCACTATTTTCTCCACAACAAGATTGAAGAAGTCAGATGAAGGCGCATCTCCTTGCCAAACTCCGGTGCAAGTTTGGATTAATTCGGAAGTGCTGCTCCAAACAGATGTGTCAGTTTTGCCAGCATCCCATATTCGGCCATCGACGTTTAGAGCTGACGCTGAATACTACAATAAGCGTCTTGAAAGTGTATGATAAGATGATGAGTCTCGTCTTGAATTTGTGGGTCTTTTATAGGAGTGTAAAAATTTGGTCTTTTGTCGATCTGCCGGGCCGGAAGCCATACTGGTACGTGCCGATTAGAGTGTTGCAGAACGGCTAGAGATTTCACGTAGTGCATTGGATAGGATCCTATCAGCGACATTAAGCATGTATTGTATATGCCTGTAATGTACATATGAATAAATTTGTACAGAGGAAAATGCAATACGCGAGACTGCGATAATTACCGTACTATCAAGGCGATTTCACGACCCATAGAGATCGTTCAGCAGGAATTAAATAGCTGACTGCGGCTGTTGATCAGTTTAAGGAACATGATGGTAAATCATAGTGATTCCTTAAATGATTGTATATGGTGTTTGTTGATTTTGAAAAGGGCTTTGATAGGCAATCAAGAGATCATTAGTATGGTGCTAGGAGGGGGAGTTCCAGAAACCTAGGATGATCATGGACCTGCAGGAGGAAATAAAGAAAAGAGAAACATAGGGACGGGGTACAGTCCGCTTGGGCGAACTGTTGGATACCCTATTCTTATTCCTATCGCTCATAAGTGGGCGTGACAAAAGTCTAAGTATGGTTGAATTGTTAAGAACGCTCTAAATATTTTGTTATATAACATTTAAAGGATTTTATCAAAAAAAACGCTCCCTAGCTCAAACTTGGGTGTTTCAATAAAAATTGTTTTATTTAATTGTGGGCGTGTCAGTAGGCGGATTTAAAAAAAATTAACACATGAGCATAAAGGCCCCTTAGAGAGTATATATTATAAATTTCAGCTCCCTAGCTCACTTTGAATTTTCAAAAAAAAAAAAAAAAACAATTGTGGGCGGATTTTGAAAATATTTACACATGAGCATAAAGGGCCCATATAGAGTATATATTATAAATTTCAGCTCCCTAGCTCAAACTTAGGATTTTCAAAAAAAAATTTAGGAGTCATAGATCATATATAAAAAATTTCAGCTTTCTAGCTCAAAATTAGATTTTTTCCAAAATTTTGTTTTTTTGAGTTTGTGGGCGTGTCTGTGGGCGGATTTCAAAAATTCGTAAACTTGATTATTTCGGGACCCTAGAGAGTATATGGTTAAAATTTCAGCTCTCTAGGTTCAGTTTAAAGGCCTAATTTTTGCCGACAGACGGACGGACATGGCTAGATCGACATTACTATCGATGCTGATCATAAATGTAGTAACTTTTAGGGGTCTACGGGCAATATTAAGGTATGTTACAAACTATGCGTCAAAATTAATATACCCATAGAATAGGGTATACAAATGTCCCTATTTAGTTACCAAGGAGTACACCAGGGGTACACGAGGGAAGCGTTTTAAGTCCATTCATATTTATTACAGTCCTTGATTATCTGCTGGAAGGAAAAGTGTTGAACTCCAAATTGCATCAGTGATTCTTTGCTGACGATTGAGCCTTTATAAGCGGAGTCAAACGTTCCCGCAACGAGCATTTGATACATGGGTGGATGTTTTGGAAGGGGAATAGATATCGTGTGAGCCCGAAAAAGCAAAATACCTGTTTTGTCCTTTCTCCGAAATGCGACCCACTCCGATCTATGACAGACATTTATATGAATAGAAAAGTGATTCCCAAGAGCAAATATTAAAATATCTGGCATCTATGATCAACAGTGAAGCGACCTGTGTCGACGACATCAATCGTCGCTTAAGCGTAGGGTTGATGAAATTTCGGCAAAATTCGAGCCATCTTCTGTGACCGAAAGATCCTCCTAAGTTAAAAGGAAGACTCAACATCGCAATTATGCGCCCGGTTTTGCTTAACTATTCAAAATCGTGAGATGTAGATGTTTCGCTCGACAGCAGGATAACAAAGCTTGCTCGAATAAGAACAAAAAACATAGGGACGGGCTACAGTCCGCTTGGGCGAACTGTTGGATACCCTATTCTTATTCCTATCCCTCATAAGTGGGCGTGACAAAAGTCTAAGTATGGTTGAATTGTTAAGAACGCTTTACATATTTTGTTATATAACATTTAAAGGATTTTATCAAAAAAAACGCTCCCTAGCTCAAACTTGGGTGTTTCAATAAAATTGTTTTATTTAATTGTGGGCGTGTCAGTAGGCGGATTTAAAAAAAACATGAGCATAAAGGGCCATATTATAAATTTCAGCTCCCTAGCTCACTTTGAATTCTCAAAAAAAAAAAAAAAAAAAATTGTGGGCGGATTTTGAATATATTTACACATGAGCATAAAGGGCCCATAGAGAGTATATATTATAAATTTCAGCTCCCTAGCTCAAACTTTGGATTTTCAAAAAAATTGTTTTATTTATTTGTGGGCGTGTCAGTGGGCGGATTTTGAAAAAAAATTTTAGGAGTCATAGATCATATATAAAAAATTTCAGCTTTCTAGCTCAAAATTCGATTTTTTCCAAAATTTTGCTTTTTTGAGTTTGTGGGCGTGTCTGTGGGCGGATTTCAAAAATTCGTAAACTTGATTATTTCGGGACCCTAGGAGTATATGGTTAAAATTTCAGCTCTCTAGGTCCAGTTTAAAGGCCTAATTTTTGCCGACGGACGGACGGACATGGCTAGATCGACATTACTATCGATGCTGATCATAAATATAGTAACTTTTAGGGGTCTACGGGCAATTTTAAGGTATCTTACAAACTATGCGTCAAAATTAATATACCCCTAGAATAGGGTATAAACACAGCATTTGATTGGCCTCAGTTACGAAACGATTCGAAAACGTTAGTCCTGCCGATTATTTTTGAGGTTAAAACGGCGGATCAGTAGGTAGTGATGCAGTAAAGTAGGAGGGCTATTATCCGTTAAATCATGATCATTAGCTCGTCGTTAATGAAATAGAAGAACAAGACGTAAATATTAATAAATATAATGTAAAATGTTAATGTTACTGTTAACAGAATTAAGCTTTTTTTTGCAAATTGAATTTCTAAAATTAAAAAAAAAAAACCCTGTTGTTCAGTTACCTGGTAACACCTATTTAAATAAAATTAATCAACTCATATACTTTGAGCGGGAACTCAAAAAAAATTGAGTCATAATTACACTGCCACTCGCTCGGAAATACATTCCATCCCATAAGCCATTTAAAGGTGTTGGTCCCTGTTGTCATCTTTCTTCGTCACCAACCACTGGAAATCAACATTGGTGAGATTGTATTCATAATGTGTTTGAGGTTTTGTAATAATATAATTATTTTAATAGTGAGTTTGTGTAGTTTCTTTTTGTATGCACTTTAAACAGATGAATTCGGCTGTTACAAGACACCAACCTCTGTTTTTTATTGTGGTATACCTACTTGTCAGAAAGTTTGGTTCGCCCGTTCGGTGTTTCGACCTCAATAAACATCAGCAGGCTAACTGCTTTCGGATTGCTTCATCACTTCATCACTAAAGGTCAGATTAGACTGTATGCCACGTTGGCATTTAATGACCATTTTTGACAGTTCTCGCTGTCAAAATAGGGTCATGCAGTGTAATCGGCATATCTCAAATGACCTAATGACCAAATGACCATGCTGATTTTGACATATAAAAATAACAAAATTGCATGCAGTGTAATCGGACAATAAGCACGAATGCCAGTATAATGACCTAATGACCATATGCAATTTATTGAAATTTGGTTATGGCATTGCTGTCATTTTTGTCATCTGAAAATTATCATCTTTTCCAAGCGCGCAGTTATTTAATACTTCAATAATAACATTTTTGCATGATAATAATAATATTTTTGGATAACATTTGATGTAAATTGTTTTAATAATTACATTTTTATTGTACTTTTGTTCAGTATTAATTGGTGGTTTTCTTGTTATTTTTACGTGCATGGTTTAGTATTTGTGGTGTAATACCTAGGTATTACTTTCCTGTTTCCGATTATCTGTTTTATTTATTTTATTGAAAAAATAAGTTTTGCTTTAACATGTACGGCGTTAGCACAACTCTCTCTGAAAATATAACAACAAATGCCTTTAATGACCAGCAGGGCAAAAATGACCAATATGGCCATTGTGGTCACGTAGTCTAATATACTACCTTGACAGCGCGGAACTTTTGGTCATTTGACAGATGATCTTGTCATTCGGCTGTGGTCATTTGAATGCCAACTCGGCATACAGTCTAATCTTACCTTGAGGCGAATCAAATGCTGGTGTTGTTGCTTTGTATGATGATCAAGGAGTTTTTAGACCAGCCTCTTTTTAAGGATTTCGACACGTGCATGCTGCAATTATTGATTATTGTTTAATTGACCTTTTACAACACAAGTAATCTCAAGTTGTATCAACCCACGGATTTGCATGCACACTTGCGGGACACGTTAGAAAGTTTTCGCATTACAGCCCGCCCGTATTTCGGAAAATTATTCAAATATTTAAAAGTTTATTATTGTTTTTTTATATATTAATTTATAAAAATTGACTCTTTTTTTTAACATTTTCCAAAAAAAAACCTTTAGTCAAAAGTGCCCAGGCCAGAGGCACCGTTCACTTTATAAGGGGCTCATTTGAAATCCGAGTTCTATCTAACAGTCGGCGGAATGAAATTAGTCCTCAGAAAAATGCCCCAAATCAATGCAAAACAGCCTGAAATTGTTAGCTTTTGAAAATTTTTTGAGATAAGAATTGCATTGCGAATGTCATTTTGCAAGCGTTTTTTGTTTTAATTGCTCCTATGGTTTTGACTCCAACAGGATGAGGTTGAACAAAATATATCGATTTTTGGCAAGGATTTCAAAAACTGTGCATATCACCAACCTCGCACCTACTTCAAATCCAACAGCGACCCAGAGTAAGAGAACCTTACCCCCAAATGCAAAACAATTTCTGGTTGGTTAAAGAGCATGAGCCCAGATTGAAAAGTGTCTCATTACTGGACCAACTCAAAACCAAGTTCATCATGCGATCTTTTTTTTTGACAATTTCTTGCTTTTGGTAAACTCTTTATCCTACGGAACTCGCAACTGTACATATACGTATATATCTTCCCAGGTTGAACTGGGGCTTATATGCACCCACAAAAAAAAGATTACGATAAATAACTGATTTGCGTCACTCCAATCTCCTTACACATTTCTCGAGAAAGTTACCGGCTCCTTGAACGCCTGCTATGAAACCACCATTGCCAGTAACACAAGTGGCCCGAAATATACAGCTGGTACAAAGCTATATGTACTTTATCTTGGTTAGCACCGCTAAGACCCATACACTTGTAATTTCTGCAATAATTTGATTTTTAAAGCGATTGACAATAATGTCAAAGTTTCACGATAAGAGGATCATTTTCCAGAACAAACATATTCTGGGACATTTTCGCCCTCTGGAATTGCCGACTTCCCTGATTCAGTTGGTTAGTAACCAGCTATTCATTTGCTTTCACGACCACATCACCACACCACTAGAAAATTCATTTGAATTATCTCAATCTTTCTAGCAGCAATAATAAAACTTCTAATAATATTTTTGAATTGAGCGTCACTCATACTTAATTCGTTTACGTTCCACAAAATAATTTGGGGAGTAACATTTCTAGTTGGTGTTGAGTTGAATATACATTCACCCACCGGCCACCACCACCACGACCACACCACCATACAAGATCCACATCCGAGTAACAAGTATCTCATTCTCTACCACATTCCATTGGCAATTTCAGTTCGAGTCTCTTGTTTGTGCCGTTCGCGTGTTGTTCATGTTAGGCGGTGCTCCGATTTTCTTATTTTTTGTACCATAAGCAAAAAAAAATTAACTTCGAATTTTGTTTTCTGTTTTAAATGTAAACAAATAATTGCTCCCTTTTCAATTCGACTAACACGGATACGCAGAATACATATCCATATACGTACCCATCACCTACACTTGCATAGGTACTTAATTTTTTTTGTTTACGACAGTGGATTTTGAATAAAAAGTGACATCAACTTTGGTGGTAACATAAAGTTGTATCTATGGGTATTTTGTGTTAATTTTCTTCCTATCGACTAAACAAATTTATTTATTGACTCTCAAGTGCTATAAAATTGAATTATAGTTCAAAGTGTTCTTTTGATAAATAAAATAAAATTCGAGAGAATCAAAGAGAAATGGTTGTTTAGAATAAAGAAAGTGTCCTACTTCAGTATCCTGTTCCGTTCCACAAGGGAATTCTAATCATTTGGATTACAATAAACGTTTCCTTACAACGGAAGTCAATCAGGTAAAGAAGCATTGTATTTGAAATAAAATTAACAAAACGTTTTTAGACGGTTTTTTTTGGGCTGTGGTCAAAAAGATGGAAGAGAGGAAAAAACACACTGAAACATTATAAATGTGTTCGTTAAAAAAAAATCAAGTGTATTCTGTTGATTTATATATGTTGCTGCTTCGTACGTTCAATCGTGTTGAAGTTTTCCAAATCAAATCTTATAATAAAGTTAAAGAGTTCGTGTTCTTCTACTTTTTTCGAAATTCTAACACTGTTTGCGTTATGTCTTTTTTTGTTAACAACTAGCAGGCACTGTTTCAATTCAGTTAAGTTGCTTTGTCGATGATTTCTCTCGTTGATACGTTGAAAACTCGTTAGACGAGAAAACTGCTTTGGAGTTTGGGCCGACAACAACAGGGAGTTGCCTTGCCTGTCTCATCGCAGCGTTGTTTGCTTCGTGACTCTTTAATTCATTGCTTTTCATTTTTTTTTCTTTTTGTCGTAACAAAAATCTTGACTTTAATTCAAAGGAAGTCAGAATACGCGCCCTTACAGTAGGGATTGGAAGTTATGTTATGTATCGGATTTTCGTGTTGGAAAACATTTGAAGGGTTATTCTGTGGCTAGAAATAGAACTCAAGGAATTTTAATATTTAATTAAAGAATTACTTGCGATTTGCAAATGCAATTTTCCATACAAAGTTGTTCGCCATCCCACAAAGTAAAAAACAGTTAAAAAAAATATGTAGACAATATAATTCTTAACAATTCGCTTATAGGTACAAAGTTTTTGTAAACGCCCACTTTTTTGAAAAGTTTTTAAAAAAAAAAACTCCGATTACATATTTGCATTTAGACTTATTTAAAGTCTCCTAAACAAAGCTTTTTGCCACGTCCACTTTGTTTTAACACATTTTTCAAATGTTGGGTATTCTGGTAGAAACAAAAAAAATTCGAATTGGAAAAGGACTCAACCCAAGACCACGCCCACTTTATTGAATGGGAATATGAATAGGGCATCCAACAAGTTCGCCCAAGCTTATGTTTTTAATATTTTTGTTGGTACTCAAACTTTAACCTCTCATTAGTCCACTTTCAATCAAGTAATGATTCATTGTGTTTTTGGTAGTCTACGGTACACGAAACGGATATCTAGGGTGGTTTCCACGTCCACCTTCGAATTTGTAACTGCCACATGTTTACTTTCTGTACAAGATTTTAAAAGTACATATACCTACTACAGCACGTTTGAAATTCCCAACTGTGACTTAACTTTCCACACCCATTGTGCTTGCTACTGTAATGAGATAAAACACAGTTCGGTAATTAAGTGTCTTATTCAGTGTGTCTGTACGCTTCCTATGTTTGTGAGTTTTTCATAAAAATGCTCTTGTAACAAAACATCTAAAGCATGTGGAACGTACATTTGTGCTATGATGGTGTCGTCATCATTGGAAAATCTAGGTCACCTACAATATGAATCTGATTTTGTCTGAACCATTTCCACTTTCATTTGTAATTTAATTACTTTTGCGGCTGCTGCATAATTTTCTTGAAACGAAAATAATTTTGTTTATATTTGTTGTGTACTTGCAAAGATAAATATTTGTTTTTGCAAATTTTATGTGTTCTGATTTATAATGACAACTCAATTTTGAAAATATATACCGACATACACCGTTTGAAGGATGGTGACCCCTTTCTGCAAGACAGGAAAATTGTTTTATTTTATTGTTTTAGGGTCAGGTTCGTGATAAAGTTTCATATTTCATTGAAGAAATTCCATTAATTTGATTGTGTGGATAGGAATTCAATAAACAGTTGTTTGTAAGGTGTTGCATGAAGTTGGATTGTTCAGTGTCTATTTGTGTATTTCGAACAGAAGCTTGCTAGCAGCTTTGTAATAGCTAACATTTAATGTGTCAATGCGATATGATTGGAAACAGTCGTGGTCGTTAATTGAATTAAGTCGTAAGTAAAAAGCACCCAAATCTAAGTGGCACATTCTTAAATCATGCAACAACGCGCGCAATGACATTTTAACGTGAATCATTAAAAATTCATGTAAGTTCGCATGACTTTCTTCTGATTTCCTTGGCGGATAATCATTTCCAATTAAACATTTGCATTAATCTGGATTCCACAAATTTTGTGATTCTTTATTTGATGTTTCTGCTGTCATCTAGTTTAGTGAATACATCTTACTACATAAGCGTTCGCTTACTTTAGGTCCGTTCGCGTACTAATATGCAAAATTTAATTTATATAAACTTTCGTGCGAAACTACACAAACGCGTTCGCGTACTGAGAAAATGGTAAAAAGATGAGCGAAAGAAATAATAAGTACTTTCGTTCATTTTTCTTCACACAGAAATTCAGCTGGTAAGAAAATGATGAAATCCTATGAGTTTGTCAGCAAAAAAAAACAGCGGTAGCTTCTTTTCAAACCAAACTTTGACGTGATTCATCTTTTTACACAAACGGGTTCCCGTACTTTTCTTTGAAATGAGAGGATTCTCTCTCGATTTTGGAGATTTGGCAGTTTTCATTTTTCTAAACATAAAGTACGCGAACTTTTTTCTTTGATAGAATTTATCCTCACTCTTCGAAATTCGAGAATTTACTTGCACTTGAAAAGTAAGGAAACAAAGTTGTTATTATTTCGGGATGTACCTAAATAAAATTGATTTATCTATTTCATAGATACATACTCCAAGGAAAATGGTCCTACGAATTAAACGAAATTATCGCTAGAAATGGCAGTAAAGTTCCACAAGGCTACATTTTTTGTTAAATGTTTTTCTTATATGTTAGTGAACTGCACCAGATCCTAATGAATAGCTATTATTCTTTGACGAGGAGGTTATGATATTGGCTCGACAGAGCATAACCGTCCCGCTTCACTTCTTCCATTGTGGTCTCCCTGTGGTGTTCGCCGGTTCCTGAAGAATAGGTCAGTCGGTCAAAATCCAAATTGGAACCTATGATATTAAAACTGAATGATTTTTCATCTTCAGCGTGTTTTTTTTTTTTTTTTTTTTTTTTTCTGCATTGCAACCTAAACACTATCGTGAATTTTGGTTATGACATCAGTTCGGAGATTAAGCGAAGAATTACATTTATCCATGGCAGCTGCTATGGGTTAACAAGTCCGCTAACCCCTCCCTTTTTTTCTACAAAACATATCGCGAGAAATAAACAAAATCCCGACACAAATAACTTGTCATATATATGTGAATTCAAAAATAAATCATCTCACTACGGGCGTTCCGAATGCCTTATGACTCGTAAAGGATTTGAATATATGTTTATGCTTATTGTTAATTAATCCTTAGCACTAAATGCTTCCTTCATCTTTTCGAATAGCCAGAGATAATCATGTTCTATTTCAATTTTTCATTTCGTTGTGACACTAAATGGAATTTAAAAACAACTGAGATAAGCTCCTCAATACTTATTTTTTCACGTTCACAATTTTTGCACATTGTAAGTTCTTTCATATTGAACTTCCCCCTTTTTAACTAAATTTAACAAAAATAAATTTACCAGCCTTTAAACAACAAATTTTTTAGTGACAGCGACGCACTCATCTGTCCACAATTTTTTTTCAGTGCCGGACATATCCTTATATTCGTGCCTTTTGGAAATGTACTCGTAAGGCGTGGATTTTGTGTTTGTGGTGAAACAAGTACTTCCTTAATTATTACTTAGGCACAGTGTCTTAATATTTGTACTGATACGAACATTTTTATTCGCATTAATTGCCAACCTAGGACTAGTCGAGCTTTACAATTTGGTTGATGTTAAGGTATAGGTTTTGAGCCTAAGAGCGTTATAAGGGGCTTCTTTGGATATAAACTTCGTTTCGTAGCGTCTGTCTCACAATGCAAAAAAATAAAGTCCCAGTTAAACTACTTGCAACTTAATCAGCAAATAACATCCACATGTGCGATTTACAATAACCGAATAAGTGTAACCAGTGGTTAAAGTAATAGCCATGAAAGTAGAACAGAAAACTGCCGGTTAAATAGTTTGAGAGTTGCCTTTCCTTTCACGAGAAAACATAATTTTGGTTTTGGTTTTTCGTGATAGTGTTTTTTCATTTTTACATATAATAGAAACAAAAAACAAAAAACAATTAATGCCACTTTTGGGAGAATTGAAATTTGAATCTAGGCATGCATATATCATCGCTGTAGGCCAAATTTTCTTTCTATAACAAAAAGCATTGAATGACACTTTTTACAGAATCGGATTTATAATCTAGGCATAAATATATTATCGCTGTAGGCCAAACCGTTTGACAGCGATCGATGCATATAGCACTTTTGTCGGGCACTGTTGAACGGCTTGGCCTATATTCAAATTTGTATTTCTTCCCGAAACAAAACAAAGGGCAAGGTTACCGACCCGTGAAGAGTCTCTGCCTGAGACACTGCAGCCTTCCATCCTCTGCGATCACGGGCACGCTTCTTCCAGTTCACCAGACCAATCGCTCTAGCATCCGCGATGGCCTGGTATTTAAAACGGAGGTTCGGTCTTCCTTGCCTTCTCGAAGCAGGGGGCTGGAAGTCGAAGATCCTCTTGACTGGAGCATGATGTTTCATTCTCTCGAAAGATTAGGTACCCTATTTCTATTCCTATCCCTCGAAAGTGGGCGTTTCAAATATCTTAGTATGGGTTATATGGTTACATATTTTTTTATACAACATTTAAAGGATTTTATCGGGAACATTTTTTTTTGTAAAAGTATGCCCACAGGCCGGAAACTTTATATAAAAAAATTTCAAAATGACTATCTACAATCTTTGCGAAGAATAGAACTTTCATTTACAATAATTTTTTCGATAAAACAATAGTGGGCGTGTCTTAAGGCGTATTTAAACATGAGCATTACGGGCGCTTTGAGAGTATAAATTATAAATTTCAGCTTTATAGTTCGAAATTGCATTTTTCAAGAGTATATGGTTCAAATTTCAGGTTTCTAGCTCGAGTTTTAGGGCCTAATTTTTGCTGACGGATGGACATGGCTAGATCGACATTTAGGGCCAGGATTTCCATGCAAATGCATATATTTTTTGGACAGCCTTAGAAGCAAATGAATCAGATAGTTTTCCGACTTAAGAAATTTGCTTTAAAATGGCATTCAATTGTTAGCGCATATTTTTGCATATTTTGGCTTATTAAGCATATTTTAAAAATAAATGCATATTTTTCGTGCATATTTCAAAAAAAAAAGTTAAACACTTAAAAAATTGATTTCAACGAAATGCAAACGAACCTTAATTTTTTTTTTCATATTCCGACATCCCTTTAGAAAAACTTAACAACACATATTTGAAAGATTTTTTCAAAAAGTACACAAAAGAAATTATACCCAACGAATCAACAATAAGAAAAAACTATGTTGAAAAAGTGTTTACTCGTGTTTTCGATGAGATTAAAATAAACCTAAAAGATATTTTTTTGTGGGTTTCCATTGATGAAACCATTGATATACAGGGTCGATTTGCTGCTAACGTAGTTGTTGGTGTCTTACATCAAGATGAGGAAATTAGCAAAAAAAAATACTTAGCCAATGTTATTGAGCTGGACAAAACAAACCACGCTACAATCGCTCGAGCTTTTGACGAATCTGTAAACTTATTTGGAGACAATATAGACAAAAATAAAATCCTTTTGTTTTTAACGGCGCCTTATATGGTGAAAGCAGCTCGTACATTGAAAGTATTTTGTCCAAAAATAATTCATGTCACTTGTCTGGCTTCACCGAGTCGCTAAAGAAATTGTATCCAACTTCAAAGATGTACACTAGTGTCAAGCGGCAAAAAAATATTTATAAAAGCTCCGTCCCGTGTAGATGTTTTTAAAGAAAAATATCGGGAAATTCCTCTTCCACCTCAGCCCATTATAACACGATGGGGAACACGGATTAGTACAGTGTTCTATGTATTATGCCAAATATTTTGAGCAGTTTGAAAGCGTTGTTAGGGAATTAGATGACTTTGATGCTGTTTCAATTAAAAACACCAAAGATATTTTAAACCAGCCATTATTAAAAAGCCATTTGGCTTTCATAAGTTCAAACTATGTATTTGTTTCTCAGTGAGACTATAGTAAGATTAGAGGAGTGGAACTTGCTTAAAAAACAAATAAATTTAATGGACGAAGCAGTTTCAAAAATTAATGCAGCAATTAACGAGTCTCCAATGGGTCAATCTAATTGTAAAAAAATAGAAAATGTTGTTGAAAAAACCGAAGGATATATGAAAATGAAAAATATCTCCACCATGTTATCCTTAAATGCGAATGAAGAACAGTACTTGGATATTCAATATTCAATAAATAAGATTGTTTCATTAAAAATGGCTCCACTAACGTCTGTTGACATGGAGACGGAGAGGTCATTTTCCATGTAGAAATATTTTTTGAGACCAAATCGCCAAGGTTTCAGTTTTGAAAACTTCAGAAAAAATTTCATGATTCATGCTAACAAAACCTACTTACGAAACTAATGTACATACATATTATTAATACCTACTATTTATTTTTTGTTAAACCTACATGAATTTTATGTTTTATGTTAATTTTATCTCCTTTATGCTGTGAAAACTTTGTACCTATTAATAGAAGACTGCATTTTTTTTTTATTTCAATGTTTTTTTCTTTAATTTGGAATATTTTTGCAGCATAATTTGGATTTTTTATGGCATTTTAAGTCTTTTTAAGTGCATATTTTAGGCACATATTTTGTGTTTTTTAGAGCATGAAAATCCGGGCCCTAGCACATTACTATCGAACTTTTAGGGGTCTATGGACAATATTTAGGTATAATGCAAACTATGAGTCAAAATTAACATACCCTTCGAATAGGGTATAAAAACTTTTGAGAGCATTGGAAAATACCGTTTGGCAGGAACCCGTCTCTCTCTATCTTTTGTGACATTGTTAATTAAAACTTCTTTAAACGCTTTTAAACAAAAACGGAATAAAAAACGGTTGGATCATAAATAGAAAGAGATAAACTTTATTCTTTAAATTTCCATTCATAAAAATCGTAACAACTGGAAAACTTGAATTATGATGAAGATTTACCTAAGACGTTAATTTTTGAGAAGAATGAATGTGAACTTACTATTCGCTAACGGAAGGGTTCAAGTGGAGAGTAAGTTAAGTTTTGATGACATTGTGAGACAGGCCCTTAGACTTATAAGTGCTTGTAGGCAGACGTAATATTTTTCAAATATATCTAGATGCGTTATAAAAAATACATAATTATTCCACGTAGGTAGATACTATCTTTTCAAAGGCAAGTTCGGAGGAAGTGTCCAAAATAATAATTTATGCAGGTATACTTGTCTTACTTCCAAAATCAATATTCTATTTGGAGTGTATTAATGGAAGGTGTTCCATAGATAGAACAGCGAGTACATATCATCATCTACGAGTAAATGTGCACTTCAATAGATGTTTGGTTTTAATTACTTAAACATTTACTATTAAGATTACAAAAAAGGTTCGGAGATCGTTTTTAACCGCATGAATTGTTAATGAAGTCAATTGTG
Organism: Portevinia maculata; assembly: GCA_949715645.1. Lineage (NCBI taxonomy): Eukaryota > Metazoa > Arthropoda > Insecta > Diptera > Syrphidae > Portevinia > Portevinia maculata. The sequence goes on from OX454525.1 coordinate 101,754,430, forward strand.
ATACTTATAACAAATTGCATAATAAACGAAACAGCAAATACACCCGTATCCAAAACGTGCAACTACGTCTGGTATGCGGTATTTATCGAATGTACCTAGGTACCTATATTCTTGGAAGAAAACAAGCTACTCATAGCATCTTCCACACAACAATTACAAAACATACCGACGATTTAAGAAAATCGCTCGATCTTAACCTAAAAATCCAAATGTGTTTAGGATTTGTTTGTATTTTTCCATTTGGAATTCGCGGCCGCCCGCGATCAAAAAATTGTGTCATGTGAATGAAGTGTCAAAACTTTAAGAATAAAAGTTCCGACGAGGTTGATTGGTCGCTCTCATATGAATGGCGCTTTACTATCGCACACAACGCACGGCGACCAGTGTCTTAACTCTTAAAACTATTTTTAATCAACGCACCTGCACATATAGCTATATTCTCCTGTTTCACATTTCTAAACAAGGAAACGGATGTGTTTTAAATAATTAAACCCTGCTTTCATTCCGCAGATCAAAAGAACGAGCTTCTATTCATTGACCTACATCGCACCGAGAATTTCTTACTCCAAGGAACTTGAACCGTGTTCGCTGCGGTCATTCTCGTTGAATTTTATACGTACAGTTTCCCAAAGAATTTCAAATCAAAGAGTAATGGCGAGAAACAACGTTTTTTTCTTCCTCTTTACTTTCATACAAAGTTATCAATTATTATATCTGATGAATGGATCTTAATGCGTTTTGTGCTAGACCATCTAGCATGTCTTAAGATCGTTAATAGAAACCATTGAAAAATTCCAAAGCATTCAATCATTAATATAGAATTTCTCCTTCTCTGTTTTGTGAGTTGCGTACCTTGTCCACGTTACCACCCTTTGCTGCCCCTTGTCAGTCTGTTGAACAAGCTACAAGTAGGTTGAATGACCAAAGCAGCATTTCGATGTGCATCATAGCGTTAACCAGCACCAAGTGTTTTGCTATTTTACTCGTATGTGTAGACTGGACACGAACGAGTTTAGTTTTAAAAGTATATCCCAAAGAGGAACGGAAAAGTAATGGATGCGCATTATCTAAGTCCGACACTCCCATAAGCATATAGATATAGGTACAAGCACATGTATAAACACGCTTGCCTCACATACGGTACGTGTTTCCAACTTGCAAACTAATAGTCAATTGCGCTAAAGGCATCCAATACGTCGATCTTTTCGTCCGTATGCCATTTTGTTTAGTAATAGCATAATGAATATTGTTTATGAGTTGTTAATAAGTGACTGCATTTCGCTGACCGAAAAACAACAAACATGACCGAATTGAAGTTAAGAATTGCAAAATTTGTGTCTACCTTCGTATCTAGTACTATGCTTCGAGGTTGATTTGAATTTCCTAGAAAAATAAAACATATTTTTTGCAAACAAAAAAACAAGACATAGATACGTCATTTTTTTACCTTCATTCATTCCAAGATTAATTTTATCGCAGCTTTTAGGGATAGTCGTTGTCTATCGCAGAGGTAGTTATTTTTGTGTTTTGATAAAAAGCCACCCTGAATCACGATAAAGCAACGTTACGATATCTTATCGTTGTTTTCAGTATTTTTATATTGAATGCAAATATTTACGTGTTCACCTGTTGTTGCTAGGATTAAGAAATAATAAATTTCCTTGTAACTGGGTGACTCGCACTACCTAGTACTTTACTTACCCATAGCTCTTAGTCTCTTACGTTGACTGAGTTTTAGACATTAATAAATCAATGCATATTGATTTGATTCTACATATTTTAAGCGTAAAGTGGTCGTGGCAATTAATCTGTATATCCGAATTATGTATTTAATTGTCGACAAAAGACGCCGAACTAATGATATATTTTTCGAAGAGTCGTCTAAGTTTGAAAATGTTTGCATTAAAATTAGGTTATCTAGTTTTTAATTCTTTCGTTACTTCGTTTTATACCCTATCTATGTTTGTTCATATATCCCGGCTTCTTGTATTGGGTTCATTCTTTGATCAATTTTTGCCATAGCAAAACTTATTACGAAAAATATGCGCACAAAGCCAATGTGAAAATTTGCATATTTTGTGAGCACAAATAAATTTACTTTCAGCCGTTTTGTCGACATGTTTTTTTTTTCAAAAGTGGACGGATTTAACACTTGCATTTGGGGCCTCCAAACCATCGACCATACCACGTCGAGGTAATCGGTTCTCGTCAGATCACCGCAATTAAACGACGTTGGGCGCGGTTAGTACGTAGATGGAGGACCGTTTGAGAACAACCGCGTGTCGCTGGCCAGTCCGATCTACAGAGTTGAGATAGATAATACATACGTGGTATCACAATGGACCTAAATTGGTCTAAGTGTGTCGGCTTCTGCCGACTGCCACCTACCCTAAACCTAACCTTGGGGCCTCATGTAATACATATACATATTCTGAATTTCAATTTCCTAGCTTTCTGTGCTGGGACAAGTGTTGGAATCTACAATCAAAATGACTGTTCTCTAAATTGATACATGTAGGCTTATGCAAAACCCGGGCTTTTGGCATCTTTGAGTTTCTTGTTCTTGCTGGTTTGATTGTTACTCCGACGATCTTCTTGCTCTCAAACGACGAGGTTATGATTTGGACTAAAGGGATCATTTCATTGCATTCCTACTGGTCCGCCTGTTCGCCATTAAGAAATAACGGTAGGCCTCTCGATTTCGGCTGAGGCCAATCAAATGCTGGTGTTTGTGATACAGGAGCTTTCAGGCCTGCCTCTCTTTCCCGATTTTTTAGGAACGTTGATTGTTATTGCTTCTACACGGGGTTCGCCTTTGAACATGACAGTAATCACGGCAAAGATCAATTGTATTAGAAAGGGTTTGCTAATCCAGGACACGTACCGGAACCTTTATGAAGGTCCGTAAATCACCGGTAGCAGGATTCCTCAGTTTTGCTGAAGTACCGGACCGGACATTCACAGAGAACGTGCTAAGAGGATTTTTGTCGCCCAGTCAGAACTTTCTGTCTCCGAACACAAATTTTATTAGTTAAACCGCAATTGCCTGACAGGAAGGTCGCTTGACGTATCTTATATAAGAATTTCCTTAGGAGTAAGGCCTGATTAACCGTTTGGATTCTCTGAGCCCCGGAACATTTTGCCAATGGCCTAGACGAACTTTGTGTCTTAATCATTCAATCCCAGAGCAGTTGTCCATTTGACACTGCAATAAGGTTCTGGTTTAACCAAAGCGGATTCTGAGCCAGCCCTAGCTATATTTTATATGCAGATTCGTTGCTGCAATGCCCCAATGGCCAGGCACAAAGCCAAGTTTGACTTTGTTGTGTCTGGCTAGAGACTGCAGCTCATCGTATCAAAAAATGACTGCCATAAGGCCAATTAAACTAGACGCAAGTGCTAGAAGTGCTGGTTGGCTGTCTGATAAGAAGGGTATTCCGGCGCCCTCAATACATTTTTTAAAGGTTATCCTGGCGCAGATCTCAATGACATGGACTTCACCCTGGAACCCATTGGCACACCTTCCCATAGGTAAGGATGCTATGGTATTGGGTCCAAAGATACTATCACCGACCCAAGGTTCCGTTTTTGATCCAATATTTCTTCCTCGAAAATTTCTCAAACCATTATTCCCTTATCATAGTTTTCGAGATATAAAAGAACATGACCGTTTTTGGAGTTGATTCAAGTATTTTTAGGTGTCGGTGATGGTTACTTGGTTTAAACTTTTTTTTCCAGCTGCAGCTAATAAAGCTTAATTTTGAGACCAAGTTCTGGCATACAGACGCCTTCTACCCCACATGGCTCTACTTGGCAGACTTGGTGTGTGCATTCCAGTTAAGTCTTTTATGGAGGATGACGCCAATGTATTTGACCTCACTGGTAGCCAGTGCGATGAATTCTAGAACGGGAAGAAAGTTGGTGTTAATCCCGATTAAATACACCTCCCTTGGCAAATGCTCCCCACATTTATAAAACAACTTGCTTTCCCAATTCTCCAGACATTTGATTTGTCCAGCGATAACCCAAGGTTAATGGATGAAACCATGGTCTAATTTTTCATCGGCGAACCGCTTACTAAGGGTAGCGGATTCGCTACCTCGTGCAAATTCTTAAATATTTTGCAAACAAAATTAAATTTCTTTTGTTTTGGTGCACTTCCATATGACCAAATGCCATGCTGTCAAATCAGCCTGCTCATTTGTGGTCATATTCATCAACTGGTAATACAACATTATGCTGATTATATTGTATGACAGCGTTTAAGAACAGCTGCAGATTTCTGTCAAAAAGCTCTAGTAAGTATATCAAGCCACATTATGGTGCCTAATCATACCGTTTTTACTGAAATTTTATTATGAACATTCTAAATCAAAAATACTTCAATAACAAAAGTCGCAAAAAGGGGACGAAAAGCTGTTGTTGTTTTTTTTTCAATGAAAATAGAGTCAGTATAAATCGTTTTTTCTGATCTAAAATAGTGAGTTACAACTGAGTTGCAGAAAAAACACCTCTTGTGAAACTGATTACAAGTGAGTTACCATCAGTTTGTAAGCAGTTTCGATGTTTGCGGTGTCCCATTATATTAGATAAACTCAACACGCCTGTAACTTATCCATTTCGTTTGAGTAGCTCCATGTGTAGACAGGATTGGTTATTCCCTATTTTAAAAGTTCAAAATATTGTGGACGTATAAACACAATATCAACACACATGGATATGCTATGTTCTCTACATGTTCCCGCGTATGGACACTTAATCTGTTTGACAGCATGTATTCCGACAAAATCAGTCGAATGAATATGACGTCTTACTTGGCAGGCAATTAATGCACATCATCTTACACTAGGTGTATATGAACCTACAGCAAGAATATCTCCCTACACACCCTACAGCATTGATGTTTGCTGCATTCATGGCATAATATTTCTAAAAAAAATCAATTGATAACAATTCAAGAGCTAAACGCAGCAGTGTCTGCACGCATTACAGAGACCCTTTAGTGTAATTCAGATATGAATTTCATGATATTTCAAAACTTTTCGTGACATTGAGTATAGCCACGATAAACCTTATAACTTATTCGTAGGTCTGCTCCTAAAACTTATATTTATCAGCTTAAAAATAACAAAAGTGTCGTTTTTATCACGAAGTAGTTTCAAAAGGTTGCACATTTCCGCTCATTAGTCAGTTGTGGTTTCGTTTTTGCGATATTCTCATATTTGTATATGATACTTATAAAATCGGTAGTTAATTACCCGTGGGTGTTTTGTAATTTTAGTTGTAGTTATTTATCCACATGCAGAAAGAGCGGCCTGCAAGAATTGTAGAAAACAAGCGATAACCCACGGAGAGGACATTTAAAAATGATTATTATTTCCACTGAGCAAATCAGATTGCCGATTGCCCGACAGGGTGCATGTACGCTTACTGGTTAATTATTGTATTAAAAGTTGGTTTTAACAGTGAAAGGTAAATCGCGAAAACAATCCGATTACGGAATTCAATAAGACAGTTTAGCCTTTGACTTTCCACTGTACAATCTCAAAAATAAAGTTCCCGTAGGAATAATTTCAATTTCTATTGCTTGCCTGTCAGTCAAAGCGAGTGTGGTGATTACATCTATATCAGGTATAATGAGCACACACCGCTTACCATTTACAGTTCCAATACGTAAACACGTCTAGAATTGGACGGTAAGCCATGAGCTCCAAACCATATCAATCATTTCTATAGCCATAAAGACGCATTATCTCACAAACTGGTATTCCATTTACCTAAAGAGTGATGGACGAGCACTGAAGCAGACAGCCAACAGTTTTGGTCCCCACGGCGATGCAGCGATCGCATCAAATCCACAACACTGAGACTAGCTCCCCATCTGGTAAAGTTGTTTGATTCTTCTTCGCTATCGCAGCAACATCGGTTGCTTCAATGGACGATACTACATACATATACATCGCGTCCACTTTAAATCGACTTAATTTGATATTAATTAAACCAGACGCTTATTTTGTGGTACATATAAAACATTTTGCATTGCACCATCGGCAGATTGTGATTATCTATCGATGGATTTATACTGAAATCGAGCGGGCCTTATTGCGGTCACCATCGTTCGAATCTGTTCTGCTACCTACGCATAACAGATATGACTATTAAACTTGGTTTAGATCTACTTCAATGAACGCAAATTATAAATTTATTAAGCAGAATTGTGAGTACGAAGTGGTCCGTCAGTCATTCATCCATTAAATCTCGACAGATAAGGCTTAGAGAATCGTAAGACGTCTATAACTGTTACGAAGATGTGAAACTGGATCAATATAACCTTAAGCGTTTTGAGTGAATTGTAAATCGCTCACCCGTTAATGATTTTATTTCATTTAAATTCACTTTAAAATGTTGTTGGATAGATGACGATAGTTTATAAGGAAACTATATATAGATTATTAACCCATTTTTTCATACGTGTAAATCATCGATTCTGCATTAAACTTGAACAATATTTTTGTAGTGTAACTAAATTTCTAAATTAAGAGTTTTGCATATGTTTTTTTTTTTTGACCCAAATGTCTTCCTTCAACAAGTCTTTGAGATTAAATTCTGTTTTGAAAAAGTATTTATTCAAAAAAGAAAAAAAAATATCCTTAATTGTTTATCTTGAAAACGTTTTCAAAAAATATAAGTTAAATTGTGAGATGCAGGTTTATTAAATGGCCCACTTTAAACAGGCAACTGTAGGTCGATATCCGAGACAAAAATGTATCCCTTGTAACGATGTTTTTTGGCAACTTTTCAGGAATGAAATTATTTTTAATTTTCATCTCTTCTGTTTGTGTACGATCAGCAGTGGTTGCTAAGATGTTGGCTAAACAGCCAGACAGAAGTTTTCTTTTTTGTGTCTGCAAGAAACACACAATATAAATCGGTATAACATTTTACTATTTTTATTTAGTTTAAAAAAAAAACAATAAATTGTCGACCTTGGGATATAGGCATAGTGTATTTTATACACAATATGAGTCTTGTGGCTTTTCTGTCATATATGACTGTATGGATGTGACCGAGCCTCTATTGTAAAGTATGCCTGTAACGCTTGTGCAAAAGGTGATTGTAAACACCCAATTAATTATGTTATATTAAGTATTGAATACACCCAATGAATTATGTTCAAAATAAAGAGCGCTGAACGATTTCACTCTCGAGTCTCGATTCCTGACCGCAACCAACTTGGCTGTCAAATCGAGAGCGATTCGTAAAAGAGCGTCCAACAGGAAAAGACGTGTTTTTATATTTCCTTCTCCTTGACATAGCATTTTTACATTGGTGACCCCGACATGAAACTTGCAATTTGCATAGCTTTGTCAAAAACAAAAATTAATTCAATAAGAGTACCCACAATAGTGATGTATTTTGCTGTGTTGGCTTGTATTTTGCTAAGCCATAAACTTTTTAAACGTTTTTGATATTTGAATTTCTTTTAAAAAAATGAGTACAATAAACGCATCTAAAAATGATGCTTTATTACTTAAAAGAAAATTGTTGTCAATATTGTTTCTTAGGGAGACCGAATGCTGAAAAACATATTCGCAAAAATCCGGAATCGCAAAAACTCATAATCCCGAAAATCGAAAAAATTAAGTCGATCTAGCCATGTCCGTCCGTCTGTCAACGATTTTGAGGCCCTAAAATTGGAGCTGGAAAGTTGAAATTTGGATACTGTACTCTCAAGGGGCCTGAAATGATCAAGTGGAAGGATTTTTAAAGATTTAAAGATAAAAAAACAGCTAGAAAGTTGAAATTTGGCACACATGCTCTCTTATCTCGAGGCAAGAGATCAAGTCGTCGCTACAATGCAGAACTAGACTAAGTCACACTTTTAAAAAATATCAGTAGAGCGATTTTCAAATTTGAAAATGTATTTGCACCCAAACTATATTATGAAACAGCTTAGTGTAAACATTCTTAAAATCCGCCCACTGACATGTTCACTATTTAAAAAAAAAACTTCTGCTCATCTAATAACAAACCTGATATGACTAAGGTTCTACGTCTACAGCATATCGAATATTGGCATGTTCTTGTCTCATGGGAAACCCCTATAAGCCCGCATATGAAAAGCCCGCGTAACAAAAGCCCGCACGCCAAATTATGAAAAAGCCCGCATGACATAAGCCCACACAATTTATTTTCAGATTTAGCCCGCATATGATGCGGGCTTATTGTTTTGTTATTCACCTCATCACTTTAATTTTAAAATTTTTAAAGCCAATCAAATCGCTTGAAAGAAATATTTGTTCCGAGTAATATGGAGGGGGATGTAGTTATTCACCACACTCACCTCTTCCCCTCTTTTTTTTTGAAAACAAGTAAAATCTCTTAAAAAATTTTTGTTCGTCCTAAATAGAACCGATTTATTTACCATATCCACCTCTACCCCTCCTAAATTGAAATTGGTCAATATCTCTCATTGAATATTTAGTCGTCCTAAAAAGAACGATTTTGGTTCATAGAACCACCAATACACAAAATCACTTCACTTTCACTGGATTGGGAGCAACCGCACTGCTCCAGGCATCGAAGAAGAATGCGACAATTCAGAAAAATACCACTTCTTATATACACTTTGTCGAAGACATTTCGAATTGAAAATATTTTTGACAACCAATCAAAACTCTTGCAGGATATATTTTACACAACTTCCCTCTCCGTGATTCTCATGATTTCTTGCATCTTACAGATGGATTTCTGTGTGAATTCAATGGATTTTAAATGTACATTACTTCTATTTTAACACGCAATTGTTTAGGAAATAACCATAGCCCAAGTGCGGATAGTACATGTGTTGAATAGATGCTCTTACCATTGAAAAATAATAGCATTCCTCCCAATAAAAGAGAAAAAAGTTCATAAAATGGACAGAATTTGTATACATTTGATTAAAGCAGACCGCAAATCATGCGAGTAAATGGAGTTCATATTTGGAATTATTCGCTTATTTAGTGGAAAAACCAGTTTAAATCCTAAGATTCCGCGAGCGGGCTACATAGACCCGACATGATGCGCATAAATTCGCCTTATCTTTTCAATTCGGCGCTTATTTGCTTGTGTTTATGGCGCCTGCCAGACAACCAGCATATACCCTTAGCGGAGCAACGAAGTTGCGTGAGCGTGCTAAACCCTGCGGAAAGATAGGTGAAACCCTAAGATCCCGCGAAGCGGGCCACACAGAACGAACATTATGCGAATATATGGTTATAATCTTTAGAATTTGGCGCTAATTTCAGTGTTTATGGCGCCTGTTTAACATTTCTTCGACGTTAAGACGCAATTATCTTGGAAATAATCTGATCTCAATAGTGCAATAGTTGTCTATTCAAAGGAAGATTGACACTATTCCTCACAGTAAAAGATGAAAATGATGCGAATATATGGACATTATCTTTGGAGTTGAGCGCTAATATCATAGTGCTTATGGAGCCTGCCAGGCATAAAGCATATACCCTTAGCGGAGCAACGGAGTTGCGTGAGCGTGCTAAACCCTGCGGAAAGATAGTTGAAACCCTTAGATCCCGCGAAGCGGGCCACTCACAACAAAAATGATGCGAGTTAAATGGCATTATCTATGAAATTTGACGCTTATTTGTAAATGTTTATGGCGCCTGCCAGACAATAAGCATATACCCTTAGCGGAGCAACGAAGTTGCGTGAGCGTGCTAAACCCTGCGGAAAGATAGTTTAAATGCTTAGATCCCGCGAAGCGGGCCACCCACAACGAAAATGATGCGAGTTAAATGGCATTATCTATGAAATTTGACGCTTATTTGTAAGTGTTTATGGCGCCTGCCAGACAATAAGCATATACCCTTAGCGGAGCAACGAAGTTGCGTGAGCGTGCTAAACCCTGCGGAGAGATAGTTTAAATCCTAAGATCCCGCGAAGCGGGCCACCCAAAACGAAAATGATGCGAATAATTATCTTACAATTGGGGGCTTATTTGTTTGTGTTTATGGCGCCTGCCAGACAGCCAGCTTATACCTTTAGCGGAGCAACGAAGTTGCGTGAGCGTGCTAAACCCTGCGGAGAGATAGTTTAAATCCTAAGAACCCGCGAAGCGGGCCACCTAGGCAAAAATGATTACTAAAAGGATTTCGTTCTTCATTATTTTCAGAGTTTCGAATAGAAAAAAAGGATGAAAGGATGAAAAAAACGAAACAAAAAAAGTGTATATAAACAATGCAAATAAGCGCCGAATTGAAAAGATAAGGCGAATTTATGCGCATCATGTCGGGTCTATGTAGCCCGCTCGCGGAATCTTAGGATTTAAACTGGTTTTTCCACTAAATAAACGAATAATTCCAAATATGAACTCCATTTACTCGCATGATTTGCGGTCTGCTTTAATCAAATGTATACAAATTCTTTCCATTTTATGAACTTTTTTCTCTTTTATTGGGAGGAATGCTATTATTTTTCAATGGTAAGAGCATCTATTCAACACATGTACTATCCGCACTTGGGCTATGGTTATTTCCTAAACAATTGCGTGTTAAAATAGAAGTAATGTACATTTAAAATCCATTGAATTCACACAGAAATCCATCTGTAAGATGCAAGAAATCATGAGAATCACGGAGAGGGAAGTTTTGTAAAATATATCCTGCAAGAGTTTTGATTGGTTGTCAAAAATATTATCAATTCGAAATGTCTTCGACAAAGTGTATATAAGAAGTGGTATTTTTCTGAATTGTCGCATTCTTCGACGATGCCTGGAGCAGTGCGGTTGCTCCCAAAACAGTGCAAGTGAAGTGATTTTGTGTATTGGGTTCTATGAACCAAAATCGTTCTTTTTAGGACGACTAAATATTCAATGAGAGATATTGACCAATTTCAATTTAGTAGGGGAAATGAGGGGTAGAGGTGGATATGGTAAATAAATCGGTTCTTTTTAGAAGAAGAAATTTTTAAGAGATTTTACACGTTTTCAAAAAAAAAAGAGGGGAAGAGGTGAGTGTGGTGAATAACTACTTCACGCCATTTTCGAAGCCACGAAATATTTTCTATAAGAGTTTTGATTGGTTTACTTCAATTTCCAAAATCACAGAAAAGAGATTTCTTAAGGGGAACTTCATATTTCCCCATGACATGCGGGCTTTTGTGGTGCGGGCTTTTGAGGTGCGGGCTTTTGTGATGCGGGCTTTTGGGATGCGGGCTTTTGATATGCAGGCATTCGTGTGCGGGCATTCGTGTGCGGGCTTTTGATATGCGGGCAAACGGACCCAACCCTTGTCTCATACTGACATTGATGTAGCTGGTCGGCGGTCACAATATCATAGGGCAAAGTACGGTCGCATTGAATAGAATACTTGAGAACCTTAGTTGATCTCGTCATTGGCTTCCGTCTCAGCTAAAAAATATCAGAGTTAGGCTCTTACTTTTATTGCAATTGTTGCATCAATTCACAATTTTAACGATCAGCCTTATTGCGAAGATCAATCGACAATTGATAGTTGACTACTTTCAATGTGTGCTATTGTGAACGAACGATTCATTTGGTATTTTTGTCAATCGCATTTTTTTAATTGACTGCGATTGACAAAATCCTTTAGAATCGTTCATTCACAATAGCACACATTGTTATCGTACTCGTGCCGCCTTGGTTGACATCAGCCTACCATTAGCACATTCCATAAACCTTAGATTGAAGTATACATTTTCGGTAGTTTGAAGCCAAAATGAATAGTTCGGTGTGCTTAAGTGCCTAATGGTTGCAGGATTGTCATCGTTATATCTATTATGTTTATTTCACAATATGACTTAAACCACTGATTACACGATTATTTAACTTAGAGCACAAAAGATCTATTGTTGCATGACTTATGTGGCACAAATTCGGTTCTCATGTCTCTGTATCACTCTCCGTTGGAGGAACTTGAAATCAGTGTTGCCAATTCTAAAATAAGTCGTAGTTCAAATGAATAATTCCTATATTTATAAAGATTGCATATAAACAATTAAGATCTTCGGCATAATTTATCCACTTTTATTGCCCACCCACGCGCCGCATTCTTAAATACAAATCGCATGCTGCTCCCTGGATATATAGCTGTCCTAACATTAACTATAGAACTTTCTATCATGCGGTCAACCACGGCCACTTTATATAATCATAAGCTTTGGCAGGTCTCTATTTTGACTTTTTTATTCATTTTATATTTTTCTGTATACCCTATTCTAAGGGTATATTAATTTTAAAGCATTGTTTGTAACATACCTTAATATTGCCCGTTGACCCCTAAAAGTTAATATATTTATGATCAGCATCGATAGTAATGTCGATCTAGCCATGTCCGTCCGTCCGTGCGTCTGTCGGCAAAAATTAGGCCTTTGAACTGGACCTAGAGAGCTGAAATAACCATATACTCTCTAGGGGCCCGAAATAATCAAGTTTAAGAATTTTTTAAATCCGCCCACACAAAAAAATCAAATTTATCGAAAAAATCGAATTTTTAGCTAGAAATCTGAAATTTTTTAAATATGACCTTTGACACCTAAAACTGCTCAGGAGATAAAATCTCTAAAATCCGCCCACTGACACGCCCACAATTGAATTAAACAATTTTATTGAAAAGTCAACGTTTGAGCTAAGGAGCGTTTTTTTTACAAAAGCTTCGTTTTTTCGATTAAATCCTTTAAATGTTCCATAACAAAATATGTATGTAGAGCGTTCCTTACAATTCAACCATACTAAGACTTTTGTCACGCCCACTTATGAGGGATAGGAATAAGAATAGGGTATCCAACAGTTCGTCCAAGCGGACTGTGGCCCTATGTTTATTTAATTAATATATGTTTTATTAATTAATATACTAAAAAAAATTGTAAAATCTAACTTAAAACTAATTACAGCTTACTGGTTCTTGTACGGGCGCTCTAAATTTAACTGTATAGTCTTTGTGAGTTTTGATTTTCGATCTGAACTCTGTCTTCCTTCGTGCCGTTCATTCAATTATCACTTAATTTATTACTTTTCATGCAGAATTATATGCCTTAATGTTGGCATTAACACAATTGTTGCTTAAAATACAAAACACTAAAAACAAACAAAACCAAGAATACTAAAATGATAAGGGCACGACTTAGATTCAATTAGACAGAGATCATTTGAAAAGTTTTAATATCATTTTCGTAATGTCGTCCCATTTCTCTTAATTTTACTTTCCTCTTTCTAATTACATATGTCTAGTTTCACTCGTAAAACCAATTTTCATATCATTTTTCGTAAATAACACTTAACAGCAAAAGACGAAAAAGAATTAAATAGTCATTAAAAAAAACAACAGTGAGAAAGTATTGTGAGAAGGTAACCATTAATGGTAATCTCGTAGCCACGATTGCATTAAAAAAATTACCTCCGTCTGCATCTGAGCTGTAATAAAGCGCAGCTTTTAGTTAATTGTTGATGCGCAGACTCGAATTTAAAGTGCTCGAACATCGTGAACTAACTTTTGGAAAACAAATAATTACATCTATGTACAAGTAGAAGTTATAAGAAATCTGAATCCAGAGAAATTATTTTTTGAATGAAATTATGTTCACAAGATATTTCTGTCAACTTAGTCAAAGTTGTTTGCATCAGTGTTTTTATTATTATATTTTTCTTATACCTACCCTTGCTGATACTTTGTTTTATTTTTCTTTTTGTTTCCAGGTAACTAAAAATCGAATACGCACTATTTAATATAGCCACGTTTGAACCACTCTATTTGGTAAAAGTGTATAAAGAAATACCCCAATATACTCGAGAGATGCGATCCAAAAAATTACAGCGTATATCAAATTCGCGCAATGTGGAGACTAGAAACTGTATAAAAATACAACATGCATAAAGAGATGCGTTCTAAGACAAGTAATTTTAGTTTATCGGAACCCTACTTCGCTATATGTATTTCATATTTCATATTTATTTCATATTTCATATTTATTTATTTATATCGATTTAACTTACACAGTAAGATACAATATCTTTTAAGGTAGTGTAAGCTTCAGTTTCAAAAACTATTACATGAACTGAGTGAAAACTAAGTTACTGATAAAATTCATTGATAAAGTTCAAAAAAGGATAAAATATAGAAAATAAAGAAAATCAATCCAAACTTAAATTTTACAAAGAGCGAGCTTTAAAGCCAGCTAAAATATAGACAATCTGGGAGTAGGTGGGAGGGGGGGGGGGGGGGGGGTTAATGTCAATCATCGAAGCGCCTCAAAATGTTGCCTAAGCCTTGCTACGAACCGAGTGCCACGTCCTACCATCCTTATTGTTTGGGGGAGGGAATTCCACAACCGAATCGCATGTACAAAAAATTGACGACTCGAAACGAGGTAAGAGTAGCGTACTGGTGTCAGATTACAATTTCTACCTGATGAGGAAAACTGGATTTTGCTATATAGATACGGTGGTTTTCGTGTTTGCAAAATATTGTTGAGCATTGTTAAGGTCCTTAGAACAAATAAGTCTTCCAGAGTGAAACCATATATTTGTCTAGAATATGTAGAAATATGTTCATATCTCCGCAGACCAAAAACGTACCTTGCTACGCTGTTGAAAACAACATTCAGTTTCCTCCTGTGCCTGCTATCACAGTTGCAAAAAATTTCACACCCAAATAATAGTAGGGGGATTAGTAGTGACTTTGCAAGTATCATTCTTGTTTTAATTGGAGTAATTCTTTGGGTGGCCCATAACATACGTAAGCCACCATACACTCTTCCGATTGCCAATTGTATATGGTTGGTCCAGGTTAGGGTTTTGTTAAAGACTAATCCTAGATTTCTTGCTGACTCAACAAACTGAATGGGTGTACTGTTGAGTTGTATTTGTGGAAAGTATGAAGTGTCTGATGGTCTTCTGGAGATAATCAAACATTTGGTCTTGGATGGATTCAAGTGGAGTCCATTTGATCGGGACCAGAGCAAAATTTTACTTAAATCATCATTTAACTCGCAAGCTCCATTTTCAATTAAACCCAGAGGACAGCTATACCGAAGCTGCACATCGTCAGCATACATATGTAAGGAAGAGTTGAAGCCAAGCGAGGGGAGGTCATTAATGTAAATACTGAACAGTAAAGGACCCAGTATAGATCCCTGAGGGACACCTTTGCTTAGCGGAAGAAAGGAGGACGTTTGGTTATCAGCAACCACTGCTTGGTATCTAAGCGATAAGTACGAGAACACAAGTTTCACTGAGGATGACATGAACTGGAATTTGTCCCTTAGTTTGCCGCATAAAATATGGTGGTTGACAGTGTCAAAAGCTTTTGAGAAATCTAAAAGTGTAAGAAAAGTTACATGGTCCTTATCAACACTCTGCCTTATTTCTTCGACTACATTTATTAAAGCTGTCGTGCAGCTGTGGTTAGGACGAAAGCCAGATTGACTTTGACATAACATGTCATGGTGATCCAAGTATAGCCTTATCTGCGTATTCATGACCTTTTCAAAAACTTTGGATAAGAATGGTAGAATTGCTATTGGGCGATACTCATTACGGCTTTTTGGAACAGGGATGATTTTTGCTCGTTTCCAGATGCTAGGAAAAACTCCGGTCATGATTATCACATTAAAGACATGGGTTATGTATTTTAAGGTGTAGGGAAGAGTCGCCTTCAGGAATACTGGGTGAATGCCATCGAATCCAATGGAATTAGATTTTATGGATAAACAGAATTTCAAAACATCTTCTTCATTAACGGCGGCAAAACTAAATCTCCCAGAGGTAAAGCTGTCAGAGGTAAAGCTGTCCGCTTCCGAAAAACTTGAGAGGATAGAGCTGCCATTTGGCTCAGACGATGAGAGCGATGTAAAATTTTTATTCAGCTCATCACAGTCAATATTAGTAACTGAATTATTATTCAAACGCTTACCAACACCTATGTCCCTCAAATTTTTCCATAGGTTATGACGAGCCAGAGAAGGATTTAGCCGAGACGAGTAAAAACGTTTTTTTGATGCTCTAATCTGAAGTACAACTCTATTTCTCAAGTCAGTATACGCCTTACGAAATACCTCCAGTCTGAAACGTTTCCACGTATTATACGCCATATTTCGTTTGTTGATTAAGGTTTTTAAATTATTGTTAAACCAGGGATGGTCATTGTATCTCAAAATTTTTGTCTTATAAGGAACATGGACATTAAAAAGATAGTTAATATTATCCTGAATGAAGGAAACTTGCTCATCAACTGATACCATTCTGAAAACTTGAGGCCAATCAACCGACCTTAAGTCACGTTCCAAAAAACTATAATTGATGTTTTTAAAGTCCCTATAGCTATAACTATTATTTGAAACAATAGGTTCACACTGAAAATTGATAAAGGTGTTGCATTTTTTAAAGATGACTTTATCGAATTTAGATTAGCTCTGATAATGCAAACCATAGAATCATTATTATTGAAAAAAACGCTCAACAGCAGAAGGTCCTTTACCCTTTGCTAACCGTGTAATAATATCTAATTTTGTTTCTAGATTCAACACGACCTTTTTTTTATGCTTGATTGGAAGGTTGCGATGATCGCTTTGAGTGGACATCTTAATGTGTTGCAATTGCAACCTCTTATTTCAAAAATTACGCTTGACCAACGTAATTTTTTAAAAGTGAACAATGTTTAAAAGTGTTGGCCACTTTTATAAATTTTTGAATGTTGGATATTTCCTCATCCGCTGATTCGCCGCTTTAATCTAAAACTTCACTTTAAAACCAGGTTTCATTGACGTAGGATTATGAGTTCGCAAAATGTGAATATCCTGGGTATGGTGTTGTTCTCATCGTAGTGTTATGAAAATTAAAATAAAGATTAAATAAAGTGCCAGTGGTGGCGGTATTAAAATACCAATCAAGTTCACTTCAATGTTAATATGTGTTGCAAAGAATGAATAAACACTTTTTAAATCATAAAATTTCGTTTAAATTGTTTTCGAAAAAAATATTCAATTGGTCACTCAGTGCCAGTGCCTGCGAATCTGCAACGAAACAGAATATGATGTCATCATATCGTCATATTCTATGTTTGTCCTCGAAAGCTTGTTTGACGATACTCGCATATCAAGTTTCAGGTCATTGTCTATTCCAATTATCCCCATTATAACTGCAGGAGAAAGTATCGTAAGCTAGCAAACTAAGTTCATTTTTAGCGTTGCTCTATGTATCTCAATCGTGCTCATACATTTATGACATAATTCAAAATGAACTTTAGAATGAGTCATAGTGGGGTACAACGCCTAAAGATGAATAGTCTACATAATAGTTCTACATCATGCACAAACGTCAGAGAGTATTGTATTAAAAATCGACACAGATAATTACCATCTTTGCAATGAACTTGAGTTAATACAAATTAATGGATCAAGAACATGTTAAGAAGTTTTCAGTCATATTGTAAACTTGGTTTTTTTTTTGTATCTTGCTGAACTTGAATTTTTTTCTTATTTGGTGAACGTATACAAAACTGTTGCCTGTCAAGCATCACCCATTTGATGTGCTTTCGAAGTTAATTGTCTTGTTTTGAAGCATGCGGTTTCCCGCTAAACAACGATGGGATACATTATGTATGTATGAATCTCGTTCCGATTTAATTGGCACGGTTATTCAAGTATCAATGACGTTATTCGGCTGAATTTATTCGTTCAATGATGGCATTCGAAATCGTGTATGTAAGTTATACACAAAATTGTAACGAAATCAAAATATCTGACGAAATTTTTTCTGGATTTTAGGCAAGTGTTCGGGTGCTTTGCTTGTTGCAGTCATTTTTAATTGGTTCAAAAAAAGCGTTTGTTTTGAATTTGCGGACAAGTATTGTATCCTTAGGTAATGTATTCATTAAAAAATTGACCACGACGCACGTGGAAATAGTTTATAGCTTTGAAAGTTAATTCGCTGCCAAGCTTGGAACTGAAGTGGATCCGTGTATGCGAATTGCGTTCTTAAACTAGTATCGGGGATGTTTACTGGCGTGATAATAGCAAAACCGGAAAATATGCTATTGCTAGGGCAAGCTCTTAGAATTCAAGATAAGGTCTTAACGTAAATCTATTCAAAACTGTGCCGATGGTTTTCACAATCAAAACCAAAGTAACAACCTTCAAACCTGTCTTTATCCTCTACAGCAAAAATGTTGCTGAAAGTTAAATATCGAAAATCGAGTGTGAAAAACAAGCATCCTTTTCGCCGGTAGCAAAACATTGGAAAAAAGTGGGGAAATAATCTGGCTGGTCCACTGCTACGGACATAGCAAATTCCTATACGCAGAAGTATTGTATCGAATTCCACTGACTACACAACCGAGCCAATGTATATCTTGGTACAGGTAATAAAGTTCGCGGTTGTATCTTTTCCTCCATTCGCCCTCCTGCGTTCAGACCAAATAAACCACGGAGTATTTTTATTTCGAAAGAACCTTGTATTAGCTCTCCTTTCCTGCTTATCGTATAGCACTCGGCTTTCAACAGATAAACAAAACTCTTTAATACTGGGTGGTGGAATCGGTTCTTTGTTGACTGGGCCTGAGTTCTCGTCTTGCAATATCACTTTCTCTACATGGTGCCCATTTAACAGCTGCTGGAAATGCTGTTTAAGGCCGTCTACTATTCCCTCTCCCTGTGCCTCAGTGACTCTGTGAGTGGAGTCTATTACTAAATGTAAACCGTTGAGATGAGCCTGAAGTCCTACAAATCTATATTTACTTCGGAATAGAAGAGTTTTGAAAAACGCCACTGGAATAAAAGGTTTTTAAATTGACCTGTTTAGGAATAGAGAAGTATTGAAAACACAAAACCTTTTTAGAATTTAATACGACTTGGAGAAACAAACGTAACAAACTTTTAAAATTTAAACTCTACAAAAAAGAAAACCAATTAATTTTGACTCATAGTTTGTATCATACCTTTATTGCCTGTAGACCCCAAACATTTTTTGCCCGTTCGTCGGCAAAAATTAGGCCTTAAAACTCGAGCTAGAAATATGGAATTTGAACCATGTACTCTCTAGGGGCCCGAAATATTTTTTATAATATCATATAATATAATAAGCCTTCGCACAGGCATCATCGAATGCAATGATGGTACGCACGTCAAGGTGGCGGACCCTTCGCTGAGGGGTTCAACGGTTGGACGTCAATACATCGACGGGCCTCCCTGCTTCGAATCACTTCTTTACATATGTTTGATACAGGAGTTCTCAGGCCTGTCTCTTTTTTTCGATTTCGACACGGGCTTGATCCGGTTACTGCTTATTGTTTGATCGTCCTTTTATGACACCTGTAATCTCCAGTCGTGCCACTCACGGATTTAATGTGTCGCTAGGCTTTCTCCTCTTAGTCGGTTTTTCAACAAGCGGCGTGTTTTTGGGGGGCACTGCAGTGATATTCCTAACCCCTCCCGTCATGGGCGACAAATACAAATTATTAATATAAATTATTACGGAGATCTTTAGTGCCACCCTGCTCTTCACGGATTCTATTGCTTTCAAAGCGGTCTACTTCAAAATAAGGCTCGATCAGTCTTTTAAGAAACATTAGCCCGCTTTACAACATCCTTTTTATACCCTATTTTAAGGATATTATAATGCTTGCGTATAGTGTGTAACATGCCTTAGTATTGCTAGCAGATTCCTGAAAGTTACAGCATCGATAGTAATGTCGATTTAGCCATGTCCATTCGTCTGTCGGCAATTTTTAGGCACCTAAAATCGAGCTAGAAAAGTGGGATTTGGAATATATACTCTCTAGGGGCCGAAATGCTTGTGTGTATTTTCGCCCACTGACACGCCCACTATTTTCGCCCAAGCGAACTGTAGCCTTTCCTTATTTTCATTTCTTCTTTAACTCAAGCGTTCATAGGTTGAACCTCAACTTCTATGTCCAACAATTTTCATAATAAGAAGATTCCCGCCTTTCTTGTTGTCATTGGGATCAAATGACTACTTCGTGCCACTAAAAAAAGTGGTCTGGGTGCGACCCGCATGTCCACACGACTAACTTCCCAGTGGGATCAAATATGATTTATGCGATTAGTGGGAAATTTTGAAATGTGGTTAACCATAAGATATGGCTAAGAATTATTTATTATTAAAAAATGCTCTTTAATATTGTTCATGGAAATTAAATGTTGTTAATAACAGCGAAGTGTGATATATATTAATGCAACCAATGTTATGAACAGGGAGACCTGTAAATTAACATATATACGAAATAACGGAGCACAATGTAATAATAATTTGCTCAATGACAAATGACAATAAATAGTACAAATAGACGTTGGATTTGGGTTGTGGTGACCTTGAAACGTGAAGATATGTCGAAATCCGCGATTCACAAAATCGGCCCCATTACAAGAACTTCCACTGGGAAGTTAACAAGGGTTTTGATGTAAAACTAAAATTCCATAGAAATAGAAGATTTGTGTATTGTTTCATCGATTGGAATGGTGACATCAGGTTTTAATTATAAAATACTATTGGAATATGTGAGATTTGGTTAAATACGTCCTCCTAAAGAATACTGCCGCCTGCCTACTAAAGTCATTGTTGAAAAAAAGTGGAAACGACGAAAGGGGTGGATACACAGAATTTCACAGTCATGCTCCAAATAAGCCCAACAAAAATCCCCAATTGAATTGACCTTTAAAACAAGAATGCAACACTCTGTTGGCAATGCAAAAACTGCATACAAATTTTCATTTATTTCCCCACATTGTTAACCCCAATTTACCTTATCGACCCGGCGACGGTCAATTGCTAAAGCAGAGTCAGTTAAGCAAAGCATTCTATCACAGCCCAGAGTTCTCATATAAATAATGCGATGAGGCAACTGATGGTGCTTACTTCACCACAAATGCTACATTAATACTTCATAGTCACACCGCGTCCGCCTTGGGCTTTCGAAGGAAAATTTAAATCAAATTCACATGAATACCGCTGCCCCCATATCGCCGCCGTCATATTTACCACAAATAGACTATGATTGCATTCGGTTGCAAAAATGAATGAGAAAACGTTCAAACATTATAAGCTTATGAGTCATTTATAGCTGTTGATTGTCGTGGATTTGATGGCACTGAGGGCGACAAATGAAATGCTGATAAATATTTATCACAACAATTCGCAAGTACATGTACTTCACTCAGATGTGCCATTTCTGTGCTTTGTTTTTGACCCAGTTTTATAAAAATAAAAATTCAAATCGGATGTATATACACGGACTGTTGCCTTTGCAAGGGTACGAACTTAACGAAAGTAATTCTATGCATTGTGATAATATTTTCTATACCAATATACTGTAGCGCCGCCGGCCGGCGCGGCGCCGACACATGATAAAATAAATTGCTTATGCTGACGCTCATTTTGCTGTCCGATTAAATATTGCGGACCTTCGGTAACGTATCCCAAGCTGTGCATTTTCCCAGATATTTTTCTTTTATAATATTTTAGAATAAATCAATTGCCTTAGAAGTAAGGGAAGGTGGTGTAATATGGATGCAGTTTTGCTTTTCTGAATCTTAAGTTCGGCAGAAATGACAACAAATGAAATTGTGCTATCTAGGGGTAACCAACCCACACGTCGCATATTTGTGTGCGGCATCACTGTTGTATGATTGTCAACAATCGAAACGTGTAATCGTTCCTAAAATTTGTACCTATAGTTAATTGACATTTATTCCAAAAATGCTATGACTCTTTGATGACCTCGTGCTGTACACTGAACTGATGTAAGGTATGTTCGGAAAGCATACAAAGGTTTTCAAATACCTATGTAAATGGTATTGTGTTAAAAAATGTGCTAAATATGTATGTACGTGCTTAAAGGTCTCAGGTTCAAATCCCACCGGGGCCAAGTAACACCTTAAGATTGTTTCTGCTGCCCACCTCTTGCGAACGTCTGACAAACATCCAAGATTATCAATTGTCATGAGAACGTTCTCAAATTTGCCGTTCGGATTCGGCTTAACTTTGTAGGTCCCTTCCACTTCGCGACTAGGAAATGGTTGGAGAAGCTAGGTTTTTGGCCCTGTATGGGCCGTTAATGCCTAATATTTATTTATTTATTTTATTTAAAAAAAAAAAACTATTTTTTAAGCGAAAAAAAAGTATTTTTTCGTATGGCATTGAGACCGTGGTGGCAATAGTACAATTTATGTATATATATTTCGATTCTCGTCGCACTAAATTCAATGATGCCGTCGACGCTTCTATTCATCTCTTTAATACTGTTGACGGTAATATGATAATGAAAAGCTTAGCGGATGATTGAAAATTTGAATAAAGGGCACAACTAGGTCGCAGGTAATTTCTCGTTTGTCTTTGAAAGTGGGTTTTTTCATCAAATTCTGTAAAAGAAAGTATAATTGCCCAGAAAAGCATTTGTGAAACAGAGGTTTCAAATACCCTAGTCCGCTAATGGTTGAATGATTCTTGAGACTGGAGCTGATTTACCTGTCTGCGACTCAAATAAAAACGTTGTCATAATGATTTCGGATTACCCTAGCGTAAATTGCAATGCATTGCATATAATCTTATTCGCGCCCTTTGAATCTCCGCAGAATAAAAATAAAAGTTACACCTTATCTGAAATACCTATTAATATTTCTGTATAACAAGCACGATTCATTGGATGTACATTGCATGAAAGCGCGTTTCCTTTAGACCTTTTCCGACAGTTAACAGTTTGATAAAGTTCCTGCCAATCTTGATTGAACTGCTGGTGGTCGGCATGGTTGTCCTGCAAAAACAGGTGCCAAACTACCGCATCATTTGCGAATTTATTGAAGAAAACGATTCAGTTTGCAGTTTTTTGCTAGCCTATTTGCCATACGCTTGTTTTACCCCTATCGCATGAATAAACACAATCATTGACAAGAAAATGTAAAACTAACCTCGATATCTACCATTTTTTTTTTTTTTTTTTTATTAAAAAGGAAATCCAAACCCCAGAGCACTCAGACTCGGTAACGGTCCATTGTACTACCAGGCAGAAATCCTCTTTTTGGTGTAGAGGCATTTGATTGGGTGGCATATGTTGTTTTTCCCCATGGGGATTGAACCTGCACCACACGGGTCACAAGCCAACACACTAACCTCTACACCATCGTCACCCTCGATACCATACTCTTAAGCAACAATGCTAAATGCAAACATTTCAGTGGGGAATTCATCGCCGGCTTGATAAGGTTGTCAACATTTAAAGTATTGGTTAACGATCTGAATACCTGCTCGAGGACAAGGGTTGGTCAGAGTGTTGACAGAAGTTTTTAAACTTTAAACAGTCTGCATTGTTATACAAAGGCCACAAGCGCATAATCCTTACTACCCATTTAATTTTACTTCTGTCCTTTCGAAATATTCCTAGACTTGCAACCTATATCATAGCAAAGAAACAAGGTTGATCCCAATCATAATTTTCCTGCGAGCAAGTGCTTGCGTAGGATAGTTGTCATTCTTACGATCAAAAGCAGAACAATCACCTAATAAGTGCACAGCTGTTTCATCCGTCTACCGGCAGTACTTGCATAGACATGAGCTTACGCTATTGGTGTTAAGATGATTTTTGCCGAGTATGGCTGATTATGTCTAATTCACTGCTACGATACTAATGAATTTGTTGTAACCTGTAGTAGGCGCAAGCTTATGTTAATGATCTTGAGATGGTTTTCACTTAGTATGGCTGATAAAATCGTAATTGCTATTTTTGGGCCAAATAATGTAATCTTAACTAGGCTGGTTGAAGTATGCTATTTCTGGTGGATCGGGTTTGGATTCATCAATTAGACTTTGAGACTTTTTAGTGAATTATACGAGAGTCTGCCTTGAGAATCGTACTTTCGGAACTGTCGATCTCAACAAATGCTGGTACTTATTTCTGATATATATTCTTGCTGCAGAAAAGGCGAACGTGTAACGATAACCTAGCGACCGGTTCTGTCGGATAAGTGTTACTTCTTCTTTGAAATTGTTATAAATATTTTCGGGAAACATACGCCTTGAATGGACACTATCTTGTACCACGGCCGACTCCAAGTGAACAAGCCTTCACTTACAGCCAAAGGCCCTGGTCAGATGGTAATTTGTATAGCCTATTGTAAGGGTATTATAATTTTGACTCAGAATTTGTAACATACGTTAATATTGCTCGTAGACCCCTTAATTTCTGATGAGCGTCGATAGTTATGTCAATTTAGTCATGTCAGTCCGTCCGTCGGCAAGAAATTTGTAGGCCCTAAAACTCGAGCTAGAAAGCTGAAATAATCCGTTGTACGAATTTTTAAAATTCGCCCACTAACCGATCTATCTTGTGGTGGCGATGGTGTATAGGGTAGTGTGTTGGCTTGTGGCCCGTGCGGTGCAGGTTCAATCCTCATAGGGAACAACAACATACGCCACCCATTAAAGAAGAGAAACGAATAACACCATATTTCTCCAACCTCTACACCAAAAAGAGGATTTCTGCCTGGTAGTAGAATGAACTGTTACCGAGTCTGAGTGCTCTGGGATTTGAATTTCCTAGAAAGCTGGAACTTGAAATATGAACTCTCTAGCGGTCCGTAATGCCCATGTGAAAAGATCTCTAAATTCTGCCCACTATTTAAAAAAAAAATGTTTTATTGGAGAAATCATTGGAGATACAAATTCTATTCTTCGCAAAGTACGAATATAAACTAGCTTTTAACAATTTCTCCAAACAAGGTTTTCTGCCAAGCGAAATATACGCCCACCCAATTTTGGGGGAAAGGAATAGGACTGTTGGATACCCTCAGTTCCTAATGAAGATTTGTTGACCAATTTGAATTGTAGATGACTTTTCAGGGAACAATTTATTTTGCTATTCCGATCGGGTATGATGTTTGAATGAAAAAAACTACTATTTCATTATATTGTCCCAACGGTGGTTGCCGTCTCTTCATGGGATATCTTCATTATATTTAAAAAGAAAAAAAAAACAACATTTATTTGAATATTATCATTACATGTAAGGAGACATGATAACAAAAAGAAGGATACAAATAACTAAAATTAGGATAAAACTTACATATATGTATATTCCCCCAAGCAGACTGCAGCTTTTCCTTATATCTATGTTATGATAGCTGTCGATAATAGGTGCGTTTCTTTGAGAAATGTATCCACAAGAGTGCTCGAATTATTTACACGTTAAAAACAACATTGTATCGCCAGCAATACTGGGGATAGCTGTCGAAATCATCCACAGCAGTACTGCTTTGGATACATGCTGCAAATACATGTAGTAATTTCTATTACAACCAAAAATATATGACTCTGGCTAAGTTACTTGGGATCGTTCTTTTGGGCAACCGGGGATACTTTTCCCAAAGAAACGCACCTAATATCCACAGGACTGCTTTGGATACATGCTGCAAATACATACAATAAGTTGTGTTGCAAACAAAAATGCAGGGTCGCTGGCTATGATTCTTGTGGTCGTCCTTATGTGCAACAGTGGGTACATTTCACAAAGAAACGCGCGTAATATCAATTTTACAGTATTTTTCTTTCTTCTGCCTCTTTCACTGAAAACCCCTTTTCGCCTACAAAAACAGGTTAATTAACCAGGACCAAAAGTGTTTTATAAGTCGTGTTGTACCTATTTATGCATGTTCTCTTCCAGCTCAGTGCCAAATCAGTTCTTTGAGTTCAGTTTTAGGGCTTAAATTGATTGTAGCTTTGTTTCAACTATAGTGATCGATTATGAAACTTTCATGAAACCAAAACTTTGCACTTACATCTAAAACAAATAACATTAGCGTGACTCTCAAACAATCGGCGCGCGGTGTCTAATTTGTGCTACTACACATACACACAGAATAATACCACCAGTGACATAATTTGAATGTAAACTATTTTTGTCTATTCTGTTATATCTTAAGTAAATAAGTATGCAGAGAGACCATTCGTCCGACACGTACTCACAAAATAAGATACAAAAACTACAAACATTTACTCACACACACTCATTTGCGACTACAAAAGTATCCAAAAGAATTTTAACAAATAAATAGAATTTAAAGAAATATTTTTATAGGTGCATCCATATGGATATGACCACCAGTTCCATAGATTACTGTGGCTAAGTTTACAATTCTAATATTTCTTTGACATCATCGAGAGCCACTCCCACTGTGCAAGGAGGTACTCAGTTTTTCGGGATTTCAAATAAATATTTCTGTGTTTAAACCCATCGAAGTGCTTTTGAGTGTACTCGTGTAAAACCTATATTTTTTCATGCAACTGGTTGCTCATCCGGCGGTCCATTGCTACTGCATTAAAGGACATTTGGAATTTCTCACGAAATGATTTGCTTTTGTTTATTCAGAAAGCGGCCTGAATGGATTCCGGATTGTATGTTGTGAATGGATGCACAGGCAAACTATGACCGTGTTTTCTTTTGGAGGTTTTCTATTTAGAGCAGAGGATCATTTATTTATTTATCACAAATTTATTTTATGGATTTAAGTAAATGCATATATCTTCAGAAGAATTTTCAAAAAAATAATTAAATTGTTGGTATACCTATTTTGTTCTACTGATTAAAAAAAAACAGAAAAGCACAGTCGTAAAAAGGTCATTGACACAATCGACTGCAAGCTGTCTGCATACGTAATTACTAATTTACTAATTACACATAACATGTACGTTCGAAAACAACAGAAAAAGGGAGTGGAAGTGCTGGTTATATTGTTTTAAAAAAGGTGGGCGGGTCCATGTGGATAAATAAATAAAATAAATACTAATATCGTTGTTTGAGACTTGATCATATTGATGACGGTTCGTCATTATCTGTTCAAATTATGACATATTTGTTATAGTGCACAAATGCCTTTTGTGGGAATAACCATGCACGTACACGTCGAAAGCTGAATCAAATTAAGTTTCTGGCACTGAAAAAACTATGGCAGGTGCTACAAACACATAGGGTTCTACTTTGCCTCATTTCAATCATTTTATAATCACTTTTATTTCTTGATCATTTCACTTAAGTTCTAGACAAAAATAATTGAATTTGATTTAAAAACATAAGGAATGGCTTCAGTCCGTTTGTGTGAATTGTTGGATACCCTATTCCTATCCCCTTAAGAGAAGGCGTTGCAAATATCTTAATATTGGTGAATTGTTAAGAAGAATATTCTCCTTCTTTCTCTTACAAGACGAGGCTTTGATCTGTAGAGATCATAACCTTCAGACTTCACTGCAACCCTACTGGTCCGTCTGTAGTGTTCAGACGGATATTCACTACCGTGCTCGAATCCGACCGGATTGACATCGCAAACCGAATTCAAAAACAAACTGAATTGCAAAGGGTGCGCTGACATTTGCACGGAATGACAAAAAATCTAAATTAGAATAACCCTACAAAAGAATTTCGAAATTAGCTGTTGTGTGCTTACTAAAGCGGCCCTTACACGGTCAATCGAATGATATCAATCACTAGTATGTGCTTGTGAAAATGTATCTGTATGAGTCACACACATTTGGTGAAGTCTGATTGACGAAAATCAAAGTAAGTTTGATTTTGCATGATGAACGTTATGCTGATTGATATGTGTAAGGGTTGGATTGACGTAATTACTTCATTGTGTTTTGTGTCACGGAAGCGAAAACATGTCTGGCGCCAGCGGAAAATTGAAGGACGATGAAGATCGAGCATTTGTATCGGCATTAATTGAAACGTATCGGTCATTACCGAGTTTATGGGATGTCAAAGGGAAAGATTATAGCGACCGAAACAAAAAAATGCAACAAAATGAAGTTTTACTGCAAAAGTATAAAGAAAAGTATCCTGATGCACAAAAAGCGGATGTCACCAGAAAAATAAATACGTTCGACATTTTTTTCTTTTTCCTCTTTATGCAATGTGCAAGAGCAATATATGCAATACAATTGTCCGTTTCACTCATCGTACATCCGTACACCACGAAAACTCACAAAAACTAAAAATTTCACGTCAATAGATTGAACTGTGTAAGGGGTAGTGTCAATCCACACATACACGATGCATGATGTCAACCGATTAACCGTGTAAGGTCCAATTAACAGCTTGCAAATGAATATTTAAGGGATATATAATAAACTAGCTGACCATGCTCGCCTTGCTTCGCCAGTCTGCCACTTCACAAATTTAAAACAAAATACTTGCTGATAAGAACTGATAAAGAAAACGTCGAAAGTGTCCCTTCTCATCATCACAGTGTGACTCCCTCTCAATCTCAATTACATTTCATACCCTATCTTTCAATCCTATGCGCCACAAAAAAAACAACACAAACTACAAAAGGTGCATAAAAAACAAAGAAAAAGCACACAGCACAAAAGGTACAGAGAAAGAGAAACAGATTTGTGCCGCACACACACACAAATTTTCCTCCACTCAACGCTGGGAAAATCCAACGATCTAGCTTCAATCAAACATTTTACTTTTTTTAATTGTTTAAAATTTATAGTTTAATGCTTATTGTTAAACTTCAGGATAACCTACAAAGATGATTTATATCTTAAAATCTTTGTAGATAATTGAACTTTATATTAAAAAAAATCCTATTTCATTTGGATGAGTCATTCCAAAGCTAGGAGCTAGAAAGCATTCGAGAGTTACAACTTTTCTTAGATAGCAGCTTAGATCTCTGCTTCCGGACAGCGGATGAATCATTTTCCCGCCGTTAAAAAAAGCCTATGTTCATCAGGGATAATGTCGGCTTCTAATGGTAAAACAATTTTTAAAAACGGTCCAGTAGTTTCGGAGCCTATTCAAAACAAACAAACAAACAATCAAATCTTCCCTCTTTATAATATTAGTATAGAAATAAAAGTTTGCGAAATGAATTATGATATTTGTGTTGGTGGTTTAGTTGAAGAGGAGCAAATTGCAAATGCAAAAAGGCTGCGGACATATTAAAATTCCTAGAATACTAAGAATCAATACAAATCCGTTAGATTTGCAAGACGAAATGTACCTACGAGCCTTATTTAAGCATGTGGTTCATTAATTATGTATATTTAAGTTAAAAAAATATTCTTGCTTTTCATCAAGTTACGTGTCTGCTAAATGGGCTATTTAAATTTTCTGCCAATGTTGTCCAAAGACCATCGATATCCACCGCTTGATTTGTTAGCTGTATGTATATTATTTATTATGCGGAATCTGTTAGGGTGTTCTACTTGGTAGATGAAATAAATAAAATAAATCGGAAATTGTTCACAGGTGTGAATATCTACATATTTTGTTTAATTGTTTTGTCTTTTTTTTAAGAATTTTATTGTGACAATAAAGTTTTTGGGAAATTTGGGAATTGTTAAGAACTTTATAAAGGATGTTCAAATTCGACGTATCATTTTAAATTGGCCGCCACTTTTTTTTACAGCTATTAGATTACACCGAAGTTTTTTCAGGTATGAAGTAAATACATTCCCATTAGCTAAAATGCATCGGTACACTATTGAACAACGTGTTTTTATTATTAAAACTTATTTTAAAACTTATTTTAAATATGAAAGTTTTGCAGAAATTGAAAGAAAATTTCGTTCAAAATACGGTAGAGAAAATGCTCCGTCAAATTGTGCTATTAAACTTATCGTTCATAAATTTGAAGAAACTGGTTCGGTTCAAGATCAGAGAAGTAAAGCCTATCATCGTAGTATCCAAGTCCTATTCCATTGCGACTTAAGTCCGAAATAAAAATGTTAAGCATTGAATTAGAGAATTTACCCAGAATAGCATGCTCTGTTATCTTGGTTTAGTTTTACGCATTATTTACGATTACAATAAATATACGGTGACTAACAATTTGAGAAAAACAATGCAAGTCTTTCAGTAATTGGTTTCTTTGTCCAGTTTTTGCTCTTATAAAGCTAATATCGTAAAGATGGAAAGTGAAACTATTTACAAACACTGAAAATGATAAACCTTTTGAGTTCATTCGAGGGCTCCGAAAAAATAGTTGTGCATAACAGTTATACATGCAAAAAGTCAAATTCTTAATTTTTTTTTTCATTTTTCATAATGTATGTAATAATTTTGAGAATTTGAGAAAAGAAAATTATAAAATGCATATTTTTGAGAATTTGAGAAAATAAAAACTAAAAAAAATTGCGCGAACCTAACTGTAATTTCAGCCCTCTAGCTTAAGTTGTGATTTTTCAATAAAGCGGTATTTTTTATTTTTTTTTATTGTGGACGATTAGGGGTATTTTAAAAATATTTACATTTGATCAATTCGGGCCCCTAGAAAGTGTATGTTCCAAGTTTGATGGCCTCTTAATTGATAACCGACGGACGGACATAGCTAAATCGACTTAACTTTCGATGCTGATTACAAATTTAGTAACTGTATATTGGTCTATTAGGCATTAACGGCCCATATAAGGCCTAAAACCTAGAAACTTCTCATGACAATTGATACTCTTAGCTAAGCTCGTAAAGTATCGGCAGGCCTTCCGGTTTGGAATCACTTTGTCACTGAAGTCTGCTATTCATTTGCGTTTGTACAGGTACGTTCATTCATATTGCCTTTAGCATCACAAATATTGCATAGATATGTACAAGGTTTTAAATAGCAAGTTATTCAAACATGAATGGCATGCCCATGCATACCAATGTACCGGCTCTCTGTTTAAGACGTCGCAGCGTATCATACAAAATTAGGGGTTCCTAATTTTGTGTCCAAAAAATGTATCAAGTAATCAAAAAGAAACAGCATCAATGCACCTTTGCGAATAAAATGGGCGCGGCATGCTACTGTATACTAAGAAAATAAAAGTTGCTACACCTAGTAAGAACGTCAGTTATAATCATAAGCCACTGGTGTTGGTGAAAAATAAAATAAGAAATATACCTACCCCAATATTAATAATATTACGTCATCTTGATCGGCTCATCTCCATAAAACTTGTTGCTGTGTCTCTTCCCCTCTATTTCAGTTAGATAGCTCGTTTTATTGTTCTTTAAATCGATTTGGTATAATGCATTTTTCTTTCTCAAGTCTACGTTCGCTAAATTAGCACGATCACAACTTAGCGTTGAAGAGCACAATGCGAGCAGAGGCCATTTATTCATTCACAATCACTACCATTTTTTGTTTAATAGTCTTTTTGCATGTAGCGGGCATAGGTAGATTTTTAAGTGATGACATAATCACCGCTATCGCGAGCGAAAATAATAAATTCGACAGTTGTTTAACTTTCAAAAAATACATATATTTTGCAAAACATTTATATATCTGTACGTAACATTGTTTGAAGCATTTCAAGTGTATTTTTTACAACAATAAGTTGTGTCGTGCTCTATATTTCCGCCCGGTTTTGATGAAATTAACTTCAATTAACCGGCAAATGTATCGTATAGCAATGTGTAAAAAGAACGAAGTAGGATCGATGACGAAACTCATTGTTTATGTGGTTATGAGTTGCTCAAGTGTGCATACATATACATATGTACGTTTGTTGTTTTTAATTGTCGGCGTTATCGAGAAATGTCGGAAGCATTTTACGATAGCAACTGAAGTATCTTGGCGTTAGTAATCGTTGATAAGCATAAAGTTTCAAGGTTCTGTCTTACCCTTTCCTCGGAAGAAACATAAATAAATCTTGTTTTTTTTATTTCATGATCGTTTACTGCCTTGCTGCAAATTATTTTGTAAGGTTTCTGGAGCGATAATATTACGAAAAAAAAAAACAGAAATGCTTCGATGTGTACGGGTAGTGTTTTTTTCCATTAAATAAATAAATATTTGGCATTAACGGCCCATAGAGGGCCTAAAACCTAGCTTCTCCAACCACTTTCTTTGCGAAGTGGAAGGGACGTACAATTTTAAGCCGAATCCGAACGGCAAATTTGAAAAGCTTCTCATGACAATTGATACTGGATGTTTGTCAGACGTTCGCAAGAGGTGGGGCAGTGGAAAAAAACTCAAGATGTTATTTGGCCCCGGAATTGAACCGGGGACCTTTCGATTAGTAGGCAAACACACTAACCATTGAGCCACTGCGCCCGACAATGGTTTTTTCCATTACACTATTATATTCGACAATCCATGTCGGTTTATATTTATACCCTATTCTAAGGGTATATTAATTTTGACGCATAGTTTGTAACATACCTTAATATTGCCCGTAGACCCCTAAAAACTATATTTATGATCATCATCGATAGTAATGTCGATCTAGCCATGTCCGTCCGTCCGCCCGTCGGCAACAATTAGGCCTTTAAACTGGGCCTAGAGAGCTGAAATTTTAACCATATAATATACTCTTTAGGGTCCCGAAATAATCAAGTTTACGAATTTTTGAAATCCGCCCACAAACTCAAAAAAAAAACAAATTTTTGGAAAAAATCGAATTTTGAGCTAGAAAGCTGAAATTTTTTATACAAGGTGGCGCAAAAATATCCTTCCGATGTTTTTTGGCTGTAATTTAAATTATTGCTCAAATAAATAGTCACCAATATTCCGCGTTCTGGAGCAGTGTAGCGTAACATTGTTTATTAACGTGTATTTCGCATGTGTTTACTACACAAATGTCAAAACAGAACAGACATTAGGGGCCAATCGCAAAATTTATAGCATTTTTCTGATAGGAGGATTACTTTTGCGCCACCTTGTATATGATCTATGACTCATAAAACTGCTCGGGATATACAATTTTCAAAATCCTCCCACTGACACGCCTACAAATAAATAAAGCAATTTTATTGAAAAAACAAAATTTGAGCTAGGGAGCTCAAATTTATAATATATACTCTCTAGGGGCCCTTTAAGCTCATGTGTAAATATTTTCAAAATCCGCCTACTGACACGCCCACAATTTAAAAAAAAAACTTTTTGAAAATTCAAAGTTTGAGCTAGGGAGCTGAAATTTATAATCTAGGAGCCCTTTATGCTCATGTGTTAATTTTTTTTAGATCCGCCTACTGACACGCCCACAATTAAATAAAACAATTTTATTGAAACACCTAAGTTTGAGCTAGGGAGCGTTTTTTTCGATAAAATCCTTTAATTGTTATATAACAAAATATGTAGAGCGTTCTTAACAATTCAACCATACTTAGACTTTTGTCACGCCCACTTATGAGGGATAGGAATAAGAATAGGGTATCCAACAGTTCGCCCAAGCGGACTGTAGCTCGTCCCTATGTTTTTTTTTTTGTCTTCCAACAACTTCTTTAAACTGTTTACTCGCTTTCGATTTTAAAAAGAGTGTTGTATTCTTAACGTTGTGTCTTTCATCAACAATGCTCAAAGGCTGCTTCCTGTGGATGATGAAAAAATACTACACAGTTGGGAACAGTACTATGAAAGACTTCTAAACGAACAATTTCCTCTGATATATTTTCCACGAACTGTTCCGAACAATGAAGAAGTACCCGTCATTAATGTCGAAGAAGTTGTGAAGGCGATCAAAGACTCCAAAATACGAAAAGCCGTTGTGCCGTCGAGATTACCTTTGAATTCCGAAAAAAGATTATAGACATGGGGTCCAGATGGCTCATAACTGATGAGACGTTGGCCAATGTCCAACCAGTGGAAAGAAATTGGGGGGAGTTTTGGACTTTCAGAATTTGGATTTTCGGGACTTTGGGTTTTCAGAATATTGGATTTTCGGGATTGTGACCCAACCCATAAGAAGAAAAGTCCACTGTTGAGTGCAGTAAATTAACGTACTGCACTACCTATACAGAGTGTTATGTGCATGTGCGATTGCATTTTATGGGTTGTTTCTGGGGTAATGTCCGAGAAAAAAGTAATTCTACGTGTAGTGCGTATTTCCAATATCCACAAAGATATAGAGGAGTAAAGAAGACCCAGACAAGCAAATAAAGTCGTTAAAGAAGAAATAAATAAATAAGAACCATGTAGTTGATTTGCGAAAATATTAACCCTGCCGATTTAAAAAAATTGTATGGTTTTTAGATATCCTCCCTATGATACCATATTCCGTGCTTTGAATATTTGCGGGAAACAATGGATGCTCCAAACGGTCTTTGACCTACTGACTGATGCATATATAAACAGCCAATTTCGTGCCTTTTTATTTTATCATGCTCATTCTCAACGATTAATGCCATTGGGTACTTTTCCTTGTTAATGTATTTACTTGACTGCATTGTCTGAACGACGTTAATATGAGCCTCGGCAGAATGGGATTTTAGAGATCCAACCAACGATTGTTTAGATCTTGACTGAAGTCAATATGCACAGTAAATCCATTGTCTTCGGTAGACCGCATTCTTTACTGAGGATAGCTAAGTTTCATTTGAGTAAATGGTATCAAACATATTTGTTATCCATACAAAATGTTCCACTCTTTAGGGCTTCAATTTTGAGAAATTCTGAATTCATGGTTGTTTCTTGGACAAATTTGGTTGGGTTTCTTGGCTTTTTTGCATGTTTGTGTATCTTTGGGAACATTTCTCTCTCTTGTAACTTTTACAGATTTTACACATCTTAAGTCCCGGTCAGATGAGTGGCTGCCAAATTTTGATTCAAAAACCTCGGAAATTAATCCTGTCTTACTTCTAGGTCCAAGTACCTACTTGAGCCCATTGGGTTTTTTTTAGAGAAGAGATGAGGGTTACAGAATATGACGGTTTTACATTAGAATAAAACCGATATTATTTGCCGGCGGAAAACACAGCGTCGCTGTTGAAGAAGCCATTGTGTATTCACCCTAAAGTCCACCATCTTTGCCTAAAACCAACCTAACCGACGCCCAGAGGGCGGCCCTTTAGCTGTCAAACTCTGCAAGCGCCAACCTGGTGTAATTTCTTCATAGCGTCACCAGTAAGGAACTTACTGCGACGCTGTGTTTTCCGTCGGCAAATAATATCGGTTTTATTCTAATGTAAAACCGTCATATTATCTGCCTAGTGAAAACACAGCGTCGCTGTTGAAGACGTGTTTGTTATCTGCGGGTGTTTGCACACAACGCTATGATGATGAAATAATTTAGTAAACACAACAACATTTATTGATGCACACAAAGGACTACTTAAATGTAGATGTGTAGCTCTTATAGTCGATAATACATCCGTATATTACATCCGTTCTACGGCATTGGAAAAAACAAAAATAAATCAAAAACCTCTCATTAGGAATGTTATAACTTCATAAAATTATCCGGATTTAAAATTCTTAAAAAGGCTGTTCTCATTTACGGAATAATTCGCATCTATCTTCTTACAGTAGTGTCGTCTAAAAGTATTCTCAGCCCTCCAGTTTCCTCTTGAAAGAATCTCACCAACAGGCTGATTCTGTAGCCAGCCTAAGGAAGCAACCGCTGCTCGCACACTGCCAGGTGTAGCATCTATTCCAGCCTCTCGCAACACTGAACGTATCCAACCACCGATTATCGTTCTTGACGCTGGTTTCGGCGGCCCCTTTATACTTATGAATAGACTGTCAAGGTTATCTACCATTGCCCTTCTTTCTTGAGACATCCTAATTAACCGCCTAATCCAAAATACTGGGCATATCTTCTTGTTTGGATGCTCGATTAACTGCCAGCTCGACTGTCTATGCGTTGAAAGTTGGATGCAACACAATCACCCTCCTCTAACCGTTAAATCGTGAACTCTTCGTCCAGATGCAAGCAACAAGATCATCGCTGCTCTTCTTGACGCCTCAAAGAGGGTCTCATTATTCTCTGCAGCTCCCAGCCAATCTACTACCCTCCGCGGGTCCCATGTCTGCAGCTTTCCGGTTGTGGATCTAGCTAACGCTACTGCTTTTAAAATCTGCTTAACTAAAAAGTGTGAAGAAAGGCTCTCGATTGCGTTCGGGCCACAAAATGTTGAAATTGCAGACTTGTGGACAAGAATTGTATTTATTGAATAATTCTCCTTCAAAAATAAATGCGCCAAATATCTTGCCACGTCGCACCTGTTGGAAATCTGCAGTTAACACTGTTTGCACCAATCTATCCAGGCTCTGATAGCAGGCAAGTATGTCTTTAACGTGGAATCTCTCCATCCTTTCTTTAATAACTC
Organism: Portevinia maculata; assembly: GCA_949715645.1. Lineage (NCBI taxonomy): Eukaryota > Metazoa > Arthropoda > Insecta > Diptera > Syrphidae > Portevinia > Portevinia maculata. The sequence goes on from OX454525.1 coordinate 101,790,477, forward strand.
TTTCTCTTCATTAGACCACTCTTCTACTTGGTTACCCCACCCCCAACTCTCCATACATTCAGGCTCAAATCTTCCACTTGTGGAGGTGGTGGCTCCAAGGCCCGATCTCTCAGGTCGGTCATCCAAAATACTTGCGTCCATTCGGCGGCTACAATAGGCGTTTTTCTTTTTTAGTCCCGAGCGGGGAACAGAGCGGGGCCCGAGCGATCAGAGCTCGCTCCGAGCTGAACGTAACCTGAGCGCTCCGAGCTAATTAAGAAACAGAATTGAGCACTGAACTGTCATTAGATAATTTTTTTTTATTAATTTTCAAAATAGTCAGGTTTGCTTCTGAAATTGGTGTTTGTCAAGGATTGTTCCATTTAAATTATAATTTCTAGTAAATAAACTATGGAAAAAGCACAAATAATGAATGAAGTCAGCCGCGCTCAGTTTGTCGCTCGATGTGCTCGGTCATTTTCAATCGAGCTCATCGAGCGAGCCCTGAGCTAGCTCAGAGATAAAAAAGAAATACAAATTTTGTGCTCAGAGCGCTCCGAGTTAAAAAAGTAACACAGTTCTTTTTTTGACAGCTCAGTGCCCCGCTCGGAGCTAAAAAAAGAAAAACGCCTAATGAGATATGTTCCCCTTGAACGAATTAGATGAGCCAAAACCTTAGGGATTAGATTTGGTGGAGAAAATACCCAGCCTAGCTGAAAATTCCACTCGCGACTGAAGGCGTCGAAGAACTCTGCTGCACGATCTTTGCAAGCTATGGAAACATATCTTCTGACAACAGCAGTTTCTTTTGAAGCAAACAGATCTATATCGGGCGTCCCCCACCTCTCGAAGATACGAGCCCTTGCTGCCGGTAGAATGTGCCACTCGGGTATGGGTCGCCCCTTTGAAAGTCTGTCTGCTATGCCGTTGTACCTTCCCGGAAGATAGAATGCAGATATTGTTATGTTGTACTGATCGACCAGGTGAAGAATCTGATAAGTCAGATCTAATAGGCAAATGGACCTGGTTCCACCCTCCTTGCGAATGTAAGCCACCAGAGTGCGGTTGTCTGTCTGAAGCAAGACGTGTGCGCCCCTTAAATGGTCCGCACGGAAATTTATAGCTCTGTATACCGCATACATCTCCTTCATATTGGAGTGCCATCCTATCTGCCTCCCTGACCACTGGCCAGACATTGCTAGACCGTCTAGTTTAGCACCCCAACCTGAGGCTGACGCATCTGTGACTAGGAAGTTTGTTATTGCCGTCTTGTGCAATGTTGTGACCCTGTCTGTGGCTCCGAGCCACCAATTGATCTCCTCTAAAGCCCTCCGAGGGACGGGGAGTTTCTGTCTTGCACGTCTGCTGAACTTTCGAAGAAATATTTGAAGACAACGACAATTCAATCTTCCTCTTGGGATGACGAAGCTTGCAAAGTTTAATTGGCACAAGACCCTCTGCAGTTGTCGCAAGTTGCACACCTGTCTCTCTGACATCTGTTGAAGTGAAAGTCTGATCCTCTCTTTCTTTGCCTCCGGAATACTCATACGATTCCGCCTTGAAACCCACAGAATACCCAGGAACTCTATTACCTGCTTTGGTGTTAAAACTGATTTTTTGGAATTTATCATCCAACCAAGGGACTTTAAAAGATCTATGGTTTCCGCAACCTGCACTGTAAGTCTTGAAATATCCTGGGCAGCCAAGAGAAAATCGTCCAGATAAACCAAAACCCTGATACCCTTGTTTCGAAGTACCTCCGCAATCCAACAAGTGATGGCTGAAAATAACCTGGGGGCTGATGACAGGCCAAAAGGTAGGCAAGTGAGCTGTAAGAGTTCACCTCTGTATACAACCCTTAGAAAAGACCGGTGGCTCTCTGATATCGGCACATGAAAGTATGCCTGTGATATATCTATCTTTACCATCCAATCGCCTGCCTGTACAAAGCCTGGCACCGAGGCGTAAGAAATAAGTCTGAAGGATCTTTCTATTACATAATTGTTTAACGCTCGGAGGTCGATAATGGGGCGACTCCGCCGCTGGCTTTGTTTATGAGACACATTGTTGAAATAAAACTGGGGCTGGCTGATGGGGAGGACTCTAGAACTTTTAATCTTTGCATCTCTTGCACCTGAAGATCCATCTCTTGAGATGACCTTGTTGGAAAACTTTTCAAAATGTCTATTGTTGAGAAAACGAGAGGTGGTCTGGAACGGAAAGCTATCCTCGCCCCAGAAATACTTTTTAGAATGAAGGAATTGGCTCCAAGATTGTGCCAATTGTCTTTGAAAAACTTTAGTTGCCCTCCCCTGAAAATTATCTGCGAGTCATTTGTTCTCTTTGGTATTCTCTTTCGGACGAAAGGAAGACCTGAATCGTTGGTCTTGCTTTCTTTAACTCTGTCTCTCTCTATAATTGTTCTTGTGCGCAGATCTTTTATAATTATACCTAGCATCACTCTTAGTTCTTCTGTCGTTGTTTATTGGACGCTGATTCTGAAAAGATCTTCTCTCCCTAGAATAAGAGGAAGCGCTGAGGCAGGACTGAGCCCCACCAAGTGATTGCACTAACGCCTGAAGTGCCTGCTTATTGAAAAGATGCTCAGAGCTTGGATGAATGTTACGAAGTGCTGTCTGAACGTTGTTGTTAGAAACCCCAGAAATCAATCTCTCACGCCTAACCTCAATGCACTCAGCTCTCTTACCACATATGACCTGCAACGCCAGTTCCGTGTTCTTAGACGAATCAGAAGACGATCCGAACAAGTTGGTAACTTTGTCAAACAGGGAATTTGGGTTTAAGTCATCCGGTGACTTGAAAGCCCAATCAATAATTGACTGTAGTCCCGATTTCAACAACTTTTGTTCCAACAAAGAATTCGATAAGGCCGCCATAACCTGCTCTGTCGAAACTAAATAATCCTTTGTCCTACTGAGCACGCACAGTTCGTCATTTACTTGCAACTCCACAAAACCTGGAATAGCAGCCAACGTCTTCATTGCCTTTGAATATCTTACAGTCCTCCAAGTTGGTTATCCAAAATGCTGCAGCCTGATAAGCGACTCAAGATGTTCTTTCTTTGCTGGCTGGACGACTATCGCCTCACTCTCAGTCTGTTACTGACCCAGATTTAGTGTCCTATTGGAACATTCTGGATGATTGAGAAAACTCTCAGGAGATTGACTCTGCATTCCCGGGGGACCTTCTTCTTCCTCCTCCCTTGGAATAAACATGCTCATGCCCTGCGACAAATAACTAACCTGATCTGCTAGATCACTGAGCCGTTGCTTTACAGATGGCTGGCCCCGAGATCTGGATTCCCTCTTCCGCTTATTGAGTGGAGGAGAAGCAATCGCCTCGTTCTCGGTGGATGAAGAATTCGACGACGACGAACTTCTCCTTGAACGGCGAGGACTATCCTCTCTCTTTTTCGATTTCTCTGGCGACAAACTCATGATAATAAAATTTACAAGTTATTTTAATTAATTAAACGCGAACGTTATTTTAAATACGACTATGGCGACGAAGTACACAACGCTATGAAGAAATTACACCAGGTTGGCGCTTGCAGTGTTTGACAGCTAAAGGGCCGCCCTCTGGGCGTCGGTTAGGTTGGTTTTAGGCAAAGATGGAGGACTTTAGGGCGAATACACAATGGCTTCTTCAACAGCGACGCTGTGTTTTCACTAGGCAGATAATGAGAGTTAGTTCGAATTATTTTCGGTTCAAGTGATGAGATTACAAATATCGATATAATTCATTTTTCTATCATTTTCTTCATATTTTGTTCTAACATAATACTCGGTGTGAAACCAAAAAAAAAATTGTCGAAAATCTTACCAAACCAGAGTTCAGAATTATTTTTTATTTATTCTTTAGTTGGTTATTCAATTCTGTGCCAACACAAAAGTGTTCGCTTGACCAAAGTTTGTGCAATTAACAAGGTGTAATTCGAACAATAAATTTCGTTTAAAATATTCATCTTCCTCACTATACTACGACAAGAGCTTGTTTATTGAGATACAGAACGTATGTAAATCTTTCCAGAGTGGGAAATAAAAATAGAGCCCAGCCCTCAGGTTAAACCTGAACATCAACCCAGCTACATATTTGTTAAAACTGTTTTTATTTGCTTCCTCAAATTCAATTTGGTACGGAATGTCTCCCCCATTTAAAAAACGGCGTCTGTCTGGCTGTTAAATGTAAAATGGGGATAATATTGCCTAGAGCTGTAAGGGTGATAAGGTTTTCCTTTATTCGAATAAAGTCGCCAACACTAGCTTTACCTCAACTAACTGATGGTCGTAAAATAGAGACGTGTTACGTCATAAAAGCAATTATGTATGTAGTGAGGTTTTCTGCAAAAGCTTTAAGAAATTATTGTGAATATTATTCTTTATATTAAAGCCTTACAATTTCTTACAATCAAAGTATGTAATTGTTGTCCATATATATATACGAAGATAGATTTCAATGCTTACCAAACCACTCCAAACAAGCCATGGCTTTTGACATTTTCTTAGGGGGTAGTATTTTGGTTTGTGGCGCCATAATTATGATCTTAGGGTATCTATAAATATACGTAGATGACGTAATTGAAAATAAACGAACTCGTAATCATATCTGATTGGTTTATAGGTCGAATAATGTATCTACAGCCGTTTCCGAAAAGGGCCAATTTTACCAACCAACTTTGCAACTCTTCATTCAGCACTTGATTGAGTGCAAATGTTAGGGCCAACTTAAATTAATCTGCAAAGTAATCGCGATATTGTAGAAAGTTTAAGATGCAGGCTAAGAAAATTAATTCTTTTGGTAACAGAGGTTATGAAATTGATAAAAAAATATGCGTCATGTATTTTTTACTGATAAAATAAATAAAACTAAAGTTGATAAAAAAACAAACGACGTTAACAACTTTATTTGCCGGAAAGCATCTACTCGTGGTATCTACTTGCAGTAAGCACTTAGATCTGATAGTGAAAAAAGGAGACATTTTAATTCTTTTATTCAAGTATTTTAGCAGTCGTATGTCCGAATACTACTGTGATTACTTTTTCTTTATAAATTATCTGCCATATTAATAAACACGAAACGAAATGGCGAAAATCTGGCGTTTCTTGGATGTAAGGACAAGCTTTCACGATGTTCTACTGCGGGACGGAACGGTAGGAACGGAACCCGTATCATTCTTGGCAGTGTCTTGCCATTTGAAAGTCCAGTGATCGGTTGATGTCTCTCAAATTCGTGATGCAAGATGAGGTGTGGAATATTGTAAGTCAATTTGCCCCCCTAAGTTGGATGCGAGCAGAGAGGAAAAATGCATTCTGGTTAGATTCCCACAACCTCGTCAAGAACATCCCAAAAGAACTATTGTTTGTTGGCGGAGATTTGAAGGTGCATGTCGGGAAGTCAAACGAAGACTATAAAGACTGCCATAGTGCCATGGAGGACTGGGATACGGCTTCAGGAACTCTTCGAGTGAAGATATCCTAAGCATGTGGACAAAGAGAAAGGCGAAGCATTTATTGCCAATATACAATGTCATCTCCATAACATCATTAACGAACTTGAGGATGAAGAGTACAGAGCAGAGTTTTACATAATTTCGGGTTTTATCAAAGATCATTAATCCAAAAAAAAATTAATTACACATGTTCATCACATGTAAACCAAAATTAAGCCTTTAAGCTGAAGTAAGGAAGCTGAAATGTTAAGTTTAGGAATTTTTAAAATCAAAACCACACACCCAAAAAAATCATAATTTGAGCTAGAAAACTTAAATTTTTAATACCTATATGGTTTTCCCAAAAATGCTTTTGAGCTAACATTTTTAAAATCCGCCCACTGACACGCCCACAATTAAAAAAAAACTCTCTAGGGCCCTTTATGCTTATGTGTAAATATTTTTAAAATCCGCCTACTGACACGCCCACTTAAAACAAAACCGCTTTGTTGAAGAAATCATTCGCAAAGTATGTAAAACAACTTTAACGTTTTAAACAATTCCTTTATATAAAATTTTCTGCCATGCCTACTTTTAGGGGCGTATTTTTTTTATAAAAACTTAGTTTTTTCAATAAAATCCTTTAAATGTTGCATAACAAAATATGAAGATCCTTCTGAACAATTCTCCTATATTTACATTTTTTTCACGACCTTTTACTGAGTGATATAAAAACCGACTATAGCGTTTCTCTATGTTTTTTTTTAATTGACATATGTTTCAGAGTTTAAATTTGTCAAAATTTCGATTATGGGTTACAGTCGACATTTTGTATTTCGGTATTATGAAAAATCGACATATGTATATTTTTTTAAGATTTTAAAAACTGACTTTTTAAAGTGGATTTATGACTTAACTAAAAATTTAATTTAATTGCTCTTGGATTCCGAATAACTCACTTAACCATATGGTTATGTTCGTTATTCCTTATGCGTCATACTCCCCAAATGTAGCTAGCCCAAAACAATATGGAGGCATTTTTGTGGTTGCAAAGAAAAAAGTTTTTTTTTTAATTTTCTAAATTATGAAGTTAATTACTATACGAAAAAAAGGAAAAAAGCATTCTAGTTACATTTGTATGAGGCAATTAAATTCTACGATCTCAATATTCTCAACAACGACGATGACTGTTCACCTCAATTGCAAGCATGAGTAATAGTGTTTTGGAATGAAGACAAGATTAGATATTATTACCTACTGTTGCGCCTGTTTTGATTTCGTAATGGTTTCTCCTAACACTGGAATTCTTTGCGATTGCTCAGCATTAGTATTTCACTTTTATTTGAAGGTGGCTGTGGACCCACGATGATTGACGAACTAGCTCTCTATGAGCCTTATTGCGAAGATTAATCGACAGTTTATAATTGACTATTTTCAATGTGTGCTATTGTGAACGAACGATTCTAAAGGATTTTGTCAATCGCAGCAATTAAAAAATAGTCAATTATCAATTGTCGATTGATCTTCGCAATAAGGCTCTATTGGAGCTTTGAACGAAATTGATGTTTGTCACTGTCACAGCACGATCTTGGAGGTAAGGATTTGCAGATTGTATATCAAGCCCTCATTTCCGGTTAGCTACTCTGTCTCTCGTTAAACCTTTCCCTCTGCCGTTTGTTCATATTATTTTTCAACAACATTGTAGTTTTTTTTAAACAACTATGTACTTGTACATAGGCGTTTCCCTACAACGTTTTTCAACAAAACATTTTTAGGGTTCTCTTCAATTTTACAAAACTTTCTTCACCTCCAGTAGATTCATTGTTGACGCCTGATCGCACCAATTAAAACAACACAATAAACGCAGAAAATTTGCAGTCGAGTGCTAAAATCATTCCGGTTTAAATTACATACTTTCTCTTTGTCGCAAGTTAAATAGCTTGTAGCGAAGAATTAACGTTACATGGCACATGACAATCAGCCAATCTCAAACGCTCGGCATCCCCTAATGTAATAATAACCGTTCGTCAACACTTTGTTAATAAAAATTGCCTCCATATCTGAGCATCTGAGAGCTATTCATCGCTCATTTACTCGCTGCTACAGTGTCGTTGCCTGCTTTAGTACCATAGGCAAAGCACTTAAAGGGGACTATGAATCTCATCTCAGTTGCATCGTTTTTAATAACTCTTAATCAAAATTAAATTAATCTTAATAGGGTCTCTTTGTGAAACGGGCCTCTATAAATATCCACTTCCATTTGTCTTTTTTTCTCTATGACTCTTCGGCTATCGTTGAACTAGCAAAGTGGACCATTATCACTGCAAATGCGAAATAATGCAGCATTTTCGTTTGTCTTTGAAACGATGATCTTGAATGTGTACGAGTAGGAAACATGAGATGTTAATGCGAAATTAAGTTGTGATTAATTGGTATAATTGAATTTCGATGGAACATTTTTTTTTAGTTTCCTCTTTCTACTCGTGCTTGTTGGTAAATATAAATTAGGCATTAATGACCCGTACAAGGCTGTATACGTATGGTTATGCAAACCAATTGTGTGTTCGAAGCTATATTTTTGATACGAATGGTATGAACCTATAATTTAACGCCGATTCTGGCCGTCAACCTTGGGAAGCTTCTTACGACAATCGATACTCTTGGATATTAGTCAGAATTTCGAAATAAATGGGGGGCTAATTTGGTGTTATTGGAAGATTTGAACCTAAACTATCATTTGGAGATTAGATCTTAACCGCCCGGGAGTTACACAGCTAATATAGTAATATCTTTAAAATAAGACGTGAACTGTTAAGTTTACATTATTTAAAATAAGACGTGAATTGTTAAGTTTAAATTATTACCCCCACACAGCCTCGAACTGCCGCTTTCGTGTGACCTTTCTTACTCAAGGAACGAAAGGACGTGTTCCATTTCATCACAATATGCGGTGCCCATCCATAAAGAATTCCACTACAATTTTTTATCCATAACGAATTCCACTGCAATTTTTTTTGGCAGCGCTGGTACTAACGGTTGGAGGATTGACGAACATCCTAAACGTCAACCGACGCTGGAACCCATTGTACAACTACGTATGTAATGCGCAACGCTACAGACAGTACAGTATAGAGGAAAACGTCTAATGTCTAACACAAATCATGAAATCGGCCTTAAGCCAAACCATAAACGATTAGACTAAGAATTTAAGAACTCTTTTTTTATGAAATAAATGGTCAATTCAACAAATACCGAGCCAATGCGTTAGTGTAACTGCGACAGAATCTAGTGTATGTGCTCCTAACACCCCGTCATGGGTGCGAACTGCACCCGTGCCAAGTATCTCTTCTTAATTAGAAAAGGAAAAATAATTTTATTGCAAAACTTTGCACATGACGCCCAAAGAAATTCTTTGGTATTTAATATGAGCTTTTACTATGAATTATTTAAAACGTCTGTATCTGGCACCATTGAAGTAATCCCCATAGCACCTTAAGGAAGACAAAAGCACGTTCATCTTTATTCTCATAATAAATTTGGTATAACAGATTCATTCCTGACAAAAGAGGTATTTATCATAAGAATGAACAGAAAATATATATAAATAAATGAAATGAAACAAAAAAATGAAGAGGCAGATCTGCGTGTCTTTAAATGGTTTGGCTAGGACTTTAGATTTCTGGTCCTGTTTCAGCCGCCACATTAAAACTAATTCGTAGGTTGTTCGTAATTAGCGACAAGACTTCTAGTTTCCAATCACATCGCCACTTAGGCCATTAGGTTAGGTTAGAAGGGAAGTGCACAGCAATATGCTGTGCTTGCACGGGGCCCATTGGTCCATTGTGATCCCTTTTTGTTTTACGTGGTAAAAAAAAAAAACTTCACTTTTAAATAAAAACACTTACCATACTCAGTTTAAGTTATTCTTGCTGGTTGGCCTATTGGAACCAACCTGTGTTCTTGACAAACCTGATTGTGTCTGTCAGTGGTACCTGCGCTACGTCCTCTAGGTCTTCGAAGAATCTGTTGTCCAGATAGCGAAATCGAGATGTCTGGAGGTTTGGACACTCGCAGAGCAGGTGTTTGATGGTCTCGGTTTCTTCTATATCTTAACAGCTCCTGCAGTAGTCTGGTGGGCTGATGCTCAGCCTATTTGCCATTACACCTATGGTGCAGTGGCCTGTCAGTACGCCGGTTAAGATACGTATTTCTGGCTTGTTCATTTCCAGAATGTATTCTGTTGTTTTTTCGTCGATTTTTGGCCATAGACTGCGAGATATAACACTTAGGCCATTAAATGCTGGCGTTGTTGCATTTGTATGATCGCAGCTTTATCAGGCCTGCCTCGTTTTTACGATTTTGACACGTGCATGATTCTTTTACTGATTTTTGTTTGATCGTCACAGGTGATCTCTAGTTGTGTAAATATTTTTACTTTTAAATACATTTTTATTACTTCCTAGCAGACCCAATCGGCTTCGCTCGAGAAACAAAAAGGCAGTGATCTTTTTGATTTAATGATTTATTTCTTTTGCCAAAAACATTCCCAGGAGCATACAACAAAATATAGAAAGAATCAACCAAATATGTCGTTCCCATAGTAAGTTATGTTAGAGAGTGCATACAAAAATTAAGATTTTTGCAGTTTGTCTGAATTTTCCGACTTTCCCCGGACCATTACGATAAAAACAAAAAAAGAATTATGCAAATCCATCGTTCGAATTGTGAGTTATGGTCGCGAGTTCTGATCAAGAATGTACGCAATAAATTTGTTTTTGCAGTTTTCCCCGTGTTTTTCAATTTTCCGGCAACTTTTATAATTTTTCTTTCGAACTATTGCTGACATTTTAGAAAATGACCCGTTTTCAACGAACAGCTTTTAATTTGTATTTATATAGATAAACTAATATCAACTTGCATACTAGTTATCGTATCAGTCCGAATACACAGAATATTTATACTGCCCGTTCTCTGATCCACTCCGAATTATTCCAGATTGGAATGGTGACTCCCAATTAGAAAAAGTTCAAGTATCTGGGATCTTTGATCAATAGCAAAGCAACCTGTGATGGCCATCTTCTGTAACCAAAAAATGCCCCCTAAGCTGAAAGGAATTCTCAACAACGCAGGTGTGCGCCCGGCGCTTTCAAATTGCTCATAGTGTTGGACAGCGTGAAAAAAAGTAAAGGGCAAATTAACGGCAGCTGAGATGAAAATGCTCCGCATGACAGCAGAAGTGACAAGGCTTGATCGAATAAAAGTTCCAAAATCCGAGTAAGCCTTCAAATCAAATAACATATGTCAAAGGAAATGGAGGGCGACCGGCTCGGTTGGTACTGTCATGTTCAAATGTTCAATGTTCAGTAGAGGCAATATCAATCAATGTTCCTACACAATCGCCAAAGAGAGTCAGGCCTAAAAGCTGCTGGATCACACAAATGCAACAGCACCAGCATTTGATTGCCCTTAGTGACGAAGTGGCGAACACCACAGGAGGCCCAGGATGGATGCATCGAAATTGGAGGGTTATGATCCTTAAAGTCCAGATCATGACATCATCGTTAAAGAGAAGAACAAAATCAACTTGCATACTTAAGGTGACCATACGTCCCGCTTTTAAGTAGTCTGTCCCGCTGACCCCAGCGCGTACCAAAATGTCCCGCTTTAGCAAATAGACCAAAATATGTTATTAGAGACGAACCTCGACTTACCTACACATTCCATCAAACTCGGAATACGATAACTTCATTAAAAATGGAATCAAGCGTAAAGCCATTATCACGAAAAAGAAAAGCTGTTCCCAAAAGGTTAATCAGCATTACAACAAAATTATACAAACTTCTGTTCAAGTCCGGACTCCTTTTTCCTTTATAAAATCACTATGAAAAAAAACGTTGTATCTAACGATTGAAGTTGTATGTGGATGGGGTGGAAAACCCATTGTGCATGTGTGTAGCCGATTTCAAAACAACGGTCACCTGCTCAGAGAGAGGATTTAAGCAAACTTAAATTGTGCGCAACAGACTAAATGAGTAAATGTTATCTCTATTTTACTGCAATGGAAACAAAAAACAAAATTTTTACTTAATTCCACAAGCGTCCCGCTTTGACATAAAACAAATATGGTCACGTTATGCATACTAGACGAAAATTATCGAATCTAACTTAAAATTAACAGGATACCTAATCTAGATTACTATTCATTATGTGGATGCTGTAAACTTAACTATAATCTTATAATTATTGCCTTTCGGAATTTAAACTATTTCACGAACTAATTAACATATCATCGAGAAAATTCTTAAAAACTCGGCACTTTCAATAAATCTTATATCTCAAATATAAAAATCAATGTTTTGTGTTCGTCTTCTTTTGATTCGCGCATCGTTCATCCGAATGAATTGAAACTAAGTATAATTGTTGTTGGCACTCACGTGAAGGTGTCTGGCATAGGACCATCAACGTACAATATACCATCAACATACAATTAGTGACGCGCACTTAAGAGGAGACTTCCAAGCAAGTGTAAAAAATCAAACATTCAGTTAAGCAAGAGGTTACAAAAAATCAAATATGTTTGTATTCGTGTACAGGAATTCGGTTAACGACAAATTAATAACAAAAAAAAAACAATGAAAAACCTTAGTCAGTAAGCGACAGTGAGACAAATATCAATAAATATTAAATTTACTTTGTACAATAGTTGTTGGCACTTGCGCGAAAGTTTCTGACATAAAACCAGCAACGTACAATAAGTGGCTCGCGAGTCGCGTCGGATAAGTGTTTGTTTTCTCTGTGTGCGTGCATCGTTCATTCCATTGTGTTAAAAATACGTACAATTGTTGTTGTCACGCGGTTTAGCACTTTTCGATTCCAAAAAGGAAAATGATATAAGCGCCTGCCAGACAACTAGCACCTACCCTTAACGGAGCAACGAAGTTGAGAGAGCGGGCTAAACCATGCGGAGAGAAGGGTAAAATCCCTTCAATAACCAAACCGATTAAATTTGCAAAGGTTCAGGCAATCTTCGGTAGTGGCCCAAGAGTGTTTTTGTGAGGTTTGGTCTAAATCGGTCCAACAGTTTGCTTGGCAATTTTGTTAGATACTAAAAAACATGCATATCCTTTTGTAGGGCTCAACAACGCACGCCGGGTACCCGCTTGTTTTATATAAAACACTAAAATTATACGAACTATAAGTAAAGTTCTGAGCACTCGTTGCCTTACACAGTATAGAGAAATGCACCGTTCTGTAACGCACCATTCTGTGATCGTGTTGAACCCTTCCCCCTCAACAAGCCACCAAAATGCGGCGAATTGCTTCTGCATATGAATTGTATGCATCTCCGCTTTGCGGTACTAAAACGGAGAAGCTCGTATGTATACCAGCCCTTTTGTATCAATACGGATGAATGCCTCCTTCGGGAGAGCGTACTCTCTACATACATATACATTTCATTGGGGAAGTAAGCTTCAAAGATCAGACCATATCGCTGGCCATCCACTTTTAATGTGCCTTCGAATCACTTTGGAACAACCAGAGGTGTCAGCCCAAGGATTTGTATGTACACTTGCGGGACAGTTTTAGGTTTATAGCTATGCTCACCGGAAACTTTAAAATTACCTAGGTGGGATTTATCCCCTTACCCCCCCCCCCCCCTTTAACGGCATCTGCTGTTTTTTTAGGGCGTTGCAGTGATACTCTTAACCCGTCCTTCCAAGGGCGATGTGTTAGACAATATAATAATATAATAAACTATACATTTATGACTGTGTGCGCTTAAACTGTGACTGAACTGACGCTACTCCTTGTTTCTAGAATATGGTACATGCTGTGGAACCCTTTTATTTCTTGCGCCATGGTTACGAGAACCAGTTTCACACGCATGGGAATTAACAAAGATGTCCCTTTTCGTTTTTTAGAAAAATTCCCACGTAAATAAATTAAAAATAAAAAAAATCGAGTATACAACAAATTTATTTGGCATCCGGAAACAAATCATAAAAGTGTGGGCGGAGGCAATTAGCTTTATTTAGCTAAACGCATAATGTGGATTCTATGAGACTGATAAATTGCTTCGTTGCTCATCGTGTTAATTTAGTTCAATAGGTACACAGGTGTTGGGGTAATGAACTTAAAAATGAATCTTGAATTCCATGTTTTATGTGTATAATTGGGGGGTTTGTTTCCTTCGGTTGAACATTCTTTGTTTATTTATTTATTTATTTTTTTAAATTGCCGATTTGTGGTGTGGACTTTAAGACATTTTATAGCTGAAGGCTATATTAAAGAGCTTATTTTTTGCTTTTAAATTTTCTATCTAAAAAGCTAATTTTACATACTGTCATATTGGCATTCCAAAATGAAAACCTTTAACAAACCGACACTTGAGAAAACTTTATGTGGATCGCAATTGTTTCTTGATTCGAATTTTTGAATTTGTGCTGTGTAGCGTAATAGAATTAACGCTACAAGTATTTGTGTGAGTGCCATTGTAGATGGTGTAGTAAGTCCTCAATTCCGCTCGTTTAATATTCTATTACTTGTGAGAGAATTATGTCATTGAATGTCATCAATTGAGTTACAATCTCAAGAACATTTCTTGATAAATCGACTTTCATGAACATGTCCTCCCCTTAAAACTTATAAATTCTTTTGACCCTGAGTTATAAAATCATTGTTGCTCTTGTGGATATTTTTGTGGGTCTTTTGAAATTTATCCAAATATGAGGGATGCGGAGCGGATGCTGTACTTTCTAAAATAAAACTTTAATTATGACAGTTCTCCCCCATGGTTGGTAATGGCTGATGGATTTAGATATTTATAGGTATAAATCAATTTCAGAACATTCATTTCAAGTTTCAGTTTCAGTGCGTAAGTATAATCTCAGCCGATAGATAGATGAAAAAATGGGGTACAAAGTGCACCAATGGCGGATGCTTCTGAAGTTGAGCTGTATGTATATACATTACGATGATGATTTTATATTATATATATTTTTTATTCGCATACATGGAAGTGGAACGTACAAAACTGGTGTGCACTTGGAAATGCCCAAGCTCTAACTATACATTTTGAAAAGATTTTTAACTTCTTCGGTCTTTACCTGCAGTCATTTAAACAGGTGAAACAGAATGTCCTTTGCAGTGACAATAAGTATCGGCTTTATTACCGAGATGTAGGCCCGTATTATGAGTAGCGAATCCAACGAAAAGGCTTGCGATATCGACTATTCAGTATTATGAATAGCGAATAGCGATTCGCTAAATAAAGTTCGCTTCAAATGTCAAAATTATAGCCAGTTCGATTTTCGGTAAATTATGAGTAGCGACACATCGCTAATATATTTGCGCAATGTGTCAAATCCAGGCGAACTAAAATATTCAGTGATAACGCTTGCGTACGCGGTTTAGAAAATTGATCATTTATTTTTTTTCTGTTTATTTTGTACATTTTCTGATAATGAGTGACGCGAAAAAAAGGTAGATGCAAATAAATTGTATATAATTGTTTGAAAAACCCGAAAATAATATTTTATGTTTTAAAAACAAACACATGTCAGTTTTCAAAGCTAGTAGAGCTGATGAAACGGAATCCCCAAATAGCTAAAGGCTTTGGAGCGTTTGTGTCATCAAAAAAAAAACAGAAAGAATATTGGAAGCAGTTTGAGCAGGAACTTAACTCTCTTGGTCCTCCTTCACGTGCGTGAAAAGAATGGCATAAGGTTTGTTTATTAAATTCCAGTGAGTTGTGATAAAGAAAAAACTTTTTCTTTAGGTATGGTTGGACTACAAACAAAAGCTTAAGAAATAGATTTCAGCAAACAAACAAGATGTTATAGCTACAGGAAGAGGGTCCTACTCACAGCTTTCTTTGTCTCTTTTGGATCAGGCGGTTGACGATCTTAAGCCTGCAACAGGCAGTCAATCCAACTGGCAGTTGCTATGGCTTAACGGCACAGGCTTCATTGCAAACCGTTGATGTACTTGATTTAACACTACCGAAACTATAGGTTGCGCGAAAGCCCCAACTCAAAGCCAGTCCATACACCATACACCTACAACCGCAGCGCACGTGCAAGTTTTATAATTGGTGGCATTGAAAAACTCGGAGAAGTTTTAGCTCTGTGCTTATTTTATTTAAAACATAATCAAACGCATGTTTGTTTAACCGAAAATATGAAATAAACCTAAGAAAAGCAATACATTTAACTGGAAAAGAGGTAATGATTTTTTTCATACAAACTATCTGGAAGTTCAAGTTAGTTGGAGCTATCTCTTCAAGCTCTTCTCAGTCTACACAGCATTTATGGTTTTTTCTGCTCTCTCGTTAGCATCAACATCTACTTAGCATTTTTTGTTGGTACTTTATTTTATTTTGGCAAAAATGAAAATTCACAAATACTTGATGCGAAAAAAATACATAATACAAAATCAATAATATTTGACCTTTAAGATGATGTCAAATCATTGGCAGCATTGATTTTTAAGAGAATGTGGAAGCTCGCTGTTCATAATACTGTGATAGGCGAAATTCGCTAAAACATTTGAATACAGGCGAACGTTCGATTCGCAACTCATAATGTGGGCCTTAATTTTCAAAATGTGACCGAAATATTTAGCCTCGTCAGAAAATATTAAGCTTGTGCCCTTAATAGCGGGAGGGGCACTATGTGGAGTTTCGTATTTCCTGGTGAAGAGGACAAGTTCAGTTTTGTGGGGATTAACACCGAAACCACAACTATATTTACCCATCGCGTTATCTTGGTAACAGCGTTTTGAAGAAGGGAAAGGTATAGGATGGGGGATGAAAACCATCTTCACTTCTCTCCATAACAGTGGAATGTGAACCAGATCTAACTTTCTTCTTTCTTAATGACGATGAGGCTATGATCATTCCTACTGGTCCACCTTAGGGGTTCGCTGTGGGGTGGACCAGATCTATACAACTTTTGAAAACTGTCTCTAGCACGGGTCGGACAATACCCGAGATATTTTCTAGCTCGGCTGGTATTATGCCATCTGGTCCCGCGGATCTGTGTGACTTCAAGCTGTATAGCGACCGAAGTTGGTTATTCGTCTATTTAACCTTATCAGGTTCTCATTGCTAATAACTTGGGAGCAACCCGGAAATGGGTGTTTAGCAAGCGTGTCTTCGTTAGAAGTGGTCTATGATCCAGCTAGACATAACTGAGTTGTTTGAGAGGATTTTTCTTAGCCTAGATGCCTCTGAAGATTCTTCTATTTTTCCACAAAAGAGTCGCCATGATGCAAGTTTGGCTTTCATCAGTCCTTTTGTAAGCATTGATACTTTATTGGAATCCCAATCCGTCTTTTGTGACTAGTTGTGAGGTCCACCAATGCCGTTTCTTCTTACCCATTGGCCGGATAAACACGTAGGAGTAAAATATCACTTTGTTAAATGCCATGGTAAGTTCTATGACCTTACCGGTGAAATGTGGCGGTGAAGGTTAGGGTGGTGCTGGGGTTCTGTTGGGTCTTTTCGAAACCGAACCGGTTTCCTCCACCAACCTCTGGCGCTTAGACGTAGAGTCACTGCATGTCAGTTTGTCCTTGTTTAAAAATTCATGTTCCTATTTTAATTTTACGACTTGCTTCAGTGTTCTGTTGGTCCCCAGAATATCTTCAAAGACCAGAGTTCAGAATCCGTGTAGCATTTCGCCAATCTTTGTAATACGATAGGCGTGCTTTGTCGGGAACATCCGCTACGATACCTACTACGAAAAGCCACAGTCTCACCACTGCTCTGCGTTGTAGACCGGTAGAGAGCATATGGTCGCCGTGCTACCTTTCGGTTTCTACGAGGTACCGGTCTTGTTGTTTTTTGGTTTTTTATGTATTCATTCTGGTAGTGGAGAACGAGGTCTATCTATACAGAAATCTGAAAAATACAAGTAAGGCTAACTGATCACGTACTAACTGGTCGTACGAGACCATCAAGCCCAGGGGTTTGGGGCTGGGGTAAGGGAAAATGGATGATAAAGGGATGGACGCAACGCGAATGTGACTTTCTGTAGTGGTAGTCTTCATTCAAACTGTACGAAAATTAAAATAAATCAATTCTTTATTATATTTACAGGATAATATCCTTCTGGTCTCATTTCTCCACAATAATCATTCTTTCTCTCTCTCTATCTTTTTCTCTCTCTCTCTCTCTCTCTCTTTCTCTCTCTCTCTCTCTCTCTTCTAACGAAGCAACTTGCTATATTATTATACAAAATAAATAAATATTAGGCATTAACGGCCCAAACAGGGCCTAAAACCTAGCTTCTCCAACCACTTTCTTGTGAAGTGAAAGGGACCTACAATTTTGAGCCGAATCCGAACGCCAAATTTGAGAAGCTTCTCATGGCAATTGATACCTCTTGAATGTTTGTCAGACGTTCGCAAGAGTAAAGTTTTATTAGAATACAAAAAACTTATTTTTGTTTTGTCTTAAAATGGCTTTATTTTATTTTTAACAAACCACTTGGAACGACCCTATTAGGCTAAAAGAGCTCTTTGTTGTTGTTATTAACCGTGAACTCCTGGCATACAAATCAGAATAATGTAATGAATTAAGTGTAAACGAATTAAATGTAAACGAACCCGAAACCAATGATAGTCGCCAAAGTCCTAAACAATTGCGGAGTCACTTGTAATAACTCTAATTTACATACATTTTGTAAGTGGTGCATCGAAGGCTTTTTTTTTATAAACAGTTTTTATGATCAACAGTTTAGTTAAACTTACTACTAAAACAATAAATCAGAGCATAAATAATGTCCACTGACGAGTGGATAATGTCGCTTTTTGGCATTTATACACTGGAGGCAATTTAAAAGTTGTTATCGCCGGCACATTCGTCTGGTCAGGTCAGCCACCTGCTTTTATAACTATGTTAATGATGTCACTTGAAACTCCTTGGTGGGCGTTTACCACCTTAACGCAGGAAGTACATAATTTGTCGAATCGACGACGCAAGTTCTTTTTTATGCCTATTTGCGTTGGTTTTTCGTACAGCGCTAGCTTTGTTCACGCCGGTTGTGTGTACATACATGCTGGTGTATATTATGTAACTACGAAATCGAAATTGCATTTTGAAGTAAAATGTTATAAAAAAAACTAAAAAAATCGACGAAGCGTGTCTTTTGGTACAGAAAATAAGCATGTACTTCTAGTGTTAAGGAAAATGCTTTGCGATCGGTTATAAATAATTAGAAAAGTTTTTGTTTTAACCAATTATGCACATACATATGTATTTAACGCTTGTTTTTTTTTTTAGAAAACAAACTTATCCGTTTGACATTTTGATCCTTTAAAAATGCCAGCGGAAACCAAATCAGCTCCTTCCGCAGGAACGGAGACAGAAACACCGACGAAGAAGAAGCAACCAGTGGCTTCTTCGAAAGTTGCCTTGGCACGTGTAACCCTACTTGATGGTTCCATTCTAGATGTCACCATTGATGTAAGTTTCTCTAACAAAATGTTTTTACAATATGTTTGTATAATGAGTCTTTTTCAAAAACAAAAAAAAAATAGCGCAAAGCCAGAGGACGAGATCTACTTAACTCCATATGTGCCGGGTTAAACATCTTAGAAAAAGACTATTTTGGATTAATCTATCAAATTCCAACTGACGATCGTGTTTGGCTAGATTTGGAAAAGCCAGTCGCAAAATTTTTCCGCACTGATCCATGGGTACTGCAGTTTGCCGTAAAGTTCTATCCTCCAGAGCCAGCTCAATTGCAGGAGGACATTACCAGATACCAACTGTGCCTTCAAGTAAGTTTCCAGTCACATTTAATTTCCTTGAAATTATTTTTATTTTTGTTATTTTTCAAGGTTCGTAATGACATATTGGAAGGACGTCTGCCATGCACTTTTGTTACTCATGCTCTCCTTGGGTCATATCTTGTTCAGTCAGAAATGGGAGATTACGATCCAAAAGAAATGCCCGATAGAGGTTACTTGAAAGATTTCAAAATCGCACCCAATCAAAACTCTGAGTTGGAACAAAAAGTTATGGACTTGCATAAGACACATAAGTAAGATACACAAATTGGACTTCGTTTAGTAGAACTTCCTTACTTTGCTATTTATTCCACAGAGGACAATCACCAGCTGAGGCTGAGTTGCATTACTTGGAAAATGCCAAGAAACTTGCTATGTACGGTGTGGATTTGCATCCGGCCAAGGACTCTGAAGGTGTGGATATTATGTTGGGCGTTTGTGCATCTGGATTACTGGTCTATCGCGACAAGTAAGTAAATGTGGATCCTAAAAATCCTAGACATGTGTCCAACATGCACTTTTTTTGTTTCTTCAAGATTGCGTATCAATCGCTTTGCGTGGCCGAAGATTTTGAAAATTTCCTACAAACGTCAACATTTTTACATCAAAATCCGTCCAGGTGATTTCGAACAATACGAGTCAACTATTGGCTTTAAGCTAGCCAGTCATCGCGCTGCTAAGAAGCTATGGAAATCATGTGTAGAACATCATACGTTCTTCCGTTTGATGACTCCAGAACAACCGACAAAATCAACACTGTTTCCAAGATTTGGATCTAAATTCCGCTACTCTGGACGTACAATGTATGAAACAAGAAAAAATCCTGTAGACCGTGCAGCACCAAAATTCGACAGAAGCTTGTCCGGACGCCGATTGACCAGCAGGAGTATGGATGGTATAATTAATCTCTTATTCCACATTCGCAAAACATTCATAGTATATTTTCGCACAGCTCTAGCTTTAGCAGAGAAAGAACGTGAAAAGGATGCTCAAAAACGCCATACCATGAGCAATCCACCCGATCACATTCCAGACTTAGATTCACCGCGCAGTCGCAGCCCCTTGAAAAAGGATAAAAAAGAAAAGGTTTATTTTTTCGCTTTCACTTTCCATCAATTCATTCAAATACAGTCCACAAATAAAAGATCCCCATTTTGTACTAAAAACAAACAACAAATTAATGAAATTATTTTCTTTTTAATTATGTGGATAAAAATACCAACTAACATACATTTATATATTTTTTCCTGTTTTGTATTGCAAACTTTACCAAACAAAAATCAAAAACAAATTCATTCACACCTCATGCCAACAACATTCTCAAAACACAATCCACAACACTTTGGTTCTATCACTTCATTCAAAATAATGCAATTTTTTTGTGTGTATTCTAAAATAATGAATGCGATACATAAAAATTTATATCGACGACAACTACTACAACAACTACAACACCAGTTGAAGCGTGAATCAAGCACTGGTACAGCTTCGGCCTCATCGCAGAGTTCAATTGAGGGCGATTACGAGACCGGTGCAGATTATATAGTCGACGAGCAGGTTATTACTTAAAAAAAACATCAACAAAAAACCAAATAAATGTCATAATTTGTATTTATTCTTTCGATTTCCTAATACTTCCTTTCCCAAGAATTTATTCGTTTTAATTTTGAATTTTGGATTATTTTATTTTAATTTTTTGGTAGTTTTTATTTAAATTGTTTGCTCGCTTCTCAACAGAAACTTTGCTGGGTGCCCAAAGATGGCCTTTCACACATGCTTCAACAAGTATATTTCTAACAATCTCTCTATCAGTAATCTAGTCGAAATTTCCCTTTTTGAAAGTAAATGTTGCTGTACAATCACATATCTCTGAGTGCAGTAATTTTATAAATTTATTTAGTTATTAGCCAGTAAAATGGTATTCATTTCCTTAAATTGAGGGCATGTTTTAGTTTCGATGTGCTGCAAGGTAAATATTACATACATTTTGGTAATATTCGGACCGGTGTTGGTAGAGAAAAAGTAATATGGATGCAGATCTGAAGTGTTCTATGGGATCTGATTAAGCTGACGGGGGCTGTCTATATTGCCGCCTGAAAACTGATGTACGAAGACTATATTAGCGATAACTTGTCTGCAGGCTGAGCAATTTTGGGCAGTTCTCTTAGGGAGGCGAATTACTCGTGTTTTTTTCCAACCCAGATTACGCTGGACCGCTTTGCTTCTGTGTCTTCTTCTTCCTTAACGGCGGTAAGGCTATTATCAGTGTTAAAGGGATCATAACCCTCCCACTTAACTGCATCCCTACTGGTCCGCCTGTGGGGTTCGCCGGTTCAAACTCAGAAAATAAAGGCAGGCATTACGAGACGCTTAGTGTCGTCTTGCTTCGCTATTGATCATAGATCTTAGATATTTGAACTTTTCGCGCTTGGGAATCACTCTTCCATTCATATAAATATCTGGAATAGGTCGGAGTGGATCAGAGAACGGGCGGCACAAGTATTCTGTTTTTTGGTCTATTGTCGATCTGCCGGGAGCCTAACCGGTACGTGCCGATAAGTGTGTTGCGGAACGGCTTCTGGCATTCACACAGTACGTTGGATAGGATCTTATATGCGGCATTAAGCATTGATATGCCTCGATAGTTCTGCAAGACATAGGATCGCCTTTCTTGTAGATGGGGCATATGGAGCTGGTAGTCCAGTCATCAGGCGTGCTTTCTTCCACCCATACTTGGTTATAACTAAGCCCACCTCTTCTATACTGTAGAGAGACAAGCGATCGATTTATTTTGTTGGTGTTGATAAATTAAAAGAACGGCTTAGGTTTGAACAGAAGATCAAACTGTATGTGGAAAAGATAATAAAAATAAAATACAAAGAGCGCGAACGTCTGACATACATCCAAGAGTATCACTTGTCATGAGAGCTTCTCAAATTTGCCGTTAGGATTCAGCTTTGATCTGTAGGTCCCTTCCACTTCGCACAAGCAAAATTGTTTTAGAAGCTAGGCTTTAGGTTCTGTATAGGCCGTTAATGCCTAATATTTATTTATTTAAGTACCAAGAGCGAGAAAAGTTGTCGTATACTAAAAGATAATCGGAGAAACCATAAGGATCTGTATCTGAGTTTGTTCCGTTTGTTTGGAAGTGATTGCAGTTTCGTTACCTCTGCTACCTCCTGGCATAACAAGGCAGAAGAGGTATAGTTTTTTCTGAATTGAGAAGATTTCAGGTAGCTATCGATGGTGCGTGAATATATGAATCAAATAAGAAATGATGTATGTTATTACCGATTAGATCTGAGAGTTTGCTGAAGCAAGCCATGGGTAAGATAAATGTTATCTGCGAAGAGAGGTTGATAGGATCAATTTTGGAGAGAATATGGCTGTTTAACCTTTGTTATGCAGTATTACTTCTTGTAACCTCTAAAATTAAAATCTGCTGAGCTCACACATAATATGTATTGACATCACCGGAAGCTAGTCCTTTTAAATGATCCGAATTCATTTTAAACAAGAATAAGACCAAGCAGTTGTTGACAACATAATCTGATAAAATGACACTGAAATGGCACGACTTTAAAGCAATTGAAAAATGTTCCTACTTCAAAAATTACTTTCCCAAACGAGGACAACTATTCTTAAAACTTCTTATGCAGAGATTGTTCAGCTTTGATTTTATATATTTTTCTGGTAGCTTGTTCCTTGACAAAGTGAATAAGATATGAATGTTTAGTTAAATGACAAAATAGTCGAAAGTACCAGAGAAGGAATCGAGTTTGAATACTACATATTTGTCTGGATGAGATAAAACAAATTAGTTTCAATTAATTAATTAATTTTTAACGATTTAAGAGTCGAAACAGCAGGTTCATATACGTGGCAGAATTCGGAGCCATTTCAAGCCCCAACATATCCTTGCCGATATTCAGCATGGCACGAGACAAACTCTTTAGATTTCACTCCGCTTTTTTCGGCAATCTTAAGCACTCCTATACCGCGGATTATTTATTTCCATTCTTAATTTATTTGTTGGTGCGTTTTCCCTTTAACAAATAAATTGTTTTATTTCCCCATAGTTAGTACACTTTGAGTTATTGCTTTGTTATGTAAAAACATTTTTATCCTATCATACCATATTCGTATACTATTTATATTATCTTATATCTTTGTAATTTAATAACGTCGCTGTGATTTGTGTGATCAATAAGAAAACGACAACCAATTGGCCGAAACAAATAAATATTACCAACACACATCATCACCCCTATTGGAAATGAAAAAAAAAATATTGTTACGATCTTAAAACACAAACAAATTATAAAAAAAAATACTCACTCAAATCCAGTTGCAATATTAATCATATCAAACGTCTTTTTTCGTAGCATGCATGCTTTTTCTCAATTGTTTACGATATCATCTTTTAGCTTATGTTTTAGATGTTTAAAACGAGTTTGTGGAACTTGAAAAGAAATTTCATATTTGGTTTGTTTTTTGTGTCTGTGTAGGTGCCCGTTGGAGATACCGAAAAAGATAAGAAGGACAAGAAAGCCAAGGAAGAGAAGGATAGGAAAAGTGGAAAGATTGGTGTCGAAGGACTGAATGGTATTGTATATTTTTTGGATTTCAGTTTTTGAACTTATGTTTTAATGATGTTTTTGCAGGTACAGATGATTTCAATGATTCTAATCGTTCGGATAAGTCCGCCGGCAAAGGAAGAGTAAGTACAGACTTCCCTTAATGAACTCAAATAGCTTTAAGTTAGAAACTACGAGTATGTGGATAAAGACGATTTCGACTATTGTGGAACATGAAGAACAACAAAAGCACCTCTTAGAGTGCACAAAATTTAATTGGCCGATTTGTTATTTTTAAGTTTTTCTTTCTTAGTCTAAGTATACTAGAGTTTTTAAGATTTTTATTTATTTTTGTTTGTTTATTATTTATTTTTATTTTCTAAATTTACTCAGGGCATCGGTCTATTCTCTTCGGGTCGCAAATCTCCAAAAGATAAAACGCTGAAAGAAAAGGATCAGAAAGAAATATTTCCGTCTCCTACAAAGGACCCTAAAGACAAATCTACAAAGGACCCTAAAGACAAATCTGGCAAGACAGACAAGGAAAAGGTTTCTGTCGGTGTTGTGGTGGCTCCACCAGACAGCGCAAACAAGGATAGAGGCCAGCCCGGCTACACCCGTTCGTATGAATATTCAGAAGACGATGCTGGCACAAGTCCAACACGTAAGTCTTACATACCTGGAGGATTCCGTTACGATCAAGATCCAAACTCGAATAAGGATCAAGACGTCAGTGAGCAGCTCTCGCCAGGAGCACATCATAAAAAGGTTGGTTTGGCATTTAATTACGCTCCAGGAAATGAGGAACAACTCAAAGAACATGCTCAAAAGTTGAAGAAAGGTGAATTGTCACCCAAGACACGCGATAAGTTGAACAAGGGTCAGTTGTCGCCCAAGACGAAGGAGAAATTACTTAAGGAGGGCAATCTATCGCCAAAAACGAAAGCTAAGTTGATATCTGCTACAGCAGAGAATACTGCTCCATTGGCAGATGCTCAGAGAAGGTCATACTCACCCATTGGTAGTAGACCTGGTTACACATCTGGAGCTCCGGGATCTTATAAGCCAGTAACTGATCCAACTTCTGCTTTCCTCGAAGCGGAGAGATACCGCAAGGATCCAGCCTATGTTGGTGTTGATGCTGCACGTATTCCAGTTGCAGCTGGTGCCGCCAAGGCGAAGAAAAGACGTGTTAAGATTATGGTAATCACATCCAAATTTGACCCAGCCACCAAGAGAATCGATGCTGAAACTGGCGAAATTGAGCACTCTACTGGCATCTTGAACCCAGTTACCGGTCGCATTGAATCGAAATATGGTCTGATTGATCCTAAGAATGGCACCTTGGAAGCATTGAATACAAAAACGGGCAAAAAAGAGGTTTACCAAGGCGAAGTGGATCCTAAGACAGGCAATGTACATCTTGTGAGTGGAGTTGCCGATCCGAAAACCGGACGCGTGGATGACTCTTTAGGTCAAATTATCTGCGTTGCCCCGCAGGATGACCCAGTTGTTGAACTTACTGTCATTACCAGTCGTATTGACCCAGTGACAAAGAAGGTAGACACGGTCAATGGAGAAGTGGAACGTTCCTTGGGCGTTTTGAACACAGAAACTGGTATCTTGGACACGAAATATGGTGAAATTAACCCTAAAACTGGCGAAATCAAGACAGTGGATCCTAAGACGCGTAAAGTCATCACTTCGAAGGGTGTGTTGGTTGATCCAGCCACTGGACAAATCACCCTTATCGGAGTTGTGGATCCAAAGACTGGGAAGACGGACCCAAACTTGGGTCGCTTGATTGAAGTAGGCCGTCAAATCGATCCAATTGTTGAAGTTACCTCTTTAGCTGGCAAATATGATTCTAAGAAGGGCATCATTGACCCCAAAACTGCCCAAGTTGAAACATCTGCCGGACAATTCGATCCCAAAGCAGGAAAGATCGACACTAAATACGGCCAAATCGATCTTGTCAGGCACACTATCACATGTTTGGATCCTAAAACAGGAAAATCTGTTGTCAAAGAGATCAAAATTGACCCAGCTACTGGACAGATCGTCCTCAAGAATCAGAATAACCCAAAGAGTAACAAAGCTGACAAAGATTACGCCCGCATCCTTTCGTTACGCATTGTTCAACACCGTATCGATCCCAAGACTCAAAAGCCAATTGTCGAATCACGCGATGACAGAGATATCATTATCGATCCTAAAACAAATCAAATCTGGGTTCCAACTGGTGCTAGTGATCCCAACACTAAGGAACTACAATATGTTTCCAGCAGTGTTGATCCTGTCACTGGTTATGTCATCACAATTTACGGTTACTTAGATCCAAAGGCAAACGAAATCAAGCAGCAAACGAAGTTAGATCCAAACACCATTAAAATTGAACCAAAAACAGGTAAAATCTACACCGCGACTGGTGAGGTGGATAGTCAAACCGGTGAACCTTTGTACGCCGCAACTCAGGTTGATCCCGAAAGTGGTGAAATCTACACCAAGGTCGGCCGAGTTGATCCAAAGACCGGGAAAATCGTTATAGTAAAGATCTTCTTAATAACACGAACCGACGAACATGGGCGTCCAGAAGAGGTTGATCCACAAACGTGTGAAATCGATCCCGCGACGGGACGTATTTTGAAAATCTTCAATAAAACCGTTTTTGTATATAATATGATAGATCCAATAACTGGTGAAATTATTCAGGTTGACCCGAATGATGCACGCATTGCTGGAGAGCGCACTACCATCACTCATACGATGACACTGTCTGGAGAGATTGATCCAGTAACAGGTCGAATTAAGAGCGAGTACGGACACATTGACCCCAACACTGGCGATATCGATCCTGAGACAGCTATACGAGATCCAGTTACGGGCAAACTCATCCTCAACTATGCACAAATCGATCCAACTCACTTTGGTAAGGATGTTGAGGTCAGTACGACCACCGAATCGGTGCCTATTACTCGTCAACAGTTCTTCGATGGCATAAAGATGGGAAATAACGCCGTTCGACGTGATTCAGAGGCTAGCAGTGACGATGATATGACCAAACAATATGAATCGGAAAACATTAAAGAAATGCAATCAGGAACACCTAAAACCGCTGGCGGGAAATTGGGAAAATATGTAAGCACACCGACCGTAGTAAAAACAACCACCAAACAAGTGCTGACAAAAAATGTAGATGGTGTGACGCACAATGTTGAAGAGGAAGTACGAAATTTAGGTACCGGCGAAGTTACGTTCTCCACACAGGAACACAAGGTTAGCACGAAAGCTACATTTTCACTCGTAAAGGAATTCATTGGTTGTTTTGTTTTCATACTTAACGAGTTGCTATATCTGGCATCTTGGCTTTAACTGACAGCTGGTCAGTTTGTTTAGCTTTTGGTGTCTACTACTTTGGCATTGCATTAAATGTATTCTTTTTTTAAATTTCTTAATTTTTATTTTTATTTATGTTGTTACTGCTTCTTTTGCCTGGCAATCATCATTAATTATGACTAACTAACAAACTTATTCATATCTCATCATCAGTTGCTTCGCAGTAAATGGTTTTATGTATTTAAGCTTAGCATTCGTGCAAATATTTTTAAGGCTTGGGGACGATTATAATTTTGTTAGGGAAACAACAAATCAAGGGAGTTGCAAACTTAAAGATGGTGAGACACTTTGGGTTATTCTCAGCAGGAAAAATAATATTTCCACATAATATAGTAGCATAGTCAGGCAGACGGCAAAAATGTCATGCCTTAAATTATCCAGTTTTTTCCTCAATGATTTATATTGCACAGTTTATTATATTGAACAAATCTAGTCTAATCTAGTAGCATATTCCAATCTGAATCCATCCAGTGACAGACATTAAAATATGTTTGCTGGATTGCCAAATTCGTTCTTCTGTGTGCTAAAAATTGCAGGTCCCTTCCAGATTCGTTCAAAAAGATTGGTTTAACGCACTGTATGGCCGTTAATGTCTAGTATTTATATATTTTTGTAACTGTGTACCAAGGCTGGTGTAGTGGAGCCCCTTTATCCTTTACGTCTATGCAGCTCCTTTCAAAATTATACATATGTAGTTCACAGCCTTTTTTCACTAAGTAAAACCGAATGCTTTAACGCTTGTTTGAAGTATTTTCAATTTCTATATGTGGCGTTTTGTACAAACTCAAATAATTTATTTTATTAAGTGTAGTTCGTTGGCATATTCAGCTTGCCAATTGGGACTATTTCCTAGTTATAACGGCTATTTCATCACTTAGGTGGATGTTAGGTGCCAACGACTATGTGCATCATAATCTCAACTAAGTTGCCATCAAATCTACGGAATAAATCTCTATAAACTCCATAAGCATACGATTTTCGATCATCTCTTAGCTAGATGGCGGGACAGGTTAATATGTAGCTCTGTTGAATGCCGGGCACACAGACTTTCCCGGGATCTGTAATTTTGATGAACTCGCCATACATGCCCTGCTCTCTCCCAAAAATAAAAAAATCCATTCTAGTTTTTTCTTCTACAACAATCTAAACGATTTAACTGAGTCTGACATCAGAAGCTTCAACTACCGAGTAGGAAGAAAATCATTCCCAGATTCACGTGGTAGCACAATGGACCTATATTGGGATTAGTCTGTCGGCTCCTGTTGACGGCCACATAAACTTCATCTAGCTATATCTGATCATACACCATCCCTCGTCATAATAAGGCTCTATCCATGTGGATATCCCTATCAAATTCTGCCACAATATATTTGTTTTAAATATTCTTTTCCATACTTTGTCGATGTGAGTTCCCCGTGCCGGGTAAAGTGTAAGGGACCATTGCAAATTCAACAACTTTCTTAGCTTACTTGTCTTGCAAAAATAATTTGTATATAAATAAAGTAAATGTCCAGCAGTGTTTACAAACATTGCCTGATTCATTCAATTATACCAAGTAATTTCTCATGTTACATGGCTGTTGTTTTGTATGCTTTTTCTATTTTAATATAAGGTATTAATATTCTTCCACTCAAAAAGCACGCGCTTCAAAATACTTTCACAATTCTTATTCTCCTTAAATATATAGGACAAACTTTAACTTACAATTATAATTTCGGTGGTGGTATAGCTAAAAACATTTCAATATCTTTGTTGGTATTGTTCATATCTCTCTTCTATTCCTTCTTCCAGTCAAAGCAAAATCTATCTCTTTTCTATCCGATTCCAATGTCTTCTTTTCTGCAAAAAAATAGAATACGTATTTTTTTTATTAACACACAACACATAACACACTTAGGCTGACGCTCCACGAGATGATTTGAGCGGTGCTTATGTAACAGCAACAGCTGTTACAACTCGAACTGCCACCACCCATGAAGACTTGGGTAAGAAAGCTAAAACCGAACAACTTGAGGAAAAAACGGTTGCTACTACCCGCACCCACGATCCAACCAAACAAGAACAAAGAGTCGTTACACAGGAAGTAAAGACAACTGCGACTGTCACAAGTGGAGACCAGGTAAGCCTTAGTGCAAGCAAAGCTAATAGTTTGCTTTTATTTTGCGCCAAAAAAGCAAACAATAAAGCATGCTCTGCTCATTTTTTTAATATGCGCTGCGCATGCAATTATGTGATTGGTACACCATTTTTTGCTGTGTATTTTTGTACAAAACCAACGAACAATTTTTACAAAATTTTTAGTTCCAAAGAAGAGACAGTATTTCATCTACAAGTTCTGGTGACTCGGGTACCCCAATTGATGGGCCCTATGATGGGTCTATAGTAAAAACTACAACGGTGTACAAGGTTTGTATTAGAATGTTTTAAGAAATAAGTTAACTTTTAGTTACATGCATTTGTTTGTCGTTGTATTAAGTATTACGTTGAACGTGTTTGAATCATTTTTCATGTTTCGGAAATCATATAGTGTTTTCAAAATAATCTGTGAAAGGTGATATAATTTTTAAATTTAACTTATAGCAATCTCCGGATGGTAGTGGACCACATGTTGAACAAACCCGCGTAAATATGGGTGAAGAAATTCCCGGATATTCAGCTCATGGCGAAATCGTATCCTCACAAACTGTTAGCAGCAAAACGAGAACCGTTGAAACTATTACTGTAAGCTTCTAAGTCTTTTATTAGAGTTTTTTAATGTACATTTTTCGTTTTTCTTCTTTTTTTTAGTATAAAACCGAACGAGATGGAATTGTCGAAACGAGAGTAGAACAAAAGATTACTATTCAATCCGATGGCGATCCGATCGATCATGACAAAGCGTTGGCCGAGGCAATTCAGGTTTGTTATATGATGAATAGAATAAGTAGCAACCCGTTTCGCTCACACTTTTTTTTGTAAGCCGCCTAATTCAACCGTCTTAAAATACAAATAAATGTTATGAGCTATATGAGGTACTCGACTTGGAGAGAGTCTCTCAATTCGCCCTCAAACGAAGAAACTTTACATGGGCGTCGCCATTTTTTTAAAGCTTACAAATGTTACTAGTTAAAGGGTAGGTAGGTAGGTAGGTAGGTGTGGCGGTTTGATAAAGACAAACCCAATTAGCACCGAGTGTCGTTTTGTTACCACAAACTCACGTAAACCTGGGTATTATCGTTTGGTGGGGGAGACTAAATCCAACCTGTGCAGTTCAGGAAAGTTATCAATTTCTTGATACTTTTCTCGGAGACTTCCTCAAGTGTATTGAAAAAAGGGCTTCCCAATGTTCGTAGTCTGGTCCTAGCTAAAGCCGGACAGGTGGCTTGAGTTAAAAGCAGAGATTATTATTATTATTATATCACTATGCACATTGGTTCAAAGTAACTAGTAGTAACATCTAAAATAACAATTTTTTTAAATAATTTTGTTGGTTTTTGAGTTAGCTATTGCTGTTTTTCTAAAGCACCCTTATTCGAACCCTGTGTGTGAAAAACTGAGTATAGAATTTTCTAAGCTTCAATCCAAGTTTTAAAAAACCGAAATAAATCAAATTTTAAGATAAGTGAAGATTTCGAAGAAAACTGTTATCTTTTTTGTCTTTTCTAACGACGAGGTTATGATAAACACAACTCTTCCACTTTACTACGTCGGTAGTGAACTACCTTTTTGACGGGGTTCGTAGAATGTCTCTTTTGAACATAAAGGTACAAACTGATCCGGTCGCGCTGCATGAAGGCTTCTTATTCGACCAAGCTTTGTTACTGCTTCTTTTATGCTAAGCATCTTCACCTCAGGTGCTATAAATTTGCCATTATATTTTTTGTACGCTGTCCAACATTGTGAACCATATGAGAGCTCCGGGCGTACCGATATATTTGTTACCCAAACTCTTCGGCCCATCCGATCGTTTGCCTTGGCGAACAAATTCTTATTACAAATTATACAATAGGTTAATGATTGTGGAAAAAAAATTATACAATACACTTTTTTTTATAGAGTTTTTAATATTACTCCCAAGCCATGGTAATATTAACGTTACTCTCAGCAAGCTGAGAGTTAACTATCCTGGTTAAAAGCACGAGACTTGGAACCAGAACTTTCTCACTTAAGATAAGAAAACAAAAACCACTTCCCTTCGAAACCCTCATACTACAACTAGGTTATTCCTATCTAGTAGTTTTATTTAAACTGTAAAATACGCGTTTGGCAGGCAGCTTCCCAGTGGAGGCACCTGCTAATACCGCCATAAGCACGCGGTTACATCTTATTGCGCTAATTCAAATGGTTTTATCCTTTGTAATCGGCGCACTAGGTTTAGTATCGTCTCGAGTTTGTAGCATGGTGTTATTGCAATGACCGTGAAGGCGTGTCTGTTGCTTGCGGGCAAAATGCTTTATTTCATCTTCGACGGTCTCTGTGGATATCAGTGTTTCTGATAAACCATGGTGCATTTACTATTTTTCTTAGCACTTTGTTTTGCAAACTTTGTAGAATGTTGATATTACTGGATTTGGTACAACCCCAAAGTTGTATACCGTATGTCCAAACCGGTTTTAGTACTTGCTTGTATAAAAGCAGCTTGTTCTGCATGCTGAGTTGGGAAAATCTACCAAGCAGCCAGTGCATTTGTTTGCATCGAATGGCGAGCTCCTCGCGTTTCTTCTTGACGTGCGGTTTGCATTTTAATTTCGCATCGAGTGTCATTCCCAAATATTTTGCCTCTTTTGCGTACGGAATTCGTACCGAATCAGTGAAAATCGGTAAAATGTCTACATTTCTATAAGTAGAATTCACGTGCGTTGATTTGGCCTCGTTGAGAGCAATACGCCAAGTCGTTGTCCAATCACAAATTTTGTCAATAGAACGTTGGAGTTTATTAGTTGCTGATTCAACGGTATTACTGGCCGCTAATATAGCTGTATCGTCTGCAAACGTGGCTAATGTTGTGCCTTCTTCTTGCGGAATATCACTAGTGTATATTAGAAAAAGAATCGGTCCAAGAACGCTTCCTTGGGGAACTCCTGCCGCGATTTCTTTGAAATCAGAGTAAACATTTCCGTGTTTTACACGAAAGAGTCTGTCTGATAAGTAGCAACTAAAGATATCAGATAACTGTTTCGGAAAAGCTTGTCTTAGCTTATGTTTCAAGCCCGTATGCCATACTTTATCAAAGGCCTGAGAGAGGTCGAGAAAAACAGTAGAACATATTTTTTTCTCCTCTAGGGCTTTTTCAATTACATTGGTTATTCTGTAAACCTGGTCGATTGTAGAATGCTTAGTCTTGAATCCGTATTGGTGATCAGGTATTAATCGACGTTCTTCGATAATCGGATGTAGGCGCTTTAACAAAAATTTTTCGAATACCTTCGACATTATCGGTAAGAGCAATATTGGCCTACCTATATGATTTTTTGTCATTTAGTGGTTTACCGGGCTTTGGAACCATTATAACTTCAAAGTACATCCATAATGCTTAAAGTGCGGCTTCTTGTGGTTGAAAACATGAAGATCGTTAAGCAGGTATTAGATAGTCGGCTGCAGAATATAATAAAGCTATCCGATGTCTAGTGCCGGTTTGTCACAGGTAAATCAACAACATCAAAAAGATTTACATATGGTTAGAATATGTTTACATTTTAAATAAATATTATTTTATTAAGTTGTATTACTTTCTACGCCAGAAAAACAACGCCGAACCTCTCCCTGGATGTGTTCAGTTTCTTATTCAGGCTGCTCAGTCAATTTATTCTGAGCTCTTAGAGCGCACTCTGATGAAGCTCTAAAGGTAAAAAGAAATACAGTTTGAACGCTCTGAGGTATCAGAGCTAAAAAAGAATCACGAACTTTTTGACAACTCAGGCTCTGCTCTGAACTGAAAAAGAAAAACACCTGTTATTAACTGTGTACTTTCTGTACATAACTTCGTCAAATGTCAAATATCAAAGATTTATCTCTCAGATAAGGAAAATGATGAAAAAGTACCTGAACGCGTCAAACAACAAGTTACCTGATTTTTATAAGTAAAAAATATCTGTACGACAGACGGAAAAAACGGAACCAAAGACTTGACCCAACAGCACATACCAAAGAAACTTACTGCAAAGAATGTAGAATCACCAAGAAGTCGCATCTTATACAAAATTCTGTGTTAAACATTTTTGTATTGGGTGTTGACAGCAACAGCCGCTCTCAGAGCTTTTGCTAATTCAAAAACTTGTTCATTTTTTCTCAGTAAAAACAAAACAACGAGATACAAGGCACCACACACAAGCAAATTTATCCTTATCGTAATGTATAACGTGATTGCCATCGCAAATGTGTGGGAAAGATTTTTCCTCCAAAAATTAACATACAATTCATTTTGAAAACATATATGTAAATGAGCGTTCTGTATTTAATTTTATTTTTAGAGCCGGATAATACATGTTAATTCTATATTCTTTGCTAACATACATTTTTCATTAATAATCCCAAAGAATCTCAAAGAAATTTCTTGCTGTCTTTGACGAAAAAATGCTATTGCCGTTAAATTGCGTAAAACTGTAGGTCCCTTCAATTCATACCAAAAAAAGCTGGACTTTGGCCCCAATGTTGTATAATATTTATAACATTTTATACGATTTATTGAAGAGATCACGGCATTATGTTCTTGTACCTTAAGTGGACACAACTTTTATCAGTTTAATACTATGCTAGCAATTGGGTTTGATACCTGCCGTATATATTCCTATTTCATCAAGTGGGTATTGCATTAACGCGATGCCTTTGCCTTGGCTCGTTTAATAACATTTTTTGTTAAATGAACCGCAATAAAATATTTGGGTCAATAATGCACCCATAAAGTAAAAAAATGTTGGAAGAAATGTTAAGACACTGTCTTCATTCTACCTTCATTTCCACCGATAAAACGATAATTTAAAATAAAATTGGGGTATCAGTAGGCGGATTCCAATAATGTTTCGTTGCTAGAAGACTAAAATAATACGTGGTAAACATTTCGTGAAGATCTTTTAAGTAGTGTGGCAGCATATACGTAACAAACAGACAGAAATACATTCATCGCTGTCAATAAATAATTAAAAAGTTACAAAAGTAATTGATAACAATTCTCATTTATAACCTTTCAGGAAGCTACAGCTATGAATCCAGACATGACAGTCGAGAAAATTGAGATCCAACAGCAAACACAATAAAACTCCACTTACCTACAGCACACATAACCTTTTTCTAAATGAACTTATAATATTATTTTATACAAAAAATATTTTTATTTAATGTAAAGAAAAATATAAACAAAAATGTTTTATATTATATTTTAAGCATACAATTAAAATAGCCTTTAAATTACTTTTTAAATACATTACAAATAAATGAAGAACATTGGACGTTATTTGTTTTTCAATAAAAAAAGGAGGACTCAGGATACATCCACGGCAAACACAAACATAAAGAAA
Organism: Portevinia maculata; assembly: GCA_949715645.1. NCBI lineage: Eukaryota > Metazoa > Arthropoda > Insecta > Diptera > Syrphidae > Portevinia > Portevinia maculata. Next base: position 101,825,165 of record OX454525.1, read on the forward strand.
TGAATGAAATACAAATTCAACTTAAAGTACCATTTTACAACTAAAACCATTAAATATATATAAAATAGTTCAAATACATAAAACAACAACAATTCACACTCTCCCCACCATTAATCCTTACACGTACTGTACTTTTTAATATATATATATAAACACATGTTAAAGTGCTAAAAATTCAATAAAACAAAAAATGTATATTTAATGTATATCACCTTCAGTGTTATTTAAAAAAAAAACGTGTATACATGCGAGTACAATATTAAATGTTTGGCATAGCAAAAACAGATCTAATATTTATGACTACTAAAAACAAAATAAAAATGCCTTATCAAATGTAAAAGAAAAAAATATTGTAATTCCCTGTGAACTTATTAAAAAAAGGAAAGTTGTTTGTAATGCTTACTTTTACAGACAACTTAAACAAATAAATAAAAGTCAGCAAAGCATATGTGTTCAATTTGAAACTTGACTAAAAATGAACTTTAACCTTAAGAATATCTATAAAAAGAAAAGCAAAAAAACATTTTAAATGTATAAACAATCTAAATGTGAGCATTATTAAGAAAAGAATTTAATTAATAAATGTTAGCATTTTTATATGTCGTAGCATAAAGTAAACACTTGAATATAATACTTAACGGCAGTAGGTTTGTTTTGTATGTGACTTTTTATTTTGTGGAACTTGATGTGGAACTTCTTTTAATTAATGCATTTTTTCATTTTTATTTTATTCAAGAGAAGGAATATTTTTTTAATAATTGGCAGTGGTCTTGCTGTTATTCGATATATTGGAAAGAAGAGCAGCACATGAAACACCATTATTTTATTATGCATGCCATAAACAACTAAAGAAAACAGCGTCACTCGTAGAGATGTACCTATAAGCATCGTGATTACGACCTAAAAAAAGCATGCAAGTTTGTTTTTCCATGTACGTTCCACAAAATAATTCATTCAAAAAAAGATAGTTTAGCATTTCTACGAAAATTACGCCCAATTCATATCCACAATTTTTTTTTAAACAATAATATTACGCATCCTCTTATTTCGTATCGTAGGCTTAGTTGCAGTGAGCATATGTATAAAACCGAGCAAAATTTTCCTCCTCTGAACTCTTAATTAAAAAAAACGGTAAAAATACAGATTGAATATGTATTGTAAGGTTTTTTTTCAAAACAATTTGTGTTACAACTAAAGAGCTTTTAAAGTTTTATTTTGTTTTCTTATTAAAATAACTTATTTTATTTGTTTTGTTTTGTCTAACACATTCCATTTATTTTGTGTCTTTAGTTATTGTTTTCGTTAATTTTTAAAGCTGAAAATATTTTACTTTTTCTTGCATATATGTATTAATATATAGGTACATGCGTTTTGCTTTCTTGTGCTGTAATTGCTGTTTTGGATTTCGAAATATTGTTAAAAATGTGTATTCTAAAACTTTTAAAAAATCATACATGTATAATATTATTTTATACTAGTTTTATAATTACAATTTTTGCTTATTCAATTACAAAACTTGTACAATAAAACTACAAGCAGAAAAAAAATAATAAATAAGATATGTTGTTTGTGCATTTAAAGTTGAAGTAATAAAATTTGTAAGCTTTTGATTTTATCTTTTAAATTCTGCACATTTTTTATAATAAAAACAGTTTAAACATCACAACAAATGATAACATTTTGTTTGCAATTACAAAATATAACGAACATTAAAAGATTTTAAATGTAAAGAAGTTATGGCGTTCTCTTTTTTTAATGATTGAGATCAAATATATTTTACAATTTTACAATGCTTTATGATAAACACTGAATAAAACTTAAAATAAATACATTTGATTTTTTTAATTTAATTTAAATTCCGTTATAAGGGTAGTACCCAGGTGTGCAAGTGCTATTCATTGATATAGGCTCAAGGTGTCGTGTTATTTTGAACCCCACAGGATGACCAGTAGGGATGCCATAAAGTGTAGGGGCTAGGAAAAGGGATTTTTCAGTACCCTTATCATGTAATAGCTACACAGCGCAAGCGTGTATTAAACTACGATTAGAAAAAAGAAGAGATACCGATGCACGTTGGTTTTAAATGTTTGTAGGTTATACATAATGTGAATGAAATATAGAGCGTTGAAGAGTTTTCCACATTCGTGTCGTACGGCTGAGGAAAGATTCCTTGAACTTCACTGTATAATAATACAGAATACAGGCTTGAGGGTGAACTGATAAGCATTCTTTGCATGGCGGGTATTGCAGTTGAAATGTTCAAGCGGTGCAACTGGCTATTTCATTTGAGCACTTATGGTGGAAATAACGATAAAGTAAGGCAAGACAGGAGGCGTTACGACGATGACAATCGATCTCGCGATGTCTCGTTCGCCAATGAGTTTTATCGCGCTTTTTTGGATCCTGTCAAGTAGCTGCAAATAAGTTATTGGTACACCAGACCAGATATTAGAGTTGTACTCGAGCTTGGGCATGCTGGGGCTAATAAACGCCTTTTAAATTGCAGCTAGATTAGAAGGGGTGAAATATTTCTTACATCGCTTAAGGAAGCCTAGACATTTCGCGACATCGAATAATGGCAGTGTGTGCGGGTTTTGCTTTAATGACAGAAGACAGCATTGCGTTTTAGAAGCATTAAATTCCACTCTATTGGTTGTATCCCACTGAATTATGCTGTTAAGATCGTAATTTAATGAGCTTAACATACGTTGCTGTTGCAGTTGCACATCCGAAGAAAAGGAGCTTGATGCCAAACTCTGTCAAATGCCTTTGAAATATCAAGCGCAACGATCTTACTTTCACCACCTTGGTGAAGAGATTGGTTCCACTTTTCGGTTAGATATGTCATAAAATCACCACTGGACCGGTTGCTGCAAAAACCGTACTGCCGTTCATTAAAAAGTTTTCGGGATTTGAGATATTTCATTAGCTGACGGTTGATCAGCATTTCCATGACCTTAGAAAGAAGGGACGTAAGTGTAATTGGTCGATGGGAGGAGGGGAAGGTTTGGACAAATGCTGTTTTCCATCTCCTCGGAAAAAGCCCTGAAGAATACGACAGACAGAAAAGCTTACGCAGTGGTTTTGCCACCGTAGAAGAACACCTCTTCAGAACGATAGTGGCAATACCATCTGGACTAGCGGATTTGTGTATGTCAAGATCTCGAACTACTCTAGTCACTGTATGAGTGCGAAAATGGATTGGTCCCATGGAGTATTCTACGCACTCGAGTACAGGGGGAGATAAAAAACAATCTGGGAGCTAACAGCTGGAATGTCATTGCAAATAAGTGTCGGGATAGATGACGATGCCGAATTCTTGATGTTTTTAACAAACGACCAAAAGTTTTTACTACCCGTGGGACTTTGTAGTATTTTTTGAATCAGATTTTGTTCGTAGGAGAATTTGACATGATGAATAAGGGTATTGCAGTCATTTCTGGCTCGTTTAAACTTTTTCCGGTTTTCCTCAGATGGGTTGGACTTATAAGACCGAAAGCTTACCTCTTTTAACCTGATGGCCTCTTTGCAGCTCGAGTCACACCACGCTCTTGCCTTGGGTTTGATACTTTTTATCCGGTTAAGGATAAAGCATTTCATACCCAGTCAAATCATGTTCGTTATCGTATCAGCAGCAGCATCCACGTCGCTGTCGAGGAAGCACATCGACCAGTTAAAACTCTAAAATACCGTATTGCCATAGGGTTCTTTTAGAAGTTGGTTCTTTAACTTTGTGACCGGAGAACGAGAAATTCGCTGATATGACACAATGGTCTGACGAACCTATTTTTCTGGGTGAGGACGGACAAACAAGTCCAGTGTGTTGGCGGTTTGACTTCGTATGTCCGGTATTCGTGTTGGCTCGTTTACAAGCTGAGTCAGATTGTTAACCTCAGCAAAATTCTCAAAATACCTTCCTTCAGGTGTTGTCTGTTAAGAATGTCGAAGCCAATACAAATTGTGTATATTGAAATCACCCGCAATGACGATTTCAGTACGAGGATAAAGGGTCACAATTCTCGTGATGGAACCAGACAGTGCATCCAACTCATTATAAGTTGAATGTCTGTCCAAAGGGCGCTTCTGTAAATTAATCAGTAGTGGATTAATTGCCTACGGACATGAAATTTGAGACAAATGAAATTAAATTCCTGATTGGAACATTGACCATATTGAGGCTGCAGTTGGTAGGCTACGTCACTACGTACCTATATAAACGGCTAGACCGCGATGGGGAAGAATAATGGCACTTATTTGTACCCAGGTAGACTAAACTCTGTTAAATCAGAGCCAACGCTAACCTGGTTTTCATTAAGTGTCCAAACACCTGGTTTGTTTTATAAAGCATAGGCGAACCTACAATGAAAAAAAGTGTTTTCTCAACCCACGAATGTTACTGACATCCACTACAAGATTCCTAGATAATACAAAATACAAATGTAAATGAAAACACAAACTCCGACACTACCTAAGCAAAAGCCGTGCATTTAAGATCTGCGTTAGATTTCCAAAACAATTTAGCGCAGGTGTTATGCCCGTACAGTAATTTGTTTTGGTTCGTAAAAAAAACAGCTCACGACCCGCTATCCGTCTCTGCCACTATCTGCCTCTACCCACCCATTACAAGTGCACTCACGAAAATCATACGGCACCTGCAATAGTCAAGCATCAAATGTACGGTGGAATACCCAACGCTGTGGATTTGTTTTTGCTTTTCTTTTTTTCAGCACTGGCACTATGTGATTTTATTATTTTTTTTTTCACACACTGCTCAATTTTGTATGTTTTTGTCGAGAACTGTGCTGGCGAAGCGAGGCGATTGCTGTTTGTCGGTTGAGGGAAACCGAAATTGCGATTAAAAAGTAAAATGCGTCCGCACGAAACGGGAGGCAATCAGCAACTTAATGACTTACAAGGAAATTAAAAATTTCTTGAAATAAAAGCTAAACGTAGTGTAAGATGTAGTCTGTCGGTTCGCTATAGTGTCGGATTTAAATCTTTATAACATAACGCACACGACCCGAGTGTGTATGTATGTGTATGGGATCATGACGTAATCTCGAATGACAAAAATCTCGAATGCAAAAAATCTCGAGAAACACATTTTTTATCTAGAATGCAAAAATCTCGAATGCATAAGAATTTCGAATGGACAAAAATCTCAAAAGACGATAGGTATCTCGAAAAAAAAGTTAATTCGAAATTTTTTCTTACCTAGCTATTTAAAGAATGTAAACTTAAAGAAAACGCATTACATATTTAGTTTATTAAGCAATTTATTTTTTTTGGGAAAATAATAACAAAAAATCAATATTTGTTGGTAAATATAAAAATCATTATAAAAAATATCAAAAACAAACAAAAAAGTTTGAAATTCATAAACATAGCTATGAATGCATATGTAGGTACAACAAAAAGGGATGAATTATTATGTTATAAGCTCGAGCTGTACGCAAGACTCCTAAGGTACTCCACATAACTCCTCTCCTCTTTTTAGTCTAGTACTTTTAAAATTTGTTTTTCTTTTTTTAAATACTCCCGTCAGTCAATCGTGGATGTTAAAGAGCAGTAAATAATCTCGAATGAATATATTAATTTTTGAGACAATGGTGACAATTCGCGCGAATTGTAACCATTGTCTCAAAAATTAATATTGTTGCATGTTTGCTTGAACTGTGTCATTAATTAGTCAACTACGCCATCTAGTAGAAAGTGGCCATATTACCGATTTTGGCAGCATTGGAATAGCAGTTTGAGTAGCTGTGGTATAACTTGGTATGTTGCTCTCGAACCTTCTGAACTTAACGAACCTTCTCAACGAATCTGGAAATTTCGAGAGGTGTCACTAGGAGATATAAATAGATGTCGCAGGAGCACCCAAGACATTCTAGTTGTGAACCGCGATAAAGAAGGGCGATAGATGACAGTAGTGAAAAGTGTAGAGAATATTGAATAAGAGAAGTGATTGTTTATTTAAAGTGATTAATTGTGAAAGTGAATTGTTGGATTAAATAAGTGAATTATTAGAATAATAATCAAGAAGTAAAAGACATTGAAGGAGAACTAATAAAGATTAATTAAATAGAATTACGTTTTATCTTTTCGAATCCTAGCCTGGATGTAACATTGGTGTCAGAAGTGGGATAAAACGTATTCAGTGTGAAATTAAAGTGAAGTGAATTAAAAAAAAAAAAAATGGGCCGCACATTAAAATTACTACAGCTCAGTATTCCGCAGTTTAAAGCTGAATTGGAAAAGCGGAATCTCTCCACAGCTGGAGGAAAAAGTGATCTTGTGCTTCGACTGCAGGAATCTGTTGAAAACGAAGGAGAAAACCCCAAGTCCGTTTTGTTCGACGTAGCAGAAGAACAAGTAAGTACAAGCGTTGATATGACTGCTATGATGGAATTACTTCTGGCCAAGTTAGATGAACAGAAGAATTCTATGGACTCTCAGTTCAATGAACAGAAGAATTCTATGGACTCTCAGTTCAATGAACAGAAGAATTCTATGGGCTCTCAGTTCAAGGAACAAAAGAATTCTCTAGAACAACAGAAGAATTCTCTAGATTCCAAATTGCAATCAATGGACTCTAAATTTGATGAACAGAAGAATTCTCTAGATTCCAAATTGCAAGCAATGGACACTAAATTCGAAGAACAAAAGAATTCCATAGTTGCCGCCCAAAAGAGCGCTGTGGAAGATTTTAAAAATGTTCTCGAAGGAAAACTCGAAGAAATTGACCAAAAGTTCGAGAAGGTTGAAACCAAATTCGACGAAATCGATACAAACATCCAAGTTCTCGATGTAGCTAAAGAGCTCGAGAAAGTGAAGAAGCAGAAGGCTCGAGAAAATTCTGCGGACTGCCCGAGAAGGAAAAAGATGCAGCCTCCTGTTTTCGATGGTCAAACATCATGGCCAATTTATAAGAAACAGTTTGAAGCAGCTGCAATGGCGAACAGCTGGGACAACGAGGAAAAGTCGATTGCGCTAACGCTCGCACTAAGAGGTACAGCTGCGGAGTTACTCCAAACCGTCTCAGAAGAGAAGCAACACAACTACGACGCCCTGGTCAAGGCTATAGAGATGCGCTTCGGTGATGAGCATATGCAGCAAGTGTACAGGGTTCAGCTACGCAGTAGAGTCCAGAAGAGGGAGAAACACTTCAACAGCTGCAAGCAGATATCGAACGTCTGGCACATTTGTCATATCCTAATGCTGGTGAGGTTCTCATCAATGAAATGGCTGTGGATGCGTTTATCCAAGCCATTGAAGATAGACAACTGCAAATGGCTGGAAAGAGAACTCTCGCTGAGGCCCTAGCATTTGCCTTGACAATGCAAGCTGCTGATCAGGCATCGCATGTGTTCCACCGCGTAAGGGAAATGACAGCCGTTGAATGTTCATGCCAAAGAGCAGACATCGTAGACCGGAGCAGAGATAACAGGGGTCAAATGCGCTGCTGGAACTGCAACAAAATGGGGCACCTACAGAGACAATGCAGAGCTCCACCCAGACAAGGCAGTTGTCCACATTGCGGGCCTAGGAGGCGCAACGAAGAAGCATCTGGCAGATATAGCTTCGCAGAACGAGCAATCGGGAAACGTGTAAGGGGCAGCTTCTCGGAGCAGAAGTGGGTTTCCGGAATCGATGACTCCAGGACCACAATTCAAGTCTCCCAAACCAAACAAGGAAACCAGAGTTTAACAGTGGAAGCCTATATCGGTCAAAATAAGTGCGTGGCAGCCATCGACACCGGTGCCACCGCTTCCATTATAAGGAGGGACATCGTCCGTCAGTCTTGGTTGCACAACACCAGCAGTTACTGTCTGAAAACAGCAACAGGAGCGACAGCGAAAGTGTACGGAGATATCATGCTAACAATAAATTTGGCAGGATTAGCATTCTCCCACGCTTTCTTAGTAGCTGATATATGTGACGAATGCATCATTTGAATCGATTTCATTAAGGCGAATGATGTCGTATTGGACTTTGGTATGCAAGTACTCAAGTATCGAAACGTAGAGATTCCGACGGTGTACGGGAAAGAGAACGCCGCATCCCTGAGGACAGTCACTAGTGAGGACGAGGTCCTACCACCTTCTTCAGAGACAATAATTCGGACAAAGCTGGAAGGTGATCCTATGAGCCACCGATTCTCTCTAGTTGAGCCAAAAGACAACCACTACCGAAACTGCGTGGTTGGAAAAGTGCTTGTCGAGCAGAAGAACAATATTGTTCCCGTACGAGTTCTTAATGCTGAACACAAAAGCGTCAAATTGAAGCAAGGTGAGGTGGTTGGGAAGTGTGTACCGGGTACTGAAGTCTACCGAAATATTCATCCGATATCCAGCGACCGCATGAAGACGAGGTACGATACAAAAGCGACCACCACAGGATTCCAGGAAGGAGATCTGGTATGGCTATACAACCCTCATCGCCGAAAAGGTATGTCACCTAAACTACAGCAGGATTGGGAAGGACCCTATAAGATAGTGAAGCGCATCAACGATGTTGTCTACCGGATCCAGCGAGGAAGAGGCAAGCTAAAAGTTGTCCATGTGGATCGTCTCCATCGCTACCATGGGGAAAATATTGACGTGCTTGTTCGGGACGAACAAGTTTAAGAGGGGGATATTGTTGCATGTTTGCTTGAACTGTGTCATTAATTAGTCAACTACGCCATCTAGTAGAAAGTGGCCATATTACCGATTTTGGCAGCATTGGAATAGCAGTTTGAGTAGCTGTGGTATAACTTGGTATGTTGTTCTCGAACCTTCGGAACTTAACGAACCTTCTCAACGAATCTGGAAATTTCGAGAGGTGTCACTAGGAGATATAAATAGATGTCGCAGGAGCACCCAAGACATTCTAGTTGTGAACCGCGATAAAGAAGGGCGATAGATGACAGTAGTGAAAAGTATAGAGAATATTGAATAAGAGAAGTGATTGTTTATTTAAAGTGATTAATTGTGAAAGTGAATTGTTGGATTAAATAAGTGAATTATTAGAATAATAATCAAGAAGTAAAAGACATTGAAGGAGAACTAATAAAGATTAATTAAATAGAATTACGTTTTATCTTTTCGAATCCTAGCCTGGATGTAACAATATATTCATTCTAGATTTTTGCATTCGAGATTATACTTTCGAGATTTTTTTTCAAGATTTTTTCAATTCTAGATTTTTGTTTTCGAGATTTTTACTTTCGAGATTTTTGCTTTCTGGATTTTTGCTTTCTAGATTTCGTGGTAAACCCATGTGCCCATATGCTGTTGGGATAGGACTAGGAGGTGAATGTGGTATTGCTCGAGCTTCCTGATGGCTTACCTGAAGTAAAACTACGCCGTATCAACCAATGGAGAGCTGGACATTCACAGAGAATGTGCTCAGAGGTTTCCTCGTCCTCCATGCAGAACCTGCATTCTGGTTCCGGAATTAGTTACATTTTGTTGAGATGGCCGCAGTGGCCAGTGAGAAAGCTCACCAGCTTTCTAATATTTTCTTTATCTAAGGTCAGGATTTCATTATAGGAGCAGGGCCTAATTAATCGTTTGGATTATCTTAAGCCAGCGACACTTTTCAAACGTTAAAGACGAAGCTCTTGTTCCCATTCTTTGATTAGCCATAAAGCAGCAGCCCAATTGCCTCTGTAATAAGGTTCTGGTCCAAAGAACACAGATTCGGATCCAAGATAAAGATTAGTCAAATAGAATACAGATTTATCTTTTCGAATTCTAGTCAGAATGTAAAACTTGACGGCGCATCTAGCAGCCGTCTTCCTAATGAAGATTTGTAGAGGTGAGAGCGCAATAATAACGTCAAGCGTTACTGTTGGGCAGGTGCGCGTACGACCTATTATACCGAGACAGATAATACGTTAAGTTTCTGAAGCTTGTTTGCCATTATTCCTTCAAGTACTGTCGGCCACCGTACGATGTACGGTGATAATGGGTCTTAAATCATAATATACAGCCCGTGTATTATTTTGGGTCTAAGACCCCAAATACTTGGGTACAGGCACCTACTGACTAGTCTGTGTAGACTGCCTAATATACTGTCGATGACTAGTGATCATAAGAAGGGGAGAGTACCCCTCCTACCTATCTACCTCAACTCTGTAGATGGGACTGGCCAACGACACGCGGCTGTTCTCAAACGGTTCCCCATCTACATACTAACCGCGCCCAACGTCGTTTAATTGCGGTGATCTGACGAGAACCGATTAACTAGACGTGGTAGAGTCGTTGGTTATGCCTCTGAATATAATCAAAGTAAAATCGTACGATAGACCTCCTTACGACAAAGTCAGAGTCAAATGAACACAAAAAAAAACCAAACAGCTGAATGAAATGATGGAAAACAATTGCGAATTTGCATGGCGGGAAATACGTTCTTCGCGGATATTTCCTAAAAAGTTTATAACAAAGCCAATTTTCAGAAAAAAAAAGTTCCGGAACTAAAAAGGAGTATCCAAACCACGTTTTCGAATATTAAAAAGTTAACATTATAATATGATTGTGTACAAAAAATAAAACTGAAAAAGTGAGAATCGCGTAATTGTGGAAAAAAATGTTTTCGGAATACTAAAAAGTTATCAATATACATATTAAGATTCTGTACAAAAAATAAAAGTGAAACCGTGACAATCGCGTTGTGGCAAAAAAATATTTTTGTTTGGAAGCAAATAAGTTGAAAAATTTTCTGAACGTACATTTTAACTTTTTATTCAATTTTCGGTGATTATGTTCACTGTTTATATTGCTTTTTTACTTTAACATACTTTCTCAAGTTTTTTCTCTGTAATGTGTTACTTTTTAACGTTCAATAGCTGCTGTTTCACTTAAATATTCACTTCATTAAGAATAACAATGATTATTCCATACGAATTGTGCATATTTCTGCAATTTTATCATTCAATTTGCTTTTGACGTTTAAGAAAGGGATTCGGCACTTCAGAAAGAGATAGCTGGTGAAAAGGTCTATCGTGAATTCCACACGAATCTCAAATTTAAAAGAATCTCTCAGAGACGTCAAAGCTGGGCATGTTTATACAAGGGTAGCTAGCTGTTAAACATCATCGCATCGTTTTGAAATAAGATAAATAAAAACGAGTTATGTTCGAATTAATCTTGATAATGTTTTATTTTGAGAAAGTAAAAGGCCGGAACAAGAAGAAGACAACTGATACAATGAAAGAAAGAGTACGGAAAAGTGATTACAGTGTGGGGGGAATGTTTAAAGAAAGTTAAGATTTTATTTTAAATACCTCCACTTAAAGCTGACTTTAAATTAGCTTTCTTGAAAAAATCAATGAAAATGAAAATCACAAAGATTGTAGTGAAACAAACACATCAAGCGTTTCTATTTTTTTCATTTAGAGCTGAGCACTGAACACAGCTTGAGCAAGTAGACCAAGCGTGCAGCTACCATTTGATTAGAAATCTTGTTTATTTTTGAAATCAAAATTATTTTATTAAATTGTATTACAGTCTATCCTTGGCTGTATTCAACTGCTTGATCCATTTATTCTGAATTTATAGAGCGCGCTCTGATCAAGCGCTTAACAAAAAAAGTGTGTGAGCCACGCTGCACTCACGGTATACTTGATGTGTAAACATGTAGGCACAGTTGCGTAATAGCTACCTAATTTGTTATCTAGCTAACGCCATAACTAAGTAATTAACGTAGTTAAATTGCGCTAAAAATGCAATCGATTTGGTGGTTAGCTATCATAATAGGTCCGTTCGCGTACTTTATGTATAGAAAAATGAAAAGTGTCAAATCTACAAAATCGAGAGAGAATCCTCTCATTTCTAAGAAAAGTACGCGAACGCTTTTGTGTAAAAACTTTTTATTTTGGCTTGAAAAGAAGCAACAGCTGTTTTTTTTTTGCTGGCAAACTCATAGGATTTCATCATTTGACAGTTTTCATTTTCTTACCAGCCGAAATTCTGTGTGAAGAAAAATGAACGAAACTACATTTTTCTTTCGTTCATCTTTTTATCCTTTTCTCAGTACGCGAACGCGTTTGTGTAGTTTTGCACGAAAGTTTATATAAATTTACGTGTGCATATTAGTTCGCGAACGGACCTAATGACAACTAATTTTTGCTATTAGCTTGTAGGCACGAGTGTGTGCACAGAATTATTATCCACAGTAAAACAATTAATTTATTTAATGTACGTATATTTAATTATTGAATATTATAAAAACAATGAAACAATGAAACAACTAACTCGAAGAACAAACACGAATTCCTTCATTTTCTTTTCTCTCTGGTGCCGTTCAACTTTTGTTTTGAATTTCTCGTTGTTGTTCGTTGCGACATCTATGATTAGTGTGTGGCTCCAAGGAAATGCTTTCTCGCGTAGCCAAAGTATTTCGAGGTCGCCACATGACTCCCCCTCCAGTGACGAAGTCACGATGAACTGGCAAATGTTACTTTTTGTTTCACAGCCGTTTTATTTTTATCCAATTGATTTTTGTTTTTCAGATTCTTCAGTGAAGTTGGATTTTTGTTGACATCTGGATGAACGTCTGGGATAAAATCGACATAGATGTGAGCTGGTTTCAAACGGTCTACCGAAACATTTAATTTTCTGCCATCTGCATTAATTGTGAAGAGTCGATTACTGATTCGGTGGATTATTGGATGTGGACCTGTGTATGGTTGTTGCAGTGGTTTCTTCACAGCATCGCAGCGTAGGAACACGTGTGTACATCTGTTTAAATCTGGCGAAACAAACATTTTTTCTTTTGCATGGTTTGCAGTTGCTGTAGGACGGAATTTGCGCATCGCTTCTCGGTGTTTCTCAACGAAAATCTGTGGATCTGGAACAAAGTTATTATTCGTAAAGAACTCACCAGGAACTCTGAGATAAGTTCCATAAAGCATCTCTGCTGCGGAGGCCTTGATGTCCTCTTTGTATGCAGTTCGCAATCCCAACAACACTGTCGGAAGAGCATCAGTCCAGTTCGTTTTTTCATGGCACATCAGGGCGGCTTTCAGTGAACGATGCCAACGTTCAACAAGTCCATTTGAGGCTGGGTGGTAGGGTGATGTTCGTATCCTCACCGTTCCAATCATGTTGATCAGTGCGTTGAACAGTGCAGACTCAAATTGAGTTCCCTGGTCGGTGGTTAATGTTGTTGGCGAACCGAAACGAGCAACCCAGTGCGTATAAAACGCCGTGGCCACTGTGTCCGCATACATGTCCTGTAGAGGTACTGCTTCCACCCATCTACTGAAGCGATCGATCATAGTTAGGCAATACCTATTGCCTTTGCAGAGTGGCAGCACAATGAGGTCTATGTGGACATGCTGGAAACGGTGCTCTGGAACTGCAATTGATTCCGGGATAAGCCTCGTATGTCGATGAACTTTGGATCGTTGGCATTGGATGCAAGTGCGTGACCACTCCAATGCGTCTTTCCTGATGTTTGGCCAAACGTACTTCTCTCTGAGTTGTCGACTGGTTGTTCTTCCGCTTGGATGAGAAAGACCATGGATGGATTCAAAGGCCTTCCGTCGCAGGGAAGCTGGTAGATATGGTCGAATCATATTGTCGGAAACATCGCAGTAAATTTTAATTTCAGGTTCCAAAGTGAGTTTCTTTAACTTGAGCGATGAATTTTGTTGCTTCAGGATTGATTGAAGTTCCACATCGAGTAGCTGAGATAAATGAAGTTCTCTCAGATCAAATTGGATTGGCATGGTTATCGAATTGAGTCGCGATAATGCATCTGCTACTGAGTTGTCGTCGCCGGGTAGGTAAACAATGTCCGTAGTATACTGCGATATGTAGTCTAATTGCCTTAGACGACGTTGCGGGGCCTTGTCCGAAATCTGCTGGAACGCATATATGAGCGGCTTGTGATCCGTTTGCACGACAAAGTGTCGACCGTCCAAGATGTGTTGGAAGAATCGGATAGCTAGGTATATTGCCAGCAACTCGCGATCATATGTGCTGTAGCGACTTTGTGCAGGTGACAGTTTGCATGAAAACAGTCCGATCGGTTGATATTGGTTATTTTGTTTTTGTTCCAATTTGGCACCAACTGCGATATCAGAAGCATCCGTTGTTAGGACAAGTGTAGACTTCGGATCGATGTGGTTGAGTAGTGTAGCATGCTTGATACTGTCCTTGCATACATCGAAAGCTTCTTCCGCCAAAGGAGTCCAGGGAACGGGTCGATTGTCGTTTTTCTTGGAGTCCCTGATGAGTCCATTCAACGGTGCTTGAATATGGGCACAATTAGGGATGTATCGTCGGTAGTAGTTAACGACTCCAAGAAAACGACGTAGTTCCATGATGTTGGATGGCTTTGGATAGTTCGATATGGCCTCAACTCTGGCTTCAGGTGGTCTGCATCCGGCTTGGTTGATTGTATGTCCAAGGTACGTAACCTCAGACTTCCCAAAAATGCACTTCCTGATGTTGATGATAAGTCTATGTTCGTGGAGACGTTGTAGAACTATACGGACGTGTTGGCGATGTTCTTCCTCTGAGTCGGAGGCAATGAGGATGTCGTCAACGTAGCAAAAAACGAAATCTAGTCCACGTAGGACCATATCCATGTGCCTTTGGAAAGTCTGAGTTGCGTTTTTGAGTCCGAATGGCATGACTACAAACTCAAACAAACCAAAAGGCGTGGTCACCGCAGTTTTTTGGATGTCGTCAGGTGTCATCGGGATCTGGTAGTATGCCTTGTCTAGATCCAGTATCGAGAAGCAGCTTTTGTTGTTCAACTGTTCAGTAAAGTCCATGATGTGAGGAATGGGGTAGCTATCTGGTTGTGTTATGGAATTCAGACGACGGTAGTCACCGCAGCATCTCCAACCGCCAGTCTTTTTTTCCACAAGATGAATGGGGCTAGCCCAAGGACTGCTGGATAGACGGCAGTAACCCTTCTTTTGAAAATCCTCGAATTCAGCCTTGGCCTGTTTCAGCTTGTCGCCGGAGAGTCGTCGTGGTCGTTCGGACACTGGTTGGCCCGTGGTTACGATGCAGTGTTGCACGATGTTGACTCCTGATTTTGGATCAGGTGCGTTGTTGTTGGCCAGAACGAATTCGTTGACGAGATTTATGTATGGTTCAGGACCACTGATAGTCAGAAGTTTTGACAAATCACTGGTATGAATCTCGCCTTGCACCGTTAATGATGTTGTTTTGTCTATGACACGTCTGGCTTTCAAGTCAATGACAAGTCCGTAGTGTGCGAGCAAGTCTGCGCCAATTATTGCTGTTTTGACATCTGCAATAACGAACGGCCAAGTGATAGCTCGCCGGAGACCAAGGTTGAGTGTGATGATCTTCTCGCCGTAGGTGTGAATCGGTGAGTTATTCGCTGCCAGGAGTGTTATTTCCCCTCTGTTGTTTTTGCAGTCCCTGGAACGAGGTAAGACACATATAGTTGATCCAGAGTCGAGCAAAAACTTTTGGTTTGTCTCCTTGTCGAAGATGTAGAGGCGGTGTTCCTTGTGGAATCTTTGACTGTTGCCGTCCGCCTCTGAGGACAACAGCTCACTTAGTTTTTTGCTTTGTAGCTGCATGGTTTCTTACACTTCCGGGCATCGCTGCCGAATTTCTCATGGAAGAAACACATTCCGTTAGGAGTTGATGCTCTTGAGAGCGATCTGTTATTCGTTGACTGTGGTCGAGACCTGCCATGGCTGTGACTGGTTTTCAGTGATTGCATAGCCGTCATTAGAGTTGACAGAGTGGACTCGATGGAATTTAGTCTTCTGTTCAGATCACTTTCAGCGTTGGTGGATTGTGGTATAGGGTCATCTTCATGAACATCAGTGGAGAAAACAGCGTGGGCGGATGTGTTATCAACGATTTTGTCTGCGATTTCAGACAACGCAGTGAGGTCGATTCCGTGACTGGCAGAAAGTATTCCACGCACATGACTGGGCATTCGTGCCATCCATAGAGTGGACAACATGTCGTCTGGAACATTTGAACCAGCCAGTCTTCGCATTTCCCTGAGGAGACTTGATGGACGTCTGTCGCCAAGTTCAAGGGTCGTCATCAATCTGTTCAGTTGCCTCTCCTTAGACTCGGTGAACCTAGATATGACTTGTTTTTTAAAAGCAATGTACTTATCTGTGTCCGGTGGTTTCTGCACTAAGTCTGATACCTCATTCAGCACTTCTGGGTCCAGTCCAGCGATGATGGCGTTGAATCGGCTGTTGTCGCTGATGATCCGATTATTGTGGAATTGCGCTTCCACCTGTACAAACCATAGCGCTGGATTAATTTTCCAGAACGGAGGAATCCTCAGGTTTTTGAGAGCATTGATTTCCTGGATCTCCGCATCGGATGGAGTTGGTGGTCCTGAAGAAGCGCCTGCATTCGTCCTTGTGTTTTGTTCGCCTTGCATACTTATATAAATATATATACAAGTGCAAGAGATAAAGTGCGTAGTTGGTTCGGCTGTTGCCAATTAAATAAATTTTTAATTGTTGTGGATCACGTCGGGGTCACCACTGTAGGCACGAGTGTGTGCACAGAATTATTATCCACAGTAAAACAATTAATTTATTTAATGTACGTATATTTAATTATTGAATATTATAAAAACAATGAAACAATGAAACAACTAACTCGAAGAACAAACACGAATTCCTTCATTTTCTTTTCTCTCTGGTGCCGTTCAACTTTTGTTTTGAATTTCTCGTTGTTGTTCGTTGCGACATCTATGATTAGTGTGTGGCTCCAAGGAAATGCTTTCTCGCGTAGCCAAAGTATTTCGAGGTCGCCACAAGCTATTAGTTGCAGGTTGTGTAACCAAGCTGGTTAGGTTGCCAAAGATAGTTGCGGATGACAACTAAAAGTTGGTTAGTTTTTACCTGTAGCTTTTTAGCTGCCTAGGTAATAACTAAATCAAAATTTTTTATTTTGCTATAATGGTGATAATTTATTGGGATTTTTTATGCATATTGCTTTTAAAATAAAAATTGATTGAATGTCCCTTTTATTTTACATCAGGTTATTTTACAAAGATGTCCTTGGAGTCACAATAAAGGTCCTTTAATCCCGAAAAAGGATATTTTCCCAAAATGTCTTTAGAAACGGCACGGTATATATGAGTTCAATGTTAGGTGCCTATCCTTTTTTCGGCTTTTAAGGACCTTTTTCTTGTTCCAAAGACCTCTTAGTCAAATAACATTGAACGCAGATATACCGTGCGGATTCTAATGACATTTTGGAAAAATATCCTGTTTTCGACTATTAAGGAGCTTTTGTGTTGTTGCAAGGACCTCTTAGTCAAATAACATTGAGCAGAGATATACCGTGCGGATTCTAATGACATTTTTGAAAAATATTCTGTTTTCGACTATTAAGGACCTTTTTTGTTGCTGCAAGGACCTCTTAGTCAAATAACATTGAACACAGATATACCGTGTGGATTCTAACGGCATTTTGGAAAAATATCCTTTCTTTGACTTTTAAGGACCTTTTGTTTTGTTGCAAGGACCTTTTAGTCAAATAACATTGAACACAGATATACCGTGTGGATTCTAATGGCATTTTGGAAAAATATCCTTTCTTCGACTTTTAAGGATCTTTTTTGTTGTTGCAAGGACCTCTTAGTCAAATAACATTGAACACAGATATACCGTGTGGATTCTAATGGCATTTTGGAAAAATATCCTTTCTTCGACTTTTAAAGACCTTTTTTGTTGTTGCAAGGACCTCTTAGTCAAATAACATTAAACACAGATATACCGTGTGGATTCTAACTGCATTTTGGAAAAATATCCTTTTTTCGACTTTTAAGGACCTTTTTTGTTGTTGCAAGGACCTCTTAGTCAAATAACATTGAACACAGATATACCGTGTGGATTCTAACGGCATTTTGGAAAAATATCCTTTCTTCGACTTTTAAGGATCTTTTTTGTTGTTGCAAGGACCTCTTAGTCAAATAACATTGAACACAGATATACCGTGTGGATTTTAACGGCATTTTGGGAAAATATCCTTTCTTCGACTTTTACGGACCTTTTTTGTTGTTGCAAGACCTCTTAGTCAAATAACATTGAACACAGATATACCGTGTGGATTCTAATGGCATTTTGGAAAAATATCCTTTTTTCCACTTATAAGGACCTTTTCGTTGTTCCAAGGATCTGTTAGTCAAATAACATTGAACACAATATACTGCGCGGATTTTTAGGAGTTTTTGAAAAAAAAAAATTTCGGGCTTGGACCTTATTTTGGTCCTCCAAGGACGACTTCATAAATAACCATATTACAGCTTAAAGTGACATTCTTAAATCGGGCATCGCTTACCGAAGTACAAATCGATATTTTTCCTCTTACTTTCAACTGATATACAACAAACTTCAAGCTATACAACCTCAATTATTCAAAACAAATCTACGTTCACACAACTTCCCGGTGTTTCGTAAGGACATAATAATCTCTAAAATTGAACATAATTAAAACTGGAAAATATATAACGAAATAAATAAAATAAAAAAAAAACAACGACACGCGGTTGTTCTCAAACGGTCACCCATCTACGTACTAACCGCGCGTGGTAAGAAAATCTGACTGTGACGCTGAAAATCTGACGATGACGGTGACGCTCGATATTTCCAACTAGCCCCTACCGAGAAAAAAGGTATTTACACATTGAAATTTGAAATTTCTTTTATTGAGACAAAATATATATCTGTTACAGTTTGTACATATTTCTGTTTTATGTGAGAATGCATATATATATATATATATATACATAGACAGCGGCTATAAAGTATGGCCTGCTTACTCGGATTTGAATTAATGTGATTGCCACTTGGCTAGTTTACATTTTATGTGATTGCTCTTGCTCCCGGAGCGATATGATGATTGAGAATTGATTTGTGGAACTATGGGATGTGGTATCCATTTCTGTAACAGGGTGAGTTAAGGCAGCCCTGTGTCTTTTGCTGGGTTTTTGCCACTGTTCGTTGTTTGAAGAAGCCTCAGATGTGGAGGCTTTGGGTGGATGCGCCTTTTGAGGCGGTTGTAAAAAAGCAATTACGTCAGCACCCCTGACGCACGTGGTGAGATCATCGTCCATTCGGTTCGTCGTTTGCTGCAATTTAATTAATTGTTGCGCAGCTTCCAGCGGCTGGAATCCAGCCTTTGTTTGCTGCTCCGAGGTGTTAGTGTTGTTGTTAATTTGTTGTATCTCACCATTTCTTTTGCCTTAATCAGTCGGCATGTTGAGGTTATGCGCGGTGCGGAATGGCGTGATGAACGAGTGTCAAGGTGGGCCACGCTGAGTTTTCTTGATAAATCCTGTTTATCATCGCTGGTGTGACGTTTGGTTTTGAAAAAACCTTTGTATAAATGCTTAGATAGTTTTTCTTATTTTCCACGGAAATTAGAATTTTTTTGAACTATTACTGCACGTGGCAAATGTACGAGGATGGCGGTCTCGCCGCATCCAAATCCAGTATAATCGGTGACAAAATATCCTTACTTTTCGCTTTGACAACGAATTTCCAAATACGAAAGAAAGATGAATATTGAAACTTAACTTATTTACAACTTTTACAGGGTAAAAAATATACTTTATGGACACAGAACAATTAAACGTTCATCTCCGTTTCGTATCTCGTGTCGACCGTCAACACACCAGAGGATTTCGTGTTCGAGTCTATTTACACATCAACGAGAGCAAAGATTTTCACACATCAAAAAGAAATACAGTCAAAAAACGCCCTTAAATCCTATCCATTTCAACCAATCAGCTGTTGAGACTAAGTAAGGCTATGGCGTACTGAATGCGCCAACACACTCTCAGGGAATGCGGCAATTCAATCGCTATTTCATATTAACCGTCATCAAAACGTCAACACATTATAAACAAAAAGCAGTGCTTAAATCATGAATTTAATAAAACTAAACGATATTAAAGCTATACCAGACATAATTCATGAGTACGTACCATCGCTGAAGGAAGGCACAATTTCGCTAGTGATTGACAATGGTAAAACTATATCCCGAAACTTAAATGCCTTACTAGAAAAGGTTTCTTTGCAGGATCTTATCAGTGCCGGGTTGGATGGAGTACTAACGAAGATCCTTTATTAGTTTTCCGTAATTTAATTGCGAAGCCAAGAAAAGATCGAACGAAAAAAGATGGCACCGAGGTAGTACTGAACCCTCCAATTCAAATTGGAAACGATATTGTCAACATTGAAGCGATGAGATTTCAACTGAAGACGCAGGTAACGTACATTTTTACGAGTTCCGAAGACTCGTGCAAATTTACTTTTTCTTAAAATACCTCGAAACCGAAATCCATTTCAGTTTGATCGGAACATCGTGACACATTTCCACAATCAGGAGCAAATATTTGACTACATTTTCACTCACCTGGGCATCAACAATGACGGAGGTGTTCCGCATCCGATTGTCATGACTGAACCACTGGGAAATCCAAATTATTCCAGACAACGTAAAATTCTGAAAACCTTTAAAATTTTGAGCTCTTTTTTTTTTAATTGTCTCTTTTTCAAACAGTAATGTCTGAACTGTTGTTTGAATGTTATGACGTTCCATCGGTTTGCTACTCTATCGATTCCATAAACAGTTTTAGATGGAATAACATCGGCTCTAACGGCCTTATACTGTCTTTCGGCTACCATACGACTCAAGTTATACCAGTTTTGGGGAACAGACTGATAGCGACTAAAGCACGACGAATCAACATTGGCGGTTACCACATTATCACGTTCCTGTTTCGCTTGATGCAGCTGAAGTACCCAGTTCATTTGAATGCCATAACAATCAGCAGAATGGAATCTCTTTTACAAGGTCACTGTTCTGTGTCAGTGGACTATATGGACAATCTGAAAAATTGGTCACTACCTGAGTACTATGAGCAGAACGTAAAGAAAATACAACTACCATATACCTTACCCACGCCAACAACAACAATGACTGCCGAGCAAAGATTAGAGAAGCGCAGAGAGTTGTCCAAGCGACTTACAGAGATTAAGGCACGCAAGAGAGAGGAGCAGCTATTCGAGGACGAAGAACAGATCAACATAATGGCAAACATTAAAAATCTGTACGAAACTGAGGACATGGTACGCTTCGCTGCAGCACTAAAGGAGAACGACATCGCGAATCTAGAAGAATTGGAGGTATATAAATCGTTTTCCATTTTATGTATGTCCTTAGTTAATTTTTATTTTATTTTTAGAAATTAATGTCAAGTGCTAAATCACGAATTGATAAAACAAAACATAAGATGCAAATGCCTCCGATTCCGGAGCAGCAAATAGTCATCCCAGATGAGAAGCTGGTTGTGGCTCCAACGCCACCTGCCAATGTATCAATAGAAGAATGGGTGGTTACTGCACGAAATAAGGTTTTTTTCTCACAGTTTTGGTGCTGAATACGAATCGATTGTTTTTTTTTTGCAGCGGACCCAGATTATAGAAAAGAAGCACACGAGAAAACAACGTCGACAGGATCTGGCCAAAAGACGCACCGCGGCAGCTCAGGAACGTATGCGTATTATCTCACAACTCGCACGTAAGGAGAAAGGTTCAGACAATTTTGGAATGCGCGATGAAGACTGGGACGTTTACAAGGTAATAAGCAAGGATTGTGAAAGCGATAGTGATGCGGAGAATGAGAAACTCTTGGAAATCGAAGATATTTTAAGGCACTATGATCCAATGTTCGAAGAGCCTATTGCAGTAATGGGCGGTGCAGCTGAGTACCATCAGGTAATGTAGTTTTTGTTTTATTTTTATAAGTTTGACGGTAAACTCTCGTTTACATCAAGTTGAAAGACCAGAATTCTAAAATCCATCGGGGTGATGAATGGAGACATACTCATAACATTATGCGGTATTCATTTCTAGGACTAATCTACTCTTGGGCTAACCAAAACATATATAAATTACAATGGAGGGAACGGATTAATTTTTGATCGATTTTACTGTACCCGATGTCGTGTAGGCTACAGAGGGTGTCCATTGTTCCCCAAAAGACGATCTCTATAAGTATGTGTTGAAACCAGGGTGGCGACGGTGTAGAGGTTAGTGTGCTGGCTTGTGACCCGTGCGGTGCAGGTTCAATCCCCATGGGGAACAACAACATATGCCACCCAATCACATGCCTCTACACCAAAAGGAGGATTTCTGCCTGGTAGTACAATGGACCGTTACCGAGTTGATCCATATCCCCAGGTCCACAATGTTCGCCTTGGTCACATTTGCCATGTGTCCAAACAAATCACTGTCGATTTCAGTCTTTCTTTTATCTGTGTAGAACTCTCTGGTAAGCCACGGAAGGGGGCTGCGATATTTTGATCAAATATGAAATGTAGTTTTTTTTTCATTGCTGATCTTACTGTCAGTCAGGCCCAGCTCTTGACTTAAACATTAAAAAACACTTTTGAATGTAACACCAAAGCGTCAAAAGCATTTGTGTCTGTTTTAATACAGACGTCTTATGAATACTACAATCAATTCGTCAACAAAGCACTCTCATTATATTTCCTAGATCCCCTGTATTTAAATTTCAGTTTCATAGAGCTGCTTTCGTCTCAGTTTAGTTTGGAGTACGTCATTTTCGTTGTACGTTATGTGCAAAGGAGGTATCAAAGCAGCAGCAACCATTCGACTTTCCGCGTTTAGGAAATTAAATGTAGCACAAGCCTGAAAGAGGAAAATTTCCATTAAGACGTACGTACTTGGGCAAAAAATACCTGTTCAGTGCGTAGTATTTCGACATTGATTTTATATTTCTTCATGAACTTGATAATTTTCACGGACAACTCGGCAGTTACATTTTGATCGCCAATACCAATAACCAAAACATCAATTTTCGGTTCTAATGCATAGAATATGCTCAGGCTGTCTTCATTTATTTCCTCGAAGGAACCTACGTTCCATGATAAGACGGATCTGTATACCATAAGGTCAGCAAAAGATGCCGTTTGTATTAAAGGGTGTATCATTACCTTGGAAATATAGCCATTGGGCCCATGATAACCATTTCATTGTTTAGTCGGAATCCATACTGACTGAATCCATTGATCATTAGTCCTAAATCGAGTTCTTTGTTGAGGATGTTGACTTTTGTTTTACCGTCCGCTTCATAGGCTGTGCCATAGAACCTTTTTGCGGAAATTGAAGGTATCAAGATTTTGGAAGTGGGAGTAATTCTACTAACTGCGGATAGTGCACGCAGCGCACGAAATGTGAATTGTGCCATTATAAAGAATGTATGAGAATTTTATTTAAATTACATAAACTTTTCTCGAAATAATTTGTTATTTGCATCGGCAAGTGTTTTGTTTTTTGTAACATCTGACAGCTCTCACCGCCGCATTCATTAAGACGTGGTTTTGTTCGATATAGAATTGAGGTGTAATACTACATGTTCATTAGGACAAAAAATGAACCCATTACTTGTCCCAATGAACATGTTTTATTTTGATATACATTTTTTCAACTTACTTAATGGTAAATCAAAAGTTATATACCGTAAAAAAACAATAATAATAGGTCTGTTCGCGAACTAATATGCAAACGTAAATTAATATAAATTTTCGTGCAAAACTACACAAACGCGTTCGCGTACTGAGAAAATGGTAAAAAGATGAACGAAAGAAAAATGTACTTTCGTAAATTTTTCTTCACACTGAATTTCGGCTGGTAAAAAAATGGAAACTGTCAAATGATGAAATCCTATGAGTTTGCCAGCAAAAAAAACAGCGGTTGCTTCTTTTCAAGCCAAACTTTGACGTTTTTCATCTTTTCACACAAAAGCGTTCGCGTACTTTTCTTTGAAATGGGAGGATTCTCTCAATTTTCGAGATTTGACAGTTTTCATTTTTCTACACATAAAGTACCTAATGACAATTTTGGAAAAGTTCGAAAACGCCTATGTACCATATGGTTGCGACAAATATTTATTCAATGTAATAGTACTTTGGACACGAAATTCATCATTTCATCTAAATCCAACATTTCGCCCGAAATGTTCATCATTGCAGCATTTCGAAATGTTGAATTGCTCCTCTGCATTTAGAAGTTTGTCAAATCGAACGAACCATTTAAATATCCTTATACGCCATTCAGCGCACAAAAAAAGTGGGTATAGACCACTTCACGAAGCTATCTCTTTCTGAAGTGCCGAATCCCTTTCTTAAACGTCAGAAACAAATTGAATGATAAAATTTCAGAAATTTGCACAAATCGTATGGAAAAATCATCGTGATTGTTAAAAAAGTGTATATTTAAGTGAAAACAGAAGCTATTGACTAATAAAAAGTACCAAATTGTAGAGAAAAAACCTGAGAAAGTATGTTAAAGCAAAAAAAAAACAATAAAACAGCGAACATGTTGACCAAAAACGATTGTGCAGCTATAAATATAGGACATTGTGAGCTGTCAACTTCCATAGTAAATTCGTCTGCGATTTCTGATGGCGGACATACTGCAACACATAGAGACGTAAAAATAATGAACTTCCAATACTCAGTTGGAAAGAAAACATCCGCCAAAATATTTATTCAAATAAAGGAAAAGATGGTCAAGCATTGTTTATTTTCAACGGCGCTAAATAACGTGCGGGGAGATTTAAATATTCTTCCCTTTCCTCAGTGTTACAAATAGCACATTTAGTAGTCCATCCGTATGCGGTATTTGGTTATCCGTGAAGTCTGTCGACAGATCAAACTGCGCTCAAACATAACGTCGAGGCAAAAGACTGCTATACTTATTGTAAAGCCAGGCTGTCATTAAAGCAGTCGATTCAGTCACTATATACTCTAAATTAGTACCTACTAGAACGCCGTAATGAGCTAGCCATGCTAATCCAGTTCAAGGTTACCTTGATCTAGGTTCCAGGGCACAGTATCGTACTGACGAAATTGCCAGGCAAGAATCAGCTCTCCACTGCTCACTAGCGGTACTAGTCCAAGTTCCGCTCGAAGAAGTTAATGCAAACATCATCTCAAAATTCCTCACGAAAGCCAACCTTAGATGGAGTAGGCTGACAACATGCGTCATATTCAGAAAGATGTGGCCAAACTACAAGGCAAAAACCATCGACCAACTATATTAATGCCTATATAGAACCCGAAAAGATATCGCTGGAATAACAGCGATCATCACGGGATACTGGCCTATAAGAGACCATGCGGCCAAACTAGGTATCCAATACATAACTAACTGCCGCAGTCGCAATGAAACAAGTGATAAACCCTAATTCACTATTTATGCGTCTATCCGGCACTATCTATGACCAGACTTTGAGCATTAGGAAACCCTTTTTTCAATTACACTCGAGGAAATCTCCGAGAAAAGTATTGAGGAACTAATTACTGTCTTGAACTTCACAGGTTGGAATTAGAGACTTCTCAGCACACGAAAATACCCAGGTTTACGTCAGTTTGTATTAACAAAACGGCACTCAGTGCTAATTGGTTTTTTTTTTGACAAACCGCCACACTTACCTACTTAGTTGAAGGAGTTCACCTCAAAGTCTACCACCGTCGACAATCTCCCCAATGCTTAGATCGTTCCGGCCGGAAGTAGTTGTTTTCTTCCAAGTTGTGTCATTGGCGACCATAAATTGTTCTGTGTTGTGATTCGACTTATAGTTATCCCTTGACCGCAGATCGGCCTTTTCAACGAGCTGATACAATTGGTCTCCAACTTTGATATTCCTCTGCATAGAGATTAACCTAACCATTAACCCCGCCAGCTGCTTTTATTATATATCGCCCTAAGAGCAACCTTTTTTGGGAGGCGATCGTTTGGCATGTTCATCACTTTTAGGATATAATCAATTCGGAGCTTTAATGTTTAAACGTAAAGTGGAGGCAGGTAGATGGAACGTTATTTTGCTATAGAATCCTAAGTAAGCTTCTCAACGGCGTCATTATTATTTAATATCCCCAACCCCAAACTTGTGCTGCCTGAAACAAAATAGTTTCGCCTCACGGCGTTATGGAAGTGCAACTGTATGTAGTATGTATGCGAGTTTTGTTTCTGAAAATATATATTCGCTACCGATACGTTCAAGAAACATATAAATAGCGGATAATTTCTTTTTCAAAATAGTTAATTGATTCCTTTTCTAGCTCCATGTCGGCGTTGAATCCATTCGAGCCACCGAACTACTATTCCAGCCTAGTATGATCGGGAGCTCGGAATCAGGCCTTGCTGAACTGATTGACTTTGTTTTCAAGATGTTCCGTCCCGACGAGCAGCTTTTGCTAGCGGAAAATGTCTTCATGACCGGTGGATGCGCACTTCTACCAGGTAAATGCTTCAACTTACTGTCCAACTGCTACTAATAATTATTCTTTGTACGTTCTCAGGTCTAAAAGAGCGGATCTCTAAAGAACTTCTAGAAATGCGCCCGTTCCAATCGTCTTACACCATCCACATGGCAAACTCAGCATTACTAGACTCCTGGTTTGGCGCAAGGAACATCGCCCGCAGTCCCAACCTCTCCGAGTATCTAACAACCAAAGCCGATTACATGGAAAAAGGCGGCGAATTTTTCAAGGAGCACCCGAGCAGCAACTATTTCTGCTACACCCCCGCGCCCATCGCAGTCGAAACTCAACCAATAGACACATCCAAGATGGAATAAAACTTTGTCTACGTTAGATTTTTGACTTTTATTTAAAAAATAGTTTTAAACTAGTTTTTTTTGCTGTTCAAGATGATTCCATCGTATTTCTGTTGGAACCATTTCATGGCGTCTTCCTTGGTCAATCGATGTTGGAATCCAACTGTGCCAGTCTTACGCTTCCTGTGAGCTACATTGTAGCCTGTGAAAAAAATAGAAATTAAGAGTTAGTGGCAGAAAAATAGTATCTAAAATGATTGTGTTGACAAATCACCGTGGGGTTGACCGACATGCAACCAACTCCATTAAGCAAAGAGTCCCTTTTTCTATGCACATTGACTGAATGTCAGTGGCCAAAATGCGACCGTTGACACCTAATTAAGTGCAACCACCTACACTATAATTCCACAATTCACAACTAACCTGGTCGTCCCAAAACAACGTAAAAGTCCAAACCATAGATACCGATAGATGGATCGTATTTGATACCCAAATCAATGTGTTCCTGGATACCGAAACCAAAGTTACCAGTGGAGGAGAAGTTATCACGTCGCAACTCGTATTCACGCACTTTCAAACCACGTTCCAAGATCTCTTCGGCCTTAGCGCCACGGACAGTGCAATGGACAGCGATTTTTTCATTACGTCTGATACCAAACGAACGCACGGTGTACCGAGCCTTTGAGAACACTGGCTGTTGACCAGTCAACTGTTCCAACACCTAGAACAAAAAAAAAAGTGGATTGAAGTCACATTGAGTTGGTTGATATTTTATTTGTACTCACCTTAGCGGCACGAGTCAGCCTATCACCAGATTCACCCACACAAATGTTCAAGCAGAGTTTCCTGATGTGCAACTCTCTCATTGGGTTCTTCGTGGGATCCCTCTTAACCTTTTTAGGGGCGTCCTTCTTCTCAACGGCGGGCTAGAATATAATCACAGAATGACGCTCGATTATTCAGTTTTAACAAAAGATTTCCAAATAATATTTTTTTCAGTCGATGGCAGAGAATATAATGTTTTATTTAATTGCCAAATCATTTCGGATTATGATAAATTTAACAACGATGCAAAAGGATAAAGTAAATTCATGAAAAATCCCAACACCTACCGACATAGCTATATTCGGGAAAGAAAGAAAAACGTCAAAAGGGGAAAACAAGTCCGGTGGAGAGAGAATTTGACATTTTGCACAGCATGGCGGTCCGTCACTCTGTATTTGATTTCCGTTAGTATGGATTCGAACCACTTAAGTGGAATTACGTACTTTGTAGTAGACAATAATTTGTTTGATCGATATTTTGAAAGCTAATAATTATTTAGTTTACATATTTTGTCAAATTAAAAAAACCTTTTTACAATTGCGAATAATGTCTGGAGAGCATAAGAAAAATAATGGACGGTGTGCAGATTTGGATGAAAAAAGAGAAAACGTTAAAATTCTCATAGAGGAACGATTAAAAACTGCAGATAATATGTATTATTTTCGAAACCGAATTGAGATAAATTAAAAATTATAAAGGTATTACTCGTAGTTTGCAGAATAAGCAGAAGAAAACTGGAATAGAAGGGCAATTGGAGGAGAGCGATGAGAAACTCAAGGAACTGATCGAATTTGGTGATGAACTTGTGACAAATATTAAAGTTGCCGGTGAAGTGCGCGAGATTCAACGAAGAAATTTTGAAGAGGCCAGAAAGAACGGTACTATTTTACAACTATTATTATTTTGAAAGGGATCTATAACACCAAATTCAAAAATATACCTATTCATAATGAAAAAAGCTTCATTAAATTTAGACTGAGCTATATATGTATGATGGTTGTGGGCGCAGTGGTTAGATTGTTGGTTAGAGTGTTGGAATACCGGGCTAAAGGTAAGATTAGACTGTATGCCGAGTTGGCATTTAATGACCATTTTCGACAGTTTTCGCTGTCAAAATAGGGTCATGCAGTGTAATCAGCATATCTCAAATGACCTAATGACCAAATGACACCAAATGACCATGCTAATTTTGACAGATAAAAATGCCAAAATTGCATGCAGTGTAATCGGACAATAAGCACGAATGCCACTATAATGACCTAATGACCATATGCAATTTATTGAAATTTGGTTATGGCATTGCTGTCATTTTTGTTATCTGTTGTTATCTTAAGTCACAATTTAAAGTTTTTTTTTTCCACTATCACTCTTGCATACGTCTCACAAATATCCAACAGTATCAATTATCATGAGAAGATTCTCAAATTTGCCGTTCGGAACCGGCTTTAATGGATGGAGAAGCTAGGTTTTAGGCCTTGTATGGGCCTTCAGGCCCCTATTGCGAGTGGCGATTAGTGATAGATGAGCGGCATTTATCTATTGTCAAACGTCGATTGTAGATTTTGGTACTGTGAATGGTAATTGTGATTGACATTTGTCGATTGGCAATCGCTTGTTGTCGTTTAATTTTTTCTGATCGACTGTCTGTGAAAAAGAAAACAAAAATATTGTTTGCAAACATGTAAGTTGGTTAAATACAATTAAAGTGCATATTCTTCTTCATAACACGAATACCTAGACAGTCGGTCAGAAAAATTTAAACGACAACAAGCGATTGCCAATCGACAAAATGTCAATCACAATTACCTTTCACAATACCAAAATCTACAATCGTCGATTGACAATAGATAAATGTCGTTCATCTATCAGTAATCGCCACTCGCAATAGGGGCCTCAATGATTTATATTTATTCATATGATCTTAATGGTGGATTTACACCATCACGCACGCGCATTTTTGCAACAAAACCGAAAAGAGAGATCCGTTTATCCGCAGTCAATGCTAATAAGGTGTAAGAGTGAGATCACGTACTTTAACTTGCTATAACATTATTATGGAGATTTGACAGATCACATGTAAACAAACAAATTTATTTTCATCGGTTTTGTTGTAGTAGAAATAAAAAATAAATAAAAACATGGATCTCGTAAAGGCTGCCGTATTAATAGTGTTTTCCATCTTGAGTAGGTACAATCGGCGATGTGAAGCAGAGAAATGTCAAAAATGTATTATGGCGATTAAAACATATGATAGCAGCGCCCATTTTGTTTTATAGGAAATCGAAATTTCGTAAGCCATCGCTATAAAAATATCAACATGCATAGCTTTCCCATAATTTCTACCACGTAAACAAGATGGCCGACCTGAATACGTGTCACGTTTTTTTGCATGTTAGGGAATGCTGTCCCTTTCAGTCACACGGATATTTAGTATTTAGCATCCCTTTAATCTTACATGTTAGGAATGTGTGACCGTGTAAATCCACCATAAAATCACAATTTATTCCAGGGTACAAATTTTTCAGGACTGTGTTATTCAATCATAAGTTCATATCAATCATCTTTGTTTTGCTATATCCTTAAGTTTAGTAAGTATGCCGTTGTTTTGTTTACAACGATAATTATCAGACCCCGACCAGCTTTTCGTTCCCTTTGGTCTTTGGCTTAAAACCAAAAATTCAAATATTACCAAAGACACCACGATTAAGAAATAAATAAATTGACATTCCATTCCTTCGCGTTGACACAGGACGCTTTACATGAACATTACGAAACATTCCGTTCTGTTTTTACGACTCACATTTTAACGTTGAAACGCAGCTCAGTTTTGTGATAGGTTTCATTGATTTCCTATGTGGTTAACCTGGGCGTGATTGTCACCGCGAAGCACCAAAGCGTGTTTCGGGCATACGTTATTTTGAGATTTCAGTACATTCGTCATTGTTTTACATAGGTATTTAAAAACTGAAATCTTTGATTTTAAATTTTCCAAAAAAACAATAGCCATTAGATAAATTTGAACTGATTTGTGATGATTTACAAGTATTATATCTTTGACGTTAGGCAAAAAGGTCTTAAGTCAGAAACTGCAGTTTTTCTTTAAACCAAATTTAAAATATTTTAATCATTTGCAAATCGGGATTAAATTAATTATTACGATGGGAAGCAGTTGTGCTAAACTTAAGTCGTCAATACCAAACGAAAGAGAAAAAAAATTGAGTTAAGACCTTTTTGCCTAACGTTAAAGATATTACGTTTAGAAGAACCCGAAATCATACTTTTCGCGACGAAATTTCGAGATTTCATTTCACCGCTAACACCGAACGGAGAATTTTATATGACAGCACCGGTCAAAACTTGGCGGCGCGCTTTTTTTTCTTTTTATTTAGAAATGGTTGCACCAAAATATGCAATTCTCCAATAAAATGAAAAGATGATAAAGAAGAATTGAGTGACTTGATTTGAGTTTCTCCTTTTTTATATATATATTTTTCGGTCCACCTTTGTCTTTATTTGAATAAATATTTGGCGGCAGTTTTCGTTTCAATAAATAAATTGATTGGGTGAAAACATTGGCGAATTTTGTATTTGGGAGATGAGTTTTGCGCAAAAATTTCGTAAAAGTTTATAATGACAATTGATAATTGACTATTTTCAATGTGTGCTATTGTGAACTAACGATTCATTTGGTATTTTTGTCAATCGAATTTTTTTAATTGACTGCGATTGACAAAATCCTTTAGAATCGTTCGTTCACAATAGCACTTATTGAAAATAGTCAATTATCAACTGTCGATTGATCTTCGCAATAAGGCTCAATAAAGCCAATAATTTGAATACTTAAAGTAAACAATATAAGCTATGGGATTGTGCCCAATAAAATAAATATCAAACAGTTAGAATAGCGTCTTTGTGGAAAAAAAAAAATTAGCTTGGAAACAAATTAATTTAAAAAATGTATTTTATGATATTGTTACATCCAGGCTAGGATTCGAAAAGATAAAACGTAATTTCTATTTAATTAATCTTTATTAGTTCTCTGTCAATTTAATTCTTAATTATTATTCTAATAATTCACTTATTTAATTACAGAATTCACTTTCACAATTTATCACTTTAAATACAAAATCACTTTCCTTTAACTCAATACTTATACTTTTTCTCTATACTTTTCACTACTGTCATCTATCGCATTCTTAATCGCGGTTCACAACTAGAATGTCTTGGGTGCTCCTGCGACATCTATTTATATCTCCTAGTGACACC
Organism: Portevinia maculata; assembly: GCA_949715645.1. Taxonomy (NCBI): domain Eukaryota; kingdom Metazoa; phylum Arthropoda; class Insecta; order Diptera; family Syrphidae; genus Portevinia; species Portevinia maculata. The sequence goes on from OX454525.1 coordinate 101,856,871, forward strand.
TCTCGAAATTTCCAGATTCGTTGAGAAGGTTCGTTAAGTTCAGAAGGTTCGAGAACAACATACCAAGTTATACCACAGCTACTCAAACTGCTATTCCAATGCTGCCAAAATCGGTAATATGGCTACTTTTACTCTCTACTAGATGGCGCAGTTTACTAATTAATGCTGAATGACACAGTTCAAGCAAACATGCAACAATATCCCCCTCTTAAACTTGTTCGTCCCGAACAAGCACGTCAATATTTTCGCCATGGTAGCGATGGAGACGATCCACATGGACAACTTTCAGCTTGCCTCTTCCTCGCTGGATCCGGTAGACAACATCGTTGATGCGCTTCACTATCTTATAGGGTCCTTCCCACTCCTGCTGTAGTTTAGGTGACATGCCTTTTCGGCGATGAGGGTTGTATAGCCATACCAGATCTCCTTCCTGGAATCCTGTGGTGGTTGATTTTGTATCGTACCTCGTCTTCATGCGGTCGCTGGATATCCGAATCTTATCTCTAGTTTTCCGATGAATGTTTCTGATGATTTCTCTGAGATCCGCAACATAATCATCTTCATTCGTTGCTTCATCAGTCGGAGATCCAAACATCAATTCACTAGGTAACCGGACGGTTCGACCAAAAAGGATTTCGGATGGAGTATGTCCTGTTGTGTTATGAACTGTGCTTCGATAAGCTAATAGGAACATGGGGATGTGCTTGTCCCAGTCCCGCTGCCAGTCGCCAACAACCTTAGAAAGGTGTTCGTTTAAGGTTCTATTGAAGCGTTCCACCATTCCGTCCGATTGTGGATGAAGCGGGGTTGTTCTTGTCTTCTTAATCGCTAGTAGCTGGCATACTCCTTGAAAGATCTTCGACTCGAAGTTGCGGCCTTGGTCCGAGTGCAATTCCATTGGTACGCCAAATCTGCTTACCCAGTTGTGGACAATCTGTTCTACCACGGTTTTAGCTTCTTGGTTAGGTATAGCAAAGGCTTCAGGCCATTTAGTGAAGTAGTCCATCACTACGAGGATATAGCGGTTTCCACTGTTGGTTTCTGGAAACGGTCCTGCGATGTCAACTGCAATCCTTTCAAAGGGCGCTCCAACGTTGTATTGATGCATCTTGCCTTGCATTTTTACTCTCGGGCCTTTACTGGCTGCGCAAGCGGCGCATTTTCGGCACCAGTTTTCGACATCGTCTCTTGCGTGGATCCAGTAAAAGTGTTCTCGCACTTTTTCCAGTGTCTTATTTACTCCCAAGTGACCTCCGGACACTCCATCATGTAGTTCCCTAAGTACTTCGTTGACTTTCGATCTGGGTACCACAAGTTGCATCACGGCTGATGTTCCATCCGAACTTTCCCATTTTCTTTTCAAAATGCCATCCTGGACATGAAGTGAGTCCCATTGTGCCAAGTATGCCTTCAATTCCGGACTCCTATTGGAGATCTGCTGCCAGTCCGGCTTGCCCTCATGTTCCTTCCAGGCGAGAATCGGCTCGATATCCGGATCTTCCTGTTGAGCATTCCGGATCTCCCGTGCACTCCAGCCGCTAATGGGCTCAGCTCTCAACCGTTGGACTGACACTTTATCTTTTTCCTCCTGGCGTACGCAATGTTTACAATCAGCCTTGCAGGGTCGCCGGGAGAGGGCATCTGCGTTGGAGTGAAGAGTTCCCTTTCGGTGCTGTATCTCGTAGTCATACATCTGCAGCCGCTCAATCCACCTCGCGACTTGTCCTTCAGGGTTCTTAAACTGCAGCAGCCACTTTAGAGACGCATGATCTGTACGCAGGATGAATTTCTGCCCATATAAGTACTTGTGGAAGTGCTTTGTTGCCAGGATCAAAGCCAGGAGTTCCCGCCTGGTTACGCAATAGTTCCTCTCCGGCTTGGATAGCACTTTACTGAAGTAGGAAACTACTCTCTCTTTTCCATCATGGATCTGCGAAAGAACGGCTCCGATCCCAACATTACTAGCGTCGGCATCTACAATAAATGTCTTTCCTGGAGTAGGGTACACTAGAATTGAAGCATCGCACAGTTGGTGTTTGAGTTTCTTGAAACTCGCTTCGCATTCACCTGACCATTTAAATGGTTTTCCCTTTTCCGTCAGTTGATGCAAGCTCTTTGCGATCCTTGCGAAGTCCTTCACAAACCGTCTGTAGTAAGTTGCAAGTCCCAGGAAGCTTCTCAGTTGGTGTTTGTCTTTGGGAACGGGCCAATTTTTCACCGCATCGACCTTCTCTGGGTCAGTCCTTACTCCTTCGGACGAGATGATGTGCCCCAGATATTTTACCTCAGATCACACTTTTTCGGGTTAAGCTTTAATTGTGCACTTCGTAGTCTCCGGAACACTTCCTTCAAGTTATCTCGATGTTCTTCAAACGTTTTTCCAATCACGATGACATCGTCCAAGTAGACCAAACACGTTTTCCATGTTAGCCCCAACAAAACACGCTCCATTAGTCGCTCAAAGGTTTCCGGCGCGTTACACAGTCCAAATGGCATTACTGTGAATTGCCAGAGCCCGTTTCCTGCTGTGAAAGCTGTTTTCTCACGGTCTTCCGGATGTATCTGCACTTGCCAGTAGCCACTCTTCAGATCTAGAGTGGAAAACCATCCAGCTCCGGACAGTGTATCCAGCGTATCGTCAATCCTTGGTAGAGGGTAGCTATCCTTTTTGGTGACATTAGCCGCGTTTTATTATCCCAATGATCTTGATACGGATCCGATCTGATAATAAAACGATCTGGATCATCAGTGGCAAGTTGTGGCAACAGTTGTTTTTAACACATAACAGACGATACCAGGTATTTCAAGTTTCGATTGGCACTCAGCCATATTGCAAATATAGGGTACAATGTGACGTCACAATATGATCGCTTGTTGTGTCGGGGGTGTTGCCATTTGAATACAAATCAACATACATTTTGCACTCAATATTTTTTTTTCAAAAACTATGTTCGAATGTTATGTTCAAATATGCAACATATTAACAGTATTGTACTGCTAATATTTCCATTAATTTTTGTGTATTATATTACGAAGCAAAACGTCTCAAAAGTCGCAGTGGTAAATTATTCGAATATGAAAATATGCTAATTGATTTTTTTGTGTTATTAATAGTGTTTCATATTTTGGTCTGGCAATATTATTGTGTTCCTATAAATTCCTATAATTTAAATAAGCAACGCCACGAAAAAACAGGTAGTGAGTTTTGTAATTACATTTTGGATCACGATTAATGATCCCGATAAATAGCAAGATCCTGTGTTGTTTTTGTTTTACGTATTAAATTGATCCAGATCCAGATCCGCATGGTTAATAAAACACAGCTATTATTCAGTTGGCGATAGTCTACACAGAACCGAGTGCTGCCATCTTTCTTTTTGACTAGGACAATTGGAGATGCCCATGGGCTTTTAGAGCATTCGATTACTCCTTCCTTCTCCATCGTCGACACCATCTCTACAACCTCCGTCTGCTTAGCCAATGGTAATCGTCTGGGAGGCTGACGAATCGGTCTCGCATCTCCAGTGTCTATCCGGTGTTGTACAAGGTGTGTTCGGCCATACTCGCAGTCCCGCGAAGCGAATATATCAGCAAACTCGTTGATGAGGTTCCCTGCCATGGCTTGCTGCTCCCGATTCAGATCGCAGTGCTGGAATAAAGTTCTTTTCACCTCAGTCATTCCCATTGGTGAACGAGGCTTCGCAACACCTTCCTGTGATAGTTTCGTGATGGCAGTAACCGGTACACACTTTCCAACCACCTCACCTTGCTTCAATTTGACGCTTTTGTGTTCCGCATTAAGAACTCGTACGGGAACCATATTGTTCTTCGGCTCGACAAGCATTTTTCCAACCACGCAATTTCGGCAGTGGTTGTCTTCTGGCTCGACTAGAAAGAATCGGTGGGCCCCAGGATCACCTTCCAGCTTTGTCCAAATCAGTGTTTCTGAAGAAGGTGGTAGGACCTCGTCCTTACTAATGACTGTCCTCAGGGATGCGACGTTCTCGTTCCCGTACACCATCGGAATTTCTACGTTTCGATACCTGAGTACTTGCATACCAATGTCCAATACTACATCATGCGCCTTCATGAAATCGATTCCAATGATGCATTCGTCACATATATCGGCTACTAGGAAAGCGTGGGAGAATACTAATCCTGCCAAATTTATTGTTAGTATGACCTCTCCATACACTTTCGCTGTCGCTCCTGTTGCTGTTTTCAGACAGTAATTGCTAGTGTTGTGCAGCCAAGACTGACGGACGATGTCCCTCCTTATAATGGAAGCGGTGGCACCGGTGTCGATGGTTGCCACGCACTTATTTTGTCCGATATAGGCTTCCACTGTTAGACTCTGGTTTCCTCGTTTGGTTTGGGAGACTTGAATTGTGGTCCTGGGGTCGTCGATTCCGGAAACCAACTTCTGCCCCGCGAAGCTGGTCCTTACACGTTTCCCGACTGCTGGTTATGCGATGCTTCTTCGTTGCCCCTCCTAGGCCCGCAATGTGGACAACTGCCTCGTCTGGGTGGAGCTCTGCACTGTCTCTGTAGGTGCCCTATTTTGTTGCAGTTCCAACAGCGCATTTGACCTCTGTTATCTCTGCTCCGGTCTACGATGTCTGCTCTTTGACATGAACATTCAACGGCTGTCATTTCCCTTACGCGGTGGAACACATGCGATGCCTGATCAGCAGCTTGCATTGTCAAGGCAAATGCTAGGGCCTCAGCGAGAGTTCTCTTTCCAGCCATTCTTACGGCCATTTGCAGTTGTCTATCTTCAATGGCTTGGATAAACGCCTCCACAGCCATTTCATTGATGAGAACCTCACCAGCATTAGGATATGACAAATGTGCCAGACGTTCGATATCTGCTTGCAGCTGTTGAAGTGTTTCTCCCCGCTTCTGGACTCTACTGCGTAGCTGGACCCTGTACACTTGCTGCATATGCTCATCACCGAAGCGCATCTCTATAGCCTTGACCAGGGCGTCGTAGTCGTGTTGCTTCTCTTCTGAGACGGTTTGGAGTAACTCCGCAGCTGTACCTCTTAGTGCGAGCGTTAGCGCAATCGACTTTTCCTCGTTGTCCCAGCTGTTCGCCATTGCAGCTGCTTCAAACTGTTTCTTATAAATTGGCCATGATGTTTGACCGTCGAAAACAGGAGGCTGCATCTCTTTCCTTCTCGGGCAGTCCGCAGAATTTTCTCGAGCCTTCTGCTTCTTCACTTTCTCGAGCTCTCTAGCCAAGTTCTCGAAGTTTGTTTCATGCTTGCAAAACGTCTGATGGATTTCGTCGAATTTGGTTTCAACCTTCTCGAACTTGTGGTCAATTTCTTCGAGTTTTCCTTCGAGAATATTTTTAAAATCTTCCACAGCGCTCTTTTGGGCGGCAACTATGGAATTCTTTTGTTCTTCGAATTTAGAGTCCATTGACTCCAATTTCGAATCCAGAGAATTCTTCTGTAGTTCTAGGGAATTCTTCTGTTCATTGAACGGAGAGTCTATAAAATTCTTTTGTTCATCAAATTTAGAGTCCATTGATTCCAATTTGGAATCTAGAGAATTCTTCTGTTCATCGAACTTGGCCAGAAGTAATTCCATCATAGCAGTCATATCAACGCCTGTACTTACTTGTTCTTCTGCTACGTCGAACAAAACGGACTTGGGGTTTTCTCCTTCGTTTTCAACAGCTTCCTTCAGTCGAAGTACAAGGTCACTTTTTCCTCCAGCTGTGGAGAGATTTCGTTTTTCCAGTTCAGCTTTTAACTGCGGTATACTGAGCTGTAATAATTTCAATGTGCGGCCCATTTTTGTTTTCCTTTTTTTTTTTTTTAAACTAATTCACTTCACTTTAATTTCACACTGAATACGTTTTATCCCACTTCTGACACCAATGTTACATCCAGGCTAGGATTCGAAAAGATAAAACGTAATTTCTATTTAATTAATCTTTATTAGTTCTCTGTCAATTTAATTCTTAATTATTATTCTAATAATTCACTTATTTAATTACAGAATTCACTTTCACAATTTATCACTTTAAATACAAAATCACTTTCCTTTAACTCAATACTTATACTTTTTCTCTATACTTTTCACTACTGTCATCTATCGCATTCTTAATCGCGGTTCACAACTAGAATGTCTTGGGTGCTCCTGCGACATCTATTTATATCTCCTAGTGACACCTCTCGAAATTTCCAGATTCGTTGAGAAGGTTCGTTAAGTTCAGAAGGTTCGAGAACAACATACCAAGTTATACCACAGCTACTCAAACTGCTATTCCAATGCTGCCAAAATCGGTAATATGGCTACTTTTACTCTCTACTAGATGGCGCAGTTGACTAATTAATGCTGAATGACACAGTTCAAGCAAACATGCAACTATATGTACAAAAAAATATTTTATTATAAAGGGTTTTTCATTAAGGACTCGACAACTTCTTTTTTAAACCACATATTACTGATGTCCAATTCATGCAATTGCTCAAAGAAATAACGTTCAAACATGTCTCTGTATGGAATACCATTTACGTAACGTGACGCTTATTTTCATCGACGAAAAAAAACGGCCCAATGACGCCAACGGCATGAAAACCGCACCAAACAGTGACTTTTTGCGGATGTAGTGGTGTTTCATGAAGCACATGGCGGTTCTCACCTGTCCAGTAACGCATATTTTGCTTATCCGCTAAGCCGTTTAACCTTAAATGCGCTTCTGAAGATGATTTTGTCATGTTCAAAGGAGAGATCACACGAACCCCGTCAAAAAGGCATTATCAATCAACTTTTCATTACAATCGCGAAAGAGAGGCACGCCTTAAAACCGGCACTACCGCAGCACCAGATAAAGCGGTTCTTAAACGGCGGGGACCTCGCGAATGCTCATGTGCTCCCCCGTTTTAGAACCTAATAGCGGAAAGAGATAACATTGAGAAGGAGTAAGCTGAATTTCGGTTGCTTGTTGAGCAGGAAGGACTCCCACGAAGGTGTGTTACTCTACTTAAGATCCTGTTATCTTTTAACTTAGGTTAGCTGAGCGGGAGAGGCCGTACTCGCCAACTTTAAGTAAAGTGCTTCCACGAAGTTAATAGCGCTGTACGGCCTTCGTTGGCGTACGTTTACGGCTGTCAGACATTCGGAAACCAGTCGGAATTCCGACCCATTTTATCGTCTCTACACATGTAATATTTCTAAATCAGCCCATGGCAGGGATGCAAAAAATCACATGATTGTTCCGAATCAGTCGAGTGCGATGCTGATGTCCTATTACCCATGTGGCTAGAGAGTATTATTAGAGAATGGTCTGGGGGCAACAACTTAAACGTATATTCATCGGGGTTAGAAGAAAAAAGATATAACGAGTATTTCCGAAACCATGAGCATTATCGGGAATGCGTGTTGGATCATCAACAAGCTGAGTAAGTTTACAGCAGATGCCATAAATGTTGACATGCCTTCTGCCTCATCAGTTCTGCTGAAATATCGCAGCCAATTTAAGTTATGGACGTAGAAGTCAACCAATATTAATATAGCCACCGATGATTTCACTGGTTCCGGTTAACTCTGTTCGATAAATGCTGAAACGACATTGGCCGACTGATCGTCATTTAGGGAGTGGTAAAGCCACCATACTTATTCCGTAGATCCTTGTATAACGGGTTTTACCTATAAAATTTCTCTTAAACAAACCAAATCAGTTCAAGCGGATACGCAAAGGCCCTGCTTGAATCAAAACCAGATATGTAGCTCATTGCCGGGACAGCAAAGATACGTACGGTCCCGTACGTACTCCAGAACGTAACAACCGGTATTTAAGGGCCAAACCCATTCAATCCATCGATTCGTCGGATCCGTTGATATAGAATACATGCATTCTCTATTAAGGTGGCCCATAATCAAGGATCCATGAACATCGAAGGATAAAGTTGGTCTACTTTCTACTTTCCTGTCCGTCGATATACGAGTAGCTATGCATGCAATCAAAAATTAAAGTGCACGCATTCTAGAATTCAAAATTGATTATATTGGTCAAAATATTGGAAAATAAGAGAAAACATTGGAAAAATAGAGAAAATATTGGAAAATCAGAGAAAACTACTGTACTTAATGACATTGCCGGTTGACAGGCAGTTCACCACATACCACAGCGAAACTGGCTTAAAATTGTAGGGATGATTTTAAATTTCAGTTAGAGATTGATGAGAAATGAACAATTGTACTGTACTGCAACTACTTAGGTAGTTGGATTATTCAACGGTATTTAGGCAATCATAGGTTTGGCAAAAGTCATATTGAATACATGCAACTAACGTGTTTTTGGCCGACTAGGTTGGCGACGGATTCTATGGGACGGTTCCTCCCGTTAATTACGTAAATGCTGATGGATCCGTCGTAACGACGGATGCAACGGATTCTATGGGCTGGGCCCTTTAGTTCCCAAACTAGTTTTACCAGTTCATCTGCCAATTTCCGAAACGTAGTATAAACTATTTCGAAAACTGGATAAAAAAGGTGTAAGAGTGAGGAGGATTCTAGGCTTAAACATGAGGAGCATTGTGTAGTCTTTTTTTGTTTGAATTGCTTAAATGATAATTTTGTTATTTTCATATATTATTTACGGTTCGATCGAGGCAACCTGATTTACAGTAATATAATATTTTTCTTTTTCTTACTCTTTCTCTCTACAAAGCTATTTTGGCTGATCTAGGCAAAGAATCTACAGACGCAATCGCAAAGTTCAACAACATTACTGACAAATGGTCCGAACTGAAAAACTTCAAGGAACCAGTTGCCATGTTTAACCAGTTGGAGAGGCAAAAAGGGCGCATTACTGAGTTGATGGCCAGTAAGGACGACATCATTGACAAATGTCAATCAGAAATAGATCGCGTAAGCACCAAATACTACGCGGATCAAGAAAATCAAGCCGCTGAAATTTGTAGCTTGGTCGAAAGAATTGATAATCAAGTTGAACTCATAAAACAGTCATATAAGAGCCATTTGGACCTCTTGCAAGATGCAATTGAAGAACAACGCCTTAATATGGCGCATACTGAAGCTGCGAAATGGAACGATCTCTTCGATATAATGAGGAAAAACGAAGCACGAAAAATTGAAATCGAAAAGGAAAAAGAAAAGCTGTATGTCGACGAAATAGAAAAGATCTGCAGAGAGCAGCAAGAGATTACGCGTGCTACTCGAATTCGACTGGAACGCGATGCAGAAGCTCTGCAACTGGAACTTCGCAATACGCAGAATAATGTGCTTATGAACTCTGAAAAACTTGATTATAACTATCAGGTATTGCAAAAGCGAAACGAAGAAAATGTCATAATAAACAACCAACAAAAACGTAGGGTTGCCAGATTAAAGGAAACAATATCATCTTTAAAATCCAAAATTCTTATAATAAATGAAAATGCCCAAGGGTCAGTGAAAAAAATGTCTAAGGACGTGGAGAAGCTTTATGCTAATATATCTGAACTAGAGAAGAAATCGCAGCAATTTCTGCGGACTAATGAAAAGAAAGTATGTTACTGTTAATCATTTAATAGAGTTTTATATGTATGAATCTTGTACTCGCAGTATCGTTATGTTTGGAATATAAACCATCAGGAGGCACTGACATTGACAAATAGAATTTTTGAAATAGATCGTTTATTGCACGAGCAGCAGTTGGGCGTACAATGGATACCACAACACGTCAAAGGGATTATACATAATCCGATAGACAATACCACTACTGGGACAAATCTAATGAGTAAGCATTTTTTTTATTATTATTCAGCAGTAATAGAGCATCTTTCTTTAAGCCTTCCACTTTATATTCTATAAAGACTCTAAAAGTGCACATGCTTATATATTTAAGATTAAATCTGAGCACATTCTGAATGACAGGTTCAAGACAACACTTGCCGTCTCATCAGCTAGAGTATGCATCGAATTTATCTTAATATGTCTATTTTGATTGGTAATTTTCGCAAACTTCAACAAATCGGTGTCGGCGCCATTACTGAAATGTGTGCAGAAATGTCGAATATGGTAGTGTGGGTATAAGTACGCGTTTACCCTCGCTCCTTATCTGGGGGAAAAAACGGAGTGCTCTCAGAGTGCAGTGAGGGTGATTTTTGTGTCGAAACAACAACGATTATTGCTCTGACAGGAGTTCGAGTGTACTGTGGGTAAAAAAGTGATACCAATCGAAATTAACATAAAAGCGACATAACATTGAGGCTTTATTTTGGTATCTGATATTACGGCAGGATATTTCCATTATTAAAGTTGCAAAAAAACTACTTACAGAACCTTGCTATATGCGAACACGCAACTGGCAAATCTGGTCGATGTTCATTATAATCTTAGAACAAATGTCAACATAGCTGAATGGGTGAGAGCATATTGTTACATCCAGGCAAGGATTCGAAAAGATAAAATGTAATTCTATTTAATTATGCTTTATTAGTTCTCTTTCAATGTAATTCTTGATTATTATTCTAATAATTCCCTTATTTAATCCAACAATTCACTTTCACAATTAATCACTTTAAATACACAATCACTTTTCTCTTACTCAATACTTATACTTTTTCTCTATACTTTTCACTACTGTCATCTATCGCACTTCTCCAACCACCTCACCTATCGCGGTTCACAACTCGAATGTCTTGGGTGCTCCTGCGACATCTATTTATATCTCTTAGTGACACCTTTCGAAATTTCCAGATTCGTTGAGAAGGTTCGTTTAGAAGGTTCGAGAACAACATCATTATGTATGTACTAGTTATTCCACAGCTACTCAAACTGTCAATGCTGTCAAATGCTGCCAAAATCGGTAATATGGCCACTTTCTACTAAATGGCGCTTGCTGAATGACACAGTTTGAGCAAACATGCAACAATATCCCCCTCTTAAACTTGTTCGTCCCGAACAAGAACGTCAATATTTTCGCCATGGTAGCGATGGAGACGATCCACATGGAAAACTTTCAGCTTGCCTCTTCCTCGTTGGATCCGGTAGACAACATCATTTATGCGCTTCACTATCTTATAGGGTCCTTCCCAATCCTGCTGTAGTTTAGGTGACATGCCTTTTCGGCGATGAGGGTTGTATAGCCATACCGGATCTCCTTCCTGGAATCCTGTGGTGGTTGCTTTTGTGTCGTACCTCGTCTTCATGCGGTCGCTGGATATCGGATGAATATTTCGGTGGATTTCAGTACCCGGTACGCACTTTCCAACCACCTCACCTTGCTTCAATTTGACGCTTTTGTGTTCCGCATTAAGAACTCGTACGGGAACAATATTGTTCCTCGGCTCAACAAGCACTTTCCAACCTCGCAGTTTCGGTAGTGGTTTTCTTTTGGCTCAACTAGAGAGAATCGGTGGCTCATAGGATCACCTTCCAGCTTTGTCCGAATCATTGTCTCTGAAGAAGGTAGTAGGACCTCGTCCTCACTATTGACTGTCCTCAGGGATGCGGCGTTCTCTTTCCCGTACACCATCGGAATCTCTACGTTTCGATACTTGAGTACTTGCATACCAAAGTCCAATACGACATCATGCGCCTTCATGAAATCGATTCCAATGATGCATTCGTCACATATATCAGCTACTAAGAAAGCGTGGGAGAATGCTAATCCTGCCAAATTTATTGTTAGCATGATATCTCCGTACACTTTCGCTGTCGCTCCTGATGCTGTTTTCAGACAGTAACTGCTGGTGTTGTGCAACCAAGACTGACGGACGATGTCCCTCCTTATAATGGAAGCGGTGGCACCGGTGTCGATGGCTGCCACGCACTTATTTTGACCGATATAGGCTTCCACTGTTAAACTCTGGTTTCCTCGTTTGGTTTGGGAGACTTGAATTGTGGTCCTGGAGTCATCGATTCTGGAAACCCACTTCTGCTCCGAGAAGCTGCCCGTTACACGTTTCCCGACTGCTGGTTCTGCGAAGCTATATCTGCCAGATGCTTCTTCGTTGCGCCTCCTAGGCCCGCAATGTGGACAACTGCCTTGTTTGGGTGGAGCCCGGCACTGTCTCTGTAGGTGCCCTATTTTGTTGCAGTTCCAACAGCGCATTTGACCTCTGTTATCTCTGTTCCGGTCTACGATGTCTGTTCTTTGACATGAGCATTCAACGGCTGTCATTTCCCTTACGCGGTGGAACACATGCGATGCCTGATCAGCAGCTTGCATTGTCAAGGCATATGCTAGGGCCTCGGCGAGAATTCTCTTTCCAGCCATTCTTACGGCCATTTGCAGTTGTCTATCTTCAATGGCTTGGATAAACGCCTCCACAGCCATTTCATTGATGAGAACCTCACCAGCATTAGGATATGACAAATGTGCCAGACGTTCGATATCTGCTTGCAGCTGTTGAAGTGTTTCTCCCCGCTTCTGGACTCTACTGCGTAGCTGGACCCTGTATACTTGCTGCATATGCTCATCACCGAAGCGCATCTCTATAGCCTTGACCAGGGCGTCGTAGTTGTGTTGCTTCTCTTCTGAGACAGTTTGGAGTAACTCCAACTTTTCCTCGTTGTCCCAGCTGTTCGCCATTGCAGCTGCTTCAAACTGTTTCTTATAAATTGGCCATGATGTTTGACCATCGAATACAGGAGGCTGCATCTCTTTCCTTCTCGGGCAGTCCGCAGAATTTTCTCGAGCCTTCTGCTTCTTCACTTTCTCGAGCTCTTTAGCCAAGTTCTCGAAGTTTGTTTCATGCTTGCAAAACGTCTGATGGATTTCGTCGAATTTGGTTTCAACCTTCTCGAACTTGTGGTCAATTTCTTCGAGTTGTTGAGAGTTGAGAGTCCATAGAATTCTTCTGTTCATCTAACTTGGCCAGAAGTAATTTCATCATATCAGTCATATCAACGCTTGTACTTACTTGTTCTTCTGCTACGTCGAACAAAACGGACTTGGGGTTTTCTCCTTCGCTTTCAACAGATTCCTGCAGTCGAAGCACAAGATCACTTTTTCCTCCAGCTGTGGAGAGATTCCGCTTTTCCAATTCAGCTTTTAACTGCGGTATACTGAGCTGTAGTAATTTTAACGTGCGGCCCATTTTTTTTTTATTTTTTTTTTTTTAAACAAATTCACTTCACTTTAATTTCACACTGAATACGTTTTATCCCACTTCTGACACCAATGTTACATCCAGGCTAGGATTCGAAAAGATAAAACGTAATTCTATTTAATTAATCTTTATTAGTTGTCTTTCAATGTAATTCTTGATTATTATTCTAATAATTCCCTTATTTAATCCAACAATTTACTTTCACAATTAATCACTTTAAATACACAATCACTTTTCTCTTACTCAATACTTATACTTTTTCTCTATACTTTTCACTACTGTCATCTATCGCACTTCTCCAACCACCTCACCTATCGCGGTTCACAACTCGAATGTCTTGGGTGCTCCTGCGACATCTATTTATATCTCTTAGTGACACCTTTCGAAATTTCCAGATTCGTTGAGAAGGTTCGTTTAGAAGGTTCGAGAACAACATCATTATGTATGTACTTGTTATTCCAAAGCTACTCAAACTGCTATTCAAATACTGCCAAAATCGGTAATATGTCCACTTTCTACTAGATGGCGCTTGCTGAATGACACAGTTTGAGCAAACATGCTACAATATTGTTGCATGTTTGCTCAAACTGTGTCATTGAGCAGCAATTAGTCAAGTTGCGCCATCTAGTGGAACCTGTTGGTCGACTCCTTGTTGAGAAGACTTGATGGGGAAGGTCACCCTGTTATTGGGCACGCTGATGATGTGTGCATTATTGTCAGCGGCAGGTTTTTACCAACTCTTTGTGAGCGGATGGAAACAGCGCTCAATAGTGTTGGGAGTTGGTGCCGCGAGCAAGCTCTGTCAGTCAACCCAGCGAAGACTGAGATGATGCTGTTCACGAGTAGAAGGGCAATACCTCAAGTGAGGTGGCCTTACTTCCAGGGCACTCAACTAAAGCTATCAAGCAAGGTTAAGTATCTGGGTATTGTGTTAGATCCAAAGCTTAACTTTTCTGAACATTTGGTTGCTAGGATTTCGAAGGCAACTAACATTCTCTGGCAGTGCCGTAGGATGTTCAGCAGAACCTGGGGACTTAGTCCCAGGCTGGTTCACTGGATTTACACGTGCATTGTTAGGTCATACCTTATGTATGGTGCGATTGTATGGTGGGCTAGAGCTCACATCCTCAAACGTCAACTGTCGAAGCTACAGCACCTTGCGTGCTTATGCATTACAGGTGCGATGAGAGGAACTCCCACTGCTGCTATGGAAGTGTTGCTCTGTTTACCTCCCTTGCAGTTCCTTGCTGAGAGTGAGGCCAGTGTGTAGTACTTGGACGGCAGTTCAATCTCGGCGGTGGGGCCAGAGGTGCTAGGTACAGAGCTCTCTATGACAGCCTACCTGGCCATCGAGGAGGAGCACTTGACACTGTGTGCATGAAGCAAGTCTTTGAGCGCCGTTTTCAGGTCATCCTTCCTGAACGGCAGGAATGGAACAGTGAGGGGTGGAATGGCTTTAAGCCGGGTGATGTCATCGTCTATACCGATGGCTCACTCATTGACGGTATCTCCGGAGCCGGGGTCTACTCTAGAGACTGTCGGATAAATCTATCTGCAGCCTTGGGTAGACAAACAACTGTTTTTCAGGCAGAAATCTTTGCGATTGCTACTGCCGCAAATATCCTGTTAAGGATAAGGATTAAGGGTAAAACCCTATACGATATCTGTTCAGATAGCCAAGCCGCTATCAAAGCCTGTTCGGCTGGTTCTCTCAAGTCAAAAATAGTTGAGGAAACCATGGTTAAGCTTAACCGTCTGGGTAAATGTAACTCGGTATCACTTGCCTGGGCACACAGGTATCAAGGGAAATGAAAGGGCAGATGCTCTGGCCAGGAAGGGCTCTTCAACAGCCTTCATTGACCCACAACCATCTATACGATGCTGCTCATCTGTCCACAAACGTGAAATGGATTCGGTTCTACGCCAACAACATTCCGAATACTGGCATGACCTGGTCTCATGCAGGTATTCGAAGAAGCTAGTGGACGGTCCGAAAATCAGCAGAGCTAAGTTTTTGCTTGGACTAAACAGGAAAGACTTGAGACCCTTGATTGGTCTCGTCACCGGTTTCAGTCCTCTTAACGAGCACCTCAAAACCATCCACATTAGGAGCTCGGGCCTATGTGAGTGCTGCCTGGAGGCGGATGAAACGGTATCTCACTTCATCTGTGAATGTCCGGCTTTTGCCAGAACCAGGCTCACCACTATAGGCAAACAATTCGTCAACGAAGATGAGATGGGGGACATTGAACTTGCTAACATTCTTCGCTTTGCCAAGGCTACTGGTAGGTTCTCCCTCACTATATCTTACTAATCGCCAATAACCAGCGAGCGGGCAGCTATGCTGAAGTACAATGGACCAATAGGTCTAAGTGCTTGTCATCTACTGATGACCCCACTGCACATACAATAATACAAATACAAATACGTTGTGACCAATAATAAAATACATTACACTGATTTTGCGTTAATTTTTTTTAAAAAAAA
Organism: Portevinia maculata; assembly: GCA_949715645.1. Lineage (NCBI taxonomy): Eukaryota > Metazoa > Arthropoda > Insecta > Diptera > Syrphidae > Portevinia > Portevinia maculata. The sequence continues at coordinate 101,872,437 of OX454525.1, forward strand.
TGTACATTAGTTTAAAATAAAATAGTGACTTACCTACAGTCACAGCGTGGCAGGAATAGGCTTAAAAGTCCGAAATTTCCTATTATGGATAATAGAGTTCCACATACACGTTCTAGAGGAAGACCAAGTAATTTGAGAAATTTGTCCACTTTTGGAAATATAACTCCCCGTTCAGGAGCAATGGAATCCAGGCCAATAGTTAGTCGTACTGCACCTGGAGCTAGTGTAGGCTTAAGCCAGGATAAGATTTTACCACAACTGGTAGATAACCCTCCTGCAGCAATGCAATCCGGTCAGGCAAGTAACCATCATAGTGATGACAATAATGAGCGACGAGATATTAATGAACATCCTCCACCTGTTCACGAATACTCGAGGCAAACCAACGAGTTTTTATTTGTGAAATGCAGTCTATTAGAAATACCTTAGTTGGAAGATTGGACAATTTGAATTTAAATACTCCCAATCGTAGGATTCAGCTACGAGACCTTCGAACGCTCGTTCTGTCTTCGAACATTTTTTAAATAACGCTTCGTTTTCGACCCAACGCAGACAAGCACCACCAATAAGTCAACAAACTTCTTCAGTAAGTTCAGTTTGTAAAATTGAAAAGTGGCAAATTGCATTTGACGCGTCCCAAAATATCCACGATTTTCTTTTTAAAATGGAAACCCTTAAGGATCGTTCGCAATGTAGCTGGGAATACACTATAACTCGTCTTATCTTTTTTTTCTCTGCCTCAATTAATATTTTTTCACATGCAAATATGGTTTATAAGCCATTTGGGAATCCTCATTGCTGAAATTGCGAATCTCCTTCACCAATGTGAACACAGACACCAATTGTATTGAAAACAAAGAAACAAGTTACAGGTGACTGTGATGTTCTAATTGCAATATGCCATAACCTACCCCAAACATCCATCAAAGCCAACAAATAATATACCATCAATCTACTCGATGACAATTCTTCCACCTTTCTTTATCCACCATCGCCCCTACCTTTAAATATGAATATCCATTTTTCACTTGCAAATATGAATTATAAAGAAAATCATTTGAGAATCCTCACAGTAGCTGAAATGCGACTCTCCTTCAACGATCATACACACACATACCAATTGTATTAAATACCAGAAAACATAACCTACCCCATTCTTCCATCAGAGCAAACAAATAATATGGCATAAGTCTACCCGATAATAGGTCCGTTCGCGAACTAATACGAAAACGTAAATTTATATAAACTTTCGTGCAAAACTACACAAACGCGTTCGCGTACTGAGAAAATGGTAAAAAGATGAACGAAAGAAAAATGTACTTTCGTTCATTTTTCTTCACACAGAATTTCAGCTGGCAAGAAAATGGAAACTGTCAAATGATGAAATCCTATGAGTTTGCCAGCAAAAAAAAACAGCTGTTGCTTCTTTTCAAGGCAAACTACTATCCCGTTTACATGAGAGATTCAATCCGGATTCAATCCGAATTGAATTCCATGTAAACGCAGATTCAAAGATTGAGGGATTCACTCAATCCGATCACAAAATTTTCTGCGATTGGATTGAAAATCAGCATGTAAACGCAAATTGAAAGATCGAGAGATCGAGTGAGAGTGTGTGTGCATGCCTCTTTGTTTTCCTTTGTTATGTTCACTTGACTGGGATTTTTGTCGCCTCTAACACAAGGCTATCCAAAATACGTATTAAGTAGGAAGTGTAGAACTGAATTCTAGTTCAATTCAATCTCTCAATTCGGTGAGAGCGAAAACCCGCCTCGAAAACCAATTCAGTTTCAATTCGATCTTTCGATTTGCTCATGTAAACGTACTATACGATGTTTTTTCAACTTTTTACACAAAAGCGTTCGCGTACTTTTCTTAGAAATGAGAGGATTCTCTCTCGATTTTGGAGATTTGGCACTTTTCATTTTCCTACACATAAAGTACGCGAACGGACCTAATAATTCCTTCACCTTTCCGCCCTACCAAGAACCACCACCGCTACCTGTGTCATCTTCCTTCTCATATACCTAGTCACGAGCATGAAGGAGAACAACAATCAGCTGTTTGTGCAAAACCAAATTAAAATATTCTACTGATACTTCCATCAGAGCCAACAAATAAAATAAAATAAAATACGACAAATCTACCCGATAAGAATGTCCGCTACGTCAAACATCAGTCACCATCGGCATCGGTACGGTAGTCGCTACCTGAATGATCTTCATTCACAGTTACCCATTCAGGAGATTGGACGAAAACAAAAATAAACCCACATAATGTGCATAAACTTTCACCATTTGTTTTGGCCCGGAGGGCACAGATGGCGTATCGTCGTATACACGAAGTGAGAATACTATAGGATTAGGATCTGTATACAATGGTTACATCAAGCTGAAATTCATCAAAATGTTGTAAAGCAGATGTCAACAGTACTTTATAAGACAGCTGATAATTCTTTCTATCTTACTATCACTTTCTTTTGTTCAGTTGATGGACAACTAATACCGATACTTAATTAAATAGTTTTCTTTAATTTCCAATTGAATACATTTTACTAACTTCCCATTTACTGCGTAAGTTATTGTTATTGGTCCGAAAATGAAAATCGCGATTAACAAGGTTCACAATATGTTTTTTTTTAAATGTTTTTAAGAAGATGTGTGTGCGCGTACCTACGTATACTTATACGTAACTGCGTACATGTGTGCACAAATTTATGTTCACGTTTTCTCGCGTATAAAAAATGATATTGACTTTATTATAGGTAGTCCCAATCGACGCGTCTTTATGTAAATATGATCTGAAAAAATAAAATATACTTAATTCGGTTCAGCCGGTTTTGTTATAACAATTAAGACTGATTAATTCTCCAGCATTTTGGATGTTATTTTATTTGGTCCAAAAATGAAAATCGTAATTTTTTACAATACATTTTATGTATGTGTATGTACGTTCTTACGTTAGTACGTTGGTGAACAATTTGTTCGACGATAATATCGACTTCGTTTTTGCCCTAATCGACGCGTATTTACCTAAATATGAACTGAACAATATTGTTTTACATTTGGTTTTCCTTTTTTTTAAACAAAAAGGGTACTAATGAGAACTCTCGCATGTGGAAACGCTACCCCAGTATACCAAATTTGGTAATTTTGTTGGCTATGTATTTTTTGGTATTTAAATATTTTTTATATGGTTTTAGCAACTTTTTTGATCACTTGTGCCCCCAGTAAAAAAATAATGAAGAATTTTCAGTTGAAAATAGAGTGAATTTCATGAATAGGAATTATGTAACCCAAGTTATTCAATTGAGGATTGGAGGTTCATTATTTGCAGCTTGTTCGCCATCAGGTATCGCAGATGAATTCACTATTGCGATTGACAGTCAACGCAGAACCTTACGATCTAAATGTGAAAAGAATGAAACTCAATCACCTCAATCAATCGAATGAAATCAATCACTAGCATGTGTTTTTTTAAAAATATATCTGTATGAGTCACACACATTTGGTGAAGTCTGATTGATGAAAATCAAAGCAAGTTTGATTTTGCATGATGAACGTCATGTTGATTGATATGTGTAAGGGTTAGATTGACGTAATTACTTCATTGTGTCTCGTGTCACGGAAGCAAAAACATGTCTGACGCCAGCGGAAAATTGAAAGACGATGAAGACCAAGCATTTGTATCGCAATTAATTGAAACGTATCGGTCATTGCCGAGTTTATGGGATGTCAAAGACAAAGATTATAGCGACCGAAACAAAAAAATGTAACAGTACGAAGTTTTATGCAAAAGTATAAAGAAAAGTATCCTGATGCACAAAAAGCACCTTTTTTCTCGATTTTTTTTCTTTTTCCTCTTTATGCAATACAATCGTCCGTTTCACTCATCGCACATCCGTACACCACGAAAAATCACAAAAACTAAAAATTTCATGTCAATCGATTGAACTGTGTAAGGGGTAGCGTCAATCCACACATACACGATGCATGATGTGAACCGATTGACCGTGTAATCGCCGCTTAAAGCATTTGTGTAAGCACACATCCATGTGAACGCGTTCTATGTATGTCGTTTACCATTGGTCTCACTCAATTATCCACTCCTTCTGGATTCCAATGGAACATCGAAATCGTCTTCTGAACAGGAAAAACAAAAATTGCGCCTTTTTTTGACTTTGCGGAAGACAAAAAAAAAACACTCGGAGTGGACCAATGGAAAACGACATTACTGAATACACTGATCTTGTTTTGTGATACTTGAAATATTTTCTTTCTTTTGGCACCAACGAGTTTATTTGCTTTAATACCTTGAGCTAACATTTTGTACATCTACGATTTTAATGTTTAATTTTCATTGAAGACTAAATAGGTATTTGAAATTTTTATCCAAACCGTGTTTTTTTTGCGTTTTTTTTAACGTTTCAAGCTTTAGAATGCTTTGGTAATTTTTAACTTCGTTTGATAATTTTTTTTTCAGTTTTGGTCTCAACTTTTTTCCCCAAATGGCAACCATACTTGGAATAAATATACTTGAGCATTGAGCTTAGCAGAAGGGTCATTCCGTAACTTGTACAACGATAATCGTTAATCGCCCAATCGGTAGTTTATCATCATCTTGACTTCAGAAATCTGGTGTAAACCCATTTCAGTCATATGTAATGCTCAACTATAGAAACAGCTGATTTTCGGTGATATGTATTCAAATGTGTTTTTAGTCCTATATTGACGAAAGCAAGTCTTGGATTTATTTTTCCTGTGCAACTTATGTAAGTTTTTCATTAGTGTGGATAGTTGCAGCGTATTTTCCGAACCATTTCAATGTCCCAAACCACGCCGACGTAATCAGCGGTAAAAATTACATATTTGCATTTCATATTTTTAAATCGCGCGGGGAATAGCAATGAAAAAGAGTTTGTTTTTTTTATAATAAATTGTATTGATATAATTCTGTAGGTTGTATCATATAAAAAGATCGAACGTTAATCGTCCATCTTACAAATTATTCAAAAATGCTTTCATTGTCAGCGTAATAAGCAAATCGATGCGAGAAGATACCTCATTAGCTATAGCGCAAATGAAGTCTTCTTGACGACGATAATCGAGCTACGGAAAGCAACTAGTGAATGGTGGCAGTGACATCGTCCAAACGATGGACTATTACTGATATTACGGAATGCAAGAGTATCGTTAAAACGATCTCGTCAGGCGATAAACGACTTACGAAATGACCCTTCAGATGAGTTTTGATTATTTTTCCCAATCTTCTATAGGAAGGGACGTATCGTCGTGTGCATGAGAATACCGCACAACTGACATTTTTTCCAAAATGCAGGTTTTGATGAAAACGTGATCTAGGTGTCAAAGCGCAGATTTTCAGAAATTTTCAGAGTGGTGACATCTACTTGTGGGTGTTTCAAACCAGTTTGAAATACGGCACAACTTCACCCATACAATTTTTTTTGTGTAACATAGCACATCTGCATTTTCCCGCCTAAGTTGGTTGTCATTCAGTTGTTATTTTTTTAAATCTTTTCCTACGGTTCCCTCTCATTACTGCAGAAGATCTTCCGCAAAGCAGTACTTGCAACCACCAATAACATCGATAAGCGAAGTTTATAATTTATACACAGCAAAGTGCAATGAAAACAAAGGCCTGATCATATCCAAGAGACTTTCGAAAACAGAACATTAGAATTTTTACTCCCAAAAAAGAGCAGTGTGATCTCTGTGTTGCTCTTAAAAATGGAAACATTCTTGATGAGGAATACATTTCTCATACGGAATCAAAGCAGAAAGCGATAAAAAACTAGCTTTGGAAGGCAAAATAAATATGTTTTGCACGGATCTTCAAGCCGTGAAGCTATGTCCAGCACTCAAAACCATTTCATTGTATTTTAAAACAAAATTAACTGTTCATAACTTTACAGTTTATTACTTAGCTAGGAAAAAAGTAAAGTGCTTTTGGTTCGATGAAACAAACGCAGATTTGACTGCTTCAACATTTACTAGTTCACTAGTCAAGTTTTTTACAGATATTTTGGAAGAATCAAAGCTGCCAATAATTTTGTACAGCGATGAATGTACATACCAAAACAGGAACGCTAACGCTTTACTGCGTTTGGCAGCAAATAAAAACAGTTTATTCCAAAAGACTGCATTCATTTCTATGATCCACTGCCATTTACTACAAAGAAAAAATGATTTGAAGTTTGGTCTTAACAACTTTTTCGAACATGCAAAGAATGCCTTTGTTATATTTAGTTCATTTAAGTACCGCATGCTAGTCAGCGCATAGCAAATGACTGAAAATGTCCCTTTCTAAGTTTTTTTTTATGTAACTGAAAATTTTTAAGTTTTTTTTATACCATGAAGATGAATTAAGTCATAAAATAAAAAAAATGTTAATAATAACTCCGCTGAAATACTGCACATCTTCAAAAAAACAAAATGTTAAACTTGCAATAACGCACAACTGCCTTTTTTTAATTAAATTTAATTTGTTTTACTGAAATTACTTAATAAACATGTTTCTGAGCTAAAAATATTATTGACGAGTTTTTATTTTAATTCTAAATAATTTTTTTATTATTTAAAACAGTTTTTTGTGTCTCCTGAACAATTTTCAAAATGTCAGTTGTGCCGTGCGGTATTCTCATGCACACGACGGTATACCAACACGCGCGATAGGTTTTTTATTTACAAAACAGTGCTTTAACTTCTTTTTTTTTTTAAAAAATGTTTAACTCGTATTTATAAATTGAAAGTGAATTTTTTCATTGCTCCAGGAATTCAATACCCACATGGAGTCCGTTTGCGTACTTATAATTACAAACACAAATTTATACAAACTTTCGTGCGAAACTACTCAACCTGAGCCGTGAGATTGAGCTGAGATACAGTGCAGTTTTGAAAAGATTTACAAAATATTCTCGCAGTGTAAGCCATCATTATTTGTGAATTAAATGAATTGTCGAAGGTAGTGATAGATAGTGTACCTTTCTGAAGATACCTTGTAGTATTTAAAGGTTGTCGGAAAATATTCAGTCTGACGAAAACTGAGAGCATATTTAACCCCATTGTTTCTACAGTAGAGTTCGAGGGGAAGTATGCAAAATATTAATTTTTCTCCTGCTGTCGATGTCGCCTTATAGTCAATAATTCCAAAAATAAAACGTTGAACCAATCACCTTGTAGTTATCTGCACCAAATTCAAATAACACGCTCATATTTGGTTTTATGTGCCATAAAGATATTTGCAGTTAGCTATTCAGATAGGAAACAAAAATCACGTAATAAAACTGGTACTAAAAAAAACCTAATCGCATTCAAGGACCGTCGATCAAAGAAGCAGAAAAAGAGGAAAAACTGAGGGAGAACATAATATATCTTACTACTGCTGAGAAAACTGTCACTCAAGAACTTGCCGAAACTCGCTTTCTACGAAGTATTCTTAAGAAGATTTCTGACCGTGGAGGGTTTCTTATTGAGGAGAAACTCCTCGAAATTCTCAAACCTTATAGTGATAAGGAAAAGCGTCTCGTTCGAATTGATAACATCTTCAACGTAAGTTGGCTTAATGTTAGTTAATGTTTCTATTTAACTCCTCGTATTCTATTAGCATTGCGGATTATTTTGACAATTTAATTTGAATTGTTCAGGCGGAATTTAAAATGCGAATGCAAATGAATTATTAGAATGCGTGATGTAAATGGAAATCATGAAGCAAAACTATTAAACACTTGCAATAACCCAAGTTCATCTCAAACTCCACAGGCTTTAAGAATTACTGAATATAACGACATCACTTCTTTGACGCAGTACTTTCTCCCTTATGCTTGGTGTCCTAATTGCTCTAGTGGACTTTTTACTGAAGTTGTTGATCAACTGTGTGACAAAGTGGAACAATCACATTCTCGTCGAGTTAGGCCATCTCTAGCGGAGGAGCTAGAGAAAGCCGTAGATGAACCAATTTCATCATCTATATCTGATGTATGTTCCGTTTCAACAGATGACATTGAACGGAATATTGATGTAATTTTAACCGAAAAGAAAAACGGGGCTGTAAATGAAGATAAAACAACTACGGAGGTTTGTATTTATAATAGCTAGGTACGTTACTAAATTCATATTGAAATCTCTTTCTTTTTTGTAAAAGCAAATGTGTTCCAATCATTTTATGGTGATTAAGCCAGCATTTGTTTTAACTGCTCTTCGGAACTTTACAGAAAATCATTTAAAAAAGGACCATGAACCGAACCTGTAAGTTTCATTCAGATATTTACATATCACCGTTTATGTATAAATTACTCAACTATATTTTTTTAAAGGGGAAGCTTTGAAAGAGCTATCGTAAGAAGTTCAAAAATAACTCGTCCACTTCCAAAAGATTCGGTGGAGAAATTTTGGTCTAACTTCCTACAGGTGATGCCAATCGAAAAACAAAAATTGTGGAAGACCCTGCAGCATGGATTGGATCATTATTTGGATGTATTAAAGGAGCGAGAACAACTTGACATCGAGTGCGAGTCCTTAAGACGACAGAATGCTGAATTGCGGCATCTTCTGCAAAAACATCTACCATCAGCTGTTTAATGCTTTGATTTTAAAATAATAAACTATTTGATTCGATCCAACGGCTATCTCCACAAGTATCAATTGCCTCGATTCCAACAATTGTGCTTCTTCTTCAAACACAACGTCTTCGCAACAAAATTCCTCACAGAACGCTTAATTTTCCATTTTACATCTATTTTCGATAAGACAAGACACGAAACGTACTGAAAATGGCAAATACACAACCAAACCCGTCCACACCCAGTCAAAAATTACTTGCAGCAAGCCCTTGTGTGTGACGACCCGTAAAGTGCTAGCAGCAAGTTTGCTTGCATGCAAGAAAAAATTCGTTTGCAGCAAGCACTTTCCTTGCATGGTGTGACTCCTCCCTGCAAGCACTTCTACGCACATTTAAAAATCGGAGTTCTTGGAACGCTTGCTGTATGGTGTGACGGCACCTTCATTAGTTGGCAAATCAAGTAAATCAGAATAAAGTCATGCGGATTTATGTGAAAGAAAAAATAACAAACTGAAATATAACTGTATAAATAGTACTGTCGACTGCTGTCAATCTGCCCAAAAAAATTCTAGGTCCGAAATTCGAACTTTTTTCAGTTGAGGGGAAGCGATTTGGTTATACATAGTACGTTTGCACAGACCCGAAATTCGTTATTTCAATTAAAATTCAACATTTCACCCGAAATGTTCATAATTTCACCATACGTTTTCCAGCATTGCGAAATGTTGAATTTCGACGAAAAACTGAATTTGGAAGTTTGTCAAATCAAATAAACCATTTAAGTATCCCCACACGCCACTCCGCCGGTGAATAAAAAACCAATTGGAAATAAAACAGCCGCCAAAATACATATTTATTCACGTAAAGACAAGATGGACCGACAAATATATATTCAACCCTATCGAGGTATCCGTTCGTAAGAAATTCCGAAACGAAAGGCAAATCCAATCGGAACTTAGATTGCGATTACGATCGAGGTATCAGTTTCGGAACAAGATAAATAAAGCATACAAACGCATTTATTTGACAGCGAATCAGCTGCTTTAAATCCATTACTGTGTGAAATACTTTGTGATAAATCTAATACACCACTAAACATCAAAAATTATATTTTTTTAATTTTACTCCGTCCAATTTTTACCACTTTTCCATTTTACTTAAAATAATCCGCAGCATTTTCTTGTCGGAGAGTTTCGAAAGAAATTTGCTGTGTATCTGTCAAAAGTAAGTGACATCAACGCGGTACAACGCAATACGACAAGGTGCGCTATATGTCATCGGAGAATTTTTTCGAAAGCTGCATCGGAATGGATAGGTACCTCAAATTTCATTCAGTATACCACCTACTCACTGCAGCCCGACCGCTGATTGGTTAAAACGGCTAAAATCTGAGCACATTTTGACATTTTTGCAAGGAAGCTTGGGTAAGAAAGTCGTCTTGATAAGATTCCTTTTTTTTAACCACTCCTTCATCAAAATTCTGTTTTGTCTCTACATTTTTTTCTTTTTTCTCTTTATGCAATGTGCATGATCGCACATCCGTACACCGGTACACCACGAAAACTCACAAAAACTAAAAATTTCACGTCATACGTCAATCGATTGAACTGTGTAAGGGGTAGCGACAATCCACACATACACGATGCATGATGTCAACCGATTGACCGTGTAAGGGCCGCTTTTAGCAAAAACGTACTGAGCGGGGCCAGAAATAAAGTTTTCCACGTTTACCATCTTGATTTGCTTATAGGGCCCATACACTACACATGCCTGCATGCGCATACAGTGCTTCCGCGTGCAATCTGCCAGTGTATGGGGTGAACTGTGTGTTTGCGCAAGCTGCATGAGCAATATCAAAAAATTTTGATATTTTCTTGCTTGTGCATGCAAGCATGTATGGTGTGTGTGCTACATTGTGCATGCAAGCACGATTGCACTGGTTGTACCCCAATGATGGTGTCGATATCATCAGCAGTGGTATCGGAGCTTGACATTTTTTAAAGTTGTCTGTTCAGCGGTGAACACACGACTGAAGATTGTGCAGTTTGCATGCGTAGTGTATGGGGAAAGCGTGTTTGCGCATTTTTGTGTTTGTGCATGCAGGCATGTGTATTGTATGGGCCCTATTAACCACCAACTTTTTTTTACTATCCTTCTAATGTAGACATGTTTATAGTAGCTGTGTTTTATAAACCTGAGCTGCGCAGAAAATTACAGAAAAGATCAGAAAAGTACAGGATTTTGTGTTCCATGAGCAAAAATCTTGCCCCAAAATGTTTTACATTCTGTCACTTCGTGTTCCAGCTCAGTTAAGTACAGCAGTTTCTGCACCTATTTTTGAGGAAGGGCAACTGCGTGAAAGTTGTCAAATTGAAGACGTCAAATATCACTGATGTCAGCTGATTTGTTTGTTTGGCATGAAATTCGCTATTGCTCGTATGCGATGTTGTAATATCCGACGAACTTAACAAGATGCTACTGCCAGAATCTTCCAACATCTCGAGTATTAAAATGTCTGAAGTATTCATTTTGTTTTATTTATCAATAGCAACTTTGAATCTCACTTTTCATTTACATTTATTTATTTTGGAATTCAACAGCTGATATGAGAGCTGTCACATGAAGCTGTACTTTTTTGTTCTAACTTGATCTGACAGTTTTCGCTCATGTGTGCTGATCTGATCTGTTCTGTTCTGATCTTTTGTTCATTAAACACAGCTAGTCACATAGTGCGGCCATTAAGAAAATGGTTATAAGGATGACAGAAGAGAAACCGATGCACGTTTTTGTCAGTTACAATTACAATTCGATGCAAAAACAGAGGGGAAGAGCATTCCACATTCGTGTTGAGCGGCTATTTCAGCCTTAGGTATTGCGAAGATCAATCGACAATTGATAATTGACTATTTTCAATGTGTGCTATTGTGAACGAGCGCAGTTAATTGAAGGTTTGACTAACACACTTATGAACGCTATTCTTGTCGGCTCATTTACAAGCTGAGTTAAATTATTTACCTCAGCAAAGATCTTGCCGTACCTTGCTGCGGGTGTTGTCTTAACAGAATGTCGAATCGTCGCACTACATCACTGCGAAAATTCGTTCATTAGTGTTTTTATATAAATTGTTTACATTTAGCAGAAAAACAAACCACAACAACGTATCAGTTCATTTACTACACTATTTAAAGCCGCATTAACCTTCCATAACATTTTGGCAGAAGAATGGAAACGTTTCTTGAAATATAACGGGAACTATGGAAATCGTTTGGTAAGTCGATATTCCAAGCGATCGTTGTGCATAGTTGCCATCATCGCCATATGAAGCGAACTGTGCTCTCATCACGTAACTTTGCGGACGATTGTCGTCCATGCGATTGCACTGAACGCTGTCGTCAATAGTTTGGTTCACGTAACACAATCGTTCTCGTGTCGTCCATCGCTCTCGTTTGCTACAGTTTGAGAAACACTGCAAACAACATCTAATTGTCAGAAACGTCAGTCTGTCTGAGATTTGTTTATAGCTGCTGTTTTTTTTTCTCAAAAATATTTATTAATATTCTTACTTCATTAAAATGTAAGTAAACTCTTAATGAACAATAACAAATATAATAGTGAAACAAAACTTTAGGTCTGTAACGCCATCGCAACTGCAGATTTTGGTTGAATTTTTGGAATGAAATGACCTCGCTCCGTGCTGCAGTGGCTGAGACTAATTATTTAAATTGCTATGGGGCTCAATACATCAAAGAAGAAAAAGAAGAATCGCTGGAAGATTTAAAGTTAGAAGTATATTCTTACGTCTTTTAGTTCTTGTAGTTTTAAGTATACTGAATTCCTTGTTTTTGTAGTTTTAAGTTAAATGCAATATATAATCTTTTGTTTTGAAAAGAGAAATTCTGGGCCCTCATCACGTAACTTTGCGGACGATTGTCGTCCATGCGATTGCACTGAACGCTTTCGTCAATAGTTTGATTCACGAAACACAGTCGTTCTCCTGTCGTCCATCGCTCTCGTTTGCCTACAGTTTGAGAAACACTGAAACCAATATGTAATTGTGAGAAACGTCAGAAATGAAGAAAACTGACTGCTGAGATTTGTTTATAGCTGCTTTTTTTGTCAAAAATATTTATTAATATTCTATTCTTCAATATCCCATGTTAGCGAACTAGTACGAATGTTTTCGGTGTGGCAAATTTGTTTCATGTCCGAAACTTTTTCAATGTCTTCGCTTACTCACTGAAGACATCACCGGATACATATATTTGTTGAAATAGAGTTTCTATTTATAATAAATTGCATTAATAACAATCTGCAGCATATAAAGAAAAGATCTAAAGCCGATTGTTTACTTTAAAAACCATGAAAGTGCTTTAATGGTGTACAAAATATGTAAGGCGAGACCTCATTAGCTATCGCGCAAATGCTATCGTCTCGACGACACTGTTTTGACGTTTTGTAAGTTATGTGAAGTAAATATTGAATCGTCGTAACGATATCATTCAGACGCGAGTGTTACGTGAAGCATTGCTATCGAAGTCGATGTCGAAAACGAGATCGTCAGCCTTACGTGATGAGGGCACAGGACTCCGTATACACGATTATGATGAAGTTACGTGAAGCAAATCGATGACAATCTCGTCCACTACTGTCGCTTGGACGATTATCATGATAGAAGTTACGGAATGACCTCCTGATATCTAAACTCGGACGAGATGATGATGATAAAGTTCCGTTTAGCAAATCGATGAGGATCTCGTCCACTACTATCGTCATAGAAGTGACGGAATGACCCCCCAGCTAGTCCGAGATCAGAAATCTGTTACAAACCAAATGGAATCATACACAACGGTCGACTATAGACGGGTGTGAAACAGCTGTCTCGAATTTATTAAAAATAAAAATATTAGGCATTAACGGCCTATACAGGGCCTTACCTAGCTTCTCCAACCACTTTCTTTGCGAAGTGGAAGGGACCTACAATTTTGAGCCGAATCCGAACGGCAAATTTGAGAATTTTCTCATGACAATTAATACTTTTGGATGTTTGTCAGACGTTCGCAGGAGGTGGGGTAGTGGAAAAAAAACTGTAGATGTTACTTGGCCCAGGCGGGAATTGAACCGGGGACCTTTCGATTAGTCGTCCGACACACTAAACATTGACCCACTGCGCCCGACCTCGAATTTATTATTCCCGTACAATTTATCAGGGTCCGACTTTCCAAATCAATTTTGTTTTCTATAGTTTACCCACTGTGAGTGAATGAGTGTGGATGGTTTTTAAAAATTTAAAACCGTGTTTTGGTGAAAGGTGTATATCCAGCTCAGCTACATTTAACACGTAAACAATAACAAAAAGGAGTGCTGACGATAAAGAGAGCCGTGTTTCGGTGCTAAGTGTATACGCAGCTCAGCATAATTTTACACGTAAACGATAACAAAAAGGAGTGCTGGAGATAAAGAGGTCAGCAGTCGAGGACTGAGACTGACTGAGACGAAGTGAACATCCTTAAAAATTTAAAGTGAATATAGAATACGATCTAGTTGCTTTATTGTAAAATTATGCTGAGCTAGCTTATCACCAAAACACGGCTTAAATTTATAAATTTATTTAATTTCCGAAGACACTGATGTAATTAGCGGTTACAATTATTGTTGCAAAAAGTTTACTAGAAAGACAACTGTTCTATTTCAAGCTTTAGGCAAGAAAAAAAGCCAGCAAAGATGATTTTTTCAAAGAAAGTGGAAAACATTTATGTGATGCCAAATAACATAATATATGTACCTACTCGTATGTAGGTATAATGAATTCATGATAGTTTAAATATAGTAATTTCAACAATTATTTGTATTTGGAATTTCAAAACTGCGATGGGAATAGCAATGCAAAGAGTTTGTTTTTCATAATAAATTGTATTGATGTCCTTCTTTCGCATATAGAAAACATCTTGATCACCTTGAAAATTATTCAAAAATGATTTAATTATGTAGATGCAAAATATGCAAATCGATTCGAGACGACACCTCATTAGCTATCGCGAAAATGACATCGTCTTGACGACGATTATCGGGCTACTGAAAGCAAATAGTGAATGGTCGAAATGAAAACTTACAGACAATAGACGATTATTGATGGTACGGAATGCAAGAGAATCGTCAAAGCGATCTCGTCTGGCGATAATCGACTTACGTGGAATGACCCCCCTGCACTAAAAATGGTTGGTTTAAAAAGCACATAGTTAAAATTGTTTGGTGAACACCAGCCTAAAAGAGCAATGTTTTAATTTAATGTCTCACAATAGATTGTAAGTAAGTAGTTGGATACATTAGTAATTTATTTAATTAATACAATATATGTGTGCATCTAAACTATATATAAGACCGCGTTTATCAACATATTTGGGATTGTTCTAGATTTCATATTCAATGCATATGTGTCGGAACTATTCTTCATCATGTTTAAAAATAATTTGCGATTCGTGCAACGATTCAACCATTCTTGTTTCAGAAAAATTATTTTGAATGTTATCGATTAGCTGAAGCACACCCATTTGGAATTTAAGCACCTGCGTTTCATTAAATGTTCGAAGCGCGGGTAATACTCCTTTGATAAAGAACAAATGTCGATCCTCTTTCTCTTTTGGGGTCAGAATTAGTGACTGATCGTCTTCATCAACTCTGCGTTTTTTGCTCGTCTTATCCAAATCCAAAGGATAATCCGTTATAGGTATAGCAGTTGATGTTGATGGTTGTTGATGAATCTCAAAATAGCTGGAATGATCATCATCAGTAGTTGCAGAGTCTGAGAAATTTGCAAGTTCGCTGAAGTATGCAGTTTTTCTTAAGAACCTAAGCTGTTCGTCGTATATATATCTTCTTACATGTTTGACATTTTTGTCATTCTGTGTTTTTTTATTCCATTTAATCCAACAATCTTTTATATTTCTCCATCTTTTTGTAATGAAACTACCTGTTAGAAAAAAAATAAAAAAATGAATTATTTGAGCATAGTAAAAATAAAAATTGTGTCGTAATTGTTTTTCTATTTAAATATTTCTGCCTAGTATACTCGTCCCTCGCTTTGCGCGACTTGCAATGTCTACTAAAATTCGTCTACTAAAGTCCGCTTGGGCGAACTGTTGGAGACCCTATTCATATTTCCCAAAAAATGGGCGTGGCATATTTCGTGGAGAATTCCCGCTCAAGGGAAAATTTTAAAATTAGAAAACGTAAATTTTAACAAATTTAATTTAGACATTAATTAGGACATAGTCCATAGATATTTTTGAAAAAATTCTTCAATCCGGCTCTGATTAAGATTACAACCGATAGCTACAACTGACTAATAGTGAGATCGGAGTACAGATGCCATCTGCATTGCCGAATTTGCACAAAGATTCACAAGCGCTCAACGCCTTCTTTTAGGAGTAAGAATCTTTTTCAGTGTCTGCTTCTCATCGTTACTTTCGTTATTCACACGAATAACGCTTAAGACATTTTTGATCAAGTTCTCATTCCAGCCCTCATCTGTGTGAACATTTTTGTTGCATGCGATATATCTAAGTTCTAAGTAATCAACTTGATTGCAGCCGGTTTGTCTGACTAGCGAGGATACCTACATTTTTTTTAGAATAAAAATTAACCATGCAAAAACCAAACAATTTTCTGCGCCTGCTGCCAAAAAATTAAACTTTCCCATTGACCTTTAAAAAATTAAAGTCTATTTCTTCAAGTTAACGATTTACGAGCAATATGATCTTCATATGCATCATTCAGACAGTGCCTGTAGCCTTGCATTCATTCTTTTTAGCATACATAAATTGAATGAGACATAATAGGTCCGTTCGCGAACTAATATGCACACGTAAATTTATATAAACTTTCGTGCAAAACTACACAAACGCGTTCGCGTACTGAGAAAATGGTAAAAAGATGAACGAAAGAAAAATGTACTTTCGTTCATTTTTCTTCACACCGAATTTCAGCTGGTAAGAAAATGAAAACTGTCAAATGATGAAATCCTATGAGTTTGCCAGCAAAAAAAACAGCTATTGCTTCTTTTCAAGCCAAACTAAGATGTTTTTTCAACTTTTTACACAAAAGCGTTCGCGTACTTTTCTTAGAAATGAGAGAATTCTCTCTCGATTTTGGAGATTTGACACTTTTTATTTTTCTACACATAAAGTACGCGAACGGACCTAATGTGTGTGCATCTTACTGTTACAGTTGCACAAATACATGCACGAGTATATTTTTACGAGAATATTTTTACCAAATGAACATGAAAATACTGTCCATGTCCACTTAATAGAATTGCCCACTTTAGAGGGGAAAAACTCAAACAAAATTATAACAGCCAACCATCACACTTTATATTGTCCGCTTAAGGGAATCGTCCACATAAGAGAGGTGTCCGTTAAGAGGGAGTTCACTGTATATAAATTTTTACGTTTTGTACCTACATATTTGTAAAATTTGTATCAAAAATACAATTTTCTTTACAAACGCCCCTAAACGCAGAAAACTTTGTATGAATGAATTGTTCAAAACAACTTTATCTACATACTTACTTACTTACTTAGGTGGCGCTACAGTCCGGGGTGGACCTGGGCCTCAACCAATACGCCTTTCCAGTTAGCACGATCTTTGGCTAACTGCCTCCAGTTGCGCACTCCAAGTTGGATGAGATCCGCTTCCACTTGCGCGCCACCTAAGGCGAGGTCTTCCTCTACTGCGTTGTCCCTCCGGGTTGGAAGCGAAGACTCTTCGGGCCGGAGCGTTGGTGTCCGTTCGCTCTACAGTCATAGCCATCTTAGTCGACGGATTCGTACTTTTTTGACCAGGTCGATGTCGCTGTACAGCTCGTAGAGTTCGCTGTTAAATCTCCTCCTCCAAAGCCCTTCAACGCAAATGGGACCAAAAATCACTCCAAGAATTTTGCGTTCGAAACGAACAAGAAGATCTTCATCCGCTTTTGCTAATGTCCACACTTCTGCGCCGTAGAGCAGGACTGGGATGATGGGGGTCTTATACAAAGTCTCCTTAGTGTTTCTTGACAAGGCCTTACTAGTCAATTGCCTTCTTAGGCCAAAGAAACAGAGGTTGGCAAGTGTAATTCTTCGTTTGATTTCTGATGTGATGTCGTTTTCAGAATTTATAGCGGAGCCAAGGTAGACATAGTGCCTAACTACCTCAAAGTTGTAGCTGTATATCGTGACGTTTTGTCCGATTCGTCGATGTTGTGCGTCCCTCTCCCTTCTTGTTGACAGCATATACTTGGTTTTGCCCTCTTTCATCACTAAACCCATTTTTGCCGCTTGTGTGCTAATACTTGCAAACGCACCAGTGACAGCTCGCTGCGTTCTGCCAATTATGTCAATGTCGTCAGCATATGCAAGTTGTTGCACAGATTTTTGAAAAATTGTGCCTCTAGTGTTGGCTTGCGAGTTTCGCACCATTTTCTCAAGTATGATGTTGAAGAGGTCACATGACGGCGCATCACCTTTTCTAAATCCTTTTTTGACATCAAAGGTCTCGGTGAGATTGTTTCCGACCTTTATGGAGCAGCAGGCGTTCTCCATCGTCATTCTGAACAATCTGACAAGTTTGGCAGGGATGCCAAAACTAGACACGGCTCTGTATATCTCGTCTCTATAGATGCTGTCATATGCGGCCTGAAAACCGATAAAAAGATGGTGGGTATCGATTTGGAGTTCTTGGGTTTTCTCCAGGATCTGCCGTAGTGTGAATATCTGATTGGGGGTGGACTTACAGGGCCTAAAACCGCACTGGTAGGGACCAATCAGGTCGTTGACGAATGGTTTCAGGCGTTCACACAGACTTGATCTTATTGGCAGTCTTCAGGAGACTGATGCCTCTATAATTGACGCAATGTAGAGGGTCTCCTTTCTTGTGGATGACTTGTGCTAAATGACGTGTGGGCGGGTTGTTTGATTAGACAATCTTCGAAATGCTGAAATTTAACATTTCGAAACGATAAATGTTGACCTTAGCTAAAGTGACGATTTTTGCATCTGTGTAAACGTACTATTACAAAAAAGGGGAGCAGTGTGAACGTTTGAAATAAAAGTTTGAAAAAAAAACCTTTTTTAATACAGTTTTGTTTATTATGTAATATAAAAATAAGTAGGGTAGTGGCACCAGTATCCGAACACTTAACAGCGATTCGGAAGAAAAACCGCTGTCAAAATGTGTGTTTGGGAGAAAAATTATTAAAATAAATTGAATATGATAGATGAAACTTTTTTTTTTACAACAAAATAAACTTGTGCCGATGAATACAAGCATTTAAGAGAAAAAAAATAAAAACTGAAAGATGATACTTTTTGCCAGTAGTCGAACATGTGTTTCCTTATTCCGAACATCTAGTTTCCTGGTTTTCGAACACAAGTATTTGAGACAATATCTGAAGTTTTTCTTAAACAAGTTTATTTTAACATTGATTTAAAACATATTGACGGGCTACAGTCCGCTTGGGCGAACTGTTGGATACCCTTTTCTTATTCCTATCAGACACCTAGAGAGTCTATATTATAAATTTCAGCTCCCTAGCTCAAACTTTGGTTTTTCAGTCAGTGGGCGGATTTTGAAAATATTTACACATGACCATGAAGGCCCCCCTAGAGAGTATATATTATAAGACAATATCTGAAGTTTTTCTTAAACAAATTTTTTCTAACATTAATTTAAAACATATTGACGGGCTGCAGTCCGCTTGGGCGAACTGTTGGATTCCTATCAGGCACCTAGAGAGTCTATATTATAAATTTCAGCTTCCTAGCTCAAACTTTGACTGTTCAATAAAATTGTTTTATTTTATTGTGGGCGTGTCAGTGGGCGGATTTTAGAAATTTTATCTCCCGAGCAGTTTTAGGAGTCAAAGATCATATCTAAAAAAATTCAGCTTTTTAGCTCAAAATTCGATTGTTTTGAAAAATTTGTTTTTTTGAGTGGCGTGTCTGTGGGCGGATTTCTAAAAGATTATTTCGGTACCCTAGAGAGTATATCGTTCAAATTTCAGCTCTCTACGTCCAGTTTAAAGGCCTAATTTTTGCCGACGGACGGACGGTCATGGCTAGATCGACATTACTGATGCTGATCATAAATATAGTAACTTTTAGGGGTCTACGGGCAATATTAAGGTATGTTACAAACTATGCGTCAAAATTAATATACCCTTAGAATAGGGTATACAAACTTTGTAAAAAGATAAAAAATGCATATTAATTCAAAAAATTGCACAAGAACTCTAAGTTTAGAGCTTCATCAAAGGATTTTGTACAAAGTTTGGTGCAGCCTAAGTGATACCACCGACTACATGCATCACATTCAATGTTTTTCAATTGATCATCTTCTGCATCAGTATTTAGCTCATCTTCGCATGCACCGCATTTCTGTTTTTGGTTTAACTTTCTCGCATTTATCGTTTTTCTAGCTTTTTTTACTATTTTATTATATTTATTCAACTGTCTCAATCTCTTATTTGCATCAATTTCTTTAGTTCTTCTTTCCTTGGCTTCGGCTATATTTTTATGGAATTCCATCCACTTTAGAGACGAAATCGACATTGGTGGTCTATCTGGAAGAATTTCGAGTCCCTTTCGAATTGACTCCTCTGTTACTATTGCTCTTGCCTTACATGCGGTCTCTGAAGCTTTCATAGATAGCTCCTTGTGATGCTTTAAGTAGCCATAAAACAATTTTTTTCTAGGCCTTCCGTTTTTAAAAGTTTTTCGTCTTGAACAATTTTTAGAACCACGTCCAGGAGCTCATTGGGTTTTTGTGGGAAACCACATTTTGCTATATTCACAAACCACTCCACAACCATATTTTCTTCACGATCTGTAAGGACAGTTGCAGCACCTTTCCTTGTTACCTCGTCTTGCATTTTTCCTTTAATCCTGTCGTGAAGGGTTGTGATTGGGACTCCAAACTCTCTACTTGCTTTTCTTATACCCATAGCATTGGTTCTTATTGCCCTCAATGCAACTGCCAGGGAAGAGTTATCGTATTTTTTGAGGGAGCGTTTTTACTATCTACCTAATAATGTATCAATTGTAAGATAACTTGTATAATCTGGAAGAAGTTTTAATATGTTCGGACATAGGATACAAATATCGCTGTAGTTTCCTTTACCCGAACACTAAAGAATATGGTGTTCGCTTACTGGAGAATTGATTCATTGGGCCATTTTTCATATTAAATACAGAAGAGAATTTATTTTTCCCCAATAATTACTCTCAAAATGCTAAAAAATATAAATCATGCTGCTGCCTAATTCCGAACACTAGTGTTCGGGAAAGGAAACTCGTAGCATTTAGTTTCCTCTGGCCGAACAGTTAAAAACATTAACAAATTAAACAAATTTTGGACTAATCAGTGCAAATTATAATAATTATATATCTCGACTAAGAAATAAAAACTTTTAAACGAACTTACACGTTATATTTGCCCAATTAAACACTATTTTCCTTGAGCATTTTAACTATTTTTTTTTCTGAAGCGCTAAGTCGTCTGCACTAGCGAGAACCTTGCAACAAACGGACGACTGTTTGAATAAGAAATAGTAAATGTATGAGTGAGACATCGCGTACATGTATAGAGAAAAGCATACAGATTCATTTTCTTCCGTTTTTTTACTCAGAGCAAGAAAAATAACGTTATTTTAACGATTTTCAGTAAAAGTGTTCGACTACTGGAGCTGTTCGGAAATAGGTGCCACTACCCTAATTCATGTCAAAAAAAAGAATAAAGAGGAAGACCTTGCAAATAAGACATAAATTATGGAAAATGGAAAAAAAAACATCACAGATCAACATTTTTTGTTACGAATCCTTGTTGCCTCCCAGAGCATCAACAATTCAGTATAATGCGTACCTTTGATAAGATTTGTTTCGATAGTGTCGTCCAAATGGTCCGGTTCCTCGATCAAAGCAGATTTCAGTCCGCTGAGTGTCTCTGAAAGGGCAGGTCGCATCACAATTTTTTTTTACCAGCAGGTCCCAAATCTGTTCAATGGGATTATTGTCCGGGCTTATTGAATGCCAAGCCTGCACGTCAATTTCCAATTCTTGTATACTCTGTAACGCGCCTGTCAAAAGTTTTCCTCAATAATCGCTGCCAATGGAACTACATATTCCTCCAGAATATATTTGATGTAATAGATAGAGTTCACCGATCCTTCCACGATGCACAGTTCGGTTTTTCGCACATGGAAGTTCCTGCCCACACAATGACGGAACCTCCCCACAAACGTTCCCGATCGTCTCAACACTCTGCTGCGTCCATCTAGTGACCGCAGGTAAACCCTGTACTCAATAGTGAAAATTACTCTACCCCAGTCGAGGAGCGAATTCTATTCGACTTCGCTTGTACACGAGCAGGTCTTCTTGCGGTTACTCTAATGGTCCGATGCCCCTAAAACAGTTCGGCCACTGTTTGGTGAAGATTTCGAAGGCTTTCAAGCACCAAATATCGGTCATCTCGCTTGGACGATGATCATGCGTAAAACTATTGAGAGCCCTGGCGGCTTCTTCTACCGTAATCTGCGTATTTTTTCAAGAAAATCACTAACAACTTATAAATAATCAAATTAAAACAAATCCATACAAACACTTACGGGATCACGGAAGGCAAAATCGAAATATCGCACATCTACGATTTAAAAACGACGCGACTTACCTCAATAATATGCAGGTTTCACGAGGAAAACGGAAAGATATTATGCAAATAGGCACACAAATAAACCAAAACAACGCGATAATAGCACATGAAATTGTATGACTGCGCCAATGTTTTTGTAACTCGGTTTATATAAATCAGAAAAAAGTGATTTAAATAGCAACCACTTCTGATTTTAAATAGAAAAAAAAAACATATTTGGCCGTAGGTACCGTTGTGAATGAAATGTTCTACGTTCAGTGGAAACGGTAAAATGAAACCTCGAAATTTTGTCGCGAAAAGTGAATTCCTACACCTCAATGTGCCCGTCCACAAATTCATCAGAATTTCAGTCATTTCCATGAACATTGTGGTTAAACACAAATTTGATTTCCGACTTGCTAAGAATAGGTGGAAAAAACTGGCCCACGCCGAGAATTATTTACGAAGTGGATTTTCGGATTTTCAGTGCAATCAACCCCTCTTTTCAGCACACTTAAAATCTGCATGTCTCGCTAGACATAACTTTCATTCCGATGAACGTGTAGCCACGCACTACGGCAATGATTTTCATTCGGATCGGATTGCGTGGAATGCATTTTTTCCGTTATGATTGTATGGCCCGAATCACCGAGAACGAGATGGTACTGATTGAAAAGATCGAATCTTTGAATTGACCGATACTGGGACGATTCGATATTCTAAAAGGATCAGTTCTAGTATCAACCAGTACCTATCTAGGTTTTACTTCACTCGAATCCACCCAACTGATAAGTGGGTTATTTTTAAATTGATAACTACCTATTTTTCAAGTGTTTTAAAATGACCAACATGAAAAGTACAACGAACAAAGGAAATCACTCTCAAAACTGTTTAAGTACCTACACTGAAATGATTAGCATTTATGGTTAGCTGAAAGTAGTGGATACTTTTGTTGGCTCAATAACAAAATGTAAGTAATTTATTAATTGGTCTGAATTTATTTTTGCTTAGGCGAGTTTCCCATTTGAGTAAGGGAGCTTAAACTTCGAATAGGACACTACACTTTACGGTTGAATACGCTTCTGGTGCGGGAAGCTCCTTGTTTATAATCTATTGTTTTTTTCTACTCTTTTATTCGCCCGAGCCCAAGTGATAAATATTTGAGCTAGCATTTTACCCACCGCAGGAAAAGACACGTACACAATTAAGGTACGGTTCCTGTTGCCGCATTGCTTAAAAATCGTCGCCATTTTCTATTCGTTTCGTTTTACTTCATCTGAATATCACCAGTCGTAGTAATAATCCATAAAACAGTGCGAAAGTAGAGAGCTGTGAGAGGTACCTACAATATAATTGAAAATTCACAAAAAT
This sequence comes from Portevinia maculata, assembly GCA_949715645.1. Taxonomy (NCBI): domain Eukaryota; kingdom Metazoa; phylum Arthropoda; class Insecta; order Diptera; family Syrphidae; genus Portevinia; species Portevinia maculata. The sequence continues at coordinate 101,896,044 of OX454525.1, forward strand.
ACTTACAAAATTGTTTCTGCTCATCTTTTGTTGATATTTTAAAATTTTTATTTATTTCTATACAAATTTCCTGCCAGGCGGCACGAATTGTTAATGTATGCTTGTGTTCTTTTAAATCCTTGTCCCAAATAACGGGTTTTTTCTCAACTAGAGATATCAAATGGTATGTATCCACTATGTATTCCATTTTATTATATTTTTAAATACAAATATATATATTCTCAAAATCAGTCGAATTTATGTTTTATGAACTGCAGCCACTCGTAAATCGTGACCGTACGCGTACCTACCGCGTCCCATTAGCTCAATCTAATCAAATATAGCAACAATGAAGGTTGGTATCTACGTCGAACAAAATTGTTTGCGGGCGAACGACCAAGTTTTTTTTTAGAGGGCAACCGCAATACTATACTGCGGCTGACGTGTCGTCTATTGCGTGCGGCTTTCGCGTATGTATTGCGGTACAAAGGTTTGGGCGTCTGTTATGTACATAGGTACATACTGTAAGTTTCTCGTGAATGTATAAATATACCTCCGTGACCATAATTTACTAGTGCACTGAAGGGAAGGATATGGCGCGAGTGCGACACTCAGCCACCGCATCGCATCAACACGTATGCATTTCTTTCCGCATTTATGATGTTACAAGGTACATAATAGTTCATTTCCACTCAGTACTGTCGTTCTGAATTAAATTGCTCCTTATATAGGTATCTGTGCCTATAAGTAAGAGTAAAAGAGAACAGGAATACAAGTAGAGTAGAATAAGAGTACAGAGAGTTTAACAGTACGTTTACACAGACCCGAAATTCAACATTTCGTGACTTAGTTTCGGAATTTCATTTCCCCGCTTGCACTGAACGGACCAAATTTTATATGACGGCTAAGGTCAAAACTTGGTTGCGAACGTATTTTTTTCTTTTGGTTGCATCTAAATATTTATTTGTCCAATAAAATTAAATTAAATATGCATTGGGAGACTTGGTTTGATGCAACGATTCCACCGAGTACTAAACAGAGATTACAATTAATCTGGCCTAAATCTCGAGATTAAACATACGAATTTTAATCTCCTACAAACAAAATTAGGAATAAATCTCGGAAGCCACCCCTGTTTGCATGTAAAGCTTGGTTTGCGAACAAACATTGTACGTCTTAGTATAAACCAACTCGAGCCTCAAGGCGAGATGACAAGCATTTTAAAAAAACAAGCTGTATTTGTTTTGTGAGATTGAATAATTGATTACAGCTCTGGCAGAGAATTGTTCGGCTGTAAAACTACGGTACTGAAGCTTACATATAAAGGACGGATATGAGAGCAACTTCGAGAACTACGGTGAGAACAGTAAAGGGGCCCTTACATGGTCAATCGCTCGACATCATACATCGTGTATGTGTGGATTGACGCTACCCCTTACACAGTTCAATCGATTGACGTCAAATTTTTATTTTTTGTGATTTTGTGATTGTTTGTGGTGTACGGATGTGCGATGATGGAAACGGACGATTGTATTGCATATTGCTCTTGCAATATATTCTTGAATTGTACTGCGAGATACACACGGATATTCTATGTCTTTAATGAAACTAATTTCATTAAAATACCAAAGAGTTCGTTTGCTGAAATTATCAACACCGGATACGCTTTTGTTTAATTCATTTAAACGTTTTAGCTCGCGCCGGAAATTCGTTCTAAACGTATTTATTTTTCTGGTGACATCCGCTTTTTGTGCATCAGGATACTTTTCTTTATACTTTTTCAGTAAAACTTAATATTGTTGCATTTTTTTGTTTCGGTCACTATAATCTTTCCCTTTGACATCCCATAAACTCGGTAATAACCGATACGTTTCAATTAATTCCGATACAAATGCTCGGTCTTCATCGTCCTTCAGTTTTCCGCACATGTTTTCGCTTCCGCGACACCAAACACAATGAAGTAATTACGTCAATCCAACCCATATACGTATCAATCGTCATGACGGTCATCATGCAAAATCAAACTTGCTTTGATTTGCGTCAATCTGACTTCACCAAATGTGTGTGACTCATGCAGATACATTTTCACAAACACATGCTAGTGATTGATGTCATTCGATTGACCATGTAAGGGCCCCTTAAGATTTCTCATTTCGCATTGTAAAGGGTGACACATTGTCCTTTTCAGTGATTTTCATGGGCGAACACAGGAATTCTGAATTCCAATCAAGAGTTAAAAAATTGAGTGCCTGAGAGAGCGAATTAGGAGTATGTATGTACCTAAGTTGATGGCAATTTGGAGCATCAAGTAGAGAGTGCACGTTAATCAGCGACTGGACCAACCCATCTACAAGAAGAAGAACCTACATCCGCTGGGCCAGAAGAATTTGCAACGTTCGTTTAACAGTTCAGGGAAGAATAGCGTGTCTCATGTTAGACTTTCTTTTCTAGAATCGACGGGTGACAGCGACAGCGAGGAGGATAACACCATGGTTTTGGAGTAGGGGTTGTACTTTTGTTTTTGTTAGATTTAAGGTGGTCAATACAATAAATTCTTAATTATTATGTTGCTTGCGAATATCCCATGAAGCTCATCAAGAAGATCAATAACGGAAACGCAACTGCAAATGTGCCACACGGTTATTTATGCAAATATCGTCATCGTAATATTGCGTAGTGATGCGCATGCATTAATGCGTTTTTTTGGCATTGCCGAATTCACCCGTACATCCAACAGGAAGTGCGGAGATAGATTTTCAACAAGCACAATTTTAATGCAATACTGAAGGCTACTTCTCTTGGCCAATGTAACCCTGAAACCTCCATATTGGTTTGGGGGAATGAAATGGTACACTAATATTATAATCAATAAATAAATTGAAATCGAAAATTTATTTTTTTTTTTTTCACTTGGTTTGGAGTTAAATAAAAACATTTATTTGTTCTCTGTTGAAACGTCATTCAAGCTCTCAACTTAAGAGTCAAAATTCTATTTTTCTTCAGTGGTAAACTTTGAAGATTAATTTATAATCTTTTGCTCTTAATCTCGATTCATTTTTTTGTTAAAACGAAGAAGATCTTATATTTAAATTTTTGCTATGTATTCACCAAGCACTAAAAGCGTTGTGTCTACGCTAGCTCGATAGTTCACAGTTTTTACGCTTGTGGGCACCAATAAGGATATTTTACGCACGAATATGGTCCTTCCGCTTGAATTGCCGTTACTGAAGAAATAGCTTTAAACTTACAGCGCTTTTCATTGAAAATCGAAGGAATTGCTCTTTTCAATGAAAAATGTTTTAGTTGTCATCAGAAGACTATTCTAGGGCGATTTTCAATGACAAATCTTAAACTATGAGCTTCGTATACATATTCATCAAGTATCATTAGGTCAGATTTACGTATGAGCTCCCTACTCCATCTTAAATTAGGCGTTTTTCTTTTTTAGCCCCGAGCGGGGAACAGAGCGGGGCCCGAGCGATCAGAGCTCGCTCCGAGCTGAACGTAACCTGAGCGCTCCGAGCTAATTAGGAAACAGAATTGAGCACTGAACTGTCATTAGGTAATTTTTTTTTTTTTTTAATTTTCAAAATAGTCAGGTTTGCTTCTGAAATTGGTGTTTGTCAACGATTGTTCCATTTAAATTATTTAAAATATCAACCTGTTATTGCAATATTCCGGCACTATCAACTTAAAGAAAACAGACTGCTGGGACCAATTAACGGATAAGTTTAATGCTTTTATTTCACCTTTGCACAGGTCATCCAAAAGAATTAAAAGTTGTTTTTTTTCAAAACTCAAAGAGCCGGCGTAAGAAGCATCTCGCTACCGATAATCTCAAGGCATATCACACTGGTGGGGTGACTACACAAAGAAGGTGTATGGAAGCAACGTTTTGATTAGTCTGGTGATCTAGCCTACTTCCATTGTTAACGTTAACATGGTCGTCGACTTTTTATATCCAATCGCATAAATTTCACCACCCACCACCATCACCCTCATAATCTTCAACACTCGTCCGTCCAGTAACGTCTCGAATAGTTTCCTACATCCACGTTATTTACAGATACGAAAACAACGGTAATAACTATATCCAATCGCAGGAATTCGTCTCTGCCATACATCAATGGTTTGCTCAACTTTTCGACTTGTGCACACAAGGCATTGTTGAACCTTACTTCTGATGGTGTTTCTGGTGCTCCTAATGATGTAATATGGTACTTTTTTCAACCGTAGCCACCACCTATGCTATCTATCCTATCTTTAGCCGCGCTCTTAATTTAGTAATATTAAATCATGGGACGGGACCCGGGCCATCTGAAATCGTATGAATTAGTTAAATACAACATAACAAAAATATTTAAGAAGCCGTCTACCGCACAACATATCTTGGATTCGAAAAATTATCAAAGAAAACTTAGAACAAATTCGGCTGAACAATTCGTCTACCATAAACTTTGGCAGACGGAAACCATTCAAGAACTCGGGATCTTTATATTTGTCAATACAATTTATTCTTGCCAAGGTTTTCTTCTTCTTCTTGGGGTAGCATCTTCGGATAGTTCTTAAGCTCCGCTTCATCAGAACTGGTTTCTCAAGATGAAGATTGTCCATCCCATTCAAGGAATATGTCATAAATTAAACTTACTGAATTTTGATTTTCTAAAAATGCATTTTTCAACTGGTTTAAGCTGTTTTCTTTATTTACAGTGACATTGACATTCCTACATTCATGTTCAAATGAAGTTCGAGATTCACTCTTTCGAACTTTCGTAGATATCACCCAATTGGTGCTTGGTGAATACGTAGCAAAAATGTATATCTAAGAGCTTCTTCGTTTTAAAATCGATTTATGAGTGTTCGATGAATACCAGCCTTACTATTGGTGTGGGTAGGGGTAGGGGAATCACACACACTATCTGTCCTTTTCTTACCCAGTGAAATTTATCACAATATATCATACTACGTTTTAGGCTACGTTACTACGTTACACGCAATGTTATTTGTATAGATATAATAGAGCAAATCTTTGAAAATAAACTGGCATCACTGAAAATATTTTGAGCAAATCTTTACTTCAATGAAAAACACCATTGACCTGGAATCACTGAACTTATTAGAAAACAAATAAAACGTCAAACCTCCATTCCCCTTTGCTACAAGCCACAACTTTTCGTTGCAAATAGCTAATTCGACGTTACGTGCGTACAGTACTTCAGTGTAGATGGACTTTTCTGTTTTCAACAATTTAAATGTGCAACCACTAAAATAAAATAATAAATAAAAACAATAAAACAGTTACCAATAAATAGTCATAATAAATTCATCATCTATAGAAAAAAATAAACAAACACGAGTTGCCAGCGATAACTTAAACCAAATCTTCCCTGCCGAGAAAAAATTAGTAAATTTGGCAGATACACAAATTCTACTTGAACATTCGTCGACGACTTCCCACTAATAAACGAGCATATTTTAAGAACTGAAGGCCTGAGCGCAGAAACAATGGACAATTAACAATTTTCTTTTATCAGAAGACAACGCGTTATGGTCTCCCTGCAACAAAAGCCTAAATTCTTAAAGCCGGGTAAGTAAATTGATCTGATAATTTAGTCCCAAACTGGAAATATTTTGACAAAAAACGCATTTGTTTACTTTTAACATAACACCTGGCCTGGACATTTGGCTGCTGTGATTCCCACCAAATTTGAGTGTTTAATCAAATGCATGATGTTTACTAGTTCGTTCTCTCTTGTGCCCAATTATCCGAAAAATAAATAAACAAGTTGCCACTTCGTTGCGCTATCAATTCGTGACGATTTGAATTATAATTTTTCTATGGCTTTGTGCACATAATTACGGACATGACGTCATCGTTGACCTTTTTGATTTGTACCGACACCAAGAAGCTTAAACACTGGTCAGCTCAGCGCAAATAGTTGAATAATCTATTTGCTTATGTAGTAGGTCGATGCGCTGGCTTGATGCTAGTGAATAGTAATGCGTTGGAAGTTGTTTGCACCGTGAATGGTGATGAAATAAGCAGATAACTAAATACACAATTTAATTTATTTCAATTTGGTGTATCGTAAATATATTTAAGCGTGTTTTTGCTCAGTTCTGAATACAACGACCATTGTTCGAGCTAGAGTAAATATTAATACCGGAAGGAAAGTTCTTCGAATCAAAGTTGGCGCACATTTTTCGTTTGTACATACTATGTACAATGTTTATAAGTGCAATCAAAGTATTGATAAGAGGGGATTTACCATTTGTACATAGTTATTATTATTACCTATGCAGCGTTAGTGTTGCCAATCCGAAAAGGACAATAATGCTCCAGGAAAGAGGATCTTCGACTCCCAGCCCTCAGGTTTGAGAAGGAAAGGAAGACCGAACCTAGGACTTAAAAACCAAGTACGGATGTCATTTGTCTTTGCAATTAATTTCTGCAAAAGTCAATATTATTCTAGGCAGCTATTGGTGATTATACAGCTGCGTCTATCCCTTGTAGTGAGACATTAATTCTCAGAGGCTCCTAAAACCAAAATGTACCAATACATTGGCCACCTAGGACAGAAGGACAGACGTGATTCCCCGACACTTGAACTGTAGGATCCATTCCACTGTCTTAATGTCATTTAATATTGCGACAAATACAGGTTACAGGTTATGTAGTTAGGCCGTTTGTGATCTGCTCTAGTTTAAAGCTCATCTATGATGACGCAGTTATAATTAAAGCATTTACCTCTTTACGTGAGCTGGCATCTATATCTGTGCCGCTTCGTTCTAGAACTTACCTAGGTAATGATGACGTGTCCTGACTAAGCAGTTCCAGTCCCAAACTTCTAGGCCGTTTATTGCAGTCTTGGCAAAGTCGTTGGATGTCTGGTGCTTGCTGTCGATGTAGGTAATTCCCTTGATCCACCTCATCTTGCCATGGGCGGGGCATTTGCGCCTGCATTTTTGTGGCTGACAATCGCAGAGCCCAGGGCCTGTTCTATCCTGCCACAATCTGCTGCATATTGCCCGCTCGGTTTTTTGGAGTCCACCACAGCTAACTGTAGCGGATTCATCGTTACCACGCTTTGTCTAGTGTGGCTGCCATTGTACCTGCAGCCGTAAATAATGTTGCTGGCGATTTGACATCTGTTGACAATATTAATGGTGCTGTTTTTGTCGTGGGATCTGGCTGTACTATTGCTAACAATGTGTGCAATGCGAATGCTGCTAAAGATGCCACTGTAAATTCTGATGCTGGTCTTGCTAAAACTGCTCCTACCCATATTGCTGTTGCTGATGACATTGGTGTAGCTAAAGCTGCGGAAGGCGTCGTAGCGCCTGCTTGTGATAAGGATGTTGCTGGTGCTGTTGTTGATGATACTGAAATTGTTATAGATGCGGGAGGTGTCGAGGCGCCTGCAAGTGAAAAAGCCGATGTTGCCAGGAATCATGGTAATAACGATAATCCTCACGGGAGCGCTCAAGTGGTTTCCGGATCTAATATTCAAAATGGTGAATTGTTAGTCTACACGAATTTAAAATGGTTTCACTTGTCCAAGTTCAATCCATTAACTTCGACTGATTCAATCATTCAGTATCTTTCATCGTAGCTTAACGTGAACTCTTCATATTTCAAATGTTACAGACTGCTGATAAAGGGATCTGAAGCAAACTTGAAATTTGTCTGCTTTAAAATTGGAATTCCTGCTGATTTAGTAAAATCCGTTTTCAATACATCTTTCTGGCCCTATGGAATAAAGATATGTATATTCGACTACATTCCAAGGAACATTCCAAAAAACGTATCATAGATGGGGAAATAAAGAATAGTAATGTTTCTCCATCAAAGTCCTATTGTTTGAAAGTATGTTATTATTATTCCAGTGGAATTCGTACGAAAATCTCTTCGCTGTACCTTGCTACCAGTAATATCGACTATGATGTAATCATAATTGTTGAATCTTAGCTTTGAAATTTTTGACGGCAATTCATATGTGGTTTTCCGGAGAGATCGTTGTGTTTCTGCTTTAGATTGTGGAGGTGGACTACTTGTGGCGGTTCGCTCATACTTGAAATGTCAATCTATTACACTGCCTATCACCGATATTGAACAAGTTTGTATATCCATCAGTCTTGAACCTGGCTTCGTAATGTATATTATCGTAAGTTATATACCGCCAAATAGTAGTATTGAACTTTATGAATAACATCTTGCCAACATAGATTTTGTTAATAACTTAAATAATGATCTGCATAATATATTTATTATTGGCGATTTTAACTTGCCTGATATAAATTGGTCTTTTTCTTTCAGTGAAAATATGCTTATTCCTTGTAATTTAAAAAGAGATTTTGAAATAAACTTTTATTGATCATTTACTTGCTCTGAACTTATATCACATTAATAGTATCTATGTATTGTTAATGATTTAGATAAAATTCTCGATCTTGTTTTTACACCACAAGATGAGTCGAACGTATCAATCACTGATATCGTTCCATTTAAATTGCTAAATAATTCAATCCACCGTAAAGAATTATATATTGAAATCCAAAAGTATAATTATTTAAAACTCAATTGTAACAATCCTAGATCATTTAACTTCTTAAAATCAAATTTCATTGAACTTGATAATTATCTTGCAACTTTTGACTGGAAAACTGAATTTTTAAATTTAAATTTGAAGAATATGCTAGACCATTTAATGGGTATCTTAAATGAGGCTTTTAACTTATTTGTGCTTTATAGGCCAAAAAAGAATGTCTCAAAACCTCCATGGTACAACAAAAGGTTGACTCATTTAAAAAATTTGAAAAATAAATCATTTGCTAAGTATAAAATGTCAAACACGTTAGATAACAAACTTAAATTTTGTAAGCTCCGTAACGAATTCATTGTTCTCAGTAAATTCTTGCACAGAAATTATATCTCGAATATTGAGCTTAAATTGAAGAAAGACCCAAAGCATTTCTGGAGTTTCATTAATTCTAAAAGGAAATCGGTTGGGATTCCATCTTCGATGAGATATATCTACGGATATTGTTAAAACTCTTGAGCTGTTTGATCAATTCTTTGAATCGGTTTACTCAAACTCACGAAGAAACCCCGTTTTTCAATCAGAAAATGTCCCTAAAGTGGATATTGGCTCAATACACTTGGATTCCTCTGATGTTTTAAAGGGTTTACAGGATCTCAAGCCAAATCACATTCCTGGTGTCGATGGTATTCCTGCCCTCGTCTTAAAAAGATGCTCTAATTCTATCTGCTTCCCATTGCTTATTATTTTCAATCTATCTTTATCGTCTGGATTATTTTTGGAAGTATGGAAATCTTCCTTTCTTATCCCAATTCATAAATCCGGTTCGAAAAATAACGGTGAAAACTACAGGTGTAGGAAAGTTTAGTAAAGAACAAACTCGTTTTTTTCGTGAAAGAACATGTGAGTGACGCCCAACACGGGTTTATCTCGGGTAGATCAACTATCACCAATCTGGCATGTTTTTCCTCCTTTGTTACTAATTGTATTGAAAATCAAAGTCAAGTAGATGCTATCTACACGGATTTTAGTAAGACATTTGACTCAGTATGCCACAACATACTGCTTCGCAAGCTTGAAAGTTTTGGGATTCACTCAAATCTCCTTCAATGGATATCATCCTTTTTAACTGATAGGGTCCAAAGAGTCAAAATTGACAACCTAACTTCGAGATCTATTAGGTGTACCTCAGGAGTTCCACAGGGTAGTCATCTTGGTCCACTTTTGTTTATAATTTTTATAGATGATATTTGTCATAATATAAAATTCAGCCAGTGTCTCATATATGCTGATGATCTTAAACTATTTCTGAAAGTGACCTCCAATACTGACTGTTTAAATCTTCAAGTGGGCCTTGATAATTTATCTAATTGGTGTGTGATAAACTGCTTAAATCTTAACGTTAAGAAATGCTATGCTATCTCCATCTCTAAGAAACTATCAACTTATGAGTTTGCGTATTCTCTTGATAGTATCCCTCTACAGAGAACTGCTAAAATTAAGGATCTGGGTGTTTCTTTTGACTCCAAGTTTTCATTTGTCCCACACATTGATGTAATTGTTGCTTTATTAAAAGAAACTCGACTGACTTCTCGGATCCCTACACACTTGTCTCCCTTTATACCACATTAATCAGATCATCACTTGAGTATGCTGATGTCATATGGAGCCCTAGCCAACAAACGTTTTAGGATAGAATTGAGAAAGTTCAGAATCGTTTCACTATGTTTGTGTTTTTTAAAATGCGCTGGAATTTTTGTCCAATTTCTCAAGCTCAACACAATCTTCTGGGATTGAAACCTCCAAATCTCGAAGATGTATTCACGATATTGTATTTGTGCAAGATATTTTATGTTACCATTTACTTACTTACTTAACGGGCTCCCGACCCGTGAAGAGTCTCTGCCTGAGACGCAGCATCCTCTACGATCCCGGACACGCTGCTTCCAGTTGTCCAGACTACCCGCTCTGGCATCCGCGATGGCTTGGTCTTTGGAACGGAGGTTCGGTCTTCCTTGCCTTCTCGAACCTGGGGGCTGGGATTCGAAGATCCTCTTAGCTGGAGCATTATTGTCCATCCGCTCGATGTGGCCGAGCCAATGTAGTCGACGTATTTTGGCTTTTTGGACTACTTCCACATCTTGGTACAGCTCATAGAGTTCGCGGTTGTGTCTTCTCCTCCATTCGCCCTCCTCGCACACAGGACCACAAATCCGCCGAAGAATTTTTCTTTCGAAGGAGCCAAGTATCAGCTCTCCCTTCCTGCTTATCGTCCAGCACTCGGCGCCATAAAGCAGAACTAGCAGGATAAGGGTTTTGTAAAGCATACATTTCGTCCTCCGAGTTAGGAGTTTTGAACCCAGTTGTTTTGCGAAACCGAAGTAGCAGCGGTTTCCTAGGGTAATTCTTCGCCGGATCTCCACTAAGGTGTCATTCGTAGAGTTCATGTTTACTCCGAGGTAGTTGAACTCCTTAATTACCTCGAAATTGTTGCTATCAATAGTGACGTTTTGTCCTAGGCGGCGGACAGATGTTTGTTTATTTGTTGATAGCATGTATTTAGTCTTGTCCTCATTTACTACACGGCCATCAGATTTCGCCTCTTCTTCAATCGCCGTGAAAGCTTCTATCACGAAGCGCTGTGATCGGCCGATGATGTCTTTATCGTCCGCATAACCGAGCAGCTGAACGGACCTTTTGAAGATAGTGCCTTCCGTGTTGACACCTGCCCTGCGCACTATCTGCTCCAGTACGAGATTGAAGAAATCGCATGATAGCGCATCCCCTTGCCGAAATCCGGCGCATGATTGAAATAGTTCGAAGGAACTATTTCCAAACTGCACGTTGCACCGCGTGTTTTCCAGAGTCACGCGACACATCTGAATCCGTTTTGCCGGGATTTCGAATTCGGCCATCGCCATATAGAGCTCCTGACGATGTATACTATCATACGCGGCTTTGAAGTCTATGAATAGGTGGTGTGTCTCGACTTGAAATTCGTTTGTTTTTCCAGGATTTGTCTCAGTGTGAAAATTTGGACTATAGTCGATCTGCCTGGCCGGAAGCCACACTGGTACGTGCCGATAAGTGTGTTGCAAAACGGTTTAAGACGTTCACACAGTACGTTGGATAGGATCTTATATGCGATATTAAGCAGGGATATGCCTCAATAGTTCTTGCAAGACATAGGATCGCCTTTTTTGTAGATAGGGCATATGGAGCTGATAGCCCAGTCATCGGGAATGTTTTCTTCCACCCATACTTGGCTGATGATTTGGTGCATGCGCCCTACCAAAACATCACCACCGTATTTGAAGAGCTCCGCTGGTAAGCCATCAGAGCCTGCGGCTTCGTTGTTCTTAAACTTTTTTATAGCTAAGCCAACTTCTTCTATACTGGGTGGTGGAACTGGTTCTTCATTGACTGGACGTGGGCTTTCTTCTTGCCCTATCACTCTCTCTACATGATGCCCATTAAGCAGCTGCTGGAAATGCTGCTTAAACACATCTACTATTCCCTGCGCTTCGGTGACTAGGTTTCCTTCGCTGTCTCGAAGAGCCTGCTTTCCGGTTTTGAAGCCAGAAGCCAGTTGCTTTGCTTTCTTTTAGAACCTCCGGATGTTGTTACGATCGCGAGGCTCTTCGATCTCCTTGAGCTGAGATACTGCGTAGGCCCTCTTCTTTCTACGCTTTAAAGTGCTACCATATAAAGTGCCCCAATCTTCTTTCCTTAATTTGCATTTATTCCCCAATGAGACCTTTGAGAGAAAGACACCTTCTTTTTCAGCCAAAACATAGAACAAATTATGGTATGAATGGACCAATTTTAAGGTCAATTAGGGAGTTCAATGAAATTAATGGTCATATTGATATAGCTTTCTCTAGAAATAAATTTAAAAATGATCTATATTATTTATTTTTAAGAATTTAAGCATATATTGTTTAATCTTAGTATATCCTTATGTATTTATTGCATCGCATCGTAGGCTCGTAGATAAAATAAACAAATAAATAAATAAAAATAAATAAATTTGCCAGGGCTGTTACCCCACGCGCTTGATTTCCTTTTGAGGCTCACTGTGGTCTTTGCGGTCTGTTTGACCTTTTTGGGAACGTTCGGTGCGTCCTCGGACGACTGCATTCTCTTTGAGGCATACTCGCTTTTTTTACCTCCGCAGTCGGCTTAAGCTGTAGTTCACTGGGACCCGGCTTATCGCTAGGCTCCTTTCGGATTGGCTTCGCGTCTTTCCTTGCTTCGGGATGCGGCTCTCTTATTGGCCGCGTCTTTGTGGCGCTTCGTTGGTATCGGCAGCGCGAGTCTCGTGAGAATTTCTTTAGCAATAACTTCGCTGGACCATTCCAATGATGCTCTCTCCTTCTACGTTAGGCAGGACTTATCTTTGCCGACCAGGAGGAGCCATTTAGCCATTCAATTTGATGTCATCTATAGTTCCGGCTTCTGGGGCCACATTTTGTGATTTGTGCGGTTCCACCGTTACTGTGTCGTCCGCACTGTCGGTACTTAGCGAATCTATTTCATCTTCATCCTTGTTTTTTGTTTTAAATATTTGCTTTAAAATTTGAGTCCCTCGAGTAGGGTCGGAAGGGGTGGTCCGCCCCGGCAGAGCCGCCATGCCGTGGTACGTCATTTTGTTACCTCAAGGTTTTCGCCTAGGCACCTGAGGGAGCTCGTTCATGGTTGGTTTGACCCCTAAACTAAGTACAATAGAGGGAGAGGGAAGAGAGAAAAGGGAGACTAAGGGATGATAAGAGGATAATGTCCTAGGCAAATCTTAGTTTACGCTCTTCAACGGCCTGTCTGCCAGTGGTGACCCTTCTGAGGACAGTAGTCGTCGAGAACAGCCGGTTGAATCATTGCGACGTAGGCCTTCGCACTTTGTGGTAGGACAGGAGGAGTTATGGAGAATCCATTGAGGAAAATATTGGAAGAAATTTAAAACAGTAAAATGAAATTAACTTGAAGGGTATGAGAACTAGAGCAGTAGCGAAGGAAGAAACGTGTCAAAACTACTACAAAAATATTTAAGACCGTAATAGGGTTTGCAAGAGCTATCGAGTATGTCATTGTGCAGTTTTTAATATTTTATAAGTCAACCAGGAGTATGTGAACAAGGCTTTCCTAATGATAGATATCTGATAAAAGACGCGACTGGTTTTCCACTTACACTGATTCCTTATGAAGGTATTTGGCAGGTGGCAAATATAAAATCTTGGAAAGTAAACAAAAATGTTGATGAGTTGGAAATCATGTCATTTCAATTGCCAGGACGGTCGAACTGTGGCAACACTTAAAGAAAAGAATATAAATATAAAATAACACTGGTAACACTGAATCGAAAATGTAAATTGAAATATGGATAATAAAAGAATATTAAAATCGAGCCACAGTCTGCTATGATATGTGGTTTGTGGTGTAAGACGGCAATGTAAAATAAAGAAAAGTGTTATGTAAATTAAAACCTCTTGTTTTTCTTTTTTCCTTTTACGGAAATGCAAAGCTTACAAAATGTCGCTTTGTCTTTAATTGAAAGTGAAAATTGATTGGCATCGTGTTCAATCGTTTGTCATAGACACTCAATAGACACATTTTAACGCACAAGGAAGATACTTTTATCTTTTCTCAAACCGGGTAGTGGTCATAATTCCGAAATCCAAAATCCCGAAAATCCAAAAATTTAGGATTAAGATGACGGTTCCATATTGGCAGCGCAAGTGGAAATAACTTTCCTAGAAGTGGCAAAGGCATTTGTCAAAATTTCATTAGGTCCGTTCGCGTACTTTGTGTGTAGAAAAATGAAAACTGTCAAATCTCCAAAATCGAGAGAGAATCCTCTCATTTCAAAGAAAAGTACGCGAACGCTTTTGTGTAAAAAGATGAAAAAACATCTTAGTTTGGCTTGAAAAGAAGCAACAGCTGTTTTTTTTTGCTGGCAAACTCATAGGATTTCATCATTTGACAGTTTTCATTTTCTTGCCAGCTGAAATTCTGTGTGAAGAAAAATGAACGAAAGTACATTTTTCTTTCGTTCATCTTTTTACCATTTTCTCAGTACGCGAACGCTTTTGTGTAGTTTTGCACGAAAGTTTATATAAATTTACGTTTGCATATTAGTTCGCGAACGGACCTCATATCACACATATCTGTATTTATTAAAACATAATCAATCAGAGTTTGCGATGAATTGGCTATTCTAGTTGGTCGCATTACTATTTGCTTAAGACCTTGATCTGTGATACAGCTTATGATTTTATTTCTATTAGCATCATTATACCCTATTCTAAGGGTATATTAATTTTGACGCATAGTTTGTAACATACCTTAATATTGCCCGTAGACCCCTAAAAGTTACTATATTTATGATCAGCATCGATAGTAATGTCGATCTAGCCATGTCCGTCCGTCTGTCGGCAAAAATTAGGCCTTTAAACTGGACCTAGACAGCTGAAATTTTAACCATATACTCTCAGGCAGACGGCAGTATTGCCATGTCCTTATTCTTAAGTATACCAATTTGTAAACTTTATGATGAAAAAATAAAGAATCTATCTATCTATCTCTATCTACTCTCTAGGGTCCCGAAATAAGCAAGTTTACGAATTTTTGAAATCCGCCCACAGACACGCCCACAAACTCAAAAAAAAAAAAAAATTTTTGGAAAAAATCGAATTTTGAGCTAGAAAGCTGAAATTTTTTATATATGATCTATGACTCCTAAAACTGCTCGGGATAAAAAATTTTCAAAATCCGCCTACTGACACGCCCACAAATAAATAAAATAATTGTTTTATACCCTTAGAATAGGGTATATTAATTTAATATTAATTTTTGAAAATCCAAAGTTTGAGCTAGGGAGCTGAAATTTATAATATATACTCTCTATGGGCCCTTTATGCTCATGTGTAAATATTTTCGCAATCCGCCCACTGACACGCCCACAATTATTTTTTTATTTTTTTTGAAAATTCAAAGTTTGAGCTAGGGAGCTGAAATTTATAATATATACTCTCTAGGGGCCCTTTATTCTCATGTGTTAATTTTTTTTAAATCCGCCTACTGACACGCCCACAATTAAATAAAACAATTTTATTGAAACACAAAAGTTTGAGCTAGGGAGCGTTTTTTTTTTTGTGATAAAATCCTTTAAATGTTATATAACAAAATATGTAGAGCGTTCTTAACAATTCAACCATACTTAGACTTTTGTCACGCCCACTTATGAGGGATAGGAATAAGAATAGGGTATCCAACAGTTCGCCCAAGCGGACTGTAGCCCGTCCCTATGTTTTTCTAATAGGTTTATATTGAAGTCACCCATAATATAAACAAAGTTTTCATTCTCCAAATGTTCTGAATACCAGTTTCTATAGAATTCAATAAACTCGTTAATGGACGAGTTTGGTGATCTATACAGCGCAACAAAAGAACACTTTTTCTATCTATCCACACATAAACTTTTAATATCCAAACAATTTTTAATAGTCAATAGTCAATTTTTGTTTCATTCCCCAATTCACACCTTATTCCTTTTTTTACATATATTATAACTCCTCCCGTATGTCTTGAATTTGAAGTACAATTTATATACTTGTAATTATAAAATTTATATTCAGAATCTTCAATATCATTCGTTATGCACGTCTCCGAAAGTAACAAAAGATCAGGACAATACATTTTTAGCAACAATTCGACTTCGACTTCATCAACAAACTTTGTATGTACATTCAGATAGTAAACTATTGTCTGATACCTTTTTTGACGTAATGCTGATTGCTAATACTTTATTCTACCTTTTTGAGCTTCAAGTTTTTTCTTGAACACCTCACAAGAGTGGCTTCTACAGTCATGCTCCACATTGAGACTAGCAATGTGATTATATCCCCAGCAATTGTAGCATCGTTTCACTGGAACATAATCGTAAACAATGCACCTATCCCACCCAATATTAATTTTGCCTCTTTCCATTAAAATATTATAATCAACATTCTCAACTGCAATAATTGCCTTATAACTTTTTTTATTTTCTTTAACTGCACTATAAAATGTCACACAATTTATTGCACACTTTAATTTATTTTGCGAAATAACCGCCTTTTCCAATTCTTCTTTCTTCCACTCAGTATTAATTCCACATACTAATAAATATGGTTTTTTCATTTTTGATATTGAAACGTCATAATCTTCACTCAATTTTTTTTTCATTTCACTTTCAAGAGTGTTCCTTGATTCATTATCATCACAATTAATAACAACCACTCCATCACTCTTTTTTATCACACTATTAACTTTTAAAGAGAGCGCCGTTGGATCGATGCTCTCTTTTATCACCTCTTTGGTTTTTGCATTTTCTTGAACTTTCTTTGGTTTTATGTTGAATGGTATAACCCGGAAGCTGTAGCTTACAGGTCCCAGAACTTGCTTTTATAATAGCATTTTTTTGCAATTGATAGCTGGGAATTTCTGCTCATTAACCAATGCATTTGTCTGAGTCTAATATTTAGCTCTTGCTTTGTCTTTTTTGACATGCTCCTGCCATCTGAGCTTAGCATCAAGTGTTGTGCCAAAATATTAAGCCGTATTTGCGTACGGAACTTCTTTTAAATCAATATTAACTCGTACAGTATTTATTCTTCTGTTAGTAAAGTTAATGTGGATAGATTTAGTTTCATGAAGCTTTGTTCTCTTACAGATTTAATGGCCTTTTGTAATTTTGTTTGCTGCTTTATCAGCATTGTCGCCAATAGTCCATAATTTCGTTGTCGTCATTTACTGCTGATGTTGATCTCTTGTACATATGAGCTCAAGGTTTGGTGCCAAGGCAATTCCTTGCACTCCTGCAGATATTTTCTTTAAATTGGATTATTTTTTATCTTCATACCTTACTCAAAAGTAACAATCTGTGATGTAAGATTTAAGAATAAAGTAGAATTCTTATGCGAGATCTCTTTGTAGCTTAAGTTCTAGTCCTCGATGCCAGACTATCGAGTGCTTATACTTAGTCTACAAAATTGGATGAACAGACTTTTTTGTTCTCAAGTGCTTTTTCTTCTGCACTCACAATTCTATGCACTTTTTTTTGCATTAGAGTGTTTCTTCTAAAGCCCAAATTGGTTGGAAGGTATTCAATTTCTTTCTTCTATTATTAGCTTGAGTCTTTTCAAAAGCAGTTTTTCAAATAGCTTTTCGCGCTCCTCAGTTCTCAGTTTGCGGTGTGGGATGATAACAAAATTTTGAATTTTAGATTGGTAAACTAGAACGCCCTTAAGCTAGGTAGCTTTCGAATGGGTTTTGGGAATTCAAATCGGACTATTTTTCACGCAGTTTAGTTGTAGCGCTTTTAATAAATTTCGAACTTTTTGTTCATTCTTTAAACAAGTTGAGTAGTGTATACTACTTACTTCACGAGTCTGCATGAGACACTGCAGTCTTCTATCATCTCCAACCCCAGGTATGCTGATTCCTGTTGTCTAGACCAAGCCCTTTTTATAACGAAGGTTCGGTCTTCCTTGCTTCTCCTTTGGTTGGGAGCCAAAGATCCTCTCAGCTGGAACATTACTGTCTATTTGTTCCATAAGACCAATCCAAGGAATCAACTTGCTTTAGCGTTTTGGACTACATCCACATCTTGGTAGAGCTAATGGATTTCGCTGTTTTACCTTCTTCTCCATTCACCTCCTCGCACACAGGACCAAATATTCAACGAAGAATTTTTCTTTTAAAATCCAGCCCTCGGCACCATAAAGCAGACTTGACGTAATTAATGGCCAGTAGATGAATGAATGAATGAACCGAAGTAGCAACGGTTTCCTAGGGTTATTCTCCGTAGGATCTCCACAATGAGATATCTTTAAAAAGCGTTCGTTTAATGGACAAACATTTTCGCGATCGCGTTTCGCAGACCAAAGAATGGTTTTTTGGTTGGTTAGAAAGGGTCTCGATGAGGTGCACTTAAACCAGATAAGGTCCATTGTGATGCCATTTGGGAAGGGGCAGGTGGGTCACGCTGCTCGAACCTAGAACCATCTACTTTTCTTTATGAGGTTATTAATATCAGCAAGCAAGCGTTGTTAAGATCATCTAGATCCTGGAAGAACTATTTACATAAAGTAGCCATCCTGTTGAAGGCTAGTGTGGGACACGTTCATATGAGGTGCAGGAGCGTCTCCTCCTCTTCCTCATCTCTGCAACTTCTACAGAAGCCGTTATAGGGAATGCCTAGTCTCTGAGCATTGCACAGTGTCCGGTGATTATGTTTGTAAGGGTAGAGAGGGTTCCTCTTTTATGTCTTAGAAGTCTGTTTGACCTTCTCTGGTCCAGCTTTGGCCATAATTGTCTAACGGTGCTACACTGGCTAAGTTGGTTCCATCGGAGGTTTGCTTTTTTTAGCGCGTCGGCGTGGATGAGGTACCTAACAGATGACATTGGTACATCAATGTTATCTATAGTTATGCTATTTGTACCAGAGGATCCTTGTTGGCTAGACAATTCATCAGCCTCACAGTTCCCTTGGACATCACTATGTCCTGGCAAAGGGTAGTGTTATACTGTGTAGCTATCTCGTTAAGAGATATGCGGCAGGTCTTCACTGCCTTGGATCTTATTGTGCTGGATATAAGGGCTTCGATAGCTGCCGGGCTGTCGATATATATGACGATATCACTTTGTGGTATGGTATTTACCGACATCCAGTCAGCAGCTTGTCGAATTGCTGTGACTTCAGCCTGGAAGACGCTGCAATAGTTTGGTAGATTGAAGGAGAGGTGGATGTCCAGGTGGGTCCGGAGAAGACTCCGGCACCGACTCCTTCCTGGATCTTGGACCCATCCGTGAAAATTGACAGCGAGTCATTTTTGAGGACATCGCGTTGCGTCCACTCTGTTCTGTGCGGTATTAAGTGTTTGAAGCCTAAAGTGAAGTTCATTTCAGTAGGTAGTCGATCTGTGGAGTGCGGAAGATAGCTGTGGATCTTAGGTATGTTGGCATGGCCAGTGTCCTGTTCTCTCCATTGGTGGGAGTCTCTCAGTCGTAGTGCTGAGTTGGCAGCCATTTGTTTACCTACAATGTCTATGGGAAAGAGGTGTAGTATGGTTTGAAGTGCCTCTTTTTGGAGAGGTTCTCAGTGCCTCCGTGATACTGAGACATGCCGCTCGTTTAGCCTTTTCAATTTTTAAGAAAATGGTTTTCTTCTCCAGTGCGGTCACCCAGACCATTACACCATATAAGAGGATCGGTCTTATTACCGACGTATACAGCCAATGCATTATGTGCGGTTGTAGGCCCCATGATGAGCCTACTGCCCTCTTGCATGCGTATAGGGCAACCATGGCGTTCTTGGTACGTTCGTTGACGTTTTCTTTCCAGTTTAGCTTCCGGTCCAACTTAAGTCCTAGACAACTAGCACTGTCGGATAGTTTAAGAGTGGATCCTCTTAACGTGGGAAGCGAGAAGTACGGAATTTTGTTTTTCCTAGTAAAAATGACCAACTCAGTCTTCATCGGATTGACATTGAGACCGCACGCTTTTGTCCAGTTTACTAGCTTACCTAGATTAGATTGAAGAACATCTGCAAGTGTCTGGGTACTTGCCTGATATGGAGATAGCAACATCTACAACCCTGCAGCCCGTGTTTTCTATTTCCGCAAGGATTTCATCGAGAACGAGGTTCCAGGGTAAGGGGGAGAGAACTCCTCCTTGGGGGGTTCCTCGCTGTGCTTGTCTCTTGATAGAATTACTCCCAAGTGAAGCATTTATTACTCTGGTTCTGAGTATCTGTTCCACAAGAGAGCAGACTGATTCGCGGATGTTGACCCTTTGAAGGGCATTCTTAATCGAATTTGTTTCAACGTTGTTGAAAGCTCCCTCTATGTCAAGGAACGCCACCAGGGTGAATTCCTTTATTCTGAGAGATTTTTCGATGGGGTGAATTAGGAGTGGAGTGCTGTTTCAACTGATTTGCTTTTTTGATAGGCGTGTTGTGACTTTTATAGCAAAGATGAAGAAATTTATGATTCTCTCGAGTATTTTTATTAGCAAGGATGTCAGGCTAATTGGCCTTAGATCTATGGGAGTTGTGTGTGAGGTCTTGCCAGCCTTTGGTATGAATACCACTTTTACTTTGGACCAGGTGTTGGGTATGCTTCCCACTGATAGGCAGCCTTTTAGAATGTACGACAGGTTCTGTCGTATTGTACCGAAAGCCATCCGTAGCTGAGCGGGGAACAGACCAAAGAATAGTTGATAATGAAAACTGACAATCAACTGCCATCTTAGCCGTTTACACCCTTTTAAAAACATTCATTTCCGACCATTGTTAACCTTTTATAATAAATTATATAAACATCTTGAGAAATGCAATTACAAGTCCACTCGAGTTGAAGGTTACATAGGAACTAATAATTTTATTTCTCCTTAAGGGTTTTACATGCTTACATGGTACAAACATACTTATCTATATACTTATATCGACAGCACGAAGAATTAATACATTTGTCTCTCTCTCTCTTACTTTCTACGGGGTGTGTTACCTGTACTAACGAACTTATGCCTTTACTGACTTTAGTAAAACTTCATACTTTTACAGACAACAGTATAAAAATTATCAACAGCAACTAATTGTTTTTCATATCTATAATAGCAAAAGAATTTGCGAACTGCTCGTAATTGTTGTGTGAGTAAATGTACAAAGTGTTAATATGTAATAGTAACTATTCAACCCAATACACATAAATTTATAGATGCATTGTCATTGGCAATTTATTGTTTGAAATTTAATCGTTACTTTTTTTTACTACTTTCAGATGACAATTATTTTGCGTCTGAAAAAGACGCTCAGGCAACCGATGACCAGGTGACTACATTTGTTTTTAGCGCCCACCATTCGCTTTCGATCGAAGCACAACGCGAACGACTTCCGATAAGAAAATTCCGAGATCACATTCTTTACTGTTTGGAGAACTATCAAACATTGATACTTGTTGGCGAAACTGGAAGCGGAAAGAGTACCCAAGTGCCACAGGTAATTTTGTTTGTCTCTAGTTTTTTATTTGTACATGACGTCTTACAACTCGGCCGCCTTTATTGACAAAGTGAGTGTCACGAAAATTTAGCTTTCAGTTCCGGGGAAATTACTCACTTAAAATAAATGATTTCGAGACATTTTTGGCTATTCCTCGCAAACGGTTTAAAGGATCTTAATGAAATTCGATACAAACCCTTATTTGAGATTGCTCTTCAACGTTCGTAAAACATTATATTACATACTTATCACGGTGGTCAAAGATAAATAAAATTACAAACGAAAAAATAGATAGATAGATTTGTTTGTTTCAATAAATTGTTTCCGCTTATTTTACACAGATAACCGATACTTGTGTTTTTTTACTACACACTACTAGATGAAATATATTGATAATCAGAAATATTTCTAGGAATAATCCGATGAAAAGCTTTTGACATTTAAACCAATAGCTGTGTTTGTTTGCAAGCGTATATGCGCTTATTTATCTATCGACGCTTATGCCTGAAACAGACGTGCAGCAGGGACTGTCTGTTTCAAGTGCGTTGATGCGTGCATTACTGCGTGCGTCCCTGCTGCACATGTGTTTCAGCCATTAGCGGATATAACAGTGCTTCCAAATAACATTTTATACATTCCCAATGAATCGTTTTGAGAATTTTCGGGAAATGTCTAACTTTGACATGTTAGTGAACATTTTCAAAAATTTTAAAAATTTTCCAAACAGCCGAAAAATCTTTCAAAATACAGAATTAAATAAAAAACAGATTATGTGTGAGGCATAAAAAAGAAATATTTGGACAAAAGAGTGATCATTGCTGTTGGTTGTACTTCTGAACCGTCGGTTTTTCGGCTTTTGATTTTATGGTTCTGCTAAATTACTATTTAGCACAAAAGAACGAGTTTGCACATATGTACATAACTAAAAAAAAATCGATTATTAAAATCTTCTCGAGGACATGTGATTTCAGGGCATAACGGTAAGTAATTGAAATTATTCAATATAAGTCTATGGCTAACTATATATTTGCAGAGTTTAGGTTCGCTGTTCGCGAAGGCTAAAGATAGTACCAACACAACCGGGGCGAGTTCATCAATTGCTCCGTACATGGCCGACATGGATCAAATATTTGATGATAAACCAATTTTTTCAAACATGCATACCATACACCATGGAAGCAGTTGACAACGAAAAACGTTCAATGTTCTGATGATAGCCGGTTGATTCCAACTCCATCTTCTTCCTCGAAAATTCTATTATGTGAGACAATAAATGTTTCCTTCTATCGAAATTAAATATTAATTTACCGTAAATTCCTTAACCGAGCTTTTTGATTTTATTTCTTCAAAATATTTTTTATTTTTGTACAACTGAAAGCTAATGTGTTTAATAAATCTTATAAATAGATGTGTTTAATGAACCCAAGCTGCGCAACAACTACAGAAAAGATTACAAAAGTTCAGGATTTTGTGTTCCATGAGTGTTTCACATTCTGCCACTTTCTCTATGAAGCAAGAAGTAGGGCAAGTGATTAAATGGTGTCAATTTAATCATCAGTATAATTTGAAAATTCAAATTTTTACAGTTGATAACTTGCATATAAACTGTCAATCTCAAAATATCGTAACTTTAAGAGCTTCAACGCCAATTTTAGGCCGTAATTCTCGTCCCAATAGGCAAGCAATTCATAGTCTAATGAACAAATTTGAGTCAGAATATTCGCTGCTTGATGTTGCCGTGCCAGTGAGACTACGTTTTGCCCGAAGTGTGGAGAATATTTATTTATTTATTTATTTATTTATTTAGGTCTATAAGTATTACAACTTTCTTAGACTAATTAGGTACATATTCCTTAAAAACTAATACATATAATAATTTAAGACATAAAATACATATACATTAATACATACATAGCTTTAGATTATGTTTTCCATAACAGTGGATTTAAAAACAGATCTACTCGTATTTTGATCAAGATCGATAACATTTGCATATTTATTAAAATTGACACACGCATTAGTAATAGGCTCATTTTGACCATAGTTTGTTGCATGTCGAGAAACATAGAAAAAACCATTACTTCTAGGTCTTAACGTTCTAGAAGGTGCATAAATACCAAATAAAGCTAGAAGAGGGGGACACTCAATATGTCCCGTTATGACATCTCTTGCGAATGTTATAGAGTAGTAAGTTCTTCTACAATATAGAGTCTTTAAACCAATCAATAAGCATCTACTATTATAAGATGGCATGGAATCAGACCAATTCAGATTTCGAAGCGCATACTTAGTAAACCGTTTTTGAATTTTTTCAATACGTATCAAATCTTTTTTGAAAAGAGGAGACCATACGACACAGCAATATTCCAAAATTGGACGAACTAAAGCTACGAATAGGGATTTTAATGTATAAGGATCTCGAAATTCACGAGAGTTCCTAAATACAAAGCCAGACATAGCGTTGGCTCTCGAAATAACATAACCAATATGTATGTTGAAAGAGAGATGGGAATCAAAAATGACTCCCAAATCTTTTTGGCTTGCGACTTTATTTAATACAACATCAGCCATTTTATACTCAAACAATATCGGCATAGCGGACCTTGAGAAGGACATAATTGAGCATTTATTTATGTTCAGGCTTAAGGCGTTCATACAGCACCCTTCGTTCAAAGCATCAATATCTTTTTGTAAAAGTACACTATCAGCAACTGACTTTATAGACATAAACAATTTTACATCATCCGCAAACATCAAACATTTTGAAAAAACATAGGGACGGGCTACAGTCCGCTTGGGCGAACTGTTGGATACCCTATTCTTATTCCTATCCCTCATAAGTGGGCGTGACAAAAGTCTATGTATGGTTGAATTGTTAAGAACGCTCTACATATTTTGTTATATAACATTTAAAGGATTTTATCAAAAACAAACGCTCCCTAGCTCAAACTTGGGTGTTTCAATAAAATTGTTTTATTTAATTGTGGGCGTGTCAGTAGGCGGATTTAAAAAAAATTAACACATGAGAATAAAGGGCCCCTAGAGAGTATATATTATAAATTTCAGCTCCCTAGCTCAAACTTTGAACTTTCAAAAAAAAAAAAATTAATTGTGGGCGTGTCAGTGGGCGGATTTTGAAAATATTTACACATGAGCATAAAGGGCCCATAGAGAGTATATACTATAAATTTCAGCTCCCTAGCTGAAACTTTGGATTTTCAAAAATTAATATACCCTTAGAATAGGGTATAAAAAAATTATTTTATTTATTTGTGGGCGTGTCAGTTAATTTTTTATCCCGAGCAGTTTTAGGAGTCATATATCATATATAAAAAATTTCAGCTTTCTAGCTCAAAATTCGATTTTTTCCAAAATTTGGTTTTTTTGATTTTGTGGGCGGTCTGTGGGCGGATTTCAAAAATTCGTAAACTTGATTATTTCGGGACCCTAGAGAGTATATGGTTAAAATTTCAGCTCTCTAGGTCCAGTTTAAAGGCCTAATTTTTGGCTACAGACGGACGGACGGACGGACGGACGGACGGACATGGCTAGATCGACATTACTATCGATGCTGATCATAAATATAGTAACTTTTAGGGGTCTACGGGCAATATTAAGGTATGTTACAAACTATGCGTCAAAATTAATATACCCTTAGAATAGGGTATAATTAATCACTGTGGGTAAATCATTAATGAAAAGTAGAAACAGCAAGGGTCCAAGATGACTGCCCTGTGGCACACCAGAGTAGTTTCTAATTTTAAAAGATAATTTAGACCCAATTTTAACAAACTGAGAACGATCAGTTAAGTAATTGCTTATCCATTTAAGGAGTGTTGAGTGAAATCCTAAGAATGAAAGTTTTTTCAATAAAATTCGGTGGCTAACCCTGTCGAACGCCTTTGAGAAATCTGTGAAAACAACATCGGTTTGACATTTGCTTTCCATGTTTTTCAAGCAAAAATTCAGAAAGAGAGTCAAATTTGTCGCAGTCGATCGCCCTTGGACAAATCCATGCTGGTAGACCGAAATATGATTTTTTACCGCTTCATAGATTTTCTTCTTCACAATCGATTCAAAAATCTTAGGAATCAGTTGCAATTTGGCAATCGGTCTATAATTTTCAACCGCTTGCTTTGAACCAGATTTATAAATGGGAGTAATATAGGAAAATTTCCAGGCATCTAAAAACTCACCACTTCGAAGAGATAGGTTAAAAATGTAACACAGAGGTTTCGACAGATTACATGCACATTCTTTTAAAAACCTTGCAGGAATGTTATCAGGTCCAATGTTTAGACTACTATCTAAACTAGAGAGTTCATTATAAATCTCTTCCTCAGATATCACTATTGAACCCATATCAATTATTTGAGAAGAAGCTGTCAAAAAATCATAATTAGAGGCATCAACCATAAAATTGGATTGAAAAAAAGTTGCAAACATGTTACAGATTTCAGTGATATTACTACTCACATTACCATTGTAATTCATGTTTGAGGGGAATCCAACAGATTTCCTTTTTACATTATAAAATTGCCAAAAAGATCTAGAATCACTATTGATCCTTGATTCAATGGACCATAAATACTGATTATATAGAAACTTCTTTAAGAAATTATATTCTTTTAGTAGACGACAATAATGGCTTCGAGAATTTGATTTGATCCTGCTTCTTTTTTGCGCCTTAATTAAAGCATTTTTCAAACGTAATAAGCCTTTAGAAAAACATATCGGCTTTTTAGATCCCCGTCTTATAGCTTTCTTAGGTATAAACTTATTAAACAATTCTAGAATTACATTTATAAAAGCAGAAAAACATGAAGGCAATCCAGATTGAGGTAAAAAAGAATCCCAATCTAAACTTTGCATACAATTATTGATACAAATGTAATCGGCCCTGTTGAAATCAAAATTAATTCCTACAGAAGATAATGGATCAGATAAAGATCTAAAAACTGATAAATTAAATACTAAATTTATGGCCTTATGATGAATACTGTTATTTAGCAATGGATTTTAATCTTCAAATAATAAAACATCAAACTCATTATGAATATAAACCAAGTCTAAAATTCTACCTATTTCATTTACAACATTGTTAACTTGAGATAAATTTAAAGCAGAGAAAGTATCAGTTACAACAGCCTCAAAATCTTTTAAAACATGAATTGGAAATAAACATTTATCATCTTGAGAATAAAGCCATTTAATTTTACAAAGATTGAAATCTCCTAAAACTACAGCAAAACAATTATCATCAAAATTAGAAACAACATTTTTAATATTGTTCACGTGTGCGTTATACACAATAAAATCAGAATTAGGAGGTATATATGAAACAAAAACATACATTTTAATCTTATTTAAACCTGTATCATGAGATCTAATTGAGAGTTCAACACAAACACATATTTGCTCGATCATACCTGAGCAGTTTGACAATTCTATTTCCTTAGTATTAAAAACAGAATTTACAGCCACCAGCACACCACCACCTCTATTCAGTTCAGCACATGTTGCACTACGGTCCCTTCTGAAGACAACAAAGCTGGAATCAAATAATTCTGTTGAAAGTATACCATCATAATCATAAAGCCATGTTTCCGTGAGTGCAATGCGATCATGCATACAATCCACAACAGATGAATAGAATTGATTTGTTTTAGTGCGCATGCCTCCCACATTCTGATAATAGAGGGAGCATTTGTCGTCAAATGTAGTAGCAGCATACCACAATGGACCTATCATTGGTCTAAGTGTGTTGGCTTTGGCTGACAGCCACGTCTACCTCTACCTAGTAGCAGCAGTAGCAGGAACAGCAGCGACAGGAACAGCAACAACATCAGCAGGCAAAACATCAACTAAGAGAGATCTCTCACTTTCGTCATTGACATCAATGAATGAAACCGATGAGGAGGAGGAACGGTTCGGACACAAATTGTTCTCATCCACGGCATGCAAAACATCAGCAAGATCAGCAGCGACAACAGTATTTGAATGTGTAGAATTGTTTATGCAGAGATTATAGGTGGCTTCATTCGCTCGCCGTTTTTTGGAATAAATTCTCTTACACGAACACCAGTAGGCCAAATGGAAGCATGCATCATTTTTTCAATGCAATTCTCGGGAACAGCAGCTTTAAAGTTAATGAAAGAGAAGTCAGATGTGACAGCACCTTTCTTCACAAGCATTGAGCATTTGATGAGATTTGGTGAGATGTCAAGCACACCGGCAATAAATGAAGTGAGAGAGTCTACCGATGTATTTGTGCCAAGGTAAGACAAATGCAGCCATTTGGATTTGGGAACAGAAACACCTTCAAGCAAAGTGGAAGTATTGTTACCACTTATATGCTTGCGAATAGATCCTCCTTTCTGATGGTTAAGCGCTAACGACGGGGTAAGGGGAACCGTATTCATGTTGGTTGCATTAATCTCCTCGACTTCATTGATTTCAGAGTGGCTGATTTTCTCTTCTGAGCTATTGCGATCACTATTCGATGGTGATGGTATTGACGTGCTCTGGGGGCATTGACCTGATGTAACGTTTGAATCAAGTTTGTTTTTATTTTTTGAAGAACTTTTGTTGGATTGTTTCGTTGGAGCGTTATTCACTGAAGAGCTCAAAGCATGCGGCGATTTATTTAATAAAAGCATTTGGTCTTTTAACTCTAAGATATCTGTAGAGAGTTTATCAAGTTTATTAAATAAATCGTTTACAATTTGCCGCGACACAGTACACGAATTACATCGCCACATCATATTTGCATCAGTGACCAGAATTTTAAAGCTGGCCTCCGAAATGCAAGCACATTTTTTATGATATTTATTTTTGCAAAAATATTCGCACTGGATGAAATTAGAGTCAGATACTCGTAGTTCCAAATTACAAGAGCCACACAGATTTGATGACATTTTACTAATTTATAGCAATGCAAAAACAAATACACAATGCAATACAATAAAACAAGGGAGCTTTAGAGAACACGTCCGACCGATTCAAAGTTCAAGACTGACTAATACTGCCGTAGATGCGTCCCAGACCACATTATGGCGAATTTTGCGCAAAGATCTTGGCCTACACCTTTACAAGATCAAGCTGACTCAATAACTCAAGCCACTTGAACATTGAACATATAAAGCGATGTACATTCTCGGATTGGGCTCTGGACATAATGGAAGAAAATTAAGAATTTCATTGCAAAATCATCTTCAGCGATGAAGCGCAATTTTGGGTCAACGGCTCCGCCATTGAGCTAAACATGCGTTACTGGACAGGTGAGTGCCCTCATGTGCTTCATGAAACAGCACTTCATCCGCAAAAAGTCACTGTTAGGTGCGGTTTTCATGCCGGTGGCGTCATCGGGCCGTTTTTTTTCGTCGATGAAAATTACCGTCACGTAACGGTAAATGGTATTAGCTACAGAAACATGTTGGAAAGTTATTTCTTTGAGCAATTGCATGAATTGGACATTAATGATATGTGGTTCCAACAAGACGGTGCCACAAGCCACACAGAGGGTGCAACAATCGAGTTATTGAAGTCTCTGTGTTATCTCCAGAAACGGACCAGTCTACTGGCCGCCGAGATCGTGTGATTTAACACCTCTAGACTTTTTTTTTATGGGGCTACATCAAATTATTGGTCTATGCCAACAAGCCGGCTCAGAGCCAATATTGAACGAGAAATAGCGGCAGTATCGGTCGAAATGTTCGGCCGAGTAATCGAAAATTGGGTTCAATGTATCGACCACTGCATACGTTTACGACATATGAACGAAGTTGAATTCCATTAATTAATTCAAGCCAATATTTTTTTTGAGATATCTCTAGTAGTTTGCATTTTATTTAAAAAAGAAGTTGTCAAGTCCTTAATGAAAGACCCTTTACATAATTGAGAGCTTTTCCCGTGTGTTTCCCATTCCATTTTCATTTTTCTATCAGTAAATTTATGCTGTTCAAACATTTTTTTTTGATCTTTCTTTATCCCCGTTCTTGAAACAGATCATTCCAAAACGAAAAAGGTATAATCCATCCAATATCAAATTATTTATTTATAATGTACGCGCACTAAACGGATTTGTTAGTACCATGTAAAGGCTAGGTTAGGTTAGGTTAGGTCCATTGTGATACCACGTATACGAGTATTATCTACCTCAACTTTGTAGATGGGACTGGCCAACGACACGCGGTTGTTCTCAAACGGTCCCCCATCTACGTGATAACCGCGCCCAACGTCGTTTAATTACGGCGATCTGACGAGAACCGATTAAGTCGACGTGGTATGGTCGTTGGTTATGTAAAGGCTACACAGCGTTAAGGAAATTAGGATTAGAAGGAAAGGCGAGATGCCGATGTACGTTGGTTTTGAATGTTTGTAGGTTATAATGTGCAGGAAAAATAGAGCGTGGAAGAGTATTCCACATTTGTGTTGTACGGCTGAGGAAAGATTCTCTGAAATTCACTGTACGTCTGAATACAGGCTTGAGGGTGAACTAATGAGCATTCCTTGCATGGCGGGTATTGCGGTTGAAATTTTCAAGGGGTGGAATGCAACTGGCTATTTCTTGATATTCAACGAACTATACATGCCTAAAATACCTGTAGAACTTTTTGTTTCTTTCTCTGTCAAAATTTGACTTTGTTATGTTAAGCGATTTGTAAGTAATACCTTCCTGAAAGCTAATTTCGAAAACTGCCGAAACATTTGTCCAATAATGTTTTTCTTTCAACATGCAAAGTTTTAAATGCATACAGGGGGTCATACACAGAGGAGTACGCTGTAGCGGTACAACTGTTAATAATTTTATTACGCTAAATATAGATGCAAACTGAGGCGGTATTGCGGTATGGCAGTGATATAGTTTTTTTGTGCAGCAGCATGCACAATTGACCATTGCGCCGTACTGTGTTAAAGAAAAATTTAACTATAATGAAAACACACCCAACATTGTTTAGTTTATTTTTTTCACCGGAAGTATAAAAATATAGGGTAAACGATAATGTATGGAAATATATAGCGGATTCGGTTAACTACGAAAGTATGTGAATTTAAAAGAACGTTAATACTGCAAAAATGG
This sequence comes from Portevinia maculata, assembly GCA_949715645.1. Classification (NCBI taxonomy): domain Eukaryota; kingdom Metazoa; phylum Arthropoda; class Insecta; order Diptera; family Syrphidae; genus Portevinia; species Portevinia maculata. The sequence continues at coordinate 101,926,678 of OX454525.1, forward strand.
GAAACAACTCTCCCAAAAGTGTCAGCGGGTCATTTCCAAAAAATCTTTTCGATCTTTGCTAGAGGAATACACTGTCCAAATTATATAGCTTGCGGTTTAGACGGTGTAAGTCAGGGTAAACTCTTTTATATTATATAAAAAGATTTGTGACAATACGACTACCGCATCAGTTAAGTAGCGTTATTTTGTTTTTGTAGTGGTTTTGTTCTAAGAAACTAAGAAACTTCATTAAATGGTAAACTGAGCCTATTGTGTTTTAAGTTTTATTACTTTTAATTTTTGACAGCAGCTATTGATAGTTTTTACTAATTATTGTTGGTTTACAATGAACACACCCCATTAAATACCGGACCTTTCTTGTACAACTTACAACTTACTTCGCTTACAACACACACACTTGTTGATTGTCTTTTTTTCTTTCTCCAAACACGGTGTGGTTGTTTTTGCGTCTTTCTTATTATTCTGAATAAATACTTTTTACTTTCTTAAATCAATCCGAACTTTATTTATTCATCTGCTAACAGGGTTATGGGCCCAGTAGTAAAAGTTAAAAGTGGATTAGAGTATTTTAAAGACATTTTAAAAACCTGTTGTTCCGCTGTATATGCGAAGAAGTTTTTTGTGTGGAAACTTTGTTAATCGTGTTTTGGAAAATGGCGGATGAAAAATTTTCAATCCCGAAATTAAATAATACAAATTGGACAGTTTGGAAATTTAGAGTGGAAAGTTTCCTGTCTCGAGAAGATCTATGGAAAGTAGTTGAGGATGATCTCCCAGACGAAAATTCGAGGACAGATGTGTGGAGGAAGGAAGACAGGAAGGCGAAAGGTACAATTATTCTTTTTCTCAGCGATAACCAATTGCCTTTGGTGAAGAACTGTCGACATGCAAAAGATGTCTGGACTACACTTCAGAATACTCACGAAAAAATTTCGAGATCTGTTCGTGTGTCACTTCTCAAGAAGTTGTGCTCAACAAGAGTACAAGAAGGAGGAAATGTTGAGAAGCATCTGTTTGATGTCGAGGAGTTATTCGATCGTTTGGCTGCTGCTGGACATGTGTTTGATAAAGACACAAAAATCTGTTTGATCTTGCAAAGCCTGCCAGATTCATTTGAGCATTTGGTTTCGGCGCTAGACAGTCGTTCGAATGACGACATAACATTAGAATTCATCAAGTCAAAATTAATCGACGAGTACCATCGAAGGCTGGAGCGGGCTGGTGAGTCTTTTAAGCAGGAAAAGGCAATGAAAACCGAATCGAATCGCAGTGTGGAAACTAGAACTTGTTTTCATTGCAAAAAGCCGGGACATCTACGTTCAAGTTGTCGTTCTTATTTGGCAAACAAAAGGGGCAGTGGAAGAAAAAGAAATCCTAGTACAAAGGTCACAGAGGAAACAAATATAGCGTTTGCTGCAGGTCGTGATAAACCAGGGCTTTGGTTAATCGACAGTGGTGCGAGTTCGCACATGACAAATGATAAACATTTTTTCAATTCCTTAAATGAATCGGACGGTGCAAGCATTGTTTTGGCTGACGGAAAACAAATATCATCAGCTGGTCGCGGAGAAGGTGTAATTGTTGGCGTTGACGACAATAAAAGACGTGTCAGAGTCACACTTCAAGATGTTTTATTTGTGCCGGATTTAGGAGGAAGTCTAATGTCAGTGAGCAAGCTGGCCGAAAATGGTTTTTCTGCTAGGTTTGATAAATATACCTGTAGCATAAATAATTCTGAGGGAAAAGTTGTTTTACTGGGTAATCGATGTGGAAATCTTTACCATCTTCAAGTTCTGGAACAGTCATCAAAAGCTTTAGAAGGAAAACATCATGTTAATTGTCAACATCAATGGCATAGACGTTTGGGTCATCGAGATACTGCGGTGTTAGAGCGGATGATGAAGGAACAGTTGGTTTCTGGATTAGATGTACGAAACTGTGGGCTGCAAGTTGTTTGCGAGTGCTGTTTAAAAGGAAAACTTACTCGAACACCATTTCCTGGAATAGTTCATCAAAAATCGAACAAATTATTGGATATAGTACATACCGATTTATGTGGCCCTATGAGAGCACCAACACCAGCTGGAAATAGGTACCTGATGACTATGATAGATGATTTTAGCCGTTATACAGTGGTTTATCTATTGAAACACAAATGGGAAGCAGCAGACAGAATAAAACAGTACGTTCGTCAAGTTCAAAATCAGTTTGAACGAAAACCAGTCGTCATACGATCTGATGGAGGAGGAGAATACGACAATAATAATCTACGAGACTTTTACATTGCTGAAGGTATCAAGCCGCAGTTCACTACTGCATATTCTCCCCAACAAAACGGTGTTGCTGAACGCAAAAACAGATCTCTCATCGAAATGACAAAGTGCATGTTAATAGACGCTGGGTTGGAGAAACGATATTGGGGTGAAGCTGTGCTTACGGCAACTTATATTCAAAATCGTTTGCCATCAAAGTCAGTGGATAAAACTCCGTTTGAACTCTGGTATAAGAGGAAACCATCTCTGAAGCATATACGGAGGTTTGGCTGCGAAGCTTATGTGCATATACCGGATGTTAGACGTGATAAACTGGACTGCAAAGCTAACAAGCTAATATTTGTCGGATACTCTGATCAACATAAAGGGTATCGTTTTCTTGATCGTTCAACTATGAAGATTACCATCAGTCGAGATGCTCATTTCCTAGAAAGTGAAACACGGACAGCTGATATCGGTGTTCCAGACTCTAATATGGATATTGTGTCTGATGAAGTTCAAATCCGTTCTATCCCTGAAGGGGAAGTGATTCCAACGGAAAGTTTTGATGTTTCTGTTGATGACGAGAGTTCGCGAGAGGACGAATTTTTCGGATTTGAAGAAGAATTGCCATCCGAGGATGAGGAAGAGCGAACTACGACAAGGCGTTCCGAGCGAACTACTCGTGGAGTACCACCAATTCATCTTAATGAGTACGTAGTAGGCAGTGCATCTCTAGTTTTGGATGAACCGAAGGACTACAAGGAAGCAGTTCAAGTACCTGAATGGAGAGAAGCAATGAACGAGGAGATGAAGTCACAACGACGTAATCATACGTGGGAACGCGTAAAACTTCCAGAAGGCAGAAAGGTTGTCGGCTCGAAATGGGTCTATAAAATAAAAAGAAACGAGCAGAACGAAATCACAAGGCATAAGGCCCGAATTGTCGCGCAAGGATACACGCAAAAGTATGGTGTAGATTACGACGAAGTCTTTGCTCCTGTCACGAAATTAACAACTCTAAGAACTTTTTTGGCTGTTGCTGCAAAGCATGGAATGCTGGTCAAACATTTCGACGTCAAAACTGCCTATCTTCATGGAGTTGTCGAAGAGGAGATTTTTATGAGACAACCACCTGGCTATGAAATATCCGGAAAAGAAGGGTTAGTCTGCCGATTAAATAAGAGTATTTATGGACTTAAGCAATCGGCACGCTGCTGGAACCAGACATTACATAACTTTTTGTTGAAGCTGCATTTTAAGGCATCGGCTGCGGATCCATGTTTGTACATCAAAGATACCGGAGGCAAGAAGGTATTTCTACTTGTTTATGTAGATGACTTGCTGGTGGGAAGCATGGATGAAGGTGAGATTATTACGATTTATAACGAACTTCAAAGAAAATTCGAAATAGTCAACCTGGGAGAAGTGCGGTATTTTCTGGGAATGGAAATATATCGAAAGGACAACGTTTTTGAAATACATCTGAAAAATTACATTAAAAAGCTACTTAAAAGTTTTGGTATGGAGAACGCTAAGGTTTCTAACTCACCGATGGACCCTGGTTATATGAAAGCTGAAGATAAGACCGCTTCATTAGACAGCAGCACAATATATCGAAGTCTAGTCGGCGCATTGTTGTATTTGGCTGTGAATGCTAGACCTGACATATCGGCAAGCACTGCTATTTTAGGCAGAAAATTTCAAAATCCTACGGAAGCTGATTGGATTGCTGCAAAAAGGATCTTACGTTACCTAAAAGGGACTATCGACTACAAAATATGCATCGGCGGTGCTGAGGAGTGGAAACTAGTTGGTTATTCGGATGCAGACTGGGCTGGTGATCAAGCTACTAGGAGATCAACGTCTGGATACGTGTTTTTATTTGGAGAGTCTCCAATTTCGTGGGCTAGTCGACGACAAGAATGCGTTACACTTTCATCGATGGAAGCTGAGTACGTGGCCCTCAGTGACGCCTGTCAAGAGGTAATATGGCTACGAAAACTACTGCGAGATTTTGGCGAGATTCAGCGCGAACCGACATTGATCAACGAGGACAACCAGAGCTGCATAGCATTTGTTAATACTGAACGTATCAGTAGGCGATCAAAGCACATAGAAACTAAGGAGCGATTTGTTCAAGATCTCTGTGCAAATAATGAGATCGAATTGAAATATTGTTCAACAAACGAGATGATGGCAGACATTTTCACCAAACCTCTGGGACCGATCAAACAAAGGAGCTTCTGTAAGCTGCTCAAACTTGATGGGAGTTAGGCGATTGTTCATTGAGGAGGAGTGTTGGTTTACAATGAACACACCCCATTAAATACCGGACCTTTCTTGTACAACTTACAACTTACTTCGCTTACAACACACACACTTGTTGATTGTCTTTTTTTCTTTCTCCAAACACGGTGTGGTTGTTTTTGCGTCTTTCTTATTATTCTGAATAAATACTTTTTACTTTCTTAAATCAATCCGAACTTTATTTATTCATCTGCTAACAATTATTGGATTATCATTATCTTTTTTTTTGTGTAGGTGCCGACCTTTAATGGAAATATAAACTTTACCTAACATGAAATGCTTTTATCATCATTTTATTTTATTCTTAACTTCATTTCACCAGTCTACGAGTCTCACGTCAAGTTGATGGTTATTCATGCCACTCCTTCAGGAGCTCACGAGTTGCTGTCTGCATCCCGACGAAAGCGCATGTTTTGCTTTTCGGTCTTGCGCTCGACTCCGCTACAAAGCTTCTTTGTTGGTTTGCTTTTTTTTTATTTGTTTTTTCGGTACGAAATCACAAATAAATGTACGCGCGCACATCGTGTGCTAAATTCCCGTGTTTTAATTAATAATTAAAAAAAAAGCCAGAGCGTTGGGTATCCCTCCGTACCCCATCCCACTCCATCGCTGCTGCATTTGCTTGGCTTTTCAGATGCCGTACGATTTTTGTTTGTACACTTTTAATGGCTGGGTGGAGGCAGCATCAGACGCATAGAGAGTCGTGTTGATTTTGTTGGTGGACCAAACAAAATTAACGTACGGGCATAAAACCTGCGGTAAATTGTTTTGGAAATCTAACGCAGATCTTCAATTCACGGCTTTTACTTAGGTAGCGTCGGAGTTTGTGTTTTCATTTATGTTTGTATTTTATAATGTGTAGGAATTTTGTGGTGGATGTCAGTAACATTCCTAGCTTGACGAAATTTTTACTGTACTGAAATCGTCATTCCGGGTGATTTCAATGTACACAATTCACATTGGCTTTGACATTCTGGACAGACAACACCCGAAGGAAGGTATGTTGAGATTTTTGCTAATGTACACAATCTGACTAAGCTTGTAAATGAGCCAAAACGATTACCGGACATAAGGAGTCAAACCGCCAACACACTGGACTTGTTTCTCAGCTCTCACCAGGAAAACTCGATATAAATTGCTGATATGATAACAAACATAATTTTAATGAAAATGAAATCGTTTATCCCTAATTGGATAAAAAAGTATCAAACCAAAGGTAAACGCGTGGTGTGACTCGAGCTGCAAAGAGATAAGCTTTCGGTCTTCTTAGGCCAACCAATCTGAGGAAAACCGGAAAAAGTTTAAACGAGCCAATGCCCTAATTATTCGTGTCAAATTCTCCTACGATCAAAAGCTAATCCAAAAAATACTACAAAGTCCCACGGGTTGTAAAAACTTTTGATCGTTTGTTAAAAACAAGAATTCGGCTCATTTACAACGACATTCCAGCTGTAAGCTCTCTAGATAAAGCCAATCTGCTTGCTGCTCACTTTGCAGCTAGCTCAACGCTCCCAGATTGTGCTTTATCTCCCCCTATTTCCATTATCGTTCTGAAGAGGTGTTCTTCTACGCTGGCAAAACCACTGCGTAAGCTTTTCTATCTGTCCTATTCTTCAGAGCCCTTTCCGAGGAGATGGAAAACAGCATTTGTCCAGCCTGTACCAAAAAAGGTGAATCGTCTTCTCCCTCCTCTTACCGACCAATTGCGCTTACGTCCCTTCTTTCTGAGGTGATGGAAACGCTGATCAACCGTCAGCTAATGAAATATCTTGAATCCCGAAAACTTCTTAATGACCGGCAGTACGGTTTTCGCAGCAACAGGTCCACTGGTGATTTGATGACATATCTAACCGAAAACTGGAACCAATCTCTTCACCAATGTGGTGAAAGTAAGATCGTTGCTATTTTTAAGGCATTTGACAGAGTTTGGCATCAAGCTATCTTGTCGAAAATGCGTGCATTTGAAATCGATGATAATCTTCTTCAATAGATTAGATATGACCTATCATACCTTTCAACTCAAGTTGTTTTGTACGGTTTTAAGTCTGCAACTCATCAAATAAATGCTGGTGTTCCCCAAGGATCTGTTCTGTCTCCGACTCTCTTTCTCATTGTTATAAATGATCTCCTGTCTGTTACTTCTAATCCAATCCATTCTGTTGCTGATGACAGTACAATGAAACCGAAAGACTTAAAATCCCTTTATACATTATAAAAAAAACACAGCAGAGCGGTACTAGGTACTTAATACTGTTGCGTTCGATATAGACTCACATACAAAAGCGATATACCGCAACCGTTACTGCGGTATTGCAGCAATACAAATTTGACCCGCGGATTACAGAGTTGACCGTCTTCTACCACGTACAGCAAGTCAAAATGTGTGTTGAAAAATTAATTGAACGCGACAAACGATTATACTGAGAATAAACCTCGCATCAAAACAAACCCAATGTAAATGTTTCAAATGGCATGATATTCTGATAACGCTATTTTTTGCGCCCAGACAGAAGAACAAAAATTATTTTTGTATCCATTTTTATATGTTACCCTATTCCCCATATTTGTATATATCGGGTAAGATATTTGAATCAAAAAATAGGGATATTTATTCATGTCACTTCTCATCCGCGGGTGGCAATGGTGCAGTAGTAGTGTATTCGCTTACGGAATTGAAGGTCGTGCGTTCGAATCCCGGCCAAGTCCATTACTTTATACCGAATACATGAAATCGTAATCTCCCTAAGTAACTTAGACACCACCCGTGGAGAAAAACCCTACAACTGCACCCAAACACTTCTTTCCTATCTCTCTATTCTTTCTAATACCAAGTAGCTTACACTGTGTTCTTAGCATTATAAGGGTACTGTAACAACAGAAAAATATCCCTTTAGCGTAAGCAAATTATAAAAAAAAAGGTAATACAACTTCCAAAGTAGACAGCTCACGACGAAATGGCATTTCAAAAACAAAACCACATGTGAAAGCCTTAAGCAAATGCGCAAATGTACTATAGCCCAAGAGTAAGTCCATTGTGTGTTGAGTGTCGTTACTTTCACTTTTTAGCTATTGAAGGTTTTTACTTATCAATGGGGATTATAATTATTTGTTAGCGGTATCATTATCGATTACGATAACTCGCTAAATGATAAGGCGATGATGAATAATGCCGAAATACTAAAATACTGTTATCATCGTCGTTTTATTTTTATCTTTACTCCAATAGACTTCAAAGGGGGAAAAGTTACAAAATTCGTAGTGTGGTTTTGTTAAAAAAATGTTATTTACTTGTCATCTACTAAGAAAACACCACCAAGTCCAGCAATCCAAGGAGCCACTGAATTACAAGTTGATGGCTGCTCACAGTTGTCGTAGAGATCTACACCAATACGTTCAATTTCAATATCTGCACCTCTGAATTGCAATTTTTGGTTCATACCCTTCTATGTCAGTGGCCTATCAACATTTATATTTAAATAATAATACAATAATACATACTCCTTGGTTTGTGCATATTTTAACCACCAAGGCAATCTCTGTATCCTGGTTTGCTCCCCAAGTTGGGTACGGTGCTCTTAAACTTTTGCGCAACAACTAAGGCGTTGCTCCTGAATTACATATTATGTATATAATGGGAAGTGAAAACTAGTAAATGATCACTTCAGTTGCCGAAGAAATTGCTCTGTTCCTCAATACTCTTTTCGTCATTCCAAGCTGCGGTTTAGAGAAATTTTGTTCATTGAATATCAGTATTAGTGCCGTGCCTCAAGGGATCATGATGAGTAATTCCATTTTGACAGCGAACTAGAAACAAATTCTTACAAAATTTGCTAAACTGGAGTATGATATTAGCCTTGTTGAGGTATATTTTCCTGAACAGAGAAGAGTTGATAAGATGTGTATGTGGATAATTTCATTTTGCTTTTTTAATTCAATTAGTATACAAAAAATTTTACTCATGAAACAATATATTAAATGCAATTCCAACTATCTATTGTTCGTTGCAGATTTCACACCTGGAACCACAACGGACCTGTTCACAAAAAATTCAAATAAAATCCCTCACGAGTACACACACAAACACAACTCAACTCTTTTGTTCAGGGCAAAGTATAAAACAATAACTTAGCCTGTTACAAACAAAACCATAAAAAAACATAACGAGCAATATCGAGTGTATTCTTTTTTTCTTTTAACGCCAATCGGAATTTATAACGAATCACTGACTCCAGCAGCTGTGCTCATTCACAGCCAAGTATAAGAACATATTTGTTTTAAGGACTAGTATTGAATACAATCTTCTAAAATGGTGGGTCCAAGCTCACAAATAAGCAAAATACTTTTAACTTTATTATTCTTACTAATAATCTTTTACATCTTCATGGATGTACAACTGTATTTAAGGATACAGAACTACACAGTTTTACGGAACTACCATTTTAATGTGTCAGTTTCCGCATCGCCTCAAGTGGGAGGTGGAAGAGCTGATGCTATGATTGTTACATATCCCGTTGAAAATGCAATACCATCAACATTACCACCTCAGGCGGATCTGACGATAACGCCAGCCGCTTCGCTGACGCTGCTGAAGTACTCATCTGACCATAATACTGTACCACCATACGTTAGAATTAATCAAGAAACACCTGGGACTTATGAAGCTAGCACATGGTTGACATGCCAAATAAATCCCTTATGTCATGTGACTGTAAAGGCGCTGCTGTTGGATCACACGAATCACTATATCTTTGCGCCACTTGCCACACTATTCGATGACGTTATCGGATTCTCCCGATCAACCTTCATCACAGCGAATATGATTTCCTTTTTCCATGTTTTTGTTGCTTGCCTGTCTGCCAAGCTGGTTGGGTCGGACAGTCTCGGCTATAGACGATTGGGAGTTGTGCTCTTTGAGTTTCGAACATTCCTTGACGACTTGGATGGACATGTAGCGCGTGTGAAGAAGAACATTCGAGGAGAACGTTCAGAGGTTGGCACGTCTGGCTACTTCATAGACGGCCTCTGCGATGGACTGGGAAGCATAGCGTTATCATTCGGAGTTTGTTTCTATCTAAAGAACAATCCACCGCGACGAGGATACTCTCAATTGCAAGCTATTCTTCCACTTGCCGAATCGAAAAGCACCGAAACCGGAGTCATTTACAAAGTGAAAACAACAACGATAAAAGTCCTCCCGAAGGTGTTCTGCGGGGCGGGACAATTGCTCCTCAGTTCAACAGCATGGAATCGTTACATTGCCGTATATCAAAATATGCTGGAGCGCAATGATGTTACACCAGATCAGTACATCAGACAGAATTTGGTCTTCAAATCGAATTGGTTCTTCTGTGTCGCATGGATCTGGCGAATTGTCAACGTGCATTCCTTGATGCATTTGCTACTGTTGAGCATATTTTGTGATAAGCTATGGGATTTCCTCAAAATGGTCCAATACAGCGGTTATATTGTGCTGCTGATAGCTATCTTCGCCACCGAGATGCACGTCTTGGAGGCGCGCAATTTTATATTCGACTCAATGACTGGTAACAATACGTCTTTGTGATTTTACTTTAACTAAACGTTTTATCGCTTCGTACATATATGACAATATGTATATGTAATTTTAGAAGAAAATATAAATAGATTTTAGATTGACTCTAACTTGATTTTGTTTCGTTCTTATTTCATACAAATTCATTTTACAAATTGAAAATAAAAACAGGAATAGGAAAGTTTATGAATCACGGTGACTAAACGGTATATGAATAAGAAAATCTTTTGTTAATAAGGAAACTCTTTTTGTTGATAATTTTTTTAAGAGTTTGGTTTGGTGGTATAGACAATTTAGTGGATCATTTAGTAATCATTTTATAGTCTCAATTTAGTTTATAGGATCCCGTTCCCGAGTGTTCAGATGGTGTTGTGCTGGCTCCATCGCCGGAGGAGTCTTACATGTCGCTAGTCAATAAAATGGTCATACAATTATCAGAGTTGTTTTTGTTTGAAGGAAAGTCGTAAGGATTCTATATATTTTTAATGATGTAGAGAAATATTTTAATCTGTCTCTACTTTCAGGAGGAGACTGCTATTATTTTTGTCTCCACTGTTTTCCATTGCTTGCTAAACTCTAAAAGGCATGGATGGTATGCCAAGGTGATGTAGAGTGTGCGCCGCGTGCCATATATTATAACATCTATCGAGCGCTTATTTAAACTAAATTTATAAAAAAAACAACCGTGCAAGTCCTTTACAGACTTGCCGAAGAGTTATTCTTAGCAGAGCGTTTAACAGTGACAGAAAAAGTTTGTGGAGTATCCTCATGCAGCCCCTGCACCAGTCATTATGTTCTATGTTTCATTTTCTTTGTATGATATCTCAGAATGTTTTGTCCCGTGATGGCACCCACAAGAGAGGATAACGATTTATTTTGCAAGATTATCTGTTTTTTGTTTGTTGTAGAGTGGTCACATTTTCTTGGATTAAACACAGGAATCGAACGCATTCTATTTTTGAAGTGCTGCTGCGCGTGTTTGTTGTTGCCTATCTTGTGGAGTGGAATCTTAAGTGTCCACTGTAGTGTCTGCCTGGTATAGTTCAAGGGATGACCTCATTCTTGACAGGTCTTCAGATAATTTTTTCTAACACACCTCTGTGTCCGAGAACGCAAAAGATTCTTACATTGTTCTGCGCTCCAGCAACGGGAACAATACACCACTTCGCCAGACCCATACGAGCAAGAGGCTCGAAGCTCGTCTGTTTGAAGTGATTGATGTTTTCCCTTTCGGTTCCATTGAAGAATTGGTTTGTGCGGTCAAGCTTTTAGCGCTTTTGTTATCCGCATAACAAGAGAAGACTCGTTAGGCGATGTTCCTGCAGTTAAGCATGTGCGTTGTGAAGCTGTTTGTGTTCGGTCTCTTTAGTCTGTTGTTAACAGATTTTACTACGTCTAGAGAAGGTAAAAGTTCCAAAGTTTCATACATCCTATACTCAATATTCTTCTTCTTCCGTCAATTGTTTCGCTTAGAGATCGTGTTTATAGGATCAGAGTGCAGCGTGCGGTTCCTTGCACATTATAGTGTTTTTCATTGAAAATCGAAGGAATTGCTCGCAAAATCTAGAATTTGCTCCTTTCAATGAAACATGTTTCGGTTCTGATCGGTTGATTATTCTAGTATTGGTAAGGGTGGGAGTATCACACAAAGTATCTGTCCTACCTAAGACCTAGTGAAATTATTTCACAATAAACCCAAACCACGTTCTCCTCATTCTGACGTTTGACGCAAAGCTATCTGTATGTATTGGTATTGTATGTATGTATTGTATTACAGAGCAAATCTCTTAAAAATCTGAGATCGCATCTTGCCCGTGTTAGGGGCAAATCTTTTTTTTGTTTCTTCAATGAAACATGCTTGTTATTTTTCTTCAATGAAACATGCAAAACCGAAAAAGATTTTCTCTTAAGCTGAGCCGGTCGCCCGCCATTTTCGTAGCTTTTTATGACGTGAAGGCTTTCTCGGGTCTTGGAACTTCTGCCTGGCTGAGTAGTGCCTTTTCTATTAGCGTTCATTTCCATAATAATTGAGTTTAACCGATTTCAAAACGTGCGTGCATGCTTCTATTATTTGTTATTTGATCTTCCTTTTACGACACCGGTGAACTCCAGTCGAGATGTTACATAAATGCGTCGCTAGGCTCAAATAGATGTTAGAATTGCTTTGGTGTTATTTATCCCCTTAGTCGCTTTGCGCTGTACCGATATTCCTATCCCGTCCCTAGGGTAACTGGAATTAAAAATGAAATTCTAGGTTTCCCTAGTTCAGAACACTTTTGTAAATTCGTTATTACTTTAATTAACGAACTCACAAGTCACGACCCATGAAAAATATCCGCCCCTGTCTCAGTCGACTTATTTTGACAGTTTGTACTATGTTCATTCATATCTTGATAGTGCTCAAAGAATTCGCGGTTGTATTTTTCCCGGTTTCTCACTCAGGAGATTTCTGTCGATGTTTGGCCTTCGGAATAGGTGTTGGATACGTGCCTCGCATCAATTAGCACATGGTCGATTTGTTGGCGTTTCGACTGTGTAGAGAACGCCGATTTTTTTGGGTTTTATCTAACTACTTTCAGTTGTCTCCTTGATTTGTTTTCCGCTCTCTAGAATCCATTGAAATATTGCAGACTATTAACAATCTACCATATCATTGGATAATTCTTTTTATGTAGATATCCCCGCTCTCTTAAATTAAATAAGAATGTATGTATGTATGTATTAAATTTATAAAAAAAATCCCTACTGCTGATGGAAAATAAAATCCCAACTGTGTAAGAAAATCTTGGCAACCATGTGTGTTATACTACAGCGCACAACGCCGTCCAAAATTTATAGTACATTTTACGAGTAAGTGTTATAAAAATCAGTTTTAGTGTTGACTTTAACAAAGATATTGTGATTTTATCAAAAGCAAGGAACACTAATAATGAATAATTTAAGTTTTGCACTATACTTGCACCGAAATCATATTGCTCATAATTACGTTGTTCATATTTATGTATTTTATAAAAATTATTATTAAAAAAAACTACCATGACCCTTATAATATATATATTTACAGTTAAATAGATGGCAGTGGTTATTATTATTGGCTCTATTAAGTAGTTGTATTTTTATTTATTAAAAAAGTTCTTCCAGTAAATTTCCGACGTTCTTTCGATCTTTTCTTCTTCACAAAAAAATAAAATAATAATGTTTGGTTATGGTATGTATGTATATGTACAGCGTATTACTGCATTTAGTTGATGTTATATTAATATACAATATAGAACTATTGCGGATTTATTTTTATTTTATTTTTTCTAATAATTATCTCGCCAGAAATTTGAAATTGTTCCTAAAGTGAAAGAAGTATGTAATTTTTGAAAAATGAAAACAAGGTGTATAAACAAAAAAAAAAATATTAATATCTTAGGGGGCGATATCCATTATACCAACAAATTAAAACATATGTATTAATAAAACATCCTGTATACAATCAGTCCACTATAAGGAATATTGATCCTCAATAAAAGATAGAGACAAAAATATTTTTAAATAAATAAAACAAGTTCTTAGAAAAAGCTAAATATTTACACATAAAAACAGTTTTTAAATAAAAATGATATAAAAACTTGATTTTTGGTTTTTGTTTATGCAGGAAAAACTGCCAGAGAATTCTGAAGTCAAATCGCGTCCTTCTTGAATGGATGGGTAAATGTATGTAAGAAAATTACGTGAAACGTTATACTAACACATTGGGATTGGGATCCTCGAATGCACATGGAACGTAATTTTTGATTTCACGTGACTATTGTACTAGAATCTCAGCCTCTCTTTTCGCCCCCCTGATTACTGCAGGCTGAAGAGGAACGTGATATCCGCTATGGACATCCGGATCTTCTCAGATAGTCAAGCTGCGCTAAAATCTTTGGATCCTGTCTCCACAAACTCCATCGTAGTCCGTGACTGTCGATCATTTCTAGTGGAGATGGCGGAGCAATCCTAGGGCTTACAAATTAATGCTTAAAACTAATTAGATGGATGGTGAGGGGTGTAGGAGGGCAGTTTTGAGAGAAGAGGTGCAGTGAATAAAATCAAAGAGGAGGTGGTTAGAATTGACCTGCAACATACGGGATATCGGCTCGTTCAAGCCGTACGACGTGCGACGGGTGGGAAGGTAGAAAAGAGGAGGGGATCTTAAATTCCGAGGGTTAGTGTTAAAGGCAATATAGTTCAAAAGATAGGAACAATCAACGGAGCCAGTGAGAAGACGATATATAAACAGAATGTCAGCCATTGGTAAATACTTTAGACCACCGTTTGACGAAACCAAGGGCCGAGTTAGCTTTATTGATTATCTCGTCAATAAGTAACCGAAAGTTAAGCTCTCTGTCACACATAACACCTAGGTCGCGAATGGTTAGAACGGTAACAATGTGTTGGTTGTTCAAAAAGTAACGTCTGGGGAAGACTGAATCCGTTTACGTGAAAAAGTAAGAAATTCACATTTAGCAATATTCAGCTCCATAAAGTTTTTTTTGACACCAGACGGAAAAACTATTGAGGTCTTGTTGAAGACGATCAGAGTCGTGTGGAGAAGAAATGATTTTGAAGAATTTAGCGTCATCGGCTTAGATGGAGATGGAGGAGAACTTAATGACGTTGTCAATATCATTTAAAGCCAGAATAAAAATCAATGGTCCAAGGTGGCTACCTTGGGGAACACCAGAGGTGGCTTTAAAAGGCAAAGAGAGAACAGAGCGAAAACGAACATTATAAGATCGGTTCTCAAGGTAAGAAGAAAACCAATTCAATAGTAGGGGATCGAAGCCAAGGAAGGAGAGTTTGAAAAGAATCAAACGATGAGATATTTTGTCAAAGGCCTTACTGAAGTCATTTGCGATTAAATCCACTTCATTGCCACTTTCTAATGCAGAAAGTGTAACGGAGACAAAATCAACCAGGAAACCACGCTGAAAGGGGGAGATAAGAGACTTGCACTGAAAGGATAATGAATCGTACATCATACTTTCAAAAACCTTGGGTAAATGCGAGAGCTTGGCAATAGGTCGATAGTTAGATACGTCATTCTTTGGTCCTTTTTTGTGAACTGGTGAAATGAAGGACGTTTTCCAGATTTTAGGAAATTTCCCAAGAGATAAGGAATATTTAAAGAGATTGGCAATGAAAGGTGAAAGAACCGCAGAACACTTTTTGAGAAGAATTGCTGGAAGGCCGTCTGGGCCGGTTACAAATTCATCATTGCGATGAAGAAGTCTGTCGCACACCATGGAATGGTCAAAGGTGGGTAAAATGAATGGGCCAACGGTATAGTTTTTCAGATAACTGAAGTTGTTGGTGGACCAAAACAAATTACCGTACGGGCATAACACCTGCGGTAAATTGTTTTGGAAATCTAACGTATATTTTTAATTCACGGCCTATGCTTAGTTAGCGTCGGAGTTGTGTTTATACCCTATTCTAAGGGTATATTAATTTTGACGCATAGTTTGTAACATACCTTAATATTGCCCGTAGACCCCTAAAAGTTACTATATTTATGATCAGCATCGATAGTAATGTCGATCTAGCCATGTCCGTCCGTCCGTCCGTCCGTCCGTCTGTCGGCAAAAATTAGGCCTTTAAACTGGACCTAGAGAGCTGAAATTTTAACCATATACTCTCTAGGGTCCCGAAATAATCAAGTTTACGAATTTTTGAAATCCGCCCACAGACACGCCCACAAACTCAAAAAAACCAAATTTTGGAAAAAATCGAATTTTGAGCTAGAAAGCTGAAATTTTTTATATATGATCTATGACTCCTAAAACTGCTCGGGATAAAAAATTTTCAAAATCCGCCCACTGACACGCCCACAAATAAATAAAATATTTTTTTTATACCCTATTCTAAGGGTATATTAATTTTTGAAAATCCAAAGTTTCAGCTAGGGAGCTGAAATTTATAGTATATACTCTCTATGGGCCCTTTATGCTCATGTGTAAATATTTTCAAAATCCGCCCACTGACACGCCCACAATTAATTTTTTTTTTTTTTGAAAATTCAAAGTTTGAGCTAGGGAGCTGAAATTTATAATATATACTCTCAAGGGGCCCTTTATTCGCATGTGTTAATTTTTTTTAAATCCGCCTACTGACACGCCCACAATTAAATAAAACAATTTTATTGAAACACCCAAGTTTGAGCTAGGGAGCGTTGTTTTTTTGATAAAATCCTTTAAATGTTATATAACAAAATATGTAGAGCGTTCTTAACAATTCAACCATACTTAGACTTTTGTCACGCCCACTTATGAGGGATAGGAATAAGAATAGGGTATCCAACAGTTCGCCCAAGCGGACTGTAGCCCGTCCCTATGTTTTTTTTTATATTTGTTTTTTTGTAATGTGTAGCAATTTCGTTGTGGATGTCAGCAACATTCTTGGGTAGAGAAATTTTTTTTTTCATTATACGCCCATGTTTTTCACAACAAACCAGCTGTTTTGGCACTTAGTGAAACCCAGGTTAGCGTTGGCTCTGATTTAACAGAGTTTAGTCTACCTGGGTACAACTTAGTGCCATTATTCTTTCCCCATCGCGGTATCGCCGTTTATATACGTAGTGACGTAGCCTACCAACTTCAGCCTCAATATGGCCAATGTGCCAACCCAGAATTTAATTTCATTTGGCTAAAATTCCATTTCCGTAGGCAATTAATCCACTACTGTTTTATTTACAGAAGCCCCAACTTGGACAGACATTCAACTTATAATGCCCTGTCTGATTCTATTACAAGAATTGTGACCCTACATCCTCGTTCTGAAATCGTTATTGCGGGCGATTTCAATATACACAATTCAAACTGGCTTCGACATTCTGGTCAGACAACACCCAAAGGAAGGTACGTCGAGATCTTCGCTGAGGTAAATAACCTGACTCAGCTTGTAAATGAGCCGACACGAATACCGGACATTAGCAGCCAAACTGCCAACACATTGGACTTGTTTCTTACCTCTCACCCCGATAAATACGCTTTGAACGTATTATCGCCTCTAGGTTCGTCAGACCATTGTATCATATCAGCAAATTTCTCGTACTCCAACCACATAGTTAAAGAACAAACTCCTAAAAGAACCGTATGGCAGTACGAGAAAGCCAATTGGGAAAAACTAAACGGTTTCTTTAAGAGTTTTAACTGGTCGCTGTGCTTCCTCGACAGCGACGTGGATGCTGCTGCTGATATGATCACAAACATAATTCACCTGGGTATGAAGTCTTTTATCCCTAACAGGATTAAAAGTATCAAACCCAAGGTTAACGCGTGGTGTAACTCGAGCTGCAAAGAGGCAGGTTAAGAGGTAAGTTTTCGGCTCAAAGCCAACCCATCTGAGGAAAGCCGTAAAAAGTTTAAACGAGCCAGAAATGACTGCAATGCCCACATTAATCGTGTCAAATTCTCCTATGACCAAAAGTTGAGGCAAAAAATACTACAAAGTCCCACTGGTAGTAAAAACTTTTGGTCATTTGTTAAAAACATCAAGAATTCGGTCTCGTCATCTATCCCGACACTCATTTACATTCCAGCTGCCAACTCTACAGATTAGGCCAATCTGCTTGCTGCTCACTTTGCAGTCAACTCGAGCGCGTAGCATTCTCTATGGGACCAATCCACTTTCGCACTCGTACAGTGGCTAGAGTACTTCAAGAACTTGACGTACTCAAATCCGCTGGTCCAGATGGTATTTCCCCTATCGTTCTGAAGAGGTGTTCTTCTTCGCTGGCAAAACCATTGCGTAAGCCTTTCCATCTGTCCTATTCTGCAGGACTCTTCCCGGGAAGATGGAAAACAGCATTTGTCCAGCCTGTACCAAAAAAAGGCAAATCTTCTTCTCCCTCCTCCTAACGACCAATTGCAATTACGTCCCTTCTTTCTAAGGTCATGGAAACGCTGATAAACCGTCAGCTAATGAAATATCTTGAATCGCGAAAACTTCTCAATGACCGGCAGTATGGTTTTCGCAGCAACAGGTCCACTGGTGATTTGATGACATATCTAACCGAAAAGTGGAACCAATCTCTTCATCAGAGTGGTGAAAGTAAGATTGTTGTGCTTGATATTTCAAAGGCATTTGACAGAGTTTGGCATCAAGCTCTTTTGTCGAAAATGCGTGCATTTGGAATCGATGATACTCTTCTTCAATGGATTAGAAATTACCTTTCGGACCGTTCAATTCTAGTTGTTTTGGACGGCTTCAAGTCTGCAACTCACCAAATAAATGCTGGTGTCCCCCAAGGCTCTGTTCTGTCCCCGACTCTCTTTCTCATTTTAATAAATGATCTCCTGTCTGTTACTTCTAATCCAATCCATTCCTTTGCTGATGACAGTACCCTCAGCTTCTCATATTCGTTTCATGGGTCACGTCCCTCATCTTCGGGTGTGGAACTGGAACGGCAACGTATGTTAAGCTCATTAAATTCCTATCTTAACAGCATAACTCAGTGGGGTAAAACCAATAGAGTGGAATTTAATGCTTCCAAAACACAATGCTGTCTCCTGTCATTAAAGCAAAACCCACACACACTGCCATTATCTATGAATGGCACTTGCATCGCTGAAGCCGAAAGACTTTCCATTCTCGGTATGTGTGTTAATGACAACCTTCGTTTGAATGACCACATATTCGGTGTCGCCAAGAATGCCGCGAAATGTCTAGGCTTCCTTAAGCGTTGTAAGAAATATTTCACCCCTTCTGATCAGGCGTTTATTCGCCCGAAACTCGAGTACAACGCTCATATCTGGTCCGGTGTACCAATAACTTATTTGGAGTTACTTGACAGGATCCAACAACGCGTGATAAAACTCATTGGCGACCGAGACATCGCGAGATCGAATGACTCTCTTAGTCATCGTCGTAATGTCTCCTGCCTTTCGGTGTTTTATAGGTATTTCCACCATAAGTGCTCAAACGAAATAGCCAGTTGCATTCCTCCCCTTGAACATTTCAACCGCAATACCCGTCATGCAAGGAATGCTCATCAGTTCACCCTCAAGCCTGTGTTCGGACGTACAGTGAAGTTCAGAGAATCTTTCCTCAGCCTTACAATACGAATGTGGAATGCTTTTCCCCGCTCCATTTTTCCTGCACATTATAACCTACAAACATTCAAAACCAACGTGCATCGCCATCTCTCCTTTTCGTCTCACCCTAATTTCCTTAACGCCCGCGCTGTGTAGCTAATACATTATAAGGGTCCCAACAAATCCCTTTAGTGCGCGCTTATTATAAAAAAAAAAAAAGTAAGAGATCTGGTTCTGGACAGTCGTCAGTGAAGGACTGCTTGAACACGGTTGCAAAAGATTTTGCGATTACAAATGGGTCCGTTAAGGCCTCGCCTTCAAACAAGAGTGAGGAGGGATATCCATCAGATTTCCTTTTATAATTAACAAAATGAAAAAATGACCGTGGGTCCTTCATGAGGTTAGCTTGAGCATCAGAAAGATAGCGTTGATAGAGACAGTGAAAAAGGTTAGAGAACTGTAATACGAACCGAGATAATTCGAATAATCTGGTGATAGATTGCCCATAGTTTGTTACGTTTATTACGAAGTGAACGTAGTTTCCTATTATACTATGGAGGGGAAGATGGTGAGATTTTATGGCGCGAATAACGAACGAATAAGGAAATGCATTTAAAGATTACGTCATAAAAACGGGTGGCAGCTTCATCAACGGATAAGTTCGAAAAGTTGAGTTCGATTCTGTTCAGAAAGTCATTGATCTTTCGGAAGTTAGCTTTGTGGAAGTCGTAGGAATACAGGTTAGTTGGAGGCAGGAATTGGGAAGAGGAGTGATAAAAGAAAGAAAGGAGCAGAGGTAAGCATCAATAGTAGAAAGGTGTAAAGAACTTTCAATGGTTGATGAGTTTACAGGGTCAGTTGTGAAAACAAGATCCAACTGTCGTCCCATATAACTTTTAACACCACTGACTTGACAAAGACCATAATCGGTTACGCGGTCGACAAAAAGGCATTCCTTACTAGATATCGGATTTAGGGGGACGAAGAAAAATTGATCTTCCGATAAACTCCACTGTAGACTAGGGAGATTAAAATCGCCAAAATTATGATTTCATAGTTTGGCGGCATCCACGACGAGTTGGTAGGATTCGATGGGTTGAGACGGACGTATGTAGAAGCACATTACGTAGAGAGAACGGTTAACGAGTGAGATTTTTACTACAACAAAATCCAGAAGAGGGGAGGTTGATGTTGAGATGATGGAAGAGTTCAAGCTGTTATGAACTGCAATGAGAACGCCACGGCAGGGAAGTATGTCAAGAAGACAAGTGACGTTATCATCACGAAAGACGTTGAAAGATGAAAGAAACAACTCTTGATTTAAGATATTCGGGGAAAGATTAGTTTCGGTAAGAACATAAACATCAAAAGGAAAAGTGTGAGTACGACGGAAAACTGCGTGAGTTTTGGTGCGTCCTCTTACGTTTTGATAGTAGAAGGATAGAGGCAATTTCAGATCTGAGGCGGCCAAAGGTGATTTAGGGACGAAAAAAATTATTGTGATCAACTCGGTTACGTTGAAGATATGAGATACATTTGGAGTTAATATGAGAAGCAAAAGCAGATAGATCCTTAGCCACATTAGTAGAGGAAATGTTAAAGCTTTCATGGAAACGGGTGTAAATATCACGGAGTGCAGTGGGATCAGTTGGGAGGCCTTCTTTCTGAATTGAGATTTGAATATTCGTCTTGGTCTTTCCGTCAATGCAGATTGATTCAGGCTTGTCGTGCAAGTAGGCAAGGTATAGGCGAACGTTTTCAAAGAGTCTGTGATCTCGCAGCCGAGCCATAACGTAACGGCCGTCAAGGTCATTGTTCGAGGACGTAGGGCTAACAAATTTGGATGCTAGTTTGATGGTTGGGGGAAGTAAAGGATCGATAAACGCTTCAGAGGTTGGAGTTGGTGTGTTAATATGGGAAGACGGGGCAGGATTGAGAATATGGGAGTGAACGAAATTCGGGTAATTGAGTAGCAGAAGTTGAAGTATGTCTTGAAGGGTCAGTGGAGTTTGGGGTCAAATTAAAAGATACCCGTTTTCGTTGAAGCCCTGGTGACGTCGAGTTGGTCGTCGGTCGAGTGGAGGAACTGTGAGGAGATGATAGGTTAGAGGAATTATGGGAGCGAGAAGGAGTAGATATATGGGGGGCGGGTTGAGAAATGGGAATAGTGTTTGTGTCAGTAGACGTATTTAGTATATGTTGACGGAGTTGAGGGGAGAATAATGAAAAAGTTCCAGCTTTGAAACTCCAGTTAGGATCGAGGTTACTGTTGGACATGGGGTTATAAGACTTACGTTTAGTAGGCTTAATGGTAGACTTATTGCTATTGGATCCGATTCTAGGCCGAACAACTCCTGCGTTAGTCCATTTCGCGATGGACATATCTCCCAAATTCAACAATTCGTTGGAGGGACTCGAAAAAAGCCTGTTGTATTTCGAGGGTATGTCGAGTTTGAAACTGCTACTATTGGACTTGGCCGGGAAAATCTTCTGACAGTTGGCAATGGTGATAGCAAATTTCTGCTGGAAATAGTTTTTCAACCAAGAGGCGTCAGCGTGCCGGGGGGCGCTTTTTATGACGAATGAATCGTCTTTTTTAATTTTGTCCAGCCTTTTGTTCCAATCAGCCAGTGTCCATAGTGTGCCGAATTGGTTAAGGTAGATCGGTGTAGGTGGTCCCTTGGTGGCGGCTGGAGTTGTGGTAGGAGTGGGCTTGTCCAAGGCTGTTATGGGTGTTTTTAAAGTCCCAGGTACCGTTGAAGTTGGTGTAGTCGTCGTGGAGGTCAGGTGATTATTGGAAATTATTGGTTCCAAGTGAATAGTTGGGGGAGCAAGTGGAATTGCGGTTTGGGGCGACGTGATGTTCAGCAGCTCATCAAGTATGGAAGTATTATTGTGCGGTTGCTGGTAATGGTTTGACTCCAAATTGCTAGATACACATCTTATATCTTCTACAATATCCAATACAGCTAATTTAATAAGGGCCGATTCTTCTCTGAGAGACCTTAAATTAGTTTCTACTACATAAAAAAACAACTCTGAAGTTTTAGAAACATTGATTTAATCTTTATCCCTATAAATCGTTTTTTGTTTTTTAAATTTTTGATAAAATTTAAATTTTTTTTTTTTTTTTATTTTGTCGTTTATTTAATCATATATTTATTTTCAATAATGCGTATTTCCTCCTCGAGCTCTAATGACTTCTTGGAGCCTATTTGGAGGTCTTGAATTGTGTCTTGAACTGGGGGATATTGTGCCATTCCTCTACTACTCTGTCTTGAGTTCTGTTATGGTGGTTAATGCTGCTATCATCGCCCGGACCCGTCGTTTAAAGCTGTCTCATATGTGCTCTACAAGATTCAGATCCGGGCTGCGTGCTGGCCATGATAAAGTTTGAATACCGACCTCTAAGAGATATTAAGATATTCTGCCATGACAACGTGCGTTATCTTGCATAAGTTATAAGTATAAAATGTTTTCCAATAAATGGCGCAAAAACTAAGACGTGGACTTAGAGAAATTCCTCTACGTACCTCTGAGCATTCACACTTCCTCTATCGAATAAGACGAGCTCGGTACGAGCCTCGTTACTGATCCCTATACCATATCGAACCTCGCTGATAACCCACTGTTGCGGCTATGGCACATGGAGCATACGACCATCTTAAGGCTATTCTGCTCTCGTCTGAGAACAGTACTTATCATGAAAAAATATCTACTAAAATCGTTAAATACTGTATGCGCCGGCGGTGTGCAAAATAATAGGTCGGAAATGCTCAGCAGAGTGCTGTAGAGTGATATTTTGTATGGTCTGACGCATCCAAAATCAGTTATTTGGATCATTATATTAGTGGTGCAAGTTATGTGCTTCGGCAGACGGCTATTTCTGCCATGCTCGTGTTCTCAAACACAAACTATTGTACACATATTTCATGAAATAAAGAATCTAATCTAATCTAATCTAATCTTATGTGCTTAAGCAAATATTTGGCAATTATTATACTCTAAGGGTCATTAAACTTAGCGATAGAAGTGTGCTCATTTGGGCTTGTTTCAAATATTATTCCCCTTCTATTTCAATGTTTATATGATTTGTATACATACGATTGATTGCTTCGAAAGCCTACTTGTTATTTTCTAGCCTTCAGTCAAAAATTAGGGATAGGCGATGTGTTATTTTTACATAAATTTGGCATAACGATAGTTCTCTTTTATTTAAGATAACCACCAGAATTATTGATTTCCTTTTTTGTCCAATTTATACTTTCAGTATCTCTATGAACTGGGATGGCACACGAAGGGTTTAATTGGAATAACGGAGCCTCGCAGGGTGTCCGCAGTCACACTAGCAGATCGAGTTGCAGCAGAACGTGGCGAATTGGTTGGCGATACTGTTGGACTGGCAGTGCGATTTATAGATAAGATTTCCAATACCACTGCGATTAAGGTATGACCATAAAAACCACAAATAACCTTCGACTACATCGTCTTTATTTTTAGTACATGACTGAAGGGATTCTCCTGCGTGAAATGCTTGCTGATCCTTTGTTAACACAATATGGTGTCATTATAGTAGACGAAGCGCATGAACGTAGCACATTAACAGATACTGCGCTGGGTCTTTTGAAAAAAATCATTAAAAAACGTCCATCCCTAAAAGTGATCATATCTTCTGCAACCATTGATGCGGAATTCTTTCAGGAATTCTTCAATATGAAATCCAAGAACAGCTCCAAGGACACAAGTGTAATTCTGTCGGTTGAAGGACGTATGCACCCTGTGAGCACCTTCTATTTGCGCGAACCTTGTCCGGACTACGTTAAGGAGGCGGTTAATACCATTTGGAAAATTCATAAAAAAGAAGGTCCGGGTGATGTGCTTGCGTTTTTAACCGGACAAGAAGAAGTCCTTCAGGCTATTGATTTGTTGCATGAGTTCAGAATTGCTGAAAATATGGATAACATCCAAATATTACCCATGTATGGCACGCTTCCGAATAATGATCAGTTGAAGGTTTTCTTTACGCCACCGAAGCATACACGCAAAGTGGTAATTGCAACAAATATTGCTGAGACTTCAATAACGATTCCGGGAATAGTATATGGTAAGATTGTATTCAGAGATTATTCTTGTTGTCACATACATAAACTGTTCTTTAGTAATTGACTGCGGGTTCGTCAAATTGAAATGGTTTAACCCAGAGAGCTATACTGACAGTTTGGTCGTTGTCCCGGTTAGTAAAGCTGCTGCTCAGCAAAGAGCCGGAAGAGCTGGCCGAGTGCGTGCTGGAAAAGTCTATCGACTATACACTGAGTCGGATCATGAGAATTTACCTGACCAGACACCGCCTGAGATGCGTCGAACTGATCTGTCGTCTACCGTCCTGCATTTAAAGGCACTTGGGATCGACAATGTGTTGCGGTTCAACTTTCCGTCGCCACCTCCAGCAAAGAATTTACTAGCTGCTCTGGAATCCTTGTATGCTCTAGGTAAGCAGGAAATTTATAATAAATCTGAATTTGCCTATTTTTCAATAAAAATTTAAATATTTTTATCATAGATGCTCTCGATGAGAATGGCGACTTAACAAAACCAATTGGCTACCTCCTCGCGGAGATGCCCTTCACAGCAATGATGGGCAAGATGTTGTATATATCCGGACAACTAGGATGCAGCGAAGAAATACTAACTATCATTGCAATGCTTCAGGTGCAGTCGGTTTTTTCTAAGCCAGCCACTGGGCAAGGTCAAATAAAGCAAAAGGTCGCGAAGAGAAACTTTGAAGCAGCGGAAGGAGATCTAATAACGTTGCTGAATGTTTACACATCATTTGTTGAAAATGGCAGGACCAAGGAGTTTTGTGGGCGATACTTCCTAATATACAGAAATCTTAAGCGAGCATATGAG
Source organism: Portevinia maculata (assembly GCA_949715645.1). Taxonomy (NCBI): domain Eukaryota; kingdom Metazoa; phylum Arthropoda; class Insecta; order Diptera; family Syrphidae; genus Portevinia; species Portevinia maculata. The sequence goes on from OX454525.1 coordinate 101,951,763, forward strand.
CTACGAAATCAGCTGGAGAATTTGATCCAATCCAAACTGGGCATTCCAATGTTCTCGTGCAGGGGAAATGTGGAACTCATATGCAAGTGCATAACAGCTGGATACTTTCCCAACGCTGCATACTTACATCATTCTGGCGTTTACAAGACAGTTCGCGGGAATACAGAACTTGATGTACATCCACTCTCAACACTTTACACACTACGTTCGCCACAGTTTTTGGTGTATTGTGAGCTCATGCAAACAACAAAGCTATTCATGAAGGACCTTACTGTTATCAAAAGTGATTGGTTGACAGAGCTTGCTCCGCATTACTATCATAAGACTACTGTCAAAGATTAAGTTCGGAGATTGTTTGATAAAAAATGAAATTTATTTTAAAAATATGTTGTTTCTCTCTACAAACGAAATTTACTTATTTCCCTGGCAGATAAAACACTTTTACATCTGCCTGTGTGGACACCCTAGATCGCTTGTTAATCACAACGGATCTTGTATTGGTCTCAGTGTGTCGGCCTTGGCCGACTACAACTACAACCTAACTTCAAACCTAGATCTCTCACTTAAAGTTACATCAAACAAACTCGGTGCCATGAAAAAATTTAGAGAATATAGAGGAGAAAGAAGTCAATAGCTGAATGGCCATCGATACATTCTTGATGGCTGATACTGCTATTTGAGAACTGAATTTCGACGTTAAGATCTTGATTGTTTCTTCTTAAATGATCTTTCGTAAATTCGACCACTATGTACATAAAAGCTTTTAGATTTCCTTAAAAATTGCTATTTAGTATATTTACTAGCAAACATGAACATAGAAAGGGAGGAAGGGCCCCCTCCCGTCTTAGAGAATTTGTTCCACTTTATTAGCTTAATACAAGCAAACACGTAAAACTAACATTATTAATAACATGGGGTTAATTATCTACACTCAAATCTTATTGAAAATAAGGCATGTATTTAAGGAGGTGTAGGAAGTGTGCTAGGGCCTGTGAAGGGAGGTTTTGGGACTATTTTTGCTTAAGTGGAAGTCGAAATGGTTGTGCATACTAAACGTATCATACAGGTCGGAGGTTCGTTCCTTTCATTACTTTTGCGATGATAGTTGATTTTAAAAAGAGGAATTAATGGAAGGTTGTTGGGGTTGGTGTTGAGAGACATTTTTTGGGAGCAACACTTGGCAATCGATAAAGACTAAATCAGCCATTCGACGACATTGTTCAAGTGACGTGATAAGGTGACCAGACTTGGCTAGCTAGACTGGGTCTAACAAATTTGGTATAGAGCGATTGACTTACAATCCGATTGATCACTTAGCTTCTTTATTGGACGTATCTATGCGAGATCGAAAGTTCAATTGTTTACCACGGATGACTCTGAAATCACGCATTGAATGAAAACTTCGGAAACAGAATCATTGTTAATGAATTACAGATACAGAGGATCTAAATATGACTTTATATTGGCGATCGTTTAAGTAGGATTAAACCCATGCTATGGTGGGTTGAAAGCCAAGGGCGTTGAAAACGATCAGAGAGTGGAACATTTTGTCAAAGGCTTTGCTGAGGTCGGTTGCAATTACATCAACTTCACAACCAACAAAAGAGTGCATAGAGTTCCCGAAACAAATTCTAATAAACAAGTGGTCTTCCCTTGAGGAATTCATGTTGGTTTGGGGAGAAGATTTCTTTGCAGTGAAAGAACATTGTATCGTAGACAATACTTTCGAAAAGCTTAGGAATGCAAAAGAGTTTGCCATTAGGTAGTTGGAAATTATTTTCTTAGGACCTTTCTGTGAATAGGGATTATAAAAGAGTTTTTCCAAGGAGATTAAAAACTCTCATTGATATTGAAAGTTAAAATAAAGATGTAAGAGGTTTAACTAAATGTAAGCGTCAGTTTTTTTCAAAATGATTTCAAAATGGTTGAACGTATTGCAATTGACGTTAAGGAAGTTTGTGCGCAATATTTTAAGAAGGAGAGGTATTCCGAATCAGGCTTTAAGGTGTTATCTGAAAAAGACTGGCGGAAGAATTGAGCAAAGAAGTTTGCTATTGTTTTAGATTCATCCGAACTGTAGTAGGTAGCACTTCACCAAGCTGTTTATTTTTTCCCCAAAACTTAATAATGTTTTTTTGCGAACTTAACTCATTCTACTTTATTGTTTTTTAATACAGGGTCAATTCCTGATAGTGCATTCTGTTGACGGCTTTGAAACGCTGAGTTGAGTGGACGAGCAAAGCGCGATTCATTCATCCATATTGTAATAGGCGTTTCTCTGGAACGACAATTGTCACTTTTTGTGTGAAATCACTTTCTAGGCGTTTCAAAGTCGGTATTATCCTACTCATTTTTGATCAACATGGGTTCCACATAAACAATTGAGTCGACAGAGTTTCGGTTGGTGCGCACGTTGGTGAATTTGTGAAGATTTTCGATTTGTACCGAATGATGTTTTTCCAAATCAAGGTTATTTTACCAAGAGGTCCTTTAAGCTCGAAAAAAGGTCCTTAAAACTTTTAAACAGATATTATTGCAAAACGCCATTCTTGTGTTAAAAGTCATTTTACCAAGAGGTTCTTGGAACACCAAAACAGATTCTTGAAGTACGAATAAAAGATATTTTTCCAAAATATCCTTAGAAACCGCGATGTATTCTTGTGTTAAAAGTTATTTTGCCAAGATGTCCTTGGAATACCAAAAAATGCTGATGAAGCCCGAAAAAAAGATATTCTTCCCAGATTCCCTTAGAAATCGCACATTTTTCCTGTGTTCAAGGTTATTTTCACTAAATTGAGGTTTTATCAATTACAATATTACATACATACATAATTCAATCATCTACAAACAAATTACGCACAAAAAAACTGAATTTTTATTCAAATTTGCCGACCAGTCCTTTAGAAATTTGTTTTTGACTAAAAATATCGTTTTAATTCTCGTATCAAGCAATAAAACGACAATCATAATGAGGTTGGGTGACATTTTTCTCACAAAAATTTACGTTCCACTAAAAGTAAGGCATTGCGCCGCGTAAAACAACGATAAACGACTCTTTTTATCAATTTTTTAAAGTGACAATTGTCGTTCAAGTGAAACTCCTATTACAATAAGGGTGATTGATAAAACTGATATAAAGGGTCTTTCATTAGCGACTTGACAACTTCAAACTTTCAGTGTGAACGCGATTACCGACCTCAACGTCAAAATATTTAGTAAAATCAACATTTTCATCATGGTGAAGTACACAAACGAACAACGTTTACAAGTACATAATTAAAATTTACTACCGAAATTCCGAGTCGGTGGTCGCAACTTTAAGAGCGTTAACACCAATTTTCGGCCGTGATTATCGTCCCAGTAGACAAGCAATAAATATGATGTTGCCGTGCCAGTGAGACTAGGTTTTTTCCGAGGTGTGGAGAATATTGCTGAAGTAGATGCGTCTGTCGCAAACCAGCCAAATCAGTCTCAAAAATTGGGCCTCTTCCAGACCACATTATGGCGAATTTTGCGTAAGGATCTTGGCCTACATCCTTACAAGATCAAGCTGACTCAAGGACTTAAGCCACTTGATCATTATGAAGCGACGTACGTTCTCGAATTGGGCTCTGAACATGCTGGAAGAAAATGAAGAACTTCATCGCAAAATTATCTTCAGCGATGAAGCGCATTTTTGGTTAAACGGCTTCGTCAATAAGCAAAATATGCGTTACTAGAAAGGTGAGAGCCCTCATGTGCTTCATGAAACAGCACTTCATCCGCAAAAAGTCACTGTTTTGTTTAGTGCGGTTTTTATGCCGGTTGCGTTATTGGTTTGTTTTTTTTTCGTTGATGAAAATGACCGTCACGTTACGGTAAATGGTATTCGCTACAGAGATATGTTGGAATGTTATTTCTTTGACCAATTTCATGAATTGGACAACAGTGATATGTGCTTCCAACAAGACGGTGCCACAAGCTACACAGCGGGTGCAACAATCGAGTTATTGAAGTCTCAGTTCGGTGAACGTGTTATCTTGAGAAACGGACCCGTGTGATTGAACGCCTCTAGACTTTTTTTATGGGGCTACATTAAATCATTGGTCTATGCCAACAAGCCGGCGACGTTAGAGGAGCTCAGAGACAATATTGAACGAGAAATAGCGGCCGTATCGGTCGAAATGTGCGGCCGAGTCATCGAAAATTGGGTTCAACGTATCGATCGCTGCATACGTTCCCGTGGTGGACATATGAACGAAGTCGAATTCCATTCATAAATGTTTTGATAGTAATTCAAGCTAATAAAATTTTGTTTAAGATATCTCAAGCAGTTTGCATTTAATTTTAAAAAGAAGCTGTCAAGTCCTTAATGAAAGGCCCTCTAGTTGCGAACCATGTTATGCTTGACTAAAAACTTGTTCATTACTGTCAACTTGTCTGTCAAATTTTGTTGATTTACAACTGACAGACATTTTCTTATAAATATTCTTTTTCCATAAAAGTACCCACAATAACATATTCTTTGTTTTTGTTTTAAAATTAAGCTTGGGATCTCTATTAAAATTTGTAGGTGTGGATATTAGGTAAAATACCTTGCCAGCCTAAATTTTTAATTGCTGAGCATGAAATAGATGTAGGCAAGACTTAACCGTTGTTAGCTCATAACACCTCTTTTGTTTTTGTTTTTTTAAGAACGTGTACGATATCCTTTTTGCATACAAATTGGTCTGTTAGACTTAATTTTTAAGTGCTATCGCAGTCGAAGTGCTTACACCAAAAAAGGAATAAACACCGACGGCTTTATTTCGCACCAAGATGTCGGCAGCCATGTGCTTACAACGTGGCGGGAAACTAGAGTTTCAAATTCATGTTGAGACGAATGAGTTTAGAACTTCTTCTTATCATATTTTCTTTTACGATAGCCTCAATGGTCGCGATTTTTTGAACGAGAGAGGCGCCATTATTCGTCCTACGAAATGCAATTTAATTTTGCGAATAGCAATCAAAAACAAGATCTACGCAGCGAATGGTACCGAGGTCAAAACGTGTGTTCAGCAGCCGCTGGTTCTCTCTTTATGACAACGACAATATTTCCTTGTATTTCACTGTCGCAAATGTGCAAACTCTCATCATCGGCGCTGATTTTTAAACAACAATTGATTACGATCTTTCAGTCAAGTCGACAAATTATTGGCCACACGACAAAAGTTTAAAAACTCGGAGGAGTTGATAATTCTAATTAACCGAAAGGATAGGTTTGTATTATTATTTTTTTACTGCCACTCAACAGGTCGCAACGGTTTTGTGAAGGACCAAACGCAAATCAACCACAGATGCAATTCAAAACATTAGGATCATGATGGAAAAACATTGCTGTTATGGGTGGTTCGAGAAGGCTACGTACAGATGTTCATGGACATGTTTGAGGGTTTAAGGAGAAGAGTAAGAATATCCGCTGGAGTAAACGATGAGTTCCAAAAAAAAATCTGTGTACACTAGGGATGCATCTTAATTCCCTTAATATTTATAAGAGCCCTTAATTATCAGCTTGATGGAAAAGTGGCGGACTTTAAAGTGCATCAAGAATCAAACGTCCTTGTAACGACCACTTGATGTATGATGTTTGGAGGGTATCGTATTAATCCGAAAAAGACAGAATACCTGTGCTGCCCATTCTCAACGTGATTCCTAAGTGCAAAAAGTTTAAATATCTGGGATATTTGATCAATAGCGAAGCAACCAGTGATGACGACATTATTCATCGTGTGTCCGAAAAATGCCCTTTTAGGTGAAAGAAATGGTCTACACCGCAGTTGTACGCTCGGCGCTCACATTCGGTTCACAATGTTGGACAACGTACAAATATTATTTGGCAAATTAACGGGAGCTGAGATGGTGAAGCTTCGCATGATAACAAGAGTAACAAAGCTTGATCGAATAATAAGTATCAAGATCCAAGAAAGCCTCAGCGACGAAGTGATTCGAAATCGGGAGGCTTGCCAAATATCAGGCATTAACGGCCCATACAGGGCCTAAAACTTAGCTTTTCCAATCATTTGCTTATGCGCAATAGAAATGACCTACAATTTTAAGCCGAATCCAAACGGCAAATTTGAGAAGCTTCTCATGACAATTGATGCTCTTGGATGCTTGTCAGACGTTCGCAAGAGGTGGGGTAGTGGAAAAAGAACTCTAGATGTTACTTTGCCCCGCCGGAATTTGAACCGTTGACCTTTCTATTAGTGGTCCAAACCAATAACCACTGAGCTACTGCGCCCACAGTTAAAATAACACTTGTACAATTTTCTACGGATAGATTCCTTTTGTAGAATCAGTCTCTTTACTATGCCTTACTAAGTATTATCTACCATATTTTGTCATCAGCCCTTACCACTGCACCAAAACAGTACTTTTCTATCTCTCTATTCCTTCTAATAGTATGTAGCAACGAAAAGCATACAATGAAAAACGTCGTGCTGCTGGCTGTTAAAAAAAAATGCCTGCTCTGTAAGCGAATTAAAAAAAAATATTTTGTCATCGTCTGAAGACCTTTTCTAGATCCTGTATGGCATAAGGTTGATTTACATCATGCAGATATCAAGCGGATAATCATAGATACCAATCTTTATTTCTTAAGGCAAAGAAGAAGTAAAAGAGTTTTTATAAAGTCGTAATCAACATTGTACTCGTAAAGGGCCAAGAAGCATGGACGGAAGCGCGTGGAAATATCCTCGGACGCTATGCAAGGAATCTTTTTTCCCTCGGCGATGTGGAAGTCAAATTCAAACGGCGAACGATGCTTTTACGACATATTTAGAGATTTCATGCGATGTTTGGCGCGTTGGGTTAATGCTTCAGCCCGGCAAACGCAAGAGTGAAACCTTACTATTGGAACACTTCAAAGAAAAAGCTTACACCGAAAAAGATATTCTGCCTGTTGGAATTCCAACAAACAAGTTGGCAGTGGCTTGAAACATAAATCTAGCAAGGCGAGGGATCAAAGATATAAGAGCCGGAGATTAACATTTACAAGTCATTGTTCATATACGTGACTCGTACGTAGTTCATTTTCGCATAAAGAAAGTAGAGGGAGTTGTAGGATTAAAATATTCAGACTTTCGGCTGCGATCGTGTCAAAGAAATGCCTTTCCAGAAACCTTAATCAAAATCGGCCAGTTTTGCAATCATTCATGATCAATTGCAGCATCAAAACAAAACAAAGCAGCCGTGACAACTTGATTGAGAAACGATCTGATTTTAAAAATTAGTCATTATTTGTTATTTTTGGAACTTTTTTTTTGATTTTTTGAAGTAGGTACCTTAATTCATCTAATTTCTCGTCCATCATTTTGGTAGCAGCAATAAAACCTTTGTATTCCGCAAAATGGTTAATTTTTTTTTGTATAAAATGCATAATTATTAGAAAAGTGAACCGGTAACATAGTAAATTATGCTAATTATCACACAAAAAAAAGAAACAAATTAGCATGAAGCACGACGAACACCATCAAAATTTTGGCAAGCAGTGTTACATGTATCTCGAATTGTGAATGAGTTCAGTCAGGAAGAGTGCAACAAAGAAGCTTGTTCCCAATTTTTGTTAAACAAAAGCAAAAAAAAATACATCAAATTGGGTCAATTCTGCGCAGTCAATGAATCTCGATTTGTTAGCGAAATTAACTTCTTTTGTGAATGACATCACAACAGAATCAGATGCGATTGATCGAAATATACTTGTATAAAAAGCAGAGTGCTCAGCATTAAGCGGACGTGTTTCGGATTTATTTCAAAATGAATTGTTTTACTTGTCCATTTTTGGCCGCAGTACATTTGGTAGTTATTTCTTTCATATTAACAAATTTAGTTAAATGTTTAAATGAAGAACTCAGTGAGAAAAGTGATTATTTGAGCGAAGAATTTGGTGACCCAAAAGATGAATCGTATTCAGATGAACTGTCTATAAGAAGTATCCAAGAAGAAGCATTAAAAAGGAATTTAGTGTTTCACTATTTCAAGTAAGTATGTAAAATTGATTTGCGTTCAAATCAAACAAACATCTCGAAAAAATCTATCCGCTCCTTAGGCATATGCTGAGATAAGCAAATGGGATTCACATAGATACAATTCTTTACAGCTTATCGTATTGTTCTATACTTAGTTCCAATGGTATCAGCTAAAATCACTACCACTGGTATTAGCCAAAGTTAAACCAATTTGAGTTGTGTCGAACGAGCTTAACCAAACCTAAGGTTGCGCATATTGAATATGTACGAACTTAAAGGTACTAAATAGAGTGCAATAAGAAAAGCTATTCAAACGCCAAATACAAACTTATTGATTAGAAGTATTTTTGCGAAAAGAAGAGGAGCAAGATCCTGCTTAATTGTTTCTTATATTGATTGGTTCCAAAAACTTTTCTTTTCTTATCGGGAGGTCACACGTACAATTATCGACTCAAAAAGTAAATTCTCAGAGTGAAATAAACTTATTATAATCGAATTTGAATATCAGTGTAAACCTGTCCTCTAATTTCTTAAACGCTACTGAAAAAAAAATGTTCATACATACTCGTACATCCACCGTGTGCGCAGTGGGCTCAGAGGTAAGTGCGATGGACTACTAACCCAGAGGTCCCTGGCTTAAATCACCTCAAAGCACAGTAACACCTGTAGTTGTTTCCACGGCCACATTACTTGGGAAAATCTGACAAATATCCATGAGTATCATAATTATCATGTGGAGCTTTTCTAATTCGTCAATCGGAGTCGGAGTAAAATTCACTGTACAAAAGCTGCCCTATCTCTCTTCTACACCATAAACATTTGCATCAATAATTAACGGGGATTCAATTAAACAATATTGTCCAATACCGGCAATACCCATACTTCCAACTGTTTTGCTTCGATCTGAATAGCCAACCTTTCACTGGAGCAGGTTTTGGCACTAAATAACATCTCAAGAAGCAATTATCGCAATGAAATTAACACTTTATAACACGTAATAGCCGACGTTTGTGTGCTAATTCAAAATGCGATGTCTTGTTTCGATTTGAATTTTACTTAAGCTAATAGTGCATTTAGAAATTGATTGACCCTTTGCGGGTTTCAATGGTGCGATGGTAGTGTATTCATTAAGTGATTGGCAGGTCGTGCGTTCGAATCCCGACCAGGGCCATGATTTTTAAATTGAATACACACAAGAAAAGAGATCTCCCTAAAGCAATTTAGACGCCACCTGTATCAATTACAGAAAAAATAAATCCCTTAAGCGCACGCTAATTATAAAAAAAAACAAAGGTGTTTCGATTTCAAGTGCCCCGATAGAAAGTGTTCCATTAATTATTCAATTTTTTCGAAGGCTGCTTGTCCCTATTATAGAAAATAACAATTATTCGTTTATTGTATTTTTGTGGATTTCCATATAAACATCAATGTAGGAGGACCGAACAATTTGTTTAGTAAATATTTCTCTTAGAAGAGGCGAATTTATAACGTGTTGCGCTCGGCGATACTTGCAGGCTTACCGTGATAAAATTGTTTAAAATCGAATTCCTTTGTATTTGAATTTGAATGGGAATATAAACCATTTACAGTCAGTGGATTGTGATATTTTGGACACTCTGACGTATACGCACTTTTTAAATTTTTTATTTTATTAATTTTGTATTTGTTTAAGAAATGGCAGTAAAACATCGGCGGACATGGGACTGGAAGCGAATCTTAGTCAGTCTGGTTGTTTGCCATCGGATAAGTTTGCATTCATAATTCATGGATGGGGACAAGATTGTGACATGGAATGGATTGATACGCTGAAAGCAAGTTTGTAAAAGTTTATCATTTACAATTTTCATTCATCTTCATTTTTAATACTACATATGTGCAACATCTTCTAATTTTGTCATTGACCTTCTGTTTATCAAAATATCTCTACACATTTTTGATTGTTTGCCTCAGCCCTGGTACCTAAATCGTATTCTGATCTGAAATTGTAAATATATGCATTTAATAAAACTGTTGATCCTCTAAATCCCCTTTACATGGAATTTCGTTAAATCACTTTTCAGAACTCACCACTCACCGAGGAGGATGCATTGTATGCATCGACTATGGCTTTCTTAAAAGCGATTCATACTTAAGGTTGCTGCGATATTTTCGACCAATTACCAATATTATCACTGCAAAGTTACAATTATTAAAAACACAAGGCTTTCAACCCAGCTATGGTTTTCTTTTCGGCTTTAGTTTGGGTGGACAAATGGCCTCAGCTATTGGCAGGCAGTTTGGACGAGAACCCTTCAAGCAAATCGATAGTAAGTATTTAGCGTCGTTCTTACATTTCCCACAAATATAACAGTTTTCACTGATTTTATAGCTTGTGATATGGCTGGACCTGGATTTGATTTTGTAAGATCTATCAATCATCGTGAAGCCGCTGAACAAGTCAACTGCTGGCATACAAGTCGTAATAAGGGAACGCGTTTCTATAGATGCCATCAGAATGTGCGCTTCGGATTTTGTGGACACAGTCAACCGGCTGAAAGTACCTTGTTTTCATCGCATGGGCTATGTGTGCAATATTATATAAACGCCTTTGACTATCCGTTTTATGCTGGACAACAGCCAAATAATTGCATTTCGAGAAATCCAGCATTGCTGATACCAAATAACTATACGGTTGGATACAATGACAATATTAAATCGTAGGTATTTATTGTGTTCAATAAGGGTCAATATTATCTTTTCAATATTTTTGCAGAGCTATTTTTGGAGACGTGTTCGTCCCGACTAGTAGCGAGTTTCCATACAACATTTCACTGGAGCAGGTTTTGGCATTAAATAGCATCTCAAGGAGCAATTATGGTAATGAAAATAACGCTTTTAGGACACGTAATCGGCGGCGTTTTCCTGTGCTAATTCAAAAAGCAATGAACTTAATATTCCGTTATGCTGAACACTAAGATGGCATTTTATAACATGAGTGCAATTATAAATATTAAGTACCTACCTATGTTATTTTATGAAGTTTTATAAAATCAAATAGTTATAAGGCGATGTTTCTATTTATTCCCCGTCGCATCATATCTCTGATTAAAGACGTTTTTGTATGTTTTCGAAAGCTGCGTATGTGTGTTGAGACTCACGAGCTGAACAATTGTGTTTTAGTATTGATAAACTCTTAAACTGTGGTAAGAAGGCTTTTCTGATCAAATACGTTAATGAACCGCACTACTTATTGTCTGCATCGCGATTGAAGTATTAGCAGAATAGAACCACAGAACTACTTCCGCGGAGTCATTGTTTACTCCATAAGTGACGAAAATATTTATAATGTTTAATTGAACGTTAACGTTTTTTAGAGAAGGCAGATGCACAATTCGTTTCACTTTAATATAGACGCACAATAATAAAAAAGTAATTTAAATATATGTTAGGCATTAACATGGCATAAAACCTAGCTTCTCCTAACATTTGCGGGTGCGGAGTGGAAGGGACCTACACATTTATGCTGACTCCAAACGGCAAATTTAAGGGAGCTCCTCATGACAATAAATTGTTACTCTTTAATATTTTTCACACTTTCGCAAGACGCACCAAAATAATTACTTTGAATCATTTTTTTTTGTTTATACAAGGTGGCGCAAAAATAACCTTCCGATGTTTTTTGGCTGTAATTTAAAAAAAAAATGAAAAACTTTGATTCTTCTTGTGGATTATTTTTATTTGGTCTTTTAATTTTTTTTACAGTCGAGAATATGATGTCATGTAAATGGCCGCCGCCACAGTTGATTGTCATTTGAGACCTTTTTATGGCATTTTCCATCACTTTGGCCAAAACTTCCGGCGATAGGTCCTCACATTGTTGACGGATATTGTCTTTAAGAGCTGCAAGAGTCTGAGGCTTGTTGACACAAACCCGCGACTTCAAAAAGCCCCACAAAAAGAAGTCTGGAGTCAATTCATCAAGTTGCGGCAGAAAGAACTCGTTGATCATTGCTCTGTAGCGCTCACCATTCACAGTAATCGTTTGGCCCGCGACGTCTTCGAAGAAAAAAGGTCCGATGACTCCTCCAGCGAAAACAGCAGACCATACAGTGACTTTGAACGGGTGTAATGGCTCTTCGTGAGTTACACGCGGATTTTCAGTGCCGAAGAAGCGTAAATTTTGCTTATTTACGTACCCGCTAAGATGGAAATGGGCCTCATCACTCATGATTATTTTTGATGAAAAATCATCTTCCTCTTGGTGGTGATTAAGGATGGCTTGAGCGTATGTTAGACGCGATTGGCGGTCAGCAGCTAACAGCTGATGCACCGTCTGGACTTTGTACGGAAACATCTTCAAATCTTGTACCAAAATTCGCTGTAAATACCGTCGACTGATACCCATTTGCGTGGCACGTCGTCTGGTCGATGTCGACGGCGGCGCTTCCATGACATCTTCGGCTACAGCAGCAATATTCTCTGCAGAACGGCTACTCCGGGGTCTGCCACGCCTGGCAGCATCTCGTGTTGTGCCAGTCTCTTCGAGGCGAGCGGCTAAACGTCGCAGAGTTTCACCAGTAGGCGTTGGACAGGTAGGAAATCTGCGACGAAATTCACGTTGTGCCAAAGTCACCGACCGATTATTGCTCAAATAAATAGTCACCAATATTCCGCGTTCTGGAGCAGTGTAGCGTAACATTGTTTATTAACGTGTATTTCGCATGTGTTTACTACACAAATGTCAAAACAGAACTGACATTAGGGGCCAATCGCAAAATTTATAGCATTTTCTGATAGGAGGATTACTTTTGCGCCACCTTGTATATCTTCTTTCTCTTTAACGACGAGTTTATGATCTGAAAAAAAGGGATCATAACTCCTTATCCTTCCACTTCACTGCATCCCTAGAGGACCGCCTATGGGGTTCACCGATTTGACCTCAAAAAATTACGGCAGGCTTCCCGAGTTTGAATCACTTGATCACTGACGCCACTCAAATGCTGGCGTTGTTGCATTTTTTCGATCCACGAGTTTTTAGGCCTGCCTGTTTTTTGGGATTGTTTTGGAACGCTGATTCATATTGCCCTTTTGACAGGTTTCGTACGATCTTTCCTTTAAACATGACAGTACCAACTGAGCTGGTCAAGCTTCATTTTTTCGTGATAAGTTCTTTGACTTGACAGCTTCCTCGGATCTAGGAAATTCTAATTCGATCAACCTTTGTTACTCCCGCTGCCATGCAAAGCATCTTAATCTTAGCTGCCGTTCATTTGCAATCATACTTTTTGTACGCTGTCCAACATATTGAACCGTATGTAAATACCGGGGGCACAACTGCGCTGTAGAGCCTTCCTTTCAGCTTATAGGGGGAATTTTTCGGTCACAGAAGTAGGATGAGTTTTCCCTCCACTTTATCCACCCTACGGTTGCGCGATGATTAGATACGAGTATTTGAACTTTTCGCACTCTTTCATTCACATGGAATATGTCTGGAATAGGTCGGAGTGTATCAGAGAACGGGTAGCATAATTATTCTGTTTTTTTTTTCGGACTAAGACGATACCCCAATACCCTCCAAAACGTCCACCCATACATCAAAAGCTTGTTGCAGGAACGTTTGATCGCTTATGATGGCTTCTTCGTCAGCAAAGAAAAGCGGATGCCCTTTGGAGTCCGTCATTTTTTTTTGTCATTCAGATAAATAGGAACTGTAATAAATCTCAAGGGATTTAAAACGCCTCCCTGGTGTGCACCGACGTTGATTGCGAACTCCTCGGTGACTTAAGTGGAGCATCTTACTCTTTACTCTCTCATATATGTCCATGATCATCTGTACGTAGGTTTCTGAAACTCCACGTTATTTTAGCGCCACCCATAGGTTAGGTTAGGACGGGCTGATGGAACAGACCGAATCTGCTACACCACACTTAGGTCCATGTGGTCCCATTGTGATACCCTTTGTTGGGAGTGTTGGCCTCGCTGTTCTGGCCTTGGTCCTTCGTCCTTGGTTTCCTTCTTACTCCAGTTTGTCCAGCCATTTGGATGTCCGTATAAACCTGTAAAGATTTGATAGAGAGACATCAGAAAGTTCTTGAATGTCTTGGAAGAAGTATCTTCCAATTGTTCTGTTCCTCAGGTGACAAAGGCTTGGACAGTGACAGAGAAAGTGAGGTGTGTCCTCAAGGGTTTCCTCATCACCGCAGCCTCTATAGATTTCGTCATCCTTGAGCTTTAGTTTCATTGCGTGATTCCTTAGCAGGTTGTGGCCAGTAAGAGTACCGATCAACTTTGACAGCGATGTCCTGTCGTAACGTAAAAGTTTGTTGGTTCGGCCCTTATCATATTTTGGCCACAGCTTGCGTGATATGTCACAAGTGGTTAGTGACCACCACCTGTTGTTGACTTTCATTCGTGTTTTGTGTTCCACCCTTTCTCTGAGGTTGCAGAGTGGTGGTTTAACTGACTGAAGTGCCTGTTCATGGTCCATCGCAGACCCCTTCCTTGCCAGTTCGTCAGCTCGCTCGTTACCGGATATGTCCTTGTGTCCAGGGACCCAGCAGAGACTCGTTTTGTGCTTCGCGCCAAGAGCTTTGAGCTCCTCGCGGCAACGGCGAACAAGCAAGGACTTTATTTCTGTAGCTGATGCCGCTTTAATGGCCGCCTGACTATCAATAAAAATGGTAATATCATTTCGTGGTATCGCCGTCATTGATACCATGCTTGCGACTTCAGTGATAGCTAAGACTTCTGCTTGGAATACACTACAGTGATCAGGTAATCTAATCGATCTGTTAATGTGTAGTTCCTCTGAGAATAGTCCAGCACCCGTTCCACAGTCCATCTTTGATCCGTCTGTGAAGATGGAAATCGATTTCCTTTTCATGGGTTCGTTTGCGTACCATTCCTCCTTGCTCGGAAATGAACAAGAGAATGGTTTTTCGAAGTCTAAGTAAGGAGACATGTAGTCAGATATGCCGTTGTTCCCTATGTACATGTTCAGAATCAGTGCATGTCAAAACTGACTCGGGTTCCAGCTGTTTGTTTGGCTGATCCTCAAGGCACTTTTTGCAGCCGATTCCTGCATGTATAGATCCAATGGTGGCAGATTGAGAATGTCTTCCAAGTCAGCGGTTGGGGTTGTTCTCATTGCACTGGTTGCCCCTATACATGCTAGTCTTTGTACCGCCATCAGATCTCTTGATTTTCTATCAATGCCTTTCCAAATCAATCATTTCCATATGCAAATCCTCGAATCACGATGTTTTTTCGTCAAGATCCACATTCTTTGGTTTGCATCTGTGGTTGATTTTCCTGCGATAAACCCGCACTGGTCATCAGATAGCCGTATTATTTTCCCCAATCGACTACCTAATACCCGCTCAATCATATACAGTGTACTTTGTACAAAAGAAGAACATAAATTTCGCTCGCAGTAGGCGTTGCATGGCCTCTTATCAGTTAACAGATAAGAATCTTGAGAAATTTGTACGCGATGTCTCCCATATTTTTTTCAGAACTCAGAGGGTATATCTTATCCGACCCAACCTTTTTTTGTTTTTTTTAGAGTCTTTGACTTCTTCGACAGTAATGCCGGGTATTTCTTCATTGTTAGCAACGGCTCTTGGAAAATATATCCGAGTATATTGTTCGTTTGGTAGTCCTTCACAATACTGTTGTCACCTTTATAGCATTTGTTCGTCATCCACAAGAAGCAGCCTTTGATCATCAGTATGGGAAAAGGAGCAGTCAACCCTAAAAAGTATTTGAAAAATTTCAGGTATGGTGCAGATTAATTGAAAGTTAAATCAACACTGCGTCTTCCGATTTAGGGTGCTCCACGTGTGAAATGGAAAAAGTTAACCAAGAAGTTCGCAATCAAAGTCCGTCTACGCCACGGAAGCTTCTTGATTAATATTACATTATTTGATTATCTGCACCAACAACAAAATGTATGTAGAGTTTAAATTAGTGGACGAGTTCTTTTGAATTTTCGTTTGCATAGTTTAGTTTAGTTTAGTTTATTTCGAGTAAATACTAACACAGTAAGATAAATCTTATAATCTAGTGATAGTTTATGGATTTACAAAGTTCAATATTCAAGGATTTTGCTTATAAATATAACAATTCATTTGATTTAAGAAAGAAGAAAAATGAAAAAAACAAAAAACAAAATTGAATTGACGTAGGTAAATATTTAGGGGTTTTGAAAAATATATAACGTATCTTTATATATATAATTCTACTGTACGTGTGTATGTCATTGAACTCCTCCTAAACGGCTGGACCGATTTTAATGATATTTTTGTATGCGTTTGGGTGGCGCCCTGGATTGTTTAGATTCACAAATCAGCCCAGCAGATGGCGCTGCAGTTTAAGAAAATTCCGGAAAATCGATTTATTCGCATTTTTCGCACTTTGAAAAAAAAATAAACTGGGTAGAAATCGAGTAGTGACACTTCAAATACAAAAAAAAAATATTTAAAATTTTAAAAGCAATTGTTGTTGTCAATTATTTTAATTATTTGTCAACAATTTTGAATTTTTTTTTAAATATACCTAATAAGTTTGTTTATGTTTATTATGTTACACAAAGTAACTTTTTGAAACGGAGTCGATACTTTGATTTGTTGGATGGTGTTTGAATCCTTCATTTTTGTTTGTCAAGTATTTTCAGGATCCTTGCATTAGTACCTATGTGTGAGTTAGTTGAAATGTAGGGGTGATTGAGATGACGTGGACAATGATGACAGGCAACAGCAGTTGTTGAGCGTTTTCAGTTTTCATGCGCATAACTCGACACAGAATGGTTAGTTTTTAACGATTTTGAGCTTGACGGTTTCGTTTGGGCCCTAGGAAGGACAAATGCTACTTTTTATCTCGAAAACAAAACTTTGACAGGATGAAATAGGGGGTGTCGGAACTTCGGGAAAGAATATCGCAAGAACAACGTGCAGTCGTCCGAACTGGAGACCGAGATAGACAACAACATAATCGTCATCAGCATAGCGGTCAAATAAATGAAAACCAACGAAGAAGAAGAAACGTCGTGAATGTAGAATTGCGGCGAGTAGCATTCCAATACCAATGCACGGTTGAATTCAAACTCCTGTAGGACAACATGCGAGACGTTTCAGTGCACCAACAATCGATGAAGTTGGCATTGTAATGGTTGAAGAAAATTTGGAAGCAGGAGATATAGTTTTACATCGCCAAAATGATCAGTTGCAGCGTGTGTATGAAACACACAAAATATCGTGTTCACTAATGGGAGCTAATATTGTAAAATTCGAGATACATATTTATAATTAAGTTGCATTCTTATAGGTGGCGCTATATTCCCAGTTTTGTATATGTTGGTCGATTTCGTTGTTGACATTAAATTAGAATTGCTGCATGTTGTTAAACCGTGCGCATAACAAATTGATTGAAAGAAAATAAAAATCGAAGTTTCGTTCTTTTGTGTTGTTGTTCGATTCAAAAAAGTCAGGTGACATAGGCGCCTGCCAGGCAACTAGCACCTACCCCTAGCGGAGCAACGAAGTAGCGTAATCGGTCTAAGCAAAGCGCAGAAAAATGTGCAGTCCCTTTAACCACGGAACCGATTGAGCTCAAATGAATATGTTTCTGTGAAGTTTGGTCAAAATCGGTCCACCAAGTTTGACTTGCAATTTTGTTTCTCATCAAAAAAAGACAAGTATTTCTTTTTGTTAGGCGCAGAGAACACCGAGTAATTAGACTCTTGAGCACGGGCAACGCCGGGCGGGTACAGCTAGTGTAGTATATAAATAAAAAAAAAAAGACGAAAGAAAAAGGGTAGACAATTTTTGAAAGGTAGAAAGATTCATAAAGGTAGAAAAGAACAAAAAATTATAAAAAGAAGTTAGTTGCTTTGACTAATAAAGACAATTTTCAGTCTATTTTCAAACTGTTGAGTTCTGCTTGACTCCCGCAAGTATTGTGGTAGTGAATTCCAAAGACAATAAAAAATTGTCTTTCTGATGTGAGACAAGAGAATCGAGGGAGTATTAAATGGTTTGATCTGCTTGATGCTGGAAATCGAAGAATTTCATATAAGTAAGTTGGCTGTTTTGTCATTATAATAGTAAAAAGTATGTTCATCGTACGAAACTTTATAAAGTTTGCGAACGACATATTGAGGAGGTTCATAGATAGATGTGAGACATGATCGTATTTTTTGAGACCGAAAATGTAACAAATCGTGATATTAAATGCTACTTGCAACTTTCTCCTGCTTGCAGAATCACAATTGTAGTATATTCGCAACCATACGTAAGAACTGGGATTACCAAGGTGCTGGCAAGAACCATTCTAATATTTAATGGGGTAAACTGCTAATCTAAGAACTGATGATGATCTAAGAACTCCATATGTTTTTTCGACTGTTGAATTAACGTGATCGGTCCATGTTAGTGTTCTATTGAATACCATACCAAGGTTTTTTGAAGTGGTTGTAAATTCTAATTGAATACTGTTCAGAAGCACCGATGGAAAGCAGGATAGATCTAATATCTTTTTGGAGATAACTATACATTTACATTTTGTTGGGTTAAGGGTCAAACCATTGCTAACTGCCCAAGTAGAAATATGATATAGTTCCTCGTTTATAGTACAAACGCAGTTTTCTAAAAGACCTAAGGGGCAATTTTTATAGATTTGTATATCATCGGCATAAAAATGCTTAGATACATTTGGTATTATGGAAGCTATTTCATTTATATACAAAGAGAATAACAGAGGAGCCAAAATCGATCCCTGAGGAACACCTCGTTTAATCGGGAGGAACTCAGAGAGCTGATTATCAATACATACGGCTTGTTTCCTTTCCATAAGGTACGAGGAAATCAATTTGATGGCTTCTGGAGAAATGTTAAACTCAAGGTGCAACTTTTTTAAGAGAACAGAGTGGTTGACCATATCAAACGCTTTGGAAAAGTCTAATAGAACCAAAAAGGTAACGCAACCATCATCTAATTTATCCCTTATATCTTCAATGACTTTCATGAGTGCTGTTGTACAGCTGTGCTTAGGACGGAAACCGGACTGAATGCTTACTAAAAAGTTGTTTCGTGAAATATAATCATTTAGTTGCTTTTGTATGATTCGTTCACAGACTTTTGATAAAAAAGGTAAAATTTAATTTGATCGGAATTCATCTCGTAATGTATTCTTTGGGATTGGAATAATTTTAGCGAGTTTCCACTTGTATGGAAAAATGCCAGTAGTAATTGCAGTATTGAACACATGAGTAAAAAAAGGTAGCAACAAAGGTAATATGGCTTTTAGAAAAGTTGGGTTAATTTCATCTACTCCGGATGCGTTAGATTTTATTGAAAGAAAACTTTCTAAAACATCTAAATCATTTACACACGAGAAGCTAAAAGAGGAATCTGAGAGGGTTGTTGTTGGGTCATTGAGATATTCAACATCAATCGAGGGAGCAGTACTGAGAGCAGACAAAAACTTACGATTCAATTCATTACCGTCAATGTTGTTTTGCAATAGAGTACGTTGCTTGCCGATTCCAAGTTCCCGAAGACTACTCCATAGCTTACGAGTATCAGAACGGACATTTAAGCGGTTGGAGTAGAAGGATAGCAGTGGAAGGGATCCCATTTATGTTTTACATAAATTTGATATTGGTAGTGCGTCTAACACGGCAAATCTCAATTTTTGGAAATATTTGCTCTATAATGGACCAATACATACAAACAGTGCAGCATCAAACGTCAAAGCGATGAAAACGTGGTTTTGATTTATTGTAAAATTATCTTAGTAGGTAGGACAGATAGTGTGCTTGATACCCTCACCCTAATCAATACTAAAATAGTCAACTGATCAGAACCAAAACATGTTTCATTGAAAAGGAGCTATTCCAGATTTTGCGAGCAATTCTTTCCATTCCATTCAATGAAAACCTCTATGAGATTCATAAAAAGCTGGAAGCTGAAAGCAAAATCGAAGACTCCAATTGTAAACACAAGATGTTTTATGTTTAAAAGATTTAAAAGATAAAAAAAAGTTGATTTGCTTTAACAGTTGCAGTTTTCTTGCATATTTTACTTTCTTATCCTTGCTTTACATTTACGTAATTTTTTCGATGTTCAAAGGCATTCCATCAAGCTGATGCAATTTCATGAAGATCGTTAAGCGGGTATTAGATAGACGATTGCAATAAATACAGCCTTCGAATTCAAGAACCTATCTCAGAGAAAAAATGGAGCGCATTCGGCTCCGTTGGTAAAATGCTCAAAGGAGAGATTTTACAAACTCTATTAAAATATCAACGTTTCAAAATAATTGCGAAAGAAAGGATGGCCTTAAAACTCCTGCAGCACATCAATGCAACAACACCAGCATTTGATTCCCCTCAGTGACGATGTGATTCGAAACCGCAAGCATCCCCTAATACTTTTTGAGGTCAATATGGCAAACCGCACAGGCGGGCTAGTAGGGATGCATTGAAGCGGGACTATGGTTTGGACGAGCATAAGCTCGTCGTTAAAGAATATGAAAAAGATTCCATGATCACTATTTGGAGAGGCATTCACCTCAATTGCAGAAATCGTCGGGGATGATTCTCATTAATCATTTTTGGTTTTTTCGTATACTGTTGTATTCTGAAGAGACAGATATTACAATCAACAATTAAAATTGCTTTATCGAGCCAGGCAATGCCTCATTAGCTATCGCGCAAATGCTATCGATTTTACGATTTTGCTCGTTATGGAAATATAAATAATTGAGGTGAGCGTAAAAAATGGAATTTTACAAAAATGCTATAATTTTTCCAAATAGCGGCAAATGTCAATTTTAATTTGATATTTGCAAAGTAAAGAGATACAAAATACACGTCAACAAGTTGTTCATTCATAAAAAAAAACATAGGGACGGGCTACAGTCCGCTTGTGCGAATTGTTGGACACCCTATTCTTATTCTTTTATTAAAAAAAGCTCTACATATTCTGTTATATAACATTTAAAGCATTTAATCGAAAAAACGAAGCTTTTGTAGAAAAAACGTTCCCTAGCTCAAACTTTGGTTTTTCAATAAAATTGTTTTATTTAATTGTGGCCGTGTGGGCGGATTTTAGAAATTTTATCTCCCAAGCAGTTTTAGGAGTCAAAGATCATATAAATATATGAAAAATGTCAGCTTTCTAGCTAAAAATTGGATTTTTTTCGATAAATTGGTTTTTTTGAGTTTGTGGGCGTATCTGTGGGCGGATTTCAAAAATTCTTAAACCTGATTATTTCGGGCCCCTAGAGAGTATTTGGTTAGAATTTCAGCTCTCTAGGTGCAGTTTAAAGGCTTAATTTTTGCCGACAGACGGACGGACGGACATGGCTAGATCGACATTACTATAGATGCTTATCATAAATATAGTAACTTTTAGGGGTCTACGGGCAATATTAATTTATGTTACAAACTTCGCATCAAAATTAATATACATACCCTTAGAATAGGGTGTAATTACAGCCAAAGAACATTGGGTGGTATGTTTTATGCCACCTGTATGAAAATGATCGGCATAATCACCTCTACAACATACTAAAAATTCAAGGTCATCGGAGCTGTGACTGCTAAGCTAGATAATTACCAATATTGTTCTAACAATTTGCTCGTCAACAAAAAGTGGGCTTTCAATTGTCGCACTAATATTTGTATCACCTTAATAACGAAACTGTCAATCCTATTCACAAGAGCCTCATCGAATAGGGCCTTGTTAGTACAGTAATTTATATAGTTAGATTCAGGTTTCTTTCAATATTATCCTTTTGCACTCATTCTCTTTATTTGATTACTCCTTAGCTCCTTGTGCCTATTTTCCAGATAACGTGTTTCTTTCAAAGTAAGTTTTGTTTTCACTCATTTGCTTTGTTTTGAGTCTTCATAATTATCTGCTATAAATCAAAGATTAAGTCATTGAGTCGGAACTGCATTAAAATCTAATAAAAAACCCAATTGATATTGATGAAAATTCAAATATATACCCGGGTAGATATTTTCCATTTGAAGGTGAGTTGTGAAGGTGAGTTGCGATTTTTAAAACTTTATTTGGAATATCATCCCGTTTCCGGTGATTTACTGTAATAGGTCTATATTGGGGTATGTAGAGGGATTTAGGATTTGGTAATCGTATGGAAACTAGGTTGTGGATGGGACCTTAGGATGGGAATGGGACAAGAAGGGAACATTGAGTAGTTGAGTGAAAGGGACGCGGCATGCTTGCGATGCTCGACTGCGCTCGCCGGAATGGGGTGGATCTTGCCCCCACACTCAACCAAACCTACCACAAAACACATATCATGCCAGAAAGGTACTTACTTTTTCACCAAAAATCAGATGGACGTCCACCACACTGAAGGACGCTGCTGGTGACGATGCAGCGTAGCCATTACCCTCCCAACCTGGAAATCCGGTGGCCAGATATTGGATTTCCCCAATGATGGATGCTGCTTAACGATCAGACCATTCCCTCCGAATGGTCTTTAGCACACCCTACCGCACCCCCCTGAAAAATCTTCTTACATGCACATCAGGCGCTTATGTGCCTGACAAAAAAAACCATAAAATTCATTATTTTATACTTTTAGCACTATGTATATTTATATATATAATCAATAACTGACAATTAGACCATAAAACAAATTAAATTTACAAAAAAAAAGGATTCAAACTCTAACTTGTGAATCTTCGATTCCACCGTCCTACCCGAACGCATGAAGGTATTCACCATGCAGTTAGACACTAATACCAAAAGAACGTACCCACAGAAAGGGAGCTCGCTTTAGGTGAGGGGGGGGGGGGGGGGGCTTAACCGTTTAAAAGCCGACGCGGAATCAACACAAAACAAGGGACGACGGAGAAAACTCGATTCTTACAAAAAAAAAGAAATAAGATTTAAGGATAAACTCAATTATAACTAACTTACGAGCTAGTTTAATGAATATTAAATACTTAGAACTACAAAAAAAAAACAAATCATTACAAAAAAAAACTTAAAACTACTTATGGATACATAGGACTACAATCAACAAGAACGACGTTAAAGAAAAAGGTAACCTATCCCACCGATGTATAACGGAGTAACCAACTGGATACTTAAACGGATCATTGAAACGATTTAATTATCTATTCGTCACAAAAAAATCTAATCTTAAAACTAACAAACTGCACCTATATTCATATACCCACTTATATACATATGGGTGTATTTAAATAACTATAGTAGCTATAACCCCTTTTTTGTATATTTATAAGCGTACTATTACTTTGTAAGGGTGTACTTTTTGCTGTTATACTGTTCTACTGGCAGTTATTATTTTAACAAGTTGTAGATGAAACATAAAATTCACTTTCTGGATGCGATGATGGAGCGCCTGCAATGCTGCTTTGGGCGAGTTTCACGTGGGAGTGTGACTGCACTTTAGTACTCGTAATAGGCATGTAATTGCACATATTTGTTATTTAATTTTACCGATTTAATTTTATTTATTTGGACTACAGTCCGCTTGGGCGAACTGTTGGACACCCTATTCTTATTCTTTTATTAAAAAAGCTCTACATATTCTGTTATATAACATTTAAAGCATTTAATCGAAAAAACGAAGCTTTTGTAGAAAAAACGTTCCCTAGCTCAAACTTTGGTTTTTCAATAAAAATGTTTTATTTAATTGTGGCCGTGTGGGCGGATTTTAGAAATTTTATCTCCCAAGCAGTTTTAGGAGTCAAAGATCATATAAATATATGAAAAATGTCAGCTTTCTAGCTAAAAATTGGATTTTTTTCGATAAATTGTTTTTTTTGAGTTTGTGGGCGTATCTGTGGGCGGATTTCAAAAATTCTTAAACCTGATTATTTCGGGCCCCTAGAGAGTATTTGGTTAGAATTTCAGCTCTCTAGGTGCAGTTTAAAGGCTTAATTTTTGCCGACAGACGGACGGACGGACATGGCTAGATCGACATTACTATAGATGCTTATCATAAATATAGTAACTTTTAGGGGTCTACGGGCAATATTAAGGTATGTTACAAACTTCGCGTCAAAATTAATATACATACCCTAAGAATAGGGTGTAATTACAGCCAAAGAACATTGGGTGGTATGTTTTATGCCACCTGTATGAAAATGATCGGCATAATCACCTCTACAACATACTAAAAATGCAAGGTCATCGGAGCTGTGACTGCTAAGCTAGATAATTACCAATATTGTGGGTAATAACTGTTCTAACAATTTGCTCGTCAACAAAAAGTGGGCTTTCAATTGTCGCACTAATATTTGTATCACCTTAATAACGAAACTTTCAATCCTATTCACAAGAGCCTCATCGAATAGGACCTTGTTAGTACAGTAATTTATATAGTTAGATTCAGGTTTCTTTCAATATTATCCTTTTGCACTCATTCTCTTTATTTGATTACTCCTTAGCTCCTTGTGCCTATTTTCCAGATAACGTGTTTCTTTCAAAGTAAGTTTTGTTTTTACTCATTTGCCTTGCTTTGAGTCTTCATAATTATCTGCTATAAATATAAATCAAAGATTAAGTCATTGAGTCGAAACTGCATTAAAATCTAATAAAAAACCCAATTGATATTGATGAAAATTCAAATATATACCCGGGTAGATATTTTCCATGTGAAGGTGAGTTGTGAAGGTGAGTTGCGATTTTTAAAACTTTATTCGGAATATCATCCCGTTTCCGGTGATTTACTTTCGCTTACCTTTTGACCTTGTGACAAAATATTATACTTCTAAAACTATCATAATACACCCTAGTATGAGACAATATCCATCCTCTATGAAAAGATAAAGTAGAAGAAAGAATTTAAAATAAAATGAAAATTGTTATAACAAGCATAATTAATGATCCGTGAAGAGTGGAATGATCTCTTCTCAATAAATAGTAAGTGGTCTATTAAAGTTGATTGTATATCTTGATGACATCCCAGACCTATGCTGCCTTCATTTGAATACTCCACAGAGACACTCCCATTTGCGTCGTCGTCATCATTGTGCCATGATGTAATTTCAAATAGAATTCCCCTCTGAAAGTCTTGATTCAAATTTTAAAATTATTTTGTCAAATTATCGATCTACATAGAAAACTTCAGAGCATATCTCCATAATCTTAATTAAATCTGTGTCATCTTTTTCGAGGAATGGCTGTGTGCCTATAAACGCAAATCGCTGTGCGCTGAGATTTATAATGATGAGCATTGGACAATGACTCAGTACGAGACAATATATGGGCACGCGTTATAGCAATAGTCGTCGAGTCGGAAAGTAACTACCGTCTCATATACGACTAATAAACTTGAGTCTATAGGGTACGAAATTCAAGCAATACAAACAGACAACCAAGGTTGAATATAATCTTAAGACGTTTTCCAAAGCGGGCGGTAAAAAAAATTAGTTGCGAACACATGATAGGTTTTCTTAATACATATTTTATACAGCACCAAATATATAATAAGAGCAATAAATATATATTGCAACAAACATACATACATATTAGGTTTTTAAGGCCCCTTAAACTTAACATCTGCATGCATTTATCTTATTTAAGAAGCTTCTTATGACAATTTATACTTTTGGATGTTTGTCAGACTTTTGAAAGTTCTGGGGTAGTGCAAACAATTTAAGGTGTTTCTGTGTGGGATTCGAACCTCGAATTGTCTAAGGGTACGTCCATAGTGAACCAGCTCGTTTTCTCGCTTACCAGTTTTCCGTCGAGATTCACGCTGGGAGCAAAATCAGTATGGACTTTGGTTTAAAAAATGCTCAGAGGTTGTTTTAATTCGACTTGTTAAGATGCGATTAGTCTTTTTGCGCATATTATTGTAACTCCATCAGCCATGCTCCCTGAAAGGAAACAATGCAGTAGCATCGAGAATATAAAGAAATCTTCCTCTAATGGGATGATAATGTGGTGCAAACTTTTTATTTTTTTGACTTCAGTTTCTTCGTTTTTACTCGTTTTTACTTTTACAAAAATCTTAATTCATACAAAAAAGCCAGAAATTGTTTAAAGGCAATAGCAATACTCTCCCGAGTATTATGAGCTATCACTCAGCGTTCTGCTCCATCTAGAAGCTAACAGCTAAGCTACATTAAATCTAAAAAAGTTTTTATTTAATCAAATGCGAAAATATTGAAAAACCTTTGTTTCTGCTCGTAGGTTCTTTGGGTGGTGGTAGGCGCACATCGAAGTCACATAAGGAAATGCGCAATTTTCTTCTTCGTATACACGAAAAAGAGAAAATATGAATACCTTTTACGGCGATGCGATGACGAGTCAGATCGGATTTATGGACTTGTGTTATGTATGCATGTATGTACATTGTACATCTTGCTGGAAAAGTGACTGGTCGTGATTCGTGAATGATTGAGTATAATTTATTGTTTTATTTTTCCTACTGGGAAATATTGTCCATTTTTTTTTGCTGATTCACTAATGAGTTTGTATTGTAAATGGAAATGTTTACGATAGTATGAGAGAAAGAGAGGAAGTTAAAATGCCTATCTGCAAGAATATTTACTGACCAGTGAGATCGAAGATAAGTGACGATTATTTTATTGGCCTCTATTGACATTCAATTCACTTGCTGTGTGGGCCTAAAAGTAATTTCATTGAAATTAAGTGGTCATTTAAAGTATGCATTGGAACCAAGTTGGAAATGCTCCACACAAATTTAATTGAGACTGATTGTTAAAAAGGTTTGGCGAACTTTCTTTTTAAGATATTTTTTGCATGTCATTATGACCTAGATTCTAGGTACCTAGGTAAAAGGTTGATTTTTTCGGTGGACCTAAGGGGTGAGTATTTGCTGTATGTGGCTTGTTCCAAAATTAGCTCAGAGCTTAATTTCAAAAATTCTGTAATGAGAAAAGAAAAACTTTATTTATTCAACGTTTAGCAGAAAAGGGTAAAAATTAAAATAAAATATATTCAAATAACTGCAATTTCATTTCTGGATCGAAACCGAGCGGGTCTGCTAGTAATACCTTTACTCAAAAGGTAAGGTGGCTTAAGTTGACTTAAGCCAAAAATCATCTTTTCTTTTATTATTTGAAAAGAGGCACACAATTAGCTATGCTTTTTGTAATCAGCTTGTTTATAAAAGTAATAGATTATGTCTTTATTTGAATATGAGCTATATATACAATAACTAGATTTCAGTCTGCAGTCAAATCAAGCGAATCGCAGGAACACTTTTTGGCTTTCGCCAGGATTTCACCCTAAAATTCCAACGAACTAGCAGATGAATGCATATTCACCCGAATTCTATCTGATATTGAAAGCATGCTTTTCGGCGCGATAGCATCTCAGATCCCAGGCAAACCACCCATGCCACAGATTGTTTCCCAGAATAGTTTGGAGGTATTCAAATTTTTTTGATGAATCTTCAGTTATCACAATTAGGAGCTTTTAATATTTTTTTTGTAATTGTAATTATTGATCGGAAAAATGTCGTTAACAGCAAATCAGATCCTTTGTATAGAGATACTTAAGAAGCACACTCCATAATAGTTGTAGCCAAAAAAAGAGACATTCAAGTTACGCCCTATTGTTGTCAAAGTAACGTGGACGACTTAAACAAAATTATAGCCACAGAAGCCCTTTTATAAAAAAAACTATTGGAGTTTATTAACTTAATTAAACCTCTTCTGTGTACACCATATGATTTTAAAAGCGTAAATTTCTTTTGTTTGTTCCATGTGGATTACCGCAACGAATAAAATTATTTCTCCACTTTTCATAAATTCAAAGTTCTTCGAAGTTCAATCATCAAAGTGCACTCCATCAAATTATGAATAATGTAAATTAAAATTGTTTGACCCAAAAAATTTCGACTCGGCCAAGTTTACTTGTGAGTAATTTAAAAAAAAAAATCTTTTTCGATTGCGTGCTTAATTGACCATAAACAATAAATAACGATAGCTTAATTCATTCAATTATTTCGTGCTCGTTGATACGGAGTCTGAGAAAACTAATGCACACAATAATTTCACTTTTGAATAAAGCACATATAAATATCAGTGGTTGAAAATGCGAACACTTCAATTTTGTTCACTATTTATGGAAATAATACACTTTAACTATACAAAAAACAGTTAATAAGATTAAATGTTTCATTAGACAACTATTATAAGGTAACAACGTACGGTTCTAAAATTGCTGCGACAAAACTAAAGCACATGGACACATAAATTTTAGGTTAGGTTAGGTTGACGTGGCTGTCAGCTAAGGCCAACACACTAAGACCAATTTTAGGTCCATTGTAGTACCACACAGATCTGGGGATTCCCTCACTACTCGTTGAACCAATAGGAGCTTCTTATGAAGCGCGAAAGACTTCTAAAGCCAGTGTTGGCTAAGTCGCTTGTTTCATTGAACAAGAAGTCCCCTAGATGGAGATTTCTTTTGTGGGAGAGCGCAGGACATGTGCAGAGAAGGTGAAGTATAGTCTCCTCCTCCTCCTCGTCCATGCAGCTTCTGCAGAAGTCGTTTGAGTGCATGCCAAGTCTGGATGGGTGCCTTCCTATTAAGCAGTGTCCTGTGATAACACCTATAGTCGAGCTAATATGCAGTCGGTTTAATGAGATTAGACACTTAGAGCGTCGCAGATCCAGCTTTGGCCAGATCCGCTTCGTCGCTAGACAAGTATTGCTACATGTCCACCTAAGGTTTGTTCTCTCGATTTCTGATAGCTTGAACAAGAGTTTGCATGTAGCGATTGGTATTCCTAATGAACCTTTATCAGGTAAAAGATGTAAAGTGATTCCTTTTCTGGCGAGATCGTCTGCCCTACAGTTACCTGGAATGTCTCTATGTCCCGGCACCCAACAGAGGTGAATGTTGAACTGCTCTGCCATCTCCGAAAGAGATGAGCGGCAATCTTGGGCTACGATGGAATTTGAAGAGACTGAGTCCAGGGACTTAATCGTGGCCTGACTATCCGAGAAGATGCGGATATCCTTTGAGGATATCACATTCCTCTTTAGCCACGACAGGGCTTCTTTTATCGCCAAAATTTCCGCCTGGAACACGCTACAATAATCTGGAAGACGGAAAGAGAGGCTAAGATTTAGCTTTTCTGAGAAAACGCCCCCACCTACCCCATCGTTGGATTTAGATCCGTCGGTGTAGAAGTGGATCGATTTATCTTCCGCAAATGCATCATCATCCCAGAATGATCTGGAAGGAATGGTGACTTGGAAGTTTTTTCCGAACTGCAGGCGTGGTATGGTGTAGTCTATGTTTCTGGGTAGAGACTTAAAGGAGTCCAAAATGATGGAGTGGCCGATCTTCTTGTTGGTCCACTGTGAGGTAGCTTTTAAGCGGACAGCGGAACAAGCCGCTGTTTGCATGCTGAAGATGTCGAGGGGTATCAGGTGTAACAGAATGTCCAGTGCAGCGGAGGGGGTTGTACGGAGTGCTCCGCTAATACACAGACACACTGAACACTGGACTTTGCCCAGTTTGTCGCGGTTTATAGCTATATCCAGGGCAGTCCACCAGACGACCACCCCGTAAGTAAATCGTGCAAGGTACTTTGAAGCACGGAGGAGGTACATTGTTATTGTCTGGGGTAGTTTTTCTGGTGGCGGAACTGGATTTACTCACAGAATAAATGGCATTATGGATTGTTTTGTTCATAAGGACGTTCACAATATTTAACACACGTCCAAAGTGGATAGCGAGTGATTCTCTTCAAACCGGATTGAAGTTTCAAATTGGCCATTGCGATCAGATCAGAAGATTTTCTGAATCCTTTTACTTTTAATTCAAACGGGGGACGCTTAGATAACTTTTCACTCCAATATTGTCCGAGCCTTATGACTAATGGTTTTGCAACGAAAAAAACTTAAAATAGTAATACCAAATGTTTGCCTAGGTGCTTCAGTTTAATTTTAATTAATAATAGATTTCGAAAAAAAAAATGTTTTTTTAGCTTCTTGTTAAAAGGAGTTGTTAACTATTAATAAAAATAGAAAAAAACATTAGCCGAAATCTTACAATTAAAATATTTATTTCCTCAAAAAAAAAACATTACCCGAAATCATAAAATTAAAATATTTATTTCCTCTAAAAAAAGCAATGCGTGCTTTAATTTTGTCCGACACTGTACATACAATAGTAGTATCGAGCAGTGTCAGCAAATTGATTAATTTGCCAAATGTGGGTCTACCGCGGGCTTCATCTATGACAGTCAGATGGAACGAATATTCGTTCATATAGTTTATGAAAATAGAAAATATCTCTTGATGTACGCCCGAACTAATTTCCAATTAGTAGACATTTATTTTATAAAATTGAAACTAAGTTTCGGTTGTTTTCAACAAAATGAGAATAATAATGTAAATTGATATTCTTTTGACGTTACCATTAAAAATTTCATCATTTTTTCTGATTTAATTATAATTGTGGTTACATTTCATCAAATGATGCCAAAGAACTTCTGATTCCAAAATGTAAACATCTTATCCAAAAGCAAAACCACTTAGAGGATTAGCTACGGCAAAGCTGAAGTGAATGTTATACGTAAGAAAGTTGTCTGGAAAGCTAAACCCTCAATAAAAAAATGCCAACACCATATACGTCTTGTATGAACCTACGTCAACAACATTGTGTCAGCAAGTGATTCCGCACATCTGTGAATGAACTCTGCGATTATCGTGAACAGGTTTGACGGAAACATTTGTAACTCTATCCAAAAAATCAGCAATAACTAAACTACTGATTCTATCCATTTTCAAATGAGTTTAAGCCTTATTTAGCTTATATGGTGCTCACCATTTATACAGCAAATAGGTACTGACGTGCCTTCTATACTTACTCGGACTTGTTATTACCTCATGCGATCGTGTTGTCTTATTTTAGTTTCTCTTTCAGTATAATGGTAAAAGCCGTGGATGTAAAAATAATAATAATAAAAAATAAACACAAAACAAATTGAATCGTTAGCATAGATTGACGTCACTTTGATGAACAAGATTTTGTATTATGCTTTTGAGGACGTAATATCAGGTAGAAGGTTGACATTCCCATTAATTTTGGCATTGCGGCTTAAATGTATAGATCCTTTTGCTTTAAAATTCTATCTAACTCGATAAAAACAAGTCGGAGAGAAAACCGAATTAGACCTACAAACTTGAAATTGTGGTTCTATTATGCTCGAGACGCAAGATAAGACGAGTGTATGCTGAATTTGTCCTCGAAGAGGAGAAAAAGGGGTAACAAAATGTTCGCTTAAAAAATCTTAAATTATACCAACAACTCTTTATATCTTTCCAAGTATTTTGAGCTATCACTTAGCTTTCTGGGCCATTTAGAAGCTTAGCTTTGTCAAATGTAAAGCAAGTTTCATTTTGTCAAATGGGAAAATATTGAAAAACGATTGATCCAGATCGTAGCTCTGCTTCGAGGTGGCGGTGAGCACATATCGCCGAGATGCTTGTGCATTGTGCACTAGAATCAACACATGCATCATTTTCATTTTTGGGAACAAAAATATACTTCGGGAGATTACGAGACGATTCCGATTCAGGTATATAACTCTGTTTGGTTCTAGGTACAAAATATATACAGAAACTTTAATTGGATCTATACTCGTATATGTAAAAGTAAGTAAATATTAGGTATAACGCGGCTCAGACAAGGACTTAAACTAAGCTTATTTCATTTCATTTAATTTTTCATTTATTTATTTCTTTACAAAAGCCTTGAGATGGAATTCTCGTTTATACATATATATATTTTTAAGTTATACAGCCCTATTGTGAGTTTCGCGTGAACAAGATTCCACCCGAAAAAAATCCCTTTTTTCTTTTCGCCTATTGTGAATTTCGGGCGAAAAAAAATTTCATGTTCGAAAGATTCCCCTTATTGGCAGCTATCAATTCGGGCGGAATTAAACGTCATTCAGAGCTAAAATGTTCACTTATTTTTTGGGGGCGAATAGGATTTTAATTAATAGGTTTGGACCGACCAAAAACGGTACGTGCGAAAAAAGGCGGCTACAAATAAAATAAATGGACAGATATTTGTTTGTTTGTTGATAGCATGTGTTTAGTCTCGTCCTCATTTACTTTAAGACCAACCAATTTTTAGTGTTATCAATCGCCGAAAATGCCATCTCCATGTAGAGCTCTTGACGATGAATGCTATCATATGCGGCCTTAAAGTCAATGAAAAGATGATAAGTCTCGACTTGAAATTTGTTGGTCCTTTTTGATATCCACTATCTGCAAAAACAACGTAAACAAGCTGCGAGTTTCACGATGGGTGGAATCGCCTATTTTTGTTTGGACTGGTAAGCATATCCAGCAAATATTGGAATGCTATTTTATAAACTCTTAAAATATGCACAGTATTTATTAAAAAAAACATAGGGACGGGCTACAGTCCGCTTGGGCGAACTGTTGGATACCCTATTCTTATTCCTATCCCTCATAAGTGGGCGTGACAAAAGCCTAAGTATGGTTGAATTGTTAAGAACGCTCTACATATTTTGTTATATAACATTTAAAGGATTTTATCAAAAAAAAACGCTCCCTAGCTCAAACTTTGGTGTTTCAATAAAATTGTTTTATTTAATTGTGGGCGTGTCAGTAGGCGCATTTAAAAAAAATTAACACATGAGAATAAAGGGCCCCTAGAGAGTATATATTATAAATTTCAGCTCCCTAGCTCAAACTTTGAATTTTCAAAAAAAAAAAAAAATAATAATTGTGGGCGTGTCAGTGAGCGGATTTTTAAAATATTTACACATGAGCATAAAGGGCCCATAGAGAGTATATATTATAAATTTCAGCTCCCTAGCTCAAACTTTGGATTTTCAAAAATTAATATACCCTTAGAATAGGGTATACAAAAATTATTTTATTTATTTGTGGGCGTGTCAGTGGGCGGATTTTGAAATTTTTTTTATCCCGAGCAGTTTTAGGAGTCATAGATCATATATAAAAAATTTCAGCTTTCTAGCTCAAAATTCGATTTTTTCCAAAATTTGGTTTTTTTGAGTTTGTGGGCGTGTCTGTGGGCGGATTTCAAAAATTCGTAAACTTGATTATTTCGGGACCCTAGAGAGTATATGGTTAAAATTTCAGCTCTCTAGGTCCAGTTTAAAGGCCTAATTTTTGCCGACAGACGGACGGACGGACGGACGGACATGGCTAGATCGACATTACTATCGACGCTGATCATAAATATAGTAACTTTTAGGGGTCTACGGGCAATATTAAGGTATGTTACAAACTATGCGTCAAAATTAATATACCCTAAGAATAGGGTATAAAAACACTAAACAATTGGAACTTAACTCAAAGCGACTGATGTCCCTGCGCCGTTAAATGTTTACATTTTTGGCTTTATTTCATTTGGCTACTACGCAATGCAATTTAATACAAAATATTCTTAACTTCCCTATTTCTTTTTTGCATTTAATTTATGTGGCACTTTATATTTTAAAGTTGTCAAAAAACAAATTAGGTGTGTTCGTCTGTGTTCGAAATGTCACTGTCGATTCGAAGTGAAATATCATTCGGGCGAAACTCACAATAGCTTTTAAAATTCCGGGCGGACAGAATTTCACCAGGCGAAATATTTTCCGGGCGAAACTCACAATAAGGCTGATAAAGAAACTGTCGCACAGTGCTAAAAGCATTATGCAAGCAGAACCGAGTTAGACTGTGCTGATACCCAGGACACAGCGATATAGGGGGAATTGAACAAGCCGATGAACTTTCGAGAAAGGCAGGGGAACTGATGAGTAGTGTGGGTGTGGACATCAAACCACCACTTGGCATTATCAAGGTAATAATTAATTAAAAAATTTTAAAAATAGCTGACCTTACTTACTTAATTAGGTGACGCTACAGTCCGGGGTGGACCTGGGCCTCAACCAATACGCATCTCCAGTTAGTACCTACGATCTTTGGCTAACCGCCTCCAGTTGCGCACTCCAACTTGGTTGAGGTCCCCTTCCACTTGAAATTACTACTACGTTGTCCCTCCGGGATGTAATCGAAGACTCTTCGGGCCGGAGCGTTGGTGTCCATTCGCTCTTCATGTCCCAGCCATCTTAGTCGACTGATACGTACTTTTTTGAGCAGGTCGATGTCGCTGTACTGCTCGTAGAGTTCGCTGTTAAATCTCCTCCTCCAAAGCCCGTCAACGCAAACGGGACCGAAAATTACTCGAAGAATTTCGCGTTCGAAACGAGCAATAAGATCTTCATCCGCTTTTGCTAATGTCCACGCTTCTGCGCCGTAGAGCAGAACTGGGATGATGAGAGTATTATTTAGAGTCCCATTTGTTTTTCTTGACAAGGCCTTACTAATCAATAGCCGTCTTAGGCCAAAGAAACAGCGGTTGGCAAGTGTAATTTTTCGTTAGATTTCCGCTGTAGTGTCATTATCAGAATTAATAGCGGAGCCGAGGTAGACAAAGTCCCTAACTACCTCAAAATTATGGCTTTCTATCCTGACGTTCTGTCCGATTCGTCGATGTTGTGAGTCCCTTCTTGTTGACAGCATATATTTTGTCGCACCAGTGACAGCTCGCTGTGTTCTGCCAATTATGTCAATGTCGTCAGCATATGCAAGCAGTTGCATAGACGTTTGGAACATTGTGCCTTTAGTGTTGGCTTGCGAGTTTCGCACAATTATCTCAAGTATGATGTTGAAGAAGTCACATGACAGCGCATCACCGTATCTAAATCCTTTTTTGATATCAAAGGTCTCGGTGAGATTGTTTCCGACCTTTATGGAGCAGCGGGCGTTCTCCAATGTCATTCTGCACAATCTGACAAGTTTGGCAGGGATGCCAAAACTAGACATGGCTCTGTATAGCTCGTCTCTATAGATGCTATCATATGCGGCCTTAAAATCGCTAAAAATATGGTGGGTATCGATTTGGACTTCCTGGGTTTTTTCTAGGATCTGCCGTAGTGTGAATATCTGATCGGCCGTGGACTTACCGGGCCTAAAACCGCACTGGTATTGAAAATCAGGTTGTTGACGAATGGTTTCAGTCGTTCATACAGTACAGCAGACATGATCTTATAGGCAGTATTCAGGAGACTGATGCCTCTATATTTGGCGCACTTTTTTGTGTGTCTGGCAACCGATAAAATAGCTGACCTTAGATGGGAAAATCTAGGAGGTCATAGGGTTTCTAAAGCGCTTTGGCAGCATATGAACAAAAAAAGAAAGATCTAAAGAAATTCTCAAATTGAGTACGGAACATCTTGGAACAGTGGATTTTGTCGGGACACTGTCTCCTAAAGAAGCATGCTAGGCGGCTTAGATTGGTAGATGTGGATACGTACAGATTCTGTGAGAACCTGTAGGCCGAGGAAGACATATCGCACATACTTTGTGAGTACGAGGGAATATCACGCAATCGTATGAGATTTCTGGGAGAGTACTTCTCGAGCCTATAAATTAATAGAAGAATAAATTAATAAAAAATAAAAAGATTTAAACTAAAAACAAACGTTAAGAAATGTAATGTATAAATAAAGAGTAAAAATGCAAAGCTATGCTTTGGTCCTGAACATGTTCCTTTATAGAGCGGATAAAATTAGCTTAATTGCTAGTTTTTAATTGTTTTAAATTGAGCAGGTAATCCCTCCTAGATTCTGGGGCCTAACGAAGAAAGATCTGCGAGTCTGTACTGTTGAACGGACATCTTGGAATATTGATGTTTTGCAGCGCGGTGAAGCTGAAAATTCAAGTTTATCGTATAAATACGTTGGTGTTTGCTTTCGTACCAATTATTAAATAAATTTACAAAATTTCAATAATAAAATCCGACATAAAGCTGAGTTATGACATGGTATGTACTGTTATTTTAAAAAGTGTGAGAGGTGTCGATAGTTAAGTTAAACAATTCTTCGGTGTAAATAGACTCAAACGGTGACTGTTTGTCCAACAGCAAGCTGTTGTGACTGTGTGACTTGCTCCAGAACGAAAACAACGGCAAACATTGTTCATTCAAAGTTAAACAGAAGTAGGTAAAAAAATAAAACAACAAATCAAAAAGGAAGGTAGCTACAACGAAAAAAGCCAGGCGGATATTCAAGTATTAAATATAAATATCTTAAAATTTATAGCTATTTTAGTTGAAGAAAAGATTCGCTCTTGTGACTAAAAGGGCAACGGCTCAGTTGTTATTCGTTGGACAACTGAGCTAGGGATCTCATGTTCAATCACGCCGGTGGCCAGTCACACCTAAATTTTTTTTGGGCTGCCTAATCTCTTGCGAAAGTCTGTCAAACAACCAATAGTTGTGAGAAACTTCTCAAAATTGCAGTTCGGAATCGCCGCTATATAGTAGATCCCTTTCATTTGCCAAAAAAATACAACTTCGCGTACACCAACAGTAGGAGTAGACAGGTTTCAGACTCTTTATGAGCTGTTAATGACTAATGTTAATTTATTCATTTGTTCATGATGAATGAATATAAATAAAGTTGTATTATCCCTGAGCGGAATGTCAAAGAGATTGCCTATAGAAATTTCTAGAAATGTACTTCTAATATTTGCACAGTAACGATTCCAAAGTAATCCTATGTTTTCGCATATAAATGCAGTCGCATATAAGAGAGTTAGATAAATATTCTCCATCTTTTTTTACGACGAAGTTATGGTCAGAATTAAAGACACCATAACCCTCCCACTTCACTACCTCTTTACTGTCTTTACTTACTTAACTTTTTTTTGACATGGACACTAGTTAGTTGTAAGATGTAAAAGGTGTCGCTAGGCTCACCTGAATGTTTAAATTGCAGAAAAGTGATTTATGTACCTGTAGATACATAACATACATACAAAATTTACATACATTATGTATATAAAGATTTATTGGGGACATTCAGTATTAACACTGATCGTTCAATCAACATTCTAAAAAAGCGTCGGTTGATATCTTTAATTGTTGTTTCGTGGTATAGGCCTCAGGTGTCAAAATGTTCAGGATAGCTTTCAGTTTCATCTTGCAGCGTTTGACGCTTCCCGACCGTTTAGATATAGCGTTACTTGCGTAGGCTTTATGCCGCGGTCATGTGATTTGACACTCCTGGTGGTGCTCATTTTATCCTTTTCATTAACAGGCTTTTAGCGGCAGTGGCAATTGCTAAAGTGTCTGCCTAAAAAACAGTTGTTTGTCTACACAAGACTCCAGACAGGTTAGAGTAGTAGTAGTAGACACTTGAGAATGTTAGTGGCCTTGGAAGCTCAGATACTTCCCAGATTCCCAGATACTTAGATTTGCTTAATAAAGTTAGTTTGGTGCCCAAGAAATAAGATCACCTCCCTCCTGCGAGGGTCAGTCACCTTGACGTGTGTACCATCATTGCATTCGATGGTACCGGTGCGGAGGCATACGGTGCAAAGATTCAACGGGCCATGCTGTCTAAGTGCCACCCATGGCAGACAGGAAGTTTGATGAGCGCTAACCACCTCACATAATGTATCTGTCCTCTATTTGTGAACAGTATCATCTCAGTCGTAGTGAGGTCGACTGACAGAGCCTACTTACAGCGACAACCCCCGAACATGCTAAGCGGTGATTCCATATGAACATACAGAGCTGTTAAGTATTACTTCCACTATCAATTATACGTGCATCGTCAATGTACCCAATAACAGGATTAAATCGCCGATTGAGTCTTCTGAGCAAGCCAAGAGCAACTGTAACTTCTCCATTCCAGAACTGTGGGATCAACACTAATAATAGAGCACTTAGATTGATCTGAGTTTTGACCTCTAAGAAGGTCGATGATTGCTTATGTCTCTGGATTATGTTAGTGTATAAGACCTTCAACTTGGTGTAACCCACTTGTTCTGAGGGGTGAAGACGTACAAGATCTCTCTCATCAAGCTGAGCGAAAATCGGAGCAGGATCAGCCTTAACCCACACATTTGTGGTTTCATCAGAACAACAGGGGACAACGCTTCCATTTTTCTTGATGACGCGTCCAACCACCGGGCATTAAACTTCCTTAACTCGCCTAACTATTGGAGTGTAAGCCCTCTTTGAAACATTGGCCCAGCAGGTTAAGGTGACCCCTTAATCAGTCTGTGATGGTGACTGAAATGATTATGACTGTTTCAGTGACCGTCTCTGACAGATGGAGATTGGTCAGCTCTCAAGCCCTAGAACGGGAACAGTGGGTTTCGGGCCAGTATTAACGCAAACCCTACTCTTCGCGTCAACTAAACCCCCTTTGTGCTTCTTCTTTCCACGCTTGGGTTTTTTCGCTTTCTAAAGCCTGCCCTTCTTAACATGAACTATTTGCAGGAAGCGTCTGACGCGGAATCCTCCGAGGAGCAGCCGGCAGAAGCCCTCTCATCTTTCAGCCATGCTCTCCCAGGAAGCTTGCGGCCCTCAGGAGAAAGCTTAGTGCTGCTCTCTCTTGAGCGCCGCAGGTTTCGTGGGGGAGCATTGCGGGAATTGCTAGACAGGATATCCCGTCTTTGCTTGCGAAAGGTTATCATTCATAAGAACATTCGCAGCAACCGCGCTCCTCGTATCAGACACCACATTACACGCCCACTATTTCAAAAAAATCTTTAATAGATGAAATCAATGGAAAAGAAAGAACTGTTCTTCGCGATGTATGTAGACAAAGTTGTTCTTAACTAATGTATGTAGACAAAGTTGTACTTAACAATGTTTAAATTTTTTAAAAAGTAACAACGATTCGGTAGTGAAGCCATTAGCTTGATAGAAAAGAACCCAAAAAAAAACATCTGACACAAGCAACAGGCAGCGAGCTGAACCGCTTAAGCAGGCAGGCGCAGATGAATCGAAAATTGTTGTGTATGCCTAACCATCCCATCTCAATATTGACAAAAAGGAGGGTTTTCCTCCCAAATTTTGCTAAAAAGGAGGTTTTTTTTTTCTCCAAAAGTAGGGTGAAAGGAGGATCAACATAATTATCTAACGATGAGAAACATTTTTAAATTAAATTTTTATTAAGGAACTGAATACAAAATAAACATTGTCTGTACCTTATTCTAAGACCATTTCGTCAAATTCATCTTCATCAACTGTTTGTTCGTCGCTGGCCAGATTATATTTTGTTTTTGATGAGATTTGGCGAAGCATATCCGGCTGCGATTTGATGAACGAATGGAATTCCAGACATGACATATTCAAATTAATTTTAATGGTCAGAATGGCCTTTAGTGTGCTGACTTGTAGTTGAGTTTTCTCTGCTGTCCACGTCTTATTCATCGCAGCAAAAACTCTTTCAGCGGAATCTGTTGAACCGGGCATACATAAAATGTATTCAATTATTCTACCCATTTCCTTGTAGTCGCAACTTTCTGTATCCAAATGGGCGAATACTTCGGCCCATCGCTTCACAACCGGAATGTTGTCGTTTTTCCATTGTTGAAGTTTGCCTGGAGAACAATAATTTTTGATGAAGCCAAACTCTGTGTAATTGCGGCGATTTGTTAGTTGCGTGGTACATTTTTTGTTCATTCAAATTGCGCATAGCCACATCGAAAATTAAAATCACCTTAACGTACTAAAGAGTGCCTACATAAAACATAAACGAACTAAATTACCAAAAAATTCGGCGCATTTTGCGGAAATAATGTTGGAATCGTTTCCATCACTTATCAACAGATCTTTTTCTCTTGCTGCCGTTGGCGATAGATATTCATCTTCTTTTCGTCTTCTTAAAGTGCTTTTCAGATCATCGATAAATTGAACGATTTCAATAGCCGTGACTTCGTCACCTTCAATTTTTAGCACATAGTCCGCGAACAACTCAGCCTAGTAAAAAGCTATCAACTTGAAAACATTCTTCAAATTACGGCATCACTTTTATATTGTTTACCTGCTCTTTTACGAACATTAGCCAAAATTTCGACATTGGAAGACTGAAAAATGTTTTAAGCAACTTTTCTCCTTTCGGCAACTGGGTGAAAAGTTCCTTCAAGGGATCATAAAGGTGCAGCACCCGCTTAAAAGCTGGACCCAGAGCAAGGAATCTCGTCTTGGCATAGCCCAGCAATTTCAAATATTCGATGCCAGCTACTTTACAGAAGTCGCGCAGCGCGGCAACGTGTGTAGTGTGTATGTAAAAATAGGAGTATATTTTCACAATAACGCATTCAACGTCGAATGGCATCGTGTCACAAGCGAACTTTAAGGCATTGTGTGTGATGTGAGCTACGCATCTGATGCCGATTAAATGCGGTACCCACTTTTTCATTCTGGCGTACACGTTCTTCTCCCCTCCCCGTGTGTCACCACCAAAAGTTCACTTTCGCGTTGTCACCGCAGAACGCCACTATTTTGTTTTTTAACCCATATTTATCAGCTGCAGCCAATATATAAGGGAGTTTATGATATCCACGTTCGTTGGTGATATCCAAGACTTTAACGAACACACCGATTGTTGGAATAAAATAACGAACGAGCACGGGAAACAGCTTAGTACTGCCATGATTGGATGCGTCGGTGTAAATTGTCACATATCGGCACTTTTGTAGGTCATTTTGAAGCATTTGAATTACTTTCGGCGCAAACACGTTCTTCACGATGCTTTGACATTTTGTTTGCGAACACGAAAATTGTTCTAAACGGAAACAAGTGCGGAAGATTTTTGTCTCACAGTCTGAGGACTGGAAGCTGTGATTGGCATTAATGACGTGGTAGGCCCAAGTACCTTCCATTGCAGCCATTGTGGAGTCGAATTCCGATTGAAAGTGCGAATCGATTGGTTTTCTGCTTGATGAGGCTTGCACGGTAGCTATGTGTTTGCTTGTCCTCAGATGGCGTTTAATGATCGCATCGCCACCTGAAGCGATGGAAAATGTACCTCTGCATTTCTCGCAGTACACATCACTATCAGTTTCTACTTTTTTAAGGAACGGATATTGTTTCATTAGTTTCGCATTGAATACACACTTATTTTTCGGCATTCTTGCAATCGAATAAAAAAAACACAGCAGACCAAGAATGAGTTCAGCGCACGAAATGAATGACATGTGTGTTCTGGCTCGATTTGTGCATTCATTTTCGCCGCGTTTTGCCAAGGGTCACTGCGGTGTTTATAGCGGCAGAATTTGAATTGATTCATCGGTAAAAAAAATCGTTTTATAGTTTTGATAGGAAAGAAGGATAATTGGAGGGTAAAAGGAGGATTTAGAGCGAGAAAGGAGGTTGGGAGGTTTTTTGAAATTTGTGCATAAAAAACAGGATTATCCTCCCAAAAGAAGGATAGATGGGATGGTTAATATGCCCGAAATTAGCGCTTACGTCAAAACAATACGTGAACTTGATGATTAAGATGGATATAGGTCAAAATCATTCTGAGTATCTCAGCAATGAAAAGATATAGAACAATACTGATAATAAAATTGAAAAGAGAGCAACGAACACACAAGACTGCATACTTAGTACAAAAAAAACATTTTGGTTTGGCAAATCAATTTTGAGGCTACGAATACTGTCAAAGCGCTGACAGATTACCTCGCTCACATTTAAGGATGCGGGATATATATGGAAATAGATCAATTGCCACTACTCTGAAACAGGAATTATCTTATCGACTTAAGCATCTGTAATTTGATTTTTTTTTTCTTTTTTTACTTGCCTTTCTGTGACAGTTCCTACGGTTAACAGCAATTAGGTTCAGCCAGTCAGCCTCAATGAGAACTGTCAAACTCAAATCTATTTCTGACCAAGTCGGTATCAACATTGAAGTCTGAACATCAATGATCGATAATAATCGAACTCAAAACATCAATGTTTAATATCGATGTTTTAGAATGAATTTATAAAATGAATTTAAAGAATGGGGATCAAGTTAAAAAAAACGATGAAAGGTCGTAACTAAGAATATACATTTTTGGATATGTACGTTACAGTAACCCAGTACGTTATAGTAAATTCTACTTTTATATGCAGAGTTGAACCCTCATTCAATCCGGCTTGCATTAAGAAAAAATCAATATCTTCAATTAAGAGCCGGTTTTTATACCCTATTCTAAGGGTATATTAATTTTGACGCATAGTTTGCAACATACCTTAATATTGCCCGTAGACCCCTAAAAGTTACTATATTTATGATCAGCATCGATAGTAATGTCGATCTAGCCATGTCCGTCCGTCTGTCGGCAAAAATTAGGCCTTTAAACTCGGCCTAGAGAGCTGAAATTTTTACCATATACTCTCTAGGGTTCCGAAATAATCAAGTTTACGAATTTTTGAATTCCGCCCACAGACACTCCCACAAGCTCAACAAAACAATTTTTTCAAAAAAAAAGAATTTCGAGCTAGAAAGCTGAAATTTTTTATATATGATCTATGACTCCTAAAACTGCTCGGTATATAAAATTTTCAAAATCCGCCCACTGATACGCCCACAAATAAATAAAACCATTTTATTCAAAAACCAAAATTTAAGCTAGGGAGCTGAAATTTATAATATATACTCTCTAAGGGCCCTTTAAACTTATGTGTAAATATTTTCAAAATCCGCTCACTCACAATTTAAATTTTTTTTTGCAAATCCAAAGTTTGAGCTAGGGAGCTGAAATTTATAATATATAGGTACTCTCTAGGGGGCCCTTTATGCTCATGTGTTAATATTTTCAAAATCCGCCTACTGACACGCCCATAATTTAAAAAAAAACTTTTCAAAGTTTGAGCTAGGGTGCTGAAATTTATAATATGTATATGCTCTATAGGGGCCCCTTAGGCTCATGTGTTAATTTTTTTTAATCCGCCTACTGACACGCCCACAATTAAATAAAACAATTTTATTGAAAAACCAAAGTTTGAGCTAGAGAGCGTTTTTTACAAAAGCTTCGTTTTTTTGATAAAATCCTTTTAATGTTATATAACAAAATATGTAGAGCGTTCTTAACAATTCAACCATACTATAAGACTTTTGTCACACTCACTAATGGATAGGAATAAGAATAGGGTATCCAACAGTTCGCCCAAGCGGACTGTAGCCCGTCCCTATGTTTTTACCAACATCGAAGGCCGATGTTTTGATCTTATCTTAACAGCAATTATGCGATACTTCAACATCGATGTTAAAACGATGTTCTTTGACGTGAACTTAACCCCTTTGATTGCGAATTCCTCGGTGACTTCAGCTTGG
Organism: Portevinia maculata; assembly: GCA_949715645.1. NCBI lineage: Eukaryota > Metazoa > Arthropoda > Insecta > Diptera > Syrphidae > Portevinia > Portevinia maculata. Next base: position 101,994,896 of record OX454525.1, read on the forward strand.
CCTCTTACTCTCGTCTTTACTTACGTAGGTTTATGGAACTCCTCATTTTCTAAGCGCCACCTATTACAGATCTCTTGGTTGGGTCAAAAGCCTTTTCAAAATCAACCGACACCATATGCATATCTTTTAATTAATCACTGTCTTTTTTCATCATGATCCTAATACCTTGATTGAATCTGTGGTTGATTTACCAGTAATGACGGGAACGTTCTCATTGTTAGGAACAGCTCTTGGAAAATATATTGGAGGAAATTGTTTATTTAAAAGTCCTTCACAATACTGTTGCCACTTGTGTAGCATTTTTTCGTCATCCACAAGAAGCACCCTTGAGCATTGCTGATGAGCTTTGGCGAACGGATTTCCTGCTGGTTTGTCAATGTTCGTGGATAGCCTGGTTTCTATCAGCAGCCGAACGTCAATATACAACCCATACAGGAACTAATGCTAAGCTTCTCCGGAATTTTGTGCGTGAAAAGTATATTCTACGACGACTCCGAACGGCAAATTTGACGAGCTTCTCATGACAGCTTATTCGCTTGGATGTTTGTCAAATATTAGCAAAATGTCGAACATTGAATGAAGTCTTCGGTGTTCCTGGGCGGGAATCGCAACCATCGCTACGTACGCACGTACACATCACATCTGATTGGAAGACATTTCGAGTCCTACCTTCTTGTTCCAAGATACGTACTGGGATCTTCGGAGTCATAATTCGACTTGAAAATAATGCGTTTGCTGCTTATCTCGTATCTACTGGCTTCGCTTATTTTCATAACTACGAGTATGTCCCCCTTTAACTATTCCAATTTTATAATGATATCCTTTGATCACGTGCAATTTTCTGAGGAACTTCCAACATAATTTTTATGTTTTTTTATAATCAAAAATCTAATAAATCGATAGTCAGGAATTCCCCCTTTAATTGTTTCATATAGTCACGAGCTTTGTGTAATATATATGTATGTGGCGCTGCGTTAAATGTATCCTTCTTGACGTTCATAAACATCTTTGTAGGTAGGCATATTTAAATATTATAGGTCATCAAAATTTGATCCATATATAGTTAATGTACCTTAGTGGTGCTATACATACATATATAGTTATGTAATGTACCTTGGTAGTGTTTTAATGACACTGCTCGCTGTTTCATTTTCAATTGAATAAAAACACACTTAATTCGGCCCTGTGGCACACTTTAACGAATTAAATTATTTAACCAACAAGTGAATTATGTAGTACTGGCCGAGCGAGGAATTAAGTTAATTAATTTTGTGCTAAAACGAAGGAGGTAAGTGACAATGCTCTAAGCTTAAACCTCAACATGTGGGCGGGTATTCATTTAAAAAAAAAATAAAAAAAAACGAAACTTGGTATATTTTCAAACTACCATTTGAGTCTTAAGCAACATACCCACAAGCATACTGCACGCACGCACAGATACTAGATCCAGAGATACATTCAGATTCAACGAAAAGTTATCTGCCACCACCTACCTAACTAAGTCCATCAATTGCTGCGGCAATAAACACCTACTCATGCTTTCTGACGTGCGACGGGTTTAGACAGTATTTTGTTGCCTTGTTTGGCGGTGCTCATGCCCACTGCCAATCATTCTAAAGAGTTAAAATAGTTGTTGTATTGCTGCGCCTAAACAATACTAATTAAGAATGACAATATTTACTGTTCATGTTGGTGTGCTGGGGTGTGCAGGAAAACCAGTTTCTCACTAGGCGTTCCCGCCGTCACCGGGTGAATAACACCGATGCCAATTCTGGAAACGATATAATCGCACACATATGTACATACGGAGGAATAGGTTCATATTTTGTATCTATGTCGGTCAGCTGTTTTGTTGTTTGTTTCGATGTGTACGAAGAAACATTTTTCTGCATTGCAGTCATGAAAAGTGGGTTTGTCGTCATTGATGCCGCACATATCATTAAGGCTCAGATTCAGTACCCTAGCCTTGTCTGATGAGTCCACAAAATATATTTCAAATAATCGAATCTTGTTGCCAATTTTATTTTCATGTATTATAACAAAAGTCTCCTATTCAGGATGTATGAGTGTGCAGTCAGGCGAAATTGTGGATTATTCTATTGCTGTTTTATTTCCTTGACATATGGTTAAAGTTGAACCAAATTGCACAAAGAACCTAAGGTTTCCAAAAAACAAATATTTTAGAATTATTTTTCTTCATTATTATATTGGAAAGGTTGTATGTATGAAGACCCACGCAAAAAATAAATAAATGAATTTTTGAGCTCCCACATCAATACACTGCCAATAAATAGTTTGTACAAACTTTTGGTTATGACACTGAATCATTGCAGTGAAGATGCCCACCAGTTTTATGGTATTTGTACCTACATATGTGCTCCGGCGTTCATTGTTTTATGGCAAAATGGAAGGCATGTATCTATATCCTAGATCTAGAATGAGGGTCCCAATGCAGCTTGAAACTAATTTGATTTGCAGCTGCTTAATGAGACTAACACTCCAGTGAAACTTGTATGTTATTGGATTGGAGATCAGTTTGGATAACATTTTCCTAAGTGCATCGAAATGCATAGGTATTTAGATTTACTGTGAAAGTCCATTTAGTTGTCTGCCCTTCACCTTTAAATCTTTTATTAACTTCCCACTGGAAGTTGTTGTAATGGGGCCGTTTGTGAATCGTTTCAAGGTCACCAGAATCCAATTCCAACGTTTTTATAGAGATGGCTGTGTGTGTGTATGTACGGCGTTCTGTCTCCACTGCTGTGGTGTATGCTGGTCGACTCTCTGTTGAACGCACTCAACAGTTCTAATGTATACGCTCAGGCGTACGCGGATGATGTTGCCGTGCTTTCTGTTGGATCATGCCTAGCGACTGTATGCGCCAAGGCGCAGGCGGCCCTTGACGTGATCGACGAATGGTGCACTAGGAATGGGCTCTCGGTCAATCCTCTTAAAACTGAGGTTGTTCTCTTTACGAGAAGGAGGAAGCCGATTGGGTTGACTCAACCAGTGCTAGAAGGCGTCACAATCCAACTCTCCAATGAAGCAAAGTAGCTGGGAGTCGTCCTGGATAGCAAACTTCTTTGGTCCAAGCATGTTGAGCTGAAGACTGAAAAGGCGCTGTCGGTTTTCTGGCAGTGCAAGGGCATTTTCGGCAAAACATGAGGCTTATCACCGAAAAGAGTCCTTTGGATTTATACGGCTATGGTAAGACCATTTATAGCATACGCATCGGTTGTTTGGTGGAATAAGCTTTCGCGTAAATACGTTACTGCTGCTTTCGCCAAACTCCAAAGGAAGGTATGTCGCTCGGCTGAGCAGGGCACAATCAAAGCTATCTCACTTTAAAAAGAGGTGGCTTTTGGTATAACTCGCACTAGAGTTTTGATGAATTTGCGCAACGGCTGTCCTTCGACTCCTATCTTAGGGATATGCCGTCTGATGCAATGACACCGGAACTTCGGCTGAAGCGCAACTATAAAGTCGACTTTCCTCGTGTTCAGGACTGGCTCTGGCCAGACTCTGAGCCTGGAAAGGAATACAGTCGAATCTTCACGGATGGCTCTAAAACTGATCAAGGATCTGGTGCTGGGGTTTTCATGGAGAGCGACAACATTAGACTTTTCTTCTCGTTAGGCAAACATGCGTCAGTCTTCCAAACGGAGACTTATGCTATCCTAATGGCCATGGACTATGTTGCGAGGAACAGGTGGAGGGGGCGAAGTATCTGCGTCTGTAGCGACAGTCAAAATAGTCCGTGAATGCAAGGTCTCATTGAATTCGGTCGGAAGACTGAATTCACTAAGACTTCTCTGGGTTCCGGGTCATAACGGGATCACGGGAAATGAGATCTCCGATGAACTTGTTAGACAGGGCTCAGAGGGGGAATTCTCAGGACCTGAACCAGCGATTTGTCTGCCTGCGTTCTCGGTCAGGGCTTCCTTTGACGGTTGGGTTTCATATGAACACAATCGCCGATGGCATGACTCTCCAGTGTGCAGACAGACTAAGCAAATTCTCCCCGACATCTGTAGGAAATCCGCGGCATTCTTGTTGTCTCTCAACAGAAAAGACTGCAGACAGACTACTGGCGTTCTTACGGGACACTACGCTTTTGCCAAACACCTTAAGGTGCTAGGCCTAAGCGATACCACCAACTGCGAAGCCTGTGGAGAAAGCGACGATACTGCGGAACATTTCCTCTGTGATTGTCCTGCTTTTGCTCGTATCAGGTGGCAGGTATTTGGTGCGGATATGGTGAGTGCTGTAAACCTAAGCTCCTTATCATTGAAGCGCCTTCTCGTTTTTCTAAGGAAAACGATTAAATTCTCACAGTAAAATGTGGTGTATCTGCCTGGTAGTACAATGGACCAGTATTGAGTTTGAGTGCTCCAGTGTAGAAAGTCTCGCACCACGACAAAAAAAAATGTGCGTTCGGAATTATCTTTCGCCACGATTATCTCGAGAACCAAAGAGGATATTGACATGGGACGAGGTTTATTCGAAGCGTAATTACGTAAGCCAGAACTGATTAAGTTTTCAGCGATATCGGCATAGCCGTTTTTTGTTAGTAAATAAATAACTAAATTAGTTTCCCTTTATTTGTACTATTTATTGTTATTTGTCATTGAGCAAATCATTATTACATTATGCTCCGTTATTTCGTATACATGTAAATTTACAGGTCTCCGTATTCATAACAATGGTCGCATTAATATATATCACATTTCGCTGTTATTAACAACTTTTAATTTCCATGAACAATATTAAAGAGCATTTTTTAATTTTAAATAGTTCTTAAATATATCTTATGGTTAACCACATTTCAAAATTTCCCACTAATCGCATAAATCATATTGATCCCACTGGGAAGTTAGTCGTGTCATAAATGCACATCATTTCACAATCAAGCCTTTTTTCGGACCTGCAGTGAAATACAAAGAATCTTTCCTTAGTCGTTCAACACAAATGTGGAATGCTCTTTACCGCTCTGTTGTTCCTAGGTACCCATTGCAATGTACAAACACTTAAAACCAACGTGCATCGGTTTGTCCTCTGCCATCCTTATCCCCTTTTCCTTAAGGACAACTATATGTGACTATAAACATGTCCACGTTATAAGGGTACTAAAAATCCCTTAAATACGCGCAAATTATAAAAGCAAACAAGACTTGAGCTTTTTTATCAAGGGATTTACTATAGATAATTGCTTTCGAATTGATTGTCCTGGGCTCTCACAACGTAAAGCTATTATCGTCTGCACACAGCACAGTCTCTGACAGCGGTCTCTATCTATCTCCATACATACGATAACGATAGCTATCGTCGAAACGAGATCTATCGATAGTTTTTTTTATGATCTGGCTCCTGCTCTACATATATCTTACACTATATGCGGAAATACTGATATAGATTTATAAAGAAGGCAAAAACTCTTTCGATAATTTGTAAGTTCGGATACCACGAAAACTGGTTTCTCTTCACAATAGTGTTTTACAAGGTTCAATTTAATTTCAATGACAGAAATCGCTTTTATTGCTGCAAGACTGTAAAGGATATAGAAATCACAGATCTATTTCTTCCTCTTCTTCATTAATGGTGGTGAGGCTTTGATAAGTATTAAAGGTATCATAACCCTCCCACTTACCTGCATCCCCACTGGTCTACCTGTCGGGTTCCCCGGTTTGGCCGCCCGATGATACCAACTGAGCCGGCCGCGCTCCATTTTTCTTGAGATAGGTTGTTTGACGTGAAGGCTTCCTCCAATCTTGGAACTTGTTATTCAATCGATCTTTGTTAATCCTGGTGTCATGCGAAGCATCTTCATCTCAGCTGCCGTTAATTTGCCCTCAAACTTTTTTTACGCTCTCCAACATTATGAACGTTATGTGTGCGCCGGGCGCATAACATCATCAACATGGAATAACGGATGCACGACTCCAACCGTCACTTTTCCTTCGACCAGATCAAGTACTGAAATAAATATTAAGGGGCTTAAGATGCTTCCCTGGTGTACACCGACTTTGATCGCGTCCCACACATGTCAATCATCATCTGTATGTAGGTTTCAGGAACTCCTCGTTTTCTTAGCGCCACCCATTACAGAGAACTTTCCCTCCACTGGTTAGGCATCGGATCACCTCTCATCAGTTTGGAGATGAGAATCATGAGCCATTTGGACCCGATGTCTCCCATCTTTCTCCAAAACTCGGAGGCTATCTCGTCTGGCTCAACTGCTTTCGTTTGGAATCTTCGGCCGCCTTCCTAATTTCTTCGGCGATAATGTCGTGTATTTGTTCACTTTTAGGAATGGGCCTCGGAAAATGTATCCGAGGAAATTGTTCATTTAGAAGTCCTTCACAATATTGCTGAAACCTGTGTGGACTTTTTCTCTCATTCACAAGAAGCAGCCCTTCAGCATTGTTGATGAACTTTGGCGAACGGATTTCCTGGGCATTCCTTCTTCTCTAAGCAGCAATTTTGAAAATGGTTGTGGCCGTTTCAAGCTGATTGTCAGAGTTTGTGGACAGCCTCGTTTCTATTAGCAGCCGAAGAAGAAATTTCTTCTTACTCCCGATCCCGATACAGGCCTTCGACACACTTTGCTGGAAATTGAGCGAGCCTCTTGCAACGTCTGTAGTCCAATTCGAGGCGAGCTTTTTATTTCCATTATTAGTGGAGCACTTTGAGCAAGCTTTCAATGCCGCTTTCTTGTCACTTTTAACCACTTTAGTTTCAACTGTTAAAAACCATGTTTCATTGCCATGTTGATAGTGTTCTTTTAAAGTGATTCGGCTCTGTCCAAGCAAGGTCGTTATATCGAATGCCACATAGACTGTACCATTTGATTTTCGCAGACACTTTTGTTTGTTCAGTTTTGTTCGTCCCTGCCACCATAAAAATGTCTGTCAAGAAGAGGCGGTGTTGCTGGGCGATTGCCTCTTCTATGATTCCTTTCAATCTTTAAGCCGAGGCTTAATGAAACGTGCAAATGGTAATTAATCATCATTTCTGCCGCTGCTGTTAGTGACCAGGTACCGACTTTGTTTGACGAATATGGTATTAAGAACAATAAGACTGTATGACTTGCACATACATGCTTAGAATATCCCGGAGACTCCCTAGTGCGGTATCATAGTCCAACATGACAGTCTTCATAGTCTTCGTTTGACATGTCCGTTCAAATCTAACGATCACTGGCATTTGAAATGGTTCATAACCTGCCAAGTAGCTCCGGCGCAAGGATTATAATGATTCCGTTCCTACCCGTTTTAATGCCCAAAAACGCCCCCGGTTTTCGTTTCTTGAACACATAACATGTTAACTCGCCTGCTCATTATCTCTTCAAGCTCGTAGCTACGTTCACTCATACTTCCAACTTTCTAACTCGCGACCCTTAGGTTTGGCATAAGCTTAAGCATTACTCTATTACATTATCCCCCGGAAACCGAATAGCTCTGACCCGAGCATTTCGTCCCAGGATCATTTTTACTTTATTTAATCAACATTAAGCAAAATCGCCCGTGATTCCAATACTTTGATTTTAGTTCTGTATGCCTGAACTTTGAAACTTGAAAAAAGAAATCGTTTTAACTGAAATAAAACTTTTTTCGGTAAATTTCACTCTACAGCAAATCGATTGGCAAAATTCCATTTGTATCGCATTTTTTGTCTGTCAACTTTACCAAAGAGTACGGTTACACTATACCCCAATTACAGTTCGGAAAGAACTCTCAAGCCACTATTCCTTCCAGATCATTCTGGGAGGACGCTGAATTTGCGGAAGATAAATCGATCCACTTCTACACCAATGGATCAAAAACTAGTGACGGGGTTGGTGGTGGCGTTTTCTCCGAAAGGCTAAATCTGAGTCTCTCTTTCCGTCTTCCTAATCACTATAGCGTATTCCAGGCGGAGATTATGGCGATAAAAGAAGCCCTGACGTGGCTGAAGAGAAATGTGATATTCACAAAGGACATCCGTATCTTCACGACAGTCAAGCCGCGATCAAGTCCGTGGTTTCAGTATTTTTAAATTTCATCGCAGCACTCGACTGCCGTTCATCTCTTAAGGAGATGGCGTAGCAGTTTAACATTCACCTCTGTTGGGTGCCGGGGCATAGAGATATTCCAGGAAACTGCAGGGCTGATGAACTCGCCAAAAAGGGAACCAAACTACCTCTTTTATATGAAAAGGGTTCTCTGGGTATCCCAATCCCTATCCGCAACTAAGCACATCTGGCCAAAGCTGGACCTGCGACGCTTTAAGAGTCTGATCTCACTAAACCGACTGCATATTAGCTCCACTATAGCAAGTACGCATCGAGACTTGGCGTTTACTCAAACGATTTCTGCAGAAGTTGCTTGGACGAGGAGGAGGAGGAGACTATACTTCACCTTCCCTGCACATGTCCTGCTCTCTCCCATAAAAGAAATCTTTATCTGGGAGATTTCTTGTTTAATGATCTTAATGACACTAACTGGCTAACGCTGACGCTAGAAGTCTATCGCGCTTCATAAGAAGCTCTAAATAGTTTAACTAGTAGCGGGCATTACAATGGACCTAACTTTGGTCTAAGTGTGTCGGCCTTATGCTGACAGCCACTTCAACCTAACCTAACCTAACAGTTTTAATCGGCGAATTTATTTACGGCAATGGTTCGCCATTTTTGCACCACCAGCATTTGATTGGCCTCAGTTACGAAGTCATCCGAAACTGTCCATTCGTGATTGCAGCTGTTCGAAATTTTTTTCGAGATACCGTGTAGACCCGTTTCGCTTTTAATTGATTCAATTCTTTTCAATTGAAACCCGAAAGCTAATCCAACAATTCAAACAACTGCTGCTCCAAATGTAATACAATAATAGTTTTGGAAATGCAATCAATATTTCGAAGGATCATTATATAACGAGGCAGACGTAAAAAGCTTATTTTTCTTAGAACACTTTCACCCACGAATGTTTGAAATCAATTCGCAAACCGTATTGAGCCATTTGTAAATAAGGTGCACCTATCACTATCAGCCTGCTACTTTTTTGAATTTATTATGCATTTCTACTTTGATTGCAATTTCTAGATCCAAACCCACTTACTGCTATTCATTGTCACAGTCGCCCAGTATGAGTTAAGTTAAAGTTTATATTCGTTCGTAAATCGTAGGCAGGAGGGTACCTACATAAATGTACCCACTTACAATGTTAAACAGATCTGTTGGAAATTTAAAACAAGTTCAGATAAGAACCCAAACGGGTTCCATTTGCTTTCGAATTCAGTCTTACAACTACAATTATCGGATGAGCAAACGAATCTTAAATACGAAAAATAGGTTTCACCAGTATCACTCTATACCCCTTAGGGTATTGTTACACTTTTCGTATTAATTAATTTCTGAATGCTTATTCTTTCAGACAATTATTATACCTAAATTTTTATTTAATCGATTAGTTTTCGTTTTTTTAACAATGGCGGTTAGATGACATCATGCTCCCCAAGTGGTCATACATTCAAAACCTTGATATGACGTCATATGTTTGCGTTATTTTCTTGATTGATGTTGTTGTTGTTATAACTCAGTGTATCGCATTCAATCAAACTCTTGAAATGTTAAGTATCTAAATATAAAAGAAATACTTTCAATTATAGGCAGAGGTACGATGACAATTGACAACTTGTCTACAGAGAATAACGTGGGATTATATAACATTACATCAACTTGTCCATGAACGTAATGTTATATAATCCCACGTGCAAAGTGGGTATTGTGAATATGTATCTACGTCCAAACACAGATTACGCATGTTCAGACTATGTATGTAGTCGTGTGATCTATAAGTATGTAGGTATATACGAGCCGTTAAAATGGATCCGAAAAACCTCCTTTCTGAAAAAGTTATTATTTTTATTTAGTACTACCGGTGCTGTATGGTTTATGATTCATTGAATGAATTTGGATATTTTCTCTCAAACCGCTATCTAGATTTTAAATTTGTAAAAACAATTCTGAACAGCTGGTTGTCAACCGGGTTTTTGGCTCCCAATTTTCAGCAGCTGATGTAATTTTTGACATCTTGATTGCACAGTTTATTTGCAGATTAATTTTTGATATTGTGTTTATCAGATCAAAATAAGTATGACGAATCTAAAGAATTGGGAAGATTGAAGGCAGTTTAATATTAATCTGGGTTTAGTGATCGATAAAACCCTAGTAGTGTGCGATTTTTATTATGGTCTTAAAAGTTTACTTAATTGTACTTAATATTAACTGGGTCTTACTGGACTACTTCATTAAATTGAATATTGCGAAAGAAGGGCTTGGCCCGGTGCAAGAGTTAAAATTAAAGCGAAGAGGTGTGTCCTCAATTTATTTTTGAGTAAAGGTTTTTTAAGTAAAGAAAAAATGAGAAATACTCTTTGCTCTACGCTTTCTTGACAGTTCCTATACAAAATTCGCTTTTGCTGTAGCGCTGACATGCGGCCTTCTGAAAGAGATTGGTGGGCTTTCCTTGTGTTTCATTTACACTTAAATACATAATTATGTAGTATACTTTATCTGTATTCTTCATCTGGCACCACCATCTGATACTTAGGTCAAATATCCCGGCGTCGTCCTCGACAAAAGACTTAACTGGAACGCGCACATCAAGTCCGAAACAAAGTGTTCCTCTAGAGCCATGCAGGCCAGTAGGTGTCTGTATGGCAGAACTTGGGGTCTGAGTCGCAAAATGATATGTTTGCTTCTGGTGGCCCAAATTTATTGAAGGTACAACTGAAGGAACAACGGCAACCAAGCTCAAAAAGTTTCAGCAAATTTCCCCTCTCGGCATTACAGGTTCTATGTGCACCTGCCCCACGGCAGCACTAGAGGCTATTGTTGGGCTATCACTCTTACAAATCTGCTGCTAGATGCGCTATTAAGCTGCAGCTAGAATACAAGTTTGATCCAGGTGACCTCGTGAGACACCTGAAAGTAATTCACCTAACTTCAAATCGGATATGTTTTTTTCCATCCAGGGCACTATGGGAAGGGAGTGTTGTTTTGAAAGACTGTTTGAGGTTGAAATATTGGGTCGCGCAAACTGAGCAACTGCTACTCCGGCACTGGAACCTAGAAGTCTGGTCTGGTTCACCGACGGATAAAAAATGAAATCTTGAGTTAGTGCTGGCGTTTTTGAACCCAACAGCTAAGTCTTGGTGCCTATGGGAACGTGTCCCACAGCCAATGAGATCTGCTCCAGAATAAATCATCTAAAGGCTAAAATGGGCGCAAGAATACATATATTGTAAGATAGTCAAACTGCATTTCAATCATTGTGGTCCATTTCAACGGACTCTTTGACATTCAAGTGCTGCTACGATGCGCTGCAATCAATACTAAGACACAGCAAGGTCAAACTTGTTTAGGTACCTGGCCACCGAGGAATTGAAGGCAACGAATCTGCGCACGACCTAGCTAAGGCTGGCTCAGCATTAGCGTTCGTATTACCAAAACCTTATTGCAGAGTCAGCTGGACCACCCCTCTTGAACTGATTAATAATTGGCTACATTTTCTTCGTCCGGCCCATTGGAAAAATGTTCCGGGACAAAGACAATCCAAACGATTAATCAGAATTCTTATACTAGATAAGGCAAGTATTAGGAAGCTGGTAAGCTTGCTGTCAGGCTATTGTGGCTCGAGATATCATCTTAACAAAATGAACCTGTGCTCGAAGACAGAATGTTGGTTTTGTTCTGTATCATCAGAATACGTTCTTTCTGAATTGTGAATACCCGGCGAAACATTAGTTAAAAAGACGTGTAGGTATTCCAGAGAGAAATATTCGCCCGCAGAGCTAAGAATCTCTGCTACCAAGGACGTGCTGACATTCATAAGGGAAGTGGTACTTGTCTTTGAATAGTAATCTCTTCAGATATAATAGATCTTTCAGATAGCAGTATCAGTCATGTGGGCAGTGGTATATTTATAAAAAAAATATTTTAAGGAAGTTTGTGTGAATAATTTTATTCGACTGAGCCCGTCAGAGGCCCGGGGCGGCAAAGCTGAATGAGGCCCACCAGCTTTAAAAAAAAATTAGTTTTACAAGCTTTTTATTCAGTTCACATTTGTATGTATAAATAAGTTTTTTCGTTAAAATCTGGCAAATGAAATTTAAATTCGAATTAAATTATTTAGACTAAATAAACATACATACTCGTAGGTACCTACAATATGGAATGGATATGGGTGAGGAAAATAAAATACGACTCGATCGACAAAAAAAAAATAGATAAAATAAATCAAAGATAGTTTTTTTTGTAGCGTGTTATACGAGTACACTCCTCGCCACTTGAATATGACACCCCTTACGTCTGCTTTCTATCCTTTATTGCTCCCAAACCAAGCATGTTAAAGACTTATTTTTTTTTTTGTAAATTAAAGTTAATTTAATTGCTGTAATTTGATCAAAAGGAAGATTCAATAAAGTTTTAAGTTTTAACAAAACATTATCAACCGAAAACCGGCAAAGTGCGGGTTCAAAAATTTGCGCCAATTGAATAGGACACTTCAATTAAGAAAACATTTTAGAGATTTCTGATTCTTTTTTTTACAAAAATATCTTAAATTTAAGGTAATTTAAGTATTTTACATTGAAAAAAAAAAAAAATTAATAGTGTGTTGAGCCACCTTTCTGTTCCAAAACTTCACACATCCGGTTTGGAAGGGATCTATACAAATTAGCCAAATAATTCAGTGAAATCGAGCTCCAAGCTAATTCGATGGCTTGGGTTAGTTCGGGTATACCGAATATTATTGTCCTGATCCGTATACGTGACGTGTCAACCATCCCCAAAAATTTTCAATGATATTTAAATCCGTCAAATAGGGCGGCCAGCTTCATACCTCCACATTTTGGCTCTGTATATAGGTTTTAACTACCCGAGCTGTATGTATTTTCGCAATATCATGTTGATAAATCCACAGCAGAATTCCAAAAATGGTATGAAAGTATGGAAAGGCCTTTTTCAATAAGCCATTAGCCGTGTTTATTTGCACGCGGATATATGGATAATTTGAAATTTGCATGTAAAATACAACAACAACGTATCCTATATACGCTAACTTTAGCGGGGATATCTATCGCCGCTAAGTCCTTTAACGGGATAAACAGTGCTTCCAAAACTCATTTTCTTTGTTTCTGATGAATCGTTGCGATGAATGTTTCAGGAAATGTCAAAGTTTGACATCCCGCCGACCACTGGCACATCCCGCCGAATATTTTGTTCGGGATTTTATTATTATTTCTTTTCAAAATTTAGTAAATCTGTCAATGTGAAACTGTTTTTTATAATTTTAGAATATGTTTGGCATTAATTTCAACTGCCAGCGTTGCTCTTTTCGAACCGGGGTGAGAGGTGGCTTCTTCTTGATTTTAAGTCTTTTTAGATGTTTAGCTTTCGAAATAACACGACGCATAGTTGCAAGACTTGCCTTGACACCGCATTTATTCCTGATTTTTGCCAAAGAGTCATAAGAATTTGACGCTTTTCTTAAAATAAGTCGCCTTTCCGCATTAGTAAGCACGCTGTGTGTCCGGTCTTTCATGTTTTTTCCACATTCATACTCATTACTTAAAAATGTGGATATAACGTGTCGGCTCCTCTCGATTTGTTTTAGCTATTTTGGCAATAGATAAGCCAGCGTCCTTTGCTTTGATTTGTTCTTATTCCGCCTCGGTTATTGCTTTTCCTCCACCCAGTTTAGATTTTTTTTAAAATTAAATAGTCGGAATTAACAAAAAAAATCGACCAACGATGAATATGGGTCCGCGTTGCAAAGATAACGATCAAACTAAAAGCATATTATATTCAAGTGGCGCAAAAACGTTGTTTTAATTCCAACAAATGTTAACATGAAGTGGAAAAAAACTTATAACGGCTCTTTTCCAGAACTTGCAATTTTGTCACAGAGAAAGAAGAACAGTTGGACAAAGATAACGGGCATAGTATCATTATTTTATCATTCCGCTTTCGAGTTATGAGCAATTGAGAATAGAGTGTACAGGGTGTCCTGTTCAAGTGGCGACGAGTGTATGTGTTTTCGTGCCTTCAATTTACTGAACTCTTCAATAACTTCTGTGAAATCGATTTCTTTGGAAATTTTTCTTTCTACGGCTAGATTAAACAGTCGCTCTTGATCCATTGTAGATCGAAGATAATTTTTAATTAGTTGAAGTTTCCAAAAACTCCTCTCGCATGATGCAACCGAGATGCAAATGGTCAAGAAGTATTGAAGTATGAGCGATATACAGGGTAACGATTCACTGAAGTCTTATTTTATTATAAATTGAAGGATTTGGGGGCCCCCAAGACCGGAGGCCTGGGGCGGGCCGACCCTTCGGCCCCCTGGTTAGTCCGCCACTGGAAGTATGTACTGTCTTACCAGTAATATAATAAATATATTGAGGAGTAAAGGGTGTTTTTTAAAGTCAGGACTAACTTTGATTTTAAACAAAACCCATAAAATTTCATTAAATAGCCATTTATTGGTGTTTAATCGAGAGAATATATTCCGCAATTAGTTTTTAACATTATAACCTCGAAGAAGAATTCCTTTTTTTCACAATAAAGTTAAATTAAATAAAAAATTGTATCAAGATAAAATTGCAGAGTACTGAACAAAAACGACACTAACAGTTTGCAATCTGACAACTGGTTCGACAGATAAGATATAACTGTATGAAGTGAGTACTGAGTTAAAAAAAACACCCTATACATATACATAAGTAACACGAATTAATGCCATTTATTCTGTAAATTTAAAAGGTGTTCTTCACTTACTCGGCGGACTAAAATCGTTTTTCCCCTCTGCCATTCATATAGCATGTGCTGTGCATCCGCACCAAAAACCATTATAAACTATTGCCACCTTGTTGCGGTATGAGAATTTGATGACTTATGGCAACTTCTTGTTCGGCAGGGCGATCACGCCACATAAGCAAAAAAAAAAACCGTTTCATTCTGGTAAGCCATTCCTGTTTTCCAAAATTCAAATATTTGTGCTCATGAAGACGATTCAGTCAAAAATGAGCACAAGATACTTAAAGTATAAATCTTACATTAATTCTTTGAATAGACGTAAGAACGCAAATATTTATCGAAGGTTTTGCTACGTCAATAATTCCATTGAATGTTCTCTTCAAAGTGCTAGAAGACCTAAGTAAGTATATGTCAACATATTTCCTTTGTCACATTTTGAAATAGAATACCTAGAATATCAGTTACATACCTACACAAGTTGATACAAAATCGAAAATAATAGATACTTTCCATATACATTCGTTATCCTTGAAATGCAAACTCAGGACACGTTTTGATGATGCCAACATTTTCTATCGATTATCCCTTACGCAAAACAAAAATAAAACTAAATAGGTGCCTATGTATATAAATAAAAATAGAAAGTGAAACAGATTAATTTTACTTCAGGGATTTGTCCAGCCGCCCTTTCAGTACAAAATTGAATGAAATTGAAGTTTAAAAAAATCTGAACTTTTGCAGTGAGGTCAATTTTGAGTCCAATAAAACTGAAATACATTTTAAATTTCGGAAAACAAATATTTCAACGCCGAGTTTTAGAGTTTTATTTTTTTTATTTTTTTACTTTATAAATACCCCTGCCCATGCCCACATGGCTGGCACCGCGACCTGCTCTGCTGGCAAACGTATTTCTCTGTGGAACATTCGCTTTCTTAACCAATGTAGCTCCGGGCATTCACAAAGAATGTGTGAAAGAGGATTCATCCTCCACCGCACAATACCTACATTCTGTCTCCTAGCATAAGTTCATTATGTTAAGATGAAATCTGACGCCATAATGGCCTGATAAGAAGCTCAGCTTTCTTAGACTTGCATTATCCTGTTGAAGAATTTCCTTATATGCATAAGGCCTGATTAGTCATTTGGATTATCTGACTACCGGAACATTTTCAATAGACGAAGTTGGTGTTCCCAATTGATAATTAGTCCTAGAGCAGTAGCTGACTCTGCAATAAGGTTCTTGTCCTAGCTCATCCGCTGATTCCTCGTTTGCCAGGTATCCAACCAACTTTGACCTTGTTGTGTCTGGCTAGACCCTGACCATAGTATCCATTTTTGGAGCAAAACATGTCTGTTTTTAAAATGGAGTCAAGTATTTTCCGGTGTCCCACAACGAAACCGGGCTTAAACTTGCGTATCTAGCAGCCGTCTTTCTTATGAAAATTTGTAAGGGCGATAGCCCAACAATAGCCTCTAGTCCTGCCGTTGGGCAGCTGCGCATCGCACCTGTTATGCTGGAATGATATTTTACCGGTGAAGTGGAATTAATTCCAACGAACTAAAGAAAAAATTCAAAATGGTTGCATTATTTCGCTTCAATATGGTGTATACTACAATTAAAAATATAAATCATATATTATAGGTACCACCTAATAATTTTTTTGTTTTGTTGTTAACTGACATTCTTCGTAATTTTAATTCAATTCAATTCAATTCAAAATAATTTTCTCCTCTTTTTTGAAATATGGTCTTATTTTGTTGGTCTTTAATTCACGTCACCCATCTGATCATAGTCCAAGGAACAAATACACTATTTCCCAGAACCACCATTAACAATCAAACACAAAAAATTGGTTTTTAAGTTGAATGAACGACCTGGCCAGAAAGAAGGAAGAAGGAGACAACAACCATTCATGTATGTAACTATGAAAAATATGGATACTTCCAAGTTCACGATAATTGTGTAGAAAATTATGAAAAATATATGTAGCTCTTTCCTCCACAATTTTCTCGCGGAATTCAATAAGTGGTATAATTATAATAAAATGCACCCAAAATCGAATAAATCTTTTAATATCTGTGATGTCTTGAAGCAAGTAGAAGAATTTTATCGCCGTTTTAGCCCCAGTTATGAACTGATCCTTAATTGGTATGCCTGCCAATATTCATTGAGGTCAAACTGGCGGTTATGATCCATTTAGTCCTGATCATAGCTTTCCGTGTAGTAGGAAGAAGTTTTTTTTTTATTTTATGATCAATATACGTAAGTAGGTACTTAATCATGAGAAAGAAAAGCCATCAATTTATTGCACTTCAGCAAACTTTTTTATTTAAATTTCTATAAGACAATAATGAAGTTAAATACTTAAAATAATATACACAGAAAAAAATCTATGGATTTTTTTATTTTTTGATACATTTTTTGAATATTTTAAATAAGACTTTAACATTTTTTTTTTAAATTTTGTGAAGACCAATTCAAAGGTAATATTTTTATAGGTCATTATTCATTATTGTCGATTAAAGAATCCTTAACACGTTCGGAAATACGCACTAAGTATTTTCTTAATTATATTACCTGAATTGAATTACATACTAGCATATAGGAAAAAAATTATTAATTTTTATGAAGGAAAACATCAATCTAAAAAAAAATTATTTTGTTCGGCCTATTTGATTCCTCATTTATAACATTATTATATTTTGTTTTTAGATTATCATATTATTACATGATAAACTAAAAATTAAATTGAAATTGGTTGGGGTTGAAGTTTATGACGACAAGACCAAGTACATGCTATCAACAAACAAGCAAACATCTGTCCACCGACTAGGACAAAACGTCACTGTTGACAGCAATAACTTCGAGATAGTTAAGAAGTTCATCTACCTCGGAGTAAAAATGAACTCCACGAATGACACCTTAGTGGAGATCCGGTGAAGAATTACCCTAGGAAACCGCTGCTACTTCGGTTTGGCAAAACAACTGGGTTCAAAATTCCTACCTCGGAGGACGAAATGTATGCTTTACAAAACCCTTATCCTGCCAGTTCTGCTTTATGGCGCCGAGTGCTGGACGATAAGCAGGAAGGGAGAGCTACTCTATGAGCTGTACCAAGATGTGGATGTAGTCCAAAAAGCCGAAATACGTCGACTACATTGGCTTGGCCAAATCGAGCGAATGGACAATAATGCTTCAGCTAAGAGGATCTTCGGATGGAAGGCTGCTGTGTCTCAGGCAGAAACTCTTCACGGGTCGGGAGCCCGTTAAATGTGAAAAATGAATGTGCGAGGAGGTAGGAATGGAGGAGAAGATACAAACAACAGCGATCCCTATGAGCTTCACAAAAAAGTGGATGTAGATGTAGTCCTAAAAGCTAAGTCACCTCGATTACATTGGCTGGGCCGCATTGAGCGAATGGGCAACAACGCTCCAGCCAATGGGATCTTCGACCCCCAGCCACGATCTTCGAGGAGACAAGGAAGACCCAAGCTCCGTTTTTAATATCACGCCATCGCGGCGGTGGTTTTTTTTGGGATGACAAAGCTTGGCAGTCTAACAGCCACGTTGTTAGGCTGCCAAGCTTTCTGGTAATTAACATTGGCATAGTGCAACCGATCATCAGACTCCTTTTTCTGTGCAAATTTTTATCATTTTTATACACTTTATTCCATAATGGGCTGCATTAAGAAATAGTCTGATTGAGTTTGAAAAAACACTTTTCAGCAGTTGCACTGCGATGAGGCAAACTAAATAACGTTAAAATGCCTTTTTCTGAACATGACAGTACCAACTGAACCGATCGCGCTCTATTTTCATCGAGATAGGTTCTTTGGAACTGGGTACTTCTTATTAAAAAAATCATTGTTACTCCTGCTGTCATGCGAAGCATCTTCATCTCAGCTGCATTTAATTTGCCCTCATTATTTTTGTACACTGTACAACATTGTGAACCGTATGTGTAGAGCCTTCCTCTCATACGGCTTAGTGATCATTTTTCGATCACAGAAGATGGCTGAGTTTTCCCGCCAATTCATCCACCCTACACTAACATAACAAAACGTTAACATGTAATTACCTGCATAAATTTTCAAATGCCTTACTTCGAAATTTTTGGCGCACTTTAAATTTACAGAAAATTGCATAAAATGTTTATTGAAAAGTTGATTCCACTACCAATCTTAATGTGAAATTGTGAAGTTCTATAATTTTCTGATTATTTTACGGTTCTACGTAGTGATTTTTTGATGGAAAGGTCCCCGATTCAAATCCCGCCGGGGCCAAGTAACGGGTCGGGTTTCCATTATGAACACAAAGGAATTTTTTTTTTCTTTCTTAAAATGGCATAAAAAAGATAAATATAATATTTTTTTTCTTGAGGAAATGAAATTTTTTTTTCATACGGGCTCTGACCCGAAGTACTTGGTTTCAAGTCTAACGCACTCGTATTTTCGATATTTTGATCGGACATCGCACTGATTTGAAACTACTTAATGAAGTTGATCGCAAAAACGCAGTAAAAATGCACTCCGTCGATTTTGTTTGTAAACTGTTACAACAGTTACATTTTTCGCATGTTTTTCATTTGTTTATAGTTGAGAACAGTTTTGCCAGTTTAATTGAAAATCACCTAGAGCTTTAAACGAAGTTAAATGGTTGAATAAGTGTATACCAAAAACTGTCAGGCAGGTGCCTGTAAGAAAGTATGGTGTATTTAAAGTATGGAGTGGGTGGCTCGCTTCGCTCGCTAACAGGATTTTAACCCTTTCTTTCGAAGGGTTTAGCCGCTCACGCGACTTCGTCGCTAGGCTAAGTATATGTCAACAACTGTCAGGCAGGCGCCTAAAGCTAAAGTTTATATATATGTACTTACTTTGGGGTATTTACCAGTATATTTTCAGCAAAAAAAAAAGACAAATTAACTTAAATTGTTTCAACTTTTTGACATATGGCAATACCTATAATATTTTCCAACATTCACTGCATTCACCACCCCACCCACACCAACAGAAAACACCTAGCACAAGCGTTATGCAAAGTGAACACCTCCATTTGTACAGTTTATAGGTGCACTTTTCAGAGAAAATTGAAAACTTTAAAAATAAAAAAAAATAGAAAAAAAAGTTTCCTCAGAAAAATTCTTTTACAGTACATCTTAGAATAAGTCAATTTAAATAAAAAAAATGAATTTGCTTAGTGTTCATAATGGAAACCTGAGCCATGGTTCGAAACTTTTAGAAACTTGTGAACATATAGGGTAAATTCGGAAACGACAACAAAATGCGCTTTGATGCGGCATCACTGCATAAACTATGATGCCGATGTAGAGCACAGCTGATGATGATGCATTCAAAGCATCGACAATTTCCATGATGCTTTTTTCATTGACGTTTGCGCATCAGTGTCTGCATCTTTACAAAAATGAATGCCTTTCTAGTGATCCAAAATGTTGCGTTAATTTTGCAAATCCACCCACTATAAAAATAAAACATTTTTCGAAGAACTCGATTAAAATCTGAATTCAAACTTGTTAAGGGGTAAACAATTCAATATTTGTTTGGTTTCAAACGATTTAAGCAATAGGTTATCTATATGGCCAGCGGGACAATAGGTATAATGTTGGCATAAAATACGGGAATAGCGTCTTAAAACGCTAATGCCTGAAACAGATGTGCATCAGGGACGCACGCAGTAATGCATGCAGCTACACACATGAGACACTGCATCATTCGGTATGCTTTTTGCCTGACCAAAATATCACTGAACGGCCAAACAGTCTAAAATGCTATGTAATGTCTAGGTATTCCACATCACGAAACCTCAAACAGGAAAAAATTGTACCAAATTGTGCTATTCTACTACAATCGGTAGATTAAGATTAGAAATAGAGCCTACTTGCAGCAGTATCATCTTGCTGCGCGGTTCTTGCTGCACATCTGTTTCAGCCATAATACTCACCAAACTAGTGTCAAAATTTAGCTAGTGGATACAATTTAGTCCGCTTTTAACGCAAATGACACTACAGACGGCCCTATAATTTGGATTATTTCAACCTCACATAACCAGAACCCGGATTTATGTTGCAAATAAAAAACAATTAAAAAACTTTATAATTTTTCATGAAACTCATGTAACTTAGGCAGCTGTATTAACGTCCTCAATTTTGGCAGTTTGACGGGAAATCTACTAATCCAAATCTTCATACTACATCATTTTTAAATTAGCGGTCAATAGCACCTTAAGATAAAACAGAACACCATAGTAAGCTATTTGCCGTAACATTTGCTACCTATTAGCCAAAACAAAATATGGTATTCATTGACTCATTCATTAGCAAGAAGTCTATCTACATTATGTACGTACCTACACACATATGTAAGTCGTATATAATCTATGTATCTATTAAATTGGGTGTGCAGCGCGACATTTTCATTTAAATCGATAGTGAAAATATGCAAATCTTATATGGCAATGGCACTGACAGGCGGTAGCGCAAAATTGCGAAGCGACCTCAAAAATGACCCACTCCTTTTCAGATGCCCCCTACGACCGACCAACCCCTTTACAGAGAACAACTGCAAACATAGCATCGGTATGGTACTCCTCTTAATTTTCTCCAAGACGTCTGCAAACAACAACAAACTTGAGTGCCAGGTTTTTTAATCTCCACCACAGTACAATCCAAATCAATCCATATTATACAAAACAGGGGTAAACAAAAAGAAAAGTATCCCACGCTTCTATCTGCCGCAGTGTAAATGGCCCATTATATTATAAACTTTTTTTTGCTTGCGTGTTGTGGCAGCCATGCAGCCGCGCAGCCGATGAAGTCATTTCTGCACTTTGCAGACAAGAATTCGTGCCAACCAATCAAAACGCTAGATTGGGCGTTGTCTGCTGTGTAAAAGTCCGTTGAATCGCTTTGAAATTTCGCAGTCTTCATAAAGTCAGCGACGTTCGAAGTGTTAAGTTGTGTCGTGTTCTACGTTGAGATATTTTTTTCTGACTAGAAGAAAAGTACATTTCTGTAATTTATTAATATTAAATATAAATAAACAACAAATATGAGGGAAATCGTTCACATTCAAGCCGGTCAATGCGGAAACCAAATTGGAGCTAAGGTAAGCGGATTAAAATCAGTTTTTATTTGTTTTTATCGATTTGTCAAAGAATTGTGAACGTAATTAATAAAAGAAAGTATGTAGTGTTCATATTATACTCAAGTGAACAATATTAGCAAAAATGTTAATTGCATACGTTGAGTGGTTTCCAAGTGGAACAACGATTTGCCATATTTTGTCTTAACACATCTATTTAGATTAATTTTTACCGGCCGGCATTTCATATAATATATTACTGTGAATATATATGTCCAAATTCTTGTTGTGGCGATGATACTAATTACTCATGTGTCGAAAATAAAAGTATCTTAGTGCTAAAGAAAAATTCGGCGGAAATAGAAAAACTACTCTGTGAAATTATTTCGATTATTGTATGTGTTTGCACAATATAGGATTTGTGAACATATTATATACAGTAACCGTATATATACATCTATGCTTGATTCTGCAAGTGGTGGTACATCTATCGCTCTGTGATGATACATATAGAAAAGTTGTTACCGTGGTAACCCGGGTTCGTGGCTGAAGATGTGTTGGCATTTTAAATATACGAACAGAGTTGAGTGTTGCCAATTGGTACTATTTTTGCCATGAAATTATATTCACTAGTGCACACGGTAGGCTCTGTTAAAAAAATCTCGTAGAAATGTCTTGGCTGTTGGGTCTAATGTAATAATTTATGAATTGGAAACAAATATGCCAAGAATTGTGAACAAATTCAGCATAATATTTGCTGTAAGTAGTTTGATTGTTTTTTTATCCGTCAATTCGCACCAAATGACGTGAAAGTTTTTGACTGTTCTTCCTGGCGTTGCCTTAAAAAAAACAAAAAATATATTTATAAATGGGCTTTTGTTACATCTATAGTCGGCTATTTATTTTCGCCTTTTTTTTCTTTGGCTTAAATGAAATGTCCCAAAATAATTGTTTGATTTGTCCAGTGCTACAGGTACTAATCCATATTTTTAAATATAATTTATAGATCAAAAGTAAAAAAAAAGAATACAAAGTTATAGGATCAAAACGCTGTTACACGTCCTTGTTCGCAATTGTTTCAAATAACGTCACTTTATTATGTCATTTTTTTAAGAAAAACTGGGATTAACTTTGGTGGCACTTATTTATTTCAGCGAAGCACGCCTGTAAAGATATTCAAAACAACAAATTCGATATATCCTTGGTTTTTGTATTTTGTACCTGCATTTCCTCCGAAGCCTTAGAAAAAGCCAAGAAAACACTTGTTTTCGAATAAATCATTTTTTAATCGTAATGTTTTCCCAAGCAAAATATTATTCAATATCACCACGGAAACACTGTTTCTTACACATCTTAAAGATGTGAATGTGGTATGCATGCAAATTAATATATGGATGGGCGTAGTTTATATTCCATCCTTGTTCGTCCCTTTTCAATTGTATGCGACTGGCATAGCCAACCGCCTGGAAATTTTCTGAGAATATTCGCAGCTGTTGTGCATAACAGGTATATTTTTGCTAATAAAAATGACGAAAGAGGCCTTATTTCAGTGCAATACATTTCTTTTTTTGTTTCAAGAGAAAATTAATGCCATTGGTTACAATTTAAAAGAAAGTTCGACTTGGAAAAATATTCCACTTGACAGTTGTTTGATTTCAAACCAAATACCTACCTTACTTTTTTCTTAGCTGTGAGCTGTTAGTATAGAGTTGGGATTTAAGCTAAATCCGTTTACATGTTGTCAAACAAAACTGAGAACAGGGTTTTTGTTTTTTAATTATCAATTCGTGGTTCAATTTCGGTTCAAACGCAACTGACACGTTATTCCTGAGCTACCAGAGCTTAAAATTGTGTATCAATTCGATTTATGTATGTAGGTCCTATATTGCTATTTTGATATTTATACATATTACAAATTTAAATCGATTTTTTAATGGGTGGTGCCATGTAAAAAAGAATTTTTCTGTAAGGGCAAAACAAATGTATGCAGCAATGATTCAAATATATCTGTGTGTGTACATGTACATATTTATATGACAACTCGGCCTTTCTCTTCTAGTTGGTTTACGATGTGGAAGAAAATTTCTAGAAATCCAACTAAAAATACAAGGATGCAACACAAGGCTCTGTATTTAAAATTTCCCTAGAACGGTGGATTTTCAGTGAGTAATGTGCCCCCCATATTACACAGCTGCGCTGCAGCTGCACTTATCAACCTTCGTTTGAAATATGAGGAGAGGGTGGTGTTGTATCCGCTGTTGAACCCACACAAATGGAGTCTGTATTTATTGCGTATCAGTTATTCGGTAGCTCTCCCACCGCCTTTTATATCTAGCTATCTATTAATTTGTATCCTCTCTGTGGTGGTCGCATATCACATTCTGGGGAAATTGCCCCCCCCCCCCCCCCCCCCCCCCCCCGTAACACATTTTGTTAAATAATGATTACAATCAAGTTTTAATGAATCTTATGAACATTCTAAGCCAACATAGATTATGATACCCATCCAACCGTGGAAAGTTATTGAAGTTAGCCGATGCCGAACAAGAAAATGAAGAAAAAACCTGCAGGGGGAAGAACGGTTTTTATATTTTAATTTTTATTAATTGTCCATTCGATAGCAGTAGTATAGGCTTGCTTTCTCTAAATGAATTTCCATTATCTGCTTTGGTACCGTTGGTCTGGAACAATGTTGAATGCTGCTCCCCAGAACATGGCAAACATACAAAGAATGTGCTAGAATGGGAGAAAAAAAAGAATACCACCGGGTGAACGTCCGAGAACGCGCTTTATCGTTGTCGCGGATAACTGCATATAATATATATTGTATGTACCTACATACATATTTTCAATTCTTAACGAGAAATGCATTTGTTTTCTCATGTTTTTCTAGTTTGTAGTACCTAGGAACTCACATAAAGAGCGCGGCACACTTTGGTTTGCGTTTTAACAGCGGAAATAGAGCTAGGGGAGAGCTTAGAGCGCTTGATCGATAGATAGCGCAATATTATTTAAGTTTTGTAGAAACGTTTGAGTACCTACCATTAGGCGATGATAACGATGGTGACAATGATGGTACACGGTTGTTGCCCTCTTCCTCATTCCATTGATATTCTGGTAATATTGATATTCTAATGCCAGTTAAATGGCGAAAGAATCGTTAGTCGTACACAAAAGGTAGGTTTTTATAAATAGGAACAGAACAGCGTGTGCACATAGGCGGCAGATGGATTTGTTTTATTTTTTGTTCAGGAAATGGACATGGCAACAATGAAGGAGGATTGCAACGTAATTGAATAGAAGAGAGTGCACATTTTGAAGTGAGTGCACATTTTGAAGTGGTGTACAGTAACGTTGTTGGTGATGCACTGCATCAATGTCAATAACCTGTACGCATCGTGTGAGATTCTAAAAATGTCTTCTCTCCTGCATGTGTCGCCAAACCATAAGGAGGAGAGACATTGTGCGAAAAGATCCAATTTGTGGTTATTTTTAAACACTAGAAATTTATGGATGAGTTGGATGATGATATTCTCACTTTAGTTAATGGAGGAAAAAAAAATTGTAATATAAAAAACTGACGTTGTAATAGGCGACTTTCGTGTTTCCCCAAGGAAACGAAAGAGTAATAGCAACTGCTATCTTTGGAAGGAAATCTGAAAGGAAATCCTCTAATCCAATGAGCAAGATTAGCGGTCTACTTATGCAGTCATATTCTTTTGAGTACCTGCACAGATTTTGGAGCGGATATACTTCAAGTAAATCAGATGCGTCTTATAGGTATCTACTCTCGTAGGTGTTTTTTTTTCATATCCTTTAAAATTATTGAACCTACCTTCAACCTAGCCAATTCAGTTCAAAAACTTCTTGAAACTCTTTCTCTTGACTTCTAACTTCCACATTGATTAAATTTTGTTTAACGGCAGAACCAAATTACAAAAACATCGTTCAGCGGCATTTTCTTGGTTGACGACAAAACACGCCCTATCATTGTATTCGTTCCGAATGGAAAATTCGAATGGAGAATTTAACTTTATGGTTTGAGTGTTCGGAACATTTCTCCGACAAAACGTAAGGTAACGCACACCGGTTCATCGCGATGATGTGTGTTTTTTGTCAGCCGCATGCAAATTTCTCAGATTGTCTCTGACAAATATTCTACGCGGAACATTTTATAAACTGCAACTGAATTTGCGTTGCTGAGAAAATTTCTTCCGAACGGATACCTTAATCAATCTTTCAACAGACGGTACTTATTTGTAAAAGTACAGCTTCGTTTGGCTTTCGTTTTTCGGGACGTCACATAAGCTCACCTTTTTTATTTTTTATTTTTTTTTTTATTACCGTTGTCTTTCCTGCTTCATTTTCCAAATACAGAACGTACATAGATCCCAACAAGCACAACTCCAAATATGGTTAAATTGGTAAACAACATTCCACTCGCACACTCGAGCATCAGCCAGCCAGTAATAGCGTCAGTAGGCAAGCCCACGTAGTCGTCTTATGGCAGTGGGGGAACAATATGTTGACATCATTCGACTCCCAAGTTTTTTTTTCCACTTTTATTTATTATGTTGCTCTTCAATTGGGTTTAATTAAAAAAAAAAACGTACGGCTGGAAAGGGAATTTGAGTGTGCAGCAGAAGAAAACTGCGAGAATATTGGATTGGACGAGCCATATGGCGTTGGCTCTTAGTCGTCGGCTGTGTGGTAACGTTTTACAAACTAATTTATGAAAAATACCAACTACACACTTGCGTCTCAAGGTATGGTATGTTTCTGGAATGGTGGTAAGAGTTAAGCCCCATTCAAATGTTTCGACAATTTTTGTGGAACAAAATGGAACTTTAAGAAGCGGTAGGGTAAGAGAAAAGCCCATGTTTAATTTCCACGCTTCGATACGAATGTATAACCGTCTCATTTTTCCGCAGCATATCATGGGGCTTATGCCACGACAAGTCCTGTAAACAAGTAAAATTGAATAGAAAATAGACTTGTACCTACTCGTTTGAATTTGAATTGAATTTAACTTGTTACCTACAAGACTTGTCTTATTGTGTTGCATGCCCCAGAGCTCTTGATCTACTCGTACCAACCATATGGTAATCTATGTATATGTAAACGTTGTCGATCATTGATCAAAGAGGCCTTGTTCACTGCCGCAATAGAAGATTGGAGCAGTTGCATAAAGCTTCGGCTTGAAAAAAAGTTTCAGTTGGTTTACAAGCAAAGTTGATCGTTATAAAGAAGTCACCAACTGTCGCTTTAATATTGTTTATACTTAATAACTTTAATTTAGTATACATTTGATATAATATATTATTCCCCGTATTATGGGGATAGGATGGACGAAACTGCAAAGGGGCACCAAAATGCTTTGTTAATTTGCATACAAATGTACTTTTTAGAGGCATCACAATCAATTTATACCTATTCATTGATAGAGTGCAGTCTCGGTGTGTTACCTACTTCCCGCGTAGCTCATCTCAGTTTCTCTATTCCCATTCGCGTTTTCAAAAGCCAAGCCGAGATATAAATGCATATCATGTTTTGTTGGTCAAGAATTCCGGTTTTTTTCTTTTTGTACCTACCAATCCAACAATCTCTTTGGCTATGATATCACCGTCCTAAAAAAATGGAACGACAAACGGTATCCAATTTATGGAAAGTCGGTCTTAACCGCAGCAGCACTAGTGTGATGCTAACGTCATCATATCGCCAAATTAGTTTATAACCGTGCATTTCAAGTCGAGTGAGATCAGATCACTTGCTTTAAAGCATTTGTCTTTATACAATCTTCAGTGTAATACTGCCTGCTGAGAAATTCTATGCACTTCGCTTTATGGTACAAAGTGTATTTGTTTATGTTTCTCATATACGACCTCATTTACCATGTACGATCAGTGTGTTATTTTTATTCCAGTTATCGGTAATTAGTCATGTAACCGGTTTGTTGATTGGCGCTTTTTGTTAGTGGGTGTACTACAGTAAGCATAAGATTGAATGCTTTTGCCTTGCTTTTATCGCGCGTCTCGTTTAATCATCGTCATTTGAAAATAAATAACAGCTGACGTAATGCGTATACATCTTAGGCTTGAGCTTTGAGTTTTTGTTGACATGTACATATTTACATATATGTATGCGTAGTGGTGTGCCTATATGTGAAGATAATGATGATTGTGATTGCTTTTCGAAAAAAACGACCGCGGCCCTTGTGTGGGTGTGAATTTAATTATTTTCCAACATGTCAGCTATTAATTCTGCATGTTAATCTTGGTAACACAGCAACAGCAAACGAAAATATGAAAATGTCGTCCATTTGCATTTCGATTCAGAATTGAAGACCGATTATCTCAAATCTATTTGCTTTCCGGTTTGAATGACTAATTCTACACTTAGTCCTTCTAAAATTACATCACACACACTTTGAAGAGCTGCAGGCCACATTGATTCCAGTTTAAAAATAGTCAACCATTACGTGACTACGTGTCCCTTACTCCTTAGCTTTTAATCTACGATTTATAAAGCTAGCTGTTCAATTAAAAGTGCGCTCTTCTCATCGTCCAATTGAATGCAATGATATTTTTCTTATTTTTATTTTCTATTTGCACCAAACTTAGATTTTCGAGCACACTTCAGTGTTTCCTCTTTTTGTTGAGTAATAAATTTTCCAACCAAACTAAATGCTTGAGTTTCAAGAAATCCTTCAGTGCTGATATCGATTTTATTCAAATCTAACTTCACATGGCGTTCTATTGACGTATACTTAACGGTTGCTAAGAGAAACCTACAGCCAATAATTGTAAGCACATAATAACAGTACCTACTCTCTCCTCTCCTTTCAATACACGAACTACCCTAAAGATTCGAGACACATTTTAGCGATTTGAACGTGTGGTGTGGCCGTTCTGAGCATGTGCACTGACTGTAATTGCGAACATTATACCTAGAAGGACATTTATTCCATACACAAGCATTTTAAACACAACTAATTATTTATTTATTTTTTCTTTGCAGTTTTGGGAGATCATCTCCGATGAACATGGAATTGATGCCACTGGAGCATATCATGGCGATAGTGACCTGCAATTGGAACGCATTAATGTGTACTACAATGAGGCATCCGGTGGCAAATATGTTCCACGTGCGGTTCTTGTGGATTTAGAACCAGGCACCATGGATTCAGTGCGATCGGGTCCATTCGGTCAAATCTTCCGCCCCGATAACTTTGTCTTTGGACAATCCGGTGCTGGTAACAACTGGGCTAAGGGTCATTACACAGAAGGCGCCGAATTGGTAGATTCAGTGTTGGATGTTGTACGCAAAGAAGCAGAGTCATGTGATTGCCTGCAAGGCTTCCAACTGACACACTCCTTGGGTGGTGGTACCGGCTCCGGTATGGGGACACTTCTCATCTCAAAAATCCGCGAAGAATATCCCGATAGAATCATGAACACATACTCGGTCGTACCATCGCCTAAAGTATCAGACACCGTTGTCGAACCATACAATGCCACACTCTCTGTGCACCAGCTTGTCGAAAACACTGACGAAACATACTGTATCGATAACGAAGCCCTGTACGACATTTGCTTTAGGACCCTGAAGTTGACCACCCCAACCTACGGTGACTTGAATCATTTAGTGTCGCTGACAATGTCTGGCGTGACCACCTGCCTTCGTTTCCCCGGCCAGCTGAACGCGGATCTTCGTAAATTAGCTGTGAACATGGTACCATTCCCACGTCTGCATTTCTTCATGCCCGGCTTTGCTCCATTGACATCCCGCGGATCACAACAATACCGAGCTCTGACCGTACCCGAACTGACACAACAGATGTTCGATGCCAAGAACATGATGGCTGCCTGCGATCCACGACATGGACGTTACCTCACGGTTGCTGCCATCTTCCGTGGACGTATGTCAATGAAGGAGGTGGACGAGCAAATGCTGAACATCCAAAACAAGAACAGTAGCTACTTCGTCGAATGGATTCCAAACAACGTCAAGACAGCCGTTTGTGATATTCCACCAAGAGGACTTAAGATGTCTGCAACATTCATTGGTAACTCAACTGCTATCCAAGAGCTGTTCAAGCGTATTTCCGAACAGTTTACCGCTATGTTCCGTCGTAAGGCTTTCTTGCATTGGTACACTGGCGAGGGTATGGATGAGATGGAATTCACTGAAGCCGAAAGCAACATGAACGATTTGGTATCCGAATACCAGCAGTACCAAGAGGCCACCGCTGATGAGGATGCCGAATTTGAGGAAGAGCAAGAGGCCGAAGTCGATGAAAACTAAGAAAAAAGTTGCAAAACAAATGATTAAAAAAAGAATAAAAATTCCGAAAAGATTCAAAACTTAAAAATGAAATTCTTCTTTATCTGATGTATACCTTGACCTTGTCCCTGTCCCTGTCCCATACTCTCTGTTCACACTGACACAAACCCATTGATTTCTCGTCCGTTGAGTGCTCATCTATAGTAGAATACTAAGTTATGTTAACTATTTTTTAAAAGCAAATTTTGTACAGTAGCTAGTATGCGCAGCCCACACAGTTTTTTCATCGCGCAGTTTCGAGTTTATTCAATGAGAAAGCAGTCTGCTTTGTAGTCTCTGCTGCTTAAGCTATAATTACTTAGTCAGAATATCGCATTTCATTTTAATAATTATTTAAACATAATTACTAATTTTTGTTTCGCACATGAAAAAGACACTATTTGTATTACACAGGCAGTATGTAATTGTATTTAAGTGTCGAAAGGTGTTTCGTTTTCGTTTATTTAAATTTTACATGCACACGTTATCCGTCTGGTTTCCTTTTTGCACTAACAAAACAAAAAAAAACATCAACATTCGAAAAGAAAATATAAATATACATTTCAACATCTAATTTAAAAACAAAAAATCATTGACTTCTTTTTTTCTTTCTGCAAATGGTGTCGGGTTTTCTGTACGTTTATTCGTTACCAGCAATTTTTTTTTGAACGAAGTTTTGATTGGTTATCGGGAAGAAACTTTGATGCTGGATCGGGATGCAAATCGACCAAGCGAATACATCTTTTTTCATTTCAAAGTGTAGGTGTCGTATTCTGCAACAAGGCTGTCATAAATATAAATGAATTTTATATTCATGCTTATTTTGAGATTCGAATGAATAGTCAAGTCGTTCGAATTATACCGGTTTTTCTCAAATAAATTTTCTATTCGACGAATCTCAAAATACAAATTCTTCTAATTCGACAAACTTTCGTTCGAATTCGAATGTCAAAATCAGCATGATTGTATGTGGAGAACATTGACAAATCACCTGCCTCGTAGACAAAAATTGGTCCCGAAAATAGATTTAGAATATACTTTGAAACATGACAGTAATAAGTGGACTTAATATTGACGAAATAAAGATCAAGCTTCGAGTGAGGAGTTTTTGAACCATTTGTTTCGCTAAACCGAAGTAACAGCAGTTTCCTTAGGTATTTGTCTGTCGGATCTCCACTAAGGTGTCATTCGTGGAGTTGATGTTTACTCTTAGTTAGATGAAACTCTTTAACTACCTCAAAGTTATTGCTGTAGGCGGAATATGTTTGTTGATAGCATGCACTTGGTCTTGTCCTCGTTTTTCATTCGCCGTAAAAGCCTCTAACACGGCACGCTGAGAAGGGATGATGATGTCGATACCCCAGTAGCTGGACGGATCTATTGGAGATAAGTGCCTCCCGTGTTGACACCTGCCCTTTGCATTATTTTGCCCAGGACAAGATTGAATAAGTCACATGATAGTGCATCTCCTAATAATTCGGAAGAGCTGCCTCAAAACTGCACATTACACCGCGTGTTTTCAAGTATATACACATACACCCCCCTGGCGGATTTTATACACATACACCACTATGATCCAATCCACCGGGGGAATACACTACCGAAATACGATCATTTGAAAACGTAGGGATCGAATCTTTCCATACAAGTGACATTTGTCATACGCAGATAAATCGTTGCGATCTGAGATTCGCCCCCTCGGATTTAATGAAACTATTTATCGAATGTACATATAATTGTTGTCTTCTCTTTATTTCGTCATAGATATATGTTGCCAAAAAATCCAGTTGGCACTGTTATGTTCATATAAGGGATCCTGCGAACGGCGCAATATCGATCAATTTTCCTATTCCTATACAAATAGTATTCAATTCTATAAACATTATTCAAACTAATTGCAAAAGAGAGGCAGGCCTAAAATATCGTGAATCACTGTTTGATTGGCCTCAGTGAGCGAAGTGATTCGAAATCGGTAGGGCTGCTGATAGTTTTTGAGATCAAACTGGAGAACCCCAGAATAGAGTTGCCCTGATTACGAATTTCGAGACGAGAGTCACGACGAACGATTTTGCCATAACATCCACCTTTACGTTGAATGAATGACAAATGTCAAAAATAGTCCAAAATATATTTACAAGTTTGTTTTAATATGCAATTATAACGATTATTGTTTGAATATTGAGGAAGAATTTTATATCCTGCTAAGGAAAAGTTCTTTGGGCGTAAGATCGTCGCTCGGTAGGAAAACGACGCAGGTACGTTGGGTACGTTATCACTCTGAATTATTCTAAACCTGCAGTTTTGCCAAAGCTTGATGTTAGTCACTGCTGACATGAGCAAATGGTTGGTTTCAGTATGATTGCATGCGAAGGACAGCCATCCATCTCTTGCTGATCTATAGGAGGAGCCATATCATATTCGTGCTTCTTCTGGGTAGCGCTATAGTCGGTTGCTGGTTTGGCCTCGGCGCTTGATTCCGCTTTATCTTTTATCTTGTTTGTTCCCCCAGGAATGTGACTGCTTGAATATAATGGTTTGCTCTAAAATTCTCGATGACAAAGTTGGCGAACAGTATTGAGCTTTATTGCGAAGATCAATCGACAGTTGATAATTGACTATTTTCAATGTGTGCTATTGTGAACGAATGATTCTAAAGGAATTTGTCAATCGCAATCAATTAATTTTTTAATTTGACAAAAATACCAAATGAATCGTTCGTTCACAATAGCACACATTGAAAATAGTCAATTATCAACTATCGATTGATCTTCGCAATAAGGCTCATTTACAGTGCAAATCTTTGTTAATTTAGCGTGCGCGAATTATAATATATAAGTTTATTGAGTATTTTTGCGCGATTTTGGAAAAAGTTAAAGATACTTTCTTATACATATTATATATTCATTCGCCATATTGTTCCTTGAAAAATAAATCAATCAGCCCTATCGCCAAAGAAATTTCCCTAGAGTTTTTTTCCCCCATTTTGGGAAAATTGGTATCGTGAATCATGTTCGAAATGAGAAAAGAATTTTCCCCAGGAAAAATAGCTATCGCGAATAACTTTTTCTGGGGAACTTTGTCATTATTTTAGGCTGAATTTTTCCGTAGGTAGTTTGTCGGCGAACAAAAGTTTTGAGAATGGAAAAATATCCAGATATTGCTACGGGGCATTCTAAAAGAACAAAAGATGAAGTGCAGAGCATTTGGAAGGCGATCGAAAAAGAACTAAATAGTATTGGGCCCCCATCGAAATCTGCATTTGAGTTGAAAAGGGTACATTTTTATTATTTTGTTATTTTTATAATTTATTGACTAAAATGTGTTAAATTTCATTTATGCCAGGTTTGGAATGATAAGAAGAAATACATAAAAAAAATGTCAGTTCAGTTCAGATTAATCATGTATCTAAAATACTCACGAGTAGGGCATTAAACTAAAGTATCCCTTTCTATTGTAGTGTAAATGCTTATTTTCCGGAGGAGAAATTATCCGAACGTGAGTTCCGTCAATGCATCCTATTACACATGGAATTACTTCTAAAAGTAGGCAATACGTTTAACAATATACTACTAAAAAAGGTTGTTTCACATAATAAAAAAATGTATTCAGTTGTTTCAAAGTTGAATTGTATAAGATACATCTCAGTTGATTTATACTTGTTAAAAGTGTTGCCTACTTTTAAATGTCAATTCGAATATTACTTATTATTATTACGAATATTAATATTGTATGTTGGTACGACACGTTTCGTGGGAAAATGGATTTCGTGGGAGATTCACGACGGGAAACTTTTGTTCCCTGGTAACATTTTATTTCTGGGGAAAAGAAGTTCACATGAAATTGGCGATAGGGCTGAATATTGGTTAAGTTAGGTTAAGGTGACTGTCAGCTAATAGCCAACATACTAAGACCACAGTGAGGTCCGTTGCGATGTGTTTCTCCCTCTACTCGCTACCACTTGGAGCGCGATGGACTTCTAACATCTGTGTTAGCTAAGTCACTGAGTTCATTAACGAAGAAGGCTCCTCGATAGAGATTTCTTTTATGGTAGAGTGCTGGACATGTACAGAGAATTGGAAGTGTAGTCTCCTTCTTGTCCCTGCAGCTTCTACAGAAGTCATTTAAATAAACGCCAGGCCTTGATGCGTACTTGCCTATTAGACAGTGTTCTGTAATGACACCTATATCAGAGCCAATGTGCAGTCGGTTAGGTCATAGGTTAAAAAGGGGTATGTAATTCGGATACAGCACTAGGCACCAGAAGGGCCCATTGTGATCCCTAGGGAACCACTTGAAAGACTTCAATTGGAGAAAACCCTTAAAAGCTAAAAAAAACTTTTCCTTGACAGAGCCCAATCTTCCTGCAGAACTTAACCAGCTTCCTATGGTCTATGCCACTCAGCTCCCCTAGTCCCTCGAAGAAGTATTGCCCTAGAATCCTCCTACGATTCCGTGCTATGCCCTCGCATTCACACAATATGTGTGTTATGTCTTCCTCGTAGATCACCACAGAACCGTCACGTGTCCACATCCACCAGTCCAAGTCATGCTTTCTTAGAAGACAGTGCCCTGACAAGCAGTCGGTTAAGTAAGATCAGCTTTGGCCAGATATGCTTAGTCGCTAGACATGTATTACTACCTGTCCACCTAAGATTTGTACTCTCGACTGCGGATAGCTTAACCAAAAGTTTACAAATAGCGATAGGCATACCTAGAAAAATTTTATCAGATAAAAGAGGATGCGGTTCCTTTTTTTGGCGAGGTCATCTGCCCTACAATTTCCTGGAATGTCTCTATGCCTCGGCACCCAACAGAGGCGAATGTTGAACTGCTCTGTCATCTCCTCAAGAGATGAACGGTAGCCTAGGGCTACGATAGAGTTTAAAGAGACTGAGTCCAGGGACTTTATCGCGGCTTGACTGTCCAAGAATATACGGATGTCCGAATGAATATACACTAATATCACAATTCTCTTCAGCCACGACAAGACTTCCTTAATCGCCATGATTTCCGCCTTGAACACGGAAGAGAGACTAATATTTAGTCTTTCTGAGAAAACACCCCCACCTACCCCGTCACTAATTTTGATCCATCTGTGTAGAAGTGGATCGATTTGAACTCCGTGAATGCATCATCCTCCCAGAATGATCTGGTGGGGATAGTGATTTGGAAGTTTTTTCTGAACTGTAATTGAGGTATGGTGTAGTCTATGTTCCTTTTGTAGATACCCAAGTGAGCCGAGAATGAAGGAGTGGCTAATATTCGTATTGATCCACTGTGAGGTAGCTTTTAAGCGGACAGCTTAACAGGCAGCTATTTGCCTAAAATGTCGAGGGGTGCCAGATGGAGTAAAATGTCCAGTGCAGCGGAAGGAGTCTTTCGGAGTGCTCCGCTGATGCACAGACATGGTGTACGTTGAAAGTTGCTCAGGATTACCTCTACCCCGTATGTCAGAATCGGTCTCACTACCGACACGTATAGCCAGTGAGGGATGCGGAGTTGTTGGGCCCACTTATTGCCAATGGTTTTTTTGCAAGAGTAAAGTGCTACTGTAGATTTTTTCACTCTTTCTTGTATATTGGGTTTCCAGCTTAACTTCCTATCGAAGATTAGACGCAAGAATTTAGCTTCATCGGAAAAGGTTAAGCTTGTACCGTTAATAGAGGGCGGGTCAATATGAGAGATTTTGTATTTCCTGGAAAAGAGGACAAGTTTGGTTTTGTGAGAGTTAACACCCAGCCCACAGCATTTTGTAGGAGTTCCTTTAAAGTGTTAAGGTGTTTTCCAGAGACGGAAATGCAACATCCGCATAGGCAATCACCATGCAGGCCTCCCCCTCCAGGAATATCAGTAGTTTATTCACCACCAATTTCCTTAGAAGGGGGAAAGTGCCTCTACTGACAGACCTCCTAGCGGATGTATCGCCCAGTTTTGAGTTGATAATCCAGCTTGAGAGCAAAAGATTGATCAATTCACCAAGCGAGCCATCCACATTCAGTTCTGTTAGTGCATTTGCGATTGCAGATGTGTTTACGTTATTGAAGGCGCCTTCTATGTCTAGGAAAGCAACCATAGTGTATTCCTTGTGATAAAGGGAGTATTCGATGGTGGGTACCAAGGAGTGAAGGGCGGTTTCCACCGATTTACCCTTGCAGTACGCATGTTGGCAGGAGTTGCGGGCTTATATTAGCATGAAGATGGATATTAATCAGACGCTCCAGCGTTTTAAGGGGGAATGATGATAGACTAATGGGTCTGAGCAGGGCCGGCCCTACCATATGTGCAATATGTGCAAATGCACAGCGCGGCAAATTCCGGGGCGCATTGCTAGGAGTAAGAAAAATTATTTTACCTTGCGCGGATACTGCCATTTGCATTTAAAACAAAAAAACTTGTTCAAATAAGCCCAAAATAGCAACATCCATCACAACTGTGATGCATTTTCGCACATTAACTCACATCACTTGCAATATTGCAACTTCAAGAAGAATCTAACTCAAAATTGGGCGCTTTCTGTAAATCTTGCACAGGGTGCTTGTTTGGCTGGAGCCGGCCTGGGTCTGAGGTCTTTTGGACTTACATGAGAGTATTTGCCAGCTTTGGGTATGAAAGCCACTTTCACTTCTCTCCAAGCCTAAGGAATATAAGTCAGATTTAAGCAGCTCTTCAGAATCATCCAAGTGCTGGTAGGATGATATCCGAAGTCATCTGTAATTCCTCAGCGATAGAGCCAATAGAGCAAATGATGCGATTGACATTGCGTCTATCCTTGTAGTGCGAAGTTGAGGGGTTGCGGTGACGCGCCCCTCCACTACCAGACGCGCTAGTGGAAGCCGGACCAGGTTGCACAGTTCCGTGGAAATGGGAGGGGGTGTTTGTATTTAAGTGCATCCCTGCGTTTGCTGCCACTGGAAGGACCATGCGTTTCCACATCCCTTCCCCTGATCAGTGTTACAGGAGCATTAACGGGGGACAGCTTCGGGGCACTGCATGAGGGGGTGCTGCCAGGGGAGGTGGGACCATGTTGCACAGTCCCACCTTTACTTGAATTTTTTTTTTAATATGTTTGCTCGCTGCCACTGACGGAGGAACGAGTATCCACAGTTCCCCCGCCAGGGGCCACAGGTGCATTACCGGTAGACAGCTTTCCTGCCGTACTATCGTCCGCTTTTTTTATACACTATCAGTTCTGTGTCGTGGAGTGCTTAAAGCAAGCAACTATCACGATCAGAAATTTGCCGGCACTAAAAGTGCTCCCACAGGCTCATCATTTAGTGCAGGTGTTAGTAAGGACAAAACAATTAAAAATACAATAATTATGTACCTATAAAATACTAACACAAACACAAATCATGCAAATAAATTAAGACATTAAGGTATTATTGCGCAAAATATTTTTCAGCTTAATTTTACTAAAATTTTTTTTTTTTTTTTTTTTTTTTTTAAAAAAGGAAATCCAATTGTACTACCAGGCAGAAATCCTCCTTTTGATGTAGAGGCATGTGATTGGGTGGCGTATGTTGTTGTTCCCCATGGGGATTGAACCTGCACCGCACGGGTCACAAGCCAACACACTAACCTCTACACCGTGGCCACCCTATTTTACTAACATGCAAGTCAATCACATGATCATTTATATTATAGATTCTACTCATGCGACTAATAGGCTCATGCCTCCCATAATTCGTAAATTATGGGCACCACACCGAAAATTAAAGCCAATAGATGACAGCAAGTCAGGTGCATCTATTTGACCGGATATAAGCTGCTGTAAAAAAAAATGATATCGCTATTAAGCCTTCGTTGAGAAAGGGGTAACATTTGAAAAAGCTTAATAGAATGACTGTAAGGAGGAAGGTTAAAAGGATCATCCCATAGAAGTCCTCTAAGTGCAAATCGAATAAATTTACGTTGAATGGCCTCTATTCGATTTGAATGAATGTTGTAGAACGGCGTCCAAACTTGTGAAGCATACTCTAGAATCGGACGGACAAAACAATTGTACAATGACATAGTAACGTATGGGTCATTAAATTCTTTCGCCCACCTTTTTACGAAGCCCAGCATAGAATTAGATTTATTAACAATAAAATTGATATGCTTGGCAAAAACCAGTTTGGGATCGAAATAAACCCCAAGATCCTTAAAATTATCAACATTACAAAGAATATGTTGAGACAAAGAATATTGAAAGGTGGAAGGTATATTCTTTCCAGAGAATGTCATATGCTGACATTTAGTAGGGTTCAGGGATAAATCGTTTTTATCACACCAATTGGCGAAGCTATTAATGTCAGATTGATGAAAAATTCTATCTTGCTGACTAGTGATAGATTTAAATATTTTCATATCATCAGCGTAGATCAGGATATTACTGTGATTTATACATGCTTTAACATCATTAATGGCTAGTATAAATAGAATTGGAAAGCTTTAAAAGGGATACCGGCCTTATAGGTTTGTCTTTGTTTTTGTTTATTCATGTTTTGTTCCCACGAGTAGCGGTGAAAGGAAGGTCCATCTGAACAGAGATCCGCATTGTGCAGATAAGGCTACCTGATACTCCGTTCGCGACTGAGCTATTTGTTAAACTGGGCCCTCAGGCAGGTTGACTATCGGCACGGGTCGTTTGACACTTTAAGTCCAGCCCAGGGGATAATGAAAAAGCAGATTGAGCGGAGGCGGGAGAGGAAGGAGCTGCGGAGAGAGAGTGGAATCACAACGGAATGTCCTATGGGCGGTTTTTAGTAGCTGCTCAATCAGTCTGCCATGGGTGACCCTTCTGATGACGAAAGTCGTCGACAACATAGCCCGTTGAATCAGCATCTTTAAGCCTCCACACCGGCACCAATCACAATCAGAATGGTGCGCTGGACAAGGTGACTGACCGACCCTTCCTGGATTCAAAATACAGACGGTTACCCCTGGCTGCAAACCATCCAATAAGCACGGGTCGCGTGACACTCTGGATTAGGGGGGGAGATGGACGGTAAGTCCTGGCCAGTTCTTGGTTGGCGCTCATCAATCGGCCTGTCTGCCATGGGTGGCCCTTAGACAGCATAGCCCGTTGAATCTTTGCACCGCAAGCCTCCGCACCGGTACCATCGAATGCAATGATGGTACACACGTCAAGGTGACTGACCATCGCGATAGGTAGTTATCATTTTAATGAATTGAAAACCAAAATAGTTTGTTTTGCCGTCATTTTTTTTATTTTTATTTTTGGTAGCAGTTATTTCAAGGCGAACGAATTTATTTGCTAACTATAATAGGGCCAGGCGCCTTATGGCTGAAACAGATGTGCAGCAAGATGATTTTTTATGTAAAATGACACATTGCTAGGCGTTTTTATATGACTAAAAATGATTAAATCTAACTTAAAACTGCTAACTTGCGGGTGGCATCGGTGCGAGGCCAGGCCATGGTTTATAAATTCAATACTCACCTAAATACAGATCTCCCTAAGCAATTAAGGCGCCACCCGTGTAGAAAAGAACTCTACAAAAGCACCAAACTTCTTTCCTATCCTCTTATTCTTTCGAATAGTACCTAAGTTGCACCTAAAATCATGCAATGCAATACTTCATTGCTAGGAGCTGCTTACTGTTCAACAAAAAATGCCAGCTCTGTGTTCCAACACTATAATACAGAAAACCAAAAAGTAAACTTTAAACTAACAGGATACTTATTCTGAATTAATCGTCCTTATGCGGGCGCTCTAAACTTAACTATAGCCATATAATTATTTCCGAGCGCCTGAGAGTCAGTCGCCTAACGGAAGCAACATCACAATTTGGCGAGCCCAGCCTTTTCCAGAAACGCCCTAGATAACTTAACCTAACTTAATAACTAAGAGGAAGTTACCTAGAGTAACGCAACATCCTGGTAGGGCATGTTGACCCCCTCCCCATCAAACAAAAGCTATATTAAACCACAATGGACAACCATAAGCGATGATCGGCCTTATAAGGGCCACGTAGCATATGACCTTTACTCTGGAGTCAATTTGACTACTATGAAACAGTCTACTTGTCAAGTCGATTTTAAACCAGTCATCGCAATATCCCTTAATTTGATATAATCCACGCTGCGAAAAATGTTAATGACCTTGATTTAAGGACCTGATCTGTATCCCAGAAAGTCGCCGGCATACGCTTTAGCATATCTGAGTGAACCTACCAGATCACTCGTGTAGGTGTTGAACAGAATCAGAGAATTTACTGCCCTCCGCTGTAAACCGTTTTTAGTTTCAAATATGTACTCTGCCACATTTGACAACGAATTTCTTTCCCGCAAGCATATTATAAGTTGCATATAGCAAAGGGTTGTGCATCCCCCGCCTGGTCAACTTGTAAAAAAGTCCCTCTAACCATACGGTATCGAAAGCCTTCTCAAAATTAATCACTGAATGTCGGTAACCAATTTCGAGGCGGCATTAATAGTGTGATACCCCGCCCTGAAACCAAAATGGTTGTTCAGAATGATGTTTGTGTCCTCGAACCACTTCAACTGGGCTCTATTGACAACTTTTTCAAAGACCTTGCTAACATTCGGAAGCAAACTAATCGACCGGAGATTGGCAGGGTTCGTCCTCTCTCTACTCTTTTTTCGGATAGGGTGCACCTCGGCGCTCGGCTACCTTCCAATACGCCGGATAATGTGGATTATTCAGCGCATTGTTTAACAGCGTGGTAAGAATATCTACAGCCCCCCGGGTCAGGTGACGTAATACGACGTTTGGGACCGTATCCACCCCCACCGTTTTTGTATTCTTTAGTGACAGAGAAGATCATCTTTCGGCATTTTGCCCATTAGCGACAACAACATTAGCATAGTTTTCATTATTGGAAACGGTGAATCCGTTAGCCAACGACCTTGCCACGTCGAGTCTGACAAACATCTAAGATTATCAAATTGTCATGAGAAAGCTTCTCAAATTTGCCGTTCGGATTCGGCGTAAATTTCCCCTCCACTTCGCATGAAAGTGGTTGGAGAAGGTAGGTTCAGGCCATGTATGGGCCGTTAAGGACTAATATATATGTGTGTGAACCCATTATTATCAGGATTGTTAACCGTATACACGGCAATTAAACAAGCGCCTAGCAAATCCACTTTCTTATGTGGGTGCTCGACAGCGAAAAAACGGTAGTTTGATGCGGTACTTTCCGGAGTTATTCCAACAGTCAGTACTGTCTGTCTGCTCGCTGTTGTCTGTGAGATTCGGACACAAGGGATATCATTGTGATCCTTTCTCCTGAACAACTTATTTATCTGTAACCTCTGCGCCAATGCGCCCACGATCTGCGTATTTACGTAAGCCGAAAAAGAGGTTCAATGTATTCCTACATAGATACATTTATGCTGTGCGGCACTAGATTTGTGTGACAGTTCTATTGTGTCCGCTTCGCACTCACATCTACTAGATATTTTGATGTTCAATTTAGGGTGCTGCTCTTATTTCATTTTTAGTGGATAGAAACTGGAAAGAGAGCTCCATATATTTGTAACTGTTATGTACTCATTCATATATATATATTGTAAATCTGAAGCCTGGGAACTGGGGAACAAGTTTTTACATTTTTTGACTGCTGTACACGCATAGACACGGATCATTGTACGAGTATGTGAGACTTGTTTTAATACCCTCTGTATTAATAAAATATCTTAAAGACATTAAGCTTGTTTAAATTAAGCGAGATATATATACATACATACATGCATACATACATATGTAACTAATTTCAGAGTTTTCGAATGAAATAACATTTCAATTTAAATGACAATATTTTGATGCTAAATGGAAATAGTTTAACCTCGAGTTTAACTAATTAGTGAAAGTATTCTCAGAAGAATTATCTCAGTTTTATTCATAAGATCCATTATTTTTTCTTTCAAGTGCCTACAGAAACATAAAACATTTGCTGGAAAATCGAAATAACTGAAAGTACTTTACTTATGTCACTTATGCTTTATGCATTCTCATAAAATTACTGCCTAAAATGTTTCCTTTTCTTTCATTCGCCTTTTATTTTTACGAGAAACGGTGCAATGAGACTCTGCGCGCGATCTCGTAGGTTATATTAATAGCTTTATTCATTGAAGAAAAGAAATGCTCTTATGCCAAAAAGATCAAATCTTTTTCCTAACACGAAAGATACAATCTCAAATTTTTCAGAGATTTCCCCTATAATTTACCAATATGTACCTACATACAAATGCCTTGCGTCAAACGTCAAAGTGAGGAATACTAAATAGTCAACTGATCAGAACCAAAACAGGTTTCACTGAAAACTGCAGTTCTAGATTTTAAGAGCAATTCCTTCGATTCCGCGAGAGCCGATTTCTGTCCACTGGTGCTGCCAGCATCACTGGTTACAGCAACTGTTTCACCCAGATTTTGTGCGCGATGATCTCCATCAGCTAGAGATGATTCAGTGGAAGGGCGCGCATAACGTGTGCACTTAGTTCCACCGGCAGGAGTGCTCAAAGCTTTTATCCTTGGTTTATTCCTGTTTGAGCTATTGGAAGGGGAAGTAGTGAGGTAGTGCCGCTCTCAGCGCTTCCGCCTAAAGCTGGTTCAGTTTCTTTGCCCCGCGCGATTGCCGCCTTCCTATGTTTTCTCTCTAAGACAGAAGCCCAACGGTACGTGCCGCTTCTCGAGCCCGTTCAGTTTCCTGAATTTCATCAGCAGAGGTGTTGGTAGCAAGTTTGGTTAGGGCCTCCAGAATTCTTGTTCCGACCGCGGTCGTTAAGACCACGCTGTTGCGAGTGGCACCTGGAGTAGCTATAATCTTAGGTTATTCCTTCATACTTTTGTTTTGGTTTGGTTTAAGTTAGGGCATTCACAGCAAATAAAGCACAGCCTGCAAGAGCGCAGAACGTAGTCTGTGCACATACAAACATGGCTTACATCTATGCTATCATTCAAAAATAGTTGCAAGGTTAAAAGAACCGTGGTTAAAAGGTGCGTACCATGGTGGAACGATAACCTTGAGTCTATTCGAAAGAGGGTGAGAAAGCTTTTTAACGAAGCTAAACGCACCGGCACATGGGAACAATATAAATCCATGCTGACCATATACAACTTAGAGTTGCGCAGATCCAAAAGAGCCTCATGGCGTGTAAACTGTGAGAAGATAGAAAAACTTCCAGAGGTGGCACGCCTCCAAAGGGCCCTGTCAACGGATCAAGAAAAAGGCATGGGATTGTTAATTAAATCAGATGGTTCAATCACACGCGACCGGGAAGAAACGCTGAAAACTTTGCTTCAGGCTCACTTCCCAGGTTCTCACACGATGGTCATTACAGACGACCATATAGCGGAGGTCTCAATTCCAAGAAACCTCAGCAGAATTCATAGTTTATCCGGAACACTTTTTACTCCGGATAAGGTTAAATGGGCAATTAACTCATTTAAACCATTCAAGGCATCAGGTACAGACGGTATTTTTCCAGCCCTCATTCAAAATGGAATAGAATTTTTACTACCATCCATGATTGCCTTATTTAGGTTCAGCTTCAACTGGGGGTATATACCAGTTACCTGGAGGGAGGTAAACGTAGTATTTATACCTAAACCGGGAAACAAGCCGAGAGAATTACCTAAATCATATCGTCCGATAAGCCTGACATCGTTTTTTCTGAAAACAATGGAAAGGATTATTGACATTCAC
This sequence comes from Portevinia maculata, assembly GCA_949715645.1. Lineage (NCBI taxonomy): Eukaryota > Metazoa > Arthropoda > Insecta > Diptera > Syrphidae > Portevinia > Portevinia maculata. Next base: position 102,038,783 of record OX454525.1, read on the forward strand.
ATTAGAGAATGCATATCAAAAAGCATGCCTCTGCACCCTCACCAATATGCGTACCAAAAGGGCAAATCCACGGAAGGCGCTCTGTTAAGACTAACTACAGAGATAAAAAACGCCTACCGTTGCAAAGAGATCGCACTTTGTGCCTTTCTGGACATAGAGGGTGCTTTCGACAACACTGGATATGAATCCATATCAAATGCTTTGTACCATAGAAATATAGATAAACCAACTATTAAATGGATCAAAGCGATGCTGGAAAGTCGCAAAATAACTTCCTCGTCAGGAACGACCTCAGTATCAGTAACAGCCGTAAGGGGCTGCCCACAAGGCGGAGTACTCTCACCCCTTCTGTGGTCATTGGTCATCGATGACCTGCTACACAAGATGAGCAGTTTGGGCTACACCACAATTGGGTACGCCGATGATATTGTCATCATAGTTAGGGGCAAAGACTCAATAGGAGTCACATCAAAAATGAAAAATGCTCTAAAGACAGCCATAGACTGGTGCATTAAGGAAAATCTTTCCATAAATCCCAGTAAAGCCGTCATCGTTCCTTTCACTAAACGAAGGAAATTAGACCTAGGCCTAATCACAATAAACGACACGGTCGTAGAGTATTCCGACGAAGTCAAGTATCTTGGAGTAATCCTGGACAAGAGACTTAACTGGAACTCTCACATAAAAAACAAAATCAGTAAAGCTAATAGAGCTTTATGGGCCTGTCGTCGCCAATATGGTAGAACCTGGGAAATCTCTCCAAAGATCGTCCACTGGATCTACACAGTGATGATAAGACCCATCATAACATACGCCTCCATAGTATGGTGGACAAAATCCACACAAAAGGTCGCAATAGAGAAGCTCAAAAAGGTACAACGGCTTGCGTGCCTTGGTATCTCCGGAGCCATGCGTACCTGTCCAACAGCTGCCATAGAGTCAATAACAGGAATTATACCCCTCCACATATACGTCCAAAAAGTGGCGATCCGCAGTGCAATAAGTCTAATACAGCTAAACGAGATAAGTCTTAATGATCATCCGGAACTTAAGACCCTTCTCGATGAACTGCCAGAACTTAACATGAACTGCGCGGTCACATACCGCATTCAAAAAACACTATGCTTCAACAAACGGTTCTCCACGGAAGTAGGTATTGGGACCCTTGGGACTGGGAATTCTGAGCTAGAGCGAGAGGGAAGATATGAGGTTGGAGCTAGAGCGAGAGGTAAGATCTGACCTTGGAGTGACGCGCCGGCCGCCGGTGGTGGTTGTTAGTTTTTGTTATCAGTTTTGTGTGTTTAGAGTGAATAGCTTGGAGATATTGACTTCCATAGTAATTAAACGGTTGATGCGATAAAGAAACCCCATGGATATTGGAAGCAACGGTGAATAGTGAGTTCAAGATCGTCTTTGTTTATACGACTAAATTGTGTATTGTAGCGATCTTGAGCTCATTTGTTTGTTTAGGACATTGCATTGTATATGGTTTCTTAGTTTGATTAATGTTAGACATTACATGTGTATGGTTTCTTAGTTTGATTATTTAATGTTTTATTTGTTCAGGACAATACATTGTGGGGCGAGATAATATAATATTATCGGCGTCAGATATGGCTCGCTCCCCCTTAAGATTCGCTGACCATATTGCTCTGTGTTACTTTTATCTTACTGACCACATTGTTTGAGAAGAAATTGTGATATTTTCGGAGGTATTTTCATGTATAAAAGGCGAGTGTTGAAGGTACTAAGTAACAGTTTATTTCAAATTAGACATGCAAAGAACATGAATTTCCTTAACCAACTGGGTAAAGTAAAGCCCCTAGAGGGTCTGAAAATGGTAGAATTGGGGAAACGGAGTCGTATCTTGAAGGCGATGCGGTGTCAGACCAAGTATGGACCAAAGATCCTGGTAGAGCTGGAGGCGAAAAAGGTATTTTTGCCTCTCAGATTCAACGCAATGGAGGAGGACACCATTACCCAACTCCCCTTATATGAGATGGAAGTCATCAAAGCGGTTGGAAATTCCTTTGAGTTGGCGTTCCATCCTGTTGCAGAGGAAGACGATGAGGTGCAAGTTCCCTACTCACAACCATTTTTATAAAATAAAAAATAAATTTAAAAAAAAAAAAAAAAAAAGTGAAACAAAGAAATTAACTGTTCTTTTTCTTTTTTATTGGTTTATTCGACTTTTAAGTGCTTTGAGGTGGTTAAAGATTACCCAACCTTTGTGAAAAGATTCAATTTGCGTGGTCGTAAAATTGAATTCCGGATTAGGGATGTAGCAGACAACTTTGAACCATCTAGCTGGATTCAGAATGCAGTGAAAGGGATATTTAAAAAAGTGACTAACGATTTGGATCCTTCTGATATGGTGGGTATAACATTTACAGGGAAGAATTTCGAACACCATGGTCCTGGTTGGATGAGCTATAGAAAGGCATCCGATTTAAAGTGGAGCGAGGTATGGGATTTAATCACTAAAATTTTCCAAAGCAATTCCGAGGGCTTAAGCACGGATACTTTCCGTATAAATCTTACATCGATAAGGCCTCCTAAAGGACAAGGAAATGATCGAAATAAGAAATACAATTCTTTCGATGAAGAATGCAAAAAGCGGAGGGGAATCATTGTAATAAGAAACAAAGACAACCTATGTTTACCTCGTGCGTTAGTTGTTGCAATTGCCTTTATTGATAAAGACTCAGAATATGCAAAAATTCGGCGCAATATTGGTAAATCTCAAGATCTTCGAACGGCTAATCTAATAATTTTGACCGGTGTTAGTATACCTTCCGAAGGTTGTGGTATTCCAGAGCTTCGCACTTTTCAAAGTTATTTGAAGAATTATAAGATCACAGTCTACGAATATGAGCAAAAAGGACGAAGTATTATATTCGAAGACGATACATATAACAGTGATAAGAGAATAAATTTACTGTTTTACAAAGGTCACTTCAATGTTATAACATCTTTGACAGCGGCATTTGGTTGTGCTTATTTTTGCGAAATTTGTAGTGTACCATTCAATAATAAAACCGATCATAGATGTGTAAAGTCATGCCCTCAATGTCAGCAATCACCTATATGTCCTCAAAATCTATCCGAAATTGTATGTAAAGATTGCAATAGAAGTTTTAGAGGACAGGAATGTTTTGATAACCATAAGGCTTCGGGGTCAACAGGAAACCGAGCAATTTGTGAAACAGTTAAAAAATGTGTTGATTGTCTGAAAACATATAGAAGAGATAGAGAACATACTTGTAATGAATACTATTGTAAAAATTGTAATAAACACGTTTCCCAAGAACACTTGTGTTATATTCGATGCGACACTAGAAGACCAAAATTAGGCAATGTTCTCTATGTGTTTTATGATTTGGAGAGTCGTCAAGAAACGATTATTGCTGAAAAAGTGATAAAAGACTATGCTGTTCCAGTAAAACTTCATGAACCGAATTTATGTGTTTTCCAGCAAAGATGTGACCTTTGTTTGGATGAGAATAATCTACACTTCTGTCAGAAATGTAAATTCAGACTTAATATAAAAAAGGGTCAGAATGTTATATCCGAGTTCTTAGAGCACCTTTTGAACGCCCGAAAAAGTTTCACAAAAGTTATTGTTTTGGCTCATAATGGGCAGGCATATGATCACCAATTTATTTTAAACTATATCTTGCAAAATACAAAATTTCACCCCGAATTGATTATGAGGGGAACTAAAATAATACTCATGGGATTGGGGAATGTGAAATTCATAGACTCATTGAACTATTTTCCCATGGCTCTATCAGTTCTTCCAAAAGCTTTCGATTTACCGCAAGAGTTAAAAAAGGGGTATTTTCCGCATTTCTTTAATACCATCGAAAATGAAAACTATATTGGTCCACTGCCGCCTGCAGAATATTACAATCCGGATGCCATGAAGATAAATGATCGGGATGTATTCTTTAAATGGTATGAAGAAAATAAACAAAGTGAATTTAATATGCAGCGTGACCTTGTTGCATACTGTGAAAGCGATGTACAGATCTTATCTGAAGCATGTATAAAATTCAGAAAATTTTTCCTTGAGCAGTGTAATGTGGAACCGTTTTTGGAAGCTGTGACTATAGCATCAGCATGCAACTTGGTGTACCGTCGTAATTTTCTTAAACCAAACACTATAGGCTTAATACCTAGAAATGGATACAGACAAACTGATAATCAGTCGATCCAGGCAATTAAATGGCTTATTTTGGAAGAAAGGAGACGGAATTGTTACATTCAACATGCAGCTAAGCAGCGAGAAGCGGTAGTATGTGGTGTGAAAGTTGACGGTTTTTGCAAGGAAACCAAAGAGGTGTTTGAGTTCCACGGTTGTTATTATCATGGCCACTCATGTTTGAAAACGTTTCGCGACATGCCTTTAAGCAAAGATCCGTGCGACACGTTAAATCTACGCTATGAAAAAACCATGGCTAAATCTACACGGCTAAGGCAGTTCGGGTACAAGGCAATTGAAATGTGGGCTTGTGAATTCGAGAAACAATTGAGTACTGATGATGTCAAATATTTAAAAACACATCCTTTAATACAACAAAGCCCATTAAATCATCGCGACGCATTTTATGGGGGCCGTACGGGGAACACATATAATTATTATAAATGTAAGGAAGGTGAAAAAATCAAGTACATAGATGTATGCTCCCTATACCCATGGGTTTGCAAATACGGGAAATATCCAGTGGATCACCCTAAAGTTCACACCACCGATTGTTCTCAAATCGACTTAAAAAACACGAATGGGATTATAAAATGTAAAATAATACCTCCAGAGCAATTGTTACATCCGGTATTGCCTATTAAACAAAATAATAAGCTTATGTTTACATTGTGTAGAACATGCAGCAAACAAATGTCTCAAGACGAACGCTGCGCCCATACTGATGATGAAAGAGCTATACACGGAACCTGGATTATTGATGAGGTCTTAAAAGCAAAGGATAAAGGGTATAAGATAGTAGATATTTTCGAAATATGGGAATATTCTATGATTCAATATAATAAAATGGAAAAATCAGATGGCCTTTTCAGTCAAATGATGAATAAATTCATTAAAATGAAACAGGAAGCATCAGGGTGGCCAGATAAATGTGCTACAATGGAAGAGAAAAAGAAATATGTAGCTGACTTTTTGAGTAATGAAGATGTTAAACTCGATTTTGCACAAATTCGTGATAACCCTGGGAAGAGATCTTTTGCTAAGCTCATACTTAATTCATTTTGGGGTAAATTTGGACAAAGAGAAAATCAATCGAAAACATGTATAATTAATAGTCCATCAGAATTATTCCAAATGCTTACAAATCCAACTATTGAAGTCTGTCACATTCTACCTATAAATGAGGAAAATGTTATAGTAAGTTGGTTGTATAAAGAAGAAGAAGCGGAGACCTTATCAACTGTTAATGTGTGTATTGCAGCTTATACTACCACACAAGCTCGTCTGAAATTGTATAGTTACCTGGAAATATTAGGAGCTAGAGTCTTGTACTACGACACCGATTCTGTAATCTATGTAAGTCGTGAAGGAGAACCTGATCCACAGACTGGTGAATTTATAGGGGATATGACTGACGAGTTACAATGCTATGGGTATGGAAGTTATATTACTGAATTCGTAAGTGGAGGCCCCAAAAATTATTCCTACAAAGTCTTTAGTACAAAAGATGGCACTGAAAAAATCGTGTGTAAAGTAAAAGGAATCAATTTGAATTATTCAGCATCGAAGAAAGTAAATTTTGAGACAATCAAAGAAGCTGTACTTAATGCTGCGAATGCCGATGATATCCAAATTTTATCAAATAATATTCGCCGGACACGAGAGCACGAGGTCATAACAATTGCTGAAACAAAAACATACAAACCCAGGTCAGAAAAACGTAGATTTCTCGAAGACAATAGTTCCCTTCCATATGGTTATAAAAGACGTAAATAAAGAAAAAACATTTGTATTTAAAAAAGAAGAAATTGGTTTTTATTTAATTTCCAGATAAGAATTTGTCCAATAGGTATACATTTTGTAGGGCACAGCATTTGCTATGGAGCGAACATTTTATTTCACAAGGATAGAGTCGCTTCAATTCGTTGAAATTAGGACAGCCAACTTCTTCGATATTCATCACTTCAACATTTTCATCGCAAAGTAACTCCTTTATCCATTGAACTTTTTCAACTCCTTTGACGTACAAAATTGTATTTTTTATTTTCACGCGAAGGTATTTCCGAACTTTCTTAAATTCGGTGAAACCTCCATCCCAAACTAGGCCATGATGATTTTGGTAAAGCCATTGAACTTGTCTTCTTAATGCAGATGATAATTGGTCAGAGTTGAATGGTGGTTTGATGATGAAATGATGATGATGGCCATTGTGTAGTATTGCTATTTCTTTAGCGATAAACTTATTATTAGGTCCTTTGAAACCTTGTACGTCAAGTATAAAATACATGGTTTATGCATGAGTGTCTTTTCCCCACAAGAGTTAACTTTGAACTAAGAAATTAGATTTCTCGCGAAACTATTTGACTGAGTGGATTATAATTTACGAGGCGATCGTGTAACATTAAACAGTAGGCTGACGTATTTGCTGGGATTGGTTTTGTTCCTGTTGTTTTGAATTCAATGCGAATATCAACTGGACCATTTTTGATTATTTCACTCTGATGTCTGCAATCTATAACGAAAATTGTCGCTTGAGATTTAAATGTATCTCTTGGTAAGAGTGGTTCAGCAACTAGTCGGTTGTAGTAGGTTTTTTGAAAGTCGCAGTACATATTGTATAGTAAACTGTAATTATTTTTATCAAAGGATAAATTTAAATCTTCACAGGGGTAAGCGTCAGAATTTAAGTATGCCTTCACGTTTGTAATATCACAATGATCAAAATAAGTTGGATTTCCTTTTAGTAGATTACGTTTGTTAGTTTGCAATGCAAGGAGAATGTAGCGTGGCTTCTCCATTTGTGAGGTTGTCTTCACATTCCAAATATGATGATTGGTGCTGGGCAAAGTAGGATATTCATACAGATCCCAGTTACGAAAGGCAAGCTTCATAGTTTGACCATTATTAATAGGTTTGTAAAGTTTTAATTTGTAAGAATCAGACAGTGTAATATGAGGAATTTTCCATTGTATTTTAAGTAATTTTATCTTTGCTTTTTCATCATCGTCAGCAATTAATGAATTATCATCTGTGCGTGACCGTGTTAGAATCAAATCATGGCGTCCATTGGGTATTACTCTCTTATAGTCTTCAGCAAAACCCAGTAATTTATTTAGAGGTATACAAAAATTAAAGTAGAAACTATCCAGATTAATTGAAGAGTTGGGCGACCAAGATGCATTCAATAGCATATCGCTTTCGTTTTTGTTTAAAGAAATGTAGTTTTTAATAGTTGATGTTATGCCAACATTACGATTGCTATCAATTTCCACGCCATTTAATTCATAACGTATTTCGTCAAATAAGAAAGCTATTCCGTTGTTTACAAGTTTTGTTTTCGTAACTGCCGATCCATCAGATTTCGATACAGTACCTTCAATATAAATGTAACTTTCTGAAGGCAAAATATTAAGATTTTGATGTTGGACACAAATTTGTATAATGTCATTTTTCTCAAAGTTATTCAGATATGGTGAATAGGTGTGATAATTCAGTTTTGAGATACTCTCCTCAAACTTTGGTTCTTCGAAAATATTCAGCATGTTGTTAGGATTGATTTAATGTTTTAATTTATATCCCAGTGACAATAGAAATTGTTGATTTTCTATAGTAAGTTTTGATGTTCTCTTATCAGAAGATGATAGTATATTGCTAGAGTTAGTAGTGTTACCTGCTCTTTTATAACTTGAGGGGTAATTATATACTATCATTATTGTGGTTTCAAATGCAAGCGAATTGTTATGATTTCGTTTCGAAAGTTTATACGATTTCCGTCCTGATCCAAGAGATTCAATGTTATAGAACTTATCCTCTTAGCGTTCACTGGCAAATAGATGGCATTGTGTGGAACTTCAACTATTTTATATCCTGGACTAACGTTGACTGAAAATTCATGTAGTATATGAGCAGGTTGACTATTGATATATGTTTCGTCAATTAAATTACATTCAACTCGTACAATATTCACTCTATTGATATTAACATACTGGTCAGATACATGCAGAATATTAGGAGCTAGTTTCTTCTTACTGAATCCTAAAAGAGAACCAATAGATCGGTCTTGTGTAAAATCGATTTCCACATTGCTGTACAGTTCACATTTCAAAGTATTATTATTGGCTTTTAATTTGATTATAACTTTTTCAACGCTATTCTCATTGTGTGTGTTCAGAACCTTTTGAATTATTTTATTAATATCCTCAATTTCATAAGAGCCCTCTGTAAATTCAGTCTTGATTTCTCCATTACCACCACCACCACCACCATCACCACAATGAAATAAATTATTTAATTTATCCACATTAGGTATAGAATTATAGGTCTGCAGATCAACTAAGCCACATACATAATCAGAATTTAGGACAATTGGAGGAAAGTACTCTGCAGTGAGAGTAGATTGGTTTCCGCTTAAAGTGAGTGTTAACGACATAACTATTGGAATAGAAATGAAACACAATATATTGATTTTACTCTATTTATTTATATTTTGCTCAATTAGAAACTTTAAACATAGATGACCACATATAAATGTATTGAAATTTTGACAGCTGTTATAATTATAGTGAATATTTTCACCTAAATATCGTACAACCTCTATGGGTGGTCTTAAGTTACCAAAACTATCGAAATATTTGACAATATTTTTATTCTTAATGTATGCTACCCAATGTGTCCCTGGCCCACTCTCATTGTCTAAATTAATTACACCACATTCCTTGTTATCAGATCTTACTGGTAATTTATCACTCATGTAAACACCCCTGAAGCATGGTATATTCAATTTTCCAAATTTCATAATATCAATATTGGTGAGTGGACGATTAGGTAGCGAATTTAAAAGTTTTTTTTGAATCGTATGGTTTAAGGAAAAGTCCAAATCCTTTTTTATATGGCTGTAGATAAAGTCCACTACCATGCTTAATTTTAATTCCTTCCATAGTCTGATTGTGACGTTTATTCTCTTCCAATTGTTTCTTGGCTACCTTTGATTCATTTATAGCTTTAACTACGCCCGCAGCTCCTCCAACTACTGATCCAATAGCCGATAGCCCAGCTAAAATAGGTAACAATGGTAAGAAACCACCAATTTTCGGTAGAGGTATTACTCGAGGAATTGTAATGCTCTTTCGTTTATTTTTAATGATCTTTTTAGCTGCTTGTAGAGCAGTTGTTGCAATTATGTTAGGATCTTCGTTTCTAGTGTCTCGAATAGCATTTCTAGCCTCCATAATGGCTTTTTTAAATAAATTATACTTTTTGCGTGGGTTTCTTTTCCTTCTCTTGGCTTTGCTGCAACCCATACCAAGTTTCGTTTTAGCTTTCATCATATTCGTTACTAATATACTATTTATTTTCTCTGCTATCGATGAGTCTTTTGCCTTTACTCTCTGCCAGGCCTTTTCAGTTAAAATTTTGTCTGCAATATGTCGTTCAGGTAGATTTTTATTGTTAGCATATGCAATATCGTGTTCGCGACAAGCTTCATCCAACTGATTAACTCCCCTATCTCCTCTAGCAAGGCGTTCTTTCAATTTAGTCCCTGGCCCACAGAAGTTATATGAGGGAAGATGTAATTCAATTGGTAATTTTTCGATTAAGGAATTCACTAATCCGTACCCTTTGAATGTATCTTTCCAACTGTTGGCTTTCACACTATAATTTATCATTTTATACGACTTTCTTGTTGTATATGTTGAACAATTATGAATTTCTCAACTATAAAACATGATCTTTTATATTGATTAGTTTCATTCAATAGCAGAATGAGGTTCATAAAACAACAACAACGAGATTTTATTAAAGTTAAGAACTTTGATAGTAAAATTAAAGTACGCAGGAAACATGGAGCAATATTTCCTAATAGTATTAGAGGAATAATTGTGGGTCCATCAAATTGTGGAAAAACCAATGTCATGTTGAGCATTCTCCTCGATCCAAATGGTTTAAAATTTGAAAATCTCTACATATACTCAAAGTCTCTGCATCAACCAAAGTATGCATACCTGAGAAAGCTAATAGAGTCCATCACGGGTATGGGATATAATGAGTTTTCAAATAATTGTGAAATTATTACGCCTTCTGAAGCAAATCGAAACTCAGTTTTTATATTCGATGATGTGGCTTGTGATAAGCAAAACAATATTCGAGAATATTTCTGCATGGGTCGACATAATGACGTGGATAGTTTCTACTTGTGTCAATCTTATACACATATACCAAAACACTTGATTCGAGACAATGCAAACTATTTAGTTATTTTTAAGCAAGACGAACTTAACCTGAAGCATATATACAACGATCATGTCAACTCTGACATGACATTCAATCAATTCAAGGAATTGTGTAAAAAATGCTGTAAAGATACATATGGGTTTTTGGTTATTAATAAAGATTTTAGATTGAATAAAGGCCGATATAATAATTCATTTAAAGAAACTGTATCTATATAAATCTATTCAGTCATAAATCAGCGGTTTAAATGATTACATACGATTAGAGCATTCGTCCCTGTATTCGACAATTATGGATGTTGATGAAAATTTACTTAAAGATTTAGTAAAAACTAAAAAAGCTTTAAAGAGAAAATATATGTTTCTTCAGTATGGAAAAACTACGAAGGATGCGGAACTTGAGACTACTTTTAAACCAATAGTTGAACCCTTAAAAGAAATCGTGAAAAATGTCAAAAGTGCTCATACTCAAAATGATACTGCTGCTGCAGATATTGCTTACAATAATATAGATATGAAAATAAAGAATCAACAACTACTACGACGACGTTTACAATACCCAGAAGAAGAAAAAAAATCCATTTCTAATGCAAGTTTTGACTTCTCATCTCCAGAATCAAATCAGACAACGAACAATGATAATTCATTTAGGACACCCTACGACAATAGCTTTGATCAAAGCACTCCAGTTAATCGATCATCCCCATCAGATTCGAATCGTGACAAAATCTATGGTCCACATTTCGACGTGGAATCAAATTCAACGAAATTAGGTAGATCAAGTTTTGTAATTAACGAACACAAGAATTTCGTCATTGATGATGAAATCTTCCATGGAACGAATGGCCTTTATGAATTAATATTTCGAAAAAACCCTAGAAAAGATCGATATACCAATGAAGACTTGGATCAATATCTAAAGATATTACAAAAAACAAAAGCACACTTGAAAAACTATGATAGTAACTTACAGGTTAAAGGCAACAGAGGTTATAAGTATAAACATATAATCCAACCTTTACTTCAGCACCTAACGCAGAGAGTCATAAAGAAAATTGGAAAAGCATACAATAGTAATTCAACTGATATGAGTTATTCAAATAAACCCGTCGAATATGTGTATTGGGATAACCCCAATGAACTCGTCAATAGATTAAGGCTTTTAATTGCATCTCAAAGAGCCGGCAATAATAATCTTCAAAATGAGGTTAACTCAATTGTAGAAGAATTACGTGAATCAGATATCATACACTAATAATCAATTCAATCCATTAAAAGCAAGCAAATCAGTATGGCCTCACACCTGAACCGACCGGATAGGAACCGACCGGATAGAAATCGCCCTGCATGGATTTAACCTCAACACTTGGTTCAGGAATTGGCCTATATAAAATCAATTCGCGTTGGAAACGAACATTATCTATATATTAGACATCGTTTAGAGAATAATCTTCATTATTAATAAAATGAGTGTTGACAAGTTCGGACGAAGCTCCAACCAATTTCATAGAACAACCGAGAGTTCGCGAGGACCTGCTGGCGTAGGATTTAGACTACTACCTAATGGTGATTTCGATATTCAGGGAAAATGTCTAAACAATGTTGGAAAACCTGTAAACCCAACACAGGCGGCAAATAAGGAATACGTAGATAGCAACATAGATGTTCAAGATAAAAACATGCTAAATCATCGACGGTATGTAGACAACAATTTCAACGCACTCATGGGGACTATAAATGATGAGGCACTGAAGCTACAAATCATCGAAGATAAACTGGGAAAAATGGGTGCGGATTTGCGGTCATACACCGATGAGCAAAATTTGAAGACTCTTGAATTATTAAACAAAATTAGAAAGTATATGTTGGATATTTTCGAGAAGTATAAAAATATTGGTGAACCTATTAGAGAGGCAACAACTAGTTTTTCACCAATTTAGTACGCATTCGGAATTCGATTTGAAATCATGTCTGCAGTAAATACGTCTACGATCTTCGATGAGATGTTAACATTTCTAAAAACAAATAACCAAACTCTTCTTGAGGAACATTTCAATGAAATTATTGATTGCATTAGTTTTCTGAGGAACTTTGAAAACGTATCTTCCACCACCTCTGTTCATGGGTGTCATTTTATAAATTGCCCCTGGTCTGCAAATCTCTGTCAAGAAGGACCAGATACTTGCGCATGCTATATGGTTGAAAGCAGATTGATTAGAATTAAGAAATTGATGTTACTTTATCGACGATTGGTCAAATAAAATATCTAATAAAATACAAAACCTCTCCTTGTTTCTATTCACTCGTTTTTAGGATGAGTAAAAGAAAAGTTGTTGGTGAGCTGCACAAGCCAGCCCGAAGGAATTTCACCAGACGAAGAGTTATTATTAAGGGTTTTGATGATCTATGGCAAGCAGACTTGGTTGAAATGATACCATACAGTGATGAGAATGAGGGGTTCAACTATTTACTAACCGTAATTGATACTTTTTCAAAGTATGCTTGGGTCGTTCCTTTGAAACATAAGACTGCATCAGCTACAACACAAGCTATGAGAACAATTTTTACCAATTCAAATCGAGCACCTAAAAATTTGCAAACCGACGATGGTAAAGAATTCTTCAACAAGGCCTTCCAAAATTTGATGAATACCTACAAAATTAATCACTACTCAACGTACAGTACATTAAAAGCATCAATTGTTGAACGCTTTAACCGCACCCTTAAGGAGAAAATGTGGAAAGAATTCAGTTTCAATGGGAACTACAAATGGCTACCCATTTATAAGGATTTGCTGCATGCATATAATCACTCGGTACATAGAACAATAAAAAAACGTCCCGTTGATATAAATAAAAACAATGTCAAAGAATTACTATCAGGAGTTTATAAACGAATAAAAATTGCTGAGAAGGGAAAATACGAAGTTGGCAATAACGTTCGAATAAGCAAGTTTAAACATGCTTTCGAAAAAGGATACACACCAAACTGGACAACTGAAATATTCAAAATAAGAAAAGTTCAGATAACAAACCCTATTACATATCTAATTGAAGATTTTCAAGGTCAGCCTATTAGAGGGAGTTTCTATGCACACGAATTACAAAAGACGAATTTTCCCAACATATTTCTCGTGGAAAAGATTCTTGCAACAAAAGACGAAAAAGTATATGTCAAATGGTTGGGTTTCCCATCCACTAACAATTCATGGATTAATAAAAAACAATTAATTTAATGGTTTTTTTTTTTTTTTTTTTTATTTTATGAAATGGTCATTATATATGCTTGTTTCATCGATTTGAGATTCACTAGTTCCATGTTGGGCTCATGCCTCAATTCCTGATTTGTAAAGAACTCGATTTCACCATTACTTAAAATCCTTTCCTGTTCATATTCTCGATACTCGAAGCATGAAATACTCAAAGATCGTAGCTTATAATTGCTATCATATGTGCAGCGAATAGCTAATTCCTTGTTGTCATCGAGTATTTCTTATTTCGATCATTTCCTTGTCCTTTAGGAGGCCTTATCGATGTAAGATTTATACGGAAAGTATCCGTGCTTAAGCCCTCGGAATTGCTTTGGAAAATTTTAGTGATTAAATCCCATACCTCGCTCCACTTTAAATCGGATGCCTTTCTATAGCTCATCCAACCAGGACCATGGTGTTCGAAATTCTTCCCTGTAAATGTTATACCCACCATATCAGAAGGATCCAAATCGTTAGTCACTTTTTTAAATATCCCTTTCACTGCATTCTGAATCCAGATAGATGGTTCAAAGTTGTCTGCTACATCCCTAATCCGGAATTCAATTTTACGACCACGCAAATTGAATCTTTTCACAAAGGTTGGGTAATCTTTAACCACCTCAAAGCACTTAAAAGTCGAATAAACCTATAAAAAAGAAAAAGAACAGTTAATTTCTTTGTTTCACTTTTTTTTTTTTTTTTTTTTTTAATTTATTTTTTATTTTATAAAAATGGTTGTGAGTAGGGAACTTGCACCTCATCGTCTTCCTCTGCAACAGGATGGAACGCCAACTCAAAGGAATTTCCAACCGCTTTGATGACTTCCATCTCATATAAGGGGAGTTGGGTAATGGTGTCCTCCTCCATTGCGTTGAATCTGAGAGGCAAAAATACCTTTTTCGCCTCCAGCTCTACCAGGATCCTTGGTCCATACTTGGTCTGACACCGCATCGCCTTCAAGATACGACTCCGTTTCCCCAATTCTACCATTTTCAGACCCTCTAGGGGCTTTACTTTACCCAGTTGGTTAAGGAAATTCATGTTCTTTGCATGTCTAATTTGAAATAAACTGTTACTTAGTACCTTCAACACTCGCCTTTTATACATGAAAATACCTCCGAAAATATCACAATTTCTTCTCAAACAATGTGGTCAGTAAGATAAAAGTAACACAGAGCAATATGGTCAGCGAATCTTAAGGGGGAGCGAGCCATATCTGACGCCGATAATATTATATTATCTCGCCCCACAATGTATTGTCCTGAACAAATAAAACATTAAATAATCAAACTAAGAAACCATACACATGTAATGTCTAACATTAATCAAACTAAGAAACCATATACAATGCAATGTCCTAAACAAACAAATGAGCTCAAGATCGCTACAATACACAATTTAGTCGTATAAACAAAGACGATCTTGAACTCACTATTCACCGTTGCTTCCAATATCCATGGGGTTTCTTTATCGCATCAACCGTTTAATTACTATGGAAGTCAATATCTCCAAGCTATTCACTCTAAACACACAAAACTGATAACAAAAACTAACAACCACCACCGGCGGCCGGCGCGTCACTCCAAGGTCAGATCTTACCTCTCGCTCTAGCTCCAACCTCATATCTTCCCTCTCGCTCTAGCTCAGAATTCCCAGTCCCAAGGGTCCCAATACCTACTCACGGAGATACCCAAAAGAGAAGCATGGGTTAGCAATAACCCACCAAACAGCCATAACGGCATAAAGTGGTATACGGATGGTTCTAAAATGGAAACGGGGGTAGGAGCGGGAATATACGGACCACACAAACGCTTTACGATACCCATGGGAAAAAGTCCCAGCGTATTTCAAGCGGAGCTCCACGCCATTCAAGAATGCGCCAGCCACATTATCTTATCTGGCATAAAAGGTGCAACCATCCATATTTTCACGGACAGTCAAGCAGCTATAAACGCCCTTAGCTCGTATACCATTGACTCCAAATCAGTCATGTACTGCTTCAATACCCTACAATTACTCGGAGCAAGAAACAAGACCAAATTATGGTGGGTTCCGGGTCATGTCGGGGTAGAAGGTAACGAAAAGGCCGACGAACTGGCCAGAAAAGGTTCAGAAACACCTTTCATAGGTCCCGAACCTTTCTGCTGCACCTCTAGATCAGCAGCAACGGCAGCAATTAAAAGCTGGGAACATAGAAAATGTATCTATCATTGGGATAACATCCCAGGTCTAAGGCAGGCCAAACGAGCCATTCGGCCCTTCAATCATAATGCCAGCAAATGTCTAAACCTAAGCAGGCATGATATCAAAAACCTAGTAGGTTACCTTACTGGTCACCACGGTTTAAGATATCATCTACACAAAATGAGAATAGCAGATTCTCCTGAGTGCCGACTCTGTCTTGAAGAGGACGAGTCATGCCCAGCCCTTAATGAAATTAGAAAGAAGATCTTTCTCAGGGAACAATTGAGCCCCGAGGACATAAAGAATTCTTCTACTGGTAAAATTGTCCGCTTTACACGGAAAGTGGAAATTTTACTAGTTTAAAATTTTTCTGGCCCATACGGTACAAAAGATCTTTTAGGTCGAAGTGCCCCCCCTTTTATAAATCGCCTTGGCGAGCCAGAATTAAAAAAAAAAAAAAAAAAAAAAAACATCTATGCTATTACCCAAACTATCTAAATAAAAATTCAAGAATATAAACAGTCACAAGCGTCTTAAAAATGTTCCATTCAGAATCGGCGTTTATTTGTGGGTTGGAGAAGGGAGGTTTTAGGCTCGGTATAAAGGCGCAACTATAATAGACATTAGACGGATAAGAACTGAAGCTAATATCATTTATGAACGAACAGTTCCCTTCCGATCTATCAATTGCTTAAGTAACCCATAATAAAAGTACTGCCTGTAATTTCCCATACAAAAAGTTGGTTGTCCAATTCTCTATCAGCATAACAAAATAAAAAAGAAACAAATGTTAGAGCCAACGACTTGAATTAGCAAGAAGACACATCAGTTGGATTAGAAAATTGCACATGGCCGTGTTTTCGATGAAAATAATATTGATTGACATGCCCCATGAATTTGTGGCAGGATATATTCATCTAAAAACTGTTGGATACCCAATCTAATTCTAACCCCCCTAAAACGGGGTTGTGGCAAACATCGAAGTATGGGTGAATTGTTAAGAAGGATGTTGTCTACATAATTTTGTTATACACGTTTACGCATTTTAAAGGATTTTGTCGATTAACAATGTTTTTGGTAAGAAGCCCCCCTGAAAAAAAGGCTCGACAAAAAGAATGACTTAATCTACATTCCTTGCGAAGAATAGGATTTTTAATTTCATTGGTTTCTTCAATAACGTTTTATTAAATAGTGGGCTTGTCAGATGGATTTTAAAAATATTTGCACTTGATCATTTTGGTTCCCTAGAGAGTATATGTTCCAAATTTCAGCTTCCTAGCTTGAATTTTAGGGCCTTTAAATTGAGGAAGGACGGACGGACATGGCTAGATCGTCACAACTTTCGTGCTGATAACAAATATAGTAACTTTTTGGGGTTTACGAGCAATATCAATGTATGTTACTTACTATGAGTCAAAATTATAATACCGCTACAAAAGGGTACAGAGACGATACAATAAGAGGGCGCTGTGATGATATAGAGAGCAAAACTCGAAAATGACGCAGCAAACATTAAGTCCTTTCTAGAAATAGTTTCCGACATTTTTCAGATCGTTTGAAGAACAACGATGGCCTTTCCGGCAGGATAATGATTAACACCGCCATTACAACAAAATCCTGGATTCAGTGCCAACATTTGGAATTATTAACATTTCCGTCATATTTGCCTAACCGGAACATCATGTTGATGGGGATGTCTATCAAGGAAAATCCGAGAGTATCAATGTTCGTGAGTTCAATTAGCCGTTCGGATTCGGCTTAAAATTGCAGGTCCCTGTATGGGCCGTTATTGCCCAATATTTATTTTTATTTTATTTTTAAAATTTGATTACATAATTTTGGAATTCTTTTTAAGTACGGGATTATCAGTCAATGAGATTTGTCAAAGATTTGTAACAAAATATTACAAACTACTTCTTAAAAATTAATGTCGTTTTCCATTGCTTCCAGTCAAGAACTCACTCTTCCTGTATGTACTCTAATGCAACATCAAAATCGTCTTCTGCGCAATTGTGCATGGGTTGGTGAAACCTGAACAGAGACAATAATAAAAAAAAATGTTCATTTTAGCTTTGACTAGTAGTCCGACCCGATGTTATGTTTATATGAGTAAATTCGAGTGTCTTCTGAAATAGGATCGGAAAAACCCTCCAAAAAGAATGCTCCGAGTGCTCCAATGGAACACAATGCGAGCGCTTTTTCTCTCCGGAAAACAAAAAAAGTACTCCTTTTTGCCCAATGAAAAACAACATTAGAAAAATATTATGAAAGTTTAAGGATTATCATGTCGTATTTCTTTGATGAAAAGACGTACCTACAGAATTTTACGAGTTCGTAATTTCATAATAACAATATAAAGTTTCTGAACCTCATTTGCGAAATTTTTTACGAATTTGCATAAATTTGTCTGGTTTGTTAGCGTTGACCTACTGTGTAAGAGCAGCCCTATTGCAGGCTATGCATCTACAGACGAACTAGATAGAGCTTGATCGGATTCTGCGTTCTTAGGACACGAACCCTGTTGCAGAGTCAATTGGACTGCTGCTTTAAAACTACTTAAAGATTGGGAACAGTGGGCGCAGAGCCGCAGAGGTTAGTGTGTTGGACTACTAATCTTAAGGTCTCAAGTTCAAATCCCGCCGGGGCCAAGTTACATCTAAAAGTTTTGTCCACTGCCCCACCTCTTGCCCCAAATTTGCTGTCTGGAATCGGCTTTAAATTCTAGGTCCTTTCCACTTTGCACAAGCAAATGGTTAGAGAAGCTAGGTTTTAGGCCCTGATATGTGTCCTACGTTTATAATTGAATTTGTGACTCATCGGGACATAAATCCTGAAAACACTTCGACGATAAAAATTCGGACCTTAGGTCCCGAAGGGGTAGAACATATAACCCGAAATCAATTCAAGTCTTATGGCCCCTTGGAGTGGGTCATAAGTTCCAAAGCAAAGTTCGGGACTTATGTCCCCGCGTCAATTAGTTATTATAATTTATAATCACCCACAATAAGCTGGAATATTCCTTCTTGTAAGTTTTCAACATATGTACATATATTAATGTGAAACATGTTAACCAATCCTTGGCTTGGTCTTTGAAACAGAGTAGAGTTTCATTTCAAATTGCATTTTTTTCCTTCAGCAAAATCCCATAGGTACCAAAAATTTAAGACATATTTTGAGTCACTGCTAACTCCCATGGCAGTAGAGCAAGAAGGAAAAATGCATACCTTTCCTCCCTCAACATTTGTTTATTGTAGTCAACCAATTGTAAAAAACATCGGTTACAAACGTTACTCAAGCGTACGAACCAAGGGTTAACTTACAATTTGTTGGTATCAGGTGCATATTCCACCCTACAGCAGATGCCAATTCATTTGTAATAAAATCGATCAAACATTAAAAATCCCCGCACCTGTGTCGTGCGCTCTGATAGCAATATCAACAAACATTAGGTAGATTTAAAAAAATAAACCCTATCAAGGGTTTTCATTTCCCATTAGATTTTAGTAACAAAAAAAACCTAAATCCAATCTCCATTTCATCAAAGCTATGACTAGAAGGACATTCCTTCAATTAATAATCAATTAAGTCATCTACAAGCTACGAACTTAAAATACTCTTGTCATAATTTTCAAATAAGGACGAAACAAAAATAAAAATGTACTCTTGGCGAATTTAATTTTGTAAATTGCTGCTTACTTAGGTAAGTACATATTCACACTGCTACTTCGTTTTGTCTTTCGTATACCTACATAGAATCAGTAAATAGATGACGTAATCTCAGGTATATCGATTTTTCTCCATTATGCTGAATGCATTTTCCAGTACGATTATCAAGTCCATGCTGTATGTGGAAAGTTATCCTGCAAAGGTTCTGCACAATAAAACCAAGAACCAACCCTGTTTGCCCTGTGGCTGTGTCTATACATGAATTGTACGAGTGTGCAACTTTTCTATATGCTATAATTCCACCATGAAACATACTATCTTTGTATACATAGTATATAAAGGTCTTTCCCCTATGCGGGAGCTATGACTCACTCACCATTCAGACGTAAATCTACTCATCCGTCTGGGTCACACAATTGGGAGTGAGGGTGGTTTTTACTACCCTTTTTCAGCAGAATATGAATGCCGAATTATATTCTACGTCGTCATAGTGTGTTTTTGGTTTATTTCCACAAAACTTCTATCGAAATTGCATAACAACCATTGGTGGGAAATATACTCTTGAATAGTTCTTCGCTCCGAACTCAAACTTAAGATAGTATCTGGGCATAGTCCATAAAATGTTCACCGAACGGGGAAATTTTTTTCTTTCCATAGGTTTCTGATTAAAGCGTATTTAAAGATTTTGAAAGGAAAAAGAGATAAAATGGGAAAACGTGAGTCGGAAAGAAGCAAAAAAACTTTGCATTTTGTTCCTAAAAAAATTACGAAATTGCATAAACTTACGTAGGATGACTTTAAATTTTCAAATGAATTTAGATATCTGAAAGGTCGTTTGATAATAGGGTTGATATGAGTCAACATACGAATGAACAAGTATTGGAGGGTTCCAAAGTTTAGGGAGGAATAATAAACTACGTAGGAAACAATAGAATGTAAATTCATTGATGTATGTACGTTGCCGTGCAGGGACGTGTTAAGAATATCACTGCAGCGCCCCCAAAAAAACAGAGCTCGTCGTAAAAGGCGACTAAGGGGAGAAAACACAACAATGCAACTACTAAGTGCGACCTACAAGGAACACTAGATCAATTTCCCAGCATGATATTAATAAAATATCACAAATAATAGTGAAGAGTCAAAGAATGAAAAGGTTCTCTGGATATAGAAGTTATTATTAAAAATAATTTTAAACAAATCAGCGTAACTAAAATAATGATGAAAAACATTCATTTTAATACAATGTTCTGACCTTATAATAAAAAAAATCAATGAATAATTGAAAAAAAAACTAGTAAATTGAAAAGTACCTACACATCTACGAGTATCTTTGAAAGCACAGCCTGAAAATTATAAGTGCATTAAAGTCTCCAAATATGTTTTTATACCCTATTTTAAGGGTACATATCGTCGCCGAACAGCCAAAACCTCGTATCTACAATTTGTAAGGTTTTCAGGAGACTCAAAAAACTTGCTAAATCCTAAACCATTTGCTTTAAAAATCTGATTTTTTTTATTAAAGTAAAAAAACATTATTTTTATTACAAAATAAATTAAGAAAACAGATTCAAAGGTTAATCTAGACGTAACAAATTAAAGTTATGTGATACGAGGTTAAGTTTCTAAAACGAAACTATTTCCTTTAGTTACGGGCTTTTTAGATAAGTAATAAAAGTTATTGTTCTTATATTTTTCATTTATTTTTGGAATGTTTTGGTGAAGAATAATAACGATTACATCGCAAAATATTGAAAGAATATTTTTACATTTTTTTTAAGGAATCGTAGAAACCATGAAAATCTCTATGAACAACCGATTTTAAAGACTGGAGGTGATCCTATTTATCGCCCTTTATTGCAAGCGATGCTTCGTATAACTTTTCAATAAGTGCAATTGTTCCCCAATTGATTCTCTTCGGCAAAGTGGACCACTGGTCATCGAAGTGGAGCTTGTACTCTATTCCCTCGGAGGAGTACTTTATAGCCCGCAGGTCCGTGACGCAAGGATCACCTTTCTTCAACCCAGGTCTTATTGAAGAATAGTACTTAATTTTTTCAAAATTTTTGAAGAATGTATGATCAACATACTTCACTTTGTAAGGTCCTGCACCTTTTTTTCTAGCTTGTTCTATTATTTGCACGTAGTTTTATGGTGCTTGGATTTCTCTTTTCTTCTTGGCAATCTCCATAGTTGAATGAACGCTATCACATTCCATTTGTGAATGTCCCTTTACTAGGTACTTTTGTTGAATGCTAACATTGTTAGTCATAGAGTAATGGAGTAAAGCATTAGAGAGTAAATTATTTCTATTTTGGGCGCAGCATCCATCGCTATAAAATATTTTTGGCTTACATTTATCTTCCACATTTACTTCATTGTCAAAAAAATCTGCAATGCAAGAAGCAAAACAATTCGCGTCTAATCCTCGCTCACCTTCATGCCAAACATAACAAACAACCTTTTTGTCAGCAAGGCTATAAATGGTGTAATTGTGGCAAGCTAGTTTTTGTTTAAAATATATCGTACCAGCTTGAAGGGATGGAACAAGCTGAACTGCTTGAACATCCATTGTGTAGACGCATATTTACCCACTCAAAGCTTTAGATTTATCCATTGTTTTCTTCTTCCTTGCTCTATCTTTTTGGATTATATGTTGCTCGTATTCTTCACTTAAAGCGTTGCCTTGCTTAAAGCTGAAACAAAGATCGCATTGATCTTTTCGCGGTTGGAAAATATCGATATTAAGAGCTCTCACTGCTCTGATAAAAACTGGTTTGCTACATAATAGTTCGGCGCTTACCTCTTTTTTGTATAATTCATACACTTCAGCGTACGAGTTGAACAAATTCTCAAGATAAAGCTTACTTGTCGATGCTCGACAATAGTGGGACGGCAACTTAGGCAATTTTTCCAGCCAATTTCTTTTGCTGATTTATTTCTTGTTTGAGAACGTACAACTTCGCTGAACGATTCCAAAGCTGTCACTTTTTTTCACCCAGTTATTAACTGACCATTCTCCCAACGAAAGTGTTGAAAGAAACATTTTCTTGCAAACCGGAATAAGAACATCATTTACTTTCAGATGGTAAAAAAGAGACAAGGATCGACGTGATACTTGATTATTTGTTTTTCTTGTTACTGGTCTCTTTTGAACTAAAGTAGCAACATAAGTCTTGCGCTGTGTCCAATTCATTTCCGACCAAAACTTTTCAAATAACACCTGCCTTTGTTCGTCTGATATTTTATGGCACTGCCGCTTCTCCTGAGAGTTTAAACATTTTTTTGAGCTACATCGTTCACTTACTTTTCTAGAGCTCCGCGTTGTATTTTTCCTTCTCTTCGTTCCTTCAAATTCCTGCCCCTCATTCGTAACAGTTGTGCTCTATTCCTTTTCCAGCTGCTTTGATCTGATTGTCCCTTCCGGGCTCTGGTTGTTTTATGCTGATGTGTATGAGCATTTTCCTGGACACTATTAGCCCCTTATGGTTCCACGGCTTCATCGATATTTACATCAAATTGCTCATAAAGCCTTCTAGTTCTTTTACGTGTACTAAACTCATCTAAATCGCTTGGACAGTAACTGGACCCAGAATCTTGAAATGGCTCATATTCTAAGCTGCTCGTAAATGTTCTTGGTTGTGAAGTGATGAAGTGCAATGCTCACCACTTGTTGATACAAGATTGTTATCAGGATCGTCTAAATCGACCAAAGCTGTACTCTCTAGAGGAACTTGATTTGTGAAGGAAACACCATTATCAGATTCTAGAACCGGTTCCTTTATGAGTGAACTTGTATCTACTATGGCCGAACTGTTATCATTAAAACTAGTCTCTAGCTGAGTTGTTGTCTTTTTAGATATCTGCACTGCATATTTCTGTTTTTTCAAAGCTAATTTTAAAAGTAAAGCCCCACAAGTCGCCTTAAACAAAGCAAAACAGTTCGATTACTTACAGATTTTCTTCCTGCAAACACGCTAATACAAGAATGATACTATGTCAGAGGGTAGTGGACAGGGCCGGCCCAACCATATACGCAAGATGTGCAAATGCACAGGGCGCCAAATTCCGGGGCGCATTGCTAGGAGTAAGAAAAATTAATTTTACCATGCGCGGATACTGCCATTTGCATTTAAAACAAAAAACTTGTTCAAATAAGCCCAAAATAGCAACATCCATCACACCTGTGCTGAATTTTTGCACATTAACTCATATCACTTGCAATATTGCAACTTCAAGGAGAATCTAACTCAAAATAGGGCGCTTTCTTTAAATCTTGCACAGGGCGCATGTTTGGCTGGAGCCGGCCCTGGTAGTGGAACAAGTAAGCACACATTGCCTAAAATTCCTATATCCAATTTCATACACCTCACTTTTATTACTATACAGACGTTTTACTTACCATCATTTATTTCTAAACTTTATTAAATTACAGGAGGCACAAACTTACACGAGTTTCAACAAATCAGAGCGTAATCATGACACTTGACTGGTTCAAGAGGTACCGTTAACATAGTTTGCATTGAGATACGAGGTTTTACATTTTCTCAAATGTCACAATATGATACGAGTTTTTTGTATTTGCTTGTCACGGTTTTGTTTTCATTTTGATTCAGATAAGAGTATGTTCATTCGATGCAGAATATAAATCTCATATTTATGGTAACTTTAACTCAAAACCGACAAAAATGCAGATACGAGGTTTTGACTGTTCGCCGACGATATATTAATTTTGACGCTTAGTTTTTTATTGAAAAACCAAAATTTGAGCTAGGGAGCTGAAATTTATAATATAGACTCTCTAGGGGCCCTTTAAGCTCTGGGGTAAATATTTTCAAAATCCGCCCACAATTTTTTTTTTTTTTTTTTGGAAATCCAAATTTTGAGCTAGGGAGCTGAAATTTTTAATATAATACTCTATAGGGGAGCCTTTATGCTCATGTATAAATATTTTCAAAATCCGCCTACTGACACGTCCACAATTTAAAAAAAAAACGTTTTTTTGGAAATCCAAAGTTTGAGCTAGGGAGCTGAAATTTATAATATATACTCTCTACGGGCCCTTTATGCTCATGTGTTAATTTTTTTTAAATCCGCTTACTGACACGCCCACAATTAAATAAAATAATTTTATTGAAAAACCAAAGTTTGAGCTGGGGAGCGTTTTTTTACGAAAGCTTCGTTTTTTTCGAGTAAATCCTTTAAATGTTATATAACAAAATATGTAGAGCGTTCTTAACAATTCAACCATACTTAGACTTTTGTCACGCCCACTTATGAGGGATAGGAATAAGAATATGGTATCCAACAGTTCGCCCAAGCGGACTGTAGCCCGTCCCTATGTTCTTATTTAGTTCTGTCTCTATGTTTAGATATAAATACATTTTGTATCCGACATTCATCTTTTTCGAAGAAGTGAGATTTCGTGAGCGAGTTGATTGTTGCTGTATTTTAACACTGTGAAATATTGCGGTTTTATTAGCTGATGCATTAGATGACAGTTTGTTGTATATATTATTATAAGGAAGTTGCCCTTGTTTCCAGAATAAGCCGCATCAAGAGTCGAAGCCCAAGTAAGAACCATCTTTTCATACTACCAAAATGGGGAATTCGGATAAACACCAACAAATCCGAACTGATAGGCATACGAAAACCAATCACCGGAAGAACCTCAGGCAGGTCAGTCTCTAATTGTCACAACGTTGGCATCAGATTACCAGATGGCTCGACACTCTCAACCAAAAATGATGTCAAATACCTTGGAGTCCATCCGAATGAGATTGTTCCGATTTAACCCTCACTCAAAGGCAGTGCTGAAGAAGGCCACATTGGCATTCCATCGAATCTACCCATTTTTGAAGAAACAAAACGGTCTCAGCAGAAGAACAAAGCTACCGTTATACAAGCAACTGGAAGAGAAGAAGGCACTTCAATGATGAGGAGCTTAGATTTCTAGCAGTCACCAAATACTTGCCACCTGATAGGAGCAATGGCAGGACAATCACAGATGAGGTGTTCCGAAGTGTCTTCGCTCTCCTCGGCGTCGCAGTTAGTAGTGTCGCCATAGGCTAGCATCTTAAGATGCTTGGCAAAAGCAAAATGGCCCATAAGAACGCCAGTATTTCATCCGGAGTCTTTTTGCTGAGAGAGAGCAAGAATGCCGCAGATTTTTTACAGACGTGCGGTGTCTTACAATACGGCTTCAGAGGTTCACACAGTAAGTTGGATAGGATTTTATTTGTAACATTTAGCAGGGATTTTTGATTTTCTTTTTTGTCGGGGTGCGAGACTTTCTACACTGGAGCACTCAGACTCAACACTGGTCCGTTGAACTGTCAGGAAGACACACCACTTTTACTGACATTTTCTCATTTTTTCTAAGAAAATCGGGCAGGAGCTTCAGTGATGAGGTTAACGGCACTCACCGCATCACAACCCAACATCTGCCACCTGATATAGCAGGGATATGCTTCGATAGTTCTTGCAAGACATAAGATCGACGATATGGAAGGGGCATATGAAGCTTAGGCAAGAGTACGATAGCTTTATCGTCGCAAAAAAATAACGATAGAGGGACAAGATAAAAACTTTTTTCAATACGGGAAGAGGGGTCTATTTCCCCCTCTTAAGGCACACGAGACACTTTTCTAAAAATTGAGTTAAAATTATATAAATGACTTAAAAATATGTAATATTGAAGAACAGATTTCTGACTTTCAAAGAAGTTATAGTATTTCGTTGTTCGTATTGCCGTTGTTTTTTTATATATATTATATATATTATTTAAATCAATTTTTAGAAAAATGCCCCTCCCATATAAGCGGGGGAAACTAGACTAGACTGCTGCTATTTTATTCCTCTACATGAATCCATTATCATTTTGCAGCGCCAAACTTCCGTACCTACTCTCCGGAGCTTATATAGTATAGTTACCGGGAATGCTTTCACCCATACTTGGTTAGTGATTTGGTGCATGCCCCTTACTAAAACAATACCTCCGTATTTGAAGAGCTGCACTGGTAAGCCATCAAAGCCGCTGGTCTTGTTGTTCTTTACATTTTTTTACGGCTATGCCAACCTTTTCAATACTGGGTGGTGGAACTGGTTCTTCATTGTATTGTATTGTGTGTAACTAAACACTATGCTGTAAACAAAGAGACTCTTCATAAATATGGCCTTACTTTGCGTTTTATCGTTTTTCTGCAAATTCCGCTGGGATGTGGATTCCAATATTGTAGGGATCCTCCGAAGTATGATGCCATTTCGATGAGGAAAATGATTATATTACCATTGGATATGTTTATCCTGAAATCGATTTGAGTAGTCACTACTGCTAAATCAATGAATGCAGAAATTGTCGACGTACATTGGTTGCGTTCATTGCACTCATATTATGTAACTCCTTTTCGTAAATTGTATATAATGTCAATGTTGCAATGGCTGACATGATGTTAGAAAAAAGCTAGTAGCTATCGCTTGGGTATTTTCTTGCATAAAAGTGTATATCATAAATTGTTTTCAACAGCTGTGCATGCCGTCCATATGAGCAGACGAAAATAGCAGTCATTTTCCGGCACATGAAGTGGTCATACAAATGAAAACATGGCACATAGTTTAATCTCACCTTTACTTATGTACATATGTCTTGTTTTGTTCAGTTAATGGATATTTATTATTAAAGGGACATTGGTTGACAAGATTCAGATGAATTGTGAATATGACCAAAGCTATGCCCACTTGGCATTATGTCTAATCAAAGCTTTACAAAAGATTAACAAATACATAAGCATTCCATTTTCCAAATAAATTTTTTTGCAATATTTTATATATTGCAACATTTACAATCCTACAGTTCTTGACTTCATTCATAAGTGAGGTAAACTTTTGTATTAAATTTAATATTTTAGTTGAAACGTTTTGGTTTTGCCTTTGCAAAAAAATCTTGATGTGGAATTGCACCCAGTAACTGCATGAAAAGCAGCTAATGCACGTCATAAATTCGAGCCGAAATCTACTGCTAAGGCAGTACTGAGGCTTGCACTTATGGAAGTAGCAATTATCATCCAAATTTCAAAATTTCAGTGTCTGATGCTTTAACAATGATAATCGAATGTTCAGCACAATAACCAATATGATGCATTACCCTTGTATCCGTCTCCTCCTGGTGATACAAGAATTTTCATTGGTTTTAATAACGCGATTATTACCTTACGAACGATATGAAAAGCAACGCTCATAAACCGTTACATTTTTTTTATTTTTTGGATTATTGCTGCCATCCAAAACTTTTCGCGGTGATCTGCCAAGAATTTGACAATAGCTTCCTTATATTTGTGATTTGTTAAGCTTTTTCTAAATTGGTTAGCAGTCGATTGTTGTGCTGCGACAACAAAGTACGGAGAGTCTTGCTCTTGCCAACTACAACGCTCACAGTCCTTAATAGAAAGAGTCAAATATAGTAGCGCATATTTTCTTTAAGATCATTTCAGCGATTTTACCAAAAGTGGTCCCAAAAGATGAAGAAAAACATAGGGAAGGGCTACAGTCCGCTTGGGCGAACTGTTGGATACCCTATTCTTATTCCTATCCCTCATAAGTGGGCGTTACAAAAGTCTAAGTATGGTTGAATTGTTAAGAACGCTCTACATATTTTGTTATATAACATTTAAAGGATTTTATCAAAATAAACGCTCCCTAGCTCAAACTTAGGTGTTTCAATAAAATTGTTTTATTTAATTGTGGGCGTGTCAGTAGGCGGATTTAAAAAAAAAATAACACATGAGAATAAAGGGCCCCTAGAGAGTATATATTATAAATTTCAGTTCCCTAGCTCAAACTTTGAATTTTCAAAACAAAAAAAAAACAAAAAAAATTGTGGGCGTGTCAGTGGGCGGATTTTAAAAATATTTACACATGAGCATAAAGGGCCCATAGAGAGTATATATTATAAATTTCAGCTCCCTAGCTGAAACTTTGGATTTTCAAAAATTAATATACCCTTAGAATAGGGTAAAAAGAAATTATTTTATTTATTTGTGGGCGTGTCAGTGGGCGGATTTTGAAAATTTTTTATCCCGAGCAGTTTTAGGAGTCATAGATCATATATAAAAAAATTTCAGCTTTATAGCTCAAAATTCGATTTTTTCCAAAATTTGGTTTTTTTGAGTTTGTGGGCGTGTCTGTGGGCGGATTTCAAAAATTCGTAAACTTGATTATTTCGGGACCCTAGAGAGTATATGGTTAAAATTTCAGCTCTCTAGGTCCAGTTTAAAGGCCTAATTTTTGGCTACAGACGGACGGACGGACGGACATGGCTAGATCGACATTACTATCGATGCTGATCATAAATATAGTAACTTTTAGGGGTCTACGGACAATATTAAGGTATGTTACAAACTATGCGTCAAAATTAATATACCCTTAGAATAGGGTATAATAAAAACCATCTCACGATCTCAATCAGGCTTTGATGCTTCAATAAAAACGGATTTATCAGTCCTTTACCTCTCTCCTGTGGGTCACAGAGAGCCGGTGATGCAGGGCCATAGGATAAAAAAGACAAAGTTCCAAATTATTATATTTTCCGGCGCAATCGCTAAAAGGCGACCAAAAATATCGCTTTCCGTTTTAATTAAGGCTTGCTTAAAGAATCCGATGTAAAACCAAATGCTTCACATTCATGAAATTACGCTTTTGGTGTCGGCCTATTTCATTTACATTTAAAAGGAAATCAGTTGACCTGCAAGAGACTGCCCTGTCTGTTGCAATATTATGCAATTCATTTTTGATGATATTTGTGTCGAACGGATTCATGTTTCGTTTGATTATGTTGGCAATGGTATCAAGAGCTTTCCCGTCTTTGTCAATTCATCTTTACCATTAACTTGAATGTCCTTTGTAAATGCGCTATGATTTTTTTTTTATTATACCATGACTGGGAGCCCAGCATTGCCCAGCATATATTGAATTGGTAAAGTGACTTATACCAAACGGAGAATTAGCAGCGATGGCATTAATAGTTTGTTCAACTGTCAAACCGAGGGGAGCTTGCGCTGATTTTCGTATATTACTTTTCTCACCAAATGCCCCGTTTCAGCTCAATTAACAAGGGTGATTCAATGATCATCTTGCATAATTTGACTGATTAAATGAAAAAAAAAATTGGCAAGCTCAAAAGTGGAATCGATATGCAACTCTTAATCACAAGTTCTTATGCTTCGAGACAACCAAAAGAAAGTGTTAACGTACTCCACATATTGCAAGTTATATTGAGAACTGTTTCCATGTTTACCATTCAAAGTTTTAGAACGAAAATTCTCGTAAACCTTTGAAACTTCCTTTAAGGAGGAAGGTGGCTTCAACGGTACGTGTTCTTCAATTGGATTTTGCAATACATTATTTAAATCCTCAACTTACCACTCGGGAATCGTCTCGTACTCTGCAAGGAATATCTCAAGGTGCAACATTTGCAATGCGCCGGAAACCAACGGGTGAATTCATTTATATCTAATAAAATATTTTCAGTCAAGGAAGCCATTAATTGATCCTCCAGCTAAAATTCCAGATTGCACTAAAACGTCTCTTATTTCAGATCCATCAAGAGCTATTGCAAGCTTTATCCAATCTTATGATGATTATATTAATACACATACATACGCCGAATATTTAAAGTCATTACTGGAAGCAGTCGATAGTCAATTATAACGGGAGGGCCATAATGTATGACCCTATTTTCCTAGGCTATCCCTGGAGTAGAATAATAAAAATTGATAGGTTTATCTTAAATGTTTTGTTAAATGTTTCAAGATTTTTTCCTCATGTTTTGAAAATGATATCGCTTAAGTGGCCGCTGTCTTTAGAGTTCTATAGTAGTCTCATCAACACGAATTTGAAAACGTCAACATCGACAGAGGTAGAAGCAAAAATGGTGGCGTTTGAAGGTTTGTGTCTTAAATTTTACTGTCTCTCTTTATCGAATCATTCTGATATTATGTAAGTATTTATTTTTCTGTGTAACAGCCGAATACTTTTGATGATTTGCATTGTTGCGTCGCTTCGGCAAAGAGTATTTTAGATGAGAGGGAGATGACTGAAAAATTAGAAATCTGGCTTTGTCGTCTGCGAGTAGAATGTATGATGAAAGGTATGTATGTTTGAAAGGAAAAATTGAATAAAACCTGATTTCGGTATTTTCCATCAATTAGGACTTATGAATTTATGGATTTTTAGACTTTTGCTATTTTCGCTGTATCTCGTTCAAAAACGTACCGATTTATATCATTTCTTCAGTATTTGATTCGGAAATATTCAATTTGTATTGTATCAGCCGTTATTCAAAGAAATAGTTGTTGGATAGGTATATTTATCTATTAGCGAATTGATGACCTACATTAATATTGAGGCAGGTCACCTGTCGTTTTGCAGTTTTTTTTTTGTAATTTATTCGTGATCAGCATCGATAGTAATGTGTATCTACTATGTCCGTCCGTCCGTCCGTCCACCCGTCGGCAAAAATTAATTCCTTTACACTGGAGCTAGAAAGCTGAAATTTAAACCATATACTCTCTAGCGGCCCGAAATAATAGATTTTAAGAATTTTTAAAATCCGCCCACTGACACGCCCACAATTTCAAAAGAACAAATTTGTGAGCTAGAAAGCTGAAATGTTGAATATTTGTCTTAAAGCGCCCAAAATGCTGTGGGGGTTAACATCGCATCGTCGCCTCGGCAAGTAGCATGTATGATGAGAGGGGGATGATGGAAGGGACGAATAGTTTTGAAATTAAAAATTTAAAATCAGATTTCAGTCTTTTTCCTCAAATAAGAAATTATGAGTTTATCGCTTTTTAGCCAGTTACTAATTTGGCTATATCTTGTCGAAAAATTTTCCGATTTGTATCATTTCTTTTGTAGGTAATTGATTTAGAAATATTCAATCTAATTTTAAAAGAAATGACATGTTACTTTGTGTCAGTATTGCGCCATGCTGCACCACCACTTATGGGTTAATAGGTTTCTACTTATACGATCAATATTTATTTTATTCAAAATTTATTAGTCATTTATTTTTAAAATGCCAAAAACACTTCTTGTTGATGAACTTTGGCGAACGGATTTCCTGGGCATTCCTCCTTCTCTCAGCGGCAAATTTTGAAAATGGTTGATTTCCTGTTCAAGCTGGTTTGTCGGAGTTCATGGACAGCCTGTTTTCTATCAGCAGCCGAAGAAGAAGTTGAGCGGTTGCCTCTTCCAGGATCACTTTGCGATCTTTAACCCGAGGCTTCATGAAACGTGGTACCAAATGGTGACGGCTTTCTTTGAGAACGATAAGATCTTATGACTTGCACATGCTTAGGATACCTTCACCCGGAGAGTTCCTGGTGCCGTATCCCAGTCCTCCATGGCAGTCCTCATAGTCTTCGTTTGACTAAAGTCTATATACAAAGCCGCCGTTATTGTTGATCAGTAGGTGATGTTTTTATCGTATTGTTTTATGCCTATTAAAATCACCAACAAATCGTAACGGAAGTGGCGCCTTTATTCCCTCCCACCTCCAAAATATTTCGTAAATGCAAGGTTTCTCTGAATTCGGTCGGAAGGTTGGGGCCTAACTCTCTAGTTCGATTCGAAAGTAAAAACTGTTTGAAAGTTGTTTCCGATTCTAATTTCAAGTGATACTCTGTATAACTTTCGAATCGAAAGAAAATGTTGCAAAGAAACCTTTGCAACTTTCGAATACATGTTCCGAGACTCGCGCTGTTTTTTTTGTCAAAAACGCATTTTAAATTCAACAAAAAGTCAAAAAACTCATTTTTGATTAATTAAATTTATTCGTTGATAATTGAATTTCACCATGGATATGGATTCAGTTGTATTGTGGCTTGATGATGATAATTGTGCTGAAGAAAGAATTCAAAGAAAGATAATAAGACACGATTCCAACATAATGGGTTTATCAAGTAAAAGGTAATGTGATATAAAACAAAATTACATGACAAAATAATTTATTTATAGGTACTAAATATTTTGTCTAGTTTTGTAAAAAATGTTGTCTTTCAAAAGATGCATTTATGTATGTTTTGAACAACATCAGTGAACGATCTGAGGGAAAGGAGAAGATCATCTTCAATACCTACAATGATAAAACTAAGTGCAAAGCTAAAATTTCTTGAACAAGGTGGATACCAGCACCAAATTGGCCAAGATCGATTCACAAGACTGGCGCAGCAGACGGTTTCAACAGTTATTTCTGTGCTGTGCCCAAAACATAAAAATTTTAGTATGACGAATGAGGAAAAGATAGAAGCAAAAAAATATTTCCATTTGAAATCTGGCATACCGCGAATTGCAGTCGTGGATGGGACACACACACACATTCAAATGATTAGACCGGGGAACAATGGACATTACCTTTTCATTCGGAAACTGAAGCACAGCATAAATGCAAGGTGGTAAGTTCACTTTAAAATCTAGTTCTTGATTTCTTTTTATTAATTTATGGAGCTTTGTTTCTTGTAGATATGTGATCACCGGATGATTATCCGAGCTGTTAATATACCATACGGTGGAGCATCCCACGAATCACATCTTTGGAAATAGAGTACAGTAAATAATAACTGAATTCGATATATCAAAACCGATTACAAACAATACGGGAATACCGCAGGGCTCAGTATTGGGTCCACTATTATTCTCGTTGTTTATTAATGACCTACCCGATGTCATTCGCAATTGCCAAATATATCATATTTTACATTTTTCGTACAATTGTTCTGATGGAGGACTGTATAGCTAGATTAAATGAGGACATAAATCTTATTTGGAGGCCTTGCTCAACCCCTTAACCACCTCCAAAATAGTTCGTGAATGCAACATCTCTCTGAATTCGGTCGGAAGGCTGAATTTACTTATACTTGTCTGGGTCCCGGTTGATAACTGGATCACGGGAAGTGAGATCTCCGATGACGTTGCTAGACAGGGCACAAAGGAGGACTTCTCAGGACCTGAACCAGCGATATGTCTGCCTGAGTCCTCGGTCAGGGCTTCCATTGACGGTTGGGTTTCATACGAACACAATCGCAGATGGCATGACTCTCCAAATTCTCCCTGATGTATGTAAAAAATCTGCGGCATTATTGTTGTCTCTCAACAGAAAAGACTGCAGATAGCCTACTGGCCATTACGCTTTTGCCAAACAGCTTAAGCTGCTAGACCTAAGCGATACCACC
The DNA here is from genome assembly GCA_949715645.1 of Portevinia maculata. NCBI lineage: Eukaryota > Metazoa > Arthropoda > Insecta > Diptera > Syrphidae > Portevinia > Portevinia maculata. The sequence goes on from OX454525.1 coordinate 102,072,542, forward strand.
AACTGCGAAGCCTGTGGAGAAAGCGATGACACTGCGGAACATTTCCTCTGTGATTGTCCTGCTACTTTTCTCGTATCAGCTGGCAGGAATTTGGTGCTGATGTGGTGAGTGAGCCTAAGCTTCTTATCATTGAAGCGTCTACCCGTCTTTCCGTCTTTCTTAAAAAACGAGTAAATTTACACAGTAATAGTGGTGTGTCTTCCTGGTAGTACAATGGATAAGTATTGAGGCTAAGTGCTCCAGTGTAGAAAGTCTCGCACCCCAAAAAAGGACATCATGCGGTCGGCTCTCCTACTATAGCCTGCAAATGATTGGAAATTCAAAATTTTCATAACTGCTAGTTTGCGCACAAATGTTCGTGTTAAAGAGGAAATTTTAAACTCTTTTTTTACCATTACAACTTAGAAAGAAAACTAAATTATTTGCGGGTGACAAATGGGAAACTTTTCAACTGCGTGCCTGCTCGGGCTTAATGACCTCATGGCATAGTGGTGAAAATGGAAAATTCACATAAAGGTTTTCCTTTTTACCATCCCCTTATTTAACTGCACGCAAGGGCTATGGAAAATCAAAATACAGTTAATCGATTTTGTTCACATTTAATTAGACAGACGAGCGCGGTTCAACCATCTATGGCTACGTGCTAGATTATTGCAGGCATTTTATCAATCATAATTTGATCTTCTTTTAGTGGCTTAAATTTCTCAATCAATGAATCAAACATCTCTATTTCGATGGTACCTTCTTTGTGAACAGTGGCTCAGTGGTCAGTGTGTTGGACTACTTGTTCGTGTCGAAAGGAGATCTTCTGTTCATCTTCGAGTCACTAAAGAATAAAAAGTCGGCGGGGGTGGATGGTGTCCCAAACGTCGTATGGCGACACGTGCCCCTGGAGGCTGTAGATATTTTTACAACGCTGTTTAACAATGAGTTGAATAATGCACATTATCCGGCGCATTGTAAGACTGCTGCGATATACCCTATTCCAAAAAAGGCTAAAGATAAGATAGGCTTCCAAATACTAGTGAAGTCTTTGAAAAAGTTGTCAATAAAGCACTGTTGTGGTGGGTCGAGGACAATAACACAATTTCGGACAACCAGTTTGGTTTCAGGGCGGGGCATGACACTATTTATGCTGCCTCGAAATTGGTTTCCAACATTCAGTGGAATAAATGCAAGAACCAAAGCACGGGTAACCAACGAACATACCACGTCGAGTTAATCGGTTCTCGTCAGATCACCGTAATTAAACGACGTTGGGCGCGGTTAGTAGGTAGATGGGGGACCGTTTGAGAACAACCGCGTGTCGTTGGCCAGTCCCATCTACAGAGTTGAGGTAGATAATACATACGTGGTATCACAATCGACCTAAATTGGTCTAAGTGTGTCGGCTTCTGCCGACAGCCACCTAAACCTAACCTAACCTATTGCACGGGTGCTTGTCTGGTTGATTTCGAGAAGGCTTTGTATACTGAATGGTTAGAGGGACTTTTCTACAAGTTGATCAGGCGCGGATGCGCAAACTTTTGCCATAAGTAATCTATAATATGCTTGCGGGAAAGAGGTTTGAAGGCAATGTGACTTCGAGCACAGTCTTTGAAATTAGAAAACGGTTTACAGCGGGGGGCGGTGAAATATCCGATCCTGTTTATCATTTACAGGAGTGATCTGGTGGGTTCACTCAGACATGGTATAGCGTATGGCGACGATTTGGTGGCATACAGATCAGGTCCTAAAATCGAGGTGAATAACATTGTTTTGCATCGTGATTTCGATCAAATTATGTGGGATATTACGACGACTGGGAGTTGAAAATCAACTTTCAGAAGACGGAAACAATCTTGTTCAGAACAACATTGCCAGGGGCTTCTAGGAATAGCAGAAAAAACTGAAAAAAATCGGTCATTATCGGACAAAATGGACAGCTATTGGCGGTGAGAAGAGTAGTTAGATATCTGGGTATCTGTCTTGACTAGCATCTATATTTCGGTAGACATATAGTTGCTTGTCTTGCTGGAGGCGTAGACTTTGATAAGTAGACTGCTTCACAGCAGTCAACTTGACTCAAGAGTGAAGGTCATATGCTACGTGGCTCTTATAAGGCCTATCATTACCTATGGTTGTCCATTTGTAGTTTAATATAGCGCATAGTTATATGAAAAAGATTTGGGTCTTGGAGAGACAATGGCTTTGGGCATATCTCCGGTTGTTCTGAACGCCTGAATCCAACTATATAATGTAATATCCTAACAAGGTCCTATAAGATGGGGTTCAGTTGAATATATAGATAGATTTATTTCGCATAATAATGATTTACATTCGGTACGCTACCACATATTTTACATAAGTACAGAGATATGATATTTTTGTATCGTGTGCATCTTATAATTTATATGTCTTAATAAATTGCCAAGGCGTGATATGATTACTGGACAAGTCTGAGTATGCACTCCCAGCAAACGCGCCAAACTGGGGTCCACATTGAAATGCAATGACAGATAGTCAAATAGAAAGCGAATTGTACAATGAACGTTTATGAACGGCATCAGTTTCTTGAGTAATATACGTTCGATGTCAATGTACGAGATGATTAGCGGATCCATATAGGTCTTTGTCAATTCATTGAAAAGCCGTTTGAAAAATGATGAGAATTTTCTCTTTATATTGGTATTTGTATTACCTTTATCTTCAAGAAGACTGCCTTTAACTCTTTACTCCCACAAAGCCACAGCTCCTTCTTTGCCATCACCTGAAAGTTTGCAGATAAAAAGAACTTTGCAGTACAGTTCTTTCTATTTACATCTTCCAACTTCTTTGCATATTTAAATGAATCCATTTTGCTGAAAATATATCGATAAACTATTGATTATTTATAAAAGATTTACTTTTCTTTACCAATTCCAATGATTCACCCGCCTATTACTGCCAATGATTTTGTTTGTTTAACCTCCACTTCTATTTGTTTACATTCGATTTGGCATCTGTCAAAAAGTAAAAAGCCCTATAGGTAGGTACTACTAATAGTAACATAATCCAAAGCAGAACTAAAGTCTTTAATTCTTAAAAAAAAAACAACCAAAGAACATCGGGTGACAACTTTTGCATCGGGAAAAAAACTTTTCCGAATATCAAAATGATAATGGTGGGCATAAATTCTCCCACAGGCGAGAAACTTAAAAAAAAGTTGTGGAGCGCTTTTGTTGTCGAAATTGGTAAATTTTGGTAGCAATATAATAACAATTGGACGCAAAACACTAACTCTTAAATCTCTTTCAAAATAGGTCTTTGGACACAGTCGGATAGATGCATATGACCCAAGTGCGATCACGTTGGAATTCCAAGCACAACACAATTCACACCACCACCTTTTAAACCAAAATGAAAAACTAAAAAACTTCGCTCAATGGAGCTAAATGTATATTTTATGTGATACACTATCTTGCGGGTCGAAATAGTTGTACATATCTTACACGGAATAAACATGTTTGACGAACTGATTAATCGTCTTTGAACTTTTCTTCGGTGTTCAATTTTGTAGGAATTTCCGCTTCTTTGGCTCTTCCAGTGTTAAGGACATGGGGTTAAGGGCACTTTTTTTCTTTTTACGATGCTTTTGAGGCCTTGCTTTTTTAAATTCTGCCTTGTTTTTAGCTTTCAAATTAATTTTCGATTCAAAAGAGACTTCATATGCAATTTATCAAAATTGTTTTCATTTTCAAACTTTAACACAGTTTTGACAGTTTTTCAAATCCAGCTAAACAAAATTTCTTGAGTAAAACATCTCAGTGGCGGGGTAATATCTTATTCTATTAATTTCGCTCTCTTGTATGAGTTAAGTAACCGAGTTAAGAACTCGTAAGTAAAGGAACGGACCTACTAAAATGCATCCATCGAACTACGAACCTACGCGGATTTGAAAACTGACATAAATTCCCCTACTCCCAGCAAAATAATTTGTTGAGAATGATCCAAATGTTATAAGGCTGAGGTTTCCATTATGAACAGTAAGCAAATTCATTTTTTTTATTTTTTTTATTTAAATTGACTTATTCTAAGATGTACTGTAAAAGAATTTTTCTGAGGAAACTTTTTTTTCTATTTTTTTTTTATTTTTAAAGTTTTCAATTTTCACTGAAAAGTGAATGCAGTGAATGTTGGAAAATATTATAGGTATTGCCATATGTCAAAAAGTTGAAACAATTTAAGTTAATTTGTCTCTTTTTTTTTTTGGCTGAAAATATACTGGTAAATACCCCAAAGTAAGTATATATAAACTCTAGCTCCAGGCGCCTGCCTGACAGTTATTGACATACCCTTAGCGGAGCGACGAAGTCGCGTGAGCGGCTAAACCCTGCGGAAGAAAGGTTTAAAATCCTGTTAGCGAGCGAAGCGAGCCACCCACTCCATACTTTAAATACACCATACTTTCTTACAGTTTTTGGCCTGACAGTTTTTGGTATAAACTTATTCAACCATTTAACTTCGTTTAAAGCGCTAGGTGATTTTCAATTAAACTGGCAACACTGTTCTCAACTATAAACAAATGAAAAACATGCGAAAAATGTAACGGTGTACTATTGTAAACTGTTCTTACAGTTTACAAACAAATTCGAAAGAGTGCATTTTTACTGCGTTTTTGCGATCAACTTCATTAAGTAGTTTCAAATCAGTGCGATGTCCGATCAACATTTCGAAAATACGAGTGCGTTAGACTTGAAACCAAGTACTTCGGGTCAGAACCCGTATGTAAAGCGTCGGTTGTACTCTGAAGAAAAAAAAATTAAATAAATAAAAAAAAAAAATTCATTTCCTCAAGAAAAAAATATTATATTTATCTTTTTTAGGCCATTTTAAGCCAGAAAAAAAAATTCCCTTACTGTTCATAATAGAAACCCGCCCCTGTTATAATAATGCAATAAATAAACTACACAATTACATACACAATAAATGAAGCTATAGAAATAAATACTAAAAAAAATGATTGATTGTGAAAAAATAAAATGCTGGGAAAAGAAATTAAACAAAACCTATGTAACAAAATAAGATTTTTCTCATAATAATCAAACTCTATTAAATAGTACCTACTAAGAAAATCAATAAAAGTGCAGTTCGTTTTGGCTTATAAACTAAACTGGCAAAATGACTTGTTGTCTGTATTTGATGCTAAGAATAAGAAGTACAGGAAAGAGTGTATATCACATATACAGTGTACGTGAGTGAGGCCGCAAGATATGAAAAAAAATAGAGAAATTGAAACTCAACTGTCATTTTGCTAGGCTGAAACGGCTAAATTTGCGGTGTTTGAAATTTGAAAACGTATTTAACTTAATAAAACAGTGAATACAGTGACTAAATACAATACGTTACTAAAAAACCTTTAAAACAACATGTGGTGCTGTGTTAAATTCTGCAAAAACGACTATAATAAGGAGAGTAACAATTTTTCATTTCACAGGTAAGTTTTATCTCATATTGCACATAAAATAATGTTGTTAGGTGTTTTTTTAGGTAGATGTATTATCGTAGAACACTTTTAAATTGGTAATTCATAGCATTTTGTTGCAAAAAAGGAAATTTGGTTCAAAAGAAAAATATACTTTATTTTTGTGATAGCATTTGATTTAGCTGAAACTCATCTGTCAAAATCGAAAACTCTCGTTCAGGGACGAACTATTTTTTTGTTGGTGAGGGCAAGGCGCTTAACTCGGTTGAGCGCCTTAGTGCAGTTTTCTTGTTATAAATAGAAAATAATATGTTTCAAGGTACTCGTATTTCTTCTGTTGTCCTGTTATCGTGTCGGTTGCTATATTCGTCAAGAAGTGTTTATGTCGTGTCGGTTGGTATCTTCGTCAAGAAGTGTCGTGTAACGTTGAGTTTGTGTACGTGAGAAAAAAAAAAACTCAAACAACTAGGTATACAAAAGACAAAAGTGGATTTAAATCCTTGAGTTGGATGAAATAAAGACTTCGTTCGTTGTCTGTTCAAGTCATTTTCATGGATGTGATTTTATAAATAATTCTAAAGGAAAAAAAATGCTTTATCCTTCTGCAATGCCGTTTTTATCCAAACATTTTGGAGAATCTCAGTAAGTTAATATAAATTTTCTTAAAACTTAAGTTAAATAAATTTAAGTTAAATAAATTAAGAAAATATCTGTGATACCTAGTTTTTGATTAAAATTAAACCTAAAACTAAAAACTGATAACAACTGAATTTTATTTATACGTTTAAAATTTGTAGGTTCCTGTAAAAGGTAAGTTCTATTTATGAAGACCTAATAATAGTTGTGTTTCTTCTGAGAAGATAATAACCTAGTACTACCTACTAGCTTAGCTACATATTTTCCTACTTTATCGCTTTCAAAGAAACAGCTAAGAGTTATATTGGGCGCCCCAGCATTTTGCCGTCCTAACTCTACGCCGGCCCTGTGTCAATGCATTTGTGCTAGTGTAACTCACACTATTTTGAAAAAAGCCTCACTGTTTCCTCGATATGCCCCTTCCTGTACTTCTTATTCTTAGATTTGATGTCAACAAACTCACCGCGAAGTTCTATTTTTCATTGTGAATTAAAGATGTTTTTATGGCGGGAACGAGAGTACAGAATTTTCTCGCTTTCTATCGTTGCGTTGGGAAACGGCCTATAGAGATCCCTGTGCGACTGTCAATTTTTTTTTGTGTCCGAGCCCTTGGAAAGATTCTATATTGACACCTGTAGAAAAAGTGGCAAAAACCAATAAGAGTAAAAAGTTTCGACCAATACACTTAGGACAATTGAGAAAGTTGTCGAGACGGTGGTTAAACAACAACTGATGGAATACGTTGAGAGGAACAATTTTCTCTCAATATATCAATCGAGGTTCAGAAAGAATTATTCCTGTGAAGCAGCAGTTAATCACTTAGTGAATGAATGGAAAGATGGCTGAAAGAAGAAAAAACATTGGCGTTGTTCTTAGATTTTAACCGGGCGTTCGAAACAATTGATAGAGAAATTCTCTTAAGAAAATTATATATTTATGGTGTACGAGATAAGGAGCTAGAGTGGTTTAGATCTTTCCTAACAAATAGAATACAACGGACGAAAGTAAATAACAGCGCTTCAGAGTTTATTGAAGTGGATCAAGGAGTGCCGCAAGGTTCAATTTTAGGCTCGCTGCTATTTATAATATACATAAATGATATGCCAGAAATGGTTAAACTTTGCAAAATAGTTATGTACGCTGACGATACCCTGATATACGCAAAAGGAATAGGCGAAGAGGAGTGCAAATATAAACTTATGAATGATATAAATAAATTGATCACATGGCTAAAAATTAACAAACTAAAATTGAACGAACAGAAAACAAAGTTAACGGAGATAAATATGAATGGCACAACAAATATAGAAATAAACGGAACAGCTATTGAAAACGTTAAGAACATAAAATATCTGGGTATGATCATCGATAAGAATCTAAAAATGCACGACCATATAGATTATACATATCTGCAAAAAAATTGGTAAAAAAATAGGATTTTTTAAAAGGATTCGAAAAAGAATGAACTATTTGATAGCTGTTACAGTGTATAATACAATAGTCAAACCACATTTTGAGTTTTGCTCATCAATATTGTTTTCTTGCTGCAACCAGGGTCAGATCGAAAGGATGCAAAAAATACAAAACAAAGCTATGAGGAGCATCCTGAGGTGCAACAGATTTACTCCAGTAAGGGATATGCTAGAAGCTCTTATGTGGCTCAACGTTAAGCAGAGATTGGAGCTGAATACGCTTTTGACTGTATTCAAAATAAAATATGGTGATGCGCCAAGATATTTACTAAATGAGGTCAGACATGTTAATGAGGTGCAACCCTACCAACTTCGAAATGCGAATGACTTTAGACTGTAAAGGCAGAACTCATTGGGCGCCCAAAGTACGATCATCTACCAAATGACATTAAATATGATAACAATTTTAGATCATTTAAAAGAAAATGTATTGAATTTGTGAAAAGAAATACTTAAAAATATGTAACTGCAATAAGACTGAATTGAAAAGTTTATAATTTATAATTTGTAAGTTTTATAAAGTATTAAAAATACTAATAAAGAATTATACAATACAATACCTACAATACAAAAAATGTCAGAAAACCATTTGGAGGTTAAACAAACAAAATCATTGGCGGAATAGGAGGGAGAATCATAGGAATCAGTATAACAATTTATAATTATAATTGTAATTTATATGTTTCAATAAACTGCCAAAGGCCTGATATGATTACTGGACGAGTCGGAGTATGCACTCTCGGCAAACGTACCAAACTTGGGTCCAAATTCAAATGCAATGGCAGATAGTCAAATAGAAAGCGAATTGTACAATGAACGTTTATATCACCAGGTTGTTTCTCTTGGACGGCATCCATATCTTGATTATTGGGTTCATATAGGTCTTTTTCAAGTTCATTGACCAGCCGTTTGAAAAATGATGAGAATTTTCTCTCGAATTTGGTATTTGGATTACCTTTATCTTCAAGAAGACTGCCTTTAACACTTTAATCCCACGAAGCCACAGCTCCTTCTTCGCCATCACCTGAAAGTTTGCAAATAAAAAGAACTTTGCAGTACAGTTCTTTTTATTTACTGCTTTCAACTTCTTTGCATATTTAAATGAATCCATTTGCCTGAAAATAAATCGAGAAATTATTGATTATTGATAAAAAAAACTTAATTTTATTTACTGATTCCTATGATTCTACTGTGAATGATATTGTTTGTTTAACCTCCTCTTCTATTTGTTTACATTTCAGATGTCAGTTCTCGAATGTAAACGAATAGAAGTGGAGATCAAACAAACGAAATAATTATCAGTAATAGGCAGGGGAATCATAGGAATCAGTAAAGAAAAATCAGTTTTTTATTAATATAATCAATAGTTTCTCGATTTATTTTAAGGAAAATGGATTCATTCAAATATGCAAAGAATTTGGATGCAGTAAATAGAAAGAACTGTACTTCAAAGTTCTCTTTATTTGCAAATTTTCAGGTGATGGCGAGGTAGGAACTGTGGCTTCGTGGGAGTAAAGAATTAAAGGGACGCTTCTTGAAGAAAAAGGTAAAGCAAATACCAAAATAAAGAGAAAATTCTCATAATTTTTCCAACTGCTAGTCATTGAACTTAACAAAGACCTATATGGACCCGATAATAATTTCGTAGAGTGACATCGAACGTATATTACTCAAGAAAGATGCCATTGCATTTTAATTTTTACCCAAGATTGGCGCGTTTGCTGGGAGTGCATACTCAGACACGTCCACTGGTTATATCAGGTCTTTGGTAATATATTAAGACACAAATTAAAACACCGAATTAGCAGCGGGTTGCCAAGCTAATTCTCTGTCGGATCTCCACTAAGATGTCACTTGTGGGGCGCATCTCACCGAAATCCGGTGCAAGTTTGGAATAATTCGGAAGTGCTGCACATTACACCACTTGTTTTCAAGTTTCACGCGACATAACTGGATCAGTTTTGCCGGGATCCCATATTCAGTCATCGCCATCTAGAGCTCCTAAAAATGAATGCTTTCATAAGCGGCATTGAATTCAATGAAAAGATGGTGAGTATCGACTTAAAATTCGTTAGTCTTTTAAAGAATTTGCCTCAGTTAGAAAATGTTGTCTATTGTCGATGGCCGGAAGCCACACTGGTACGTCACGATTAGCGTGTTGCAGAACGGGTTGAGATGTTCACACAGTACGTTGGATAGGAAATTATATGCGACATTTAGCAGTGGCATGCCTTTAGCAAGACATAGGATAGCGTTTCTTGTAGATGTGGCATATGGACCAATACTTGGTTGATGATTTGATGCATACGCCCAACCTAAACATCACCTTATTAAAAAAGCTCCGCTGGTAAGCCATCAGAGCACGCGGCCTTATTGATCAGAACTCTTGACTCAAATGACAAATTATACCTATACTCTATCGAATCTTAATCGTGACAATTCTGCTTTATGGCGCCAAATGCTGGACGATGAGCAGGAAAGAAGAGTTGATATTGGGCTAATTTAAAAGAAAAAATCTTCGTCGGATATTTGGTCCAGCATGCAATCACGAACTCTATGAGCTGTTCCTACACGTGGATGCATGTAGTCCAAAAAGCCTACTACATTGGTTACCCAGATGGAGCCAATGGACAATAATCGTCAATCGAAACGGCAAGGAAGATCGTAAAAAACGCCGTATGTATATGAGATTTACCTCACTTACGCGTTTCACTCTAACCTTGCATATGCATCGTAGAAAACACAGTGAAAACGGTGTTACCGATCAAGGATTTTAGTCAAGAACACAGCACTTCTGTCACAGTTCAGTGCAATGCTGTTATTGATTTTTAAGTTACGTTAAATTTTGTATCTGGAACACTTCGAACGTTTTCTACGATTGTGTAAAACGCATTTACTTTACCGACAATTCAATTTGTCACTTCAAAAGTATTCTACGAGGCCAAGTTATTAATTTGAGGCGTTTTCTACGGTAGGAGCATGAATGTCCTCTTTAAATTCCAAGCCATCGCGGATTCCAGAGCGTTTGGTCCGGACAAATGGAACTAGCGTGCCCGGAATCGCAATGGATTGAAGGCAGCAGTGTCTCTATCAGAGACTCGTCACGGGTTGGGAGCCCTGTAAGGAATTATAATACTCTGTCGGAAAGACTGGTTGAATGAGTCAACAACGTTTTACACGAGCCTCTCGGGAAGAGGGCGTACTTTGAATGGATTTACCAGAAACAATCTACATGAACTACTTGGCATAGGTACTTCGAGCAGAGGTCAGCAAGGACTTTTCGAGATAATTACGGGTGTGGTAAAAGTGGTGGCGGTCGATGAGTCTTTATTGCCCAACCGCAGCTCTTATACTGGACCCGACCCTTTGGGGCTGTGCAGTCGAGGCTACTTCCCACCAACTCAAAAACTATAGTTATTTGAGAGACAAGAGGAGCCTCGGATAATGAATACCCTCAAACGCCGACCATACCCGGACCATCAACGAACTAAGATTTGAGAGTTTGCACCTGTAATGTGCTGTGGTACTGCCCTCACGCAGTAAAAGGCAGATACTTCCGCGATCCGCGAAATACGACGGATAGGATCAGGAATGAAGAACAGATAAAATCGCAGCATATTATTACATCTGCCATAAAAAATTGATTGTATTAGTATGCGGATTTGTTGTGTCTTGCAATAACAATTAAGATGCGTATCCATACTTAATGTCGCATATAATATCCTGTCCAACATATTTACTGTGTGATCGGCACATTGCAATATGGTGTTCGGCCAAAGACCAAATTGCACACTAAGAATTCTCCGATTATACCGATTCTCGTTGCCTGACTATCGTCACCAGCGTTGCCAGACGTCCCGATTTTTAAATCAAAATTAAATGTCCCGCGCGGGACAGCCTCAATTCCGCTTTTCGGGGAAATAATTCTGTTTTCATGAATCTCGTTGACAAAAGCGAAAAAATATTAAAAGCTAACTGTTCAGTTCACATCTTGCATAACATGACCAAATTTGCATGTGATGGATTAGACATCGATGTAGAAGCTATCATATTAAAAATATACGGCCATTTCTCACATTCAGCTAAACATCGTGCGGAATTGATGAAGATATTTGAAACTACGGAAATGGAGTTTGTCGAATTATTACGTCACATAAATACAAGATCTCTGTCGCTCTGTCCTGCTGTTGAGAGAGTAATCAAGGTTTGGCCTGCTTTGAAAAGCTACTTTGATAAGCAAGAATCATGTGCGAAAGCCATTGAAAGGATTTTTTACTCTGAAGCAGAGGAAACAAAAACTCTAGCTTACTTGCATTTTGTTCATAATGTAATGAGTGCTCTTGGTACATTAATAAAAGAGTCTCAGGGAAATGATATTGCCATAACAGAAATGCATGAGTCATTGTGCCTCTTCCGCTCAAGGTTGACTCAAAGGAAGGATGCGTTTTTCGGCTACCAGACAAAACTGATTTTAAATAAATTGGTTGAATATGAACGGACCAAAGCCATCGAAGACTTCAAATTTTTTTACACAAATCGCCAACAATATCTATATAGACAAACGTTATAATTTATCAGATGAAAATATTTTTTCTAGACTTAAATTCATAAACCTGGAAAGTGAAGTTAGTTTTGACATGATTGAAAATGCTGTGTCTTTAATAAAATTGACAGGCGATATTTTGGTAGATAACTTACGAGTATATGAAGAATTTGACTTGTTAAAATCATCCTTGGACGTATTAGTAGGAAATTGCAAAGACACCACTGCCACCACCGCACAGAAATGGCAGCAGCTCTTTCAACAGTTTCCAAAATATACCAGGAATATATTTAAACTAGTGTCTTTCATATTAAGTATCCCAACATCAAACTGCTTTCCTGAACGCGTTTTTCCGAGATGAATTTAAAATGGTCGCATGCCAGAGATAAATGCTCCGTAAATTTAATGAAAGCAGAATTACTCATTTAGTTTAATCTACAGCTATCCTGTGAAGAGTTCTTCATCTTTATTAAAGAGAAAAAGGAAACTTTAAAAGAAAATAAATCTTCACAGAAATATCATGAATAAGTAATTCTTATAAATAGTTATTCTCTTATTGTAAGTTGCATATTTTTTAACTTGCCATATTTTTCTAATGAATACAACTTTTTTGATTTTGATTTCTGTTTTTTTTTTTTTTTTTTTTATTCTGAAGACAAATAAGACTCATCTAATTAACTATAGGGTGAATCTGATTTAAAATATTATATTTTTTATTAAAATATATTTTCTATGGCTTTTTTTTTGCTATCTATTGTCACGTAAACGTAATTTTAATTCAAATAAAAAGATAAATATTTGAAAACGTCTGATTATGTACGTTTTTTCCTGCGGGGTTGGTTACCTACCAGGCGCGTCCCCCGGTGGTGGATAGGGGGACCTCGGTACGATACGTTCGTGATCCGAGGTTTTAGAGTTATAGCGGCGTTTTATTCTATCGCGAACCAAACCAAAAACAAGTATGCAGGAACAACTAAAAGATATAACTACTCCAGGTGGTACTCGCATGGGCGAAAATCCACCCGTGGTCTTTTCGACCACGTTCGGGGCACGGATTCTGGAGGCCCCAACCGACATACTTATACCCCCGCCTGTACAGGCGCTGACCTTCGAGTTGTGAAGAGCTTTGCTTCCGAAGATTCCTGCAGCTCTATCTCCGACAAGTTCGGTAGACTGGGCTGGAAAAATGGAGAAAGTGGCGGAGAGGTTCAACCTGATACGCTTAATCTTCAGACCAATAGACAGACAGCCGATAGGTGTGATGCTGCCGACGAGGCCTGCGAAACCGAACAGGTGAAACGGGCCACAGAGGCGGCGTCCACTGGTCAGCGTCCATCTAAGAGCCAGCGAAAGAGGAAAAGGAGAAAGGCGGCTATCGTGCGGCGCGAAGAAACTGCACCGCCAGTTGAAGGCGCAAGCGCTGAGAACTGGCGTTCCCCGGCGGCGACGGCAAAGAGATGCAGGTCGGCAGAGGTTACCCCAACCGAAACCAGCCCGCTGACTGAAACCAACGCTGCCTCCTCTTCCAATGGCTCGAACAGGAAAAAACGGAGGAAGAAGGCCTCAAGCACTCCTGTCGGTGGAACTGCGCGCGCAACTTCTGCGTGCCCTTCCACTAGAACACTTCCAGCTGATGGAGGTCCCCGCGCCCAAAACCTGAGTGAAACAGTTGCTGCAAGCAGAAATGCTCGCGGCGGCAGTAGGCAGAAATTGGCTGTCGCGGGAACATCTTTCAGCAAGAAAAAGACGATTGTATTTACTCAGATCAATCTTCAACATTCCAAGGCTGCTACTGCTCTCATCAGTAAGAAGCTTTCCGTGTTGAACACAAAAGCCCACATAACATCCATACAGGAGCCATGGGTGTGGAAAAATCGCATCTGTGGCCTTGGAGGTGACCGTGGCACCACGATACTCTGTGACGAGCGGTCCGAGAGACCAAGGGCTTGTCTTGCTGTGTCGAACCTTCTCTCAGTGACTAAGCTTGGACAATTTTGTGGCCAAGATTTGGTTGCTGCAGCCATTAGCTACGAAACGAATGGAGATTGGACGACCTTCGTCGTGGCGTCAGCTTATTTCCCCTATGATTCAGTAGTGCCTCCACCACCAAGGGCAATTGCTGAACTCATAGATTATTGCGACACCAGGAAGATGGGCCTACTTATATGCTGCGATGCCAACGCTCAAAACACTGTTTGGGGCAGTAGCAAATGCAACATGCGAGGAAACCATCTCCTAGATTTCATTCTATCATCTGATCTTACTATCAACAATGTTGGCTCGCAACCAACTTTTGTGACGTCAAGAAGACAGGAGGTGATCGACCTGACTTTATCAAATAGATACTTTAAGGCGATTACCAACTGGAGGGTCTCTTCGGAGGCATCCCTCTCAGATCATAGATATATCGAATTCCAAATCGAATGCGAAGCCATAACTTTGCAGGAGAGGAGGAATCCAAGAAAAACCAACTGGATACGCTTCAGGGAGGAAATGGGGAAAACTCTCAAAGCTTCAACCAAACTCAGGACGAGACAAAAGGTAGAGGATGCTGTTCAAAACCTGAATAGTGCCATTACTAGCTGTTTCGAACTGACGTGCCCAGTAAGTAAACCCCTGGCAGAACGCCGGTTCCCTGGTGGAGCTCGGAACTGCAAAGAATTCGTAGAGAAGCTAGAAAGCTTCTAAATAGGTCACTCAAGACTGATTTAGAGACAGACTGGAATCTCTACCGATCGAAACAAAAGGAATATAAGAGGCTAATTCGCGTATCGAAAAGTGCTTCTTATAAGAATTTCTGCGAAAAGATTGAAACACTGGGTGAAACTAGTAGGTTGGTTAAAGTTCTGAAAAAGGGCAAACCAGCCAAACTGGACTCACTTAGAAAATTTGATGGCACCTTCACTGAGACGAAAGCGGAAACTCTTAGTTATCTGCTGGAGTCTCACTTTCCGGGTAACCAGATTACAATTGGTTCACAACCAGCCCCGATTACCGAGACTATGAGTGAGCCAAGACAAACAACTCGGCGTAGCTAGTATATTGCGAAGGCCGTGGTGACGGACGAGGCCATTAAATACGCCTTTGCGTCTTTTGACGGCTTCAAGTCGCCTGGTACGGACGGAATATACCCAGCCATGCTGCAACAGTGTACAAACCAGTTGCTACCGACTTCGAAGAAAATCTTCACCGCTGTCCTAGCACTGGCATACATTCCAACACCCTCGCGTACAGTTAGAGTGGCATTTATACCAAAAATTGGCAGAAGTGACTACTCGCTCGCCAAGAGCTTCAGACCAATCAGTCTGATTTCCTTCTTGCTGAAAAGCTTGGAAAGGCTGGTCGAGCTTCACGTGCGCAAAGGTGCTTTGCGATTGCACCCACTATCTCCGATGCAACATGCCTATCAACGCGAAAAATCCTGCGAGACTGCGCTCCAAAATCTAGTTGGTAGAATTAAGGGCGCGCTTGACAGAAAAGAATACGCGATGGGCATTTTCATCGATATTGAGGGTGCTTTTGACAATGCGACTTTTGATAGCATGTGCAGCTCCGCCAGACAACACGAAGTAGACGAACCATTGGTGTTGTGGATTAAAGCAATGCTAATGAATAGAACGTTGGTTGCGGATGCGGATTGTGGCCGCTATGTTATGGCGGGGGTAAACAGAGGCTGCCCGCAAGGCGGCATCCTGTCTCCACTGCTGTGGTGTATGCTGGTCGACTCTCTGTTGAACGCACTCAACAGTTCTAATATTTACGCTCAGGCGTACGCGGATGATGTTGCCGTGCTTTCTGTTGGATCATGCCTAGCGACTGTATGCGCCAAGGCGCAGGCGGCCCTTGACGTGATCGACGAATGGTGCACTAGGAATCGGTCAATCCTCTTAAAACTGAGGTTGTTCTCTTTACGAGAAGGAGGAAGCTGGTCGGGTTGACTCAGCCAGTGCTAAAAGGCGTCACAATTCAACTCTCCAATGAAGCAAAGTATCTGGGAGTCATCCTGGATAGCAAACCTCTTTGGTCCAAACATGTTGAGCTGAAGACTGCCAAGGCGCTGTCTGTTTTCTGGCAGTGCAAAGGCATTTTCGGCAAGACATGGGGCTTATCACCGAAAAGAGTCCTATGGATTTATACGGCTATGATAAGACCATTTATAGCATACGCATCGGTTGTTTGGTGGAATAAGCTTTCACGTAAATACGTCACTGCTGCTTTTGCCAAACTCCAAAGGCAGGTATGTCTCGGCTGCACGGGGGCCTTCCCCAGCACGGCTGGCTCCGGCCTAGATGCACTATTGAACCTTCCGCCCCTTGATGTTTACATCATGGGCTGTACAATCAAGGCTATCTCACGTCTTACAAGAGGTGGCTTTTGGTATAACTCGCACTGGAGTTTTGATGAACTTGCGCAACAGTTGTCCTTCGATTCCTGTCTTATGGATATGCCGTCTGATGCGATGACACCGGAACTTCGGCTAAAGCGCAAATACGAGGTCGACTTTCCTCGCGTCCAGGACTGGCTCTGGCCGGACTCTGAACCTGGAAGGGAATCTTCACGGATGACTCCAAAACCGATCAAGGATCTGGTGCTGGTGTCTTCGTGGAGAGCGATAACGTTAGACTTTTCTTTCCGTTAGGCAAATATGAGTCAGTCTTCCAAACAGAGACTTATGCTATCCTAATGGCCATGGACTATGTTACGAGGAACAGGTGGAGGGGGCGAAGTATCTGCGTCTGTAGCGACAGTCAGGCTGCGCTTAAGGCCTTACTCAAACCCTTAACTACCTCCAAAATAGTACGTGAAAAGATATCTCTGAATTCGGTCGGAAGGCTGAATTCACTTAAACTTGTCTGGGTCCCGGGTCATAACGGGATCACGGGAAATGAGATCTCCGATGAACTTGTTAGACAAGGCTCAGAGGGGGACCTCTCAGGACCTGAACCAGCGATCTGTCTGCCTGCGTCCTCGGTCAGGGCTTCCATTGACGGTTGGGTTTCCTATGAACACAATCGCCGTTGGCATGACTCTCCAGGGTGCAGACAGACTAAGCAAATGCTCCCCGACGTCTGTGGGAAATCCGCGGCATTCTTGTTGTCTCTCAACAGAAAAGACTGCAGACAGACTACTGGCGTTCTTACGAGACACTACGCTTTTGCCAAACACCTTAAGGTGCTAGGCCTAAGCGACACCACCAACTGCGAAGCCTGTGGAGAAAGCGATGACACTGCGGAACATTTCCTCTGTGATTGTTCTGCTTTTGCTCGTATCAGGTGGCAGGTATTTGGTGCGGATATGGTGAGTGCTGTAAACCTAAGCTCCTTATCATTGAAGCGCCTTCTCGTTTTTCTTAGAAAAACGAGTAAATTCCCACAGTAAAATGTGGTGTGTCTGCCTGGTAGTACAATGGACCAGTATTGAGTCTGAGTGCTCCAGTGCAGAAAGTCTCACACACCCCGACAAAAAAAAAAAAAAAAAAAAAAAAAATGTACGTGTTTTTACTATGTCCCGCTTTCGACGAAAGAATCCCGCTGTTTTCACTCAAAAATTTCCAAAATCCCGACTTAGCAAAAAAAATGGCATCGCTGAACGTCACTGCAAAAACGTAATTACAAGTTACGATATCGGTCGCAAGTATCGTTAGCCTAACCAGCCTAAGGCAGCAGTATCTCAGCCGGGAGCCTGTTAAGTAGTTTACTGTTGAACACGTTATCATCGTCAAAATCCTTATTATCTGTTAATTGATCTGGTTCTGAAAGCAGATCAACGGCATTTGCTTTCTCAATGTCTTGATGCACAGTGAACTGAGTCAGTTTTCCATCTTGAATATTAACAGAAAATAATACACAAGTTCCCAGTGTACCCAATTGGGTACAGTTGCCTTTTCCTTTCTAACTTAAAACACAAATTTGGCAAACATTTTGCTATTACCAGAATAGCTAGTAACAATTTCAGCTAATTTGCTCAAAGAACTTTTTTAACACCATACAACATCGAAACTTGAACATAGGTATGTAGCTCAAAAAATATTTTTTTTTTATATATGTCACAACATAAGTGAAAGACAGTTTGAGCCGAACCTTCTTTGAGCAATGGAACCTGCATTTTTATTTAAAATTACTAATGTTGAAATTTTTACAAAAATAGAATAAATACCTGCGTGTATTTAGGGTGTACCCAATTGGGTACTGTTTCACGCAATCGTAAGAAATCAGCATTTGATTGGCTTCAGTTATGAAGTGATCCGAAAACTGGAATCATACAAGGGGGCCAGTAGGGGTGCAGTAAAGTGCGAGGACTATGATATCTTTAATCCACATCATAACCTCAATGCAGAGGAAAAGAAGGAGTGTCCTCTCTCCGCAACGGTGTTAAAAAAATCATTCATCATTTACACATACATTTATTAATATATATATTTGTTTTACATTTATAAATCAACAATCAAGGTACAGAACCAAATAAAAACACTTTTTTCAAAAGAACAACAAACAATTGAATTAACAAAACAATATTCAATTTTTAATTTATAAGTCAATATCTATGGTTTTATCAGATGCTTAGGTTTGAGGCAAATAGTGATATCAAACCCTCGCAAAGCAAACATCATCAGAAAAAATCAACGATTTTCCATGTTTTTTTTTATTTGTTTTTAACATTTCTCTATATTTTCCTCTCTTCAGATACATTCTAGCTGTCCCACAGCTTCCAATGCTGACAGTTGCTCATTCTGCATGAGTATAATCATGTGTTTGTGTTATTACAACATTTACATAAACAACTACATTTGTGCCGAAAAGAAAATATATAAAGAAAATGAAAAGAAATGGAACAAAGTGTGAGTTTCCAATAGACACGAGGTTCTCGCAATGTTGGCAACCTTGCGTAGTAGAAACCCACAAAGGTGTTATCATTAGATTTGATGATCAATTTCAATCGTTCTCCCGATGAAGGCAAGAGGTTATAGCCAACGCTCCACCTGGGATAAATCGAACGAAATTATCTCCGACTAGTGGACCCATGGCGAAGATTCCCTTAGGCACCCCTTGCACTTCGTTTGTGTATTTGTCCACGTCGATTTGATTGGTTTTGCTGTCAATTGGTTTGGAGGGTTCTATGCCTAAGCCAATGCCTGAATCGTCGACTTGGCAGTAGTTAAGCGAGTCCTCGTTATTGCACGGTTTATAACATTCGCATGTTTTACTTGTAAAATGACCACAGACGCGGTTGCGAAATTCAATTGGTGTTAGCCTGCGATTCCAGTCACATATGTTAAAGTGTTTACACTTCTCGCATATGCTTTTAAGCCAAGCTAGTTTACGCGTCATGTGGCTTTGGTATTGCTCCGCGTGTGGGTAGCAGCTTTTGGTAGAAACAATAGTTCTTGCTTGGTGCTTGCTGATGCCCGATACAAATCGCAGGTTTGGCCTGGCCCCAATCAGAATGGCACAGTAGGATACTTCAAAGGTTTTTGTTTCAAAAGTTTCCAGATTCTTCACTGTAACGTAATGGCAACCTAAAGCATCCGTTGACACACTAGAGATTGTGTGTTCTGGAACAGGGGTGTAGCGGTTGTATGTTTGGTTCGGTTCCCTCATCATTTTGTGCACCTGGAAGAAGAAAGAAAATTGTTTGAAAAAAATGATAGATTAAAATGTTTCCAATTTGCCGTGCTAGTACCACTGCAGTTCGAACAGAAATGTTTAGGTATAAGCCCTGATTGTATAAACATCTAACTTGCAGGCAAAGAGGCTTGTTGTAGCTTGGCACAAAATCGCTTTATATGTTCATTCCTTAATACCCACGCTTTGACACAAGTCGAACGAAAATGTCAACCAACTCAAAAACCGACTAAGATCCGAAAAAGTCAACGGTAATCAAGGCGAATATAATTTCTTATGAAGATCTTTGAAATTTTTTTAATACTCGTAGCTTCAGCCACATAATTTTTATTACCCGCTTAATTCGGATTTATAATAATTGGTAATTGTCATTGCAGCATCCACATGCCGAAAACGCAAAAACACCGGAAGGCTTAAAAACTTTTGGATAACACAAATGCAACAACACCAACACTTGAGTGACATCAGTGATGAGGTGATCAGAAACGGGGACGAGGACTGCCAATGTTCGTTGAGGACGAACCGGCGATACCGACAGATTTCTGGTTAGCAGTAAAGTGGGAACTCAGTGTTAAGTGCAAAAAGTACCCTCATAATTTTAGCTTAAAAGGAAAAAAAATTGTGCGATGAACTAAAAAAAGGAGATTACCGTACTCAATTTAATTCCGCTAAGGGAAACTTGAAACATGAGTGGCAATTGGTAAATAGCTTTCTCAATAGTTCTTCCTTTTCTAAGAAATCTGCTATTATTCGTGTTGAGAACGTAGACGTTTCCGACAATCCTGTCATTGCTGACGCATTAAATTGCTATTTTGCAAATATAGCAAGAAGCTTGCAACCGTGTCCTGTCCTGCCGCCTTGTACCTGATGTTCGTCCCTTTGTAGCTCGGATGAACAGTCACAAAATTATTAAAATGATTGGTACTTTAAATAATTCTAACTCGTGTGGAGCTGATGGTATTTCGAATCTGTTTTTAAAAAGAGTTGCTCGCTTCATTGTTGATGTCTTCGCAGATATTTTCAATTGTTGCATATTTGCGAGAGTCTTTCAAGACGCACTGAAATGTGCAGACATTGCACCATTGTTTAAGAAAGGTTCTACTATTGAAATGTGTAACTACAGAAACATATCACTTCTTCCAGTTTTCAGCAAAATTTTCTAAGTTTACTGAGAAGCTGGTTTGCTGAACACAATTTGATTATAAGCTCTTAAACAAAAAAAAAATATTTTTCAATTTGTCATCCCTCAATAATTTGTAAGCGAATGTCTTTTATTACGCACCTGAGTACCTGAGTAATAGCAAGTGTACGCCTTCTACCACTTTTTGTGATAGTTCAAGCTGCCTGTGATAAGTGTTTTTAATTGAGACACTGAATGAATTTCAATACTTGGGGCTTAGAATTTTTTTTTTTTTGTATATAAGCGCGCACTAAAGGGATTTGTTGGGACCCTTATAATGTATTAGCTACACAGCGCGGGCGTTAAGGAAATTAGGGTGAGAAGAAAAGGAGAGATGCCGATGCACGTTGGTTTTGAATGTTTGTAGGTTATAATGTGCAGGAAAAATGGAGCGGGGAAGAGCATTCCACATTGATTCTAGAATGAGTTTTTTGAATCCCGCAGAAATTCTGAGGAAGTATTTTCGCTGCTCACTTAGATATTATTTTTATTTGCAAAATATCTGCTCAACAATGCTCCTAAAAACGATTTATTGTGCAATTTCCATTCCAAACTACAAAATTGTTTGTTGGGGAGGTGTTTATTTGAATAAAATTCAGCCACTTTTAATTCCGCAGAAATATATTTTACGGAAAATATGCCGTGAACCTAACAGAAATCCTAGTTTTCCATTGTTCTGTGACCTCAAAATTCGTCCAACCCGACATTTGTACTGCTTTAAAATGTTGAAGACTTTCTTTATGAAGTCTGGAAACCGCAATTGTCTCAAATTATAATATTCGTGGAAACCTTTCGAATATGGTTTCTGTACAAAACTTCCGCACTATTGCATTTTGTAATTTTTATTCAGTTTTATCTTGTCGTTTATTTAATAAGCTTCCTCGCACCATCAGGACAAGAGCAATGCCTGGAATGCTTTTAAAACTTGTAAAACACTGACTTCTAAATTTGACCAATAATAATTTGGAATCTATCCTTTCTAATTTTAGTTTTAATCATTTTTTGTCTTAAGTAATTAAATCCTCAAAAGAAACTTATTTCTTTTGTAGTGTTTTTTAAATAATTTAATTAATTCAGTCGAAAATATTTTTTGTTAAATATACTGCAAATTCTCTTATAGGGTCATCCCACTCAAAACCAATATTTGAATTATTTAAGCCCATTGAAGTGGCATTCACCACTTTTTTTAATACTTAGTATAAACAAATACAAAATGTCGCTAATATTTCTTTTACTACATACTTAATTGGAGATTGTGAATTTACAATGAATTTATAAGAAATAAAATTATATCTGTCTATCTATCTACATATCTGTATTCAGTTTTTACTAAAATACTTAAACAGCGATACTTTCGAAACACGGCAATATCTCAACAATAGGTAAAGTGATTTATTTGCTTCAAATAGACACATTGAGACCAAGCCATTATGACAAATCAAAAACCGTTCATAAGATCACAACCACAAAGTCAATTACCGTTATGTCTGCTTCAATCGGAAATAAGGTCACGTTATAAAATTAAAAATGTGTCATCTGTTACACGGCGTCTCCACGAGCAATATTTTATAGAATGCCATATAGCGTTCAATGAAAATTGCTCGTGGAGACTAGGAATAGTATTCTATGAAAAATTGCATTCTATATATTGCTCAGTTCATAGTATTCTATGGATATTCTATGAGCTGTCATTTTTATGAAGTGCTTCACTCTGTGACATTTCCACCATTGAAATATTAAGCTATGAAATGCCCACCGTACATTTTATGGTATTCTATATTTCTATATATATATGAAATATTACTCGTGGAGTCAGGTATGTGGAGAAAATTTGAAACAAGAATACCATCGTGTTTAATTTGCAGCCATAAAATTTGGATCAGTGTCGATCACATATTTTTCATAATAATATTTCCATATACACTAAACATCATTATGCATGTTGCGCCATACCCCTATCAAATGCGACTGTACTTTAATTACCCATTTCCGGCCTTTCTGAAAGGTATGCAAATAAATTTCAATATGTTTTTTAACTTACACAATTAAGCCAAATCAAATGCAGCTATTTTTTTCTTTATTGTTTTTTTTCCTGATTTTATGAGTATAGAAAATCGCTAATTAAAAAATGTGATTCGAAATCAACTCTTTTAAAAGCGACAAAATTATGTACGGCCCAGTCGTGTACTTTATTTTTTGAGTATCTGTGCTTATGATTCGGACACATGTAAAGAAATAATTCATCATTATCGCCTGATGGAGATCGTTTTGACGATACTCTAACATCAATAATCGTCTATTGGACGATGTCATTTCGACAATTCTCTTTCCACAGTTCGATAATCGTCGCCTGGTATTGACTCAAATCGATTGCATATTTTGCAGACAATTAAAGCATTTTTGAATAATTTGTAGGTGAACATTTTCATTTCAGCAAAAATCAGCTGTTCCACAACACCGTCTATAGTTGAGCATTGTGTATGATTCCAATTGGTTAATACCAGGTTTCTGGACTCAGACGACACGATGACGATACAATTACGTGAAGCAAATTGATGACGATCTCGTACTGGACGATTATCGACAGTATTCCGTAAATTTTACCACCAGCAAATTTTTTGGTATGACTTGTGGTAACGGACAATTTTAGAGTGAATGATTTTTTATTGAATCTTTCTGTGGAATTTATTATTATTATTATTTTCTTGCTTTTTTTCATAAAATATAAAAAAAACTTATTTATATTATATATATATATTATATAATAAAAAAATCGAATGAAATGCTATAGAATCATCGTATCTGTTGCGCCGACGAAAATTTAACGCCTTAACAGAACGAAAAGTACCATCAAATCCGTCGCAAGTCACATGGCAATTTCCCATTTTCAAGTGTTTGGGTGAGTTCAAAAATGCATCACTTACGTATTAGATGCAAAGCCATAAGTTCCGAAACTCGAAGAAATAAATTCAAGTTTCTAAACGCACCCAAAACGTAATTGATGCATATTAACTAAACAAACTACTCATCGATAATTTGTGAATATGTGAAGACTTCAACGGACAGAATCTGTTCATAAATCCGTTTGTTATAAAAATGCGTGAATTCTTTCTAGCTGTCAGTTGAAACCGACAGCAACATATCGGCGAATTCTATTGGTCGGGCTTTTAAGGTTATTGTGATTGTCATATTTGTGAAAATTTTGCGTCTGCATACCTGACAATCCAAAATGATTGACGAATTTTACCAAACGCAGGAAAACATGATTTATAAACAATTTACAAAATAAAGCAGAGTTGATTTAGACTTGCGTCACGTTGAGAGACTGCGAGGATTGTGTAACAATGATCGATGACAGCTTTCTTGGGATTTTCAAAAGTTTATAACTCATAAACGGGGAGACAGACCCCCCCCCACCATAGCAAATAATGCTTACATTTAACCCCTCTACAAAAACCCGTTATCATTTTTTGCCGCCTAAGTTATCGTACTCGTGCCTGTATGAATCTCGATCCTCTCATAACATGGTGATACTGCTTACGCAAATAGCAATCTCAAGAAGTCTGAATTGTGCTTGGATTTTTTTTTCGAACATGCCAGTGCATTAAATAACACGAACCAAATGTGCGGTATTATCATGCGATTATGAGCGATGAGTAGTGAGAGACTGCTGTTTATTTACCTCGTGATATTCAGGATAAACATTCTCTGGCAGTGATCTATCCAATCCTGCACTCTTACTTCGATATACATGAATGACATCAATATCCGACAACCGACAAATTGTCACAGCATCAGCAGCACTTAGTCCAGCTCCCACCACAAGTACAGGTTTAAGTTCTACAAAAAGCAAAGGGTTAGACATTTATGTCTCTAAATTAAAGCAACACTCTACTCACTCTGCCTTTCAGTTGCCGATAAATTCTCTAATGCTGTCTCCAGTTGCCTTAGTTCATGTTTAACCCAAGTTCGATTGATTAAATGCTGTTCGCCTCTTAAGCCCAATCGATTGGGTAAATCCGACACACCATTGGCCAGTACTAAATTCTTACAAGCATAACAAAACGTTCGCTTTGTTGACTCATCAATTCTGTAGAAGAAAAAATGAATTAGCTGGTTAGCTAGTGAATCGCAAAAAAAACAATATCTGAACTACCAACCCAGTGACAATCCATCGGGCATCTTGAAACCGGTTGGACTTAGCGCAATCTTCACTCAGTGGAGCTATAAACGTCACATTGGCATTGTTCATAAAGAATCTGTCTAAATTCATATGATGAACATAGTCTTCATAGTATTCAGCAACTCTTGATACAAGAGCTCTTGTCTGTACTTCTTTGGATACTTGCCGTTTCAGTGAGAGATTACGTCGTGGCGGAGAATTTTTATTTCCTCCATTATTTTCGAGCAAAGCCAAGTCGATTCTGCTATCAATTGCGGATACATCACTGCTGTTGCAGATTTTTCTTGTACACTTACAACATAAGGCTTCTGGTTCACATTCGTTGTTATTGTTGAAAACTAAATTTTCGTCTTTTGTTTTGTTCTGCTTGGCCGAACGTAGTTTTATGCACTTTGGACAGGTTATGTTGGCCAAAGTCATCTTACGAAGGTATGATGAGCAGCTCTTTTCATATTGCAGGCATTTTTTTCGTTGTTGCATTACTTCCCAGCTGCCATATGTGAGTCCAGGGAGCGACATCCATCCGGCAAGCGACAATGTCCGCAGGTTTGGATCCATTTTGTGCCATGAACCACCTGGTGGACCTATGCCCAGAACAATATGATCAATCTAAAATGAACATTAAATCAAGTGATTAGCTTTAAATGCATGCGGAATATAAGTGAAAAAAAAGTCATACAAAATGTCCAGAATTATCGCAGACAGTCCAGTAATAGGGTCAAGTATTCCTCAGATAATCTTGCATTTTTTTTGTCGGTAGATTGAGTACCGTACAAACGACTGGACGAGTTCTAGCCTTGACTTAACCACAAATAAAATTCAAGATTTTTTGCACCAAAATGTTATCAGTATTTTTTTTTTGTAAGACTTAATCCAGACAGCATAATTTGGCCCATAATATTAATCTCAAATAATTACTCTTATAGCAAGTGAAGAATTTCTAGGATTTCGTTCATCACCCAATATTCATATTTTAATGTCTCTGTAATTGCTTCCTCAGTTGCTTTTTCATTCAAATATTGTTTTACTTTTTAACTTATGAAGTAGTCAAATGTTGCAACTATTCAACTAATGTGTCTTAACTTGTGAGGGCTCTGCTTCCAGTTCCCTAAATATTACTTTTTAGAATTTTGTTTACATCTGACATTTTTCATTTAGCCACATTTCACCCGAAATGTTCATTATTTCGCCACACATTTTCCAGCATTTCGTCTCTGCACAAGGTAGTTTGTCAAATCGAACAAACTATTTAAATGTTCCCGCAAGTTATTCAGCGCCGCTGAATAAAAAAACTAATTGGACAAAAAACAGCCGCCAAAAAATTTAAACAAATAAGGACAAAGATGTACCAAAAAATATATAAAATAAAGTAAACAACTGTACGATAACTTTCTCGCTTTTATAAGAATTGGTTTCGAATCACATTTTTTCATAAGGCATTTTTCCCTATTCTTCTTTTTCTTCCTCAATGGCGGCGAGGCTATGATCAGCATTAAAGGGATCATAACCCTCCCACATGGCTTGGAAGCCATTCTCATTCTGCCACCACTGGATCTATACATGCAGGAATCGGCTGCAAAAAGTGCCTTGAGGATCAGCCGTTTGTTTGGCTGGAACCCGAGTCATTTTGGGCATGCACTGATTCTGAACATGTACATAGGGAATAACGTCATATCTGACTACATGTCTCCTTACTTAGATTTCGAAAAAACACAAACGCAAACAAACCCATGAAAAGGAA
This sequence comes from Portevinia maculata, assembly GCA_949715645.1. Taxonomy (NCBI): domain Eukaryota; kingdom Metazoa; phylum Arthropoda; class Insecta; order Diptera; family Syrphidae; genus Portevinia; species Portevinia maculata. Next base: position 102,099,362 of record OX454525.1, read on the forward strand.
ATCGATTTCCATCTTTACAGACGGATCAAAGATGGACTGTGGAGCGGGTGCTGGACTCTTCTCAGAGGAAATACACATTAACAGATCGATTAGATTACCTGATCACTGTAGTGTATTCCAAGCAGAAGTCTTAGCAATCACTGAAGTCGCAAGCATGGTATCAATGATGGCGATACCACACAGTGATATTACCATTTTTATTGATAGTCAGGCGGTCATTAAAGCGGTGTCAGCTACATATAAATAATAAATAAAGTCCTTGCTTGTTCGCCGTTGCCGCGAGGAGCACAAAGCTCTTGGCACGAAGCACAAAACGAGTCTCTGCTGGGTCCCTGGACACAAGGATATATCCGGTAACGGGCGAGCTGACGAACTGGCAAGAAAGGGGTCTGCGATGGACCATGAACTGGCACTTAAGTCGGTTAAACTACCACTCTGCAACCTCAGAGAAAGAGTGGAATACAAAACACGAATGAAAGCCAACAACAGGTGAATGTCACTAACCACTTAAGACATATCACGCAAGCTGCGGCCAAAATATGATAAGGGCCGAACCAACAAACTTTTACGTTATGACAGGACATCGCTGTCAAAGTTGATCGGTACTCTTACTGGCCACAACCTGCTAAGGAATCAAACAATGAAACTAAATCTCAAGGATGACGACATCTGTAGAGGCTGCGGTGATGAGGAAACCCATGAGGACACACCTCACTTTCTCTGTCACTGTCCAAGCCTGTGTCACCTGAGGAACAGAACACTTGGAAGATACTTCTTCCAAGACATTCAAGAACTTTCTTATGTCTCACTATCAAATCTTTACAGGTTTATAAGGACATCCAAATGGCTGGACAAACTGGAGTAGGAAGGAAACCAAGGACGAAGGACCAAGGCCAGAACAGCGAGACCAACACTCCCAACAAAGGGTATCACAATGGGACCACAAGGACCTAAGTGTGGTGTAACAGATTCGCTTTGTTCCATCAGCCCGTAAACCTAACCTATCCTAACCCAACCCTCCCACATAACTGCATCCCTACTCGTCCGGCTTTGGGGCTCGCCGGTTCGACCTCAGGAAACAATGGCAGGCCTCCCGATTTTTAATCACTTCGTCGCTGAGGCGAATCAAATGCTGCGTTTGTGTGGTTCAGGAGTATTAGGGCCTCCCTATCTTTCGCGTTTGTATAGAAACGTTGATTGATATTGACTTTTTGACAGAGTTCGTAGCATCTCTCCTTTGAACATGATAGTACCAACTAAGCCAGTGGCGCTATATTTTTTCCGAGAAAGGTTCTTTGATGTGAAGGCTTGCTCGGATCTTGGAACTTCTTATTCGATCAATCTTTGTTACTCCTACTGTGCGAAGTATCTTTATCTCAACTGCCGTTAATTTGCCCTCATAGTTTTTGTACGCTGTCCAACATTGGGGCAAAACTGCAGGGTAAGGCATTTTTCAGTCGCAGAAGATGGTTGAGTTTTCACGCCGCTTCATCCACATTAATGTCGTCATAACAGATTGCTTCGCTATAGATCATAGATCCCAGATATCTTTCGCACTTGGTATAAATGTCTGGAATAGTTCGGAGTGGATCCGAGAACCGCCCGCACAAGTATTCTGTTTTTAGGACTAATACGATACCCATTCCCCTCCAAAACTTCCACCCATAAATCAAGTGCTCGTTGCAGGGACGTTTGATCCTCGCTAATGATGGCTCCATCGTCAGCAAAGAATAACATATGCTCTTTGGAGTTCGTCACTTTTCCTTCAAGCAGATAGGTTAGGTTAGGTTAGGTTTATGTGGCTGTCGGTAGAAGCCGACACACTTAGACCAATTTAGGTCCATGTGATACCACGTATATTATCTACTTCAACTCTGTAGATGGGACTGGCCAACGACACGCGGTTGTTCTCAAACGGTCCCCCATCTACGTACTAACCGCGCCCAACGTCGTTTAATAACGGTGATCTGACGAGAACCGATTAACTCGACGTGGTATGGTCGTTGGTTTTCAAGCAGATAATAAAGGACTGAAAAAATATTAAAGGACTTAAGACTGTTCCCTGTTGTTCACTGAGTTTGAATGCGAACTCCTCGGTGACGATAGTGGGGCATCTTACTCTTGCTTTTATTCACTCAAAGATGTCCATCATTGTATGTAGGTTTCTGGAACTTCTCGTTGTCTTAGCGCCACCCAAAACAGATCGCTTGGTTATAAATCAAAGGCCTTTTCAAAATCAATCCACACCATATGCAATCCTTTAAGGAATCACGATGTTTTTTCATCATGATCCTTATACTTTGGATTGCATCCGTGGTTGATTTACCTGCGCCAACCCATTTCGTTGCGAAATATTAAATTTCTGGTAGCAGCTTAATAACCGCAAGGAGATATCCTTACTAAAGAACAAAAACAAATCGTATCTGCAGGTAACTTCTTCATTCTCGTCTAAAGTGTATTATTTTTTTGATAAATAATTACTACATAAACATGATATTTATTTTGGGAAATAAGATCAATATAAATAGAAATAACGAGCTAAAAACTGAGGAATCGAATGCCAAATTTTCTACGGCGGTAAATTAATTTATCCACGAACACAAAAAAATAAATATTTTTGAGTCTCTAAACAAAACAGATAGAATTAATTGAAACTTGAACAGATAGTTAGACACACGCAAAATATTTTGGTGATGAAATGAAAACAATAAATTACACATTTTGTTTATTTAGGACAAACAAAACAATGTTTTAAGATTGTTTTACGATGCAGTGCCGAATATTTTGGTTCAATAAATACTCAAAAATGTATCCAACGTTTGAGAAGCTAGCTCTTTAAATATTTTAAGGCAGTTAATAGCATTTTAATGAGATTTATGTAAGTTGTTATGAGTCATTTAACATATTATGACAGACAATAACAGGCGGTAGGTAAAGTGGACGGTTTCCCGGCTTCCCGCCAAGAAAACGCGGAGGGGTAGAAATTTGAAAGAAACCTCACAACCAGTTGGCGATGTTGTTAAGGTCAGTGTGTTGGCTTGTGACTCGTGCGGTCCAGGTACAGTACGACATACGCCAAGCATTAGAGACACCCGATTTCTTCAACCTCTACACCAAAAAGAGGATTTATGCCTGGTAGTACAATGAAACATTATCGAGTCTGAGTGCCCTGCTATTGGGATTTCCTTTCATAACAAAAAAAAGCCTCAAAACCAGGCTGTGGGGATTTTTGAGAATAGCATAGTAAGCGATCTCTAGCCTTTTTATGGCCACTAGTCTTAGTGTATTCTGTACGTATTCTGTATTTGAGGTTCTGGGTTCTGGAAGCCCTAGTAGGGGGTTGACTTCCCCAGCCGATGATTCATGAAGAATTAACTCAGGATTGGCCGTCGTCGGCTCTTTCATTGCCATCTATGTTCTTCTGGCTGGGAACAAAGAAGAGAGTGACAATGTAACGTCTGCTAGACCGGGCCAGTTTCTCTTTGCTGTTCTGAACAAGTTTGTACGTAGTTATGGTTGAATAAAGAGCTTAATCGCGACCTGGCTGTCTTTTTGTCCATGAGCATTCGTAATTGCCAGGATTTCTATCTGGAGGTCGCTGGATTTGGAGGCGTTTTTTTCTATCTGCTCCAGTTCATTTTAGAACTTTCGCTGAAAATAGATACTTCGAACTCTTTCGTAACACTGTCTGATTCATATTCCGATCTGGATGGAAATTCTGCTACAAAAGATTTGCGTGAAAACCCTAACGAAACTGAATCAATACTCCTCATTGGATGGCAGAATCATACCTCGCAATAATGCATCGTTGCAGTGGTTGCAATGGAAGGCATTAACGGCCCATATAGGGCTTAATCTTCTCCAACCATTTGTATGTGCGGAACTATAATTTTAACACAAATTAGAAGGACCTTCAATTTAACACCAATTCCGCAAAATTTGAAAAGGTGTTTATATACCTTATTCTCAATTAGAGGTGGGACAATGCAAATACCCTTAGGTGTTGGATGAGATTCGAACCTCACTTTGCTCGAGCAACTAGGTTGCTATACCGGACCTATAATTTCTTTCCAAATAGACTTGAACGTGTAAGTAAGATTTCCTTTACGTCGGGTGCCGATCGCCACACGACCAAACGTTATAGCAGAGTTAAACCGACTGACGCCGCAGGGAGTACTGTTTTGTGTCGAAAATTCTGATTGCGCAACACCAATCGTACAGGTAGAAACTAAGAACTTGGCATTCTTCAGGTATCAATATTGTTCGCTTATTACTTCTTCATATAAGCGAACTAACATTATGCACGAATGTTGTTTAATAAAATAAAATAATAATTTGTTATTAACAGCGCCAAAACTCTCTATTCCGAACTGCAAATTTTCGCAAGAGCTGAGACAATGAAAAATATTAAGATGTTACTGCAGAGATTTTAACCTTAGACCCCTCGATCAGTAGACAAACGGACTAATTGCTTTTAAATGTATTCCTCAATTTCTTTGTGACGTTGTACAAAACAAAAGTCAAAATAAATCGAGAACCATATGATGTGGAAAAGACCTTGTGCAAATACCGGCATTTTATTGAAAACAAAATAAAAAAATTGTCTTTAGTTAGTTCTCACACCGAAAAGATCGGATTCATGAGTAATAAGCTATGCATTAACGTATGAAAACACAAAATACTTATTGAACGTGATGCTTGGACTCTTAGTTTATTTAATTATTCACGCTGGTCAACAATGCCTGACGGACCAACCTGATGTATGGAATGAACAATTGGTTACAAACACGCGAATCTTTTAGAAAACCAGTTTCAGTTATGCTTTTAAAACATCTGAACTGCTGGTTAGTGCGGAAAACAAGAATACTTGCTATTGTACCTGGAATTGTAGTTGCCAGCAGATCACAATGTCAACAAATATCGCGATGTCGGAGAAATTACTTCCTAATAAATACTTAACAAGTGACTAGGAGTAGGTAGGCAATGTAATTGTTTACAAAATACCTCCGAAATCGTAGCCATACTCACTATGATACTCAATGCAAACTAAAACATAGAGTACAAACTGTATCCGTTAATTAGTACAAGCTATTAATATATTGTAAAATATGTTGCTCACAACTAAAGTCGGTTAACATTAGAAACAGGCACACATCATATTTCCTACGAATGTGCTTTATCCACAATGAATAATTTTCCAACGCGAATATCAGGCAAACCATAAATGCGACGTCTACGAGGTTCATATCTGCCGTTTCCTGGATAAAGCATTAGGGATTCTTCACTTTCACTAACCTGCTAACTACCATGTGAGGGTAATTTCTAAAACTTCATCCGTCACATTGTTGTGGGAACCATGAAACCACACACACGCTAACTTGGTTTAACCAGAAATTATTTTTATACTTCCAACTTTAATTAATTTAATTATTCGCGGCAATTTTTGCTTATCGTATGTCGCTTGACGCGCCTGTGACGAGGAAATTTTATTTATGAACTTCTGAAGCAGCCGATTACTCAACAAATTCTGACTGCGATTAATTATGAATTCAAGTTTTTTTAATGAACAGGTTAACAAACTAAAACCGGTACGTGAGTAAGTCACACACAAATATATGCTGTATTTATTAATACGTCATATATATACCTGTTTGTTAGCATCGAGACGATATTCCAGCATGGACGGTAATTCCATGCCCAAATCCGCACACGGGTGTTCTAGGCTGTCCAGCTGAAAGAGTAGAAAGAAAGAGATAAATTTAGCAAATTAGTTAAGCAATTACCTCCTTTAAAGTTAATATGCAATGGGTATCTAGCTTACCAATAGTGAGACGGGATTAGTACTACGACCCTCAAGGCCATCAGCCAACGTAATCAAATCTTGTTCCACCAAGCTTTTGCTGTTATTGGCATAATTTAGGCGCGCTCTTAGCATTTCATCGGGATGTTTTTGAATTTGTTCTGATTTCCAATATGGCCAGTTGCCCGCAAGCATATATGATAAGGAAATTCCACTGGGACCGTTTCCTGAAATGTAAACAAATAATTTTTTTTTAAATTTGTTTTTGTGCGTTTTTGTATGTTGAATTTGTATTTTATCTTGTTTATATTAAAATTTGATTAAATCTTAAAATTTCACGTCAGAAGTTATCTGACACAAATGTGGCGTATTTCATCTTTGTTAAACAAAAAACAAAAATATCAAAAACAGCGACAATTTAAGCTTAACGGCTTTGCAGATAAACAATGAACATAAATATAATCCAAGAAAGACTTAAAAGTATTTATCGGACTAAGAAAAAGTCACCACGACATATGCGAATCGGGGAAAACGAAACCTTATTCTTAATTATTTCGAAGGCTACGTTAAACAAGGCATCGACTTTTCATCTTATAGTTTCTTACTGACTTGCATCTTACAAAATAATAATGATGTATTTATTTTTGCTTTTGTTTAGTGATATCTGAGGGGTTGCATAAACGACTCTGATTGTGTTGAAATTTGCCAATACATTATTGGTCACGCAATTTAGAAACTCAGAAAACTATATTCTTATCTCGCCGTTTGTTGCCAATATTCTGCATAGTTACATAAACATGACAGATTTTGGGCCACGCTCAAATTCATTGAACAAAAATCGAATGGTAGTCAATGAATGTAATTTTGTATTTACATACTTCGTCCTACTTGTTTAAGGATCATTCACTTATCTGCCGAAGGTAAGAAGGATATATGTAAATCGAAATTGTTGTAAAAGAAACTCACGATTAAGTTGAACAATTTTAACTTTATCATTTTTGTTTCCAATAAAGTACCTCTTTTTTATATCAGTTGTTAAAGGACAAATGCAAAATCAACCTGGTAGGACATTCGGAATCTATGCTTGTAGAGCATAGAGGACATTAGGTTAACACATCTCCCAATTATTGCTTAAAATGTGAAAACTTGTTCTTCTAAAGGCACTCCATATTATGTTCAACAAATCCTTGTGTTATGGTTAGTTTCTTGAAAGTTGGATGTGTTCTTTTTTTATACATAAATCAGGTTCCAAAAAAACGGTTACTAATTATAGGCCTTTAGCGAAACTTCAATTAATACCGAAAGTCTGTGAAGCTATTGTACAAAAAAAAACTATATGCTGCTGTTCGAATAATATTTCAGATTTCCAACATGGTTTTGTAATTGGAGAATCCACTGCTAAAACTATCAATTTTTAAAAAAATTCTGCCACACGTTCAAGTCTATCTGAGAATAATGATCAAGTTGATACGGTATTTACCGACTTTTCTAAATCATCTGACAGCTTTCAACACAATGTCCTAATAAAGAAACTAGAATTTTTTCCGTTCTTATAAATTATGGTGAAATACAGTTTGTTAAAATTAGATCCGAAATTTCTTTTGAAATTTCTAACTCTTCATGTTTTCCACAGGGCAGTCATCTTTGTCCACTTTTATATCTGTTATTTATTAATGATCTAGCAAAGCATTTTATTCATTCCAACTACTTGCTATATTGCTGATGATGACCTTAAAGTATTCAAAAATGTTCGATATGAATCCGATGCTCTTAAATTTCAATATGATTCAAGTAAAACATCTATGTGGTGTGATCGCAATGGACTTTATTAACTTCCCATTCCCAGTACTGGGTAAGTCATTGTAATTGGTCCGAAAATGAAAATCGTGATTTATAACATATCTGAATATTTGAACTAAACTACCCCACTTGTTTTAATATTAATAAGTGTTCTGTGTATACTTTCTCTAGAGTTATTAGTCTTGTTTTATTTATTTAGTATTTGTTGTGTGTGTCTCAAAAGAGTGTTTAAGCAAAAAGAGCTTGGGGTGATTTTTGATGAGAAACTTAAGAACTTAAGATTTTCTCCTGGCATTATGATAACATAATATCCAAAGCAAACTCTTACCCCTATTGCGAGTGTCATTTGACTGTTGGTGATGAACTATTTTCAATTTGTGCTATTGTGAACGAGCGATTCCGTAGGAATTTGTCTATCGCAGTCAACTAGAAAAATGCGTTTGACAAAAATATCAATGTATCGCAATAAGGGTGTCTAAGTTTCGCAACGCCAAAGATTCTGTCAACTGTCGAGTACTGTTTGTTCATAGAAAACTCAATTGGTCTTTTAGTGCACCATATGATACCAGATGTGCCCTAATAAATATTAAACCGCTTAGCGTAAGAAGGGAATTTCTTGCACATCCATATCTATAGCACTTACTATATTCTTTATGACCTTATAATTACGGCTCCTACAAACTACAATAAGTACGAGCACGTAGTCGACTTTAATATGAGTCGAACTGATGACAAAAGTGCTATTCATTATGTATTATAATAGACTATATTATAATACATAATGAATAGCACTTTTGTCTTTTTTATACTTTAATTATTTTTTTAATTACAATACATATTAATTTTGCTTTTATTTTTATACTTATATATAATACCTATTAATAATGTTTAATCTAAGAAAGTAAATGTACTCGAGAGGTAAATAAATAAATCTGTTTATTGAATCAGCAACGGAGTCAGCGAATTGACATGCCAATACGACACATCAGGTGGAGTCGGGCATGAAGATTCGACGTCTTTTCGACAAAAAAAAAAAAGTTTAATTTGGACGTACCTGATGGATACAATTTTCATTTCTATAATTTGAGGAAGGAAGATACAGCAAGGCAGTGCAATATGGGTGGCGACGGTGTAGAGGTTAGTGTGTTGGCTTGTGACCCGTGCGGTGCAGGTTCAATCCCCATGGGGAACAACAACATACGCCACCCAATTACATGCCTCTACACCAAAAGGAGGATATCTGCCTGGTAGTACAATGGAACGTTACCGAGTCTGAGTGCTCTGGGATTTGGATTTCCTTTTTTATTAAAAAAAAAAAAAAAAAAAAAAAAAAAAAAAAAAAAAAGGCAGTGCAATGGTATGGGCAGCAATTAACTTTTACTTCACAGTAGAACTAGATTTTCAAACCTCAAGAATGACGGCGAATCCCTCGAGATATATACTAGAAAGGGCTTTTCCTTATTTTTCCGAATTGTTTGGGAGACAACAATGAACTTTTCAGCAAGGTTAATGCCCCTTATATACCGGTAGGACAACAAAAGATCTATTGATATGGCCAATATGGGTGTATCCTCCACAATTTTCTCGCACAGTCCAAAAGTATAATTATAATAAAATGCATCCAAAACCTAATGCATATTCGAATGTCTGTGCTGTCGTGAAGAACAGTTTTAGTCATCTGTTTTATTAAGCTTTTTGCATTGGGCTCGCAATACCAGTCACTACTTGTGCAGAGCAATCGGTCAGCACTTTAAGGAAGGTCAAAACCTGGCTTCGATCAACGATGACTGATACAAGACTTGATGCTTTATTTATGATGTATATTCAAAAGAATCTTGTCAAAGAACCAACTTTTTATTTTAAGATCAAAATACGAAAGTATCTACTTAATCCGGAAAAAGAAAAAAACAGCAATGTATTGTTCTTCATTGTGTGACACATTAAACTTAATCGCTGCAGTGGCGGATTAACCGGAGGGGCGGAAGGGGCGGCCCGCCCGGGGCCTTCGGTCATGGGGGGCCCCAAAATCCTTCAATTTGTAATAAAATGGGACTTCAGTGAATCGTTACCCTGTATATCGCTCATACTTCAATACTTCTTGACCATTTGCATCTCGGTTGCATCATGCGAGAGGAGTTTTTCGAAACTTCAACTAATTAAAAATTATCTTCGATCTACAATGGATCAAGAGCGACGAAAAATTTTCAAAAAAATCGATTTCACGGAAGTTATCGAGGAATTCAGTAAATTGAAGGCACGAAAACACATATAACACGCTACAAAAAATAAAAAAACTATCTTTAATTTATTTCATTTTTTTTTGTCGATCGATTCGTATTTTATTTTCCTCACCCATATCCATTTCATATTGTAGGTATGTTTATTTAGCCTAAATAATGTAATTGGAATTTAAATTTCACTTGCCAGAGTGTAACGAAATAAACATTAACACTTATTTATACATACAAATGTTAACTGAATAAAAAGCTTGTAAAACTATAATTTTTAAAAGCTGGGGGGCCTCATTCAGCTTTGCCGCCCGGACCTCTGACGGGCTTGGTCCGCCACTGAATCGCTGTTACATTTTTGATCATTTTAAATAAATTAAAAAAAAAAGTTTTGAAATTAATTTTTTTTAAATAATTTTGTGGAGCCAATTCAAATTATAACAATTGTTAGTGCTTTTCCTTTTTATAAAACCTCCGGATGTTGTTTCGATCTAATTGAGCTGGGAACTGCGTATGTCCTCTTCTTTCTTCGCAGAATCGTTTTATTTTAAATAGTGGGCGTATTAGAGAGCGGATTTTAAAAATACTTGCATTTGGTCGTTTTTGGCATTTAGAGAGTATTATTCCCAAATTTCACCTCTCGAATTCAAATTTTGATTTTTAAATTATGGAATGATTTTAAAAATGTTTATGCTTGATATATGTTCCAAATTTCAGCTTTCTAGCTCGAATTTTAGGGTCTATAAATTGCCGACAGACGGACGGATCAGTATCGAAAGTTATGTGGATCGCGCCATCACATATATAGCCACTTTTAGGAGTCTACGAACTATGAGCAATATTAAGGTATGTTACAAACTATGAGTCAACACTATAATACCCTTAGAGTGGGGTATAAAGGGTACATTTTATTACTCTATTGGATAAAAATTCATAAAATTAAAAATGTTCCACCTAACCATGAATTTCTTATTGCAACACAAGATCGCTATATATCCGTCTTACCTTCCGCAAAAGGGCTTTCCCTTTATTTAAAAAAAAAATACCCATCTTTAAACAATTGGTGCGGAGTTTACATCTAAGGAAATGGAATCAAATCATTGATGGACTCTTCTTAGTGATTGTCTGTCACATTATTGGAAAACAGAGAGCCACATCGTGGGATAAAACGATAAGCGTGATAGCTTGTAAATTTTGTTTGGTTTAATCGAGCCATCTAGTAAACACAACAAGTGCAAATTCTAAAATACAATTATGTAATAGGTTGCGAACCAACTCGAATGCAATGCATATGCAGTCCCAAATCGAATTAACACTGTCACCTGCCTACTATAAGAATCAACAATTCCGCCTGCTATCATGTCACGGACATTTCCTTTGGATAGTTTTAGCGGAAACAAATTTTAAATAACTCAAAATTTCTAGACCCCACTTAAAATAGATGAATTTAATGTTCGCCCACACTATAAAATCTGATAAAAAGTCCGCAGTCTAATGAGCAGGAATAGAAATCGCAAGATATCTTTCATCTTCTTTTGCATAAATTGTAATTTTATGTTTTTAATTCTAAAACGTGCGAATTACTAGTAGCAATGAACCATTCAAATATAAATAAGTCAATGCAATTCCAATAGAAAAAATATTGCTCATTCAAAACGTTTTAAATAAAATTATCTGTCTCCTCTTCTGTTGTCAACCCGACAAGGTTAATTGGCTTTGGAACAACACTAACAAACCAAGCACACCACACGCTGAGCGATTAGACGAAGTCGTATTTTTTCGGCCGCAAAGTAGAAATGTTGTTATCAGTATGCAAAACGTCTACATCTACGTCTTATCAGTTAAGTTAAAAAAATGGGAATTGACTAAGCGCTAAATTGTACTGCATGTCGTCACACGATAGAGTATTATAAGCGGGGACATTTGATTGAAGGGGTGCCGAACAAAAACTTTCGGGACAACAACATTGGAATGGCAGAAACAAATGTGAAACTTTGTAACTTCCCCTTAAGGATACCTGCCAAATATCCAAAGACTAAGTGTCCTAAGAATGTTTAAAATCTGCCGAGGGCAGATTACGTTAAATGAAAACGATCGAACAACATCGTCTCGAATATCTAGCTATCTCTATCAGATCTATAGAGGTACTAAGGACCGCTGTCATCGAAACGACGTCTTTTGATCGTTTTCATGTGACGCGATTTGTACACTGAATTTGATCATCCAATTCGGATATTAATCGAGCCGGCTGGAAGCTCAAGTCCGCTCTGAGCTATCAGCGCTATCTTAAGTAAAAGTAAAGAAAGAGCTTTGAAAGCTGCTGGACTATCTGAAAATATGATGATGTTAATCTTGTTGAGTTGTCGTTTATGTGCAGATATCTATGTCATAAACTACGGTTAATAGATACCTACTCAGATTTTAAAGAAGGGTCAGTAATCTGAATATAGTTTAGTCTTAAAAAGGCACGGTAAAAACATAAAAATAAATATTAGGCACGAAACTAGCTTTCCCAACCATTTGTGTGTACGAAGCTTGTTTTAGACACGAATGGAAGGGATCTAAAATTGAACGCCAATTCTGAACGGTGCAGTGCAGGAAAATAACTTCACGGGCAATAACTTCCAATTTGCAATAACTTCAGTTTTCACTATTGATCTAATTGAACTCAGTCTGAGATTGGGTTTTGACCAGGGAAAGTGTTTCATCGGCAAACCAGCATAATAACATATGTTTTTCAAGCAACAATTTTTTTAGTTTATTGAGAGCTATTATTTTTGTTATTGCAACTATACTGGGAGCATGCACGAACAGCAATATACGCCACTCATTAATGGAGAGAAACGATTGACACCTTGTTTTCTCCAACTTCTACAATGAAGAGGATTTCAGCCTGGTAGTACAATGGACCGTTGCCGAGTATAAGTGCTCTGGGATTTGGATTTCTTTTTAAAAAAAAAAAATTAAAAAAATGCAAGTGTTGAAATCTTAAAAAAGCAGGTCTAAAAACATCTGGATCCGAAATCGGGAGGCCTGCCGAATTTGTTTAGGTCAAACCGGCGAACCCCACAGGCGGACCAGTAGGGATGCAATAAAGTGGGGGAGTTATAAACCCTTTAGTTCTGACCACAACCTCGCCATTAAGGAAGACTTAAAGCAAAACATTTCTTACACTCCGTTGCAGAATTTACAGCTGGCAGGGTTAAATTTGATTAGGCTTCTCCTCAAGCTAGTGCCCTGTTCAGGCGATGGAAGGTTACTCTCTAGAATTTGGGCACGATAAAACTTTTTACGCCGAGGTGAATTCCGTCATTGTCGGGCGCAGTGGCTCAATGGCTAGTGTGTCGGGCTACTAATCGAAAGGTCCCCGGTTCAATTCCTGCCGGGGCCAAGTAACATCTACAGTTTTTTCCACTGCCCCACCTCTTGCGAATGTCTGACAAATATCCAAGAGTATCAATTGTCATGATAAGCTTTTCAAATTTGCCGTTCGGATTCGGCGTAAAATTGTAGGTCCCTTTCCACTTCACAAAGAAAGTTTTTGGAGAAGCTAGGTTTTAGGCCTGTATGGGCCGTTAATGCTTAATATTGTTTTTTTTATTTTTATTTTTGAATTCCATCAACCGTGGCGGAATGTTGTTTTTTTATCGTGTAAATTCAAACATTGCTGTGGATATATTTTACAAATGTGGCGAAGTGGCTCAGTGGAAAGTGTACTACTACTACACCTGTTCAAATCCCACCGTGATCGGATTCTGCTTAAAATTGTAGTTCCCCTCCACTTCGCTCAAGCAAGTAGTTAGATAAGATAGGATGTATGCCATGTATAGGCCGTTAATGCCATGTTTTTTTTTACATTTTACAAAAACACAGGCCTAATGCCTTCATTCATTTGTTTGGCATGGTATTAAGTGTTAAACCCTTGCCCGATTGAACCATATTAAAACTTTCAGCGGGGAGAAATGGTGAACAATTGTTCCAAATTGATAGGCTAGGAACAAGAGGAAACAAATTAGGACTCTGCCCTACAAAAAATATTATTTGTTCCCTTTTCCACTTTCGTCCTTTATCTAGCAACTTACTAAATATACTCAATATACTCTCATTACTTGCACTTATCGTAAATATTCTGACTCGCCGTAGAATAGATGTTATAATTAGTAGTAGGTACTATCACCAACATATCCCGATAGGCGGTGCTACAGTTGTTTTTCAGACTTTATTTATTTACTTTAAACCTTAAACGTGACAGACAAATACGGATGATGGACAGTGAACGAGGGAAATATTGAATTAAAAAATGGAAACGGGAGAAGACAATACCAAAAAAAAGATCTAAAAAAAAAGGTTCATTATAGTCCGAACAAGGTTTAAACAGAAAAAAAACTTGGAAAATTCGGGAAAAACTGAAAATGCTTTTTCATAGACAATTATTATGTAGTCTACACGAACATACATATTGGCCAAGACAATTCTTGGGCACGTTCAAAGCCGGCCGGGTACAGCTATTTATAAATAAAACTGATTTCAAGTCAGTGTCTTCAATAAGCAGCATTATTAGATTACTAATTTCTACCAACAGTAGCGCTATACCGATGCATTTTTGTACACTACTCTACTCAGATTACTTTTCATTGAGAAAATACGATTATCTCACAGTGATGCCAAATTCAATTAAAAAAAAACAAACAAATAATGAAAAACACGAAAGAAAATTTATTGCCAATGCAATAACTTACCAATTATAACAACATCTTTGTAAGTAGCCTCATTGGGAATATTCCGAACGCCTATATCTTTCATATCGATTTAGTTTGAGTTCTTCTATTTGTGAAGATTTTCACCAAGTTGTATTTTTCGTTTTGTTCACACCGTTAGTTTAGCTGGGATTTAGTTGGAAGTTTCTCCTATGACAATCGTTTTGTTGAAAGCAATTCTATTGATCTAGTCAAATTGATCGGATCCCGACACGACACGCACAGATAGAGTAGCGCATTCACTTTTCGCTTTTGGAAAAGTTGTATAAACGCTCCGGATATACCGAGAGAACTAAACTGCACGTTTGTTTGGTGTTTTATTTATACCGCGGTGGCGGGATCTCATCGACGGAGGTGCTCGTGTACTGTCGATTTCTCTGAGAATAGTTCCATCGACTTCAGGCTCTTTGGCTCTCTTTTTTATATTTTTTTGTCTTGCTTCAAATTTCGGTTGCTATATCTATCAATCAAGCTTTACCAGCTTGCTCTGGTGTCTAGAAACGAGTCCTAAGCGCCAGGTGATTATAGGAATGATTTTAGAGGCTTTTCTTGGAATCGATTTGGTTTTAATCTGTTCACCTTTGTTACAAACTGGGAGGGTTGTAGGTCGAGGAGGACTTCAAGACACGTTCCATTTCGTCATTAATTGATCTGAAAGAAAAAAGAATGGCAAGCATTAAAAGGTAGCCTATGTATAGACAAAAAAGAAATAAAGAAAGAAAATGATCCAAGCGATTGAGCTCGCAATGAAATAAGATACTCATACAGGCATTGTTCTCAGAGCGGTGCGCTGATATGAATATATTCATTGGGAGAATGAGGAAACGAAATTCTGGTTTTTACGATTAAGTTCGTAAGTGTGCGTATATATTTAAATTGATTGTTCCCGCGACGGTATTATAGCACAATCATGTAAGAATGAGGATTTATCGGCGAATTGAAATTGACATTGAATGTGGTAGGTTATTGCAACTTACTTGGCTTTGCTGACCGCTTTTCGAAACGCCCCTTCAACTAGGTAGATACTTTTTTGGAAACTATAATAAAGTGACACCATGTGACATTGTGTCGGTGCAAGTGATTCAACAATTTTATACCTATATGTGTTATTTCAAAATGTATGCAATAATCAAGCAAAATAGATTAGATACGGAAAGTGGTTGGGAGATTGAAAAAGGAATAGATATTGCAACTCATGTTTTAGATACTTTTAATAACAACAATGCAGTTAATTTAGATAATAGAAAACATTAAGTTTATACAATGCTGTTTAAATTTTTTTTTTTTTTTTTTTGTAAGAGGGTAGGTGAAGATCTTCCAAAGACACTATGAGAATAGCAAGCGCGTGCTCATAGTAGTGTCAGATTTTTACTGACTAAAAACACCTCCCTTCGATAGATTGATGGATACTGCAACTAAGATATAACTTATCAAGCAATTTTTCTATCACGAAATAATAACTTTTGACAGGTTACTTTCCAATGAAAGATCCTGCATGATCCGCAATTTAGGCGCGGTTAATCTTATCTTGCCAAGTCGAACGGTTTCGTTCTTTGTAGTCGGCGCAATAAATTGCTCTCATCCAAGATTTGTCGGACTGTATTGTTGATTTGATTAGTCGGTTTCTATGCTTTCTCGCGAAGCTTCTGGTTTCAGCTTCGATTGTTGGAATTCCGAGATCCCTGTGGATATCGTCGTTTCTAATATACCATGGTGCTTGTACAATTTCTCTAAGCACTTTATTTTGAAAAGTTTGTAAAATATTGGCATTTGTTTTCTTGGTACAACCCCAAAGTTGTATACCGTAGGTCCACACCGGCTTTAGCACTTGCTTGTATAAAAGCAGTTTGTTCTCGGTACTGAGCTGGGAATGTTTTCCGAGTAACCAGTACATTTATCTATATTTGATATGATATGAATGCTGTTTAAAATGAAACAGAATGTAGTCTTGGTAGTGCGTTACTTCCAAAATAGGATTCGCAATAAACGCTCCTCGCAGGTAGCTCTAAAAGCATTTAATTCGTAAATGATACAGGCGAAATACTTACAAGTAGTAGATTCAGATTGTAACATTTGTAACAGATAATTGTCACAGTATGTCCTTTTTTATAATTTGCACTTAGGGGATTTGGTACCCTTATTAACTTCCTAGTGGAAGTTCTTGTAATGGGGCCGATTTTGTGAATCGCGGATTTTGACATATCTTCACGTTTCAAGGTCACCAGAATCCAAATCCAACGTTTTTATAGAGATATCTCGGTGTGTGTATGTACGTATGTGCGTATGTACGTATGTGCGTTCGGAATTATCTTTCGCCACGATTATCTCGAGAACCAACGATGATATTAACATGGGACCGGGTTTATTCGAAGCGTAATTACGTAACTCAGAACTAATTAAGTTTCCAGCCAAATCGGTCCAGCCGTTTTTTGAGAGTAAATAAATAACTAAAATAATTTGCCTTTATTTGTACTATTTATTGTCATTTGTCATTGAGCAAATCATTATTACATTGTGCTCCGTTATTTCGTATACACGTAAATTTACAGGTCTCCGTGTTTATAACAATGGTTGCAATAATATACATCACACTTCGCTGTTATTAACAACATTTAATTTCCATGAACAATATTAAAGAGGATTTTTTAATATTAAATAATTCTTAACCATATCTTATGGTTAACCACATTTCAAAATTTCCCACTAATCGCATAAATCATATTGATCCCACTGGGAAGTTAGTCGTGTTGACCTTGCGGGTCGCACCCAGACCACTTTTTGGTTATGTGTATTTATACGCCAATAAAAGCCAAATGCGTGAGGCTTAAGCACCTTAGAACTTAGCTTACAACTGCGACTCGTATGTCAAGCGTTTTCAATCATTCTGATCAAAATTAAGTCTGATATGCGAGTATAATAATTCCGTCGCCGTCGTAAAATCCGCATCAAATACCGAGATTTCGCAAAAACACTCAAATTTGTTATCAAACATAGGGAAGGGCTACAGTCCGCTTGGGCGAACTGTTGGATACCCTATTCTTATTCCTATATCTCATAAGTGGGCGTGACAAAAATTTAAAGGATTTTATCGAAAAAACTAAGCTTTTGTAAATAAAAACGCTCCCTAGCTCAAACTTTGGTTTTTCAATAAAATTGTTTTATTTAATTGTGGGCGTGTCAGTAGGCGGATTTAAAAAAAAATTAAGTATGAGCATAAAGGGCACCTAGAGAGTATATACTATAAATTTCAGCTCCCTAGCTAAAACTTTGGACTTTCAAAAATAAAAAAAAAATAATTGTGGGCGTGTCAGTAGGCGGATTTTGAAAATATTTACACATGAGCATAAAGGGCCCCTAGAGAGTATATATTAAAAATTTCAGCTCCCTAGCTCAAATTTTGGTTTTTCAAAAAAAATATTTTATTTAATTGTGGGCGTGTCAGTGGGCGGATTTTGAAAATTTTATGTCCCAAGCAGTTTTATGGGCCAAAGATCATATATAAAAAATTTCAGCTTTCTAGCTCAAAATTCAATTTTTCCCAAAATTTGTTTTATTTAATTGTGGGCGTGTCAGTGGGCGGATTTTGAAAATTTTATGTCCCAATCAGTTTTATGGGCCATAGATCATACATAAAAAATTTCAGCTCTCTAGCTCAAAATTCGATTTTTTCCAAAATTTTGTTTTTTTGAGTTTGTGGGCGTGTCTGTGGGCGGATTTCAAAAATTCTTAAACTTGATTATTTCGGGACCCTAGAGAGTATATGGTTAAAATTTCAGCTCTCTAGGTCCAGTTTAAAGGCCTAATTTTTGCCGACGGACGGACGGACGGACGGACGGACGGACGGACGGACATGGCTAGATCGACATTACTATCGATGCTGATCATAAATATAGTAACTTTTAGGGGTCTACGGGCAATATTAAGGTATGTTACAAACTATGCGTCAAAATTAATATACCCCTAGAATAGGGTATAAAAATCGAAGATTTTCCATTCATACTCCAGATTTTGAAATCTCTTGTTTTTGGAAGATTTGTATGAAATCCGTACAGTTGTTGAAGCAAACAAACCTTTCGAAACAATCATGAATATGCACCCAGGCTTTTTTGCGGTATGTGGATATTTAATTTATAATGACTAATGACGTTTGTCTTTACAGAGGGAAACTTATTTAAACAACTACCAAATTGCCCTAGGCATTGATTCACATGAAGCAACACAGCTGATGAAAAATGTTGTATTAAAAGTTGTTTAGGAACATAGATCCCAAAAAAAATGCCTTGCGACTGTTACTTTGCAGGCGGTTTTTAATTTTATATGCTTCCTGGTTTGTTTTTAGTCGTTCAATACTACAAACAATTTAAAATGCCCCTCGATGATACATTTTCAATAGCGAAGAACATTCACTGTTCAATTTTATTAAAGCCTTCTTTTCTTTTTATATGCCGATTGGAACATCCTCTTTCAGAACATATCCGAAAAAACGTTTGCGGAACTTTAGCTGTGTAATTTGAATCACTCGCAATGTTTATTTCAGTACAAGCATAAATGGTCACATTTCGTGCTTTGCAGTCATTATAAGATGAAATTAAATCATGAATTGTAGAATTGTACTTAGACAGCGAAACCGCGATGGGGAAAGAATAATGGCACCAAGCTCAACCCAGGAACAGGAAGACCGAACTCAGTAAAATCGGTGTGCCCACCATTGAAACCAATACGACTTGTTATTCGCCAGATGATTTCCATACCCAGCCATTTTAAGTGCACTTATGATAATCATACAACACTTGCTTAAACTTGCAAACGACGGAAAATTGAATTTTATGAGGTGCGAGAAAATGCAAGCAAATTGTAGCAATAGTTTTAAGTTTCTAATTAGAAATTGGTGACGAACGGACATGACTAGAATGACGTATTTATCGATGCTGATCACAAACACATACATTTGCAAAAAAAAACATAGGGGCGGGCTACAGTCCGCTTGGGCGAACTGTTGGATACCATATTCTTATTCCTATATCTCATAAGTGGGCGTGACAAAAATTTAAAGGATTTTATCGAAAAAACTAAGCTTTTGTAAATAAAAACGCTCCCTAGCTCAAACTTTGGTTTTTCAATAAAATTGTTTTATTTAATTGTGGGCGTGTCAGTAGGCGGATTTAAAAAAAAATTAAGTATGAGCATAAAGGGCACCTAGAGAGTATAACTATAAATTTCAGCTCCCTAGCTCAAACTTTGGACTTTCAAAAATAAAAAAAAAATAATTGTGGGCGTGTCAGTAGGCGGATTTTGAAAATATTTACACATGAGCATAAAGGGCCCCTAGAGAGTATATATTAAAAATTTCAGCTCCCTAGCTCAAATTTTGGTTTTTCAAAAAAAATATTTTATTTAATTGTGGGCGTGTCAGTGGGCGGATTTTGAAAATTTTATGTCCCAAGCAGTTTTATGGGCCAAAGATCATATATAAAAAATTTCAGCTTTCTAGCTCAATATTCAATTTTTCCCAAAATTTGTTTTATTTAATTGTGGGCGTGTCAGTGGGCGGATTTTGAAAATTTTATGTCCCAATCAGTTTTATGGGCCATAGATCATATATAAAAAATTTCAGCTCTCTAGCTCAAAATTCGATTTTTTCCAAAATTTTGTTTTTTTGAGTTTGTGGGCGTGTCTGTGGGCGGATTTCAAAAATTCTTAAACTTGATTATTTCAGGACCCTAGAGAGTATATAGTTAAAATTTCAGCTCTCTAGGTCCAGTTTAAAGGCCTAATTTTTGCCGACGGACGGACGGACATGGCTAGATCGACATTACTATCGATGCTGATCATAAATATAGTAACTTTTAGGGGTCTACGGGCAATATTAAGGTATGTTACAAACTATGCGTCAAAATTAATATACCCCTAGAATAGGGTATAACTAGGCACTCCCCACGATTAATTTTTTTTTTGTTTATTATTTATCGTTTTACAGGCGGGAATTGTTGCCTATACTGAAAAATGTATAAAACTAGTTTGACGTTCATGTATATATGTACGTGGTTTTCGTACAGCAAAGATGGATATTTCCTCACCAAAATGTTTCGAGCGATCAGTTTCGTTTCTTTCCAACCAAAAGGATCTGAACAACTGCGGATTCTAATCTACTAATTGTAAAAGACCTGCCTGCACAAATATATTTTAAAAAAATTATACCTAACGGCCCATACAGATCCTAAAACCTAGCTTTTCCAACTAGTTCAGTTCCATCTGGAAGGGACCTACACAATTTCAAGCCGAATCCAAACGGTAATTTGAGAAGCTTCTCATGACAATAGATGGTCTTGGATGTTTGTCAGACGTTCGCAAGAGGTGGGGCAGTGCAAAAAAATACAGGTGGTACTTTGATTAGTAGTCCAACACACTAACCACTGAGACCACCCACAAAAATATTTATTAAAATGTATAAAAACAATTATATGTTTTGTAATGTGCCACAAATATATTACAAAATATTAAATAAAGTAATAATAATAATAATAACATTACAAAACATTTGAAAACCAATTTGAAACTCTTGGAAAAGACAGGCTGACTAGTCTTCATCAATTGATATCATGTCCATGTGCACATCCGTTATTACACTTATCATACATACATAATTACATCATCCAAGGAAACAATCCTCAACAACAGAAGGGAATAAAAACGGCACGTTTTTAAGTTTAATGGGTTTATCAGGTTTGCTAATTTAAATTGAAAACAAAAATCAAAAGAAAACATATCTGATAGGTGACGGAAAAATAGGGACATACAGTAGACGTCCAGTATAACGAATGATATAATGTTTGAGGTCGTTCGCTAAAACGAATGTGCTCGTTATATCGAACGTTTTTTTTTTACTTTTTGATACATATTAGGTTAATTGAAAAATGTGTGTGTATTTTATATACATATGTACATCATCTTTTTTTTAAATTTAATTATATACGAGAAAAAAAATCGCTGATGTAACTCTGCTTCAGTCGACTTGAGACTTTAAGTTAAATGCTTTTTCTTGAAGCCTACGTAGCATAAATATGTCAGACATATCAAGATCAACCTGTTTGGCCCAAGTAAGCACATTTGCTAAAGAGGTGACAGCTTCAGCATGCCTGGAGCTTCGATTATGTTGGTTTCATCACCAAGATCATCCTCACTTGTTGAGCTTATTTCAACAGCGTCATAAATTTGTTTCAGCATTATTCCAAGTGTGTTTAAGACCTTTATTACAACCGTCAGAGATTTTGAGCTTTTCTTTAAATGCAAGTGGCTTACGTTGAGTTTTGGAATTCTTATTAGAAGTAAAACAAACAAGAAACACTAAAGAAATTAAAATCAACCGCACGAAACTGGCACGCTTTCTTAAAACAATTAACTGCTTGAATACGATCAAAACAGGACGAAACATGTTCAAATTTATGTTTGGATATTAGATACATATCCGCATTCTTTGGGACCAAGAACAACAATACGGACTACGTGGAACAAAAATATACGTGAAAATAATGAGCAGTTGTAAAAACGTTCGTTATATCGGATAGCAAATTTGTGCCGACGTTCGCTATATAGAGATGTCAATGTAAAATTAATAAGCGTTCGTTATATCGAAAATTCGCTATATCGGCATTCGTTATACTGGACATCCACTGTATAGGTACGAGTATATGTGCACACACGTTTTGTCCGAACCCAAATTTCAGCAAACCAACTTCAAATTGTGGCTTGTTTAGAGGAGACTATATAAAAACTAATTATTTAATATTTTGCCAATTAATTGGCTATGATAGTTTATCAGCCACATTCGAACATTCCTATGAAGCGTGGCCATTCGTATAGATGTGTGCTTTCAATACAACGACAAAATTATCAGCTGACACCGATTACCCACGTGAATAGAATGTGGAATTACAAATATTTAGAGGTTTTTTGAAACGTCCCAGCCATGTATAATATACTGCGTAACTCAGTTTAGTTCGGCACTACTGGCTTTGCAAAATGCGCAAATATTAGAGCATGCGCTCACTTATTAAGGCATTATATTTTATTATCTTCCATTCATCACCGATTCAACATTCAGGCAATATGTATGGCACCCTAGATTAGCCCATGAGATAATCCCTCAAGTAAAATTCCTATAAAGGTATCCCTAATTTACAATTACTCCGACACGGCAAAACAAGAACGCATTGAACTCATTTCGGCAATCTGACAACGAAAGTAAGGTTTTAGCAATGTTAAAGGCTACCTAATCACCCATCTCGATACTTTTAGGCCAAATTGAGTTAAGGTCCAAATATGGCGTTTCGGAAACATCATCTGCAAGTAATTGGTTTAGCAGCTCAATTGAAACGCAACCACTGAGCCGCAATTCAAAATGAACATACCTTCAGTTTTGACAAGTCGAAGTAATTGCGAAATTTTTAAAAACGAACGAAATATGGAACATGGATTTTAATTCCATTTCGATTGAAAAAGAAATGTGAAACGTACTGGTGTTTTCTATAACTCGAAGTTTCTATACATAACTCGAATTTATTTCCCGGTCCCTTGAAATTCGAGTTAGAGGAGTTCCACTGTATTTTTTTATTTCAAAATCCGCCCACTGACACAAATAAATAAAACAATTTTTTTGAAAATCCAAAGTTTGAGCTAGGGAGCTGAAATTTATAATATATAATCTCTATGGGCCCTTTACGCTCATGTGTAAATATTTTCAAAATCCGCCCACTGACACGCCCACAATTATTTTTTTTTTTTTGAAAATTCAAAGTTTGAGCTAGGGAGCTGAAATTTATAATATATACTCTCTAGGGGCCCTTTATTCTCATGTGTTAATTTTTTTTAAATCCGCCTACTGATAATAAAACAATTTTATTGAAACATCCAAGTTTGAGCTAGGGAGCGTTTTTTTTGATAAAATCCTTTAAATGTTATATAACAAAATATGTAGAGCGTTCTTAACAATTCAACCATACTTAGACTTTTGTCACGCCCACTTATGAGGGATAGGAATAAGAATAGGGTATCCAACTGTTCGCCCAAGCGGACTGTAGCCCGTCCCTATGTTTCGATCTCTTTTTATTTCATTCCAGATTGGGGTCCAAATTTCAAAAACTACACCATCTTTGGGACCATATTTATTTACCTTAATTGGAATCCACATATTCAATTAGATTTTTTAAGAAAAATAATTAATTAATTAGAATGTGTGCGTTTTTAAACCGAAATATTATTTAAATTTGTTTTTGAAGCACCTGTTTTTTATCAAGCGAAATATAGACTACGAAAAAAAATGCATTAGTTTAAATTCTCGGCTCGAACAAAATAAAACAAATTACAATCTTTGAATTTCAGTTGCCGTGGCTCGAATAGTGAGCGTGACTTAAAATTCAGAATAAGAAAATCAGTCGACTGAAAAAACAATCCCAGCGACTAACGATGTGTAATTATTCGAGATTCGCCATTTTTTTTGGCAATTATTTAATATTTTGTTTTCACAAGCTAATAATGGGAAACGTCATTGCTATTAGCAATTATTAATATTGCTATTAACTTGATGAGTAGTTGTAGGAACGTATGTATATTATAAAGTGTGGCGTCAGATAACTATCACTATATGACTTCAATATTTTGCAAATCATTGTATTATCACAAATAGTCATTTCGTTATCTAAGTTTGAGTATGTCATACACAACAGATTTGCGGAGTTGCATGCCAGGCTCGGCTGATAATATGGGTATAGCGCTACCCACTCGAGAATTTTCGAGTGGATCGAACTTTACCGTATTTTTCAAAAAAGCTTACACATGTTCAAGTTCATAGTAAAATGATATAATATATATAATTCATCGGAAAAATTCAAATACCCTTATTGTATTCCTTTTTTTACTGTTTTCGTTTCACATTATAAAAATAGCATAAGTGCATTGATCAAGAAGAAAACCAACGTTATTTCAATGAAGAACAGATTTCACCACCCAGTAAAGAGGGGTTGGCTTAGCTACAAGCTGGCGCAAAAGTCATCTTCCTATCGGAAGAATCATAATTTTTGCAAATGGCGGCAAATGTAAATTCTACTTTGATATTTGTGAAGTTAACTGATACAGAAATAACTTAAGACACCAATTAACATAATCCAAAAGCAGAACCAAAGTTTTTCATTCATAAAAAAAATTACAGCGAAAGAACATCGGGTGACAACTTTTGCGCCACCTGACAACTTTTGCGCCACCTTGTATAAGAAAGCTAAGGAATAATATAGCCGGCGGCTCTGATGGTTTACTAGCGGAGCTATTCAAATATCGAGGTGATGTTTTGGTAGGGCGCATGTACCAAATCATCAACCAAAAATGGGTGGAAGAAAGCATGTCCGATGACTGGACTAATAGCTCCACATGCCCCATCTTCAAAAAAGGCGATGCTATGTCATGCAAGAATTATCGAGGTATATCCCTGCTTAATGTCGCATATAAGATTATATTCAATGTACTGTGTGAACGTCTGAAGACGTTCTGCAACACACTAAACGGCAAGTACCAGTGTGGCTTCCGGCCCGGTAGACCGACAATAGAAAAAATCTTCACACTAAGGCAAATCCTGGAAAAGACAAATGAATTTTAAGTCGAGACTCACAACTTTTCCGTCAACTTTAAAGCCGCATATGATAGCCGTGACACTTAAAAACACGCGGTGTAATGTGCAGTTTGGAAGCAGCTCTTTTGAATTATTCCAAACTTGTACCGGATTTCGTGACTTCCTAAATATTGTTCTGGAGAAAATAGTGCGAAGGGCAGGTGTCAACACGGAAGGCACTATCTTCAATAGATCTGTCCAACTATTGGGGTATGTGGACGATATCGACATCATCGGCCGTCCCCAGCGTGCCGTGGTAGAGGCTTTCACGGAGATTGAAGAACAGGCGAAATTGGTTGGTCTTGAAGTAAATGAGTACAAGACAAAGTACATGCTATCAAGAAACAAACAAACATCTGTCCACCTCCTAGGCGGTCGGCACTGTTGATAGCAGTAACTTCGAGGTAGTGAAGCAGTTTATCTACCACGGAGTAAACATCAACTCCACGAATGACACCTTAGTGGAGATCCGGTGGAGATTTGCCTTAGGAAACCGTTGCTACTTCGGTTTAGCGAAACAAATGAGTTCAAAACTCCTCACTCGAAGGACAAACTGGGTCGCAAACTAAATATGAATGAACTATTAAATAGGTTCATTTTGCAAAACTCAGCGCAGTGCAGTCTTCGCTTCGAAGAACTAATAGATTTCGAAATACATTATATAATATGTAATATTATAATAAATAAAAAATTAAGAAATGATATAACTTTTTTTATTTTTGTGGCCATTTTAATTGAAAAGTTTTGGTTGAATATCCACTACCCACTCAGACGGAACATGATCTGCCGGGCCTCTTACATTTGGATAGTTTACAACACATCGAACATTGGGACATTAGAAGAGAAAAAAACGATATTATTTTATCAACAAAACAAAATTGACAAATATACAGTAATGTCTCGCTAATCCGAATCAATTATTGCAAGGGGGTATTCGGGTTATCGAAAAATTCGGACTAATGAGTACAAGACGGGAACAGGAAAAAATTGCTTATTTAACGAAAATAATCTTTATTTACTACAACTTAAAGCTAAAATTCAGTTCAAAGACATTTGTAACGACGTTTGTAAAAACAAAAATAACTTAAGAAAAAATTCAAAAGAAATTCATAAATTAGATATTTTTCATCTGTGAGAATTTTTAAACAACAATTTAATATCATATAACTTACGCTTACACTGCTTATGTTATTTTAATCGCAAAATCAGTAATAAAAGTTTGTTTTTTCTTTTGCTTTTGCAATCTCATCAAAGCCTTTTGTTTGAGATTTTGCAGAGCCAATATGTCTGAAGCGGAGGCTTCATTCTCCAAAGCCCATTTTGTGGAAACAGCTAAAGCTGTGATGTACTGCCTCTTCTTCGTCGCTTTCTACAATCGTGCTATCCTTGATGTCGTCCTCGTTCAGCCAATCGATAACTTCACTAGCACTCAACTGAATTCCACACATACCTTCGATAGTTTCTGTAAAATTTGCCATTTCAGAATTTGATATACCGTTTGGTTGGTTCATTAGTTGAGCCAGCTGAATATCGTCCTCAACATCCCACTCATCTGACTCAGTGAAAGATGACAAGACTTTTCAACAATTTTTAATCATTTCCTGCGACAGCCCCTTCCATGCACTGGCCAAAAAGAAAACGGCGTCTCTTAACGTTATGCTGTTAAAAAAGCGGTTATTTCAGCTTTTTGGTTCATAACGTGAGACAACAGACTTTTTTTGTAGTTTAGCTTCGTTATCCTTATTACATTCTGATCCATGGGTTGGATCAGGGACGTACAGTTTGGTGGTAAAAATAGTGTCATTATCCTACCGTTATCAGTTTTAAGCTCATTTGGTGGTGGGTGGGATAGCGCATTGTCCAATAGCAGCAACGCTCTTTCCGGTAGTCCATTTGCACGCATAAAGCTTTTCACCTGAGGCACGAACAAATTGAAAAATCACTTTTTGAAAACTGTGGATGTTATCCAGGCACTTGCAGTTGAATCGTATTCCACTGACAATGTCGCTGCACCAAAGGAACATGGTTTCTTTGATTTGTCGATCACTAGCATTTTCAATGGATGTGTGCCTTTTGAGTTAGTGCAGGCCAGGAAAGTAGAACGCTTTTTGCTTGTCTTTCGTCTAGGAGCTGTTTTTTCGGTAGAGCCTACTAGGGTCCTCTCTGGCAAAAGCTTCCAATATAGACCACTCTCATCAGCGTTAAAATTTTAAACGGGTGAAGTTCCAGCTCTTTTATTTTGTGGGAAAAGTTGTTCCGGAATTCGGTTGCAGCATTTGAATTAGCAGAAAGTTTTTCCCCGCAAATTTTGAAATTTCGGATGCCAAAACGTTTTCTGAAATTTGCAATAGATCCTCGGCTTGCATTGAAGAAACGTTCAACACCACAAATGTCCCGGAAAATTATTTTCGACTTCATCTTCAATAAATCTTCAGAGACAGGAGCGTTTTTTTCTTTCTGTTTAAGAAACTATTCGTGTAATTTATTTATTTTTAAAATTTTTCCACCACTTTCTGAAACAAGACTGCAAAAAAAGAAACAAAAGTCGGTAGTACAAAATATCCAGTTGACGTATTTAACCCTAACCTCAAAATGCTTCTCTTATTTCGTTTAATATCAGATATTGTGTGTGGACGCGCCAACACCGTAGTCCTAGCTAGGGACTTTCCGTAAACACCACTTTCAATTTTTTTTAATAATTTCACATTTTTGTTTTAATGTTAGCGTTATGTGCCTCCTTTTATTCGCCATTTTCAAACAAAATTAAATAAACGAAACAATAAAAAACTTAGAAACTCCTGTTACAACTTTAAAAACTTCTGAGCACGTGCTAAACCGACAGAAATAAGATCCCACAGCTACCAAAGGAGCGAAGGAAGAACGAAAAATGCGTAAATATATTGATAACTACTGGGTCGCAAAACGACAAGATTACTGTTAAAACTAAAATTAATGTAAAAACCAAAGCGTTTGTATGTTTTTAGTAGGAATTCGGATTACAGCGTACAAGAATAGGAGCTGATTCGGACTGTAGAGTACATAATGAGGAAAAATATTTATGCGGATTAGCGCGATATTCGGATTAACGGTGATTTGGATTAGCGAGACATTACTGTAGTACAGTACTATTATTTGTTAGTTGATAAGAGAGAAAACCAATGCCCAAATGAGATGTAAACCAAAAGTTCTCATAATGTATGTAAATAAAACATACAGTATTCAGTAGTAAGAGCCATGAACAAAAATGGAAAGTGCTAAGCTACTTCAAAACGAAGATTTTACAAACTTGCATCCTACCAAAAATACGCGAAAATGCCTCAGAATTGAATTTGTCCCTGCAAAAGAAAGTAATCGAGATGGACTGCAATTCTAATTCGAAGGGAAATTCAGTGTAGTTTGGAGTGTCTGAATTTTGCAATTGTTTGTCAGTCAGAATTGTGGGCCCAGTACCCGGTATATCGCAATATGTACCTAAAAAAAAAAGCTGACGAATTTTCAAAATGTATTGGCCTCAAACGTCCAATTTTAACCAATAAAGTTTGAAAATTCGCAAGCTGTTTTGCTCGACCCGCCAATGATTTACATCTACTGAAAACAGCTGGCATTGGGAAATTACTTCCATGTTTGGAAGTACAGGGTGCGGCAAAATAACTTCCTTTTTGAAATGCGCGGCATTCAGGTTACGACTTCCGACCCCTTCAGCCTAATTGAAGCGCATTTCAAGAAACGAAGTTTATACAGGGTGTCCCTTAATTCGTTTGCAATATTTTAGGGCATGATTTATGGGTATATTCTAAGGAAAAAATTGTTCTACAGTAAGGGCCTATCTCTAATATTTATATCATTTATTGAGGATTTAAGAAAAGGCTTACTTGGGAGTACCCTGACCCATGTTAACGGTAATTACGCTGTTAGTACTAATGATAGAAATTCGTTTCGTTTAGGCTTCTATTTTTAGAAGAAATATTAGCCTTTGTAATTGCATTTAAATAAATTTTATATCTTAACTCAGTCTTAAGATATCCAATTTTTAACCTGTTCCATTTTTCCTGCCCATGCTAATTTTTTGACTTTCGGTTTAATTTTGTCCAGAAAATGCGTAATAAACATAACGTTTTAATATTTTTTTTGAATGAAGATAACAATAATAAAAATAAAAGCTTACGACAAGTTTGTAGAAAAACCCATAGATTTTATGATACTTGGGAAAACATGGAACAGGTAAAAATGGGAAAATAAGGTTTTATTGCTTTAAGTTGCAAAAGTTTTGAATGAAAACGATTTTTTCCGGTTTAGGTAATTTTTGTTTTAATGTGCGTACTTTAACAGGAAAAATCCATAGATTTTATGATACTTAGGAAATCCTGCAGCAGGTAAAAAAAGAGGTTTCTGATTTAGTAGCTACATTTCTAACAACAGTTGACAATAAGAGCGGTTTTCCGTTGGTTTATTTGAGTAGGTATCTGTCAGGATTTACCTAAAAAAAATGGTATAAAAGATTTAAAATCTAAATTAATTCATCAGTTTAATCTTAAACGCCAAGGCAAACCGTTAGTTGATAAGAATGTTTTTTTTAAAACGTTTTCATTTACAAACGAACAATACGCAGACATTATCTACGTTTATGGGCTGTGCAATGGAATTTCAAATAGTGCGCGACAAAGATACCATGAAATTTATCCAAACCGACGACTTCCTAGTAGAAATGTATTTGGAAATACATATCGAAGGCTTCGAGAAACGGGATCAGTTTCAAATACACGACCTAACGCGGGAGCTCCACAAGTAAGAAGAACTTCTATTGATCAGAGAATACTGGAAGCTGTTACAAATGACCCATCAATCAGCATCAGATGCTTAGCTTTGCAATTCAATGTTTCCAGACATAAAATTTCTGATGTCCTGCATGGAGAAAATCTGTAATCGTGCAAAAAATCCCTTTTTTAAATTTTACCTGTTCCATGTTTTCCCAAGTATCATAAAATCTATAGGTTTTTCTACAAATTTGTCGTAAGTTTTTATTTTTATTATTGTTACGTTCATTAAAAAAAATATTAAAACGTTACGTTTATTACGCATTTTCTGGAGAAAATTGAACCGAAAGTCAAAAAATTAGCATGGGCAGGAATAATGGAACAGGTTAAAAATTGGATATCTTAAGACTGAGTTAAGATATAAAATTTATTTAAATGCAATTACAAAGGCTAATATTTCTTCTAAAAATAGAGGCCTAAACGAAACGAATTTCTATCATTAGT
This sequence comes from Portevinia maculata, assembly GCA_949715645.1. NCBI lineage: Eukaryota > Metazoa > Arthropoda > Insecta > Diptera > Syrphidae > Portevinia > Portevinia maculata. The sequence goes on from OX454525.1 coordinate 102,129,862, forward strand.
ACTAACAGCGCAATTACCGTTAACATGGGTCAGGGTACACCCAAGTAAGCCTTTTCTTAAATCCTCAATAAATGATATAAAAATTAGTGATAGGCCCTTACTGTAGAACAATTTTTTCTCATACACTTAGTATACTAAAGAAAAAGATGAGAGGATAAGGCAGGATATTGCGACTATAGAGTCCAAAAAAGTGTGTGCCGAATTTTCGTCCCCGTCTGTTCGTCTGTTACCGTGGCTCCAGTCAAAATGGGTGGACGGATTTATTTTAAACTTCGTATTTGGGGTTTCTATGCCTATATCTCGCGGGTATTAATCTATCATTTTCATACCTACCATGCAAATTGTTTTTTCAACACCGATTTTCTCAAAAATGGCTCTTACGATTTTGATAATTTTTGAAATATTCCTTTTCTTCTAGATCTTTGCAACTGAGGCAAGGTGGGTTGAACGGGATGCCTAACTTTGTTAGGTGAGCGCCGACAGGCCAATGTCCAGTGCTGATTGCCACATTTCTAGCAAACTCCTGTCGGGTTCTGTTTGTTAGATCATGAGTTATTTTTGTATTGAATCAGGTCTATACCTTCCTGGATATGACGCAGCTATTTAGGGTGCTCCATCTGAAGTTCACCCGTGAAAGGTAGTACTGTCATAACCCTTTGACAGCTCCTATAGGAGCAGGGAAGGGAAGAGCCATGCCTTGCAGCGCATCGGCCTTTTCTTTCCTATGGCCGGGAACACAGAGGAGAGTGATGTTGAAGTGGTCGCTTAGACAAATGATTGCGCCTTAACACTGTGCGACTAATTTGGATGATATGGAGTGTGAGCTTTTACAACTGCTTGGCAAACAATAAAGATGGCAACATCTCTTTTCGTTATGGGGAAAAGGGTGAGTATTCTACAAGCCCCCTGATCGCCAGTATTTTCGCCTAGAGGAATCCCCTAGAAGAATCCGGGAGTCGGACTGATTTGGATATGTTCAGTTCCACCGAGAAGACACCCACGCCGATCCGCATTCCATTTTCGAGCCGTCGCGTCGGTAAAAATCGCAACCTGGTGGTTCGTTGGGAACGCTTCATTTTTGTCATTCCGTTCTGGATGGGAGGCTTTGTTAAGGTTATATTTAGGCGTTGTTCAGTCAGTAGCAGTCGCAGAAGGGTCACCGGGTAGCAGGTGAAGCAACTTACCGTGACCGTAGGGTTTAGATCACCAGAACATAGAGTCTTACTACGCTACAAGATGCAGTTAATCTGATGTGAAGGTCGAGAGGGAGGAGGTCTAGAAGTACACTATAAGGGCATCGGACTCGACCGAAGAACCCCAGTTGCACCAATAGCTCTAGATTCGACTGAGTGACCAGTGGGTTAGGAAGAGACGTATAACGGCTGTGTACATCCACAGCACCATCCTAGCCCAGAGTCCCCACCTTTTGCCAAAAGTTCCACTACAGGGGTATAAAGCGACACATGCTTTGCATATCCGGTTTTCTATATTTTGAGGTCAAAAGTAGGTATCATGTACTTGGTGGTAAACAGCATAAGTTCATTTTTACTACGTACAAAGATTTAAGATATTTTTTTTAAACTTGTTTATACATTTTTTTATAACAGCTTGTAAAATTTTGAAAAACTTCACTTTTCTTTAAAACGGGCGTAAGGATTTTGACGATTTTTAATACTTGGAGTAAATGTAAGAACATGGCATACTCACACTTTTACAAAAGACTCGAATAACGGCACATTAGAAAAATAACTGTATCTTCAAAACCGGTAGAGATTTCTAAAAATAAACTGATTTATTTGCTTCATTTAGACATATTAAGATCGACAGCTATTTCGACAAATCAAAAAACGTTCATAAGATCACAATCACAAAAACAATTACCGTTATGCATGCTTCAACCCAAAATTAGGTCTATGAATCCGCCTAGTTTTAGTCAGTAAGAAAATTAAAAATGTGACATCTATAACGTGCAAACAATTTGAAACAAGAATACCATCAGGTTTATTTTGCAGTCATGAGATTTGGATCGATGTCGAGCAGATATCTTTCATAAAAATGTTTACATCATCATTATGCATACTCATTTATGTCATACTCATTCCCTATAAAATGCGACTGTACTTTTACTACCTATTTCTGGCCCATGCGAAAGGTGTATAATTTAATTTAAAAATATTTTTTAACTTACACATTCACAAATGCAATTAACCCAAATCAAACACAGCTCTCTACATGTTATCTACATTATTAATATTGTTTTTTTCCTGATTAGTATTGAAAATGGCTAATGAACAAATGTGATTCGTAACAAATTTTTATAAAAGCGAGCAAGTTGTCGTACTACTGAGCCGTGCACTTTATTTGAAATACGCAGGCTGTAGGTTCGTAGGTCGTAAAAAGGAACGTTTATGATGTAGTGCAATAACTTCCGCGGAATTAAGGCCCATGGGTTTCATTTCCCAAATAAGAAAATTAAAGGATTGTTTGGTTGATTGGTTTTTCAGACAATTAAAAAAGATATTTTTTTTGTGATATTAGGTTGAATATTTAAAATTGGTTTTTACATTTAAAAGTAATCCACAAATAGAGTGACACTGAAAATCCATATCAAATTTGTGACCATCATATTGACTATCACCTTACATAGGAAAAAGTATTTAAAGTGACATATCACTCGAAGCCGATTCTGCCCCAGATTGTGGAAATTTATTTTCAAATTTAATATCTGAACAAAAATTAATATGGGTAAAAATAAAACCCATAAAAATCACACACAAAACTACCTATTCTACCAAGTGTTACCTATTAACTTTGAAGTGAAATGTACAGCTGAAATAGCTTCATTTGATAAACTTGCTTCCTTCAGTAGCTTGAAATATTTCAAATCCACAGTTTAATTAATTAATGAACAGTTTTCTAATAGTTTTAATTCCTAACGAACACTCTTATCCAATCGGTATTCAACACTATACTACGTATAATAAGGTCGAGTGCAAATTCATTCATGCAAACAAAAAGGTTAAATTGACCTTTGGTCACTATAGCGAAGCTAATGGCACAACAAATAATTCTTGGATTAATGAGCTAATCTCTGCAGTTCTTTTAATTCAAAAGGGTCAAGGGGCAAAACATTAAATATAGGTTGTCGTTTTAACCATACTAGCTTTCGAAACATGCATATACAGGTGCGAGTATCTCTCGAATTGCGTTGTATTATTGGGAAAGAACAATCGACACGAAAAAATTGATCCAAGTTCACTTACATTTGAAGCTAAATACATTTCTCATGCAATTGATGCCGACGCGTTTCTGATGAGGGTAAGAGTGGAGTAGCATGGCTGTTGCTTTCGGTTGCCGGTCACAAAAAAAACCAAAAACGTGATTGGGTGAGGCAGACACCAACGTTACGAAGGGTGGTAAAATAATTATGCACAGATTGTAGAGCCATTATAATAATGACAGGATACCTATATTTGGGAATCGGGAGATGGTTAGAGAAATATATGTACATATTTCTTTAGAAGCTTACACGGATTTGACGAAGACAAATCGTTTATTATTGCTTTTTTCGAACAACATCGATTTGTCACATTACATTTGTTTCGAAGGGAACTAGAAAATTGTATGGTAGCTCCGCCTATGAATATGCGATAATCTTCTTCTAGCTTAATGACGGTGAGGCTATGATGAGGATTAAAGGGATCATAACCCTCAAACTTAACTACATCCCTGCTGGTCCGCCTGTGGACCTCAGAAAATAACCGTAGGCCTCCCGATTTTGAATCACTTCGTCTCTGATGCAAATCAAATGCTGGTGTTGTTGCATTTGTGTGATCCAGGAGATTTAAGGACTACCTTTTTTCTTTCGCTTTTGTATGTAGATTTAGTTACTGTTCGTAAACAGGTGGAACGAAAAAGGACTAACTGCATGGCCTTATTGGGAAAAGCATCATATAAATTGAATTTGCCTTTCTAATCTCTACAACAAAAACATAATATTGCCTTCTTTATACCCTATTCTAAGGGTATACTAATTTTGACGCATAGTTTGTAACATACCTTAATATTGCCCGTAGACCCCTAAAAGTTACTATATTTTTGATCAGCATGGATAGTAATGTCGATCTAGCCATGTCCGTCCGTCCATCCGTCCGTCCGTCTGTCGGCAAAAATTAGGCCTTTAAACTGGACCTAGAGAGCTGAAATTTTAACCATATACTCTCTAGGGTCCCGAAATAATCAAGTTTACGAATTTTTGAAATCCGCCCACAGACACGCCCACAAACTCAAAAAAACAAAATTTTGGAAAAAATCGAATTTTGAGCTAGAAAGCTGAAATTTTTTATATATGATCTATGACTCCTAAAACTGCTCGGGATAAACAATTTTCAAAATCCGCCCACTGACACGCCCACAAATAAATAAAACAATTTTTTTGAAAATCCAAAGTTTGAGCTAGGGACCTGAAATTTATAATATACAAGGTGGCGCAAAAGTAATGCTCCTATCAGAAAATGCTATAAATTTTGCGATTGGCCCCTAATGTCAGTTCTGTTTTGACATTTGTGTAGTAAACACATGCGAAATACGCGTTAATAAACAATGTTACGCTACACTGCTCCAGAACGCGGAATATTGGTGACTATTTATTTGAGCAATAATCGGTCGGTGACTTTGGCACAACGTGAATTTCGTCGCAGATTTCCGACCCGTCCAACGCCTACTGGTGAAACACTGCGACGTTTAGTCGCTCGCCTCGAAGAGACTGGCACAACACGAGATGCTGCCAGGCGTGGCAGACCCCGGAGTAGCCGTTCTGCAGAGAATATTGCTGCTGTAGCCGAAGATGTCATGGAAGCGCCGTCGACATCGACCAGACGACGTGCCACGCAAATGGGTATCAGTCGACGGCCTTTACAGCGAATTTTGGTACAAGATTTGAAGATGTTTCCGTACAAAGTCCAGACGGTGCATCAGCTGTTAGCTGCTGACCGCCAATCGCGTCTAACATACGCTCAAGCCATCCTTAATCACCACCAAGAGGAAGATGATTTTTCATCAAAAATAATCATGAGTGATGAGGCCCATTTCCATCTTAGCGGGTACGTAAATAAGCAAAATTTACGCTTCTGGGGCACTGAAAATCCGCGTGTAACCCACGAAGAGCCATTACACCCGTTCAAAGTCACTGTATGGTGTGCTGTTTTCGCTGCAGGAGTCATCGGACCTTTTTTCTTCGAAGACGTCGCAGGCCAAACGGTTACTGTGAATGGTGAGCGCTACAGAGCAATGATCAACGAGTTCTTTTTGCCACAACTTGATGAATTGGGATTGGAAAACATGTGGTTCCAACAGGACGGTGCAACGGCACACACTGCGCGTGCCACAACCGATATGCTGAAGGATGCATTTCCCGGGCGCCTAATCTCCCGTTTTGGCGATTTGCACTGGCCAGCAAGATCGCCTGATTTAACCGCTCCAGACTTCTTTTTGTGGGGCTTTTTGAAGTCGCGGGTTTATGTCAACAAGCCTCAGACTCTTGCAGCTCTTAAAGACAATATCCGTCAACAATGTGAGGACCTATCGCCGGAAGTTTTGGCCAAAGTGATGGAAAATGCCATAAAAAGGGCTCAAATGACAATCAACTGTGGCGGCGGCCATTTACATGACATCATATTCTCGACTTGATGTAAAAAAAATTAAAAGACCAAATAAAAATAATCCACAAGAATCAAACTTTTTCATTTTTTTTTTAAATTACAGCCAAAAAACATCGGAAGGTTATTTTTGCGCCACCTTGTATACTCTCTATGGGCCCTTTATGCTCATGTGTAAATATTTTCAAAATCCGCCCACTGACACGCCCACAATTAATTTTTTTTTTTTTTTGAAAATTCAAAGTTTGAGCTAGGGAGCTGAAATTTATAATATATACTTTCTAGAGGCCCTTTATTCTCATGTGTTAATTTTTTTTAAATCCGCCTACTGACACGCCCACAATTAAATAAAACAATTTTATTGAAACACCCAAGTTTGAGCTAGGGAGCGTTTTTTTTTATAAAATCCTTTAAATGTTATATAACAAAATATGTAGAGCGTTCTTAACAATTCAACCATACTTAGACTTTTGTCATGCCCACTTATGAGGGATAGGAATAAGAATAGGGTATCCAACAGTTCGCCCAAGCGGACTGTAGCCCGTCCCTATGTTTTATATTGCATTTGGTTTTTCAAATATTAATGAGGATTTACAAAATTTCTTAATATTAGATCAAGAAACTTCCTGTTTGTAAACACCTGGAACGGTGTATAAGATATAACTGAGAAAAAAAATATTTCTTCACCGAAAACAACATTTTAATACCACACAAAAACAAGGCAAATTATTTTGATTTCATTCAAAAACGATTCTACATTTTTAAAGTCGTAATTCAAATCAAACTACAATTAAATTAATCAGTAAAATGTGCAGGTCGAAAACAAGTCCAGTATAAAATAAATAAATATTTTTATACTTACGATAAATGGAAAGCCGATAGAATTCAGATAAGTTCTAGACAATTAAAACTTTAGCAGCAGTTGAGAAAGCTAGATTGGGCGATAAAATCAAATCATGGCCACCATAAAATAACAAATAAACCCAAGTTTTTTTCCAATTGATATAAGAATCGCCAATCGATTTGTTAATGTGATGTTGTTTTTGAAAATATAAACAAGCACACAACAAAAAACAAGCATTTAATGACTAGGTAGCCCTAGCGAAAAAAACTGTTTGTCGTAAAAGACGACTAACGGGCGAAACCACGTCTAGCGTACTTTATTATAAATATTTATTGCACTTACACAAATGTACAGTAAAAAACAAATACGGCTCCAGCTATAAGGACTTACGGCTGTAGATTATTTTAACATTCAGGTGATCACAGCGAAACATTAAACACTTTAAGGCTTTCCCGCAAGTGTGCATGTCATACAGGGGGTTGATATGACGGGAGATCGCCGGTGTCGTAGAAGGAACATCAAACAACAACTTACTAACAAGAGCAGGCAGGCCTAAGAACTCTTCACAGAAATACAACAACGGCATTTGATTGGTGTCAGTGATGGAATGGCGAACCCCGCGTGCGAAGCAGTTGAGATGACGTTAAGTGGGAGGCCTATGATTAATTTATAACCTCACCGTTGAAGAAGAAGCCAACATATATAATCTTTTCTAACTCTTTAAAAAAATTAAAGCCCTAAATAATGTTTCTGTACTAAGTATTAGCGGAAATATTTGTGTAAGCATAGGTCAAGGTACACATAAGTAAGTCTTTTCTTAAATTCTCGGTGAATAGCATCCACATTGAAGAAAGGCCTATGCAATGCAGCAGAACGATTTTTTTCTTGGATTATACCCAAAAATCATTTCCCAAACACCTTGTATATTTCCCGACAGTGTCGCTTTGTGTTTTCGTAAAAAGTCAGTCGCAAAATGGAAAGATTTTAATCAAAGAAGCAAGTCGCTGGTACAAATCAGAGTGATTAAGCATGGATAAATGGCGGAGAAGTCAAAAAGCGAAAATATCGCAAATACAATGATAGCTAGTTGGACTTTGGCCTTACTTCAGTAGAAGTAAACAACGAAAAAAGACCGAAGTGTGTGCTGTTTGAAAATTTCAACGCCCGAGGATAGGCTCCCAAATAACCTGAAGCGACTCTCGAGACCATTCACCCTACCATACAGCATCCTGGGTGGCGAAGTGCAAAAAACCTCCCACCATCGCAGAAAAGCTTATTCTTACGGCTGCTCTCGACATGAAAGGAAAGGCAAGGAATTTGGTCTGCAACTTTAAGATGCACACCTTATTGTTACGGTCGCTTTGTAGATGATAACATTATCATTGAAGACCTTCAGTTATGTAAAAGCATCATTAAAAGCTCAAAGGCTTAAAACTTATTTTTTTATATGTTACTAATGCTCAAGGGTATACCCTTATGATGCTAGTGCACAAAACGAGTAGAGCGTTTATAGGAAGGAGAGACGAGAACAGAAACTGGTGCACGTTGGTTTTAAACAATTGAGGGTCGCAGCGAGAAGGGAAAACAGAGTGAGGCAAAGCATTCCACATGCGGATTGTTCGGCTTAAGAAGGAATTTCTTTGCCTTGCATTATGTTCGAAGGTAGGCTGAATTGTAAATTGATGGGCATTCGATGCCTGACGAGTGTTGCGGCTGAATTGTTGAAGACGCGGAATGCTATTAGCTATCTCATCACAGCATTGACGATAGAATTAGCGACAAATTAAGGAAAGACATGAGGCAATATACGTGTATAGAATCACGTATATTTTGTTCACCTACAAGCTTTACCGCACGTTTTTGTATTCTATCTACTAGGTGCAAGAATGTTTTAAATGCACCTGACCAGATATGAGCATTGTACTCAAGCTTAGGACGAAGAAAGGCCTTATAAATTGAGGAAACCTAGACATCTCGCAGCGCTCTTGGTGACTTCCAATATGTGGTCGTTCCAGCGAAGTTTATTAACTCACATACCGAGAATGGAGTCTTTCAGTTTCTTCGTTCCGTTCATGGATAATGGCATGTTATTTGGATTAAGCTTCAATGATAGGAAACAGAATTGCGCTTTTCTTCCCTTTTGGTTTCACCCCAATGGATTGTGCTGTAAAGATCAGAATTTAAAGTGTTTAACATACGTTGACGTCCTAGAATCACGGCCGAAGAAGAATATAGCTGTCAATAATGAAACGAATATGAAAAACTGAGAGTACAATCATCAGTGAAGGAATGTATTGAATTAGAAGTAACAAACAGGAGATCATTTTTAAAAAAGAAAAATAGTGTCATAGACAGAACTGAGCCTTGGGGAACACCAGCGTTTATATGGTAAGTATCGGACTTATAGCCATCCAACGACTTGTAAATTCTAATCCATTGAAGAAGAGACACATTGATCCTAAAAGCACGCATTTTCGACAAAAGAGCCTGATGCTAAACTCTGTCGAATGCTTTTGAAATATCGAGAGCAACTGTCTTGCTTTCACCAAAGTTATGTTTATATTGGTTCAACTTTTCAGTGAGATATGACATGTTGCAGCAAGAAGTTTTAGCTATACCAGATATTTCATAAGCTGACGATTTATCAGCGTTTCTAAGACCTTGGAAAGAAGGGACGTTAATGCTATGGGTCGATAATTAGAGCTAAAGGAAGTTAAGCCTTTTTTTGACAGGCTGGACAATAAGTTTTTCACTTGCTCGGAAAGATTCCATAAGAATAGGAGATGTGGAAAAGTTTACGCAATGGTTTTGCCAGCGTAGAAGAAAACCTCATCAGAATTATAGGTGAAATACCGTCAGGACCAGCGGATTTGTGAATGTTGAGATCCTGGAGAACCCTAGCAACTATGCTAGTATGAAAATATGCCTGGCTAATAGAAAATACGACGCTTTCAATCTTTCAATCACTGGCGGACACAAAGTTTTTGACGAACGTCCAAAATTATCCACTACCCCTGGAACAACGTAGAATTTTTTGTCGCTATCTTTGGTCGTAAGAAAACTTTGCACGACGTACTTAAGCAATGCAGTCATTTCGGACTCTACGAAACTTATTACAGTTTTCTTCAGTTGGGTTGGCTTCATACGACCGAAAGCTTTACTCGCTCTTCCTGATAGCCTCTTTACCGGTCAAGTCGAACTATGCGTTCTTCTTGGGTTTGATACTTTCAGTTTGGTTGGGAATAAAGAACAAGGTGTTGGCGGAATGACTTGCAACGTCAGGTATCCGTGAAGGTCCGGGTGTTGTCTGGCCCGAATGTTGAAGCCAATTAGAATTGTGTACTAAAATCGTCGCAACGCAAATTTCAGTATGCGGAACATGGAGACGATTCTAAGGATGGAGTTTGACAATTTGTTAAAGGAGATATACTGTCAAGGTTTGGGCTTCGATAAATAAAGCAGTTTTGAATAATTTCGGACGATTATTTGAACCAAATTAAATTAAAATCCGGATTGGAACATTGGCCGTATTAAGATAGGAGCTGGTAAGCAATATCATTACGGATATAGGTCGCGAGACCACGGCGAGGGAAGAATAGTGGCAATAGGCAATATTTAGGTAAGCTTAGATCAGAGAGCTTTAAAGTTGTACCAATCTGTTTTTCGCTGAATGCCAAAACAGCTGGTTTAAATTTAAATACATGAACATATGCAGCGAAGTGATTTTTCCTTAAGCCACGGACGTTCCAAAAATCAACTCTGAATTCACTACGCATTGCAAGAAGAAGAAAATAAAACACAACTCCAACGATAAACGCAGTTGAACTGAGAGAATTGGGCACGCATGTGTGCGAAATTTTTTTGCGAATAGTAGAAATGTTGCGAGTTGTAAATTTTTTTGTATCAAAAAGTGCACCGAAGCATTCCACTATTCAAAGCTTTATGATGAATTTGGAACTAAATTAAATCACACACAAGTTAGTGAGAAAATGGCCCAAAGGTTTTTTTGAATCGATAGATAATTTTATAACATTAATAACGTGAACGTCTCAGGAACTGCATCCTGGAGCCCCAATTTCCGACCACTTTTTCGTGCATTTGAGACAGTGTCTCACAAATGGTGCGTTTAATGTTGGCTTTCAAGCCTGGAATCGTTGTTGGCTTGTCCGCATAGACCCAGCAGTCCAGTCCAGCAGCGTCAATTATTCATAATTTTGCAATATTTTTTTTATAATATGGCTATTAGAAGGTTTTAAAGTGTGTTTTTTTATTTGACTGCAAAAGCGGTTTATGACTTAGTAGTGTCATTTCCTTACTCAGTTCCCTTAAAGCTCTCAGAATTCTTTTTTCTTTATTTCTACTTAAATTATTTATTAATTTTTCCAATTGTCCAAACGGCTCATAAACACTATAGTCATTTTTCTTGTTTGTTTATCCGGTAATCCCCAAATTTCAAAATTAAATTGTCTTGATATTTTTTAATAACAAATAAATATGATAAGGTTTTTGGAATTTAATTGTTTCTTTAATTGCTGATCAGATAGGTTCATGATCGTAAAGAAGTAGAACACGCGCCTCCCTTTTTGCTCAATTTTTTATATATTATCTAATGAAAGCAAAAGACCTTGAATAAATTTCTTTAAAGAACATGAACAAACCTTATACGGTTTGACTATTCAAATCTCAAATTCAAATCTTTATTTAATAACCTTACACAGTAAGATACAATATCTTATTTAGTAGTGAACAAAAAATCTGTTTCAATGTTAAATATAAATGTATGTATTAAGAGTAGAAAATAAGGTACTTGTTCAACTATAAAAAATAAAACAAAAGTTTAGATGGATACATATTTACAAATACAAGTTCCTAAAGACAAAATCTATGTTTTCGAAATTTATATTTTTATTTTAAATTGTTGGCTTTAATGGGTTGGAAATATTGACAATTGTTGGTTTTAAGAAAAGACATATTTTACGTTATTAGGGATGTGAAAATGAAGGCGATGTACTCGTAATGTTGTGTCGTTCAGAAGTCGGATAGTATTGCGTTTTGAGCAGCTCCTTCTGCTTTTTTTCACATCCACATTGATAGGTCGATATAAAGATTCGCATCAAATAATATCTTACGCTTTTATAGTTTTATATATACTACACGTACACCGTCATTTCAGGATCAGGGTCATGTGAACACCCTTTTAAAACTTGGGGGACTGAAAATAGCCTTACAACAAGCAAAGAGGGTAATTTTCTTATTGATTTATATTTAATAAGTGCATATTCTCCCAATCTTCTTTATTAACAAGGGCAATATAAATGCCAATGAAGTATAGAACCACCCCACAAATCAATACACTTAATTACAAGTCAGATAGAAAAAACGTCATTAATTTAATGTCACAAGAAGTTACTGTTATTCCCTTTAGCGTTTGTTAATATGCATATTAGAATTTATACCTTCAACTCAATTGAATTGTATCTAAGCTTTGTTATGCAATGTAATGTGATCTTAGAAAGAAGCCGGAACAAAACTGAAGCAGAAAGCGTAGCGAATTTGACTATGCATGAGGGTGCTGTTTATATTGTTCTTGCTTACACAATGCAAAATGAACATTACAATCAAGAATTTATTATTAGGCTTGTTTAAATTGTTCGTTAGCAATTGTATTTAGTGGTCCGACGGTTAATGTGTTTTCGATACTCAGTGAGAAGTTTGACTCATTTGAGTTAACATTTTAGCTTCCAATTAAATTGTCAACGGGAAACTTCACGACTACATACTAAACTAGGATTATTTTCGTCGGAAAGGCGAACCTAAAAAAAGTTTCAATAGAGCCTCGAAGTGCTTGCAAATTTTGGGAAGCGATCTTCAATATAGTTTTATAGATAGTATAAAGATAGTATAAAGATGTGCTGGCGGTTGACAAATGCACCATCAGATGGTGTGCAGATGCCTTCCTAGTAGGAGATGAAAATGACGCATTTGCAAGGATTTTATTTCTTAATACCATGGAAGTCTCTAGAGAATATATAAAGGTCTGAAACAAGTCTTGCGGGCCTACGCATTCCAAACAGACGGACAGTTTGTAAAGTGGGTGTAATCGCACTAACAGACGGACGGTCTGTGAGATCAAAGTGCGACCCCTCAAAAACAGACGGACGGTCTGTAAGAACCAAGTCGAACGCATTACTAATGTCTGAGCTACTGCAACCTAAGGTAGCGAAAGGGGTGAGGGCGGACAGCCTTTATCACAAAACACCCCAAATCTTCACGCGACTTAACTGAGATGTCAAAGATTTGCGATTAGATTTAAGCTTTCCCAACTCCTCCTTGTCTGCTGCAGTCCACGGGTTTAACTGGTGTTTGGTCCCAGGGATTATCCAAATCCTACCACTCCAGACGTAATACCATTTGGGCGGGTTGCTAATGGGTGATTGAAACATGTAAAACTTCTATAAATTGCACAATTGTATGGTCGGTGCATTTCTCAGAAGTTGTTTTTTTTGTTCTCGATTTTTTTGAGTGGGATCTGTTAGATGAAGAACGTGGGGTAGTCCAGAGCCGGTCGGTGGGTTGGTTGGTGTGAATTCCTTCCAGTAAAGGTTGAATTCGGCCAAATATGTGTGTTAGTATGGGTAAGTAAGAAACAGTTGGCAACATCAGCGCCACAGCTGAATTGTCCCGTGAGAACTGTGGTTGGATCTGCTTCCCCAAGTGTACATGAACGTGTAAGTGAAACCGCTGGCCGGCTGAATTAACAAAGGAATTTTGGGAAACCACTTGTTTGTTCACCATCGAAAGTTCAAGACGCGAGTTGAGTAGAAGTTGAATTGAAGTTGAGTCGAAAAAAAGAAAAAGTCAAGGAAAAAAAACAAATTCTCAAGTAGAGAGGAGGAATAAGTAAATAAAAATAACAAAGGGAATTTCGTCAGGAGGGGTGCAATTTTGAGGCAAACGCGAACAATAGCCAATAGGACCAAAAGGAACTAGCAGGAGTTCAGGATTAGTAAAATAGATAAGTAGAGTGAATTAAGTAGTGTGATAAAAATGTTGAATAAGAGATATCGGTAGGAAAGGTAGGCAATTAACGGGGACTCCCGACCAAATTAAATTGGAAAATCCATTCTTCGGGATGACGTGATCTTGGGCAATTTCGTTATTCTTTCTTGTTTGGTAACTAAATACCTTTTAATACAATTTACCGTGCTCCAACGGGACATTTATAACGTGCTGAAAAAATGTATTTTCTTTGTGTTGGAAAAACGGACCTCTAAAAATAAAATAAGTAAAACCAAATAGCAACATACATATCAAAAAACGTATAACCTCGAACCCACTTCATGCTGAGTAACAAGAAATACAGCACTTTGTTGTTGCTGAACGTTGCACTAGGTCTAATTTTTTTGTGTATTTGACATTTTTATTTTTCATCTCGCGGCGTAGTAGCGACTGAATTTCTTTCAAATTTATAAAAAAACAATCTCGTATATTAATACACGATGGAATAAAAGGGCAAGGAATAAGATCTATTTAAAAATAAAAGAATGAACTGGTTAAGTTTTAACACTAAGAGATCAAATCCCATGTTAAACATGTAAATAAAAAGCTTGTTATTGTGAATTTTGTGTAAATTAATGTGAGGTGTATTTAATTTCAGAAGCCGAAATTTTATTTCGGATATAATGTTTATTTGTCTCCACTGCAATTGAAATCATTATTATTGATATCCTTTTTAATCTTATCGGAGAGACTACGATCAGAAATAAAGGTATGGTAGCCCTCCCACTTTATGGCATTCCTACTGATCCGCCTGTGGGGTTCCCCGGTTCAATCTCAATCAGCATCGGCAGACTTCATGGTTTCGGATAACTTCTTTTCTGGAGAATGCTGATGTTATTGCGATGCATGCACTCTCCTGTTATTGATTTTTTTTTTGTCCGTCCTTTTACGACACCGGTAATCTCCAGTCGTTTCAAAAACACGGTTTTGCATGTACACTTATTTAATGCGTCGCAAGTCTCACCTGAACGTAAAACTTGCCTACATTTAATTTGTCCCCTTAGTCTCAATTTGCGACGAGAGCTGTTTTTTGGGGGCGCTGCAGTGATATTCTTAGCCCGTTCCTGCATTGGATAAAATCATTACCATTACTATTAATGTTATTGCTTCAAAGCTTACATAAAACTTGGTATTGGAACCACATTGTAGCGCTGGTGAATCTGAAAACATTGCTTAAGAGTCGAGCTACATTATGCACTGGCATAGTGGGATGTCACAATCGACGCTATTCGATTTTCAAAGAGCTCCACCACGATTTAAATAAATAATTTAGCAATGACGCATTTTGATGGAGGAGCAATCAAAACGTCTATCAAATAAGATAATGTTGGAAAAACGATGATTATTTCTACGAAACGCCTACGATGACTGCAAGTAGCTATTTAAAAAAATAAAAATAAAAAAAACATTATATACATCGAGTATGGCCTCCCACATGTTTACATAATAAGAAACAGACAACTACGCGTATTTGCAAATTATTTAGATATGTATATATATTTTGAATTGCATCTCGATATTAATCGATTGCAAAAGATAATTAAAACTTCAAAAATTCAAGGACTAATTCAAAAATTCACAAGCATTGGATTCATATGCACTCGTGAGCATTTCTTTTTATTTTGCTATCTAGATCCTGTTTTTAGATTTTGTATATCATGTACCAATACATTTTATAAACAAACAAATCAAATCAAAAAGTGAAATCGAAATTGTATGCTCATTTTTTTATCTATTCGAATAGATTCGCAAAATGAAAACCTTCGCAAAGACATAGATATGTAGCTTGTTGCCAAATGCCGAACGTAATGTCGCGACTCGGTTGTGTGATTTACATTTCTATTTTTCAAATAATTACACTTAAGACATGTTAAAACAAACGGAGAAGAGTCATTTCATCTCAAATCAAAAGTGTCTTTCGAGTCTACATTTTGACCGTGATGATGAAGACAAATTCTACTAGTGACTCACTCAATTGAACCTGAAAATTGAGAACTTTACATCACAATGAGTTAGAAATAAAAAAATCCAGACATAATGAACGACAATTTGTAATGAATTGCGAGATGTTTACATTTGCTGTTTGTTTTTTTAATGTTCAAAAAATTGAAAATTCAAACCTACTTAAATACAATATGAATTCATTTTTACCGTTTTGACGTAATTTTCTGATTTTTCTTGATGATTTCGCGCTACTGTTCGTAAAAAACTGATAAGGGTTCGAAAGTTTTATTGCAATTAAAAGTGCTGGCTACAGGAAGGTATATGAAAAACTCTATTGGCGTTGCTGGCAACAAATAATGTCTTTTTTGAAGGTTTTCCCATCAACTATTTCGAAATATGTATACGGCCCTTATACTGTTTTTGACTACTCGCACTTCTTGTCGATTATTTGGGATGCACAGCCAATGCCAGGAAGCAATTACAAAGATCAATAAAAAAAGGAAAATGGTCTTATGGTCATATAGTGAGTTTGAAAAATATATGAGCGGATAATAGACCAATATTGCTATACGCCACTGAAAAAAAATTGGGTGGTAGCATATTGGTCATATCTATGCTATTATGTATATGTAATTTCTGTAAGAACTGAACATTTCTCTTATGAGTTTGTTTTTAAATGCGTTAACACATTTAATTTAATGTGCAGAAAAAAAAAATTCAGGAATGACTTTGAGCTAATAGTTGCATTCAGACTCGAGAGATCAGCTTCAAAACGCGCTAAAATTATATGAAAAGTGCTGGAATATAGCTCATGCTTTGAATATATTTGTTTGAACGATGAAATGAGATTTTGGATGATAGCTCTGATTTGGTAATCTGCGCATACCTTTCACTGATGAGAATTAGGTATCCTACGTCAAATATGCAGATGGAAAGTATTCTACATAAAAACAGATACTAAAAGCTTTTTTTAAATGCTTGAGTTATGTGTTTGATGCGCGAGAGGAAAATATTACTAACTATCCAACTAACATGTCAGTTTCGATAAGGTAAGCAATTTGAAATTTGGAAAGATTTGGCTTCTATAAAGTTCCTGTAAGGCATCCAACAAAAGCAATTGCTTTATGTGGGTCCTGATATCTTTAAAACATTGTCGGAATGTATGTATGAAATCACAAAAGTTAAATAGCACTAAAAAGGGTGTAGAAGTACCTGTAGCAAGTTGGTAGAGATTTCCCGAAAATGTCTCTCAAGTAGGCACATTTTGTGGTAGAGACGCACGCAAGGTAGTGGCTTGGTAGAGACGATTTTTCCGGAAGATTTCTACCACATTTAATTTGTAGTGTACACGAGGCTTTACTGCTTCTCTTAGGCTTTTAAGCCTAGTATCCTGCTGCGCTAAATTTTAGCTCCCATACAAAATTCATAAAATGAAGCGAGGCAGTTGAGCAAAGCAGTATCCTGCTCGCACGTTTAATAATTATTTTTATGTAGATTGGCTGCACATCATGTCCTTCGAGTATAACAAAATTAAATATTATACGTAGTACCTTTGTATATACATTCCTATAGTAGCGCCAATCCAGTAGTACCAGTATCCTAATAGGTGTCGCTACTTATACCAAATCGAGAATTAGTTGGCTGAGAGCTTTTGTGCCTTTGATAATTTTATTAATAATAAAAAAGCATTCGTTGAGATTTTTGTTCGTTCAATCATTCAATATTATAGTTCGTCGTTCGTCGAAGAGAAAAGAGAAAGAAAGAAGAAAGAAACGAAGAAATAAACTGCTTTGTCTCTCATTATCGAATCATTCTGATATTATGTAAGTATTTATTTTTCTTTGTAAAAGCCAAATACTTTTTGAAGATTTGCGTTGTTGCGTCGCTTCGGCAAATAGTATGTAGGATGGATAGAGGGAGATCATGGAAAAATTAGAAATCTGACTTTGTCGTCTGCGAGTAGAATGTATGATGGAAGAGGCGATTCGTTTGAAAAGAAAAATTGAATTGAATTGATCCGTCCGTCCACCAGTCGGCAAAATTTAATGCCTTTACACTGGAGTTAGAAAGCTGAAATTTTAACAATGTTATCTCTAGGGGCCCGAAATAATAAATTTTAAGAATTTTTAAAATCCGCCCACTGACACGCCCACAATTTTAAAAGAACAAATTTGTGAGCTAGAAAGCTGAAATGTAGAATATATTGTCTTAAGGCGCCCAAAATGCTGTGGGAGTTAACTAACATTGCATCGTCGCCTCGGCAAGTAGCATGTATGTTGAGAGGGGGATGATGGAAGGGACGAAAAGTTTTGAAATGAAAAATTTAATAAAATCAAATTTCAGTCTTTTTCCTCAAATAAGAAATTATGAGTTGATCGCTTTTTAGACTGTTACTATTTTGGCTATATCTTGGAGCTGGTCGAACGTCTGCCATTCCTAAAGAATTTGAAGATGAAATAGCTCGAAGCCTAATAGCCAGTTGAATGAAGAACAAGAAATGGGAGTTCCTTCTGACAGAATAGAAATGTCAGAAGTAGGCGGGAAAGTACATCTGCCTATGCAGGGACCAGCTTAGAAAATCACTACAGCGCCCTCCAACCAGCGTTTGTCGTAAAAGTATAGGTACTAAGTGGGGGAAATCACATCTATGCAATTTAAACATCCAAATGAGTTGAGCCCAGCGACACATTTAACATCTTGGTCAGGGACGTTTGAACCTCGCTAATCCATCGCCAGCAAAGAATAACTGATACCAATTAGGGTCCGTCACTTTTTCTTCAAGCAGATAATCAAGGGCAATATGATTAGACTTAGGACGCTTCCCTGGTGTACACCTCTTTGATTGCGAAATCCTCGTTGACGCCAACTATACATCTTACTCTTGTCTTTACTCGCTCATACATGTATACATGTCCATGACCATCCGACGTAGATTTCTGGAACTCCTCGTTGTCTTAGCGCTACCCATAACAGATCCGTTGGTTGTTTATTACAGGACTTTCCAAAATCAACCAACACCATATGCAAATCCTTCAAAGAATCACGATGTTTTTCCATCATGATTATTATACTTTGGATTGCATCTGTGATTGATTTACCTGCGACAAACCCGCACTGGTCTTCAGATAGCCGTACTATTTTACGGATTCGGCTATTTAATAACTCCTGAACGTTCTTCGTGGTGTGTGACATCAGCTTGTTTGAACGGTATTTATCAGTCTCGCATATCGCCTTTTTCTTTGTACAAAATAAGAAGAAAACTCTCCCTCCATGGGTTAGGCATTGGATCGCCACTCATCAGTTTGCAGATGAAAATCATGAGCCATTTGGACCCGATGTCTGCCATCTTTTTCCAGAACTCAGAGGGTTTCTTGTCCGGCAAAACTGCTTTTCGATTTTTGAAGTCTTTGACCGCATTCATAACTTCTTCTACAGCAATGTGGTGTACTTCTTCAGTGTTAGAAACGGCTCTCGGAAAATATATCCCATGAAATTGGTTAATTAGTAGTTTTTCGTCATCCACAAGAAGAATTGAGCATTTTTGATGAACTTTGGCGAACGGATTTCCTGGGCATTGCTCCTTCTCTCAGCGGCAAATTTTGAAAATAGTTGTTTTTCTGTTCAAGCTGCTTTGTTGGAGTTTGTGGACAGCCTTCTGACACCTTTTTGTCACTAATCACTGCTTTAGCTTCATCTGCCCACCACCATGTTTCTTTGCCGTATTGACAACTTTGTTGATGATGCGATGGAGATAATTTTGCATATTTGCAATAAATGCATGACTTTTTTTGTCCAGGTTGTACCATTTGATTCGCACAAACACTTTTCTGTCAGGAGGAGGCGGTTTTGTTGGGCGATTGCCTCTTCCAAGATCACTTTGCTATCTTTAACCAGAGGCTTCATGAAACGTGCTACCATATGGCAATCAATCTGGGACTCGTTTCCGCCACTGCTGTAAGTGACCAGGTGACGGCTTTGTTTGAGAACGATAAGACCTTATGACTTGCACATGCTCAGGATATCTTTACCCGGAGAGTTCCTGGTACCGTATCCCAGTCCTCCATGTCAGTTCTCATACTCTTCATTTGACTAACCGACAGTACCGTTCAAATCTCCGCCAACAAACAAAAGTCCCGTATTAGAATATCTTGAAAGCGTTTGTGCTGATATTTTCCTGGGATAGACTCACAAAAATTAAAACTCTGGACACGTCTTCGACTCACAAAAAAGGATATTCTAAGGGTTGGATATTTCAACCGTGGATATTATAAAAAAGAATATAAACTACAGTAATTATTACTAATTTTTGGATTTGAAGTGGCCAACCGCTAGTGCCGGTTCCCTACCTACTCCACACACACATCAAAGCAAACAACTTAGAGCATTCTTCAATAGAATTCGCTTTAACATCTCGAAATGATTGCATACCTTCTTATGCAATGTTTAAATATTTTCCCAGCCTTTATGCAAAAATTCGGATTCAGTACATATCCAAAACATGTAAGTTATGCAATCTCTGTGTCGATTAAAGTCCCAAACCAGTTGTTTGTGAAAAACCGAATGAACAAATTCTGCTTATATTCGGAGATTTAATTGTGTAACAAAATGCAATCGCAATATGTACATAATATGATTTGTGATACCGATTATGAATGAATACTATACCCCTTTTCTTTGATGAATGCTACGGCCTCCTTGCAATATGCCATAACCTACCCCAAACTTCCATTGAAAACAACAAATAATTTATAAACCATATACCGCACCCTCTCACCCACACATCATATCCCCATCATGAGAAGTATAAAAAAAATTCAATAAACAAACGACAAACTACACACTTATGAAAATCTTCAAATATAACGGCGCTGCGCTGGTCGGAAAAATGTTACTTTTGTTTTGTTCATCACTTCAATTACTTTCGTTTAATATAGCTTCCGTTTTGACGAAAGCTTTCATAAGAACTTAAAGCTCCATCTAAATTAATTAAGGACACAAACCAGTTATCATTATTGATCGATTGAAGCGCCAATGCATCTGCGGGATACATGTACAACATTATTATTCGATTTCTTGGCGCTACTATAGGAATGTATATACAAAGGTAGTACTCAACGAAAATTCTCCACTCTTGATCTCCCAAAATAAATGTTCGGCACATTAAATCGGCGCTAAATTTTTGACATTTCGAAAACAGTATTAGATTAGATTAGATTTTTGGGGGGAGGTGGTATATTGTATCCAGATCACTGCGGCCGCTTGTGGGCCTATTGTGATATCCTCCATTTACAGCTCGTCCGTAATGCCGCAGTTTTTAAGGGAGGCGGCTAATTCTTTTGGAAAGCTGGCAGCTGTGTCTGCTGCTTCAAGGTAGAATTTACCTAGATAACGTTGACGCGTTTTGATTAAGCAGTTGCATTCAGACAGTATGTGTTCTGCTGTTTCAACGTCTTCGTTGCACAATCTGCAGGTATTATCCTGTGATATACCCATAGTCATCAGTTGTTTTTTAACACGACAATGCCCTGTGAGGAAGCCTGTGACTAGTCGAATCTGACTTCTACTAAGTTGTAGTAGTTGTTTCGTTTTTTTGTGGGAACTGTTTGGCATAAAGGTTTTAGGTTGTCTGTTTCATTCGGTTTCCCTCCAGAATTGGAGCTTCTTTTCCTCAAGCCATGTTTTGATACAGCTTTTAATAGTGCTTTCTGAAAGCCCACAGAAATGGTCTTGGCATCATGGATGGGGATGCAGATCCTGTTCTGGCTAGTTCGTCTGCTTTTTTATTGCCTTCGTATCCACTGTGTCCAGGCACCTAAATCAATTAAACTTTATTTGTGGTTCCCAGTAGTTGTAGAAGTTGGAGATAATCCCAGACCAGTTTGGATGTTATTTCAAAGGCGTTGATTGCGAGTAGGGCCGCCCTGCTATCGGAGAGAATGTAGATGTTTTTGTTTTTTAGAAGCCTGTTTAGATTCTCTCGAATGCATAGCTCTATCGCGTAGATTTCCGGTGCTGCTTGTGTCCATACTAGCGTATAGGCACGTTTGAGTGCGAGGGCCGTATACTCCTGCTCCAACCATTTGTTTTCGATCCATCTGTGTGCCATACATGAGAATTTTTGGCAAATGTAGGTTTATTCTGTTCCCAGTTTAGACGGTCTGGGAATGTAACTTTGAAGTTGTGTCGGAAGTTGTATCTTGGTAGACATTTGTCAGTTAGGTGTATTCCAAGTAGTTCTAGGTGAAGTGGGGGATGTTTAATATAATTTCAAGTGCAGCTGTTGGTGCAGTTTTCATTGCACCTGTTGCATAGACACAGGCTAGTCGCTGAATTTTATTGAGCTTAGCCTGTGCTGACCTCTGCGTTGCTTTGTGCCACCAAACAGCAGCTGCATACGTGATTATAGGTCTTGTAATTGCCATATACATCCATAGTGTCATTTTCGGGTTAAGTCCCCAGTTTTTACCAAGTAGGCTTTTGCTGGTCCATAATGAGGTCCTGGCCTTATCAATAGTTTTGGTAAGGTGAGAATTCCATGCAAGTTTTTCGTCTAGTGTGATTCCCAGATATTTAACTTCCGTTGATAACTCTATTGTTTCGCCAAAGAGTGTAGCGTTTCTGAGTCGTCCTCGCCTTCTTCTCTTGGTGAATGCAACTATGGTGCTTTTCTTGGGGTTGACTTTAAGTCCAACCTTTGTGCACCACTCAGATACCAGGTTCAGAGCTCTCTGGAGGCGATCCGAGATTGTGTCTTCGAATTTCCTCAGATTAGGATAGCTATGTCGTCTGCATATCCTTGGACATAGAAACCATCATTACTGCAAATGATCAGTAACTCGTTTACTACGATGGAGCATAGCAAGGGTGAGAGTACTCCTCCCTGGGGGCATCCTTTCGTAGCTGTCACACTGAGTTTATTGTTGCCTAATGAGGTTTTTATTGTTTTTTCCTCTAGCATGCATTTTATCCACTTACATGTAGTGTTGTCAACTCCCATGTGCTGGCTACCTCTATATACCTCTATATCTGGCAGAATTCTGTGTTATCAAATGCTCCTTCTATATCTAAGAAACAACCGATCGCTATCTCTTTGTCTTTAAGGGATTTCTCAATTCTCGTGGTGAGATTTTGTAAGGCGTGTGTGGTTGATTTTCCGGGTTGGTAGGCATATTGGTACTTATGAAGGGGGTTCGTTTGAAGTACCCCGTCTCTGATATGTCTATCAAGTATTTTTTCCACAGTTTTAAGGAAAAAGGAGGTAAGGCTAATTGGTCTGTATGACTTTGGTAAAGCAGACGGTCTGCGTCCTACCTTAGGTATATATTTGACAATGACCTCTTTCCATTTTGTTGGTATATATCCCCACAGGTTGGTAAGTATAGGTAGCAGCTGTGGGATGCCCTTTTGTAGTAGAGCTGGAAATACTCCATCTTCTCCAGGGGTTTTAAAGGGTTGAAAAGAGTCGATTGCCCAAATTATTTTACTTTATCATAAAAGATTTCCTTTGACCTGTTCCAGCCCTCTGTGAGCGGTCTATATAACCTTCTCTGGGGAGGGGTTTCTTGATAGTCTGGGAAATGTGTTTCGGCTAAGAGCTGGAGCGTCTGTAGCTCGTTTTCGGCATATGTGTCAGGTTTTTTTCATATAACCAATAGGATTAGTGGGCTGCTTAGAGAGTACTTTATGAATGCGGGCACAGCTTCTGGTGTCATTGATGGTATGACAGAAGTTTCTCCACGATTCTCTATTGGCCCTTCTAATTTCTTTGTTATACATGGTGAGTGTGTTTCTATATATTTCCCATTCACCTTAGCGTTTGGGCCGGTTGAAGAGCTTTCTCGTCTCTGTTCTGAGCGCGGCTAGTTTTTTGTTCCACCAGGGGGTAAGTCGGTTACCTGTTTTTTCCTTTTCTGGGCAGGCTTGGTGGAAGGCAGTTATGATTGCCGTATTGAGATTTTCACACGTTAGTTCAATGTTGTCAGTGTATCTGATGTTTGTGTTACATCTTCTCAGGTTGTCTCTAAGTTCTTGACGGTATGTGTCCCAATCTGTAGACTTGGGTTGTCTGTACCTCTCCGAGAGAATATTACCTAGTTCAAGGTCGAATAGGATGTGGCGATGGTCAGACATTGGGGCCTCTGTTCACACATGCCAGTTCCGAATACAAAATTTTATAAATGTAGTACAAAGGGTGAGATCTAATACCTCTGTCCTGATTCTATTTATAAAGGTAGGGTTGCTTCCCTGATTGAGAATTTCTAAGTTGTTGGATTCTAATAGAGACTCACTCGGAAACAGTATACGGAAACAATAAGCGATTCTTCGATGGAATATGTCGATGACTACCTCTAAGATAAAGAAATTTGTTTGCAATTATGAATTTACGCGAAAATAAGGAATCTGTCGTCTTCTACTTTTTACCAAAGCAAAGCCTTCAGCTGCTGCACTCATAAATATATCTTCTTCAATTTTTTGTAGATCCATTTCTAAAATAATTTAGTTCATTTTTATAAATTGCAGGTGACACGCCCAATTAAAATGACATTTACTGTCATCTGTCAATGACATGTGCATTTTTATCTCTTCTATATCCTATTAAAAAATTTAGAGAGTATTTATTTTGGTGTGGAGAGAATTATTGTAGACTAGGGTCGCTAAACTTTAACGCGAGCAGAATACTGAGCTTCAAAACACGAAACTCTGTACAGTTTCGAAACTGAACTCAAACCTCGGTTAGTGTAATTATGGAATTTAAAATCAGGGAAGCTGTGGCTTCTGGGAAGCCTCTCTGAAGTTCAATTCACATTGCTCAGCATGCAAATAACTTCCATACGAATTTAAACGACGCACGCATATTTGGTAAGGACTGTATAATTTTTTTTACCGACACAAAGTTAAAAGTAAAACAATGAACTGATTGGTTTTGACACTAAGAGCAGCATAATATTCTGAGATCAAATCCTACGTTAACTTAAAAAAGAAGCTTGTGGTTTAAATGTTGATTTAATTAATTTGAAGTTGATTGCAAATCATTACTACACATTACTATTAATGATATTTGTTTTAAAGCTTATAAATATAAAGCTTGGTTATGAAACCACATCGAGCACTGGTATGGTGCGATGCCACAATCGACACTATTCGATTTTTAAAAAGCTTCACCACGATTTAAATAATTAACCCGGCAGTGGTGACGCAAATTTAACTTTGATCAATGGTGGCGCCGGTCTCACGCACCGGGGTTTTCAACTGAAGATTTTCGAAACGTGTTACTAATAGTTCATGTTTTTTTTAAATGTATGGTCTTTGACAATAAAACAACGATATTTAATCAATTTAAGCTCTTTTTTTTGAATAATTAAATAAACAAATTTTTTTTATTACAGCATTAAAAATAACAAAGTTTATAGTAATACATTTTTTAAAATTAAGAAAAAAATAAAAGATCACATGTTCATTAAAAAAAATAACGTTTTTTAGTCTTTCGACATTCGGAACTTTTACAAAATAAACAAAAATTGGTATTCTTCCAAACAAAAAATTAACAAAAAAATACATCTCAAAAACTAAATATCTACAGGTAAACAGCTGCTGCAATACGGCACTACGTGTTCAAGACACAAATATTTTTGACATTTGTGGCAAGAGTACTTGGTTTTTCTGATTTTTTTCATCCACGCTCATAGCACCGACCAATTCTTGAAGGAACCGATGTCCCAGGTACACCATCTATATGTAAAATACGCGAATAATAAAAAAATATTTTACTTACGTACACGGTGACACACGGTCTCACGCACCGGATAGAAAAAAAAATACACAACGTGTGCTCACTAAGCAGGTTCGACGTCAACTGATGGTGGGGGCCGTGCAATGCTGCAGCTACTCGAAAGTGCAACAAAAAACATTAACAGAGAATAAAGTTATTCGATTTTGTTAACACCCCCGGTCTCACAGACCAATAGGTCACCATTGGCGGGTTAATATAGCAATACATGACGCATTTGGATGGAAGAGCAACCATAACGTCTATCACATATGATTATGTTAAAGTAACGAAGATTATTTCTACGAAATGCATACCACGACTGCAAGAAGCTATTTAGAACAAAAACATCTATACATAGATTATGGCCTCCACATGTTCACACAACTACGGGTATTTGCACATACTCTATCATTTGCCTAAAGTACGTTTTAAATTCCACCTCGATATTTATCGATTGTAAAAGATGATTAAGACTAACAAAAATGAAGACAATCTAAAATATTTTAAAAATAAAACTACAGCGAGGACTAATTCAAAAGTTTCACAAGCATTAGACTTGCACTCATATGCACTCGTGATCATTTCTTAGTTTACATTTTGCCATCTATATCCTGTTTTTAAATTTGTACATACATCATGTACCAATGCATTTTATGAACAAACAAATCAAATCAAAAAGTGAAATCGAAATTGTACCCTTGTTTTTTTATCTATCGAATGCTGCATTTGAAAATGAAAACCATCGCAAAGACACATAGACAGTTTGTTGCCAAAATGTAAAACGTAATGTCGCAACTCGGTTGTGTGGTTTACATTTTTGATTTTCAAATTAATTACACTTAAGACATATGTATATTAAAACAAACAGAGAGAGAGTGATTTCATCTAAAATCAAAAGTGTGTTTCGAGTCTACATTGTGACCGTGATCTTATCACGAAGTCATGAAGCAAAATTCGAAAAGTGACTCACTCCCATTAATTGTACCTGAAAATTGAGCAATTTAAAAACAAAAATACATAAATAAATTTTAACTGAGGCGTTTACGAGTGGAATGGATTTTACTTCGCAATGAGTTGGAAGAAAAACAATATGAACGGCAATTTAGAATGAATTGCAAAATGATTTTTTTTTTGTTATTTTCATGTCAAATAAAAGTGACAAAAATTTAATTCTTTAAGATATCCGAATCTCTTGCGAACGTCTGACAATCATCCAATTTTCATGAGAAGCTTCTCAAATTTGCAGTTCGGATTCGGCTTAAAATGGTAAGTCCCTTCCACTTCGCAAGAAAGTGGTTAGATAAGCTAAGTTTTGTGAATACATACCTAAAATATGTATACCCTATTCTAAGGGTATATTAATTTTGACACATAGTTTGTAACATACCTTAATATTGCCCGTAGACCCCTAAAAGTTACTATATTTATGATCAGCATCGATAGTAGTGTCGATCTAGCCATGTCCGTCCGTCCGTCTGTTGCCAAAAATTAAGCCTTTAAACTGGACCTAGAGAGCTGAAATTTTAACCATATACTCTCTAGGGTCCCGAAATAATCAAGTTTAAGAATTTTTGAAATCCGCCCACAGAAATTTTGTATATATGATCTATGGCTCCTAAAACTGATCGGGAGATCTATGCAACAGGTGCAATGAAAATATATTAAACATCCCCCCACTTCACCTAGAACTCATGATACAAATTTTAAAATCCGCCCACTGACACGCCCACAATTACATAAAACAATTTTATTGAAAAGTCAAAGTTTGAGCTAGGAAGCTGAAATTTATAATTTACTCTCTAGGGGCTCTTTATGCTAATGTGAAAATATTTTCAAAATCCGCCTACTAACACGCCCACAATTATTTTTTTTTTTTTTTTTTTGAAAATCCAAAGTTTGAGCTAGGAAGCTGAAATATATAATATATACTCTCTAGGGGCCCTTTGTGCTCATGCGTAATTTTTTTTTAAATACGCCTACTGACACGCCCACAATTAAATAAAACAATTTTATTGGAAAACCAAAGTTTGAGCTAGGGAGCGTTTTTTTACAAAAGCTTCGTTTTCTCGATAAAATCCTTTAATTGTTATTTAACAAAATATGTAGAGCGTTCTTAACAATTCAATCATACTTAGACTTTTGTCACGCCCACTTATGAGGGATAGGAATAAGAATAGGGTATCCAATGGTTCGCCCAAGCGGACAGTAGCCCGTCCCTATGTTGTTGTTTTTTTTTTTTTTAGATATCTGAACCTACTTTAATACGATTTTAATTGTTTGTTATCATTTTGACGTAACTTTCATCAAGAAAAACATGATTTAGATCCACTGTTCGTAATAACTGAAAGGGGTTTTGACATTTTTGACAAATATCTTTTTTGAAGGAATTTTTCCATGTCCTTTTTCCAAGTTTGTATGTATATGGCTCTTATAGGGTTTTTGATTACCTGCAATTCTTTTGGATTATTTATTAACCATGAAGTAGCTTCAAAGAAGCAAATTAGAGGTGTGATAAATCAGGAATCGCACGATCTATATGGCAGGCAGCGTATTTTAATCTCTAAGATGCAAAATGGAACGGTCAATTGATTTCATGTTCAACAGCTATGTGATGACGGTGAATGGCTTGTAGTGCCACACTGCTAAATCGTGCCAGACCATCGAACAAATCAAATCAAAATAGCATTGTGTCGCCTCATGACAACGCCAGCTAAAAAGTCAGGTATGAAGAGGCATCACGCAACACGGCGGAATAAAATTAGGCCCCAATGCAAAATGACCCAAAAAATGGTGGTAGGTATACATATACATATTTCAAAATAAAAAAAAAAATGGTTCCATTCCATTTATGCAAAATGGCCCCAAATTGTTAGCACGCATTTTGAAAATTTGATTTTTGGAGGTAAAAAATGCCTTGCGAATGTTACTTTGCAAGCTGGTTTTTTAATACCCTATTCTAAGGGTATATTAATTTTGACTCATAGTTTGTAACACACCTTAATATTGCCCGTAGACCCCTAAAAGTTACTATATTTATGATCAGCATCGATAGTAATGTCGATCTAGCCATGTCTATCCGTCCGTCCGTCTGTCGGCAAAAATTAAGCCTTTAAACTGGACCTAGAGAGCTGAAATTTTAACCATATACTCTCTAGGGACCCGAAATAATCAAGTTTAAGAATTTTTGAAATCCGCCCACAGACACGCCCACAAACTAAAAAAAACAAATTTATCGAAAAATTCGAATTTTGAGATAGAAAGCTGATTTTTTTTATATATGATCTTTGACTCCTAAAACTGCTCGGGCGATAAAATTTCTAAAATCCACCCACTGACACGCCCACAATTAAATAAAACAATTTTATTGAAAAGTCAAAGTTTGAGCTAGTAAACTGAAATTTATAATATAGACTCTCTATGTGGCTTATGTTTAAATATTTTTTTAAATCCGCCTACTGACGCGCCCACAATTAAATAAAACAATTTTATTGAAAAACCAAAGTTTGAGCTAGGACCGTTTTTTTTCCAAAAGCTTCGTTTTTTTCGATTAAATCCTTTATAAATGTTATATAACAAAATATGTAGAGCGTTCTTTCGAATTCATTTTAACAATACTTAGACTTTTGTCACGCCCACTTGTGAGGGATAGGAATGAGAATAGGGTGTCCAACAGTCCGCCCAAGCGGACTGTAGCCCGTTCCTATGTTTTTTTCTATGCTCTTGTGGTTTTTGGACTCCAAATGGATAAGGTTGAACAAAATATACCTATCCATGTTTGGCATGGATTTCGATAAACTGTGCATATACCCGACCTCGCCCCTACTCCAAACCCATTATAACGGCATAAAGTGGTATACGGATGGTTCTAAAATGGAATCGGTGGTAGGAGCTCGAATAAAATACATTTATTACGGTACCTATTGGAAAAAGTCCCAGCGTATTTCAAGCAGAGCTCCACGCCATTGAAGCATGTGGCACCCACATCAATACATCTGGTATTAAAGGCGCCATCATCCAAATATTTATGGATAGACAGCAGCGGATAGATAGCAGCTAAAAATGCCCCTCATGCCCACTCCGCAAACACTAGGCTTAAGAAACAAGACCAAACTGAGGTGGATTCCGGGCGACGAAACCAATGAAAAGGCCGACGAACTATCAAGAAAGGGATCAGAAACTCCTTTCAAAGGTCCCGTACCCTTCTGCTGCCCTCCTAGATCAACAGTAATGACAATTATAAAATGCTGGGAATATACAAAATGCACCACCTATTGGGAGAACATCGCAGGACTGAGACAAGCCAAACGAGTCACCCAGCCCTTCAGTAGTAATGCCAACTAATATCTAAATTTGAGTCGGCATGGTATCACAAACCTAGTAGGTTATCTTACGTGTCACCACGGTTTACGATACCACCTAAACCAAATGAAAATAGTCGACTCTTCATAGTGCCTGCTATGTCTTGAAGAAGACGAAACAGCTGAACACATTCTAGGTGAATGTCCAGCTTTAAATGAAAGTAAAAGGTAGATTTTCTTCAGACAACAATTGAGTTCCGAAGATATAAAGAAATACTCTGCTGGCAGCATTAGTAGCTTTATACGGAAAGTATAAATACTACCACCTAAACAATTTCTAGCACAGAAGGTACAATAGACCTTATAGGTCGCAGTGCCTTTTTCTTCGCCTTGGCTTGCCAGAAGCTAAGTCTTTGAAAGTACGGAAACGTAAACATTATCCGCACCGTGAAAAATTGAGTCTAGGTAGAAAATGAAAAATTCACGTGGTAGCAATCATAAGTTATTGTTGTTTATTCAACGATTCAAAAATAATAATAATTATATACCATACTAATTTAAACACAAAGAATACAAATAATTTAAGACACCAAGGTATTATTACCCAAATAAGCTTAATTTTACTAGCATGCAAGTCAATCACATGATCAGCTAAATCATAGATTCTACTCATGCGACTAATGGGCTCATTCATGCCATAATATTCCATAACAAGGGCTTAACAATAAGTCAACACTGAGTAAATTTAAGGCTCCACCACGGAAATGAAAGTTATTAGAAGGCCATGCTATACGACCGGATATAAGCTGCTGTAAAAAAAAAACGATATAAAAACATAAGGAAAGGATACATTCCTCTTGGGCGAACTATTAGATAGTTTCCCCCCAAAGTGAGAGTGGCAAAAATCTAAGTATGGTGAATTGTTAAGAAGGATATGGTCTACGTTTTGAAAGTTTAAGGATTTTATATCCTATAAAGTGAGCGTTGCATAAAGTTTTGTATGGTGAAATTTTGAAAAGAATACTTACTGAAGACATATGTATACTTTAGTGTAAAGAATTCATCGTACAAAATATGCATGGTATTCAAAGCGAAAATCGAAATCCTTAACCTAAATTTCATCCCTCATGGCTCATAGAGTTGATCTTCAGCAAATAATGTTATATGTGTAACAGAAAAGAGAACATTAATATTTACTTTTCACTTTCTTTCTTTTATTTCGTTTTTCTTTTTTACTTTATTACTTTTGTTTTATAATAGGTCCGTTCGCGAACTAATATGCAAACGTAAATTTATATAAACTTTCGTGCAAAACTACACTAACGCGTTCGCGTACTGAGAAAATGGTAAAAAGATGAACGAAAGAAAAATGTACTTTCGTTCATTTTTCTTCACACAGAATTTCAGCTGGTAAGAAAATGAAAACTGTCAAATGATGAAATCGTATGAGTTTGCCAGTAAAAAAAACAGCTGTTGCTTCTTTTCAAGCCAAACTAAGAAGTTTTTACACAAAAGCGTTTGCATACTTTTCTTAGAAATGAGAGGATTCTCTCTCGATTTTGGAGATTTGACACTTTTCACTTTTCTACACATAAAGTACGCGAACGGACCTAATGTCACTTCCGGTAGACGGCAGAATAGCCATGTCCGTATTCTTAAGCAAAGTATACGTTGTACACCCGTCGGGTTGGTTACCCACCAGGCGCGTCCCCGGGTGGTGGATAGGGGGACCTCGGTACGATACGTTCGTGATGCGAGGTTTTAGAGTCATAGCGGCGTTTTATACACCGTCAAAGCTCTATCGCGAACCAAACCAAAAAAACAAGTATGCAGGAACAACTTAATGATTTAAATACTCCAGGTGGTACTCGCATGGGCGAAAATCCACCCGTGGTCTTTTCGACCACGGTCGGGGCACGGATTCTGGAGGCCCCAACCGACATACATATACCCCCCCGCCTGTACAGGCGTTGACCTTCGAGTTGCGAAAAGGTTTGCTTCCGAAGATTCCTGCAGCTCTATCTCCGACACGTTCGGTAGACTGGGCTGGAAACATGAAGAAAGTGGCGGAGAGGTTCAACCTGATACGCTTAATCTTCAGACCAATAGACAGACAGCCGATAGGTGTGATGCTGCCGACGAGGCCTGCGAAACCGAACAGGTGAAACGGGCCACAGAGGCGGCGTCCACTGGTCAGCGTCCATCTAAGAGCCAGCGAAAGAGGAAAAGGAGAAAGGCGGCTATCGTGCGGCGCGAAGAAACTGCACCGCCAGTTGAAGGCGCAAGCGCTGAGAACTGCCCTTCCCCGGCGGCGACGGCAAAGAGATGCAGGTCGGCAGAGGTTACCCCAACCGAAACCAGCCAGCTGACTGAAACCAACGCTGCCTCCTCTTCCAATGGCTCGAACAGGAAAAAACGGAGGAAGAAGGCCTCAAGCACTCCTGTCGGTGGAACTGCGCGCGCACCTTCTGCGTGCCCTTCCACTAGAACACTTCCAGCTGATGGAGGTCCCCGCGCCCAAAACCTGAGTGAAACAGTTGCTGCAAGCAGAAATGCTCGCGGCGGCAGTAGGCAGAAATTGGCTGTCGCGGGAACATCTGTCAGCAAGAAAAAGACGATTGTATTTACTCAGATCAATCTTCAACATTCCAAGGCTGCTACTGCTCTCATCAGTAAGAAGCTTTCCGTGTTGAACACAAAAGCCCACATAACATCCATACAGGAGCCATGGGTGTGGAAAAATCGCATCTGTGGCCTTGGAGGTGTCCGTGGCACCACGATACTCTGTGACGAGCGGTCCGAGAGACCAAGGGCTTGTCTTGCTGTGTCGAACCTTCTCTCAGTGACTAAGCTTGGACAATTTTGTGGCCAAGATTTGGTTGCTGCAGCCATTAGCTACGAAACGAATGGAGATTGGACGACCTTCGTCGTGGCGTCAGCTTATTTCCCCTATGATTCAGTAGTGCCTCCACCACCAAGGGCAATTGCTGAACTCATAGATTATTGCGACACCAGGAAGATGGGCCTAGTTATATGCTGCGATGCCAACGCTCAAAACACTGTTTGGGGCAGTAGCAAATGCAACATGCGAGGAAACCATCTCCTAGATTTCATTCTATCATCTGATCTTACTATCAACAATGTTGGCTCGCAACCAACTTTTGTGACGTCAAGAAGACAAGAGGTGATCGACCTGACTTTATCAAATAGATACATTAAGGCGATTACCAACTGGAGGGTCTCTTCGGAGGCATCCCTCTCAGATCATAGATATATCGAATTCCAAATCGAATGCGAAGCCATAACTTTGCAGGAGAGGAGGAATCCAAGAAAAACCAACTGGTTACGCTTCAGGGAGGAAATGGGAAAAACTCTCAAAGCTTCAACCAAACTCAGGACGAGACAAAAGGTAGAGGATGCTGTTCAAAACCTGAATAGTGCCATTACTAGCTGTTTCGAACTGACGTGTCCAGTAAGTAAACCCACTGGCAGAACGCCGGTTCCCTGGTGGAGCTCGGAACTGCAAAGAATTCGTAGAGAAGCTAGAAAGCTTCTAAATAGGTCACTCAAGACTGATTTAAAGACAGACTGGAATCTCTACCGATCGAAGCAGAAGGAATATAAGAGGCTAATTCGGGTATCGAAAAGTGCTTCTTATAGGAATTTCTGCGAAAAGATTGAAACACTGGGTGAAACTAGTAGGTTGGTTAAAGTTCTGAAAAAGGGCAAACCAGCCAAACTGGACTCACTTAGAAAATTTGATGGCACCTTCACTGAGACGAAAGCGGAAACTCTTAGTTATCTGCTGGAGTCT
The DNA here is from genome assembly GCA_949715645.1 of Portevinia maculata. Taxonomy (NCBI): domain Eukaryota; kingdom Metazoa; phylum Arthropoda; class Insecta; order Diptera; family Syrphidae; genus Portevinia; species Portevinia maculata. Next base: position 102,163,247 of record OX454525.1, read on the forward strand.
CACTTTCCGGGTAACCAGATTACAATTGGTTCACAACCAGCCCCGATTACCGAGACTATGAGTGAGCCAAGACAAACAACTCGGCGTAGCTGGTATATTGCGAAGGCCGTGGTGACGGACGAGGCCATTAAATACGCCTTTGCGTCTTTTGACGGCTTCAAGTCGCCTGGTACGGACGGAATATACCCAGCCATGCTGCAACAGTGTACAAACCAGTTGCTACCGACTTCGAAGAAAATCTTCACCGCTGTCCTAGCACTGGCATACATTCCAACACCCTCGCGTACAGTTAGAGTGGCATTTATACCAAAAATTGGCAGAAGTGACTACTCGCTCGCCAAGAGCATCAGACCAATCAGTCTGACTTCCTTCTTGCTGAAAAGCTTGGAAAGGCTGGTCGAGCTTCACGTGCGCAAAGGTGCTTTGCGATTGCACCCACTATCTCCGATGCAACATGCCTATCAACGCGGAAAATCCTGCGAGACTGCGCTCCAAAATCTAGTTGGTAGAATTGAAGGCGCGCTTGACAGAAAAGAATACGCGATGGGCATTTTCATCGATATTGAGGGTGCTTTTGCGACTTTTGATAGCATGTGCAGCTCCGCCAGACAACACGGAGAAGACGAACCATTGGTGTTGTGGATTAAAGCAATGGTAATGAATAGAACGTTGGTTGCGGATGCGGACTGTGGCCGCTATGTTATGGCGGGGGTAAACAGAGGCTGCCCACAAGGCGGCGTGCTGTCTCCACTGCTGTGGTGTATGCTGGTCGACTCTCTGTTGAACGCACTCAACAGTTCTAATATTTACGCTCAGGCGTACGCGGATGATGTTGCCGTGCTTTCTGTTGGATCATGCCTAGTGCTTGTATGCGCCAAGGCGCAGGCGGCCCTTGATCTGATCGACGAATGGTGCACTAGGAATGGGCTCTCGGTCAATCCTCTTAAAACTGAGGTTGTTCTCTTTACGAGAAGGAGGAAGCTGGTCGGGTTGACTCAGCCAGTGCTAAAAGGCGTCACAATCCAACTCTCCAATGAAGCAAAGTATCTGGGAGTCATCCTGGATAGCAAAATTCTTTGGTCCAAACATGTTGAGCTGAAGACTGCCAAGGCGCTGTCTGTTTTCTGGCAGTGCAAAGGCATTTTCGGCAAGACATGGGGATTATCACCGAAAAGAGTCCTATGGATTTATACGGCCATGATAAGACCATTTATAGCATACGCATCGGTTGTTTGGTGGAATAAGCTTTCACGTAAATACGTCACTGCTGCTTTTGCCAAACTCCAAAGGCAGGTATGTCTCGGCTGCACGGGGGCCTTCCCCAGCACGCCTGGCTCCGGCCTAGATGCACTATTGAACCTTCCGCCCCTTGATGTTTACATCATGGGATGTACAATCAAGGCTATCTCACGTCTTACAAGAGGTGGCTTTTAGTATAACTCGCACTGGAGTTTTGATGAACTTGCGCAACGGTTGTCCTTCGACTCCTGTCTTATGGATATGCCGTCTGATGCGATGACACCGGAACTTCGGCTAAAGCGCAAATAAGAGGTCGACTTTCCTTGCGTCCAGGACTGGCTCTGGCCGGACTCTGAACCTGGAAGGGAATGCAGTCGAATCTTTACGGATGGCTCCAAAACCGATCAAGGATCTGGTGCTGGTGTCTTCGTGGAGAGCGATAACGTTAGACTTTTCTTTCCGTTAGGCAAATATGCGTCAGTCTTCCAAACAGAGACTTATGCTATCCTAATGGCCATGGACTATGTTACGAGGAACAGGTGGAGGGGGCGAAGTATCTGCGTCTGTAGCGACAGTCAGGCTGCGCTTAAGGCCTTACTCAAACCCTTCACTACCTCCAAAATAGTACGTGAATGCAAGATATCGCTGAATTCGGTCGGAAGGCTGAATTCACTTAAACTTGTCTGGGTCCCGGGTCATAACGGGATCACGGGAAATGAGATCTCCGATGAACTTGCTAGACAAGGCTCAGAGAGGGACTTCTCAGGACCTGAACCAGCGATCTGTCTGCCTGAGTCCTCGGTCAGGGCTTCCATTGACGGTTGGGTTTCCTATGAACACAATCGCCTTTGGCATGACTCTCCAGGGTGCAGACAGACTAAGCAAATGCTCCCCGACGTCTGTGGAAAATCCGCGGCATTCTTGTTGTCTCTCAACAGAAAAGACTGACACTAGACGGGACACTACGCTTTTGCCAAACACCTTAAGGTGCTAGGCCTAAGCGACACCACCAACTGCGAAGCCTGTGGAGAAAGCGACGACACTGCGGAACATTTCCTCTGTGATTGTCCTGCTTTTGCTCGTATCAGGTGGCAGGTATTTGGTGCGGATATGGTGAGTGCTGTAAACCTAAGCTCCTTATCATTGAAGCGCCTTCTCGTTTTTCTTAGAAAAACGAGTAAATTCCCACAGTAAATGTGGTGTGTCTGCCTGGTAGTACAATGGACCAGTATTGAGTCTGAGTGCTCCAGTGCAGAAAGTTTCACACACCCCGACAAAAAAAAAATATGTTGTACACTTTTTTACCATTGAAAAAATAAAGAAGAAGATAATTATAATAATAATTATCCCGAAACTTAAGGGAATCTTTGATAAGCACATTAAAAACGGGATTGTCAGTGCAGAACATTATAAAAAAAACAGAAACTCTGAAAATGTGGAAATAGGTATTAAAAATCTAGTGATTGCCGTGTTTTAAAAAAGATAAATAGAGCAAACCGACGGCAAAGTGAGATAACGGTTGACTGGAAAAGACGAATGTTTCGACGAAAAAAAATGGGACAAGTTTTGTCTAATAAAATAAACTTGCTATGAGTTTTTAATTGACTAGATTCGTGAAATACTTAGGAGAAAGAAGGGCCGCTATTGACACTCAAGCACTCGAGTGAGCGAATCAACTTAAAAACCGGACAATAAGTCAATTGCGGGCCGTTATTTGGAGCAATGAGTTCAGGTTTGAGCTCTGCGAAGGCGACAAACGGAAACGCGTAATTAGAAATTCTAATGAAGCTTTCCACAACGACTGTCTGTAACGAACAGTTAAGTTTCCAGCATCTCTAATGGTATAGCAATGCATGTCTGAACGTGGCATGGGAAATTTACACTGCCAAGAATCAAGACATCCTTGAGGAATATCTTCTTCCATCCAGACCACGGCTCCATTCATGTGATGATAATTATGTTATTCAACAAGATGCCGCTTCTTGTCACACAGCTAAATCGACGACGGCATGGTTCTCGGCTGAAACTGATCTTTTGTTGAAATGGCTTTCAAGCAGCCCTGACCTTTCACCAATCGAAGCTATTTGGCATAAAATCAAGCAGGTATTACGAAAAGAACTTGCCAGCCAACTTCAAGACTAAAGAGCCAGAACAACTTGTATTTGGGCATGTTTTAAAATTTAAACTATGTAGAAGAGTGTTGCAATTTGCTTTTTGTCCGCAACACAAGTGTAATAATATTTTGCCTAACGATGAGCGCCCAGTGCGGAAAGTGTGCCGATATACTCAATAACAGTGAAACTGCTTTGTGTGGTATATGCGGTGTCCCATTCCATTTGAAGTGCACCCCGCTAAACAATAATGAACTAAAAGTCATCAAATCCAGCTCACTTACTTACTGGAAATGTGAAAAGTGTATGAAATTTGATCTACCATCATTGATGAATAAGCTTTATGACTGCTTGGCGCTTTTACAAGAGCCTCTTTCAAACACAACGCCTCTTGGTGATTGCAATCATTTGGATGCTAGTAGAGAAGTGCGAATTTCTACGCGAGGTCAACGATTGCCAAAAGTTAATATACCTTTACGTAAAAATATAACAACAAGATTGCATTCATCTCTTACACCCAACCGACTCTCACCAAGAAATGCTAATTCCACTCCTTCGCCTTCCCTTTCTGTTTCGTCGAAATCTGGCAACAACAAAAAGCCACCAGTTAATCCCGTACAAAAATCACAACAACCCAGCGTGCCGTTTTCTTCGTCATCGACAATTTCCCACTCTACACATGAGGTGCAAAGCGAAGAAATTGTACAAACAAACGTCAACGCTGTGGAAAGTAGTGTTGCTTTGAATGGCTCAAATTCTACCTCTCTGAGTACTTGCAGAGATAACTTAGAAAAGAGTTCTAATGCCATTGCGAAGTCTGTTGCTGTGATGGGCGCTAAGAGTGACGATACTTGTGTGAGCTCTATCTCTTCAATATCTGCCGTTGATATGGTCTACATTAATAATGCCGATGACGATGTATGTGCTGAAGAGGTCGGGTTAATTACTGGAAATGGTAAAGTTGAAGCCCCCGATGGTAATGCTCCTAATAACTGCAATCAAACAAGCCACATTGTGAAACCTCATATGAAAAGTAACTACTTTAAATCAGGTAATAATATTGATGCTGATGTCCTTAAAAGAAATATATTCAGCAAAATGAGATGGTTTCACGTATCCAGTTTTAGAAAGGAAACATCAACAGAAGTTATAACTTCCTATATGAATCTAAAACTAAACTAGAAGCATCCCTTTTTCCGTGCTATAAACTAGTCAAACACACATTTGACGAAGGAAACATTAATGACAATAAAAAAAAATTTGTAAACTTTAAAATTGGTACCCCACTGGAATATGTAAATGTGATTTTTAATTCCGAGCTCTGGCCAAATGGCGTTAGAATCCGCCCATTCAACTTCAGGCCAAAAAACGACAGTCCACCGGAAGCAGGAGCATTGATGTAGTTCATATACCTGCTGCATTTGAATCCATGAATACTGCTGTTTTTGAGAATGTTGCTGTTCCTGATATTGTTCGTGCCAATGAAAATAATTATACCGGTGACGTTGTTGTTGTTGATCCGATTGTTACTGCAGATTATATTTCCGTTGCTGAAGGTGAATTTGTTGCTGATTGTGTTGCATTAGCTGACTGTGAAAATGATTATGAACGTAGTAATAGTTTAAATATTTATTTCCAAAATGTTGGAGGAGTAAGAACTAAATTAAATAATTTATATTCATATTTTGCTTCTCAGGATTATCAAATAATTGTTTTAATTGAAACCTGGCTTAATGACAGTCACCTCTCAGCTGAGTTATTCAATTGTGACCAGTATAATGTTTATCGTAAAGATCGTTGTCCTTTGATAACAGGATTAGGCAGGGGTGGAGGAATTATTCTTGCCACTCGGTCAATTTTAATCTCAAGCCAAATTGAATTATTTTCGAGTAATGTTGTCACAAATTACGATATTGACCAATTGATTATTAAAGTAAGCCTTAAAAAAAATGTTAATTTATATATCTGTGCCAGCAATATACCTCCAGGCAGCCCCTTAGAGTTATACAACGCACATCTAAAAAATTGCCGTTCTTTGTTTGGTAATTTAGGTCCATCTGACCAAGTTATCTGTCTGGGTGATTATAATTTAGGTGATATTAACTGGATACTTGATCCAGAAGAAAAATGTTTAATTCCATTCGATGTAAAAACAGAAATTGAAAGTTCAGTTATTGATTTCTACAGTCAGTTTAATTTATTGCAGCGGAATAATATTCCAAATTTGTTAAATCGCTTATTGGATTTAATATTTATTGATAAAGAGATAGAAGTATGCATTGATAAGGTTGATTTTCCAGTAGTCAAGAATACTCGGCATCACATATGCGTAGTCATAGACTGTAAGCTCTTAACCTATATTCCAATCACCAATGAAAATATTGTGTATTATGATTATGGGCGCGGTAACTTTGATGCAATGAACTCGTTTTTAAATTCAATTTCATGGGAAATCATAATGGACAAACTAGACCTGGCTAAATCGTTTAATATATTTAAGACGCGATTAGAGCAGGCTTCTAACATGTTTATTCCGAAAAGAACGTTTAAACAGAATTCTAACCCACCATGGTTCAATAAAAGGTTGTCTAATCTCAAAAATAAAAAAAACAAAGCATATAAACGACTCAAACCGGATAAAAGCAATTTGATTAACCGTCTAAATTATATTAAACTTCAGAAAAGCTTTGACGTCCTAAATAAATTTTTGTATAGCAAATTTGTATTGACAGCTGAATCGCAAGTCAAAGAGAATAGTAAAAACTTTTGGAATTTTATTAACTCGAAAAGAAAATCAACTGGATTACCGAACTGTATGGAGTATTCTGGATCCACATCCAGCGATGTATCTACTATATGCAATCTCTTCGCCGATTATTTTAAGTCGGTCTACATGCTTGCGTCTTCTAGCGAGCTCCCTGACTTTGCGCCTACAAAAGTAGTTGATATAGGGAGCCTTGAGATCAGCATGTCGGAAATATTCGAAGCATTGAATGGGATTGATGCAAATAAAGGTCCTGGTCCTGATTGCATATCTCCCAAAGTAATAGAAAAATGTGCTATATCCCTCGCGCTACCTCTGTGGTTGATTTTCAACTTATCTTTGAAAACTGGACAATTTTTAGATGAGTGGAAAACATCTTTCATATCTCCGATTTTCAAATCCGGCGCGAAACAAAAAGAGAGCAATTATCGGCCAATTTGTAAATTATCTGTTATTCCGAAAGTATTTGAGAAAATAGTTTGCGATAAGCTTGCTTTTCTCACGAAACAACTCATCTCTGATTCTCAACATGGTTTTGTTTCGGGGAGATCTACAGCTACTAATCTCACCATTTTGTGTGACTCAGTTATAAATGGGTTCGAAGCTGGTTATCAGACTGATATTATTTTTACTGATTTTGCCAAGGCGTTCGATAGAGTAAATCATGAAATATTGATATACAAATTATTCAAACTCGGGCTCCACTCTATTTTTTTAAATTGGATATGTGCTTATCTCACTGATCGGACTCAATTTGTCAAGATCGATAGGTTTGTTTCTAAATGTATAAAAGTAACATCTGGCGTCCCTCAAGGAAGTCACATTGGTCCTTTATTCTTTAACTTTTTTATAAATGATATTCCTGATATTTTCCAGTTCTCAAGATACTTATTATACGCCGATGATGTAAAAATATTTAGAACTATTAAATCGTCCAATGACTGTCTCTTGTTCCAGGAAGATTTAGGACAACTAGCTTTATGGTGCAGCCATATTGAACTTTTTTTGAATGTTTCAAAATGTCAAAGTTTTACATGCTTCAGAAAAACGTTCCCATTTTTATTTGATTACTCAGTCAATAATATCATATTAGATAGAGTGGATAAAAAAAAGACCTAGGCGTCGTCTTAGACCGGCAGCTTTCGTTTACTTCGCACATTGATTTCATAGTTAACAAGGCCTACAAGATGCTAGGTTTTCTAAGAAGGAATACAAGAGATTTCTCAGATTCTTACGCTCTAAAATCGCTTTATATGGCCTTTGTGAGATCAACCCTTGAGTACTGTTGTGTTGTATGGAATCCTTACTATAATATACATTCATTAAGGATAGAAAGAATTCAAAAAAGTTTTACTAGATACTGTTTTAATAAACTGAATTGGTCTATTGATATGCCTTCATATAATGTTAGATGTCTGCTTTTCGGTATGCAAACGCTTGAGCTCAGGAGGAAGTATTATTCTATAATGCTGGTGAAGGATATCATTAGTAGCCACATTATATGTCCGTGTTTGCTTGAGAGAATTAACTTTTATTTCCCATGCAGGAGTCTCCGCGTAGGCTTTCACCTACGGGAAACTTTCTCCAGAAATAACTATGGTATAAATGAACCATTATATTCTCAGTAAGATAGATGTTTGTACGCACTGCTCTAGAGATACTTTTAAAAAAAATGTTATGTTAATACTAATGGGGCATTAGGTTTTTGCAAAAAAAAAATGTTTTATTCACTCTGTACATACTTTATAATTCTATCATCTATTTATAATTATCGTAATCTAAAAGAGAATGTAAATCTCGCATTGATGAAATTAATTAAATAAATAAATAAATAAAATAAATAAAAGTGTCAAAAATTCTTTAAAAAATATGCCAGCAGCCGTCAAGGCCAAAAGCGACGTAGCACAGTGATAAAATAAAAATATAGACTCCTAGACCAACTATTTTGCTTCCATAAAAGTGTTTAAAGCATGATTTATTTTTTTAAAATCCATCCTTTTCAAGATCCAGTTAACATAATTTAACTTTTTTGTTTATTTCAAAAATGAATAAAACTTTTCACTCATCATGAAATGGCCTTACTTGTCGACGTATTTAATGAGTCAGCACATGTAAGTATCTTAATTTAGGTAGATCAACTATTCTTCTATTGGGCTCGTACTAATTGAATATTTTTTTAACAAAAATGAAGCTGTTTTTGAGTTTCAAAGTTGGACGAAACAAAATATTATTTTACTAACAAGTGGTCGAGCCGCAGGTTATTACCTACAAAAGTTTGACCGACCAATGGGTTGGTGAAGATTTGATTTGATTTGATTTCTTTTATTTGGCACATGTGGCCATTAAAAAATATTGTACAAAAGATTTATAATACATTTTTTTTTTTTTTTTTTTTTTTTTACAAAGAAAGATTTAAAAACTTTAAAAATGTTGCTTTACATATATTAATAATAGGTTTTTGTACGTAAACACATTATCACAATTTTTTATGTTAGCCGGCAGCATGTTGTACATAGATAAACCCTTATACATTGTTCTGTTTTGTCCGCTAACAGTACGATGGCGATCCAATCTGAAGTCCTGGTTATTTCTCAGGCTATAAGGTTGTAGTTCCCCAACAAACTGCATGTTCTCCGTTATATAGGATGGCAAACTACCTGTTTTACACCTGAATACAAAAATTAAGACATTAAATATGACTCTTTGTCTGATGCTTAACCACTTTAGCGTGTCCAACATATGTAAAGTTGACGTTAAGCGTGACATTTTTAAAATACAACGCATCGCTTTGTTTTGCAGTTTTTGTAATCTGTACATACTTTCCGTCGAACATTGTAAAAGAACCGTTGAACAGTATTCAAAATGCGGTTTTATGATCGTGTTATACACTCTGATTGCGTTCATAAGTGTCATTTTATCCCGAACTCTACTAAAAAATCCGATTTTTTTTGACACCTTTTTACACAAATAGTCAATATGCTCCTTGAATTTAAGTTTATTGTCTATTATTATACCTAAGTATTTAATTTCATTAACGATCTCAATTTTTTCATTTTCAACAAATAAATCCTCATTTAGTGATCCTCCTAAGATCATACCTTTAGTCTTTTTAGCATTTAGTTTTAATTTGTTACTTTGCAGCCACTCATTTAACGATTTCAAGTCAATTTTAAGTTTATGCGCGCACGAATTAACATCAGCACCCGAAACATATAATAAAGCGTCATCGGCAAACAAACACAGCTTCGAGTACTCCACAACCTTATTCATATCATTTATATACAATATAAATAAAAGCGTTCCTAAAACAGAGCCTTGCGGTACTCCTATTTTCACTTCCATGACATCTGAATATGCATCATTATAAATTGTACATTGACATCTATCTCTTAAGTAAGAATTGAACCAGTTCCACTCAGTCCCTCGGATTCCATTTTGGTACAGTTTGTCCAACAAGATTTTTCTGTCAACTGTTTCAAAAGCTCGTTGCAGGTCAATGAACGTTGCTATAATTTTCTGTTTAGCGTCAGTCAAACATCTCCAGTCGTCCAGAACCAAATTTAGTGCAGTTTCACAGGAATGCTTTTCTCTAAATCCTGATTGATTTGAGATAATTATGTTATTGACCTCCACAAAATTTTGTAGTTGAGAATATACTATTTTCTCCAGCACCTTTTCCAACAATATGAGCATATTTACGGGACGAAATTCTTCCCCTTTCGTTGTTCCAGATACTTTCTGAATCGGCTTCACAAAAGATTGCTTCCAACTTTCGGGGAACACGCCGTTTTGCAGAGACAAATTAACTATCTTTACTATTACCGGTCCCAACACTTCGAATTGGTCAATAAGAATTCTCACTGATAATAAGAACGGATCCTTTTTATTGTTCATCGATTTTAATGCCATCTTCAATTGCTCGGTATCGATCAATGTAAATTCAAATAATACCGTCCGCGTGTCGATGATATTTGAATACCGAGTGTTTGGTATCGATTCCCTAATTTGCTCCACACTTTCTATAAAATATTTGTTGAACTGATTAGCTATTTCTTTATTATTTGAAAACTTTATTTGACCGAAAGTAATTGTATTAATTTGCGTTTCCCCTTTATTGAGTACATAGGTTTTTATATTTCGCCACATTGACTTTTGATTTGTACTGTTTCCTACTTTATTTTGAATGAATATATTTCTGGCATTTCTTAGAGCTTGTTTATATATATTTCTGCTTAGTCGATACTCATCCCAGTCTAACTCATTATTTGTAAATTTAGCTTTATTATATTTTGTTATTTTTACTCGTTTTAAATGGTTCACTTCTCTATTGAACCACCCACACATATCTTGTTTTATTTCAACTTTATTAACAAAAAAGTCTGTAGTTCTCATTAATTCCATTTGAAAATTCCGAGCCAATAAATCTGTATTTATATCTAAATATTGCAAACTACATATAGGACTATCACACAAACGTTGATAAAATGTATCTTTTCTATATTTTAGTGCTTTTATGTATCTAATCACTTTATTATTCCGACATCTCACTTCATTTTTTATTTTAATTTCAATAGTTTCATGGTCCGATATATTCAATTCACTGTTAACTTCTGAACTTATTTCAGAAAAATTTGTTATGACGTAGTCAATCAAAGACTCACTTGAACACGCCCTTCGTGTTGGTTCATCAATCAACAATTTACAGAAATTATCACTTATTATATTTTGCATTCTATTTTGATAAGTGTCCTTTACTAGCCAGTTTATATTCAAGTCACCTAAAATCAACACGGGTTCCTTTCGCTCCACCACATTTTCTAAAAATTCCGCAAATTTTTCGCAGAATAATGCCTTAGACGAACTAGGCGATCTATAAATTATCATTATTATAATAGTTTTTGAACCTAAATACAAGCGTGCTGATAAGTACCAAAAGTTCATATTGTCCGAAATAATCTCCGGCGGATCAAATTGATATTCATTTTTTAAGTACAAAATCACGCCCCCTGTATGCCTTGATTTACTATCACATCTCAGAGTATTATAAGAGTTAAGCTTAATTTCACTTTTTTTAATTTTACTGGTTGTATGAGTTTCTGTCAATGCTATAAAATCAAATTTATTCTCCTGCACTAGATGTTCTAGCTCAGCAAAGTTTGACACTACACTTTGAATATTCATTAAAACCCCTCTGAATTCAGTTGGTTGCTAGAAATCAGTCCTCTCCTTCAACCGAGCAAGTTGCCGTTTAAAGACTTTACATTCCTCGCTGCGCGCGTCGTGGTCAAATGAAATATCTTTTAAATTATATTTATTTTTAGCTATAAAGCAATTAATACACTTTTTACCGTTCTCATTATTACATTCCCTTAAATCATGTTCTTCGGCACATTTAGGACAAGCTTTTTTTAAATGACAGTCACTTGCTTTATGATTATACCCACTGCAATTGTAACATCGTTTAATTCTAAAGTTCTCAAACACCCTGTACTTTCCCCATCCAATGTTTACTAGTTTTTGTTCCATTATTGCACTATATCCGTCCTTGTCTATCTCAACTACCGAATTGTATTTTCCAGTTTTAGCTGATTTGTAAACGGTAATACATTTAACGTAGTTGTTGTGCAAATCGTTTTGTTTCTTTATTTTCTCTTCTATTTCATCGACCGTGTAACTGTCGCGCATTCCACTCACTAATACGGTTGGTTTTCTTAAAGACGGAATTCTTACTTCATAGCCATCGCGCATTTTTTCATTTAGCTCTGATTCAATTTTTTGTCTAGACGTCTCATCACTGCATTTTATTATTATACCGCCGTTTTGAGTATTTTGCAAATTATTTACTTTAAGAGACAGAGCAGTTGGGTCAACCTTGCTTATCAAGTCCTCTTTAGTTTTATTATTGTTTTGCTTTGTTTTTGGTTTTAAAACTATGGGTGCGTCCTTTTTTATTACACTGGCATACGACATTCTACTTTCTTCTCTATTTTCATTTTTGTTTGTCTTCGTTATAACGCTATTCATTTTCTCACTTAAGTTGTCCAGTACTTTATTACAGCTCGCCACGCACTCTTTATTCTCATGCACTATCTCTTTTTTTTGCTTTATTAAATTAGACTCTATTTCTTTTTTCACCACCTTAGTTACCGTTTCGACATTTTCTTTTAAAAGTTCAACAATCATATTAATTAATCTTTCGTTGTTCGACCTATTCGTTTTAATCAACGTATCATATTGATTACCGATCTGCTCTGAAATGTGCCTACAATTCTCACAAGAATAACCAATATTTCGATTTCTTGTTAAGAGTCGAACATCGTATTCAGTTAATTGCCCCTCGCAACAAGCCCGGTGAAATAGTTTTTTACAGAAGCCACTGCACGGAACAATTTGCTGATCATCCCGACTAAATCTTCGGTCGCACTTTCCGCAAAACGTATCCATTCGTACCGTAGTAAATCCGCGGCACCGATACCTTAGGTTATTAAAAATGAAATATAAATCCCTTTAAAATGGTTTGGTTTTCTTTCCAATATACAAAACACGTCCTTACTCTCTCACGATTAAATCGATGACAGTAAAACCTTTCGTTTGATACCAATATTACCAATTTGAGATGGTGTGGCAAGTATTTATTTCCAGATTGTGTTTTCCGGACCAATAGTTCTCGAATCTACAGCCAAAACTCTTTCTACTAGCAATAAGTTTTTTTGTTCCCCCGATGGGATAACTCATAAAAAAACGGTACCGGAAGTGACCGTTTCCGAGCAAACTTTCCTGAAAAACTTTCCCCGACCAGTGGTTTTGTGAATGTTTCCACAAACACTATCAATTGGTAATCGCCTTCCTTACTATAAGAACAATGTGGCCTAGGGTTTATAAACTAGTGACATTCGTCGGTGACTGTTCGTTTCAAGGGCTTTTTTTAATGCATTGTGCTTTAATTTTCTATTCTGCAATTGGAGAAGATGTCTTGCTTTTGCTACAGAAAACATATAAGAGTAGCAAGTGTAAGATGTCACTATTCCAATCCAAAATATATAGTCTCGTTCGAAATAGTTAAATGTGGCGCACTTTGACTTACAAATTAATGTTTCTGCCAACAAATTCTTTGCAAATTCACGTATACCTAGATCTTAGAAGCGTTTTTGGTTATATCCGATTTTAATTTGGGTTTTCTTTATCAAAAACATAATAATATGTTGATATGAGGAGCACGGAGCATTTCAGCCTCTGATAGATAAACTATTTTTTTTAGTACACAGATTTTAGTTTCACCCTGGATAAAGAAACAAAGTTGATCAATATCGTATGTGCGCAAACTGTACAGTTCATACTTTGTAAGCAGAAAGGACTGTTTACACCGCTTTTTTCCTATATGGGAACCATCGGAGAACATAACCCAGTTGGCTTGTCAAACGACAAATCTCATCCTTCTAAGCTATCACATTCGAACATTACTCGTACTTTATAGTTTTAATGATTTCGTTTAAAAATACATACAGATCATCACACCTAATTAATATACAATACAAAATGTAAAGAAGCCATGTGTTCGCCTTGTTTAAAATAAAAAATTAGTTGGCCCCTCAAAAAATTTCGCTAAAATAATATTTGCAACAGGCATAAGTTGCATCGGCAAATGTGATAACATACGAGCGAGATGAGCATTCGATTTGAACCTCGTAAAATCGTGTGAGTAATTACACGTCTATACTTTAGCAGACTTAATAAAAATGAAATTTTAATTAGCAGTAGGTAATATTTTAAATGAAAATAACAAAAATACTTCCGTAAAGTATTGTGGAAATAGGAGTAACCGTGTACGTCAGCGCCTCACATATGTCAAATAAGCTGGCAGCCATTAAAAACACATTTTAAACACATTTCGATGAAATATTTCAAGTTTCTTTATTTTTTTCTTTTATAAGAAGTTAAAAAAGAAAAAAATTACATTAATTGCGTAATTCATCGAGTGGAACGAAGTCGGTTATATTATATAAAATATCCGAATGAATTTATACTATACATTGATTAAAAGACTTAGCGGCAGGCACATGGAAACGTGCGCCATTCTTAATGATGCCGGTGCAGGGGCTTATGTCGCAATGATCCAACGGGTTATGCTGTCGAGGGTGGTTGTCGTCAGAAGGATATGAATGGCAGACAGCCTGTTGGAAGAGTGACAAAGTCAGAACTACCCAAAGGACGTTCCGTCCTCTCCCCTCTATCCTTCCTCTCCATCCTCTTTATGTCACCCCTTCTTTCGTTCCTGCGATGGCGGGTAGCATCAAGGTTACGTTTAACGTATCGCCTGCAGTGACCAAATATCGTGTGATCTATATAAGCTTGCGATAAGTAGGCTTGGGGAGATGTGGTCTGGTGATGAGCTCAATGTTATTGCCAGGGAGGATATCCCATGCCAACCGAGAATTCGTACCTGGATCCCGAGAAAATTATATAAGCCACACGATTCAGTAACCTTTTACTTTCGACTGACAGTTGGAATGCCGAGGTTGCTCAGGCGGAGAACAAGGGGGTGGTAAGATTTGGGTGATACCAAATCAATCTTAAAGAGTACAAAATGGATTAGTTGGACGCAGGCAAACTGCCTTCCAACCGCTCCGACTCTGCACTCGCAGCCGATAGCACTGGTGCTTCGGTCACCTTCCCTTCGTCGTCACTCGCCATTGACTCTCTGTTGGACATGAAGCGTACGTCTAGTTCCTGCATATAATTTATTATTAATTTTAGTGATCGTAACATATGTATCAGCTGCCAAAGTGGAACTGCTGGCAGCACAAACTGATTGGCATCGGCATATCTTGCCCGTGATGACGTGCCCTCTCGCGTCGTAATACTATAATGCCACCAAATTACTTCTATTAATCATTACCTCTTGATCTAAAGACCAATGAAAGTAGAACAGAGGTCTTATTTCATATATCTAAGTCTCCCCTTTCGCCCGCTTAGGACAACTGTATATCTTCTAGGATAACCAAGCAGGGATAAAATCCCCGGGCTTAGTCTCTATTAACTCTATCGTAGCCCTAGACTGCCGATCATTTCTTTTTTAGATGGGCCAAAACGCATCGCTTGTCGTTAATCGCGACTAAGAGGAGGAATCATTTTGTAGGCAATTTTAACATTCAGGTGAGCCTAGCGACACATTTAACATCTTGAAGCTCTCCCACAGGTGTGCATGCAGATCGGTGGGTTGACACAACTGCAGATCGCTGGTGTCGTAGAAGTTCAATGAATAAATAATTATCAATAACAGGAACATGCATGTCGAAATCGTTAAAAATAGTTAGGCCTAAAAACTCTGGGATCCCAAAAATGCAATAACATCAATTGACCTCGGTAAAAAGTGATCCGAAACCATGAGGCTTGCAGAAGTTTATTGAGGTCAGGAGGAAAGCAGTAAAGTGGAATAATTATGGTCTCATTAACTTTAATTCTGATCATAACTTCGCCGATAAGAAAGAAGAGAACTAGTTAAATCACACAGTGAGGCAGCAACATACAGGAGCGATGATAGAAAGGCTCAATGTTGGTAAAACTGAAGTAAAGTTAATAAACTACACGTTATATTTGTTATAAAATCACTGCGTATTTGTTTTTCAGCATCCTGCAATAGTTTATTCAAGCGCTGAAACTTGACTCTGTTGTGACGATTTTAAATATCTTTTGTTTAGGCAAGAGTTTAGAAAGTCAGAAAATAGTCGTTACTAATTTATTACGACTGTGAAAAGATATGTGCTAAACTCTTGCCTGATATATTTTTTTTTTCCTTATTTTCTTACTTTAACACATTGATTTGTTTTTAGTCAAATGGCAAAAAGTTTTTTGATGTTGAGTCATTTCTAATTGGAAAAACTTTTTGTGGAGAAAGTCATATTAATGAACTGACTTTAAAAAACTTAAAAAATCAGCTGAAAATGAAATGGGAACGTTCAAATCGGATAAAAAGTATTTTTTTTTGGCTAATGAATCCATTTTGTTAGAAGGTGGCCCTTCTGTAGGTCGTCCTGTTCGTAGATTTGATACCAGCACTGAGCGGAACAAGATCAGACGAACTGCTGAGCTTTGAAGCACTGTTTCAACCAGGAATTAGTTTATGCTGCGCAAATTAAATTTCAGTTGGTGGCCAACAAGAAACAGACAGCAGATTTAATAAAGCACGTCCGCGGTTTTTGTGATATCAATCAAAAAATATGAAACAACAAACAAAGTTATCTCCAATCGATGTTGATTTAGACGAAACTTGTCTGTCATCAATACAATATCGTTGGAGGATATGACAAAGATCTTTTTCTATCATTTAAAGTGTTAGAAAGATAAAAAATAGAAATGTAACCCTTCCGAGATTGTAGTAACAGAAACCAAAGCAGAAGTACTGACCACACAGGAAAATGTTCTTGGCTCTTTCAGATGTGACGATGAAGCTATAACACTAATACCTAAATTGGAATTTGACGGTAGCTCAGGTCAGAGTGGAAGGGACCTACAATTTTAAGCCGACTCCGAACGGCAAATTGATACTCTTGGATGTTTGTCAGACGTTCGCAAGAGGTGGGGTAGTAAAAAAAAATCTAGATGTTAATTGGTCTTGGTGGAACTTGAACCAGGGACCTTTCGATTAGTCTGGCACACTAACCATCAGCGAGCCTGACAATCGGAAGTCGAAAATCGTCCAGGAAAGACACTCTTACTGACATTTTTTGTAGAATATTTATTTCATCCGACCCACTTAATACTGGTTTTAAAAATATGTTTGCAAATTAATAAGCATCATTCATCATGACTTGAAAACAGCTGGACCGATTTGGTTAATTTTATTTAATAAGGTCTTACAGGAAGAACATTTGAAAAAGTTGTCAGGAAAATTTAAAAAATTGGGAAAAACCGATAGTCATCACAAACGGGCATTTGTATGAAGATTGATTAGAATGATAACAATTGGTGTAAAAGTGAATGAAAAGTGATGCTATACAAGTTTCTTTCTTTCGTGTTGCTGTTTGATTTGAAAAAATAAGCTGACATAGGCGCCTGCCAGACAACTAGCATTTAAACTTAGCGGAGTAACGAAGTTGCGTGAGCATTCTTAGCCATGCGGAGGAAAAGATGCAGTTCTTTTAACTACAGAACCGGTCAAGCTCAAATCAGGAAATATTTGGTATTGGTCTGAGTGATTCTGTGAAGTTTGGTCAAAATCGGTTCACAAAGTCTGCCTTGCAGTTTTGTTTGTTACTAAAAAAAAATTAGTCTACTTGAACATATTGGCCAATACAATTCTTGGACACGGGCAAAGACGGCGGGTGCAGTTAGTAATATAATAAAATAATTATGAAAAAAGTATATAAATTAAAAAAGTTTCTCTTTTCTACAAGAAGACACTGTGGTCTTTTATCGCTTCTTAGACACTTAACTATAATTAGCTCTTTCGCTCTCGACCAAAAAGTACATTGAAATACTATAGTTTTTTATAGTTAACGGGCTCCCGAACCGTGAAGAGTCTCAGCCTGATACACTGCAGCCTTCCATCTTCTGCGATCCCGGACACGCTGCTTCCAGTTCTCCAGACCAAGCGCTCTGGCATCTGCGATGGCTTGATCTTTTAAACGGAGGTTCGTCCTCCTGGGAGTAGAAGGTCATCTTGGCTGAAGCATTATTTTCCTTTCGCTCAATGTACATCCACATCTTGGTACAGCTCATAGAGTTCGCGTTTGTGTTTTCTTCTCCATTCGCCCTAATCGCACACAGGAGCAAATATCCGACGGAGTATTTTTCTTTCAAAAGAACCCGTTAGTATCTCCTCTTTTCTACATATCGTCCAGCACTCGGCACCATAAAGCAGGACTGGTATGATTAAGGTTCGATAGAGCATGCATTTTGTCCTTCGCTAAACCGAAGTAAAAGCGGTTTCCGAAGGTAATTCTCCGGCTCTCCACTAAGGTGTCATTCGTGGAGTTGATGTTTAAAAGAAGAAAAGTTTTTTATTGGTTCTACCTAAATATGAGCTTATTAACTAATTTCGACTGAAAACAAATATTTTTAAATATTAGCTTTAAATATGTGGACCAAGTGGACTCCGGATGACGTCGTGAAAAACCAAATTTGAAAAATGCATTTAACAATAACGTTATTTTATAATTTTTCTAAATATAAAATTTATTTCATCTCAAAAAAAAAAAAGATACATATTCAGGAAGACTTTTTAACCCCCAAGTGAGGTTCTACATCAGAAAATACATCGCCTAATAGAGAAACTTAAAAAGAAAACGGATTAACAATATTAATTATTGCCTTTTCTGATACGGTACAAAGAAATTATTGCCGTTAATGCAAAAACAAAATTCGCACTTGTGAGTTTGTATGGGAAAACAATTATAAGTACCTAATAAAGGCCGAAACATCTTTTGACTTCTTTTTTTTGTACATTCGACCAAGGACAGATATGTACTTACTGTTTAGAAGCTTATATCTTCAATAAATCTCGTTTAGACTGAGCGTCGATTACTCAGTCAGGCCAAACTCTTTTTTATATATAGATGTATGCGAGTCAAGAGAGGGGCTGCAGTTCACTTTTTTATCAAATCAGTCTTACAGTAATCGCCGCTTTATTACCCTTCGCTGAATTTATTTTTCGGCTAAATTAAACGAACAAATAAAACTCCCACTTATTTTTACGGATAATTTACTACATATTTGCAAATTTAAAAGTTGCAGCAAGTAAACATAATACATACCAATTTTCCGGTTAATTAAACGGCATAAGAAAAAATAATAACAAAAGATAAACAAAGTTAGATCTAGCAATTTGGTGGAACAATTATTTTCTCAGAATTGACAGCACGGTACAATAAATGACAGCTATTAGTAGTCTGTCATTCACAGATAAATAGACAAATAAAAAGACAAATATGAGTGGCAAAGAATACACAAAAAAAACAAAAATTAAAAATAATTAATGAATCCATAGCAAAAAATAAATCCGACTTGTTTGCCAAATACAATATTCTCTGAGCCCCCTCAATAGATCGGATCGTGCAAAGAGGTGGAACAAGCGCTTTTAACGTGGCTAGGCCAAATAAGGTATTCAGGAGCACCAATTTCTGTCAATATTGTGATGGAGAAAGAAAAGCAGTTTACTGTGATGTTGGATTTTAACTCTTCCACCCCTAAAACATTTCAACCGCAATACCCGCTGTGCAAGGAATGCGGATCAGTTAAGCCGGACGTTCAGTGAAATACAAGGAATCTTTCCTTAGCCGTACAACACGAATGTGGAATGCTCTTCCCCGCTCCATTTTCCCTACACATTATAACCTACAAACATTTAAAACCGCATCGGGATCTCTCCCTATCTTCTAACCCTTATTTCCTTAACGCCCGCGCTTTATAGCTAATACATTATAAGGCTATTTAAAAATCCCTTTAGTGCGAGTACATTATAAACAAAAAAAAGCTCGTTTTTGACTGTAACTGGATTTATTTTTAATGCGTTCTTATAAAGCTGGGCTTTGGAATTGGCAAAAGCGGCATGGAATAGTTGTGAAGAAAATATTTACAAGGCGAACAGTCTTCTGCAGATTTTTAAGGAGCCGAGGCTTTTCAAAAATCAATTCTTCCTAATTTAGTATCAGACTATGTAGGACACGATATTTTCAACGCCGATGAGACAGGCCTATTTTATAAAGCCCACATCGGCTTTAAGAAACAGAGGAGCCAAAGTGCGGGATTTTAAATCATCGAAAGAGCGACATTTGGCATTCATTTGTAGATTTTAGGGCCACATTGGAATATAAAACAAATTATTGTGATTGGAAAGACCAAAACACCAAGGTGTTTTAAGAACAACGTAGTGCCGTTACAATATTTCAATAACAACAAAGCTTGGATGACCCATATT
Organism: Portevinia maculata; assembly: GCA_949715645.1. NCBI lineage: Eukaryota > Metazoa > Arthropoda > Insecta > Diptera > Syrphidae > Portevinia > Portevinia maculata. Next base: position 102,183,276 of record OX454525.1, read on the forward strand.
TTTTTGACCGAAATTTTGTATTCGTTGGACCAAGAAATGATAAGCCAGATGCGAAAAATAATTCATTTTGTCGATCATGCTGTCTGTCATAAAAAGCTAGACCATTTGAAAGTTTTTACCACCAACATAACGTCCATTTCTCTGTCCCTCGATCAAGGAATTATTCATTGAATTAAAGCATACTACCGCCAAAATATAATTCGGAAACAAATCAGCAGCTATCGAGCGTGAAAAAAGTGTTGAAGAATTTTCCGAATCCATGTCAACTTTGCACGCAATACAAGCAAACATTTCTTGTAGTTTTTAACACCTTTAACAATAAAAAATTGATCCAAAAAGGTATTTCTTCTTAGAAATATTTTTGATTTACGTTTTTTAAAATGTCGGGCGCAGTGGCTCAATCGTTAGTGTGTCTGCCTACTAATCGAAAGGTCCCCGGTTCAATTCCGGGACCAAATAACATCTTGAGTTTTTTTCCACTGCCCCACCTTGCGAACGTCTGACAAACATCCAAGAGTATCAATTGTCATGAGAAGCTTCTCAAATTTGCCGTTCGGATTCGGCTTAAAATTTTAGGTCTCTTCCACTTCGCAAAGAAAGTGGTTGGAGAAGCTAGGTTTTAGGCCGTTATGGGCCGTTAATGCCTAATATTTATTTATTTATTTATTTTTTTATTGTTTATTTTAAGGCACACTTCGTTCAACAAGAACAACAGCTGAAAATGATATCGAAGTCATAGATAGCTGAATTGAAAAGAATTCAGATTTCGAAGCCTGTGATGATGATTTATTGAGGCATGGTGAATTAACAGATGCATAGATATTAGACACAGTAGTTGATAACCCCGATATTAATTAAGACGTTGACGATGAAGAAATTTAATACATTATTCCATCTACTCTCGATATCCTGCGGTCTATCCCAAATCTTCGTGCATATTTCTTACCTCTAAATAAATTCACAATTGAATCGGAAAATATGAAAGTAGACTATATGAAGATAATAAGATTTTGTTAAGCCACATGAAGAACAACAATGTAACGTTTATGCGTTAATAATTATGTGTGTTTGATATTTGCAATAAAATGCAAAGTGACTCTGTGATTCATCGTCAAAGTTTTCAATTCTTTTCTCTGAACACGAATGTTTTAAGAGCAATGAATTTTAATTCTATACAGTCTGTTAGATATTGTTCAAAGTGTTACATAGATCAACTTAATTGACTGGTTAATTATACAAGCGGTGCAATTAAGCGGGTTTTCGTTAATTAAATAGGTACCCGGATAAATTGGTTGGAAGAATCGGACAAAATGGTCGGTGCGATTAAGCGGCGATCGCTGTATAAAGTCTTTATGTTTTTCATGTATACGTGCTATTACCTCATAAGGTCATATCATAAGCAATCTAATCGTCACAAAGTGGTTCCAGCAAAGTATTTAATTGAAAGAGTTTAAAGATGAATTCAGTGACTTGATTTGAGTTTGTGTATGTCCACTTTCTCATTTTTTTACATACATATATTTTTGGTTCATCTTTGTCTTCATTTGAATAATAATGTTGGCAGTTGTTTTCTTTCCAATTGGTTTTCTACTCAGCGTGCGTTGAAAGAAATGCGGGGATATTTAAATGGTTTGTTCGGTTCGACAAACTTCCAAATGCAGAGACGAAATAATAAAGTTATTTTCACTTGAGTCATTCTCGTTGATGAACGAAGCTTCACAGCATCATCCCCAGTTGTCGGTACACACTTTCCAATCACCTCTCCTTGCTTCCATTTGAAGCTTTTGTGTTCCGCATTAAGAACTCGTGCGGGAACCATGTTGTTTTTTTGTTTGACAATTTGTTTTCCAACGACGCAGTTTTGGTAGTGGTTGTCTTCTGGCTCATCTAGAAAGAATCTGTCGTAGGACCTCGTCCTTACTATTGACTGTTCTCAAGGATGCGGCATTCTCGTTCCCGTACACCACTGGAATCTCGACGTTTCGATACTTTAGTACTTGCATACCATTGTCTAAAACTTCAACATCAAAAGTGATGTCTCAAACATCAAAAATGATCATTTTTATTTTTCGTAGTTTTGCACATACATTTTTTAGACATAGTTTATATTTAATTACAAAAAAAGCAAATTGGACGGTGATGTTTATTTAAAATATAGATGTGTGCATAGCCGACGAACTAAGGAACGGATGCTGGAGTTGTCAAGAAAATAGGATTGGTAAATCTTGAGATATCTTGTAACATATAACAAATCGAAAAAACAAACCAAAAAACGATTTCATATCTAGTATAAATGATATGTTACTTGGAGGCAGTTTTCTAATAATACAACCAAGAACACCAACAAAAAAAATGGTATTTTTGAAAAAAGGGCAAGCCAAAACCGCCCCCATATCTCAGCCCGCGAAAGACCTGTAATTTTAAAATTTTAAATGGAGGTAGTACTATGAATAAATACAAAGAAACAAATCCAAAAATGGGTATTTAAAATAATGGAAAGTTAAATAAGTATTCAACTAATTCCCCAAAGCGACGCAACAAAATACCACACTGTTGTAGCCACCGTGGAAAGCAGCATCTTATTACAAGTCAGTGACATCTTTCTCAACCCTCCGTCCGAGGAACTTCATGCAATTCTCAAAGATAGGCTTATCACCCAATCCCCCGGAGCTAATGGGCCAGTCACTCAAAGTGCCAGTAGCCTTCTAAGACCTATTGGCGATTGGTAAAGTTCTACTGCGATACATGGTAACAGGCACATCAAAAAATGGAAGGATGCTAATTGTCAGCCTACCATAAGAATATTCTTTGACGTGAAGACTTCATCGGATCTTTGAACGATCAAGATTTGTTATTTCTGCTGCCATGCGAAGCCGTCATACTTGGCAAAATTTGATCCCTAATAAGTTCTCAATTATGGTCCAGAATTTTGTGAAGAGTTGGCCCAGGAGTTTATGTATTTATTTGGCTTTTAGCAGGTCAGATAGTGTTGTTATATTATATTAAACAATCAAAAGACCCGTCACGTTCGAAATTTTAATCAAAACTCATCGCGGCTGTGTCATCCTACCGATCATGAACCTATATCGAAAACGTCGGCACGCTTGAACACTCAGCATTAATCGATGGTTGCAAATTCGATGACCCAAATTGCGACATCCGGAAAGCATTGCTAGCAGTATTATATTTCTGCAAGGTGACACAACTGGAGTTGTCGGCTTATAGCAACCTGACGATTTCCGCTGAGGGGTCAACCTGACGATTTCCGCTGAGTGGTCAACGTATTGGCAAGGCACAACATCCCTCCACCCCCCGGGAAAATGTCGTGACCGGTCGGATGACTCAACCGACTAGAGCGAATACAATTTATTTAAATTACAACTTAAAAATAGGTTTACATACATCAATGGTAATGGTTACTATATATAAAACTTAATTCTAACATTTGTATTGATTTAACTTAATTTTAACATTTGCATTGTTTCAGTTCAATTCAATTCTTATTTAAGTGAACATTAAAATAAGACTTAAGTCTTTTACAGTACATAAAGTTAATTGGTTATCAAATTTATTAATCGTATACAAAATATCATTTCTTATTTTACAAACGAAAATATATATTTTCCTTATTATTTATCGGATTGACATTACATTACCTTATATTTGAATTTGACAAATTCTAAAAGAATAACAGCTAGGCTTACGGGCTATTGTACGTCTTAATTATTATTTTATACAATAAGAGTAATAGAATTTAGAAAAACTTACAAATTGAAATTTAAATTCAAAACGGATATTAAAATAATTCAAAATGGAACTTAAAAATATCTAACAAAACAATCTACACTCGGGCAAATGTAAAACCTCTCGTCGACTTCCTGGTTGTAGTACTGCGAATTGGAGGATCACCTATCTCAACAACGTCGGATTTATCGGGGATGGCATTCGTTATATTTGTAACGAGTTGAGTTGAGCTGGGGGTATTGTCGTGTGCGGTTCTGCGTAAATACCAGGATCTCATCAGTTTTACTACGACGACTGCTACTATCAGAACACTGAAGGACGTTAATGAGTACCGATGCAATTCTACTTCCCACTGTTGGTTGCTTACGCTTTTACTGTCTTCTGCCCATTCTGCTTCCATTTTCAGGTCTTCCAGCGATTTCTTTCCTTCTGCCAGACTTGCGATCATATCACTATGACTGCCTAGATGTAATAGCGGTCGCTTCATGGGAGTGCCCTTTGTCAGATTGCTGTATTTTGTCCTAAGCACTTCAATAAGTTCTGAATGGTTCACTTTCGTTTGCTGGATCTTTACGCTTACTTCCCGAACTTGCTCGTACGGTATGCGCATTTCCTTCGTACTTATTTCGCAAGGTTTTAAGATGTGAAGTATCCCTAAACCGTTAAGCTGCGCGGCGTTGGATGTTCCATCACAATTAAAGTTCAGGACAAGTGGTTCTTTGACATTGAATAACCATTGATTTCGCGTTGACATCTTGGTGAGGGTCTTTAACATGGAAAATGCCTATAAGAGGCCTGTGGTCCGTATAAACAGTAAAAGGTCGACCTAGAAGATACGTGCGAAAATATTTGCTTGCCCATACTATCGCTAGTAATTCCTTTTCTATAGTCGAGTACCTTTTTTCCGAACTGTTTAGTGATCGGCTGGCATAAGCTATGGGTTTGTCTTCGCCCAATTTTCCTTGTGATAACACAGCCCCCAGTGCTTCATTGCTGGCATCAGTTGTCAAAATAAAGGGTTGTGTGAAATCGGGATAGGATAGAATCGGTGGTGAGCTAATTGCTTTCTTGAGGAACTCAAACGATTTCTGACAAACCGGGGACCATTCGAAGTTGGATCCTTTTCTTAATAGTTTGTTTATTGGTGCCGAAATTTGTGAAAAGTGTGGTATGAATTTTCTATAATAATTTGTGAGTCCGAGAAATGATTGTACCTGTTTTATATTTTTAGGCACGGGAAAATCTAAAACGCATTGTGTTTTAGCTGGGTCAGGCAACGCGCCAGCTTCGGAGCATATGTGTCCCAGATATGTAACCTCACGACATAAAAAATTACACTTTTCGGTGTTAAGTTTCAAATTGTGCTGCCTTAGCTTGGCGAAAACCTTCGCAAGTTTTTGGTTATGTTGCTCGAGGTTCTTAGCATAAACCACAATGTCATCCAGATATACAAAACAATCTATTCCATGGAGCCCGGTCAGGATATGGTTCATTATTCTCTGGAATGTTGCTGGGGCACCTGTCAAGCCGAAAGGCATTCGATTGAATTCGTAATGTCGCTTGCTCGTACTGAACGCTGTTTTGGGCCGGTCAGTAAGGTCTATCAAAACCTGATGGTAACCACTCGCTAAGTCCAGTGTTGAGAAATATTGGCAGTGTCCCAATTGGTCCAGAATTTCTTGGATTCTGGGGAGCAGAAATGCGTCCTTTATTGTGGCATCATTTAATTTCCTAAAATCGACTACTAGCCTCCACCTTTTCTTACCCGCTTTTTTGGGAACTAGTAACAGAGGAGACTTCCAGGGAGACTTACTGGTCGAAATTATATTCTGATCGAGCATTTCCTGCACTTGTTTCTCTATTTCTATTTTATGGACTTCGGGCGTTCTATACTGTTTCTGGTTAATCGGAGGCTGATCTGATTTAGTTGGAATGCTATGTGTTAATACTGGTGTATAGGTAAGGGGATCGCCCTCGACCATGAAAACATCACTGTATTCCATACATAACTTCTCTACAGACCTTTTTTCCTCCATATTTAAGTCAGTGCCTATTTTGAGGGACTTTAGTATAGTGATTATACGTTCCCTATTGCATTTTATAGGAAAATTCGCTAATATGTTGCTTCTTATTGTCGAGTCTAGAATTTTGTAATTATTTAAGTTTGAGTGGATAGGTACAAAATTTTCGCTAACATAATAGTCTGCAGTTGTAGAATTTAAAACTGCTACAGTGACACGATTGTTATCTGCTTTAACTATTGTATTTCCCACATAAATACCATCATCAATTTCCTGCGAATGTATCAGCAGATCTTTTGATTTGGAATTTGGAATTTCTAGCGATACAATGGATTGTGTCCTAGCGCCAATTTTGATATTCCTGACCTTTTTATTCAGTGAGGATCTTGTACCTGGGCTCGGAGGCAAACATTGTATTGTCAATTATTTTTTCTTTATTCTTATCCAAAAACTTTATTCTTTTGGCCACTGCATCGATAACTGTTTGATTCCAAATGATATCACGGCCAATTATCCCATCAGCAGGTATGTCGTTTAGGCAATCGACAATGTGCCATTTTGTAAAGAATTTCTTTGGAAAAGGTAAATTGGTTTTGACTGTACCCAGTGTTGTACTTACACCACCGAAAACACCACCCAATTGTTTAGATTCTCGGCAATTTATGTTATTTGCATTTAGTAAGGAGCTTCGTTTCAACAAGCTCGAGTCTGCTCCTGTATCAACCAGGACAAGTACCTTCCCGGACTTGGCCAATGGCATCGGCAGCTCGACGAACACATCGTGCTTGTTCTTACGAAGGGTTTTTAATGCTAACATTGGGTGCTTAGCGTAATGTGCCTTGAAAATCGCCGCCATATACCCAGCGAACTTATTCACCTTGACCATACACTCATTCCAAAGAATGCAAATATGTGTCAAGAGCAACCTAATACCAAAAAATCCATTTAGAATGTTGCGTACCTGACCTAGGCTCACGTTTGCCCTAGTTGCAGTTGCTTCATTTGCACTTTGCATTCTCTTTCGAACGGATTGGTATGCGTACGAACTTGACACTGGGGGGTTTTCTTCGGGTGTATTTTTCCCTAACAATTTGTTGTTTGTTTTTTTCTCACCCAGCACAGGTCGTTGTACGTTGAGTCGTTGCTTGCATGAATTTGCTGATATGGCGTTTTTCTTAATCGTTTTAGTTCTACATAATTGCTCGGTTTTTAATACATTAAGTTGTGCTCCGTCGCGCAACTTTGATGATTTAAGCAATTTTGCAGAATAACTTGGTGGCGGTTTAGTGGATAATAGCGATGTTGGGGCGTAGTTTATTGGGCTAAACTGGCCCTTTCGCACCGGGTGGTTTCCCGGTTGCTCCCTCTGATAATTTATCTTAGCGAAACAATCGTTTTCCACATGCCCCACCCTAGCACACCATTTGCATTTTGCAGCTATGGGTCTATTCCTTGTACGCGTCACTCTTATTTGTGATTGCGGACAACTATTCTGATTATGCCCATAGTCTTCGCAAGTATCGCAGTATGGTGTATTTTTCCCAGCTCGACAATCAACATAGGTGTGGTTAGATTTCCCACAGAATCCACATTTACTAATAGATTGTCTATTATGGGACCTATTTGGTTGCCTAGTAGTTGGGTGGGGGGAGTTTTGTTCTGATATGTGACTTAGGTCGTGGTTCTGAAAACGGGGTACATTCTGATCCATATATGGTAGCTGTTGTGGGTGAGGTGTGTATGGGTTTGAGTTATGAAAGCTAGGTATAAAAGGAGTTTGGTGGGTTGTGTATTGAGGTGCTAAATGTTGTGGCAAAGAGTAATTTAAGTAACCTTGTGGTGGCTGAATAAGTAGGGATGTTTTTTGCGCCTGTTCTACCAATTTGTGCAAATCTGTCTCTGTTGTAGTTAGCATAAATTGACGTAAGCAAGGATCGAGCAGACCCTTCTTAAACGCTACTACCGCTGATCCCTTCAGTTCCTTTATGAGGGCCACTGAGTCCGAGGGGGTGTAGCTGGAATCAATTATATCCTTTGCCTTGGTCTGCAAGCACAAAAGACGCCTTGCAAAAGAGTGTGTGTCCTCTGTTGCAAGCTGATGCGATTGTTTTATCTCCGTCATCACGCTATCTAATATGGTCACTGGCAAATACGCATTTTTAATAATTAACTCCAGTTCCTTTATTGTTTTTGGGGTGTTGTTTCTAATGAGTTCAAATGCGTCACCCGTTAGCCTTGTTGTAATTAGAGAAACATAAAGCTCCTCACTTCCGCTTTCCAAGCATTTAAGGCCTAGTTGACAAGCATTTAAAAACTCGTATACTCTCGTGGACAGATCAGGCGACCTAAGCCCCGAGAACTGAGGGATTACGCGCGCTACTACTTTCGATATCACTTCGTACGACATATTTGCTTCGCGTTCTGTTTTATCACAGGGTTTTTTAGTTAGTTTCGGTGATGGGGTACTAGCAATTCGCGAAACATTTAGCCGTTCAGATACGATTTTAGTTGGTTTGTTCACCCTTTACCGAAACTCCTTCTGAGCTGCTACACTTTGTTTTGAATTACTAGTCAGCTCGTCTATCTGTCGATCGCCTTCTTCAATGGCTTCTCTCAATTGCCTATCAAGCTCAACCCGCAAACGCTCGCTTTGTTTCAGTCGTGAACTCAATTTGTCTAGTTTTTCTACGTGGGATTCTTTTAAATTCTGTACGGCTTTTGTGTACTCCGCAAAAATTGCGTCAGTTGTTTCCAACCGTGTAAATTTACCCCACCGAGAACTTAACTGGCTGTAAACCAACTCAAAAACCTCCGCTTTTAGTAGTGTTCTCAACTCAGTTATTAATATGTCGTTCAGATCCTTTATTTCCTGCTTTTGTTCTATTCTCTCTTTCTTAAGCTGTTCGTTCTCATCCGATAACTCAAACAGTTTATCCTGCAATTCCCTATTGTTCATTACCCTTTAACACGACAAACAACTTAGGTATCACTAGACCCAAAAATATTAATGACAACACAATATAGGTATATATTTTTTGTTTTTAAATTATTTGTTTCTGCACTTACCCATACCAAATCAATTGCTCATCGTAGTAAATTCATATGTTTCTTAGCGTCATGGAGTATTTCCCTTAAAACGTGCACGTAATTCACCACTTCTTTATTTTAAAACACAATTCACGACAGTCTTTACAATTTTCTAATTTATTTTTTTTTTCTTTCGAGTTTTTTTTTTCGAAATATTTACCGGCTGCGCCAATGTTATATTATATTAAACAATCAAAAGACCCGTCACGTTCGAAATTTTAATCAAAACTCATCGCGGCTGTGTCATCCTACCGATCATGAACCTATATCGAAAACGTCGGCACGCTTGAACACTCAGCATTAATCGATGGTTGCAAGTTCGATGACCCAAATTGCGACATCCGGAAAGCATTGCTAGCAGTATTATATTTCTGCAAGGTGACACAACTGGAGTTGTCGGCTTATAGCAACCTGACGATTTCCGCTGAGGGGTCAACGTATTGGCAAGGCACAACAGTGTTTTTAGTATACTCGTCCAATTTGTAAACATAAATGGATTATTTAGATGGCAGTGCATTTAAAATCACTTAAAGTTTTCTAAAAAAAAATATGTATGTATGTATTTCGTTAGAGGTGACGTTAGCACTGAATTTTTGAAAAAAACCTTCTTGAAGTATTTCCATTATATGTATGTATTACCAAATCCTTGTACCAAAACCCAAAACTTCTTTTGTACTTCTTTTTTCGCATTCACTGCCATCAATTTCGTCATCTTGGAGAGTTAATAAGAAAGTTGAAAAAATGTTTCGTGTTTCAAAAGAAATCTTGTTTTTAATCTGAAACAGTCACTCCATTTTGTTTTAAAAAAGAATTTAATTTTTCGAGGTCCCTTTTCCTTTCTTTGTCGTTAATTCTTTTTAAATCTTTTGGTTTTGGACCAAAGTTACCAACATTGATAAAAGATTCAACAAGGATTCTTTATTAAATATTCATATTTGAAGTAAAAGTATCATAAGTTGCACGCTCCACTCTTTAGTCGATCCTTTGGAAAACTAATATCATTTTTCAAATAGCCATAGTTTATATACAAAAATTATTTCACCTCTGTAACTTAAGTTACAATTACACAATATTTTGTACAGGTTTGAAAATGTCTATCTTCCTTTTGAATAATCTCTTTTATTGCTGTAGTGATAAAAAATTAATATTTTCTTCTACTTTTTTTATTGGGCAAAAAAAATTAATGCATGATATAGTTTTCATTTCTACCTGTTATAGTGAGTGGACAATAAAAGAATTATTATCTTAGTCAACAAATGACAAGAAACACTTGAAATTATTGATTATAAATCAACGAACAACTAAGTATTATAAAATTTTCCATGAAACATGCCCTAATTTCAGAAGAAAAATAAAGACTTTCAATTTAGTTTTGTGGTTTTTCTGAGCTCTATAAACCAAAGGATGTATCAGATAAATATTTTTCTGGCCGTAGCCAGGGGGGGTCACCGGGGTTTGAACCCCCCCCCCCTCCCACCGCGCCCACCGAAATTTTTTAAAAATGCATCTGTAAATCATACTTTTCCGCATCAGTATGAAATTTGTACTCAAATAATTTTTGATTATGTTAAAAATTTCGGATTTTAGTTTTAAGCTATGAAAGGCAGTTTTAACGGAGTTCAACCTGTAGTACGCGAGTCTCATCCAGAAGCCTTATACGTGCATTGTAGCGCACACTCTTTAAACCTGGCATTAGGGCATTCTTGTCAAATTCAGCCTATTTGCAACACTATTGGTACCAAAAAATCCGTTGGAATTTTTTTTTAAATTATCGGCAAAGCGCACACATTTGTTGCACGAATGATTAAACAAAATTATTCTCAAAAATGTAACAGCAATGTGTGAAACACGCTGGGTGGAAAACCATAATGGGTTGATGAGGTTTAAGGAAATTTTTGAAGCGATAAAATTGATGCTTTGGATGAGTTGTGTAGTGATAAGGACTCTGATACTTCATCGAAGGCGAGTTGCTTTTTAAGATCTATTTCAGCTAGTGATTTTGCAGTAAGTTTGTGTTGTATTAGTGTTTTGTTTACATATATATTGCCACTTTGTAAGATCTTACAATCCCCTTCAAACGACTTAGTGTCTGGATTGGAACATGTGGAATTAATAACAAACACATTCCAAGGAATATCATTCCGCAATTCAAAACAATTTTTGAGACTGCACAAAACTTAGTAAATGTTGTGGATGAAAAACTTAAAATTTCACGAATTGTGTCAAGGCAGCAGCACAGAGAAAACATGAGCACAACAGATCCTGAAACCTATTTTAGGATAAGTATAATGATTCCTCTTTTAGATGATTTTTTAAGTCAGCTTAAAAACAGATTTGAAAACCATAAGTCTATACTTTCCTCTTTGTGCATTTTGATTCCATCGATGCTTGGCAAAAACGAACAAAATTATAACGAAGAAAACTTCAAATTTTATAAATGTTTTTTGGATTGGGATGCTTTAAAAGCTGAATTTACGCTATGGAAGACAAAATGCCATATACAAAAAGATATAGAGCGTTCAAAGAGTGCAATAACAGCTCTTGGGGAATGCAATAAGGATCTGTTTCCTGACATCCACAAGCTTCTTAAAATTTTGGCGACACTACCGGTTTCAACATGTACACCGGAAAGTACATTTTCGACAATGCAACGTCTAAAAACTTATCTAGGAAATTCTACCGGTGAGAAAAGATTAACAGGCTTGGCGGTAATGTGAATTCATCAACAAATTGAGATTGACACTGAGGAAGTTTTAGATATATTTGCAGCGCAGAAGGCCAGAAGATTAAATTTAATTTTATAAAAATATATTTCAATACAAGGAAATCTGTAGTTTTCATCTGGAAAAAAAAACTGGAAAAATTCAATATACCGGCTTCCAGCATATTCAAAAAACCAAAAAAGTTATGTATGAATTTGATCATAAAAGCCTTCCTAAATTTTAAATTTAATTGAAATCGGTTTTGTTGTTAGCGAGAAATTCAGATGTTAAAAAATCAGTTCTATAGGAGGTACCGTTTTAAGATAAATCTCGCAAAATCCATTCTTACCAAAAGATAGACTATTTTATCTAAATCTTTAAGGCCGTTTTTAGAAAAATTAAGTTTTAACAAACCGTTATATGACATATACCATTGTTTTAGAGCTAAAAGTTCAATTTGAACCACGCCTAGTGTGAGACTACTAAATAAACACTATGAACCAAGTTTGCAAATCCGCCCATCCGCTTAGGCTGAAGATCTGCAAACAGGCAGACGGACGAACAGAATTTTCCAACACATTTTTTTCTACTTCCCTATCATCGTAATGTCATGTTTAATTGTTATCTCAATTTTTTTTTTGCACCAATCCATAAAGTGCCTTATATGTATATAGTATAGTACCATAATCCCAAATAAAAGTGTTTGGTAGATTTTCGGCTAAAATGGGCTGTATTATTTTATTTATTACATCTAGCTACCATTCAGAAAGGTACACACTGATTGGTGTATGGAAAAAATATAACCCTGGTTACGGCCTTACTGTACATATATATTTCTATTAGAAGTAAAAAAAAAATCCACAAACCGACGATTTTTTTGCGTTTAGGACCACAGTGCATGAATGCAATCACACCGGGTGAAGAAATCGACTACAACCAGCTCGCCGAAGCTCAAAGACATGACGAGTTGCAGACTTTTGTACGTGAAAATCAACATTTTTCACTTCCCCTGCAACTGAAAAGACTAGAAACTATGATCTCTTTTCTTTTTTATACATAATTACAAAACAATAATAATGACACAATTCTAAAATGCATTATAGAAAGAAGAAATGTAAAAGATAACAGGAATTCATTCTGTAGCCATGTAAGACTAGAGGCGAATGATTAAACAATTTAGTTAATAAATAAACTGTGGGGTAAACGTAATTTAAAGTTTATTAAACGAGATAACGCTCTGTAAAATAAAAATAATATAAAGAGAAAGCGCATTTTTTATCTATGTATAAAAGCAGAAAAAAAAATAAAAGAATTGATATGCCACATATATGTATGTATGTAATATAATATTGAAATGTGGGTATTATAAAAGTAAGGGGTTTAATTAAGTCTGAAATAAATCGTAGCAAAACTGGTGTTATTCATAAGCAACAAATGAGTAAACAGCTTATGGCGGCCCTACCTCCTGAGCGGTGAACATTTTCTCCCACTTTCACCTATACCGGCATTGACTCCGCAGGTCGAAACTGTCGTATTTCAAAGGGATACACGTGCTTATTCGTGTGTTGCAATTTCAATTTCAATTTCAATTTCAACTCAACTAAGGCTATTTATCTTGAAGCACCTAGTGATCTATCGTCCAAAGTTTTTTTTTGCAGCTTTCACACGTTTTATAGCTGGACGTGGTTTACCAAAGGAGGTGTTCTCCGATCATGGTACCAATTTCGTTGGTGCCAATACTTTAATAAAAAGGAGTTTCAGAAATCGCTTGAATCAGCTCCAACGAAATAGTTACGAAATACGGTGTTCCACGGACTTACACGGAATTTTATTCCACCTGGGGTTCAACATATTGGTGGTATGTGGGAAGTGGGAGTTAAAAATTTCAAAACGCACTTTAGAAAAATTGCCTGATCCAATAAACTTACATTCGAAGAATTTTCGACGCCATTTGCTAGAATAGATCTCACCCATATCAGGCAATCCTACCGACTTGTTAGCCCTTCCATTGTATTGTACTGTATGTGCAGTGGGGACTGATGACCCCACAATGATGACAAGCACTTAGACCTATTGGTCCATTGTACTTCAGCATAGCTGCCCGCTCGCTGCTTATTGGCGATTAGTAAGATTCAGTGAGGGAGAACCTGCCAGTAGCCTTGGCAAAGCGAAGAATATTAGCAAGTTCAATGTCCCCCATCTCATCTTCGTTGACGAATTTTTTACCTATAGTGGTGAGCCTGGTTCCGGCGAAAGCAGGACATTCACAGATGAAGTGAGATGCCGTTTCATCCGCCTCTAGGCAGCACTCACATAGGCCCGCGCCCCTAATGTGGATGGTTTTAAGGTGCTCGTTAAGAGGACTGAAACCGGTGACGAGACCAATCAAGGATCTCAAGTCTTTCCTGTTTATTCCAAGCAAAAACTTAGCTCTGCTGATTTTAGGACCGTCCACTAGCTTCTTCGAATACCTGCATGAGACCAGGTCATTCCAGTATTCGGAATGTTGTTGGCGTAGAGCCGAATCCATTTCACGTTTGTGGACGAATGAGCAGCATCCTATGGATGGTTGTGGGCCAATGAAGGCTGTTGAAGAGCCCTTCCTGCCCAGAGCATCTGCTCTTTCATTACCCTGGATACCTGTGTGCCCAGGAACCCAGGCAAGTGATACCGAGTTACATTTTCCCAGACGGTTAAGCTTAACCATGGTTTCCTCAACTATTTTTGAGTTGAGAGAGCCAGCCGAACAGGCTTTGATAGCGGCTTGGCTATCTGAGCAGATGTATAAGGTTTTACCCTTAATCCTTCTCCTTAACAGGATATTGGCGGCAGTGGCAACCGCAAAGATTTCTGCCTGAAAAACAGTTGTTTGTCTACCCAAGACTGCAGATACATTTATCCGACAGTCTCTAGAGTTGTGTTGGGTAACTCATACATGAGGTGGTACAAATGTCCCATACAAAAGATCTAAATGTCCCAACACCTCAAAAATAATTTTTGTACCACCTCTCAAATGTGTTACAAACTCACATCGAAGAGCACAAAATAAAATGTCATGTCAATAATACAAGCACACGGAAAATTACTCACGACTTCACACATTCACATTATTTCCTGCAGTAGCAGTTAAACTCGTTTAAAAAAGGGTACACACATATATCCAAAAGCGTCTCTTTCTCTTTTCCATTCATTTGAGTTTTGAGGGTGGATATAGATACATACAATAGGCGTTTTTCTTTTTTAGCCCCGAGCGATCAGAGCTCGCTCCGAGCTGAACGTAACCTGAGCGCTCCGAGCTAATTAAGAAACAGAATTGAGCACTGAACTGTCATTAGATAATTTTTTTTTATTAATTTGCAAAATAGTCAGGTTTGCTTCTGAAATTGGTGTTTGTCAAGGATTGTTCCATTTAAATTATAATTTCTAGTAAATAAACTATGGAAAAAGAACAAATAATGAATGAAGTCAGCCGCGCTCAGCTTTTCGCTCGATGTGCTCGGTCATTTTCAATCGAGCTCATTGAGCGAGCCCTGAGCTAGCTCAGAGATAAAAAAGAAATACAAATTTTGTGCTCAGAGCGCTACGAGTTAAAAAAGTAACACAGTCCTTTTTTTGACAGCTCAGTGCCCCGCTCGGAGCTAAAAAAGAAAAACGCCTAATATAGGTAACACTTCAATTGAGTTGGGGTATTTGGACTGTGACATTGAGGTAAAAGTAATGAATAGAGTGAATCCTCATAGCTCATTCTCATTGCCTCATTTGTATGGGACATGGGACTTTTGAGGTAAAGGTAAGCAATAACTCATTGCCTCATTTGTGTGGGACATGGGACTTTTGAGGTAAAGGTAAGCAATAACTCATTGCCTCATTTGTGTGGGACATGGGACTTTTGAGGTAAAGGTTAGCAATAACTCACTGCCTCATTTGTGTGGGACATGGGACTTTTGAGGTAAAAGTAAGGAATAACTCATTGCCTCATTTGTGTGGGACATGGGACTTTTGAGGTAAAAGTAAGGAATAACTCATTGCCTCATTTGTAGTGCGATAGCAGAACTGAGGCAATGAGGTGAGTGTGACAAAGTGAGAAAAAGTATGGTCTATTGTCTGGTCACTCTCTCTACATCATTTATACATTTTGTGGCGCGACTGCGGGTATGGATTTACATTACATACACTTTGTGAAAATGCAAATGTAGATGCTATCATTTTGTTTTAACTTTTAAAGGAATTTTTAGGCAATTTGGACTGGACCATACAATTAGTTCACTTAAATACATAGATATACTTCATACGAATAAAATTTTCTTGAGGTATGTAAACTTACCTACCTACATAATACCTAATATTTTATTTTTTGTACCTACTACATTATATGAGCACAAACCTCAATTGAGGTGAGTACTAGGGTGGGTCACATTTGTATGAAAAAAAAATTTTTTCTTAGTCATCGATTCTAATAGTCACAAAACGTTGCGAATTGATGTTGTAAATAAACACCCAAAATATTACTGCAATCGGACAACATCTTCTGCCTCCAATTCTTAATATAAAAGAGCATTAAATAATATATTTTCAATGCAAGGAAAATCCATTTATGAACTTTTTTTTTATTTAAAAATACAACAAAAATTATTTTTTTTATTACAGTGGATTTATTGAAAGAAACTTTTTTCATGAATGATTTTAAATTGACATTAATTTACACAAAAATCTTTTTTGCTGTCAAATTTTGGCATCAATTTACGAGAAACAATCTTAGATTTTATAAATCCTTCGCGTGCTTGTTTTGTACATAAGGTTGCTGAGGCTTCTGTTACGGTCTTAACTGCCCTCTCAACAGCTTGGGTGTGACAGCAATAAATGTGTGAGCAATAAAGCATTTAATTTCAGCGTCCGAAATATGTTTTAACATGGGTGGTTCAAAAAGATCCTTTCGCCAATCGATAAGGTCATAGAACACTTTTGCATCTAATTTTATATTCGGGACTTCAAAAACTCTTAGTCGATTAGATTTTCCAGCACGAGCTTTTAAAATACGACGCAGAGCCAACTCTCTGATGTGTTTTTTCGGATCAGTTAACATTGCCAGCAATAAGTTTTCTGAATGCGCAAAGAAGCTGTTACGTTTGATTACAGGATCAATAACAGTCTGTAATTCCACTGAGAGATAGCGAGTTTTCGAGATTAAACCCCATAAATGCCTGGGTCCATCTTTGCAGGAAGGTTGGCTTTTAATATTGAACCAAGTTGAAGCATACACTTTTACGACGTAAGTTGCTAACATTACTAAACTTTCTGTAGGGTTTGATGTTCCGATATACAGACGAAGAATACGATTAGCTTGTGTGAGCCACCTAGCACGGGACATTTTTCCGGGTGATTTATCAGCTAGGTCCTTGGGACAATTGCCATTCAAAACCGCTGAAACGATCCTAAATAAATACAGTTGGTCAGAGCTGAGATTTTTTGTATCCATTACCGGCAGCGACTCTCCTGAAATGCTTTTAAATTTTACGATAATGGTTTCTTCACAATTTTCCAGATCCTTTCCAATTACTCCCACAAAGGTTCTTGGCCCCGAAGTTACGCCGTCAATAGGAGCAAATAAGTGACGAAATGGCAGCTCATTCATATGTAACATGCAAACTATCCATTGTAACGGTCTATTCAATCTTTTTTCAAACAGACGGATGATCCCTCCAAATTTTCCAACATTGACATTAGTGCCATCACATCCAATAGCTACTAAATTTTCGAGTGTTTTGTTTTCTGTTCGGAAATAGTTATACAACTTTTGTTCAACGCATTTAGCAGTACCTGATGTTGGAGCAATGTAACCTAAGTATTTTGAGCCTGGTTCGCTTATTAGTGAAATATGTTCTTCAACTACTTGTTCGCGGTAATATTTACCATTTTGTTTTTTGGTTGACCAATGTTTTGTCTTTTCGGCCGTCGTAATATAAAGCACTGCCTTCAGAAACAGACTCTTTCTTTTGAACACTTTCCCTAGCCTTTTTTCGCTCCCTTCTAAGTTTACTCTTGTCAATAATGGGTAATTTAGATTCCTGTAAGATTACAGAGGCAATGGCGGCTGCCGCTCTGTCTAATACTCCATATCAATCGCAAGTTTGAGATAACGCGGAATAATTCAATTTTACGAATTGCTGTTCTTCTTGTTTCTTTTCCTTCGAATTGCCATCGTCAACTGTAAAAACATCTTCGCTGTCTGTATCTTCACGTGAATCAGGTGGTGCAGTTGTTGGTCTATTGTTAACAACAGAAGCCGAAACACTTGTCGACGTTTCCGCAAGGCAAAATGCTGATGTTTCCCTATCCAGTTTTCTTTTCAGACTTTTCCGATTATTTTTTGTAGCGAGTACGTCTGTGTTCCCAATAATCATTTTCCTTGTCGTTCTTTGATCATTAAGAAAATTTCTTTCATTCGGCGGTACCTTCCTCTCTTTTGGACAGTTGCATTTCGAAAGATCACAGCATTTACACGATGAAATGTCAAATAAAACTTTACTATCGGAAACAAATTCCTCTAGCTTTTTTTTTGGAATGTTGGGATGGAAATTAAGAAGTTGTTTGCACTTACCATGATAAGATTTTATCATTTGCAATGATCTCGTAGTAGAAACAGTTGGTAGTGACGCCTGTTTCCAAACGAATTCAATTTTTTCACACACTATTTCACTTATTTCTTTTAATGTTGGTTCCTTTTTATTAGCTTTCAAATTGTGCCTGCTCCACTCATAACACTTCATAACCTCTTCATAAGTGGGGAGTACATTATTCTTAAAATCACAAGTTTCGCCAAATATAGGACATTTGAAAGTGTTTCTGGTACGTTCCATTAAGAGATTACGACAAATATAATATATAATTTTTAAAGCAATCAGAATTTTAATATTATTTTAGCTTCAAATTTGCGCCTATACTGAGGAGAGGATAAAGATTTTCGTAATGATTTTTGTCAATGTAGGTAACGGCCTACTTTGATATTTTTCCTTTTTAATAGAGTGCAATTATTAATGAAATGGAGAAAAAAGCCAAAGCCATCTAATTTGAACATTTAAAAAGAGAAATTAAAAAAGGAAAAAAAGAAATTCAATCAAGCTAAATAAATTGAAAACGTCAATAATTTAAGGATAAATTGGAGGCAGATAATGTCAACCGATTTCAAAAATATTTTGCATATGTGCTATGGGCACCAAATGGCCACTTTTTATTACTATTAGAACTAAAAATTTTGAAAAAATTTTTTTTGACCCACCCTAGTGAGTACCTCATTTGAGGTGGGACATTGTACCACCTCATATTCCAAAATGAGCACCTCATACAAACTCATAAAAAAAACGTGTCCTACCCAACACTACTCTAGAGTAGACCCCTGCTCCGGAGATACCGTCAATAAGTGAGCCATCCGTATAGACAATGACATCACCCGGCCTAAAACCATTCCACCCCTCACTCTTCCATTCCTGCCGTTCAGGAAGGATGACCTGAAAATGGCGCTCAAAGACTTGCTTCATGCACACAGTGTCAAGTGCTCCTCCCTGATGGCCAGGTAGGCTGTCATAGAGAGCTCTGTACCTATCACCTCTGGCCCGATAACCGAGATTGACCTGCCGTCCAAATACTACACACATACGGTATAGTGATTTTCTGGCCTGACTCTCAGCAAGGAACTGCAAGAGAGGTAAACAGAGCAACACTTCCATAGCAGCAGTGGGAGTTCCTCTCATCGCACCTGTAATGCATAAGCACGCAAGGTGCTGTAGCTTCGTCAGTTGACGTTTGAGGATGTGAGCTCTAGCCCACCATGCAATCGCACCATACATAAGGTATGGCCTAACGATGCACGTGTAAATCCAGTGAACCAGCCTGGGACAAAGTCCCCAGGTTCTGCTGAACATCCTACGGCACTGGCAGAGAATGTTAGTTGCCTTCGAAATTCTAACAACCAAATTGTTCAGAAAAGTTAAGCTTTGGGTCTAGAACAATACCCAGATACTTAACCTTGCTTGATAGCTTTAGTTGAGTGCCCTAGAAGTAAGGCCACCTCACTTGAGGTATTGCCCTTCTATTCGTGAATAGCATCATCTCAGTCTTCGCGGGGTTGACTGACAGAGCCCGGTCGCGACACCAACTCCCAACACTATTGAGCGCTGTTTCCATCCGCTCACAAAGAGTTGGTAAACTCCTGCTGCTGACAATGATACACACATCGTCAGCTTACCCAATAACAGGGTGACCTTCCCCATCAAGTCTTCTCAACAAGGAGTCGACCAACAGGTTCCACAATGTAGTGGAGAGTACACCGCCCTGCGCAAAGCCTTTAACAGCGCGCACAGTTCTGACGCAGCCGCCAACAGCAGCTGTAACTTCTCTGCTCCTAAGCATTTCCAGGATCCATTCCACAGTTGTAGAATCTACGCCCTTCAGTGTTAAGGCAGACTCAATTCTGCAAAAGGTGGGATTGTCAAGTGCGCCCTCATGGATACTGTTAGCCCTTACACCTGGTCATTTTTTGTGCGGTGGTTCTTTGCTCGCGTTACCCGAACCAGAAATACTCGAGACTTCTCTTTTCATCATTAATCGTTAGGATAAATTGAAGTGTATTCCACAAGAATTTTGTCGACGATGGAAGGAGGAATACCTTTAGGTCGTGACTATCAAAAACAAATTTGGAGATATGACCCGACCTATTGTTAATTTGTGTGTACTACCAAATACATAATAATGAATTGTATCTAAATAAAATTCATTCACAAGTTGACTTCTTTAGATGGAATATTTATTAATACTTTTAACCAATCTATCTACATCCTAAAAATTAACTTTAGATGAAGTTTTTATAAACTTTTGAACTTAAGTATCGGTAACTATATTTAGAAATATTATCACAGTTTACTAATAAATTTCGATTTTAATTTTAATTATTATATTGAATGCACTACACTATAATCAATTATGTATAACTTTCTAGAATCATTTATTAATTTGTATCTTTTAATCTGAAAGAATTGTCAAGATGAGAGTAGCTATATGTTTTATTTAACCGCATTGCGGCAAGGCGGCCGGTAATGTTTAAAGTGAATTCATGAAGTTGTTCAATTTAAATAAATGTTTAAAGTAAACGCATTCTTAACCTCTAGTCTAGTGTGATCCGCTCCTTAAATTGTTAATAGCCACTAGAGGGCGATCACACACAGAACGTAGTTGGCAGCATTTGCCATTTTCTTTCAATATAAAACCGATGCCGCCAAAAACGATTGTATCCATACTTAGTTCTTCTATTAACTAGAACCTTGAAGTCGTAGCGAAAGTGAACGCGAGTAGCTTTTATTTTGTGAAAATCAATTTTTATACTTATTGAAAAAACCTTAAGTCTTACCCTTTGTTTTTTCTCCAAAATAGTTCTCAGTGGCGCACGAATCTTTTGTTCTGTTTGAGTAATCGGCTTTTTTTTTAAATGGCAGGTTACTATTTAGATTTATTAAAATGAATGCTTGGGATACCGAAAAGAGGTACCCGTACCATGCTTTGCAGTCCTTTATTTCCGTCCAAAGGGGATTTAGGCGGGTGTTTGGCGGCACTAGATGGGCCATTATGAGGCTGGTAAACATGTTTGCCGAATCTGAAAGCATCGCACGAAGACCGTACCATTGAGATTCTTATGTTCGGGTTCAAGGCACAATCGCGGCTGTAGCATCGTCAATTCCCAAGGGATTCGACTAGAAATTTATCGGCGCAAGTTGGATTTAGCAGACGGTCATCACAACGGATAATTCAAGATGACTTCAACTTGTTTTTACAGATGGCCATGGACATGTATGAGGGAGTAAAGACAAGAGTAAGAGCCCAGTTGGCGTCACCGAGGAGTTCGCCGAGATATTTATTACAGTCGTTATCTGCTTGAAGGAAAAGTGACAATCCCCAAAGTGCTCAGTTAGACGATAGAGCCATCATTAGAGGGGATCAAACGTCCCTGCAACGAGCACTTAATGTATGGGTGGAAGTTTTGGAGGGGAATGGGTATCGTATTAGTCCAAAAAAACGAATACCTGTGCTGCCTGTTCTCTGCCCCACTCCGACCTATTTCAGACATTTATACGAATGGAAGAGTTATTCCCAAGTGCCAAAAGTTCAAAAATCTAAGGTCTATGATCAACAACGAAGCAAGCTCCGATGACGACGTTTAGCATCGCTTAAGCGTAGGGTGGATGTAGTGGCGGGAATACTCAGCCATCTTCTGTAATCGAAATATGCCCCTTAGCTGAAAGGAAGGCTCTACACCGCAGTTATGCGCCCGGCGCTCACATTCGGTTCACAATATTGGACAGCGTGCATGAAGTATGAGAGCAGCTTAGATGAAGATGCGTGGAATGACAGCAGGAGCAACACAGATCGAATAAAAAGTTCCAAGATCCGAGGAAGCATTCACGTCAAAGAACCTATCTCGAAGAATATGGAGCGCGACCGGATTAGTTGGTACCGTCATGTCCAAACGTGAGATCCTACGAAACCCGTCAAAAAGGCAATATCAATCAACGTTCCAATAAAAACGCGAAAAAGAGTCAGGCCTAAAAACTTCCGGATCACACAAATGCAGCAACACCAGCATTTGATTGGCCTCAGCGGGCGGCCTGCCGTTATTTTCTATGTCAAGCCGCGAACCCCACAGGCGGACCAGTAGGAATGTTAAGTAGAAGAGCTGTGATCCCATTAATACTGATCAAAGCCTCACCGTCGTAAAGGGAGAAGAAGACGAATAGCTCATCCTTATACAGTCGCCACCATTCGATTGATGACGAGCAGATGTAACCTCAGTCAAACGAATAGTTCCCTGATGTACACGGGCTTAACATTTTATAAAAGTTAACCATAAGGGATATACCAACCTTTGTGGTGTATAAACCTAAACTTACTGATTGTATTAAAAGCAATTGCTAAGCAATTTGTGTCACCACATCCTTTGTTTCCTGGTTGTGAAGTGTGTTTTGTTTATAAATAGATATGTACTATATTTTTTATGTTTTAATGCATAACCGTTAAATACAAGGAGTTTGAACCTTGTGTTTGTAAAGTTAATTTAACTAATAATAATGTTATTATTCGTCATATCCTAAGGGCTAGAACAAGGAATATACTCCATAAATCCAATTGTGCGCCTTCAGGTAGTTATATCGCGACTTACCGCAGGTTTTAACATATAACGTTAATATAGTTTTCCGTCATCCACAGGATTCCGCTACTGTCTCACAATTACCGACAGGTTTTCAAGGTGTTCGGAAGCAACCACAGTAGAAGACATAACAGAAGAAACAATTACACGGGCTCTTCACTAAAATTGATGTGCTGGTTTGGAGGTACTCAACGAATAACCACCAATCGAGGCAGTCATTCTGAGAGTAATTTTTTTGATGAGCTAACCAAATTGATTGGTGTTGTTATGGACCCAGGCATCACCTTAAATACGCTTGCGTTCACACAGTACACCTATAACTGCAATGTCTTCCGTGGTGCACATATAATCGCAGTATCTGAAGATTCCCCTTTCTAAAAACCCTAGCCTTCTAGTATGATTTTCAAGAAGGCAGTGTCTGAGGCCGGACAAGATGCCGATTTTTCCATTTCTAACTGGCATCTACTTAGATTCGAGATAACCTTAGTTTTCTTCTTGTTTACCTGGATATCTTTCCATGCTTATGTATAACACCTAAGGCGTTCATTTCATTTCATTTGACTTTCCGTATATCAAGTAAAATTACAAAAAAAAGGAGAACAAGTCGCGAAAATTGAGACCAATGAGGAAAACACAGCACATTGTGGAGAATCCAACACGTGGTAAACGCTACACGAGATATACGCAATGCATTGTATGAATGGTCAGTATTGGTATTCCTTAGTAATGCGTATTGCACTTGACGTGAGTAATGTATGTAGTACGAGTTGAATAATTCGCGACCAAGTTTGGTTTGAGTATTTCAAACGATCGATTTTTTTCCACCGACTTAGTGTCAATCTGAGCACCAGAGACATCATCTAATAGATCGATGCTACAAAAGACGTATGTACTTACATAAACTTTTAAGAAATCTCAATTATTCCCTTTAAGTCAAGCATTTACTTTCTTGAGAAGTAAATAAAATCACCGGTTAAGAACGAAATGTCCAACTGGCGCAGGACATTCCACACTGCTCACTTCGTCCCACTTTTTGTCAAGAAAGATTTTGCAGTTTTAAAATAAATTCTATTCCTGTTGATGTTTCAATTAAAAAGCACTTGGAAGCATTTCTCCATTTCTATCAGAGTCCTCCTAAGTCATCCCGATTATATCATTGGCTTCCAGCCAAGTTTTGCAGATTATTATTTTGATTTTACCCTCAAGTAACTTTATTCTTAAGAAAATAATGATTTTTGTTTCCAAATGAAAGGGTTTATCCATAAATTGCGACAAATCAACAGATTAACAAAATGCCAACACCATTCCAAATTGGTCATACTGACAAAATGTACCCCAATGTTTAGAAATTATTTACAAATACAATTGTGTTGAGCAATATTCATAGAATTCAATGTTTAATACATACCGTACTTTTAGAAAATCAGTTTAAATCCGCAGGTGTTATTAAATTATATGCACAGCACAACCGAACCGAGTTTTCGAATAATCTCAACATTAAAAACCGCAAATAATCAATTCAAATGCACATTTAAAGCTTTCGCTTTTTACTTCAAGAGTAAATAAATTTTAAAGATTTTTTTTAAGTTTGCTCACAAAACTTCACATTTTTTCGGCATCTTAGCCACAATGAAAATTAGTGTTTGTTTTCTCGTATTTTTGACAGTAGCTGCTGAGTGGGAAACATAAACATTGGGCCTTGGAGGCATTCAGTATAGTATGGCACAGCCTAACTGCAGCTCGACTACTGATTGGTTGCACTCGTAGGGTTTTTTTTAGGTAGGTAAAGGTAAGATTAGACTATATGCCACGTTGGCATTTAATGACCATTTTTGACAGTTCTCGCTGTCAAAATAGGGTCATGCAGTGTAATCGGCATATCTCAAATGACCTATTGACCAAATGACCACAAATGATCATGCTGATTTTGACAGATGAAAATGACAACATTGCATGCAGTGTAATCGGACAATAAGCACGAATGCCAGTATAATGACCTAATGACCATATGCAATTTATTGAAATTTGATTATGGCATCCCTTCAAGCAAGAGACTCCGTTTTACGTCCGCAAACGGAGTCAATGACATATGGAGTACTCCGCATACGGCTCCGCATACGGGTCCGAAAAACGGCGTTTTTCGGATCCAATTAGTATGGAAATTGTAATAGCCGCGGACTCACATGTGTATGTATTGTGACAGATTGAGTCCGCTGTGCTCAGCAAAAAACGAATCCAAAACTGATCCAAAAAAATGGTACAAATCGAGGCTAGATAAGAAGAGAAACGAGAATCGAGTATCGCTAAAATAAAAATCAGAAATGTTTGTTTATGTTTATTTTATTTCTTAAAAACAATACATTTTTCCATTTGGAATACCTGCTACCATTTCTCCCTCTCCTGCAAAATAAATGAATCAAATAAATGTGTATGTTATCTATACATATGTATGTTACTTTCGCATGAATTTGTGCCGGTAGCATTAAAATCATCGAAATTTGGACCACGATTGGTAGTCTCGCCTTTATCGGTTGCTATTTTTTTTTTGATTTTAATAAATCTAAATTCAAACAAAGTTTAATTAAGCAAATAATTGTGTGCAATAATAAATTCAATTTTAGTTCACCTTTTAAAGAAAATTATATCTGCAGCTGCAGCCAGAGCCAGTGTCAGTGACAGATGAACGAATCGCCATTACAAATAACTACTATCGACTCTCGCTCTTCTTCTTATTGGCAATGTAGTTACAGTCTATTTACAAATGTGTGCGTGGAACGCCTCATATATCGCGGATCCAAAAATGACGGGAAAAGTTGGGTCAGTGTTTTTGCTTGAAGGGATTGCTGTCATTTTTGTCATCTGAAAATTGTCATCTTTTCCAAGCGTGCAGTTATTTAATACTTCAATAATAACATTTTTGCATGATAATAATAATATTTTTGAATAACATTTGCCGTAAATTGTTTTAATAATTACATTTTTATTGTACTTTTGTCCAGTGTTAATTAGTGGTTTTCTTGTTATTTTTATGTGCATGGTTTAGTATTTGTTGTGTAATACCTAGGTATTACTTTAAGGTTTCCGATTATCTGTTTTATTTATTTTGTTGAAAAATTAAGTTTCGCTTTAACATGTACGGCGTTACCACAACTCACTCTGAAAATATAATAACAAATGCCTTTAATGACCAGCAGGGCAAAAATGACCCAAATGGCCATTGTGGTCACGTAGTCTAATATACTACCTTGACAGCGCGCAACTTTTGGTCATTTGACAGATAATCTTGTCATTTGGCTGTGGTCATTTGAATGCCAACTCGGCATACAGTCTAATCTTACCTTAAGAAACTTGCAGAATTCAATATGTCTTTTCCTTAACCTAACATAAAGGCTGAAACAGATGTGCAGTAAGATAGTTAATAATAGTTCCGTTCGCGTACTTTATGTGTAGGAAAATGAAGTGTCAAATCTCCAAAATCGAGAGAGAATCCTCTCATTTCTAAGAAAAGTACGCGAACGCTTTTGTGTAAAAAGTTGAAAAAACATCTTAGTTTGGCTTGAAAAGAAGCAACAGCTGCTTTTTTTTTCCTGGCAAACTCATAGGATTTCATCATTTGACAGTTTTCATTTTGTTGTCAGCTGAAATTCTGTGTGAAGAAAAATGAACGAAAGTACATTTTTCTTTCGTTCATCATTTTTACCATTTTCTCAGTACGCGAACGGACCTAATGTAAAATGACACATTGCTCGCTGCATGTTGACTCTATTTCTTATTTAACTGAACTGCCCTAATAGTAGTAGAATATCACAATTTGGTTAAATTTTTCCGGTTTGACGTTTTGTGATGTGAAATTCTACATAACCTAACATTCCAGCCTTTTTGGTCGTTAAGTGATATTAAGGAAATAATAGCAATTTCTTACGGCATAATTCTGACTGAATGACCAAACACCCCAAAATATAAGAAAATGTCAGACATGTCTATAGACAACAACTTTCTTCACTGTCAGTTTTTACATTTATGTTTTATAATGGATGATTTTGAAGACGAAATTTTAAGTAAGTAAGTTAGCTTTCACTTAAGAATTCATTTAGTGGTGTGATACAAATGTTTTTCTCTTTTAATTCAATTTATTTTAGTTTCCTTTCTTACTTCTAAAGTCTCAACCAATTCAAATTCGTAGTTTTCGTATTTGTTGTGCATTTTGTAGTAATATCTTAAACTAAACAAACCAAACTCGGAAAAATCGCGGCGTAAAATATTCACTTGTTTATGATAGATGCCTTTGACATTTTTCGATTTCCTTTGATAGAGTACTTGGCGACAACGTCAGTATCAAATAAAGAAATATCAGCACAATTAATTAATGCAAAATTTCTATGGCCGGAGAAGAGCTTACCGCGAACTTTTCGTAAAAAGTTTAAAACAAAGCGAATAATAATAAAAAGAAAGTTGCAGAATTAAGAAGGAATATTCAAACGGTATTTTTGAATTTTAAAAATTAATAATATAAGAGTATTGTTAACAAAACATAAATATCAAGCACTGAGAATCACTTTGTCGTGGTAAAAAAACGGAATGTTTTGTTAAAAAAACAAATTAAGTTGAAAACTGTTTATAAATAAATGTTATAATACCTACTTAATAAAAAACGAACAAATACAATTATTTCATAACAAAAAAATCTAAAGTGAAAATGCCTGTAAATTGCTACATCAAGGACTGCACAAACCCTTTTGGTCGAAAATTTCACTGTTCAATAAATATTGATTTTCCTTGCTTTAACACACTTGCACAGGTTTTTTATTTTTGAATTATTACAGCCGTATTAATAAAAAAAATACTTTATTTGCCTCTAATTCAGAAGCCAACTAAAATGTTGATTAAACGTTAGTTCACGAATTTAAATATCTGCTTTGCTTACTGCATATCAATTTGCGCTGCAAGTTGCATCTATTTCTGCAATGATTGTAGTAGAACAACACAATTTGGTACACTTTTTCCTGTTTGTGCTGTGCTACGACACGTTTGGTCGTTCAGTGATATTTAGGTCATGTAAAAAGCATACTAAGTTTGGAAATTTCTTATTGCACATGTGTTGCATGTGTATTACTGCATGCATAACTCCATTCTTTCTTCTTCTTTTTTGTAATAGAATTAGTGTATCATTATTTGACAGCCCGCTTGTTGTTGACAAGCATATTGTTAATACAGCTTATGTATCTATTTCGTTAAAGAATTTTCTTTCCTAAGAAGGAAGCAAAACGAAATATATAAATATTAATGTAATTTTCTTCTTCACAAAAACAAACATACACATAATATTCCTTATTATTAATTCCTTATGTCGGCTTAGGCTGTTATTCCAAATTACAAATTTTACAAATAGAAAATGATGTGCAGCCAAACTATTAGGCTGTTAGGTTTTTAGTCAATAACATCTTTAATTAGCATGATAAAAATATGAAAAAAAATTATGGTAATAGAGTAAAGCATGCTTAACGCGATGGCATCAACAACTCGAATTCGACCTAACTCGAGTTAAGCGGTTATGGTTTGTGACCACAGATATAATAGTGTTAGCCACGAAGATGCGGGATTTTACGACATGGGGGGTAAAGCAACACCGCCTTGCAGAGAAAGTGGAACTTTTCCAAAAAATGGCTAAAAGTTGTTTTAAATAAACTAACAAAAAATGCATTAGGAAAAAATTGTTTTTATTTTTTTTCTGTTTTTTGTTTTAGATTTTGGCAAAATTAGTTTGCCAGTGCTCTCTTAAAAAGCGAAATTGATTCGGCCAGTCTTTTTGCTTAGTCTCCGGAACTTTCTTATTCCTCCTCTGTATCACTACACCAGCATCATTGATGAAGTTAATAGACGGCCACAGATATTCTTTTTCTATGCATAAGTCATAAAACAGCATTATAATGTTTTTAAAACAATTTTTGTATCTTGTCCACAGAAGTGAAATTAATCTTTTTAATTTTATTTTTCACAGAAGGAAGTAGAAAAAAAAATATTGTTGGAGAAAATTATTTACCGCCGGCACAAGCAGGTATGTACTTATATATTATTGGTTTTTCTTACCAAAAGAAGCAAAGTTACCCCTTTATTGTTCAATTATTTTATTTTCCGTAGAACACAGCGATAATTTTTTGATAAAATATTTTCCTCTCAAACGGGCTTCGAAATATTTATCGGGAAATTTTAAAGTAACAAATTCTGACTGTAGGTTTAAATCGTTTTTCGAAATTGAGATTTGTGAAAAGTGATCTAGATTAAAAAAACCAATCTATTTTTTCCCCCAATGGAAAACGAAATTATTAAGCACACAGCAGAAAATTGGTCATAAATAGGAATTTAAGCACCGTTGTTTTAATATAATTTAAATAATTAAGCAAACTTAACTAAACAACATCTGAGATATTGGTTAAGAAAATCTAATGAATATGACTGTAAGAGTTTACGGATTGAATATGTGTTGCAGATCCTCTTTACGCATGGCTGTATGCCATAAACTCTCATCGAAGCTTTTGTTTTACTTGAAGAGTTTTTTCATTGCAGTTTTCTCCAGCCTTTTTTATTAGTTATTAGTTATTAGTGTGTTAGACTACTAATCTAATGGTTTCAGGTTCAATTCCCGCCGGGGCCAAGTAACATCTAAAAGATTTTTCCACTGATCTTGCGATCGTCTGACGAATATCCAAGAGTAACAATTGTCATGACAAGCTTCTCAAATTTGCCGTTCGGATTCGGCTTAAGATTGTAGGTCCCTTCCACTTCGGACAAGCGAATGGTTGGAGAAACTAGGTTTTAGGTCCTGTATGGGCCGTTAATGCCTAATATTTATTTATTTTCTTATTAATTTTGATAATGAACACTGAACTAATTGTTGTTAACTACTTGTTTATTCGGTATTTTAACTTTAATACTTATTAACACTCATTCTTTGAATTAATCAAAAAACTTCCCGGTGTAGGTTAATTAATGAGTTGACAATGGAAAAATATGAAGTTGTGTGCGCGGTTAAAAAAATTGTAAAACAACATTATTGGCAATATTTTTGTTTTTAAGGTTTTAAGTTTGCAAATTACAAACTGACCTTGTTTTCATGAATTTTTGTAGGCTTAAATATATTTTTGTAAAAAATGTGTTCTAAAACTAAAAAATGTCATTAGAAAATTTGACCTCAAGTGATAGGAAACCTATAAAAACCTATAGGAAACCTTGTTGCAATTTTGATTCCTTTAATTATTACAAAAATTATCTAGTTCCCTCCGAAAACCGGAGATTTTTTTCAAAATTCCTTAATTAAATATTTTTACAATTCGTCGCCTTTTCTACGCGCTTTCTTGACTACTTTTTATGCTAATATGCGGGGAAACTGTTTTGTTGCATACTTTTTTAGTGTATGTGAGGCAGAGAAAGCGAAGAGGTTTTCTCTTAATTGCTGTGGAAAAAAGAAAATATGTATATTAATGCGTTGATGAAAACGTTCTTAATCCGATGCGAATGTTGTTTCTTTTTAATAAAAAAATTTCAACTGAAACAGGAGGAAGTCCAAGAGGGATCTGTAGGTGGAACTCGCCTAACACTTTAGTTGACTCTCGTTAATGTATTATCACCCTGTCCAAAAATAGTACCAGTCTGCACCACAATTTCTCTATCCTAACTTCGAATTCCATGCACTTTTTGTAGTAGTTGATGTAATTTTTTTATTCATAGAATGTTGGTGAGCCTGGTGCCTGGCGCACACGCTACGTCAAAAAAAGTCGAATTTGCTAATTTTTTGGAAAAACCGAGTAGAGAATCTCAAACAAATAAAAAAAATTCCGCGAAAAGTTTCCACAGGCGAGTATACATTTAAAAACTCTGCAACCCGTTCCCACCAATTTACTCCAGAATGGCGGCAAATAGTTATTCCGGTTTCCCGTTCGTTGATGGAACTCAATACAGCGCCCCAGCTGCCGTAGCCGCAGCAACCGCCGGTGCTGCACCATTCCCGTATGCAGCAACGGCGGCATCATATCCGGCAGCACCCTATCAAACAGCAAATCCGCCGCCACCGCCATACCCGGGCTATGGCTACGGACGTCCATTGCCGGCATTTAATAATCCATACGACGCTGGCGGCGCCGTACAACAGTCAAAGATTCATTATTCCGCGCCGCCCACGCGAAACATACCACCGGTGGCTCGGCCTACTATCCACCATCCCCATCACCACAGAGAGCGCCAAAAGTTACAGCCACCTCGTCCAAAGCAGTTGCACTACTGTGAGGTGTGCAAGATCTCTTGTTCGTGTCCGCGTGCTTACACCGAACATATAGAATCCAAGAAGCACAAGAAGAGAGAGGCTGGCCTTAACGCTCCGGCCGGGAGTCAACCTGCAGCTGGGCAGAACAAGTACCATTGTGAGCTGTGTGATGTTATCTGCACGGATAAGGATGCATATGCAGCGCATGTGCGCGGCTCCAAGCACCAGAAGGTGGTAAAACTTCACACGAAGCTGGGCAAACCGATTCCACAAGATGAAGCCCTAAAATTAAGTAAAACTGAAACGAAAAAGGACGACGCCGGTGGTGCGGATGGTTCTGATGCTGCTGTCGGCGAGACACCGTCCGTGAAAGATGAAGACGATGGTCCAGAGGTGAAACCGGTTGGTGCCGAGTACATCGAGGAGATCAAGGAGGATGGAAAGGTGTCAATGTTCAACTGCAAGCTGTGTGACTGCAAGTTCAGCGACCCAAACGCCAAGGAGATGCATATGAAGGGGCGTCGTCATAGGTTGCAGTATAAGCGTAAGGTGGAGCCCGACTTGGTCGTCGACATCAAGCCAACAGCGCGCCAGAAGAGGCTCGCTATGCTCCAAAGTGATTTGTGGAACATGCGGAGAAATCCCGTAGAACTAGGTGGCTGGCCGCAACGTCGTCCGTACAACGACTTCGACATGGGGCCGGGTGGAATGCCACTGCGACCAATGCCTGGCAACATGCGTGGCGGCCCACCGTTCATGGGTTGGGGCGGATTTACTGGAATAGTGCCTAATGTCCGGCCCGAGGGCATTAACGACTTCTATACAATTGCTCGCCACTCGGAGATCTACCCAAAGGAAAAGAGTCTACATAATATCCATGAGATCGTCTCGAACACTGAGCGAGCTTTACGCCTGGTCTCTGACGTGCTGGCTGGATTTGGAGAATCCACTGACGGAGACGGAGACCCCAATGACGGTGAATCCAACAACGGCATGGCTAAAGTTTCATTCCAACAAGTCAGCGACAATGGCAAGGTGCGTGTGCTACAGGGCGTCATGCGTGTCGGCCCACTGGCCAAGGGCCTTCTGTTGCAGGGCGACAGCTGCGTGCAATTAGTTGTGCTGTGCTCAGAAAAACCGAGACTCGCACTGCTGGAACGCGTGGCATCCGAGCTGACTGTACAGCTGAAACTGCTATCCATTCCCAACAAGACGTATCTAGTATCAGTAAACAGTAACGATGGATCTGTCTCGGTGACGGATGGAACTATGACGGTGAAAATTTCCTTAACCACGCCGCTCTTTCGCGAAGAAGATGTCTGCCATGGTGCAGTCAAGCTGGAGCCTGACGAGGAGGTCAACGATTTCCCCCGCGAGGCGGCATTGCAGGCTCTCGCCGAGCTACGTCACTCAAAGTGGTTCCAGGCAAAGGCGGCCACCCTACCCTCTTGCGTGCTGGTCATTCGCGTTATGCGCGACATCTACCAGCGCTTCCCCGCCTGGCAGGCCCTCAGTCAATGGGCCATCGAGCTGCTGGTTGAGAAGATCATCTCCTCTGCCAGGTTCCCCCTGGGGCCTTCCGACAGTTTGCGCCGTATTATGGAGGCGATTTCGACGGGGCTGTTGCTAAACGGTCCGGGACTTTTGGATCCCTGCGAAAAAGAGCGTCGCGATGTCATTCAGAGTGTAACCCCACAACAGCGTGAGGACATCACGCACTGTGGCCAGATGTTTCTGCGGTTGATCGCCTTCAAGCAGATCTACAAGATCCTCGGCATGGAACAGATGTCTACATCAAAGTTAAAGTGGAAGTTCTGGCTGCTTAACCGCAAGAGAACATGTGACGACGACGATAACGAGGGCGAATCTGATGGTAAACTACTCAAGACGACAGCAGCCTGACGCTGAGTTGAGAACTAATAAAAGGAGTTTACGTCACGACTACCGGAACATTAGGAATTCAATTCATGTGTAATGTTTTAATTTGTATTATGTCTTTGAGGTGTTTTCTTCATTCTCAATAAAATCAAAGCAAAGAAAATAAATATATATCAAGAATTATAGAACGCATCCGGAGGTGTTTATTTGTTTTGATCCTGGATAGCGCTGGTGATGCGATACGCTTGAATTGCTCTTTTGTTAGAGTGAGTGGGAGTCCGCAGTCAAACTTGAAAAGCTTTTCAAGAGGCATCGCAGTCATGGCTTCAAATTGGCACAAGAGAGAAGCTTCTCCGAGAGCAGAACAAAACGCACTGACCAATGCATCCACGCCCATTAGTGGAAATATTTTTCGAGACGATAAATTGTGTTTTCATTGCATTAAATTCAAACAGTTACATCCACCTACTTCAGAGTTTTGTGTATAATCTTGATTTACCCAGCTTACATCTGACGCTGGCAGGGCTCTTGTTAATTTACAAGGTCAAGGGATCCGATGAAAGGATGCCGTGAACACGGAGATGAAGTTATATTCCACAAAGCATAGTTCCTTAAGGCACATCTGCGTTTGCCGTTTTTAGCTAAGTTTTCCGTACAAACACCGTTCTCATTTCCCCATAACGTTATTGTATGACCATACAAACCTATAATAAATTGCAATTCCCCACAACTTGAATTGCTATGCTCCATAAGAAGCTACCTTGCTTAATTCTGTATGTGAGAGCGAGCATCAGGTGCAGATTTCATAAATATGGATATAACAGCTTACAAGTTCACCCGTACAAGGTGATGACGATTCGAGATGATGGTCGATTATGCCTACAACACATTTATTAAGAAAAATATTTTGCATATAAGGGTAATAGGTTCCACCCCACTCAGACGCATCTAAAAGTTAGTTCATCACTATCATTAAATCCGCAGGGGGAATACATCCCCGAAATTAGATCTTTAAAAATGCAGGGATCTTGTCTTTCTCTACAAAATGAGAGATTTCTCATATGAAGATAAAATCATTGGGAATAGGAGATTCCTTCAGCGTTAATTTGTAGGTCCTTTGTATTCGTGCCAAAAATGTAGCTTCGGACATGAAAATGGTTGAAGAAGCAAGGTTTTAGTCCGTGTGGTGGACTAGTTGGAATGAAGTGGAGTGGGAGGGTTATGATATCTATGAAGGAGATTTGACTCTCGTTACCAGCTTTTTAAATTTGACATTCGTGCCAAAATTTACTTTCGCACGCATGGTTGAATAAGCTAGGCTTTATACCAGTATGGACCGTTTACGCCAGTCAAAGAAATCCTGCCAACGTTTCCCTGTGATGTGTTTTTATGTGTACGAATCGAAGATTTAACGTTGTTTCTATACATTTCGATATTTCACCACTTTTCCATTGTTATACTCTTTCACGTTCAATTATTAGTTTGATACCTTTAGATGTAATATACCTCACATGTATGTGGTACACGATACAAGGCGGCCAACTGTGTATGCTGCGGTACATCAAAAAGGTGTGGCAAATTGCAGTTTCCGTTAAGCAGAGTTGACTGTATAGGAAATACATCACTTTTGTTTTTGCAAAGTTTTGTAAATTGATGCGCCATCGTGAAAATTGCTGTCCGGAGCAGCGTTGCCGCATTTGGAAAAAGTGTCGTAGATCTTCTAACACAACCAATTCCTTCCTGGGAATAATGTCGATGACAGAGTTAGGAAAATAGCGAATGCTTTCTACACATGCAACCATATCTTCGGGAAAAAGTTGCGACCAAACCCTCAAAATAATTCTTTGGATGTATACGGCATACGTGCGTACAATACTCACATGCGGTAGCAATCTGATGGCAAGACACGAACATGGTAACCAATGGGCGCGTTCAATTTGCAAGGCCTAGTAATTGCCTTCCTCATTGGATCGAATAACTCACGTGACCATCGTTTGGCAAGTGACTCAGGTTAAACACGTAGGGAACTTGCAGTTGCCTCGCAAATTGAACGCGCCCAATCTCAAGGTGACAAATTTCAAGTCAATCGGAGTTTGGCGATTGGGATCTCCAGCGACTTGGGCCCATGAAATTATTAGTTTAGGGAAGTTGCCAAACTGGTTTGATTCCCGATTCGCTTGGTGTTTCATTGCCTTTCTCGTAGATTAACTGGCTAGAAAAAATTGGAGAGACGGGAGAGTATGATTATTTCGGCGGTGAGGAGGTTGTTCCCCACCCCTAAGCGGTTCTTATAAAAAAAATTACAACGGCAATGATTACAATAAAAACTCTAACTTCGCATTATGTATATCCAAACTTACACCTTCTCCAAATCCAACAGTGAGCCCAAGAAGGTGGTTGGACATTACTGTTTATGGGATCTACTTGCGATGAGAATTGGGATTTTCAAAGCTTAGGTTAGGTTAGGTTGTAGTGGCTGTCGGCCGAGACCGACACACTTAGGCCAGTGACAGGCCCATTGTGATGCCACACGGATGTATCATCCTCCTACTCGTTGAACCATTTGGAGCTTCTGATGAAGCTTGACAGACTTTTTATGTCGGTGTTAATGAGATCGTTAAGATCATTGTAAAAGAAGGATCCTAAATGGAGTTTACGTCTTTGAGAAAGAGCAGGGCACGTGCAGAGAAGGTGGAGAACTGTCTCCTCCTCCTCCTCGTCCATACAGCTTCTGCAGAAGTCATTTGCATGGACGCCAAGCCTTGTTGCATGTCTGCCTATGAGACAGTGTCCGGTGATCACACCAATTATAGCACCAATGTGAAGTCTGTTTAGAGAAATCAAACACTTAGAGCGTTTCAGATCCAGCTTTGGCCAAATCTGCTTTGTCGCTAGACAAGTGTTGCCACTTGTCCACCTAAGGTTACAGTTCTCAATGGTCTGTCTCATAAACATGAGTTTGCATGTAGCGATTGGGATGCCTAGTGAACCTTTATCAGGTAAAAGGGGCAGTGTGGTTCCTTTTCTGGCGAGTTCATCCGCCCTACAGTTCCCTGGAATATCTGTATGTCCTGGCACCCAGCATAGGTGGATGTTAAAATGCTTCGCCATCTCCACTAGAGATGACCGATTTTCAAAGCTTATAATTCTTAATCTTTACTAAGAACGCCACCAATTTTGCTTGTTTTATGCCTTTAG
This sequence comes from Portevinia maculata, assembly GCA_949715645.1. Lineage (NCBI taxonomy): Eukaryota > Metazoa > Arthropoda > Insecta > Diptera > Syrphidae > Portevinia > Portevinia maculata. Next base: position 102,219,354 of record OX454525.1, read on the forward strand.
CGGAAAAAAAATTATTTTTTTTTAGAAAATGCCTTCCACCTAATTAATTTTTTTTGCAGCGTCGAAGTTATCGTACTCTTGCCATAAAATCTTTCTAAAATAAATTTAAATAAAAAATAAAAATGAACCTTAAAAAGTTTTGTACATACAAGGAAGATTGGTTTTTCTCCACTTGGAGGGATCCGACATGTATATGAAGATGTTAATGGCGTAAGTGAACATGCATTCGTTTTGTGCTTGACAGACAAGAAATTAAAAAAACCTCAAGCAACAACAAAATTAAAGAATACGGCCGATAAGTGTATTTGACTTTGCGGTAATTATATCAAACCAAAAAACGCACCAAATCAGGAGCGATATGCCTAAGTTAGCAGTAGCGCAGACGAGGATAGAACTAAGTATGTATTGATGGATTGTCCAAAAAAATTACGGCTATTTCTTATACAAAAATGTTTTTTATTCATTGAAAGTATAAAAACATTCTCAATGCGGAACGCATTTTAATTTCACTAGGTTACATTCAGCTTTTCAGCTATCACTATGTGTATAGTTTTCAGTCTGCAGTCGCACCAGGGTACCTTTCGAGAAGCATAGCCACACCCTGCCCACCGGCCGCACACGCTGCCACAACCCCAAGCTGTCCGTCCTCCCTAACCAGTCTGTTAGCCTAGAAATCCGACAGTATTAGGATTACATGTTAACTTAAGCGGGAACAGTTATCACTTACGGTATGCATGCAGAGACGTACGCCAGTTGCGGCGAAAGGATGACCAATTGATAAAGAACCACCCCAGTTGTTCCATTTGCTTAGATCAGGGGCGCCATATTTCTCACTCAATCCCATGTAGTTCTTGCAGAACCAATCCGAGTCTAACGCCTTCAAGTTGGCAATAATTTGGCCAGCGAAAGCCTCGTGAATTTCCCATGAGTCAATATCCTTTATGGTGAGTCCGGTCTTGTTGAGAAGCCGAGGAACGGCATATGCTGGTCCCAGAAGAAGTTGGTCAACGGGATCTTGTGAGACAAACAAGAAGTCTCTTAAGTATGCCTTTGGCTTGAGTCCCAATTGCTTTGCCTTCTCTTCAGTCATCAGCAAGCAAGCAGAGGATCCGTCTGTCTAAAAGAAACAAGACCATGAGTATTCCGCTGAGGATTTGATTAAAATTTTCTACTCACCAAGTATGATGCATTTGCAGCTGTAATCGTTCCATGTGGTTTAATAAATGCAGGTTTCAGTTTACCCAAAGATTCTGCGGACGAGACACGAATGCCATTATCCTTGTCGACGGTCTTGTCCACACCGGATACTAAATTAGAAGTTATAGAATTATTAAATAGCTGAGGAAGCTTATGGTACTAAAAGGAGGCTAGGATATCATAAGGAGAAATAAAAAATATATTATTGTCACCATAACCAGGAAAGTAACTGGAGCCAATGTCAGAGAAACCATATCTTTTTGAACAGAGTTTGTTCCTTATAGAGGGTTTATGGACCTTTATTTACGTGGCTTAATATAATAAACGTCACGGAGCATTCATGTCTAGGATTCTGCTTGTATTTATTTGTCTTGCAAAACAAAGAAAGGATCAGAAAATGAAACAGCGGAAAGCATTTATAAAGTTTATATTGCGCATCCGGTAACAGTTCAGCTTGTTAGAAACCATAAGAAGCCAAATAAAATGCTGTTCATACGGCTATGCTTCGCCTTTTGCCCTTCGATGCTCTAGCGAAGAGGATATTCGACTCCCAGCCACCAGGTCCGAGGCGACAAGGAAGACCGAACCTACGTTTTAAAGACCAAGCCAGCGAGGATGCCAGAGCGTGCTTCTTCCTCGAAGCACGATTCAAAATTGGTATTGTAATCATTCAGGTGGAGCTTCAAGGACGAAAACTTTCTTGCTAAACTGCTTTTTGGCTTTTTATAACGCCTTATTGCATGATTATTCACAGACAAACCCTTAGGAGTGATGATCAAAAAAACCAGTTTTCAAAATCGTACTCAGAATTTCTTACCAAAATAAAGGCTTATGGTTTTTCGCACAAATTAATTCTTCTGGTTTATTGTTCTGGTTACGATTTTGAAAACTTTCTTTTGATCAAAACTCTTGCGATGTTGTCTGTAAAGAATCATGCTTTACAGCGTTATAAATTTCAAAGGAAACACTGATACAAACTTATTCCTTACCCACTACAAGCTAACAAACCGACCCGAGCAAAAATCGAAATATGTAAATACCAAACCGTTCCATTGTTCGGTTTGGTAAATCACTTATCCTAATCGCTTCCTAACGAAGGTAGTCTTTCACCTGTTTTGAAGTCGCGACGGTGTTGGCTGGGGTCTGTCCGTGTTGATAAGCGAGTAGTGGTGTTGGAAGTTATGCCAAACCAAAACTGTCTGGTTTTAAACTACTGATTGATTTCTAGGATCATGTCTAGCTTGGTTGGTTGGAACCGGCCATCGATGAGGATGCACTTAGACTAGAGGTAGGTCCATTGTGCTGCCGATGTGTAAGGTGGGTGGGTCACCCTCTTACTCAGGGAACCATTTTTTTAACTGTTTTTTTTTTAATGTCGGCCAGAGTAGCCTTGCGGTGTTGCACTGGTCGAGTTGGTGCCAACGACGGTTGGCTTCGCTCACCGCATTGGTGTCTATGAGGTGTTTAACATAAGACGTTGGCGCCTCAATGTCAGTGACGCTTATGCTATTTAAACCAACTGGTATGTCACAGTGACCCGGCACCCAGCAAAGGGTGAGGCTATACTGACCGGCTATCTCTTTAAGAAATGCGCGGCAGTCTTTCACTGCCTTGGATCTCGTAGTGCTGGATGCAAGGGATTTTATGGCCGCCTGACTGTCGATGTATATTACAATATCTGATTTCGATATCGCATTAACCGACAGCCAGTCAGCGGTTCGACGAACGGCGGTGACTTTGGCCTGTAAAACTCTGCAGTGTTCTGGGGTTAAAGGAGAGGTGAATGTTCAGATCTTCAGAGAAGACTCCGGCACCGACTCCGTCCTCCGTTTTGGACCCATCCGTAAAAATTGAAAGCGATTCGGGGTGTAGGACGTGACGTTGTGTCCACTCCAAAGTAGCTTGCAATCAAGCTTCAGGCCTAAATAGCTAGCGCTATTTGAGAGTGCAAGAGGGAGAGGAGTGCCTCTTAGCTTTGGGGGAGTGAACTCGGGAAGTTTATGTCTTCGTGTGAACAGGACCAGCTCAGTCTTTGTTGGATTAACGGGCAGGTCGTATCTTCAGTCCAACTTGTTAATATGTTGATAGCAGTTTGCATGACATCGACCAGCGTCTGCGGGTATTTACCTGTGACAAGTATAGCGACATCGTCCGCATAGGCGATAACTTTGCATCCAGTGTATTCAATTTTCAGAAGGGCTTCGTTGAGTACTAGGTTCCACAGTAGCGGAGACAATACTCCTCCTTGGGAAGTGCAACTGTGTGCAAGTCGTTTGACAGTGCTACTTCATTGTGTCATGTTGGTTAAGTTGCAAATTTGTGAACTGGAACGCGGTGTGCAAGAATGGCAGCTGTATCGACTACACTGCACTTAGTCTGCTGAATCTTCACATTGTACACTGAGTACTCGTTGTATTATAATCTTAATTCTTTTATTGACTGCAGAAATGATGTTTTTGTTTTTGTTTTAATAGCTGAATTATTTAACAAGCCAGTTGCGCTCGCCATTGAAATGTCTGAATCATTTGTTGAATCCATATATTTAAATGTGAATATTAGTACATATATGTACCTATATGTACATATATTTAGACAAATGAATGCATTCTTGCAGACCTCTTTTATTGAGGACAAATGCTTAAAAAAGCGGTCGAAAACTTTGTCTCTTGGATGACATTCATCAGATCCTGCTGTGGTGGGCATATTAGATTAGATTATTCATTTTTATTCAACTTTCACTTAATGCTATTTACAGTTTATATAAAAAATTTCAAAAATAATAATAAGTGTAAGAGAATAAATCAGTGTCATTCAGTAACTTATATCGTTAGAGTTGAATGACCGCCAAAAATTTCGGCTCAAACTAGAAGAATAACTGACGTGGGGTACTTTCAGTTGTTCTTTTTTTTTTTTTTTTTTTTTTTTTTAAATTAACAAAAATTAAAGAAACAAAAAATACAAAAAACATAAGCGATGTTAATAGAAGAAAGATACTTAAGTTCTTACTTTATAGACTAATTCTACGTCAGTCAAGTTTAGAGTGAAAAGCCAGTTTGTGATTTTTTTCAAGAAAGAATGAAAGTAGTAAGTTCTTCTAATTGAAATGGGCAGATTATTGAATACAATTGCGGATGTCATTAAATAAAAATTCATGAAATGTGTTTTGTGTGGAACTAGAGTATCAACAAGTGCCAGATTATTAACCCGTAAGTTGTATATTGAAGAGTTTCTAGATGGAATATTACCACTTTGTTTATAGAATTCTTTTAAAACTTTAAAAATATAGAGATGACGTAATGGTAGTAATCTTAACTCACAAAAAAGAGGCCAGCTTCCAGTTCGTCGACTTTTTCCACAAACGATACGAATTATATGCTTTTGGGCAATCAAGATTGGTCTAAGAGTGTTCATATAAGCACCTCCCCAACAAACTATCCCATATTGCAATTTAGACTGAGTAAGTCCGTAGTAGATCATTGTTAAAACTTTTTTTGAACAGAATGGCTTTAACAGATACATCTTTCGAGTTATCAGATTCATGTAGGTTTTGAGTGATTGAACATGAACTTTCCAATTAAGGTTGCAGTCGATGATAACTCCTAAGTACTTAAAGTAATCAACAAGCTCAATTTGAAAACAATTACGTGAGCACTGATTTTGTTCTAGGAAGTTATTTCTACCACATACATGCAAAGGTAAAGCAAACTTTTGACAGTCATACGAGTGAAAAAATGCTTCAATCTTCCTAGGAAAATCCCCCGATAGCTTAAAACACATGATTTTAGTTTTATCACTAATAATCAATCTGTGGTACGCAAACCAAGCTCTAAGCAATTCTAAGTCATTACTTATGTTAGCAAAACATTCGAAATATGAAGATTGGATATAAGTGAAAGCTATATCATCTGCAAAGGCTCTACGATTTCCAGAAAAATTCTGGTGGAACAGAGAGTTAATGTAAATTAAGAATAGAGTCGGACCCAAAACAGAACCCTGAGGAACACCATTTTTCAACCTTAATACATTACTAAAAATCCCATTTACATACACACTTTGTTCCCTTCCGATCAAATACGATTTAAGCCATTCATAAATTATTCCCCTAAAACCAGCATTGTATAGCTTGCTTAAAAGAATTTCATGATCGACCAAGTCAAATGCCTTAGTCATATCAATAAACAATGCCATCGTAGATTGATCATCATTAATCCCCTTGTATAGATCACAACATACTTTAAGAATTGCATCTTCAGTAGATCTACCTGATCTAAAACCAAATTGATCATCAGAAAAAAAGTTATTTTTTTCAAGAAATGATAGCATTCTAGTTTTAACTAGTTTTTCAAATATTTTTGAAAACGTAGAAAGCAACGAAATAGGCCTATAATCAGCTACGTTTTTACGGTTACCTTTTTTAAAAAGTGGAATAACTTCAGCTCTTTTCAAAGAAATGGGAAACTTTCCCATACTAACACTTAAGTTAAAAATATAACATAAAATATCCACGATTTCCCAAGATATTTTTTTTAACAAAAGAGCAGATACACCATCACTGGTACAAGAATTTTTACTTTGCAAACTTTGAATTAATTTACAAATTTCTCCCGGCGAGAATTCTTCAAAACGAAAACTATTCCTTTGAGTTGTTTCTTTTTTTAAAATATTTTCAATGGTGCAGTTACAACTATTGTGAAGCGGCACGGGGGGTTTTACAGCTTCGGTAACACTAACAAAATAATTGTTAAAACTATTTGCTATTAATTGCGGGTCAGAAGTAATATCATTATTGGTAAAGATATTAGAAATATTATTCGATTTAATTTGCTTCCCTAAAATACAATTTACTACTTTCCATTCATTTTTAGTGTTGCCCCTGAAACGTATCAAGCGGTTGGTGTAATATGAATTGCGTGACTCAGCAATTAGATTTTTAACACGTTTGCAAAGCTTAGAATAATATTTGGCCATATTTAAGTTTTGTGGATGCTTTTTACACTTCACAGCAAAACTATTTTTCAGTTTTATTTGCTTTAACAATCTTGGTGTCATCCAAGGTTTCAAAAATTTCGTTCTGCTTGTGTTATTCAAGTGAGTCTTTGAATTTTCAATATGCTTATGGAAAATTGAAATAAATTGATCATAAGCTTCAGAAGGATCGCTTATAGAAAACACAGATTCCCAAAATTCAAACCTTAGTTTTCCACGCAGTAAGTTGAAATCTAAAACAAAATTTGCCCTTTCCATCTGGCTCCGTGGTGAATTATCAAGGTCACACACATTCAAAGCACATAAATGATGATCAGTTATTTTATGATTATGCACTTCACCTGTAAACATTGATTTATTATTCTTATTGAAACGTACAAAAATATGATCTATGCAACTTGAACTTGAGCTTGTTACACGAGTTGGAGCATTTATTAAACTCTCTAACCCAAATGAAGACATCAAAAGCATATAATTATTAGAGTCAGTATCATTTTCTTTCAATAGATCAATATTTATGTCACCCAAAACTATTAAATTTTTATCTTTAATAGTATTTAAAACATCATAAAACTCCTCAATAAAACTGTTTTTGCTTAAAAATTGCAAGCGATAAATGCAAAGCATTGCATACCAATAATTTTTGTATAAAAAGTTTACTCGGATGATATCGGCACTAACAAATTCAATTTCCGAGTGATCACACACAACATCATTTTTTATGTATACTGCAACACCACCAGCAGAATAAGATTCATTACATTTAGAGTACGATGTATACCCATCAATATTATAAAAATCTATTTCATTTTTAAAAACCCAAATTTCACTCAACACTATAACCAACGGTAGACTTTCAAGAGACTGAATATGCGCTAAAAAATTGATAAAATTTTTTCTTAGGCTACGAATATTTTCATGAATGCAAAAGGATTTTTTGAAACCAGTAACATTAATTTCCCTATCAGCATAATTATTATTGTGGTAGGATGGATTGTTTACATGGAGATTAAAACTGTTGGAAATCATTCTAATTTTATGAGGTCAGAAGACCTAGTTAATTTAATAAAACTATCCCCCTCTTTTTTACGCATGTAAACAATCCCATTCCTTGTCCACAGAAATTTGTAATTTTTAGAAAACTTAATTGCTGCTGCCGCTTTAAGAAGTTGCCGAGTGTTGTACGTCAGACTTTCATTTATATACATATTTTCTTCTGCTGCTTGGGTGCTGATAACTGATGTCTTCAATTTCCGTTTCTTCGCATAACTTGCTTTCATGATCTTCTCTTTTAGATTCCGCGAGACAAATTTTACGTGTAGAATGTTTTTTGTGATGTTAGCCGCTGCCGCTGTTGATGCTTTGGAGGAAGAATTATCATCTTGAGCTTTACCTAGCTTAACTGTTTTGACGTAGCAATGATCAATGTCCGATTCAGTTACGTCCACATTCAGACAATCGCGAATGATTTTGAGGGTAAGGTCAGCAGCTGATAGTTTAGTGTTGTTGCAAGGAACGTTTACGATCTCAATACAATTAGCAAGTAGTTGTTGTTCAAGGTTGTTCACCCTATGCTCCAGTGATTGAATTTTTTCCTCGCACTCTTTTTTTTTTTTTTTTTTTATGTCCGATATGGTTTTAAAAAACTAATTCGAGAATGTATTCTCACGTTTGAACAAAAAAAAAATGTCTTTTGAATGAAATTTCATGTGTTTTGAAAAAGATTGGCAGGCTTCCTAGTTTCGTATCAGTTCTTTACTAAGGAGGAAATGGGTAAACTTCGTCACGAAATTCGATGAAATCAATCAAAGCTGGATGCAAAAATTTGACAACATGACCAAAACCCTAGCCAGCATAACTGATCGTGTGGATAAAATCGAAGCTACGGACATTTCATGCACTCATAATGTAGAGCTTGATTCTCTTCGTCAGCAAGTGACTGCTCTGGAAAAGAAGGAAATCGCTGGAGATGCTGTGCTCTTTGGTATACCTGAGCTCCCTGAAGAGAACCTAAAACACACCTTCAACCGACTATGTCACACTATCGATTGCAGGCCGCCTCAGTTAAGGGACATTTTTCGATTAAAAAAGCGCAACAACAACACCAACATTGATCACGATCCGCCGACGTCTATCATCATTAAATTCTGCAGCATCCGCGATCGTAACGACGTCCTCAGATCTGCAGCGACTTACCGCAAACTGCACAAAAAAGAACTAAGTCTAAGTGATGTAGGTATAGACCTAGACGGTAGCTGTTTTTTGAATGAAAGCCTAACTAAACAATCACGGCTTCTTCTTCAATACGCAATCAGCCTAAAGCGAAAGAAAAAGCTCTTCTCTGTGTACACAAAGTTCGGATCAATCTATGTAAAAAAAACTGCGACTGGCAAAAGCTTTCTCATTGAGAGCTCCAACGACGTACTCGTACTTGCTGCTGCTGAGACTGTGAAATGAAGACATCATGCAACCGTAGCTAATTTTTATTTTTAACGTACCTAGTTATATTTTTCATAAAAAAAATATAAATTCTTAATCTGTAATTCATCTTATATTTCTTCCTTCTAGTTTTACATATAATGTTCTTTATCTACTCTTTTTCTCTTAAATTCTCTCATAATGTTATGTTTTCTCTCTCTAATTTCTTTCACCGGAATGCATTTTTTTGTTTGTGGGTGTATTCGCTGTTTTGACAACCATGGGTAGTTTTCCAATAAATAATTATTGTGGTGTGAATAAATATCGTGAGGGATTTAAAGTTTGTCACCTTAATGCACGTAGTCTAAATTTAAAGAAAATTGATTACTTGAAGTTTTTGTTCGCCAACTCGTCTGTTGATGTAATTTGTGTGTGTGAAACCTGGTTTAAGCCTGAAATCGGTGATAGTCTTTACAACATTCCAAATTTTACCTTGCACAGAAATGATAGAGTAACTAATACAATAGGAGGTGGGGTGGCGATCTATTGCAAATCAACACTTAGAAGCGAAGTAATTTGCAAATCTGATCAACTTGGGATTGAATATATAACTATAGAAGTACATGATGCTTGCTCTAAATGCATAGTGTCGTGTGCATACATTCTCAAGCGTAGGTGGTCTCCGGAGACATTTTTTTCTGCTCTATCTGAACTTTCAGCTTTAAATGAGCATGTAATTGTATTTGGAGACTTCAATGTTGATTTACTGAGAAAAGATTCTTGTGCTTTCCAAATCAGCGACTTAATTTCGTCTCTGGGGCTCCATACTGTCAATGTTTGTAACCCAACTCGCTTTGCAGAGAATCGCCAACCGAGCCTTCTTGATCTAACAGTTGTGTCTGATCTTTCCTGTGTGCTACTCTTCGATCAGCTTTCCTTGGATCTCATTTCTGATCACGATCTGCTCTTTTGTACGCTTGACATTCACTTTTCTCAACCAGCCACTCCCTCGACCTTCTCATTCAAGGATTTTAACTCTATTAACGTCAACATTCTCGAAGCTGCTGCGACCTCAGTCATCTGGGATCGCTGCAGACTTATAGCTGATCCTAATGGAAAGCTGAATTATTTTATGTTACTTGTAACCTATTTGTATGATCAATGCGTTCCCACTAAAACAGTTCGAATCCGCAATAAAATGGTTCCTTGGTTTACGTCGGATGTTCTTCAATCTATTAAAATTAGAAATAGACTTTATAGCAAGTGGAAACATAAGCCTTCCAGCGCTACCTGGAGTTCCTACAAAATGGCCCGAAACAACGCAAATCATATGATTCGTACTGCAAAACGAAACTTTTATGCGTCTAAGCTGGATATAAAATTGCCCACAAAAAAACTTTGGAGCAATCTTAGGCAAATTGGAGTGTCTGGCGACAAGTCTGGTATGAAATGCGAACTTGATCCTGATCTACTCAACGACTTTTTTCTGGGTAGTGATGCTGGTAATACTTCTTTTGACTTTTCAGAAAATGTTGAATCATTGTCACCAAGCTTACTTGACTTCGAAGTGGTTACGGAGGTTGATGTCATTGAGTCCGTAAGGTCAATACACTCAAATTCTAAGGGCGAGGATGGGATACCAATAAGGTTCATTAAGCTAATCTTGCCTCATATAATTAGTCACCTGACTCATATTTTAAACTGCTGTATTATGACTTCAACTTGTCCCGATTCCTGGAAAATTGCCAATGTAATACCGATCGCCAAACATGCCAAAGCTATTTCTGTTGGCGATTACAGACCCATTAGTATATTACCGTGTTTGTCTAAGGTATTTGAGAAAATCATGTCGAAGCAAATCCTGAACCATGTGTCTCTAAACCAACTGTTGAATCCCTTTCAATCTGGATTCAGAGCTAATCACAGCTGCTCCTCTGCCATGGTGAACATTCTTGATGACATAAGAATACTTTTTGATAAGGACTATGTCACCCTTCTCTGTCTGCTTGACTTCTCAAAGGCCTTCGATAGAGTGAATCATGAGATTCTTTGCTGGAAACTTAAAAATTTCTTTGGTTTCAGTGATAGGGCAGTTAAACTTCTGAGAAACCGTTGGCAAAAGGTTGTGATTGGACCGAAATTCTCATCACTGAAACCCCTTAGACAAGGTGTACCGCAGGGGTTGATTTTGGGACCAATTCTGTTTTGCCTTTTTATAAACGACCTACCAAATTTGCCTCAGTTCGTCTTTATGCTGACGATGTGCAACTTTTCCTTGGACTACCATTGAGCATGTTGAATGTTCTAGCTTCTAAAATGAATCAGGATTTGGCTGAAATTCATCGCTGGTCCCTAAATCCCTTAAAATCTCAGGTGCTTCCAATCTCAAATAAGGTAGTTGCCGATAATATTATACCGGATGTACTGTTATCAGGAGAGAGACTAATGCTTGTGGACTCAGCGACATGCCTTGGTTTTGTACTAAATCGTAAGTTATCAGGTTACAATCACACCAACGTTGTTATTGGTCGCGTATATGGAAGTCTCCGCAAGCTTTGGCTAACAGCTAACTTTACCCCAATTGAAACCCGTCAACGGCTCGTTAAAACTCTTATTGTTCTTATCATAACGTATGCTGAAGTTGTATTTAGCAAACATGATTCCTTATCCCAGCGAAAATTACAAGTGGCGTTTAATGATTCAGTGCGGTACATTCATGGCTTAAAAAGGTATGATCACATCTCAAGATTTTCTAGAAATCTGTTGGGGTGCAGCTTAACTCAGTACATCAATGCGCGAAATTGTATTTTCTTATTGAAAATAATTAGAAATAAATCCCCTTCGTATCTCTTTAATAAATTAGAATTCGGTCGCTCTACTAGAACGTTGAACATAACTTTGCCACACTTTAAATACTTAAACTCCTCTCACCTATTTTTTGTTCACACCATCAGATTATGGAACTCACCGCCCCAAAGCTAACTAATCTGTAATCTGTCTTACTCTTTTCTATTTCCTCTTATTTCTCTATTCTTTCTTTCTCTTTTTTTTTCTTTTTTTTTATATTTTTTTTTTCTTTTTTCCCTTTATTTAAAATTCGAAACCTTTCTTAATTTTAGTCTACTTATTATTATTATTGTTAATTACAAATTCCAAATGTTATCATACTAAGTACTATAAAAGAATGAATCTTAATGTACACCCTTTTTATATATACACAATAAATTACAATTACAATTTCAATCAAATGCTGGTGTTATTGCATTTGTATGATCCCAGCCTGCCTCTTTTTCACGAACTCGATTAAATTTGCGCAATTTATTTTATCTCTACCGCCTGTATTGTGTTTGTTTTTGGATTGAAGACCAAAATCTCAATTTTTTTTAATTTTTAATATTGAAATATGCAAAAATAACAAAATTCACTGCTTAGCCGCTTCCTTTATTTTTTTAAACAGACAGGTTGTTCATACCATAGCTCAAATGCATTTTATATGCTGCTGAATACATTTAGCTGACGATTTGTTCATCCGTTTGTATGTGAACAACTCGTCGCCCAAAAGTACTTAAGCAAAAGAGTTTCTTTTCCGTGATTCCTATAAGACCGAACGTCCTAAATAAGTTCTGAGAGACTGTTTTTCTCTTAACTTGGTTGTGAATTGGTGTTTTCACACGCGGTAAAGTTAATTAAAAACATAAAAATGTTCAGGTCTTGGACTCAGAATCGGGAATGGGAGAGGGGCCCTTCACATATACCCCCTTCATAAACATCATTACCAGCCAGGAAAATCAACCACCCTCGCTCTTCAGAGCCTCACCACCATGATCAGAAAATCCATAACTGACAAGGAGATAGGGGTTGGTCGTTTTCTCGATATTGAGGGTGCATTCGACAGCCCGGATCACGCCCGGATATATCGAAGCGAATGCGATCCGAGGATAATACCCCGCCTCAATCCGAAGCGAAGCGAGGTCGCACTGGCAAGACAACCGTCGACAAAGTCTCGTATAGCAATATAACGAGCTATGTAAGACTGGGTGTTGTACCGGTGGACATCGATCGTAATCCTCTCTCCAACGAACAAATGGGTTCGATACAGGAGAGGATTATGGATATCACGATCGAACAGCGTGACGAGGAGGTCAAACCAGCCTTCCGTGGTACTACGTTCAAAGCCGGATGGTTCATGATCGTATGTGCGGACGCCACCACTGCAGAGTGGATGAAGGCAACCTTTGCCAAGCTAAAAGAGAAATGCGGGTTAGAGGTGATGCTTGTGGGAGACGAAAATTTTCCAAAACCACATGTCATCAGAGGGTTCTTCCCGCAGAGTACCGGCGTAGCTAGCCCTATTAGATGGCCAAAACAAAGAACTGAACACGAGAACGTGGAGGGTTCTGCAAAGATCGGATGAGCGAGACATCGCACATATGGTCTTTGCCATAAACGACAGCACCATGAGGAGACTCGTGGAGCTAAAGGGTATGGTCTCTTTCCGATTCGGACAGACCAAACTTATCCTAAAAAGTGCTGACAAGACGGCCACACAGGGCCATAAAGATCAAAAACAGCACGTTTTGGATAAGAAGGATGTCACAGCTTACGGCAGCACCGCAACTGACCCAAGTGGGGCCAGCACCAGCGCTGCCGCTAAGGCTGCAGCTTCAAGCACGGCAACAACTGTGCCAGAAAAAGAAGCTACAAGCGCGAAGTCAAGCGCAGCCAGAGAAAGCCAAACACGATTCAGGCCTAAGTTAGGTATGGATCGTAAGAAACCACTGGCACAAGAAGGACATAAAAACAAAAGTCCTGGAGGCAGACAAAGTGGTCCTCCTCAACAGGGTATCGTACGTAGGAGAGGTGATAACAAGCCCAATAGAGTACGAAACCCTGAATACAGACGCAAATGACCACCCGTCTCAGCGTTTTGCAGGCCAACCTGCACAGGGCTATGGGTGCATCGGACACCTTTAGCCAGCGATGTGCCGAAGGGAACAATGCTATTGGACTAATCCAGGAACCTTAACCAACGACCATACCACGTCGAGTTAATCGGTTCTCGTCAGATCACCGTAATTAAACGACGTTGGGCGCGGTTAGTACGTAGATGGGGGACCGTTTGAGAACAACCGCGTGTCGTTGGCCAGTCCCATCTACAGAGTTGAGGTAGATAATACATACGTGGTATCACAATCGACCTAAATTGGTCTAAGTGTGTCGGCTTCTGCCGACAGCCACATAAACCTAACCTAACCTAACCTAATCCAGGAACCTTGGGCAACCAATGGTAAGATATCCGGATTAAATTGTAAACACAGAGAGCTAATTTTCGCCAAAGGTCCTTTCAGACCAAGGGCGGCTATCTCTATTAAGAAAGATATAAAATTTTCTCTCATTCCAGGTTTCACAACTAGGGACCTGGTGGCGGTTCTAATAGAGCGCCACAAAGGCCGAGAGCTGCATACATTTGTATGCGCATCGGCGTACTTTCCTGGAGACACGGATGCAGTGCCTCCCTTACCAGTACAGGAACTTGTCCGGTACTGTGAGTACCAAAAAGTACACTTCATAATCGGCTGCGATGCAAACGCACATAACACGATTTGGGGCAGCCGAGATACAAACAATAGAGGTGTTGCGCCACGGCAACTTGCGAATAAGAAAAAAAGAATAACCGACAAATGATGCGCCACGGAAACTTGTTTTCAATGGCGAGAACCTTGGACCCCAAAATAAATGAACATAACACAATTTATATATTTTGGTTTACAATTTTAATTTTGATATACTTCTTTTCTTTGAGCTATTAATAGATACTACGATCGTTCGCGGTGAATTCTGCTTGTATACTGCCCAGTCCGAGAATTATCCCCAGTCCAGCAAGTCCCAAATGTGCGCCGCCTTCAGTATTTTGAACCATGTTAACGCCTTCCATATCTCGTTCACGATGTACGCCCCACCACCAAGAATACAGATGACGGCCATAATCGTGTAAACGTTTCCCATACTGCAATTCTGGGTTTGCTACAACGCCGTTCCCTTTTATGTCCCATTGTTTCAAGTGGCGATGATTCAATTCGTAATTGCTCACTTCTTTGTGTGGCAACAGAAGTGTGCCAGATCGCCACATAACATTCAAGTTCGAATCGCTGCAACATAATATCTTATTATGACAGCTGCAGTGGCAGTGGGTCACCCGAACATAATATTTTAATGTTTATTATGTCAACCGGCAGTGGGTCAGGCCGATCCAGAATATGAGTCTTCCGCTGGCACTGACAATGTGGTCGAATTACATGTTGTACAATGTTGGTTAATGGGCACGACGCTGTTGATATGTGGTTAATGGGTCGCTGCTGGAACTGATGGCCTGGATGATCGTATGTCGATGATTGTTTCCCCCTACATTGTAGGCTCATGTTGCTGGTCGCAACATCCTCCCCCGCCCGGCGGCACGAAGGTGAAGATCATGAAAAGATAAAAGAAAAGGCAAGTGCGTTGGATTGTGTTGGAACATATTTTGTAAACTTATGTATGTGTGTATGTTTATAACTAACCTAAGAACTCTAAATAGTATAGGAATATTGTACTGCTTTACGTTTCGATTGGTAGCTTACATACCTTGGCGATTGGTCGGACATAGGTCCCCTTGGCCGTTTTCACTGTGACTACGCGTGTTAATCCGTCCGCTCCAGGTGTTGTGCTGACGATTCGTCCCAAGGGCCATAGGGTTGGAGGTGTTTGATCATCTTTCATCAATACCAACTCACCGATGTCAAGATTTGTTGAGGGAGTCAGCCACTTAGGTCGTTGCTGTAATCGCGCTAGATATTCTGTTTTCCATATTTTCCAGAAATCTTGCATTATCCTCTGCATTAACTGCCACCGCGTCAATGAGTTTTCCTTAAACTCAGTAACGTCCTTCTCTGGCATGGTGTTAAGCGGCGATCCAATAAGGAAATGTCCGGGGGTTAAAACGCGAAAGTCCTCACAGTCCTCTGATAATGGACATAACGGTCGTGAATTGAGACACGCTTCAATTTGTGCTAAAGTGGTGCATAGTTCTTCAAATGTTAATGTGTAGTTTCTCATGATCCGATGCAAGTGAAACTTTATTGATTTTACACCAGCTTCCCACAATCCCCCGAAGTGTGGTGCTGCCGGTGGGTTAAAATGCCAGGTGGTGCCATTCGCAATTAATTGATCTTTAATTTCGGTATTCCATTGCTTGGTCAATTGCTTTAATTCAGCGGTCATCATGTTCTTAGCTCCTACGAAGTTGGTTCCGCAGTCGCTGTACATATTTGCACAAATTCCTCTTCGTGCTGCAAATCGTTTGAAAGCTGCCAGGAATGCGGCTGCGCTATAGTCACTCACCAGCTCAATGTGAATGGCCTTTGTGCACAAACAGATGAAGATTGATATGTATGATTTCAGTAATTTGTTACATCGTCCCTTCCATGCTTTGACCTGGATCGGCCCCGCGAAGTCCACACCGGTGTTGTAAAATGGCCGGGCCACTTGCACGCGTGCACTGGGTAACTGGCCCATCTGTTGCTGCTCAATAGTTGGTTTGTTTCTGAAGCACGTAATACAATGGTGAATGCATTTCTTTGCTCCACTCTTCATTCTCAGAATCCAAAATCTCGTTCGAAGATAGGCCATCATTTGCTGTTGCCCTCCGTGCATGGTTCGCATGTGTGCATCTTTGATTAGTAATACAGTAAACGAACCTGTTGCGGGTAATATAATTGGATGCCTTTGATCATAAGGTAACTCTGCATTTTCTAGTCGACCCCCGACTCGCAACACTCCATTTTTGTCGATAAAAGGACTTAATCGTTTTAGTGTGCTTTTCTTGTTGAGTGTGTTCTGGTCAGTTATCGATCTTACTTCTTCTTCAAAATGTTCCGTTTGCACGATTTTGATAATTCGAATCATTGCCTCATCACATTCTTCAACGGTTAAGTTGCCAGAGAGATTGGGGACATTTTTCTTGCAATTGCCAATAAATCGAATGCAATATGCGGTGACCCTCAGCAAACGGTGAAGCGATGAGAATCGATCCATTAGTGATGGATCCCTTGTGCTGTGAATGTGCATGCAAACTGAAAGTATACTTTGGTTGGCGTTGCATTTATTCAGATGTTTCACATACGATGTCTTGTTGCTCTGTTTTAAAATCGTTCTTTTAGTACCCAGATCAGTGTCTGTGATTTCTTGTTCGAGGTGTGTTTGAGCATTGAAGGTTTCAAGAAACTCTGGTCCATCCCACCACTGCCGACATTCCATCAGTTGTCTTGGGTAAACTCCCCTGGATGCGATGTCAGCTGGATTTTCTTTGGATGGAACATACTTCCAATTCTGTACGTTCGTGAGACGTTGAATCTCTGCTACTCGATTTGCGACGAATGTCTCACGCTTATGAGGTGCATGTGTTATCCATGCCAACACAATCTGAGAGTCCGTCCATGTAAATACTTGAAATTCTTCCAAATGAATCATCTTCTCCACGTGATTCATCAGTTTTGCTAGTAGTAACGCTCCACATAATTCCAGGCGTGGCAAAGTTTCCCTTTTAACTGGTGCCACCTTGGTTTTTGAGATTATGAGGCTTGTTGTTACTATTCCATATGTCTTTGTGCGCAGATAGATTGCTGCGGCGTAGCCCCTTTCGGAGGCATCACTGAACCCGTGGAGTTGTACCTCTGACCCCTTGGTTGTGTGGATCCATCGTGGAATCCGTAAATTATCTAACTCCCGAAGTTCCATGTTAAACCTTTCCCATTCTGCCTTAATCTCCGAATCAACCTCCTCATCCCAATCAACTTCCCGTTTCCACAACTCTTGCATGAGCATTTTCGCCTTTATGTTGCACGGCGAGATCCAACCCATGGGATCATATATACGTGCTATATCTGATAGGATAGTGCGTTTAGTACATGATTTGCGTTCAACCCGATTTAATTTGAACGTAAATATATCCCGTGCTGGGTGCCATTGAATTCCTAGAGTTTTGATGCAATCATTTTCGTTGAAAGATAGTGGCA
Source organism: Portevinia maculata (assembly GCA_949715645.1). NCBI lineage: Eukaryota > Metazoa > Arthropoda > Insecta > Diptera > Syrphidae > Portevinia > Portevinia maculata. The sequence continues at coordinate 102,237,005 of OX454525.1, forward strand.
ACTCTACTTCACGGAAGTCAGCGGGAATGGCTTCTAAAACTTCGTTGGAATTACTAGCCCATTTGCGGAGAGGGAAACCTCCTAACGACATCATTCTCATCAATTCCTCTCTCATGCGGTTGGCTTCAGGAATGGAATCTGCTCCGTGTATGACGTCATCCACATAGAAGTTGTTATTGACAATGTTTGCTGCTAATGGAAAATCTTGCCCCTCATCTGCTGCCAATTGCAATAATGTTCTAATTGCTAAATATGGTGCCGCTGCAGTACCGAATGTTACCGTCTTCAGACGAAGTGTTTTGACTGCCTCATTTTCTCTCCTCCTCCACAAAATTAATTGGTACATAGCGTCTTGGTCAGCTACCCAAATTTGGCGATACATTTTGGTGATATCAGCCACGAATGCAACTCGATGCTTTCGGAAGCGCAGTATATGATCGATGATGTTATCTTGTTGCTTTGGTCCAGTCAGCAAGTGATCATTGAGGGATGATCCGTCCGATGTGGGACAGGATGCATCGAAAACAATTCGAAGTTTGGTAGTTGTACTTGATTCCTTTAGTACAGCATGATGTGGTAAATAATAGTGTTGACGCGCGTTGGTCAATTGAACATTCGAAACTTCTTCAATCTGATTTAATTCAAAATATTCTTCTATTCCCTGTTTGTATTTTTGGGCAAAATCTGGATTTGTTTTGAAACGCCTTTCCAGTTGCAAGAATCTCGCTAAAGCTGAGTTGTACGACATCCCAAGTTCTGGACGACGTCCTTCCTTGAACGGCAATGAGACCTTATACCTTCCGTCTAAAAGGCGGTCATGCGTTTCGAAAAAATGTGATTCACAGATTCCTCACGGGTAAAGACCATTGTTTGTGGTTCCTGTTCAATTTCCCAAAATTTCTGCAGGATCCCTTCCACGTTTTCGGTCTGTGTGTAAAAGGAATTCGCCACGCGATTGCCTCCACAAGCTGGGCCGATCAGCACCCATCCAAACACTGTTTGTTGTGCCATGGGCGTACCACCCTTTCCTTTGATAAGACCTTGGAGCGCAATGTCGGGGTAGACATCACTTCCTAATAATAAATCTATTTTACCCGGTTGATTAAACTGGGGATCAGCTAATGCAAGTCCGGATATGTGTGGCCATTCTGACCAATCCATTTTCTTGCTTGGAAGCCATGCTGTTAATTTAGACAATATTAAAACCTGAATAGTAATGCCAACATCCTGTTCTATCAAAGAATGTACCCTGACCAAGGCGCTCGCCTTTGAACAACAACTACTTACTCCGCCAATCCCTCCAATCTCGGTAACTTGTTTTGTCTTCTTTAATTCCAACAATTGAGCTGCAGATTCTGTTATGTACGATGCTTCGGATCCAGGGTCCAACAACGCGCGCAGTGTGATTAGTTGTCCTGATCGGTCAACCGCATTCACCAGCATTGTTGCCAATAGAACTGTTGGTGGCTTCTTCTCCTGTCTTACTGCTGCTGCTTCTGGAACATCTTCCATCACGTATGCGTTGCAGTTTTGTGATGTCGACGGTTGAGGGTCTCTTTGTTTGTTAAATTGCTGGCCATTCCTATTGGGTACTTGGTATGATGGGTTGGCTCCTCTAGCATGGTTTGTTTGGAGATGCAATAAAGTGTGATGCTGACCTTGGCACTCAGCACACTGGTATTGACTGTTGCAATTATTTCGGTCATGCCCTCTTGCCAGGCAATTGAAACATAAATGGTGTTGACGCGTAATTTCTTGCCGTTTCTTTGGGTCGGCTGATAGAAATTTGCTGCATCGGCGAATAGAGTGGGATCCGTTGCACAGGGCACATGAATACTGATCATTTTCCCGTGTGTGCAAGGAGATTTTCTTAGAGTTTGGTCCATGCCCATTCTTGGCGATATGACCAATGGCTTCCAGAGTTCTGTACCGATTTGTGAGAAACTCTGTGAAATCCGCGAAATCAGGCAGTGCTTTGGAAGATCCAAGATGCTCTTCCCAAAGACCCTGAGTTTGCGACGGCAATTTCTGGATCATAAGATGAATAATTATGGCATCCCATTGATGAACGGGCACCTCCAAATTTCTTAATGATTGGACGCACTCATTAGTGGTGTCCAATAACGCCTTGATGCCTCTTACATCTTCGTTGTGTAATTTCGGTTGGTTACAAAGAGTCTCAGTTGACAATTGACTAGCAAGCGTTTGTGCTCGTATCGCGTAGTCAGAATTGTCCAAGCTGATTCATAGTTCTTTTCGTTGATCACCAAATGCTGCAGCAGACGTGCGGCTTCGTCGCTTACATTTGCCTTCAAATAATGTAGTTTCTGTACCTTAGACAGTGAATTATTGTCATGTACAATGCTTCTGAAGAGATTGCTGAATTCCGGCCAGCTTTCATAGTTGCCACCAAAACATGGTATTTTGATGGCTGGAAGTTTGAAATCACTGGAAATGGTGGGACCCAGTGTTTCCTTGGACACATTGAGGGACTCAAGGGCTTCCTTCAATGTAGCCAAATATAAGAAGTATGCTTCCTTTAGTTGTCCGAAAATTTCCCGTTCTAAATAGGAAGCCTTAATATCAGTTGCCTCAGTAGACGAGACAATGAGCATGTGGTGCCGTTTGGCACTTGCAAAAATATCTTCCAGCTCCTCCAATCGTGCTTGAATAGCGAACCGTGATTGAGGAGTGGCCTTACTTTCGACATATTTATCAAATTCACCCTTCACTTCCCTTAAGAAATTAGTGACCGTTTCGCAGGCCGTAGCTATCTTTGTCTTACTCATTTTCCTATTCTACCTGATTTAGAGTTCAAAGATTTTATTCTTTAGTCAAAGTATTTAAATTTGATAACCTTAATATTTTAAATTTAGTGAATCAATTTTAATCAATATAATAAGTATCAATAAGTTCCAACGCACCTGATTTTCCTTTGTTTCCACAGTATCTGCCGATGGTCAAATAGCTGCTTCTTCTTCAGTGGTTGGTATTTGCCGGTGGCCAATTAGCTGCTCTGTGTTCACGTTCCGCTCACTAACACGTATTGCCCGTTGTTGGGTCACACTAACTGTCTTTAAGTTCACAATAAGTTATAGAGTTCACAATAAAGGTAATAGGGACTGTCTTTCCCGATGTTGGATCACAACACCCCCTTTTCACTACACGACACGATGCAAACAAAAATGTCCTTGACGAAGGATTAGAGTTCACAGTAAAGGTAATAGGGACTGTCTTTCCCGATGTTGGATCACAACACCCCTATTTTTACTACACGACACGATGCAAAAAAAAATATCCTTGACGAAGAATATCCGGCTCGAAGGACCAAATGTTGCGCCACGGCAACTTGCGAATAAGAAAAAAAGAATAACCGACAAATGATGCGCAACGGAAACTTGTTTTCAATGGCGAGAACCTTGGACCCCAAAATAAATGAACATAACACAATTTATATATTTTGGTTTACAATTTTAATTTTGATATACTTCTTTTCTTTGAGCTATTAATAGATACTACGATCGTTCGCGGTGAATTCTGCTTGTATACTGCCCAGTCCGAGAATTATCCCCAGTCCAGCAAGTCCCAAATGTGCGCCGCCTTCAGTATTTTGAACCATGTTAACGCCTTCCATATCTCGTTCACGATGTACGCCCCACCACCAAGAATACAGATGACGGCCATAATCGTGTAAACGTTTCCCATACTGCAATTCTGGGTTTGCTACAACGCCGTTCCCTTTTATGTCCCATTGTTTCAAGTGGCGATGATTCAATTCGTAATTGCTCACTTCTTTGTGTGGCAACAGAAGTGTGCCAGATCGCCACATAACATTCAAGTTCGAATCGCTGCAACATAATATCTTATTATGACAGCTGCAGTGGCAGTGGGTCACCCGAACATAATATTTTAATGTTTATTATGTCAACCGGCAGTGGGTCAGGCCGATCCAGAATATGAGTCTTCCGCTGGCACTGACAATGTGGTCGAATTACATGTTGTACAATGTTGGTTAATGGGCACGACGCTGTTGATATGTGGTTAATGGGTCGCTGCTGGAACTGATGGCCTGGATGATCGTATGTCGATGATTGTTTCCCCCTACATTGTAGGCTCATGTTGCTGGTCGCAACAAGAGGTGAGTCGTTATTAGAATTTTTATATAGCAATAACCTCGTCTTTCTAAACAAGGGAAATAGTCCCACTTTTAGAAATTCCATAAGAGAAGAGGTCCTAGACCTTACTATCTCATCTCCTTTTATGAAAGATATTATAGAGGGGTGGCATGTGTCTGGCGAGGCATCTCTATCGGATCATATGCACATCCGATTCGAGATAAGATGCAATGCCGAACACGCGTCAGTCCGTTATGACAACAGACTGACTAATTGGAGAACTTACCGCGAAAATCTAGCGGTCAGATCTGACATTCTGCCAGAAGCACCATCAACAACAAATGATGCAGATGCTGCGCAATGTCAAATAAATGATATTATTCTTGCCTCATTCAAAAGTAGTTGCAAGGTTAAAAGAAGCGTGGTTAAAAGGTGCGTACCATGGTGGAACGATAACCTTGAGTCTATTCGAAAGAGAGTGAGAAAGCTTTTTAACAAAGCCAAACGCACCGGCACATGGGAACAATATAAATCCATGCTGACCATATACAACTTATAGTTGCGCAGATCCAAAAGAGCCTCATGGCGTGCAAACTGTGAGAAGATCGAACAACTTTCAGAGGTGGCACGCCTCCAAAGGGCTCTGTCAAAGGATCAAGCAAAAAGCATGGGATTGTTAATCAAATCAGATGGTTCAATCACACGTGACCGGAAAGAAACGCTGAAATCTTTGCTTCAGGCTCACTTCCCAGGGTCTCACACGATGGTCATTACAGATGACCATATAGCGGAGGTCTCAATTCCAAGAAACCTCAGCAGAATTAATAGTTTATCCGGAAAACTTTTTAATCCGGATAAGGTTAAATGGGCAATTAACTCATTCAAACCATTCAAGGCATCAGGAACAGACGGTATTTTTCCAGCCCTCATTCAAAATGGAATAATTTTTTTATTACCATCCATGATTGCCTTATTTAGGTTCAGCTTCAACTGGGGGTATATACCAGTTACCTGGAGGGAGGCAAACGTAGTATTTATACCTAAACCGGGAAACAAGCCGAGCGAATTACCTAAATCATATCGTCGGATAAGCCTGACATCGTATTTTCTGAAAACAATGGAAAGGATTATTGACATCCACATTAGAGAATGCATATCAAAAAGCATGCATCTGCCCCTCACCAATATGCGTACCAAAAGGGCAAATCCACGGAAGGCGCTCTGTTAAGACTAACTACAGAGATAAAAAACGCCTACCGTTGCAAAGAGATCGCACTTTGTGCCTTTCTGGACATAGAGGGTGCTTTCGACAACACTGGATATGAATCCATATCAAATGCTTTGTACCATAGAAACATAGATAAACCAACTATTAAATGGATCAAAGCGATGCTGGAAAGTCGCAAAATAACTTCCTCGTCAGGAACGACCTCAGTATCAGTAACAGCCGTAAGGGGCTGCCCACAAGGGGGAGTACTCTCACCACTTCTGTGGTCATTGGTCATCGATGACCTGCTACACAAGATGAGCAATTTGGCCTACACCACAATTGGGCACGCCGATGATATTGTCATCATAATTAGGGGCAAAGACTCAATAGGAGTCACATCAAAAATGAAAAATGCTCTAAAGACAGACATAGACTGGTGCATTAAGGAAAATCTTTCCATAAATCCCAGTAAAGCCGTCATCGTTCCTTTCACTAAAAGGAGGAAATTAGACCTAGGCCTAATCACAATAAACGACACGGTCGTAGAGTATTCCGACGCAGTCAAGTATCTTGGAGTAATCCTGGACAAGAGACTTAACTGGAACTCTCACATAAACAACAAAATCAGTAAAGCTAATAGAGCTTTATGGGCCTGTCGTCGCACATATGGTAGAACCTGGGGAATCTCTCCAAAGATCGTCCACTGGATCTACACAGTGATGATAAGACCCATCATAACATACGCCTCCATAGTATGGTGGACAAAATCCACACAAAAGGTCGCAATAGAGAAGCTCAAAAAGGTACAAAGGCTTGCGTGCCTTGGTATCTCCGGAGCCATGCGTACCTGCCCAACAGCTGCCATAGAGGCAATAACAGGAATTATACCCCTCCACATATACGTCCAAAAAGTGGCGATCCGCAGTGCAATAAGTCTAATACAGCTAAACGAGATAAGTCTTAATGATCATCCGGAACTTAAGACCCTTCTCGATGAACTGCCAGAACTTAACATGGACTGCGCGGTCACAGACCGCATTCGAAAAACACTATGCTTCAACAAACGGTTCTCCACGGAGATACCCAAGAGAGAAGCATGGGTTAGCAATAACCTACCAAACAGCCATAACGGCATAAAGTGGTATACGGATGGTTCTAAAATGGAAACGGGGGTAGGAGCGGGAATATACGGACCACACAAACGCTTCACGATACCCATGGGAAAAAGTCCCAGCGTATTTCAAGCGGAGCTCCACGCCATTCAAGAATGCGCCAGCAACATTATCGTATCTGGCATAAAAGGTGCAACCATCCATATTTTCACGGACAGTCAAGCAGCTATAAACACCCTTAGCTCGTATACCATTGACTCCAAATCAGTCATGTACTGCTTCAATACCCTACAAATACTCGGAACAAGAAACAAGACCAAATTATGGTGGGTTCCGGGTCATGTCGGGGTAGAAGGTAACGAAAAGGCCGACGAACTGGCCAGAAAAGGTTCAGAAACACCTTTCATAGGTCCCGAACCTTTCTGCTGCACTCCTAGATCAGCAGCAACGGCAGCAATTAAAAGCTGGGAACATAGAAAATGTACCTATCTTTGGGATAACATCCCAGGTCTAAGACAGGCCAAACGAGCCATTCAATAATAATGCCAGCAAATGTCTAAACCTAAGCAGGCATGATATCAAAAACCTAGTAGGTTACCTTACTGGTCACCACGGTTTAAGATATCATCTACACAAAATGAGAATAGCAGATTCTCCTGAGTGCCGACTCTGTCTTGAAGAGGACGAGTCAGCTGAACACATTTTATGTGAATGCCCAGCCCTTAATGAAATTAGAAAGAAGATCTTTCTCAGGGAACAATTGAGCCCCGAGGACATAAAGAATTCTTCTACTGGTAAAATTGTCCGCTTTACACGGAAAGTGGAAATTTTACTAGTTTAAAATTTTTCTGGCCCATACGGTACAAAGGATCTTTTAGGTCGAAGTACCCCCCACCCCCTTTTTATAAATCGCCTTGGCGAGCCAGAATTTAAAAAAAAAAAAAATATCGATGCATACAAAACATAGGGGTAGAAAATACCACATGCAAATGGATAAAGTGCATGTTAGCAGATAGAAATACAAAAATAAAAACATCACTAGGTAGCACTCAACTCAGTGTCATTACTGCGAAAGATTGTAGGCGGGATTCTCTCCCCCCTATTTTGGTTTAGCGTAGTCAAAGAACTCCTGGATTTACGCAGCAAGGATGATTGTTATGTTGAAGAGTATGCCGACGATATCACTATCCTAACCAGAGTCGAATTTGAAGAAACACTCTCAGATTGCCTCCAGAGAGCTCTGAATATCATTGCTGACTGGTGCAAAAAAGTTGACCTAAAGGTAAAGCATAATAAAAGTACCATAGTAGCCTTCACTAAAAAAAGAAAATTAGATAAATTTATAAATCCAACACTTTTTGGTGAAAAGACAAAGCAGGGATCTCGCTATGGACCTACAAGTCAACTGGGAAAAAACTGGGGTTTAAACCCCAGTATGACACTGTGGATGTACACAGCTATTGCAAGACCCATTGTTACCTATGCAGCACCCTGCTGGTGGCAAAATACAAAAAAAAAGTCTACACAGGCCAAGCTGTACAAATTGCAACGACTAGCCTGTGTGTGTACATCGGGAGCAATGAGAACAGCACCTACCGCAGCATTGGAAGTTTTACTGGGATAGGTTCAGTTCATCTATACATACATAGGGAATCAATGGCAAACGCCTACATGCTTATCTAAACAGATGAAAGCAACTCCAAGCTAATTCACTCTGATCTGGTTTACGAACTCGAAAAGAATGAATTACTATAACCTCATAGACAACTGTCTGAAAAGGTATAATTTCAACCACAACTTCAAGGTAACTCTCCCATAACGAGAGAACTGGGAGCGTAATAATTTGTTAAAGACTCACTCGTGTGGTACACGGATGGATCTAAAACAGATGAAGGAGTTGGGCAGGAGTATGCGGAGCAACCACTGAGGCCTCTCTATAAGCGAGTATGGAGAAAAGCAACTCAGAATTTCAAGCGGAAATTCACACAATAGAGCTCTGCAACAGAAAGAATATATACAGGAACAAACAAGTTCATTTACATCCTCTCCGATAGCAGAGAGGCACTGCTTGCTATTATTGCCTTTGAGATCACCTCAAAACTAGTCTAGAATTGTATTGTATTGTATATATTTATTTAGCGGATTCTCCACTATTAAGATTCATTTTACATAATTACAAGAAATTTAATAATAAATAAATTAGGTAAATAGTATTTAATTAATTATAAGGAAAATTACATTTTATATAACTTATAGCATTTCTTTTAAATATGGCCAAATTTCTTGAGGCATAGAATTAAATAATTGAAAACCCCTGTAAACAATGCTGTTTTGCGCGGCATTCGTTAGGTACGGAGGAAGTATAAAGTCTCCTCCTTTCTTAAGTGGTATGGCTGGGATTCACTAACATGTCTCAGATATTTTTTTAGGTACTTAGGTAGCATATCGTATTTAATTTTAAAGACAAAACATAAAACATTAACCAGAATTCTTTGCTTGACGCTTAACCATTTCAACGTATTTAACATAAACAAAACGGAAGTATATCTATTACATTTTAAAATTATTCGCATTGCTATGTTTTGAATTCGTTGTAGTTTTAATAACATATAATCATTGCACAAAAATAAGATTGACGAACAGTACTCAAAATGAGGTTTAACTATCACATTAAAGATATTTATTGCACAGATTGTTGGAATCTTATTCCGTATTCTACTAAAAAAGAACACTTTTTGGATACTTTTTTTATGATATAATTAATATGTAAGTCAAATTTTAGTCTTGAGTCAATTATAACGCCTAAATATTTAATTTGTTCTACTTGTTCTAATATTTCTCCGTCTACGTTTAAGTCTAATCTGTGATTATATTTAAACATCATACATTTAGATTTAGTCACGTTTAATTTTAATTTATTTGATTTAAGCCATATATCCAAGCTATTTAGATCGTCCTGTATATTTTTTTCGCATTCCTCTATATTCTTTCCCGATATAAATAGTAGGGCGTCATCCGCGAATAGTGCTATCTGTGTGTATTTAAGTGCATTCTTTATGTCATTGATGTATATGATAAATATCAGACCTCCAAGTATCGATCCTTGAGGGACTCCCATTTTTGTCTCGATGCTATTGGATGACACACCATTTACCACTGTTCGTTGCGTTCGGCCATTCAAAAAGGATTTAAACCACATAAGCTCCGTACTTCTAATACCGTATCCATTTAAGAAGGATGCTCCTATCAATGGTCTCGAATGCTCTTTTGAAGTGCAGGAAAACAGCGATGACGTAGTTTTTTTCAGAGATTTCCTCTTTCCAGGTAATAATGACACTGTTTAGAGCTGATTCACAGAAATGTCTTCTTCTGAACCCAGACTGATTTTCAAGGAAAAAGTTGTTTGACTTGAAATATTCCTCTAGTTGCGTTTGTACTACTTTTTTCAAAATTTTTTCATGCACGGGAAGAGCGTTAATAGGCCGGAAATATTCACATGAAATCGGCACCTTTTATTTTTTCTATAGGCGTTATCACAGACTCTTTCCATGTTTCAGGGAATGAACCACAACACATAGATAAATTTATCACCCGTACAATTAAATCTCCGATTACTTTTTTTTTTTTTTCAATTCAAAAATTTATTGGTAGAGTACAAGTAAGACCAAGTGTCTTTTATAGTACATTAACAATTTAATAAAAGAAAAAAACATTGGTACTAAGAGAAGTTAAGTTTAAAATAAAAATTAAATGAATTTTAAATGATTATACAATTAAGGAACTTGAACTTTTGAATACATATTTGGAGAAAGGAATGGAGGGACAGGGTTAAAAAGAGAACAGAAAAGAGGAGAAAGTTACGATAGATAAAGAATAGTAGAGTGAAGTAAGAAAGAAAAGAAGAATATGCAATGATTACAATTAGGCGAAGTGGGCAAATAGAGCTCTTTTAAATCTTTCAGCTCCTATTATTTGTTTAATGGCGACAGGTAGAGAGTTCCAAAGTCTGGCAGTGTGGACTAGAAGAGGCGCGACGTATTCAAGTAGTTGGAAGGTGGCGTTATAAGATTGAAAGTTCGCTGCGACTGAACAAATTGTAATTTCTGGAAAAGATAGAGCGGAGACTGGTCACGTATGCATGAACACACAACATCTTATTTCCCAAAAATCCTGAAGGGAACAGCCGAGGACGAGTTTGTGGTAACTGGATATATGTTCATATCTTCTTATCCCAAATACATATCGCACCATATCATTAAAAGCAACAAGTAGTTTGTGCTGAGAACGGGAATCTAATTTTGGATAGACAACAATGGCATAGTCAAAGATTGGAACAAATAAGGACTTAACCAACCTTAATTTCGTATCAACGGGTGTGAAACTAGAAAATAAATACAGCTTACGTAAGCCTGCATAGATACGTCCCACAATATAATTTGCATGGTCAATAGCGGAAAGAGATCGATTCAATTTGTACCCAAGGTTTGTTACAGTATCTGAAAACTTAAGCATCGTAGAATTGAGATAAACAGGCGGTATCACTTCAGTGTCGTACAATGTTTTTGAAATCAGAATCAATTGACTTTTCATTGGGTTTAAGATCAGACCATTATTTTGAGACCATTTAACTATTGAGGAAAGATCAGAATTAAATCTACTCACGAGATCCTCAACCAGTCCAATTGGCCTAGAAAGGTATATCTGTGCGTCGTCAGCATAAAGATGAATAGATGCATTGCAGCATGCTTGAGGAAGGTCATTTATATACAAACAAAAAAGGATTGGGCCAAGAATTGAACCCTGCGGCACTCCAGAAAGGATACTTTTTGGTCGAGAATATTTTTGGTCAATATAAACCCTTTGAGAGCGATTTGAAAGATAGTTTCTTATTAGACACAAAGAGTGTTCGCTAAAACCAAAGTAAAGCTTTAATTTCCTACATAAAATGTCATGATTTACCGTGTCAAAGGCCTTAGAGAAGTCAAGTAAGCAGAGCAGCGTAAGATAGTCCTTATCATATTCTACTCTGATGTCGTCAAGAACTTTGACCAAAGCCGTGGAGCAGCTATGTTGGGCACGGAAACCAGACTGCACAGGCGTCAATAAATTAAAACGATTAAGGTGACAAGAAATCTGCTTGGCAATGATTTTTTCAAAAACCTTAGACAGGCATGGTAAAATGCTTATGGGACGGAAATCGGAGGTCGATAAGGCTCTGGATTTTTTTGGTACAGGGATAATTTTAGCTCTTTTCCAGCAGTCAGGAAAAGTAGAGGAAGTAATACAAAAATTAATTAAATGTGTGATACAACTAATAATATGGGGAAGTAACATTTTAACGAAGCGAAGATGTAATCCATCCTCACCAATTGCATTCGACTTAAGATTTCGGATATAATGTATCACATCCGCTTCCGTGACAACTTCAAAATCCAAGCCAAGAGGTGAATCAAAAAAGAGATGAACATTCGGGACAAAAGAGGAGTTGCTACTTGGATTGGACAAAAAAGCGCAATTAAGTTCATCAACATCAGGTAAATTAGTTGATATATTATTTTTTCCTAGTCCGATGGAGCGTAAATTGCTCCAGAGCTTTTTTGAAGGTTGGTCGGTACTCAGTTTCGATAGAAAATATCTTTTCTTTGCCATTCTAGTGACAGATGAGGAGTAATTTCTGGCTCTACAATATGCCTCCCAATTTGTAGTAGTACGCATTAGCTTCCATTTGCAATACAGTTTCCGACGAGATTTTATAGCACAGTGTACTTCAGAAGTAAACCATGGGCATTTTTTATTGCGCACTAGTACAGTTTTAACGGGAACATGCATATTAAAGAGATCATTTATTATTCCCTGAACAAGTTCTGCCTTTCCATTAACATCCGGAACAAAGTAGCAAGAATTCCACGGACATAAACTTGCATCATATTGAAGGATGTTATTATTTATTGATGCGAAATCCCGAAATTGAAAAGATTCCTGCAACGAAGCGCAAGAGAAGTTGATGTTATATGTGCAGAAAAGAAGATCATGATCGGATACACTCTCTAGAGATAGCTGGTCTTGTAGCAAAACATTACAACGGTCGGAGACAACTACTAAGTCAAGAAGACTAGGTAGGGAGTCAGGCGCAAAACGTGTAGCGGAAGAGTTAACAACCACCATACCAGAGGAAGCAATGTCATCTAAGAGCTGACGAGATCTACTGTCCGATTTATGTAAATTTGCGTTAAAATCACCACAAAGTATAATATGCTCATAGTATGGTGAGAATTCTTGAATTTTGCAAAACAATTGATCAAAAGAACAGTTACGATTGGGGCTATAGACAACACCAAGGATGCATTTAACATTACCATTTGAAATTTCAACAAGCAGATATTCAGTGTCATTACCCACTGATTTTCCTAATATTTTACAGCCTAAAGTAGCATTGTAATAAATTGCAATCCCACCACCAGTAGTTTCTGTAGTTCTGTTATGCGGAATCAGTGAATACCCGGGAATGCCAAAAATTGTATTATAGTCGTCCTGATTATCAAGTGTCTTGAACCAAGTTTCACTTACACAAATAACATCTAATCCTGACCCAATGAAAGTATGGCGAACAAAATCTAACTTCGATAAGTTAAGGCTACGAGCATTAAAATGGCATACTTTAAAACCTTCATAAGCATTGGATAATATTCTTACAAGTGTACGAACCTCTACCTCATCCATCACTCCAGGTAAACTCACATTACGAGCCATCATACATTAAAACGCCATCAACAAACAATAGTAGCGCAATGTCATTATTTGCAGCAATATGTAATCTATGCAAAAGAGACACTATAGAAAAGAAAAAAAGAAAACATGAACAGATGTATAAAGAAAAGAGCGAAAACGCGAGAAAAGTGTACAGATAAGGAGAGGAGGGGTGGGTATCATAAAAATGTAACATTAGATCCAATTAAAAAAAAAATTCAAAATTAATTTCAGACTAAGAATTCAAAATTATAAATAAAAAATAAATATGAAATAAATAAATATAAATATTATTGTATCGCTAAACGTTAAAAGCAGAATCCATGAACGTCATACGGCTAACAAGACAGTCAGCTATTACGAGAGCGTAGAAGTTGAAGCAATTTTCATTTCAGTGTCATCTTTACTCTTCTTCACGTAAACAAATCCATTGCGCGTTCTGGCGGAGAACAGTAGACCCTCACGACGTAGTTGTAAAGCATGGCGTAGCAAAGAGCTATTTTCCTTGGTTAAACTCTCATTTATATAAATACGACTGGAACTGGTACGATGGGTAACGGGCGCAGATGTTGCGCTGTTGTTGTCAGAGAAAAGTGAATCATTCTCTAGCTGAGCGAGTGTAAGACCTTTATTTGCCCGAAAGGCAGCAAGCAGTGCGCTTTGCTCAGTTTGTGATGAGAGTCTGATCAGCAACGGGCTGCTTCCATTATTGGATTTGTTTCTCAGTCGAAATGCATCAAAGTGGGAAGTGATGTTGTAGTTGAGTTTTCCAGCGATGATTTTTACCAAGTCAGTAGGATTTTCTCTTGGTTTTTGTGGAATGCCACGAACGATCACATCACGGAGACGCTCTTTCCGCTGAATGTCAGCAAGATCTTCTTTTAGTTTGCGGTTTTCATCTCGTAGTTCCAGAATGTCGCTCTCAAATTGTTGTACTCTGCTTGTAAGAGAAGTAATAGCTTCACAGAGTTTGTTGTTAAAGCTGCATTCAAATTCCGAAAGCAACGATTTAAATTTAACAATTAAGTTTGATTCCAAATCACGAAGTTGGTCGGTTAGCGATGGTTTTTTATCTGATGGCTTTACAGATTGTGTTTGAGTTTTGATTTGGCTATTACCTGATTGAAATTTATCCGGGGTCACTGCAGTAGCCAAAGTGGATTTCTCTTTAAGAGTTTGCTGGCGAGTAGTTGACATGTTGGAATGTTTTTAATAATATTGCCACACTGAATCAAAAATGTATAAAATACGTTTATCCGGATAAAGTTTGTACGTAAAAGAATGTTAGACAATGCAAATAATTATTGGTCTCTATAAAACCGACTGTGTATAATTTATTTTAAAAGAAATTGGTTAAGAATTTTGCTTTAGGGACGGAGCGATTACAAACACGTCTATTCACTTAACATTTCTCTTTATTTCCATTGATGGCGTCCAGAATCATTTTAGTGCTTATGTAGTTAAAGTCTTTTTTTGGGTTCATGGTTTTTAAAATACTTTTTATGTGGGTAACATTAATGCATTTAAATTTGAAAGATGTGCTAATGTCTATGGATAACGATGTATATTGAATAAATGGTATGGATCTATTTATTTCAATGATACTATTCACGAAAAAAGAATTGAATTTGTCGGCTATTTTTTTTATTATCTTCAATACACTCACCGTTAAATTTGATATTTTTTACTGGTTCGTTTTGTATGTTTAGAACACATGTTTTAATTGTCCTCCACATTGATTTTATGTTTTCATTTTTAGTCCTCAAAAGTTCTGTTTTATACCGATTTCTTATTTCGCAATAGCTCTTCCAGCAAGCTTCACTATTAGAGAATCTAAATTCCTGACATTTTGCGATTTTCTCCCTCTTCATATTATTTAGTGTTTCGGTGTACCACTCGTTTCTTTTATTGTTCCATTCTTTTGTAAATAAAAACATATTTGTTATTGTTATGAGTTCCTTTTCAATTATGCTACCTATTATACCCGGACTTTCGACATTGTATAGATACTCACGCATGTTGCTGTTTCTAATGTAATCCAGAAATAGTCTTCTGTTGTACCTTAGAGTTTTGTATGATTTTACGTTACATTCTTTTATTAAATTAGTATTTAACGATAGTTGAATGAGTATTGTTTCGTGATCGCTCATTTTCAGGTCCCAATTCACATTCGCTGTTGTGTATGTCAATTAGGGTTTTTGTATTGCTTGTGATTCTTGTAGGTTCGCTCACGATTTGTTGGCATTGGTTATCAATTTCAATCACGTTTTTAATGTTATTTCTGTAAAGATCTGATGCGTCTAACCAGTCAATATTCATATCTCCGGCTATAATGAAACGTTTATTCGAATATATAAGGTCCTCAATCCTCAATTTTCATTTGGTCACACAATTCACGCTTTGATGATGTATGGGCCCGATAGACCGCCGCGATGTATACTGACTGATTGTTGTTAGTTATTTTGAACTTAAGCCACCAAATTATCGACTCCATAGTTTTTGTTACTTCACTTACTTGAAAATAATTCTTAACATAAATGCATACACCACCTGTATGTCTCGAATCACTATCACATCGAAAAGGGGTTTGAAAACCATTTATAAGTATTTCGCTATCATCAATGCGTTTAGTAGTGTGTGTTTCCGATAGAACTAGAAAGTCATAATTTGCATTCCTACAGTTATATTGCAGTTCAGTAAGGTTACCCGTGAGCCCTTGTATGTTGCAATAATTACCGCGAATTTTATTTAATTGCTAGTGCACTGACCGGTTTTTTTGGGATTCAATGAGCTCAAGATACTCAAGACCTTACCCAACACAAACAGAGTCAACCTGATATGCCTGGCCACAGCGGCTTTGACGGCAATGAAAGGGCAAACGAGCTTGCCAGGAAAGGATCTGCAACATCTTTTATGATGCCAAGACCATTCTGTGTCGTACATATCAGCTCTGCCACAATCTGCTTTAACAAATGCTTAGAAAGAAAGCCATTCATTACTGGAAACGTACTGAAGATAACAGACATCCCAAACAGTTCCTACCAACCCCATCTACCAACAGAACAAAGCAAATCCTACAACTTCCCAGAGGGTAGATATATACCCCCACTGCATTCCTGACGTGGCACTGTAGAGTCAAAAAACACCGTCTGGCCATGAGACTTGCTGAAGACAATATTTGTCGAATGTACAACGAAGAAGAAGAAACAGCAAGGCATATTCTATGCCACTGTGACTGCCTAACAAAAACACGACTGCGCACCTTGGGTAAACCCTACCTTGAAACAGTTGACACACATATCTGTCAGTCCACCCAAAGACATAACCGAATTTATCAAGAAATCCGGCCGCATGAGTGAACTTTAAGACAAAACGAGGACTTCACAATAGGCCCAGTGTGGCCGCGGTGATAAGGGTACTAACTCCCACCTAGACAGCAATCTAATCTAAAGTAGTGCGTCCAATATGAAGTGACACAAAGCTCCATAAGAAAACCAGTTTTTTTTTATATGGAAAGCTGCGTCTCTTGATATTGGACGGGCTATAACAATATCTAAAAAAGTCAAGTAGGCACTTACCTTTAAATGGCACCAAATCTGTAAAATATCCCTTTGTCTCAGCCTCCTTTGCCAAAGTGTGTGATCGGAGAGCATAATCATCTTGCTCTTTCCTGCTGACTTGGAACGCAGCAGACAAACGATCAGCTGAGTGGCCCATTGCCTCGCCAGATGAGAACTCCGCAACGGCCGGAAGCTATAAACCGGGTAGTCTTCAAACAACAACAATATCTAAATTTTAAGCGCTTACCTCTGGGATAAAAAAGTTCGGACGGATAGAAGATAAAAGTGATACCATCTGCAGTGGTGTCTTTGCTTTGTTGGCTCTCAACATTAGGCTACGCATTTTGCGACTATGACGAATCGGGACGTCGGACATGAACTCAACACCACCGGCGAGAATTACATCATAAGTCCCAGTTGCAATAAAACCCATTCCAGTTGTGATGGCCTGAAAGACAAAAATCCTGAGCATTTATACGTCTATCGCCATTTAAGGGTACTCTACAGCATTTGAGCTGATGCAAGCCATTGTAACTGTGTGAGCTGGTGTTTTTTCACTGAATCCAGCAGCTAGAGCTGATTCACGAGCAATGTTGGACGTCTTCACTTCTTGGATAACTGTACCGTAAATTATGTAATCGATTAGCTCCTTACTGATTTTGGTTTTTCGGAGAAGGCTCCTGGAAAGTAAACGGAAAATAAATATGGAAATTTAGTTAAAATTTGATTTTGAGAGGAAATGTCTTACAAAAGTGAATGACGAGCTAGTTCGTGTGGCATCAGTTTTGAGTATGTAGTGCCCGACATTAAGAATGGGGAACGCACGCCATCGACCAATACAATGTTTTTACCACCTGGTGCGGGTAGAGATTTTTTTTGGTAAGTTGTAGGAGTGGTCGACAAACTGCGAGTGCCTGCAAATAAAAACAAATTTTTTATTAGTAATTTTTGGTTTTGAATTTCTTTGATCAAGGAAGAGATGAAAAGAGTTTTACGGGTGTTGGGTAGATAATTCGAGCAATAAATATAAAACTATTGGGAATGGAAGTTGAGTCTCACGCTTATCTATCAGAAGTAGAAGTAATGAGATATCTTCTTCAAAGTATGCTAACTAGTGCTTCAGATGGATAGGTTTTGCAAGAGCATTAGACTAATAAATGTTTGAGAACTTCATAAAATGATCCTCACTACTTTACCAACCAGTTGAGGTCGATGGCAGAATCCAATCGCCTTGTATTAGAAGGTTATTCTCACGGAAAACTGAATGAATTAAACTTTTATGGAGTATTTAATTTGTAAGCATTAACAACTTCCGGTCATCGGCAATTCAAGTTACTTCGGCTATACGTATACCGCAAGGTTGTCATCTTGGCCCCCTACCCCTGTTCCTGAAATGTTTCTCAATTCTCAGTGTATGATGTTGGCCGATGTTTTGTTTGTTTTGTCAAGTTAAATGTTATAAAATAACATTCAACTTACCACTTAAATGTATTTAAATGTCAAAGCCTTACTTTTTGTCGAAATCTGTCCCCAATTCCTTTCTCTTATATGATTGGTATTGCTTCGGTATCCACTATTCTTTCCAAAAAGGATTTTGGGTTTCGAAAGTGTTTGACTATTCGAGTTGCAGTATCAAGACTTCGCTGGAATATTGAAATGCCTTCAATGCTGCTTCTTGTGGATGACAAAAAAATACTACACAGGTTGCAATAGTATTCAGGCTTATTAGCCGCGTTTTATTATCACAATGATCTTGATACGGATCCGATCTGATAATAAAACGATCTGGATCATCAGTGGCAAGTTGTGGCAGCAGTTGTTTTTAACACATAACAGACGATACCAGGTATTTCTGGTACTCAGCCATATTGCAAATATACGGTACAATGTGACGTCACAATATGATCGCTTGTTGTGTCGGGGGTGTTGCCATTTGAATACAAATCAACATACATTCTGCACTCAATATTTTTTTTTCAGAAACTATGTTCAAATGTTATGTTCATATATGCAACATATTAACAGTATTGTACTGCTAATATTTCCATTAATTTTTGTGTATTATATTACGAAGCAAAACGTCTCAAAAGTCGCAGTGGTAAATTATTCGAATAAGAAAATATGCTAATTGATTTTTTGTGTTATTAATAGTGTTTCATATTTTGGTCTGGCAATATTATTGTGTTCCTATAATTTAAATAAGCAACGCCACGAAAAAACAGGTAGTGAGTTTTGTAATTACATTTTGGATAACGATTAATGATCCCGATAAATAGCAAGATCCTGTGTTGTTTTTGTTTTACGTATTAAATTGATCCAGATCCAGATCCGCATGGATAATAAAACACAGCTATTGTGAGTTTCGCCCGGAAAATATTTCGCCTGGTGAAATTCTGTCCGCCCGGAATTTTAAAAGCTATTCTGAGTTTCGCCCGAATGATATTTCACTTCGAATCGACAGTGACATTTCGAAAACAGACGAACACACCTAATTTGTGTTTTGACAGCTTTGAAATATAAAGTGCCAAATAAATTAAATGCAAAACAAAAATAGGGAAGTTAAGAATATTTTGTATTAAATTGCATTGCTTAAGAACTAGTTATTCGAAAAAAAAGCTAAATGAAATAAAGCCAAAAATGTAAACATTTAACGACGCAGGGACATCAGTAGCTTTGAGTTAAGTTCCAATTGTTTAATGTTTTTTTTTTTTTTTTAATAAATATTGTGCATATTTTTAGAGTTTATAAAATAGCATTCCAATATTTGCTGGATATGCTTACCAGTCCAAAAAAAAGCGATTCCACCCATCGTGAAACACGCAGCCTGTTTACGTTGTTTTTGCAGATGGTGGATATCAAAAAGGACCAACAAATTTAAAGTCGAGACTCCTCATCTTTTCATTGACTTTAAGGCCGTATATAATAGCATTCATTGTCAAGAGCTCTTCATCGAGATGGCATTTTCGGCGATTGAATAACAGGAAAAATTGGGTGGTCTTAAAGTAAATGAGGACGAGACTAAATACATGCTATCACCAACCACCAACCATTTGCAACCGTTATTAAAATAAATGACTTACATTATAATTCGGTGTTCTCCTGTTCGCCTCCAAAAAATAAGTGAACATTTTAGCTCTGAATTATGTTTAATTCCGCCCGAGTTGAGAGCTGCCAATAAGGGGAATCTTTCGAACATGAATTTTTTTTCGCCCGAAATTCACAATAGGCGAAAAGAAAAAAGGGATTTTTTTCGTGAACAAGAACGCGAAACTCACAATAGGGCTGATTGCGAAGGACTTCCTAATGAACATTTTGCACGGATACATTTTCTAAGAGTCGTTTCTAACAACGAAGAGGTAATCGGCGTTACTGTCGAAAAAGTTAGGAAGGCGGTCAAAGACTCCAAAAAACGAAAAGCATTTGCGCCGGACGAGATACGCTTTGAGTTCTGGAAAAAGATGGGAAACATCGGGTCCAAATGCCTCATGATTTGCATCTC
Source organism: Portevinia maculata (assembly GCA_949715645.1). Classification (NCBI taxonomy): domain Eukaryota; kingdom Metazoa; phylum Arthropoda; class Insecta; order Diptera; family Syrphidae; genus Portevinia; species Portevinia maculata. The sequence continues at coordinate 102,257,248 of OX454525.1, forward strand.
CAAGCTGATGAGGCGACCCAATGCCTACCGGTGGAGGGACAGTTATGTTCTTCCTTTGTAGAGGAAAAGACGATCATCAATCAAGCTGATGTCATACACAATGAATATCGTTGAGCGTGTAAGATAGCCGAATGCGGAAAATAACACGGCTATCTGAAAAACAGTGCGGATTTGGATCAGGTAAATTAACCACAGATGCAATCCAAAGTATAAGGATCATGATTGAAAAATATCGTGAATCCTTAAAGGATTTGTAAGCGGGGTTAGTTGATTTTGAAAAGGCCTTTGATACCAAAGGATCTGTTATGGGTGGCTAACCGACGCCAAGGAGTTCCAGAAACCTACGTACAGATGATGATGGACATGTATAAGGGAGTAGAGACAAGAGTAAGATGCCCCACTGGAGTCACCGAGGAGTTCGCACTCAAATACTGTGTATGCCAGGAAAGCGTCTTAAGTCCATAGATATAAATTACAGTCCTTGAAGGAAAAGTCCATTAGTTATTCTTTCCTGACGACGGATAGAGCCATCAAATGTCCCTGCAACGAGCACTTGGTGTATGGGTGGAGGTTTCAGTATTAGTCCGAAAAAAACAGAATACTTGTGCTACCAGCTCTCTGATCCACTCCGACCTATTCCAAACATTTATATCCATCGAAGAGTGATTCCAAAGTGCAAAAAGTTTAAATATCTCAGATCTGATCAATAGCGAAGCAAGCTGTGATGACGACATGAAGCATCGCGTAAGCGCAAATTCGATGAATTGACGGGAAAACGAAGCCATCTTGTGACCGAAAAATCTGCCCTAAGCTGAAAGGAGGGCTCTACACCACAGTTGTAAGCCCGCGCTCACATACGGTTCACAATGTTGGACAGCGTACAAAAAGTATGAGTGGAAATTAACGCCAGCTGAGATGAAAATGCTTCTTTGCATGACAGCAGGAGTAACAAAGATTGATCGAATAAGAAGTTTCAAGATCCGAGGAAGCCTTCATGTCAAAGACCCTATATATAAATCAATTAACGTTTCCGCTCAATCGCCAATGAGAGACAGGCTCAAAATCACATAAATGCAGCAACACTAGCATTTAATTAGCCTCAGTGACGGAGTGATTTAAAAACGGGAGATCTGCGTTATTTTCTGAGGTCGAGCAGGCGAACTCCACAGGCGGACTAGTAGGGATGCAGTTAAGTGGCAGGGTTATGATCACTTTATTCATAGCCTCACCGCCAAAGGAAAGATATTGAAACTCTTCATGTGAAACTAGGTGTAAACTAAATGGAATTTTACTTCTTTCCAATCGGAGTTAATATTTGTTTTTTGTTGTTAAGGATTTGATAACTGCCATATCGATTGCCCCTTCTCTTATCAAAAACTGCTTCTTATGCTTTTTTTATGCTCCTTCGAGCGTACCCAGATATCGGCATTTATTTTAGGTTAACTATGATTTATTATGATTATTTAATGAACCCCTATTTATATGTCTTCAAGAAGCTAAAATTACTGCGATTTGTTAGAATTTTTCAGCAGGTATTCCTTTGAGAACTGTTTAATATAAGCATTAAGTATCTCTGATGGTAGCTGATAGGCATTTATTTGTGCATTATGTAATCTATTAAATCTAAAGAGAACAACGAATGATAACAATTTAATGAAAAATAAATTAACTTATTGAAGTGAAAATCAGAGAATGATCATTGGGCGCTCTCACCAAAAAACAAAATCAAATAAAGAATGAGATGATTATGTTATGACATTCTGATTCAAAATATGTACTTGAATGAAAACCCCAAAGAAATACATATTTATAATATTTGCAACAATTATGCAGTGACGATAGTTGGCAGTCACAACCTCGTAATTCTTTTCAAACGCCGAAGTTGTTGTTCCATTATAGTATACAGATTTGTGACAATCAGTGATGTTTTAGACGTCATTATCCCACATATTTTATCACGTTCCATGATTTAAATTCATTCTCATTTAACTCGCCCGATATTTTTTGCAATTTCAGATTAAAAGAGCGCTGCAAATTACCTTCTTATTGCATCAATATGACAGCCAATTCAATTTGTAGGTATAATAATCCAAACATTAGAACAAACACTACAGAACCAAAATACCGATTATAAAAGGGAAGGGAAACCAAGATGATGTATTGCATTGAATTGGACTTTGGACGCCGAGTTTTCCCAATGAGTAGTCTTTGATTATCAGAGTATTTTTTTTGTATATAATCTATTTCATTCATTATACATATTTGCAAGTTATTAAGTTAAAAAAAATATTTTTAGCAGTTTTAGAGAAATAGCTACAAATATTTAAAACACAAAATTTACCATTTCGACGAAGATTGGCAGCGACAATGGAAGACACTCTATTTATTTTGCTGATGTATGCAGTCATTTTTGTACAATTTAATTTAAACTATGTATGCAAGTTAAAAACAAATTAACAGAAATTATATTCAAAATAGTGAAAAAATCAAAATAAATTTAATAGAAGCGCCGTCAAAGAATCAGCAACAGTCGAAGTCGACCACTTATAGACTTTTGCGTTTTGTGGGGGTGCACGAAAACGAAATGTCTAATTTCAGCTGAGGTTTAATGGTGGAGAGTTAAGTTCAGCAGACAGTGATGCCAGTTTTTCAATTAGTGTTTTTGTTACAAAAAAAAAACGGTTTTGAAATAATTAATTCCTTTAATGCAATCACGCTTTAGGGCTTTGCGTTAACAAACGCATTCAGTTGAACTATTGGAAATCAATGAAACCTATCACAAAGCTGCGTCGCGTTTCAACTTCGAAATGAAACTCACAAAAAACCTTTCATCCAGTGGAGGCGATATGAAAGAGGAATGGGAGTATTAAACCATTTTGGAATTTCTCATTCCATCCATCTCCTTAAGAAGGATATATAGTTCAGTATCATAAGTTAATGTGTATATAATTGTTATAACAGTCGTATTGTTTTCTTTTTTTAAAGACAAATCGGTAACAATGGAAATATGGCTGATGCGAAGAACAGCCAAAGGCCACAATGTTCCCGTCAAACACTGAATATGGGTATGGTGCAAAGTCAAGACAAAGAGACCACAAGGTACGGGTAATAAATTGCGATTAAGCTTATTTTTTCGTACGTAGAATAAGTGTCCGAATATTTTTCGTTAAACATATTCGTCGGGCATTGCAGAACGTCTTGGCCTATATTTAAATTTGTATTTCTTTCTAAAACAAAAAGTGATTCATACCCCTTTTTAGGGAATAGAAATCAGGATCTAGGCACATAGATATGATTGCTGTAGGCCAACGGATATGTTTGGCATTTTTTAATAAAACTGAAAGTTTATACACATACACTTTGCTCACTCTTGAAAGGGTCGTTGTTTGTTTTTTTGTTTTAAAAAGAAATGCAAATTTGAATATAGGCAAAACTGTGGCAGTGCCCGAGAAATGTGTTTAGCAAAAAAGTTGATACACATTCCACGTCCACTGCCAAACGGGTTGGAATACAGCGATGATACACTTCAGGAGTAGATGACAACAATCCTGCGGTTGAATATATTATTTGCTTATCTTTCTTAACGTTATTTGGATGAAGAAGCTGCGCCTAAAAAAGGAGGAAAGGCTGCCGATGATGCCTTCAAAAGCATTCTGGATGGTCTCAGTACGGCTATGACATCTTTTACACCTGGCCTAAAGAACAACGATAAAAAATTTATGAAAACCATGGCGGGAAGGTTGAAGCCGTTGCCAGAACAAGATAATTGGCCGATATAAACCTAAATGATTTTTCTTTTTTTTAAATTATCTGAGTGTTCTCTTTTTGAAGGCTTTGAATTATGTATTGATTTATTGGTGTTTTTTATTTTTAATTAATACGAATTTATTTATTGTGTTGTATATGTGTTGTTTTTATTAAAATTTATTAGCATATAAATATTCCTTGATGTTTTTCCCCATAAAAAGAACAACTTGGGAAAAGTTGTGAGCACATTTTTGAAGGCGACAAATAAACTGGAACAACACATGTATCGTATATGCTGCTCGCAACAGTTGAATAACCCACACGAAACATCCAAGCTAGTACTTGCTTTGCGACTCCCTGTGATAGATATCTAAAGCATTTATATTAAAGAAAACTAGTGAATCAAGAACTAAAAACCAACAAAGCAAGCGCGCGCTGGGTTCGAATGATTTTCTCCGCGGTGACTTTAAAATGTGGGGCTCTATACGTTCACGAGGTACTTCAAATGAAAACTTCACACATAAACAATTGAATTTTTAAATGTTTGAGTCTAATGTCAAAGCGCAGGTAAAGCTTTTCTTGCAAAAAAAAAACAGATATCAATGTTTTTAATAACGATAATACCACACTTATCAATAGAAGTGTTCAGAGTAGATCAACAATTCGCAAACAATTCAAAATTGATAAAACATTTTGACGATTGGCAATTATAATATCGATTCATCAACTTTGTTGACCACAATTGTCAATACATCGTTTTGATGTTTGATATTTCACAACTATAATAGGGCATTTTGTATTTCCCCGTAAGAAGAATAAAATAATAAAAAGGTGCAGTCTGCTCTCTTCTAATATTCTTAAATTGTCTTCATTTCGTTTTACATTTTGTTTCTGTGCAATTTTACCACTAAAATATACTAAATGCGCCGGGGGGAATACAATCAGCAACAGGAATCGAATCTCTCCATTGAAATTAAAGCATATCTTATACGGTTGTAAATCGTTGCGAATCTGAAGTTGCTCCGGCTGATTTAATGATATGTAGTTCGAATTCTAAACTCTTTGTCGCGAGATAGGACTTACCGCGAATTGTCAAAATTTAATCACAATTGACATACCGACAAAAAAAAAATGATCAAACTTAACTTAAAAGTCCGAATGTCATTAGGATATGCTTGTAGTTTTTCAATTGATATGGTATTCGCGGGAGTCTGTGTCCAGAAAATAGTATCATGTGAATGAATTGTCAAATTTTCGCGAATATTCGTTCGAACGCGGGTAACTGGTCGCTCTCATATGAATTGTCCTTCAAAGTATTATATTCTAATTCCAAGGCCGTAAACCTGGTGACAGGCGGATGAACATGGGTAGATCGACAACGTTTTGAATGCTGATCACAAGTATAGAAACTTTTAGGGGACTACAACCAATATTAAAGCATGTTACACACTATGCGTGTTACGAAACATAACGTTCTGTTTTCACGTGTCTCATTTTGAAGCTGAAACGCAACGCAGTATTCTGGTAGGTTTCATTGATTTTCTATGACTCAACTGGATGCGTTTGTCAACGCAAAGCTGCAAAGCGTAATTGTGTTTCAGGCATTTGGATAAGGAATACAAATGTAACATCCAATCCACTATCGGTAGCAGCCATTAATTAATTTGGAGAATAAAACTGTCTCATTGATATTCCAGTATGAACTTAGTTTTATTTCTCTTACATATAAGTCCCTGACTATTTGAGTTGAATGCAATAACCTTTATTTCCTTCCAAATGGATCCGACCACACTTTCATATCTAAAAAAAAAAACAATTCGCATTAACAATGTTCATCATGGGCCTTACCAATAACAAAACCAATATGGAATCAAAGTTTCTGGTCGCATTTTTATAAATTTTATTTTGCAAAGGAGAGAATGGGAGTGCAAATTTATGCTTCACCCTTATTTTGAATTTTATTATTGGTATACGTCTTTCTTTAATAGAAACTTACTTCCCGGTTGAATGGCTTCCTGCTTAATACCCGCTCTGGTTTCTGCTTGAATTTTTTCTGTAACAAAAATTAGCAACACTTTAGTACCATGTTTTGGAGAGTGTAGAGATTCAATTATGAAAACCTTGGTATTTGATAGGAAATTTACTTTCGCATCAACTTACTGTATTTTTCGGTGTTAATCATTGGATCAATAACAACTGGATAGATCGCTGCCCCTATACCTCCCACAATTACCGAAATAAAGGCAACAAACTTCCAGCCTCTCAAAATAGTCATTTTTTATAACTCACCGGCTAGCCGCGATTCAACTTGTAAAAGAAAACTTAATCAGCTGTTGTGCGAAAGATGTCACGGATGTCACTTTCTGTGTGTTGTAGGAATGTGATATGCAGAAATGTTGTATCGATGTACTTTTTTATCGATATCGAAATCGATTCGAAGTTCTTATTAGGCGTTTTCTTTCTGTCAAAAAACAGTCTGCCTTTTTTTTTAGCTCAGAGCGCTCCGAAAATCGAGGCGAATAACATTCTTTTGCAGCGTGACTTCGATCAAATTAAGGGATATTGCGAAGTTGAAAATCAACTTTCAGAAGACGGTAACAATCTTGTTCAGAACAACATTGGCTGGGGTTTCTAGTGATACCAGAAAAAAAGCTGAAAGCAATTGGTCATTACCGGAAAAAATAGTTTGACATTGGCGGTGAGAAGCGTAGTTAGATACCTGGATTGACCTGTATCTATATTCCGATAGACATATAGATATAGGTCTTGCTGGGGCCAAGAAGACTTATGCTCTGACTCTGTAGTGTAGGTAGTTTGCAGTTCGATTTGTATAAAAATATAAAATGTAATAAGATGCCGAGGTTTTACAAATTTTCTCGATTAATACATCTGTAAGATTAGATCATGAAATAGGTTTTAGGTCGAATGATAATAATTATGGGGTTATAGTTAAGTTTAGAACGCCCGCATAAGGATCATTAATTTAGAATATGTATCCTGTTAGTTTTAAGTCAGATTTAATAATTATTGTCTAGTATGTAGGTTGATTTAAGTAATAGGTACATAAAACTAATTAATTCTTCCCTATCGCCATTATTAGCAAAGTAACACTAAAAAAAGGAAATATCTTTCGAATGTTTTGTTTTTAAAGAGCGTGATATCGTTCTCGAAGAATTTTGATTTCATTGGAAGCTCAATTTTTCAAAGGCATAGGCAACTATCAATTCACTCGGAAATTTTCCCTGAATTGTCTTAATCCTAGACGTGGTAGGGCTTTCAAATGTAACCCATTGGAAGCCTCAGAACTCAGAACTGCAGTGATATTAGTCACTCGACAACGAAAATACTTTCCATACGTGAATGTACGTCTTAAACGAGTACATATGTAGTTAAGTTATAGTCCGTCCAAACTTAAGTGAAATTATAGGCAATTATTTTCCTCTTCGTGACACATAAGAGAGTTTTGCAAGAAAAAATACGAATATACCCCTGCTTCCGAAAGATATTTTGCTCGATCGACGTCGACGATGGATTGGCGCATGCTAAAGATGACGACCCATACAATCCGTTGATCCGTCTGATACGTGGGCCCTATACACATTTACCCACGCTTAAAAAAAGGGAAATGCGGCATGGGTGCTTAACTTCTCAATTATTAATGAATGAAAACTAGTCATTTTTTAGGGTTCCGTAGCCAAATGGCAAAAAACGGAACCCTTATAGATTCGTCATATCTGTCTGTCCGGGAATGTCACAGCCACTTTTTTCCGAAACTATAAGAGCTATACTGTTGAAACTTGGTAAAATGTATTCTGGAAACCGCATTAAGATTTTCAAACAAAAATAGAAAAAAAACAATAAATTTTGGGAGTTACTTAGAACTGAAACTCTATTTTTTTTTCATCAAACCCATACGTGTGGGGTATCTATGGATAGGTGTTCAAAAATGATATTGAGGTTTCTAATATCATTTTTTTCTAAACTGAATAGTTTGCGCGAGAGACACAAGTGGTAAAATGTGTGTCCCCCCCGTTTGAACGAGATCTAGTAAGTAGTTTTTTTTTATCGTAAACCGCAATTTACCTTTCATTTATTCAACTCAAATATAAAAAAAAAACATTTAATTTCATAAACATAAACCTTATGCGTAAACCGTGAAGCATTATTTTCTAATAATAAATCTGTAATAGGTGCCTAAGTAAATAATAATTATAATTCGCGCGGAACCCTTCATGGGCGAGTCCGACTCGTACTTGGCCGCTAGTTCTTCTGTGCAATTCTTATTTTATTGCAGCCGAATTACAGGTATCTAGATTTTATATGTACATACTCGTACATTCAAAATGGCACTACTTATCATGGTACTAGTTCCGGGACGGGAACGTTGGAAGTATGAGTGGTCGTAGCGTCGAGCGTAAAGAGATGATGGTTAGAAGGCGAGTTGACTTATTAAGTGTTCACGAAAAGAAATGGCAAAACACCGAAAATCGGGCGCGTTTCTTGGAAGTTAGGACAAAAGCTTTCAAGATGTTCTACTACGGCAGTGAACAGGGTAAAAACGGAATCGGTATCATCCTTGCGGTAGAGCTACTTGGCAGCGTATTGGCCATTTCAATGTCCAGTGATCGTTTGATGTTTCCCAAGCTTGTGATGCAAGGTGAAGTGTGGAATATTGGCAGTTTATATGCTCCCCAAGTTGGAAGCGAGCAGAGAGAAAGAGATTGATTCTGGCTAGATTTTCACAACTTCATATAGAACTTCCCAAAAGAAGAACCTCTGTCAGTTGGCAGAGCTTTGAACCGATAAGTCGGGAAGACAAACGAAGACTATGAAGACTGACATGGAGGAGTGGGGTACGGCACCAGGAACTCTCCGGGTGAAGATATCTTAAGCATGTGCAAGTCATACGGTCTTATCGTTCTTAATAACATGTTCGTAAAACAAAGCCCGCACCTTGTCACTTACAGCAGCTTCGCAAAAGAGACCCAGATTGATTATTATTTGGTAACAAGTTTCATGAAGCCTCGGGTTAAAGATTGCAAAGTGATCCTAGGGGCCATCGCCTCCTTCTGACATAAATTTTTATGCTGGCGGGATGAACAGAACTAACCAAACAAAAGCGTCTGCGAGAATCAAATGGTACAATGTGGAAAAAGAGAAAGGCTGAGCCTTTTTTTTCAAATTATCTCCATCATATCATTAACATCATTAACGAATTTGAGGACAGCACAGGATATGTGGAATTACCTACAACGACCTTGCTTGGGTAGAGCCAAATCACTGCTGGGGGCTTTAAAAGAAAAGATAAGTGACGAGAAAGCGGCATTCAAAGCTTTGCGCTCCGTATTAATGGATATGAAAAAGCTCGCCTCGAATTGGAATAGAGACTTTGCAAGAGACTCGCAAAGACAAAGTGCGTGGAGGACTCATATCGGGAGTTTGAGAAGGAGGAATGCCCAGGAAATCCTTTCATCAAAATTCATCAACAATGCTCAAAGGCTGCTTCTTTTGGATGACAAAAAATACTAAACAGATTGCAGCAGTGTTGTGAAGGACTTCTAAATAAACAATTTCCTCGGATATATTTTCCGAGAGCCGTTGATATTAATTAGGAAGTACACGACATTACTGTCGAAGAAGTTAGGAAGGCGGTCAAAGAAACAAAAAGCAGTTGGGCCGGAAGAGATACCCTCTGAGGGCAATGCGGAAATTAATAAGGCTATCTGACAACGAGTGCGGGTTTGCAGGTGCAGGTAAATCAGCCACAGATGAAATCCAAAGTATAAGGGTCATGATGGAAAAACATCGTGATTCCCTAAAGGATTTGCATATGATGAAGGTTGATTTTGAAAAGGCATTTGATAGACAACCAAGGGATTTGTTATCGGTGTCGCTAAGACAACGAGGAGTTCCAGAAACCTACGTACAGATGATTATGGACATATATGAGGGAGTCAAGACAAGAGTAAGATGCCTGCTGTCGTCACCTTAGGAGCTCGTTATCATAGTCGGGGTACTCTAATGAAGCGTCTTATGTCCCTTGCTATTTATTATAGTCCTTGATTATCTAAAAATAAAAAATAAATAAAACTAAATATTAGGCATTAACGGCTCATACACGGCCTAAAATCTAGCTTCTCCAACCATTTGCTTGTGCAAAGTGGAAGGGACCAAATACCAATGCGAATTTGAGATTCTTCTTATGAAAATTGATACTCTTGGATGTTTGTTAGACGTTTGCTAAAGGTGGGGCAGTGAAAAAAGCTTTTAGATGTTACTTGGCCCCGGCGGGATTCGAATTTGAGACCCTCAGATTGGTGGTTCAACACATTAACCGCCACTGCGCCTTGATTATCAGCTTGAAGGAAACAAATTCTAAACAGGATTGGCTCTATGGAAAAATGGAATAAAACGATATTAGATAGAATATTGTTGTCAGAGAGACAAAACAGCAACAAAAGAGCTGTTACCAAAAGACAGACATGATGAATAAAATAAAAATTCTTGAATGGAATGCTAATGGTATCGAGAGTCGCAAGGACGAGACGCAAGTGACTCTTGACATACACCAGATAGATATATGTCTAATTTCATAGACGCACTTTAAATTGATTACTGACTTTAAACTGCATGGATATGAATTCTATTACTCCCCACATCCTTATAACTGTGCAAAAGGTGGGGCCGCAGTGTTAATATAGAATACAATAAAACACCATATAAAGGGTTTTTCAATAAGAGCGCTACAAAAGTTTTTTTAAATAAAACAAAAACGGTTTTGGATATCAATGAAATTCTTTTTTCCTGTGAAAGAACGTTCGATGCCATTATGTAGCGCTCTTATTGAAAAACCCTTTAGAATCAAAATTCCAATCATGTGCCATCCAAGGCATTTCCATATGTGTAGAAACGAGCAGTGGACAAATATCTGTTGCAGCAGTATACTGCTCTCCTAGCTATAGACTAAAGAAAAATGATTTTAAAAGTCTTTTCCGCATATTTCACAATAGATTATTTGCGAAAGGGGAACCGACTACTCGCTCTGGAAGGCAACAAAGAAAATGAACAGACCAATAGCTCACATTCCGCCAGTAAAAACCAGAGAAGGTAACTTGGCGAAAAGCAACCAAGAGGAAGCAAACACTTTCGCTGAGTATCTTGAAGACGTATTCAAACCTTATGAAGATAAAGGTTATCAAGGACTCGAAATAAGGTGCGAAGAAGATAGACCTATTCGGCCGGTAACAGCTAAAGAACTTGCCAAAGAAATTAAAGAAAGCATAAATATAAAAAAGGCCCCAGGGTTTGATTTGATTACAGGAGAAATTTTGAAGCAATTTCCACGAAAATGTTTAAAAAAAACTAGCGCAGATTATAAATGCTGCATTTTAATTAAGATATGTGCCAAGCATGTATAAAGTCGCGGAGGTAATAATGATACCTAAACCAGGCAAACCACCTAACGAAGTTACCTCAGATCGCCCAATATCCATTCTACCAATGTTGTCCAATTTATTCGAAAAAGTGCTGGTAAAACGTCTACAAAAAATAATAGATGAAAAATCGCTAGTCCCAATTCACCAATTTGGATTTAGAAATAAGCACTCTACCATTGATCAGATGCATAGAATCACAGATAGAATCGAAAAAGCATTTAAAGAGAAAAATGTGTGCTCTAAAGTATTTCTTGATATACGAGTAGCATAAGCTTTCGATAAAGTCTGGCACAAAGGACTGATACACAAATTACAAAAGCAACTGCCGACGCAGTATGCGACCATTCTGGAGTCTTATAATATCAGATAGATTCTTTAGAATTAAACAAGATGCAGAGTACTCAACATTAAGAAAGATTAAAGCTGGTGTACCGCAAGGCAGTGTGCTAGGTCCAGTTCAATACCTACTTTTCACTAGCGATCTGCCTGAAAATGAAAAAAACCACCATAGCTACTTTTGCAGATGACACAGCTGTCCTTGCTGTGGGAGCAACTGTCGAAATAGCAACAAAAAAGCTTCAAACAGCAATAGACAATATTTCACAATGGACTAAGAAATGGCAGACTAGATTAAATGACCTTAAGTCAGTCCATATTAATTTTACGTATAAAAACGTACCACACATTCCAGTCTACATTAACAACAATGTAGTGGAATATTCAAATACAGCCAAATATCTAGGCATGACTCTAGACGCTAAACTGCGCTGGAAGGCGCACGTAAAGAAAAAAAAAGATGAGTTGAACATGCGATACAGTAAAATGTATTGGCTTATATAGATACTCATCCCTGTCTAACTATACAATAAGTTATTGCTATACACGCAAGTTCTGAAACCAGTGTGGACCTACGGGCTCCAGTTGGGGGCTTGCACATGCCAAACAAATTTACAAACAATTCAGGTTTTACAAAATAAAGTACTACGGAACATAGTTAATGCACCTTGGTACAAACGCAATGCCGATCTGCATAAAGATCTAAATGTTGAAATGGTCGAAGATGAAGTTAAGAAATTTGCTCAAAGGCATAGAAGTAGGCTTCTCAACCACGTAAACACAGAAATAACAGAACTATTAAATAATGACAATGCAATCAGGAGATTGAGACGGGTAAAACCTCTTGATCTAAAAGAGTTAGCTAGGGCAAAGAAATCAGGTATTGATTTCAAACAAGAAAAAAGTTAAGAAATCCGACAAACGGCGGATTTATCTGTTAAATTCAACAAATATGTAGTTCAATAACAAATTGCAGAAGTATCCCTCGCGTACTAGCTCTGCAATGTCTTTCGATGATTTTTTACTTCCAGCGAACTCAAAAAAAAAAAAAAAAATTAGGCAGGATCAAACGTGAGTGCAACGAGCACTTTATGTATGGGTGCGTTTTGAATGGGAATGGGTATCGCATTAGTCCGAAAAAACAGAATACTTCTGCTGCCCGTTCTCTGATCTACTCTGACCTATTCCAGACATTTATATGAATGGAAGAGTGATTTCCAAGTGCGCTAACTTAAAATATCTGGGATCTACGATCAATAGCGAAGCAAGCTGTGATGACGACATTAAACATCGCGTAAGCGTAGGTTGGATGAAGTGGCGGGAAAACTCAGCCAACTTCTGCGATCGAAAAATGCCCCTATACTGAAAGGAAGGCTCTACACCGTAGTTGTGGACAGCGTACAAAAAGTATGAGGGCAAATTAAAGGCAGATGAGATGGAGATGCTTCGCATGACAGCAGGAGTAACAAAGATTGGTCGAATAAGAAGTTCCAAGATCCGAGGAAGCCTTCACGTCAAAGAACCTATCTCGTAGAAAATGCAGCGCGACCGGCTTAGTAAGTACTGTCCTGTTTAAAGGAGAAATCCTACGAAACCTGTCAAAACGGCAATATCAATCAACGTTCCAATAAAAACGCGAAATAGAGGCAGGCCTAAAAATTCCTTGATCATACAAATGCAGCAACACCAGAATTTTATTGGCCTCAGCGACGAAGTGATTCAAAATCGGGAGCCCTGCAGTTATTTTCTGAGGTCGAACCGGCGAACCCCACATGCGGACCAGTAAGTGGGAGGCTTATGAATTATGATCCCAATAATCGTGTTCATAGCCCCATCGTCATTAAGATATGAGAAAGATACACTGAAAATGGCAAAAACGATAAAGTAAACATTTCATTTCACCAAAAATGTGTTAAGAGAGAAAAAAATCTTTGAGAGATAGTTTTAAGTAGTTTCTTTTGTTTTTTGAGGGACTATACAGCCCTGAAAGTCAGTGCATGTCGATGTCATAAACATACTACTAATACAGCCAGGAGGAATATATTCATATAAACATTATATTGATATGCATTGAATGGAAAAATCTAGAAACAAAAGTCGATTTAGTGTTTTTTTGACATCTGCTCATGTAATCCGTATATTTATGTAGTTTCCATGTCAAAAAATATCAAAATAAATCCTCATTCGAAAAAAGGACTTAATATAATACTTCAAATATAAATAAACGGCATTTTGGTGAAAGTAAATGAGGCGTGTTATAGCAGTAACCCACATCAACAGAGATGAAGTAGGTATTAAATTTATTGATAAGTGCGTTCAATGGTGCTGAAAAGAATGTACGAGTATGTATTCCATTTCGGTAGGTAGTACAGCGGACGGCCGGGCGCGGCGTTCATCCACGACCTTTTTAGGGATCTTAGGAAATGCGACCCACCTCCATCATTTGAATTGCTTTTGAGTTGAGAGTTAACCCACTCATGGAGTTCTCTTTGTGCTGTTGTATATATATGTAAACATGTACTAAAACAAAACAAATTATCATGCTCACACAGTAATGTACGAGTATAAGTATAGGTATTATTTGACAGAAAGTGAATCAAAATCATAAACGCATCACATATTCCGTGTGTTTCTTTATTTTTTCCGGATAAGGAATAGAAAAGACAGACTATTCGATTTTTTTATCCGGAATATCCAGAATGGAATGAATAAAGAAACAAAAATGGACCAGGAATGACAGCCATTTGTCTATTGACCAGCGCTACCACTTAGTTCAAGAACAAGTACAACATTTACTACTTACAATTAATATACTTTTTCTATTACTGAACTCACATGTGAGGTAATACTCCACTACAGCACTAATATAAAAACATATATAATAAAACAAATATGAGAAACATTACAAAAATATAATTTAAGTTCACAAAAACAATAATAATAACGATATCTTAGTAATACAAATTACATTAAACTTTTTCTAAGCGGAAATCTTTTACCCTTATTATCGTTGTCAAAAATCAATTAATGATAAGCGACAAAATTTATTAATCGATCGACATTTTGGTACTATGAATGTCAAATAACAAATTATTCATCCATTGTGAACACTGACAAGCAAAATGCGATAGAGCACGTGCGTAAAGCTATCTCTTTCTGAAGTGCCGCATTTCCTTCTTAAACGTCAAGAAAAAATTGAAGCATACAATTTCAGTAATTTGTAGAAATTGTATGAAAAAATTTTGCGATTTTTAATAAAGTGTATATTTAGGTGGAATCAAAGGGAAATTTTCTCCTTAATTGAGGAAAAACTTGAGAAGGTATGTCAGGGCAAAAAAAAAAAATATAAAAACAGTGAACATGTTGACCAAAATGACTTGTGCAGCTCCTGATGCAGCAATTTAAAGGCATTTTTATTTTTTTTTGTACAATTTTGATATTAATTAATTGTTTTTGTTCGTTTGTACATAGTAGTATTAAGAATATGTATGTAGCAAATTTGTTCAACCTAATTTGTTTCCAAAAAAATACATTTTTGCCAAAAGTTCATTTTTCTTTCTCGTACACAATTCTACAATATTTTTTACATTTTACTGTTCAAAAATAGTGTTTAGATACTCCTTCTTAATTTTATAGCGCAAATAATTTGATTATTCAATTAATCAGCTGAGTACTACTATTGGGAAAACGTATTAAAATTTAATTTTATTTTGTTGTTAGTTGATTTGTTTAAGCTCATGCTTTTGTGACTGCTTTTTGTTCATAAGATTTATGGAAGTGAAGTTCCAGTGATTGTATCTATTAAATACATATTATTTTATTTTCCAAAAAAGCAATTCTACACACATTTCGTTTTAAAACTGTTGTTTTACAAACAGAAACAGCGAATGAATTCTCTAAATTTATTTGTCAGTGACGAATTTGTGATTGACTGACAATTTTAAAGCTATCAATATTTTCGACAACCAAAACAATACATAGCGGAAAACGACTTGTCCCTATTTAAGTCTCCACAGCTGCGTTTTTTTAACGAAGTACCCAATACAGTAATATACAACTTTCGCTCAGATAAAGCATAATATATTATTTATTACTAAGATATTGTTATTATTTTTATGAATAACATCATATTCTCGTGTTGTTATTATGTTAAATATGTTGAATCGAAGGAAAAAAGTAAAACATTAGATAGTTGTCCTTTCGAGTAAGGATTTAGTACAAGTTCAAAAAACATGCACCTTTTTATGATGCATAAGTGGCAACACTGCTCATGAAATCGTCTTGTCAGCCCAGCCCACAGAAGACCATTCTAAAAATGTATGAATCTGGAAGGAAATTAAAAATATATAATAATAAAATAATTAACTTAAAACAACACACATAAAAATATATAAAAAGACAACAAATTTGCAATAAATGCTCACCCATTTGATTGTTTACTGTTGCTTCTATTTTTTTGATCAAGTGCATCTGTCAAACGAGGGAATATTCCTTTTATTCCACCTTTCTCTAGGAATAAAGAGAATGCATTCCATTTATTCCAGAATGAATAAGAAACACCGAAATGGATTATCCGGAATATTCCATTGAATAAAGAAACGTAATTATCTGTGTAAAAATTACACTTAAGAACAAATATTTATATGTTGTTAATGCGTACATTCCATCATCTCGTCTATATTCTTTGTATTCTGAACTTTCTATGGCACTTGACCATATTTTTGACATATCTTGTTGTGACAGCACTGTTTTACTTATAGGCGACTTCAATCTGCCACATATTAGATGGGTACCTTCTGATGATGGTTCTCATCTCATTCCATCCTTTGACTCTGCCCAACAAGAGCTCGCTTTATTAGACAACATTTTGTCTCTTGACTTACAGCAAACAAGCTGTGTAAAAAAAATTTCAAAAATCGAACTCTCGATCTTGTCTTCTCTTCTGACTCTGTTAGTACTGTTGGTCTGGAATCCCACGTCAGTATAACTAACATAGATGACAATCACCCACCCTTGGATGTATTTATTGAACTGGGCGCACATCTGTACGAAAACAGTAATTCGTATGACCGTTCGCAATCTTTTGACTTTCGGAAAGCAAATTTTCAAAGGCTTTCTGATGAAATTAATAGCCTTAATTTTAATCTTACTGCGTTATCTAATATTGAAGATGCAGTCGGTGCTTTTTATTCTTTGATGGATAACTGCATGAAAAAAGTGATTCCTGTCAAATCCTCTAGGAATATGAAAACGTCCCATCCCTGGTATACTAAAGAGCTTAAATCGATACGAAACAGACGTAATAGGGCTTGGAAGAACTATTTAAAAAGTCTCTGCCATTCAGATCTTGAACCCTATCTCACATTATTCAATGAGTTGAAATCTTTATCCTGCAACTTATATATTGACTACATAAGTAAAATGGAATGCTCTCTAAAATTGGACCCCAAACTTTTTTGGGGATTTGTTAATTCTAAGAAAAAAACCGATGGTTATCCATCGCAACTAACTTACAATAGCTCTACAGCTGCTGATTCGCTAGATACAAGGAATATGTTTGCAGATTATTTCAGTAAGTCGTTTAGGGTAACCCCTCTTCACATAGATGAGCAATATTTTAGTTATCTAACTAGTTGTTCCCAAATAAGTTTTAGTAGCTTCTCATATGACTTGGAAACAATTTTAAAATTTATTTCTTCTCTGAAGAGTGATTATTCATCAGGTCCTGATGGCATTGCACCGATCGTTCTTAAAAAATGTAGTCATGCAATTGCTCCATATATTAAATATCTGTTTGAATTGTCCATTAGTACTGGTAAATTCCCTTATCTATGGAAAAGTGCCTTTATCACACCTGTATTTAAAAAAGGCGAACGTGGTGATATCACTAATTATAGGCCTATTTCAAAGCTTTCGTGTATCCCTAAGCTTTTTGAACAAATTGTTTGCGAAAAGTTAATATTTCTTTGTCGCAATTTAATTTGTAATGAACAGCATGGATTTGTAAGAAACAGATCCACTGTCACTAATCTGTTAAGTTTCTTGCATAATTGTTCTAATGCCTTAGAGAATAAGGACGAAATGGATTGCATATACACTGACTTCTCTAAAGCTTTCGACCAGCTGTCCCATGAAATAATCGAGTTTAAGCTCAGGGCTTTTGGTTTCCCACCAAGTTTCATAAAATGGGTTAATTCATACCTTAGATCAAGGGTTTTACAAGTCAAATTTAGAGGATCGCTATCTGTATCTTTTACAGCTGAGTCTGGAGTTCCCCAAGGTAGTCACCTCGGACCAATTCTATTTATACTAGCCATTAATGATGTTAAAGCATGTATAAATCACAGTAATATCCTGATCTACGCTGATGATATGAAAATATTTAAATCTATCACTAGTCAGCAAGATAGAATTTTTCTTCAATCTGACATTAATAGCTTCGCCAATTGGTGTGATAAAAACGGTTTATCCCTGAGCCCTACTAAATGTCAACATATGACATTCTCTAGAAAGAATATACCTTCCACCTTTCAATATTCTTTGTCTCAACATATTCTTTGTAATGTTGATAATTTTAAAGATCTTGGGGTTTATTTCGATCCCAAACTGGTTTTTGCCAAGCATATCAATTTTATTGTTAATAAATCTAATTCTATGCTGGGCTTCGTAAAAAGGTGGGCGAAAGAATTTAATGACCCATACGTTACTATGTCATTGTACAATTGTTTTGTCCGTCCGATTCTAGAGTATGCTTCACAAGTTTGGACGCCGTTCTACAACATTCATTCAAATCGAATAGAGGCCATTCAACGTAAATTTATTCGATTTGCACTTAGAGGACTTCTATGGGATGATCCTTTTAACCTTCCTCCTTACAGTCAGCGTATTAAGCTTCTTCAAATGTTACCCCTTTCTCAACGAAGGCTTAATAGCGATATCATTTTTTTACATCAGCTTATATCCGGTCAAATAGATGCACCTGATTTGCTGTCATCTATTGGCTTTAATTTTCGGTGTGGTGCCCATAATTTACGTAGTCTTGATTTATTGTTTAGCCCCCATCATAGAACGAATTATGGGAGGCATGAGCCTATTAATCGCATGGGTAGAATATATAATATAAATGATCATGTGATTGACTTGCATGTTAGTAAAATTAAGCTGAAAAATATTTTGCGTGATAATACGAGTACCTTAATGTCTTAATTTATTTGCATCATTTGTGTTTGTGTTAGTATTTTATAGGTACATAATTATTGTATTTTTAATTGTTTTGTCCTTACTAACACCTGCACTAAATGATGAGCCTGTGGGAGCACTTTTAGTGCCGGCAAAGTTCTGCTCGTGATAGTTGCTTGCTTTAAGCACTCCACGACACAGAACTGATAGTGTATTTAAAAAAAAGAAAAAAAAAAGTAAATGGCTCACTCGGAATATTCCGAATATTTCGAATGAATAAAGAAACACACGGAATATGTTTAAATGCAGATTTAAACATAGGGACGGGCTACAGTCCACTTGGGCGAACTGTTGGATACCATATTCTTATTCCTATCCCTCATAAGTGGGCGTGACAAAAGTCTAAGTTTGGTTGAATTGTTAAGAACGCTCTACATATTTTGTTATATAACATTAAAAGGATTTTTATCAAAAAAAAAAAAACGCTCCCTAGCTCAAACTTGGGTGTTTCAATAAAATTGTTTTATTTAATTGTGGGCGTGTCAGTAGGCGGATTTAAAAAAAAATAACACATGAGAATAAAGGGCCCCTAGAGAGTATATTTTATAAATTTCAGCTCCCTAGCTCAAATTTTGAATTTAAAAAAAAAAAAATTAATTGTGGGCGTGTCAGTGGGCGGATTTTGAAAATATTTACACATGAGCATAAAAGGCCCATAGAGAGTATATATTATAAATTTCAGCTCCCTAGCTCAAACTTTGGATTTTCAAAAAAATTGTTTTATTTATTTGTGGGCGTGTCATTTTTTTATCCCGAGCAGTTTTAGCAGTCATAGACCATATATTAAAAATTTCAGCTTTCTAGCTCAAAATTCGATATTTTCCAAAATTTTGTTTTTTTGAGTTTGTGGGCGTGTCTGTTTGCGAATTTAAAAATTTCGTAAACTTGATTATTTCGGGACCCTAGAGAGTATATGGTTAAAATTTCAGCTCTCTAGGTCCAGTTTAAAGGCCTAATTTTTGCCGACGGACGGACGAACGGACGGACATGGCTAGATCGACATTACTATCGATGCCGATCATAAATATAGTAACTTTTAGTGGTCTACGGGCAATATTAAGGTATGTTACAAACTATGCGTCAAAAGTAATATACCCTTAGAATAGGGTATAAAAACTAATAATTATGTAGGTACGTCTGCGAACTGCGATTGATAAAAAGTATATGTTGAAGCTTAGTCCAAGCTTGCATTCGAAAACGGAAATGCATTTTGTACATTGGGCGAGTTCGTAATTGTCTGACTTAGAAAAACCAACATTGCTTGTGTTGTGTACCTACATAAATTAAAATCCAAATTCATGCCGTGAAAGCGGCAATAGCCGTATCGTTAAATGATTCCATAACTGCCATTTGCTATTGATTTTATTTAAAAGTCGTCGCTTAATCGTTAAGAACAAAAAAATGCTTTGAAAACTCGTTCTCGTATGAACAAATAATATAAAGTGAACTCGAAGTAAAGGGTTTTTCAATAAGAGCGCTACAAAAGTTTTTTTTAAATAAAACAAAAATGGTTTTGAATATCAATGAAATTCTTTATTGCTGTGAAAGTACGTTCGATGCCATTATGTATGGAACTCGATTTCTTTTGCATGGCCACCACAGCACGCTTGCAGAAGTCCAGACGCTGAACCCAATTTTCGACGGTTTTCAAGCATAAATCGGTCGATACTGCTGCAATTTCACGTTCGATATTCGTACGAAGTTCATCAATCGTCGCTGGCTTGTTGGCATAGACCATAGACTTGACGTAGCCCCACAGGAAATAGTCTAACGCCGTCAAATCGCACGACCGAGGCGGCCAAGCGACTGGACCATTTCGTGAGATAACATCAGGGTTTCCAAACTAGATTTTTTAATTTATTATTAATTATTATTAATTTTAATAATTTCGACTCATGAAATGGCAAACCTTACTGAAGAGAAATGTCAAAAGAGCGGCTAGAAATTCGGTGTCGTTTGCTGTCCCTGTCGCTCTACTTTTGTAGCGTCCCTGTTGAAAAACCCTTTATTTTATTTTCAAAATATAACCAAACAAAAATAAATAAACAATACACTAACAAAATTAAACATGATAGAGCTGAACTTTTGGCTGAAATGCAATTTTTTGGGAAAAACTACATTCGTAATGTCTGCTACATTTTCGTGTGGTTATCGTAGAAAACGCAAATAACTGTAGCAGACGTAGTAAACATATGTCATGTGTAGTTTTTCAGTTGTCAACTTAACATCTTAACGTCACTGACATTGACAGGTCAATCAATTTGTTCGGCAAGTAGTACCCGTAGTTAAAGGTAGTTTATCGTGGAAAGTAGTTTACATATTAACTACGAGTAGTTAAGCTTGAAGATTGCCCTGTCATCTCTGGTCTTCAAGCTTATTGTCCTCGTTTTGCACATTTGTGTTCCAAATATACCAAAATATCCATTTGAAAATGAAGAGTGGAATAATGCGTTCAGAGCGGGGAGTCGTACAAAATTGTATACAGTCAACGCTATGTGTAAAACTTTAAACAAATAGATGTGTCGATCGTTTATTGATTAGATTTTATTTTCTTTCTTTTTTATTGAAAAATACGGATTGCAAAAGAATTGAAAAGATGCAGGTTGATGAATTGTATCGAATAAAGGCAAATTGTACTTTTGTACTTGAACAAATTCATTTGTATTGAATTCGATACAATTGTATCGACTTTTCCATCCCTGGCATGCGGTTGGACTTTCGCACATTACTGCGCCTACGAACTCGAGGGTTGGTTCTTTTCAAATTTCAAGTTACCGAATAATTCATTATCGATTGATATCATATACGATGCGCTTACAGGTTGGCCTCGCTTAACACGGGGGTTATGTTCCTGGAAAATACCGTCTTAAGCAAAATCGTATTAAACAATACAAGAAACCGGTGCAAAAAGGAGTTCCATGATCTCAAAAGACACAGAAAAATATTTTTTTTCGATTAAAATTGTAGTCTAATATAAAAAATGACTCATTTTTTTGTGTGTCCTTTCGAAACTCACGAACTGCTCGACGGATTTTGATGAAATTTTGTGAGTGTGTTCTGTATCTGGATTGAAATTAAGAAAATATGAAAAAGAACACTTTGAGTGATAAAAGAGATAATTTTTTCCAATAAAACAATTAAAAACAAAAAATTATATTGTAAAAAAAAATTATAATATGAATCTATAACATTTAATAAAGTTAGGGTCGTTTTTTCATCTAGGCTGTGGTCGTCTGCATGTTGAACTCCGAAATGTGTTGGAGCAAAGAGTTAAATCAAAAAAAGTATGCTGATATAGGCGCCTGCCAGACAACTAGCTCCTACCCTTAGCGGAGCAACGAGTTTGAGTGAGCGGGCTTTACCATAGTGAGAAGAGGGTTAAATAATCGAAAAAGTAATGTGACATAGGCGCCTGCCAGACAACGAAACAATGTTCGCTGGGTTCCGCTAGTTATACATAAAAAAAAACAAAAAACACAAAATACAACTGCTTTTTCCTCCAATTAAGTTTATATAGAAAACAGCACTTGACAAAAATATTTTTAAAAAAAAAGACAAAACAGAAACAAATTAAAATTCTTCTTAAAAAACATTAAAGTTTCACATGATGTTAAAATGTATTCTTCATAAAAAAATTAATATTAGGTGTCATCGGCCCACAGGGCCTTAGACCTAGCTTCTCCAACGAATTGGAAGGGGCCTACAATATTAAGCCGAATCCGAACGGCAAATTAGAGAAGTTTCTCATGACTATTGATACTCTTGGATGTTCGTCAGATGTTCTAAAAAAGGGGGACATTGGTAAAAACTCTAGATGTTACTAGGCCCCGGCGGGATTTGAACTGGAGACCTTTCGATTAATAGTCCAACACACTGAGGCATTGCGTCGTACGCCGTTTAAAAAAAAAATCCGATACTGTGTTACAACGATATTTTTTGCCATGTTAAATGAAAATATGTAGTTTAAAGTGAAACTTGTAAGAGCATGGCCGTGCTATAAGAATAACGTGTTAAGCGAGGCCTACCTGTATTGAAAGTTTGTAATACACTACCCAGTTTCTAAGGCAACATGTCCCAAACAAACTTTACAGAGCAGGTACGTTTTTATCAATTTTCCAATACTTTTCTATAAATGTTCGTGTATGTACTCATACAGTAAGTATAATGTGCAAATCATTTTGAGTCAAAAATACCCACAAAGTGGATTATTACTATTTATTTTATTTAAAAATAAAAACCGCTTGAAATTGGTTTAAATCCACAAAGAGAACTTGTCTTGAATTCCATTTAAGAAGAAGGAACCGCAGACTTCCGTATATAATTTATTTTCCTAGAGAATCAAATACTCTGCCTCTTTTTCCACACGGCAGAAAGTTAGAGGTTATCAGATAAAAGCGTTCGTTTCAAGGCAATGCCTTTGGCGCAATACCTTTCGGAAGTAAAAGGAATTTCTCACAAATATTTCAACGAGCAAAATGGGAATCTTTAATAAGTTGGCAGAGATCCTAAAGTTGAAGAAGGAACAGATGACAATCCTGGTGATTGGCCTAAACAACAGTGGAAAATCAACGATAATAAATCATTTCAGGAGTCCTGATGAACGAACAGCAATAACAGTCCCAACTGTCGGATTCACGGTCGATCAATTTCAAAGTAAGCTCTTTTTGTATGTGTATTCTTTTATTAGAAAATTTAAACAGTTTTTTAAGTGATGTAGGTATATGGGTACTCATACCGATATAAATTCTTGTTCAGGTATATACAAATAATCTGTTTCGAAAGAATAATCGATAAGATTGCGTTGGTCCCACTGGTAATAAAGAATTGGAGCTCATATAAGGGCTTATATATATAGATGGACCAACGTACATATTGACATTAGTCAAAGTTATTAATTTATTATACTGTAGGACTGCGTTTAGTAAAAATGTTGGTGTAAGTTTGTGTTTATAGCTTTATTTGCAATATTGAAACAGGGCCGCTATAGGAAAAATGTTTCTGACTATAGACCAATATATCGGCTCCCCACTTTTTCCAAGCTTTTCGTAAAACTAATTAATACCCGAATTGTATTGTGCTTATCAGGCATGAAGATGGAAGATGCTTTTCTTAGATGGTGTTGTCAGTTAAACGGCACCAAAAATAAAATCAAATATCGCTATCTTAGTTGATATGACTTAAGCACTGGCCATGGTTCATTGTCAACCATATTACATATTACTAAAAAAAAGTCATAAAGCTGCGGTTAAAGTGGAGTAATATTAAATTGGCTTCCATCATATGTATTTAAGGAACAGAGAACTTTAAGAAAACCGACCATATTAAGAAATGGTATTTCAACTCGCTTCCTTATTTGGTCCACTAGTTTTCTTAATATACATAAATTCTATATATTTAATCTCAAGTTAAATAGATTACCTTTCGCAGATGATAAAGCCTTCATCTACCAATTCCCATATTCACTCGAAACTGATTGCTTTTCTAGGATCGAGGAAGCTCTTGAAACTTTGAGAATATGGTTTGCTGTTCATTAGTTAATTGTTACCTTTTTTGACATGCCCATGAGTGTAAACAGTTTAGCCTGCCTGTTCAAAAGTGTGGTACATGTTGCTTTGCATTCAACACTCAATGCGCCACTGGTTGATTGGTGACTTTGGTGTCTCGATTGATTATTCATAACCTCAACTGGAAACAGCACATCTAGTTGTAAAAATCGTGCGAATTGGAAGGGGCCTACAATTTTAAGCCGACTCCGAATGGCGACTTTGGGAAGCTTCTCATGACATTTAATACTCTTGAAGGTTTGTCAGACTTTTGCAACAAGTGTGGGGGGCAGTGGAAAAACACTTAAGGTGTTACTGGCCCAAGCGTGATTTGAACGTGAAACCAATTAAAGAGCATTTTTCTTAAAAAGTACCCATGCTTAAAAACAAATTCAACCCTAATATGACTTTTCTCTGTTCGTGATAGAAACCTAAGCAGTTGCAATGAAAGTAACAATAATTATATTTACTAGCCTACATTTATAATTTTAATATTTTCAGATCAAGGAATTTCCTTCACTGCTTTCGATATGTCCGGCGCCAGTAGATATAGGAATCTATGGGAGTATCACTTCAAAAACTGCCAAGGAATTGTATATGTGATTGATTCCAGTGATCGCATGAGATTGGGTAAGATAATAACGTTAAATAGGTACAGGTACCATAATCTGAATAAGCACCATTCTAACATATCATTTTTTTTAAGGAATTATCATATACACTGCGCTTTTGAGAAATTCTTGTTAAATGTAAATTGTATGTATCTATAGAATACATGGATGTACACTCCGTACTACTTCATTAAGGACAGGTAAAATGTTTGCGGATGGTGAAAAGGATATACGAGTATAACGATCATGTTGTAAAAGGAAATCACTGTTACCTTAATGAAGTGGAGCGGATCTTCTATCATGCAAAGTAATCATTCGGAAACTGGCAATGGTCAAGCTGGTGATAGGTGCACCCAACTATTTATTTATTATAATTTTTTATTTATGGTAGATACTTTATTCAATCATTAATAAAAATTATAAGGATATATAGTATACAGTGTACATTTAAGCATGGATTAGCCGTCTGCCGAGAATTGGCAACAAATTATAACAATTATTTTACAAACAAACAAAGAGAAGAAGCGTAGCACATTACTGAACGTATGACAGCTTCAAAAACCTTTATTTTTGTTTCTATTCTAATCCTGGAAATGGACATGAGGTTTCTCCATTTTGCATTTATAGCCTTTTTCGACTCAGCAAGTTTCAGTGCAAAGTGTTTTTCATGGAAAGGTCGTGATTTATTGTAACCCCAAGATACTTGAACGACTTAACGACTTCCAAGTCCTCTCCACCATATTTCCATTTTTCATAAATGCCGCTAAGCGACCTGTTCCTTTCCTAAATATAAGTACTTTTGATTTCGCTGTGTTAATGTGTAAGCAATTGTACTTACAGTTATCCTCTAACTTATTGATCATAAGCTGTATGAAGCTATTCTCTAAAGCCTGCCTGAAACTGACTCAACTTTCTGTTTTCTTTAACCCATTTAGATAGCCTTGTATTGAGCAAACCAGGAAATATTTTTGCTATTGTATTCATAGGATCCCCTTTTTTGAATATAGGAAATATTATGGACTTTTGGAATTCCGCGGGTACATTTTGCCTCTTTGTAAACATGATTTAGTGATATAAGTACTTTGTTGAGAAAATTATTTGAAACATTTTGGAAGAACTCATAAGGGATCCGATCTTCCCCCGGTGCCTTGTTTGGTTTTGCTTTCTTTAAAACCTCGACAAGCTCTTCTATCCTGAATGGTGTGTCCAATACATCATCAAATACTTGTGGCATTGCATACAAAAATGAGATTTGTGGTCCTTCAGGATTAAGCATTGTGCGAAAGTGATTTTTAAGTGTGCCCACGTCAATAAGGGTACTTACTTTGTGTGTTTCCGTTGAGTTTCTTCGCAAATGCCCAAAAGTTTTTACTACTGAAAGTTTCTGCTATTTCAACCGCCATTCCATTAAAGTATTGCGTTTTCTTGTACTCGCAAATTGTTTTATATCGAGAATTAGCTTCAATATAAATTCGTTTCATTACTTCCGTGTTCAGTTCTCTGAAGAGTTTGAGGGATCCAAGAGATTTTTTTCTGTATTTGAGACATTCTTCATCAAACCAAGGCTGCTTTTTTACTAATTTTCTTCTGGTACTGGTTTTCTGTTGCGCAATACATTTAATAATGCTTGTAAAAAAACTTGGGTGTCGAAAAGCATTGTTCCGGTCCATTTCCACCACAGCGACACATTTATTTAGTTGACGGTGATATTTACTCGTTGATCCAACTCTCTTTCCAAATAAGTTTTGAAAGAAGCTTTTAGCGCACATTGAATAGAAAGTGGCATGTGGTCTGAGAATATCTGACTTTCTACCTCCATATCCTGTATCAGGTCATGCCAACTCCCATTTATGAAAGCGTAATCGATTACAGAGCATCCATTTCTCTTAAGAAACGTATTTTCACCACACCCAACTAATTCACGGAAACTGATTTCGGCTATTACCTTCTTACTCGCAATTTTAGATCGATCAGAATTATACCTTAAAACAAGGTTGGAATTGAATTCCCTCAGATAACTTGATCTGACAGATTAAGATTTTATTTCAAAAAATTAAAACATATAATTTAAATATTTATCACTTCATGAAAAATTATGCCTTCATCAAGCATTTAATTGCAATCTCATTAAGACGATATTATCTGCAATTAAACTGGCGTTTTGATCGTCACACAGTCGTGAAACGAAAAAATGAAGCATTAAATGTGTGTGTACAGCTTAATAAGATTGCAAGAGCGGCGCGACGCACGAACGGTTAGAAAATACACACGAAATTTCTTGCAAATTTATGTACTGAACTGATACTTAATAGAAGTTTGAGAATTCGTCAGATTTAATTACGATTGAAATATGAATGCATTTAACAAATATAGGTAATGTACAAGATGTTTTTTGTACTGTGTAAATGCAAAATAAACATATTGCGTATCGGAATCTGTTGCAGTTTATTCCAAGATTTTGCAAATTTTTGGATCCGTTCTATGTAAATGGGGTTCTTGGCGGAGTGGATCAGTGATAGGTTTGTCGTTTACAATCTAAGGGTCTCTGGTTCAAATCACCCCAACCGAAGACAAGTAAAATCTAAAGTTTTTATTCCACGATCTACCTCTTGCGAACCTTTGACAAAATCAATATTGTCATGAGATGCTTCTAAAATTTACATTTTGCATTCGGCTTGCAGGACCCTTCCACTTCGCGCAAGCAATTGGCTGGATAAGCTATTTCTTAGGCCTTGTATTGGCCGTTAATGCCAATTTATATATTTCTCGAGCCCTTTGAAATATACGAGTACGTTAGTCGCATCGAAACCCTCTTCTTTGAAGGCAAATCTTTTTGAAATATTTTTCCAAATGGGACAATAGAAACTAATTGCAGTCTGGAGTATATGATAGATGAGCAAGTGATTCGAAGCACAATTTGTTAATTTTTAGCATCAATTTAATGGATTTGTGGATTGTGTTTGTTTTGATGGAATATAACTTTGTTTTTTGTCAAATGAGTTTTTTCTTAAAATCTTTTTTTGAAATGGTGCATACATGTATTTGGGGATTATGCATTGTTCTTTTATTTTTAAGGTATTCGATGTGGATTGTTCCTCTTGCATTCCAGAAAACTGTAACTATAACCTACCTAGTGTAGTCGCGCTACTTTACCGTTTTGCTATCGAGTCTGCGGATTAAATAATAACACGTCCGTTTTCTGTGAATGCGATCATAAAACTGACGCTCTCTTTATTCTTATTCTTAATCTTACACGTGTATGACTAGATGTGTATATAATATAGGTACATGAATATCAATATGGTGTGACAGTGTGAGTTGCATGCTTAACTCTTACAATAATTACTACAATTCGGCCATCCTGACCATTAAGATCACCTGATCTTGCAAATTTACAATCAATCACTCGCTTTACTCTTGTTCAACCATGGTTTCATATTGCCCAGCGTTAAATTCATTTCAGTTTTAACTACCGATTCCGTAGGGCGATCGGCAAACACATAATTTGACTTATACAATGTTTTAAGTTTTTCTTTATCAACATAACGTACGTCTTCACCAACTTCTAAATCCAATTCTGAACTATCATTGTCTTTAGATTAACATGAGTTGTTTTTCAAAATATTCACTATAATTGTCTATTTCATTCGTGTAAGTTATATTATCTCTTAAATGTCTAAGGGAATACTATCGCTATTAATTATAAACTTAAAATACAAACGTCTTACGTAATCATTGGTCTTGCTATCTTCTGGCAACTGATGTACTGCTGACTTCCTCTTTGGCTTAGAACACATATTTGCCATATGTCCCACCGAGTTGCAATTATAGCACCTGACTGCAACTCTTTGTCAGTCCACTTGTCTATCTTTTGCCGTTCTATCTGCTGTCAATCCCGTCTGTCTATTGCTAAATGTACTAGCAGTCGATCTTGTTCGCACCTTCCGCTGAGTGACTTTGCCGAACGCTCAAAGTAGTCCTGCCTTTGTTGTATACCCCTGGACACGGGCATATAAGCTTATGTTGTCATTAGAAAATCCCTCAATCGCGTATTCAATCCATTCTTCTTCGTCCATTTTCAATCCAGTCGCCAGTCTCACTTTGTCGTAGAAATATTCGGTGAAAGTTTCGCCCACTTTCCACTTTCGGTTTTCGAATCTTTTCCTTATTTCCATCCTGTTTTGCCTTGTGCCGAAAACGTCTTTTAACCCCTCGGTCAGGTCATCTATGTAAGTCCTTTAAAAAATTTGCTTGTGTGTGCAGCCATTCTTGTGCCTTGCCTTACAATTTACTTACGAAGAGTGTGTGTACATTTTTTTTTCACACTGTACACCTCTTCGACGTTTCTTAGCTGTCGCCAGCCACACATCAACACTTATCATTCCACTAAATTCCGGCAACATCTCCTTCCACAATCCAATTTTTTGCGCCACGTTAAACTCTCCTGTCGTACCGTCCGATCGTTTTCAACCACCTTCTGCACTAGTTTCTGATCTATCATTTGATTTTGCGATCCGTTGTAACAGTTCATTTTCTCTCATTATGATTTTTTTCCCCAGTTGCAGTGTCTAGCGGCTGTTTTTCGATTCCTTCTTGTATTTGTTCGTCTTGTCGTCGTCCCTCTTCTTCGTCGTTACTTAGACGTTCGCCTCGCACATCTGCTGGTATGTTATTCAGGCGAATGACCAAGGTGGCTTTGTTTTCGTTGCTTGCCATGCCCAACTGTTGTAACCAACTTCTGAGTTCTGCTACTGTGAACTCGTCTGGATTTACTAATGTGTCGTCCATTACGAAGAAGATAGAAAAAAAAATTTTTTTCGCGGTGACTGAACAAGCGGCGACACAACCAACTTTGTGGTAAACACACGATCTGTAGTAAAAACTTTTTTTTTTTTTTTTGTGTAATCCCACTTCTGAGTAATTGTAGTCGCGCTACTTTACCGTTTTGCTATCGAGTCTGCGGATTAAATAATAACACGTCCGTTTTCTGTGAATGCGATCATAAAACTGACGCTCTCTTTATTCTTATTCTTAATCTTACACGTGTATGACTAGATGTGTATATAATATAGGTACATGAATATCAATATGGTGTGACAGTGTGAGTTGCATGCTTAACTCTTACAATAATTACTACACTAGCTAATAGAATGAAAGATGCCTTTACGGTGCCGGTTCATCAGAAACAAATTTGTTCGTGTGTTTGGTCTATTTGTTTCGTCCGTAGTAACGAATTGCTGCAGAAATTCTTTTGAATCACCCAGGATTCTGGGTGTATAGGCGCGCCAGCACATCCGCCGTCTTCCTAAGTTTTCAAGGCATCCAACAGATGGCGCGCATTTTTTTGGGGGGTCTGAAAACCTCAAAACGTCCTGCTTATCCATTCAAGGGTTTGCTGTGTTGAGTACTTCGCCGTAAAGGTTTCACTCCTCAGCCACTGCCCTCCACTTGAATGCATTGATTAGATGCTTCAGCCACATATGATCTTCACAGTGTTTGCACTCTGCGCTGGCCATGTTGTCTTCGCCAGCCTTCCTGATGATTATCACCAGAGAGGAGGTAACGGCTTCCTTATAGGATACCGTCTTTTTCTTACTGATAGGTGTTCCTGCGACAGTCAATTTCTGTCTACTCCATTCCATGGTCGATGGTCCTTGCGGTTATCACAACCGAGAATCTCCATGCATGGGTGGAAATAACTGCCCTAAACGATACCAATGTCCAATGATCGCTGACACTGGTAAAACAATTACAATGAAAGTGAAAGGAAATAACGTAGTCTTCGACAATAGCTGGATTGTTCCCTATTACCCGCTGTTCACCAAAACATCCAAAACTTACTGCAATGTTGTATTTTACAACTCCATCAAATCAATTATGTACGTTTGCAAGTACGTTAACCAAGGCAGCGACATGGCTGTTTTTAAAATTGCTACTCCTGATGCCAACAAAGTGGTGACGCAATATCAATTGGGCCGTTGCGTGAGCTGCAATGAGGCGATTTGGCGGCTATTGTCCATTTGACTGTCCACTAAGAAAAATCCGTTCGCTAAAACGCTTTTATACTTCGAAAGCAAGGCAAGTAGTTCCCGGATTGGTGGATTTTTTTTCTACTGACGTATTTTCTACTGTGCGTCCGAAAAACGATGACTGCTTTTATCTTCGTTTGCTTTTGGTCAATGTTCCTGGTCCAACTTCGTTTGAGTCGTTTCGGACTATGGATAGTGTGCTATGTGCCACATCTTGAGGCCTGCCAGCGCAGCGGTTGCAATTGCTTGAAAACTACACTCATTGGGATTCAACACTCGCGATGCCATTATTACACGACACTATTTGTGATCATCATCTCGACATGTTTTCCATCAAATCCAGTCGAATTGCAGAAAAAATACAAGGGCGACATGGCTGACGATATTTCGCATCGAGTTTGAATAGCCTCTTCGAATGACGAACAGGAAATGAACGAAGAGATGCGCAACGAGGGGTAGATGTCGATCGAAGACATTGTGTCGTTTATGACACTTTGATAAAAGCAATTGACGACCGAAACGGAGGCATTTTCCTCATCGATGCGCCTGGCGGAATCGACGATCCTTATTTCACAGCTGTTGGCTTCGGTTCGTTCGAAATCAGAAACTGCGCCAACGTTTGCCTCTTCTGCGATTGCAGCCACATTTCGAAGAGTTCCGAAATGGCGAAAGTGTTAAAGAGTTGTAAAATTATCATATCGGACGAATGCGCAGTAAGCAGTAATACGAGAAGTTTTGGAGGCGCAATAATTCAGCTGGGAGGCGTTTTTCGACAAACAATTCCTGTCATTCTACGATAAACGACAGCCGATATTTTTCACCAATGATTGTCAATGGAAAAGTACCATTTGAAAT
Organism: Portevinia maculata; assembly: GCA_949715645.1. Classification (NCBI taxonomy): domain Eukaryota; kingdom Metazoa; phylum Arthropoda; class Insecta; order Diptera; family Syrphidae; genus Portevinia; species Portevinia maculata. The sequence goes on from OX454525.1 coordinate 102,289,044, forward strand.
TTCCACTGGATTCATTTCGTTCCCGACGAATTTCTGCCGTTTCACAACGACGAAGAGGAACTCATTACGAATGTGTTCCCAAACATCGTAAAGAATTATTAGTTGAGTGCACATGCGATTTTGGCAGTGACAAATGAGAATGTCGATGATTTGAATTTCGTTATTCAAAATACAATTACTGGACAATAATTACATTCGTTCAAATCAGTTGATTGTGTAACTTATCCGAACGAAGCAACCAATTATCCAACGGATTTCCTGAATTCATTGGATTTATCGGGATTACCAACACATAATTTATGACTGAAGGTTGGATCTGTTTTTATAATGCTTGGGAATCTCAATGAACCGAAATTGTGCAACGGAACAAGATTGGTCTTGAAGAAACTTAAGAATAATGTCATTCAAGCAACGATACTCAAAGGCAAATTCAAGGGCGAGCAAGTGCTCATTCCGAGAATTTCACTGATTCCACCCGATTAACCTTTCGAGTTCAAATTCCGGTTCGCCTAGCATTCGCCATGACAATCAATAAATCACAAGGCCAATCTTTGAAAGTATGTGGGGTTATTCTCAAATTTCCATTCTTCTCGAATGGCCAATTATAAGTGGCATGTTCGCGTGTTGAAAAACCTTAGTAGGTTTAGTTAGTTCCGTGTAAATAAAGAATATTGAACTTAATCGTACTCGGAAAGCGTTTCATTCAATCAATAATTGAAATCGAGCGGAGTCATCTGTTATCAATCGAGAATGTTCGATCAAAAAATTAACTTCGGGTGGAATCGTGAGTGAGCTCGAAGTTATTTCAATCAAATTAGATAAATTCAGGTTCTTATTTATAGGGCAAGGTGTTACTATATTTGTTCGTAAAGAGTTAAACTGGTGACTGGTTCGTGAGTCATCGCCCAGCAGTGAAATTGAGTACTGCTTCGTTGAAATCAAATGCAAGGACAATACAACTATACTTGGTTCAGTATATGGACCAAACCGTTACATTTCAACTATACTGTTCATTGCTGGATGCTGGGTTAGATGAGTTGCCCTATCACTTACCTTTTGTTGTTGTTGTTGGTGACGGCAATAGTAATATGTTTGAAGATTCGTCCCTCGTGGATAGTATGAGAACGCTTAATCTGATGCCAAGAAAATACAAATACCAACCGTTTTTAACGCAACCAATCACTTTAGAGATTGCAAAAAGATTAACTTGCGCCGACTTGAAGATCGATAGAGTTGTATCGCGTCTACGAAATGCCCTCTGTTGATGACCAAGTATCTCTTATTCAGAATGCTTTAAGCAATCTTTTTATTTATCACGTTCCTCTGGTGATCATCTAAAATATGAAACTATCCCTGAAGTACGAACAGCATTAAGGATTTAATCCACACGAGCGATCCAGCTTACAAGTGCAGGAAGCGTTTTCGGTTAAACATGCTCTTCAATGCCTATAGAGTTTTGAGAAATAAGGTGATACGTGAAATTCGGGAAGCCCAGAAACGTTATTTTGCACCACGACTTGACCCCTCGCTGGCTAAGCAAAAGCTTTGGAAAAATCCCAGGGAGGTTGGTGTAGTTAAACAAAGGCAGTTTGGAAAATATTAACTGTAACGAATAAAAGTTTATTTCTCTTGCCCCCTCTTTCTTCAAACTGGACCTAGAGAGCTACCAAATACTCTCTAGGGGCCCAAAATAATCAAGTTTAAGAATTTTTGAAATCCGCCTACAGACACGCGTGAGATAAAATTTCTAAAATCCGCCCACTGTCAAAGTGTGAGCTAGGAAACTGAAATTTATAATATAGACTCTCTATGTGCCCTTTAAACTTATTTTTAAAAATATTATTATTTTTTTTAAATCCAAAGTTTGAGCTAGGGAGCGTTTTTTTTACAAAAGCTTCGTTTTTTTCGATTAAATCCTTTAAATGTTATATAACAAAATATGTAGAGCGTTCCTAACAATTCAACCATAGTTTGACTTCTGTCACGCCCACTTATGAGGGATAGGAATAAGAATAGGGTATCCAACAGTTCGCCCAAGCGGCCAAGAATGTTGATACCATCAGATCCAGAAACAGTCCGCTTTGCTTGGGAAAATTAAAGTCGTGTTTCATATTGTTGGACCCTGCAGCGTTAGTTGTTCAAAATACTTACCACTTTTTTTGTCTTTATTATTGTTAAAATGAAGAAATATTTTTTTTGTTACTTTTTGTTAATTTAAAGTAAATATTAAAAAAAAAAAATGTTAAACAGTTAAACCGACAACAAATTATCATTGCGTATTGTTATTTATTCTTAAATAAAAAAAACGTAAATGCAATTTAGTATACCGAGTACCGAGTACCGAGTACCGAATTAGAATTCAACTTTTAATTTTAAGAAACCCCAAATAAATTGCCACAATATTTTTTTAAAACATAAGTGTATGTTACTTACTTACTAACTGAAAATAATAACTTTTCTTGCAAAACTTTGTTATGTTTTTAACAATTTCCACGTGTTGAATAAGACTTCATATTTTGTTTAGCAGTCGGAACAGTTCGAGTAACGTTTTTTGTGTGTGCACCAAAGCAGTCATGTGACGAAGGGCCCCATGTGTCCAAGCTTCCACGCTACCTGCGTTTTTGACCCCACTTCAATCAATTATTTCAGTTGTTCGCATCACCTACTTGTCCCAATAGTTTAAATTTTTGAAACAATTTAACAACTGCTGGGTGAGAAGTTGCTTCACGTCAGCTGAGACCACTTATCAACGAAAATGTCAAAAATGTCAAAAATGAACTTTAACAATTTAAGTGCGTTGTTGAAAATGTTTGTAATGGCGTAGTTTTTACTTGTCATCTGTAAAAATATTAAAGAAAATATATTGACGAGTGGCAAAATTATAGGATATTGAAAAAGAAACCTGTATTTACAAAACACTTTATCTCAAATATCTTCTGCACTTTGGCTATGCCGTCATTCAATACGATATCATGGGCCCTATTTGACAAAACAAACAAATCGCAATAATTTACAGGCAAAACAGATAAAACTACAACTGAAGACATACGAGTATAATTTAAGTTGCGATGAATTATAGCAATTCTACTGGCTACGTAATACAATTTAACAGACGGTTGTTTTTAATAATTTGCACGTGTCAGAAAACTTCACCTGTACGAATGAACACAATTTGTTGACACCTGTTCAAAAATGTTTTCAAAGCTTTGAAATAGTTTGGTTTTTTTTGGGATAAACAAATTTGGTCAAACACTAAAACTACGTTTTCATTTTTATATTTTAAATCCTCATTGTCAATAATCTTGACACACTCTCATGGCAGGTATTTCACACCTGTGAAATTATTATTTTTCTGTTAAAATTGTAAATTTTTTTGTAATTTGTAGTGTTGTGTAACAGTGCCTTGTGCATTTTTCATCAATTTTCAATATTCTATTGTTTCTAACGAAGGTGTTTAATCTACTTGAATTTCATCGTTCTTTTTGTTTTATAAGAATTTTTTTTTTTTTAATAATCGATTTTCGTAAAAAAATAAAAGGCTGTTGATTTGTAATAGCTGTCAACATCAAGCAGTCTGAATCATGCAGCGGACTAAAAATTTTATAGCGACTATTTAAAAGATAACATAACCAAAAAGTAATGAATTTGAAAGAAGTAAATACCAACTAAAAGGACTAAAAATACATACTTATTCTGTTTCCATGCTTTCTAGATTCCAAATTTGTTAAAATAAAAACATTTCCTTTTTCAAACTTTTAGTTGTCGTTAAAGATGAGCTTGAACTTCTACTGCAACATCCAGATTTAGCGAATCGTCGAGTACCTATCCTATTCTATGGGAATAAAATGGATTGCAATGATGCACTTTCTAGTGTCAAAATTGCAGCTGGTAAAAGCTATATCAAATGCGTTATATTAAAATGAATATGTGCTTATATTTTCTGGCTTCTTTCAGCTTTGGGACTAGAAAAAATCGATGAGAAACCATGGCACATCAGCTCAAGCAATGCAATTTCCGGAGAAGGTCTGGAAGAAGGTGTACAGTGGTTAATTGAACAAATTCGGATGTGTGTTTCCGATTCCAAGGATCGTAAAAAAAGAAAAGTGTCAGTACTGAAGTAGAGAATAAAAGTGTATGTGTGTGTAAAATGGCTTGTATGAACTGATACTGTTGAATAATTTTAATAAAGAAATACAATATGCATTATACAGGATGTTATGTACATCACATCTAGGCAATTTTAGCATCCAGGTGAGCCTAGCAAACCATTTAACATCCTAAAATTTCCCCGCAAGTGTGATTGCAAATCCGTGGATTGAAACGACTGGAGATCACCAATGTCGTTGAAGGACGATCGATCAATAATGCATAATAGAAGCATGCACGTGTCGAAATCGTTAGAAAAAAGACAGGCCTAAAAACTCCTGGATTATCACACAAATGCAACAACACCGCATGTTATTGGCCTCAGTCGTTATTTATTGTCGTTGAACCGGTCAACCCCACAGACGGAACAGAAGGGATCTTTGACGTGAATGTTTTTTCCGAACTTGGCCTCGTGTGAACTACTGAGCTAAGGAATACAAAATAATATACAATTTAAGGTAAGTATAACCAACGACCATACCACGTCGAGTTAATCGGTTCTCATCAGATCACCATAATTAAACGACGTTGGGCGCGGTTAGTACGTAGATGACGGACCGTTTGAGAACAACCGCGTGTCGTTGGCCAGTCCCATCTACAGAGTTGAGGTAGATAATTATACGTGGTATCACAATGGACCTAAATTGGTCTAAGTGTGTCGGCTACTGTCGGCAGCCACATAAACCTAACCTAACCTAACCTAAGGTAAGTATAGCTTTACTCAAACTCACCGCACCTCACCTAAAAGTATACCTGCATCTGTTTGGAACTATCAATTACTATTGAGACCCAACACAAGGAAATTGACCAGTTTGATAATCAGCTGCTATCTATTTTGGCTACGAAACTATATAATTTAGCACCTACATCTAAGTTCCTACATTTAATGCTCGAGCTTAAACTAAACTGAACGATTTACTAAACTATTAACTGCAAGCGGCCCAAAAATAAAAAGTAAAATAATCCCAAAACTATGAGAAGTAAATAGCTGAATTAATAAATTGTTACGCCGCACTATGGATCCCAACTGATACCAAAAAATGAAGTTATTATTTTTTAAATGTAATCAATCTTAAGCTGTTGTCAAAAACACATTTCGCAAGAAATTTATCACTGCAAGTCATTTTTGTTCAGGAAAAGCTAGAATTTACCGTGAAGAAATTTGAAATTGTGTTATGGTTGCATACCCCAGCGACGGTATGTCGACGACTATTGGGTCAGAAGGGTCACCCACGGCAGACAGGCCTTTGAAGAGGGTCAACTTAGAACTGCTCATAGGACATTCCGTCCGCTCCGCCTCTTTCTCCACCAGTCCCCGCTTTCTCTCCTTTTCCAATTCCATTATAACCTGGTTGCGAGTTTACTTAACCTCTTCCCCGCAGAGAGAGGACTGTGCAGCATGGTCCTCTCTCTGCTGGCCTTTTCGAGAAGAGGAGTACAACGCCTGTCTTCTGGCAATGCTTCTGTAACGCTGACTAGAGGAGGAACTGTGGTAACTCATGATCCTTCGGAACTTGGCGATTTCGCGTTCGATATTGTTTCGGAGTTCTTCTTTCATTGTTGGCTTATTGACATTTTTTTTTATAATGTTAGTGCGCCTAAAGGGATTTTTTTAGTACCCTGATTATGTAATGGCTACACAGCGCGGGCGTTAAGGAAACTAAAATGAGAAGAAAGGGAGATATGCCGATGCACGTTGGTTTTAAATGTTCTTAAGTTATATTGTAAATATATATATATAATATATTCCACATTCGTGCTGTACGCCCGAGGAAAGAATCTTTGAAATTCACTGTTCGTCCGAATACAGGCTTGAGGGTGAACTGATGGGCATTCCTTATTCCGTCCGCTCCGCCTCGCCCGATACCCGGTCGAAATGTTCAAGGGGTGGAATGCAACTGCCTATTTCGATTGAGCACTTATGGTGGAAACAACGATGAAAGACAGGAGGCATTACGACGATGACTAAGTAAAATAACATATATACATGTACATACATATATAAAATAGGGACTTGCAAGAATCCAATATTATAGAAGACTTAAAGGTCTTAAAGCAGTCGAACGACTTTAAATCAGTCAAAAGACTTAAAGCATTCAAAAGACTTAAAAGCAGTCAGCGCGTTTTCGTGTCCTTCGACAGCCAGTCAACCTGGATGCCGAAAAAACAAAGAAAGTGGTGTTAACGTGCACGTCGCTCCATAATTTTTTAATCACCACGAATAAAGTAATGTAAATGTGAATATTTTATATCACCTGCATCGATTGCACCTTGACCGGACTTTGTATTGCGCAGTTTCGTGACGAACGCCTTAAAGTTGCTGCGCATGCTATTTCACTTCTTTCTGGATTCGGTTAAATTAACTGCGTCGATGGCCAGCTCTAGTATAACCATGGCCCAAGAATCGGTTTTGACATGTTGAAGTTTGTATTCTGAAACTGAGCTATTCCAAAGCGCCCGTTGCTATTGCACCGCCATAATCAAATGCGATTCTTCTTCGTCGCTCCACGAATAGCCAATTTTCCTATTCCTATTTACTCCTGTTTTCTGCGTTTTGCCTAATTTGCTCGACTTTATTGTACTTTCGGTATTCAAACTCACACGATAGTTAACAGAATAGTCCATATTGTCGGCACTTGACGGCAACGAATATGAGAAGCTTAATGTACTGTTATCAGCGAAGGAATGGATTGGGTTAACAGTAACAGACAGGACATCATTTATAAAAATGAGTAAAAAGCCGGGGACAGAACAGAGCCTTGGGAAGCACCAGCATTTATTTGGTGAGTTGCAGACTTGAAACCATGCAAAACAACTTGACTTGAATTGAACGGTCCGAAAGGTAATTTCTAATCCATTGAAAACCGTACTGCCGGTCATTGAAAAGTTTTCGGGATTCAAGATATTTCATTAGCTGACGGTTGATCAGCGTTTCCTTGACCTTAGAAAGTAGGGAACTAAGGGCAATTGGTCGGTGGGAGGAGGGAGAAGAAGATTCGCCTTTTTTGTACAGGCTGGTCAAATGCTGTTTTCCATCTCCTTGGAAAGAGCCCTGAACAAAAGGACAGATAGAAAAGCTTACGCAGTTTTGCCAACGTAGAAGAACACCTCTTTTGTTGACATAAACCAACGATTTAATGCAACACCAAAAAAATAACTCCAACGGCGTTTAATCGCATGTCGAATGGCCACCCCGACAAGACCATTTCTCGAGATTACACGATTACCGAGCATCCCTTTCAACAGATCAATTGTTTGACCAGCTGTGTGGCATGTGACACGATCTTATTGGAACCAAATATCACTGAATTCAAGTCCATCAATAGCGAACTCAATTGACCGTAACATGGCGATAATTTTTATCGACGAAAAAAGTATGGTCCAATGACGTCTCAGGCGTGGAATCTACAGCACACTGTCACTTTTTGTGGATGCAATGGAGTCTCACATGAGGGTTTATTGCTGTTAAATAACGCATATTTTGTTTATTGACAAAGTTATTAAACCAAACATAGGGACGGACTACAGTCCGCTTGGGCGAACTGTTGCATACCCTATTCTTATTCCTATCCCTCATAAGTGGGCGTGACAAAAGTCTAAGTATGGTTGAATTGCTAAGAACGCTCTACATATTTTGTTATATAACATTTAAATGATTTTTAAAAAAAAAACGCTCCCTAGCTCAAACTTGGGTAAATAAAATTGTTTTAGTTAATTGTGGGCGTGTCAGCAGGCGGATTTAAAAAAAAATTAACACATGAGCATAAAGGGCCCCTAGAGAGTATATATTATAAATTTCAGCTCCCTAGCTTCAACTTTGGATTTTCAAAAAAATTGTTTTATTTATTTGTGGGCGTGCCAGTGGGCGGATTTTGAAATCTTTTTATCCCGAGCAGTTTTAGGAGTCATAGATCATATATAAAAAATTTCAGCTTCCTAGCTCAAAATTCGATTTTTTCCAAAATTTTGTTTTTTTGAGTTTGTGGGCGTGTCTGTGGGCGGATTTCAAAAATTCGTAAACTTGATTATTTCGGGACCCTAGAGAGTATATGGTTAAAATTTCAGCTCTCTAGGTCCAGTTTAAAGGCCTAATTTTTGCCGACGGACGGACGGACGGACGGACATGGCTAGATCGACATTACTATCGATGCTGATCATAAATATAGTAACTTTTAGGGGTCTACGGGCAATATTAAGGTATGTTACAAATTATGCGTCAAAATTAATATACCCCTAGAATAGGGTATAAAAATGAGCTTCATCGCTGAAGATCATTTTTCGATGAAATTTTACTTCATACTTTTGCAGACCCAATCCAAGGAGTTTCAGGACTTCAAATGATCAAGAGGCTTCAGTTCATGAGTTAGTTTGGTCTTGTTAGGGTGTAGGTTAAGATCTTTAAGCGAAGTTCAACGCAATGTAGACTGAGAGATTCCCAATTCCTGTGAAAGGCGTGCAATCGACAGATTCGGCTCATTTTGAACTGCGACTGTGATACTTGCGGTACTTCGAACGGTGCATTGTCTCACTGGCACAAGAACATTTAATTCTTGACTCCAATTTTAGCACTTCGCGCGCACAGCCTGTCTGGGGAGACGTTTTATGCGACCGAAAGTTGGAGTAATCGCTCTAAGTTGCAACCACCGACTCAAAATTTCGGTAATAATTTTAAATAATTTTTAAACGTTGTTCGTTCGTGAACTTTATTGTTATAAAAATATAAACCTTATGTGAGTTTCTGACATTGACAGATCGTAAAAAGAGTTCCAGCGTATTAAGATACGAAATTGTTATGTCCTAATTGAAAAACCAAACACTTAAACTTTTTTCAAGTAGGTACAACAAAGTGGGCATTTTGGTGGTCGTGGCCACACAGCTTCACTTAAAATTATTAATAGCTTGTTTTTACAACACTTGCTTAAATTTTCAGCTTCCCAACTCAGTTGGATGATTTATTACCATCAATTGGTCCATTCAGCCCCAGTCTGCGTCGCACTACGCTGATAATTATATTGCTTGATAGGAGCAATTAAAATTTAATTTGCAACTTTCATATTACCTATTCAATAGTTACCATCCGCACATTGAAGTATACAGTTAATAAACCAACTACACTGGCAACGAAAATTGAATTGTGGACAAAGTTTACATTTGGAAATCCAGAATTTTATTTTTTATTTAATTTACATATAAACCAGATGAATCGTAATAAAATAACTTTGAAGTGGAGAGATCATCTTTTAATCGCTGAGGAATAACATGGAGTAGTTTGAATTTGGTGATGCATATGACAAACTCATAGCAAACAATAGTATTAGGAGTCCTGCAAAATATAATTTAATAAAAAAGTTTATTTTACTACACATTTGACATACCCAAAATAAATTCGTCTATTATTTGCAACTGCATTGCAAGGTTTAATTGGGAATCATGGTGATTGTTCATTTAAATAAACTTGTAGCTGGCGTGACATTTCTAATTTATAAAAATAATATAACGAAAAATGGAAATTCGCGTAAACTTTGTCACGACCGAGCTGTAACTAACAAAACAATTTAATTTCGATGGTATGTTAATTAAAATCGGGACTTCAACTATATATTTATTTAAAGCAATAAGCGTGATTGTGTGGATACATTCTATTTAAATACCCTCTAAACAGGAGAAGATTAAAATAAGAGAAACAAAGTACATTTATTTCCGATAGTCTGATAAACGAATTAATCAAAATGTTGATCAACAACCAACAAAAATGTATAAAATTAGATCAGCTTCTGATCGGTGAAATAACAAAATATATTAAATTTTATCGCGAAAATAAAACACAATGAAAGATTTCGCGATAAATTATACAATTCTTCACTATAATCTTAGATACTGTTATGTTGGGAACCAGGGTCGAGCCACAGGGTCAACTTTGATAAAGGTGAGAAGGACGCGGCATGCTTGTGGTTGCTCGGCTCAGCTCGCCGGACGGGGGTAGTTCTTGTTCCCTCACCATATACCACCTGCTCAACAAACGTCTTGTCCAGGCCAAAAAGTTGTAAAACGAGAGAAAAACATAGGGGCGGGCTACAGTCCGGTTGGGCGAACTGTTGGATACCCTATTCTTATTCATATCCCTCATAAGTGGGCGTGACAAAAGTCTAAGTATGGTTGAATTGTTAAGAACGCTCTACATATTCTGTTATATAACATTTAAAAGATTTTATCAAACAAAAACGAAGCTTTTGTAAAAAAAACGTTCGCTAGCTCAAACTTTGGTTTTTCAACAAAATTATTTTATTTAATTGTGGGCGTGTCAGTAAGCGGATTTAAAAAAAATTAACACATGAGCATAGAGGACCCCTAGAGAGTATATAGTATAAATTTCAGCTCCCTAGCTCAAACTTTGGATTTTCAAAAAAAAAAAAAAATTGTAAATTGTGGGCGTGTCAGTAGGCGGATTTTGAAAATATTTACACATGAGCATAAAGGGCCCCCTAGAGAGTATATATTATAAATTTCAGCTCCCTAGCTCAAACTTTGGTTTTTAAAAAAAAGTTTTTTTTTAAATTGTGGGCGTGTCAGTAGGCGGATGTTGAAAATATTTACACATGAGCTTCAAGGGCCCCTTGAGAGTATATATTATAAATTTCAGCTCCCTAGCTCAAATTTTGGTTTTTCAATAAAACTGTTTTATTTTTTTGTGGGCGTGTCAGTGGGCGGATTTTGAAAATTTTATATCCCGAGCAGTTTTAGGAGTCATAGATCATATACAAACAATTTCAGCTTTCTAGCTCAAAATTCGATTTTTTCCAAAATTTTGTTTTTTTGAGTTTATGGGCGTGTCTGTGGGCGGATTTCAAAAATTCGTAAACTTGATTATTTCGTGACCCTAGAGAGTATATGGTTAAAATTTCAGCTCTCTAGGTCCAGTTTAAAGGCCTAATTTTTGCCGACGGACGGACGGACGGACGGACGGACATGGCTAGATCGACATTACTATCGATGCTGATCATAAATATAGTAACTTTTAGGGGTCTACGGGCAATATTAAGGTATGTTACAAACTATGCGTCAAAATTAATATACCCTTAGAATAGGGTATAAAAAAGGAAGAAAGCTACTCTACGTAGACCACGGACGGACGAAAAAAGATAGGATAGTAAAAACAAAAGAAAAGAAAATGTCCAAGGACACAGGCCGATACTCAAGAGAGAAAAGGGAAGGGGCACCCGAACTAATCTAGCCAACCTAAATTAAAATTAACCTAACTTAAAATTACCAGCTATGCCCTAAAATATACCTAAGCTACATAACTTAAAACTACACTAAAGCTATCTTACCCTAACCGCAACTCACTTTCCCTAAATCTCTCTTTGGTACCGGGGTCGTTATGAGCCCGAAACATGCCAGATGTTCTTCTCAAGGGTTGGTCAGCCCACCCTTGTGTCTTTCGTCACAACCTTAGCTATCACTCTGGCCGATGTTGTGAGTGATAGCCCCTCGACGAACCCTCCAGTCACCATTCAGGTCAATAAGTACGTAAAGAAAAGTTCGTATGTCGTCGCGTCATGTCGTCAAAGTTTGTATTGTCCTGTCATGTCATTGTGGACCTATAGAAGGACGGCCTTCACAGCCGTCCACACACCAAATGCAAAACTCTAGCCGCGCATTGTTAAATGCACAAAAGAAAAACCAAAATTCAATGCCATCGAAGGCTATTTCAAATATTTAATTTATAAAAAAAAAGACTTAAAACTACTGCAAAAAAATTCAAAAAAAAACTTAATTTAAAATTCTGCACTTGAATCTTAAAAACTAAAATTCAAATATAAATAAAACTTAAAAGTACTCACGGTTTTTTTGGCCCCCCGTTGTCCTGGTACCAGCACGACGAAGAACGTTGATGGATGATGCCCAATACGGCCTCTGGGACGCGCATTATCAAATAAGGGCAGAATTCACAAAAAAAAAAAAAATTACCCTAGCCTTACTTAAAACGCGAATTAAAGGAAACTAATTAAAACTAAACTAGAACTAAAACTATGATTCCAAAAAAAGATAAAAAAAAGCAAAGAAAAGAATTCAAAATTACTAAAACAAAAATTTTAGGTGAAAAGCTCTGAACTCTTGTTGAGATTTTTCTAAATACAACTAATGACATTCTATACCTAATAAAAATCTAGAACAACATCTGATTTTTATACCCTATTCTAAGGGTATATTAATTTTGACGCATAGTTTGTAACATACCTTAATATTGCCCGTCGACCCCTAATAGTTACTATATGTATGATCAGCATCGATAGTAATGTCGATCTAGACATGTCCGTCCGTTCGTCCGTCGGCAAAAATTAGGCCTTTAAACTGGACCTAGAGAGCTGAAATTTTAACCATATACTCTCTAGGGTCCCGAAATAATCAATTACAAATTTTTGAAATCCGCCCACAAACTCAAAAAAACAAAATTTTGGAAAAAATCGAATTTTGAGCTAGAAAGCTGAAATTTTTTATATATGATCTATGACTCCTAAAACTGCTCGGGATATACAATTTTCAAAATCCGCCCACTGACACGCCCACAAAAAAATAAAACAATTTTATTGAAAAACCAAAATTTAATGTAAATATTTTCAAAATCCGCCTACTCACACGCCCACAATTTACAAAAAAAACTTTTTTTGAAAATCCAAAGTTTGAGCTAGGGAGCTGAAATTTATAATATATACTCTCTAGGGGTCCTCTATGCTCATGTGTTAATTTTTTTTAAATCCGCTTACTGGCACGCCCACAATTAAATAAAATAATTTTATTGAAAAACCAAAGTTTGAGCTAGGGAATGTTTTTTTTACAAAAGCTTCGTTTTTGTTTGATAAAACCTTTTAAATGTTATATAACAGAATATGTACAGCGTTCTTAACAATTCAACCATACTTAGACTTTTGTCACGCCCATTTGTGAGGGATAGGAATAAGAATAGAGTATCCAACAGTTCGCGCAAGCGGACTGTAGCCCGCCCCTATGTTCAATAAAGTTTATTGTCTTAGTTTTTGCTTTCTAAAACAAAATAAAAATAAAAATATAAATTAACAACTATTGCTTTCCCTTATGTTAAGTTAAAAAACATTCGAAAAATGTATCGCATTTGCTCACTTCCTGGATTCTTTTATAAAGTGGCCTAGGGATTTGCGATGTTGGCAAAACATCGATGTTCATATCGATGTCGACATCGATGGCTGAACATCGATGATCGATAATAATCGAACTCAAAACATCGTTAACATCGATGTTATAGAATGAGTTTATAGAATGCCGACTATTAATGTAAGAAAACAATATACATAAGTATATACTTGAATTTATTTCATCTATTAGGTATCGTATTTATTAATAAGTATGTAGTGAAAAAAAAACAGCAGGTAAGTAATAAGTAAATATAAGATGGGATTATGTATACACATGTATGTACATCATACATCCCAAAACTTTTTGTCTATTGATTGCAAAAATAATATTTTTGCAAGAAGCTTCCCCTTCAGCTTTCCCTTCAGGTGGCATTGTTACAGTCCTGGAAAAATATAAAAAAAAAATTTATTCTGATGACTGATGATCAACAATTTTTGTCTAACATATTTTGCTGTAAAAATCACCGTTTAGCTGAAAAACGCGAAAAACCTATTTCTGCAAACTTTCACCATCAATTAAATTTTTTGCACAAGGGGGATTGATGGGGACTTTTCACAATTCATTTATAATAGTATTCTGAACATTCATACCAATTTTTAGCTCTATGGGAATTATTGTAACCTTCAAAGTCTTATTTGACTGGACTAGTGAGTGAACTGAATGAAAGAATGACGTTAGTCGTATTCATCAATGGAAGCACATTAGATACAGTCAGTACTCTATCCACAAGTGAAAGCCAATGGAACATAACGTAGCCATACCGACTATTCTCGTATAAATATATGTACCTATAGGTATTTTTTAAACTCTCGTATATGTATGTAGATACTTATAAGGCATGCTAAGTCTTCGATTTCGAAAAAAAATATTCAAAATTTTCAATTAAAAGTACTTTTGGCAACATCGAAGGCCGATGTTTTGTTCTTAACATCGATTATGCGATGTTTTGCTTACTTAAACATCGATGTTTAGTCTCTGTTTTGTGAACATCGATGAACATCGATCATCCCTAATAGAAACTATACGGTTAGATTATTAATATAATAATAATATTATATTGTTTATATAAAAATATTGAAATATTATGTATATAACAATAATATTATAATAATACTTAAATTATAGAAATTGATTGCTCATCCATAGGTTCTCTAACCATTTGTTTGTGCGATGTTACATTTTGGAAGGGAAGGGAATGTGACATTGTTATGTAAAGGGTGTCTAATTTAGATCGCAAAAAAAAAACGCAGTGTTTATTTAAAAAGTTCTGATTTTTTGTTTATTACAATAAAGAGTTTACACATTTAGGTTATGTATGGAACACAATATCCGATAAATCTCCGCCTGGTGACTGATGGCATTCGTTGGTCATTTTGATAAAATTTCGTCTTTAACATTTCCATTGTTCCATTGTTCCTCTTAAAACTACATGTCTTCGGGATTCAGATCAGCTTTGGCATTTTAAGGCAAGAAGAAGTATTTTATCATGTGACGGTAAGTGTTTATTCTAGTTGATTTTATTTAATTAATGCTATACTGTTTGACTTGAGATATACGAGTAACTATCATTGAAAGTGTTTATTCTAGTTTATTTTATTTAATTAATGCTATACTGTTTGGCTTGAGATATATCATTGAAACTGTTTATAAGATATTGTAATGCGCCACAAATAAAAAAAAATTGGTTCGTTAATTTTATCCATCCACTGTTGTGATCAGTTTTATTTTGGAAGACTCTGTTTATACTGAAATAGTCGTGAACTTTTTTTATCAGGAGATCCGTAATATTTGGGATTTTTCTTGTTTAATTAAATATTTTGTTTATTCCTTTTTCTAGAAAATCTTATTTCAGCGAAAGATTCTGAAACACCCTAAAGCAATTTAAAATTTACTTGAAATTTTCCATTTTTATAGCCTTAGGAATTTCCATAAAAAAAATACAGCGCTATCTTTATTCGTTTAAAAGCTATGATTTTTGCAACGAAAAAAGTCATTTTGTACCACAGTGGGAGCGGAAGTCAGCCAACCCAAAATGCGCACAAAACAGTGGCTCGTGGTGGATGTTTAGGGCGATGATGGATCACTCTTTGATTTTCATCTCCCCAATTCACCAGGCGGCTATTTATCGGATATTGTGTTCGATACATAACCTACAAGTCTACACTCTTTATCTAATTAAAAACATCAGAACTTTTCAAACAAACACCTTTTTTTCAATTCTCAAATAGGCGGTCTTAAGGGGACACCTATTACATGCAACTTCAAAGAGACCCAAGCAATTTGGTCTCATTTTTAAATAGCGAATTTGTCTATCTAAGTTTTTCTTTCAAAGAATTGAATACACTTTTGGTCTACATTACCCTTTTCTTTAAGCTTTATTATCCACAAGGAACACTGAAACATAAATCCCTCATGTGGCACTGAAGTGCCAGGATAAATCAATTTATTTCACAAATATAATTTTCTATAGGTATGTATATGTATAAATATCTACAAATAATATGTGTGAAGATATTTCTTTCAGAAAATATTTTCTTTCCCTAGTATTGTAGATTATTCCGCGGCCTTATTTGCTTAACCATCTATTCCTATACACAATGTTAAATCAAAAACAAAATGAACTGCGTAAATATGTATAATATATTCAATCGATAAACAGGTAGATATGAACCTATGTATTTTAAATTACAAAGGAGCTTCATATAATTCAATTGATACCTTTAAAATTGGAAATATTTGCTACTTTAAAATTTAAAAAAAGACAGCTGTCATTTTCCAAATTGGAATGCCCGTCAAAGAATAGATATATATGTGTATATTTTTTCTATATCCTGGCGGCGTGGGGAGAAAAGAAATCAAGCAGAAAATAAAGCAATAAGTTGAAGTTGCCCAATTTGTTTTACAATAAAAGTCGGTATTTGATAGGCGTTCTTCTGCCATAATCTCTATTGGGAAATGTTTTACCTGCTTTAGGTCCTTAAAGCTAGCTTCTTCAATCATATGCGTTTGCGAAGCTAATTTTTTAACAGTGACTTACAATTTAAAGCCGATTGCGAACGGTTAATTTTGAGGATTTTTCATGCAAGTTTACACTCTTGGATGTTTGTCAGAATACGAGTAGCACAGGATGTGTGGCACAGGAACAAATGTTAGGTTTGTATGGTTTTCTGCGATCGAAACACACTCAATCAGTGGTTCACTGCGTACCATTTTCAACTGGTTCACTGTTAAACACGCTGTAATTAAAAAAAAAAACATTTAAAAATAATAAACTATTGCTCCAAAATAAACTAGTTATAGTTGCTTACTTTAATTAACTACATTTACAAATATCACTTTCAAAATGGAACTACCTTTGACAATTGCTTTTTTATAGAGATCAAAAACAATACCCAAAACACAAAAATTACTAACCGGTCAAAAAAAACACAAGAAATCAGAAACAATGGACTTTAGAAAACGAACACACACGATTGATGCATTGTTGTAAGGGAACTAAGAATGTATCTTTTTGTTTCTTTGCCACGTTGCTGTAAAATAAAAACTGGCAGTGTGAGTGCGAGTGTCCCACTGCATACCTTGATCCACTGTTGGACAGTTTATTATAGGTACCTAGCTCTAATAGTTCACCAGGGAAGACGAGATAAAGGAACCCCCCAAGACCCCGACTGAGTGCGAAGACCCAAGCATTTGTAATAAACTGTGTTGCGTGTAGCTAGGTCGTTAGCACAACGAAGACATGTCGCAGACCTTTATCTATTGCAGTGGTTGAAGTATGGTTACGCATGTTTTTATTTGAAAAAAAGTACATATTTCGTTTATAGTTACATAATATTGATATCAAGCTTTTTCGCAAAACAAGTTTTAACAAAACAAACAAACAATTTTTTATAATTATAAATGTGCTAATTCGTTTTTAAATATAGATTCCACATTATGGAACAAAGTGACATACGAAATCAAAAGCAGAGTAGGTACTGGTATGTACAAGGTGGCGCAAAAATAACCTTCCGATGTTTTTTTGGCCCTTTTTATGGCATTTTCCATCACTTTGGCCAAAACTTCCGGCGATAGGTCCTCACATTGTTGACGGATATTGTCTTTAAGAGCTGCAAGAGTCTGAGGCTTGTTGACATAAACCCGCGACTTCAAAAAGCCCCACAAAAAGAAGTCTGGAGCGGTCAAATCAGGCGATCTTGCTGGCCAGTGCAAATCGCCAAAACGGGAGATTAGGCGCCCGGGAAATGCATCCTTCAGCATATCGGTTGTGGCACGTGCAGTGTGTGCCGTTGCACCGTCCTGTTGGAACCACATGTTTTCCAATCCCAATTCATCAAGTTGCGGCAAAAAGAACTCGTTGATCATTGCTCTGTAGCGCTCACCGTTCACAGTAACCGTTTGGCCCGCGACGTCTTCGAAGAAAAAAGGTCCGATGACTCCTCCAGCGAAAACAGCACACCATACAGTGACTTTGAGCGGGTGTAATGGCTCTTCGTGGGTTACACGCGGATTTTCAGTGCCCCAGAAGCGTAAATTTTGCTTATTTACGTACCCGCTAAGATGGAAATGGGCCTCATCACTCATGATTATTTTTGATGAAAAATCATCTTCCTCTTGGTGGTGATTAAGGATGGCTTGAGCGTATGTTAGACGCGATTGGCGGTCAGCAGCTAACAGCTGATGCACCGTCTGGATTTTGTACGGAAACATCTTCAAATCTTGTACCAAAATTCGCTGTAAAGACCGTCGACTGATACCCATTTGCGTGGCACGTCATCTGGTCGATGTCGACGGCGCTTCCATAACATCTTCGGCTACAGCAGCAATATTCTCTGCAGAACGGCTACTCCGGGGTCTGCCACGCCTGGCAGCATCTCGTGTTGTGCCAGTCTCTTCGAGGCGAGCGGCTAAACGTTGCAGTGTTTCACCAGTAGGCGTTGGACGGGTAGGAAATCTGCGACGAAATTCACGTTGTGCCAAAGTCACCGACCGATTATTGCTCAAATAAATAGTCACCAATATTCCGCGTTCTGGAGCAGTGTAGCGTAACATTGTTTATTAACGTGTATTTCGCATGTGTTTACTACACAAATGTCAAAACAGAACTGACATTAGGGGCCAATCGCAAAATTTATAGCATTTTCTGATAGGAGGATTACTTTTGCGCCACCTTGTACTACATTATGTAGCAGGTTAATTTTGAGCAAAGCACTCAACATTAACAGATCTCGAACAATTTGATAATGCTCTGAAACGAGCGCTCTTAAGCGTTCTGATTTGTTTATAAAACACATTTGAGCACATAGCTGTCATTTCATTTCATTCATAGACCTTTTAATGTGGCTCTAAAACAATTTTTGTATAGTACAAGGTTAAAATTACGCTTTTGCAAGTTATAGCCGCGGTTACCATCACGTTATTATTAATAACATGTTATCGTCGCATTATGGTATAAACAGATCAACACTTTAACTTCGACTTCAACTTTGAAGCGGGAACTTCAGCGTTTGAAGTCGAGTCAAACACATTGAAAAATGTAACTTTGAGAGCGAAACAAAACAGAAAATTATGTCAAAATACAACAAGAGAGAAAATTCACTCAAAATATAAGCACTTGCACGTTGGGAAAATTCAAAACATCGCCGCAAAGTTGGTGGGATTTGCACTTCAATTTTGAATTTAGGATTTAGGTCTAACGTTGAAGTCAAAGTTGATACTGAGGTGCTAATGTGTTCCATCCCATTAAAAAGCATTGGTTCTAAAACGTGCGGCGTGGTTGTCAAAGTTGAAGTCGAAGTTGAAGTTGAAGTTGATCTGTTTCTGCCATTAGTTTATATCATTATTGAGAGGATTCATTTAGAAATCAACAAAAAATGATTCTTAGCGCTATGCACTCTTATTTTGATTATTATGAGAGTTGAGTTTTGCTTAATGTTTTCATATAAGCTTGAAGGTTTCGATGAGGGTTGAGTGTGCTTGCTTTGTTTTTGGCCGGAACTGTCACTGTTTGAGGCGTGTTGACCTGGAATTTCCTAATGAAATGTTTTAAGCGTGACACTACATACCAGTACATTAAAATGTGATTATCGTTGAAGAGAAGTTAGAATGAT
Organism: Portevinia maculata; assembly: GCA_949715645.1. NCBI lineage: Eukaryota > Metazoa > Arthropoda > Insecta > Diptera > Syrphidae > Portevinia > Portevinia maculata. Next base: position 102,308,471 of record OX454525.1, read on the forward strand.
GATAAAAAGGTAAAACTTTGTAGTGTCGCATTAATTCCTTAAAAAAGGCTGATTTTATAAACACTAATTTATTCTGTCTCCAAATCCTTGTAACGGGTGTGCCATCAGGTATGCGTATGACCCTATCGAATAGTGCCGTTGGTTTTGCAAATGGCGTCGAATGTCAATTCGATTTTGACATTTGTATAGCAAACTAATTTAGAATTTCAGTGAATAAGTATTGGAACACTATACTGCTGGAGAACGCGGAAAAAGTCATAAAAAGAGCCGAAAATGGTAATCAGCAATGGCGGGGGCACTAGAGCGATATCATTTTCAAAAAATTATGGAAAAAAACTTGAATGCCCAAATAAACATAGAATAAAACGCAATAATTATTTTTATTTAATTCCAAATATAAAGTCTAGGAAAATAGGGTCATACATTTGAGCCCACCCTATACCTTTTACAGCCATTAGTTCGCTTTGCGCGGAGCATCGGGCCGTTGCTTCTTTGTATTCTGCTTCGAAGTTTTTTTTTGAGTTCTACCCAGCGCTGTTTTACTTTGTTGAGGAACATAGGTTTCTCGTTCTTCTTAATGTTACTAAATAGTATGTCTCCATACTCCATAGTTTATGTTGGTTTAATTAATGTCGTCGAGACTGGTGGAAGGATAGCAACTCAAAGAGTAGAATTCAAAGTTCGAACTTAAACGTTTACTTTACTTTACGAAATTAATGCAAACACATGGATTCTCTCTAAAACATAGAATGCAATGCTAAAACATAACCACATGACTCTAAGATGTTTTACTTGCCGCCAGGTCTGGGCTTCTCTTGAACATTGTCCTGCGAGCCTCATCTTTTGTTATTAGGAATTGTTCATTATTCATTTACATTTATTTAATTAAACCAGTTGAAGAGAAACCTCCACAGAGCCAGGGTACTCCTTCCAGATCGTGAATGGAAGACCAGTTCATAGTTGTTTACTTAAATTCTACGCGCAGCACAAAGACAAACGATTTATTTGAAATTAGGATGAAAACTAGAACTCAAATTAATACGGCGAAATCCACTAAATCTTCCACAGACTGGGATATGTACAAAGTTGCAGGAATTTCAAAAGTTATATAGCAAGTACTAAACGCACGGCATGGCACACATTCTACAATGACTTAGAAAGCAATACGAAATTTTTCAGGCTCAGGAGGACTCTGTACCAAGAACCTACTGTTCCAGGTTTTCTCAAAGAGAGTAATGGGAACTGGATACAGTTCTGCACAGAGACCTTCAACCTTTTATCACAGACTTACTTTCAAGTCAAAGTAGTAGTGCAGAAGAGTCTCTACGGTTCATCAACTCGAAAACCTTACCTTATCTACTAAATGAATTAAATGTTTTCGGTTATTATTTAAATAATGTTTACAATAGGGTATTTTTGTTCGTCGAACCAAACATGCGGACAAGTAGGGATGCAGTTAAGTGGAAGGGTTATGATCCCTTTCATCCTGATCATAGCCTCACCGCATTAAGAGAGAAGAAGGGTATTTATGTTCTTCAGACGATATGAATGTCTGAATATTTCGGTAGGATTTTTGTTGCTTCTTGTTTGATTTTCTTATCAAATGCAAACATTCTTTGAAAAGCTGCACACAAATGCGGGATCAATAAGGATGACATCGATTTATTGACTACGACCCTTAGTTCTGCCATCTTCCTCGAGGTAAATAACCACGATATTATGGAACTAAGAGAGGTTCAGTTAAATTAGACATTACGCCAGAGTATACGAATTTTCATTTATCTTCATAAGAACATTCATTCATCTTTATTGCCTGGCAAGAGACAGGTATTTATATGTTATTTATACTCGAAGAACTCACTAACCAAACCAGTAACCAGGGATGATTCTCAGTGTATTTCTTAAATACTGTGATCCCATCCATTCTAATGCCAACTACAGAACTCTCATGAAAAGTCATTGCTTCGCCAGTCATCGTTTTTCAATTTCCTTTTTATGACCATCAACGAGTAAAGTTTTTGCTTTCGTACGAAAGGGTTTAGTCTGCATTCGTTTTTTTTGTAGTTATTTGTAAGGAACACTCTTTGAGTAGCAGTCATCCGTCGTTAGCTTTGGATAGCTATATCTTTCCCAAGAGAAATTCAATTTAAGCATCAAACGGTATATCGTTTCATTGGTCATTAACAGTCCTTAAACTAGACTGATGTGTAATTTATTGCGAATATACATAATTGGGTCCCGATGCGATGCCGATTTTTCTAAAGCAAATGAGTTACTATATTTGTCAATGGCCAATTAAAATTGTTTCTCTGAGTATTTGATTATGAAATTCTTTGCATATTCTTTGAATTGGTAGATACTAATTAAAGTTTGAAGCGCAGTTTTGTTTAAGCATTGATGTATTCAACTAACAGCAGCATATTGAAGAAATCCATTTTTATGAACCGTCTTTTAAGCTGGTCTAGTCTCGATAAAGTTATAAAATACACGTGTTTTTTGGGAAAGCTAGTCAAGTAGGATTTTACACTTTCCACTGCGAATCAATGCCGAAAAGCAGAAGTCGAATCCTGCTGTAGAAAGATTTTCAGCTTTTATTGCGAGATTTTAATGACGTATTGGTTGTTTTGTTCTTCGATTTTGGTACGATTGATATATTAATGTGTAGGTGAAGTGGCGCAGTGGAGTGTGTTGGACTATTATTTAAAGGTCTCAGGTTCAAATCCCGCCGCGGCAACTGCCTCCCCTCTAATATTTGTTGTTTTTTTCTTCACATTATTCTGACAGCTCCCAGCGGTTCCGGTAGCAAGAGTACCAAATTTCAAATGTAAAAGGCGAATGGTTTTTATGGGAAATTCAGACTTCATTTAATAGAGATTCCAAAAAACCACAGGCAATGTATAATTATGTAAGATGCTGGATTAACAACTAGATAGACATATTTTTAATTTTACTAACATTATACAAGAGTAAATGAGGAGGCATTGAATTGTTATTCAACTTAAATTGCTTTTACATATACATAGAAGGGGCTGAAGAGTTGACAAATAAATGGATCCTCTGCTCAGCTTTAAGGAGAATATTAAACCAACATTTGCGGCTCACGCAGTGACGCACCCGAAATTTCGAAACAACCAACTCGAAACAACTAACTCGTCATCGATAACTTGCTGCAAATCCATGACCCATTTAAGCTTGACAGTATGTATATTAATTCCATTAAATCATTTTTCATTCAAACATTTCTGGTTTCAAGGGGTATCTCTTTTGTTGTAGGGAAAAAGTGCAAGTTGTAAGAAGCCATGAACTGCTAAGCACAGTTGTGAAAGCATCTTCATAAATTTTCTTCCTTGTGGACCCTTGTGATACCCTCCTTGGGATTCACTTTATGCTGTGCAGATATTCTGATGTCCTCAGAAACCTTTGAAGATCAGAAAGTATAACATTAGAAAGTTCATAAATTTTTTGGAGGTAGCATCCTCCCAGCTTTCTGTTTCTCAGGTAACAGAGACTCGTGCAGTTACATAGAGGCTGGCGTATCCTCGTGGATCTCTTCGACAGCGCAGCTTCTACAGTCATCATTGAAATTTATTTTCATTGCGTGGCTTCTTCAAATTTTAAGCAGTGAGAGCGCCAACCAGCTTGGACAGTAATGTTCTGTCTGATATGCTAAGCAATTAACGCGTTCAAATGCTGACGTTTCGGAACGCTTTGCTAGTAGTGAGAGCAACAGACGCTCGATGGTGTGGATCCATTTGGCGCCTGTTGTAGTTGGTTGTCACATTTTAAGGTCATAACCATACCTATTCCACAACCATTGGCAGAAGGAACCCTTATTGTTGGGTTTAACGGCTTGCCGCTAAATCTTGACACAGTTTGGGTACACTGACTGATGGGGTTTAACCCCCATTTTTACTTCATTTTATAAAACTTGTCAACAACGTACAAATTACAAATCGAACTCTTTAAGATCAAGTAAATTGTAGAAAGTTTGAAATTAAAAAATTTCCAGCTCAAGCTCGTGGATGCGAAATGCAAGTATTTCTCCCAGCTTGGGAGCATCGACGAAATTTCCTTGGGACATACGAGGGGCGTTCAATATATTCTCGGTATCGATATGAAGGAAAATGCGAATTCAATTTAAATTGTCTTTATTTTTCAATATAATTTCCCCTAACATCAATGCATTTGTTACATCTTGAGATAAGCTTTTTTAAACCCTCAAAGAAATAAATTTCCTCTTTCTCTGCTAAATACCCATTTATTGCCGAATTGAGTTCTTCATCATCCGAAAATCTTTTTCCACGAAGACATTTTTTCAAATCCGGAAACAGGAAATAATCACTAGGGGCACCTCTTGCGGGGTCAGTCACCTTGACGTGTGCACCATCACCGCAAACAAACTCGATGGTGCCGGTGCGGAGGCTTACGACGCAAAGAGTCATCGGGCTTGTTAAGGGCCAGGCCGTCTGATGAGCGTCAACCAAGAACTGACCAGGACTTCACGTCCGCTCCCACCCCACCCTTACATACCCCCCTCTGTCGCCCAGTTCGCTTACCCCCCCCCCCCCACCTGCCATACTCCTTACTTAAAACTTTTCGGCAATGCCCGGGGAGACAACCCCGACAACAAATCCCCAAATCTAAGGTGGAACAGCTAGCGCCGAGAGATGAATGGCTAAGGGGTTCTTAGTCGTTAGCAGCGAACTTCGGATACCAGGCGACCTCCGATTTCAAGATAGCCTTCCTGTGGTTATACGGGTAGACCACGGGCGACCTTTCTATCCCGTTTACTCGTGGGATTCAAAATATATCCAAAAAATAAAAACCAAATAGAGAATGATGCCTCTACAACTGCATCATCAACTAGGGATGTTTCAGAACACCCTGCATTACCAACTGGTGATGTTTTAGAACACCCTGTCGTAAATGACGTGACACCTGCCAATCGGGAAGGGTCACAAACCACGGATTAGGGGATGATGAGCTTAGAAGAGAACTTGTCTCTTCTTAGTGACGATATCTCTGAAACCAGCACGCTATGCAATGTAAGCATACTCTCGGATGAAGTGCATCCCATGAATACTGGCGCGCCGGAGACCTCTGGCATAACTGCACAGACTGAGTCTAAGCGCGTCAAATTCACACCATCTGAACAGCGCCGTTTTAAGCGTGCGCTGAAAAAGGGGAAAAACGTAGAGCAGGCCAGAGCACTTGCTCTGTCGACAGAGGTCGACACAGGCTCCGAGGTGAAGCGTACAAGGTCCGAGGACAATACGCCGCCCCAATCCGAAGCGAAACGAGCTCGCACAGGAAATAAAGCCGTCGACAAAGTCTCCTATAGAGATATAGCGAGCTTTGTAAGACTGGGTGTAGTACCTGTCGATCTGGATTGCAATCCTCTCAGTAATGAGCAAATGGCTCAGATTCAGGAGAGGATTATGGACATCACCATCGAACAACGTGATGAGGGGACCAAACCAGCCTTCCGCGGTACAACCTTCAAAGCCGGATGGCTAATGATCGTATGTGCGGACGCTACCACTGCTGAGTGGATGAAAACAAACTTCGCGAAGCTCAAAGAGAAATGCGGGATGGAAGTGACGCTTGTGGGGGAAGAACTTTTCCCGAAACCACATATCGTCAGAGCCTTCTTTCCTCATAGTACCGGAGTAGCGAATGAGAGAATACTGGCAATTCTAGATGGCCAGAATAAAGAACTCAACACCAGAACGTGGAGAGTTCTGCAGAGATCTGACGACAGAGATGTCGCGCATATGGTCCTTGCTATCAACGAAAGCACGATGAAGCGACTTGTTGAGCTAAAGGGGATGGTCTCGTTCAGGTTTGGACAGATCAAAATAATCCTCAAGAGCGCGGACAAATCGACGAATCCGGCATCAAGAGACAACCAAAGGAAGGCTACAACATCAGGGGCTAGTATTAGTACTGCCACTGATGCTACAGAAAATAATAAGCCATCCACAAGCGCCAACAATAGCGCCACACCACCAGTGGCTGGCATTAGTGCTGCCACGGGTAACTCAGTTGCTAAAACAACTGTGGTGCTGGATGCTACTACAAAGGCGAAAAAAACGGACAGCACAAACGCGCACCGTAACCGCTTTAGGCCAAAACTGGCGGCCGAACAGGCATATACAAGCGGGAAAGATGGACAGAACACCAGAAGTCCAAGGGGGAGACAAAGAGGTCTCTCTCAACAGGGTTACGTACGACGCAGGGGTGATAACAAACCTCATAGAGTGCGTAATCCAGAGTACGTGAAGAAGAAATGACGTCTCTAACTGTGCTGCATGCAAACCTGCACCGCGCTATGGGTGCATCGGACACCTATAGCCAAAGATGTGCCGAAAGGAACGTCGCTCTTGGTTTAATCCAGGAACCATGGGCAACTACAGGTAAGATCTTTGGTCTTAACAGCAGAAATAGAGAGCTAATTTTTGCCAAAGGTAATTTCAGACCTAGGGCAGCTCTTTCCATTGCGAAAGATATAAAATTTTCTCTCATTCCAGGTTTCAATACTAGGGACCTGGTGGCCGTTTTAATTGAACGCCACAATGGCCATGTGATACATAAGTTCGTATGCGCATCGGCGTATTTTGCTGGGGACATAGAGGAGGTACCACCTGCACCAGTACAGGAACTTGTCCAGTACTGCCAAACTCAGCAAGTACATCTCGTTATCGGCTGCGACGCGAATGCACATCACCAGATTTGGGACAGCCGAGACACAAACAAAAGAGGTGAGTTACTTTTAGATTACCTATATAGTAAAGACCTAGTTATTCTAAATAAGGGAGATAAGCCCACTTTTAGGAACAGTATACGAGAAGAAGTTTTAGACCTTACTCTCTCGTCTCCTTTTATACAAAACATTGTAGAGGACTGGCACGTGTCTGAGGAAGCCTCTCTGTCTGATCATGTGCATATTATGTTCAGGCTGCGATGCAACACCGAGTGCGCGCCGGTCAAATACAATAATAAATTAACTAACTGGAGAACCTATAGTGAAAATCTGGCAATCAGAACTGATCTGCTACCAGATTCACCACTAACACCGAGTGATGCGGACGCTGCACAATGTCAGCTTAACGACATCATTATCTCATCCTTTAGGAGTAGTTGTAAGGTAAAGCGCACCGTGGTAAAAAGAAGCGTACCATGGTGGAATGAAAACCTGGAAACTATCCGCAAAAAGGTGAGAAAACAATTCAATAAATCGAAACGCACCGGCGTATGGGATCAATATCGATCCCTGTTAACCAAATACAACCAAGAGTTGCGAAGATCTAAAAGGGCCTCATTGCGCGCAAACTGCGAAAAGCTGGAAAAACTCCCAGCAGTGGCGCGGCTCCAGAGAGCACTTTCAATAGATCCTTCAAACTGCATGGGATTACTCATCAAACCTGATGGAACAATCACAAGCGACCGGGAAGAAACTCTCACAACCTTGCTGCAAGTTCACTTCCCTGGTTCCCTAATTGTCGATCACACAACTGATCAAACTACTGAGGTTTCATATCCAACTAACCTCAGCAGAAATAATAGTTTATCTGGTAAACTATTTAGTCCAGATAAGGTAAAATGGGCCATAAACTCATTTAAACCATTCAAGGCACCAGGAAATGACGGAATTTTTCCAGCCCTCATTCAAAAGGGTATGGAATTCTTCCTACCTAACATGATTGCCTTATTTAGGTTCAGTTTCAACTGGGGCTACATACCACGCACTTGGCGGGAGGTCAATGTAGTATTTATCCCCAAACCAGGTAACAAACCTAGTGAACTACCTAAATCATATCGTCCCATAAGCTTGACATCGTTTTTCCTGAAAACAATGGAAAGAATAATTGACGTTCATATCAGAGAATACGTAACTATTAGCATGCCTCTACACCCCTGTCAATATGCGTATCAAAAAGGCAAATCAACGGAAGGCGCCCTGTTAAAACTAACGAATCACATAAACAACGCCTACCGTTGCAAAGAAATTGCACTATGCGCTTTTCTTGACATAGAGGGTTCTTTTGATAACACTGGTTATGATTCAATATCAAATGCTTTAATTCACCGGAAGGTAGACCTTCCCACCATAAACTGGGTAAAAGCGATGCTCGAAAGTCGGAAAATTACTGCTTCGTCAGGACAGACTTCAGTATCAGTATCAGCTATAAAAGGCTGTCCACAAGGAGGAGTTCTATCACCCCTCCTGTGGTCTTTGGTCATAGATGACCTACTTCAAAAACTAAGTAATTTAGGCTACGACATAATAGGGTACGCCGATGACTTGGTCATCATTATTAGGGGCAAAGAATCAAACGTAGTTACTTCACGTATGCAAAACGCCCTTAAGATAGCTATAGACTGGTGCGTCAAGGAACATCTCTCCATAAACCCCAGTAAAGCTATCATAGTTCCTTTCACAAAAAGAAGAAATCTCAACTTAGCCCAGATTTCACTAAATGGCACAACCATTGAGTATTCCGATGACGTCAAATATCTTGTAGTAATCCTGGACAGAAGACTAAACTGGAATTCTCACATCACCAACAAAATCACTAAACCTAACAGAGCTTTATGGGCCTGTCGGCGCACATATGGCAGAACCTGGGGAATCTCTCCAAAGATTGTCCACTGGATCTACACAGTGATGATAAGACCCATTATAACATATGCCTCCATTGTATGGTGGACGAAATCCACACAAAAGGTCGCAATAGAGAAGCTCAAAAAGGTACAACGGCTTGCGTGCCTTGGTATCTCCGGAGCCATGCGAACCTGTCCAACAGCTGCCATAGAGGCAATAACAGGTATTACACCTCTCCACATATACATTCAAAAAGTGGCGATCCGCAGTGCAATAAGTCAAATACAGTTAAACGAGATAAGTCTTAACGATCATCCGGAACTTAAGACAATTCTCGATGAACTGCCAGAACTCAACATGAACTGCGTGGTCACAGACCGCATCCATAAGACACTATGCTTCAATAAGCGGTTCTCCACGGAGATTCCCAAGACAGAAGCATGGGTTAGTAATAACCCACCTAACAGCCACAACGGCATAAAGTGGTACACGGATGGTTCTAAAATGGAAGCGGGGGTAGGAGCGGGAATATACGGACCAAACAAACGCTTTACGATACCCATGGGAAAAAGTCTATTTCAAGCAGAGCTCCACGCCATTCAAGAATGCGCTAGCCACATAAATTTATCTGGTATAAAAGGTGCAACCATCCATATATTCACGGATAGTCAAGCAGCTATAAACGCCCTTAGCTCGCATACGATTGACTCCAAATCAGTCATGTACTGCTTCAACACCCTACAGGTACTCGGAACAAGTAACAAGACCAAGCTATGGTGGGTTCCGGGTCATGTCGGGGTGGAAGGTAACGAAAAGGCCGACGAACTGGCCAGAAAAGGTTCGGAAACACCCTTCATATGTCCCGAACCCTTCTGCTGCACTCCTAGATCAGCAGCAACGGCAGCAATAAAAAGCTGGGAATACAGAAAATGTATCCATCTTTGGGAAAGCATCCCTGGTTTAAGACAGACCAAACAAGCCATTCGGCCTTTCAATAAAAATGCCAGCAAATGCCTAAAACTAAGCAGGCATGATATCAAAAACTTAGTAGGTTACCTTACTGGTCACCATGGTTTAAGATATCATCTACACAAAATGAAAATAGTAGACTCTTCTGAGTGGCGACTCTGTCTTGAAGAGGACGAGTCAGCTGAACACATTTTATGTGAATGTCCGGCCCTAAACGGAATTAGAAAGAAGAGCTTTTTCAGGGAACAAATGTGCCCCGAGGACATAAAGAATTCTTCGACTAGTAGAATTGTCCGCTTTACACGGAAAGTGGAAACTCTACTAGTCTAAACTTTTCTGGCCCACACGGCACAAAAGATCTTTTTTTTTTTAGGTCGAATTGCCCCATATTTAATCGCTTTGGCGACCCAGAATTTAAAAAAAAAAATCACTAGGGGCAAGGTCTGGGCTATAGGGTGGGTGTTGGATTTCTTCGAAACCACAATCTCGCGCAGCAGCCTTGGAAACTCGCGCCGTGTGAACAGGAGCGTTGTCATGAAGAAGCAACACACCCGCTGCGAGTTTACCCCGTCTTTTCTTTTTGATTTCCTCCCGCAAATTATGCAAAGTGGAAGCGTAGGATGTGGCGTTGATGGTTTCACCTTTTTTTTGTACTCAATGAGCAAGATTCCCTTTGAGTCCCAAAAAACTGTGGCCATGAGCTTCCCGGCAGACGGAGTGACTTTGAACTACTTCGGGTGGTCTGTTCCTTTTTTATGCCACTGCATGGACTCTTGTTTGCTTTCAGGGTAATAGTGGTGGACCCATGTTTCGTCCCCAGTAACAATTCGATCCATAACACCGTCCGCGTTCTCACTACACATCTCCAAAAGCTCTCTACAGCATGCGATTCTCACTTTTTTCTGAGGCGCTGTGAGCATTCGTGGCACCCACCTTGCACCCACCTCGTACATACATATCAAAAGCTTAAATCTTTTTGAAGGTCGCAAGAAGACTTGGAATCGGAATCACTTTAAAGGGTAATAAGAGTCTATGGACTATAATCTGACCTTGGATGAAATATAATGAACGAAATGACTAACCAAGAGCTGTGTCCCATGGACATCTCTCAGGCTTTTGATAGAGTCGGCATTGAATAGACTTTGAGAGGGAACATTTTGTAAGCTTCCGCCCATCATCCGTATTCAGATTCCGAGATAAATAAATACCCCGGCCGTATTTGCGGTCGTATTGAATAGGTTATTATCCTTGTATAGACTACATATACTGTCGTTTTTTTTTGTATTTTTAACAAATCGTTAATAATTATAAATTTCGTCTTCCAGAAAATGTCCTTTATTTTGACAGACTAAATTTCACAATTTGATACTTGCAATAATTTCAGAAATTATTTTAGTCCTTTCACATTTACAGATAATCCGCATCCTTAACTAAATAACCAAAATAACTATATATTAAATTTGACTTAGCTCTTGAAGGAACGATAATCTATGTATATTTAGCGTATATATACGAGTACCTACCTCCAATGTAGACACTAACGAGAACGTCTCATGTGATGAAATACAAAAATATATTAATAATAATTGAGGTTAATCGTAGTAGGAGCAACATAAATTATGCGATATTGACAAATTTAAGACTTCCATCGAGCGCTTGTTGTAATTTGAAATAATTGCCATTCTATATTCAATATGAGGAGTTAACGTCATAAGCGTGGGAGCAATGGCGCAGAGGTTAGAGTATTGGTCGTTAATGCCTGATATATATTCGTTTTATTTTTGTTAACGTCTCAAGCATGGGCATCATAAAATAGTCAAGTGTTCATTAGAGAAAATGAACAACATATATCATGAAATATTTGGAAGGATTGTTGTTTATAGTTCGATTTAGTTGCCTGGATCAGAGATTCCTTTCATGCGTTTAGTTCCCTTTAAAAAATCTTGGTTATTGCATTTTGTATGGATTTGGAGTTTTTGTCGCAAAGATTCTAAAGGCATATGAAGACTATTTGAAGTCTTGAAATTTATTTTAAAAACGTTTAACTAGTAAATAAACCTTCGAGAGTTGGCTTTGACGTGTAAAATGTTCGACTTGCAAAAACATAACTGGTTAACGGATTTGTTTCGCTGCTACTATTGGAGTCAGTTTCAGACATAAATGTATTCACTTGCTAAATGGCTCAATAAAGAATTTACTACGAACGTTTCAAATGCTTCCTACTTAACAAAATATTTATATTTTGACCAAACTGCCAATATTATTGCAAGGACATAGCATAAGAAACCATATGTGTGTGCCAATAAAGCCAAAAGGATGCAATTGGCTTTTTTTATTTTTCCTGTCTTAGGTTCCATAATATTATTCTAACTTCCTACTATTTTTTTAAAGATAGGTAGATTAAGTTTTATTCCGTCTGACATTTCTTCGGAGTTTTGAGATTTGAAAAATATAGTTTAAAATCACAAATTTAAGATTAAAACAAAAAAAAAACAGTTCACAAATATTTGGAAAAAAAAATAGTTTCCACACCAAAGTATGTATTCTTTAAGATACAACAATCACCCCTATCGTGGAATCCGTCTGATCTAAGATTCACTTCACTTATTCGATTCACGTGAACAGAAAAATGCTATCGTGGGATCCGTCGGATACCCTCCCATACCGACCACAATTGGTGATTAGGAAGTTCAATTGTGACAGTTCATTTCAAACACATGTGTTTTGTAGAAATTAAATTCAGTGAATAGAAAATAAATTTTGTGTGAAAATGGTTAGCGTTCCATTGTTTTTTAATGAGAGATCCATCCCTATCGTGGAATCCGTCGGATCTGAGATTCACTTCATTTATTCGATTCACGTGAACAGAAAAATGCTATCGTGGGATCCGTCGGATACCCTCCCTTACCAACCACAATTGGTGATTAGGAAGTTCAATTGTGACAGTTCATTTCAAACACATGTGTTTTGTAAAAATTAAATTCAGTGAAAAGAAAATAATTTTTTTGTGAAAATGGATAGCGTTGCATTGTTTTTTAATGAGAGATCGTCTTTAGACAGAAAAAGGCGTTCTCAATTAAGGGCAAGTGCGGAAAATGTTATGGAACTACCAGAAGCAACGTACTCCTCGAGAGTGAAAGGTAAAGTTACATTTGGTCCACCACCTGTAGCCTGCAATTCTTTTCGATTTGAGGCCAGTTTTTTTTTTCAGGTGGGATTTATGGTCGCTCCAAACCTAAAACAATAAATTTTGTGCAATAGATGATGAAAAGAAAATTCTGTGTCAATTACCTTCTTCCATTCGATAACCCCCTTACATGGAGGACCTAAAGTGTTTAATTTAATTTGGAGATTACTCCAAAATTCCCGTATATCCTCTGGCGGTCTTTTGGAGTTATTTTTAGCAATGTCAGGATTATCCTTCCTTGCACATACTAATGCCTTAACCTGCTCTCTATTCGTGGTTTTTTTCCTTAAAATATAGAAAGAACATAAAAATAAGAAAACAAATACAAAAAAAAAATATTAGCTACCTACATTTTTCACGACTCGCGTCCTTTTTGCAGCGCAGTTCACAAAATAACAGCCAGATCCGCAATGAGAAAACTGCGGATTTCAAATGCGTGGGGAGATTCGATCCATGCGTTTTCCACGATACAGTGAATCTCATTCTCGTTATCGACATGTGGATGGTTCACGTTTGCGGATTGCACGATGCAAATTGTTTACTATTAGCGGATCGTTCCCCCCGACGGATTCCACGATAGGGGTGATCGTCTTTAGACAGAAAAAGGCATTCTCAGTTAAGGCCAAGAGCGGAAAATGTTATGGAACTACCAGAAGCAACGTAAGATTTCATATACCAATTTTGTGTTTAAACTAATTCCTACTTTTTTACTTGAAGGTTTATAAAATGCTTCAGGCTCAATAAAACAGCATTTTCCTACGTATTGGATGTTTTAACATCGGAGCTGGCTCTTGCCTCAAAGTCCTCAATCTCCCCAGCACATAAGTTAGCGGCGTGCTTACGATTTTTTGCAGAAGGTTCCTACCAATATGGTGTAGGAAAGGATTATTATTGTTTGCAAGATTTAATTTTTGGATCTCCAGCTCCAACAATTTTTGTTTAACAATTAATTTTTGTTTTGCAATCTCCTCCCTTTGAGCATTATGTCTTGCAATTTCAATCTTGAGATCCTTATTGTTTCCCTGTAGATCTTGTCCAGGTATCTATAAATTTGTTTGATGCTGGTATTTGAGTCCACAGCATTTTCTTTCTGGCTCTCCATCCAAGGCCTTAACCACCTCCTTATATAGATTTTCCTATATGGATATTTGCTTCGAAAGAAGATCGAAGACAGACGACAGTTTTTTTTTTATTTTCTTTAAACATTTCGAATTCATCGACTCCAGTAGCATCAACCTCCTCATTTTGACTTAACCGCAGTCGTTTCGGAGAAGGAAGCTCCTCACTTACTTGGGTAGGCACTCCAAAACTCCTTGCCCCTTCTACTCCTTCAGCTGACTCAGTCAGTTGAACCAAATTTATAACCTCTGAAAGGTAATGTTACATTTGGTCCACCACATGTAGCCTTCAATTCTTTTCGATTTGAGGCCAGTTTTTTTTTCAGTTGAACCTGAAACAATACGTTTTGTGTAATAGATGATGAAAAGAAAATTCTGTATCAATTACCTTCTTCCATTCGATAAACTCCTTACATGGAGGACCTAAATTGTTTAATTTAATTTGGAGATTCCTTCAAAATTCCCGTATATCCTCTGGCGGTCTTTTGGAGTTATTTTTAGCAATGTCAGGATTATCCTTCATTGCACATACTAATGACTTAAACTGCTCTCTATTCGTGGTTTTTTTCCTTAAAATATAGAAAGAACATAAAAATAAGAAACAAATAAAAAAAAATTATTACCTACATTTTTCACGACTCGCGCCCTTTTTCCAGCACAGTTCACAAAATAACAACCAGATCCGCAATGAGAAAACTGCGGATGTCAAATGCATGGGGAGATACGATCCGTTCGTTTTCCACGATACAGTGAATCTCATTCACGTTACCGACATGTGGATGGTTAAAGTCTGCGGATTACACGATGCAAATTGTTTACTATTAGCGGATCGTTCCCCCCGACGGATTCCACGATAGGGGTGAATGTTAAAAATGTTTCTCCCATTGAATATTAGGTTTAATCAAAAGGAAAATTAGCCACATCCTCCTTTTGATTCTGGTTCAATGAGCCCACCATGCATGCTCTCTTGAGAGATAAGATATCCTTCCCATAGTAAAATTATTCATGTTATCTTGACAGAGGTTTTATATTCATTTAAATATGTCATTAATCTCTTGGTACCTTTTATTCGTTTGGAAATTCATGGCCTTTGCCGTCTGCCCGTGGTTTAAAACAAAAATTATACTTATTTAATTTGCAATGCTCCATAACCTTGAACCAAAACAACATTCCATTTCAATCCCTTGTAAAGCACAAAGAACAAGGTCGTTATCTAAGTATTGGTGACCTTTTTTTCGGTTCATATCTTTATTGCTTGTTGCTGTTTATGCATTGTAACGTGAATAAAAAAGGTCAACTATTGTTTCCCACCAAATAGGGACACGAATGTAAGCGATTTCCTTACGGGTAACCATTGTTTATCTGTTTATTAATGTACAATTTGTAGAGAACAGTCTGAAAGACTGCAGAAACAGAATCAAAATTCAAATGAGTTTTGCAACTGTTTCAATTTCCACCAAGGTTTTGGTTTTGATTTACTCTTACGGCTACTTGCTACCTTCAGAATTACATTTATAAATTTAAATATATGCTTGTATGTACCACTCTCTCGGAGATGTTGGTGATTTACCAAAAGGTTGATCCAAATCTATTAATAAAACAAATTTTGTAATTTATAACAGATGCCGATACAATTATTATCTTTTGTGTGGGCGCAGTTGCTTAATGTTTACATTTCTCTCTCGCAGGGTTCAAATCTCATCAAAAATACCTTTGTTGATTGCCGGACCTAGTCTGACAAGCAGGTATTAATTGTCATGAGACACTTCTCAAAATCTGCTTTTTGGAATCGGCGTAAAATTGTAGGTCACTTCCATTTATGGCAATCTTTAACAAATACAAACACAAATATTACAAACACAAATATTTGAAGAAGCTGTTTTTGTTTAAGGCCCTGAATGAATTGGTTTGCCCCGCCCACGATTTGGAGCGTTTAAGGAAAAATTGTTGTTTTTTGAAAACTTGGTTGTCGTCTTCTTTCTCTTTGACGACGAGGTGATGATCTGGACTTAAGGGATGATAACCCTACCACTTCACTTCATCTCTATTGGTCCGCCTGTGGGTTTCGCTGGTTTGATCTAAAAAAGTATCGGCTGGCCTTCCAATTTCCAATCACGTCATTACTGATGCCAATTAAATGCTGGTGTTATTGCATTTGATCGAGGAGTTTTATGGTCCTCCTCTCTTTCGCGATTGTATAAGAGCATTAATTGATATTGCCTTTTTTAAAGTTAGCACGACCTCTCTTTTGAACATGACAGTAGGTACTAACTGAGGCGGTCGCGCTGCATTTTCTTGGAAATTTTTATCCGATCAAACTTTGTTAACCCTGCAGTCATGCTAAGAATCTTCAACTCAGATGGCGTTATATATTGGGGTGTGTTGCAGTGGAAATTGACCTAAAGCCAAATTGGCCTTATTAAGCTTTGGTAAAGTGACATACGGCCAAGTTTCCAGATTAACTGATGCACTTTGGATTCCGTCACTTTTCCTTCAAACAGATAATCAAGGACTGTAAGAAATATCAATTGACTTAAGACGCTTCCTTGGTGCACACCGACTTTGATTGCGAACTGCTCGGTGACTTCAGTGGGACACCTTACTCATGTCTTTTTAATTTATTTCTTTCTTTCAAGAGTCATTTCAAATTCAACCAACACTACCAACATTATACTATTTGTATTGCATCTGTGGTTAAATTACCTGCGACAAACCAGCGCTGGCCCTCAGATAGCTAGCCGTCTTATTTTTCGTAATCGGCTATATAAGACCGATAATCAAGGACTGTAAGAAATATCAATTGACTTAAGACGCTTCCTTGGTGCACACCGACTTTGATTGCGAACTGCTCGGTGACTTCAGTGGGACACCTTACTCATGTCTTTTTAATTTCTTTCTTTCTTTCAAGAGTTATTTCAAATTCAACCAACACTACCAACATTATACTATTTGTATTGCATCTGTGGTTAAATTACCTGCGACAAACCAGCGCTGGCCCTCAGATAGCTAGCCGTCTTATTTTTCGTAATCGGCTATATAAGACCGGCTCAACGACTGATATTACAAAATATATTTATTTTTTAATTTGAGCTGAGCTATATTTTCCTGTTATGTAATGATAAATTACCTAATTTATTCGTGGAGTATTTTTTTTTCTTTAGTAAAATATAAAAAACTGAATGCTTGACTTTTTGTTATTTTAATTAGTTTTTGAAGATCCAACAGAAAAACAAACAAGCTTTTTAAAAAGTGTGCATAGCTGAATTTGTAGTGTTCATTACTGGAAAAAGATATCCATAACTAAAGAATCGGTACAATTGTTTAAGGGTGGCCAACGACGTAGCTTTCGATTCTGATCACAAGCATGAAATCTTTAATTGCTTAGTTCTTCAACAACACAGTGAATATTTAAAAACTTTACCGAAACGTAGGCCAGTTTATTTTGAGCTGAAGCTCTGCTCAAACAAATTAATACAATATCAAAGCTTTGATATGTCTGCTGAACTTAAAACAAGAAAAAAACATAGGGACGGACTACAGTCCGCTTGGGCGAACTGTTGGATACCCTATTCCTATTACATACTCATAAAGAGGGCGGATCAAAAGTTAAAGTATGGGTAGGATGTTAATCATGCTTATTTTGAGATTCGAACGAATAGTCAATTCTAACGAATGTCCCTATTCGTTCGAATGAACTTTGTGTATTTTGAGATTCGAACGAATAATATTCACTATCGAGAATGTCATAAAATGAATTCAAATGAATCTAGCTGTTTGACATTTTTATTTTATACAGAGTGAACATACAAATCAAATCAAAACAATATTTTCGTTAATTGTGTAAAGTTGGTGAGTAATAACAACAAAATGGCAAAAGTTTTGTTTATGAATAACGAAGAGGAAATTCCATACAGGAGGAGAATATTGGATGCCTTCAATCCATTTGAGCTCGAAGATTCCAAGTACGTATTTATAGTTACATAGTTTGTTTTGAAATCCTCAATCCATTTATTTTTTAAAGGTTTGTTCGGAATTTTCGATTAAACAAAAACGCTTTCAATTATGTACTGGATGAAATGATAACCGCGGTTCGTGGAGGAACATCAATGTCGATTCCTCCAATGATAATGCTAGCGACAACATTGAGGATTATGGCAAAAGGTGGCTATCGGTTTGGCGTAGGAAAGGATGTAAACATTCGATTGTCGCAGTCATCTGTTTCAAAATATATAAAAGTTGTGGTATCTACCTTAGAAGACAAACTTTGTCCTAAATGGATACATTTTTTAATGAGTGAAGACGCCGCCGGTAGCTGCTAACTACCATATACGAAAATTGGATATCCAAAGATTTGACACCTTGTCGTGGTGGGGCGGCTTAAGTAGAGTAACGGCAGGTTTTTACCAGCGAAGTGACAAAACTTTGCTGGTAACGCTAAATGTCACTCGAAAACCAAGATCCGATCATGGGCTGGATTACGGTGTGATCTACCGTGCCAAGAATCAACCTGGCTGAGAGCCCAGAAATAGCTCAGTCGCGCATGGTGAGTCCAGATACCGGGCGTCCTCTGGCACTAAGTAGCCTTACACCCGTATAGGAGCTCTGCGGGTGCGGACCAACCTTTCTCGCTTTACTCGTGGGATCAAATGTACCAAACCAATAAACAAAAACAAAAAAAAACAACAGAAAAATAATATCACGGAGTCAGATGAAGAAGCTCTACTCCGCTCTCCGGTATCACATACGGAGATGGAGACTAATGACACGACCTCATCTCCAGCGAAGCCCCAGATGGACACACAGAGCGCTCAAGCGACAAACACACCAAGCGACGCTGCTGTGGAAGGGCTCGACAAAACGGTAGAGAACAAAAGAGAATTCCTCTACTTCACCGGCGCTCAAAGAAGACGAATTGGAGCCCGGATTAGAGACGGCATGACACCAGAAGAAGCCAGGAGATTCATGCAGGAAGAGATCTTGCTTGCAAAAGCACAGAATCATGCTAAGGATAGCGACAAGCCCTGCACTTCCAAAAGGTGCAGATCTGCCGAAAACTCACCCAGGGATCAGCAGCCAAAGAAACAAAGATCCCATCCAGGGCCTCAAAAACGCCCGGAGGCGACCGCGGCAAAACAAGATCCCAAACAAACATGTTCGCTGAGGCAAGTTGGATCAATTACCTCTCCTAAAAACATACCTTGCGCAGGCTCCAATAGAGGACCTACCAAGGATAAACCTAGGAGCAGGAATCCACATAAAATGCCGGCTATTCATACAACGAAGCAACCATCAACATCAGGATTGTCCTATAAGAGTGCACTAACCCAATGCAAGGTTGCCATTATGCATGAAATGCATCCAGAAGAATCCCTCTCAATGCAGCAAATAAGACAGGTTAAACAAGGCCTACTTACTGAGGTGGACAAAGCCGACAACAACTGTCCCCTTAAATTTGTTGCTTTCACACCGCGGGATGGATGGCTATCAATCACCTGCCATGACTCAGAGACAAAGCAGTGGCTCATGTCAACGGCAGAGAAAATCAAGCCATGACCAGAAGCCAAACTCCGTGTAATTCAGGGAAGCGAGATCCCCAAATCTTACACATGCATAGTATTCCTCCCGGACGACGAGAAAATTCCCAAGGAAGTCTTCCTGTCTAGAATCGCCAAGCAAAACACAGGCATTTGCACAACAGGATGACGTATCCTAAGGATCTCAAAGGAAAGGAGCGGAGGGGAAACTATAACCTTCTCAGTTGATGAGAAATCAAAGGAATTTTTGCTGGCAAACAAATGCAAACTATTTCTAAACTTTCTGCAGGTACAAGTCCGTATCAAAGGACTACCACAAGCAGGAAAACAAGTTGCCGCTCCGAAGAACAACCCATCTCAATCTCGGATCAGCGTGCAACAAAGAATGCTTGATGCAAAAACACCAAATTTAACTGGAGCACAAAAAGCCCAATTAGAATGCCAGCCGACAACAAACATTGGCACAAACAGCACAGGGGATGAGAACTAAAGCTCTAATACTGGAACATCAGATGACATTATCTCTATGCCCAGGTTACTAGACGCCATCCCTAGACCTGAGCTGACACAAGATACTGGCAATTTTGCCAGTACCACCCAATAACCACCAATATGGGACTAAGTTGCATCCAGGTTAATCTACAGCATGCTAAAGCTGCCTCGGCAGTCCTAAGCCATAGATTTAGCAAGGATCACCTAGACGTCGCCTTTATCCAGGAGCCGTACGTACTAAAAGAACAGGTAAAGGGACTCGTAGGTGAGCTATTATACGATTCCAATAACCCTGGAAAACCCAGAGCATGTATCTTAACCAATAGTAATACTAAACTCTTTCCAATTCCAGAATACACCAATAAAGATCTGGTAGCTGCTAAAGCTGAACTGTACACCAATGCAGGTAAAACAGAAGCTGTCCTATGCTCAGCTTACCTGCCAGGTGACTCCAGTGACATGGACTTCCTGCCACTAAAAGGACTTGTGGACTACTGCGGTAGGAAGAGCCTATAACTAATTGTAGGCTGCGACGCAAATGCCCATCACATAATCTGGGGCAGTTCAAATATAAATAAACGGGGTGAGTCTCTATTAGAATTTATAAACTCAAACAACTTAGAAATTCTCAATCAGGGAAGCAACCCTACTTTTATAAACAGAATCAGGACAGAGGTTCTAGATCTCACCCTTTGCACTACTTTTATAAATTTTTTTATTAGGAACTGACATGTTTCAACAGAGACCTCAATGTCAAATTCAAATTCAAATCTTTATTTAATAACCTTACACAGTAAGATACAATATCTTATTAAGTAGTGCAATGTCTAACCATCGCCACATCCTATTTGATCTCGAAATAGGTAACACTATCTCTGAGAGGTACAGACAACCCAAATCCACAGATTGGGCTACATACCAACTAGAACTCAGAGACAACCTGAGGAGATGTAACACAAACATAAGGGACATTGACAACATCGAACTTACGTGTGAAAATCTCAATACGGCAATCATAACTGCCTTCCACCAAGCCTGCCCAGAAAAGGAAAAAACAGGCAATCGACTCACCCCCTGGTGGAACAAAAAACTTGCCACGCTCAGAACGGAGACGAGAAAGCTCTTCAATCAGGCCAAACGCAATGGTGAATGGGATATATATAGAAACACACTCACCATGTATAACCAATAAATTAGAAGGGCCAAGAGAGAATCGTTGAGAAACTTCTCTCATACCATCAAGGACACCAGAAGTTGTGCCCGCATTCATAAGGTACTCTCTAAGCAGCACACTAATCCTATTGGTTCTATGAAAAAACCTAATGGTACATATGCCGAAAACGAGCTACAGACGCTCCAGCTCTTAGCCGAAACACACTTCCCAGACTCTTTGATAACTGCAGAACATCAAGAAACCCCTCCCCAGAGAAGGTTACATAGACCGCTCAGAGAGGACTGGAAACGGTCAAAAGAAATCTTTTATGAAGGCAAAATAAGTTGGGCAATCAGCTCCTTTCAACCCTTCAAAACCCCTGGAGAAGATGGAATATTTCCAGCTCTACTACAAAAGGGCATCCCGCAACTGCTACCCGTACTTATCAACCTGTTCAGGGCTAGCTACGCATGGGGATACATACCAAAAAAAATGGAAAGAGGTTATTGTCAAATATATACCCGAGGTAGGACGCAGACCGTCTGATCTACCAAAATCATATAGACCAATAAGCCTCACCTCCTTTTTCCTCAAAACCATGGAAAAAATACTTGACAGACATATCAGGGACGGGGCACTTCAAACGAATCCCCTTCATAAATACCAATATGTCTACCAACCCGGTAAATCAACCACACACGCCCTTCAAAATCTCACCACGAGAATCGAGAAATCCCTCAAGGACAAAGAGATAGCGATCGGGTGTTTCCTAGATATAGAAGGAGCATTTGATAACACAGAATTCTCCCAGATATATAGAGGTATTCAAATCATGGGAGTTGACAACACTACATGTAAGTGGATAAAATGCATGCTAGAGGAAAAAACAATAAAAACCTCATTAGGCAAAAATAAACTCAGTGTAACAGCTACGAAAGGATGCCCCCAGGGAGGAGTACTATCACCCCTGCTATGGTCCATCGTAGTAAACGAGCTACCAGAGGGCTCTGAACCTGGTAGCTGAGTGGTGCACTAAGGTTGGACTTAAAGTCAACCCGAAGAAAAGCACCATAGTTGCATTCACCAAAGAAGAAGGCGGGGACGGCTCATAAACGCTATACTCTTTGGTGAAACAATAGAGTTCTCAACTGAAGTTAAATACCTAGGAAACACACTAGACGAACAACTTACATGGAACTCTCACCTTACCAAAACCATTGATAAGGCCAGGACATCGTTATGGACCAGCAAAAGCCTACTTGGTAAAAATTGGGGACTCAACCCCAAAATGACACTATGGATGTATATGGCAATTACAAGACCTACCATCACGTATGCAGCCGCTGTCTGGTGGCACAAAGCAACGCAGAGGTCGGCACAGGCAAAGCTCAACAAAATTCAGCGACTAGCCTGTGTCTGTGCAACAGGTGCAATTAAAACTGCACCAACAGCTGCACTGGAAATTATATTAAACATCCCCCCACTTCACCTAGAACTCATGAAAGAAGCAATGGTTAACGCCTATACGCTCATCACAGAAGATGAATCAAATTCCAATAAAGCTCACTCTGCGGTACTAAGGGAACTCAGAGAACACGAACTACTTGGAATACACCTAACAGACAAATGTCTACCAAGATACAACTTCAGACACAACTTCAGGGTTACCTTCCCAGACCGTCTAAACCACTTTTTATAAAGACTCTCATGTATGGTACACAGATGGGTCAAAAACAAAAGAGGGAGTTGGAGCAGGAGTATACGGCCCCTGCACCCAAACGTACCTATACGCTAGTATGGACACTAGCAGTACCGTATTCCAGGCGGAAATCTACGCGATAGAGCTATGCATTCGGGAGAATCTAAACAGGCTTGTTAAAAATAAAAACATCTACATTCTCTCCGGCAGCAGAGCGGCCCTACTCGCGATTAACGCCTTTGAAATTACATCAAAACTGGTCTGAGATTGTCTCCAACTCCTACAACTACTGGGCACCACAAATAAAGTTCAATTAATCTGGGTGCCTGGACACAGTGGATATGAAGGCAATGAAAAAGCAGACGAACTAGCCAGAACAGGATCCGCATCCCCATTCATGATGCCAAGACCATTCTGCAGGCTATCAATAAGCACCATTAAAAGTTGCATCAGAACTTGGCTTGAGGAAAAGAAGCTCCAATTCTGGAGGGAAACCGAAGGAAACAGGCAAGCTAAAAACTTTATGCCAAAAAGCTCCCACAAAAAAAACGAAACAACTACTACAACTAAGTAGGAGTCAGATTCGGCTAGTCACAGGCTTCCTCACAGGGCATTGCCGTGTCAAAAAACACCTGATGACTATGGGCATAACACAGGACAATACCTGCAGATTATGCAACAAAGACGTTGAAACAGCAGAACACATATTATGTGAATGCAACTGCTTAATCAATACGCGTCATCGTTATCTAGGTAAATTCTACCTTGAAGCAGCAGACATAGCTGCCAGCTCTCCCAAAGAACTAGCCGCCTTCCTAAAAAAATGCGGCATTACGGACGAGCTCTAAATGGAGGATACCACAATAGGCCCACAAGCGGCCGCAGTGATCTGGCTACAGTATACCACCTCCCCCCAATAATCTAATCTAATCTAATGAGTGAAGACGAGAAGGAAGAAACAAAATTTCACTTTTACCAAAAGTTTGGATTTCCTGGTGTTATTGGTTGCGTTGATGGTACGCACATTGCCATTAAACCTCCCTTACCTGAAAGCAGGCATTTGTTTTATAACAGAAAGGGATTTTACAGCATCAATGCCATAATTGTAACTTGTTTGTTTTGTAGTTTGTGAGCTTATGTGAGATATATTTTCTTTTTATACCCTATTCTAGGGGTATATTAATTTTGACGCATAGTTTGTAACATACCTTAATATTGCCCGTAGAACCCTAAAAGTTACTATATTTATGATCAGCATCGATAGTAATGTCGATCTAGCCATGTCCGTCCGTCCGTCCGTCCGTCCGTCCGTCCGTCCGTCGGCAAAAATTAGGCCTTTAAACTGGACCTAGAGAGCTGAAATTTTAACCATATACTCTCTAGGGTCCCGAAATAATCAAGTTTACGAATTTTTGAAATCCGCCCACAGACACGCCCACAAACTCAAAAAAACAAAATTTTGGAAAAAATCGAATTTTGAGCTAGGAAGCTGAAATTTTTTATATATGATCTATGACTCCTGAAACTGCTCGGGGTATAAAATTTTCAAAATCCGCCCACTGCCACGCCCACAAAAAAATAAAACAATTTTATTGAAAAACCAAAATTTGAGCTAGGGAGCTGAAATTTTTAATATATACTCTCTGGGGGCCCTTTAAGCTCATGTATAAATATTTTCAAAATCCGCCTACTGGCACGCCCACAATTATTTTTTTTTTTTTTGAAAATTCAAAGTGAGCTAGGGAGCTGAAATTTATAATATATACTCTCTAGGGGCCCTTTATGCTCATGTGTTAATTTTTTTTAAATTCGCCTACTGACACGCCCACAATTAAATAAAACAATTTTATTGAAACACCCAAGTTTGAGCTAGGGAGCGTTTTTTTTTGATAAAATCCTTTAAATGTTATATAACAAAATATGTAGAGCGTTCTTAACAATTCAACCATACTTAGACTTTTGTCACGCCCACTTATGAGGGATAGGAATAAGAATAGGGTATCCAACAGTTCGCCCAAGCGGACTGTAGCCCGTCCCTATGTTTTCTTATAGATCTGTGACCACAAAATGAGGATACGGTATATAGATGTCTCTCATCCAGGAGCAACACACGACGCTTTAATATGGAAGTAGGTAGCTTTCCTGGCTACTAGGTGATATTTTATACATATAACTTATTTATGTTTATACCCTATTCTAAGGGTATATTAATTTTGACGCATAGTTTGTAACATACCTTAATATTGCCCGTAGAACCCTAAAAGTTACTATATTTATGATCAGCATCGATAGTAATGTCGATATAGCCATGTCCGTCCGTCCGTCTGTAGCCAAAAATTAGGCCTTTAAACTGGACCTAGAGAGCTGAAATTTTAACCATATACTCTCTAGGGTCCCGAAATAATCAAGTTTACGAATTTTTGAAATCCGCCCACAGACACGCCTACAAACTAAAAAAAACAAATTTATCGAAAAATTCGAATTTTGAGCTAGAAAGCTGATTTTTTTTATATATGATCTTTGACTCCTAAAACTGCTCGGGCGATACAATTTCTAAAATCCACCCACTGACACGCCCACAATTAAATAAAACAATTTTATTGAATGAGGGATAGGAATAAGAATAGGGTATCCAACAGTTCGCCCAAGCGGACTGTAGCCCGTCCCTATGTTTATCAATTGTTTTTAATTAGGTGACGCAGGATATCCCTTGGAGCCGTGGATTATGACACCATATCGAACGCTAGTTAGCGGAAGTCCTGGCTGATATATTAATACGCAGCATTCTAGAGCTTGTAATATAAATGAGCGAGCAATTGGAGTTTTAAAAAATAGATTTCGTTGTAACCTGAAAGCTAGACAGCTTCATTAGTCCGCGGAAAAGGCTGCTCAAATAATAAATTTTTGCGCAGCTTTGCACAACATCTGCATTCATTTTAAAGTATCCGACACTGCTGACGATTACCCAAATGAAGATCGTTCTGAAAATGAATTGGGTGAAGTTGAAGGAGAGAATGAGAATACTTATATCCACGAAGACCGAAACACTCGTGATAGAATTGCAGGACTATTTTCATAAACTAAATTTAATCACTATGTAATAGTATTGCTTATTATTTATTTATTTAATAAATACAAAATTCATAATTAAAATAACAAATGTTCATAGGTTAAAAACGGAACAAATATTTAAGTACTTATTTAAGCCTTATGCTTTTCCTATCTTCATTGAAATTTCCTGTATTTGAATTTCCATCAATCTTTTTTTGAGGTCCAACTTCTCGCGCATTAACTTCTCAATGACATTATTATGTCGCCGTTGCTCCTCATACAGTTTTTTCTGCCTTTCACCCGCCTTTTGCAGACACCTATTGATTCGGTGCAGTTCGAAATTAACGCCATCCAATTTGGAAGACGTGGCAGAAAAGAAAGCTTCCTGGGGCTTGATTTTGTCGCTTTAGGATTTCGGCAGGTGTGTCGTTTTTAGTTCTGTTTTGGACAAGTGTAAACTGTTCTTCCTGAGCTTCATCTGCTGCTACATCTGGATCATCATAATCCTGAGAGTCCGCTCTATGCTATGGATACATCCATCAAGGATGGTAATGGCTCTTGTCTTACAGTCTCCGATGCCTCAGATCTCACTGCCTGTGGAATGCCAAAACGTTGGCACTTATGCCAGTTACTGACTAGCTTAGGCACGCGATTCTTGAGACAGCCTGCTCGAGTTGGGAAAGAACGATAAGATTGTTATCATTATAACCTGACTGTTCTCTCTTCTTTTCAATTTCCACCAGCTTTTTTTTGGTTTTGGATTTAGAATCAGCCCAAACCTGAAAAGTGAAAAATTATAAATTTTAATCAAATATATATCAATTTAATACTTTTTTCTACGTAGCTCCGTCTTTACTTGGAGGTCCGTAGCTATTCAATTTGTTGGCGGCGTCCTTTCAAAACTTTTCTGTGTCTATACGGTTGAGAACCCCTTTTGCGATTTCAGGATTTTCCTCCATAAGTCTGACCAACATTTCTTTTTGTTCCCGATTTGTCTTATATAAAGGAGGTCAACACATGTGTTTTTACTTCAAGCAGCAAATTTAACACTCACATTTTTGTAAATTAAACCGTCAAGAAATGTTGAAGAACAACAATTGCTGTTTAACGTTAGGAAAATACAAACGAATAAAAAATGACATTTGTTTCGAACGATTAGAAAGTCAAAATACACTCAACATTCGAATGAAAAATTAACTTTCGATTGATAGAATGAACTTTCTATCAGTTCGAATGTCAAAATACAGATTCTTCAAATTCGGTACACTTTCGAAAGAAAACGAATGTCAAAATAAGCATGAATACTTTGTTATTCAACTGGACTGCCTTAGGTAAAGCCATAACCTGTGTTAAGCTGGGCAAAGTCCAACGCACAGCAGGTTTGTGCATAACTCCGAACCACCCCCTCAGCAGCACTAGATATTCTGCTACAGCTGTTATCCCTCGATATTTTCAGTAGGCAAACAGCAGCCTGTTCTGCTGTCCGCGTTAAGGCTATCTCGCAGTGGGTTAACAATAATATTGGCCACACTCATTTGAATCTCTACCAGAAAACATAGACTACACCATACCCCAATTACAGTTCGGAAAGAACTTTCAAGTCACTATTCCTTCCAGATAATTTTGGGAGGACGCTGAATTTGAGGAAGATAAATCGATCCACTTCTACATCGATGGATCAAAAACTAGTGACGGGGTTGGTGGCGGCGTTTTCTCTGAAAGGCTAAATCTGAGTCTCTCTTTCCGTCTTCCTAATCACTGTAGCGTATTCCAGGCGGAGATTATGGCGATAAAAGAAGCCCTGACGTGGCTGAAGAGAAATGTGATATCCACAAAGGACATCCGTATCTTCTCGGACAGTCAAGCCGCGATCAAGTCCGTGGATTCAGTATCTTTAAATTCCATCGCAGTCCTTGACTGCCGTTATCTCTTAAGGAGATGGCGTAGCAGTTTAACATTCACCTCTGTTGCATGCCGGGGCATAGAGATATTCCAGAAAACTGCAGCGCTGATGAACTCGCCAAAAAGGGAACCAAACTACCTCTTTTACCTGAAAAGGGTTATCTGGGTGTTGCGTCTGAACACATTCATCTAGCCAAGCAGCTAAAAGCTCGATGATTTTTGACAAGCCGACGAACTTAACCTCGCCGCGGGCACTTGGTCTTCTCTTGGTCTTTTTGCCGCCACCTGCAGTCGAATCACACTTGTATAATTAAATCATTTATATTAACTATATTATATTATTATTAATATTGAATTATCGAAATAACTAATAAAAGCGAATTGGAATTATATCCAGTATTCCTCACTGGGTATCCCAATCGCTACTTGC
This sequence comes from Portevinia maculata, assembly GCA_949715645.1. Lineage (NCBI taxonomy): Eukaryota > Metazoa > Arthropoda > Insecta > Diptera > Syrphidae > Portevinia > Portevinia maculata. The sequence continues at coordinate 102,336,611 of OX454525.1, forward strand.
AAACTTTTGTTCAAGCTATCTGCAATCGAGAGAACAAACCTTAGATGAACAAGTAGTAATACGTGTCTAGCGACAAAGCACATCTGGCCAAAGCTGGACCTGCGACGCTCTAAGAGTCTGATCTCACTAAACCGACCGCATATTTGCTCCACTATAGGTGCCATTAAAGGGCACTGTCTGATAGGCAAGCACGCATCGAGGCTTGGCATTTATTCAAACGATTTCTGCAGAAGTTGCTTGGACGAGGAGGAGGAGGAGACTATACCTCACCTTCTCTGCACATGTCCTGCTCTCTCCCATAATAGAAGTCTTTATCTGGGAGATTTCTTGCTTAATGATCTTAATGACTTGGCTAACGCTGACGTGAGAAGTCTATCGCGCTTCATCAGAAGCTCTAAATGGTTTAAGTAGCGGGAGAAACCCCTCGATCCGTGTAGCATTACAATGGACCTAACTCTGGTCTAAATGTGTCGGCCTTACGCTGACAATATTCAATATTTAAAAGATTTTATCGAAAAAACAAAGTTGTTGCAAAAAAATGCCTATTAAAATTTGGCATGGCTGAAAACTTCACTGTTCAAAACGACCTTATCTAGATCCTTTACGAAGAATAGGACTTTCATTAACAATGATTTCTTCAATAAAACGTTTTTTTAAAATAGTATTAGGGGTCCTAGAGGGTATACATTCCAAATTTCAGCTACCTAGTTAAACCTTTGATTTTTCGATAGAACAGTTTTTTTTTGAAATTGTTGGCGTGCCAGTTAGCGGATTTGAAAAATCTTTAAAGATGAGCATTAAGGGCCTCGAAAGAGTATGTATTATAAATTTTAGCTTCCTAGCTCAAACTTTTACTTTGTGATTAAACTATTTTCATAATAGTGGGCAAATTTAAAAATTCTTACCCAATAAAGACGATATATTAAAAATTTCAGCTTCTAACTCAAAATACGATTTTTCCGATAAATTTGTTGCTTTGAGAATATGGGCGTGTCAGTATTCATTTTTTCGGGCCCCTAGAGTGTATATGGTTAAAATTTCAGCTTTCTACCTCGTGCTTTAATACCTAATTTTTGCCGGCGACGGACGAAAGGAAGAACATGGCTAAATCGTTATTACTATCGATGTTGATCACGAAAATAGTAACTTTTAGGGGTCTACAGGCAAATTTAAGGTAAAGGGTTTTTCAATAAGAGCGCTACAAAAGTAGAGCGACAGGGGCAGCAAACGAGGCCGAATTTCTTGCTGCTCTTTTGACATTTCTCTTCAGTAAGGTTTGCCATTTCAAGATGGAAAGATATACGAACCAACAACGAGTCGAAATTATTAAAATTTACTACCGAAATTCGGAGTCAGTGGCCTCAACGTTAAGAGCGCTACGTCCAATTTATGGTCTAGTCGCTTGGCCGCCTCGGTCGTGTGATTTGACGCCTTTAAACTATTTCCTGTGGGGCTACGTCAAGTCTATGGTCTATGCCAACAAGCCAGCGACGATTGATGAACTTCGTACGAATATCGAACGTGAAATTGCAGCAGTATCGGCAGATTTATGCTGGAAAACCGTCGAAAATTGGGTTCAGCGTCTGGACTTCTGAAAGCGTGCCCGTGGTGGCCATGCAAAAGAAATCGAGTTCCATACATAATGGCATCGAACGTACTTTCACAGGAATAAAGAATTTCATTGATATCCAAAACCGTTTTTGTTTTATTTAAAAAAAAACTTTTGTAGCGCTCTTATTGAAAAACCCTTTATGTTATAAACATGATTCAAAAACATAGGGACGGGCTACAGTCCGCTTGGGCGAACTGTTGGATACCCTATTCTTATTCCTATCCCTCATAAGTGGGCGTGACAAAAGTCTAAGTATGGTGGAATTGTTAAGAACGCTCTACATATTTTGTTATACAACATTTAAAGGATTTTATCAAAAAAAAAACGCTCTCTAGCTCAAACTTGTTTGTTTCAATAAAATTGTTTTATTTAATTGTGGGAGTGTCAGTAGGCGGATTTAAAAAAAATTAACACGTGAGAATAAAGGGCCCCTAGAGAGTATATATTATAAATTTCAGCTCCCTAGCTCAAACTTTGAATTTTCAAAAAAAAAAAAAAAAAAATTGTGAGCGTGTCAGTGGGCGGATTTTGAAAATATTTACAAATGAGTATAAAGGGCCCATAGAGAGTATATATTATAAATTTCAGCTCCCTAGCTCAAACTTTGGATTTTCAAAAATTAATATACCCTTAGAATAGGGTATAAAAAAATTGTTTTATTTATTTGTGGGCGTGTCAGTGGACGGATTTTGAAATTATATATAAAAAATTTCAGCTTTCTAGCTCAAAATTCGATTTTTTCCAAAATTTTGTTTTTTTTTGAGTTTGTGGGCGTGTCTGTGGGCGGATTTTAAAAATTCGTAAACTTGATTATTTTGGGACCCTAGAGAGTATATGGTTAAAATTTCAGCTCTCTAGGTCCACTTTAAAGGCCTAATTTTTGCCGACAGACGGACGGACGGACGGACATGGCTAGATCGACATTACTATCGATGCTGATCATAAATATAGTAACTTTTAGGGGTCTACGGGCAATATTAAGGTATGTTACAAACTATGCGTCAAAATTAATATACCCTTAGAATAGGGTATAGGGTATAATTAATATACCCTTGTATAAAACTTTTTTAAAATCGAGTATGGATTTGATGTGTTTGTGGTAATCCACTGATGATCCCAAACCACCACATCTGGGTGAAACTCCACAAAATATATATAGTCATACTAGCAATAGTTGACTATATATATATTAATTTTTGACTTTCAGTCATAGCCATACAATAGGCTGAACTAACATTTCTTTTGTTATTCTTCATATCTGAAGGAACATTTGAATTGGAAATAAGTTCACACTCATCCGTGAGTGGTGACAACACATATACCCCTGGTATAAAACTTTTTTATAATTAGTATACCCTTAAAAAAATGTATACAAATATGATGACGATATAACACAGATTATGATGATGATGCTGATGGTGTTGCTATGTTCGTTACTCGAGCATGGGTTCTATTTTCATGGGCTGCCTTTATTGAAAGGCAACCGACGACGTAGAATGTATGTGCGTGCTTGAGAAGAAGTTAATATCGAGGAAGAAAAACATTCTAAGCGATACGACGACAGGTCGATAGAAAATAGTCTTTTTTTTGGCGAATCTTTTGTCTTTCGGTATCGAATTTTGTGAAGAGCAAAAAAGGTCACAAAAACGGAAAGTAAATCAAATGGAACTTGTGGTACTAAAGGGAATTGACTTTGACTGTCAACGCAATTTCAAAAGATATTTAACATATCACCAGTGGATAAAGTGATACTCAGTAACTATTGTACACAATTGTAACACGTGTGATTACCATTTAATAAAATTAAGCCAATTTTCAGCGTGGTATACTTTCGTCGGAAGATAACGATATATAGTGCCATACAAATGCCTGCAGATACCTATGTATGTATTGCTATGCTAATTGAAAATATCAGCGAACATATAATCTTCTGTAATAAAATGACATGCTTGGTACCTATTTATATCCTAGTACTTCGCGACAACGTCAGTGCCGAACAAAAACAGCTGAACTAATTAGAGGAAAACATTGGCATAGGCGGAAGAATATTGCGCGAATATTTATTAAAATTTAGGTATAATAAAGTGAAGACGTTTCAGAATTAAGTATGTATAGGAATATCCAAGCTATATTTTTTGAATAATAAGAAGTAAACAGTATAATAGGATTGTGTTTAAGAAATATACATCAAACAGTGAGAATCGCGATGTCCGCCGCCTAGGGAAAAACGTCACTGTTGATAGCAATAACTTCGAGGTAGTTAAGGCGTTCACTTACCTTGGAGTAAACATCAACTCCACGAATGACACTTTAGTGGAGATTCGACTGAGAATTACCTTATTAAACCGCTGCTTCAACGGTTTACCGAAACAAATGGGTTCAAAACTCCTCACTCGATGGTTAAAATGCATGCTCTATCGAATCTTAATCCTGCCAGTCCTGCTTTATGGTGCCGAGTGTTGGACGATAAGTAGGAAAGGCGAGCTAATATTGGATTCTTTTGAAGAGAAATACTCCGTCAGATATTTGGTCCTGTGTGCTAGGAGGGCGAATGGAGGAGAAGATACAATCGCGAACTGTACCAACTGTATGAGCTGTACCAAGATGTGAATGTAGTTCAAAAAGCTAAATCACGTCGACTACATTGGCTCGGACACATTGACAGAATTGAAAATAATGCTCCAGCCAAGAGGATATTCGACGAACAGCCCCCAGGTTCGAGAAGGCAAGGAACATCGAACCTCCGTTTTAACCCTCTGCGACTGACGTGCGCTAGTTTTCACAATTCAACTGACGTGGTAGTACACCAGACACCATTTGGACAGCTTGTATTATCAAAATTCTTTTTATATTCTCACTTTTTATTATTATAATTCAACGTTAAGAGTTTCCACTATTATTATAAATTACTAATATATAAAATTAAAAATTCATATAAAGTGGAACAGCATTTATTGATAATGACATAAATAATTTTTCCAAAACTTACACATACAGTAAGGGTTAAAAAACAAATCAAACATAAATATTTTCTTCATTTATTTACACATTTATTAGAGTTTACACTTATGGTAATCAGACTTAAAAAAAAAAATCCATTCATTGGTTCAATTAAAGGATTTGTAACCTCAAAATCACAATTTGTTTGGCAGTCTTCACAAAGTGGCTTAGAGCATTGAAGACAAATTGACTTCAAACAATCACAGCAGCAATGATTCAAGACCAATTTAGGTGCATTGTGATACCACGTATGTATCATCTACCTCAACTTCGTAGATGGGACTGGCCAACGACACGCGGTTGTTCTCAAACGGTCCCCCATCTACATACTAACCTCGTCCAACGTCGTTTAGTTGCGGTGATCTGACGAGAACCGATTAACTCAACGTGGTATGGTCGTTGGTTATCACAGCAACAATACCTAGTTAGTCTTTTAAGTTTTGTTAGACAAATAGAGCATAGTTTTCTTCCACTTGGTGGAATCGATTCAGTTCTTGGAAGTGGAGGAGGAACATCTTTACCCATCTTGATTAGTCATGGGATCTATCGAATAAAAACTATCGATTTATTCGATGGTTGCAAAATATTCATTCATTCGATATTTATCGAAGAATCATTCAGTTACTATTTTTGAAAAATCATTTATTCGAATAAGAAACTTTCAGTTACTGAATTTGAGAAACCATTCATTCACACATACAAATATTTTTCCATCGATAGTTTTCTTTAACTGAATGATTTTTCTGTGTATGTATACTCTCACGATGGCTCTACTGCAAAAATGTTGTTGTTGGCTTGCACTGAGATGTTCGTTCAGTGTCAGTCTCTTTTCAGTCAAGTTGGATTTGTGTATTATGCTTATGTGTTCTTATCAGATTTTCTATAAGGGTGGTTATTTTTGATGGTTCCACTTTAATTCATTCTGGACTATCGACTGATTTCTCAAAAACAGTAACTGAAAGTTTTTTATTAGAATAAATGATTTCTCGAAATAGTAACTGAATGATTTTTTGGACTATCGACTGAGAAAAATGTTGGACGATTTTACACAGAAGGTTTTTTGCACTATGGAGTTATGGTATTTGCAATCTGTGTGAGTGGTTTGTCTTGATGGATTAGTCTTATATGTATGTAAAACGCATTTTGCTTGCTTGCTCTTGCTTTGCTCTTTCGTGTTTTAGCGTGTTTACAACATATTAAGTGTTACACTTTCCAAATTTGTCCTTCATACTGTGACTTGCTAGTAAGTAGATAAGAAATATTTTTTAGTAGGTATTGTACTTTTTTGCGAAAAATTATAGGTCTACATTTGGCAATATGCGTCCTGGATTAAAAATATCGCTTGCATGGGAGTTCTTCCAGAAGACAGGCAATGGTGTTCGTTGCAATATATGCCAGCGATTGAACACGTCTAATTTAAATGACCATTTACGCTATAAACATGCTATTCAACAGCAAATGATGGGGGACCTCCAACAACAGTACATGTCACATAATCAGTGCCTATGACAACGCAAGAATCGGAAGCACCAGCCACTTCATCATCAACAGGTGTAGTTCCAAAGATCAAAAGAACGGTGCAGTCGAATTTATTTGCGAGTGATAAACGTTCAGAACTTTCGTCATCTGAATCACAGAGCATTGACGATTCTATTATAAAACTGATAGCGACAGACCTGCAACCACTTTCGATTGTGGAAAATGCAGGGTTTCTAGAATAGGTACTCGCGGAAAATGCAGTCTTTATATCGAGTTCCCAATCGGAAACTTTTGTCGAACACCATGTTAGCAGCAAAGAATTCGGAAGTTTGCAAACGACTGGAGGCTATAGTGCAAAACGTAATTACAGCAGATATTTGGATATCGGATAGCAACATCGCGCGCTCTTGACTGTAACCATCCACTTCATAATGTATTCAGCAAATCTTGCAACAAGAGAGGTTCCTGAAAAATATACTGCGAATAATATAGCAGCCGCTTTGTTAAATATTATTGACCAAAAACGCGTTGGGCTGCTCCTACCTCCAGAGGTGTTGTGGAAACGGAGCAAAGTGTATAAAGGCGCCCCCCCCCCCCCCAAAGCACATCTCTACATTGTAAGAAATGTTACAGTTTTCACTGAATGAATGAATGAATAAAACTATTCGATGGTTGAAATCGTTCAGTTACTAACTATCGATAGTCAAATTCATTTGATAGTTCCCATCACTAATCTTGATGCACATTTTCAGTGGCGGTTACATGTGGTATTTCTTCGATTGGTTCTTGATACTCTTCTTCGCCTGAAATTTCGTCTTGCAAGAATTCGGTTTCTGGCTGAAAATTTGGGTCATCATCTTCATCGTCAAAATCGCTTTTTTCTTCGTCCAACCAGTCTTCTATTAGCTGATGGTGACTTTCAAAGGCTCTAGTCGACGTTCTTTTAGATCTATAAGACCCTTGGTTAGTATTTGAGTGAGCCATCTAAGAAACAAACAACAAATTGCACTCAACAAAACAATTTTACTGACTGTTGCTTAGGAGACACTATGCAAATATAACTATTACACTGAGGTGGTTGTTTATCAGACTCATACCTTAACACTGACGTGGTTGACTTGTGGACACTCTCCTTCGCACAACAATGCATGTGAACACCATGACCGCTCGCATTGCACTAACGCACGCTTCAGCATCAGCATACAACAGAAAGGCACTGAGAGTGCGAGAGTCAACATTTGAAAAATAACGACACAACACAAGTTTTTACATTTTCTGGTGTCTGCCATACTACCACGTCAGTCGCAGAGGGTTAAATACCAAGCCATTGCGGATGTCAGAGCGCTTGTTTTGGAGAACTGGAAAAGCGTGCCCGGGAGAAGATGGAAGGCTGCAGTATCTCAGGCAAAGACTCTTCACGGGTCGGCATACCATTAAGAGAAGAGAAATTAAGTGAACAAAATCAGTTAACTAATTCAAAACAAAATAATACAAAAAAAGTGAAAATGCCTGTAAATCGTTGCATCAAGGCACAAGCCCTTTTGTTCAACATTTTCACCGTTTTAATTGGATATTACTTCTAAGAGGGAAGTTGGAGAACGCAGAGTAGAAGCAGTACGCACACGATTCCAATACCCCTGGAGAGAAGCAGAGTGGAGTGACTGTTACAGTTGAACCCCAGTTCTGGTCCCAATTTTCTGCTCGGCGGGAAGATAACATACCGAGGGTGACTGCTTTAGTCTAAGCCCGCTGTATCTTATCTACCCCTAAGTGTGGAGTGCTGAATGAAGTCACTGTTGCAGTCGCATTACTCTTTTTTTGGCAGGAGTACAAGTTGGGATGACTGATCTCAGTCGAGTACCAGCCTGTTGCTCGAAATCCCTGGTTAAGGACCAGTGTATGGCTACTATGGTTACATATCTTAAGGAGTGACTAGTGCGGTCCATAACTGGGGTGACTGTTTCAGTACGAACCCCTCTTGCTCCCTTATCCAAGGAAAGGAAAGTGCTTTGAGGTGATTGCTTCAGTTGAACCCCCGAAAACTACCCTCTATTCTCTTGCAGATATACCAGAGTCGGGTGATTGCTACAGTCTAACCCTGAAAACGTTATTAGAATCCATGAAGAGAATGTCGGGATGGGATTGCTGCACTACGTGTCACGCGCATCGTAAAAGGAGGTGGGCTTGGGATGACTGTTGCAGTACGAACCTCAAGCTGCGCTAGTCCGCGGAAAGGGGACAAGGATTTAGTTACGAATTTGCTTGTACAGCAAACATCTGGTTCGCTTAGATCTTAAAGAAATAGCTGCAAAGGATTTGTTTTCTTGTATTGGCTATTGCAGGGCAGTTACTGATAGTTTCCTCCTCCTCAAAGTCCCTGCAGCTTCTGCAGAAGTCGTTACAGAGTACTCCCATTCTGGTGGCGTGGCCTCCTATAAGGCAATGGCCAGGGACAGCCGCTTTATTGGATTAAAATTGTCAAATCCAATGTGTCCCAATTAAGCGCAGTCTACTGCACCACCAGTCTCTCTCTCTATCTCTCTCTCTCTCTCTCTTTCTCACATTCAATATTATCAAAGGCATAACTAAAAGCGAAGTTTAAACGATTCATTTTTGTACAATTATGTATTTTTGGGTTTGCGTTTAACCTTTGATGGGCCAATATCGTATGTAAAACTTAATGAATTCAGGCCAACTTTGGGTCGAGCCATTTTTCTTACAAGTTCCCAGTATCACTTATACCCTGATAGTTGGAAGACATTATTGCTTCGAATAACAAATACCAGCCAATACAAGGGATTACAAATTCGTTATTAGTACGGGACAGACTGCTACTATCCTGCAAAATAACTATTCATTAAGACACTTAATAAAATTAGAAAACGTTTTTCATTGAGAAACTGACACCGTGAAATTTAATTATATTGTTACTTCAAATACTATTTAAATCCTTCCTTTCCTCATCTTCGTATTGCGCTTTTAGTGACTTGGAAAATTCAACTGCAAATTTGTGAATATTTGTAGGACGTTGTAGAAATACTTGATGTAGGAATGACCTAAGGATAGAGCGTATCTGCAATTTAAGAAATTTTAGCGCATAAATATACATATATTTTGAGCATTTGGTATACTTCAGGATGATCAGCAAGATACTTCCAATCCTCTTCTCTTGTAATCTTTTCCAATCGTTTCTGAAAATTCGGTTTTAGGTCATTCTTATCGGCGTCACTGCAGTTGTATGCCATTTGGGATATATTTTTTAATTTGATAATTTTAAAATGTTCACAATCAAGAAAAAATATTTTGAAATGACAAATAAAATTATAATTTTAAAGTAATTACTTAAAATTACAGTATTCGTTGATAAATTCATGACCACAAACAAAGTTTCATTCAGGGTCATACGTCCACGGGACAAAAGTCCTCAATGAACTTTTGACGAACCTGTGTTGGTTATAATAACTTAACCCAAAAGGGCCGAAAGTCCTTACGAAACTCCAGTGTACTTTTGACCCATCGACTGTTGTCGATCCATAGCAGTCTATAATTATTTGTAAGTGCTCTCATATTTAAAAAAAAGGTGTGAGCCACGCTGCACTCACGGTATAGTTGATGTGTAAACATGTAGGCTCGTCAGTGTTGCATGTGGAAATATCATAGAGTTTGTGGTTTTGATAAACAAGAGATTTGGGTATTGTATTGAAATAAAACCATGATATGTATTTAATGTCAACGACAAAATTTATTTAATGTTTGACCGAACAAATAATTGGTTTGTGAAAGCTGAAGTAGGAGACGTACACCGTCGACCCAAGTGTGTCGATGTACCGGGAAAATATAGCATCGATTGTCGTTTAAGTGACATTCTTAAATCGGCCATCGGTTACCGAAGTACAAATCGATATTTTTCCTCTTACCTTCAACTGATGTACGAGTACAACAAACTACAAGCTATACAACCTCAATTATTCAAAACAAATCTACTTCCACCGGTGTTTCGTAAGGACATAATAATCTCTAAAATTGAACATACATAATTAATAAAAAAATACAGATTAAAAAACAACGACACGCGGTTGTTCTCAAACGGTCACTCAACTACGTACTAACCGCGCCAAACGTCGTTTAATTGCGGTGATCTGTCGAGCAGCGATTAACTCACGTGGTAATGAAAATCTGACGATGACGAAATCTGACGATGATGGTGACGCTAGATATTTCCAACTAGCCCCTACCGAGAAAAAATATATTTATACATCAAAGAGAGCAAAAATGTTTACACATTAAAAAAAAACTAATATTTTCATTTACTCTTTTTTGCATTGTCCGTTTTTTGAAGTGTAATTTAGTATGGTAAGGTAACCCCCATCGCGGCCTCTCCGTCTATAAGCCGTCTATAACCTACCAACTTCAGCCTCAATATGGCCAATGTTACAATCCGGAATTTAATTTCATTTGGCTCAAATTTCATGTCCGTAGGCAATTAATCCACTACTGTTTTATTTACAGGAGCCCACATTTGGACAGACATTCAACTTATAATGAGTTGGTTGCGTTGTCTGACTCCATTACAAGAATTGTGAGCCTTCATCCTCATACTGAAATAATCACTGCGGGTGATTTCAATATACACAATTCACATTGGCTTCGACATTCTGGACAGACAACACCCGAAGGAAGGTATGTTGAGTTTTTTTCTGAGGTTAACAATCTCACTCAGCTTGTAAATGAGCCTACACGAGTACCGGACATAAGCAGTCAAACCGCCAACACACTGGACTTGTTTCTCACCTCTCACCCTGAAAAATACTACGAGTATATTAACGTATTACCGCCTCTTCGTCAGAGCATTGTGTCATATCAGCGAATTTCTCGTACTCCGGCCACATAGTTAAAGAATAAACTCCGAAAAGAACCGTATGGCAATACGAGAAAGCCAATTAGGAAAAACTAAACGGTTTCTTTAAAAGTTTTAACTGGTCGCTGTGCTTCCTCGACAGCGACGTGGATGCTGCTACTGATATGATAACAAACATGATTTTATTGGGTATGAAATGCTTTATCCCTAACCGGATAAAAAGTATCAACCCCAAGGTAAACGCGTGGTGTGACTCGAGCTGCAACGAGGCTATCAGGTTAAAAGAGGTGAGCTTTCGGTCTTATAAGGCCATTCCATCTGAGAAAAACCGGAAAAAATTCAAACGAGCCAGAAATGACTGCAATGCCCTTATTAATCGTGTTAAATTCTCCCACTACCAAAAGCTGAGGTAACAAATACTACAAAGTCCCAGGGGTAGTAAAAACTTTCGGTCGTTTGTCAAAAACAAGAATTCGGCCTCGTCATCTTTCCCGACACTCATTTACAACGACATTCCAGCCGTCAGCTCTTTGGATAAAGCCAATCTGCTTGCTGCTCACTTTGCAGCTAGCTCAACGCTCCCAGATTTTGCTTTATCTCCCCCTGTACTCGAGCGCGTAGAATTCTCCATTAGACCAATCCACTTTCGCACTCGTACAGTGGCTAGAGTACTTCGAGATCTTGACATACACAAATCCGCTGGTCCAGATGGTATTTCCCTCATCGTTCTGAAGAGGTAGAAGAACACGCTGGCAAAACCACTGCATAAGCTTTTCTATCTGTCCTATTCTTCAGGGCTCTTTCCGGGAAGATGGAAAACAGCATTTATCCAGCCTGTACCAAAAAAAGCCGAGTCTTCTTCTCCCTCCTCTTACCGACCAATTGCACTTACGTCCCTTGTTTTTAAGGTCATGGAAACACTGATCAACCGTCAGGTAATGAAATATCTTGAATCTCGAAAACTTCTCAATGACCGGCAGTACGGTTTTCGGGGCAACAGGTCCACCGGTGATTTGATGACATATCTAACCGAAAAGTGGAACCTATCTCTTCACCAAGGTGGTGAAAGTAAGATTCTGGCGCTTGATATTTCAAAGGCATTTGACAGAGTTTGGCATCAAGCTCTCTTGTCGAAAATGCGTGCATTTGGAATCGATGATACTCTTCTTCAATGGATTAGAAATTACCTTTCGGACCGTCCAATTCAAGTTGTTTTGGACGGTTTCAAGTCTGCAGAATAAATGCTGGTGTCCCCCAAGGCTCTGTTCTGTCTCCGACTCTCTTTCTCATTTTTATAAATGATCTCCTGTCTGTTACTTCTAATCCAATCCATTCCTTCGCTGATGACAGTACCCTCAACTTTTCATACTCGTTTCGCTTCGGTCACGCCCCTCTTCTTCGGGTGTGGAACTGGAACGGCAACGTATGTTAAGCTCATTAAATTCCGATCTTAACAGCATAGCTCAGTGGGGTACAACCAATAGAGTGGAATTTAATGCTTCCAAAACACAACGCTGTCTCCTGTCATTAAAACAAAACCCACACACACTGCCATTATCCATGAATGGCACTTGCATCGCTGAAACCGAAAGACTTTCCATACTCGGTATGTGCGTCAATGGCAACCTTCGTTGGAATGACCACATATTCGATGTCGCCAAGAACGCTGCGAAATGTCTAGGCTTCCTTAAGCGATGTAAGAAATATTTCACCCCTTCTGATCTGGCTACAATTTATAAAGCGTTTATTCGCCCGAAACTCGAGTATAACGCTCATATCTGGTCTGGTGCACCAATAACTTATTTGGAGCTACTTGACAGGATCCAAAAACGCGCGATAAAACTCATTGGCGACCGAGACATAGCGAGATCGATTGACTCGCTTAGTCATCATCGCAATGTCTCCTGTTTTTCGTTATTTTTACCCGCCATGCAATGAATGACCATCAGTTCACCCTCAAGCTGTATTCGGACGTACAGTAAAGTACAAAGAATCTTTCCTCTGCTGTACAACACTAATGTGGAATACTCTTCCACGCTTTATTTTTCCTCTACATTAGAACCTACAAACATTTAACCTCTCCCTTTCTTCTAATCCTAATTTCCCTAACGCCCGCGCGTACTAAAAGGTACTAAAAAAATCCCGCAAATTATAAAAAAATAAGGCTATCATGCCTTTATGTAACTTTAAAATTAATGTGTCCCTATGTTTACCTCTTTTATTAAAAGTTAAAACTAAAGAACGAACCTGAATAAACGTTCATTGCTTAGAACAGGAGCAAAGGAGATTTACTTTAGGATATTTAATGTCGAGCCAAGTTCTTGTGAGTGTAACCAATTACTTGCTCAATTGCCGAGCCAATGTGGTCGAAGTTGCTGCTACCAACTGTGACGTGTCGTCCTAGTCGTTGGACAGATGTTTGTTTGTTTGTTAAAAGCGAGCATTTAGTTTTGTTTTTGTTGACTTCAATGCCAGCTAATTTTGCCTGTTCTTTAATCGCCCTGCACAAAGCAGGCATATGGTTGGCTTTGGCAGATTACTGCATTTACAAAGATGCCCATATTTGTTGGTGAGACTAATTAAGACTCTCCAAGAGATTCTCTTTAAAAAAAAAGAAATCTCGACTACATTTTTTTGTTTTGGTTTTAAAGCTTATTTCTAGACTGGAAGAGAAAATAATATTTTCTGCATTAGCCAAAAAAGTAAGAGGGAATAATTGTGGACTTATGGCCCTTTGCCTTTTTAAGATTTGTGGAGCTACGGCTTGAAAAGTGGTGGTCTTATTTACCACCTGGTTTTGGCTATAGGGACGCAATTTATATGTAGACTTATAAGCCAACCAGGTGGGCTAGGACTTCAGAGCTTGTGCAGAAGGAGGCAGTTACGCAATAAAGTAAACGACAATACCCATTATTAAAAAAAATACAGAAATGTAAGCCATTTTGTCAAGGATACGGTTATTCAAACGCGGCAGCCATCAGAATACAATGCAACAGCGCTTGTCGTAAGAGGCAATTAAGGGGAGAAATGACAATAAGGCAATTCTCGATTTGCCATTCAGCTACTGCTCCTTGGGAAAATTATCATTCGCCTTAAATGTCAAACAGCTGACGAACTTCAAGTCACATTAGTGATTAGTGTGCTTTGTGAGTTTTTAAGATGGTAAGATAAATACGTCAATTTCAGGCGAATACAAAAAGGATTCGTCGACATAGACATCAAACATCAACAATCAAATTTTCATTTCATGTCATTTCATTTATTTATTTTAATAGAATGCTTACACATTAAGACATAGAATTATCTTATAATATAGTGAAAGCTTAAACACGAACAATTTAATTCTGATACAAGCTACTAAAAGACATATTCCGAGAGAAATAATAAAAAAAAGCAAAGGGAAAGAAAAATGTAACATTTCTTAGGGAAATTTTACTTAGGGAAATTGTGTACTAAAAACAAAAAAAAAAAAAAAAAAATCAGTCGGGAAACTCCATATAAAAGGACTTGAGTTTAGTCCGAAACTGTCCTGTGCCGCCTAACCTTCGCACATGCCGAGGCAAGGAGTTCCATAAGCGGATGGAGTTAGTGATGGAGTCGTACCGATGTTAAACATGCGACTCGAGGGTGAACAAGTTGTTGGGATCTGTTAGAGGAACTAAAGCACAATTTAGTAAAAATATAACTTGGCTGTTGTGTCTGTACCACATTAGATAACAAGACAAGTGAACGAAAACGAAATAAATTATCAAGAGTCATATTATAAAGTGATTTGGAATAATTTGAAACGCTGTCAAAACGATTCAGGTTATAAATATAACGCGCAATGTTATTAAATGCGACGTTAAGCTTCCTCCTGCTGGCAGCATAACAGTTGCAGAAAATTTCAGAACCATAGCTAAGGATTGGAACAACAAGTGTTTTTGCTAACATGACACGCGTTTTTTGAGGGGTAAAATATTGTGAGGTCCATAACTGGCGTAACACACCGTAAACTTTGCCAACGGCTTTATTAATATGTGTATCCCATGTTAGTGTCCTATTAAATATCACTCCCAGATTTTTGGCTGAATCAACGTACTCTATTCTGGAGCCGTTAAGTGTTATCTCTGGAAAATAAGAAAGGTCCAGGGATTTTTTGCTAATAACAACACATTTAGTTTTACTGGGGTTTAGAAATAGTCCATTCCTATCGGACCAATTAGCTATCCTCCGTAAGTCAATATTAATCGTATTAGCACAATTTTCAACCATACCAAGATCACAACTTCGATACAACTGTACATCGTCCGCATACATATGTATTGATGTCGATGTCGATACTAATTTTGGAATCTCGTTAACATAAAGCGAGAAAAGAAGAGGACCCAGAATAGAACCTTGTGGAACCCCACGATTAGTGAAAAGGAAGTCTGAAGAGTAATGTCCTACAGAAACTCCTTGTTTTCTTAGCCTTAGGTATGCCGACATTAATGAAACCGCTGATGGCGAAAAACCGAACAACGTAGAGAGCTTTTTGCATAAGTTGTAGTGAACGACAGTATCAAAATCGTTAATCTTAGTTTTCGAAAAACCTACAACTAGCTTTCAATGAGTGCAGCGGCTAAGTGGTAAGTTCTTTAGACCACTGATCGCGGGGTATTATGTCCAAATCACGAAGGGGCCCTGTAACACTTAAAGTTCTTTTTCTTTAAAAAAATCTGACAAACATCCAAGAGTATCAATTCTCATGACAAACATTTCAATTTTGTTGCGTGTATTCTGTGTGCAGACAAGATTCATTGCATTTCATTTCATTTATTAAATTTAAGTTGACATTTACAAGTATATACAATAGAATTTCTAGATAAGTGCAAGAGCTAGTGTCCATTCAGCTTTAATATTAATTATATTGATATTATCAGAAAATGTGATTGCGAATAATATTACATATTTGGGAAAACTTAAGTATTTGAAAACCCAATGTATTTTTTTTTTTTTAATAATAATAACAACTAACTAACTTACTCTAACTTACTAACTAATTTGGCAATAATTGTAACATATGGATTTACTGACAAAGAACATTTTTCAAAAAACTTGCATGCCAGGGTGTTAATTTTATCCACCACAAAGTCGACGTTTGACATATTATGTAGTTAAGATGTGGAGAAGTGCCACGGCAAGTCAAGAATCATTTTAAGGATCTTGGTTTGCATGATTTGCAACTTATTAATATGAGTGCGTGCGCAATTATACCAAACAGGGGAACCATAAACCATAAGGGCCTGAAATACGACTTTGTATATTATCAGCTTATTTTCAAGGTTAAGTGTAGATCTCCTATTTATAAACGGATATAATATTTTGATTAGAATTCCAGCTTTACTTAGTACATTTCTTATGTGGCAACTATATGTCAGGGTTTTGTCGAAAGTGATGCCAAGATATTTGACATTTTCTGCCCAATGGATGTTACAACCGTTGAGATTAAGACTATTATTCGGAAGATAGCGAGGAAGTTTTCTACGCGTAAAAAACATGGCTTGAGTCTTACTTTCGTTTATTTTTATTTTTCATCTATGGAAATAGGCACTGAGCATAGAGAGGCCTTGTTGAGGGTTTGAGCAGATATTTGAGGGTTGCTCATCCGATCCGAGCTATAAATTCCAGTATCATCAGCAAAAATTGACGAAAAGCAGTTGGGAAGATTGGGAAAATCTGCCATATATATGTATATTATATAAAATCGGCGCAAGCACCGAGCCTTGGGGGACTCCTGCAGTAATTTGTTTCTCTGTGGATGTCACAGAGCCAACGATGTGCAGACAAGATAAAAACATCTTTTTGACACTGAACAAGTTGAGATAATATTCAAGATACGGTTGTGTGATCCAGGAGTTTTCAAGGCTGACAATTTTTTTTTATACGATTTAGAAACGTGCTATCTCCCATTATTGTTTATTGTTTGATCTTCCTTTTAAGACATCACGATCTCCATTCGTGTGAACCCACGGATTTGCATGCATACTTGCGGGACAGTTTAAAGATATTAAATGTATCGCTAGGGTCACAAGGATGGTTAAACTGCCTAGATGTAATTTCTCCCCTTAGTCGCCATGAAGTTGAATACTCTCCGTATGCGCTTTGTCTGAATGCATTTGGATGGATAATGTGGGGATGCCTCGCCATTCAATAGCATATTTATTATTTTATCATCAAATGATGATATAAGACAACTGCAAAATATATTCATCCAAAACACTTAAAAATGATTTTTGGTTCTGAAGGAGAAGATGACTTCAGACACGAAAAAAAAAAATTGGGGCTGACGATGGAAAGAACATATCTCGTTCGCGCCCTACCAATACGAAAAAAAAATCAACTTAAAATACAAAAATCCATTTGGAAAATGCTATAGCTGCGCTTGACGCTTGCTGACGTTAAGCTGCTCTGACATTTCATTCATATGCATTGACTTCCAGGCGAATGAGTAAATTCCAAAACGAAAGTACAAACAAGCGTATCATAATAAAGAGGTAGCTTATGTTTTTGCCTTGTCCGGTTCTTTCACTGCTGACTCTATGTCTGTCATATTCGCAAGCATTTTTATTCATACACCCTAATATTGTCATCTCAAAAGTCATCGGCAGCATTGTTACTGATTGGGTTTTTGCATGGCCAGTTCACTTTTTTTTTATTTTTGTTAAAAGGAAAATCCAAGTCCCAGAGCACTCAGATTCGAAAATGATCCATTGTACTCCCAAGTTGAAATCTCCTTTTTGGTGTAGAGGTTGGAGAAACAATGTGTAACTCGTTTCAACCAATTGTGGTTCTTGTTCTAAAACAAACCACACTGACCTCTACACCGTTGTCACCTCAGGCCAGTTCACTTGCTGAGAAGTCAGAAATATACACTGAAAAGCAAACACAAACAAATGGAACAGATTAAAATTATGAAACAAAACCTTGTTGTATTCGAATAATGACACACAATTCCTAACTACGATAAGCACCGGCATCTATCCTTCGCGCTTAAATCTTTGAGTTCATTAATCTTTAAATAAGATCAGGTAAATGATATTGATTGCTAATTGCAATTACCCGTCAAATCTTTATTATTCGCTTTCCCACACTCCATAGGTCGTTTAAACTAATTGGGGCGGTTAATAAAACCCAACAGAGCCAACGCAAGTTCTTAAGTACCTTTATTCACCTGATCAAATTCTAATTAAAATTGAAATTCTGTTCTGGCATTGTGGGATTTTTTGTTGGTATTTCATAATACATTTTTGTTTGTTCTGTTCAAATCAATAAAAATATGGTATTGCCATGGATGATAGAAACTGATGATACATTATAGTCTTTGACACGAACACCCTTAAACGGAGTACAAAAAGGATTTGAAACTATCGAGGATATCCGAGGTGTATTTCAAAAGAAAATTTGGTATATGTCTGTGCACATATTCTCCCTCTTACTGTGGATAACAAGTTCTAATGGAGAATATCCCGAGGCCATATTGGAGTAATTTTTACAAGTTGATTCCCAAAAAAACACTGAATTCTACAGTCCGCTTGGGCGAAATGTTGGATACCCTATCATCCATATGTCTTTGTCCCAAAGAGTGCGTGGCATTGGGTAAACATTCCTTGTTAATTTTGTAAAAAATAATATAATAAAAAAAAAAAAATTGTTTTAATAAAATGAACAAAATTTGAAAATTAAGTCAAAACGATCCCAAAATCGTTCATAAAAGATATAATTTGGGATGAATTCGTCCTTCAATTTAATCGAATACTTCGATAAATGGTTTTCTTAAAAAGTGGGCGGATTTGAACATTTTAGGATCTGGAAATTCGTCACTGACGAACGGACATGGCTTGATTGATGCTGATCACAAATATGGTAATTTTAAGGGGTCTGCTAACAATACTAAGGCATGCTGCAAACTATGAATCAAAATGAATATACCCTTAGGATAGGGTATACGAATCTTACAAATCAAGAGAGCGTTTATTTGGAAAATAAATTTAACTAGATGAAGGATATTATGCAATGTTTACGAGAACATACGGGGGACTGCAAGTGAGTGTGTGATTTTGTATGCCATAGCAAAACTCACTTCGGGTCACACCAAAACTATGAGGAAAGTTTTTCATCTGTTAATGTTTGAGCATTGCTCTATATTCGCGAAGTTTATTAAGTTGGTGCAACTTTCGATCAGAAGTTACGAGTATGCACCCTCGAATTGTGTATGCGAGAACTGTATCTATGAGTTTAACTAGAACAAATCATTTGCCAGGACCAACGAACATTTAATAGAGAGATTCGATGGAGGTTCTGCACGAATATACATATAGTATACTTACTCAGTTTACAAAGTATTGGAACATAAGGGTTATATAAAACCAATATGTGTGTTAATTAATTCTGTATAATGATGTGCAAAAAAGTGTACATAGTCCTTGAAATTTAGTTTGCTAATTTATCAATCAACGCCGTGCGCGAATGAATTTAATCAGCGAAATAAGTTTCAAGTCACGTGAAGCCTTATCATTGGATATGCTGGTTAGTTTTATTCAGTTTTAAAACACAAAGTTTGATACAGTAATAAAGTTCTTGGAACAAGCGATTGACTATATCTTTGGAGGTGAGGATAGATAATGGGATGTAGTAATTGTATCCACTTGTTTAAATGCCATTCTAATGTTTCATTAGCATCTTATAGATATGTTTGGAATGTCTTTCTATTAATGCCACTCGAAAAAAGTGGTAGCAGCAATTTAAGCTGGTTGAGGTTGGAAACATTGTGGTGATACGAGGGCGGGTCAATAAGTCCGTGACTTTTTGAATTTCTGACCTCTTTACTGAAACGGCAACACTGCTCCTGTCAACAGGCATCTGTCAGTTGACTCCTGTCAAAATTTAAACTTGCTGCGCCAGTTAGTTTGTGTTTGACAGCTATTTTTATCAGACTACTCACAAATTTGAGGAGAAAATGGAAAAAAGTGAATTTCGTGTGCTTATTAAGCATTATTTCTTGCGAAAAAAAACCATTACCGAGACCAAGGCTAAGCTTGAAAAATACTATGGGGACTCTGCACCATCGATTTCAATGGTAAAAAAGTGGTTTACTGAATTTCGTTGTGGCCGTACAAGCACTGAAGATGCCGAACGTCCTGGACGCCCAGTTGAGGTCTCTACACCCGAAACAATCGAAAAAATTGAAGATTGAATTGAAGATTGAAAGTGCGAGAGATTGTGGAAGCCGTAGGGATCTCGCATGGCTCAGTGGTTTCAATTTTGAATGATCACTTGGGCATGAGAAAGCTTTCCGCAAGATGGGTGCCGCGTTTGCTCACAGTCGACCACAAACGCAATCGTGTAACAACTTCACAGGAAGGTTTGGCGTTGTTTAATCGCAATATGGAGGAGTTTTTGCGCCGTTTTGTAACCGTGGACGAAACATGGATCCATCACAACACACCAGAGACCAAACAACAGTCAAAACAGTGGGTTTCTAAGGGTGAATCGGCGCCAAAGAAGGCCAAGGTGGGTTTGTCAGCCAATAAAGTTATGGCGACTGTTTTTTGGGATGCACGTGGGATAATCCACATTGACTACCTTCAAAAGGGAAGAACAATCAATGGGGAATATTATGCCAACTTATTGGACCGATTCAATGACGATTTGAAAAAAAACCGACGTCATTTGGCCAAGAAAAAAGTTCTTTTCCACCAAGACAATGCAAGGGTACACACATGTGCAGTTGCCATGGCAAAAATCCATGAATTGGGCTATGAATTGCTCCCTCATCCACCCTATTCTCCAGATTTGGCTCCGAGCGACTACTTCTTGTTCCCAAACCTGAAGAAATGGCTTGGTGGAAAAAGATTTGACTCCAATGATGAAGTCATTTCGCAAACAAAGGCCTATTTTGAGGACCTCGACAAATCATTTTTTTTGGAAGGGATAAAAAAATTGGAGAAGCGTTGGACAAAGTTTATAGAGCTCAAGGGAGACTACGTTAAAAAATAAAATTATTTTTTTATCAAAAAATCTGTTTTATTCCAAAAGTCACGGACTTATTGACCCGCCCTCGTATAATTACACAATAATTTCAGCAATGTATAAACGCTCCTCTAGCGTAAATGTTTGTATGATGGTGTCGCCGCTGTGGCGGTTAAGCAGTTTACTGCAGAAAACACTCGTTTTGTGGCGTCATTTTCATTTAACATTATCGATTCAGTGAGTGCAGTTAAAAGTGCAAACGAAAAAGTTTCTAAAGTAAAAAAAAGTCGCTGATAAATTTATCACGATTTGTTTCAAATGCAAGTATAAATCTTTGCATGATGATTCGCCGAACAATATTAAATAGGGTAGTTCGCGACAAAGTCATTGTCAGTCACTATGTAACAACTTGTAGAAAATAAACGCAGCTGCTATTTTTTGTTTTGTCAAATTAAATTGAAATCAATAGTTTTTGAAGATGAAAAACGCAATATTAAGTAATAAAGTTTTGATAAATCGATATTCATTACAGTCGAATCAAATTTGTAACTTCCACTGAAACTTTTATACTTCTTACCTTTTGAGAACCGAATTGCAATAAAAAAACTCTGCTTATTTTACGATTGTCACACTGTAAAGTGCAGTCCTAATTTGCTGCTTTTTATTTCATAATATTTACAACAAGTTATGGGCCCAGTCCATGCTTTTTACAAAAAAAATATAGGCAACATAATATTAAAGGAAGAATTTGATGTGAAAGAGACATCAAAGTTTTATTGGATGCTGAATAATTTTGCAGATTTTCATGATGTCACAGAACGTGTTTCCGTCGATTGAAAAACTAAAAGGTCGGGAAAAATGGCAGACAAGACGTAACTCAAACTTAAAGAAATTTGGGAGTGCATCGGCCGAGGCACAACTGATAAAACACCTTAGAAATTACTACTTTACTTAACTGCCTCCCAACCCGTAAAGAGTCTCTGCCTGAGACCCTGCAGAATTCCATCCTCTGCGATCTCAGGCACGCTGCTTCCACTTCTCCAGACCAAGCGCTCTGGCATCCGCGATTACTTGTAGTAGAAATAATGGAAAGAGTCAAAGAAATTTCATTACGTTCCGTACTTTTTATGGTGTTAGTATTTATTTTTATTAATTTCATATACGAGGGCGGGTCAATAAGTCCGTGACTTTTTGAATTTCTGACCTCTTTACTGAAACAGCAACACTGCTCCTGTCAACAGGCATCTGTCAGTTGACTCCTGTCAAAATTTAAACTTGCTGCGTCAGTTAGTTTGTGTTTGACAGCTATTTTTATCAGACTACTCACTAATTTGAGGAGAAAATGGAAAAAAGTGAATTTCGTGTGCTTATTTCTTGCGAAAAAAAAACCATTACCGAGACCAAGGCTAAGCTTGAAAAAGACTATGGGGACTGTGCACCATCGATTTCAATGGTAAAAAAGTGGTTTACTGAATTTCGTTGTGGCCGTACAAGCACTGAAGATGCCGAACGTCCTGGACGCCCAGTTGAGGTCTCTACACCCGAAACAATCGAAAAAATTCACGATATGGTGTTGGCCGACCGAAGATTGAAAGTGCGAGAGATTGTGGAAGCCGTAGGGATCTCGCATGGCTCAGTGGTTTCAATTTTGAATGATCACTTGGGCATGAGAAAACTTTCCGCAAGATGGGTGCCGCGTTTGCTCACAGTCGACCACAAACGCAATCGTGTAACAACTTCACAGGAAGGTTTGGCGTTGTTTAATCGCAATATGGAGGAGTTTTTGCGCCGTTTTGTAACCGTGGACGAAACATGGATCCATCACAACACACCAGAGACCAAACAACAGTCAAAACAGTGGGTTTCTAAGGGTGAATCGGCGCCAAAGAAGGCCAAGGTGGGTTTGTCAGCCAATAAAGTTATGGCGACTGTTTTTTGGGATGCACGCGGGATAATCCACATTGACTACCTTCAAAAGGGAAGAACAATCAATGGGGAATATTATGCCAACTTATTGGACCGATTCAATGACGATTTGAAAAAAACCGACCTCGTTTGGCCAAGAAAAAAGTTCTTTTCCACCAAGACAATGCAAGGGTGCACACATGTGCAGTTGCCATGGCAAAAAACCATGAATTGGGCTATGAATTGCTCCCTCATCCACCCTATTCTCCAGATTTGGCTCCGAGCGACTACTTCTTGTTCCCAAACCTGAAGAAATGGCTTGGTGGAAAAAGATTTGACTCCAATGATGAAGTCATCTCGCAAATAAAGGCCTATTTTGAGGACCTCGACAAATCATTTTTTTTGGAAGGGATAAAAAAATTGGAGAAGCGTTGGACAAAGAGCTCAAGGGAGACTACGTTGAAAAATAAAATTATTTTTTTATCAAAAAATCTGTGTTTTATTCCAAAAGTCACGGACTTATTGACCCGCCCTCGTATGTTTGATATGTATTCTCAGGAATGGTGATCTTATTAAAAATGTCGCCTAAAGTTTTTTTTTTATATATAATTATTGTGCGCTAAAGGGATTTCTTTTTCTGTAATTGCTAATGTACACTTATAATGCAACTACAGCGCAAGCATTTCGTTTGTTTGGTGCAAGCAGCACCCAGCAAATGATTCATTGCCTGTTTTTAGGTGCTAATTACTACATGAAAGAATAGGAATGTAGGAACGATTATTGTGCTGTTGTAGGGTTTTTTTCTCCACGGGTGGCGCCTACATTTCTTTAGAGAGATCTGTATTGTTGTGCGTATTTTTTTTAATCATGGCCCTGGTCGGGATTCGAACTACCTGCCAATCACTTAGTGAATACAATACAATCGCACCATCGCACCCGTGGGTAACGTTCCATGAAAAAAAACACCCAAACACAATTGTTTGTTTACTTAAGTTTTATTTAAATTAAAATTCTAGTTATACATAGGAAAATAAACAAAAAATGCAAAATACAATTGTTTTTTTTTCTCCAATAATCTTAATAAATCGGCATTTAACAAAAGTTCCACATGATGTCCAAATTTATTCTTCATCATTGCTTAAATTGATTATACGAGTACGTGCGCATTTTTTTATGCCTCAAGTTTTTCTTGTTGAAAAAATTCGATACCTACCGTTTTTAAATGAGGCTTTTTACCGTTTAAACGAACATATGTCGAAAAAGTGAAACCTGTTATAGAGCAAGGGCGTACTATAAGAAGTACGTGTGAAGCGAGGCTTACCTGCAATCATAAACTTAATTTTTGATGTAATTCAAGGAAAATTAGCTGTTGCGATGCTTTTGTCACAATTGTTTTTGTTGATGTCCAGATCACAGTGCTTGGTACTGTGACTGGGATTGATGATTACAGTGAAACACTATAACACCTGAAATATCGCGTGGTGACAGGTTCAAGCAGACTCACTTGAAGAAATTAAAAGATCTTGGCAACTGTCGAACGATATCTGATCATTTTTATTTTTCCTCCAACTATTTATACAATAAAAATGCTTGGTCTAGGTATTTACAAAGTTATATTAAATTATAGCGTGTAACATGAATACAGCAGGCGAACACTGTCTGTAGATAACGTTAAGATAAATTCCAAAGAGGTGTCTTATTTTTATGCTGATAGAGCAAAGGTGCCCTACAGTATGTTTGACAAGGAAAACAGAAATAACATGTTACAGTGTGGTGTAAAAGAAGATTGCAAAATTAAAATTTATGGTAAAAGAAACGAGAATAAATGTGGTATTCTTAAAACTAAACATCCTGCCCCTCGCTGATGATTCTCGGATTATCAGATGTGACCGTCAAGGAGGTTCTTGGTATTGGGTTGGCTGTCGCCTTTTGTCTATGTTTCCACAGTATATACATTACAACTGCGGCCGCTAGAAATAGTCCGCAAGAACCCACAATGGTATGCCTAATGTTATGATGATGAAGTTGGTTAGGAAGTTCTGTCTGTTGGGCCATAATCTGGTCACGTAGGCCTTGAAGTTCATTGATTTGCGTGCTGAGATTGTTCGTATAATGATGAAGTGCTGCCAGCCGTGTTACGTTGGGTATGCTCATAGCTTGGAAGAATCTGGTTTGTGATACCCGAATATTGCTGGAATATGTGCGGTGGGCTTGCAGCGTAAAGTAGTTTTGCTTTACAATGCAGGTTGGTTGCAGTTTGAGGAGGCCGGTTCCAGTGATGGTGAGAAGCGATGGTTGACCGTCACATACTCGTACTACATTCAATAGGGTTTCGTTGATAACGGCATAGATCCATTCGTTGGCGTTTGGAATTTTCGACCAGACTGGTGTCGTTTCGACGATCTCTAATCTGCATGTTGACAGCGATGGTATATTATTGAGCAGGTTGACTTCACACAAGCTGACATTTAATCCTCGGCGGTAGATGGGATGGGTTTGGGCGCACAGATACCTTTCGTTTGTTATAACAGTGCATGATGATAATTCATCGTTGGATAATGGGTAATACTCATCTTGGTGAGCATTTATCGCAATATATGTAGATGATGATTTTATGGCGAAAAGAGTATTGTTTGTAATCGCTGGAATTGGAATGTTCTTAAACATTGTGCATTTTTCTCGTCCTAGTAGAGGTAAACTTATTCTGAATATTACATGGTTGCTCATAATTCTTCCTTCCGTTGTCATAAGTTTGTATAGGTAGTGCCCGTATATTGTTTACGTCAAATGGGAGGTGAAGACTTGATGGTAGATAATTTTTAATTTTGATGGCCTTCAATTGGCGTGGTGAAATGAGTAAGTGATTGGTTTTTTCATGATGTGTATCTGCTAGTACGGTGAGAATAGATGATTGCGTCCATTGTATGTTCGCAATAAGGAGCGTAGTGTATATAGCCCATGATGAGAGTAATTGCTGAACCTTTATTTGATATGAGTTTTCGGTGAGGTTATGCACGCGATTGATGATTTGTTCCAGTTGCGTAACAAGTGAGTTATGCTGTTGGTTTATAGCTACTTGATTTTTTGTCATGATGTTTACAGTGGAATCTAATATTGATGTATGGTTTTTGAGCAATTCGAGAAGATGATTTTCGTTGTTGTACACCTTTTTATATTATCAGATATTTCTTCAGCGTAGTGAGAATCAAGTACTCCAAAGAGCACGTTAGCGATGTTACCGATGGCGTCTACAGCTCCTCTTTTTTCCTTTCGTGGCTTAGACTGAGGTTGATTTATGAGAAATTCATTCTGATCAGTGAGTTGTTGAAAGATGTACTGAATTTCTTGGATAACTTGCTTGCATATGCTTCTGGCTGTGATTTGGTTGCAAACATGCTGTAATATCGTTGTACTTTTTTCGAGGGCTTGAAACTCTCTTCGGTATGGATCAAGGTCGTAATAAATGACTACGTTCCATTGGTTAGCCACCAAATTTATAGTTCCTTGATTAAAAAAGTGTTTTCCGGGAGATGGATCATATTTTGTGATTTGCACTCCAGTGTTTCCTCTTACAATTGGCACTAGTAGGCATACCAAAAGGGTAGTAAGTAGCGTTGATGAAAACTTACGGATTTTCTTGGCCGATCCATTTGATTCATCTGGTGATGCATTGGAAATATTTGACTCATTAAATCTTTTGCGGTCCAGAGCGGCTAGAGATGACTGCTTCTGAGTGAGACAGTCACCTGTCGTTGGTATTTCCTCTTCGGTTACTTCGTCCTTCACGAGCGGAGCCAGTTTATGTATTGGTCGCTTTAGAATTCCTGATTTTGTGCGAACATCAGCAACTCTAACAAGTCCGTCAGTACCGTGGTAAACCTTAACAATTCTACCAAGCGGCCACTTCATGATCGGGATGTTGTCTTCCTTGATAATGACGATTGTGCCGATTTCAACATTCGATGATAATGTCTTCCACTTGCTTCTGTGTTGCAGCTCGTTTAGGTACTCCGGCTACCATCGGCTCCAGAATTCTTCTTTGATATGAGAGACTAGTTTCCATCTCCTGGTAAGACTTCCTCGTAATGGTTCTGCATGCGGATCGACTGTAGCCCTTGGAGGCTCTCCTATTAGGAAGTGGCCAGGGGTCAACGCAGTTAGATCGTTTGGATCAGTGGACAGGGCAGTGGGTGGCCTCGATAACTTCTGCGTCTATACTCAGGGTGCACAGTTCCTGATATGTTAATGAAGCTGAAGCGATCTTGCGCTGAAGCAGATGCTTTGCTGATTTGACGGCTGCTTCCCATAGACCTCCAAAATGAGGAGCCCTTGGAGGAATGAAATGATATTCTATCCCTTTCGATTTGCAGGTGGTTGATATTTGGTCTTGAGCCTTGGCTGAGTATATTGCCGTTTGTAATTCAGTTAATTGATTCCTTGCACCGACGAAGTTAGTGGCATTGTCGCAATAAAGATTTTTGCAAAATCCTCGTCGACCAATAAACCTTTTTAACGCACCGATGAATGGGTCCGTGGATAGATCGCTGACTACTTCTATGTGCACGGCCTTCGTACTAAAACAACAGAATATTGAGAGGTAGCTCTTTTGTGGACGGCTGCCCCTTGAACGGTAATGATTCCAGATTGGGCCGCAAAAATCTACGCCGCAATTTGTGAAAGGACGCGCTGGTTGAACTCGATGGGCTGGTAAGTTGCCCATCATCTGGGAGTACATTTTTGGCTTAGCCCTTATGCAGTTTGTGCATTGCTGGACGATTGAGCGAGCTATATTCTTTCCTTTGATAGGGCCAAAAACGTTGTCTAGTTATAGCTAATAGACCTTGAGGTCCCACGTGCAAATTTTCAGAATGTATGTCGTTCATCAACGTTTTGACAAACGGGTGGGCATAAGGTAATAATATTGGATGCCTTGCATCGTAAGCCAAATTTGACGCCTGTAACCTTCCTCCCACTCGCAAGAGATCGTTTTTATCCAAGAAAATGGAGAGCCCAACTAGTTTACTCTTTGAGTCTAGATTCTTATATTTTTTTAAATGAAGAATGTCTGACTCGCATTTTTGAATGTGCTTCAATACGAGTTGTAGAGCCTCATCGAGTTCTGTAATTATCAACGGCGAGATAGGCTTAGGAAGTCGAGAATGTGAATGTCGCAGCGCATGGATCTTGGAATGGAATTTACCATTCTTAATCAAACTAATGATTCGTAGACAATAAGCTATTATCTTTTTGAGCTTGGAAAATGAGTTCGAATGTCTTATTTGTTCAAACAAAACATCCGCTGTTCCCACGCTGATGTTCTTTTTCTTTCTTCACATGGGCTACTATTCTTGAATTGCGGCGGCCATATTGACTCGTTACCATGTAGAAATCTTGGACCATATATCCATAAACTATGATCTTGTAGTTTTTCTGTCGAGATCCCTCTTGATAATATGTCCGCTGGATTATCGGCTGACCTGACATGTCGCCACTGAATTGAGGTGGTGAGTCTTTGAATGTTAGCGATTCGACGTCCAACGAATGTTTGGAATGATTCTGCATTAGAGTTTATCCAACTCAGGACCATAGGAAACTGCTTGCTTCATCCAAGTTGAGATCGGTTTTAATACGTTTTGACAGCTCCGCCGCTAATAAGGCTGCACACAATTCTAAACGAGGAATGGTCGTAGATTTGAATCCCGATGAGGTTTTAGAAGCTGGTGCTACTCGTGATTTGGAGCACAGTAGCCGCACAATGACTGTGCCATCCTTGTTTATTGATCTTATGTATGCCGCAGCCCCATACTCCTTTTCTGATGCATCAGCAAATGTATGTACTTGAGCTGACAACGGAACACAATTGCTGAAGACGTGTCGAGGAATTTGAAACTTATCAAATCCTTGTAATCCTTGGTAATACGTATTCCACCTGGTGTACATTTCTTCAGGGAGAGCGGCATCCCAATCGTATTTTAATTCCCATAGTTCTTGTAGAAATAATTTTGCCACGATCACTACCGGAGCAACTATCCCCAGCTGATCAAAGAGGCATGCTATGTCTGATGCCACCGATCGCTTGGTGCAGCTTTTCGGTGGAGCACAATTGGTTTTTATGCAGAAAGCATCTGATTTGGGACGCCAGATCAATCCTTGAATTTTGACAGTACCCTCATTGTTGTCTTCGGTAAGTGGAACCTCCTGATCTTCTAGTGCAATGCCTGCTAGGAGTTGATGACTATTTGAACACCATTTCTTTAACTGAAATCCTCCCTCCAGAAGCAGTGCTGATAGCTGCGTCTGAATGTCCTTTGCTTCGATTAAACTGTCTGCACCTGTCATTGCGTCATCTACATAGAAGTCCCTTCGCAGCACCCTTGAACCTACTGGATACTTTGCACTGTGTTCTTGGGCCAATGTTTGAAGGCACCTTATGGCCAAGTACGGGGCTGACGTTGTTCCATATGTTACTGTGCACAGATTGTAGCATTTTAAGGGTTCAGTTGGATCCGGCCTCCACCAAATTAATTGAAATTTTTTGTCTTCCTCGCGTACGCGTATTTGTCTATATATTTTCTAAATGTCGGCTTTGATGACGAATTTTGGTAATCTAAAGCGCAGTAGTATGGTAAATAGATCGTCTTGAATTGTTGGTCCGGTGTGACAGATTAGATGAAGTTTTCGCCGAGGCATCAAAAGTATGAAGTAATGTGGTTGTTGAACAGTTTTGTAATCGATCTCTGTCATATGGCCCAATTGTATGTATTCATTCATGAAATCGGTGTACTGAACCTGTAGTTCTGAATTTCGTGCTAATTTATGTTCCAATGCATAGAACCTGCTTAAGGCAATATGGGTCGATGAGCCCAACCCTTCTTGGTCGTCGGAAAACGGTAGATTGACAATAAATCTCCCTGTTGTGTCTCTTGCGAAGGTTTGGTTGAACAACTCTTCACATCTTTCTTCTGCAAGAGTACGGCTTAATGTAGAGATAGGTAGCTCTTCAGTTTCCCAAAATTTGCTGATGGCTTTCTCAAGGGACTCATCTTGCGTAAAGACACCACAAGTTACAGTCACTGTAGATGTGTCACCGACCTTCCCCGTAACGATCCATCCAAGGAGGGTGTTTGGAAGTAGTGGGAGTTCGTTCCCGAGCCTTATTTGTCCAATGCAAAGAAGTTGATGGAAGTATTCCGCTCCGATTAACGGATCAATGCGGTCGGTTTTGTTAAATTGGGAATCTGCCAGTCTGATGTTCTTTGGTATCTGCCATCTTGATATGTCGAATGACTGTGAGGGTTGTGGAGACACTATTTGAGGTAACACGATTGCTTCTATCCTAGTTGAATAGCTAGTCACTTCCGATAGTAACTGCACATTTGCCCTAAGATGAGTCTCGCGTCTTGAATGTCCTATACCAGTCACTATTGTTGTGTTACGTGTGAGTGGTATATCTAATTTGCGCATTATTCTCTCTGTAATAATGTTGACTTGTGACCCGGAATCCAAAAGAGCACGACATGGGACACTGCTTCCATGGTTGTTCACTAGTTTCACTAATTCGGTGCTTAGGAAGATATATCCTTGTTTTGAATTGTTGTCAGCTACCGTTCGTGTGCTATTGGTTACGTTGCTTATCTGTTGAGCTACGCTAGCTATGTTCGAGGATGACGGAGTTGACTGCGTTACTGTTGAGTTGATTGAGTCAGTTGCTCGGCTTATCTTGTCGGTTGACTTGGTTGATGTGTTTTTGCCGGAAACTGACGCGTTCTGACCTGCATTGTCCAGATGTAGAAGTGAATTGTGTTTATTCGAACAATATCTCCATCCCTGAGACTTGATACTGTGTGTCCGTCCCTAAGGCAATTTATGCAGCTATTCGATTTCTTCACCAGAGTCAACCGTTGAGCTGGTGTTAATTGCAAAAATGTGCTGCAAGCGAACAATTGATGATTTCCCTTACAACATTTGCGCGAATATACACTGTATTGCATCGATGTCATGGCTAGAGACATTTGAGCGGCCAGTCACCTGTCCTTCGTTTTACAGCCCAATGCTTCCAGCGATTGAAACCTTGTCTCTAGAAATTTGAGAAAGTCAGTTAACGGCTGAAGTGATTTTGGCTCTTTGATGGTTTGCTCCCACAATGTGTGTGTGTTCACGTCTAGTTTTTTTATTAGAACGTGGAGGAGCATTGGATCCCACGTGGCCGTGTCGATCTCCAACCCTTTCAATGCTAGCAGGCATTCTTGAGTCGTATCATGGGTCGATTTTATTGCTGCTGCGCTCTCAACGGTTATTGCTGTCTGGGCCATTAGTTTATTCAGAACAGCAGTTACCAACAGGCGCTTGTTCTCGAACCTGTCATTGATGATTTTCCAAGCTGCATCATAGTTCTTTTCTGTGGGTGCCATATGACGTATCAACTTTTCTGCTTCGCCAAACTAGCTTGTTTTTAAATAGTACATTTTCTGGCAGTTTGCCACTGGTTGTCGGTGTACCATCTCGGCAAAAAGATCATGGAATTGCCGCCATTTCATGTAGTCGCCATCGAATTTTGGCAAGACTATATTTGGTAGGTTGAGCTTGCTTGGTTGGTTGCCTGCCCCTGCACTGTTCTGGAAGGTTGATTGGTCTGATTGATTGGACAATTGATTGAGTTCTACAAGTTTCTCTTGCGCCTCTTCTTCCAAATCAAAAAATTGTTGAGCATTGTACCCGCTGGCTTCTGGGTCTGCTGATTGCTCGTGTATTTGGTTGTGTAGCTGTTGAATGTCGTCCCATCGACGTTCTATCGTTCTTATCTTAAGCTGATAGAACTCTCTTGGTTTGTTTGCAAGTTCGATAGGAATGGCTCTATTGAAGCCTTCTATTGCTGCTCGTTGTTTTCTAATCAAGCCCGTTATGTCGGAGTCGTTGTGTAAAGATTGACGAAGCGGAACTTCTGGTTTTATGATTTGCTTCTCTGGGATTTCCTCCGGTTGAATTTCTTCCAGAATGGCCTTTAGCTCGCAGTACATAGTGTGCACTTTTTCTGGTAAATTCCCAGAGACGTAAGGTGTATCCGATTTGACGTATTTTTCAATTTGATGATGGTTTGTTGCGAACTCCTGCCAAATTTCTTCAAGGTTCTGGAGTCGATCGGCCTTATATTTTGTGGTCTTTCTTCCCGGGCCGTCCTTTCCCACCTTGGTTTTGAGCCTTGTTAGCTCATCCGCCAATACCTTTCGCCGTGCGACCACAATGAATATCTTGGTTTCATCCATCATGGTCGCTGTGAAATCCCATCAATGTTCAAGCCCTGGTTCACGCTTTTACTAATTATTTATTTTAAAATGCCTTGTTGGCCTTGTCAGTGTTTAGCCCTGACAAACGCTGTTGTTATGAATGCCTTGTGAATTGCCCCTTACCGCTTGTGGGGGGAAGCAATCCGGATCACGTCGGGGTCACCAAATGTTGCGATGCTTCTATCGCAATTGTTTTTGTTGATGTCTAGATCACAGTGCTTGGTACTGTGACTAGGATTGATGATTACAGTGAAACACTATAACACCTGAAATATCGCGTGGTGACAGGTTAAAGCAGACTCACTTGAAGAAATTAAAAGATCTTGGCAACTGTCGAACGATATCTGATCATTTTTATTTTTCCTCCAACTATTTATACAATAAAAATGCTTAGTCTAGGTATTTACAAAGTTATATTAAATTATAGCGTGTAACATGAATACAGCAGGCGAACACTGTCTGTAGATAACGTTAAGATAAATTCCAAAGAGGTGTCTTATTTTTATGCTGATAGAGCAAAGGAGCCCTACAGTATGTTTGACAAGGAAAACAGAAATAACATGTTACAGTGTGGTGTAAAAGAAGATTGCAATATTAAAATTTATGGTAAAAGAAACGAGAATAAATGTGGTATTCTTAAAACTAAACATTAGCTTTTAAAGAGTTACGTAATGTGGCAGACATGCTTAAAAGTAACTCATCCCTTATTAAAAACATTTATTAATTTTAGAATAACTTTCTTTTTATATTTTCAGCTGCTACAGAAAAAGGCGTGGAGGAGGGCAATCAGAAGAATCGAAACGCTTCACACACGAACGTAAGAAGTCGACATTTGAAAAATATCCGTATTCAAAGAAAAAAAAACAACATAACAAAATTATTAAGTATGTAGATTGTAATAGTTTCAATAGATTTAAGATAGTTGTAGAAGATCGTTAGCTTGTTAATGCTACTCGTAGATGCATGCATGAATGTGTTCTTTTGAAAAAAGATTAAACTGTCAAAAGAAGAGATCATTTTGAATATAGACAGAAGAAAAGGCGGTTGCTAATGGCTCAAACACATGTGAGCCAGGGGCGCACGCAACGCAGTAATGCATGCATCAACGCACATGAAACACATGTGCAGTAAGAAATTGCCTACAATCGGTATGCATTTTGCCTGTCCTAAATAGCACTTTACGACAAAACAGGCTAAGATGTAAGGTATTGCCATTTAATTTTACAGTCAAGCCGGAAAAGGTGTACGAAATTGTGCTTTTCTATTACAATCGGTGCATAAAGATTTGGAATATGGACAGTTTGCATCAGGAATCGACATTTAGTAAGTAACATTTAGTAAGTGTCATTTTACATAAAAAATCATCTTGCTGCACGGCTTTTTCTGCACATGCACATGTGTTTCAGCTATAAGAAATAAAACTTTATTAAAACTTTCAGAAGTGGGATTTCCTAAGCCCACAGTGTATAATCCAAAAATAAAAAAACAGCATGCCGAAAGCTGAATGATTGGGTGCATTGCGCTTGCCAATATCGACGTTCCACGAGGGGCAACGGTCACAGAGCCTCGGAAAAGGTTTGCCCTACACACAAGCAAAATCGAGACCAAACTTACAAACAACGATGGCAAAGTTAGTATTGCTTCTAGTGTAGCAGTCACGTAGTTTGCGACCAAAACTAATACTACCATCGCCGAATCGATTGCCACGAAGCTTCGATGATCACGTGAATAACCGATTTGAGGTCAATCGTAATCATAATCCATGTTCATCTGCCTGACATAATTATAAAATAATTCAATGAAAAACTATGAGGTTTTCAATGATTCCCATACGAAAGTTGACACACTGATTGCTTGTTTGAATTGCCTTCAGAAAAAAAACAGTTCCAGGAAAGTAGAAGAAAAAATGCGACTCGTGGGAAATGTAACATATAAAAATTTCAAGTAAATAATAAAAGTAAAAACAATTGCCTAACTGAATGTGTCCCAGGGGAAATTTGTAATATTTTTATAATTTAAACTTAAGTAATTTTCGTAGTAGGTACTGTCTGAATTACACAGTTTGCCAGATAACTTGAACGTTGAAGAATACTACGTATTTAATAGAACTACACAGGTTAGACTATGAACTAAACAACTATCAAACAGACACTTAAGGAGCACAACATAACCAAAGGACGAATACGGATATGTTAGACTGGAAATAAAACAATCGCAGGAGGTATTTCTATCAAATACTGGTCTAGGCGAGTCAGTAGTTACTCACCGAAAATACATATCAATTTTTTAAACTTAAACGTCATCATCAAATTCAAAACATATGAAAAAAAAATATTACAAATGCAATTAATGAACAGCTAGAAGTTTGATGTGGTTAACATAATGTGGGCATCTAAACTAAGATACACTGAAGAAAATTAGCTAATGAACTTCGCAGAGCCAGCCAAAGTCCTTTGTAAATGTTATTAATCTATACGTTTATACCAAGAGTGTGCGAGGCTAGCGCACAAGGTAGCAAATGAGTGCACCATAAGCACCTCATTTAATTTGAACAACTTCGACTCGTATGTCCAATGTTCTACACTGTTTTGTTAAAAACACAGTGTAAAATAAATAAAAAACATAGGGACGGGCTACAGTCCGCTTGGGCGAACTGTTAGATACCCTATTCTTATTCCTATCCCTCATAAGTGGGCGTGACAAAAGTCTAAGTATGGTTGAATTGTTAAGAACGCTCTACATATTTTGTTATATAACATTTAAAGGATTTTTTTCAAAAAAAACGCTGTGGGCGTGTCAGTAGGCGGATTTAAAAAAAAATTAACACATGAGCATAAAGGGCCCCTAGAGAGTATATATTATAAATTTCAGCTCCCTAATTTTCAAAAAAAAAAAAATTAATTGTGGGCGTGCCAGTGGGCGGATTTTGAAAATATTTACACATATGTATAAAGGGCCCATAGAGAGTATATATTATAAATTTCAGCTCCCTAGCTTCAACTTTGGATTTTCAAAAAAATTGTTTTATTTATTTGTGGGCGGATTTTGAAATCTTTTTATTCCGAGCAGTTTTAGGAGTCATAGATCATATATAAAAAATTTCAGCTTTCTAGCTCAAAATTCGATTTTCTTTTAAATTTTGTTTTTTTTGCGTTTGTGGGCGTGTCTGTGGGCGGATTTCAAAAATTCGTAAACTTGATTATTTCGGGACCCTAGAGAGTATATGGTTAAAATTTCAGCTCTCTAGGCCCAGTTTAAAGGCCTAATTTTTGCCGACGGACGGACGGACGGACGGACATGGCTAGATCGACATTACTATCGATGCTGATCATAAATATAGTAACTTTTAGGGGTCTACGGGTAATATTAAGGTATGTTACAAACTATGCGTCAAAATTAATATACCCTTAGAATAGGGTATAAAAAAGCGGCCAAGTGCGAGTCGGACTCGCCCATGAAGGGTTCCGCGCGAATTATAATTTTTATTTACTTAGGCACCTATTACAGATTTATTATTAGAAAATAATGGTTCACGTACGCATAAGGTTTATGTTTATGAAATGTTTTTTTTTATATTTGAGTTGATTGAATGAAAGGTAAATTGCGGTGTACGATTTATGACGTATTAAAAAAAAAAATACTTACTAGATCTCGTTCAAACCAATTATCGGTGGAAGTTTGCATGGTAATGTACATCATATTTTTTTTTTAGTTTTATCATTAACTTATTTTAGAAGTTAGAGGGGGCGTTGGGTTGGGGGGGGGGGGGACACACATTTTACCACTTTGGAAGTGTCTCTCGCGCAAACTATTCAGTTTAGAAAAAAATGATATTCGAAACCTCAATATCATTTTTGAAATTTAGAGTTTCAGTTCTAAGTATGGGGAACCCCCAAAATTTATTGTTTTTTTCTATTTTTATGTGAAAATCTTAACGCGGTTCACAGAATACATCTACTTACCAAGTTTCAACAGTATAGCTCTTATAGTTTCGGAAAAAAGTGGCTGTGACATTCCCAGATAGACAGACAGACTTGACGAATCTATAAGGGTTCGGTTTTTTGCCATTTGGCTACGGAACCCTTAAAAGGCATTAATGATACAGGGCCTAACCTATTTCTTCTCCAGCAATTTGTGCGTGCAAAGTCATATTTATACTTATGGCACAAATAGAATAGAATTGTATGCCGACTCTGAACGCTTTTTAAGACAATTAATACTCTTGGATGTTTGTCAGACTTTTGCGAGAGCAGTTTAAACTCGATTTTTCTTACTGAAGTTTCTTTTTCAATTTCATATTTCGCGTTTAAACTTTAATCTGAGTTCAATAAAAAGTTACACGAAGCCTATCCTTCGTTTTAACATTGTTTATCAGAAACAACAACAAAATTGTGATTTGTGGCCTCAATTATTTACTATTACCAATTTCCCGTGCAAGGACGGGCTAAGAATAATATATCAGCGCATTGAAATAGACTAAAGGGAAAAATCACATATAGGCAATTTTAACATACAAGTGAGCTAACCGGCGACTTCACCTTTTGAAACACTTTCACAACTGCGCATGCAAATCTGTGGATTAAAACGATTGGAGATCACTCGTGTCGTAAAAGGGCGGTCAAACATAATTCAATAATTCTAGCATTCACGCGATAAAATGGTTAAAAACAAACATGCTGGGGTGATACAAATACAATTACACCAGCATTTGATTGGCCTCTTTGAAGAAATGATCCGATACCGGGAAGCCTGCCGTAGTTTATTGAGGGTGAGCCGGCTAACCCCACAGGCAAACCAGTAGCGATACCATAAAGTGGGAGGGTTGCGACCTCTTCAATTCCGATAGTTAACTCAGCGTAAAGGAAAAAAAGAATTTCGTTACGTGACGGCATAGATTGTTTACTTAAACTGACGAAAAGTATCTATATACCTTATTTCCGGTTGAAGACGGCATAGCGGTATTCGATTTTGTGACTGTGATCTTATAGATGCTTTCTGATTTGTCTCATAATGGTTTTCATGAAAAACAAAAAAGTATAAGGATCTATTTCAAAAATGTTGGTATCTTTAAAATATCTACCCGTTTTTGAGATATTGCCGTGTTTGGAAAGTGCCGTGTTTTTAGTCTTTTGGTAAAAACGAGTATGCCATTTTCTTACCTTCACTCCAAATATTTAAAACACCAACATAGATCAATTATGTACCTTAAAGTCATTTTTGAAAAAGTGATCTTTTTAAAAACTTTAAGAACAGATTATGATTTACTGCGTTATAAATGATTTTTTTGTGAATCAAAGTATGTAAATTAATGAAATCTTGATCATCTTTTTTTTTGAAATCCCTTTGCCATATTTTGAGATATAGCCATTTTTCAAATGTGCCGCTAGCGCAGTCTTTTGCGGTTCTGAGTATGCCGTGTTCATACATTTACTTCAAGTATAAAACCCCCCAAAATTCATTTAAATCATTGGAGCAGTTTTAACAAATAGCGATGTTTTTCAAAATTTTAGCAACTGTTACAAAAGAAATATAAAATTTTTTTAAAAAAAATTGAGTTCCCAGGTTTCACTGCATATTTATATTTGTATGTAGTCTTTGGAAAAAAACTGAATCAACCATCCTTTGACTCTTAAACCCAAGTATTCAAGACATCAAAATTGATCAAACCAGTTACAGCTGTCTTAAAGAAAATTTAAATTTTGGAAAATTCAAAAAACGTACCTTTATGAATAAAAAAGTTAGAAAAATATTTCAAAATTTTGTATATATAAATTTGTTCCAAATACTAATTAAAGTCAAATCCATTGTGACTAGGCCTTCGTGACTGACGGACAGACGGACCGACAGCCCGAAATTGGGGGCACACTTTTTTGTACTTCTCCATACTTAGTCATAATTTCATACCTCATACTCAGTGTGAGTTCGAAGTTCCAGCACAATTGCAATATCTTTCTCTTTAGTATATCTATTGTCATTAGATAGTTAAAAATAAAAGAATGAAATTGAGCAGCCAAACAAATTGCGATTATTCAATAGATATAAATAAATCATCTTTTGTTTAATGAATACAGGATCACAGTTCTTACTTAGTGAATAAATAAAACACAGTTTTAATTTATATGTATTTACAAAAGTATTAATGATATTAATAAAAGTAGTTTTTTTTCGCAACTTAGTTGATATCAGTGTGGATATATTTATAGGTCTCGAAATGATTTTTGATGGCTGCGGCATAGTTCAACATAGATTTTTTTCTGGCAAATAGGAGTGTAGAATCGGGCAGATAGAATCGGGCATAATGCCAATCCATCATTCCACGACGTGCTAAAATTGGTTATGTCCATATTTACATATTTCTCTCTCGCATGTTCGGCTCTCGGGAAGAATATTAAAAAGAAGAGGCACACTAATAAAGAAAAACTAAGTAAAGAAAGATAGCTTAAAAGCAGAATTTCAAGTTTTTACACCATCTCAAAATTGAAAATTTAGTGATTTTATCTGAATTTGAATGAATTTTATTACAATAATTTTGCTGAATTTTCTAGGTAAAGTTAACATTCATTTTAGCCTAGCGTCACATTAAACATTTTGACACAATTTTCTCATAATTGTACATGCAATCCCGTGGGTTGACACAACTGGAGATCACCGGTGTCGTTAAAGGACGATCATACAGGAGCATGCTTTTAAATCAAAATCGACTAAAATAGGAAGAATAAAAAACTCTGGGATCGCAATAACATCAGCATTTGATTGCTTCAGTAAAAAAATGATCCAAAACCGAGAGACTTGCCGTAACTGTCAGACAGGTCAGCCCCAAATGCGGAAAAATATGTTATTGGAATCAGTTAACTGCGAGGGTTATGCTCCCTTTAGTCTTGATTATAACAACTCCTTTAAGGAAGAAGAGGAATTGGGTACACTACCGTTATTTTGAAAACTCGTCAAAGTAAGGTCGCCACCTTTAAATCATAAGCCATTGTTTTAAAACACAATTTCTTAGGTGGAGTCGTATAAATATGTGATTTAGACAAGACCTCGACCGAGTAGGTTGATTCTCCAGGAAACCACACGAAGAGAAAACCGAAAGACAATTATATTCATCCGTTGCATCAAAAAAAACTAACGTCCAAAATTATGAGCCTTATTATGGTTGTCATATATTAATGTATTTGACAACTATCAACAAAATTGATTAATTATTGTGTATTTACGCGATCAATCATTAATATTGTTTATCAACTTTAAATTTGATGTGGGCTTTTGATATATTGTGAGCAATTGTTAGCTATCAAAATTTTCTTTAACCACAAAGTCTTCGTTGACAAATAAATATTGAGGATTCTTTCGCTGTTTTTATTAAACCGAAATGGCGCCAGTTGAATTATTTCTTGGATATATAAATACAATCACTGGAACTTTACTTTCATAAAAGTCATGAACTCGCAAAATGGATGAGCTCAAATAAAAACAAAATCAAAAAGTTCATTAACATAAGCGACTGTCATCACAAAATTCATTAATAAGAAATATTATATTAAAATTAAATTTTAAATAAAGCTTAACTAACGAATCACAGGAAATAGAATTTAGTGACTTAAACGTCACACAATACATCTCTTCCCAATTGCATTACGCATGTCAGTGTTCACAACAGATGTATAGTTTCTCAATAATTATTGACATTCGTAATACCATGTCGATAGATTGATTGACTTTGTCATTTATCGATAATTTATGTTTGCCAACCATAAGAAGGGTATATGACGTTTCCACAAGTTTGAAGGTTTGGAAATCGCGAAAAAAATTGTTTACCATTTTTCAAAAATTTTGAGCTTGAAAGTTGTGTTTTCCAAAAACGATTTAAAAAAAAAATAATTGAACGATTTTCAAGGTTTTTATATAAATTTCTGGGTTGAAATCAGGCAAATGAAAATACACGTATTTTGTCCCTGTAGGGAATCCGTTATCATTTTGCGGCGCCATAGTTATCGTTCTCTCCCCATTTATTGTAATACCTGAACAAGGTGCTGAAGTTGAGTGTCGTTTCCTGTTGATAGGTTACAAAGGCACACATTTTAAGCAGTCAAACTTCACAAGAGCACACACCACAACGGACCCTTTCTTTTCAGTAATATGGAGTGCTTACCTACAAATCATTTTCTGCAAAAAAAAAAACAGAAAATAATAAATTACACCCGACTCACAAAACAAGGTTCCTACAATGCCAGTCCCTTTAGGAACTCTGAGCATTTTGAAGTTTTACTTGTTGATTATCGAGGAATCGTTTATTGAGACGAATTATTTCGACATTATTTATATTGAATTTGGTCTAAGCATGTGGTCCATTATCCCAAATTAATATTCTGTAAAGCTTCCTTGAATGAAATGGTTTCTTATGTAGGTATACTTAACCAAAGTCCACATAAATCTCTGAGTGTTGAGTGTAACTAATTGATTGGCTATCAGGACACGATGGTGAATGGGGCATGAATCAAGATATTTGATGTCGTTATTGCCTACCATTGTGAAGGCAATTTCTTCAATCAATCAATCTGTCAATGTTCAAATGAAAACTACCGGTGTATATTTCAGAATTCTTCATTTAATTATCTCGTAAATATATCTGCCAGAATCACATCGGTTTGTGGGCTCTTTGTCATTTATTTGACGTGCTCCAACAGGATCAAAGGAGATAAATGTCGCGTATTGGAAGTTTTGAGAATGACATGGAAATATTGGTGTCCTCCCAGTGAAGTAAGTAAAACTATTCTTGATTCAGATATATTGAAATACAAAAATTCTCTTAAAAGTTAGCCCGGTCTTATTATACATAATACTTGAGAATAGTTGCATGGTTTGCAGATTGTGTTAAAATGTGTCAATATGCTCATCTGCAGGAAAGACAATCTCTGCCTTACAATAACTATGGAGTCCTATATCTCTGATAATTTCGCGCATATGATCCAATCGCACGATATTGTGTGGACGTCTCAAGCCGATCGGCGATACCATAATTTTCAAGACTACCATGGTGGGTTCCGTCCCGTCAGATTGATAATAAAATAAATGTTCACACTGAGGAACTCACTTTAACAATTGCTTAGGAAGACGGTACGCATAGGATATCAAAACCATAGGGGGTTCCAGGCATGGTGGGGTTGAGGCTTTTACACTGATTAAGGAATACACGAAACAAGTTGGTATTAATAATATCCACAGCAGGGCTGCTTTGGAAACATATTGCAAATACATACAATAACTTGTGCTAGAAACAAAAATGCATTTCCGCTGGCCATAATTCTTCAAAACGTGCTTTTGTGCAACTGTTAATACATATGCCAAAGAAACGCTGTTTGGATACATCTTGCAAATATATAGAATGATTAGTGCTGCAAACAAAAATGTATGGCTGTTGCTCATTGTTCTTGGAATCATTCCATTGCGCAACCGTGTATATATTTCACAACGAAACGCTTTAAGAACATTTATTCAATAGGAGTGATGCTTATAATATTGTTGAAATTGCCGATGAAGATATGCTAAGATATTAAATAAATTTACATAATGTATTCGTGAGGATGATGCTTTCAGCTAAATTCTTAAAATTGTTTTGCATTTCCTGCATAACAAAAACTATATTACATTTGTTAATAAACAAAATTTTAACTCATAGGAATTGTAAACATATTTTCAACTGTTCTTGAGACATGTTTTTTCATGACTTTTTCTAAAGCCACCAGCTTGTAAAAAATCCTTGATTAATCCTCCATGGAATTTCTATTATTTAAAAAAAAATTATTGGCCGCAATATGGGTCATGTTCAATTTATGTATCAAGGCTAAAAAAGTAGCAAATGGAAGGCATAAAAACCTTACAAATGTTTGTCAATACATTATTATCTATATGCTTTAAAACCAGCCAAAATTACAGAAAAGAATACGAATGGTAACCCTTCTGTAATAAAATAAATTATTTATAATTTATTTTAAATTTTGAGTATTTCTGGAGCGCTTTGGTTTTTTCGAAGTAAAGTGCCTACTTAAGTAAAGAAATATTCAGTCGTTTCCGACTCCATAATACACGACTGTTCCAAATCGCCATTATGGTTGCCATTTTTACACGGCAGGGCTCGGATAGAAATGTAGACAGTCTTTTTGTGACTTTACTTTGATTATCTTTGAAAAGTTAGCTTGGCCTTTTGAATGAAAGTATGCACGCAACCAAACGCGATCCTTTTGGTGGATTTTTTTCTTCAAAATTTTTAGCCCGTTGGTCAAGTTTAACCGGGAAAAAGAAGTTTAAAATAATACATTTAAATAACAGTCAGAAGTTCTTACTTCATTAATAGAGAAGAATCAATATTTGGCAAAAGGATTCAGGAAGGACTTAAATAAGATCAATTTTGAACATTCTCGGAAGAGTATTGCTACCTTAACAAACAACTAGGGTCCTTCAACAAAAGATGGCAAGGGTTGGCAAAAGGTGCTTTTACTTAAAAAAAATATTCTCTTAAATTTTTATCCAATTTTTCGCCAAAATAAATGTACAATTTTTTAATCCATTAATTTCATCGGGTAATTTTCAAATAGTCCACCAAAAACTCGCGCAGCACCACATTCTTTCCAAAAAACATGTGCATTTCTCGCTAAACTATGTACTTTAATTGTTTGCCCCCTCTATAACTTCTTTCTCAGTTCTGTACAAATTAGTCGTGTACAAATCTACTACAAAATCGGAGGGTTATCAGCGTTAGGTAATCAAGATTGAAAACTGACACGACTCAGAAATAAACATAACGGACGTTCTCGACAAATGACAACGGTAATCGAGGTGATTATCTCCATTACTTTTGAATTCATCAACTAAATCTTTTACAAAATATCTGGTTCTCTTTTTGGCAGCATTTTCTGATAAAAGTACACCTTGCTTTGAAATAGTATACCAATAGCTCCCAGTTATGGCTGAAACAAATGTGCAGCAAGAGCCGTGCAGCGAGATAATAATAATAATAATAATAATAATATTTATTTAGGGTATATTACACTGCGACCTATTGGTCTATTGTGTCCCCCGCCTGTGCCTCGGAGAGGTTCATGCCCTCTTTCAGAGCCCTCTCTAGATACTTCTTTTGTGAAGCGTGTCGAGGTATTGCTCTGAATTATCCATGGCAGGTCACACTCCCTAGAGCACTGCATCCAGTCCAGTTTCTTTGACGAATCTGAGAATGAGGGTCCATGGCTTGAATGCCCTTGTCTGTTATTTGGTGCCTGCCCAAATATCTCATCCTTTCGTGGGCCAGTGCCCCACAGGATTCCAGTATGTGATCTGGAGTTTCGGCGGTTTCACTGCAGAATCTGCAGAGCCCGTCCTCTGATATACCCATTTTCCTCAGGTGCTCCTTGAGTCTGCAGTGCCCCGTGAGGAGGCCTGTTAGGATTCTAAGGTTGTTTTTTTTAAGGCTGATACAAGCTTTGAATCTCTTTCGGTTGTAATTTCCTAAGAGTTTCTTTGCTTGCCTCAGACCTTGGAGGTACATTTGCCCATGGATTCGTAGTGCTTAGCTTCTGGCCCAAACACTCCTGCACCAGTTCCCTCCTCGGTCCTCGAGCCGTCCGTGTACCACTTTTTGTGTGGTTGCTCAGTGCATAAGTTGTGGATCCTGTTCTCCTTATTGCTGGGCTTTATCTGGAAATTCTTCTCGCAGTTGAATTTCCTGATGCTGTCGTCCCTAGGTATGCCAAGAAGTGGACGTTTTTTGAGTAAGTCACCGTGTTCTTTCGAACCGATGCATTTCCCTCTTCCAATTCCCTCCTTTGCCATGCTTAGGATTGTTTTGTCTGCCGCGTTCATCACCATGATGTGTAGAGGGGTCAATTCCATTAACACCTCCATGGCAGCGGTTGGGCAGCTACGCATTGCTCCGGTAATGCACAGGCAGGCCAGTCTTTGCACTTTGCTGAGTGTCTCTCTTGTTGTGGCTAGACTAGTTCGTTTCGCCCATGCTACCGCTCCGTATGTGATCATTGGTCTCACAATTGCAATGTTCAGCGAGATGATTTTGTATGTAAAATGACACATTGCTTACTGCATGTCGATTATTGATGCAAGTTGTCTATATTTCTAATCTTGATGCACCGATTGTAGTTGAACAGCATAATTTGGTACACCTTTTCCGGATTGAAGATACGCGAAATTCTTTAACAATTCCTAACATTTTAGTCTGTTCGGTCGTTCAGTGATATTTAGGTGAGGCAAAAAGTATACTGAGTAAATGCATTATCATACTGCACATGTGTTTCATGCGCGTTGCATATGCATTACTGCATTTTTCCCTGCTGCATATGTGTTTCAGCCATTCAGCAAATCATTTTCAGTCC
Organism: Portevinia maculata; assembly: GCA_949715645.1. Lineage (NCBI taxonomy): Eukaryota > Metazoa > Arthropoda > Insecta > Diptera > Syrphidae > Portevinia > Portevinia maculata. Next base: position 102,381,122 of record OX454525.1, read on the forward strand.
TATGCATAGTGCATGCCAATAAGGAATAGAATAGGTACCGGAATATTCGATCTTCATTTGAAGTAAGTGGATAAAAATATATGTCGTCTGGATGAGTGGTTAGTTGATTGGACTCTTGACCAAGGGATCATAGGTGCAAATCACTCCAACAACTTCTAAAGGATTTTCATTATTTCATCTCCTGCCAAAGTCTGACAAACATCTAGAAGTAGAAACTACCATGCCAATTTTGGCATTTGGAATCAGCGTAAAGCTGTGGATTCCTTCCATTGCTGAGAAATAGTTCTGTACATACAAATGGTGTCGACTTTTATTTTCGGTTCCTTCATTGTAATATGCCTTACTCTTCACCTACCCTGTAATCGGTATAGGCTGGCCTGTTTTTACTCTTTCCTAGTAACCCGTGAAATAAGTGCTTACATGTAAACAGGTAGTCAGACCTCAAGATGAAAATCCTTGCTGATCTCTAAAATAATAGGTCCAAAAGATAGCGACATGATAAGCACTTGCTCCGCCATGGTAAAATAAGGCCTTGTGTTAGCGATTTTTATACGTGGGAAGACCTCTCTCAGGCATGCGATGGAAATTCCTTACTGGATTGTCATCAGCAACCAAACGCAACTGTGTTCGAGGTTATATTTTCTTACGGTAGCCTCTTTTTCGGGGCTTTAATTCCTAAACATCCACACTTACAGATCGATATGTTTTATTTTGAATTGCGTTCACATCGTCCCAAGAAAAAAGGACGAAACGCAGACTTTTATTCGTCTTGATTTGTTAGCGTTATGTGTGTGCACTCATACTCGCATTGAAATTATTGTTTTCTACTTGTGGCGATTGTGAGTGGTTTTTTTTACTCATAAATCGGTTATTCAATAAATTCTTAATTAAAGAAAAAATCACTTGCAGACAACAATTGAATTGTTCGCATACACATGTTTTGACATAAACTCAATTGAAAATATTATTTTGCTTAATGTTGTTTCCCTTGATAGTCATAACAAACAGAAAAGCTTTTAAATCACTAACGACTTAGATAAGTATTTTTGCTTTGTGCCGCTACCTTTGCTCAACAACGACCTCACTTTGAGATTAAGCATTTAATTTCACAGGATTTTCCTTTTAATTTGGAAATAATAAACAAAAATCCTTATGGCTAGGTTTCTGTTTGGATAACATTTTTAACAAAGTTTAACATTTATAAAGGCACACAAGATATTATTCTGGTGAAGTATTCAAATTGTAATTCAAATTCAAAACAGGGTACACCACTCAACAATGTGCATGTTGAGTGGTGTACGCTGTTCTCTATACCGATACCTACTCGTATCTATGTGGGTATGTATGTTATAGTTTTGTTTATAAAAATTCCTGGTTGACTTCTCTTTTTTATTCGCCTTCTGTATAATCATGTCCATAATCCATGGGTAAATTAATTTTGATATCTGCATACATACTCGTAGATTGTAAGTATAACCTGCGCTGTCGTAGGGTAGTTAGCCTCTCCATATGTTTATAAACTATTCTAAGGGCATATTAATTTCGACTCATAGTTTGTTACATACCTCAATATTTCCCTAGACCCCTAAAAGTTACTATATTCGTGATCAGCTTGATATTAATACCGATCTAGCCATGTCCATTCGTCCGTCCGTCCGTCGGCGAAACGGAGGCACAAAAACTCGAGAAAGCTGAAATTTGGAATATATACTCTCTAGAGGCCCAACATTTTTTAAAATCCGCCCACTGCTCACTTTACTGTATCCCTACTAGTCCGCCTGTAATAAATATTGCCAAGCCTCCAATCATTTCATAATTAAGGCCAATCAAATGCTGGTGATCTTTAAGGGCTGCCTATTTCTTTTAACCTGTCGACACGTATCGTTGTACGATACCGGTGACGTCGTGTCAACCTACATATTTGCATGGACACTCGGGACTGTTTCAAAATGATAAATATGTCGCTAAGCTCAGGGTTAAACGTCCAACAGTGAATAATTTTTTGTTCATTGCGCTATTGTCGCCACATGTATTACGTTAAATATGATTTTTTTTTATAATAGCTTCTCCAAAATTGTAGCTTTAATATAATCAGCGAATCTCAATGCAAACATAGTTTTAAAAGGGAACAAATTAAATTGAAAACGACTTTACTTTACAATGATTAATTTAGCAATTAAAATTCATTGGACAAACAAGTGGTGTATACAGGTTCTAGGGTTAAGATTGGTCAGTAATAGAATTAAAAAATGTGTAGTTTAGTGACGATCCTTCCTGTAAAATGTAACAAGGTATAGTTATGTACCTCTGCCATAAAAGGTCTGTTCCTTTACTTTTCAAGTAACTGCAAGTACAATTTTTTAGGAGTTGGGATTATTTTTTTATCAGGGATGGAAGAAGTTATAAAAAAGAAAAAAGATATTTCTGTTGTAAGATGAAGTAAACGAATTATATAACAGCGGAAACATCAAATGAAAATCCAAACAAATTTGAGAAATCGAGCTTAATAGAAATATTTGATTCAAGATGAATAAGGGACATTTTTTTTATTAAGTATCGTTATAAGTATTTCCATCAAGTAACGGATTTAAATGAAAGAAAAAATGACAAACTGAAATATCAACTGCATTTTAATACTGTTGACAGCTGTTGACCGGAAATTTCTTGGCAGAACTTTGTAACTTTTGCGTTTGCCTGTTGCAGCCCTCATTTGCAAAATTGTTATGATAAAGAATACATTAAAGCAGTTTTCAGTAACGTTGAGTAGCATAAAGTTACTTGAAAAACTGTAAATTTGACAGCTGACATATACCCACCCCCTGTGAACTTTCGCCGTTCTTAGCTCTCATAAGAGAAATAAAGACAAATGTTGACGCTATTATGAATTACGCTTGTTTAATTCAAAAGCAATTAACAGTTACTCATAATTTTTACAACCTCAAAATGTGTCATGAGAGTGTTGCAAGGCCACGGTCAACGAAAATACTGAACACGTTGATTCACCGACGTCAAGATGGTGTCAGAGTTTGTGCGAAAGTTGCCAACCCTTATTAACCTAACGTCAATGCTAATGCGTAACATCCAAAACGATTTTTTTCGCCGTAATATTTTGTTGATAAAATTATGTATTGTATATAAGGATGGGTCGGAAAAGTTTCAGATCATTCCGACAACTAAAAGTCGGTGAAAATCGATTTTCTAAATTTGTTAGCATTGTTAAATGAATCGAATATAAATCACATTAAATACGAAATCCGAATAACAAACTTTTCCGTCTTGCAAAAATAAATCACTAAACAAATAATTTTAAAAACAACCTGTCAATGCCATTGTAATCAATGTCAAGATAAAATGTCCAAGCATAATGTACGCTGAACACCAAGGTGATTTATCCGTTGTCACTTTCGAATGGGCAGAAAAAGCAATATTTTTCAAACTTAGAGCACTTTTTATGCTCTGGGATACTTTTCGATTTCCATTGGGCAGGAGAAAACCAATATTTTTCCTACATACCTACCTTAACTAACACCAAAACATTTGACATGTCACTTTGAATTTAGTGATTATTTCTATTAATTTCGTTTTACTTCTTTTGAAAAGAAAATGATATAGTGTTTTTGTTTGCTTCTTTGAAAAATAAAATTGTTGAACAATAATAGATATATGTGTGCGCCTCTAATTGTGTGAAAAAGAAAAAAATAATAAGTTACGAGTATTGTGCTTTTCCTTGGTTCGTGGAAGAGAAAATTCTAACACTAAACCACATTATAAAGGTACAGAGCATTTGCTGTGTTTTCTGGGGAACAAAAGTATTAAGCAATAAACTAGTGTATTTGCATATGTATAATATTTGTGTTTTTAATTGCTTCTGTGGAAAATAAAATTATTTGTTCTGGGGAAAAAAAATAAATAAAATATTTGTTCCTCTTCCAATTAAAAAAAAAGCAAACGAACTATAAAGAATAGCACACATAACTACAAAAATATGAAGTTTTGCTTGCTTTCGATGGGCATTAAAATGGTGGTATCTGAGAGCAAAAACTGAAGTGGCCAATGCGACATTAGTCACATTTTGCAATTTGAAATCTATTTTCACTCAGTTTCAAGTTCAAACGAACCTTAACATAATTGTCTCATATTAACATATGTAAATATCTGTTTTTCCTCTAATTGAATTTATGTATATAGGAACATATGAGTTAGAAAATCAAATGCCCTTCTCAACACCCAAAAAGTGAACAAATTGCACTCAAATTTGCAAACGCCCTTGAGGGGTATCTCATGCCACCACATCGGGCGCCAAAGTTCAGTTAATAGATAGAACCAACATTTTGTAAAGAGAAATCATCAAACTTTCAGATTAGTTTGGTTTGTTTATCCTTTTCACGGGCAGTATTTAAGCTTCATATTGATATTCAAATTTTTGATTTTTTAGCTTTGCAAACTTTTTCAATCTGTGCTGAAGCTATTAATACATCCAAAACTTTCTTAGTTTTGCAACTTTGCTACAAATTGCAAGGATCTAAATTTTGTTAAGTAGAAGATGATTTTATATATTATATACATTGACATACATTATACATATTTATATATTTTTATTTATACATTGGCCCGTAGCAATACAGAACTTAGACATTTTGTGTGGAGCTTGGGCTAATAATATCACTACAGCACCCCCAAATAAACAACGATTAAGTTAACAAATCACATCTGGGCAATTTAAACATGCAGGTGAGCCTAGCTAAGCATTAAATATCTTGAAACTTTCCCGCGAGTGTTCATGTAAATCCGGTGTCGTGAAAGAACGATTAAACAAAAATGAATAGGAGCACAAACTCGTTAAAAGAGGCAGTCCTAAGAACTCTGCGATAACATTATGCAATAACGTTATCATTTGTTAGCAAATGCTTTTATTGATATATGTTTGGTATTTATGTTTTTCCTTGGTAAAGCGACGGTGACTGACTCTACAGTGCATCAGTTATTTCTTCTTGAAGATTAAGCCATCATAAGAATGCATTAAACATCCCTGCAGCGAGAACTTGATGTTTACGTGCATTGTTCGGAGGGGAGTGGGTATCAGATTAGCCCGAAAAAGGCAGAACCTCATGTGCTGCCCGTACTATGACCCAATCCTAAATATTCCAGATTCCCAATTGCGAAAAGTTCAAATATTTGGGATCTATGATCAAAGGCGAAGCAACCTGTGATGACGATATCAATCATCGCGTAAGCCAACTCAGCTGAAAGGAAGACTCTACATCGTGCGCCCGACGCTCACTTAAGGTTCACAATAGGCGTTTTTGTTTTTAAGCTCAGAGCAGAGAACTGAACAGAGCGTGAGCAAGTAGAGCATGATCTAAACCGAGCGTGCTTAGAGTCTTCTGATTTATTTATGAAACACACAGCGCTCGGATATCATTTAATTAGAAATCAGGCCTATTTTTTAAATACATATTATTTTATTATATTGTATTACTTTCTACGTCAGAAAAACCAACCCCGACCGTGTTTTTAATTGTTTTTGATTGCTTACCCTTATTTTCCCTTCTCTCAGTACCTATGTCCCTAGCTGTGTTTAGTTTTTTACTCAGACTGCTCAGTCAATTTATTCTGAGCTCATATAGCGCGCTCTGATCAAGCTCACAACGAAACAGAAATACAGTCAGAGCCATAAGAAAAACACGAACTTTTTCTTGACAACTCAGGCTCTGCTCTGAACTAAAAAGGAAAAACGCCTAATGTAGAACAGCGCCCAAAAAGCATGAGGGCAAATTAACGGCAGCTAAGATGAAGATGCTTCGCATGAAAGCAAGAGTAACAAAGCTTGATCAAATAAGAAGTACCAACACCAACTATTTGCGTGTTTTTTATTATCTTTTTTATACCCTATTCTAAGGGTATATTAGACCCCTAAAAGTTACTATATTTATGATCAGCATCGATAGTAATGTCGATCTAGCCATGTCCGTCCGTCTGTTGGCAAAAATTAGGCCTTTAAACTGGGCCTAGAGAGCTGAAATTTTAATCATATACTCTCTAGGGTCCCAAAATAATCAAGTTTACGAATTTTTGAAATCCGCCCACAGACACGCCCACAAACTCAAAAAAACAAATTTTTCGAAAAAATCGAATTTTGAGCTAGAAAGCTGAAATCTTTTATATATGATATATGACTCCTAAAACTGCTCGGGAGATAACATTTTTAAAATCCGCCCACTGAAACGCCCACAATTAAATTAAACAATTTTATTTAAAAACCCAAATTTGAGCCAGGGAGCTGAAATTTATAATATATACTCTCTATGGGCCCTTTAAGCTCATGTGTAAATATTTTCAAAATCCGCCTACTGACACGCCCACAATTTAAAATCAACTTTTTTTGAAAATCCAAAGTTTGAGCTAGGGAGCTGAAATTTATAATATATACTCTCTAGGAGGCCCTTTATGCTCATGTATAAATATTTTCAAAATTCGCCTACTGACACGCCCACAATTTGAAAAAAAACTTTTTTTGAAAATCCAAAGTTTGAGCTAGGGAGTTGAAATTTTTAATATATACTCTCTAGGGGCCCCTTATGCTCTTGTATTAATTATGTTTAAATCCGCCTACTGACACGCTAACTAATGATTAGATGGTCGTAAGAGTAGATCTTAAGATAAATAAATGTCCATAACGCAATGAAGGGCCAGATATATACATACTTTAGTATTTCCTTTTTCGCTCGGAGTATCGTCGACTTTTGACAACATGGTTTAGGTCCAGTAGCGGTCGCCCTCCGCCATAGCGGTGTGGATATTCACATGGGGTAAGGTGTCCTAAAACGTTTAGGGGACCTCACTCCTGTTCGGAGTAGGGGCCATCGCGAGTGGAGCGATGCGGTGGCCAAAGGTGTCCGCAATATATATTTATAGCGGCGGGGTGGGCCAGCTCAGAAGAAATCTTACATCTTCTTCTTCTCCTCAATTCGGCGAAAGTCTCAAATTTCGTGTGTTCTGCTTTTATAAACCTGGTGGTACAGGATAGCCGCTACAATTCTCAAGTCGCGTCTTCTTCGGACCGGAGAGGCTATCTTTCGGGATAGTGGAGGGTGGACTAGGACTCTTTTGGTACCGGCGACGTTCCATCGTGTCTTCCGAGCTCTAGTCCACCAAAAGAATTTCAGGCATGTAAATAATGAGGTAACCCCTGTTCGAGCTCTATACATAGCAATTTCCCGCTCCCGCCGACGAGCTAGCATGGGGCGGCATGCCTGGCTATGAGTGGTCGAACAAGTCCTCTCTCTTATTAAACATTTGACGGGGGCGGACTCTTGGCAGTCGGTAGGCCAGAGCCGTCGACGTTCTAGGCGATCGACAGGCCAGCATTAAAGTCAGCTATGTACATTTCAGTAGATGACAGCGGCTGTTGTTTTTCTTTTGTGTCAGAGGCCAACCAGTCAGAGGAGGGGTGGAGTAGGCGTTTGCTTTGCATGCTTTTACGTTACAGATGGCTTTGCAAGGTAGGGCATACTCCATCTTCGTTACTGATGGCGACCAACGTGGGGCACGAATGAACACAAGCATAAGCCAAGAACACCAAGGCAAAAGAAGCTTCGTGTTGTTGTAAGAGTGTACCACGTGTGGTCGCTTGGCGTAGCTACCGTTACAAGGTTTAATTCCCAGTCAAGATCAAGTCACGCTATTCGCCGGTCTAAAATAATAGGTTATTTTACAAACAATCAATTTACCTAGCTTAATCTATGTTATTTTGCTTTCTGAGATTAACTGTCCTTGCTCCTTCGAGTACGAGTATATTAATTATTAAATTTTATAATAACTGGATAAAATAGTTGCCAAAATAAGGTACATTTTCGAGGTACATATGCACCACTGTATCAACTTTCACCCCGAGCCGTAGAGAATCGCTTGCCTGACACACTGCAGCCTTCCATACTCCACGATCCTGGGCACGCTGCTTCCAGTACTTCCAGCGCTCCGGCATCCGGCACGGCTTAGTCTTAAAACGGCGGTTTGTTCTGCCTTTTTGTCTCGGACCTTGGGGCTGTGATTCGGTCCATTCGCTCGATGAAAAAACGAAGCTTTTGTAAAAAAACGCTCCCTAGCTCAAACTTTGGATTTTCAAAATAAGTTTTTTTTTTTAAATTGTGGGCGTGTCAGTAGGCGGATTTTGAAAATATTTACACATGAGCATAAAGGGCCTCCTAGAGAGTATATATTATAAATTTCAGCTCCCTAGCTCAAACTTTGGATTTTCAAAAAAAGTTGATTTTAAATTGTGGGCGTGTCAGTAGGCGGATTTTGAAAATATTTACACATGAGCTTAAAGGGCCCAAAGAGAGTATATATTATAAATTGCAGCTCCCTAGCTCAAATTTGACCGGCGAATAGCGTGACTTGATCTTGACTGGGAATTAAACCTTGTAACGGTAGTTACGCCAAGCTACCACACGTGGTAAACTCTTACAACAACACGAAGCTTCCTTTGCCTTGGTGTTCTTGGCTTATGCTTGTGTTCATTCGTGTCCCACGTTGGTCGCCATCAGTAACGAAGATGGAGTATGATCTACCTTGCAAAGCCATCTGTAACGTAAAAGCATGCAAAGCAAACGCCTACTCTACCCCTCCTCTGACTGGTTGGCCTCTGACACAAAAGAAAAACAACAGCCGCTGTCATCTACTGAAATGTACACAGCTGACTTTAATGCTGGCACTGAATGTACCCGACATTGCCTGTCGATCGCCTAGAACGTCGACGGCTCTGGCCTATAGACTAACAAGAGTCCGCCTTCGTCAAATGTTTAATAAGAGAGAGGGGTTGTTCGACCACTCATAGCCAGGCATGGCCTCCCCGTGCTAGCTCGTCGGCGGGAGCGGGAACTTTCTATAGAGCTCGAACAGCCACTATCCCGAAGGATAGCCTCTCCGGCCCGAAGGAGACGCGACTTGAGAATTGTAGCGGCTATCCTGGACCACCAGGATTATAAAAGTAGAACACACGAAATTTGAGACTTCCGCCGAATTGAGGAGAAGAAGAAGATGTAAGATTTCTTCTGAGCTGGCCCACCCCGCCGCTATAAATATATATTGCGGATACCTTTGGCCACCGCATCGCTCCACTCGCGATGGCCCCTACTTCGAAAAGGAGTGAGGTCCCCTAAACGTTTTAGGACACCTTACATCATGTGAATATCCACACCGCTATGGCCGAAGGCGACCTCGCCTTCCTTCCGTCGACCGCTACTGGACCTAAACCAAGTTGTCAAAGGTCGACGATACTCCGAGCGAAAAAGGAAATACTAAAGTATATATCTGGCGCTTCATTGCGTTATGGACATTTATTTATCTTAAGATCTACTCTTACGATCATCTAATCATTATAAACTAAAGTGAATCTCGGTCAGCCGGACCTGACTTCAGCGAAAATATGAATACGAAGAAGAAAAAATTAAAGAAAACCAAAAGCACAAAATGCTCTCAAAACTAAAATCTATGTAAGTCAAATCTTAGAACTACCTATGTGGCATCCGGCCCATATACAAAATATAAACTAGGCAATTCAACTAAAAGTCGAAGGGACAGAGAACAAGAAATCCCTGCTCCGCTACTAATCTTACGTTAAAAGAAACTTAAAGGCAAGAAAAAAAAGGATTAATACCGAAAATCTTACTGATAAAAAGTATAATGCTACGGAATCTTATGTAATAAAGACGGTACTGTAACTAGGACTTGACCGCCAAGGGTTTACGCGATCGGTAAATTCGCTTTACTACTACGCGGTCTGACGAGCGACGTTCAACAACAAAAAAACACGTATCAGTGTAGGCCTCAATATATATATATATATATATGTATCAATATATATATATATGTTTTATGTAGGTCAATATATTAAGTTGTACTCCTGCCGATGTGCGCACATTGACGATCCACCACTGTTTGTTGAAGCTGTTAAATTTCATAGATGTTGTCGCTTATACCAAAAAAAAGAAAATAAACTTCCAAGAGAATATCCTACGGATGCACTGGTTCTGGGTTCTACCGGTTGTACGCGTACTGAATTACTCGTACTCTATACCACTTGTATTTCCGCGGGGGCAATGGAATTTAAGCAACACAAGAAAATTACTCGCGAGAGGGGTTGGAATTGAAAAATTCCGATTTTCGCCGAACCCGTGAAACTTTTAAATTGAAATCGCGACGATACCACGAATGAGGTTTGGAATTGAAAAATTCCGATTAGGTTATTACGTTAGTACAGCGCGATGGAAGAAAAAAAAAACGTTTGCAACGAATGCTTAGTTCGGAACGCGATCACGCTCAAATCCCGTCTTGGGGTTTAGTATAGCATGGAACTATTTTTACACACTGAGTATAATGAGACGCGGTCTTTCCTCTGTTTTACTAAACGAGCTACTTAGAAAAATATACACTCGTATATCGTGGCTATTCCACGCCCCTACTGCCTTGAGTTTCGAACTGGATCTGCTGCTGCTGGTGGTGCACGAGTTATATCACTTGGAGTAAATAATTTGTAGAACACTTTATTGTCTTTATTTCCTAGTTTATTTTATTTCATATATTATTTTTTTTTCATTTAAACTTTACATGTGTTTGGCTTAACTCTACACTGAACAAATCTCTATTTTAATGCTGATGGTCCGAAGGCAAATTGAAGACTAAGTAATATTTTTGATAACTCCTTTTCGTCGACTCGCTTTTTATCAAGCACACGTATCAGCTTAAGCGTTGTTCTATTTTCTCCCATCTTCGCTTAGATGATAACGGGTGCAGCTACCTGCTTGTAACATGTCCAGCGGTCGCTTAGATGATAACGGGTGCAGCTACCTGCTTGTAACATGTCCAGCGGCCAGATGGCCTGTTGTTTGGTTGGCTTGTTTACAAGCCATTACTGGGATGGTGAGCTTTTGTTACCATGCTCATTTTTGCATGCTCGAATGGGCTAGCGTTAGATGCTTGTTTACAAGCCAAATCTGTTCTGATGGTAATGATTCTGTTTGGAGATTATTTACAGCATTCGTTGCTATGTAACTCACGCAGCTGCTGGTGATGATGATGATGTGCTGCTGATGGTGAACACTGCACGGGCGAATTTCTCGCTTTCTCCGCCTTCGGTGCCGCCTGCGATGTTGTACCTAGTGGTGGAAGAAAAATTTCCGATAAGTGATTTGTCGCATTTGGTGTGACCAAGTCAAATTAGCTCGGTCGGCGCTGACTTACCTGGTCGCCGTGGTTCCTAAGCTCTTGGTCGGAGCCGCTGTTGTGCGAATGACGCGGAGCGTAATTGTTGGTTCGGACTGGATCTGGACCGCGCTCCTCGGATACGTACACCACTCTGGACTGTATGCTCGACCGCCTGTGGTTGCCGAACAAACGGGTGCTAATCGTTTCGCAGCTGCCTCCTTGGCGAAGCTTTTTCCGAATTGGGTTCTCAGCACGTTGCCTCGGGGATGAGTCCAGAGATAAAAATCGGGGCGGGTTACCATTATGAACACTAAGGAATTTTTTTTTTCTGGCTTGAAATGGCATAAAAAAGATAAATATAATATTTTTTTCTTGAGGAAATGAATTTTTTTTTTTCCAACATTCACTGCATTCACCTTTTTGACATATGGCCTATAATATTTTCCAACATTCACTGCATTCACCACCCCACCACCCCCCTCCACACCAACAGAAAACACTTAGCACAAGCGTTATGCAAAGTGAACGCGTCCATTTGTGCAGTTTGTAGGTGCACTTTTCAGTGAAAATTGAAAACTTTAAAAATAAAAAAAAAAATAGAAAAAAAAATTTCATCAGAAAAATTCTTTTACAGTAACATCTTAGAATAAGTCAATTTAAATAAAAAAAATCAAAAAATTAATTTGCTTAGTGTTCATAATGGAAACCTGAGCCTAAAAATCTCTCGTCAGCGTTCCACGGGTGCGATGCCATGCACGTGCGGTTGCTGGTCTTAATGCCGTCCAAGGACGTAAACAAAATTGCTGAATACTGCCGTAGAAAGGCGACCTGCGCTCAGCCGCTTGTGCTAAGCGAGCAACAGGCCGTCTCTACTCGGTTTCTTCTTCCTCGCTTGGAGAGGAGTGGTTTCCAGCCCTTTTCTGTTGGGTGAGGATTGTCGCGTGGAGGCGATTTATAATTTATTTTTTCTTTATACGGTGACTTACCGGTGTTGTTTTATTTCCGAAGGAATTTAGGACTTGGGTTTTTATTTTGATGTTTGTTACTTTTTCCCTTTTATTTTATTTTATTTCAGAAGTTTTCCATTTTTTCTTTGTTTTATACTAGGTTTTTGGTTAATTTTCGAGAAAAGAAAATGGAGGATCGCAATTTACTTTGGGGTTGCTGACACATAAGATGTCTTCGGTCTCCGGGTAGAATTATGAAAGAACGAGGTTTCCTGATTTGGAAGGCGATTAAGCCGACTTCCCCAAAAAGGTAGCGTTCAGCCATCGAAGAGGTTGTCGTTAAGAAGAGGCTGTTTCGCCGCTGTTTACACCGCGGAGTGGTAAATATCGTCGAAGCCTGCTTTGGGATGTCTGACTGGTGACATAGTGGAATTAAATAATTCTCAGTGATGGTGGTTTGTTACAACCTGCGTCCAAATTATTTTTATCTGCATAATCAATAATTGTATTTGTAAATTGAATCAATTTGAAGCTCGTTAATTAAGGAGGTGGAGTGATTTCGTCGCTTTGATTCTCCAAAATGTTATCAGTCGGTTCAGTTTCAGTACCTTCTACAGTGGTACGGTCTCTGACTTCTTGTTTAGTATATGCAAATGTGCAAATGTTGTGTTCTTAATCTACAATCGCAAGGAGTTTATTGATTTCTTGCAACTGCCTCTGAAGATGAGTTTCCGTCAGTGCCATTCATAGTCGATTAGGAATAGTTGGTAGAAAGATAATTTTATGCTCATTACCGCATGTCTCAAGGTTTTTTTTTATCCCTGCCACGCCTTTACCTGCCGTTGCAATATTTTTATTAAACAATTATACGTTTATTGTTATATATTTTGACTAAATAAATAGCGTTTTTATTCATGGGTTGGATCATAGCAGTAACGTTTTGTGGGGAAAATATTATTGAAATGCCCCGTCACAGCTTGTCAACTTTTCTTAATTACAATGACATTGCCATTGTCAAGGAGCATACTTAAGATAACTATATAACAACCAATTTCGCCCATATAATATCGCGATTACGTCCTCGGTCCGTGACCCGACTCTGATTCAATCAATCAGGAAATTCTGAACTGGAAAGTCTCTGCGGAGCACTCTTTTAGTGACCACCGTTACATTCAATTCAGTCTAGCTGATGATTCTCCCTGCCAACCAGTGTTTAAAAATTATAGAAAAACTGACTGGCTCAAGTACAAAGAAGTACTGAAAAGTTCAATGAAATCTGAACTCCTAAGTCTCCCCAGTAACACCATTGAGATAGAAAAGAGGGTCAGGGAACTCAACTTGGCCTTCAATAAGGCACTGACTTCTGCCTGCCCGCTTATACGGCCTAGAAGCAAACAGAAGCCGTATTGGTGGACCTCAAAATAAGGACCTTTACGAAGCAGTTGTAGGAAACTGTTCAACCAAGCTAAGTTCACAAAAGCTGAAACCGATTGGGCTTCATATAAAGCATCTCTCCATGCTTTCAAAAAAGAGCTGATGAAAGCCAAACGCTCGTCCTGGAAACTCTTTTGTTGGAAAATAGAAGAATAATCCGAGGCATCAAGGCTAAGAAAAATCCTCTCAACTAGTTATGCCTAGCTGTTTGAAGAATGCAGACGGCTCCTGGACCACTTCCAGCTCCCACGATATTAGAAATACAAACCGAAACAGGTCAATTGCATGAACTACTAGCTACACCGGTCTGATTACTAGGGACAAACTGCTGTGGGCGCTACACAGCTTCAAACCATATAAATCCGCGGGGCCAGAAGGAATAATACCAGCAGAGCTTTAAAAGACCTCTGATATCATCTTGCCTATGCTTGAGATAATCCTGACACGCTGCATGGAGCTGGTCTACATTCCGCTGTTATGGAGAGAAGTTAGAGTAGTTTTTATATTATTCCTTCTAAAAACTTTAGAAAGACTGATTAATATCCATCTATGCACTAACATTGTTGCAAGACTCCTGTCTGCGGCTCAACATGCATATTGCAAAGGCAAATCCGTTGAAACAGCCTTACATACGTTAGTACGTTGAATCAAATATTCACATCACCATAAAGAATACACTATGGTTGCATTCCTGGACATTGAAGGCGCTTTTACCAACGTCAATACATCCGCGATCGCAAATGCACTGGCAGACCTGAAGGTAGATTACTCACTTGGTGAGCTTATTAATCTACTACTCACAAGTCGGATTATAAACTCGAAACTCTGTGTGACAGAGATCTGTCAGTAGAGGTACGCCACAGGGCGGAGTCCTATCTTAATACTTTTTTTTTTTTTAGCTTAATACTTTTGTTTCATTCTGGATAAAATTCTCAGCTGGAAACGTAACATACAAGAAAGAGTTCGTAAAGCTACGGTAGCACTCTTCTCTTGCAAGAAAGCCATCGGTAATAAAAGGGGACTTCAACCCCGAATCACCAACTGGCTATTCATCTCGGTAATAAGACCGATACTTATGTACGGGTGGTTGTTTCTTGGACTGCCTAGGACAAAGTGATAAACCGCGATCTCTGCATGAGTGGTGCACTCACATTTCCCTCTGCTGCAATGGACATTCTGTTTCACCTGACACCCCTCGACATCTTTAGTAAGCAAGCGGCTGCTAGTGCGGCTGTCCGCATCGAAACAACGTTCCAGTGTTCCGAAAATGAAATCGGCCACGCCTCTATTCTAAAAAAATTAGAATCCTCACTAGCAACATAGACTACACTACCCCTCACACCCGTTTTGACAAAAACTTCAAGGTCAACATCCCTCCCAGAACATTCTGCTTCGACATTAAAAGTCTGTCAAGCTTCATCAAAAGCTCCAACTGGTTCAACGAGTAGGAAGAATATAGATCCGTGTGGTATCACAATGGAGCTTTTTATAGGTCTAAGTGTGTCGGCCTCTGCCGACTGCCACTATAACCTAACCTAACCTAACCTCCTCGGTCGATAGCACATTTTCCCCCCAATGGGTTCTTCTTATTGCTTTGAGTAATGGACACATCCCGCTAAAACACAGTACACCTTCTTTGGCTCGTAGATTGCACAGTGTGTATACTATTCTTTTTGGTCGGTTCTAAACGGAATGTAATTTAACTGCAGAAGTTGGCCTCCAGCTTAAAAACTCGTAGATATTGTGCTCACACTATTCCGGGCGTTAAAATAATTTGTCTCTCCAAGGGCGTATTGAAGCACGCGGTATGTACACCACGTTTGACTTTGGTGTGCCTTATCTTTGAAAGCGTTACGAGATGATAACTCCATATTCATCATCAGATGTCGTAGGCTCTCCATGTAAATTCGTTAAATTCCAACATCGTGTTCGTTGCTTAACCTGGACCATTCACTAAAAAATTTGGCATTTTGCTAGGTTAGATGCTTCGCAATTTTTTGTGACATTCGTCTTCACTGTATCGAGGTACCACTGTATATGTTGAAGACTTCAAAGTGTCTCCAAAAAAAGTAACGCTTTTATGGTCTACTACACGGAAAGCAAGTATTTTTGTATTTAGCCTTACAACCAAAAAATATTTAACTTTAAACTAAACTAAACTAAACTATTTACGCAACCAAGACTCATCTCAAGAAAACCTAGACCGAAATAAACATTTCCAGGTTTCTCGAACATAGCGCAGTCAAGACTCATCACAAAAATGCCTCAAAATCGACATAATGGTTATTACATATTATTTGAAATAAAATAACATATTTAACAATGTGCATTCTTGAATTATACTTGAAAACGACTGAACTTCTTATGTATGAAATATAGTGAATATCGCAAAATATTCATATATTTATTTGTATGTGTGTATAAGTATATACATATATGCATTCCTACGGCGAACTCTAAAGACGACGAGCAAAGCTCGGTTGCCCAGGTACTATACTCGTTGAAAACTAAAAAAATAATCATGCATCATGTAACCCAAGATGAATGACCGCCATCAACAGCTTTCAGACGAAATAACGTACTCCCGATGGTATTTAATTGAACCTACCACCACCAACGGATCGAATTGAATATGCCAATAAATGCGTCAATAAAAACAATCCATTAAAGTTCTCACACTACTCGCAACCGAATAAACCTTATCATTCACCCTTTGGATATCAAAACAATTAATTCGAACTCCGCCCACCGGCCGTATTATATAATTGACTACTGTGCCAAAGAATCATATAGGTGGATTGTCAACTGTCATAGCATTAAAGTGAAAGTGAAACAATAAATTAGAACCTTTTCTCACCTTGGGCAGCCAACAAAAGTCAACACTGTGGTAAATCAATTTTCAGCGCCAGGCAGTAACTTTATATATCTTTATCATTACCAACGGCATCCTACCTTGTCGTCATTCATGATGTGCCTTCCCGGCAGCAATCTGTTTCATTCATAACGAACTCTAACAATCAACAGGTGTTGGTATAAAAAGACATCGCTCAGCATTTTCCAGATACGCAAGTGACCGACAAAAAATAGAAAACAAACAAGAAATACAAAAATGCGCGCGAATATAACTTGACGAAAAAGCTCCAAACTGGGGAAACTGAGAGCAATGAGATTCTCTCTATTTCCATCAATGATTCTGAGTATGACAACTTTGTTAGAAGGCGGCATGGAAATTGTATCTAATCTTAATTCTGTTTCTTCGACTAAACGGTGTTAGATTTTATCCGGCAAATATTGCTTTAGTCCTTCGCCGTGATTCAACGTGGTCTTGATAAACCGCTGGAAAATTCAAACAGTGATTTTGAATCATGGAAAGTTTCTAGGGATTTCTTCGTATTAAAATACACATTGTGTGACGAAAAGAAACGTTTTAGTATCTGAAGTGTGCAGAATCGTTTGATAGCCGTGATTATATGGAAATTGTAAAATTATTTTATTTCTGAAATTAACAAAAAAACAACAAACTGTTTGGAGATAGCAATAATTGTTAACGAAAATAACTTATAGTTTGTCTACAAATATATCTCAACTCGGAAGCACATAGTTATTCGGCATGTGGTACTATTTTAATTAAAGACAATGAACTAGAAAATACAAATCGGTATTCATTTGGATGATAAATTCGGACGTGAATGTCTGGTGTAGTTTTCTGTGGAAAAATGCAATTCCAAATTTGATTTGCTTTTTGAACGTGATTGCTCGATACTAGTGAATATTGTTATATCATGTTCCTCACTAAGAACGAAGCTTAAGTGCGTTAATAGCGTATCAAAAGCAATTCGAAGTGTTTATGAGTGCAGGGCGCTATTATTGAAAGCCAATTTGTGGTTTACTTTAATTGAATTTTAGCTGCTGTGTACAGTTTAAGGTTTAACAAAAAATTTGCCTTTGAATCGTGAGCACGAAATTTTATTTGTCGATTTGTACGATAAAAGTGTTCGTTATGATTAATCTGTTTATTGTTAGTGCATTTTAAGGAATACGGTTGATTGGATAATTTAATACATATTTTGGGAGACATTTAAAGAAAAAGTGAGTGATAAAAACCTTAATTATTTCGAAAGCCTATATTAACCATTATCACAGTTTGTGAATATGCTAACGTTTTTTAGGGGACTTAAAAATGATTTTAATATGAATGCGACAAAACATTTTTAACTTTTCATGTTTATACTTACATTTTGTACATAGTATGCCAATGCGTAGCTACAGCGCCGAGTAAAAAAAAAACATAAAAAGCTGAACAAATTATTTTAAATGCATTTTGGTATGTAGTGTAAGAAGATGCCTTTTGCTGAAGTAGAAGGTCCAATTTTTGAAAACGAACAAATTCATATTCACATTGAACTCGCGTTTTCCCTCGTAGGAACTTCAAACTTCTGAGATCAATATTTCACACAAAGTTTTATAATTTTCGCTTAGCAATTCAGTTTTAATGTTTTCCGATTTTATACATTAAACAATTTTGTTTAAAAGTGCAAGCTCCAAAGAAGGAGAGATAAACAATTTTTTTGTTGGTTAAGCCCTTAATTATGGACGGGGTGGAAATGTTACCACAAAATAGAAAATGAGTGACTTTTAACTTTGACCCGTAGTTGCACACTCAGTGTTGCCGCGAGGTGGAAATAAAAGCAACCTTCAAATTCCACCAGATTTGCAAAAAACTTAACATTGTGAAAAAATCAGGATGTACTTAAATATTTTTTTTCCATTTAATTTAAAACCAAAAAGATTTGACTGTTATTACGAGTAAATTTCGAAAAGAGTTT
The DNA here is from genome assembly GCA_949715645.1 of Portevinia maculata. NCBI lineage: Eukaryota > Metazoa > Arthropoda > Insecta > Diptera > Syrphidae > Portevinia > Portevinia maculata. The sequence goes on from OX454525.1 coordinate 102,399,534, forward strand.
CAATAACTTGCACTGCTTTCCGATGTTTACTTTTTTACTGCAATTGATTTTAAAGTGCATTGATAAAAAGATAAAAGAAACATGTTCAGCCCCGATCTTTGATCAAGAGCGATAAGGGTATCACAAAGAACGAAACAAAAAAATGGCCCATTAGCTTTTAAGTATTTTTTTTGTATGCTTAATTATTTTGACTCATTGTTTTAGTACATACAATAATATTGTTCGTAGAATCCTTAAAGTCAACAAATCTCAACAAATTAAATTTATCGAAAAAAACGAAATTTGAAAAATGTTTTTTTTGTAGGAGTCCAAATTGTCCGTCTGTTAAGCTATTAAAAGTCCGCCCGCCGACACGCCCAGCGTTTTAAACAATTAAAGCTTTCTACAATATAAAATAAACGAGGTGATTGTAAGAAAATTTGCGGAACAGTCGGATAACGGTACTTTACAATCAATATCTCAAAAAAAGGAACGAGTTTTTTTTAACGAAAATTTCACACGCACTAATTGGAACTATTGGGATCGAATTTATATATTGAAATTTTTTAGATATTTTCTATTAACTTATTTATTCATATAACAGTTTTTTAATTTATTTTTGAAAATTTCACTTTTTCCAAAAACCGCTATTTTGATGTCTTGAATACTTGGGTTGAGTGTCAAAAGATGGCTTGTTCGTTTTTTTTTTCCAAAATACTCGATTATTGGTCTTTAGGAAACTAACAATATTTCAAAACCGGAAGAATAAATTTGAAAGATAACTAGAACAAATATGTTAAGCAAATTTGCATACTCAGATTTTGGATTTTTTTTTTATAACTTTTTTTTAATATTAGTTTAACTCTTTGTTACCAAACTATTAATAAAACAGGATAAGAATTTTTTCTTTGTTATTATCTCCGATTGAAAGTGTTTCAAGACTCCTAAGGACGAACTTCAACGGTGGTACTCAGAAGTACCGTTGGGCAGTGGTGACAAAAATTTGTTGAATATCTTAAAATTTGTATGAAATTTTTTGGTTTTCGAAAAGATAAATGAATTTTAAATCTTTTAATACGAAGAAAGTCTTTACTATTATTATTTCATTGTTTATATCAAAAATGTACGCCATGTTGCATAGCACGTCATTTGAAATGGGTTTTCCCTTGCCTCCTCAGTTTTGATGTGGGTTAAGGACTTGCTTTTTAGACCGCGTTTATCAACAGCATAGTCTTTCTGTGATAGATTTCCAAGTTTATCGCATCTTTGTTAATCAAGAAGATTTATTTTTTCATTAAGGTATTTGGCAGTAAATAATGAGATAGGTGACGACATATTTTAAGCATTACCCCGTAAAATCGATGCACCATGTACGTGTTTAAGTCTTTTACGACTTTAAGATAACTAACATCATGTTGCATTCATTGTTTTCCTTTTGGCTACAGTTGACAGCTGGTTACTATGATAGTTTGAAGCCAACAGAACCGGTTAAGAGTTCTTTAATTTACAGAAACTGATTCCATCTTTGGAAAAGGGAAAGTCAAATCCCTCTCAATTTTTTATGTAAAGTAGTTGTCAAAAAATTTTATTTTTTGTTTTACCCACTCTTGGCGATTTTAAGTAGTACTAAACGTATTTCATTCATTGAACGAAGCTTGAAAAGTCAATGTTACTCATTATTCGGAATGAGGCTATTATCTTTCAGGCAAATGCTACTCAGAAAAGAATCAAACCTATTCCGACTGATCGTTTTTCCTACCAAAGCAACTCCTAAGTCCCCAATTCTGCTCCAAAAGTTTCGCCAGCTAGGAAGCGTATTGGATCCGATCAATAATATTGTTCCAACAGTACAGGTGCCGGCAGTTTTCCTTTTTCAATTCCAGTTTCTTACTTTTCTGAACGCCGGCGTAGATATAAGACTGTTGGACAATATTTCCTAGTAAACATTTTAGAAAATAGACCAAAAAATCCATTGGGTAAACACAGTTCTCAAACCATCCCTCAATATGACTCTCGGGTAATAAATTGTCAGGAATATCCGATCCACACTCCTTAGATTTCTATTGGCGATTGGGTTCGTCTTCAGTTTGGATACGTTTCCCTGTTTTTTTTCCAATGTCTGCATCTCGGACGGTTATCTATATCCTCCTCATTTTCTTCATCACCTAACAATTCATCAAGCTCCTCCTGGTTCGCATCATCATCTGGTTTCAGTAGCTCTAATTTTCCATGAATTGTTAGCAAATCTAGTTCGTCTTCAGATTTGCCTTTGTCAAGTAGGTATTGTCAAAATACTAAAAGTCAACCTAATGCATTTATTTCACGAAAATAATATTAGAAATAAAATCACTGTTAAAACACTCCACATTAAAAATAGAAAAAAAAGTTGTATTATATCTATCATACAGCCTGACGGTACCTACACACAGCCTGACGGTACCCACTTTACTTTTTGATCAAAAAATATAGAAAAAAAATATTTTTTTCAACTGATTATTAGTTTCCTCGATAGTTCAATATGCACATCAAGTAAAAACAACAAAAAAAAAACTCTTTGGTCAATGATTACCAAAATCAACTAAAATCACTCCTCATCAAAGTCTCATATATGCTATCAAAAAACCGTTGTTTTGTAACAAAACTCTGATAAACATACATGCAGAACACAATACATTGAGATAAAAATAATGGTAGGTACTTAAAAGTCTCGTTGGGTCTTCGTATCCAAAATTGGTTCACATTGAGATTTTATTTGAAGTGAAACATGTTGGTACTTGTAAGTACCATCGGTAAATATAGGGTTAAACCAGTTTGAAATTTTGAAAAACATCACTTTTAAAAACGGCTAACTGCTTTTGATGATTTTTATTGTTTTAAATACTTGGATTGAAAGTACAAAAAATGCATACTCAGTTTATACCAAATGGCTAAAACAAAGGTTCTTTCGAAACACAACAATATCTCAAAAACAAATAACGACATCTAAAAGAAGTTTGATTTGAGCTGCCACAAAGATTAATCACAAATTTGAATACTCAAATTTTTGAAATAAATCTTTATCCTTTTTTCATTTTGCATGAAATTTTGTAATTTATTTGCTTCAAATAGGCACATTAAGATCGAATGCCATTATGACAACTCGAAAACCGTTTAAAAGATTAAATAGGTCTATGAATACGCCTTATTTTGATCAGTCTAAAATCTATGCCGTCTTTACAAAATCTAAAGTGAGATCTATTAGGTGCACAAAATTTGAAATACCATCAGCTTTATTTTGCAGTCATGAGATTTGAATCAGTGTCGGGCACATATCTTTCGTTAAAATATTTACATATATCAAAAATAATTATTATACTTTTGTTACCCATTTCCAGCATATGCTGAAATGTATGAAATTAAATTTAAAGATGTTTTTTAACTTACCCATTCACAAATGCAATGAAGCCAAATCAAAATAGCTATCTACCAGCTTGGAAAAACGCAAATGAAATGCATGATTCGAACAAAATTCTTTCGTCTACTTCATCTTCCTTGAAGTTGGAACTGTTGACTTTGAAAAACTTGACTTAATACAAAACACATTTTTTAGCAGTTTAATCTGTTACCTAAATGAAAAGAATTTGTGGTCAAGATTATAATCAATTTGTTAACGTCCGTTCCTTATTGATCGCAAAAAAAGATTTAAAGAAAAATGAAAACAAAACAAAGAAATTTACTTAATTGTACTTTATTTTCTAAATACCGAATGCATTTCAGAAGAAATTGGCCTACCATATTCAGGCAATACGCACGACAACTAAAAGTATAATTAAAATGTTGATACTTTTGCTGTTGTAAAACAATCTGAAGTCAATCGTGTTTTACATCTTATCAATAGCCGTTACGGCAGCTTCAAATTTACTTATGAACTGGAGAATGCATCAGACCACACATTACCATTACTTGATTTAAAAATAAAAACAATTGATCACAAAATTCAGTTAGATGTGTATAGAAAATCAACAACCACCGATAGATATTACACACGATTCCTCCTGCCCTTATCAAAAGAAAATAGCTTCATTCAATTCGATGATTTATTGAATGTGTCGGTTGCCTCTTTCCATTTCTGGTTACAAAAGCGAATATGAGTAAATTCTTCATGTAGCTCAAGTCAATGGTTATAAAAAGCCACTCATCGACCGTTTGATTAAGTAACATACAGAAAGAATTAAGAAGAAAAATTGTTCTTCCCTTTTTTCTCAAAATGCCACACTCATCAACAAAGAACGTCGGGTCACACTTTCGTTTGTGTCAAGAATCTGCAATTAGCTTAGACACACATTCACTAAAGCCAATTTAACCATCATAAATTCCAATCGAAACCAACTTACGTATTCTCTTGGTACTTCCAAAGACGTCAAGCCCATGAACAAGAAAAGCGGAATATACCAAATCACTTGTAATACCTGCGGCAGAAGTTGCATCGGCCAGACGAAACGTGCTGTTAAGTAATACGTATATGTAAGATTAGTTCGTAAAATAGTTTTTAGGTCGAAAGGTAATAATTATAAGATATTGTTAAATTTAGGACGTCCGCATAAGGAACAATAATCTTGAATAAGTATCCTGTTAATGTTACGTAAGATTTAATAATTTTTGTCTAGTATGTAAGTTGATATTCAATAACCATTAAAAAATGAAGTACGTGCTTTTGAGTGTCGTATAGCTGAACAACAGAGCACATCAACAACAAAGACACTCAAAAGGCAGTTGCAGCTGATGTGTTTGATTTAAACCACGCCGAACCTCATAATATAAAACCTCTCATCGACAGCAACAAGCTCATAAAAAGTGTACCATTTTGTACAATTATTGACTTCATACCGCTATCCAAAAATTGTTTATAGAAGTGACCGAATATATATTCTCTCATATAAGATTAGTTTGGGGAAAAAGGTAATAGGTATTTCCCGAGTTCCAGTCGATTGTCTTTTGGCAAATAAAATCTAGAAATCCCACAGGCCTATTTGTATTTGCACTCCGCGTAATCACAAAATACTATTTTGAAATAAATATCACTAAGCAATCTACACTATCACTTCTTCAAATTAAAAATAGATTCACGAATAATTTAAATTATATACAAGTGCTGTTTTTTTCTTTAAAGTATTGTAGTCAGTTTTCTGAACACAAAACCACTCCTTTTCTCGGCAGTGTATACACTCCGTTCCACGTGATTACGAATAGGTAGTTTCTTGATTTAATTTTATAATATACGTCGATAATATGCGAAAAAACTCCATGCAATATGAAATTTATGTTGTAGAAAAATAAAAATTGGGAATAGGTAGATAAATTCATTTTTCATGATGCTTTCCCAATAAGGTCATAAAATTAGTCCATTTTTCGTTTCATCTGTCTACGAACAGTAACTAAATCTACCTGATAACAATAGTTTTTCATAACGCACACTACCCCTGGATCGCTGTATCATTTCAAGAAGCCTGCTATGAAAATATTTATACAGTTCTCCCAAGTAATTTAGTGAAATTTCGGACCAGGCTTATTTTATGGCTTCAATTATTTCTTTCGGATTGGAGTATTGCTTTCCATTTTCGTAGACCTTTTTTAAAGCACACACGTTTTCCATGATGTTCAGGTCCGGTGAATATGGCGGCGATGCCAGTAGGTCTACATTTTGACTCTGAATCCAAGTTTTGGTTATTCTTGCGGTATGTATCGCGGTGCGTTGCCCTGTTAGAAAATCCATCGTTGTCCTCCAAACAATGAGGAAAAATGAGGAACCGTTTTTCCAGTATAGATTTGCAGGTGAATGCGGTCATTCTTGAGGTTTGAAAATAAAGGTTTGCAGATCCATAAAAGCTTACTGCTCCCCATACCATTACTTCACCTCCCTTGCTGTGTCTTCTGTCCAAGGTTATTTAATCCTTCCTGAAATCATATTCAGGTCCATCCAAATTAAACTCTTTTTCAACAACGGTATGGCACTCTCGACTCCACCTGATGTGACTTATTGCAAAATCAAGTTGCTGACTTTGTGTGCTGCGTTCAATGGTGGTTTCTTTTTCATGTTTTTGTGTCTAATATGGTTGGACTGCTGTATCACGCGATAAACAGTTGATGTACTATCTTCAACAGTTTCTGCCTTGATTTTACTTAAGGAAAGTCTTGAATTTGAAGCAGCTCTCAGCATCGCCCATTGATCCTGACTTGTTGTTGCTCTGACTAGTCCTCCTTTTCGGTTTTTTCCATTGGTTTCAGGGCCCTTAATATAGCTGTGAACACCAATTAATCCTTTTCCAATCTTACCGCCTATAAAACGGATAGATTTGCCTTGGTCGAATTTGACCTATTTTCTACTTAGTTAATGGATTTTTATTACCCATAGTCGTTGTTTCTGTGAAATTATGCTGCGAACTAAGGTCTCTGGTTCTCTCAATGCCTTTATATTTGGTTTAAAATATGATAACAGGTAGATTTAGTTTCTGTTCGTGAACAGGTAGAACGAAAAAAAGGACTCAATTTACGACCTTGTTGGGAAAAGCATCATAATAATTGAATTTATCTGCCTAATCCCAATTTTGTTTTATAACATAAACATAAAATAGCCTTCTTTCATATTGCATTTAGTAAAGTCTTGTGATTTTTACGATCAAATGACACATCAATAATCGAACGTGACCTTAGTGCGTTACAATGATGACAATGCAGTAACGGTGGCACCAACGTGCGCGCAGAGAAAAAAATAGTCATTAATGACTATTTTTTGACTATTTTCATAGTCCGAATCGTGACCACTATTTTTATTAGTTATAAAATAGTTACTTATGACTATTTTGGTTGTAAATTTATTTTTCTGTGGAACTCCACTTTTTAATAGTCAATTTTGACTATAGAAGCAGTTACATAACATTTACAGTAGTTATTTTTAACTATGCACATAGTAGTTACACATTTTTTACAATAGTTGATTTTAACTATGGACGTAGTAAAATTTGTTACTTGTTACTTGTTACTTTTACCTATACGTGTAATTAAACTTGAATATTTCTTATTGCTTTTAAATGAACCTATTAATAGTTACTCTTGACTACTCAGAATTAAATTTGTCTAAAAAACAGCTGTTAAATCACAACAGTATTACGAAAGTTGTTTTCAACTGCATATTATCCATATAGTTTACTTTAAATAATGGAATGAACGCGTTTACTCTTAACTAGGTGTGAATATAATTCTTCGTTTAAAAAATCTGATAAAGACTAAACCTTAAAGCATCTAGTTGCAAGTCTATGACTATGACTATACTTACCTTAAAAAGTTTTGCTGCGTGAATATACTTGGAATAGGCAAAACGATTTGTTTCCTGAAAATTTCCCAGTGTTTTATAAGCAAAAAATGCAGTATATATATTTTTTAATTATTTTATTTTATATTTCACATAGGTAGGTATAATGTTTTTAAAACTAAGAAAGTTTATAACGCAAATAAACACTGCCATTCATTGAAGGCTTACGTTAAAAATATTTTATTCTAATTAAAGTTTTATTATATGAGGTAATATGCATGTGAAGTGGTGGGGTGTTTATCTTAGATATCTCAAACACTAAAGGTGTTTCATGTTCTAAACCAATGACATAGGATTCAAAATGTTCACAAAAATTCTTATTCTCCAACTCATAACAAACAAAATAAATCTCTTTCTTGGAGTCAATTACGATTATATGTATTCTAAAAAACCTTAAATAAGGGCCAGATAAACAAATAAAATAGTAATTTTACCTGACAATGTGTTTTCGTTTATATCAGAGTACAATTTTTTACTGCCAATGTCTTTAATATTCGGCAATAAGCGAGCAAATTTTAGTACAAACTCTGGCCAGTTTCACATTAGAAAAAAAATAGAAAACAAATTAAATACTATTTGAAGATATATTTTGCTCGGTAAAATATATTATATCCAGGTTCTTTATATTATATTCATGTAGGAAACGCGAGGGGTTAAGACGGGGGGTAATTTCTTTTTGAATACCGAAGAAATGTTGCAACGACCAGGAAAAAAACCGCACCAAGTGAAATTATGAAAATAAAAAAAGTCGACGAACTGTGATGAAATACAAGATATAGTTTATTATAAGATTTTAATTCAGTAAACGATTATTGTAATAAAAAATAGGATATTTAATTTTTTTTTTTTTGTTTTGAATGAATAACCTTACATTCCTTACCACGTTAAGTGAACGGCTGGAGTTACAGCGCTGTTTCACGGTTAGCCACAACCGATCATCAGACTCCTTCTGTGGTGCTGGTCTGTCTTTTTCCTTCATTTTATCCCGAAATTCCATTTCTTCCACTGGGATTCGAACCTAGACCAGCGTCTTCTCAGGCAAGCACTCATGCACTGTGCCATTGAAGCCACGAGTTTATCCAGTTTTTATTTCAATTTTCTTGGACAAACTTTGCTCCTGTAAGTATATTACAGGACTCCTGTAAGTATATTACAGAACTCGTGGCTTCAATGGCACAGTGCATGAGTGCTTGCCTGAGAAGACGCTGGTCTAGGTTCGAATCCCTGTGGAAGAATAGAATAGATTTTGGGATAAAATGAAGGAAAAAGACAGACCAGCACCACAGAAGGAGTCTGATGATCGGCTGTGGCTAACCGTGAAACAGCGCTGTAACTCCAGCCGTTCACTTAACGTGGTAAGGAATGTAAGGTTATTCATTCAAAACAAAATAAAGGAATTGACGGAAAACAAAAATTAAAACCAGGAAAAATTGTGTGGTATCACATAAAAAACCATTAATCGTAAGATTCTCGACAAATACAATGTCAAAAAGTCTTTCACCCTCTCTATCACTCATTTCAGTCCAACTATGCTTGTCGAAATAGAATAGAATTAGAGAAAAAATAGAAAGAAAAAACCAGAATGAATAACATAATATACTTACAGGAGCAAAGTTTGTCCAAGAAAATTGAAATAAAAACTGGATAAACTCGTGGCTTCAATGGCACAGTGCATGAGTGCTTGCCTGAGAAGACGCTGGTCTAGGTTCGAATCCCAGTGGAAGAAATGGAATTTCGGGATAAAATGAAGGAAAAAGACATACCAGCGCCACAGAAGGAGTCTGATGATCGGTTGTGGCTAACCGTGAAACAGCGCTGTAACTCCAGCCGTTCACTTAACGTGGTAAGGAATGTAAGGTTATTCATTCAAAACAAAATAAAGGAATTGACGGAAAACAAAAATTAAAACCAGGAAAAATTGTGTGGTATCACATAAAAAACCATTAATCGTAAGGATATTTAATGATAATACAAAAAGGACAACTTTTCTTTTAACTTTTCGACTTAACAGCTTTACTTTCTCATATCGACTGACTGTGCTTTTACTTAATATGACTCCTTTGCTTCTTAACAATTTTAATTTAATTCAAACTCTCTTTGCTCTTTACTGTAAACTTTCCTTTCTTCGTCTTTATTTCTAGGCTTTACTTTAATTAACAAATCTTTTCTTTTGTTCAAAACGTTAATTTCACAAAAATGGATTTCACCAAACCCTACATTCATATATAAATTTAGTAGAAAATTTTTTTAAAACTCATCAAAGTATATCTCAATGAGTGTCTTACTATTGGCCATTCTTCTAAAATTATTTTTAGATTTGCGTCAGTTTTGTCACAAAAATCCTTTTTTCTGTACGGGTTGCTCCAACTTCGTAACACAAGTAGTCCAGTCAGTTTGATTATACTTTAAACATGGTCACTTAATTGATCCACGATACTCTTTCCTTACTTCCGAGCGTCAGTTATTTATTAATGCTATCCGCTTATGGAATTCTTTGCCGCGTTCTATTAGACGGATCGAAAATACAGCAAAACTTAGTTAAACAATATTGTATTCCTTTTTACTTAGCTCCTTTTGTCTTGTATTATATTGTTAAATCATGCAAGTCTTACCTTATATTGCAGCTTTTATCTGCAGTCTTAGCTTATCACTTATTAATAAGATAATTTATCTTACGGTGTATAGGCATTACAAAATAAAATAAATAAATAAAAAAATGCTTTGGCAGTCATCGAGACTTCTAGTTTATTAAGAAAAAGTATTATAAAATTTTAATTTATTGTATTAAAAATACCGTATTAATAGTATTGCAAAATTGGTTACTCACTTAAACTTTTTTTCACCACTTAAATACTTAATAAACTCTTTCAACGCATATTTAGAACTGCACAAGACGAACATTCACAGCACAATAATCGCATTTCAATCAACTGAGGCGTATGTATCTGTTGCACATATTAAATAAATACCTAATAGTCATTTTCAGCTATCTTTTTGTGCTGTTTGACAACTGAAATAGTGATGGTTGAACTTCTGGCACGCGATTCTTCTTAAGTAACTACAGAGTAGTCATTGTTGACTATTTTGTTGTGAATAAAAATAGTCATAAGGGAACATTCGGCGCGTGCGATTCCTATTGAGTAGCTACGCAGTAGTAATGTTGACTATTTTGTTGTGGTTTTTGACAATACAAATAGTCATAATGATATATTCGACGCGCGCGATTCTTATTAAGTAACTACGCAATAGTCATTTTTAACTATCTTGTTGTGCTGTTTGATAACAAATAGTCATGGTTGAACTTTTGACGTACGCGTTTATTATTCAATAACTAAGCAATAGTAATTTTTGAAAATTTATATTACTATTTCTAACTATTTTCATCTTATTTTTGTTCTTTAATAGTCATTCCGAAAATTTCGTAGAATATTATCTAATTAGTAAGACAATAGTTACAACAATAACTATTTTTTTCTCTGAGCGTGTGAAAGTATTGCTTCTATGGATCCGCACAGCGCTGGTCTAGCAGAGAAAAAAAAATGAATAACTATTCAGCAACCAGTACCTATGTATTTTGCAGTATAATAAACACATGGGGGAGTAGACCGCTTTGATCAAAATATTAGTTGATACCGAATAAACATTAATGGGAAAAAATGGTACTGGCAGCTTTTTAATTGGCCTCTAACGCTAGTGTCACGATTCAACAATGCCTTTCAACTTTATAGACTCTCTCCTGCAGGACAAGCTGAGGGGCATTTGCACTTGATGGGTTTCGTTCAAGCGATAACCTCTTACTAAATATTCCAACCCTTATTCCATCAGACGTTCGGTGAAAGTCGTATACCGTCGAAGAGATTCAGGGGAAATTAGATTGGATGGCAGGGGACACTTGATAGTTTCGAGCACGACAATAATGCGATGTGCGGAATGTCACAAAAACACCACCAAAAGTGTCGTAACTGCGAAGTTGGCTGCCACACTAACTGTTTTGAAGCCGTTCACTTTTAATTTTTTTTTTTATAATAATACTTCTTAATTAAAGCCATAAATATTTTGAAATGAGTTAAATAAATTTTAATTTATAACGCATTTCTTCTTATTTTCATATGTACCCTTATGTTCTTAGCGCCCTATTTGTGATGCGGTCCATAACTCCAAAAACAAAAATAATTTAGTGTTTCATACTACAGCCACTTACAGAAAGTAACTGTTTTATTAGCAGTGCAATAAATGTGGGAATATTTTGACAAATTTATTTTGTTTAAAGCACAAACTTTAAGAAACGAGGTAGAAATGGATTATTAGAATTATATTTCCAGCGCAGTAACAGTTCTAGTTTCGCTTGAAAATGAGCGGTGTCTACTTCTATTTGTAATTATTCAATGGTTATAGGTACATAGCGGGGACGTTTGAAGGTAGTTGCTGGATGCATGCAATATTTTCTTGGGACCAGAGATCTTAATGCCAACCACGCGGTATGGGAAATGTTTCTGTAAATCCTAGTGGAAATCAGTTTCAAGATTGGTGACAAACTCGAGTTGTACGAGACGAATATTTCTTCTTTCCCTAAAAGCGGTGGTATCCTGGGCCGGAAAGGGTCTTAACAAAAAGTTGTTTCTTTTTGTGGTAGGGGACCCACTGGGGAAAGTAGATTTACTGGGCTCATGTTTCGAAGCCATGTAGACGGTGAACAATCTTGTTCGCCGTAACCACCAATAGGGCTCTGGTGAATCACTTCTATCAACGCACGAAACTTGAGAATTGGCACATACAGTTGTCCCCAATGGACGAGATCCACCTCACTTGTTTCTGTGCATGAGTAAAATTAGGACGAACCCTGCCAATATTCGGTCGATTAGCTTGCTTCCGAATATAAGCAATGTATTTGAAAAGGTTTTTAAAAACACCTTTAAGTGACTCTAAAGTTGTCTGTTTGACTTTGAGATGGCTTTTGGCACCGTATGGTAAAAGGACATTTTCTACAAGTTTACTATGCGTGGCATCAATTCTCCGACGTTGTTTAGCATCTACATACACGAGTGATCTAGTGCTATGCTTTGCTATAGCGCATGCCGACGATTTGGTGGCACACATAACAGGTCATAGTACCGAGGCTATCAACATTCGCATACAGCGTGACTTCGATCAAATTTAGGGATATTGCGATGACTGGAAGTTGAAAATCAAATTTCAGAAGACGGAAAAAATCTTTTTCAGAATTAGCTACATTAGTTGGGGCCAGAAAAAATTGACAATTATTGGACAAAATGGACAGCCCGATTCATCGGCATTATAATATTGGTTTTTAAAAAAAATGAAGCTCATGAGTAGTGGTGCAACTGTGCCATGATCTTATGAAAGTTTCTTTGTACAGATTTTAAGTAGCCGACGTGATTTTAATCCACTTTGCTAACCAGAAATGACATTAAATTCCTCTTATTTCACTTGACATTGCTTATGCAACAGTTTGGCATTATCATTCAGGATTTTACCACCAACTGGTAGATTTTTTCCAAGCTGCTTCAAAAACCTTTTGTATACCGCTCGTTTCATACGAAGGTACTCGCCCTGTTTTATATTTTGAGGAACTGTTTTGGCTTGTTGTCACCATTTTAAAGTTCTGCCCTTATTTTTTTCTTATAGCCGAAATCGTTGATTTGGCTACACCGTATTGCCGGGATAAGGTTGATGCGCGTTCAGCCATGTTTGTTCATGTGAATGCAATTTGTTCAAAAAATTACTTTTGGAAGTAACTGCATACATATTTTATTTACGTTATCAAGGTTTTTGTTATTCAGGCTTCAGAGTTCTCTGTATAAGACTATAGGTGTTCCTGCAATCAGCGGTTAACGCTTCCAAGACACCACTGTATGTACTCGTATATTGAAAAGGCGACGAGTTTTTCAATAACGTTCTCGAAGAAAACAGTTAGATATTATATTAGTTCGTAAAATAGTTTTTTGGCCGAAAGGCAATATTTTTGTATGGTTTTAGCATTGAATTTATACATATAGAGAATTCAAGATATGCCTACCTGTCGAATTCGAGTAATAGTATCGCTACCTTAATCATATCAGGGCAGGATCAGGACAGGAAACATATAATTTCTGTGCAGGAAGAGAGAGAGGGAGCCAACAGAAACACTCAAAAATTCAACAATTCCACTCATTGAAAAAACAAGAGTAATGAAGGAAGCTACACTTACTTGAGTAATATTTCTTTTGGCATTTTTTTTTTATCACTTATCGGTGTGAATGCTTGATTCTTTTAAAGAGATAACAAAGGAGACCGCCTGTGTGATTGATTAATTTTTCAAAAGTAACGACTTTACCAAATGACTTGCTTACTGGTAGTAACATACATAAATGTATGCATGTATATTGTACATACATTGACTTGGGGATGAGTATGTTTTAGGAAAATTTTGCAAAAAAAAAATCATTCTATGAAATATCTTGACTTGGCCAAGCATTTTATTTTCGTGGTCGCACAGTGCCAAAACACGAGATTAATGACTTGAGTAGGAGATATTTGCTGGTCAATTTTGCAACATCTAAATAATGATTCAAATCGATAATGTTAGCTCCCCTTGCCTCTCACTCTTGGGGTGCTTTGTTAAAGTAAATTCCCAGTGCCTATAACTCTTGTGGTGATATATTATATTGACTTCCCCGCGCATTTCACTCTAAGGGTGCTTTATTAAAGCGAGGTCCTTGTGCGTCTCACTCGTGGGTTGCTTTATTAAACTGAGTTCCCCGTGCCTATCACTCTTGCGGTGCGTTACTAAAGTTAGTTCCCTGTTCACTCTACAAATATTTTCTTAACACAGAAGATTTTACTATATGTATTATGAAATTAGGTTTTCGGTGTTTTTAACTTTTTTTCCCTGAATGCTGCTTCACTATTGCTTATAAATGATGCCAACATCTTTTACCGCATTATTGAAGTTTCTTATGTTAGATCGTATAAGGACTTTCAAAATAGTGAGTGTACATGAAGACGTTAGATTTGTTTGCCTCGTCATTAATAAAAGTTGCACAATATGTAATATTAAAGCACAAATACATGCTTTCTCGTATGAAATCGGCAATTCATTACTGCATTTAAGTATGCAAAAATCAAAAAAATTTGATAAAATTGAATATTAATTTTTTTTATTAAGTGTGAATGATCTGTCCACTTGTGTATGTATATGTTGCAGGCAATGTATAGCCTAGGTATTGTAGAGAATGCTGGTTAATTTTATGGAATGTTTAAAATAGCGATTTTTTCGAAACTATTATACACTTTGCCTAGGCAATTTATTGAATGCCGAGTTTTTGCTCCATATTTTCACGTTGTAAGTCTAATGTTTTGAGAAGCTTTTTTAGCGATCAAATTGTCTTCTTTAAACATTTTTCGTTTAACTTTAGAGCAGAGTTCTATCGGTTCAGAGTTGCGTAATAGTGTATTCTATCATTCTGGCGTCTTGCTCATCTTACAATATTCATTCAATCTCACCAATAGTCGTGTTTTATTACCGCCGATGATCTATACAGATCATCAATTTATATGCTTCACAACAAATAAATAAGATCTCGCTATTCATGAGGATCACATTTTATGATCTATAAATTAGTTATCACTATTTGCCTCTTTCGTAGGTGGAACAAGGTGGTTATTTTATTCCTGAATTTAAGATCAAAATCGAAATCATATCAAAAAGCCAACAATCATTAAACCATTTTTTAATCCATGAAATGACCATACCGCGGATTTTGTCATTGCTTAAGAACATAAATCATTATCAAATGAAATAAAAAAGATCTGGTAGTTAAATTCAATCCATATATTGCATCTGCTTGAAAATTAATTAAGGAAGGAAGGCTACAATTTTAATTTGATTGTCTGGTAACGACAAGCTATATTTCAGATTGGAAATTCATCTGTGCACGTGATCGTTGATCCATACTGTTTGATTATCGTCGGCAGATCTATACACATCATCAATCATAATAAAACACGGCTAATGTTAGTAAACGTACGATCTCTACATCAAGGAAAAACATGACCTATGCGAAGTGTTCCTACACTTGCTAAAAGTGCTCTTGCAATGTGTACAATTTTACACACTACAAAGAGGATAATCAATAAACTGATTGTGATGATACCAGCCGCGTCTTATTATCGTTACTGATCTTTATAGATTGACCCATGAGTATAAAACGATCCGGATCATCAAATATTATTACTTTGCAAGTTTGGCACAGGTGATTGAGGTTTTCCTTTATTCGCATTTTATTTGCGTTGCCATTTGTATGTTTTATAGTGTTTATTTAACTTTTGGAATTCTCGATCACAATACTAATTTACACCAAACTGCACGCAACATCGATTTTATTTATTGTCATCAATCTGAGTATACTAACCAAATGGTTGTATATTTATTGATGGGTATATAGTATAAAAATATAATAATTTTTGACATGAATTTGGTGTGCAAATCAAGATAGTAAACGTGGAAAACTTTTCAACCAACCAGCGGCCGAGCTGCAGTTTGGCTGTGGCATACTGAATGCACCCTCTGTAACACACCATAGATGATTGATTTACCATCATTTACGCAAGCAGTTTTTAGAGGTGTTCATGAAACGTTTGTCGTAAACTTACACTTTTACGAAGCTGGAAAACTTACGACGTTGCATGAATACCCTTAATAATTTATTGAACATTTTATATGAAAGGTTATATCTCTAATAAACATCACGGAAAAGTGTTTTCGAGAGATTCCATGCCGAATAGTTAGTATCTGCAATTGGTTGGCTGATCAATTCAATAATTTAATTTAAAAAGACATATCGGGTAAAGGTTCTTTGAATATTCTCAATTTTGGTTGGAAGGCAGAGTGTGTTTTTGATAATTTCGACATTAAATTCAACAAAGTAAATTTTTTATTTTCTCATTTTGCAATGTGGCAAATCTGACCTTACAGCATACAATGGAAAAAGAAACTTGTGAGTTTTGGTAATACATTTTTGGTTCACGAAAACTGAACCCGATAGAACACAGGATCTCGTAGAATTGTTGTACCGCGGGTAATCGGGTGATCTATATGGATCTTCGCTAAATATAAAACTCAGCTACTGGTAATGTATCTGCACATTGCTCTCTTGTTGATTTGGGCATTGACTGCAAATATGATGTAGTCTTTTTTTCTTTAAATTTTGGTATTCAGCACCATCACATCGTCTTTAGATTGTGTACTAAAATTGATCCTCGACACCGTCTGGAAAGTCCCAACCTGAGGACCTGAGACCTTTATATTTTTCGTCCAATACACTAACTTCTGCGGTACCTACTGCGCCCTCCGCTTGTTAAAAAATAATAAAGTTTTCACAATAACCAGTTTATATTAAACTTGGTGACCATTAGCTTAAGCAAGATTTAAAATTTGTTGTAATCTTCATAGATGGTTTCTGATTGAAAGCCAAAGGGACAACAGTTTTGCATTTGAAAGTTACAGAAACAGTTTTTCTCGCATCTTTCCAGGCATTTCTATCCGAAATTTTTCGACACCGAGGGTAACAGTACAGAAACAGATAAATCATACAAACTGTGTTTGCATTCAATTGACAGCTTTCCATCGAAAAACTTTTCGATGCGAGGGTTACAGAACATGGCTACTGGTTATGACTCTTTTGAGAACGAGGACCTTAAATAGGATTGTTCCCAGAATTGATCTCCTCGGGAAAATCTCCCCGGAAAAATTTCCCCCTGCAAAAATTTCTCCACAAAAAATCTCCACTAACAAAAATCTCCCGAAAAATCTCCTCGAACGAACTCCGCTCTAAATCCCTCAAATAAAATCACCCCAAGCATATGGGATATACCATATATATCACAACTATCATCCCATAATAGTACCTGGGTGGCCCGTTTCGCTCGTATAAGTGTTTAAAACTCTAGAAACTTCTTCAATTCACAAAAATCAAAACACGACACTAAATAGGTAACTAAAATGATATGTTCTAGTGCTCATGGCGACGCTCGCAGTTCAACAGATAACAATACCTATTTGCGGAGAAATTTTTTAATATGAAATTCAAGCCAGAAGCGCACACACGAACTTATAGAGGCATATAAATGTGCAGACATAGAGGAACTAAGGCTGTAAACCTCCCTGTACTAAAGGGGAACGGGCGTTACAGCCAAAGGTGGTTTTATTTAGGGTTCCATACTCCGGATTTCGATTCAAATAATCTTCCCTACAACAAATATTCAAAAAGACACCGTCGCGTCGTGATCAACAATGCCATTTCTCGAACTAAAAACATCTGCGACTCAAATGATGTAATAGGTAGCTAAGTTCAATTGCTACAAGACTGTTGCAATTCACCGTTGTTTTCATCGGGTTTTCAGCTAGATTGGTAATGAAAAAAATAAATTTAAGTACACGACTGACTCGCACATAATTTGTTCATTATTATTACGTATATGGTGATATTTAACTGCACATGCTACATGTAAATAAGATGAGTTCAGAATTTTAGTCAGCTTAACTCGACACTTAAGCAAGTGTCATATCTGCACCTGATTAAAATGTATCTCTATGCCATTCTAATTTTGTGTCAAATTAACTTGAGTATTATTTTGCCCCATTCGAAATAATTAAAGAACCAACCACAAAAGGACAAACTTCCTCATAATTATTTATGGAAATATATAGATAAGAAATTTAAATAAAAAGAAAGTTGTGGGTGCGGATTTTCTAAATCTTTCATCAGAGGCTTCTGCTGACGGCAGATAGGGGAAGGGAATACTTGTCTGTTATGAATGAAAATGAATTATCCGAGAAATTAAATTGAAGCAAACTTTTATAGGCAAGCGTTGGGAGGACATAACAACTGATGTTGGGTTTCGGCATATTTGATTCACGAATTAACAACTTTACAATCCAAATATTTTGTCACTTTAAGGCGACTGATGGCATCTCGTGTCCAAAATCAGAGGATAAGATTTAAACAAGTTTGTTTGACAATAAACGGTGTTGCTTGTTTACAAAGAATGACTGAAACTTTAAATAAAAAAACATCATGTATACGACCAAATACGTGATTAGAGCTGTAGAATAAAAAAAATATTAGGCATTAACGGCCCATACAGGCCTTAAATCTAGCTTCCCCAACCATTTGCTTGCGCACGAAGTTGTTTACAATTTTAAGCCGAATTCGAACGACGAATTTGAGATGAAGTAGATGATTTGGGGGGTAAACTCACGCACGAACCAAGAAAAATGCGATATTTTAAAATCTTACCTTACGAAAAGTTTTTAACAGTGTATACAAACATAGGGACGGGCTACAGTCTCTTTGGGCGAACTGTTAGATACGAGTACCCTATTCTTATTCCTATCGCTCATAAGTGGGCGTGACAAAAGTCTAAGTATGGTTGAATTGTTAAGAACGCTCTACATATTTTGTTATATAATATTTAGAAGATTTTATCGGAAAAAAACGAAGCTTTTGTAAAAAACGCTCCCTAGCTCAAACTTTGGATTTTCAAAAAAAGTTTTTAAGCTATTGCATAGCTTTTTTCATGGGCTTTGAGCGCGGCGACCAAATCAAGAAATTCCGTAACGAAAATAAAACCTAACACCCCATACTTTCTCACAAACATAGCAGCTGTTTGTGAGAAAGTATATAGGTGTATAAGTATCTATCCACGTGAGTACGACAAAAAACCAAAGTTTGAGCTAGGGAGCTGAAATTTATAATATAAAAATTGTGGGCGTGTCAGTAGGCGGATTTTGAAAATATTTACACATGAGCATAAAGGGCCCCTAGAGAGTATATATTATAAAATTCAGCTCCCTAGCGCAAACTTTGAATTTTCAAAAAAAAAGTTGATTTTAAATTATGGGCAGTAGGCGGATTTTGAAAATATTTACAACTGAGCATAAAGGGCCCCTAGAGAGTATATATATTATAAATTTCAGCTTTGTGGGCGTGTCTGTGGCGGATTTTGAAAATATTATCTCCCGAGCGGTTTTAGGAGTCATAGATCATATATAAAAAATTTCAGCTTTCTAGCTCAAAATTCGATTTTTTTGAAAATTTTGTTTTTTTGAGTTTTTGGGCGTTTTGTGCGCGGATTTCAAAAATTCGTAAACTTGATTACTTCGGGACCCTAGAGAGTATATGGTCCAGCTCTCTAGGCCCAGTTTAAAGGCCTAATTTTTGCCGACAGACGGACGGACGGACGGACATGGCTAGATCGACATTACTATCGATGCTGATCATAAATATTCTAACTTTTAGGGGTCTACGGGCAATATTAAGGTATGTTACAAACTATGCGTCAAAATTAATATACCCTTAAAATAGGGTATAAAAATATAGATACAATTATAGTGGCGATTGTTTAGGAAATGTTTGAATTTCTTTCGAACGTTTTTTTTTAAAGAAATCTCCTTCCTACCTCACTCATGTCTAATTTCCTATTTGCAACTATAATTTAAAAATGTTAACCCTTTTCTTTATTTCCCTCAATTTTGCTTTATATTTTTCTTTAGAATTGCAGATATTTAAAATTTGTTTTTGCAGTTCTATGTTATGTATATATTATGAGTTGAAAAACCGATTTGATTTAAAAATCAGAAATGAAATGCAGACAATGTTGCCGCTTGTAAATGCATTTCCTTTTCGCAATGATATTGACATCGAAGTTATTAATTCGGAGTGGCGGTTAGTTTAATTTATTCAATAGAAATGATTTATTAAGTTTGGCAGTGTTGGCGGCATACTTTGGGCAAGATAAAACATTAAAAAAAAACAATGTTTGAAGTAATTTCCAATTACATTTCTCATTCAATAGCTCTGCAGTGGCAAAACGATAGTTTTTGGAAATGAATTTTATAATAAATAAAACCACAAATAAATTATTGCTTTCTGTAAGAATACTAAACAAAATGTTATAATAAGAACTAATTCTAAAAGACGATTATTACATTTATAAGGCATTTATAAGGCATATCGTAATAATATATAATAATAAGGTAAAGCATAATACTTTACTTTATGTTTTCATTAAGGCAAATGAACTCATGTTGGGTGCACATCTGCACATTTCCAAATTCGATTTAAAATTACCTCATTTGCAAACAGATTCTCATTTTGAAATGAGATAAAAACAATATGACACTTAAGAAAGCTATCTCTTTTTGAAGTGACGAAACGTCAAAAATTAATTGCATGATACAATTTCAGTAATTTGCAGAAATTGTACGGAAAAATAATTGCGATTGTTACTAATTTGTATATTTAAGTGAAAACAAAATCTATGGGAGAGTAAAAATTATCAAATTATAAATATACAAAAAACCTGAGAAAGTAAGCTAAAGCAATAAAAAAATGTTTAACAAAAGGACTTAGCTCTTGATGTAGCAATTAACAGGCATTTCCACTTTTGCTTTTGTACTATTTTGTATACAATTAATTGTTTTTGTTTATTTGTATTTAGTACTATAAAATCTATGTATAGAAAATTGTACAACTTAATTTGTTTCCAAACAAAAATATTTTTTTGCCACAACAACGCTATTCTTACTGTTTAATTTTTTTTTTGTACACAGTCCTATTCTGTTAATTACTTTTTAGTACTCAAAAATATTGATGGGATACTCCTTCTTAATACTGGATTTTTTTTTATAATTTACTTTATTATAAACTTTTTACGAAATATTCGCGCAAAACTCGTCTTGCGCCAAACAAATTCACCGATTTGATTATACTTACTATTAGGAGCATTTGGCTTAATTTAATTTTAAAGTTCAGTTTGCAAGGAACAAAATTATTAAGTTATATTTTAATGCCGTTGGTAAATAATATTTGCATTCTATTTCAACTTCATAGCGAATATTCGTTGCATATCTACATGATTTGCAGATCTCTATTTAATTTATCGTCAGACATTGTTCATAACGGCTAGATTTCGAATGCGAATATTGCAGTTTTCCTTGGAACAATTTGTTTGGCTGCGACGAAATTTTTTTTTTAAATATGGATAAGTAAGAACGTAAGTTATACCAAAACTTATTTGTTTTTTAAAGGTTCTTAATACGAAACCAAAGGAATCTGCACAGACGACCAAAGTTTAAATTAACATCTTCATCTACATCTGCATTAAAGGCAAAATAAGCAACAAATCATCTTCCAGGAAATAAAACTGAGACTTTCCATTTTTAAGTTAGGCGACGACTGAATTTGTTTGGAAACCTTATATTTGATACTTTTTCAATGGCTCGGAAACGGCTCCCCAAAATCTACATTATGTGCTCCTCTTTGAAATTGAATTGAATGGCCGTTATGTTTTTAATTCTTAAATAAATTACTAACATCTCAAAGTAATTGGATTAACTTTCTCAATTGAATAGTCGCACATGAGTTATGTTTTAGTACTTGATTTGTTGTTGTTTTATTTGCGCCAATGGGAAAAAAATGCATTCAGCAGAAAGGTTCATTAATCCATACTAATATTATAAATGCGAAAGTAACTCTGTCTGTCTGTCTCGCTTTAACGCCAAAACTACTGAACCGATTTAAATGAAATTTGGTACACAGATAGTCCAGAGCCTGAGAATGGACATAGGCTACTTTTTACCGCGGGAAAATGCTCCATCCGCTGTCCAGAAGCGGAGATCTAAGCTGATATCTAAGAAAAGTTGTAACTCTGTAATGCTTTCTAGCTCCTAGCTTTGGAATGGCTCATCTAAATGAAATAGGATTTGTTTTTAATATAAAGTTCAATTATGTACAAAGATTTTAAGATATAAATTATCTTTGTAGGTTATCCTGAAGTTGAACAATAAGCATTAAACTATAAATTCTATACAATTTAAAAAAAGTAAAATGTTCGATTGAAGCTTGATCGTTGGATTTTCCCAGCGTTGAGTGGAGGAAAATGTGTGTGTGTGTGCGGCATAAATCTGTTTCTCTCTCTGTACCTTTTGTGCTGTGTGCTTTTTCTTTCTTTTTTTATGCACCTTTTGTAGTTTGTGTTGTTTTTTTTTTGTGGCGCATGGGATTGAGAAAGATAGGGTATGAAATGTAATTGAGATTGAGAGGGAGTCACACTGAGAGTATATCCATATAATGTGAAGGGACGCTCTCGGCGTTTTCTTTATCAGTTCTTATCAGCAAGTATTTTGTTTTACATTTGAGAAGTGGCAGACTGGCGAAGCAAGGCGAGCATGGGTCAGCTAGTACTGAATAAAATAAGCAAAACAAATTGATAAATGGCCCATAACGGAAGTTGTTATCTCTTTTTCCTATACCATGCTAAAAAGTATGAATTTTTTTGGATCATCAAAAAGTCGAAAAACGGCAAACACCATATTTTTCTTTAATTTTTTTATTTTTTTTTATATTTCCATTAATTATGTGTTACTTTAATAATGTGTGCTGCCTCCACCATTAGATATAACCTCAAACATTCTATTCTTTATAAAGTCATATGTACTTTTAAGGTAATTCAAAGAAGTGTTGGCCCAAGAAGCTTTAATTGCCGCAATCAGCTCTGAATTGTCTTGATACTGCTTGCCTGATTTATAAATTTCACGCACTAGCCGTCCCCAAACATTCTCAATAATATTAAGATTAGGCGTATACGGCGGACATGGCAATATTTGAATGTTTTCACTACTAATCCATCCTTTAACAAGGAGTGAATTGTTTATAGACATTATCTTGCTGGAATATCTACGGAAATGGTCCAAAAAAGCTCCTTTATTACGGGAAAAGCTGATTTCAAAAGAATTTTGTAAGAAACAAAGGTAATTTTGTTGGAAACGATTACCAATTCAAAAGCGCCATAGTATGCAATTGCGCCCCATAACATTATTCCTCCTCGTCTAGAGTGATGATGGTAAGAAAACATTTTTTCTTTCCGGAGATCATAAAAGTAAGAGTTGTAGCCATCAGGACCATCCAAGCTTACCTTTTTTTCATCCAAAAAGACAACTTTGCTCCAATTTCTTGAGACCGCTTCAATGTAAACATCCTATGGCATGTGATCGCTTGCAAATTCAAGGCGCTGTTGCTTGCGTTCGGGATTAAGCGGTGTTTTTTTGTGTAGTTTTGTATGCCTTAAGTGTAACCAACGACCTTACCACGTCGAGTTAATCGGTTTTCGTCAGATCACCGCAATTAAACGACGCGACGTTGGGCGCGGTTAGTACGTAGATGGGGGACCGTTTGAGAACAACCGCGTGTCGTGCTTATAAGTTATAACACACGGCTTATAAGTTATAACACAATTAAGCAACATAACTTTCTCTATAAAAATATTTTTTAAATTACATTAGCTATGATGTATTTTAAATCAATTTAATCGCTTTGGGTTTATTGGCGTGCTAATAAAGTACCGTTTATTGACTATTTTGGGAAAACTGGGCATGCAATTTTAGTACTTGGTCCCACTTATCAAAAACTGTGAAGCAGGTCAAAATTGTAGGAGCTATTTTTGAGAAAAACAGTGTTTAATAAACAAGTTGTATGATAGTACGAAAGAATCTTTATTTAAAATGATGGAAAAACACTACCCAAAAACCCCTAATTGACAGTTTGAGGCAAATCCACCCGCTAGGGCACGAGGTCCGATGACAAATGAACGTACGAGAACTACATAGTTAGTTAGTTGTTGCGATCTGTAGTTAATATTTTATTCAATGCACGCGATGATGAGTTGTAAATATGTTTCCTCGGAGTTTAATTTTTACCAAATTGGATCACTTAGTTAGGGTATATTTGTAAAGGTTCAGGAATGGGTAATGTGTCACATATATATATATATATACATGGCTTTGTGTCAATGTTAGTAGGTATTGTAAATTCAATTCGACATAGAAAACCGTTGAGTGCAACCAACAGAGCGGCCTTAATGCTTCCAAATAAACATGCCAATTCTTATCATCATATCGCATTAGAAATAATGTAATGGAAAACCTCCGCGCTGATACATTAGTAAAACCAAATCACATTTCTATGCTAAAAAATTTGCAGACATTTTCAAATGACATATCCGCTCACTACCTACATCCAACCCTGGGCAATCCTTCGCAATTAATTTAAATAGAATAATTAAAAATATAACTTTGAAAAAAAAAGGTAAAAAATTCTTTCAAAAACTGAATACGATATTTTTCAAACTTAAAAGGAAACCAACCCAGAAGCGGCCATTTAATTGAGTTTTCATCTATTTTTGCTTGCATTCCAATACTATGCTTTGGGATTATATTGTGGGCTGTATTTTATTCATAAGCACCACTCCAGGGATGCGAAGTTTGATGGAATATTAAAATCGTTCGGGATAAATGAATAAATTTTGTTTTTATATATAATGTCATCAAAGTTATGACGTCCGAATAACAGTTTATTGAATTTTACACTATTCTAAATAAAGTAATTCAATTATTAAATACTTAAAATGACTTTTATGCCTTATTGAGTTAGTGCATCAAACATTTCTCTGAAAATAAATTGAGTATATCCAAGCGCTGAAAATGTACATTTACATAAATGCAATACAGCTTTTTTGTAACCTACCCCACAATGGGACACGCAGTTTTCCTCATGAGGTACACCAAGAAGCACCTCGTGATTATGTGAAATGCAATTATAACGCATCACCATACAATGGTTTTAAGTTCCTATTTTAGTTTAAAGGGGAGAGTTAGTTACAAACCGTCGTAAACGAGTTAAGTATATTATTCACCTACTTAACGGAAAAAATTGTCATTAACTGGACAACACATTGAGCCAAATATTACGCCAACTTTAGGATATGCACGGTATATTATCTGCCCAGGCAAACTGTAGCCTTTCCATATGTTTAATATTTTTGTATGTAGGTACAATATGCAAAAGAAATAATATTTATACAAAGACATAGCATAACATGTCATAACATGAGCTACTTACATAAGAAGGAACATTATTTATTATTAATGCCAACACTACTTGTATGGCATTTTAAAACAACAACAATCCGGAAGCTGCATTAGTTACAAAAAAAATTTACCCTGCGAAGAACTTTTTAGAAATGATAAATTTATAACATAAAGATACGAGTATATGTAGGTTACTTCATATCCAAGATATAAAAATTCATCCTCCATTTGATGAATTTGATGAATTTTATGTTATAAATTTTGGCAGCCGAATTAATAAACGCAAATTAAGGGTGAATTAACTTTAATCAATGAGAAATCTTAATATGTAACAATTTTTTTTGAAGTTAATTAACTAATTTACCGAAGTAGGTGAATTAACGAGTTTTTTTTGATAACTGACAGCGAATCTTTGAATCAAATTGGATGTTGGATGTGGTATCTCCATACAATTCATTACTTGACGAATTCTAATTTCCATACCATTTATTACTTAATGACAATTAGCTAATGCATGAACATGAATTTAACTAATGAGCCGTAAATTAACTTTAATAAACATTGTAGTTAATTTGTAAATTAGACGAACATTAAGTATTTTTTATGAATTATGCTGTGGGTGTTTAGTTTATCTTAGATTAATTCCTTTTTTTCCAAAAAGAGTGAATTTACAAGGCCAGAGCAAAACTGACACTTCTGTAGTCATGAACGCTTTCATTGTTTAATACTTCATCGGTGCCAGTATTCAAAGAGTTGAATGAGCTTAGATCTGCTTAGTCAATGAACAACGCAGATATAGAATACGCGTGTTTTAGTAAACTCACCATCTTCGTCAGTTGTGCAATGATTGGCGAAAACTTTTGCAGCTATCCGTTCCGCTTCCAAAATATATTCCACAAGCATATTCATCTAACTAAATTAATGGGATAGTGAACCCGTTATGTCCAACAAGCGTTCACACATGCCAACACCAAAAACTACCAGCTGCAGCACTTCGAGCACCATGGTTTGGTTCGACCAGCAATGCTGCTATTCACATTGAATCAGTCAAGCAGATTTCGACAACTTTTTATACCCTATTCTAAGGGTACGAGTATATTTATTTTGGCGCATAGTTTGTAACATACCTTAATATTGCCCGTAGACTCCTAAGAGTTACTATATTTATGATCAGCAGCAATAGTAATGTCGATCTAGCCATGTCCGTCCGTCCGTCCGTCTGTCGGCAAAAATTAGGCCTTTAAACTGGGCCTAAAGAGCTGAAATTTTAACGATGTACTCTCTAGGGTCCCGAAATAATCAAGTTTACGAATTTTTGAAATTCGCCCACAGACGGTGCCGTGACATAACTCCAAGCGTCATAAGCCCAAATCTCGAAAATTTTGTGAAAATGTTTGTGAATACCGTTATTCGAAAATTTATGCCAAAACTGAGTATGCTATTTTCTTACAGTCGCCACAATTAATTTATGTTTGAAAAGTCATCAAAATTGTTTGAGCCATTTTTGAGAAAATCGGTGTTGTAAAAGCCATATGTAGGTAAGGTACCGATATTAAAATCGAGAGACGAAAGGAAAATTACCGCGATATAAGCCTACAAACGCTAAATACGAAGTGTGAAGTAAATCTGTCCACCGATTGTGGCCGGAGCCTCGGCTGCAGACGGCCAGAATTGCGGGACATACTTTTTGGACTTCTCTATGGTCGTAATATCATGTCTCGTACTCAGTTCGAGTTCGAAATTTTAGCACGATTGCAAAGTCTTTCTCTTTTGTATACAACAGTATAAGAGAAAGTTTGAAAAGGCGAATTGAAACAAGAATACCATGGCCCTATTCCACAAAACAAATTATCAACTTTTAACTTTGAATATATGCAATTTTTCGTCAATTTGCAAAACTTTGCGTTCCTAAAAACAATAAAATTTGATGAGTGACAAGTTAAAATTGAAAGTGTAATTTGCAAAATCTTTGCAATTTTTATATTCTCTTTGCAATTTCTGTTCCACGTACGTTCTCTTGTGCAAAGTGAAAAGTTAATATTTGAAAGTGTAATTTGCAAAGATTTTGCAAACAATTATGCTGTTTCGTTCCACAAAAACTGTAAACTCTATTTTTGCAAAGCAAATTTTGATAAATTTGTCAAGAGTTTGCAAGGTAAACGATCGCCTTACAAATTCATATTGTTATAACTAGTGAAGCTTTCAAAATGTTATGACGTGAGTTTTTGTTCGGCGATAGTGAAGACGCGGTTATAACAAGAAATTATAGAGACCGAATTAATTTTTCGGGACTACAAAACTTTAATTTTAAAGAGTGCTTTCGTTTAAATAAAATTCAAGTTGACTTCCTTTTAAATAAAATTGGAGAAAAATTAGAGCACAATACACAGCGCAATCATGCTTTTTCGGCTGAAAATCAACTGCTACTGTGCTTGATTGGCTCGGAAATGGTTGCCAGTACCATGGTGTTGCAGCTATGCATGGTGTTGCAAAATCAACAGTTTGCAGAACCATCCATGGAGTTGTCGAAGTTATAATAGACGTTTTGTTTCAAAACATAGTGCGATGGCCCGATGACGTCAGTGGTATTGCTGAAAAGTTTATTATGATGGGTGGATTCCCTTGTGTGTGGGGTTGGGTAGATGGCACAATCATTAAAATTGATGCGCCTACATTACACGAGGAAGGATATGTTGACCGGCATGGAAACCACTCATTGAATGTGATGATGATATGCGGGCCAGACTACACATTTTACAGTGTAAATGCAAGTTGGCCGGGAAGCGTTCACGACTCAAGGGTGTTACTGAATTCGGCTGTAAGTCAACGATTTGACAATGGATGGAGACCATTTCCGGATGCTGTTGTTTTGGGTGATAGTGGTTACGGACTTAAAAACTGGTTGATACCACTATTACGTCTAAATCCCGATAGCCCTGCTGAAGAGGCTTTCAATCGTTGCCACAAAAAAAACGCGGCGCATAATTGAAAATAGTTTTGGCATTCTTAAAGAAAGATTCCCGTGTTTAAATTATTTGCGACTGAGGCCTGAGTTTCCAGGTAAGGTAGTTATTGTTTGTGCCATCTTACACAATATTGCCTGTAGCATCGAAAGCAGTAGTGAAAACATGCAACCCACTGAAGACACTGACAATGAAATCGAGGAATTGAATCTGGAAAATGCTGAAGAAGAAAATTATGCCCTTAATAATATGGATCATGCGAGTGGAATGGAAAGGCTTCCTTCTCTACTGCAATACTGATCCTAATTGTTTTGAAATAAAATTGTTTTTCTTGGCTTTGACCTTTTTCCACTGCAAAAGCGTTGTTTTTTGGGGCATTTTTGGGGTTTGAGTTTAAGATCTCTGAGAATAAATAATAAAAGAAACAAAAATATGGAATTCACGTATTTATTCAGAAACAAAAAAAAAATAAAAAAACTAATAATAAATAGGAAAATAGTACTAATATAGTAAAAATAATAATAAATAAAACTAAACACATAGAAAACTTAAAACTCCTCAAACAACAGACTCCTCGGCGTTTCTGCCGCTGCAATTTCGCGAGTTATGGCAGAGGCTGGAAGTTGTAACTCCCTCTCCAATTTCAGGCATTGAAGTTTCCTGTGGTAAACTTCAACCTCCAGGAGTTCCAGCCGACATTTCTTCTCTCTATCCAAAGTTTCACTTGGAAACTTGGTAGAGCTCTTCCTCTTCCTTGGATTTGGAGGTGGATGGGCAGGTGTTTCCTCTGTGATCAATATTATGGAATCAGCTGGTGGTAGATTTTCTGAATTTCCATAGCTTTCTGGCAAATTCAGACCATCTACCACAGGTGAGTCTGATTCCAGAATATCGAGGATGATCAAGTCAGCTTCATCCATAACGCTGTTCTTCCCACCTCCGGACCCAGTTTTTCGGGCGTTATCCCTTTTAGTATGAAAATTAACAAAATTAAATTCACGGATAAATCTTAATGAAATTGAAACAATTTTGCTACTTCGTCGCCTGAGAATTGTTTTGTTCCATACGCCACTTTTGTCGTTTTTGAGTTAGGAACGGATTCTATGGTAAATTTGTATGCTCTTTTTAAATCTGTGATTCGATTTGCTCTTAGTCTTTCCAATCCCGAGATATCGAACATCGACTTTGTCCCATATCCACCAAAATCAACAGTTTTTAGAATTGTTTTGTGCAATAAACCATTTTTTGGCGTTTGGGACAAATTTTCCATATAATTTATCGCAATTTTTTTGTGAGAATTGTTTTGTTCCACGTGCATATCACGGCGACAAGAGATACAGAAAATATTAACAAAGTTGAGAATTGGTTTGTCCTACGTGCACTCGTGTTAAAGAAAAGCTATGTATGTGCAACACTGATAGCAAACAAAATTTTAGTATTGGTTTGTTCCACCTCCATTACAGTTGTGTAGATAATCCCCCTTATCACAGAATCTGTCGGATTCGGAATTTTGCTACGAACTAAAAAAGATATTCTCACAGAATCCATCGCAGTGGAAATATTGGCTACAAATTTTGAGATTCTTGGAAAATGGTTTGACTGAATCCTAATTAATTAAGATTTTGACATTTATGTGTTTGTTACCACGAAATTTTGGATCATTCGTAGCGGAATTCCGAATACGACGGATTCTGTGATAGGGGTGAATATTCGATATTATAAAGATATGAATTCGGTGCGGTGATGAATAGTTCTGCAAACGCAAAACCTAGTTGCAGACGTACGAGCAGGAAATCATTGAATGACTACTTTTTTTTAAATAAATTTCCCTTATTTATAAGAGATACACTTCGTTTTTCACGTTACATCAAAAGGTTAAAGACTGGTTGTTTACGTTAAACTATGAAAGTATTAAATCCTTTGTTAAAATTGTTATTTTTTTTCAACCCACAATATACTATTAATAATGAATTTGTTATTTATTATTACATATGGTTTCAATAGATGTGTTTAATGAACCTTAGCTGCACAGATAAGTACAGAAAAAATGAGAAAAGTACAGGATTTGGTGTTCCATGAGTAAAAAACTTGCCGCAAAGTATTCTACATTCTGTCAATTTGTGGTTCATGAAGCTGTGCAGATCAGTTTAGCACAAGTTTTTCTGTACCTACATAGTTTTGAGGTAGGGCAAGTGAGTGAAATGTGTCAGATTTGAAAATTCAAATTGTACCTATGCCAACTGATTTATTTGTTTTTCATGAGATATCGTATTTCTTAGTTTAATGTTACAAATGTTCGCATATTTATTTAAAAAAAATTGAAAGAATAACATGGAACGAGTTCAAATTGTGATCAAATCGACATCAGGCCAAACATTGACTGTACAATGCTCACTCAAAACCCGAAATTCACTAGAAAACAAAGAGGATTATCTATTTGAAATTTCGTAGCTGAGAGGAGAACATTATGACTCGAAGCTGTACTTTTCTGATCTGATTTGATCTGGCATTTTTCACTCACTGGTTTAATGCTAAACACTTTGAATAATTTTCTTATTTTATTGTATTTTTTGAATAAAAACTTTGTTAGCATAAAAGATGAAATCGATTTTTCTTTTCAAATTGTTGCATCCAACTCCATGCTTTTTTGCCTTTCATATTTTTTGGATGAGAATTGCTTTGTGCCATATCCATTTTTTTGTGTTCCACGTGTATGAAAAAAAAATCAATTTCAAAATGTAGGAGGTGGGACACAAGTCAAAAAAGGAGACTTTTACGTTAATTAACGTGGCTTCTTAACGGTTTGGCAAAACACTTTGGAAATTGGTAGGTGAACTCTTTATAAGACTAGGTTAGGTTAGGTTAGGTTAGAGTGGCTGTCGGCACAAGGCCGACACACTTAGACCAGGGTTAGGTCCATCGTGATGCCACACGGATCGAGGGGTTTCCCCACTACTAGTTAAACCATTTAGAGCTTCTTATGTAGCGCGATAAACTTCTAACGTCAGCGTTAGCCAAGTCGTTAAGATTATTAAGCAAGAAATCTCTCAGATAAAAATTTCTATTATGGGAGAGAGCTGGACATGTGCAGAGAAGGTGAAGTATAGTCTCCTCCTCCTCCTGGTCCAAGCAACTTCTACAGAAATCGTTCGAATAAACGCCAAGCCTCGATGCGTGCTTGCCTATCAGACAGTGCCCTGTAATTGCATCTATAGTGGAGCTAATATGCAGTCGATTTAGTGAGATCAGACTCTTAGAACGTCGCAGATCCAGCTTTGGCCAGATGTGCTTAGTCGCTAGACATGTATTACTACTTGTCCACCTAAGGTTTGTTCTCTCGATTGCAGATAGCTTGAATAAAAGTTTGCAGGTAGCGATTGGGATACCCAGAGAACCCTTTTCAGGTAAAAGGGGGAGTTTGGTTCCCTTTTTGGCGAGTTCATCAGCCCTGCAGTTTTCAGGAATATCTCTTTATAAGACTAACTTCAAATTAAAAAAATAAAAAAAATAATCGTATCACACAGTTTCGGAGTACCAAGTACGCAAAACTTTAAATGCGTTTTTCTCGAAAAAGTACCAATGGCGTATGGAACAAAACAATTCTCAGGCGACGATTTGTAGGCAATAAATTGTTTTACTTACCGATCTCCGACTCTTCCAGAGGCCAAACAAACTGTCCCTCGCATAGGTCCATGTTTTTTGGGCTGACGCCAGTTGCAGGGATTGGGCTTTCCTTAAAACTTCCTCCCAGGCAGCCTGTTTATTTAATTTGTTCGTTTTATTGTTTTGAAAACTTGCAAACAAAATATTTTTTTTTCTTTTATTAGATATAATACTGCAAGTTTTTTTTCCGCTTTTATTTTCCGGCTCATTTTAATAGCTTCTACTTGTTTTCGGACTGTTCTTTGTTGATGTTGCTGGTGCCAACGACACGACTATACGACTATACCAATCAAGCAACAATTTTTTTTTTACATTCAAAAGCAAAGAGAGTTATTTTAGTACATTAGTTAGTTCCGTTTTTTTAAGTTTTAGTACAAAGAGGAAATTAAAAAAATATGGCGGACATTGGTTTTTAGGCGCTAATTTTAAATGTTTCGTTTGAATTCAGTTTATGTGTATGATACATTTTAGTTAGCAAATAAGAGTTGTGTAAGTGTTTATGTACATAGGAAAGTTAATGTTTAAGTTTAGGTTGATTATTTTGTTGAATGTGAGGTTTGCTGTTGTTGGTGAGTATGGTGTGTTTGTGTGATCCAACAGCAATACAAAGTGAAAAGTAATATGACAGAAATGCAAAGATGATTAAATGCTTTGTGGAACACTTTTATGATTTATATGATTTATTTGGAAATGCTTAAAACAGAAAGATACAATATCTTATAAGTCAGTCTTAAGGTAATTTTACAATGGAGAGCTATTTAATGTAACTTCGTGTTAGAAATTAATTAATATTAATATTTACATATTTATTGAGAAATGATGTTTTAACGCTTTTTTAATGCTAGTTGGGTTCTGAGCTTCTTTAATGTAACGCGGTAGAGAATTCCAAAGACGGACAGCGTTGACAAAAAATTGACGTTCGGATGTTAAACAAGAAGAGCGAGAGTGAATTAATTGACGAGAACTTTGCGAGGATGCTATTATAATTCTTTCAAAACAGTATTCAGGTTGTCGCGTTAGCAAAAAATGGGATAGCAAGATTACACAACGAAGTTGAAGATAATTTTCAAAAGGCATACCAAGCCGACGATTAGAAAAACCAGACAATCTATCATATCGTCGTAACCCAAAGACATAGCGTACAGTATTATTAAACGCGACATTGAGCTTTCTTTTACTAACGTAGTTGCACCTACAAAAAATTTCACACCCATAAACCAATATAGGTATGACCAAAGTTTTAGCAAGTAGTAAACGCGTTTTAACGGGTGTAAACGACTGTGTTACCCACAAGGTACGCAGTACACCATATACTTTTCCGACGATTGCATTTATATGGTTATCCCAAGTAAGATACCGATTAAAAGTTACACCAAGATTTTTTGCTGTTTCAACATATTCGATCGAAGCATTGTTCAGTACAATCGATGGAAAATAAGAAAGATCCAATGTCTTTCTTGATATTACCACACACTTCGACTTTTTGGGGTTTAAAATAAGACCATTTAACTGAGACCAGCGTTCTATTTTCTCTAAGTCTTCGTTGCACACTCACTTTGCAAAAGAGTGCAAAGACATTGCAGGAGGCGCAAAGACTTTGCAGAAGAGCGCAGAGACTTTGCAAAAATTTGCTAGTGCAATGTGAGATTTGCAAGGAATATTGTGGAACAGAAGCAGTTTTCACTTTGCCAAAAAATCTAATTTGATATTTGCAAAGTGTAAAGTTGACAATTTGTTTTGTGGAATAGGGCCCAGGTTTATTTTGCAGTCATAAGATTTGGAGTAGTGCTCGACACTCATACCGAAAACATATCATACAAATATTTACATACATAATTATATTAAACATCATTTTGGTGTTTTGCATAATCATACGTCATAACCGTAAACCGTAAAATGCGACTTTACTTGTATTACCCATTTTCGATTTCTGCTGAAAGGTACGAAATAATGTTTCAAGATTGTTTTTTAACTAATACCCATTCAAAAACGCAATAGACAATACAAATTTAGCTTACTACATGTAATCTACATTGTTACGATTGTTTTTTGATTTTCCGAGTACCTATAGAAAATTTATTATGATAACAAGGCAGCCACGTAAGGTTACGTATTACAGTCAAGTCAAAACAACATCGAATAGCATATCTATGTACATGAAATTGTCCGATGAATGGAACTATCCACTTCCAAGGTTTTAGGTAGCCGCCTCTACTTTAAAACGAACATGGATTTGATTCAGTTCTTGTGGATACAGCGAAAGCAAAACTAATCAAGGCTATCGTGAACAAATTCAAACAAAATTTTCCGCTCGTGAGCAATATAAATGAAATTGCTGAATGGGACAGTTCCCCCCGAAATTTTATTCTCGATAAACCTGAACTAATTTTGCAGAAGACTTTGAAGTTGTTTCACAAACAATTTTTGTTTCAATTTCAATTATTAGCGATAAGTTATTATTAGCAGAAATCGGCATCTGCTGGCGTTTCGGTGAAATATTTTATATTAGATATGGTTGAGTCTCAATAAATCCATAAGGTAATAATAAAAAGAACGTGTGTGTACTCATGTACGCGCGTAAGAAGTTATACATCTTTGGCGTGATGTTTATGTTAATACATGTTGAAAATGGTATACCAAGTATGATACCAAGGAGATGAGAAATGTAATTGATAAAAATTCAATTTATTGAAATTCACTTTGAATACACAAATACTGCGTGGTTTCTAAGGATATTTCGAAAAAATATACTTTTTTATCAAATTAAAGCGGCGTTCTCCAATTGCTCTGACGTTTCCACGGTACAAATTTAAATCTTTATTCCTATATATCTATAGGGCTGTTTCTTTCTTCAAAGTAGTTGTTAGGCAGTTTTTTGTTTTTACTCATATTCAAAATTCAAAAACATTGTAAAATCCACCTATAGTACGTCGACTGGCTAACACTTGCTTTAGGAAGTTGTTTGGTTGTGGCATTGAACAATATCAAATATAATGGCACTTCAACTAACATCCGCTATGCGCTTCCGCAGTCAACGCGGCGCTGTGATCGCTGGTAACGGTTTTTAAATTGGGTGCAATAGCAAATCAATACTTACTTAACGTGCTTCCGACCCGTGGAGAGTCTCTGCCTGAGACACTGCAGCCTTTCATTCTCCACGATCCCGGGCATACTGCTTCCAGTTGTTTAGACCAAGCGCTCTGGCATCGGCGATGGCTTGGTCTTTAAAACGGAGGTTCGGTCTTCCTTGTCATCTCGAACCTGAGGGCTAAGAGTCGAAGATCCTCTCCGCTGGAGCAATATTGTCCATTCGGTCGATGTGGCCGAGAAGTCGACGTATTTTAGCTTGTTTGACTACATCCACATCTTGGTACAGTTCATAGAGTTCGCGGTTATATCTTCTCCTACATTTGCCCTCCTTGCACATAGGCCAAAATATCCGACGGAGTATTGTTCTTTCGAAAGAACTCAAAATTAGGCCTCCTTTTCGGCTTATCGTCCAGCATTTGGCGCGGTAAAGCAAAATTGGCAGTATCAGTG
This sequence comes from Portevinia maculata, assembly GCA_949715645.1. Lineage (NCBI taxonomy): Eukaryota > Metazoa > Arthropoda > Insecta > Diptera > Syrphidae > Portevinia > Portevinia maculata. Next base: position 102,434,953 of record OX454525.1, read on the forward strand.
TTTTGTAGAGCTTAAACTTGGTGTTCCGAGTCTTGAATCCATTTGCTTTGCCAAACCGAAGCAGCATCTATTTCCTAGGGTAAGTCTTCGTCGGATCTCCCTTAAGCTGCCATTTGTGGAGTTGATATTTACTCCGAGGGGGGTGAACTCTCTTACTACATCGCAGTTGCTAATATCAACAGTGACGTTTTGTCCTAGTCGGTGGACAGATGTTTGTTTGTTGAAAGCAAGTATGTATTTTGTTTTGTCCGCCCATTCTTCAATCGCCATGAAAGCCTCTAACACGGTGCAGGGAAATAACTTCACGGGCAATAACTTCACCTGGGCAATAACTTCACCTCGAGTGGGCAATAATTTCACTTTTTTTTTGTCAACTTAATGCCCACTGATGGTGAGCAATAACTACACTTTTTAGTGGGAAATAAATTCTCTTAACATTTTATGATAATTCAAGAAACGTACCTCGCACCTACCCCAAATCAAACAGTGACCCCAAGCAAGGGGGTTGCAGGGGGGCAGCATGGTCCCCCCATATGCATTGCACTGTTTATGGAATCTACTTGCGATTTCGCAACTAATCCCACAAACAGTGCAATGCATATGGGGGGGCATGCTGCCCCCCTCCAACCCCCCTGCTTGGGGTCACTGTTTGATTTGGAGTGGGTGCAAGGGTCTTGAGTTATAATAGACAAATTCTCAAATTATAGGTGGGAAATAACTTCACAAAATTTTGAGTGAAGTTATTGCTCACCATCAGTGGGCAATAACTTCACAAAAAAAAGTGAAGGTATTGCCCACTCGAGGTGAAGTTATTGCCCAGGTGAAGTTATTGCCCGTGAAGTTATTTCCCTGCACCCTCTAACACGGCACGCTGAGATCGATCGGTCGATGATGTCGATATCGTCCGCGTATCCAGTAGTTGAACGGATCTGTTAAAGAAAGTGCCTTCCGTATTGACACCTGCCCTGCGCACTATCTGCTCCAGAACAATATTGAAGAAGTCACATGACAGCGCATCTCCTTGCGGAAAATTCGGAACAGATTTGAAAAAGTTCGGAAGAGCTGTTTCCATATTGCACATTGCAACGCGTGTTTTCGAGCGACACAACTGGAACTTTGCCTTAGTGTGGAGATTTGGTCTAATGTCGATCTGTCGGCCGAAATCCACACTAGATTAGTGTATGATTAGTGTATTACAGAACGTCTTGAGACGTCCACACAGTACGTTCGATAGGATCTTATATGCGACAATAAGCAGTGATATATCATGTTCTTGCAAGACATAGGATCGCCTTCCTTGTAGATGGGGCATATGGAGCTGATAGTCATCGGGTATGCTTTGTTCCACCCATACTTGGTTTATGATTTGGTGCAAGCGCCCTACCAAAACACCTCCGTAATGGAAAGCCGGCAGCCTTGTTGTTCCTTTGCTTTATTAAAGCTATGCTAACCTCTTCAATACTGGGTGGTGGAACGCATTCTTCGTTGGGGCGCTCTAAATGATGCTCATTAAACAGCGGCTGGAAGTGCTGCTTAAGCACATCTACTACCAAATTATTATACCAAAAGCAATATCATCCAAACGTGATGAAATTCGCAATAAATTGAATGCAAAGTTCGTACAAATACCGTTTTTTTTCAATTCCAATCAATACAATTTATGCGGACTTTATTCTATCAATTTCTACATACAATGAACTTCATTTCATTTCAATAACGGAAGCAAGTGCATTCCAAAAATTCGACAAATCGCGATAGCGGAATTTTGAAAATCCGGCAAATGGCGACGAACTAGTTGGGTTCAAAATCCGATAATTGCGAAGTAGGTTCCGTTATCCGATTGCATCCGCTACAATGATTCAGTTGCAATTGAAATTTTACTCTCAATGCGCCAAAAGAAGTATAACATTAAAAACAAGAGGCAGTCTCATTCTCATACGATGGACATTTTATAACCTCGTTAAATGGAAACATGTAATAATTACAAAGCCCTAGACGGATAATAAAGTCAGAAATAACTCACAGTAACAAAAAAGATACTGATAAAGCTAGCTGTATTCCAATTGACATTTCGAATTGAGTGCACAAGTAAAATTTAAAATTTACTTTGATAATTGGCTATACATTAGCTGCAAAGGAATTAACTGCAATACTAGGCATTAACGGCCCATAAAGGATCTTAAACCTAGCTTCTCCAACCATTTGCCTGTGCGAAATGGAAGGGATAGACAGTTTTAAGCCGAGTCCAAACGGCCATTAGAGAAAGTTCGAATGATAATTGATACTCTTGCATGTTCGTCAGACGTTAGTAATAGGTGGGACAGTAGAAAAAACTTTTAGGTTTAACTTTACCCGGCGGGATTTGAACTGGGGACCTTCCGATTAGGAGTCCAACATACTAGCCATTGAGCCACTGCACGTTTACACCGACCCGAAACTCGACTTTTCGAAATTTCTTTTCACTATTTCTTTATACTATTCCCCAATAAAATGAGTTTAAAAATGCATTGAGTGACTTAACTTGAAAAAGCTTCCGTCCACTTTATCCTTTTTTTTTGTATATAATTTGTTGTCAATCCTTGTCTATATGTGAATAAATATTTTGGCGGCTGTTTATACCCTATTCTAAGGGTATATTAATTTTGACGCATAGTTTGTAACATACCTGCCCGTAGACCCCAAAAAGTTACTATATAGTGCTACTATACTAGTTACTATATCAGGTGCGATAGTAATGTCGATCTAGCCATGTCCTTCCGTCGGCAAAAATTAAGCCTTTAAACTGGTCCTAGAGAGCTGAAATTTTAACCATGTACTCTCTAGGGTCCCGAAATAATCAAGTTTACGAACTTTTGAAATCCGCCCACAGGCCCACAAACTCGAAAAAACAAAATTTTGGAAAAATCGAATTTTGAGCTACAAAGCTGAAATTTTTTATATATGATCTATGACTCCTAAAACTGCTCGGGATATAAAATTTTCAAAATTCGCACACTGACACGCCCACAAAAAAATAAAACAATTTTATTGAAAAACCAAAATTTGAGCTAGGGAGCTGAAATTTATAATATATACTCTCTATGCGCCTTTGAAGCTCATGTGTAAATATTTTCAAAATCCGCCTACTGACACGCCCACAATTGGAAAAAAACCTTTTTTTGAAAATCTAAAGTTTGAGCTAGGGAGCTGAAATTTATAATATATACTCTCTAGGGGGCTCTTTTTGCTTATGTGTAAATATTTTCAAAATCCGCCTACTGACACGCCCACAATTTAAAAAAAAAGCTTTTTTTGAAAATTCAAAGATTGAGCTAGGGAGCTGAAATTTATAATATATACTCTCTAGCGGCCCTTTATGCTCATGTGTTAATTTTTTTTAAATCCGCATACTGACACGCCCACAATTAAATAAAACAATTTTATTGAAAAACCAAAGTTTGAGCAAGGGTGCGGTTTTTTACAAAATCTTCTTTAAATTTTATTAACAAAATATATAGAGCGTTCTTAACAATTCAACCATACTTAAACTTTTGTCACTCCCACTTATGAGGGATAGGAATAAGAATAGGGTATCCAACAGTTCGCCCAAGCGGACTGTAGCCCGTCCCTATGTTTTATTTTCAATTAGGTTTGTATACACCACGGGGGTCAAGTAACATCTAAAAGATTTTTCACTGCCCCACCTCTTGCCACCGTCGGACAAGCAGGTGGCAACGATGCAGTAGTAGTGTATTTGCTTACTGATTGAAAGGTCGTGCGTTCAAATCCCGGCTAAGTTCATTACTTTTAGTCGAATACATGAAAAATACATCTCCCTAAGCAATTTAGACACCACCCATGGAGAAAAACCTTACAACTGCACCCAAACACTTCTTTCCTATCTCTCTATTCTTTGTAATAGTAAGTAGCACTGAAAAGCATGCAATGAAATACGATATTGCCGGGTTCTGCTGGCTGTTAAACACAAATGCTTGAGCTGTGTCTGTGTTCTTTTAGCATTAAAAGGGTGCTGTACTGTAACATTTACAGAAAAACCCCTTCAGCGTAAGCAAATTACAAAAAAAGCATCGAAGAGTATCACTGGTCATGAGAATCTTTTAAAATTTTCTGTTCGGGTTCGGCTTTAAATTGCCTTATATTTTTATACCCTATTCTAGGGGTATATTAATTTTGACGCATAGTTTGTAACATACCTTAATATTGCCCGTAGACCCCTAAAAGTTACTATATTTATGATCAGCATCGATAGTAATGTCGATCTAGCCATGTCCGTCCGTCCGTCCGTCCGTCCGTCGGCAAAAATTAGGCCTTTAAACTGGACCTAGAGAGCTGAAATTTTAACCATTTACTCTCTAGGGTCCCGAAATAATCAAGTTTACGAATTTTTGAAATCCGCCCACAGACACGCCCACAAACTCAAAAAAAACAAAATTTTGGAAAAAATCGAATTTTGAGCTAGGAAGCTGAAATTTTTTATATATGATCTATGACTCCTAAAACTTCTCGGGATATAAAATTTTCAAAATCCGCCCACTGCCACGCCCACAAAAAAATAAAACAATTTTATTGAAAAACCAAAATTTGAGCTAGGAACTGAAATTTTTAATATATACTCTCTAGGGGCCCTTTAAGCTCGTGTATAAATATTTTCAAAATCCGCCTACTGACACGCCCACAAATAAATAAAACAATTTTTTTGAAAATCCAAAGTTTGAGCTAGGGAGCTGAAATTTATAATATATACTCTCTATGGGCCCTTTGGCACGCCCACAATTATTATTTTTTTTTTTTTTTTTTTGAAAGTTCAAAGTGAGCTAGGGAGCTGAAATTTATAATATATACTCTCTAGGGGCGCTTTATGCTCATGTGATAATTTTTTTTAAATCCGCCTACTCATACGCCCACAATTAAATAAAACAATTTTATTGAAACACCCAAGTTTGAGCTAGGGAGCGTTTTTTGTGATAAAATCCTTTAAATGTTATATAACAAAATATGTAGAGCGTTCTTAACAATTCAACCATACTTAGACTTTTGTCACGCCCACTTATGAGGGATAGGAATAAGAATAGGGTATGCAACAGTTCGCCCAAGCGGACTGTAGCCCGTCCCTATGTTTTTATTTATACATCGCTCGCTGAATGACATGCAGGGCGGTCTGCTTACATGGCAATGTTTCTTTGATTCATTTTTGATATATAATTTTTTGCGTATTAGTGGCCTATTAATTTGATGTGAATTAAAATGATATATTTTGCACATTTTCTGTATTCCTTCTTATATCTTTAATCCAATATCTTATTTATCTCAATTCTATTCTCTTTTTATCAGTTTTCAATTTGTTTGACTTCTTTGTTAGTTAAAGTGGCGGGATATTGGTTAAAGTTTTCAACTGACAATAATCGAACACCGGAAGGACCTCATTGGTTACGATATCGTCTCTGCCAGAAACTATAATGGAGAATCTTATAAGTTTAAGTATAAAAATCTTTATTTTGTGGATATAATTCTGCACTACACTTTTTCCTCCTCATAGAAGCATTTGTTTTAACTTCCACAAGTTAAATAGTAAAAGGAAAAAAAACTTTATGGCTGCTGCAGTAGATACTACTGAATTTTTACGTCCCAGCTATTCCTTAAATAAATTTACCCATCCTATTATTATTTATTCCATGACAAGGCACATAAATTGGTTTATTACACATTCATTCGAGTGAATGTATGAACCTATCCGCAGATATTATGCTACCATGGTCCGTCAAAGTAAGTGTTCTTTAACTATAATCCTATGCTCACAGAAATATCAGACAGTATTTTATTCTTTGACTCGTTTTTCTGCAGTTTAATGCTGCACGACGCGCACCGTGTAGTAGCACTTCCAAAAGAAGTCGTTCGAATGAGTTAATATTTAGCCAGAATTTTACGAGCATTCCTTAAACGAAACCGTTCCAAACACAGCTGCAGATCAAACTTAAGACGTGAGGAATGATCTCTCACTGGAGTATAATATGACCCTCATCAACTTAAATATGTACCCATAGTTGGTATTTTTCAAATCGAAGGATAATACTCGTATGTATTGTGGGTGTGGGACAAATATATTATAATAACCCAAAGTCACGCACATCATAATTATTGCTATAAATACGAAGTTTTTCTATTTGTCTGCTTGAATTGACGCTTAGTGGCACGATGGCCTTATGCTTTAAATTTTATTTATTTAACATTGAACGCCTTCAAATTAGTGGACGTAGCAAACAACGTTGCTATAGGTTTTCTGCTGAGGAGCATATTTTCTTTATACTTTGCGAAGAACACCACTTCCATTTCCATTAGCATTGTTGGTTAAACGATATTTTGAACTTTCGCGTGTACTTAAGTTTATGCATACCAAAGATAAGGGTATCGCAATCGTGCTGAAATTTCGAACTTAAACGGAGAATGGCGTGTGATTTTAGGTCTATAGAGAAGTCCTACAAAGTGTATCCCGAAAATTACGTCCATCTGTCTGTCTGTCTGTCTGTTTTCGGGACTAAGAATAATGATTATTGGCTTTCAAGGCCTGGATAGCTTGCGGTTCATCAGCATACAGCAATAACTTAACATAGGCCCAGACGAAGGAATCGAGTGCGCACTTCTCGGTGGCCAATTCAGTGCTCTATTTCCCGATATAATGTTGTTCTTGAATGGTTGAGTCACATAATAATAAAAATAATTTAGTCCAGATCATAAACCCGTCGGTATTGATGCCGAAAGCTCAAATATGTGTTTGGAAGAACATTTGCTGTACGCAGAAACTGAGGGATCTGTTATTGCCAGAAAGTTATAACAACGAACAAATTACAGGAAACATATTATTGTGAGAGAAAGTGTGCCTAGTGATTAGTATGGGCAATGTGGTTCTATTAAGAAAGCCGTCATAGCTGGTTGTATACCACCCTTTCTAGCCCATACTATAAAAACAGGGGTTTGTTTTTTTTGTCGGGGTGCGAAATTTTCTACACAGGATCACCGGACTCAATACTGGTCCATTCTATTGCCAGGTAGACACAGCACATTTACTGCAATTTCTTCATTTTCCTAAGAAAAACTAAGGTTTCGCAGTTTGTGGTTTCGCTTAAACCCAGTAGGTACCTTAAGATGCTTGGCAATCGGTGTTCCTATGAGAAACGACAAGAATCAGAGGCTTTCCGAAATGATAGTGGTAGGGAAACGGAACGAATTTAAAGCAAGTTCAAGTAACGCCAAGATGTCAAGTTTTAAGTCGAGAAATTGCGACTGCTAAACAAGAAAACTTATGACAAGAACCGGAAATCCGCTCATAAATACGCCATATACGACTTCGTGACCATACAACGTAGTCAGTTTGAAGCCGGACTTAAGGTTCAACCAAATACTTTAGTCCATATGAATTATTAAAAACTAAACCAAACGATCGATATGACCTTAGCGAAATTGAAAACCATGAAATTCCCAGTAAGACATCCTAGGCTGAATAAGAGAAACCGAGTCTGATTTATCCGACTGAGCCAGATTCGGCTCAGGATTGCCGGATATAGAATATGCACACTAGCGAAGACGATACCGCTATTAAAATTGTGATTCTATTACCAATGCGGTTAGTCCTTAAGGTCTCTTCAAATGAGCGCTACTAGCGTGATCGAACGAATGGACAAACTGAACAGAAGATAAATTTAAATGCCGTTGTAAATCCGTATTATATTATAAAAAGTGACCGTAACCGTTGTGTTTATTTTCGAGCCCTCACCATAATACCGTACATACTTCTTTACATCCTTGAATCTGTTTATGACTGTGCTCTACATGTACATGAACAAAGAAAATCGATTTGAATGCAAGCAATTAATAATAGTTAATGGGGGCTAACCGATATCCTTTTTTTATTTTTTTTTATTTTGTTGGTTTTTTTTAAAAAAGGAAATCCAAATCGCAGAGCACTCAGACTCGGTAACGGTCCATTGTACTACCAAGCAGAAATCCTCCTTTTGGTGTAGAGGCATGTGATTGGGTGGCGTATGTTGTTGTTCCCCATGGGGATTGAACCTGCACCGCACGGGTCACAAGCCAACATACTAACCTCTACACCCTCCAAATAGAGACTGATGCCTCTAGGATTGCATCATCAACTAGGGATGTTTTAGAACACCCTGTCGATGAGGACACGACATCTGCCAATGGGATAGAGTCTGTAATCATCGACTCTGAAATGGGGGAACCAGAAGAGAACTGGTCTCAACTCAGTGACTCTATTTCAGAATCTAGTACCATATGCAACAGCATATTATCGGATGAAAGACATCCCGATACAGAGGACGCGGACGTAACTAAGACAGTCGGCAATGTGGCACGGACTGAGTCTGAGAACGTCAGATTCACACCTTTGGAACAGCGCAGCTTTAGGCGCGCGCAGAAGAAGGGGAGCATCATTGAGCAGGCTCGAATCTATTGTAATGATAATAAAAAGTCAACTTGTTTCACTAGTGGTACTTTATTGAATCTTTGAAGAATAATAAAATAATCTTATGCGGCTATGCCGCTAACGTAATGTATACAATAGAATCTTGTCGTATCCCACGCTCAGGTGAGCGTGGTTTCCAATGACGAGCAAATAAGCTACTCATGGTCGATTGGAATGAGCTGACGCAGCAGCATGGTTTCCAATGACCAGCAGCCTAGTTACCCGTGGGATTGGAATGCGTAACATGAATAATTTTTAATTGCGGTGTAAGCGAATTCGCGCTACACCTCCCTTTTTTAGAAGAGTGAAATTATTCAATATAAGTTTAATCTTAAATTCTAAATTTTATTTCACAAAGCAAATGAATTAATTCTATATAAATTTACTCTTAAGTGATTTTGATTAATTTATTTTAATTTAATTTCAAATGAATTTATTCTTAAATATAAAAAAAGTTTAAGTTGACAGTATTCATTATTTTCAATATTCTTTTGTTTTGTAACGTCTAAGTCGGTCTTTGTGCACAATTGTCGTCTTGTCGTTGTCGGTTTTTAAGGCTACATTGTTCCTATTGTCTATGCTTACTACCTTAAATGGTCCCTTATAGATATTGTCCAACTTATGTCCTATTTGTTTCATTAGAACGAGATCTCCTACTGCAATATCTATGCTATTACTATACCTGTCGTATAAGGCCTTTTCATTATGCTTTTTGCCTTTTATAATTTCTACGGCCCTTTTATGAGCCGTTTGAAGTCGAAATTTGACTTCCTTCTCATACGCGTCCACATTATAAATGGGGTCTACTTTTGCATCACAAAGAAAGTCGTAATTACCTGTGGATTTACCAAATACTAATTCAAATGGGCAATAGTTATGTACCACTGATGGCGTAGTATTGTAGCAATACGTGAAGTATTTTAGCCACTCGTCCCAGTCAGTTTTTATACCCTATTCTAGGGGTATATTAATTTTGACGCATAGTTTGTAACATACCTTAATATTGCCCGTAGACCCCTAAAAGTTACTATATTTATGATCAGCATCGATAGTAATGTCGATCTAGCCATGTCCGTCCGTCCGTCCGTTCGTCCGTCCGTCGGCAAAAATTAGGCCTTTAAACTGGACCTAGAGAGCTGAAATTTTAACCATATACTCTCTAGGGTCCCGAAATAATCAAGTTTAAGAATTTTTGAAATCCGCCCACAGACACGCCCACAAACTCAAAAAAACAAAATTTTGGAAAAAATCGAATTTTGAGCTAGAGAGCTGACATTTTTTATATATGATCTATGGCCCATAAAACTGATTGGGACATACAATTTTCAAAATCCGCCCACTGACACGCCCACAATTAAATAAAACAAATTTTGGGAAAAATTGAATTTTGAGCTAGAAAGCCGAAATTTTTTATATATGATCTTTGGCCCATAAAACTGCTTGGGACATAAAATTTTCAAAATCCGCCCACTGACACGCCCACAATTAAATAAAATATTTTTTTTGAAAAACCAAAATTTGAGCTAGGGAGCTGAAATTTTTAATATATACTCTCTAGGGGCCCTTTATGCTCATGTGTAAATATTTTCAAAATCCGCCTACTGACACGCCCACAATTATTTTTTTTTATTTTTGAAAGTCCAAAGTTTGAGCTAGGGAGCTGAAATTTATAGTATATACTCTCTAGGTGCCCTTTATGCTCATACTTAATTTTTTTTTTAAATCCGCCTACTGACACGCCCACAATTTAATAAAACAATTTTATTGAAAAACCAAAGTTTGAGCTAGGGAGCGTTTTTATTTACAAAAGCTTAGTTTTTTCGATAAAATCCTTTAAATTTTTGTCACGCCCACTTATGAGATATAGGAATAAGAATAGGGTATCCAACAGTTCGCCCAAGCGGACTGTAGCCCGCCCCTATGTTTTCTATTGAAATGCATGAGCGAACATACTCATTAAATGTTCTGTGGTTTCTTTCCACAGTTCCTAACGTTTGGTGATGGTATGCCGTAGAGGTGACATTTTCCACTTTCAATAGTTTACATATTTCTTCAAATATTTGGTTTTTATATTCGGTGCCCATATCTGTGATTATTTTCCTCATTGTGCCGTAAACTAGTATGGAATGGTCAAAGATTGCTTTCGCAATTGTCTTTGCACTTTTATCAGCGATGGGTACCGATACCAGATATTTGGTTAAATCACATACGAGTATTACTGTGACTGCATACGCATTGCCATTTTCTGATCTTGGTAATGGTCCAATGGTATCTATCAGTACTACATCAAATGCGGTTGTTGGCGTATCAGTTATAATCATTGGTTCTTTTACGTTTTTCAGTGACTTATTTCTTTGACATTTGTCACATCTCTTAACGTATTTTATAATATCCCTAGTCATATTTTTCCAATAATATTTTTGTCGTATCTTTTTTAATGTACGTGTGATCCCTGCGTGGCCACCACAGATTGGATCATCATGGTACTTTTGTATAATCATTTTTCTTTTGTCATCATTTCTTATTTTTATAATTATTGGCGTCAGTGTAATTCGAATGTTTGTTAGAGCTCTATTTCCTATTTCTTTATATTCATTGATCCGGATCTTCTCAAAAATATCGTCACCTAGTGACTGCTGCAGCTTTATTAATCCGTTATCACTCGCTATTTTTTCAAGCAGTAGAAATAATTGATCCAAGTCAATTTTTCCATTAGTAATAAGGTTATTTATTTCTATAGTGATCACTTTTTTATTCTTAGTAATTTTTAAACAGTCGCCATTAATTAATAGCTAGCCGGGCGCTGTTTCTTTTACTTCTACTACTGAACGCTTCATATATATTTATCTTATTAGATGAACTTTCTATTTTGTCGGCAGTTGATTCTACGTTATTTTTCTTGGATTGCAGCCTGGTTGTGACTTTAAATAGTTTGTTGGCTGAATTTCTTATATTTTGAATTTCGTTAAAATCTATGCGCGACAATGCGTCTGCCGCATGATTATCTTTTCCCCTAAAGTGCTCTATAGTAAAATCGTATTCCTCGAGATCTAGTCTCATTCGTGTTAATTTAGAGGACGGGTTTTTCATAGCAAAGAGATACGATAGTGGTCTATGGTCGCTCCTAATCAAGAACTTAGTCCCATATATGTAGGGTCTGAATTGATTGATTGCCCAATGAATAGCAGCTAGTTCTTGTTCAATAGTGGATTTATTACTTTCACCTTTTGTGAATGATCTGGAGGCATATGCAACTGGAAGTTGGTATCCATTGTACTCTTGACTAAGTACGGCACCGCATGCGTATTTGCTTGCATCGGTGGTTATGCAAAATTGCTTCCGGAAGTCTGGATACTGCAAAATAATGTGGAAACGTTAAAACTAAGAAACTTAGAATTGAAGAAGTTCGGAAAAGCAAAATAATGTGAAAACGTTAAAACTAAGAAACTTAGAATTAAAGAAGTTCGCAAGATTTGAGGGCTTAATAGATTTGTTATAAGTATTGGAATGCATTGCCACATTCTATGGTCCATTCAAAGGGGGTGTTTTTCTTACAGAGTCTCGTTAAGAGCCTTGAATGTTCAGCGAAATTTGGAACAAATCGTCTGTAATAATTGCAGAATGCAACGAATCGCTTGACTTCATCTGCATTTTTGGGTATTGGATAGTCTAAGATAATCTGAAATTTGCTATCATCTGGGAGAATGCCTTGGTCCGTGCATTTATGACCTAAGTATGTCACTTCGTGACTGAAAAATGTGCACTTGTCAGGATGTAATTTTAGGTTGTATTTTCGACACGTTTTGAATACATCGGTTAAATTTTTTAACATGTGTGATTCTGAACGGCCCAACACGACTAAATCATCCATATATAAGAATGCTTGCGTTGGTGATAAACCAGAAAACGCAATTGTCATCATTCTTTGAAATGAGTTTGGTGCTATCTTTAGGCCATAGGGTAGACGCTTGAATCGGTATGAACCTTTATGAGTTGAAAATGACGTGATGTCCCTTGAGTTTTCATCTAATTCAATTTGATGAAATCCTGACGTTAAGTCTAAGCAAGAGAAATACCTAGTTTTACCTAGTTGGTCGAGAATATCATCTATTCTTCGCAACGGAAATTTGTCCGCAATTAGCTTTTTGTTTATACTCCTATAATCCACTACTAATCTCCATCGTTTTTGATGATTACCCGGCAAAGATTTTTTCGGTACCAACAGTATTGGACTGTTATACTCTGATGCGGATAGTTCCACTATATCGTCTCTTATTAGTTTGTCAACTTGTTTTGTTATTTCACTTATATGAACGTGCGGTATTCTATAGTTTTTAATATATGTTGGATCGTCGGTTTTTAAACGAAGCTTTTGTTTATAAAAGTTGTTAACCGTTATGTTATCTGTTTCGAGCGCAAATATGTCAATATACTCTGAGCAGAGTTTATGCAGGTCAGACTTTATGAAGTCGGGAAAATGTTTGGACAAGTTTTGTAGCTTAACGTCACTGGGATTGACATTTTCTATTGATATGTTTTCATAGTCGTTTAGACTTTCTGTTTTTAATGTAACATTGTGTATCAATACATTTTCATTTGTTGTGTTTATTACACGGACCAATGCTCTTGCACTTTTTGCGATTGTATTTGCCACATATATTCCATCTTTAAGTTGCTGTTGTGGGATAAGCACTTCTTTTTCCTGACATTGGAGGTTGACCTGTCTGATAACTTCTGATCTTGCAGGTATTGCTATTGCATTATTAGCTGGTGAGCAAGACATTGGTAATTCAATTTCGTTAAAACCATCTGGTCTTATTACCAGCCAATCTTGATTTCTGTCATAGTTAAGTGTACAATTATATTTCTTGACAAAGTCAAGCCCAATTATTCCATCGGATGGAATTGGAAAATCATCGCTAACGACATGAAATTCATGAGCTAATAGTATATTTGCAATCTTTAAATCAGTGTAAACTTTACCTAGTGTGTTAGTTATTCCCTGACCTATGCCGTGTAGGCTTGTTGTTTCGTATTTGTCGAAAGTATGGAATTGATTTATTTGCTTTTTCTTTACTATAGAAATGTCCGCGCCTGTGTCGATAATGAACGATGTTATATCATTATTTAGTGAAGTCTTTAATGCTATGAATGATGTTAAGTTTAGTCGTATATTATAGATTTTACTACTTATATTATTATTTCCTAGTGAGTACTTGGGGTTGGTTCGTTTTCCGTAACCTGTTGTGTCATTCTGACGTTTCTACTTGCATTGTTGTAGTTATTTCTGTACTGGTTATAATTATTTCTATTGCCGCGTTCATTATAACTTTCGCGAACGCGGACGCTGCGGAGGTCGTGGTCGTGGACGTTAGTTCGGTTATTGTTGTGATAATAACTATTACTCCTACCTCTATTATTTCTAAAATGCAGTATTGCATTTGCCTGGCCATAAGATTCTGTACAGCAGTTCACGAATTTAGCTACTGCTTCATTCATGTTGTTGAATTGACCGGACTCCATAATAAGTTTAACCTTATCATTGTTGGAGTTCTTTATCATGGCCTTTATGGCAGACTTGGTCGCGTATGTCTCAGCCAATTGGGGCATTAGTCCGTCCGAAATATATGCGCTTTGCAATTTTTTGGTGAGGTCTTCAACCTCTTTTGCATATTCATTTGCCGGTTTTGCGCTTCGGCGGACGTTCATCAACTTTGCAGTGATGACGTCTACAGACTCCCCTTTTATTGTGGCTTTTAGTTTTTGGACTACTTCTGCTACTGTTATTTCCGAACCAGATATTAGGTTTATAGCGGTTCCTTTCAGCTTTGTTTTTATTAGGTTAATAGCAACGATGTTATTGTCATCGTTTATGCTATTTATTAACTCTAATGCAGCTAAGAAGCTTTGCAGTTCGTCCGCGCTACCATAAAAATCCGGGAGGATTTTAGATGCTATGTTTAGAAATTCCACAGGTGTTTGTGGCATTTTGTTTGTATTTGAAGTACTGGTTTTGTTGCTATTAATTTCTTGGGTCTCGTCGGTATCTATGAAAACTTTCTCGTGGAGTGAGACAGGTAATTTGAGGTCTACTGAGTGACGAGAAGCTGCTCTAGAGACTTTGTCTCTGCATTCGTTAAAGAACTTGTGAGCATTGTCTTTATGTAGATTGGTTAGCTTTGAGTAGTTAACGTTTAGTATTACTCTAATATTTTCTAAGCTGGTTACCAATACCTCTAAGTGCCTGTTTAAAGTTTCCTTACCTATAGGTCTATCTTGATTGATTGACTTATAGGATTTGTCCAGTACTTCTTTTGATTGTCGCAATTTTTCGACAATCCTTAACCATTCCATTTAATTAGCTATGGCATAAATATAAGAAATTCCTTTGAATGAGTAAACTGAAGAACATTTTCAAATTATTAAATCGGAGAAAGAGAAAAAAAAGATTTTATAATGCACTTTATGTCGTCATCGTATAATCGTACATGTAACTAAAGTCGTATATGTTTTATGTAATTTATTAAATATTGATATATTGAACTGAAAAAAATTTTGATTAAATTTGTGCAAGAGACTGCGCTCTTGCCATGTATGTTTTTTTTAAGGATTTTTTGTGCATTGTATACAGTTTTAGTGCTAGATGAGCAGCTAAAAGTGCAATGATTAAGATTAAGTACATTTCGTTATTTGATTATTTTTCGGTTATTTCAACCTCATTAATCACATTGGCATTTGGCTTCTCTATTTTTGATTGTTCTTTGCCCATTTTAAATTAAATGTTCTTTACATTTATTTGTTATATTTACAATTTTTTTTTGTTTTTTTTTTGTTACTTGCATGTGTTTACAATTTTAAAGCAATTTACATCATCATTCTACTTACTTCTATTCACCATTACCGCTCGTTGTCGCTGTCTTCTTGTCTCATGCCTTTTTACCTCCGCGTCTTTTGGTGGCTGTGTCGTTTTCCTTTTTGGCTTGTCTGAACTTCTCTAATTCGAAGTTTCTTAGTTTTAGCGTTTTCACATTATTTTGCTTTTCCGAACTTCTTTAATTCTAAGTTTCTTAGTTTTAACGTTTTCACATTATTTTGCTTTTCCGAACTTTTTAATTCTAAGTTTGGCAGGATCGCCATGTAATGATAATAAAAAGTCAACTTGTTTCACTAGTGGTTCTTTATTGAATCTTTGAAGAATAATAAAATAATCTTATGCGGCTATGCCGCTAACGTAATGTATACAATAGAATCTTGTCGTATCCCACGCTCAGGTGAGCGTGGTTTCCAATGACGAGCAAATAAGCTACTCATGGTCGATTGGAATGAGCTGACGCAGCAGCATGGTTTCCAATGACCAGCAGCCTAGTTACCCGTGGGATTGGAATGCGTAACATGAATAATTTTTAATTGCGGTGTAAGCGAATTCGCGCTACACTATGCGAAACAAACGATGGTCAACAAGGGTCCCGAGGTGAAGCGACCGCGATCCGAGGATAATACCCCGCCTCAATCCGAAGTGAAGCGAAGTCGCACTGGGAAGACAACCGTCGACAAAGTCTCGTATAGCAATATAACGAGCTATGTCAGACTGGGGGTTGTACCAGTGGACATCGATCGTAATCCTCTCTCCAACGAACAAATGGGTTTGATACAAGAGAGGATTATGGACATCACGATTGAAAAACGTGACGAGGAGGTCAAACCAGCATTCCGCGGTACTACTTTCAAAGCCGGATGGCTTATGATAGTATGCGCGGACGCCATTACTGCAAAGTGGATGGAGACAACCTTCGCGAAGCTTAAGGAGAAATGAGGGTTAGAGGTGATGCTTGTGGGAGAGGAAAATTTTCCAAAACCACATGTCATCAGAGGGTTCTTCCCGCAGAGTACCGGGGTAGCTAGCGAAAGGATCCTGGCCTTATTAGACGGCAACAGAGAACTAAACACGAGAACGTGGAGAGTTCCGCAAAGATCGGATGACAGAGACATCGCTCATATTAAAAAGTGCTGATAAGACGGCCAAACAGGGCCCGAAAGATCCTCAAAAGCACATCACCAAAGCGCACGGCAGCACCGCAACTGATCCAATTGGGGCCAGTACTAGTACTGCCGCGAAGGCAGCAGCTTCTAGCACGGCATCACCAGTGCTAGAAAGAGAAGCCACACACGCAAGACCAAGCGCAGCCGAATGCAAATAGTGCGCACAGCACCGCCAAAGAAAGCCAACAACGGTTCAGGCCTAAACTAGGTATGGATCGTAAGAAGGCATGGGCGCAAGACGGACACAAAAACAAAAGTCCGAGAGGTAGACAAAGTTGTCTCCCTCAACAGTGGAGAGCTGACAATAAGCCTAACAGAGTACGTAACCCTGAATTCGCACGAAAATAATGACATCCCGTCTAAGCGTGCTGCAGGCTAACCTGCACAGGGATATGGGTGCCTTGGACACCGTTAGCCAGCGATGTGCCGAAGGGAACATCACTATTGGTCTAATCGAGGAACCATGGCCAAACAATGTTAAGATATCTGGATTAAACAGTAAAAATAGAGAGATTATTTTCGCCAAAGGTCCTTTCAGACCACGGGCGGCCATTTCTATTAAGAAAGATATAAAATTTTCTCTCATTCCAGGTTTCACAACTAGGGACCTGGTGGCAGTTCTAATAGAACGCCACAAAGGCCGACAGCTACCCAAATTTGTGTGCGCATCGGCGTACTTTGCTGGAGACACTGATGCAGTTCCTCCCCTACCAGTACAGGAACTTGTCCGGTACTGTGAGGTCCATAAAGTACACATCATAATCGGCTGCGATGCAAACGCACATAACACGATTTGGGGCAGCCGAGATACAAACAATAGAGGTGAGTCGTTATTAGAATTTTTATATAGCAACAACCTCGTCTTTCTAAACAAGGGAAATAGTCCCACTTTTAGAAATTCCATAAGAGAAGAGGTCCTATACCTTACTATCTCATCTCCTTTTATGAAAGATATCATAGAGGGGTGGCATGTGTCTGGCGAGGCATCTCTATCGGATCATATGCACATCCGATTCGAGATAAGATGCAATGCCGAACACGCGTCAGTCCGTTATGACAACAGACTGACTAATTGGAGAACTTACCGCGAAAATCTAGCGGTCAGATCTGACATGCTGCCAGAAGCACCATCAACAACAAATGATGCAGATGCTGCGCAATGTCAAATAAATGATATTATTCTTGCCTCATTCAAAAGTAGTTGCAAGGTTAAAAGAAGCGTGGTTAAAAGGTGCGTACCATGGTGGAACGATAACCTTGAGTCTATTCGAAAGAGAGTGAGAAAGTTTTTTAACAAAGCCAAACGCACCGGCACATGGGAACAATATAAATCCATGCTGACCACATACAACTTAGAGTTCCGCAGATCCAAAAGAGCCTCATGGCATGCAAACTATGAGAAGATCGAAAAACTTCCAGAGGTGGCACGCCTCCAAAGGGCTCTGTCAAAGCATCAAGCAAAAAGCATGTGATTGTTAATTAAATCAGATGGTTCAATCACACTCGACCGGGAAGAAACGCTGAAAACTTTGCTTCAGGCTCACTTCCCAGGGTCTCACACGATGGTCATTGCAGATGACCATATAGCGGAGGTCTCAATTCCAAGAAACCTCAGCAGTATTAATAGTTTATCCGGAACACTTTTTACTCCGGATAAGGTTAAATGGGCAATTAACTCATTTAAACCATTCAAGGCATCAGGAACAGACGGTATTTTTCCAGCCCTCATTCAAAATAGAATAGAATTTTTATTACCATCCATTATTGCCTTATTTAGGTTCAGCTTCAACTGGGGGTATATACCAGTTACCTGGAGGGAGGTAAACGTAGTATTTATACCCAAACCGGGAAACAAGCCGAGCGAATTACCTAAATCATATCGGCCGATAAGCTTGACATCGTTTTTTCTGAAAACAATGGAGAGGATTATTGACATCCACATTAGAGAATGCATATCAAAAAGCATGCCTCTGCACCCTCATCAATATGCGTACCAAAAGGGCAAATCCATGGAAGGCGCTCTGTTAAGACTAACTACAGAGATAAAAAACGCCTACCGTTGCAAAGAGATCGCACTGCCTCGTCAGGAACGACCTCAGGAACGACCTCAGTATCAGTAACAGCCGTAAGGGGCTGCCCACAAGGGGGAGTACTTTCACCCCTTTTGTGGTCATTGGTCATCGATGACCTGCTACACAAGTTGAGCAATTTGGGCTACACTACAATTGGGTACGCCGATGATATTGTCATCATTGTCAGGGGCAACGACTCAATTGGAGTCACATCAAAAATGAAAAATGCTCTAAAGACAGCCATAGACTGGTGCATCAAGGAAAATCTTTCCATAAATCCCAGTAAAGCCGTCATCGTTCCTTTCACTAAAAGGAGGAAATTAGACCTAGGCCTAATCACAATAAACGACACGGTCGTAGAGTATTCCGACGAAGTCAAGTATCTTGGAGTAATCCTGGACAAGAGACTTAACTGGAACTCTCACACAAATAACAAAATCACTAAAGCTAATAGAGCTTTATGGGCCTGCCTATGGCAGAACCTAAGGAATCTCTCCAAAGATCGTCCAATGGATCTACGCAGTGATGATAAGACCCATTATAACATACGCCTCCATAGTATGGTATGGACAAAATCCACACAAAAGGTCGCAATAGAGAAGCTCAAAAACGTACAACGGCTTGCGTGCCTTGGTATCTCCGGAGCCATGCGAACCTGTCCAACAGCTGCCATAGAGGCAATAAAAGGAATTACACCTCTCCACATATACATTCAAAAAGTGGCGATCCGCAGTGCAATAAGTCTAACACAGTTAAACGAGATACGTCTTAATGATCATCCGGAACTAAAGACCCTTCTCGATGAACTGCCAGAACTAAACATGAACTGCGCGGTCACAGACCGCATTCAAAAAACACTATGCTTAAACAAACGGTTCTCCACGGAGATACATACCCAAGAGAGAAGCATGGGTTAGTAATAACCCACCAAACAGCCACAACGGCATAAAGTGGTATACGGATGGTTCTAAAATTGAAACGGGGGTAGGAGCGGGAATATACGGACCACACAAACGCTTCACGATACCCATTGTCAAAAATCCCAGTTTATTTCAAGCAGAGCTCCACGCCATTCAAGAGCCATTCGGCCCTTCAATCAAAATGCCAGCAAATGTCTAAACCTAAGCAGGCATGATATCAAAAACTTAGTAGGTTACCTTACTGGTCACCATGGTTTAAGATATCATCTACACAAAATGAGAATAGCAGACTCTCCTGAGTGCCGACTCTGTCTTGAAGAGGACGAGTCAGCTGAACACATTTTATGTGAATGTCCAGCCCTTAATGGAATTAGAAAGAAGATCTTTTTCAGGGAACAAATGAGCCCCGAGGACATAAAGAATTCTTCTACTGGTAAAATTGTCCGCTTTACACGGAAAGTGGAAATTGTACTAGATTAAATTTTTCTGGCCCATACGGCACAAAAGATCTTTTTAGGTCGAAGTGTCCCCCTTATAAATCGCCTTGGCGAGCCAGAATTTAAAAAAAAAAAAACCTCTACACCGTCGCCACCCTCTTAACCGATATCCTAATCGTACTATTATTATTTTTAGAAGCACAGCCATACCAGTCATTATCTATTCAGTGATGTCGACAACCCACATATTCCAAATATGAGTTAAACTCATCCCGTGTGCATCTGTTCCATTTATGCGAGCATTTCGAATACATAACACATTCTCATACATTCACATACAATAGCCGTGTTTCTTTGCACGCGGATATAGGGATAATTTTCAATTTGCATGTAAAATACAACAACAACTTATCTTATATACGCTAACTTTAGCGGGGATAGCTATCGCCGCTAAGTCACTTAGCGGGGATAAACAGTGCTTCCAAAACCCATTTTCTTCGTTTTTGATGAATCGAAGCGATGAATTTTTCAGGAAATGTCAAAGTTTGACATCCCGCCGACCACTAACACATCCCGCCGAATATTTTGTTCGGGATTTTATTATTATTTTTTTCTTAAAATTTAGTAAATCTGTGAATGCAAAACTGTTTTTTAAAATTTTAGAATATGTTTGACATTAATTTCAACTGTGGGAAATTAATATTTTTGAATTTCACGATTTTCAATACAAATTTCTTAATTCAACTTACAGCTGTCATAGGTGCATGTGTGCTGCCATGTTTTTTTTGATGAATTCTTAAGCGGCGATGGTCGTTTTCTGATGCCATCCCTATATCCGCGTGCAAAGAAACACGGCTAATATTTTCCATTTGTAGATACGTAGAAATATTTTCAAAATTGATGTCTGATCTTCCAGAATAGCAATAGAAAAATAAATATTTGCCATTAAATTCTTTTTGATTGCAGGGCATGTATCTAAAGAATATATTCCGTAGGTACGAATTTCGAAATGAAAAGAATCTGGGTCTCGTATTTTCATTAAAATGTCTAGAGAGGTATTTATCATTTACCGTCAAAAATATTATACCTGAAACGTTCTCCCTTTGTACTTGCAGTTAATTAGGTATGTATAGACTTCACAACAAATAGGTAAGTACTTATATAAATCTGTTGAGGTACACAAACATGTCTGCAGGCACTGGCTGAATCTTCTCTTGTTTTTGTTGATTATTTTACTAGGAATATTTTCCATAAGACCAAATCTCAAAATCCGTATGGCTTATAGGGTAATGAGTTTTGGTAGAGTCACTCATGCATATGCCATTGAAATTGAACTGCACTGATTTATTGTAGCTTCATCTCTGATATGGGATACATGATTGGATACACCTCACACACACGCTGTTATGGTCCGGTCGATATTTAGAAAAGGCAGCAACTTGAATTTTTTGTATTGTATGTTAGACTGTCCCGACTACAATAAATTGCTTAGTTTCCGTTTAAAATCCAGTAAAAAGGATCGCCCCAGATTGAATGCCTGATTTTATTATAAAAAAATAAATAAAATTAAACCATTTTTATTAATTTTTTTTTTATAATTTGCTTACGCTAAAGGGTTTTTTCTGTTGTTACAGTACCCTTATAGTGCTAAGAACACAGGGGAAGCATTTGTGTTTAACAGCAAGCAGCACCTGGCATATCATATTTCATTGCATGTTTTTCGGTGCTATTTACTATTAGAAAAAATAGAGAGATAGGAAAGAAGTGTTTGGGTGCAGATGTAGGGTGTTTCTCCACGGGTGGTGTCTAAGTTGCTTAGGGAGATTACGATTTCATGTATTCGATATAAAGTAATGAACTTGGCCGGGATTCGAACGCACGACCTTCCATTCAGTAAGCGAATATACAACTACTGCACCATTGCCACCTGCGACATTGCATTGTTTGTGTTCTTAAGAACTTTTCGCTGACAATGAACCATTTTTTTATTTATTTCACCGGTAGGGAACTTAGAAAGAGGATTGGGCTCCGACCTTTTGCAGGTTTTAAGGCAATTATCTAATAAAGCTCATCTATGTTCTGTAATAGACCTGTTGCAAACTTAATTCATCTGGAGAGTTGCCTCTTGTGAAGTAAGGTCCTGGCACATACATTTGGTCCACCAAATGCTGTGAATCAGCTTCATCGAGCACATGTCGATCTTAAGTAGGCGCGATATATCTATAGAACGTTCGTAAAGTCAAACATTTGCACATTTGCAGAAATGAAGTCGGCGTCGGGCAGATTGCTTCGATGAAACTTAAAATCTGCGGTTGAACTTTCGCAGTTTAAAGAGCTCAAACACAAGTGCCGAACAAACACCAATAGAAGCCCGAAAGCGGTATATCGCTTGTTCTCTCACACTGAGGCGGTATTTTGTTGCAGTATTCACATACCGTAGTACAACTTTCAGTATACCGCATATACCGCAATAAGAATGCGTACCGCTGTACTGCTACCGGTTCTCAGCGCGGTAGCGGTATAACACTCGTCTGTTCAACATTTTACTTATTTGATAATATTTAATGTTGTTTTCACCATCAATTGATTTTGTATACCCTATTCTAGGGGTATATTAATTTTGACGCATAGTTTGTAACATACCTTAATATTGCCCGTAGACCCCTTAAAGTTACTATATTTATGATCAGCATCGATAGTAATGTCGATCTAGCCATGTCCGTCCGTCCGTCCGTCGGCAAAAATTAGGCCTTTAAACTGGACCTAGAGAGCTGAAATTTTAACCATACACTCTCTAGGGTCCCGAAATAATCAAGTTTACGAATTTTTGAAATCCGCCCACAGACACGCCCACAAACTCAAAAAAAACAAAATTTTGTAAAAAATCGAATTTTGAGCTAGAAAGCTGAAATTTTTTATATATGATCTATGACTCCTAAAACTGCTCGGGATAAAAAATTTTCAAAATCCGCCTACTGATACGCCCACAAATAAATAAAACAATTTTTTTGAAAATCCAAAGTTTGAGCTAGGGTGCTGAAATTTATAATATATACTCTCTATGGGCACTTTATGCTCATGTGTAAATATTTTCAAAATCCGCATACTGGCACGCCCACAATTATTATTTTTTTTTTTTTTTGAAAATTCAAAGTGAGCTAGGGAGCTGAAATTTATAATATATACTCTCTAGGGGCCCTTTATGCTCATGTGTTAATTTTTTTTAAATCCGCCTACTGACACGCCCACAATTAAATAAAATAATTTTATTGAAACACCCAAGTTTGAGCTAGGGAGCGTTTTTTTTTGATAAAATCCTTTAAATGTTATATAACAAAATATGTAGAGCGTTCTTAACAATTCAACCATACTTAGACTTTTGTCACGCCCACTTATGAGGGATAGGAGTAAGAATAGGGTATCCAACAGTTCGCCCAAGCAGACTGTAGCCCGTCCCTATGTTCCATTTACATTTGGACATGCGGTACGCGATACATGGCGGCCAACTCTGCATACTGCGGTTCAAAACTATGTCGCTCCAACGCCAATTGCGATACTACCACCGTAGTATGAATCTATATGTACCGCTCTGGTGTGTGAACTCCTTAACTGTATTTATGAATTCGCCTCTTCTCCACCATGACGTTAACAATCATAAATTGAATAGAATGATTGCCGCCTGCTTGCCGACTGCGCGCAGAAGAAAAATATTTTCGATTGGAGGCACAAAGCAGGCATGCGGTTTGACTTTCGCAGACTACTGCACTTACAAAGATGCCATTTATCCTTTTGGACCAAAATAACATTTGAGGATTAATAAAGTTAAACATTTAGGAAGTTTTGACTTCAATGAAGTTTCTGCAAACTCCCCAGTACACACATTTGCTTTAAAAAAGACCTGCTGGCTTAGATCTTTCATAGATAGAATCGTGAAACTTTCTACAGTTTTGAATTCCAGCTTCTATTAAACTTTGGTTATTATAACTATGAACGCTTAGGAAAGCTGTCTTTCGAACGAACCTGTAACTGAAGTTGTAGCTTTTCTAAACTTTCTTACGCGTATTAGTGTGTTATGGAAGCAACAGCTTGCACAATCGAATAAAAAGAAAATCGAATACGCAAAAACACGTTGAAGTGAAAGGGCACGCTATAAGTTCTATTTGAAAATAAAAGAAGTATAAACTGATTACGTTTTGACACTTGGGTTATCTTGAGTCGTAGACTAAAAACCAATAAGTAGATCCTGTGATCAAATCCCGCGGAAGTAAAGAAAAATCCTTTTCTCCAATTTAATTTGATTAAATTGAAGTTGATTCGATTTCAGACTGTGATCTCTCATTATACATAATGTTTATATACATCTCCCTCCACTTACATTACAAACCGAACATATTTATTTTTTTTTTGTTCGAAGGACGTTTTTGTAAGACTTGTTAAAGAGTTCGTTTCATCTTCGGTACGGTCTAACAGAGCAACATAATCCAGAGCGTCTATAAAGCTTGCAAAGTACCGTTTAATAGCCCATACCGAAACTCATCTAGAAACTTGAACGCGCTTCAAGCTTCGGTAAATGTTCTCCTTTGTAACGTTTGTAAAGTTGTATGGAAACTTTATATAAACTGAAAAACAACCTTGGTAAGGCTCTACAGAAGTTGAAATGTTAGCGGCGGTATCTATATGAAATAACATAGAAAATGAATGCAAAAAATCTTTGATGCAACAAGGGATGAAGATTGGATGGCATTTCTTCATAAGCAATTTTTTTGGCAATAATTTGTTACGTTACAAGTTACCTATAAGATATTTAAGTGGTTGGCCATTCATTGAGATATATGAAACCGTGAATTGAGACATTTTTTTCTTGAAAAAAAGGCAACCAGATTTGCTGTACCTCACAGATTATGGTCCAGGGAGTTCGAAAAGGCAGATATAAGGCAGATATAAGGCTTCATCATCAATACAGAAAGTCAATAAAACTCCTTCTTTTATTCTGAAGTTAACAGAATACATAGCGCCTAGCTTCTCCAGAAATTCGTGTTTGCGACGCTTTATTATTGGCACGTATAAAGCGGCCTAAACCTTTATGCTGGTTATGAACGGCTGCTTGTGTTTGTCAGACGTTCGCAGGACGCCTGATAATGAACAGGATGTTCTTGTGTATGATTTGAACTGGAACGCCTTGCTCAATGGCACAACGTACCAACAACATAGTCACTGAGCTCACAAAACAACATTTTGTGAAGTAGATTGATGAAAAAATCGATCCTTGCGGTTTTCTCCAACCTTGTTCCATCAAAATGAATCGGAAAGAAAGTTGAGAAACTATCGTCCATGAAAAAAAGGTACATCTAACCCGAGAGTTGATCAGGTATTTCGAAAGAAGTCAGTTTACTATATGCTGGACTTGATCAGAAAACCTTTCGAGATGTACAAAGCTATAGCTATTGAAACGCCATATTCTTCAATTGCAGCTACCAACAGAAATATTACATAATTGAGTAGCTGAGTAGGTCTACCCCTGAGCGTGTATTTCGAAAACCATATCGCTGGAAACTTTCCAAATATTTGATCAACTGCATTGCTCGTGACAGCATAGACAACAGTTGAGCTAATACAAAACATGTTAGCAGAAATATCGGCCTTTTATTTAGATTTATGCCAGCCGATCGTTAAGTTTTAATAAAATTGCATTGGTTGTGCTTGAAGCGTTGCATTTTGACAAATTGCACCAGTCATACATACCAAAGATATTCACTATCCATTGCGAAAGTGCGAAAGTGCAACATTGTCTCGCACTGCAACAACAAAATATACTTACTAAAATGTTGCAACGGTTTTGCACTTTAGTGATACCCCAACCCAATTGCAACAGGAAATTACAGTACAGTAAAATTTGCGCTTGTGTCTTTGACAGCTCGCCAAATATAATTTTTCCACGCGCTATCGGAGATATAAAAAGATTTCAATTTCTTTTAAAATTTTGTTGACCAAAATACAAATGGAAATAAACAATCCAACCAATATGTGCGCCGCCAAAGGGCGATATGATATTGATTTCGACAAGTTAGTGCTTCAGTGTTGCTGCGGATTAGAAAAAGTGCGTTCTCGATCTATAACAAAAAAAACAATTTTACTGGGCCTGCCATTTTGATAAAAAACTATGATTCTTAAAAGCATCCGTGGTCAGTTTAGGGCGAAAGAGGTTCATATCTTCATACTTGTAGGATTCATTAATATTCACCACACTATCCTGAGGAATCGACAGATGAGAATCAGCGATGAGAAGTTGCTTTTGTTCGCCAAAACAAAGAGAAGCATTTCCGTGGATACGATATTTTCCGATTCGTATAAATTAATTAATTTGTAATATCGCAATTCATATATTTTCATACCTCCCAAAAAAAGAATAAAACACATTTGGATCACAATCTTCTTAGTATTTCGTCTCAAATTAAACGAAAATCGAAAAGTCACTTTATCCCAAGGGATTAGAGTAGTCAGGAAGTTATTATCAATTTGCCTTCAACCACGCACTTTGCCTTTACTTGCGTTATTTGAATAAACGCTCTTTTCGACAAGCCCTACATGACCTACTGCGGAAGCACCCACTGCGGAAGCACCCACATCGTTTGTATGGGCATATTATGCAAATTCTCTTTCCATTTTAATGTCTATCCACAACTCCGCAGAAATGTAAACGAAAGCACACTAAATGTGTTATCGGTCAGCCCTTTCTTCTACAAAAGTTCGCATCTATTTGAAAGTTAGCTGTGTGGTACTTGTGGCTGTGGGTGGCTGTTTCAACAGCATTATCACCGAAATTAATCATCTGTATAATAAGGGAATACTACGGGTAACACTGAGTAACCCTCTGACTATAAAATGGTGGCAGTAGGCCACAGCGCCGTGGGTACTAGTTAAGCGGTAACTTAGTTAAATGGTGGTGTTTAATTAGAGAAAAATAAAGAAATACGTGGTAAAAGTTATTTTGGTCCTCCCGTCTCGAATATGAAAATATGTTGTCTCATGTGTTATTAGGAATGTTTTTGTATAAACTGTGCTGTTTTACTCTCGCTATCATATAACACTATCGAAGGTTGTTTTCCAATTGTAATTTAAAAGTTAATTAACGCCACTGGAGCTGGAGTAACCGAAAATGGGTGGAAGAAACCAAACCCGAATAATGGACTACCATTCCCAATGTATCAAACCGATCTGCAACAAAGTAATTGACACATACCTATGTGACGTCCGGCCCGGTAGAAGGACGGTATTTTCAAAACGAAAATCAATACTGGAATTAGACAAGTTTTTTTTCCGTTTATACTCCACTGAATATTTTCTCAAAGCGAGAATATTTGAATAATTAACAAAAAAAGTGAGGTGTTAATTTCATTTTGCTGATTTGGTTCATGGCAGGCGAAAAAGTGCAAGTTCTGTTATGCACGGAACGATATTTCAATATGAGTATGTACTTAAAAAATAAAGTGCACGACTGATCTCGAATCACATTTTCTCATTAGCCATTTGTTTACTCTTAACATCAGGAAAGAAATAATCGTAACAATTTACTGTACATGAATTATAATATGATTAAATGGATCATAATCCTCCCACTTAACTGCATCCATACTGGTCCGCCTGTGACCTTCGCTCTATCGTGGAGCCGAACTGTCGAATAAATCCGTGGTAAGTTAAGCATTGATTTAAGAATTTTGTTTTGGCTGAATTGGAAATAGGATTTTATTTTTAACGCTTTGGCTGGTTTTTATAATTATGAAAGGCTCTGCAATTTTCATTTGGAGGTTGATTGTGTGAACTGTGTTGGATACATTTATACTTTTCAAAAGCCAATTTTGTATCGAATGTAACAACAAAGTACTTTCAATTCTCATACCATTTGATTTCAATAGGGTTTATTTGAAACATGTTTTGGGGACTGACGCTGTTCACATCTCAATTTTGTTTTCTGATACGAAAAAAAGCGGCCAAGTGCGAGTCGGACTCGCCCATGAAGGGTTCCCCGCGAATTATAATTAATATTTGCTTATGCCACTATTACAGATTTATTATTAGAAAATACTGGTTCACGGTTTACGCATATTTATGAAATTAAATAGTTTTTTTTATATTCGAGTTGATTGAATGAAAGGTAAATTGCGGTTTACGATTTATGACGTATTAAAAAACTACTTACTAGATCTCGTTCAAACCAATTTTATGTGGAAGTTTGCATGGTAATGTACATCATACATTTGTTTTAGTTTTATCATTCCCTTATTTTAGAAATTAAAAGACCTATCCATAGATACCCCACACGTATGGGTTTGATGAAAAAAAATATGTTGAGTTTTAGTTCTAAGTATGGGGAACCTCCAAAATTTATTGTTTTTTTTTTCCATTTTTGTTCGAAAATCTTAATGCGGTTCACAGAATACATCTACTTTCAACAGTATAGCTCTTATAGTTTCGGAGAAAAGTGGCTGTGACATTCCCGGACAGACAGACAGACAGACAGGGTTCCGTTTTTTGCCATTTGGCTACGGAACCCTAACAAGGTGTTAGCCACGCTGCACTCACGGTATAGTTGATGTGTATACATGTAGGCACAGTTGCGCGTTAGCTACCTAATTTGCTATCTAGCTAACGCCATAACTAAGTAACTAACGTAGTTAAATTAGCTGCGCTAAAAATGCAATCGATTTGGGAGTTAGCTTTCATAATGACAACTAATTTTAGCTATTAGCTATTAGTTGCAGGTTGTGTAGCTTTTTAGCTGACTAATAACTAAATCAAAATTTTTTATTTTGCTATAATGGTGATAATTTATTGGGATTTATTATGCATATTGAGTTTAAAATAAAAATTGATTGAATGTCCCTTTTATTTTACATCAGGTTATTTTACAAAGAGGTCCTTGGAGCCACAAAAATTAAACCCGAAAAAGGATATTTTCCCAAAATGTCTTTAGAAACGGCACGGTATATATGAGTTCAATGTTATTTCAATGAGGGGTGCTACGAACAACAAACATTTTGGTAAAATATCCTTTTTTCGACTTTTAAGGACATTTTTTTTGTTCCAAAGACCTCTTAGTCAAATAACATTGAACGAAGATATACCGTGCGGATTCTAATGACATTTTGGAAAAATATCCTGTTTTCGACTATTAAGGACCTTTTTTGTTGCAAGGACCTCTAAGTCAAATAACATTGAACACAGATATACCGTGTGGATTCTAACGGCATTTTGGAAAAATATCCTTTCTTTAAGGACCTTTTTTGTTGTTGCAAGGACCTCTTAGTCAAATAACATTGAACACAGATAGATATACCGTGTGGATTCTAAGGGCATTTTGGAAAAATATCCTTTCTTCAACTTTTAAGGACCTTTTTTGTTGTTGCAAGGACCTCTTAGTCAAATAACATTGAACACAGATATACCGTGGGGATTCTAATATCATTTTGGAAAAATATCCTTTTTTCTACTTTTAAGGACCTTTTTGTTGTTCCAAGGATCTGTTAGTCAAATAACATTGAACACAATACATATACTGAGCGGTTTTCTAGGAGTTTTTGAAAAAAAATGTTTTTTTCGGGCTTCACTTGGTAAATAACCTTGTTACAACTAAACGTGACATTCTTAAATCGGCCATCGGTTACCGAAGTACAAATCGATATTTTTCCTCTTATATACAACAAACTTCAAGCTATACGGTGTTTCGTAAGGACATAATAATCTCTAAAATTTAACATAATTAGAACTGGAAAATGTATAACGAAATAAAAGAATTGCTCCTGTGCCTTTTTTGTTAAATTGTTGGAAAAAATATTTATACATGAGCATCAAGGGCTCCTGGAGAGTCTATATTATAAATTTCAGCTCCCCAGCTCAAACTTTGGTTTTTATTTAAATTGTGGGCGTGTCAGTGGGCGGATTTTTTAAAATATTTACACATGAGCATCAAGGGCCACGGGAAAGTCTTTATTATAAATTTCAGCTCCCTAGCTCAAACTTTGGTTTTTTGCCGTCCGACCTGAAAATCTGACGATGATGGTGACGCTGAAAATCTGACGACGACGGTGTCGCTCGATATTTCCAACTGGCCCCTACCAAGAGAAAAGATATTTACACATCAACGAGAGCAAAGATGTTTACACATCAAAACAACAAAACTCTTATTAGAAAATATCAAAGAAAAGATTCCACCTAATTGCCGCTTTCCTGGGACAAATTGCGACAAACGCTTTGAGCGTTTAGTTATGTTTTCCCTTTTCTCAGTTCTCATTTTAAGGGCCACCACTTGATTGGAACAAACGTAATTAAGTGTTTTTCGATTTTTTTTAAAAATGTATAAGCTTGTATTAATAACCTTTATTAAGAGAATGAGCTTACGTTGAAGTAATAAGTTGGAGGGCCCCGCATAACAAAATTTTTTTTCGTTTTCGTGTTCCCATAACCAGCGCGGTGCCTAGCCTCAAAACTTGTTACAAACTGTTTTTATACCCTATTATTTGTAACATACCTTAATATTGCCTGTTGACCCGCAAAAGTCACTATATTGGTAATCAACATCGATAGTAATACGTCCGTCGTATACAAAAATTAGGCCTTTAAACTGGAGCTACGAGTAGAAAGTTGATATTTTATCCGTATACTCTCTAGTGGCCCGAAATAATCAAGTTTAAAAATTAAAAAAAGGCCCACAGGTCCACAATATCAAAAAAAAAAAAAACAAATATATAAACACATCGAGAAAATTGAGCTGGAATTTAATATAATGGTCTTAGGGGCCCAAAATGCTAGGAAGTTAAAATTTTTAAAATCCGCCCACAATTAAATAAAACAATTTTATCCAAAAGTTGAAGTTTTACCTAGGAAGCTGAAATTTTTATAATACTCTCTAGGGGCACTTAATGCTTATGTGTAAATATTTTAAAATCCGCAGACTGACCGTTTTATTGAATAAGTCATTCACAAAGTGTATAGGGTAAACTATCCTATTGTTGGCACTCCTCCAATGATTGGCATTTGAACTTTAAAACAATGTTAAAACGCATTTCTTGAGAATTTTTCCATATATTTTTTTCCCATAATTCTTGCTTGAATATATATTTCGTAAATCTGGCCGCACCAGACTTATCCTTATGTTGGTACTATTGAAAATACGTATTAAAATATGTCTTAATGCATTCCCGCCTTTTTTGCCATAACCGTTAACGATTTTATAAGAGTGGCAGTGAAATAGAAGTGACTTTTTGTGTTCCTTGGTTAAGAAGTTTATTGTTTTAAGTGCTATTTTGTGTTAATAAGACATTAAATTAAAGATTTGTTTCTTGAAATTAGTTAATATTATTACATTTTAACCTAAAATAATTGTGCCAACAATGGGAAAGAGAAATTAGGACCTTTCCTAATGTTGGCACTGTGCCAATCAGTGGTAGTAGTGCCAATTAGGCAGACGGCAGTATTGCCATGTCCTTATTCTTAAGTATACCAATTTATAAACTTTATGATGAAAAAATAAAGAATCTATCTATCTATCTCTATCTAGTGCCAATTACCCGGTTATTGACACTGTGCCAATCATTGGTAGTAGTGCCAATTACACGGTTATCGGCACTGTGCCAATCATTGGGTTGCGCAAATAACTAATACAAATTTCACTGCCAATCTTAAATTTCCTGCTTTAACTGATTCTTAGATGCCAAAAGTTGGGAAAACACCCAAATATGCAAAAAAAAATATGATGAAGGCTTAGTTCAAACGGCTCTAAAAGCATTTAATGCGGGGATGCCGAAGAAAACAGCGTCTAAAGGTGTGTCCACATCAAAGAAACATTTTTTAAACATTTCAGAAACATTTCATAAACATTTCAGAAACAAAGAAACATTTCTGAAATGTTTCCGAAATATTTAAAAAATGATTATTTTGGTCTGGACGATTCGCGAAACATTTCCGAAATGTTTTTTAAATAAATGGGAAACATTTCAGAAACGTTTTTGAAACAATGTTTCCTAAAATGTTTCTTTGCTGTGGACACACCTTAAAACATTTGGTATTCCAAGGTCGACGCTACAATTTAGATTAAGCAATAAATTTTCAAAGGCTAGACCAGGTCCAAAAACAATTTTAACCGATGAAGAAGAGCAAGTACCTACTTGTAAAATGGATAAAAGAATGCGGTAGAAAGGGGTTTCCCCAAAGAAAATTTGGTCTAAAGATTAGCGTGCAACAACAGACCATACCCGTTTAAGGACAATTTCCCTGGAGAAAAATGGTACTCCGTCTTCATGAGAAGACATTCAGATGTAGCCCTTCGGGTGTCCGAACATGTTACCAATGCAAGTGCTAATGTGTCCGAAGCAAACATAAAAGGTTGGGTTGCAAAGAATAGAACCCGAAGGATGCTGGCTTTTTTGAAATACTCCAAGATCCCAAAAGAATTTTTAATGGTGATGAGACAAACTTTCAATTGTGCCCCACGAACGAAAAGGTCCTTACCGAAAAGGGAAACAAAAATGTATACGAGACTGATCACGCCCAAGCCAAAACTACAATAACAGTTATGTTTACATTTTCTGCGGGTGGTGATTGTACTCCTCCTATGATAATTTACCCGTACAAAAGGATACCACTAGAGATTTTATCATCATTTCCAGTTTGTTATGCCTAAGAAGCTAAAAGATGCCAAAACGTATGTGTGCCAATAATTAGAATAATGAATGCCAATGATTGGAATGGAGTGCCAATAACTGGTGAAAATTGACTTCCCTTTATTTTTTTTGTTTTATAGTTTATGTTTTAAAAGAAATGTTATTTATTCTTTATTTTTTATTATAAAACACCAATAGAAAGGTAATTAAAGTATTTCATAGGTGTTGGGATGTTTCATTTAGTTTTTACAGGGAAATAAAGCCGTACATATGCTTAAGGTGCCAATCATTGGGTGGTTTACCCATAGTTAAAGTCTTTTTGTACAAATCCTTTGTATAAAATTGTCTGCCATGCCCACTTTTATTACGTTTTTTTTTACAAAAGCGTAGTTTTTTTTTAATAAATTCCTTTAAATGTTGTAAAGGGTTTTTCAATAAGAGCGCTACAAAATAAATAAAACAAAAACGGTTTTGGATATCAATGAAATTCTTTATTCCTGTGAAAGTACGTTCGATGCCATTATGTATGGAACTCGAGTTTTTTTGCATGGCCCCACGGTCACGCTTGCAGAAGTCCAGACGCTGAACCAAATTTTCGACGGTTTTCAAGCATAAATCGGCCGATACTGGTGCAATTTCACGTTCGATATTCGTACGAAGTTCATCAATCGTCGCTGGCTTGTTGGCATAGACCATAGAGTTGACGTAGCCCCACAGGAAATAGTCTAACGGCGTCAAATCGCACGACCGAGGCGGCCAAGCGACTGGACCATTTCGTGAGATAACACGGTTTCCAAACTTGGGTTCCAATAAATTGATTGTGGCATTCGCTGTGTGGCTTGTGGCGCCGTCCTGTTGGAACCACATGTCCTCCAAGTCCATATCATCCAATTGTGGGCAAAAATATTCGGTTATCATTGATCGGTAGCGATTCCCATTCACAGTAACGTGCCGGTCTTGATCATCACGGAAGAAGTACGGCCCAATGACGCCGCCGGCCCATAAACCACACCAAACCGTAATTTTGTCGGGATGCAATGGTGACTCATGGAGTACGTGTGGATTGCTGCCGGACCAATACCGAATATTGTGTTTATTGACGAAGCCATTCAGACAGAAATAAGCCTCATCGCTGAAAATGATTTTTCGATCCGAATCATTTTCAAGTTGTTGCTCAGCCCAATTCACGAACATACGACGGTTCTGGTGGTCAAGCGGATTCAGTTCTTGCGTCAATTTAATCTTGTAAGGTTGTAGGCCAAGATCTTTTCGCAAAATTCGCCACAACGACGTCACAGAGATGCCCAACGCTTGAGAACGGCGTGTGAGAGACACATTTGGGCTTTCTTCAACTGAAGCCTCAGCGGCAGCAATATTCTCGACACTACGGGCACTTCTTTATCTCACTGGCACGGGAACATTTTGTACTGTGCTTGTGGATTCAAATTTTTCCACTAGACGCTCAATTGTTGATCTGCTAGGACGATTATGACGACCATAAATTGGACGTAGCGCTCTTAACGTTTAGGCCACGGACTCCGAATTTCGGTAGTAAATTTTAATAATTTCGAGTCGTTGTTGGCTCGTATTTCTTTCCATCATGAAATGGCAAACCTTACTGAAGAGAAATGTGGAAAGAGTGGCAATAAATTCGGCGTCGTTTGCTGTCCCTGTCGCTCTACTTTTGTAGCGTCCCTGTTGAAAAACCCTTTATAACAAAGGCTGAGTTCGTAATTGCAGGCTTTGTTGCCCATGCCCTGCCTAAAATATACCCAAATACGTTTATGAACACAATTTCAACTGCATGTGTGCAGCCATCATACTTTGTTTAAAATGAGTTCATAATAGCAAACGTTGACAAAATGAAACATATAAATTATTTGTTAGAAGCTTTTGATTTGATTTGTAGTACATACATTTAAAAAATGGCTATCATTAAAAATATTTTAAAACTTATTGTTCCAAGCTTTGCGGAAGAAACCGTGGTTGAAAACATGGGACAAAAATTGGCATAAATAAGAAAATTAAAAAACCGAAGAAGAAGCAAAATGTTTTTGAATATGAAAAGCTTTGGAACGATGTCCGATTCCATTCCTAGCCGAATAGAAATGAGTAGTTTGGTGTCAGCATCAGACCACAGTTTGGACTCAGGTTAAAATAATACTCACATTTGCTCCTCTGCCATATTCGTGCAAATTCAGCAACATAATAAAAACAAATGCCAACTTGACCGCAAATTGACTGTCGTCTTACTTTTATGAACACAAGTGTTGCCATGCTCACACAGAGCTTATGCATGCTATTTGTTTACATTTTTTACGCAATTTTGGCAGTACTGCGGAAGTTTTACAATTACGAACTCAGTCAAAATATGAAGATCCTTCTGAACAATTGTCCCATACTTAGATTTTTTTCACGTCCACTTAATGCGGGATAGGAATAGGAGCAGGTCATCCAACAATTCGCCCAACGGACTGTAGCCTTTCCCTATGTTTCAATATCCGTTTAGTCACTTTCAATTGCGGAACTAAATGGGAAGAGCTTAGGAGCTTAAATCGTGGTTGAGCGGTGGTGCAATCCCGAAATACCTCAGCTCTTCTGTATCAACCCTTTTGCATCGACATGGAAAGTATAACGTTACTCCTCCCTTTAATAAGGCCTTCAATCGTTTCAAATTACCAACCCATTTTATAGCCTGTGCTGAGCAGGTATTTTGCAGTTTTCAACTAATTTCTAGACAACGGGTATTAGAAGTGATTAAAATAAACTAAGAACTGATTCTAATTGTTTCTTCAGTATATGTTTTTTTATTTATTTTCTTTTATTTATTTGCAGTATACAAAATGATTTTTTAAATAAAAACTTTATTCTTTACATCTACACTATTATTATGAAGGCTTTAACTATTCTTTAATAAATATAATTATGTCTTTTTCAGGGAAAACACTACAAAACACCCTTAATTGTTCA
This sequence comes from Portevinia maculata, assembly GCA_949715645.1. Lineage (NCBI taxonomy): Eukaryota > Metazoa > Arthropoda > Insecta > Diptera > Syrphidae > Portevinia > Portevinia maculata. The sequence goes on from OX454525.1 coordinate 102,470,527, forward strand.
AAACAGAATACTTCTCATAAAAATTATACTCGAAGCTTATACGAAACACATTTCATTGGGCTGACCTTTGCTCAATCGTGCAATCGAGCTGTCGAATAAAACCGTGGTAAGTTAAGCATTAATGCAATAAATTTATTTTGACTGATTTGAAGCTTCTTAATGCATGTTTCGGAGCAGTCAGCCAAACCGGGGCTTCATAAGTTAAAACCGGCTGGAAAATCGTTTTAAAAGTTAGAATTTTATTTTTAATTTTATATTTATGAAAGGCTATACAATTTTGATTTAGAGGTTGATTTTGTGAACTGTGATGGATATATACAAATTTTCAAGTCAATTTTGTATCGAATGTAACAACAAGGTACATACAATTCTCAGAACATTTGATTGCAATTGAGTTTGTTTGAAACAAGTTTTTTGGAAGGAAGCTTTGATTTCTGCGTCGAGCAAACCACACAGTATGGCATTTTTAGGAACTAACCTTTAGTTTTTCACATTAAAAACAGCTAAATACACTATCTAGTGAGCCGTGTACAGGACTCACTCCGTGCAGGGGCGGGCTAAATGAGCTATGGAAACTACTTACATATTGTGCATTGTGGAAGAACACTTGATGCAAGAAAGCAATATGAACTGCAAATATAGCCACTTTGATATTGTTGGCTAAGGGTGGTAAGTTCGACTTTGACATAAAAATATTTAATTGGATTGAGCCAAGTACTGAATCGTATAAGACGTCAGTGTGTAATGAGATTCAATCAACCACTGAATTATTTTCTCAATTTTTTTGAATCTGTGTTTACAGGCACCTATTTTATGAACGGTTGCGTGTATCCAATATTGATTTTGGCATATTATTTTTAGAAGAACTTCTTTTTTCTAACTGCTACATCAAATCTGAAACTTAATCCTATGCCCAGGGCCGGCTCCAGCCAAACAAGCGCATTGTGCAAGATTTACAGAAAGCGCCATATTTTGAGTTGGATTCTCTTTGAGGTTGCAATATTGCAAGTGATGTGAGTTAATGTGCAAAAATTCCGCACATGTGTGATGGATGTTGCTATTTTGGGCTTATTTGAACAAGTTTTTTGTTTTAAATGCAAATGGCAGTATCCGCGCAAGGTAAAATTATTTTTTTTTACTCCTAGCAATGCGCCCCGGAATTTGACGCCCTGTGCATTAGCACATCTTGCACATATGGTTGGACCGGCCCTATGCAATGCAACACCTCGTTTTAAAAGCCGTTGTTAAGAATCTTTATTGTTTCACTATCCACAGCAACATTTCTGGAAAAGTTCGGTTTAAGAACCAATTTTCAAATCTAAGTCTAAGAATGATGTTAAGAACTATCGAGGGATATTTAAACAATCAGCAGTACCAAAATTATTTGAAAACAAATTAGTTTTTCACGGTTTTCTTACTGGTCGGTGAACTATTTATAATTTGACCGTTTTCATCGCTTGCATCACTAACGCTGTTGAATCTGGTTAGCAAGTCGACAATATCATTACAGGCTTTAGCAAGGCATTCGACTCAACCATTCATTCGATCTGAATAGCAAAGTTTGAACAATTTGGTTTTCACTCTGCAATGCTGCAGTGAATATCGTCGGTTTTTGTTGGAAGAACTCAAATGGTAGTTCTAAACAAATTTCTGCGTACCTTCTCCTGTACCTCAGGTAGTCACTTAGGCCTACCTCTTTTTTTTTTTATTATTAAATGCATCATCGTTCAGCACATTGACTATTGCCTCTGTCTAATGTCAGCCGACTTATGACTGTTGAAAACTCCAATTTTACCTCAATAACTTATCAATTTGGCGAACACGACGGGCGGGCCAGTAGGTATGTCATAAGGGAGGGGAGGCTTATGTACGCTCTGAATCTGATGATAACCTCGTCGCAAAGGAAAAGAAGCAGAAGAACTTGACAAATTAGTACATCAGAAATGGCTTGAAGTTGAATACTCGTATTAAGAAATGTTTGTCTTACTTGATTTTGTTCTTATTAGTTAGACTCTTTTAAAAGAAGTGAACCAATGATAGATCTTGGTGTAACCATAGATTTCCAGCTTTCTTTCTTCTTTATATTTCGTTCGCTATTTACCTCCCTGGTTAGGGCGATACTTGAATATGCTGATGTCGTATGGAATCCCATGGATTAAATTTACATTAACCACCTAGAAAAGGTTCAAAAAGGCTTTTGGATATAAATATTTTTAAAATTGTAATGTGATTTAAGGCCATCGTATGAAGCACGACGTCAGCTTTTCTGTATACTAAAGTTATCCAATAGAAGGTTTTCCCATCAAGTAATGCTTTTTAAAGATAATCTTGTGTTACCACATTAATAGTCCAGGCGTTTACATGGTGCCGTGACATAACCCCAAGCGTCATAAGCCCAAATCTCGAAATTTGGCCTTATGTCGCTTTTTGAATGTGACATAAGGCCAAATTCCAGCATTTGGTATTATGTCATTTTCACAAAGCGTCATACGGCCAAATCCGGAAAGTAACATAAAGGCAAATTTTCGAAACCGTACCTCGCACCTACTCCAAATCAAACAGTGACCCCAAGCAGGGGGGTTACAGGGGGCACCATGCCCCCCCATATGCATTGTACTGTTTATGCAATCTACAGGGTGGCGCAAAAGTCAACATCCTATCGGAAGAAGCTATAATTTTTGCAAATGGCGGCAAATGTAAATTCTACTTTGACATTTGTGGAGTTAACTGATACAGAAAAAACTTAAGACACCAATTAACATAATCCAAAAGCAGAACCAAAGTTTTTCATTCATAAAAAAAATTACAGCGAAAGAACATCGGGTGACAACTTTTGCGCCACCTGACAACTTTTGCGCCACCTTGTAATTGCGATTTCGCAACTAATCCCATAAACAGTGCAATGCATATGGGGGGCATGATGCCCCCTGCAACCCCCCTGCTTGGGGTCACTGTTTGATTTCGGGTAGGTGCGAGGGCAAATTGTTGAAAACAGCACCAAGCGAAAGTGTCATAAAGCCAAATTGGCCTTATGACGCTTTTCCAATGTGTCATAATACCAAATGCTAAAATTTGGCCTTATGTCACTTTCACAATGCGACATAAGGCCAAATTTCAAAATTTGGGCTTATGACGCTTCTGGTTATGTCACGGCACCCGTTTACATATGCGTTCCTAAAAAACCATTGAGAGGTCGACATCTTCTTTTTCAACCAACACAGAACCATCTTGAGCATTTTACTAAATCTCTTATTTCTTTAATTAATGTCTGCAGGCAAGTTGACATTTATATTTCAAGAGACTGCTCTCTGGTATTCCGGTTCCTATTCTCCAAAAGTGCAACAATCTTAGTATGGGTGAATTGCTAAGAAGGATATGGTCTCAGTGTTGCCGGAGACAAGTAGTACTGCAGTCAAAAAAGGGGAGTATTTTGAAAAAATAGTAGTACAGACAATTTTTAGTCTTCAAAAATAAGTTTGTACACATTTTTTTAAAGCTATATTTAAAAGTGCTTTATTGATTTGCATTCAATGTATTACCTCCAATCTGTTCCGTTTTTTATCTTTAATGAGAAATATTTGGGAAAAAACTCGTTCTACCGCTGCGCTGCTGTGCGGAAGACCGAACAAAGCACTTACAAAATCCTTTGTCAGAGTGAAAAGTGTTTCATTAAGGGCATTTTTTAAGACAAATATCTCTGACCCAAACTTAGCTATTTCTAAAAAGGATGTGGTAGGTGTATCTACTTCAATAGCATCAGAAATCTCAACATCGTCGGTTCTTTCGGCAGCGGATTCAGGAACCTAATTTGCAGGGACAGCAGCAGACTCATTTGGCTTTGTACCACTCGACACATTGACATAGGCTGGTGTAACTTTTTTTGCCTTTACCGATTTTTATTTGGTCGGTGTATCCACTTCAACAGCAAATACTTTTTCAGCATTTGAAAACTCAATATCGTTCTCTCTTGTAGCAGGTGATTTTGGTGCTAAATTTTTAAGAACAGCAGCGTACTCATTTGTTTTAGAACCTCCAGCAACACAAGACACAGTAGCCGTGTTTCTTTGCACTCGGATATAGGGATAATTTGAAATTTGCATGTAAAATACAACAACAACTTATCCTATATACGCTAACTTTAGCGGGGATAGCTATCGCCGCTAAGTCAGTTAGCAGGGATAAACAGTGCTTCCAAAACCCATTTTCTTCGTTTCTGATGAACCGATGCGATGAACTTTTCAGGAAATGTCAAAGTTTGACATCCCTCCGACTACTAACACATCCCGCCGAATATTTTGTTCGTGATTTTATTATTATTTTTTTTCAAACTTCATTATAAAGGTAATTGAATTTAACAAATCTGTTAATGAGAGATTGTTTTTCATAATTTTAGAATATGCTTGGCATCAATTTCAATCGACGGAAGTAATATTTTTCAATTTCAGGATTTTCAATACAAATTTCTTAACTACAACTTACAGCTGTGTCACGCTGCATGTCATAGGTCCATGTGTGCTGCCAAGTTTATTTTGATGAATTCTTAAGCGGCGATGGTCATTTTCTGATGCCATCCCTATATCCGCGTGCAAAGAAACACGGCTATTAATAGCTTTTTTGCCTTTACCGCCTCAAAGGAAAGATGAAGCCAACGAAACACAAAAACAAACAAGAAAGAGGGAAATTCCATTTTTGATGACAGTTTGGAAGATAAAAGTGCTGCCAAATTTGCATTAGATATTAAGTGAATTAAAATTATTTAGGTTGACATTACACTTTGCTGCAAGTGTAAGATATTTTAGGTCTTTAAAAAAATAGGAGTACGAATGTGAAAGGAGGATTACAAGAGTACGGAGGTGTTGAAAGTAGTACAATACTCCTATTGGAGTACTTTCGGCAACCCTGTATGGTCTACGTATTTTGTTATACATAACTGTTTTATACGTTTTTTTAAGGCTATTATCGAGAAAATAATGATTTTTGTAAAAAAAACCCAACAAAAAGTGGGCATGGTAGTAAACTTTGTATGGAGGAATTGTTAAAAATGACTTTATTTACATATTTTGCGAAATTGCTTCTTTTTTTAAACAGTGTATCAGTGGGTGGATTAAAATTTTTTTTGAACTTGATAATTTCGGGCACAGCCGCATAGGTTGGCCAAATTTAAAATTTGTGGTGTGCGAGTTTTGATCTACGAACCATGGATCATCTTCCTCTTTAACGACAATTTAGGATCTGAAGTTATCGTAACACTCGCACTTCACTGCATCCTTATGGTTCGGCCTGTGGGTTTCACCGGTTTGACTTAAAAAACGATCGTCTCGATCAAGTCGTCACTGAGGCCAATCAAATGCTGGTGGTGTTGCATGTGTGTGATTGAACATGACCGATAGATTCTTTGACGTGAATGCTTCCTCGGATCTTGAAACTTCTTATTCGATCAAGGTTTGTTACTCCTTCTGTCATTCTAAGCATTTTCATCCCAGCTGTCGTTAATTTGCCCTTATGCTTTTTGTACTGGCTTTTTGCTGTCCAATATTGTGAGCCGTATGTGATCTTTATACTTTGGGTTGTCGATTTTCATCGTGCGTGACATCAGCTTGAGATAGTAATAATTAGCATATTGGTGTATATACCTCGTCCGGAAAAACCCCTTTTTGTTTTCTTTGAGTATTTGACCTGCGTCCCAGCTTCTTCGGCAGTAATTCCTTGAACTTTTTAATTGTTGGGAAGTGTTCTTGAAAAGAATGTATATCCGAGGAAAATGTTCGTTTAGCAATCCCTCACAATACTTTTGCCACCGTGTTTTTTCGTCGCAAGAAGCTGCACTTGAGCATTGTTAATGAACTTTGGTGAATTGATTTCCTGAATATTCCTTCTCCTACGAGCGGCTTAGAAATTGAAAATAGTCAGTGGCTTTTGAAAAAAAACAAAAATTGTAATTTATACATTTGGATGTGTGTTGTGCACAGTGCAATAAATGCGATGCAGAGCTCATTTAACCTTTTTCATCTTCTTCTTAACGACGAGCTTTTAATCTGGATTAGATGAATCATTACCCTCATACCTCACTGCATCCGTACGTGTCCTTTGGGGTTAGACGTTTTGACCTCAACAAAATATCACGCCTCTCAGTTCCAAACCAATTCCTCATTGAGGGCAATGAAATCCAGGTGTTGGTAAATTAATTGGGTGGATTTGTTTTTTAGGCCTGCCTCTTTTTTGCGATTGTATAGGAACATTGATTGATATAGCTGTTCTGACGGCACCGTTGGATCTCACATTTGAACAGTACTAACTGATCCGGTGGCACCTCATTATCTTTGAGGTTCTTCTAGAACAGTTTATCCGCAATGTATCCATTCATGTTTTCTAAGCACACATTCCAGCTTTTGTTTGTGGTTAATGCGAATCTAGTGTTCTCTAAACACCTATTTAGGTAACCGCATATATTTTCATTATCGTCGCCACGGCTTTCACCCATCCATTTTAGCTTAATTTTATAAAACTTTGAATTATTCTATGGAGATTTTCTTGGATTAATAAATCACTGAGTATACATTTATTTCTCTAGTATTCGCTGCAGCGAGATCGTATATCCCTGAATATTATATAAATCTCTTGTAATGATTTATTTTCCTCCTTGTGTGCTGAAGAATGAACCAAAACTTAGTATGTAGTTTTCGAATTTGTTGGAATTGTTGGGAAATTAGAGCTTCACATTATCTACACCCACTTCGTTAAGTTCTTTCTGAGCAAATACCAACAACCTGCAACATGACCTGAATTTATTAGAAATAAGGTCACTGTCGGACTAGCGAAAAGGCTTAAGTTTGGATTTTAGGTAGAACGGTGAAAAGTATTGCTATTGTCTTCAAAGTAGAAAAGGAGTAGACACGCGATGCTATCTCTTGTTTTATGATATTTTCTTTAGTCCTTTAGGATACAAGATATGAAAATACCTCCTTATTTATCGAGTGGTAAAGGAAGAGTACTTAGTGCACAGCAAGTGCATGCGACGGTGTTTAAATATGAATACAGTAACTTTAATATGCCCAGAAACTTTATATTTCAAAAACTAGTTGCCTGTCTTCTTCAGGGGAACCTGATTAAATGAGAACATAGTACTAATAATAAATACATAAATATTAGTAAAACACATTTACAAGGAGTGAACTATAATATAAAGAAAAAATAATTAAAAACATCTTTTTACATGTGTATGAATGTGGAGTTAGAAACTATTTTGTTTTCAAAAATTACAAAAACTGAACCACTACTATCGAAGTTCAGTCGTGGAGTAATGGATAGGTAGATGTGCAACGCGAAGGCCAACGTATTTATTGGTTTATGGTAGAAACAGATCAAAACCTCAACTCTAACTTCGACTTTGACAGGAGCGAGAACATCAGCGTTTGAAGTCGAGTCAAAGACATTAGAAAATACATCTTCGAGAGCAAAACAAAAAATTGTTGTAAACAACAAAAGGGAAAATTATGTCAAAATACAAACAAGAGAGAAAATTCGCCCAAAACATACGCATTAGCATGTTGGGAAAACTGAAAATATTGCCGCAAGGTGGGTGGGATTTGCACTTCAACTTTGAATTTTTGAAGAACCCAATGTAATGGTGTAACGAAGTAAATACTTCAATACGAACTAACAAATTAACGGCGTTTTCGTAATCGTCTGACATACAAAGAACTGCATTGTTTGAGTTCATAAGCAAAAGTTTAGTTTCGAACTAACGTAGGCTTAGCGTTATTTACAACATTCCTAAACGTCGATAATTTGCAGAAATCAAGTCGGTGCACGTTGGCAGGTAGTGCAGATAAAATAAAAAATCTGCAGATAAGCACGAAAAATATATGTTCGATGCAGGGCCATGATTTTTAAAATTGAATACACACAAGACAGATCTCCCTAAAGCAATTTAGGCGCCACCTGTGGAGAATAAACCAAATCGCACCAAACATCTTTCCTATCTTTGTATTCTTTCATGCAGTAAGTAGCACCTAAAAACAGACAATTAACCATTTGCTTTGTGCTGCTTGCAGCAACAAATAAAATGCCTGCGCTGTGGTTACATAATAAGGGTAAGTACACTGTATCAATTACAGAAAAAAGAAATCCCTTTAGCGCACGCTAATACCGCTACCGCTGTGGTGTTCCCACCAGGGCCAAGTAACATCTTGAGTTTTTTTTCCACTGCCGAACCTCTTGCGAACGTCTGACAAACATCCAAGAGTATCAATTGTCATGAGAAGCTTCTCAAATTTGCCGTTCGTATTTGGCGTAAGATTGTAGGTCCCTTCCACTTCGCAAAGAAAGTGGTTGGTGAAGCTAGGTTTAAGGCCCTCTATGGGTCGTTAATGCCTAATATTTATTTATTTTTATGTAAATGTAAAACAATGATAAAAATTGGTAGCCGGAACCCCTTAACCAAAGTAAGGACTTGTTGTGTTTTTCTTCTAGTGGGCAAACCGGTTGAGTGTAGTTCTGTAAGCCCAACAAGAACATTTGAAATTGGGAACAAGAACACATTAGCCTCGAGATTTTCACGTCCAGAGTTCTCGTGTAGCACAAATGACACCCATGTTTCTTTAGTAGTTTACCCAATATTTAAAAAAAATGGAAATGCCTTAAATGAAGTCTGTAAGTCATGTATTCATGAGATGCTTAACAAACAACGTGGACATTTTCTCGCAAATAGTATTATCATAAACAGTTTTCGACAGCTATTCATGTGCCCCATATGACCAGTAGAGCATTTATGACTATTTGGGTAAAATGGATCACACACATACTCACCCAGTCCAATAGAGTGCAAGCGATTTCCGGTAAAATGATCATTTTGACATACGAAAGGGTAATTATGTTTTCGATCAGGTCAAACAAATGCAGAGGTGGCATCTTGTCTAACAATAGGAACAAAAAACGGTTCATTATGCGAGCGCGTTGTAGCCATCCCACTATTCGTCTTCATCAAACCTGTGCTTTCAAACCGCTTTTGTGTTTCCAATTTATTTGCGTCTTTTTCAAATGTTGACAGGAAAATGAACTGTCTTTAAATGAAGTAAAAATTGTCAGCTACTTTTCAAAATTTTTATTTTTTGTTTTTGTACCGAAATAAAACAATCTCCCACACCAAGTACATATTTAATAAAGTTATGTTTTTATTTATTTATATCTTTTATGTTTTTATTTTAGTGTTCGGTCACATCATCATACAAATAAAGCAAGCGACGAAATTATCCTTTATAAAAAAATGATACAGTAAGAAATTATGTCAGTAAATTGTGAAGAGTAAAATTAAAACATGCGTGGAGATTTCTTGTAGTACCTACTGGGTTGAGCCCGGCACTTTGCTTTCTGGGACTGACATGAAAATTAGTAGACGTTTTAAAATAAATATATTTTTATTTATTTTCCTCTCACCGGGAAATTTTAAATCAATTGGTTATAAAAAGTGTATCTGGCATTATGTCGTCTTTGACTTGAAGTCTGAAATTGATGACGCGTCGACTATTGCGTAGTCTACATGGTGTAGTCTACGCGGCGCAACAGTCTGCACCGGATGGATCGAGTTGGCGTTCCAAAAATTACCCTCAACGCACCACTGCATTGTTGCGACTGTGCGGGTCGAAATACACACCTCCCATTTCCATTACTCAAACCTCCTGGGCCTTTACTGAACTCATGCGTGCACCCTGTATAATGGATGCCAAAATTAGTTGCGTTGTGAGTGTTTATTGACCTAATTTGAGTACGTTCCTGCGTACCTAAATTTTTTTTATCAAAAAATCAACATCAGAAGTAGGGAGCTGAAATTTGGGACATATAATCTCTTGCACTCCCTGACAAGTCCACCATAAACAAAAATATTTTATTAAAAAAGTTAATGGAAATGTAAATCCTATTCTTCGTAAAGTATATAGGTAAAGTTTATCTTAACAATTCTTTATACAAAGTTTTTGCCACGCCCACTTTTAAGGGACTTTTTTTTACCAAAAACGTTGTTTTTTTAAATAAAATCCTTTAAAAAACGTAAAAACAATTACATATCTTCTTAACAATTCGTCAGTCTGTGATTTTTGCCACACCCACTTTTTGGGGTAAAGTAATAGGAATAGGGTATCCAACAGTTCGGCCAAGCGGACTGTAGCCTTTCGTTTTCTTTTTATATGTATTTTTCAGTTCATCTTTATCTTTATTTGGACAGTTGGTTTCATTTCAATTGGTTTTCTAGTCAGCGAGCTGAATGACTTGCTTGGATATTAAAAATTTGATTGATTGTTTTTTGGAGTTAATTTCCAGTGTTTGGCAGTGCAGGATAAAAAAAAACTCTTCAAGATAGATGTTTTGGTATCTTATGTTTTTGAAGAATGTTATTTTCTCTTAGCAATAAAGTACGTTTACACAAACCCGGAATTGAATATTTCACGATGAAATTACGAAATTTTATTTCGCCTTTCGCACTGAACGGAGAACATTTCAAGTATTTTTTATCTGTCGAAATCAGAAGTGGTTGCAGCAAAATATTTATTTTTCCAATAAAACTATCTTAAAAATGAATTGAGTGACTTGGTTTGAGTCCGTTTCTGTCCATTTTCTCATATTTTAATATATTTTTCGGTTCATCGTTGTTTGAATAATTATTTCAGCGGCTGTTTGCTGTGCCATTGGTTTTTTATTCAACGCGTGCTAAATTACGTGTGAGTGGTTTGTTGTAAAAAAAGGAGGGCGAAATGATGAACATTTTTTGTGAAAAATGACGAATTTCGTGTCTGCGCAAAATGTAGTATAACCCTGCTGAGTTTCACATTCTCCTCGATTCCTTCGATTCGCAACAGGGTCTCGATCAGTTTACAGTGTTATCAGTTTTTGTGGTAGCTCTTTCTTCAGTTTAAAGCGCGTTGTAGGCAAGCTGTTACGTGTTCTTAAACTTATTTTGTATGCGTTCACAAAAATCCAGTTGTAAGAAGTGTGCTACTACTTCATTTTTATAAAAAAAATCTTTTATAGTTGATTTCTTTTGGTTGCGTGATAATTTCCTCGTATTCAGTACTGTAGAAGGATTTTTTATTTTATGAATTCTATATTTCAGAGCGTTCCAAATTATTATGTCATGCGTTCTGGTAGCGAATTAAAATGTATGGAATCGGGGATTCAGAATGCATTGTTCAATGTCAACCAGACAGAGACAGATGTAAAAGGAAAAATGTATAACACTTTAGGAAGTGGTGAAATATTTATATATATTTATTGCAAGTTATTTTACATATTTAGTTATTTATTTTCTACTTAATTTTAATTTATTTTCTTATTACTTAACCTTTATGTCTATATATTTAATTGTTAGTTATTCAACATATTTATTAATTTATTTGTAATTAATTTATATATTTATTTATTTGGTACTTAACCTATATGTCTATTTGTTTATTTATTCATTTAATATATTTATTTAATTTATTTAATTTATCTATTTATTTATTTATTCATTTAATCTATTTACCTATTTATTTGTTACTTAATATATTATATATATATGTATGTACTCATTTTTTCATTCTCTTGATATTTATATACGTCTTTATGTAAATTTATTTTTCTGTTATTTGTTTAATTTTACCGTTTTTATCTCTATACACGTGTCTTTAGAATTAAGAACAATTACTGTTATATATTTACTTATTTCTTTTTTTTTTCTTTTTTTCTTACATTGAAGGTTTTTTTGAATGTTTAATTCAAAATATCAATTGTCATTATTAAACATAGGGACGGGCTACAGTCCGCTTGGGCGAACTGTTGGATACCCTATTCTTATTCCTATCCCTCATAAGTGAGCGTGACAAAAGTCTAAGTATGGTTGAATTGTTAAGAACGCTCTATAATATTTTGTTATATAACATTTAAGGGATTTTATCAAAAAAAACGATCCCTAGCTCAAACTTGGGTGTTTCAATAAAATTGTTTTATTTAATTGTGGGCGTGTCAGTAGGCAGATTCAGCTTTCTAGCTCAAAATTCGATTTTTTCCAAAATTTTGTTTTTTTGAGTTTGTGGGCGTGTACCCTAGAGAGTATATGGTTAAAATTTCAGCTCTCTAGGTCCAGTTTAAAGGCCTAATTTTTGCCGACAGACGGACGGACGGACGGACATGGCTAGATCGACATTACTATCGATGCTGATCATAAATATAGTAACTTTTAGGGGTCTACGGGCAATATTAAGGTATGTTACAAACTATGCGTCAAAATTAATATACCCTTAGAATAGGGTATAAAAATGTATCTTTTCAGTAGAAAGGTATACAAATATACCAAATCTCTGTGTTGTAAAATGTGCGGTAATGAACCTATTGTATTATTTTTCATGCAAAATAAAAAAATATCTATCTATCTTTAGGAAGTGTGTTGACATTAAAATGTTGAAAATTAAATTGTTGTGCTCTGGCGGAGATTTTGTATCATTATTGAGCTGCTGAATAGTTTAATATATGTACTCGTATATAGAATTAATCTTTCCTTATAGTTGTGCGCCCAAAATCATGTGTTTCCTCGCAACGAGCACCGCTTAATTGATTCGGATGCTTTCTTAGAAGAAAACGTGCCTAGTAACATTAGCTTTTTAGTTGCAAGCGTTCCGGGTTGTTATTTTGTTATGCTTCGTTGAATATTCATATAAAACGAAATAAAATTGAATTGAGTGGGATTGCTGTAATTTTTCAATAAGCGTTACACAGGCAACTGAACATGATATAGGAGAATAAATCAGGACTCAGGAGTATTAGATATGAGTATTTGGTAAAAGGAATTGATTCCAAAGTGTGCCATGGATTCTTACAATATGTGTGTCTTGCTTTGTTTCCGTTCCTAAGCAGTTAATAACGTATATAGAATAGAATTTTGGAGATTGTTAATACCTAAGCTCTTTCATAACTTAGCATTGTTTCACCCTAGGAAAGACCCGACAGGGAGTTACCCTACGAAACTGTTTGACGAAGCAAATCACTTTAGAACTCCTGACTTGAAAAAAATACATGCCTCACCCAACCTTAGTGCTGCTGGTTCTGCTTTATGGCGCAGAGTGCTAAACGATAAGAAGGGAAGAAGAATAAATGCCAGTGTAGGTTGGAAATAGTTTAAAAATGCTAATTCCAAACAGCGAATTCCACCGCATGTTTTCCAGCTTCAGACGGCACAAATGGATCAGTTTTGCCGGGATCCTGAATTCGGCAATCACAGCGTTGAGCTGCTGACGATGAATGTTATCATATGTAGCTTACAGTCGATAAAAGGACGTGGTCTCAACTTGTAATTCATTGGGTTTTGCTTAAATTTGCTTCAGTGTGAATTTGGTACTTTGTTGATCTGCGGGGCCACACTTTGTACGTGCCAATCAGTGCATGGCAGAACGGCTGGTGTTGAATAAAATCTCACATTTGACATTAAGCAGGGATATGCCTCGATAGTTCTTGCAAGACATAGGATCACCTTTCCTGCATGCCATTTTCCACCTATTCGAAGTTACTGGAATAGTTTATATGCATGCGCCCTCCTCACCTTCGTACTTGAAGGGCCTTGCTTGCAAACCATTAGAGACGGTGGCCTCTTTGTTCGTATGCTTCTTTATGGGTAATATACTCTCCTCTATACTGGACGGTGGAATCGATTTTTCATTGGCTAGGCGTAATATCTCTTCTTGCCCTATCACTCTTTACATGCTGCCCATATATCAGCTACTGAAAATGCTGCTTAAACACCTCTATGTACTATTCCCTGTGTTTGGGGTGGCCATGGTGTAGAGGGTAGTGTGTTGGCTTGTGACCCTTGCGGGTGGCAATGGTGCAGTAGTAGTGTATTCGCTTACGGAATGGAAGGTCGTGCGTTCGAATCGCGGCCAAGTCCATTACTTTATAACGAATACATGAAATCGTAATCTCCCTAAGTAACTTAGACACCAACCGTGGAGAAAAACCCTACAACTGCACCCAAACACTTCTTTCCTATCTCTCTATTCTTTCTAATACCAAGTAGCTTACACTGTGTTCTTAGCCATGGGGAACTACACCATACGCCACCCATTAATTTAAAGTTCGACATCTAATATTTCTGTAAACGAAAACGCAAAGCTAACATTTCCTGAAGGGAATTCTATGCTATTACATCGATAAAATAATAATGAAGAAATAATATAATAACGAATAATAATGAAATAATATCTTACATGGTATGAAACTAAGAATTAATTCCTCTAGTAAATAATTAAATATGTTGGCTGTGTCCAGGTTGACTGTCAAAAAAAAGCAAAGCAAAATGGTTGTAGTTTACTGGCTTTACGCTCCAATGTTTTGCGACATCTGTTGCCGGTTTCCACCGACGCTGCCAGGTCTCTTAACACCACCCATTAAAGGAGAGGAACGAATAACACCTTGTTATTCCAACCCCTACACTAAAAAGAGGATTTCTGCCTGGTAGTACAATGTACCTTTACCGAGTCTGAGTGCTCTGGGATATGAATTTCCTCTTTTCAAGAAAAAAATCTCTGTGCGTCGGTGATTAGAATCCTGCATCCTGGTCTTTTTATAAAACTTCCAAATGTTGTTTAGAGCCAGACTTAGATTTCCTTGAGCTGGGAAACTTCCCTATTCTTTCTACACGGGATCTTCGTCTCATCCCTTCTCCTGTCTCGATACTCTTGCAGTGATGCTCTAGTTTCGCGTTGCCACGTTTGTTAAAGGGCCCGTTATTACACCATTTTCCGGTCATAATCATACCAAGGGCTCTTTTCCTGGCTGGCTTGGGACCTACTTATCGACGTTAATCAAGCCATGACTTAGAACGATTTCAAACGACGAATCCGCATTATAACATGGGCATCCTTTTATGACAGCTGTATTAAAAGTCACGTTGTTTTCGTTTTTGCACACCTGATCCTATCCGTCGTATCTCCTGCATTGAGGTAATTTCTGTCATACACCAGGCAAAGACAGATGCATATTTTTGAACACCACCAGGAGTGTACAACGTTCTAAATACATAAACTACTACTCAAACTAAGTTTTATTTAACGTGGCAATGAATTTACCAAATTTTCTTCTGAAAGAGGTCTCCGTAATCCGCTTCGGGAATATGAATGGCGCCATTTACCAAGCATACGGCTCATTTGCTACCATCTCCTTTTTAACACCCTGACTAAGTCTTGAAAATCCTTAACGACCTCAACTCCAAATACATAATATGTACATATGTCGGAGTAGCTCGTGTAGGGATTTAACATAGTAAACAAAAAGCCACCATTAAGAATAATATATACTATAGGAGGAAGTTGATGCGCTGGATATGTCCTTAATATCAAATGTAAGTTGTGGGCAGCATATTATCTCCTAAAGGGAGCAAAGCTTTCGTGTTGGATTCAATGGAACGAGCGGTGTTTGAGGGTATCTTTGCGTGTCAAGGAAACTTAGGAAGTATTTTATTTATTAGACAGTGGTTATTATTTGGTACACCTTTTATGTGTATTGAATCCAATGATTAGGAGTTAATCCAGTGAAGTTTGGGACGTGTTAGCTTTTATTTTTATTATTTATTAGAAGTATGTACATGAATGTACAAACAATATTAATTGTAGCTCCAGCTACTACCTATTTTTATCATTTATTTATTCAGGAACCAATTCTTCTTAAGCATATTACAAACCCTGTCCCAATGCCACAGTGACACATTTTTTTCCGTTTAGAGCCGCGAGTTTGTTGAGTGTCCATTGCATGTGCGATTATTTATATCTTGAATCGAATTTGAGTGTACAATAAAAATTATTCTTCAATCTTTCAAAACAAATGTGGGCTGAGTTATTGCTCCTTAATATTTCCATTAGCCTATAGTCTACAGTCATTTTAAATTATTAAAGCTCATCATAATTTTGTTCCTTTTTGTTTCACACCCGCACTATGAACCCCCTCTACTTTATTTCAGGTCTGAGTTTTCCAAAACCTTAAGGGATGAAGAGAGTCTTCGCAAGTGATGTCTTATATGAGCAAAACAATAAACAAAATCTCTTTTTAGCATAGTCAATCATCTATTAAGAAACGGATAACAAATTTATTTAAGAAGCATAGTTTCCTAAATTAACAAAACAAAAACTTCCTGTTTCTCAGAGCGATTAATCTTTATTTTTTACTTCACCACGCATTACTCGCCCATTTGAATGAAACCCTGAAAACATTCCACAAAAATTTACATAAATTGTATAACACCAAATTTATCCTTTGTTTTGGAAAAGCTAACACAGCTTTGGTAATTGAAATAAAAGACGTCATTAACCAAAAATGAAATGGAAAATACTAATTTTGGGTGCGTTCATTCAAACGGTTGTGTTTTATGGTGACGTTATTCATTTGACTTTATTTCTTATTTTTGCCTTTTTTTATACCAAGAAACAATGCCCAAACCACAATCACGCTTTGGCGTGTACGTTGCTTTTGTTACGTCCAAGGGCTTTGCTCGCACTTTGGCCTTCGACTCACAACAAAAATTCAAATATTACCAGATACGAATCCTTAACCAAGAAATAGCTCAACGGTCCATTACTTTTCCCCCTACCGTCGCGTTGATACACGGTGCTTTACAGCAATATTACAAAACTAACGTTCTGGTGTTATGAATTACGAATGCTTTATTGAAGTTGAACGCAGCTTTGTGATAAATTTCACTCATTTTCCGTGGTTTACGAGTAACTTGATGCGTCTTTCAACTTCCGACCCCTCATCTGCCATCAGTGCTTTTGCTCTTAATTGCTACTAATAGGGTAAGGTAAGGATGATTTGACACGTTAACAAACTTTGCAAAATATCTCAAAATCCAAATACAGTTTTATGTTTTAAAAATTTGCATATGCTAAAATACCATTTTAGCAACATAAAAACTTCGTTTAATTATTGATTTAAATATTTTTATCTTGGTTATAGACTTTTTTTTGAACCCTTACAAATTTTCAATTCCTCCTTCGGGGAAGGATGATTTGACATTGGCGTTAGGAGGTTTTGACAAAGAGAGGAGCATTTGACAAATTATTACGGTTCAACAGTTTTTAATTATTAAATAAACACAAAATTTGGTTATTTTTCAGTAAATAGTTATATTATTATTTTTCTAACTTATAAGGAACTCAGTCTTTTTAAATTCTTGAAGTCTTTTTCATTTATATTGAATTTTAAAAACTTTAAAATTAAACAACAAAAATAGCTTTGAAAATAAATAAATTGATTTTGAAAAAAAAGTTCCACTGGTACTTTTTTAAAGCCATAAAGACGTGCCAAACTAGTATTTTCTGGCTTGCGTAAGCTAAGAGAACTGTTTCGTCTCATAAAACCCGCAAGTCAAGTTTCTCCAGCGGTTTATTAACATTCCACGAATTTGGGTATGGAATTTTGTTAAATTTCACATATTGTAGAACTAATTGTTTAGCCAATTCATATGTCCAAAATGTAAGTTGGAGCATTATTTAAAATACTCAACGAGCTCGCTTTCGTGAGCTTTTGTAAGAATTTGTTTATGCGAATATTTTTTACTATGTCTGTCATTAATTTGTTTTTCTTCCCGTATTTTTTTAAGTCTAAGCATTAATGTGGTACGATTAATACCAATTTTTTTTGCGGCACCGCTTATAGACTCTTTTTTGTTGTGAATGTCTTTAATACGAGTAGCATTTTCATTCAACAATTATTTCGTGGATGTTTCTAAAAAAAAGAGTACCTAAAAGTTTGATTTACTAAAAGATATTCTTATTGACTTCTGAAGGAGGTTTTGACATTCTGTCAATTGCTCCTACAAAACAATTGTCAAAACCTCCTTTTAATATACTTTTAAAATTAAAAAAAAGTTTAAATTAAAGAAATTGCACTTGGATTGCGTACCATCAAAAATTACATCAACCGGTCTAAAAAAAAAACATAGGGACGGCCTACAGTCCGCTTAGGCGAACTGTTGGATACCCTTTTCTTATTCCTATCCCCCACAAGTGGGCGTGACAAA
Source organism: Portevinia maculata (assembly GCA_949715645.1). Lineage (NCBI taxonomy): Eukaryota > Metazoa > Arthropoda > Insecta > Diptera > Syrphidae > Portevinia > Portevinia maculata. The sequence continues at coordinate 102,488,561 of OX454525.1, forward strand.
AGTCAAAGTATGGTTGAATTGTTAAGAACGCTCTACATATTTTGTTATATAATATTTAAAGGATTTTATGAAAAAAAACGAAGCTTTTGTAAAAAAACGCTCCCTAGCTCAAACTTTGGATTTTCAAAAAAAGTTGATATTAAATTGTGGGTGTGTCAGTAGGCGGATTTTGAAAATATTTACAAATGAACGGAAAGGGACCCTAGAGGCGTCAGTCTTCCAAACAGAGACTTATGCTATCCTATTGGCCATGGACTATGTTACAAGGAACAGTCAGGCTGCGCTTAAGGCCTTACTCAGACCCTTAACTACCTCCAAAATAGTACGTGAATGCAAGATATCTCTGAATTCGGTCGGAAGGCTGAATTCACTTAAACTTGTCTGGGCCCGGGTCATAACGCGATCACGGGAAATGAGATCTCCGATGAACTTGTTAGACTAGGCTCAGAGGGGGGCTTCTCAGGACCTAAACCAGCGAATTCTCTGCCTGCGTTTTCGGTCAGGGCTTCCATTGACGGTTGGGTATCCTATGACCACAATCGCTGTTGCCATGACTCTCCAGGGTGCAGACAGACTAACCTAATTCTCCCCGACGTCTGTGGGAAATTCGCGGCATTCTTGTTGTCTCTCAACAGAAAAGACTGCAGACAGACCACTGGCGTTCTTACGGGACACTACTTTTTTGCCAAGCACCTTAAGGTGCTAGCCATAAGCGATACCATCAACTGCGAAGCCCGTGGAGAAAGCGACGACACTGCGGAACATTTCCTCTGTGATTGTCCTGCTTTTGCTCATATCCGGTGGCATGTATTTGGTGCGGATATGGTTAGTGCTGTAAACCTAAGCTCCTTATCATTGAAGCGCCTTCTCGTTTTTCTTAGAAAAACGAGTAAATTCCCACAGTAAATTGTGGTGTGTCTGCCTGGTAGTACAATGGACCAGTATTGAGTCTGAGTGCACCAGTGTAGAAAGTCTCACACACCCCGACAAAAAAAAGGTCCCCTAGAGAGTATATATTATAAATTTCAGCTCCCTAGCTCAAACTTTGGTCTTTCAATAATTTTTTTATTTAATTGTGGGCCTGTCAGGGGGCAGATTTTGAAAATATTATCTCCCGAGCAGTTTAAGGAGTCATACATAGATCATATATAAAAAATTTCAGCTTCCTAGCTCAAAATTCGATTTTTTCGAAAATTTTGTTTTTTTGAGTTTGTGGGCGTCTGTTGGCGGATTTGAAAAATTCGTAAACTTGATTATTTCGGGACCCTAGAGAGTATATGGTTAAAATTTCAGATCTCTACCCACAGTTTAAAGGCCCAATTTTTGCCGACAGACGGACGGAGGGACGGACATGGCTAGACGACATTACTGTCGATGCTGATCATAAATATAGTAACTTTTAGGGGTCTACGGGCAATATTGAGGTATGTTACAAACTATGCGTCAAAATTTATATACCTTTAGAATAGGGTATAATAAGAACACATCCACTTCAAAGAGCTTTAAAGACACACTGATCAGTTATTTACCACTCACACCCATCGTAACTAACTTCATTTGCTCATCATTTAAAGCGCTGTCAAATCAATAGTTTTCAAGAAAAGTACTAATTTCAATTCCTCCTCCCTGTCAAATCATCCCGACCTTACTCTAAACATTTGTTTGCAATAACGTTCGTCTTTGATTTTTTTCTTTTCAATTAATTTTAAATAAACCTTACAACAAAAATAAACAGAAAACTTCGTAAAAGCTTTATTTTTCCGATACAAATCAAAAAACCCAAGCAATAGAATAGGTATATAACAAATTCACAACAATTAATAGGTGCTGATTTTTTGGTAAAATAATTAACCATTCCATCTGTCCTCCTTTTTAATCCAGATTTCCTTAATCCCCACAGACTTCTTTGATGGTTAAAATCCTGCTTTTACAGGAAAATTATTTTTATATCAGGCGTGAATTCGAATCCCCCCACAAATTCTGTATGTAATACGAAAATAAGTTCAAATTATGTCGCAGTGAAACATGGCGACACACTGCAACAAAAAACCTTTTGCTTTTGATGTTTTGCCACATTCATTTCGAATTTTATTGCACCGCAAAAAAAACTCACTTTTGTGATATCTTAAATTTGTTTTGGGGTTAGTTAGTACATTGATATTGTATGCCACAGATGTTGTCACACAAAAACACCTACGGCCGTATAGATGACGCGGTCCTGTATTTTTTTTTTTATTAAGTGATGATCGTCTTTTCATCATTGTTGTGGTTTAATTGAGACGAATCTGAACCGTATTAGTCGACCTCTTCTTCTTTTTAAATTCACTTATGGAGGTGTGTATTATGTGTGTATTTTTATACCCTATTCTAGGGGTATATTAATTTTGACGCATAGTTTGTAACATACCTTAATATTGCCCGTAGACCCCTAAAAGTTACTATATTTATGATCAGCATCGATAGTAATGTCGATCTAGCCATGTCCGTCCGTCCGTCCGTCCGTCGGCAAAAATTAGGCCTTTAAACTGGACCTAGAGAGCTGAAATTTTAACCATATACTCTCTAGGGTCCCGAAATAATCAAGTTGACGAATTTTTGAAATCCGCCCACAGACACGCCCACAAACTCAAAAAAACAAAATTTTGGAAAAAATCGAATTTTGAGCTAGGAAGCTGAAATTTTTTATATATGATCTATGACTCCTGCTCGGGATATAAAATTTTCAAAATCCGCCCACTGCCACGCCCACAAAAAAATAAAACAATTTTATTGAAAAACCAAAATTTGAGCTAGGGAGCTGAAATTTTTAATATATACTCTCTAGGGGCCCTTTAAGCTCATGTATAAATATTTTCAAAATCCGCCCACTGACACGCCCACAAATAAATAAAACAATTTTTTTGAAAATCCAAAGTTTGAGCTAGGGAGCTGAAATTTATAATATATACTCTCTATGGGCCCTTTAAGCTCATGTATAAATATTTTCAAAATCCGCCCACTGACACGCCCACAAATAAATAAAACAATTTTTTTGAAAATCCAAAGTTTGAGCTAGGGAGCTGAAATTTATATATATACTCTCTAGGGGCCCTTTATGCTCATGTGTTAATTTTTTTTAAATCCGCCTACTGACACGCCCATAATTAAATAAAACAATTTTATTGAAACACCCAAGTTTGAGCTAGGGAGCGTTTTTTTTGATAAAATCCTTTAAATGTTATATAACAAAATATGTAGAGCGTTCTTAACAATTTAACCATACTTAGACTTTTGTCACGCCCACTTATTAGGGATAGGAATAAGAATAGGGTATCCAACAGTTCGCCCAAGCGGACTGTAGCCCGTCCCTATGTTTTTATCTGAAAATGAACAATATTTCAGTCTATGTTTATTACAGTTATTATGTAACAGAATGAAAAAAAGTCAAAAACTATCAGGAGCAATTCTTGAACTGCATACCGATATAGAATCAAAATGTCAACCGCTCTCGACATTTTCATAGATCGTTAAGTTTATGGAAAACAGCAGATACGAACCTTTTGGAATTTTCTGTAATAAGTGAATAATTGTTAGAAAAATCGAGAACGAATTATTTCTATAATCTTTTATCATATCGAATATCAGCCTTAAGGTAACAAAACGAATGAAAATTAATGAATACATCGATTATAACAGATTATTAAATCGTCCCGTATATGCGAGCGTTTTAAGCTGTTCTGCAACACACTTATCGGAACGTACCCGTGTGGCTTCCGGCCCGGCAGATCAATAATACACCACTTTTGCAGATCCTGGTAAAGATTAACGAATTTCAAGTCGAGACTCTCCATCTTTTCATTGACTTTAAAGCCCCATATGATAGCATTCATCGTCAGGAGCTCTACATGGCGATGGACGAATATGGGATCCCGGCAAAACTGATCCAGTTGTGTCGCGTGACATTTGAAAACACGCTGTGTCATGTGCAGTTTGCAAGCAGCTCTTCCGAATTATTCCACACCTCATCATCGGCCGTTCCCAGCGTGCCGAGTTAGAGGCTTTCACGGCGATTGAGGAACATGCGAAATTGGTTGGTCTTGAAGTAAATGAGGACAAGACAAAGTACATTCTATCAACAAACAAACAAACATCAGACCACCGCCTACGACAAAACTTCACTGTTAATAGCAATAACTTCGAGGTAGTTCAGGAGTTCATCTACCTAGGAGTAAATTAACTGCACGAATGACACCTTTGTGGAAATCTGGCGGAGAATAACTTTAGGAAACCGCTGCTACTTCGGTTTAGCAAAACAAATGGGTTCAAAACTACTCACCCGAAGGACAAAATGCACGCTAATGAAACTTAATCCTTCTAGTTCTGTCTTATGGTGGCGAGTACTTGACGAAAAGTAGGAAGAGGAGATTCTGTTGGGTTCTTCTGAAAGAAAAATCCACCGTCGGATACTTGGTACTGTGTGCGACGAGGGCGAACGGAGGATAAGATACAACCGCGAACTCTATTAGCTGTACCACTATGTGGATGTAGTCCAAAAAGCTAAATCACGTCGGCTACATTGGTTCGCCCACATTAACCGAATGGGCAATAATGCTCCAGCCAAGATGATCTTCGATTCCTGGCCCCAGATTTGAGAAGGCAATTAAGACCGAACCTCAGTTTTAAAAATCAAGCCGTCGCGGATGCCAGAGTGCTTGATCTGGACAACTGGAAGCAGCGTGCTCGGGATCGCAGAGGATAGAAGGCTGCAGTGTCTCAGACAGAGACTCTTTACGGGTCGGAACCCCATTAAGTAAGTTAGCAAGTAAAAAAAGTGCACTAGAATTCAATTTAATCGAATAAAAAATGTTTTAATAATGTTTGGCTTTTTAATTTTTGTCTTTTTTTAATTTTATCGACATGACTCATCTACGAAAAAGCCGTCGCGCTTTCAGAATGGAAATGAATACCTTGTAGCACATATGACTTCTTGTGGTAAATAGTGAAAACTAATTTAAAGATCATTAATCGTGATCATGAAAAGATTGAAGACGCGTCTCTTCCGTCATCCAAACAGGCCAAAAAAGTATTCCAGCCATTCTAATTGGTGTTAATTTTATGTTTACTATAAGTAATACCAAATATTTGTTTTGGTTTTGAAACAATAAAACTTTTACTAAAACGAATGTAAGCCATGTGCAAAAGCGTTCTTTGCCAAATAAATAATGGCATTCTGTCTAATTATGTACATCAAAGAACACGTGGCACAAGTTAGTATGCAAATGCCCACAACAACATTAGGTGTGGGTTTTTACTCAAGCGTATATACACTTATTCACATTTGTATGTTAAATACAACAACTTAGTCTATGTACGCTACCTCTAGCCGGGATAACTATCGCCACTAAATCCTTAAGCGGATATGGATCAGTGCTTCCAAACATTGTTTTCTACGTATTCCGATGACTTTTGCTATCGAATGTAAAAACTTTGACATTTCTCACCTATTAAACTGCCACAAAATCCCAAATTTTACTTGCGTGTGAAGTTTTATTTTTTCCAAGAAAATATTGAACCGCTGCCCTTTCCAAACCACTTATCCTATCGATTCAACGATTTTACTTTTAATTTGCTTCCAGGTTCAGTGTGTACTTGTTCGACTGGTAATACAAAAGAAATGTATTTTTAAGCCCGTGCTATTTCCGAGCCGCCCACCCTATCGATGTCGACTTTATACTTTAACCTATAATTTTCTTGCCCAAACGGTGGTATAATTAGGTTTTTAAACTGAGTAGTATTTTGGAGTTTAATTTCCCCGGCCGCCAAGTTCCGTACAACTTACAACACGGTATTTGAATTATCTATATACGAGTACCTACGCTAAACTTGTTGGTTGTTGAAATCTTGTTAATATAAATAAATTAGAAACTTTCGTGGAGCTGAAGTGACGACAATTTAAAGATGCAAATAATTGAGTAAAGTCGTACTTTCAGTTAGTTTTTGTCTCACGGATTAAAAAGTAAAACCCGCTCGTATGTTTAAGCTATGTACGGTGTCTTTCAAACAACGAATTTGTCCTCAACTAAGTTTAAAACTTCAAATAGTTGGACGATTCCTAAACTAGATACCAAACAAGTTATATAAAAGTTGTGCGGTATGAATCTACATTTCGTAAGTTTCACAGGATTCAAATTAAGCGCTTAAATGTAAATGGCATATTTCATATTGAATCGCCCTGAATATAAATATGGGATTGAATTTGATAATTAAAAGTTCATATACAAATCATAGGATGGAATTTGTTATTTGTATACTCTCTCGTAAGGGTGTACAGATTTTGATATTTTCATAGTTCATAGTTCATGCCCTAATGGTGGTCGTAGATCCCACTTTATATTTTTGTCATCAGCATCGAAAGTTATGTCAATCTATTTCCGTGCGATTATATAAAAACTTAAATTTGGAGCATATGAGTTCTAAGAGCCGGACAAATACAAGGGTAAAGACCAGCGTTGCCATTTTTTTGCCAAGTCGGGATTTTGGAACTTTTTGAGTGAAAACAGCGGTATTCTTTCGTCGAAAGCGGGACATGGTAACAAAACGTACATAATCAGAAGTTTTCAAATATTTATCTTTTTATTTGAATTAAAATTACCTTTACGTGACAATAGATAGCAAAAATAGCCATAGAAAATGTATTTTAATAAAAATATAATAGTTTAAATTAGATTCACCCTATCGTTAAATAGATGAGTCTTATTCGTCTTCAGAATAAAAAAAAAACATAGGGATGGGCTACAGTCCGCTTGGGCGAACTGTTGGATACCCTATTCTTATTCCTATCCCTCATAAGTTAAGAACGCTCTACATATTTTGTTATATAACATTTAAAAGATTTATCTAAAAAAAAAACGAAGCTTTTGTAGGATAAAACGCTCCCTAGCTCAAACTTGGGTTTTCAATAAAATTGTTTTATTTCATTGTGGGCGTGTCAGTAGGCGGATTTTAAAAAAATACGCATGAGCATTAAGGGCCCTTAAAAAGTATATATTATAAATTTCAGCTCCCTAGGTCAAACTTTCGATTTTCAAAAAAAAAAAAAATTTATTGTGGGCGTGTCAGTAGGCGGATTTAAAAAATTCGTAAACTTAATTATTTCGGGACCCTAGAGAGTATATGGTTAAAATTTCAGCTCTCTAGGCACAGTTTAAAGGCCTAATTTTTGCCCACCAAAATCGGGACGTCTGGCAATGCTGGTAAAGACCCATTATTAAAAAAAACGCTTATTCGAAAAATTTGATGCTTATGGTCTTAACATGTAGAAAATATCTTTCTTAACTATTCGCCGATACAAAGTCGACTTTTTTTTAACAAAAACCTATTTTTTTCTAAACATGCAAAGTGTTTTTTTGTTCCAACATGAACAAAGACTATCAGCTTCTACCACGCCCACAACACAAGAAGTCTTGTTACATATAAAATTCTGGAGAGCTGAAAACTGCCAACTTGACTTGAAATTTGGTGGAGAATTTATACATAAAGGGAGATTTAAGATTGTACCTTTTTGTATACCCTTTTCTAAGGCTATATTAATTTTGAAGTGAAATTTGTAACATACCTTAATATTGCCTGTAGACCCCTAAAAGTTACTATATTTATGATCAGCATCGATAACAATGTCGATCTAGTCCGTCCGTCTGTCGGCAAATTTGTTAACCATATACTCTCTAGGGGCCGCCCATAAACTCAAAAAAACAAATTTATCAAAAAAATTTAATTTTTAGCTAGAAAGCTGAGATTTTTTATATATGATCTTTGACTACTAAAATATAAAAAACACGACGTTAAGCGAAAGAACACTGTATGGAAAAAAAAACGTTTGTTTGAAGGTTGATTTATCCCCGCAAAAATATAATAGGAATTATCACATATGTCACAATTATGCGCAAATCTTTAAACCTTTTTGACAACGATTTTCGCTATCCTTGTCCTAAACGGGTGTCCGCAATGAAATTCGAATGTTTTATAGGAAATTGTTTGCAGATTTACTCAAAAACGCTTAACGGGTTTTTACTGTAAACAATGCTACAGCGAAGTTACACAGCGGTAAGTGTGTCGTGATAATAACTCTATAGACGTTGTAGCGAAACAGCGTTGCGCCGAGTGACGTAATCCTGGGTATAACTGTATTTTAGTTTTTATCTAAAATATAATCAATACACGTATTGCAACTGGTATGGGAAAATATTCCGTTATTAGCACAATTAGTGTTTGTATTGAAGGAACATGTTTCAATTATCACTTAACTAAATCTTTTAGAATGCCCTCACGATTTTAATTTATTAATTCCAGTGTGAAGAGCTATTTAGCGGCTCTAAGGTATTGTCCCTACTAGTTTTATAACCGGACTTAATTTTCGTAGACAATTTCTTTCCATTTCATTAAAATTGATTGTGAGTTTTCAAATAATATCTGAGCAAAAGTTTGCAGTTTTTTATGTAAGTCATTACAAGATCATGCGACTGGTTTTAATTTAAATTTTCGGCTTCGGTGGACAACAACTGTGCGATTATCAATTCATTCAAATATATTTGAGTGCAGCAAAGCTGTTAGCTTCGTATTGTTCGAGGCCTAACACTTCACCGCAGTTTTCATATTTTTCTTCTTTAATTTTGATATAGGACTTGAAACACGTAACCTTCCGACGAAAACGCGAATACACAGACTCTGCATCATAGCTACGCTTGGAGGAATGCATACCTCTTTTCTTCAACTAATGCCAATGCGATCAATGTCAATTCAATGTCTTAGGTACATACATACGGGTTTTGAATTTCTGCCTGAGACACTATGCAGCAGTTCATTGCGATCAAGCCATACATTGCGATCTCCTTCTAGTTGTTGTTATGATAAAGCACTCTGGTATCCACGCTAGCTTGGTTCTCAAAACGCTGTGTTGGTATAAAAATCAGGAAGCTGGCTTGAATGCATGTCAAACATTGCGGTGGACGGTAGACCCCTTTGTTTTGGCAGATGAACCGGCAATTTGGGTAGGAACTAAAAAGCAATAATATTACATTCTTAAATAAATAAATGCGCAGCTAAACAACTAATCTCTTATTCGAATATTCAGGAAGTACACTTGTACATTCAAAAAGACAATCTATACAAAACAATCCATACAACAAGAGAAAATATGAAAAACAAAAAAAGGAAAATTAAATATTTTTGTACTTATTCAATCTACACGTTTCACTCTAAGAGTAGCTTTGTAGACATTGAAACTGAGTTGCCTAAGCCAGATGGGCTCATGATTCTCATATTTTTTTAAACCGACTAGAGGCAATCTGATGTTAACCAGGATGGAAAAACATATCTTCTACAGTTGAAACACGATACTGAGATAATTATCGTTCCATCAAGCTGATGCTGATGCATGAAGATCGTTGAGCAGTTGTAAGTTATTAGATAGTGCGGATTTGTCGCAGTTAAATCAGGCACATACTCGTATGCAATCAAAAGTACCTATACGGATCATGATGGAAAAACATCGTGATTTCGCAAAGAATTGCAATAGGTGCTAGTTGATTTTCAAAAACGTTTTGATAGAGAACCAAGAAATCTTTTATGAGTGGCGCCAAGACAACAAAGAATTCCAAAAACCTACAACAGATCACCATGGACATTTTTATAGTAAGCACACGATTGAAATGACCTTTTGGGGTCACCGAGGAATTCCCAATCAAATGAGATGAACACCAAGGAAGCGTCAAAGTTCCTTGATTTTTATGTGATGGACTCTAATGTGCATCAGTTAATCTTTCTTGACGATGAAGCCGTCATAAGCGAGGATATAATGTCCCACTTGATGTATGGTATGTATACTCCGACCTATTCCAGTCATTTGTATTACTGGAAAAGTAATTCCCAAGTACGAAAATTTCAAAAATTGTAGTAGCTTAGAGTGAATGAAGTGGCGGGGAATGTCAGCCATATATCTGTATGAGGGCAAGTTAACGGCAGTTGATTTGAAGATACTTCATACGACAGCAGGAGTAACAAAGCTTGATCGAATAAGAAAATCGAAAATCCGAGGAAGCCTTTCCGTAGAGACATTATTTCAGGAAAAATGGAGAGAGACGGGTTTAGTTGGTTCATCGATCCTTTGGATCTCTTGGATCGCACCTATGGAAAAACACCAGCATTTGGTTGGCATCAGTGACGGAGTGATTCGAAATCGAGATTCCTGCCGAGGTAAAAATTGCGAACGCAACAGGCGAACCAGTAGGGATCCTGTGAAGTGGAAGTGCTACGATGCATTTAGTCCAGATCAAAGCTTCGTCGTCAAAGAAGAAAAAGAATATTCATAGTGTTAGAAATGGGTGGGTTACAGAAAATAATGTAAGCGAAGATACGGGTGATAGCTGGTACATTCATTTTCCTAAAACACTCTTTGGGTTACCAATAATAAAATAAATATGATGCTTAAATAAGTGGTACCTCTGTTTAAAATTTTATTTACATATGACTGAACGGGGCTTCGAATTAAAACTTCACACTAAATTTGATACCGGCCAAAAGCATAATAATGAATAGGCTCCAACGAGACTGCAGTAACTGGTTGATAAACAATTTCAATCTCTTCATTCTTCCCTTTCGTATTTCTGCTCGTATATCATGTTCCACCTAATGGCATGCACTCCAGTAATCCTGAATTGCCTGCCATCTGTTGAACCATTAAATCTAAATGAAATATTATTATATTAATAATGTATTTTGTTGATGAGCTCAAACCTCTAGACAATTTCCAAATTCATAATTCAATTTAAACTTAATACATTCGACTTTTCTCTTTGTTTGCTTCTCCTATTTATACCTTTTTATTTTAAATTTTTGGAATTTTTTATTTATTTTGCAACTTTTCCAATAATGAGGAGATTTTATTAGCACCTCGCCCGAAGGAATAATTTTTACAAGAAGAACTTGGTCACTCCATTGCTGTTATGAATTTATTGAAAACTTTTTAATTTTCCAGTTTTGTTGTTCCGCCAAACTCAATTGGAAGGAAAAAAAGCATAAGCAAAACGGTTCAATAATACAGTTGTATTTGTTATGTTTTCAAGCAACCTTAACAAACCAATAGTCTGATAGAATCTGAGTATGTATTCTGTAACATAACACAACAAAATGTTAAAAACAAAAAGTTCAAACCCCTCGTCGGTTAACACTGCATAGCAAGTACAGAAAATCAAATTGAATAATAAATGGATTATTTAGAAGATGAGGTTACCACAGCTGTGGTTGAACTACGTCGAAACAAAATTTACTAAAAAACATCAAAGAAATTGGAAACCAGTGCCAGTTTTATTCCCCTTCCACCGCTTGGCACAGTCTTTATCTATTCCTCACATATTTAGAAACTGACCGTGGCTGAGGCTTGCACAAAAAGCTATCCTGTAGTTCAGCCAATTAACTGACTACAACAATCTTATGTGAACGGGGTTTTTCCGTATATGTGAACGGGGTTTTTTCCGTATATACCGTCACTAAACACAGAACTCAGTATCGATTGAAAACCAGACTACCGACGCTGAAATCAGTGGAAGGTTTGAGGAACAATTTCGATTTGTGCAGTGGTTACTGATGTTCGATTTAAGAATGTCGCACAAAAAAGTTGAAAGAGACTAAAAAAGGAGACCATAATATAAACAAAATTTTAATCTAAGATACAGCATCAATAACAACAACTGATATTAATTTGTAAGAAATCTAAAATTCCTGCAGTAGTTCCACATACAAAATTCAAAAAGAAAACAAATGAACTCAGACCACTATCAAAGAGTGCATCAGGGCTATGTAGAAATTATATTGGGCACAAGTTACCAACAGCAAGGCCTAGGGCCTATCTTCGCTCACCAAACGTATGTACGTAGCTATATTTTTGATGGGAATGAAAGTTTTGTGCGGATTGCGATTGCACATATTATGTATTTGAAAACCATTTGATGGCAATAATTCTCAAGGGGTGCAATTTTGACTTTGTCAGCTGATCCTGGTTGGGAATCACTGAGTTGTCCAACTCCAAACACTGGCCGCTCAGTGGCGGACTAACCAGAGGGCGGAAGGGGCGGCCCGCCCGGGCCTCCGGTCTTGCAAGGCCCCCAAATCCTTCAATTTATAATAAAATGGGACTTCAGAGAATCGTTACCCTGTATATCGCTCATACTTCAATACTTCTAGTCTTCTTGACCATTTGCATCTCCGTTGCATCATGCGAGAGGAGTTTTTCGAAACTTAAACTAATTAAAAATTATCTTCGATCTACAATGGATCAAGAGCGATTAATTAATCTTGTCGTGCTTTCAATAGATAGACAAATTTCCAAAGAAATCAATTCCACAGAAGTTATTGAGGAGTTCAGTAAATTGAAGGCACGAAAACACATAAGTATAACACGCTACAAAAAATAAAAAAAACTATCTTTAATTTATTTTGTCGATCGATTCGTATTTTATTTTCCTCACCCATATCCATGCCATATTGTAGGTATGTATGCTTATTTATCCTAAATAATTTAATTCGAATTTAAATTTCACTTGCCAGATTTTAGCGAAATAAACATAAACACGTATTTATATGTACATACAAATGTGAACTGAATAAAAAGCTTGTAAAACAACTTTTTTTTTAAAGCTGGGTGGCCGCATTCAGCTTTGCCGCCCAGGGCCTCTGAAGGGCTTAGTCCACCACTGTGGCCGCTACCGGTTCTGACAGTGAAAAACGTCGCAGAGTAAAGACAGTAAAATTCGTCTACCGATAACACTGGTTGGTACTTTATGTGTTAGTAAATAAACTTCTTTTTTTTCTTCAATAAAGCAAATAAATTAATTGATTCGCGCTGGCCAGCAGATATATTTTCTGCAACGCATTTTCACACCAGACCACACTGATTTTTCTACCTCTCACCTCTCTTACAGGGTGCGGCAACATAATAATAATAAACCAATGAAACCCATTTTATGAATCAGATTTTTTTTATTTTTTTTTGTAATGTAGGTACATACATATCTAAAGTTTTGTTTTACATAGTTTTGAAAATCAAAGCAGGTAGTGGAAACTACCCATGGTCCATACCCTGATTTCTGCCGATTGTCATGACCCTTACCAGCATAGCAGTGGGTTTGTTTTCAATTTGCCCGGATGTTGGCCGTCAGGACTTGCAAAGCCCTTGGACGGTTGACAGGATGACAGGGACCAACAATTCCAGCTGAAAAAGTTGCACACCACAATGTGAATTTGAGTGAATGCAAAGGCCTTTGATGCGATTCTGACGGTTTGGTGTCATCCCAGTAGCGCATGTTCTGTTGTTGACGTGTCCACTCAAGTGTTATATGGGCTTCATCACTGAAAGAAACAAATGCACGATATGCGAACTATGCTCTCTGTCTTCTTAAGTTGTGATTTGAATTTTTTCAAGTTAATTAAAAGATGCAAAAAATGTCGTCTTAGATTGGTGAAAGCCAATATGAATTCTCATTTTTCCCTAATCCGTCAAAACACCACCGATTGTTTGCAGGGTCGGCCCCGAAAATTTCTTCGGTTAATAAGTTTACACCCTCTGCACTAAATCGATGCAGACGATCAAAATCTTCACCAACTGGACACCTTTTAGTTTGATAAATTCGATTTGTTACGAAATTAATCTAAAATTCGGCTATCTTGACGGCTGTATATGAACTGAATATGTAAAATACCATGCTCAACTATTCATGAGATCGGTCTCGTGCAATCAATCATTTTCTCATGTTTTTGCATATCAAAATGAGCTCTGTTTCATATTGAGCATTCAATTTGAGGTCGATCAACATTTTGAGATTGAGCTCACAACATGAGATCTATATCGGCTAGTGTCGTTTTTGTTTGCATACCCTGTTAACAAAGATCTCAGAAAAGTGAGTTAACTGTTTGGTCTCATTTTTAAGACTACGACCTAATGTCCGTGAATTTTAGAAATGTTCACGTTGTGAATCTTTCCATTTGGATTTCTAAAGTGAACAGAATCATGTCAAGGCTTACCTGGGTAAAAACTTTAAATGTTTGCAAGCCCTTAAAACTAATACCTACATACTTAAACTTGGTTGTAAAAACTTCCACACAGATGGCATTGGGAATCGATTATTTTCAGATTTTTTGCTGAACCGCATTGTTTTTCAAAATAAATCAATAACAGCAGAGCTTTTAGAAACTATGGGAACGGAGTATGAATGTTTTCTATAAAAAAAACCAGAAGGAAATGCTACAGTCCGCTTGGGCGAGCTGTTGGATACTCTACTCCTATTCTTATCCATCGGAAAATGGGCGCAGCTTAAATCAAAGTATGCGTGAGTTTTAAGAAGGACAGGGTCTACGTGTTGTACTTTTTTTTAAAGGATTTTATCGGAAAAACTATGTTTTTGCAGACATGTTCATGTCTTATGAAGGAATTTTATTTTTACTTCAATAATTCCTTTTTTAACTTCCCAGTGGAAGTTCTTGTAATGGTGCCGATTTTGTGAATCGCGGATTTTAACATATCTTCACCTTTCAAGGTCACCAGAATCCAAATCCAACGTTTGTATAGAGATGTCGGGGTATGTGTATGTATGTACGTATGTGCGTATGTGCGTTCGGAATTATCTTTCGCCACGATTATCTAGAGAACCAATGATGCTATTGACATGGAACCAGGTTTATTCGAAGCGTAATAACGTAACTCAGAACTGATTAAGTTTCCAGCGAAATCGGCCCAGCCGTTTTTTGTTAGTAAATAAATAACTAAAAAAATAAAGGCAAACTAGCTGAATTTTGAAATTGATGATTTGTACTATTTTTAACTTCCCAGTGGAAGTTCTTGTAATGGGGCCGATTTTGTGAATCGCGGATTTTAACATATCTTCACCTTTCAAGGTCACCAGAATCCAAATCCAACGTTTGTATAGAGATGTCGGGGTATGTGTATGTATGTACGTATGTGCGTATGTGCGTTCGGAATTATCTTTCGCCACGATTATCTAGAGAACCAATGATGCTATTGACATGGAACCAGGTTTATTCGAAGCGTAATAACGTAACTCAGAACTGATTAAGTTTCCAGCGAAATAAATAACTAAAATAATTTGCCTTTATTTGTACTATTTATTGTCATTTGTTATTGAGCAAATCATTATTACATTGTGCTCCGTTATTTCGCATAAATATAAATTTACAGGTCTCCGTGTTCATAACAATGGTTGCATTAATATATGTATGTATATAACACTTTGCTGTTATTAACAACATTTAATTTCCATGAACAATATTAAAGAGCATTTTTTAATATTTAATAATTCTTAACCATATCTTATGGTTAACAACATTTCAAAATTTCCCACTAATCGCATAAATCATATTGATCCCACTGGGAAGTTAGTCGTGTGGACCTTTCGGGTCGCACCCAGACCACATTTTTCTTGTTTTAATTGTGAGCGTCAGAAGCCGGACTGAAAAATTCGTTCACTTGATAATTTCGGGCACAAGAGAGTATACGTTTCAAATTTTGGCTTTCTAGCTCGAGTTTTATGGCTCAAAATTGCCGACCGACATTACTTTGGAAGCAGATCACAAATTTAGTAACTTTTTAGGGTCTTCGAGCAATATTAAGGTTTGATACAAACTATGAGCCAAATTATAATACCCTTAGAATAGGTTTTAAATGCACCAGACCTTATTTTTTTATTGTCTAGTCTAGTCTCATTCACAGCACCTTAAACAAGTTATTTTTTGGCTAATGTTGGTGAAGGTATATAGAGAAAATTTTTCGATATAGAGGACGCCGTGTAGTAGTGTCTGTATTTTTAAATTATTCACTTTGCGAACTTTTTGCACTTGTCTGCGAATGTAATTATCCCTTTAGATGGATAAAGTGAATGACGTTTCCTTTTTACGTTTCTTAAATTAACCAAATCTTAGATTTGGCGAAGGAGTTTGAAATCTTTTGTCACGCCGCATTAGGGGATTTTAGGAGCTTATCCCAGTCAAATCTGCTTTAATAATCCTGCAGTGCGGCAACATTGGTTTTTGAAAAGGAATAAGACACAGCGGAATTATTATAATTACTTTCTATAAAATTATTAAAATTAGCTCTAAAAGTAAGGCTTTCGCTTTAATAAGATTCAGTAAGATCTCAGGCTTCTGAAATTTAAGAACTAATTTCATTCTGTATAAAATTAAATCCCAAATCCTGTTCAAAGAAAAACAAATAAAGTTTATTTGAAATTAATCCAAAGAAAGAAGACCATCCGTGACTATTTGTTCCGAATCATGATACGACACGCAATACGCAAGGCATCTGAATGGCATTGATACGAGTAACAACACTAAATCTTTTACCAATAAGTTGTTCATGCATACTGTAAGGCGGAACGTATAGGTAGGAGACAAAAACATACAACTGAGAAGGCGCCTCATGAACAAAATCAATACATACTCACATCGGTGCTACATCAATCGAGCGAAGCTCCACTGTAATTTTCCTAATTTAAAAACAAGATGCGACAGCTATTAACACTCCTCCACCTCTCTCACGGCATGTTCGGCAGCTGTCATTTCGGTAAACCACATACGATGAGTTGAAAATGTCGGCTCAAGAAGTGTGTCTTCGTTAAGAAAATAATATCACATTGATGGTCTGAGCGTCCAGCAAAAATCTCGTCTGTTTTTCATCTGACACCATCAGCATTTTAATAATAAACGAAAATTAATTGGCGTTTTCCCCATATGCGGTGGTGTGGAAATATCAGTGGATATACCGCAAACACATCGCAACTATGCGATCGAAACGCCTAACCCAGAAGACCAAGTTTAAGCTATTCAAAACACTGATACTGCCAATTCTGCTTTATGGCGGGGAGTGCTGGATGATAAGCAGAAAAGAAGAGACAGAGACTGCAAACTCTATGTGCTGTACCAAGATGTGGATGAAGTACAAAAAGCTAAAACCTGTTGACTACAATGGCCATCCACACCGAGCGAATGGACAATAAAGGCCAAGCGAAAGGGATCTTTGACTCCCAGCCCCCAGGTTCGAGATGACAAGCAGACCTAACCTCCGTTTTAAAGACCAAGCCATCGCGGATAGTAGATTGCTGGCCAACTGGTGGCAGAGTGCGCGGGATCGCGGAGGATGGAAGGCTGCAGTGCTCAGGCACAGACTTTCCGCGGGTCAAAGCTTCAAAATTTGGGTCGCTGAAATGTAGCGCGAGCAGCACACTGAGACTTAAGGTCCAACTAAAATAAACCGACGAAAACTAGAGCTTAAAACGAACCGTTCCCTTCCGATCTATCAATTGCTTAAGTAAAAGTATGTAAACGGAGGAACTGCATTGTGGTTTCCCATACAAAAAACTGATTGTCAAATTGTCGTTCGTAAACTACGGATTGGAGCGTTCTGGAGCGTTGGAGCTATTATGGCGTATTATATGGATTCCTAATATTCATTGAGTTTCGTACGGCAGGCGCCTACTATTATAGTTTTATCTTTGCGCTCGATTTCAGACAGAATAACAGCATAAATTTGATTTTTTATTTTTTGTTTGGTTTGCATATTTGAAATATTTTCCTACATTTGATAGTGATACATTGATAGGTGTCACCCGTAATCTATATTAAAAAGCTAAAAATCAAAGTGACTTTTACCTTACATAGAGCAAAAAAGTTGCTATCAACTTTCACCTTAGCCGATTTCGCCCTTTTTGAGGCGTAAGAAGCCTAAATTAATATGTTTTCGATTATCCGAAGGTTTATCGCGGCTATTTTCAAAATCTGCATGTAAAATACCTTTAACTTTGTTGTAATAATCATAATCGAGTTGGAATAGCCCTCCTTCGGTCGAAATGGATTGGCTAAATTTCTTTATTATAACATGTAATAGATCAATGAATGACACTCTAAAATCATCAGCTATTTATGTTGAGTGTATCTCTTATCTCATCTAATTTAACATCTCCGAAGGCGTTTTTTTTTACTATTAATTGTTTCTCATCAAGCTCAATAGCCACATTGTCACCACGTGTTAATTGAAATAGCTTTCTTTCATGTAAGATTTATAAATTCATTATATCCAGCTTGTGGTTTGTAACAAGTTTTTTCTTTATTGCAAGAAGCTTTGTAATTCTACGCAGATTTCGGTAAGGCTAATTTATTTCCTTTGATAGCATAATTAATTACTTCTTGCCGCATAATATTTGTTGTGCCCAAAAAATTTTTTTTTTTCCGATTTTAACCAAAGATGATATTTTTCAATCAGAAATGACTGCTAAGTTTAATTGAAAGAAATTAATTATCCGGGTCTTGCTTATGTGTCAATCACTCGAGGCTTCGCTACGCTTACCTTACTTTTTGTTATCCTACCTATTAAGTTCTAAAACGGTTTGCTACAGAGAAAAAAATAAGCAACCAGTGGTTATTGTTGATTTAAAACTCAGAATTGGTGAAATTCAGCAACCAATAGTCAGGGTGTCGGATCTTCTGTCAATGGCATTTGTGCAGTATCGAATGAATTGTATACAGGAGACATGGTCGGTTCACTTGTCGATAAGTTGATCATTAACTTTAAAAACCCAACACAACAAGCTCACGAAGAAAACCTAATATTTATCTAAGCTCAGGTAGAGTGACAGCAATAAAGATACATATAACCAAGATACATAGCACCAGTAAACATACCGAATTATTATTGAAAATAGACAGAAAAAGATACAGTAGAGTTAAAAGCGTTAGGAAACATAGAAAGGCTTCATCGAGTGCGTGACATAAGTTTGAACATTTCTGTATTGTAGGTGCCAACGACGGTTTAAATGCCAAGCTTTTTAAGGCAGCGGGAGATGACCTGGTAGAGAGCATACACCAACTCGTTTCCAAGAAAGTATGGCTGATGAATGGAACCTTAGCATCATTTGCCCGATCCACAAGAAAGGAGACCCTCTAAACTGCGCCAATTATAGAGGCATCAGTCTCCTAAATAATTTAATTTAATTTTTTAATTTTAATTTTGGTGGGGGCATGCGCCCCCATTTATTCGCTTAATACAAGTTATATGTCTTTAAACTTACAAAACTAAGACTTATAACTAGACTTATTAAAACTAATACTAACAAGCTAGAGATAAAGTTAGGGTTTATGGAGAAGAGGCTAAGTTTAATGGAGGGAGTGCTGCGGTTGAAATCAAAAATGGAAATGTTGAATTTACCTTCAGTAGCATACGGGAAATTGGTTCGTTGCAGCCATAGAACGTGCAGTTGGTTCGTAGAGAAGAGACGGGGATGTCTTAAATTATGAGGGTTAGTATTAAAGGAGATGGAGTTGTAGAAAAAATACTTCCTATAAGATCATGTCTGCTGTACTGTGTGAACGCCTGAAACCATTCGTCAACGACATGATTCGTCCCTACCAGTGCGGTTTTAGGCCCGGTAAGTACACGGCCGATCAGATATTCACACTACGGCGGATCCTTTAAAAAACCCAAGAAGTCCAAATCGATACCCACCATCTTTTTATCGATTTTAAGGCCGCATATGTCAGCATCTATAGAGACGAGCTATACAGAGCCGTGCCTAGTTTTGGCATCCCTGCCAAACCTGTCAGTTTGTGCGGAGTGACGATGGAGTACGCCCGCTCTCCATAAAGGTCGGAAACAATCTCACCGAGGCCTTTGATGCCAAAAACGGATTTAGACAACAAGGTGATGCGCTGTCATGTGACTTCTTCAACATCATACTTGAGAAAATTGTACACTAGAGGCACAATTTTCCAAAAGTCTGTGCGATTACTTGCGTATGCTGACGACATTGACATAATTGGCAGAACACAGTGAGCTGTCACTGGTGCGTTTGCAAGTATTAGCACAGGAGCGGCAATAATGGGTTTAGTGGTGAATGAGGGCAAAACAAAGTATATGCTGTCAACAAGAAGGGGCACACAACATCGACGAATCGGACAGAACGTCACGATAGACAGCTATAATTTTGAGGTAGTTAGGGACTTTGTCTACCTCGGCTCCGCTATTAATTCTGATAAAGACACCACAGCTGAAATCAAACGTATAAGCCAACCGCTGTTTCTTTGGCCTAAGACGGCAATTGATTAGTAAGGCGTTGTGTGTATGTATGTATTCGTTTATTTAGTAAATATTTACTATTACATTTCATATGGTTATCAAGAAAAACTATGGAGACTCTATATAAGACCCTCATCATCCCAGTCCTGCTCTACGGCGCAGAAGCGTGGACATTAGCAAAAGCGGATAAAGATCTTCTTGGTCGTTTCGAATGCAAAATTCTTCGAGTGATTTTCGGTCCCGTTTGAGTTGACGGGCTCTGAAGGAGGAGATTTAACAGCGAACTCTACGAGCTGTACAGCGACACCGACCTGGTCAAAAAAGTACGTATCTGTCGAATAAGATGGCTAGGACATGTAGTGCGGATGGACACCAACGCTCCGGCCCGAAGAGTCTATGATTCCAACCAGGAGGAAAACGCAGTAGAGGAAGACCTCGCATTAGGTGGCGCGCGCAAGTGGAAGGGGATCTCAACCAACTTGGAGTGCGCAACTGGAGGCAGTTAGCCAAAGATGTGTGCTAACTGGAGATGCGTATTGGTTGAGGCCCAGGTCCACCCCGGACTGTAGCGCCACCTAAGTAAGTAAGTAAGTAACATGTAGATAATGACTTTTATACAGCAAGCACCGTTTCCGCGCTAGAAGATGCGAGCTAAGGGCGTTTATAGCTGCTTGACTATCCGTAAATATATGAATGATTGCTCCTTTTATGCCGGATGAATAAATCTGGCTGGCGCATTCTTGAATGACGTGGAGCTCTGCTTGAAATACGCTAGGACTTTCTTCCCATTAGTATCGTAAAGCGTTTATTTGGTCCGTATATTCCCGCTCCTACCCCCGTTTCCATTTTAGAACCATCCGTATACCACTTTATGCTGTTTTGGCTGTTTGGTGGGTTATTATTAACCCATGCTTCTCTCTTGGGGATCTCCGTGGAGAAACGTTTATTGAAACATAGTGTTTTTTGAATGCGGTCTGCGACCGCGCGTTCATGTTAAATTCTGGTAGTTCCTCGAGAAGGGTTTTAAGTTCCGGATGGTCTTTAAGCCTTATCTCGTTTAACTGTGTTAGACTTGTTGCACTGCGGATCGCCACTTTTTGAATATATATGTGGAGAGGTGTTAGTCCTGTTATTGTCTCTATGGCAGCTGTTGGACAGGTTCGCATGGCTCGCAGATACCTAGTCATACAAGCCGTTGTACCTTTTTGAGTTTCTTTATTGCGACCTTTTGTGTGGATTTTGTCCACCATACTATGCAAACGTATGTTATAATGGGTATTATCATCAGTGTGTAGATCCAGCGGACGACCTTGGAGAGATTCCCCAGGTTCTGCCGTATGTGCGGCGACGCCTCTTAAAGCTCTATTGTTGTTAATGTGGGAGTTCCAGTTAAGTCTCTTGTCTAGGATTACTTCAAGATACTTGACTTCTTCGAAATAATTTACGTCGTTAATTGTGATTAGATCTAGGTCTAATTTCCTCCTTTTGGTGAACGGAACGATGACGGCTTTACTGGGATTTATGGAAAGATTTTCCTTGATGCACCAGTCTATGGCTGTCTTTAGAGCATTTTTCAATTTAGATGTGACTTCAATTGAGTCTTCGCCCCTGACAATGATGACAATGTCATCTGCGTACCCAATCGTGGTGTAGCCCAGATTGCTTATCTTGTTTAGCAGGTCATCGATGACCAAGGGCCACAAGAGGGATGAAAGTACTCCCCCTTGTAGGAAGCCACTTGCGGCTGTAAGTGACACTGAGGTCGTTCCTGACGAGGCAGTAATTTTACGACTTCCCAGAACCGCTTTGATCCATTTTATAGTTAGTTTGTCTTTTTTTCTGTGGTACAAAGCATTTGATATGGATTCATATCCCGTGTTGCCAAAAGCAACTTTTATGTCCAGAAAGGTACATAGTGCAATCTCTTTGCATCGCTAGGTGTTTTTTTTTTATCTCTGTTGTTAGTTTTAACAGAGCACCTTCCGTTGATTTGCCCTTTTGGTACGCATATCGGTGTGGGTTCAGAGGCATGCTTTTTGATATGCATTCTCTAATACTCGTATGTACGTCGATAATTCTTTTCACTGTTTTCAGAAAAAACGATGTCAAGCTTATCGGACGATATGATTTTGGTAATTCGCTCGGCTTGTTTCTCGGTTTAGGTATGAATACCATGTTTACCTACCTCCAGGTAACTGGTATATACCCCCAGTTGAAGCTGGGGACGGGATTACGGCAGGATTGCTAATTGCTAATTTTCTTCCAAAGGTAATTTTTTTTTCGAAAATCACGCTATTCAATTTGTTCTCTTTTGATATGATTCAAGTGCAGAGTGGTTCGTACGAAAACTTTCTTGCTTTTATTAGAATTGGATTGGAATCACATTTCATCATTTCTATATGTACTCGTAAAATCAGGAAAAAAATAATCGTAAATTTATATTGCATTTATATTTATATATAATGCAGTTTGAATTCCAAAGTACTTTTATTTTCACATTAAAATGTTGAATATCTCTGTTAAAATGATATAGTCTCCCCTTTTTTGAGAATATTTATAAGCATTATAAAATGCAGTTAATTGTTTTAGCCCGCTTAATGTTTGCTTCTTTTTTGGCTTGTTCATTGTAGCAATATTCAGGGTCAGTATTCCTAAGCAGCATAAAATCTATGGGCTTTTCAGCATACTCCACCCCACACTGCTTATTTTTTTACTGTTGTTACGTTCGTTAGAGAAAAATAATAAAACGGTATGTTTGTTACACATTTTCTTTAGAAATTTCCTGTAAGCCAACAATTTTCGTCGACAACAAATATAAAACTGACTTTTAAAAATAAATATCTGGAAAGTCAAAAAAGCTATCAATTGGATTTAAACGCAGTTAAAAAGAGTTGTATTTCTTCTTCCTAAATAAAGATTTTGTTGTAAAGCGGAGATATTTGTGTTAGCATGTGTCGAGGCACACCAAAGTAAGTCCTTTCTTAAATTCTCGGTAAATGATGTTTACATTGGTGATCTCATTGTGGAACGATGTCTTTCTTAGATTAAAACTAACTAACGATGAATCGAAAAAATAATAATACCCCTAGAATAGGGTATACAAGACATAACAAAATAATGCAAAAATATAAATGGTGTGCATTGTTTTTTTGGAAATAACTTAATAGATAAGTATACGTATTATCATATGTTAAGTGCCGTTTTTTGACGATTTTGGTGAAAACTAAGTACGCCATTTTCGAATGCTCATCTCAATTATTTTGTATTTTAAAAAACGATCAAAATTGTTAAAGCCATTTTTGAGAAAATTCCTGTTGTAAAAACCATTTGTATTGTAGGCAATACAGTAGGCCCCGCGTACGAAGTTTGAAGCAAATCCCTTCACCCATTCTGGCTGGAGCCTTGGCTACGACAGACTGAGGGAGTTGTGCAATATCTTTCTCTTTAGTACCTATATACACAGGGCCAGCCCTACCATATGTGCAAGATGTGCAAATGCACAGGGCGACAAATTCCGGGGCACATTGCTTGGAGTAAGAAAAAATAATTTTACGGTATCCGCTGCCATTTGCATTTAAACAAAAAAAACTTGTTCAAAGAAGCCCAAAATAGGAAAATCCATCACACCTGTGCTGAATTTTTGTAACTTCAAGGAGAATCGAACTCAAAATAGGGCGCTTTCTATAAAACTTGCACAGGGCGCTTGTTTGGCTGCAGCCGGCCCTGTATATACAGCAGCATTACGAGAAAGTATTTGCTGCTTAAATCAGTGGTTTCATTCTTTTGCATTTGCATAGGCTTTTACTCTCATAAATTTAGGATTTACACTTTTTATTGGTATTTTCAATATATTCAAAGAAGGGCCTGAAACACTATTAGATACGCACTTGTATATCATGCGAGTTTGTTATAATTAAACCTTAAACATAAGCTGATATCTTGACTGACACAACTTCTTAACTTTGTAATTAAGTCATTGCTTCAGGGATCATGTTTATTTTTCTCCATAGAGCTATACGAAAGACAAGCAGGTAAGTGGACAAAATGTTTATCTTTGATGGTCAGCCTATTGCAAGGCGTTAATTAAAAAGCGTCTACAGTGGTTACACACCACCCACATGCCAACAACTTTCGTTTCTTCTCTTACATCCTTTTCCAAAGTCTTATAGAAATTCCATTCTGCGAGGATAATGTTAAGGAATTTCATTTAAAAGCGAATGTCAAAAAAAAACTTTTTCTTCCTTGTATGGATAACACGAGTTGCTATAAAGTTTTCCTTATGAAAATTCCTGCAGACACCATTTGTTTTCACACTGTCTTATGGCGGGTGTCTTGTTATTGTCGCGGGAGAAATTGGGTGTTTGGTTGCCGGAGTGTTAGCGCTAAAAATAATGTTGGCCGTTGCCATTATGTCAGTAAAAAGGAGAAAATTGTGGTTGCTGTTTTTTTTGACGTTGAATAATCATACATTCCAGAAAAGATGCTGGCATCCTTAACGATGTCACACATCTTAGATGTGACAATTATTAAACAAACTGTGAAACTCCTTAGCATAAAGTATACAATAAGAGGCTTAAGAGGCTTTTGTGTTTTTTTGTTTCATAAGAATTTATTGGATGATTGGATTTGTAAATTGCAGACGAAAAGGGAATTAGTCCAGGGCATTACACTTAATCAAAGTAAGTTATTTGTTTTGAATAAATATTATTTGACTTGATAATAATTTAAAGCTGTCATATGATTAGGATTGTCTGATAAACTCAAAAAATTTCTTAAACTTTTATTTAATACGTAGCCCTGCGATATTATATTGGAATGGAATACACAGAAATGAGTGTCAACTGATGAAATATGACAGATACATTTTTGAGTATCATTTGGTAAAGTACTGCCGTATTGTAGGTGATAAAGAGAAAACAGCTAATACAGGGAAAACATATTTTTATTAATCAGAAAAGTTACCATATGGACAAGTTCGCTATCCGTGTGACAGCTAACTTGTGTGTTAAGGAGTGGATAGTGTTTTTTTTTATTAATATGGCTGTAAGAGATTAATTAAAAAAAAGTAGGCAGTGCCTAAAACTTAGCTTCTTCAACCATTTGCTTATGCGAAGTGAAAGGGACCTTAATTTTTAAGCTGAATCCGAAAACCAAATTAGTGAAGCTTTTCATGATAATTAATACTCTTCGATGTTTGACAGACGTTCGCAGTGGAAAAAACTTTATATGGATTTAAACCTGAGACCTTTCGATTAGTAGTCCATCGCACTATCTCTGCGACACTGCGCCCCAGGGCCGGCTCCAGCCAAACAAACGCCCTGTGCAAGATTTACAGAAAGCGCCATTTAATTTGCACACATCCATAAGTCGTTTCCCCATCACCCAGGAGGTAGAATTCAATGCGTTTTTTTTATTGAGGTATCCCCGGTAGGCCTAATCCTAAATTAAAAACAAATATATATATTTAAATATATGTTTCTATGTCTTAATAGAAAATTAATAATTGAAACAAATAAATAAGTAAAGTAAATTAAAATAATAAATAAATAGAAAATAAATAAATGTAAAAAAATGCTATAAAAACATATGTATGTATTAGCAAAATAAATAAATAATGAAGGTATTCATTTAAGGAACTTTAGATATTTGTTTTAAAGGAAAAAAAGTATAACCATAAATAAAACGCAGCGAAGAAATGTGCAGAGAGAAACCTTTAAACTTGGAAACTTGCTTTTCTGGCCTTAGCTTTGGCAAATTCAGCAATAAGATAATCATAGTCTAAAGATTTTAATAGTTCCTTTTCTATAGGCATTATAGATAAGCCTACCAATCTCTCTTGAGTCATCGTTGACCTGGGACAATTTTTAATAATTTTAACTTTAGTAAAACTACGTTCTCCTGAAGCTACTGTCACAGGGATTGTATTAAGAATTTGAAGAGCAATAACTTAATTAGGAGCAAGATGTTCAAGGCTTGAGCTGAATATAAAATTCAACACATCTAAACATGAACTTTGTGGTGTAACAAGCGGAGAAATGAGTTTTAACTCTTGATACAATTCTGCTCCATCTAAATCTTGAAAACTACCAGATGTTAAAACATTCTGCAAATTAAGGCATGAACAACGTAGATATTTATTTTTCAAACATTCGCTTATGTTACTTAAAAATGAGAAATTTATACTATAATGTGTCAAGCTGCTCAAACCTTTCTGTTATTGATTGACTCGCTCGATCAAGTATTTTGAAATAAAAATCTACTTTGAATCTTTATTTCGGGTCCAATATACAAGGTGGCGCAAAAGTCATCACCCAGTGGCGTTCACCAATCCGACTGAAAACTACACAGGATAGATGTCAAACGTCGTGGATCATTTAGAACATTGGCACACAGAATTGCCTAAGGCACACCCAAGGGCTGAAAACCCTATCGGAAGATGCTATAATTTTTGCAAATAGCGGCAAATGTCAATTTTACTTTGACATTTGTGAAGTAAACAGATGACAACTTTTGCGCCACCTTGTAGTTTCTGGATATTCATCGGTATACATTTTTTTTTCCGTCGAGATCTCAATGATCTCCTATATGCAGGATTTCAAACTCGCACACACCGTTTGCTTTTATGCAAAAATCCGTATTCATAAAACAGTATCCAAAACATGTAAGTTATGCAGAGATTGTGTCGATTAAAGTATCAAAAAAATAAATACATTAATCAATTACATTTAGCTGCCCAAACTTCCCAAACCAGTTGTAAACCAAATGAAAAAATTCTGCTTATATTTGGAGATTTAATTGTGTAACATAATGCAATCGCAATATTTGCATATGTAATATGGTTTTTGATACTGATTATGAATGAATACCCCTTTTCTTTGATGAATGCTACGGCTTCCTTGCAATATGCCATAACCTACCCCAAACTTCCATTAAAAACAACAAATAATTTACCAGCCATTTACCCCTCTCACCAACACATCATATCCCAATCATGAGAAGTAAAAAAAATAAATACGATAAATGACGAGAATGGAAGACAACAAAAATAACTACGATTCTTCTTGTGTGCAGAATCAAAAACCTGCACTCTCTAACCCATAAGATTCCGTCGTAATGAATTTTTTGTTTGACATACGAGTATTTTCCTATGAAAATTTTGCAAGCGAATGGGCAGTAATTAAAACCTGCATATACGAGGTGGAACTTTTTTTTGAGTTTTTTGAACTATGTACGTGTTCCTACTTAGACTCTTTGTATACCCTATTCTAAGGGTATATTAATTTTGACGCATAGTTTGTAACATACCTTAATATTGCCCGTAGACCCCTAAAAGTTACTATATTTATGATCAGCATCGATAGTAATGTCGATCTAGCCATGTCCGTCCGTCCGTCCGTCGGCAAAAATTAGGCCTTTAAACTGGGCCTAGAGAGCTGAAATTTTAACCATATACTCTCTAGGGTCCCGAAATAATCAAGTTTACGAAATTTTGAAATCCACACACAGACCCACAAACTGAAAAAAAAACAAAATTTTGGAAAAAATCTAATTTTGAGCTAGAAAGCTGAAATTTTTTATATATGATCTATGGCTCCTAAAACTGCTCAGGATATAAAATTTTCAAAATCCGCCCACTGACACGCCCACAAATAAATAAAACAATTTTATTGAAAAACCAAAATTTGAGCTAGGGAGCTGAAATTTGTAATATATACTCTCTAGGGGCCCTTTAAAATCATGTGTAAATATTTTCAAAATCCCCCTACTGACACGCCCACAATTTAAAAAAAACTTTTTTTGAAAACTCAAAGTTTGAGCTAGGGAGCTGAAATTTATAATATATACTCTCTAGGGGCCCTTTAGGCTCATGTGTTAATTTTTTTTAAATCCGCCTATTGACACGCCCATAATTAAATAAAACAATTTTATTGAAACACCCAAGTTTGAGCTAGGGAGCGTTTTTTTCGAAAAAATTCTTTAAATGTTATATAACAATTCAACCATACTTAGACTTTTGTATTTGTATTTGTATTTATTTATATAAATAATTTGCTGTGCAATAAGAACAACATTCTTTAAGAGTGCTCAGTTAACATATGGATATACAAGGCGACATATTTTACGTTTATAGAAAAAACAATAATAATAATAATAATAAAGACAAATATGGGAACATTTTAAGTAAAACTAAAAATAAAATAAATAATATGGACATTCGCATTAAAAAGAAAAATTAAGCTACGTTAAACGGGAAAAACATCAAAGAAGAGTACTAAGATAAGAAAAGACTAAAGACAAAAAACTCCTGTGCTTGACCTTGGTTCTTATATTAAGGGGAAGTTGATTAAAAAGCCGAATGGCATGAATGAAAAATTGCCTACGTGAAATCGTGCAAGTGTAAACATTAGGCCTGATACCACTAGAACGAAGAGACTGAGAGAAAACGATTTTACTATACAGATAAGCCGGTTGTTTTTCGTTTAAAATTTTGAATACCATTGCGCAAGCTCTAAAATTTAAAAATTGGTCAAGACTACATCCTAATATTTGTCGAGAGTGGCTCGATACATGATCGTATCTACGTAGATTGAATACAAATCGTTCGATTGAGTTGAAAGCAACTTTTGTCACGCCCACTTATGAGGGATAGGAATAAGAATAGGGTATCCAACAGTTCGCCCAAGCGGACTGTAGTCCGTCCTTATGTTTTAAATGTAAGTACAAGGTGGCGCAAAAGTAATCCTCCTATCAGAAAATGCTATAAATTTTGCGATTGGGCCCCTAATGTCAGTTCTGTTTTGACATTTGTGTAGTAAACACATGCGAAAAACACGTTAATAAACAATGTTACGCTACACTGCTCCAGAACGCGGAATATTGGTGACTATTTTTTCCATTTGTGTTTTAAATTACAGCCAAAAAACATCGGAAGGTTATTTTTGCGCCACCTTGTAGATGTGCAAGAAATATTCCTACACGAACTGGGTGGAATATTTTGAGATTGGGTAGGTAGGTAAGAAATGAACTTGTTTAGTGGGATTTTTTTTATTTTGAGTTAGATTCTTCTTGAAGTTGCAATATTTCAAGTGATATGAGTAATGTACAAAAATTCAGCACAGTTGTGATGGATGTTGCTTTTTTGGGCTTAATTGAAAAAGTTTTTTGTTTTAAATGCAAATGGCAGTATCCGCGCAAGGTAAAATAAATTTGTTTTACTCCTAGCAATGCGCCCGGAATTCGGCGCCCTGTGCATTTGCACATCTTGCACATATGGTTGGGACGGCCCTGCTGCGCCCACTTCATTGTAAAGAGTAAGTAAAATACTAAGAATAAAATTATTTTTTGAATTATTGCATTTATTTTTTTTTTTTTAATTACGAGTATTTAAAAAGCTGACGGCCTCCTCTCCTCTTCGCATGTTACGTTGTTATTTGCATCCAAATGAAACACGTGTTTTTTTAAATGTAATTTTTTCTGTTTTAATTTGATTGTCCTTCGGTAAGACCTCTTTTCTTAGATTTAACGAGATGCTTTTTTTGCGCGCCGGAGCTACTTAATATCTATGAACGGAGAGAATCATAACTTTCTTAACTTTCGGGTTGTTAGATCGTAGTGTACGGCAAGCAATTCCATTTGGATTGTTTTTGCTTTTGCTGTCATCGTTGGGTCTACAATCACTGGGAGATGCATGATTATGATTTTTTCAGATGCTTTCTTCGCTAACCAGCTCACCTGCTATTGAAGGTTAATGCATTTCATATCGATCTGGTGCAGCTTGTTTTGAAGTACTTAGTTGCTTTGCTTCAAATTCTGAACTCTTTCGATTGGACGAATATCAAATGTGAATATCAGCTGGTCACTGTAAATTTGCGCTTTGAGCAAGTGAAAGAAATCAAATTAATTGGTCCGGAGTGGGATTTGAACCGAGGATCTTTCGATTAGTAGTCCGACACACTATAATAATAATAATATTTGGTTAGGGTATATTACACTGCGACCTATTGGTCTATTGTGTCCCCTTGCTTGTGCCTCGGAGAGGTTCATGCCCTCGTTCAGAGCCCTCTCTAGATACTTCTTTGTGAAGCGTGTCGAGGTATTGCTCTGATTTATCCTTGGCAGGTCACACTCCTTAGAGCACAGCGTCCAGTCCAGTTTCTTTGATGAATCTGAGAATGAGCTGTGGGTCCATGGTTTGTATGTCCTTGTCTGTTATTTGGTGCCTGCCCAAATATTTCATCCTTTTGTGGGTCAGTGCCCCACAGGATTCCAGTATATGGTCTGGAGTTTCGGCGGTTTCACTGCAGAATCTGCAGAGCCCGTCCTCCGATATGCCCATTTTCCTCAGGTGCTCCTTGAGTCTGCAGTGCCCCGTGAGGAGGCATGTTAGGATTCTTAGGTTGTTTTTGTTAAGGCCGATACAAACTTTGAATCTCTTTTGGTTGTAATTTCCTAAGAGTTTCTTTGCTTGCTTCAGACCTTGGAGGTTGAGAAAGGTTTTGGCCCTTGTTTCTTCCTCCAGTCTCCTGAACTCTTCGCGTATAGTGTGTTCTCCTATCCCGCAGAATGGTTCAGGTCCTATGAAGGGTTCCTCTGCCCCTTTTCTTGCCAGAGAGTCCGCTGCCTCATTGCCCGTAATGCCAACATGGCCAGGCACCCAGCAGATGGAGATTCTGTTATTCTTGCCTAGTCTATTCAGTCCTTGTAGGCATTCCCACACTAGTTTTGACTTGATAACGTAGGCGTCAAGAGCCTTTATAGCTGATTGGCTGTCAGACATTATTGCTATGTTGCAATTTCTGTAGTTTTTCTCGAGGTTGATTCGAACGCACCTGTCTTTGGCAGATATTTCTGCCTGGAAGATGCTGGTACATTTGCCCATGGATTCGTAGTGCTTAGTTCCCGGCCCAAACACTCCTGCACCAGTTCCCTCCTCAGTCCTCGAGCCGTCCGTATACCACTTTGTTGTGTGGTTGCTCAGTCCATAAGTTATGGATTCGTTGCTCCAGTTCTCCTTATTGCTGAGCTTTATCTGGAAATTCTTCTCGAAGTTGAATTTCCTGATGCTGTCGTCCCTAGGTATGCCAAGAAGTGGGAGTTTTTTGAGTAAGTCACCGTGTTCTTTCGAACCGATGCATTTCCCTCTCCCAATTCCCTCCTTTGCCATCCTAAGGATTGTTTTGTCTGCCTCGTTCATCACCATGATGTGTAGAGGGGTCAGTTCTAATAACTCCTCCATGGCTGCGGTTGGGCAGCTACGCATTGCTCCGGTAATGCACAGGCACGCCAGTCTTTGCACTTTGCCGAGTGTCTCTCGCGTTGTGACTAGACTGGTTCGTTTCGCCCATGCTACCGCTCCGTATGTGATCATTGGTCTCACGATTGCAGTGTACATCCATCGCAGGATGGTTGGGCTGCATCCCCATGCCTTCCCCGCTAGGCTCCTACATATCATGAGAGCGCGGGAGGAGTTTACTATCTAGATAGAGTCCTAGATATTTTACTTCTTTGACTGGTATCAGTGTCGTGCCTGATAGGTTTATGTCCTTAAGTCTTTGAAGTTGTCTTTTCCTTGTGCATGGTACTATCGTTGTTTTCGCCGGATTGATGTTAAGTCCGACAGTATGGCACCATTCCTTGGTTACTTTAAGCCCCTTTTGTATGATGTCTCCAAGGGTTTCTTCGAACTTGCCCCTGGTAATCAATACAATGTCATCGGCGTACGCCTGACAGTTGATGCCATGGTTGGTTAATTTTTCCAGCAGTTCGTCTACAACTAGGCTCCACATTAAGGGTGATAGTACCCCTCCTTGTGGACATCCTCTTGTTGTGTTTACTCTGATGGTTCCAGATGGTGTTTGAGTCTCTGCTGATCTAGTGCTCAGCAGCTCACACATCCAGTTGGATACTGTACTGTTAACTCCTTTCCTATCCAGTGATCGTTTGATCGCATCATGTGAGGTGTTGTCAAATGCTCCCTCTATGTCTAGGAAAGCGCACAGTACTCCGACACACTAACCATTGAGCCACTGCGCCCGATAACTTTCTATTACTGATTCACTCCATGTTATTACCATTGGAATTACCCCTGGCCACCTTGTCCTCGTATAGACCGGCAGGCCACTTTAGTGCCATTAGCATCTTAGTAACCAGTTGGAGTTCAAAAGCATCACTAACTAATTGCTCCAGGCTTAAGTTACCAGCTCAGCAAATTGCACCACGTCTTTTATGTCACCCGTCAGATCTGAATTAGTTTTGCAAGGATCCCATATTCGGGCATCGATATATAGAGCTCGTGACGAAGAATGCTGCCATACAAGTGTCGCCTTTAAGATCAGTGAAAAGAAGGTGAGTCACGACTTGAAATTCGTTGATCTTTTCCAGAATTTGCCTCAATATGAAAATTTGGCCTCTTGCTGATTGCCGAACCGCTTGAGATTTCACACAGTCTTATACGCGACAATAAGCTGGGATATGCCTCGATTGTTCTTGAAAGACATAGGATCGCCTTTCTTATAGATGGAGTTCACTTAACGGTGAAATGAAAGCACTGCATACAACTTTCATAACTGTACGTTAAAAAAAAAAATTTAAAATATGCTTCATTTATTAAGAAGACTGAAATTTGCATTAAATTGGGCGTTGGGGGTCGGCCACCCCATGATTAACACTGCTATTATTATTTTTTATTTTTTTAATAAATAAAAACAAACCTTATGCTCTTATGAATCATTAAAATCTTATTTTCCGAACAATTTTTAACCAAAATTTGCAATTTAATAACATTCAATACTAATTGTATTATAAAATCAATGTGTGTAGATGTGTAGGACATGTTCCTGCTAGTATTTGAATTCCGACATTAAAAAACGCTTAGTGGTTGTTCTGTACATAAAGAAATATAGAAATTTGCCCAACTGCTAGTGCCGTAACCCTATGTAGTTTCCACAAAATCCAATGATCTGAGACAAAACACATTTTCGTTAAATTAACATATAAATTGAAATTTATGCTGTGCGAGCTTTAAAAAATTCATGAAAATAGAAAACATTTCCGAGATATCTTTTTCATTGTCACTATTCATAGTTGTTGATGTTGTTACGAACTGGCAACTGCTTATGTAATTTCCTGTAATTTTCTTTGATGCATGAAAAAAACGAATCTACTTTCGCCATTGTCAATTTCCTGTTTACTAATATTATGTACATCTCCAATAAGCAACAATCAACTAATTTCAAATTTAAATTTTGTTCATTAAATTGTGGTAGGTAAATTTTATTATATAAAACAGAACAAATATTTATGTACCGATTAATCATTTCCCGAAACCATGTTTTCCGGTCATTCGATTTGTTTGGATGTTCAATCTACACAATATTATTACGGTTTGGTGAATGGATTACATGTTTATGTCAAATAAAAATAATAATAAACTCTTTATGTTTGGGAAAAATTAATCTGCTTAGATTTTTCTTTAATGGCGATATGGTAAATTTTTACAAAACATAAAACAATAACTTGTACATACATCGATTTTTCTCATGAAATAATCGAATTTAATCTCAAAGTTGATATCTGTAGAAGTGTAGAGTATGCTTGCTCGTATGTACACTAACATTTTTACATAAGTATCTGCGTATTAAACTTGAATAAAAAACTTCAATGTTAATGATCCCTAAGTTATTTAGAAGCCACCCGTGGAGAAAGACTGCTAGAGAATTCGCAAGGGCACCAATAAAAGCCTATGAATTTGGTGTAATGCATATGAAAAAACACTCCTCCTGTGTTTGCATCTGAGTCTCGCACGATTTCTATAATCCGTACCGTAATTTGACATATCTGTCTTAGGTTAGGTTAGGTTACTGGGTTGACGGGGCAAGAGAGTCCTGCGCCCGTCACATTTAGGTAAATGTAGACCCTTTGCGATACACATGTTTGTCTTAATCACGTTGCAGTGAATATTGACATATCACGGCTTTGAAATAAGCAATAAATTATATTTATTTTGGCCAACTGGTTACCTCAGCGTTTTTTAATTGCTCAGAAACGGGTTCACATTGTTTTCTTCTCTGAGTACTTCTTCCGTTGTTAACTCAAAGTTGTTTTTGATTTGCGAATGTGCAGTATATTATAGTAAATGAATTTTCTTCATACGTACCTATACAGCAAGCGATTTGACCAATTGCTGCTTTCACCAGTGGCTACCAATAACAGAACCTGCCATTAGTTTTAGCAAAGCAAGTGTTTGTCCAGAACAGTCAATCATATTCTGCCAAAAGATATACATTTACCGAAGTCCCGTTTCGCCATGTTCCAGTTAGCATTTATGTTGTATATGCTTGTTAAGTGCATTTTTATCCGAACCTTTAAGACTCTTCAACATGCCTTCCCAGGACTTTACTTTGCCGATGCCGAGTTTTCAGAAATGTTTTTGATGAATACATAGGATTAGTTCATTAAATAGTTTTCAGGCCGAAAGCCAACAATTATAAGGTTATAGTTAGTTAAGGCTGACGGCAAAAATGTCAATGCAACTTATATTTTATGAATTTTTGTAATTGAAAAAAACACAAAATTTATGCTATCACACAAAATTTATGCTATCATGACCTAACTTAACCTCATTTTCTCATTCTTTTGATACATTTTGCATGAAACTACGATAGTGCCGCTTGTGTGGACACACGGTTACCTCTGCAAACAATTTTAATTCGGAACATTTACTTCGCGACACAGTGTCGATAATTTTTTCATACACAGATACATATATACATATGCCCCAGTTATGAGTGGCGAAGTAAACGGAGTACAAGCCCATATCAGGTCTCATTTTCCTCTTGCAATCTACGTTCATTGTGCCGCGCATAGCTTCAGTTTGGTCATCAATGCCGCTTGCGGAGTATCGGGTATAAAAAATGCGGTAGGAACTATCGGAGGAATCGAAGCATTTTTCCACTGGCCGAAGAGACAAAACATTTTAAAGGAAGAAATTTTGAAAATGCCGAAAAAGAGTGACCGGAGAAAAGAAAAATTGAATTCTTTCGCTGTAACAAGATGAGCTCAGTCTCATGAAGCAGTTTCAACTTACCTCGAACTTCAACCGGCCGTTATAGAAGTTTTGGAAGAAATAAGAAAGTGGAAAGATCGAGAGATTTCACAAAAGGCTTCTCAGCTTCTGACCGCGATTTTGACAACCGAATTTCAAATCTCCTGTCATATAATGGAATCGATCAATTCTGTCGTCTTGCCTCTGAGTCGGGAATTGCAGACGAAAAATCAAGATCTAGGAGAAGCCACAAAGTTAGCTGATGATGCTACGAATGATATCAAGGAAAAGCGGGAAAACGTTGATTCAAATCTTCGTATCATTTACGACTATGTTGCTGAAATCTGTTCCGAATACGAAATTAATATGAAATTGCCTCGTCGTTGCAGTGAACAGAAAAACCGTTGGAACACAAAATGTCGAAGATTATTACAGAATTGCCTTCTATATATTCCATTCCTTGATACTTACATTTTTCATCTCCAAAGTCGGTTCGAAAAACACAAATCGATCTTCCACAGTTTCGGACAACTATTTCCTTCCAAGCAGGAATTTGATGAGGAAAAATGCGCAGATCTTTACAAGTTTTATGACGAAATATTGGACTGCTCAGAAAGGAATTTCATTTCAGAGATCAGAATGTGGAGGACACGGATCTCCGATCAAGATATTCAAAATGCGCTCGATGCACTATCAGGGAGTAACTCCAGATCGGAATTCTTACTTCCAGAATCAGTTTCTATAACCCATCGAATACTTAACTTTCAATGGTTACGTTATTTTTTAGGTTATCAATGAAAAATGTTTCAAAAACGTGAACACGATCTTACGAGTAGGTATTGGCAGTGTTACCCGTAACAACAGTTACTCCAGAACGATAATTTTCGACCCTAAGAAGAATAAAAAACTATCTTAGAAATACAATGGGACGGGAGTGCCTGAATGGACTCGCTTCTTTGAGTTTCCATCCTGAAATTGGTTTAACGGAAGACGAAATTCTGCAAGAATTCTTCAAAAAACCGCGGAATTTTAAAAAAGATTGAGATTTTCTCTAGATGTCGCACTGTAGTAATTTATAGACTATACACATGTAGTAACATGAATTGAATAATAATATTATGCATGACAAAATACGAGAAATCATTTACATATTTGCAGATTACAATATTTTTTGGATTTTCGAATCGTAAAATAGAATATGCAAATTTTCGGCGACAGAATACCAGCCTATCAGATTCAGGTCGGTTCGGACCTCCCTGGGAGGGGTCCGGACCTGATGACCCCCCCTTGGATCCGCCACTGTAAGTTGATATTAGCTAATAATTAATAAAAATTTATTTTTTAAAAGTCAAAAGTCAAATTTTTGAATATCTGCATGAGGCGAACACAGGTCAATATTCGGTATGCTGTTAACGTAGGCGCTCAGTCATATCACGTTTGTCAACAAAAGAGCAGCTTGGATGGTTGTGGGCTAATAGGCTAAAGATGACACTTAAGTATGCTAAAATCGGGCAGTCATGGTAGTCTATGCAACCAGTTAGACCATACGAGTGTTTACAAGAGCTCCTATAGGATTATTGTGTCAGCGCCAGTTTTTTGCCATTCAGGAGGAAAAGCACTGCAGCCAGGCACATCTTCAAATATGTAGGCGATTTTTTTTAAGAAGTTCTTTATTCTTGTTTATTCTGCTATGTTGATAACAATACCAGGACAAATACATACATAATAGATAAATAAGACTATTATAATAAAGAATAATAACGAGTCGTTCTGTAGCCAAGAAGTGACTAGAAGAGAATGATCCTTCAACAAAATTATGAATGAATAATTGTGGGGTAGGAAGTAGAACAGTGAAAACCAATTAAACAAAAAGTTTTGTTCATTTTTGTACTAACTAGTATTTTGCCGTAAATTTTTGACTTGTGAGCTATCCATGGTAAAAACCGTTTTTTGACTTTGTATAATAATATTATATATATTACATATATTATTAAAACGCGTTAGAGCTCAGAGAAAAAACACTTTGAGTACCTTATAGACGAAAATGTGCTTCAAAAGCAAAACACCAAGGCACAGAAAAAGAAGCCGACTACTACTTAAGCTGTTTATATTGCAAACAATCCTATTACTATGCTCAAGGGTGATATTATAGGCCCCTATTCCCCTCCCCAGTTTTGAAAACCATATTGAAGCTTTGAGTTTACGACCCCGTAATATATTATTAATAAGAGTTTTTGTTGAACAATATGATGTTTACATGTACATGTTCCGGGTTACGGTCATCATATACTTTTTTAATTTTGTGAAATGTGTCTTCCAATCTATATTTTTGTAACATTGCCAAATATTTAAAATTATCAACAGATTCCATTTTAAAAAAAGGCCGACAGTACGCAGAATATGCAGGCGGTATACGCAAAGAATTGAAAACTGTTCATTATCTAAATTGCAATTTATGTGTAATACATCAGCACTGCTTAGATAAAGACTTTTAACTTCACAATCACCCAATATCGAACTCTTAATAAACAATGCGACGCCACCAGCGCAATAATGGAATATTAGTAAATGGCTTCGCTCAGCTGAACTTTAAAACGGAAACTATTAGAGCAGCCTTGAGGTCGAGGCAAGTGAATTAAAAGCAGTACCTCTTCTCCACTATATCGTTCCGGAGGCATTAGATACATTTTTTCAGTGCTTTTGATCTTGCTTCAATCAGGGTAGGTACAGCGATTATGTTCAAAAAATGCAAGTGCCCTTTATGCCGAAGGAATATATCGCAGAAGAGAGGAATACATTTTTTCGTAACAAGGAATACATTTCTTTGTAACAAGCATTAAAGGTTGTTACCAGACGGAAAAACATGAGTTTCGTTCGCAAATTCAGCGATATGAAAGCCTTTGGCAGACATATCTTTGGATTCCTCTAATGGACTCATGGCCGTTAAAGAAAGAAAGGCTAAATGGCATCGACATCCGCACCATCTTTATTTTTGGTTCTGCTTTGCTGTCGTACTAAGAGAAATAGGCGCAAAAATTAGCAGTATATTTGGATCCGTTAAAGAGTACCTTATTTATGTGTGAAGCTTAAAAGGCTTGCTTCCAAATGCAAATGGCTCAATAACGAATGCAAAAACAAAAAGCATTAAATGCATTTATCTCAGAACTGCTTAAATGGAGATGCGCCCTTTCTTCTTACGACGCGACGGCGGTATGAAAATCGTCCCACTCGTCATAGAGGCCAAAACCGTCTTATTATCGTCGTCACCTTGTCAAACCATGTCAAAAGCCTTGTAAACACATGAGTAAAATGGTGCTCACAGCAAGTTTCTTCACCGATTTATGATGGTGAGAGTGGTAACTTTAGGAAAAAGTGTCGGGTTGAACAGCTAAAAAAAAACATGATCGGTTGCGTCAATTTAACGTTCTCTTTGTTTCTTTTCGATCCGTACAAGTACACATCACCGAGGAATATGGAAGAATTTCTGATACGCTATTTGTTTTGGTTGAAATAATTCATATTCAATCGTCTCGCCTCATTGATAAATTAAGAAAAACACAAAAACAAAAGGAATAGAAACTCAGCAGAGTATCTTCATCATCGTTACTCACATGTGTGTAAGGCACAAGACAATACTCACCCATTAAACATTGGCATCGTCTTCATTGTCATCACACTCATCGCCACCCTCATCATTTATAACCCAATCATGATTCAAGTCAATACCAACATCCTCATCGCACCCATCGTCACCATCAGCAACATACCACACACGCCGGCCGTACGTCATAAAAGCCGAGTGGAATTACGAAATTTCAAAGCTCATCATACAAACCACAGATGCGGTCAACAAATTGGAAATAGTTCACACACTGACACCTCATTAATCATCGTAAACCTTAACTTCATATTCCATCCTGACATCGGAGTTGAATGCAGCGTTATTTGTCACAAAGCTAAAAGCAAAAGCAACCAAACAAATATTGTTTACTTTTTATAGTAGTCAAATAGGTACCAATAACTAAAGAATGTGTTTTAAACTTTTTAAATTCAAATCGCCAATTTAAAAGAATAGAGTTGTTCGTACCAGATTTTGATTGCTTGTCTATTCTAGATTTACAAGCATGAATGTATCCTATGCATATAACTATATCTTATTAAAAAAATCAACAAAATAGGTACTGAAAATTTCGGGAATCGCAATTTCCATTTAGGCTATCTAAAAAGAAAAAATCTAACTTAAATTAAATTCAGAAATATCTGTAGTATATGATCTGCGTTGCTTACCTACTATTTGCCTTAGAAAATCAATGGAAAAAGAGTATGATTGAATTTAAGGTAATTGTGCGAATTGAAGAGCATTCGGTATGGGTTAGTTCGTTAGGTTGCGCAAAAATTCAACGGAAAATTGGCGACTTGCCTCAATCCACATAAACTTAACAAGGCAATTTTATGAATACATTTGCGATTTACAAATTTAGACGATAGTAAATCAAGGCCAAGTGGTTGTTTATGTCCTTATATGATGCGTCGGTGGTTTGGATCTTGTTATCCAAAGTCATGATTTTTTCCCATGGAAAACATAAAAAGAGGTACTATCGGTTAACCTTTCAAATGTTTTTGGCATATAAAATTATTCGAGTTCATTTATTTAAAATATGTCCGCTACGAAAACTTAAAAAATGTACTTAAGCAAGAAGCTTTCTGTCATTAGTCATCTGATAGTGAACACTAACAGTGCAGAAAATTTCTTAAATCAATAGCTACCA
This sequence comes from Portevinia maculata, assembly GCA_949715645.1. Taxonomy (NCBI): domain Eukaryota; kingdom Metazoa; phylum Arthropoda; class Insecta; order Diptera; family Syrphidae; genus Portevinia; species Portevinia maculata. The sequence continues at coordinate 102,528,480 of OX454525.1, forward strand.
TCCTCGTGTTACAAAATTTTTTATTTTTTTTATTTTGATGATTTAATTTTGTAGCCAACTTATGCAACTATCTACATTATAGCTTTAGATATCTATTTAATTTTTAACCCTCTCACTGTACCTATCCCCACTGGTCCGTTCACCGGTTTGACCTCAATAAACATCGGCCAACTTTTCAGTTTCGGATCACTTTTTTACTAAGGCCATTCAAATGCTGGTGTCACTGTATTTGTGGGATCTAGGAGTTTTTAGGCCTGTTTCTGTTTACGATTTCAACACGTGAATGCCCCTGTTATTGCTTGCGACACCGGCCATCTCCAGCCGTGTTGATCCCGACAGATTTACATGCACACTTGTGGGAGAGTTGCATGATGTGTCGCTAGGCTCATATGAATGTTAAAATCGTCTGCAAAATATGTGGCGGTGACATAAGGCCGTCTCTGCACTTGACTTTTTGAAGGATATAATATAAATTAAGAATACGTATTTAACACGAAGGCAATATTTTGTAAGTGCTCTTTGCATTCTCAGTCTTAAAATGCAGTTAACATATATGCACACAAGCTCGAAATCGATGAGCTATCATTTAATTTTAAACAACTCCGACTTATTCAGGTAACAGAATACAATAAACGTCCGTTGTGTCCAGTACACAATACAACCTCACTGTGCTCAATCATTTTAACGATTTTTTCCGCCACACAATAGCTCATTTACACTTTTGATTGGGGACTGATTATTGGGTTGTTTACAGATGGATTACAATCATTCACCTGTAACACCCATTGCACTGTTAGATGACTCCCTTTCTTTTGAGGATGTGAGAGTCTGTCATTACTAGTACTTAAAAAAATATATAGACAACTTTTTAACGTGTTGAATATTCAAACCTCAATACCAATTTATGTATTTTTTCTGCCCCATTCTCCAGAACATACAGCAATACCCTCCCCTTTCAACCCGAGTTAGTGGAGATGAGCAAGTGTTGGGACAGCATAAATTTAATAGAATGTTCGAAGCAGAAGATTATCCTGTATTTTATGAATACCAAATAAAGTACCCCAGTATAACTTTAGGAGTCCACCCTACCTCCAACCACTGACTCATCCATCGAAGACTAGTCGCTGACCTTTGTATATACTCGTATAATGATACATACTACTGTGAGAGACATTCTGAGGAATTAAATGAAATAATTTCTGAGGAAATGCTTCGCTTCCTAGTCCTACTAGGCAAAATCTGACGGTTCACTTAACAAGTCCAAGGACTACCAATTGTACGCAACCTTTGCTCTTCTACTTGAAGCGTTTTGGAATCGCATTACAAATAAAGTGCACGACTGGGTCATACGAAACTTTTCGCTCTTATTAGTATCGTTTTCGAATTGCATTAAAACAAAGTTATTATTATTGGCATGTTTGTTTAAAACTAAGTGTGGCATATTTGTCAAAAAATCGAAATCAATAGAGCGGTTTTTGAGAAAATCAGTGTTGTATAATTCAGTTATACTTTACCGTTATTTAAGATGATAAAACGAAAAATGTCCGGGTGATATAAGGTCGAAAAATCCATATACGAAGCTTGAAGAAAACCATACTGGTGGGACACACTTTTAGAACTTGAACATCTATTCCGCCGTAATATCTTTTAATTATATTACTTACTAGCAGACCCTCCCGAGCTCGCTCGAGAGGCAACTAAACAGTTACCTATTTAATCTTATGATCTATTTTTTATTGTTTTTTCGTACGTCTGCAAACTTTTGAATAAACAATTCTTGACGTTTTCTTTTCAACTAATTAGAGCACTGAGCTTATTTTGTAGCTTAATCCACCTTCACGACTCCACTTCAGCCCTAAATTATATATAGATTGACTCCTTACACCTGACAGACAACTCAAAATACAATTAACATGACAAACATTGTACTAATCTTAAACATTCAAGTTAAATATACTGAATTTAAGTCTTAAAAATCTAAATTAAAAAAAATGTATACCTACCCGGGTTAGAGTCCAACCGCTAGCACTTAAATTATGTCACTGCTAAAAACAGCTTCTGAGAAAAGTTGACGAAATCTTTTTGAAACAACCAGTGAAGATATTGCAAACAGCTTCTCCAACTTGGTTTAAATGTTCAGTTAATTTCAATGATTTTACTTTTTGAACCACCTTAAGTAGGAAAATACGCTATACAAACTTTTTTCAGTTATAAAACTGTTTTTTCTAGCAATGGCGTATTTCATTGTATGCTTTTAGGTGCTACTTACTATTGGAAAGAATAGAGAGATAGGATTGAAGTGATTTATTGCAGTTGTAGGGTTTTTCTCCACGGGTGGTGTCTAAGTTGCTTAGGGAGATTAAGGTTTCATGTATTCGATATAGAGTAATGGACTTGGCCAGGATTCGAACGCACGACCTTCCATTCAGTAAGCGAATACACTAATAATGCGCCGTTGCACCCGCATCGAGTAAATCGCAATTGAAATCGGTTCCCACATAAAAAAAAATCATCATTCATCTTCGATCGCAATGCTCAGCTAAGTATTCGCCAAAGCGAACTGTAGCCTTTCCTTATGTTTATATTCCACTTGGATAAATACATAACAAAAGACAAGATTAAAAAAATAAAACTTTTAATTCAAACAAACCGTAACACAAAATAAACAAGACATTTTACTAGTCTTAAAAAAATTAAAAAAAGAAATAAAAACTAAAATGCAACAAAAAATATCAGTTCATTATGTTCTTATTAAAACATGAGGAAAGGCTAAAGTACGCTTGGGCGAACTGCTGGATACACCATTCCTATTCCTATAGCACAGAGAGTAAGCGAGGCGAAAATCTAAGTATGGGTGCATTGCTGAGAAGGATATTGTCTACATAACCTTTTTTATATTTTTTTAAGGGATTTTATCGAAAAAAAATATTTTTGCTAAAAAAAAAACGGCCCTGAAAAGTGGGTGGCAATCAACTTTGTACGAAGGAATTGTTAGGAACTACTTTATCTACATGCCTTGTGAAGAATAGATTTTTTTTTGTCGGGGTAACACTTTCTACACTGGAGCACTCAGACTCATTACTGGTCCATTGTACTACCAGGAAGTCACACCACACTTTAATGTGAGAATTTACTCGTTTTCCTAGGTTTACAGCACTCACCATATCAGCACCAAATACCTGCCACATGATACGAGCAAAAGCAGGATAATCACAGAGAAAATGTTCCGCAGTGTCGTCGCTTTCTCCACAGGCTTCGCAGTTGGTGGTATCGCTTAGGCCTAGCACCTTAAGGTGTTTGGCAAAAGCGAATTGGCCCGTTAGAACGCCAGTAGTCTGTCTGCAGTATTTTGTAAACATCAAGGGTCGGGAGGTTCAATAACGTATCTAGGACGTAACCAGGCGTGCCTGGGTGGGCCTTCCATAGGACTCTTTTCGGTGATAAGCCCTATGTCTTGCCGAAAATGCCCTTACACAGCCAGAAAACCGACAGCGCCTTTGCAGTCTTTAGCTCAACATGCTTGGACCAAAGACGTTTGCTATCCAGGATGACTCCCATATACTTTGCTTCATTTTAGAGTTGGATTGTGACGCCTTTAAGCAGTGGCTAAGTCAACTAGATCAGCTTCATCCTTCTCGTAAAGATAACAACTTCAGTTTTAAGAGGATTGACCGAGAGCCCATTCCTGGTGCACCATTGGCCTTGGCGCAGATAGTCGCTAGGCATGATCCAACAGAAAGCATCATCCGCTTACGCCTGAGCATATACATTAGAACTATTGAGTGCGTTCAACAGAGAATCGACCAGCGTGCACCACAGCACTGGAGACAGTAAGCCGCCTTGCGGGCAGCCTCTGTTTGCCTTATAACATAACGGCCACAATCCGCATCCGCAAACAACGTTCTATTCATTAGCATTGCTCTATTCCACAGCACCAATGATTCATCTACGTCGTGTTGTCTGGCAGAGCTGGACATGCTGTTAAAAGTCGCATTGTTAAAACCACCCTCAATATCGATGAAAATACGTATCTCGTATTCTTTCATGTCGAGCGCGCTCTCAATTTCTCTTCACGGTCGGTAGCAACTGGTTTGCACCTTGTTGCAGCATGGCTGGGTATATTTCGTCAGTGTCAGGTGATTTGAAGCCGTCAAAAGACGCAAAAGCGTATTTGATGGCCTCGTCCGTTACCACAGCCTTCCCAATATACCAGCAACGCGAGTTGTTTGTCTTTGCTCACTCACAGTCTCGTTAGTCGGGGCTGGTTGTGAGCCAATTGTTATCTGGTTACCCGGAAAGTGAGACTCCAGCAGATGATTAAGAGTTTCCGCTTTCATCTCAGTGAAGGTGCCATCACGTTTTCTAAGTGATTCCAGTTTGGCTGGTTTTCCCTTTTTCGGAACTTTAACCACCCTACTAGTTTCACCCAGTTATAATCTTTTCGCAGAAATTCCTATAAGAAGCCCTTTTCGATACCCGAATTAACCTATGTGAGCCAACATTGTAAGATCAGACAATATGCAGAATGAAATCCAGGAGATGGTTTCCTCGCATGTTGCATTTGCTGCTGCCCCAAACAATGTTCTGAGCAATGGCATCGCAATATATAACTAGGCCCATCTTCCCGGTGCCGCAATACGTTCAGCAATTGCCCTTGGTGGTGGAGGCACTACCGAATCATGAGGAGATAAGCTGTCGCCACGCGAAAGGCTTTTCAATCTCCATTCGTTTTGTAGCTTATGTCTGCAGCAATCAAATCTTGGCCACAAAATTGTCCTAGTTTAGTCGCTGAGAGAAGGTTCGACACAGCAAGACAAGCCCTGGGCCTTTCGGAAAGCTTGTCACAGAGTATCGTGGTGCCACGAACGCCTCCAAGGCCACAGATGCGATTTGTCCACACCCATGTCTCCTGTATGGATATTATGTGGAGTTTTGTGGTCAACACGGAAAGCTTCTTGCTGATGAGAGCAGAGCAGCCTTGTTGAATGTTGAAGGTTGATCTGAGTAAATATAATTACCTTCTTTTTCTTTGAGGTAGGTGTTCCCGCGACAGCCAATTTCTCTCCACTGGTGCTGCAATCATTGCTAGTTGCATAAACTGTTTCACCCGGATTTTTGGGGCGGGGACCTCCATCAGTTAGAGGTGTTTCAGTGGAAGGGCGCGCAGAAGGTGCGTACGCCTTCATCCTCCGTTTATTCCTGTTTGAGCTATTGTAAGAGGAGGCAGCGTTGGTTTCAATCCGCTGGTGCGTTTCGGTTGGGGTAATCTCTGCAGACCTGCATCTCTCAGCCGTTGCAGTCGAGGTAGGGCAGCTCTCAGGCTTGCGCCTTCAATTGGTTCAGTTTCCTTGCGCCGCTCGATTGCCGCCCTCCTCTGTTGCCTCTTCCGCTGGCTCTAAGACAGAAGACAAACGGTGTGTACCGCTTCTGGAGCCCGTTCAGCCTGTCCGGTTTCCTGGGCCTCAATAGCAACAACGCAACAATTAGCTGCCTGTCTATTGGAATGAAGATTAAGCGTATCAGGTTGAACCTCTCCGCTACTTTCTCCATTTTTCTAGGAGTCTTCGGAAGCCAGCGTTCTTATAACTCCTAAGTCAACGCCGTTACTGGCGAGAGGCGTTGGTAGTATGTTGGTTGATGCCTCCAGAATCCTTGCCCCGACCGCGGTCTTTAAGACCACGGTTGGATTTTCGCTGTTGCGAGTGCCACCTAGCCTAGACATACCCTTAGGTTGTACCTTCATACTGGATGTGAAGAATAGAACTTGTATTTCTATTCATTTCTTCAATAAAACATTTTTAAATAGAGCGCGTTTCAATTAAAAATATTTTCACTTGAGTATTTTGGGCCCCTAGAGAGTTTAATATTCCTAATTTCAGTTTTTCTGCTACAATTTAGATTTCTTCGATTAAAACGTTTTTATTTAATAGTGTGCGTGGGCGCATTTTAAATATATTTGCACCTGATCATTATGAGCCCCTAGAGAGTAAATGTTCCAAATTTCAGCTTCCTAGCTTCGGTAAAATTGTTTTATTTAATTTCTCGGCATGTGGGCGGATTTTAGAAATTCTTACACTTGATAATTTCGGGTCAATAAAAAGTATATGTTCCAAATTTCAGCTTGCCAGCTTGACTTTTAGGGCCTTCAAATTGACGGACGGACATGGTTAGATGAGCAATAAGGTATGTTGCAAAATCTGAGTCAAACTTATAATATCTTTTTAATAGGGCATAACAAAGACTGCTTGTACGAGTATTAAAGCTTTGAACATCAAAATCCATTCGTTCATCTTTCTCCAGTATACATTTTTTACAAATTAACATTGGATTAGTCCATAATTAATTCATTAGCGATGGCATTAGCATGTTTTCATTACCTTCATCCATGTTCTTATAGTTAAAAGACGATTTTGTTTTCATACGATACCTATTTTTTATTTTTTTTATTTTTATTTTTAAGCATATTCAAATAATATTCTCTCAACTTTGGCATTACTAAATGGTAGTGATAAAAAACAACACACGAAGTAATTTGTATTGGTGAAAACTTCAGTCCAAAATTATTAAAGCTGCGTGAATTTTGAGATTTACGAGGAGAAGTAATTAACTTTACTTAAGTGAAGAATTTAATTCTTATTTATGGAGAAGAAATTTATATCTAAATATTCGTTTTTCTAAGAAAAATGTTCCACTTTTATATTATATTTTTTTTTTGAATTTTTGTTCACTATAGTCATACTTATTATTATAGTCTCATCATCTGCTGTAGTATACGTACATAATTTTGCTCTTCGTATATCATCAAAGGGAAAATGATTCACGCGTGTTTGCGTGCATGCTTTTGATGTTTTTATAGATTTAAAAGTAAAAGATAATAATAAGTTAGATTTTAAAATCTCAGCAAGATTGCAATTTCTATCTTTATATGGAGAACTCGGGTGGCGACGGTGCAGAGGTTAGGTCATAGGTCATAGGTTAAAAAGGGGTATGAAATTCGCATACAGCACTAGGCACCAGAAGGGCCCATCGCGATCCCTAGGGAACCACTTGAAAAATTTCAATTGGAGAAAACCCTAAAAACCTAAAAAACTTTTCCTAGACAGAGCCCAATCTTCCTGCAGAACTTAACCAGCTTCCTATGGTCTATGCCGCTCAGCTCCCCTAGTTCCTCGAAGAAGTATTCCCCTAGAATCCTCCTGCGATTCCGTGCTATGCCCTCGCATTCACACAATATGTGTGTTATGTCTTCCTCGGCTTGTAGATCACCACAGAACCTGCACGTGTCCATATCCACCAGACCAAGTCGCCTAGCATGCTTTCTTAGAAGACAGTGCCCTAACATAATCCCAATTACTGCTCTAAGCTGTTCCCTGCTCAATTTTAGAATTTCCTTAGATCTTTTCTAATCCAAATGGGGCCATAGGGCTCTAGACACCCTATGTCCCTCTATGTTCTGCCATCTGAGGTCCGCCATTTTTAAGATCTTTTCATTGATTTTTCCCCTAAAGACGCCCAGGGGTGGTTTAATGTTCACACCTCCGCTATTTTCCAATTCCCCCCCCCCCCCCTTTCTTGGCTTGTGACCCGTGCGGTACAGGTTCAATCCCCTTGGTGAACAACAACATACTCCACCTATTAATTGAGAGGAACGAATGAAACCTTGTTTTCTCCAACCTCTGCTGTAGTACAATACACCGATAACCAAGTCTGAGTGCTCTGCGATTTAGATGTCCTTAAAAAAAAAAACAACAAAAAAGTATGGGACAAAATTAAAAAAAAAAAATAATGAACAGGACTTTTAATCTACAATACATTAGGTTTCCCTATGAAATACGTTTTATGTATCATTTTATGATTCTTCTCAATGAATCACACAATGAAAATGAAATGAATGAAATAAAGAATTATCTATCTATCTATCTATCTATCGTTACAAATTAAGTAATTTCTTTAGATGAAGTACTCGCACATTATTGGATTTTACAAGCCACTGTGCCGAGGGTGGTTCGTTAGTAGTAAGGAATGGTAATTTTCTCGCCTAACAAATCGTCCTGCATAAATGTTCAATTTGTTCTGGTCAACTTGGAATGCTCCTTATGCTTTAATCATGCATGATGCACTCTTTTGAATCAATCCCATCTGACATATTGTCCAAAGTAAGTACGATGCTTAAATTTGTAGTCCCTTTCACTCGTATTAAAAAAGAAATTTAAATGAACGGGATCACTAATTTAAGCTCCACATTAAATTTGTTATTATCAAGGCCCATTGTGTCCTTGCACAACATCAATTAGATGTTGGTATGTGTATTGATTTGTGTTTCTTCTTTACTTTATTCGCTCTGCTCCTGCAATTCCCATAAAGTTTTACTAGTTTCAATATCTAGTGTTACATGAATGCGTGGTCTGATTCCCACGAAGAATCCCACACAAAAGTAGTTTATTATTAGTAAAAGCCTACTCGTAGGTAACCGGCTTTCATTTCTGTGTCTGACTTGGCGTGTTATTGATGCGCTATGTTTTATAGATTCGACGCTGAACTTGGATGTTGCCGCTGTAATTTTTGCTATTGAACTCACACTCGAAGCAATCTTCTCAAAATATTGATTGGAAATATTATTACTAGCAATCGAGTTTGAGAATGAATGTCCATTTTGGCGCGTATCGAGTTCGAGGTTTCGTTGCATTTATCAGCACCTTTTCTCCCGAGCGCTTGTGTACGATATATTGGTTGAATTTAGGGAGTTTCGATTAGCCGTGTGGGTGCACGAAATCGAATATATAATGCTGTATAGCGTCGCTGTATATCATACCATAGAGAATTCCGGGAATTGTATCTAACTTGGTAAATACCTCGTGCTGACTAAGAAAATATCAAACATCCGGATTGTCATCAATTTCAGGTTCAATTTATTTATTTAATATTCATAAAGTATAACTAAGAATGAATCTTTTTGAAGTACATACTTACAAAGAGAAAAACATCAACACAACGAACAATATATGTGTTTGGAGATTCAAACAATAAATTAGTTAACAAAGTAAAAAAGTCCAAGAACAAGAATGACGAGAATTTCAACAAGCAGTTTCATATTCAAAACGAACAATTTTAAAAAAGAATTTTAGTTAACGGGCTCCCGACCCGTGAAGAGTCTCTGCCTGAGAGCCTTCAGCCTTCCATCCTCTGCGACCCCGAGCACACTGCATCCAATTCTCCAGACCAAGCGCTCTGGCTCCGCGATGGCTTGGTCTTTCAAATGGAGATTTGGTTTTCCTTGTCGTCTCGAACCTGGGGCCTGGGAGTTGAAGGTCCTCTTCGGTGGAGCATTATTGTCCATTCGCTAGATGTGAAGTCGACGTATATAATCTTTCTGGACTACATCCACATCTTGTTACAGCTCATAGAGTTCGCGGTTATATCTTCTCCTTAATTCGTCCTCCTCGCACAGAGGGACAAATATCCGACGGAATATTTTTCTTACGAAAAAAACAAAATTAGCTCGCCTATCCTGGTTATTATCCAGAACCAGGCGCCTTAAAGCAGAATTCCTAGGGTAATTCTCCGTCGGATCTACACTAAGGTGTCATTTATCGAGTTGATGTTTACTCCGAAATAGGTGAACTCCGTTACTACCTCGAAGTTATTGCTATCAACAGTGACGTTTTGTTCTAGTCGGTGGACAGATGTTTGTTTGTTTTGTGAAAGCAAGTGCTTCGTTTTGTCCTCATTGGCTTCAAGGCCGACCAATTTTGCCTGTTCTTTAATCGCCATGAAAGCCTTTACGGCAAGCTGAGATCTGCCGATGATGTCGATATCGTCCGCCTATCCCAGTAGTTGGATGTATCTATTGTAGATAGTGACCTACGCACTATCTGCCCTACGCAATATCTGATGAAGAAGATAGAAGAATTCACATGACAGCGCATCTCCTTGCCGGAATCCGGTTCAGGTTTTGAAAAGTTCAGAAGAACTAATTCCATACTACACATTGCACCGCGAGTTTTCCAGCTTCACTTTTTGCCGGGATCCTGAATTTGGCTGTGGCGAATTAGAGTCGATGAAAAAATGGTGGGTTTCGACTTGAAATTCTTTGGTCTTTTGCAGGATTTGCCTTAGTGTTTTAGATTTGGTCCATTGTCGATCTGCGGTGCCGAAAGCCACCCTGGTACGTGCCTATTTGTGTGTTGCAGAACGGCTTGAGGCGTTCACACAGTACGTTGGTTGGACCTTATATGCGACATTTAGCAGGGATATGCCTCGATAGTTCTTGCAAAACATTGGATCGCATTTCATGTAGATGGGGCATGCATTCATCGGCCATGCTTTCTTCCACATATACTTGGCTGATGATTTGGTGCATGCGCTCTACCAAAACATCACCTCCGTATTTGAAAAGCTCAGCTGGTAATTCATTAGAGCCGGACGCCTTTTTGAACACATCTACTATGCCATGTGCTTTGGTGACTAGGTTTCCTTTTCTGTTTCGAAGAGACAGCGTTCCGGTCTTAAAGCCAGCAGCCAGTTGCTTTTGATAAAGCCTATGGATGTTGCCTCGATTGCGAGACTCCTCGATCTCCTTGAGCTGGGAGATTGCGTATGCCCTCTTCTTTCTACGCAGGATCTTCTTCTCCTCCCTTCTCCTGGCTCGGTAGATATTCCTGGGGGAAAATTTCACGTCAACTTTTAACTTTTCGGACAGTTCTAGCGAGAAATTGAACTTTTCCAATGCGATTGTTATTATTGGCTTAGTTTTAAGTTATCAGTTTTTACTTGAAGTAAGTTAGTCTTGTCAAAATGGCGGGCTTTTAAAAATGAAGTCTCTAATTAGTGAATTTTTTACCTGTTCGTTTAATGCACATCGAAGCATCCGACGACAAGTTCAGGCTTCACCCTTGACAAGTGAGGCTGCGATCATAATTCCTATTATTAATTAATTATTAATTATTTAAAACAATCTAAATTCCAATTGAATTATTATTACTTGTTGGATACCACTGATAAAATCATTGTTCCTTCAGCATTTGCTATGAATTTATTTTGGTTTTTTTATTATTATTTTCTAAGTTCCGCTAAACTGAGAATATTTGATAAGTAACTAATTGCCTTGAACTCATATTGAAATAAATAAAGTGCACGACGATAGCTTCTCGCTTTTATAAGAAATGGTTTCCAATCACATTTTGTCATTAGCCATTTCCTATACTCATAAAATCAGGAATAAAAAGAATCGTAACAACATAGATTACATGTAGAAAGCTATAATTTGTCTTAATTGCATTTGTGAGTGAGCAAGTTAAAAAACATTTTCAAATTTAATTGTATACATAAAAGTATAGTTACATTTCAAAGGGATACTCCACACTAATCCAAATCTTATTACAGCAAAATGAAACGTAATGGTATACTTGTTTCAATTTCATCTCACGTAATAGATGTCACATTTCCAATTTTGTTATGTGCCGGCATAGATTTTTTCTTAAACCCACCAAAATAAAGGGGATTCATTGACCTAATTTCCGGTTGAAGCATACATAACCGTGATTGACTTTATGATTGTGATCTTATAAATTGTGTTTGATTTGTCATAATGGCTTTCGATCGATTTGATGAAAACTTCATGAAAAACGAAAAACGTATAAAGATTTAGGTATACAAAAATTAATATGCAAACTTGTTCTTTGTGTCAGCTCAAATCTCAAATTTCTTTAAAATCTCTTTACACGATTTTAAGATGTTGCAGTGTTTCGATAGTACCGTTGTTTAAGTCTTATGGTAAAAGCTGAACTGAAAACTTTCTTACCTTCACTCCAGGCATTTGAACCAACAATATATGATAATATGATAATGACGTTTTTGAGAAAAGGCTAAGATATATGAATTAATAAAATTTATACATTATTTTTTTTATATTATATTATATTATATATTATATATTATTATTTTTTTCATCAGAGTAGGCAAATTTGTTCAAAATAATAGAATAAGCTGTACTGTCATGTGCTGTTATTCGAGTTCCTTGCGAACATCTTAGTATGCCATTTAAATGATACACATTTACTCCAAGTATTAAAAGCCCCAAAAATAATCAAAACGATCAGACGCGTGTTTTAAAAAAGTGATGATTTTTCAAAATTTTAGCAACTGGTATTAAAAAAAGGCCGTTTCGCTTACTTTTATGTGTAGAAAAATGAAAACTGTCAATTCTCCAAAATCGAGAGAGAAAAGTACGCCAAAGCTTTTGTGTAAAAAGATCAAAAACGTCAAATTTTGGCGCTGTTTTTTTTCTGCTGGCAAACTCATAGGATTTCATCATTTCACTGTTTTGATTTTTAGCTGGTAACTGAAATTCTGTGTGAAGAAAAATTTAAAATAAATTCATCTTTTTACCATTTTCTCAGTACGTTTAACGTTTGTATGTATATTAGTTCGCGAACGGACTTAAAGTTATACAAAAATATTTCAAAAATCTGAGTAGCAGATTTCTTCCACATATTTGTATCTAGTAATATATCAAATTTCTTGAAATTCCTTTGCCCGTTTTTAAAATATAGTTGGTTTGCTAAGAATACCGGTAATTCAGGCTTTTTAAAAAAGTTGAAAAACCATCTTCTGCTTTCCAACACAAGTATTCAAGACATGAATCTTACTTACTTACCTTACATAACGGGCTCCCGACCCGTAGAGAGTCTCTGCCTGAGACACTGCAGCCTTCCATCCTCTGCGATCACGGGCACGCTCCTTCCAGTTCTCCAGAACAAGCGCTCCGGCATCTGCAATGGTTTGGTTTTTAAAATAGACAAAAATATTACCGCGAGTTATATGTCTAGAGAAACCAAAATCCGGCTGAAACTTGCTGAAAGACGGACCGAGCGAAGGAAATTTGGGCCACACTTTTTCTGACTTCTCTACAGTCGTAAAATCATACCTCATACTCAGTTTGAGTTCGAAATTTCAGCAAGATCGCAATATCTTTCCTTAGTACCTATACTAAAGTAAGCACACATAATGTTAAAATAAAATTGTAGGGGTGTATATTTTTTTTAAATGATTGCTTCTATTGAATTATAAATTTTCTTTTTTTTCTCTTTTCTAAAAATAAACATAGGGACCGGCTACAGTCCGCTTGGGCGAACTGTTGGATACCCTATTCTTATTCCTATCCCTCATAAGTGGGCGTGACAAAAGTCTAAGTATGGTTGAATTGTTAAGAACGCTCTACATATTTTGTTATATAACATTTAAAGGATTTTATCGAAAAAACGCTCCCTAGCTCAAACGTGGGTGCTTCAATAAAATTGTTTTATTTAATTGTGGGCGTGTCAGTAGGCGGATTTAAAAAAAAAATAACACATGAGCATAAAGGGCCCCTATAGAGTATATATTATAAATTTCAGCTCCCTAGCTCAAATTTTGAATTTTCAAAAAAAAAAAAAATTGTGGGCGTGCCAGTCTTCGGATTTTGGAAATATTTACACATGAGCATAAAGGGCCCATAGAGAGTATATATTATAAATTTCAGCTCCCTAGCTCAAACTTTGGATTTTCAAAAAAATTGTTTTATTTATTTGCGGGCGGATTTTGAAAATTTTTTGTCCCGAGCAGTTTTAGGAGTCATAGATCATATATAAAAAAAATCAGCTTTCTAGCTCAAAATTCGATTTTTTCCAAAATTTTGTTTTTTTTTGAGTTTGTGCGCGTGTCTGTGGGCGGATTTCAAAAATTCGTAAACTTGATTATTTCGGGACCCTAGAGAGTATACGGTCAAAATTTCAGCTCTCTAGGTCGAGTTTAAAGGCCTAATTTTTGCCGACGGACGGACATGGCTAGATCGACATTACTATCGATGCTGATCATAAATATAGTAACTTTTAGGGGTCTACGGGCAATATTAAGGTATGTTACAAACTATGCGTCAAAATTAATATACCCTTAGAAATAAAAACAAACTCAATGAGAAAGAATGTATTATTTTTCTTTTTCCTTTATAAAAAGCTATGAACAAAGTGAAACGGCCACTGGCCTTGTATTACTACTACTAATGGTCCGTATGGGGTCTTATGCCTAGCTTGTCCAGAGATTGGTGTGTGCGAAGTTGTACTTGTGTCACGACTGAAAGGGTCCTACACCTTTTCGCCCGCCGATTCAAAACGGCACATTTGAGAAGCTTGGCTTGACAGTTTATGCTCTTAGTCAGTGTGAATAAACTGTAAGGTGTTCCTGGGTGAAATTCGAAACTCTAAAAATCATTAAGCCGTTGCGTACACAAGATCCAATATCTGATGGATCGAAATCACACATTCACTTATTTTGCATTCCAAGCTTTCTGAGCTTCGATTTGCCTTGAAATGTCGTATTATTATTATTTGTAAAAGTGCAGTATAAAGTTGTCATACAAATAATTAATTTCTGAATAAAGTTTTTCTATTTTGTAATAGAATTTTGTTTGTCCCTCAGATTGATAAGAAATCAATATTAATCAAAAACAAGAAATCTAAAAAAAATTAATAAAACTAAAAAGAGGTTTTTTTTAAGTTATCTCTTGTCTGTTTATTTCGTGAAAGGTTATTGTGAAGCACACAATATGCTCTTAGAAGATCGACACAACTGCCCACATCTATTTCTATAGGCGATGGAAAATTCTAAAACGAGATCCAACCCTCCCAAAAGTGGGGAGCTTTAATTGTATTCTATGTACTGGAGTGTCTGGGGCGTTAAAAACATGAAAACCTCGGTTTTCAGTAACAGTGAATGAAATTTTATAAGTCAAAATGGAATGTTTAGCTTATAATATATCCAAAAAAGTTTACTTATTAAAAAATTGTGATCTCGATTAAAAAAAAAAAATAATGAAATATTTATAATTTTGATAGTTTTAAATGATAAAATACCTCATAATATTAGTTTGTGGAACATTTTTCTACACCAAAATTAAGTTAGTTTATATATTCATATAGAGATAGTAATAAGGAAAAAGCAATAAATGAAGGAAAATGAAAGAAAAAAAAAATTATAAAGAAATCATTTGTTTATTTAAACAATTTACATTTGTGTGTATTTTTGTATTTTCTTCAACTTCACTTATTTCAATGATTAGCGTAGTATTAAAACAAGTATTTTCACTGCACTATAGACGTGCTACACTGCAGTACAAGCCACTCTTTCGACATCCACAAGCAGCTACACAACCCTTTTTGCAGCTACAAAACAACATTTTGCAATAAATTATCTGGAGCTTGTGATTGATTCATTTATTGGGATAAGCATGTTATTAGAATACTTCCAGCCCCAATTTTCAATGTCTACGTTTTCAATATCTACATTTCCTAACCATAACTGGATTTGTAGATATACTCTTTTTAGGTGTTCAAACGCTGCATCAGCTGTAGGAGGTAATGATGACAAAAGAACACTTGTTTTTTCGGCTGTTCCTTTTACAAAGAAATTGAACTTCAATGAGTTCAAATCTTTAATTTACGGGAAAAGAAGAAACTGTTGACTCTACTGGCTACAAAGGCCTTGGGGTCTGTGGAGTTTTAGTTATCGTGTGTAGCACGGATAGATGAGCCTGGAAAGTGAACCTGAAATAAGTTTCTTATAGTATCCTCGGGTTACGTCGTGTAGGTACCATCTGTTTCTTTTTTAATCCTACACAGTTTGTATGCTATTTACCCAGAGCTTTATAGATACGAGTTGCGACTGGCAGTCTGCTATGTCTTCGGTGCATTTAGTCCATGTAGCTGCTATGTCGGGCGCAGTGGCTCAATGGTAAGTGTGTCTGCCTACTAATCGAAAGGTCCCCGGTTCAATTCCCGCCGGGGCCAAGTAACATCTTGAGTTTTTTTCCACTGCCCCACCTCTTGCGAACGTCTGACAAACATCCAAGAGTATCAATTATCATGAGAAGCTTCACATTTGCCGTTCGGATTAGGCTTAAAATTGTAGGTCCCTTCTACTTCGCAAAGAAAGTGGTTGGAGAATCTAGGTTTTTTTTTTGATAAAAAAATAATTCTGAGTTATATTCTGTGAGAGCGATACTGTAATGGTCCCACAATTTTTATACCCTATTCTAAGGGTATATTAATTTTGACGCATAATTTGTAACATACCTTAATATTGCCTGTAGACCCCTTAAAGTTACTATATTTATGATCAGCATCGATAGTAATGTCGATCTAGCCATGTCCGCCCGTCCGTCCGTCTGTCGGCAAAAATTATGCCTTTAAACTGGACCTAGAGAGCTGAAATTTTATCCATATACTCTCTAGGGTCCCGAAATAATCAAGTTTACGAATTTTTGAAATCCGCCCACAAACTCAAAAAAACAAAATTTTGGAAAAAATCGAATTTTGAGCTAGAAAGCTGAAATTTTTTATATATGATCTATGACTCCTAAAACTGCTCGGGATAAAAAAATTTCAAAATCCGCCCACTGACACGCCACAAATAAATAAAATAATTTTTTTTATACCCTATTCTAAGGGTACCTATATTAATTTTTGAAAATCCAAAGTTTGAGCTAGGGAGCTGAAATTTATAATATATACTCTCTATGGGCCCTTTATGGTCATGTGTAAATATTTTCAAAATCCGCCCACTGACACGCCCACATTTTTTTTTATTTTTTTTTGAAAATTCAAAGTTTGATCTAGGGAGCTGAAATTTATAATATATACTCTCTAGGGGCCCTTTATTCTCATGTGTTAATTTTTTTTAAATCCGCCTACTGACACGTCCACAATTAAATAAAACAATTTTTGAAACACCCAAGTTTGAGCTAGGGAGCGTTTTTTTTTTGATAAAATCCTTTAAATGTTATATAATAAAATATGTAGAGCGTTCTCAACAATTCAACCATACTTAGACTTTTGTCACGCCCACTTATGAGGGATAGGAATAAGAATAGGGTATCCAACAGTTCGCCCAAGCGGACTGTAGCCCGTCCCTATGTTTTTTATTTGGCTCGATGAAGAGCTTTCTAACATTCTTCCCGAGCTTAGCAAGTTGGTCCTTCCACCAGGAAACCTTACGTTTCTTCAAACTGGTTTTACTGGCACAACTAATATCGTAGAAGGTTAGCAGCACATGGACTCACTTGACTTTTGAGAGGACAAGTCCTCGATGCATTTTCCAGTCCGTCGACTTAGGATCGTAGTTATTCGAAGCCTGTGTCAGTTTGCCAGATATGTCCAACCTTCGGAAAACGGATACTATGCACGTAAGTTGAGTCTCCGCCTGGATTTGCGTTGTGGAAGATGAACCCAATTTTTCACAGATAATGCAGCTGTACTCATTAGTTATACTACTGGTCCTTGATTCATCCATTGTTAGAAAACTATGATAGAAAACAATTGAATACATTAAATGATTAATTATTTACATTACGGCAGCTGCCGTTGCCGTTCTCCCCTCTCCACGTCCTACTACCTGCCCAAGGTCGTTATGACCCTTCATACGCTCCAACATTTTAAGAAAATATTCTTTTATGTCTATTTAGGTATTATTCAACGTATAGATACAAAAAAAAATATTTTAAATAAAATTACATGCTTAAGTATTAATTTTTTATAGTTTTTGTTTAAATAATAAAAAAATCAAAAGCACATAAAAATGTTTGGTGAACTTTTCACTTTATAGTATAACAAAGAAAAACAGCCCTTGACCATTTAAATTCATTCACTGTTACAAAAGTCTGAGTTCAAAAGCCCCAGACACTCCACTAATGCATTACATTTATATTGCTCATTTCATAGCATTCTATGGATGGGCAGTCATTTTCAGTTTGACATTTGTGTTTTGTTTTGACTATTTGGTGTTTGTGGAAGTATAAAAGTGAGACTCGATTTAAAAAAAAAAGCGGCCAAGTGCGAGTCGGACTCGCACATGAAGCGAATTATAATTATTATTTACTTAGGCACCTATTACAGATTTATTATTAGAAAATAATGGTTAACGGTTTACGCATAAGGTTTATGTTTATGAAATTAAATGTTTTTTTTTTATATTTGAGTTGATTGAATGAAAGGTAAATTGCGGTTTACGATTTAGGACGTATTAAAAAAAAACTACTTACTAGATCTCGTTCAAACCAATTTTCGGTGGAAATTTGCATGGTAATGTACATCATATATTTTGTTTAGTTTTATCATTCCCTTATTTTAGAAGTTAGAGGGGGGGGGGGGGGCATATTTTACCACTTTGAAAGTGTCTCTCGCGCAAGCTATTCAGTTAAGAAAAAAATGATATTAGAAACCTTAATATCGTTTTTGATATTGGGTTTGATGAAAAAAAAATTTTTGAGTTTCAGTTCTAAGTGAACCCCCAAAATTTATTGTTTTTTTTCTATTTTTGTGTGAACATCTTAATGCGGTTCACAGAATACATCTACTTACCAAGTTTCAACAGTATAGCTCTTATAGTTTCGGAAAAAAGTGGCTGTGACATTCCCGAACAGACAGACAGACAGACAGGGTTCGGTTTTTTGCCATTTGGCTGCGGAACCCTAAAAATGCTTGGCTACAACAGTGGAATGGACGTCGCGGAGCTGAAAAAAATCAATCAAAAATCAGGGATATCGGCAGAGACGTTGCTTCAGCCAGACCTATATTATTATAATGATTTAAATTTTTTAGCTTCGGTGATTGTTTTGAGGAGAACAAAACGAAATTATAATGTGGTATGAAAGATATACAAAAACAAGTGTTTCTGTTTTATCGATACATTTATTTTAACCGGACGACAGCATAGAGTGTGTAGAGTGTGCTACGGAAGAAGTAGAGATAGGACTTGACGACTGTGTTTCAGTAAATTCACTATCGCTTCACCATTATCATCAGAAAGTTTAAAACGCAAAGAAAAACTGGAAAGTCGACTGAGGAATTAATGCAATTGTAAGCTTTGCAAAAGAGATGAGCCTGACAACATTTACTCTTCATTTGGCAAAAGCATAGAGTTGCAGCTGCAGCAGTTAGCATTGGTGAAAGCGGCTGTAACGATGGGAGCAATCCAGCTGTTGACAAAGAGAAGAATTGTGCGGAGTATGCGGTCCAACCATAGAGCCAGTCATCGTTGTCGTCATCATTTGACGATGTTTATTCAAGATGGTTTTTGTTTCTTTTTTGTATCTTTGCCGATATGTTTACTTAATTTTTTTAATAACCATAGGTTCAGTTTTATTTTTTTTAATGTTTTCTTTTTGTTGATATTTTTTCTTTGTTCAGTTAAAAATAAACAGGAAATTCATAAACATTTTTTAATATTTTCTTTTTATTAATGTTGCTTTTCTTTGTTTTTTTTAGCGAATAAACAACAAGTTAAAAGAAAATTTGAATACAGTTTTTTTTTTGTTAATTTAAGCCTATTGATATGGACCATCACAGTCCGTCACACAATATTTCCCAACGTTTTCTTTTACCTCGCATGCATATATATACCTATTACCTATACCTTGGGAAGACAAAGGTGCCATCGTTTCAGACAGATCAGTAATGTGGTTAACTTAATCCGAGTTATCTGATTTCTGTTTATTTCGTGAAAGGCAATTGTGAAGCATACGACATGCTCTAACCAGATCGATGTAATTGTCCTAGTCTGTTTCTATATGGTAATGGAAAATTCTGAATCGAGATGCAAATTCCCAACAGCCATCTCGACTGTTAACCGAGTGCGAGCTAAGCGATAGTTCCCGAGATGTGCTTAAACTTGCATTTCTAACACAACCCTTCATGAAGTTTCGACCTAAGCCAAAAATGGCATCACCTATAAAATAGAATGGCATTTTTAAGGATTGACACTTTAAAGGCATTGAAGGTGGAATATTCAACAGTACCAGTGTAGACAAATTTGCTATTTGAGTCAACAACAGCAAATAAAACGATGCTGAAGAATCCTTTATAATTAAAGTAATTGGATCCCGTTTTTGGCGGAGATTTGATGCGTATCTATGTGTTTACCATCAGACGCACCAAAAGTATGAGAAAAATCCCAAAATATGTCAAAATCGTTCGCAGTTGTAGACCATTGGTCTTGTGTGGTAAAAACAAAAAACCAACTTTAAATATTGGCATGGCATTGACTGGTTTATGGCATTCTGTACCTCTGGTACAAATTGAGAGACAGTATTTCTTTAGATAAGAAACACAAACTCAAGAGACCTGCATGAGTCGCCGGTAGCAATGTATCTTATCGTAATAGCTTTCGAAGTGATCGTATAACACTAAGACAATTTTTTTGAAGTAAAACTTCTTTACGCACGCTTGACTTGGGGAGTAAGCTGGCGAATGCGACACGGAAGTGTAGACCAATGTAGACTTCCGGCAAGACGGAAGTATAGACCAATCTAGACTTCTGGCGCAACGAAGTGTAGACTTTAGGGTGTAACGGAGGTGTAGACTCAGTTCGCCACACAATTTTTAAAAAAAAAAGTTTGAGCCAGGGCGCTGAAATTTATTATATAGACTCTCCAGGGGCACTTGATCTTGGTTGAAAAACTATCCACGTCGTATCTCGAACCCCAAAATCCATTGATCGATAATTGCCCATTCGGCATATCCCGCGGGTGGATGACCGCCGTCATTCCACATAAAGTTCGATTACAATGTTTCAAGCAAGAACTTTCATTCAAAGTGTTTAATTACTTTGTGTTACTATGAATTGCCCATGCGGCTGTCGCGTGCTGTTGTTCAGCATAGGCACGACGTTGCATTCAAAGTATTCGATTACTTGAGTACAAACATTTGTATGTTTGATTGTTGGACTCGTAATTGGCATGAGACACATTATGGTTTATTTGGTTTATTTGGTAGGGTCCGAGTTACGAAGTCAGCAATTAAATGATTTTTAATATTTAGACACATTGTTGAATAAGTGGTCGCTAGTGCGATAACTTTACAATACATGTGGTGTTTTAATTCCTTCATACTTTGTTTGGTAAGTGGCCGCTAGTGCGATCCCTTCACACCAACCTTCCTGGGGTAAAAGGAGAAATCATGACGTTTCGTGATTTCTTCTTTTCCGCGCCACTTTTACAAGATAGGGAATTATAAAACATGAACCTTATGATATATATAAAATTTCTTTTTTCAATGTTAGAGACATCATTTTTCGTACTTAACATTGAGCATTATATGTATATAAATATTTTTTTTTTTAAATATATTTTCATTTTTTTTTTATAATGCTACGTATTATTATTACTGTTCTTAGATGTTATTAATCTTATAGGTTCTATACATTATTACATATTCTTATTCCATATCTTATTATTATTTTGATACGTTATAAATCTTATATGATAATATATATTATTACATATTCTTATTCTACATCTTATTATTAATTTGACATGTTATTAATTTTATATGGTATATACTCGTATCTTATTACATATTCTTATTCTACATCTTATTATTACTCTTATACTACATCTTATTATTATTTTCATACACCGGTGTTTCTTATATATATTATTTTAAAAATTTTATTTTGATAGATATTTATTTTACATGTACAAACAATTTTTATCTTGATAGGTAGGTATTTATTTCACATGGACAAACAAGGGGGCTCGTCCTCCTCCCTTTAAAAATTTTCTTTTTTTTTCAAAATTTCAAAAATACGTATTCGTAAAATTTCTTTAATCGATTTGTATGGACTTTTGTCCTCTTTCCTTCGTACTTTATTTCGCAATTCATTCCCTGTTCTGATAACACTTCGTATGGTCCTATGTAAATAGGATCTAGCTTCTTCCTATTTTCGTTCCTTAACAAGACTAAATTACCTACTGCCAAACTAGTTGGCTTACTTTTAACTTTCCTATCGTAATCATCTTTTCTAGCATTTTTCTTTTCTATGAGTATGTCTCTAGCATCCCTATGAGAAATTTGTAGTCTTTGCCTTAATTCCATTACATAGTCTTCACAGTTGTATCTTGGTTCCACTTGTTTTGTCAGATTCGAAGGTAACGTACATTGTCGTCCGAATACCAATTCGAATGGGGTATACCCTGTTTCTGCATGTACTGCGGTGTTATAGCAGAACACATAGTATGGTAACCAAGTACACCAGTCAGTATGTTTTTCGGATACGTAGCCTCTTAGGTTTGCTCCGAGAACTTTATGAGAGTTTTCTAATGCTCCTATACTCTCGTGATGATATGCCGTGGACTGGATCTGTTCTATTCTCAGTAGTTTGCACATATCTTTAAAGATTTTGTTAATAAACTCCGTTCCTTGGTCGGATGCTATGGTTTTGGGAACTCCATATTTAAGGATAAAGCATTCTACTAGTCCTTTGGCTGCTGTGCTAGCTTCTTTGTTTACTATCGGAACAGCTTCAGTGAATTTGGTTAGTTCGTCCTGCAAAGTTAATATATATCTATTTCCATTTACAGATTCATCTAGAGGACCTACTAAGTCTACAAATATCTTATCAAAACTTGATTCTGCTGTTGTTGTTATCTCCATGGGCTGCCTTTTGCCCAGATATGTTTATTTTTCTGGCAACTTGGGCAATGCTTCACAAACGTGGCCACATCATTCTGCATTCCTGTCCAGAAATATTTTCTTTTAATGTTCTTAAGCATGCGGTTTATTCCTGCATGTCCATGTAATAAGTGATAGTCATTGAGCAATATTTTCTTCTTCTGAGGATCGGTAATTTCAATACAATTATTTATGAGGTGCACTTTTACATTACTTTCTTTGAATAAGTCTCCTAAGATCTTTTGTAACTCGTGAATTTTATATTCTCAACGGCCGTCTGCGAGTTTTTTAATCTCTTGTTTAGTAATATATAATTTATTTATTTCTGCAGGGCCGCAGATACTGTACACGTCCCTCAGCAACATTTTGCCAAATGATGCTGATCGGACTATAGTGCTTTCCTTGGACCTTCTTAGGAGTACACAATTTTTCTCTGGGATATATGCCAAAACTTTGTTTGGGCCCAGGATTATATTAGTACTGTTTACTGGGTACTCATCGTCCTCGAAACTATTTATTATTTTTAACTCAATTATTTTATGCCCCGTGTTCTGGAAGTTTGATCAGTTCCGTGATCATTTGATTGTTCTTTTCTTCTTCAGTGGCCTGTTTCTTTTTCTTCCCTTCCGTGTCTTGTACAGGGTTTTCGTTTATCGCATCCCTTGTCTTCGATTGTGACCTTGTAATTACGCAGATCTGGAGTTGCTTAAGTTGGGTGGAATACCAGTTTATGCGACTTAAGGCATCAGCTGTGCAGTTATCCTTTCCGGGTGTGTACTCAATGCTAAAGTTGTATTCTTCAAGTAGTAGTCGGAATTTGGTAAGTCTACTTGGGGGTTCTTTAAGGGAAAAAAGATATACTAGTGGTCTATGGTCTGTTAGAATTTAAAATTTTCTGCCAAAAAGGTAGGGGCGATAGTGTTTTATCGCCCACACTATAGCAAGCAACTCGTTTTCAATAGTGCTATAATTTTTCTCGGCATTATTTAGAGTTTTGCTAGCAAAAGCAATGGGTTTGTCATCGAAATTTGAAAGTACTGCCCCCAATTCAAATCCTGAGGCATCTGTCCGTAAAATGAATTCCTTCTCAAAATTCGGAAATTGTAAAATTTGGGGACTAGTGAGGATTGATTTTAAAAGTTGAAATGATTTCTCACAGTCCTGGTTAAAATTGAACTCTACATTTTTCCTAACTAATCTATTGAGAGGAATAGCTATTGTAGCGAAATTGGGTATTCATTTTCGGTAGTAGTTTGCAAAAGCTACGAATCTTCTAACTTCGTAATTCATAACAGCTGATTTTGTTGGATCGGGGTGAATTCCTTGGTCGGAAATAATGTGTCCTAGATAGAGTACTTCTTTTCGTAGGAACGCACATTTCCCTGGGTGAATTTTTAAATTCACCTCCCTAAGTCGCTTAGAAACATCGATTTTTGTTGTGATCTTTGAGATTTTTGCCAAATACTATAAGCTCATCTAGGTAGACGAAACAACGTGAGTAGGTAGGTTAGCCCGGATATAGCGATAAACATCATTCTCAAAAATGTACTGGGATAGATTTTTAGACCCATTGGCAGGCGTTTTAGTTGATAATGCCCATTTTCGGTTGAGAATGCAGTACACGGTCTACTGTCTTCGGCTAATTCCATTTGGTAATACCCCTGACTGAGATCTATACAAGAGAAGTATGTTTTGCTCCTCCTACCATTCAAAAATATCAGTAATATTCGGTAGGGGGAATTTATCATCTTCAATTACTTCATCTACCTTTCGGTAATCAATTACCAATCTAAATTTTTGTAGTCCTGTTACTGGATCCTTTTTCTTAGGTACAACAAGTATGGGTGAATTTACTTTTCTTTGTTAATTATTTTCATCGTACGTATATCTATATTGTTATATATATTTTTGTGTTTTTTTTCTTGACTTAAGTAAAGTAAATTATTACATTTAATATTTTTTAATTTTTCTTTAATATAACATTTTTTTTTCTTTTAATTAAAAATTTAATTAACGACGTCGGCTAGGATTTTCCTCCGGAAGTGCTGGATCCCTAGATAGGCTAGTCCAATGAAGATAGCGGTCACGAACATGAGTACTAAAACGATCGGAGTGTAGTGTTCAGTAGCAGGTTGTGGGTAGGCTACTGCCGATTGTGGCTGAGGTCCAGTATTAATGACTTAGTGTTACTTCTGGGGTGCGTTGTTCGGGTCTGGTCACTACGGATTCGAACAGGTCGTTGAATTCCTTCTGGGCGGTAGTATTCTCCCTCTTGTTTTGCTTTCGCTTGTTCTTGATTTGTGCCTTCAGCTCCTTTATTTGGCGGAAAAATTTACTCCGCTCTTCTGTTGCCTGATTGGGGAGGCTAGCTAGTCGGTTGAGGTCTACTAGCTTCTTCTTCAGCTGCACCCGTTTGCCTCCTCTTTTTTGGGGTTTGGGTACTGGTATTGCTGGTGCGGAGATTTTTGTGTAGATCTGTGCTCGCGGTTCCGAAATGGGTCGTGGCCCACAGTTAGGATTGCCTAACGCAACCGAGAGTGGAATTGTTTCGTTGGTCCCAGTTGACCGTAGCAGGGTGTTGGCCTTCTGAATGTACTCAGAGGCTAGTGCCAGGTTGTACTGTTCCTCGAACATCGCTTGGTGCCAATATGATAGGTCTAGATATTTTTGGCCAATTTGGCCCCTGGTTCCTCCTGTAGTCTGCGCCGTTCTGGGGACTATATTTGTACTGTCCTCCTGGCAGGATCGTCATGCAATGTTGGGACTTCAGGTTCTTTCTGCAAAGGTTAGGAGAACAGGAGGTATCTGCGAGCTCTACCTGACCCCGTCCAGCGAGTGACTGCATTAACGAGTGGGCTACCTTCGAAGCAGAGGACTGCTCCTTGTAGGCGTCAGTTTTTCAGAGGCAGAACTCCCTACTGAATTCCAGCGAGTTGCTTAATAAAATACAAGTTGGTTGTTTGACTTCCGAAAAGTGAGAGCCACTTTATTCCAAATTCATTGAGCTTATATTCTAATTTTCCAGATGCTTTCGCAGCAAAAAGTATCCACGTCGTATCTCGAACCCCAAAATACATTGATCGATAATTGCCCATTCGGCATATCCCGCGGGTGGATGACCGCCGTCATTCCATACAATGTTCGATTACAATGTTTCAAGCAAGAACTTTCATTCAAAGTGTTTAATTACTTTGTGTTACTATGAATTGCCCATGCGGCTGTCGCGTGCTGTTGTTCAGCATAGGCACGACGTTGCATTCAAAGTATTCGATTACTTGAGTACAAACATTTGTATGTTTGATTGTTGGACTCGTAATTGGCATGAGACACATTATGGTTTATTTGGTTTATTTGGTAGGGTCCGAGTTACGAAGTCAGCAATTAAATGATTTTTAATATTTAGACACATTGTTGGATAAGTGGTCGCTAGTGCGATCACTTTACAATACATGTGGTGTTTTAATTGCTTCATACTTTGTTTGGTAAGTGGCCGCTAGTGGGGATCACACACCCAAAGCTTTTGTTTTCTTTCATGCGTTTCTTTTTGTAGTTGTTTTAATTCTTTTAATGCCGTTAATGCGAGAATACAACGACGTTCCTTGCTCTGCGACATTTCCACTATTGAACTAGTATGCTATGAAATACTCACTGTAGTACATTTAATTGCATTCTATATTTCTTTCTTTCTATGAAAAGTGACGGATGGTTAGCTGTGAAATATTGCTCGTGGAGACGCAGTGTAATATTTTGTATAATCTTGCGTTGTCAATAAAATGACTACATATATTTGCCAGCAGTTGATCATGAATGGAATGTTTGGCTTTCTCATATTCGTCTCTATTAATCAAGTTTCCTAGAAATACAATAACCGTTTCTTTTTCAATCGATTGAAGTTGAAAGTTTGTAGTATGTCGGAGTCTCCTTCGCTGGAAATGATTGTCCGCATTTTTCAAAATGCGCTTGGGTGAGTATCACATGCAAATACATACCTTAAAAATAAGTAGCAGAAAAAAAAAATAAAAAGTAATCGAAAGTAAGTTTGAGCTTTATATTCTCTGCAATACGATGATGCGATTTTTGTAGTGACAATTTGACATTATATTCAAGTACGAGTATGTATGTATGTATACAATTTTGTGTAGGAGCACTACACTACACTGTCATAATTGTAACTAGGAACTTCTCTTACGGTGATTTATCATAAAGATGTTAGCTATAAGGGGTTTCATAAATGTAGTTGGTTACGTATATATTAAACTTGCAACTAAACTAGTGGACGAACACAAATCTAAAGATTCTTAACGAGCAACACAACACGTTGGGTTTTACTCAATTTATGGCATACATAATAAAAAGAATGTGCAGTGCACTACATAGCTTTCAATAAGTGAGTGAGGTTTATGGAAAAGGAAATGAAAAAATTAACCAAAGCAACGGTTTTGGTTTTAACCGGCCGGTTTAACCCATCCCTAGTTCAACGTTAGGAAACACCATAACGTTGTGCCAATTAATTGAGATTAAGGGTTTTATCGAGCTAGTTCCCTTTAAATAAGTCATATACCTCGAAGTAGTTATTCACCATGCATGACGGTCTTATGAACAATGTTCCCCTTGCTTCCTTTCAGCAAACTGGTGTCTGCTCAACCCGAGACATGTCCTTGGCTGGGTTTGCAACGAATTACGGTGACTCATGCAGGGTAAGTGACAGTAGCTGCTCTCCCTTGGTCCAGCCAACTTCCCTTCCTAAAGATCCTTGTGATACTATTTTTTTTTCTTATTTATTAATTATTATTATTTATTATTGAAGTAGAACTTTTTTACGCACGCTTGACTTAGGGAGTAAGCTGGTGAATGCGACACAGAAGTGTAGACCAATGTAGACTTCCGGCGCAACGGAAGTACAGACAAATGTAGACTTCTGGCGCAACGAAGTGTAGACCTTAGGGTGCAACGGAAGTGTAGACGAACGTAGACTTCAGTGATGGGACTTTGTTCTTTTAATCAGTGATGGGACTTTGTGAAAAAATGTCCGAAGTAGATTTGAAAAAAAACGCAGTAGATTTTTATATTTTCAAAATATAAACAAGAAGAAACATAATATAGATATACACATAAATAATTTAAAATAATAAAATAAACATTAATTTTTCTTCAAAACATAACAAAAACAGATCAAAACAAAAATTCATATACATTCATATTCAAATACACATTGTTATTTGACTATGAGGTCCTTGCAACAACAAAAAAGGTCCTTAAAAGTCGAAAACAGAATATTTTTTCAAAATGCCGTTAGAATACACACGGTATATCTGTGTTCAATGTTATTTGACTAAGAGGTCCTTGCAACAGCAAAAAAGGTCCTTAAAAGTCGAAGAAAGGATATTTTTCTAAAATGCCGTTAGAATCCACACGGTATATCTGTGTTCAATGTTATTTGACTAAGAGGTCCTTGCAACAACAAAAAAGGTCCTTAAAAGTCGAAGAAAGGATATTTTTCCAAAATGCCATTAGAATCCACACGGTATATCTGTGTTCAACGTTATTTGACTAAGAGGTCATTGCAACAACAAAAAAGGTCCCTAAAATTCGAAGAAAGGATATTTTTCCAAAATGCCATTAGAATCCACACGGTATATCTGTGTTCAATGTTATTTGACTAATAGGTCCTTGCAACAACAAAAAAGGTCCTTAATAGTCGAAAACAGAATATTTTTCCAAAATGTCATTAGAATCCGCACGGTATGTCCCTGCTCAATATAATTTGACTAATAGGTCCTTGCAACAACAAAAAAGGTCCTTAAAAGTCGAAAAAAGGATATTTTATTTATTTATTCATACATATTGATATATATATACAAATACATACATATAGATGGAGCGAAAGATGTTTTACTTCAGTCGTGTGGTCTTAAGCACACTAATTTTTTTTCTTAATATAAAAATAATAAATATGTATATTATAAATGCAATATCTATTCAACCGAGGGAATTACAAGAAATTCCTTGCTTCGCCTCGTCAGTACTCCAATTCAAGTACAACTTACGCATGGCAATGACATAACTGATTCCAAAATTCAAGGTCAATCCGTGTATCAATTCCCTTTTGCCGTGCTGTATTTTACATTTTTCATAGTGTAGTGGTTTAATAGTGACATGCACAGCGCACGCAATTGGTTTTTATACCGCTTGCACCCTAACAATGTCATATATTGCCGAAGTATTTTATAGTACGCCTTCGGGATTAACCCTAGAACCTTACCCATAATTGGAGCGTTCTTATCCTACAGTGGGTGTGGGATGACGCTTGCGGAAGATAAATCGATCCACCTCTATACCGATGGATCAAAAACTAGGGATGGGGTTGGTGGAGACGTTTTCTCCGAAAGGCTAAATCTTAGTCTCCCTTTCCGTCTTCCTAATCATTGTAGCGTATTCCAGGCGGAAATTATGGCGATAAAAGGAGCCCTGACATGGCGCTGCATATCTGACCAAAGCTGGACCTGCGACCCTCTAAGATTCTAATCTCACTAAACTGACTGCTTATTAGCTCCACTATAGGTGCAATTACATGGCACTGTCTGATAGGCAGGCACGCATCGAGGCTTGGTGTTTATTCAAACGACTTTTGCAGAAGCTGCATGGAAGATGAGGAGGAGTGGACTACACTTCACCTTTTTTGTACATGTCCTGCTTTCTCCCATAAAAGAAATCTCCATCTGATAGATTTCTTGCTTAATAATCTAAGTGAATTGGCTAACACTAAAGTCTATCGCACTTCATACGAAGCTTAGTGTGGCACACAATAGACTTAACATTGGTCTAAGTGTGTTAGCCTAAGGCTGACGCCACCCCAACCTAACCTAACCTATTGTACCCTGACTGCCAGGGTACCCTGGTATATACGAGTATTTTGAGATATTTTTTAGTTAGTCTTTAAACATTTTTAAAATTTTAATACTTCCCTTATATATTAGGCACTAACGGCCCATAGAGGGCCTAAACCCTAGCTTCTCCAACAACTTTCTTTTGCGAAGTGGAAGGGACCTACAATTTTACGCCGAATCCGAACGGCAAATTTGAGAAGCTTCTCATGACAATTGATACTCTTCGATGTTTGTCAGACGTTCGCAAGAGGTGGGGCAGTAGAAAAAAACTCAAGATGTTACTTGGCCCTGGCGGGAATTGAACCGGGGCCTTTCGATTACTAACCATTGAGCCACTGCGCCCGACAAAAAAAATGTTTCCCTTAAGCTAACATTAATGCAGTAAAACACCTAAATATTAATCCAACATTTATTTCACACATTTAGCACTTATTATAATTTGATGCTCTCCACCAGTGAGCGTTTTGTACTTGTTGCAAGAAGTTTTATTTTCCCGTCCTTTAAGTATGGGCAAAACTTGCATCGCTCTTGTTTTGGAACGTCAGGTGCAGGAGGCCATAAAATATACGTAATGGCCAGCGCAAGTTTTTTCGGGAAACTGAGTACCTGTCGTAGAGTTGGTCAAATGTATCGACTCCGCGTTATGTTTTACTGTCGAGCTCCACAATAGCTTACAAAGTTACAGTTATAAAGGGTTTTTCAATAAGAGCGCTACAAAAGTTTTTTTTAAATAAACCAAAAATGGTTTTGGATATCAATGAAATTCTTTATTCCTGTGAAAGTACGTTCGATGCCATTATGTATGGAACTCGATTTCTCTTGCATGGCCACCACGGGCACGCTTGAAGAAGTCCAGACGCTGAACCCAATTTTCGACGGTTTTCAAGCTTAAACCGACGATACTGCTGCAATATCACGTTCGATATTCGTACGAAGTTCATCAATCGTCGCTGGCTTGTTGGCATAGACCATAGAGTTGACGTAGCCCACAGGAGGCTGCCAAGCGACTGGACCATTTCGTGAGATAACACGGTTTCCAAACTTGGTTTCCAATAAATTGATTGTGGCATTCGCTGTGTGGCTTGTGGCGCCGTCCTGTTGGAACCACATGTCCTCCAAGTCCATATCATCCAATTGGGGCCAAAAATATTCGGTTATCATTGAACGGTAGCGATTCCCATTCACAGTAACGTGCCGGTCTTGATCATCACGGAAGAAGTACGGCCCAATGACGCCGCCGGCCCATAAACCACACCAAACCGTAATTTTGTCGGGATGCAATGATGACTCATGGAGTACGTGTGGATTGCTGCCGAACCAATACCGAATATTGTGTTTATTGACGAAGCCATTCAGACAGAAATAAGCCTCATCGCTGAAAATGATTTTTCGATCCGAATCATTTTCAAGTTGTTGCTCAGCCCAATTCACGAACATACGACGGTTCTGGTGGTCAAGCGGATTCAGTTCTTGCGTCAATTTAATCTTGTAAGGTTGTAGGCCAAGATCTTTTCGCAAAATTCGCCACAACGACGTCACAGAGATGCCCAACGCTTGAGAACGACGTGTGAGAGACACATTTGGGCTTTCTTCAACTGAAGCCTCAGCGGCAGGAATATTCTCGACACTACGGGCACTTCTTTGTCTCACTGGCACGGGAACATTTTGTACTATGCTTGTGGATTCAAATTTTTCCACTAGACGCTCAATTGTTGATCTGCTAGGACGACTATGACGACCATAAATTGGACGTAGCGCTCTTAACGTTGAGGCCACTGACTCCGAATTTCGGTAGTAAATTTAAATAATTTCGACTCGTTGTTGGCTCGTATATCTTTCCATCCTGAAATGGGAAACATTTCTGAAGAGAAATGTCAAAAGAGCGGCAAGAAATTCGGCGTCGATACCTGTCCCTATCGCTCTACTTTTGTAGCGTCCCTGTTGAAAAACCCTTTATCATTATCAGGCGAAATGTACATTCATTTCCAGGCATTTCGAATAAAAAACATAGGGACGGGCTACAGTCCGCTTGGGCGAACTGTTGGATACCCTATTCTTATTCCTATCCCTCATAAGTGGGCGTGACAAAAGTATAAGTATGGTTAAATTGTTAAGAACGCTCTACATATTTTGTTATATAACATTTAAAGGATTTTATCAAAAAAAACGCTCCCTAGCTCAAACTTGGGTGCTTCAATAAAATTGTTTTATTTAATTGTGGGCGTGTCAGTAGGCGGATTTAAAAAAAAATTAACACATGAGCATAAAGGGCCCCTAGAGAGTATATATTATAAATTTCAGCTCCCTAGCTCAAACTTTGGATTTTCAAAAATATTGTTTTATTTATTTGTGGGCGTGTCAGTGGGCGGATTTTGAAAATATATATACATGAGCTTAAAGGGCCCCTAGAGAGTATATATTATAAATTTCAGCTCCCTAGCTCAAACTTTGGATTTTCAAAAAAATTGTTTTATTTATTTGTGGGCGTGTCAGTGGGCGGATTTTGAAAATATTTATACATGAGCTTAAAGGGCCCCTAGAGAGTATATATTAAAAATTTCAGCTCCCTAGCTCAAATTTTGGTTTTTCAATAAAATTGTTTTATTTTTTTGTGGGCGTGGCAGTGGGCGGATTTTGAAAATTTTATATCCCGAGCAGTTTTAGGAGTCATAGATTATATATAAAAAATTTCAGCTTCCTAGCTCAAAATTCGATTTTTTCCAAAATTTTGTTTTTTTGAGTTTGTGGGCGTGTCTGTGGGCGGATTTCAAAAATTCGTAAACTTGATTATTTCGGGACCCTAGAGAGTATATGGTTAAAATTTCAGCTCTCTAGGTCCAGTTTAAAGGCCTAATTTTTGCCGACGGACGGACGGACGGACATGGCTAGATCGACATTACTATCGATGCTGATCATAAATATCGTAACTTTTAGGGGTCTACGGGCAATATTAAGGTATGTTACAAACTATGCGTCAAAATTAATATACCCTTAAAATAGGGTATAAAAATACATAACGTCGTAATGTGGACTACGTAATAAGAACGAAAAATGCTGCCACCTTCGATTCATAAAATCAATTTAAACGAAATTCAACTGAACTGAAGTTCAGATTTCACTGTGAAACCGGACTAGTTAAACCAAAAATTTGAACTCAGTTTAAGGTTCAGCTGAACTCCAGTTTAAACCTTCAGTGTGAAACTGGCCATTAGTAAACTCTTTATATGACTCTCATTACCTCAGTTCTACTCTACGCATACATATAGCATTGGATGTAAGGAATATTTTGCACGCAAGGTTCTTCGAGTGCTTTAACGTCCTGCTTGCGCTGACATGCTTTGATAAACGAGATTTAACGTCTTGATTAAAAAAGTGCGCATCAGTTGTCTAATATGGCTAGAACATGTCCACCACTGACTGCAGCACCTCCTTAACCCTTAAGTAAGTATTCTGCGCACTTTCGCTTCATGGAGTTGGGCCAGACTTAAATGTATTTACTACTATATTACACTGCTATCAACCCCAAATTCAACCTTTCAATAATCTTAACTGTTACCTAAAGTAATTTAATTTTGGTGGTGGAATACGCCCCCATTTATTCGGCTTAATACAAGCTATAGATACGCCTTAAAATTTATTAAAAACTAAGGCCTGTAGGTTAGGTTAGGTTAAATGTTATCTGAAAAGCATAAGGCTGCGGCCACGCAGTGAGCGACGAGCGACGAGCGATTGAGCGACGAGTCTGAGCGATGGGTGGCCATTTACTGAGCGACATCGCTGAGCGATTAGTGCAAAAATGCCATTGTCAAGTGCAGCTCGTCGTAGTCTTTTAATTGAAAGTCGCCTTCATATTTATAGAACTACGAGTATTATAAGAAGGAGAAAACGAAGTGTTGGTGTATGTACATCCAATAAACCGAGAAAGGGCAAATTATTGCGAATTTCATCACTTATATCAAAATCTTCGCATATATCCAGACCGATTTTGGCAATACTTTCGTATGTCAGTACCAACTTTCGATTTGCTGTTAGAAAAAGTTCGACCAAGATTAAAAAAACCAAGGAAAGGAATTAGTGCAGAACAGCGGCTAGTTTTATTACTAAGGTTTGTTTTTATTTATTATTCTTTATTTTTACTTTTTAGTTTTGACAAAATAATATTTTGAGAGTCGTTTCTTTTCTCTAGTTTTTCGAAATCGTCAAAATTTGCCATAAATGGCAAAAGACTTTTAAAAAATTGAAGGTCGTCGTTGTTCTCTTCTTTTTTGTCTACCTCTTGCTTTAAAATATGAAGTCTTTATTTTTCCAACTGTAAAAATTCAGAGTCCAAATTGATTGTTGCCGCCCTCTTCTTTTTATTTTTTGTCAAATTATGGGAGCTGCTGGTGGAAGGAATGCTGGTTCTAGGCGTATTTGAAATCGGAAGATGCATTTCTTCCTCGTTGAGTAAATCTGATATTGCATCAGAGTAAAAACGGTCTTGGGCAAAAAAATAGTCATCTGGCTCTCGCAGATTTCCTTTAGTTGGATCTGGAACAATTGTCTGCTTTACGAAGCTCATCATTTCGAAAAATTGCAATTTCCATTTGATTGGTTGAGCTTCGGATCCTGAGACTCCGCGTGGTACTTTTTGAAGGGTTCTTCTGAAAGTGTCTTTTAAATTCTTCCACTTTGCTTTTGCCGTGACACCTGAAATTTTAAAATTGTTTATAATACATTGACGATTTTTTCTCAACGTTTTCAGATTTCATGCAACAGGTCATTCTTTTCGAGTTTTAGCTTTTGCTTTTCAAATGGGCAGAAGCATAGTTAGTAACATTATCTTGGAAACTAGTGTTATCATTTGGGTACAACTTTTAGACGAATATATGCCTATACAGCCGACCACCTTAAAAATGTTATGAACGATTACTACCGGCGTTGGATGTTTCCTAAGTGTTTTGGCAGCATTGATGGCAAGCACTGCCAAATTCAGTGCCCATCAAATTCTGGCTCCCATTATTTCAATTACCTACATTATTTTTCTATTGTACTACAAGCTGTGGCTGATGCTGGCAAGAAGTTTTTAACAATCGAATTGGGTGGGAGAGGAAAACAAAGCGATGGTGGTACTTTTTCTGGCTCTACATTGTTCAGATTACTTGAATCCGATAAATTCAATGTTCCACCTCCACAAGCATTACCAGAATCAAATATTGTCACTCCAAATTTTTTGATTGGTGACGAAGCTCACCCCCTTAAAAATTATATGTTAAGACTTTATCCACGAAGGAACTTAAACGCGCAAACAGAAAGATTGAACAAAAAACTTTCAACCGCAAGAAAATGCATCGAATGTGCATTTGGCATAATGAGCAAGAAATGGAGGTTTCTGCGAAAAAAACATTGAAACAAAGCAGTGCAGTGCATTCAATAAAATGTGCTTGCTTACTGCACAATTTTGTTAGAGAGTGTGATGGTGAAGTGACCTTGATTACATAAAGGGTCTTTCAACAGGGACGCTACAAAAGTAGAGTGACAGAGACAGCAAACGACGCCGAATTTCTTGCCGCTCTTTTGACATTTCTCTTCAGTAAGGTTTGCCATTTCATGATGGAAAGATATACGAGCCAACAACGAGTGGAAATTATTAAAATTTACTACCGAAATTCGGATTCAGTGCCCTCAACGTTAAGAGCGCTACGTCCAATTTATGGTCGTCATAATCGTGTCCAGTCGCTTGGCCGCTTCGGTCGTGCGATTTGACGCCGTTATACTATTTCCTGTGGGGCTACGTCAAGTCTATGGTCTATGCCAACAAGCCAGCGACGATTGATGAACTTCGTACGAATATCGAACGTGAAATTGCAGCAGTATCGGCCGATTTATGCTTGAAAACCGTCGAAAATTGGGTTCAGCGTTTGGACTTCTGCAAGCGTGCCCGTGGTGGCCATGCAAAAGAAATGCCATACATAATGGCATCGAACGTTCTTTCACAGGAATAAAGAATTTCATTGATATTCAAAACTGTTTTTGTTTTATTTAAAAAAAACTTTTGTAGCGCTCTTATTGAAAATCCCTTTACATGTAACAGCAGAAATGGGAAATGACATGTATACAAATGTTTCCAACTTCTTCCTTTCTTCCTTTTCAGTGACATTTTTATTTTTGTAAATTGACTTACTTCACCGCTCAGCGACACAGTAAAAAAATAAAACAGGTTTGATTGCAGAGCGACGTCGCTCAGTCGCTCTAAAAATTCGCTAGTCGCTCAGGGCTTGCGTGGCCGGCCCCATACGATTTCATGTGTTTTAATTTTTTTGCGTCGCTCAGTCGCTCACTGCGTATCCGGGCCTAAGGCGACCCGACATAACAAAATAATGAGAATGAGTGTCAAAGGCTAATATTGAAAGAAAAACTGTAAAATACTGAATAAAAAACTCATACAGAATACGTGCGATTTTTTTTATCTACCCCGGTAGATACTGTCCATTTAAATGGCCGTCCATGTGAAGGTTAACAAAGCGGCGGCGAAAATCATGTAATACATAGGAAAAAGGACTTCAATGCTTTTAAGATGATGTTCTGAGAACTTTTATTCCTTGAAAATAACTTATTTCATGTTCGAAGTGGTAAACGAATATGAAATCTAATTTGAAAGAGTTTTCGTTATCACATGTTAGACTCATTAACTTATTGAAGAAAACGCATTGAGCAACATGCGATAAAGAATCAGCACTTAAGTTATGTGGCAATTCTTTGGTCACCTTCAACGTTTATCTACTTGTGTATCTGTGCATTTGCAATAAGGAAAGTTTTGACAGTTTGCCAAGAACGAGGAAAAGTTTTTATTTTGTGGAGATTGGATTCAGTAAACTAGTTAGGTGACTGGTTACTAATTTCCGGGTTTTTGTCTTTTTGAATATTGTCAAATGCTAGTTAGTATATGCACTGAACTGCTGGCAAGTTGTTTACTGACAGAATTTAGTTAGTTCAAAACAATCATCAAAGTTTTAAGATGATTCGTGAATGGTTCCGATTGTGAGCTTTTTAATTAGAACTAAGAATGATCTAATACTAATTCCTCGTTGCGAATTGCGAATTTCCAAAAGCAATGAAGATATTTTCAGAGGGCAAGTGCAAAATACGCGTTTAATGACAGATTCTCAAAAATACGGTAAACAATTTTGTGTCACACTCACAAGTAATTGGAGAACTGTTAATTTAATACGTGACACCTAAAATAACAACATTCGGCCCTAGCGAGGTATCCGTCGGAACGGAAAATTCTCCGATCTGATAAGAATCGGAGGATTTTTGCTTCGAGGTATTCTTCCGAACATCCGAACAGGTATTCGAAGCCTAAATCCTACGATTCTTATCAGATCGGAGAATTTTCCGTTCCAACGGATACTTCGCTAGCGCCGATTATGTTTGCATATTTTTGTGAGCCTCATAAAATGGGAACAAAATTAGGAAATAATTCCCAACGGTAAAACCGGAAGCCTACCGGACATACACACATAATGATAATACTTCTGATTCATGCCTGCAGATAGATATAAAACTGAAGATAGTATCCATTTACAGATTCTAAAATGACTGTCTTATGTATTATTAAACCACTTTGGAAGTGTCTCTCGCGCAAACTATTCAGTTTAGAAAAAAAATGAGTGTGCTTAAGACCACACGACTGAAGTAAAACATCTTTCGCTCCATCTATATGTATGTATATATATATCAATACAATATGTATGTATATATATATCAATATGTATGAATAAATAAATAAAATATCCTTTTTTCGACTTTTAAGGACCTTTTTTGTTGTTGCAAGGACCTCTTAGTCAAATAACATTGAGCAGGGATATACCGTGCGGATTCTAATGACATTTTGGAAAAATATTCTGTTTTCGACTTTTAAAGACCTTTTTTGTTGTTGCAAGGACCTTTTAGTCAAATAACATTGAACACAGATATACCGTGTGGATTCTAATGGCATTTTGGAAAAATATCCTTTCTTCGACTATTAAGGACCTTTTTTGTTGTTGCAAGGACCTCTTAGTCAAATAACATTGAACACAAATATACCGTGTGGATTCTAATGGCATTTTGGAAAAATATCCTTTCTTCGACTTTTAAGGACCTTTTTGGTTGTTGCAAGGACCTCATAGTCAAATAACATTGAACACAGATATACCATGTGACTGATATGAATTTATATAAATTTTTGTTTTGATCTGTTTTTGTTATGTTTTTGAAGAAAAATTAATGTTTAATTTATTATTTTAAATTATTTATGTGTATATCTATATTATGTTTCTTCTTGTTTATATTTTGAAAATATAAAAATCTACTGCGTTTTTCTACACTTCTGTCTACACTTCTGTTGCATCCTAAGGTCTACACTTCGTTGCGCCAGAAGTCTACATTGGTCTATACTTCCGTTGTGCCGGAAGTCTACATTGGTCTACACTTCCGTGTCGCACTCACCAGCTTACTCCCCAAATCAAGCGTGCGTAAAGAAGTTTTACTTCAAAAAATAATATTAGAAACCTCAATATTATTTTTGAAGACCTATCCATAGATGATAGATGACACGTATGGGTTTGATGAAAAAAAATTTTGAGTTTCAGTTCTAAGTATGGGGGACCCCCAAAATTTATTGTTTTTTTTTTCTATTTTCGTGTGAAAATCTTAATACGGTTCACAGAATACATCTACTGACCAAGTTTCAATAGTATAGTTCTTATAGTTTCGGAAAAAGTGGCTGTGACATGCCCGGACAGACAGACAGACAGACATGACTAATCTATAAGGGTTCCGTTTTTTGCCATTTGGCTACGGAACTCTAAAAACTGTACCTATAGTTTGAGCAAAAATAGATAAATCGTTGAAAGATCTTTGAGTGAAAATATATTTGGTTCTAATAACTTTTTTTAATTTTTATGCCAGATATGATCAAAATATTTTACAATTAAAATGCTGTATGGTTATTCACTGAACTCGTATGTAGTGTTGCCGTAAAAGCTCCAACCACAAATATGTACATAATTAGAACTTCGATAGAAGTCATAGATTTTATTATAATTGTTTAATTTTTTTCATAATTTTTGTACTTAAAAACTGTAAGGTAAAAGGATTTACAGACAATGTACTGGTAGTAATGAATTCATGTACTCCCAAAAAAAGAAAGCAACATCACTTCTTTAAAATGCCTGATTACATTTTAGAATGTATCCGAATACGAAATTCTATTAAGAGACATTGGCAGAGGTATAGGATACCAGTATTTAATAAAATATTACAATAAAATTATCTCCAAGGAAATAGAAAAGCAACGAAATATGGATTGGAACACAAAGCTATCTGATTTAGGCAAAAATTCGAAGCCTTTTTGGAATATTGTTAAGGTTGTTAAGAACAAGAACAGAAGAAGCCCAATGCTCCAAGATTCGGGAAATATAATATATACAGATGAGGATAAGGCAAATTTATTCGCCTCTACTTTTTTGAAACATCATTCTGTGTCCTAACATCTAGGCGACGCCAATACCAACCACATTGAACAAACTACTGATACGCCTCGAGAAGAGCTTATATCTCAACAGAGCGTTGAAGATTGTTTGAGTTGCTTGCCAGCAATCAAAGCGGATGGTATGGATGGCATAAAAAATATGTGTCTAAAACAACTTCCCATTAGATACTTAACATTTATTTTAAATGTCTGTATTAAATTCCAATACTTTCCAAGGGGTTGGAAAATAGCTAAGGTGATACCTATTCCAAAACCAGGAAAGCCACCTGATAAACCAAACAGCTACATACCAGTTAGTCTGCTGAGTAGTGTTAGCAAGGTGTTTGAGAAGGTAATAAAAGAAAAACTTACGATACTTATCGAAGATAATAATATTCTTCCAAATGAGTAATTTGGTTTCAGAAGAAATCATAGTACATCTCATCAAGTACTTAGAGTCTGCCAGCATACCAAACAAAATAGTTCCTTGGGAAAATCAACTGCCCTGGTGTTGCTGGACATTTTTTTTTTTTTTTTTTTTTTTTTTTTATAAAAAAGGAAATCCAAATCCCAGAGCACTCAGACTCGGTAACGGTCCATTGTACTACCAGGCAGAAATCCTCCTTTTGGTGTAGAGGCATGTGATTGGGTGGCTTATGTTGTTGTTCCCCATGGGGATTGAACCTGCACCGCACGGGTCACAAGCCAACACACTTTTTTTTTTGACTTTGAAATTCATTTTTTTTATTCATTGATAAATATCTACTTACATACTAGACAAAAATGATTAAACCTAACTTAAAATTAACAGGATACTTATTCTTATTTATTGGTCCTTATGCGAACGCTCTAAACTTAACTATATCTTAGAATTATTGCCTTTCGGCCTACGAACTATTTTACGAACTAATCTTACATATATATTCCTCGAGAAAATTTATTAAAACTCGGTTTCATTATTGAGATTTTATATAAAACAAATTACAAACTACCTATTCTACTTACTTAAACTACTTAACGTATTCTAACTATAATAAGGATTCTGAGCACTCGTTGCCTTGCGCAACAAGTGGTCAAAATCCCAATTGCTTTCCGAGCGCCTGGCAGTCGTCAACGTGCACACGCGCCGCCGTGAGCCGACTGAAGCCTTACAGCGTCAGTCAACTCCCAGAAGCACCACCACACGTTGGCGAGCCCGGCCTCTCCCAAAAACGCCCTAGCTGACTTAATCTAACTTATAAGCTAAGAGGAAGTTACCTAGAGTAACGCACCGTCCTGGGAGGGCATGTTGACCCCTCCCCCCTCAACAAGCCACCAAAATTCGGCGAATTGCTTTTCCGTGTCGAATCTATCCCTCTCCGATATTGCGGTACTAAAACGGAGGAGCTCATGAGCATTGGCGACGTCCCCGTAATGGAGGAGCCGCTTATCTCTCGCGCTGCGGTAGCGATGGTATAAGACCGGAATACCATCCCTCGTCTGTACCAGCCCTTTTGCATCAATATGGATAAATGCCTCTGGCGGGTTAAAGCCAGACCGGAGTGTACTCTCAATGTACATTTCATTGGGGTAGTAAGCCCCAAATATCAGACTATTGTCGCTGGCCTTCGCCCTTGCAACGTGCCTTCGAGTGACCTTAATGAGGAAATTGTCAATCCTATTCAACTGAGCCCCATCGTATAGGACCTTGTTGGGATAGTATTTTATATAGTTGGATTCAGGCGTTCGGAACAATCGGAGACAGGTCCTAAGACATTGTCTCTCCAAAACCCGAATCTTTTCCATATAGCTGGGCGCTATATTGAACCACAATGGACAACCATAAGCGATAATTGGCCTTATAAGGGCACAAGCCAACACACTAACCTCTACACCGTCGCCACCCTTGCTGGACATTGAGAAAGCTTTTGATTGTGTATGGCATTTGGGTCTCATCTATAAGTTGTTGATTTTTCGTTTTCCCCCATACCTCTTTCCGATGGTTTTTTCAAAGTTTTCGTGAACAATTGTTTTTCTGTTTGTCATAGTGTTGTTGTTGGTGTGCCTCAAGGATCGGTTTTGGGTCCAATATTGTATAATATTTTTATGTCTGATATTCCAAGACTCCCTTATTGTGTATTAGCTATTTTTGCGGATGACAAGGCAATATATTCTCCGCACGAGTTTAGTCTCAACGTGGAGACTAACCTTGCGCATGCGATACAAATATTGCTAAGTTATTACAATTGCTGAAAAATCAAACTAAATGCTGAGAAGGTGCAAGCTATCTTTTCCAGCAGAAAACGAAAGACTTGTTTTCTTCCAAGCAATCGGCTAATTGTAAATAACACAAGTATTAACTCGATCCCATCCGTGAGATATTTAGGCATTCATTTGGATGCAAAACTCACATTTAAAGAACATACTGCTAAAACAATACAAAAAGTGAATATAACAATAAACATGGTGT
This sequence comes from Portevinia maculata, assembly GCA_949715645.1. Classification (NCBI taxonomy): domain Eukaryota; kingdom Metazoa; phylum Arthropoda; class Insecta; order Diptera; family Syrphidae; genus Portevinia; species Portevinia maculata. The sequence continues at coordinate 102,569,790 of OX454525.1, forward strand.
ACCCCTTCATAAACAGAAAATCCTTACTGAACAAAGCTAACAAGATCCTTATTTTTAAAGTAATTTTCCAGTCAATCCATCTATATGGTTGCCAAGTATGGGGCAATTCAGCAAAATGCCATCTTAAAAAACTACAAGTTTCTCAAAACAAACTCCTTAAAATGATGCTTATACTTCCCCCACATCACTCAACCGCTGATTTTCATACCAGAGCAAATGTTGACTTAATTAAAGATCGAATTACAAAGCTAACCACCAAATTTCTCCGCAACTGTGAGATCTCCGAAAATCCTCTGATCAACCAACTAAATGTTTAATCATTTCCTTGTTTTTAATGTTTCTGGTGTATCAAAAATCATTATTTGTTATTTATTATACCTTATTTATTATTGTTATTTATTATTTCTTATATATTATTTATTATTTATTATTTTGTATGCATTATTTATTATTTGTTATTTATTATTGTTATTTATTATTTGTAATATATTATTTATTATTTATTATTTTGCATGCATTATTTATTATTTGTTATTTATTATTTGTTATTTATTATTTTTTATGCATTATTTATTAATTGTTATTTATTACTTTTTATGTATTATTTATTATTTGTTATATATTATTTATTATTTGTTATTTATTATTTTGTATGCATTATTTATTATTTGTTATTTATTATTTATTATTTCTTATATATTATTTATTATTTGTTACTATAGTGTACCTGCTAAATTTTTTAAGGTTCCCTTTCCCTTTTTTAATTCTATTTGTATTAAAGGTTTTTAACGTATTTTTCCTTCAAAGTATATCATTGTATAATATTCGTTTGTAGTCATGATTTAAAATTAATTGTTCAGTAGAAAGATATAATATAAATATCAAATCTCTGTATGTAAACTGCGCGGTGGTCCACCAAATGTAAATTCCAATACGAAAATAAATACGAAAAAAATGTAATGTTTTACACAACAAATTTAGAATTTCAATTGGTCACATACATCATCTCTCATAATGAGAACGACTAAACTGGCTTGGTAGGTGTGTTTCTCGAATTGCATACTGAGAGCTTATATGCACCCAATAAATTAGCACACCGGATTGATACGAGTATACAAAACAATCATAACATTTCGGAGCAACGCAGCTCCTGAAGTAAATAATATTCTTGGATGTTGGTTAGACTTCCAGAGGAGGTGGGGCAGTAAAAAAAAACTTTAAAGTGTTCCTGGGTGGGACTCGATGATAGGATTCGAGTTTCAGTGAAAACTGCAGACGTGAATGAGTAGAGTACAATACCATGCAGAGATCGGTAATCCCAAAAACACGAGAAAACGAAAAAAATATGACAAAATGAAAAAAAAAAAAAAATAGAGACGGGCTACAGTCCGCTTGGGCGAACTGTTGGATACCCTATTCTTATTCCTATCCCTCATAAGTGGGCGTGACAAAAGTCTAAGTATGGTTGAATTATTAAGAACGCTCTACATATTTTGTTATATAACATTTAGAGGATTTTATAAAAAAAAAACGAAGCTTTTGTAAAAAAAACCCTCCCTAGCTCAAACTTTGGTTTTTCAATAAAATTATTTTATTTAATTGTGGGCGTGTCAGTAAGCGGTTTTAAAAAAAAAATAATACATGAGCATAAAGGGCCCCTAGAGAGTATATATTATAAATTTAAGCTCCCTAGCTCAAACTTTGGATTTTCAAAATAAAGTTTTTTTTTGTAAATAAAATTGTTTTATTTAATTGTGGGCGTGTCAGTGGGCGGATTTTGAAAATTTTATCTCCCGAGCAGTTTTAAGAGTCATAGATCATATATAAAAATTTCAGCTTTCTAGCTCAAAATTCGATTTTTTCGAAAAATTTGTTTTTTTGAGTTTGTGGGCGTGTCTATGGGCGGATTTCAAAAATTAACTTGATTATTTCGGGACCCTAGAGAGTATATGGTTAAAATTTCAGCTCTCTAGGCCCAGTTTAAAGGCCTAATTTCTGACAACAGACGGACGGACATGGCTAGATCGACATTACTATCGATGCTGCTCATAAATATAGTAACTTTTAGGAGTCTACGGGCAATATTTAGGTACTATGTTACAAACTATGCGTCAAAATTAATCTACCCTAGAATAGGGTATAAATATATAAATGAAAGGTACTAACGATACAGGGCCTAAAACCTAGCTTCTGCAACTATTTGCTTGTGCGAATATAATTCTATATTTCGTAGTAAATATTGAGTTTAAGGTTCGTAAGAACCTTACCAAAAGTGTGCATCGATTCTAAAAATTGATTATTCGGGTTAAAGTAAGAGGGCGTCACTTTAAAGCAAATGTGTCATAAGTTACGATGGTGCTACCTCGGCAATACTGCTACCGAAACGCTAAGCATCTTTGTAAATCATTATTAAATGCGAACTAGAACTAGGCCATATAGTTCGTTCCGATGAAAGTTGAAACTGCAAGGATTTTAATGGGGAGTGGTTTTGATATATGAACATTAATTGTTGACTTAATTACAGGGTTACGATTCTAACAGCCCGAAAGAGTTACAAAAGTATAATAAAGGATTAATTAAGCATAACGTATAAACTGCTACTTTATGATTAAATAATCCTTTATTATACGTTCGTTACGCTTTTGTGGCAATCATCTTCTAATTTAACATATGATCTGAAGTGAAACATATTATTTTAGTCCTTAAATATTTTTTAAAAACGTTAATTAAAACTGCTTATTCATTGTGCCTTACATAAGCACTTGCCAGCGTGGACATATTTGTACAACTCAATCCCCCATATCAGGAAAGTGTGTACAATTTTGCTTTCCGCCTCGCGTGTTAAATACAATTGTGCGATTTTAGATTTTGTGTCAAGCGGGGAACAGAGCGGGGCCCGAGCGATCAGAGCTCGCTCCGAGCTGAACGTAACCTGAGCGCTCCGAGCTAATTAAGAAACAAAATTGAGCACTGAATTGTCATTAGATAATTTTTTTTTATTAATTTGCAAAATAGTCAGGTTTGCTTCTGAAATTGGTGTTTGTCAAGGATTGTTCCATTTAAATTATAATTTCTAGTAAATAAACTATGGAAAAAGAACAAATAATGAATGAAGTCAGCCGCGCTCAGCTTTTCGCTCGATCTGCTCGGTCATTTTCAATCGAGCTCATCGAGCGAGCCCTGAGCTAGCTCAGATATAAAAAAGAAATATAAATTTTGTGCTCAGAGCGCTCCGAGTTAAAAAAGTAACACAGTTCTTTTTTTGACAGCTCAGTGCCCCGCTCGGAGCTAAAAAAGAAAAACGCCTATTGAGTGCTCCCTCGGACTCATCATTAAGTACAGCTGAATGTTATGAATGTTCTAATACAAAATATATTTAATAACATACATATATATACATATCAGCTGACCCGCCGGCTTCACTTGGGTTCTTTATTAATAAAAACAAAAACCTAAGGTAAATTGCGACTTTAAAAAAAATCAACAAACTTAATTTTTTATAACTAAAATATTTAATTATTCCTTCTTCTCAATACAATGTTTAAAGTAAGTGAGTAGAAAAGAGAGGGATTAATTGCACCGAAAATCCACTTCCAGAAATAATTCTCGGTGTGGTCAGGAAAGAACTTCTAAGAACCGGTTTTTCCTCCTATCCTCAGCAACTTGCTATGGAAACTCCAATTTGTTTGTGGCCACGTTTATGGGAATGAAAATCATTGCTGTGCCAGAAAAAGCTGTCGCAAAGGCAATACTGAAAGTCGCCCTAAGCTTCGATATTAAAACATATTACACATTATGTCAATCAACTGCTGGTTTTCCAGCCGATGGCAAACCCTTTCTACCAGCATTTCCTTAATCATCGGCAAAACAATTTTTATGCTTTTCCCACAGGAAAAGGCGAATCAGAGACATGAGCATGTTTGTGTGAAGGTTTTTATCATATTTTGTTACACAATATTTTTTATATCGAACATGTATCCAACAAACTATTTAACAATGAAAAGTGATAGGAGTAGTTGACAAAATAAGATAATTTTGAAAACTTAACATGTCGATTGGCGGATTTAAACAAACTTTGTATATTACCGTACAGCATTTAAAAAAATATTTGCCATAGAGGCACGACCATTCCCCAGTGTTTCCAAGCGCAGAGTTATTCTTACAACTATACCTACATTCTACATTGCGATAGTATAATCTTTCCCTCTTTTCCTGTTTTTTCATCTCTTACGACGAATTGTTAAAAATCCCGTAAAAACCCTACAAAAATTAAAATTTCTAGGTCTGACTGGGCCTTGATTGTTCGGTTTTTTCCAATTTCTTTTTATTAATTTCCGAAACGATTCAACTTATTCTTCTTTCGACACACAATTTTGATTTTTATAAACCTTTATTCAACAAACAATGCAAGGAAGCCATAGGTTCAAGGATCACAGCAATTGTTGATAGACACTCAAATCCAAGTGACTAAATATGGTGCACTAATAAGGTCGAAGCTGCAAATTCAAGTTACAGTGAGAGAATAACTATTAAACTTCTTGACTGTCCTAGTGAATTATGTCCGTTTTGATCAACGGCAACAAATTCGGCATTTCATCCTTCCCTCTATCCGTGAAACAAGATGATGCACTTGCCACAACACCTAAAATAAAGGCTTTTTTTGCACAATCCGAAAAAAATTAACTCCGAATTCCGGGGAAATGGAACCACCAATAATTCCCCGAGTATTCGATTTCGTATTATTCGCAACGCAAGGAGCGATATATCCCCCAAACTTGTTTCAAATATCTATATATATAAATGATTTGCTTATGACAAAAAACATTGGGACGGGCTACAGTCCGCTTGGTCGAACTTTTGGATACCCTATTCTTATTCCTATCCCTCATAAGTGGGCGTGAGAAAAGTCTAAGTATGGTTGAATTGTTAAGAATGCTCTACATATTTTGTTATATAACATTTAAAGGATTTGATCAAAAAAAAAACAAAGCTTTTGTAAAAAAAACGCTCCCAGCTCAAACTTTGGTTTTTTAATAAAATTGTTTTATTTAATTGTGGGCGTGTCAGTAGGCGGATTTAAAAACTATTTAAACATAAGTATAAGGGGAACCTAAAGAGTCTATATTATAAATTTCAGCTCCCTAGCTCAAAGTATGGTTTTTCAAAAAAATTTGTTTTAAATTGTGGGCGTGTCAGTAGGCGGATTTTGAAAATATTTGCACATGCGTATAAAGGGCCTCTAGAGAGTATATATTATAAATTTCAGCTCCCTAGCTCAAAATTCGATTTTTTCGATAAATTTGTTTTTTTATAGTTTGTGGGCGTATGGCAGATTTCAAAAATTCTTAAACTTGATTATTTCGGGCCCCTAGAGAGCATATGGTTAAATTTTCAGCTCTCTAGGTCCAGTTTAAAGGCCTAATTTTTGCCGACAGACGGACGGACGGACGGACTAGATCGATATTACTATCGATGCTGATTATAAATATGTATAGTATTTTTTAGGGGTCTACTGGCAATATTAAGGTATGCTACAAACTATGCTTCAAAATTAATATACCCTTAGAATAGGGTATGAAAAGGCATTAATGGTCCATATGGGGCCATAAATTTGGATTGCGTGTGTGAAGTGGAAGGGACCTACAATTTTTTGCCGAATCCGAACAACGAATTTGAGAAACTTCTCATGACAATATAAAGGTATGGATGAATGACCTTCAGACCCCTTGATCAGAAGCCAACGCACTAACCATAAGCCACTGCTTATGATAGCACTTTCATATCTTCGTTTTCGAATAACGAGCCTGCAAATGCAAGTCCATTTATGGGTCTGTTGGTTCGTCTGTCGCCAATTTTGAAGCATTTAAAGTCGAGCCAGAAACCTGAAATTTGAAACGTATACTCTGTAGGGACTCAAAATTATCATGTATTAAGATGTTTTTGATTCGCCCACCAAGATAAGATAAATATTTTTACCAACAAAGTCTAGTATGTAGACGAAGTCTCTCTTTACCATACGTTGATATCAAGTTTTTTCCACGTTTTTGACAAAAAGTTGTTTTTTTCGATTAGTTTTTTAAAAGACGAAAAAAGCAACAGAATCAAAATTTGTAGACAATGTTCTTCTTAATAACTCGCCCAATCAAACTATTTTTGCTTCTACCACTTTTGAGGGTGTTGTGCCCAAATTTTCAATGTTTGGTTATATCGTTTGAAGTTTTTTTTTTAAATGGGCAAAAATTCAACAGTGTGGATTGACGGATTGTAGCTTTTTCATATGTTTAGGCCCAACTTTAAGGTTCGATTAGAGGACGTATAAGAAATACAAATTTAATTCGCCTGTGACATCAAACAAAAGTACACGTAATAAGTTTTATGTTTGATAGGCGTTGCAAATGTATCGAGCCAAAAAATGTATATTATCCAAAATTTATTTTTTGATTGCAATAATTTCGAACGCTCGCGATTCAGCCCGAAATTATTTATTTTTTTGATCGAACATTCGCAATCAATAACAGAAGACGCTACTCGAATTCCAATTATTGATTGAATGAAACACTTTTCAAATTCGATTGAATTCCATATCCTTTAGTTACACGGAACGTAATTCAATTCAAAGATCTGTGTTACACTACGTTCTAAATTTTGTTGTCCTTCCCATAAATAAGCAAAGATAAAGGCTCTCCAATACGTGAACATGCCACAAATAATTGGCCATGCGAGAAGCATGGGAAACCAAGGTTAATCCGACACATATTCAAAGATTGATAATTTACTGATAGCAAGACGAACCAGAAATCGAATGCGTTTAAACTCGAATGGTAAAATCGGTTGGCATCAGTGGAATTCTCGGAATGAGCACTTCCTCGCTCTTGACTCTGCCTTTGAGTATGGTGGCTTGAATGACATTGTTCTTGAATTTGTTATCTTGTTCCATTATGCAATTTCGTTTGATTGAGGTTCCGGAGCATGGTGATGAAGATCCAACCTTCATTAATAAACTATGTGGTGGTAATCCTGGCAAATCGAATGAATTCAGGAACTCCGTTGGATAATTGGTTGCTTCGCCCGGATTAGTCACACAATCAACTGATTTGCACAAATGTAATTGTCCAGCTATTACATTTTGAATAACGAAATTCAAATCACCGACATCCTTATTTGACGCTGCCAAAATCACGCTGGGAATTAACCAAACCCACATAAATCCAGACGATGTTCGGGAAAACATTCGTAATGAGTTGCTCTTTCGTCGTTGAAATGGCAGAAATATGCCGTGAACGAAATAAATCCGGTGGAAACGTCGACTGGTACTTCTCCATTGCTAGTCGCCAAAAATTGATTGGGGGAAATCTCGGCAGGAGGATGACTTTGCAACGCAACTCGCATATTCGTCGTCAACCGCAGCTTCTTAACATAATGCCACAAATACAAAAGCTTAAGGCAAGTGTTGATTTCATCGGCTGCCGTTGATGTTGGAATGACAGAAAGCGTTTGTCTCAAATCGCCTGCCATTGCATCATCTAGGAACGTTTTGCCAGTTCCACTAGGCACATCGATGGAGAAAATGCCTCCGTTTGTCGTCAATCGCTTTCATCAAAGTGTCGTAAAGGTCCTTTGGTGGGAAGTCAACAACGGAACGTTTTTTGGAACTGCCTGGCTCAAAGCGTCTCGATCGTATTTTCATTTCGTAATTCGAATTCCTAATTGGATGAATCGTGCATGCATAATGGGGTGCTGGCATTCCCAATTTGCACAACGAACTGCCGCACATGAGCAGACAGATGCCTTCGTCCAAAGTCCAAACCTCGTTGCGCATCTCATCGTTCATTTCCAGTTCGTAATTCGTAGTGTCTGTGCGAACTCGATGCAAAATATCATCAGCCATGTCCTCCTTGTATTTGTTTCACAATTCGAATGCATTTGATTAAAAACATGTCGAGATGACGATCGCAAATAGAGTTAGAATGCAGTAACAATGGTGTCGGCGAGTGTTGAATCCCAATGAGTGTCGTTTTCAAGCAATTGAAACCGCTGATATATGTCGCATATAGCACACCATCCACAGTCCGAAGCGACTCAAACGAAGGTTGACCACGAATATTGACCAAAATCACTCATCGTTTTTCGAATGCAAAGTGTAAATTCGTCTAAAGTGCTTCAGTATAAAACAAATCGACAAATAGGCCCACACAGGTCTTCACAAATAGCTTCTCCAACCATTTCCTTGTGCAAAGTATAAGGGACCTACAATTTTAAGTCAAATCCAAAGGACAAATTTGAGATTGGCAATCGATTATTTTGAATGTTTCTCAGACATTCGCAAGAGGTGGAGCAGTGGAGAAAAAATATACCGTGTTGCATGGAGTGATTTGAACTTAAGACCCTTCGATTATAGGTTCAATACCACTGAGCCAGTACACCTACATTTTAATTTTTAACATTTTTAAATTCATATAACAGTCTCTAAAAAAGCGCGACTACCTCGTCGTCACACGAAAATGACTGATTACATAACATAAATTAATTAAATCAAAAGAAATATGTCGGTGTGATCCTAGACAGATATGTTAGCTGGCACACGGATAGCGACTTGTCAATATTTATAATTATATTTTTCCCCTGTGTTAATTATTCGCTGTTTATTACTTAAAGCACTGCACCACTTCGCCAAATTATACTAAAACTACTCAAGCATATCAATCATTTATTAATAAGAATTATAAGTTAACAAATATGTTACGCTGCTATTTGAAGTTTATTTATATGTGGGGCTTTGGATAGGTCATCAACCAACGACCATACCACGTCGAGTTAATCGGTTCTCGTCAGATCACCGCAATTAAACAACGTTGGGCGCGGTTAGTACGTAGATGGGGGACTGTTTGAGAACAACCGCGTGTCATTGGCCAGTCCCATCTACAGAGTTGAGGTAGATAATACATACGTGGTATCACAATGGACCTAAATTGGTCTAAGTCTGTCGGCTTCTACCGACAGCCACCTACACCTAAGCTAACCTAACCTAACCTATGGATAGGTCATACAGGTCTAAAATTGGTACAACCTGCCTTCCACAGCAGGCTTGCTGGATAAAAGTCATTATCTACATGTTACTTACTTACTTACTTAGGTGGCGCTACAGTCCGGGGTGGACCTGGGCCTCAACCAATACGCCTCTCCAGTTAGCACACATCTTTGGCTAACTGCCTCCAGTTGCGCACTCCAAGTTTGTTGATATCCCCTTCCACTTGCGCGCGCCACCTAAGGCGAGGTCTTCCTCTACTGCGTTTTCCTGGTTGGAATCGTAGACTCTTCGGGCCGGAGCGTTGGTGTCCATTCGCTCTACATGTCCTAGCCATCTTAGTCGAATGATTCGCACTTTTTTGACCAGGTCGATGTCGCTGTACAGCTCATAGAGTTCGCTGTTAAATATCCTCCTTCAGAGCCCGTCAACGCAAACGGGACCGAAAATCACTCCAAGAATTTTGCATTCGAAACGACCAAGAAGATCTTTATCCGCTTTTGCTAATGTTCACGCTTCTGCGCCGTAGAGCAGGACTGGGATGATGAGGGTCTAATATAGAGTCTCCATAGTTTTTCTTGACAACTATATGAAATGTAATAGTAAATATTTACTAAATAAGCGAATACATACATACACACAACGCCTTACTAATCAATTGCCGTCTTAGGCCAAAGAAACAGCGGTTGGCAAGTGTAATTCTTCGTTTGATTTCCGCTGTGGTGTCATTATCAGAATTAATAGCGGAGCCGAGGTAGACAAAGTCCCTAACAACCTCAAAATTTTAGCTCTCTGTCGTGACATTCTGTTCGATTCGTCGATGTTGTGTGTCCCTTCTTGTTGACAGCATATATTTTGTTTTGCCCTCATTCAAAACTAAACCCATTGTTCCCGCTTCTGTGCTAATACTTGCAAACGCACCAGTGACAGCTCGCTGTGTTCTGTTAATTATGTCAATGTCGTCAGCATATGTAAGTAGTTGCAGAGACTTTTGAAAAATTGTGCCTCTAGTTTTGGCTTGGTAGTTTCGCACAATTTTCTCAAGTATGACGTTGAAGAAGTCACATGACAGCGCATCACCTTGTCTAAATCCCATTTTGACATCAAAGGTCTCGGTGAGATTGTTTCCGACTTTTATTGAGCAGCGGGCGTTCTCCATCGACATTCGGCACAATCTGACAAGTTTGGCAGGGATGCCAAAACTAGACATGGCTCTGTATAGCTCGTCTCTATAGATGCTATCATATGCGGCCTTAAAATCGATAAAAAGATGGTGGGTATCGATTTGGACGTCTTGGATTTTCTCTAGGATCTGCCGTAGTGTGAATATCTGATCGATCGTGGACTTACTCGGCTGGTAGGGACAGCCGAGTAAGTGGTTTCAGGCGTTCACATAGTACAGCAGACATGATCTTATAGGCAGTATTCAGGAGACTGATTCCTCTATAATTGGCGCAGTTTATTGCTAAAACTTCCGAACATTGTTCCTGGAGTAGCATATCTACATATAATCTGCAATAATATGATCATTATTTTCCTGATTTTACGAGTCTATAAAATGACGAATGAGAAAATGTAATTTGAAACCAATTCGTATAAAAGCGAATGAGTTTCTTACAACCCAGTCTTGCACTTTATTTTACTAGGCAGGTAGATCTACTATACATCAAGTATTCAACTGTAGCGCAGAAACAAATCAATAGTTACTAACGGTTAGAGCCAAACGATACAAGAACATTAACTTAAAAGTATTTCTAGAAGGCGAGGTAAAGTTATGTATCTGGGTACATATTGAGTTGGCTTCCGTGATGAAACAATTAATAGATTCATTATAATTGGCACGATAACACCCCTCAAAAAATAAAACAAGGCCATGTGAATTCCTCAGAGGATTATATACGTTCAACAATTCGAGTAACTAAGTAAAAGCATTATGATAATTAATGCTTCAGAAATACCTACTGCGAGTTTCCATCTTAAATGTTTGTCAGACGTTGACAAGAGATGAAACAGTGACGAAATGTTAGGTCCAACAAGTGAAATTTGATAATTTATGGTCGTTTCAAAACATTATTCGATTCTTTTTGTATAGAACCATAACATTATGTTAAATTACTCTTGGCTTATTGAGTTCTCTTCATTGGAACAAGTATAAGTTCAGCCGTTCTTATTATTGACCTGGGACTAGAATAAATACGAAGATAGATAGATATAATTTATTTCTTTAAATTCAGTACAAAATTCAAGGTTCACAAATACGAAAATGTTTATAAGTACTAAGTATAGAATTTAAGAAAATTAGAGACATTCTATTATTTCATGCACTAAGTACAAAAAATAGTGTTGAATGTCACATCAAAGAGATATTACAAATTTCACAAAATTGGTTTTGGGTGGGGTGACCCTATATACGAGTAGTATTTTCAAAGTATCCAATTAGAAAATGAAAATTAACAGAACAGAATTCAAAAATAATATATAAAAATATAAAAAATGAGTAAGAACATAAAAACACAAATGGAGTAACTCGAAGCGAATTACTTTTTAGAAATACAAATGCTATGTTTATAAGTGCGAAAAATTAATAAATACATATATTATATACATAATTCATTGGAATTAAAATTTAAACCAGAATGTCTGAAAGAAAGGATTCCAAATTATCAAAGTTAAAATTGAAAAGCCAGTGTTTTACAAGGTTTATAGGCATTCCAGACGTTGAAATCATCCTTATTGAATGAGGTAACAAATTATATAGACGGTATGAGGATATAGTATAAAAATTTCGATATGCGGTAGTACTAAAACTTTTTACAGACACCATGTTTGAAAAGTTTCCACGTAAATTGTAGTTTGAAATTAACCGATAATTACGATTCCCGGACTTCGAAAAAAAAATGTTAGCACCTTAAAACAGTATATATGACGAACTGGAAGAATTTTCTGTTCACAGAACAATGGAAAACTAGGATGTCTACTAGGTTTGCGGCATATTTTCCGTAACATATATTTTTGCAGAATTAATAATGGTTGAATTTTGTTTAGATAAGCACCTCCCCAACATGCGATTCCATACTGCAGTTTGGAATGAAAAATACCATAATAGATTGTTTTTAGGAGCATTGTAGAGCAAATTTGTTGCAAGTAAAAAAAATGTCTAAGTGTGTAGCGAAAATACTTCCTCAAAGTTTCTGAATGATTAGAAAAGCTCATTCTAGCGTCTATGGTGAGCCCCAGGTATTTAAATTCATCAACTTTTTCGATTAGGAAGCAATTATGGTCAACATCTTGCAATTAAACCAATTTATATTAATGAAAGTCTTACTAACTATAACAGAGCTGTATATAATAGAGCAAAACAAATTAAAATAGAGAAACAATTTTCTTATTTGTGGATTAGCAAGGGAGTTATTTTAATGAAAAAAAGAGAGGGTGATAAATCATTGAAAATTTGTTCTTTTGCTGATTTAGAGAATATATCTTAATATCCTTATCAATTAGTAATTGTTATGTTTAATTTAATTCATGATCAGCAAAATAATTTTGATCTTGCTACTCCTTTTTGTAAGTTTGATGAAGAATTATTTAAAAGTGTTTTTCATTCTGTGAATTTGAAAAAACAATTCTCTATCATTCACCAAAACATTCGAAGCATTCGCAAAAATTTTGATATATTCCTAGCCCATTTAGAGTCATTTGTTAACAAGCCAGATTTTATATTTCTCTCTGAAATTTGGATTTTTGATCATGAAATAGCTCTTTATAGTATACCCGGGTTTAATTTTCATGCTAAATGTAATGAATCTTATGCGTCAGGTGGAGTAGCTGTTTACGTAAATGATAAATTAAACTATGAGGTCAGTAATCATAATATGGAAACTGCTGATATGCTTAAGATATCATGCACTATTGATTCACAGAAATTCATTTTTATGTGTTTTTATCGACTGCATGAAAAGAGTAAGACAGTTTTTGTTGAGGAGTTGAGCTCACTTTTGAGTTGCGAAAAGACGAAGAATCTATTCATCCTAGGTGATATGAATTTAGATATTTTAAGCGATTCCTCTGTTGTGTCTAACTATATCTCCGTATTGTCGGCAAATGGGCTGGAAACTTGTTTCCTTGAACCTACTAGGCTAACTCAGTTTACGCGTACCTGCATTGATCATATTTTTGGAAGACTCGATCGCAGTTCTAAACTATCCCTTATTAGTTCCATATCTGACTATAAGATCTCTGATCATTGCATGATAGGTTTATTTTTCTTTTGTGATAATACCATACAAACAAATAATTATACACCTTTTGAGAGAGTTGAATCCATTAATTTTGTATCTCTTAACGCCTCTTTATTGCAAGAAAACTGGACGGACGTTTACATTGAAAATAACCCCTCTACTGCGTTTAATATTTTTTCAAAAATTTTGAAAGATCATGTCTCTGCATGTATTACTGTATCAAACAAATGTAGTACACTAAAGAGACTTAAACCATGGATGTCAAAAACCTTGCTTATGAAAATACAAAAAAAGAATAAACTTCGAATAAAATGTAAAAAACATCCTAATAACGTTCACCTTCGTAATTTTTATATTAAAATGTGTAAAGAAGTTGCTGCTGATGTACCGGTCTTTAAGGAAAACTTTTACATCAATAAATTTCAACTAGCCAAAGACAACTTAAAAAAAGAATGGGCAATTGTGAATGAACTTCTTAATAAACGAGTTCCTCTAAGTCTACCATCTAATATAATTTATAAAGATAGAGTTATCCAAAATTCTGGAAAGATGGCGAATGCTTTTAACGAATATTTTACTAATGTTGCCGCCAAAACACTTTCAGAAGCGGGTTACGGCAATACTTTCAATCCTTGTGGGGAGGATTGTTTCAGCAGAGAAAGGAGTGAAGTATGTAGTTTCTTCTTCGAACCAATCTCTTCTTTTGAATTGTTTAAAACAATAAAGCTGCTGAGCAGTTCTAACTCGGCGACAAGAGATAGTTGGTCTAACAATTTTATTAAAAAAGTTTCATATAATATTGCTGATGTTTTAGCTCATATTTTTAATAAAAGTATTTATTGCGGTATATTTCCCGATTCCTTAAAAATTGCTGAGGTTATACCTGTTTTGAAAAAAGGTGATAGCAAAAATTTTAACAATTACAGGCCTATATCCCTTCTTCCTGTGTTCTCAAAAATTTTTGAGAAAGTAATTAAAACCAGGGTTGTAGCTTTCTTAGAAAAAAAACACTTTTTTAGTTCAAACCAGTACGGTTTTAGAGCAGGTAAATCGACTGAGGATGCCCTTTTATAGTTTTGTAACTTTAATTACGACAGTCTAAATAAAAGAAAATATACCGCTGCGCTTTATATTGATATAACTAAAGCGTTTGATACAGTGGACCATGACTTGTTACTAATGAAATTAAATAAAGCTGGTTTCAGAGGTTTCATGCTTCGCTGGTTCTTCTCATATCTCAACAACCGCAAACAAGTGATTAAACTTGTAGATAAATTCAGTGAAAGCTTAGATATCCGTATTGGAGTACCACAAGGTTCAGTACTTGGCCCCATTCTTTTCTTGGTATATATTAATTCTATCTTCAGTCTAAACTTGAAAGGAATTCAGACAGGGTTTGCGGATGACATTGCTTGTTCATATTCTAATTATTCTGTTCTAGACCTAATTGCTAATATCTGCTACGACTTAGAACAGCTCAGACATTGGTTCAGTATGCATAAACTAGTCATAAGTGATAAGACTAAAATTATGTTTTTTAATCTTTCGAATAACGTGGTTGAATTTCCTAATGTAACCTACCATAGCAATAATTGCCAACACATGCTACTTAGTGCTGACACTTGCTGCAAGAGAAGTTGTTCTAATACGTATAACTCTAATGTAAGCTGCTCCCCCAAATGTTTTATTATCGAAAGAACTACGGTTTTTAAGTATTTAGGACTTGTGTTTGATAGCGGATTGAATTGGGGTGAGCATACCGCTTTACTTCGAAAATACTTGATTAAAACTTCATGCATAATGTATCATCTAAGACTTTTTTGTTCACGTAAACTATTAGAAACAGTTTATTATGGCTTGGTACAATCTAAGTTACAATATGGTTTAGTTTGCTGGGGCGGTACTCACGGTAATAAAATTCAACCTCTGATTGTTGTCCAGAAACATATAATTCGAATTATTTGGAGAAAGGGACGTATGGAGAATAGCTTTTCGCTTTTTTTTAACTCAAAGATACTTCCGCTCAAGCACCTTTACTTCTATAAAGTTCTGAAAATATTTTTTTTAAGAAGTGGTTACTTGCCTCATCGTAATCCTACCGCCCATGGACTTCGTAGCTACGAACGTTATTTGGCTGTTATTCCACCGCATAATACAACGCATCTTTTGAATTTTTTTACTTCTGTAGCTCCAAGACTTTATAATAAATTACCACTTGCATTAAGAACCACTAGTAATTTTCTTTTTTTCAGTCGAGAGATTAAAAAATGGCTTTTTAATTTTAATTTAATTGAAATAAATAACTTACTCAACGTTTTACGCTAAGAATTGAATTGAAAAATGTTGATAAATATTATATAGATTTTGTTTTTTCAATAACCATAATCACCCCACTACCACCATTTCATAGTACATGTAATAATACATTTTTTTGATAAGATACATTCGACACTAGTTCTTGAACTAAAGAGTGTATCTATAATATTCTTCAATAAATAATAGTAAAAATACCTAATGAAAAACACTTAATATTTATATATTCACAAATTATTAATCTTTTTCTATAACTGAAATATTTATAAGCAATATTTATATATTTATATACGAATATACCTATTTGTGAAATCTAGTTTATTTCAGTTTTTAAGCTCTGTAAATATTAAGGATTAATGTGTCCTATGTATGTATATTTATTGAATTGGAGAATAAATTAAATTAAAAAAAAAAAAAAAAAAAAAAAAATTATCACTACAGCTAACATCATCAAAGAAACAAGAGCTGGACCTGCAGTAGCAATTTAGAAATTTATATTTTAAGCATTCAGGTGCGTGATATGAAACATTTGCATCCAAATTGTTTATGGATGATAAACTGAAGAACATGATTTTAGTTTTGGAGCTTAATACCAGATTATGTTCAGCAAACCAGGTTCTTAATAGTTTTAAATCCCAGTTTATGTCAGAGACTAGATCTAGAGGACTATTCAAGCCATAAGAATAACCTATATCATCTGCAAAAGCAGTTGGTGAGCCTCTAAAATTAAGTGCAAACAGCGAATTGATATAAATAAGAAACAAAATTGGGCCTAAAACCGAGCCTTGGGGTACACCCAAATTAAAGAATCCAATCCTGCTCCTTATCTGGTCTATCTTCACTACTTGGGACCTATTTTTTAAGTATGATGCAAACCAGTCAAGAATGAAGCCACGAAAACCAGCTTTTTCTAGCTTACGCAGCAAAATTTTGTGACCGACCATATCAAAAGCTTTGGTAATATCTATAAATAACCCAGCCGTGCACTTTTTCGAATCAAGGTTCGACATTATTTGGCTACAAAATTGAAGAAGTGCATCTTCAGTTGACTTGCCTTTCTGAAAGCCAAATTGATTTTCGTTAAAGAATTTACTTTTACTCAGAAAGCTTACTATCCACTTTTTCATAAGTTTTTCAAAGATTTTGCTGAAAACAGGGAGAAGTGATATGGGTCTGTAATTGCATATTTCAATAGGAGAACCTTTCTTAAATAAGGGAACAACATCAGCACATTTGAAGGCTTCTGGAAAGACCCCCTCAAATACACAGCAATTAAAAATATCAGCTAAAACTTCCACTATGAAACATGCAACCTTTTTTACAACCAAGACCGAAACACTATCAGCTCCAGGTGTGTTGGAATTTTTTAAGGAGCCAATTACTTTTAATACCTCAAAAGGAGTTATTGGATCAAAAACAAAGCTGTTATCGTTCATCACTTCAACAGAGCTACTAATACGCGAACACAAACTACAGTGCGATAGGACGACGCACGCCTGTGAACTGCTGGCTAAATTTGTGAAGTAGGAGTTGAAAGCATCAGCAATGACAAGTTTGTCTGAAACTTCGCAGTCATCCACACGAATAACCGACGGTTTTCTAGAAGAAGAACTTTTATTAAGCAGGCTATTTACTATTTTCCATTCACTTCTTAGATGGCAATTGATCACGTATCATATATTTTCTAGAGGATACCTAAGGAATTTAAACTCATTTTTATGGTGATACACAATAAACGGATGAATAAAAACCAAAAAGTGCCTTCTCAATCAATTTTTTTTGTTACTCATTTTATTACACAAAACGAATGTTCAATTAAATCGAAGTGCTGACTTGCAACTTCTCGATACTTTACTCAGTTTTATATAAAACTGGTTTTATTTGAAACTACGTATTCTGCTATTATTATTCTGAGTTAGAGATCATTATTTCCGTATTCCGTTTGCCTTTGTCATTTATGAGACTATTACCGAAATGGTCCCTAGTACCTTTTCGCCAGTACTTTGACTGAATATTGTTTGATGGATAAATTGCTGGAGCAACGAATAATTTTGTTGTACACCTTTTAGGCTTTCGGAAAATAAAAATACAAAAGATACGTATATGTATATGCGTGCATACCTATTTGGAGTACTTTTCTATATTTAAAAATTGTCTCTTGATTTTCGTCGTATTTGAGTTTCGGTGTATTAAGGAGATGTCCATTAACTTATCTCTTATTTTTATATTCCTGTCGAATGATCTATTTTTCCAGTTGTAAGTGAATGCTATTTTGGTTTTTATGCCACTTCTATGCCTTCTACCTGCGTCTCTACAAAACACAGTTGGCTAACAACTGGACTTCATACATTTTGCACAAAAGGCCTCGTACAATTCTAGGATTGCATAAAAATCGCTGTACCACCAACGTTTTATCAATCGAAGCTCATTCTACATTTTCACAAAAAATCAAACAAAGTTTAATGGAAAAATATTTAGGACCTATCTTTGGTTGTTAAAGAAAAGAGTATTCTCTTTTCTTTAATTAAGTTTGACGTTTTCTATCAAACTGTTCTGTGGCTCTCGATTTTAACACCGACTGCTGTTTTATTTATTTTCGGCGTCTTGAGCTTTGGTGAGCTTGTAAGAAAAGACAATTGCTCAAATTGTGTTAGATATTTTAAATGTATTTCTAAAACATGATAGAATTGCAAATATACATAAACCAATACCACTCGTGTACATTTTTTCAATATTGTATAACCCAAAACAAAATCGCTTAGAACCAAAAAAAAATATTTATTTGGAGCTTCGATGGCAGAGTGCGTAGTGTGATGGCTTATCTAATCCTAAAATAAAATTTCAAAATCACTAAAAACAAAAAAACCATGGTTTTATTTTTAATTGAATTTCGTCAGACCCCCTTTCTACGCCTTTAAAGTCGAATTTGTTTGTCTTATCTCACACCTTAGTCATATTGAGACCCACCCTGGATCGTGAATATTATGTTTTTTTCGACTTGGTTTTAATTCGTTGGCTGGGAAGTATCATGACTTAAAATGTACTGCAAATCTAGCTTCACTGTGGTGGGAGTCCTGTTTCGAGGTGTAGCATCTAGCATTTTACGTTTTCTGGTAACCTGAAGATTTTTTTGATAAAGTCTCCCCATACCCCATACCTGCGACGCGTAGCACATAGTGTTGCCGATGACACTTTCCTAAATTCCCCAAAGTTCGATGTTAAGTTATCCGAATTGGGGAAGAACAAAGATGCAATTCCATACAAATTCCCCACACATTTAGGGAAAAAAACAGGTTATAATAAAAAATCGAAAATGTTATTTATTTATTTTTATTCAGTCATTGTTTCTTGCCATATCTTTGCTCCTAACATCTTCTTTGATAGATCAAATTTCAAGCTACACTTTTTTTTTTAATTTTCTCTCTGGTCATTAAAGATACTATCTAAGTATCAGTATGTAGGCGAGTTCTGTTTTTAGTTTTTATGTTTTTCAGTTCACTGAATTTTCTTTCAACTTGTGCGTTTGCAAAAGGCAATGCAAGTAAAAGGCAGATGACAATTTTTAAATTTGGAAACTGTCCATGCCCCGCATTGTTTTTAAGTCAAAACACCTTCCCCAGTAGTTCAGCACTATCTTTTTCATCAAGTGTATGTCGAACAAAATCCAACATAGCGCGAGGTCGCCACTCGTCATCCAGTTTTTGAAGTGTCACAAACTTTTCAAGCACTAGAAATCGCTTCAGCACAGGCGTCATTGCTTTTGTGTTTAACTGCTGAGTTCTGATGGATTAACAATAGAAATAATAGAAAATAATGTATCCTTAAAATCTAATCTCTTTGAAATGTCCGACGTCAATTCAATGTAAAAATCTTGGCATGTTTTAAAGAAACTTGAAATAGTTGAAAACTGAACGAAAATGTACCCTTTCGTCTCTTTTCAAATGTTCCATACTTTCCGTAGTCTTTACCCCAATATACAGGGTGTCCCTTAATTCGTTGGCAATATTATAGGGCATGATTTATGGGTATATTCTAAGGAAAAAAATGTTCTACAGTAAGGGCCTATCTCGAATTTGTATATCATTTATTGAGCATTTAAGAAAAGGCTTAAGGTTGTTTGTACCCTGACCCATGTTAACGGTAATTGCGCTGTTAGTACTATTGATAGAAATTTCGTTTAGGCTTCTATTTATAGAAGAAATATTAGCCTTTGTAATTGCATTTAAACAAATTTTATATCTTAACTCAGTCTTAAGATATCCAATTTCTAACCTGTTCCATTTTTCCTGCCCATGCTAATTTTTTGACTTTCGGTTTAATTTTCTCCAGAAAATGCGTAATAAACATAACGTTTTAATATTTTTTTTTGAATGAAGGTAACAATAATAAAAATAAAAGCTTACGACAAGTTTGTAGAAAAACCCATAGATTTTATGATACTTGAGAAAACATGGAACAGGTAAAAATGGGAAAAAAGGTTTTATTGCTTTAAGTTGCAAAAGTTATGAATGAAAACGATTTTTTTCCGGTTTAGGTAATTTTTGTTTTCATGTATGTACTTTAAAAGGAAAAATCCATAGATTTTATGATACTTAGGAAATCCTGCAGTAGGGAAAAAAGGGGTTTCTGATTTTGTACCTATATTTCTAACAACAGTTGACAATAAGAGCGGTTTTCCCGTTGGTTTATTTGAGTACCTGTCAGGACTTACCTAAAAAAAATGGTAAAAAAGATTTAAAATCAAAATTAATTCATCAGTTTAATCTTAAACGCCAAGGCAAGCCGTTTTTTTTTTTTAAATAATGTTTGTTTAACGGGCTGTAGGTCTTAATTTAAAAATACTCTTTTTTTGTATTTTAAATTATATATTTTGTCCAATATTTCGACTTTCTTCGAAAGTCATCTTCAGGGACTGTCAAGAAAAAGTATTATGACAATAAAATGAACAATTTACATTTACATTGTGAAACTTACACAACTTATTGTACAACATAAATAATTACATTTCACAAAAAAATTTTTGGTATGACGAACACAAAACATAAAGTTATGATGCCGGCTGAGTTATAACTATTTTCGTCTTCCGTTGTTTGTTTATAAGATGTCTGTAGATGTGTGCGCATTTTTCGGTGTCCGTTTTATAGTTAAGTCGTTTTTGTATTGGTACATTTATTATATGTAACATTTCCGTTGTGTACCTCCTCATATACTTTGATTCTTCTTGTAGTATGTCAACGTTTTCGAAGTCAGGATAATGTCCGAATTTAATGCAGTGGGCAGCTAATGCAGTTTTTTGTTCTATAGGTGTCGAGAGAGCTTTTTGGTCCGATTTATGTGAGGCTATTCTTGTCCTTAGTTCATTTTTTGTTGTCCCAACGTATGTTTTATTGCATACATTGGACCCGTCTCCATTACAAGATATTTTGTAAATCAGATTCGATTTGTCAAGTTTGTCTATTTTTGTTTTTGTATTGCTGTATAGTTGTCGTAGAGTATTATTTGTCTTAAGTGCGATTTGATATTTATCTTTGTCATATATGTCCGATTTAGTCAATCTCTCCGAGAAGTCAGTAATATACGTCATTGATTTAAATATTATGTTTGGCTTTTCTTTCAGCTCAATGTTGTCCATTTTATAATAATTATTGATTAAGTCCCTCGTTGTCTTCTTTGGAAATCCATTTTTAGCTAGTATTGTCCTTAACTTGTTGATGTTGTCGTGGTAAAATTGTTTGTCACTTATATTTAGTACTCTTCTAATAAAATTATTCGCGGTATTTATTATTACTCTTTTCGGATGTTTGGAGTAGAAGTTGATGAGTCGTCCTGTGGCCATAGGTTTCTGATACCAGTCGATTTTCAATTTGTTTCCTTTGCGTATGATTAATGTGTCCAAGTACGGTAATCTTCCATTTTGTTCCTCCTCTTTTGTGAATTTAATGTTTCTATGGAACGCGTTCAAAGTATTTAATGTCTCATTTATTTTGTCCATTTTTATAATCGCGAATAGGTCGTCTACGTATTTAGTTACTAATCTCGGTTTTGTTTCTAATAAGTCCATTGATTTGTCTAAAAGTTCTTCCATAATTATGTCCGCTATAACTGGTGATGCTGGAGATCCCATAGGCATTCCTCTTTGTTGTGAATAAATCACGTGTATCTTCGTTTGTTGTTATTGTATGTAGCAGGTCTTCTCTCTGCATAGCTGAGAAATAGCAAGAAACAAATTTACAACACTGATTGACGGACACATGAAAAAGATGAAAATAAATGAAATGGACAAAAACATATTGGAAACAGTAGAGGCAACAAAAAAGTTTCTCAAACAGAATGAAAACATTTTGATATTAAACGCTGAAAAAGGAAACGCTACAGTCGCAATGAACAAAATGGACTTTGAAAAAAGAATGCGAACAATTCTACGAGACATTATGACATATAAACAAATAAAACGAGATCCAACATCAACATTACAACAAACGAACAATGAACTTGTAGACACATTATTTAAACGTGATGTTATAACAATACAAGAAAAGAGAAGATTGACCACGAAGATAGCGACAGCACCTCGTATTTATGGACTACCCAAGATCCATAAAGAATACATGCCATTGAGACCTATTTGCTCATCAATCAATTCCCCGTCATACGGATTATGCCAATATGTCATAAACATCTTAAATAACTTGACAAAAGATTCCAAGTACAATATTAAGAATGGATTAGAGTTTAAGACCCGCATTAATGACACCTATATATATGACGATGAAATGATCATCTCATTTGACGTAGTCTCATTATTTCCCAGCATTCCCGTAAATTTAGCGTTAAGTGTCATTCAAAATAGATGGTCAACAATTAAGAATTACACCAAAATGGATGCAAATCTGTTCATGAGAATTTTAAGCTTCTGCATAAAGGATAACAGGTATTTCAAATACAAGGACGTGATTTATTCACAACAAAGAGGAATGCCTATGGGATCTCCAGCATCACCAGTTATAGCGGATATAATTATGGAAGAACTTTTAGACAAATCAATGGACTTATTAGAAACAAAACCGAGATTAGTAACTAAATATGTAGACGACCTATTCGCGATTATAAAAATGGACAAAATAAATGAGACATTAAATACATTGAACGCGTTCCATAGAAACATTAAATTCACAAAAGAGGAGGAACAAAATGGAAGATTACCGTACTTGGACACATTAATCATACGCAAAGGAAACAAATTGAAAATCGACTGGTATCAGAAACCTATGGCCACAGGACGACTCATCAACTTCTACTCCAAACATCCGAAAAGAGTAATAATAAATACCGCGAATAATTTTATTAGAAGAGTACTAAATATAAGTGACAAACAATTTTACCACGACAACATCAACAAGTTAAGGACAATACTAGCTAAAAATGGATTTCCAAAGAAGACAACGAGGGACTTAATCAATAATTATTATAAAATGGACAACATTGAGCTGAAAGAAAAGCCAAACATAATATTTAAATCAATGACGTATATTACTGACTTCTCGGAGAGATTGACTAAATCGGACATATATGACAAAGATAAATATCAAATCGCACTTAAGACAAATAATACTCTACGACAACTATACAGCAATACAAAAACAAAAATAGACAAACTTGACAAATCGAATCTGATTTACAAAATATCTTGTAATGGAGACGGGTCCAATGTATGCAATAAAACATACGTTGGGACAACAAAAAATAAACTAAGGACAAGAATAGCCTCACATAAATCGGACCAAAAAGCTCTCTCGACACCTATAGAACAAAAAACTGCATTAGCTGCCCACTGCATTAAATTCGGATATTATCCTGACTTCGAAAACGTTGACATACTACAAGAAGAATCAAAGTATATGAGGAGGTACACAACGGAAATGTTACATATAATAAATGTACAAAAACGACTTAACTATAAAACGGACACCGAAAAATGCGCACACATCTACAGACATCTTATAAACAAACAACGGAAGACGAAAATAGTTATAACTCAGCCGGCATCATAACTTTATGTTTTGTGTTCGTCATACCAAAAATTTTTTTGTGAAATGTAATTATTTATGTTGTACAATAAGTTGTGTAAGTTTCACAATGTAAATGTAAATTGTTCATTTTATTGTCATAATACTTTTTCTTGACAGTCCCTGAAGATGACTTTTGAAGAAAGTCGAAATATTGGACAAAATATATAATTTAAAATACAAAAAAAGAGTATTTTTAAATTAAGACCTACAGCAAACAATTTTTTTTTTTTATTAAAAACCCTTCCCCAAGGGCAGCCACTGCGACCTGAAAAGATCTTTTGTGCCACAAGGTTGTCTTTACGCCAAAAGGCGACTGACTTCCCTAATGAAACTCAGCACGTCTTTGGTGGTAGAGTTGCGAAGCTCTGCCAGTGATAACATCTCTCTGTGGAGAAGGCGTCGTCTCAACCAATGTAGAGCCGGGCATTCACAGAGTATGTGTTCTGAGGTCTCCTCGTCCTCCATGCAGAATCTACATTCTGGCGTTGGACATAGGTTCATCTTGTTGAGATGATATCTCAGACCGCAGTGGCCAGTGAGAAAGCCAACCAGCAGTCTAATGCTTTCCTTATTTAGAGTAAGGATTTCCTTATAGGAGTAGGGCTTAATCAAGCGTTTAGACTGTCTCAGACCAGGGGCGCTTACCCAATGTTCAAGGCGAGTCTGTTGCTCCCAATCTTTGACAAGCCCTAGAGCAGTAGTCCAGTTGACACTGCAGTACGGTTCTGGACCGACAAAAGCGGCTTCAGAGCCAGCTCTGGCGAGCTTATCTGCAGCTTCATTCCCTACAAAACCTCGGTGGCCAGGCACCCATCCGAGTTTAACTTTGTTGTATTTAGCTAGCTTTTGTAAGGCGCAGCAGCAGTTTTTTACAGTCAGAGAGTCTATTGTGTTGGACGACAGTGCCTGAAGTGCCGCCTGACTGTCTAAGAAGATATGTATCTTTGCGCCCTTAATTCCTTTGTTGGAGTTTAAGATAGCGCAGATCTCAATGGCATGGATTTCCACCTGGAACACTGTGGGGCACATACCCGTAGGTATCGAGACCCTGGTGTTGGGTCCAAAGACACCAGCACCAACTCCAGACTCCATTTTTGATTCGTCGGTGTACCATACCAGACTTTTTGGGTCCACAGCTGGAACTCCCGAGACCCATTTAGAACGGTCTAGTATTTCTACCTCAAATAATTTATCGAAACTATATTCCCTTACCATTAAGTCAGGGATGGTGTAAAACATATCCAAATTTTGGATTGAGTTGAGTATCTTCAGGTGACCCACATGGTCATTTGAGTTATACTTATATTCAAGCTGAAGCTTAATAGCGGATCTGGCAGCCGTCTTCTGAATGAATGCTTGTAGTGGTGACAGTCCAATTATGGCTTCAAGTGCTACCGTAGGGCATGTGCGCATGGGACCAGTTATTCCCAGACAGGCAACACGTTGTAGCTTTTGGAGCCTATTAGGCGTAGTACGTTCAAGTACTTTTGGCCACCACACGATGGAGGCGTACGTGATGATGGGTCTAACCATCATGGTGTACATCCAGTATATCATTCTGGGGTTTAGACCCCAAGTTCTGCCGTATAGACGTCTGCAGGCCCATATGGCTCTTGTGGCACGCTCAGTGGCGGCCTTTACGTGTGAGTTCCAATTTAGTTTCCTGTCCAGGATGACTCCCAGATATTTGACCTCATTGGAGTAGCTCAGGGGTGTACCATTTACGGTGATAGGTTCGAAGTTAACCAGTCTTTTTCGCGTAAAAGGTACCAGGATGGTTTTAAGAGGGTTGATGGAAAGTCCTTCCTTAATACACCATTCTGAGACATGTAGCAACGCTTTTTGCATGCTATCAGTAATGGTTGCGCTACGCTTACCATTAATAATTATCGCCAGGTCATCAGCATAACCAATGGCGTTAAAGCCTAGTCTGTGTAGACTGACCAGTAGATTGTCGATGACCAGTGACCACAAGAGGGGAGAGAGTACTCCTCCTTGGGGACAGCCTTTGGCTGCCGTCACAGACACCGAATTACCTCCAGAGGAGGAGGTAATTATACGACTTTCCAACATGGCTCTGATCCATTGGTTCGTCGATACTACGATACCTTTATTACTGATCGCCCTGGCAATGGAGTCATATCCGGTATTATCGAAGGCACCCTCAACGTCCAAGAAGGCACAAAGTGCCGTTTCCTTAGACTTGAAAGTCTCCTCTACCTTTTTGAAAAGGCAGTGAAGAGCACCTTCAGTGGATTTGCCCTTTCTGTACGCAAATTGACTTGAGTGCAGGGGGCTTGATGTTACTATCTGCTCCCTAATATGAACATCTATAAGTCTTTCAATGGTTTTTAGAAAGAAAGATGTTAGACTGATGGGTCTGTATGATTTAGGCAGTTCACTTGGCCTATTGCCATTTTTGGGGATAAGAATCACGTTGGCCTGTCTCCAGGAAAGTGGAATGTATCCCCAGTTGTAACTAGCCCTAAATAAAGCAATAGCCATCGGCAGTATGACATCACTAACCCTCTGGATAAGGGCCGGAAAAATGCCGTCACCACCTGGGGCTTTAAATGGTTTGAATGAGCCAATTGCCCATCTAACCTTATCTGGACTAAACATTTTTCCAGATAAGCTGTTTACTCTACTATCTACATGTACCTTGGGGTCCACATCGTTAGAGTTACAGCCTATGTCGCGAATAGACGAACCTGGGAAGTGAACCTGAAGAAGCGTTCTGATTGAATCTTCGCGGTCCGTCGTGTAGGTGCCATTTGGTTTCTTTAGTAAACCTACACCATTATTATGATCTCTGCCTAGCTCTTTGTGGATGCGAGCTGCTACCGGCATATCTACTATGTCTTCGCAGCACTTCCTCCATGTAGCACGCTTTGATCTTCTCAGTTCTGAGTTGTATTCTGTGAGAGCGATCCTATAATCGTCCCACCTTTTGGTGTGATTGGCTCGGTTAAAGAGTTTCCTAACCTTCCTCCTATATTCAGCAAGTTTGTCATTCCACCTGGGGACCTTACGTCGCTTTATGCTGGTTTTAATGACGCAACTGCTCTGGTAGGAGGTTAGTAACACTTTGTTGAGCTGGTGTGCTGATTCGTCAAGGTCCCAAGTGGACTCGATTGACGAAATTAGCATATCCGTTTTTGAGAGGACAAGTCCTCGATACGTATTCCAGTCCGTCGACTTAGGATCGTATCTAATTGTGGCCTGTGACAGTTGACCGGGCAGGTCGAACCGAATGTGTTGGTGATCCGACAGCGAGGCCTCATCTGACACGTGCCAATTTAAAATGAAGTTTGCCATAAATGGACTAGCGAGTGTGAGGTCAAGTACCTCTTCGCGAATCGAATTTATGAAGGTTGGTTTGGAATCCTTGTTTAAAATATCTACATTGTTACCGACTATAAAATTGAACAAACACTCACCTCTTTTATTGTTGTTGCTACTACCCCACACCATATTGTGCGCGTTGGAATCGCACCCAATGACGTAGTGTAAGTTGTTTAGTAGGCAGTAGCGGATGAGTGCCTGTACCTCTAGTGGAGGGATGTTGTCTTCGTCTCCGGGGAAATACGCAGAGGCACATATGATGTTGTGTGTACCTCTAGGTGTAGGTACTTCCAGTAGTACGGCAACCACGTCTCTGCTGATGAATTCTGGAATGGGAAGAAAGTTGCTATTTATATCGATGAAGCAGGCCGCCCTCGGAACTTGCTCACCGCACTTGTAAATTAACTCACCTGCCCTATTCCCAAGACCTTTAATGAGTCCGTTGATAACCCAAGGCTCCTGGATGAGGCCTAGGGTTATCTTTTCCTCGGCGAACCGCTTGCTAAAAGTGGCGGACGCACCCTTAGCATGATGGAGGTTCGCCTGAGTCACCTTGATGGTGTTCATAGATCCTCCTTTGAGGATCTGGCTTGCCTGAGTAGCTGGGCTTTTTTTGGGCCCTTACCTATTCGGCAAGCAGCCAGTCCAGGGCGACCTGTTGTTGACTGCCTGGCTGACTCATCTTTTTTCCATCCCTGGTTAGACCGCCCAGTGGCGGCATTGGCCGGGTTGGAGGGGTTCGCGGCCGAATTCAATTCAATTCAATTCAATTATTTATTTTATTGGTGTGTACATTAAGATAATATCTTGTATAGTACTTAGAAAACTTATAACCAGTTTTAAAATAAATTCAAATAAAGTGATTTAAAACTAAATTACAAAAAAGTGCAGATGATTTGAGGAGCGAAAGTTTGGGATAGATTTATGGAAAGTAGAAAGAAAAAGGAGAGATAAGATATTTTGAATAAGTATTAATTATAGGAAATAGTCGATGAGAAATAAAGAAGAATGGCGCTTTTGAAACTTGTGAAATTAGAAATTGTTTTAATCCGCGTAGGTAACGAGTTCCATAGTCTGACAGCATGGATGAAGAATAGACGTGAGGAATTGAGGTGTACGTAACGAAAAGGGATAATATTCATGGTCCTATTGGAGCGAAAAAAGTTGAGCCTTGTGAACAAGTAGGTTGGGAAATGTTTGTATATGATTTTGTGAAGAAAAATGCAGTTCCTGGCGTTGATGTAATCTTGTAGAGAACATCCAAGTAGTTCCCGAGAGTGAATGGAGATGTGGTCGCTTCTACGAAGGCCATACACATATCGGACCGCATCATTGAAAGCAACTTGCAGTTTACGTTGTGATAAGGAGTCGAGTGTGCTATAGACAGCCTCAGAATATGTGATGAGAGGTAGTATTAAGGCTACTACCAGCTTTCGTCGAGTTTCAGTGGGTGTAAAATAAGCAGACAGCCACAATTTACGAAGACAACCATAGATTCGTCTAATGACAGTGTTTATATGGTTATAGCAAGATAGGCTACGGTTAATAACGAACCCTAGACTACTGACAGTTTCAACTACTCTGATTTTATTATCATTTAGCCAAACATCCGGTAAAAAATTAAGGTTGAACCTTTTGTGACATATAGGGATAACTTGCGACTTTTTTGGATTTAGTTGTAGTCCATTCTCTACAGACCATCTGTGAATTCGTTCCAAATCTTCATTGACAAGTGCTGTGAGTTCATCAATATTTTGAAGCGACTTTGCAGCATGAAGTTGCACATCATCAGCATATAAGTGAACTGATGTATGTTTACAAACATGTGGAAGGTGATTTATAAAAATGCAGAATAAGATCGGTCCTAATATAGATCCCTGTGGTACGCCCTGTGTGATCGTTTTTAAAAGAGAGTGATTTCCATTTGTGACTACCCTTTGCAACCTATCAGAGAGAAAACTTTTTATCAGTTTAACTGCTCTGTCACTGAGTCCGAATACATTTTTTAGTTTCCAAAGCAGAATTTCATGGTTCACATTATCAAATGCTTTTGAAAAATCTAATAAGCACAGCAGCGTTATGTTGTTTTTATCGTAGTCTTGCCTTATTTCCTCAAGTAAGTTGACCATAGCTGAGGAACAGCTGTGGTTAGCTTTAAAACCAGACTGACGAGAACTTAACAAATTATATTGCAAAAAGTATTTCATTAACTGCTTAGATATTATCTTTTCAAGGACCTTAGACAAACATGGTAGGATGCTAATTGGTCGGAAATCAGCAGGAGAGGTAGGGTTTGACTTTTTAGCAATTGGTAGGACTCTTGCAACTTTCCAGCAATCCGGAAAAGTGGTAGTAATAATGCACCAGTTTATAACTTCAGTGAGGTGGGTTATGATTAATGGTAAAATGAGTTTGACAAATCGTATAGGCACACCGTCTTCTCCTATGGAGTAAGACTTAATGGCGGCTATACTCTCAACAACTTCATTTTCCGTGACCACATCAAAATCATCCAGTCTTCCGTTTATAGTTTGGTCTGAGGATTGATTGAAATCAAAGGTATGTGCACGAGAAACGCTCCCAAGAAAAAAATTATTTAATTCATCCGGATCCAGACAGCATTTAGAACTATTATTTTTATCGGAAACACCTATTTTGCGTAGGTTGCCCCAGAGCTTTTTTGCAGGCAGGGAGATGTTGAGTTTTGAAGCGTAGTAATTTTTTTTAGACGTGCGCAAGGTCGCGTTTGCGAGATTTCGTGCCAATTTATAGGCATCCCAGTTAACGTCAGTTGGTCGGTGCTTCCATTTACTGTATCGCTTGTTACGCTTTTTGATAGCAGTCAACACCTCAGACGTAAACCAAGGACAGCTCTTATTTTGTATGCGAACCGCTTTAATCGGAACACATTGCTCAAATAAAGAAGATAAAATTGATTGAAAACAATTCAGCTTTACATTTGGGTCAGCATTTAACCGACATTATCCCCAAGGTGCTGAAGAGGTTAACATATGAAGGGAAATTAAATCTATGGAATTGAAATCCTTGAACGTGAAATACTCAGAGACAGCTGACTTAGCCAAGTTGATATTATAAGTACAAAATAGGAGATCATGATCAGAAACAAAATCCAACGATAATTGGTCGAAGAGAAGAACTGACGACGAATCAGAGACGATAAATAGGTCTAGAAGACTAGGTAAGCAATAATGAGCAAAACGTGTTGGGTAGGTAGTATTGACTATATTTAGTCCAACAGATGAAAAAGAGTCCTTCATTCGAAAGGAAAGTGAATCTTTTTTCAAAAGGTTTGCATTGAAATCGCCACAGACTATAATGTGTTCATAGAGTGCTGAGATATCAGATACAGCAGAAAAGAATGAAGCATGGGAGCATGATCGATTATTACTGTAAGCACATGAAACAATACATTTCGCGTGTGAGTCGTGTATTTCAACAATAATAAATTCGATCCCATTACCACAAGACTTCGTAACAATATCGCACTTGAGAGCTGATTTGCAATAAATTGCAACACCACCGCCTACGGTTTCAGTAATCCTATCATTTCTAAAAATCTCATAATTAGGAATTTTATAGAACGCATCAGCAATGAGTGGCTTAAACCAAGTTTCGCTTACACAGATGACATCAACACAGGAATTAGAACATAAATATTTAAGGTAGTCTAATTTACGATTGTTAAGACTTCGCGCGTTTAAATAACAAATATTAAGACCCTCGTGACGTTTGGAGATTACATTTATCATATTAAACGTCGATTTTTCATGCACACTGTATGAACTATTTGAACAACTAGCAGTTGCAGTGTTCATTATTATGTATATATTTATAATCTATAAACATACAAAAAGTGCAATCCAACTTTGAAAGAGTAACGAAGAAAGAGAGGAAAGTGAAAGAGATTATGACACAAATAGAAAAAAGAGAAATGGAAGAAAAGAAAGGAAAAAAATTAAGACAACAATGAGACTGTTTTTTTTTTTTTTTATATATAAGCTTACAATAAGTATGATGATTAACGATGATCATTGATGCGTCGCAGCAGCAGCAAGTAAATCAGCAGAGCTTTCTATCAGAAAGCTTCTTCCACTCACTGACTTCTTAACATAAGCAGATCCATATTTCGTGTAGACAGCAAAAACTTATTTCTTCCTTCTGAGCACGAGAGCGCTGTTCAAAAGGTAACGTGTTTGTCTCGTGAGACTCTCATTGATATAGCAGTTGTTGTTTGAATCAATACCCAAGTCCCGGAGACGTAGCTCAGCGGCATTTTGTTTGCGGTAGTGCGCTGTGGATGTAAGTAAGGCATTTCTCTCCTGAGCATTGCTGAATTTCAAAATAATGGGAGATGCAGATGTTGTGTTAGCGGTGTTATTATTGCTAATGTTTTTTTTTGTCATTTTGCCGTTTATTTGTACGGAAAATACTTGTTAAGAGCGGCAGCGAGCAGCCAAGGGTTTAACAGAGTTGATTAAACAAGTTGGTTAAGTTCTCATTTGGGAGTGCAGGTATTCTATTGCCTTAGTGCTCCCTCCAGAACCACTCGGGGTAGCATGCCCAATGGCATTTTTACTACCTTTGCTGGCTGTTTGGGGGGGGGGGGGGGGTCCACAGGAACTGGCATTACTGTCGTCTGACCGCTACCTAGGCTGCTAGTAGGAGCTGGTCCTGTTGAAGTGGACTGCGTAGTTGTACTACCTTCAGACACATTTCCGATAGGTTGTACGAAGGTTTTTGGCACAGCTAGTCGAGGTGGACTGCAATGGTACACTACCTTCAGACACATTTCCGATAGGTAGTACAGTGGTTTCTGGTCCGGTGACACAGCTAGTCGTGGTTGACTTATGAGGTACCATACTTTCAGTCACATTACCGATAGGTGGTACAAAATTAGCTGGCTCGTTATTATTAGGGTTGATGGCAGATTTAGAGGTTCTGTCGGTGCTCTTCAGAATCAATCTGATCATGCCGAATCGGTAGGCGATCTTCCCCATAAGTATATTGAGCTCAGTCCAGGAGGCGTTGTCTATTGAGATAACGAGGTGAAGGAGAGCACCTACCTTACCTCGCTGTATCACTCTCCATGATTTGGTGCTGATGTTGGCATTTTGCGCCCCAATGGTCGCCAGCACTTTTTCATTTGAGAGTTCGAGGCTCTCTGGAAAGAGTCCGCGGACGATGTGTGTTTTCGGGAAATATCCTTCTTCCACAAGCATCAGGTCCAGACCACATTTCTCTTTAATTTTCTCGAAATTCGAGCGCATCCACCCAGCAGTGGCGCTGTTAGAGCAGACGAAGATTATCCATCCTGTCTTAAGGTGCGAGCCAGAGAAGACTGGCCACACGCCACGGTCGCTCAGCTCGATTGAGTTGTCTATCACCGCCTCCTTCACAGCAGCCATTTGCTCTATGGAGAGAGGGTTTTTGCCCAAGTCGGTTGGGATGACTCCAAGCCTAACTAGGCTAGCCACCTGGCTAAAGGTGGGTGCCTCAGGCCTAGGACCTTTCCTAACCTTCTTGGCGGCAGGTTTGGGGGGAGTCTGGTCTTCAGATCTGCCTCGCCTGTTGTCAGGCTTGTCTGTTTGTGCTGCTTGGGCTAAGATTAGAGCACTTTCTCTGTCTAAGCCTCTCCGCAAAGCACTTTTGAAGCGTCTATTTTGTAGACCGCTGAGTCTAACAAAACCACCTTGCTTCGGTAATTGTAGCCCAGTCAGGCTCTTCCCAATGGAGGAGCAACCCGATTTCTCGGAGACCACGCTACAATTGTCCACCAGAGTGGAGGTGTCAGAATCTGAAGTGGTCGCTTCCGCTTCGTGTTTTCTGCCACTAATAAGTTTGGATGTTGTCCACAAGACATCACTATCCATACTTTGGGAGTTAGGGGGGTTCGGTTGCCCGTCAGCAAGCCGAGAAGTGGAGGCCGGGTTCTGCTCTATAGCAGAAGAACCATCAGCCTTCGGGAGCCCAGTAGCTATCCGATTTGGGTTGTCTTCTGGTTGCCCAACAGCAATTCCAGAAGTTGATGCGATTTCAGAGGCATCCGTTTGTAAGTTTTTTAAATTTAAATTTGGAATTGTACCCACGAGTCTTAGGGAAAGTAAGTCGCCCATGCCAGAGCCCGATATGGCATGGGAAGGCTGGATTTAAAACCGAAGGTCGCCTGGTATTCGGAGTTTGAATACTTGCGACTAGGCGCTCCCCTAGCCATGCATCCATCGGCATATGCAACCTTAGAGTTGGAGATTTGTTAGGGTTGACTCCCCAATTGGACGACAAGTCCGGTTAGTTCTTAGTCATCACTCATCAAAACAGACATGGTCTGATTGACTCGTTGTGATTTAAGCCTTCGCACCGGGACCAACCTCACAAGGATGGTACACTCGACAAGGTAACTAACCACGCGGAGGAAGGCAAGCCGTTAGTTGATAAGAAAGTTTTTTTCTAAAATGTCTTCATTTACAAACGAAGAATACGCAGACATTATTTACGTTTTTGGGCCGTGCAATGGAATTTCAAATAGTGCCCGACAAAGATACCATGAACTTTATCCAAACCGACGACTTCCTAGTAGAAATATATTTGGAAATACATATCGAAGGCTTCGAGAAACGGGATCAGTTTCAAATACAAGACCTAACGCGGGAGCTCCACAAGTAAAAAGAACTTCGATTGGTCAGAGAATACTTTAAGCTGTTACAAATGAGCTGTTTCGGCTAACAGCCACCTCAACCTAACCTAACCTACAAATGAGCCATCAATCAGCATCAGATGCTTAGCTTTGCAATTCAATGTTTCCAGACATAAAATTTCTGATGTCCTGCATGGAGAAAACCTGTAATCGTGCAAAAAATCCCTTTTTTTAAATTTTACCTGTTCCATGTTTTCCCAAGTATCATAAAATCTATGGGTTTTTCTAGAAACTTGTCGTAAGCTTTTATTTTTATTATTGTTACCTTCATTCAACAAAATATTAAAACCTTATGTTTATTACGCATTTTCTGGAGAAAATTGAACCGAAAGTGAAAAAATTAGCATGGGCAGGAAAAATGGAACAGGTTAAAAATTGGATATCTTAAGACTGAGTTAAGATATAAAATTTATTTAAATGCAATTACAAAGGCTAATATTTCTTCTAAAAATAGAGGCCTAAACGAAATTTCTATCATTAGTACTAACTGCACAATTACTGTTAACATGGGTCAGGGTACACCCAAGTAAGCCTTTTGTTAAATCCTCAAGAATATACCCATAAATCATGCCCTAAAATATTGCCAACGAATTAAGGGACACCCTGTATATTTTGTGTAAAGCTACCCATATTTTTTTTATTAAAATCATAAAACAGTTAATGTATCGTCCTTAGATAAAGTACTAAATACTAAAATGTTAAAATCCCCGCATTTTCCCCGCATAATGCCAATCCCCTCAAAATCCCCAAACGAGTTGAGGTTCCCCGCATTTTGGGGAATTCCCCACAAATTGGCAACCTTGACATAATAGACCTTAATACCGCTTCGTATACTTTCTATTTTGCGCTTGATGCAATGTCCCTTTTGCCGAGCAGATATTTCCATTGGCAATTCTTTGCTCTTTTTGCCTCTTTTAGTTTGCTGTAGATGTTTTTTGAAATTCACTTTAGTTATTACAATAACTGCAAAATATTCGTACTTCTTCACAACCTCAAACTCTTCATTTTGCCAGAAGCATTTCATCCTTTGCATAGCACCCCGAACCATTTCGGAAGACTATTTGATTCAAAAATATTACCTATTTTCTGGGGAATAAATGAATGCAATGAAGTCGAAAGGCTTTATTGCACTTTAAGGAGTGAAATAAAGTCCAGCATTTGGTTATGATTTCATGGCACCTTTAATGGTTTTTGTTTCAATGTAACTAATATAGTTGATTTTTTAACATTCTCTGTTATCTAACACATGAACTCGGCATTCTATAGGAATGCCTAGGCAAAGTGTATAAAAAGTTCGAAAAAAACGTTATTTCATACATTGCCTGAAATAAGCCGACATTCAATACATTTCCTAGAATTCCAATGTTCAAACATTGGCCATGAAACATACTATAATTGGGGACAACTACTTCATGTAGTGATCCGGCTCATATTTGGTAAAGTTATTTGCGAATAACGCGTTTTCGTTTTGGTTTGGTCCTTGCTGGCTCTGAAGACGTCCCTTATCCTATCCGGACAAATTTCTCCGTCTTTCTCTTAGGAATTGGCGTTATAGGAGACCTAACTTCGAAGTCCAACCTTTTAGGAAACAAATTTATGACTATCGAAAATGTTAAATAAAGCACTTTCTTGCCTCGTAGAAGAAACGAATCGAGTGATTGTGCATGAAACTCTTACAATCCTATCTAAATGAATGGTTCGCGTACTACTCGTAGAAAGCGTACACCGATAATTTGTTTAATAGACTATTGGGCGAGTATCGAGATTGTGGAAACAACAATTGAAATTTTACAAATTCTGCTAACGCAATTGTTTACGACTCTAAAAATGTTTCAACGCAAGACGTGACTTTTGCGAAATAAAATTCGTTCATTAGTCATTTAAGCGCATGAATTATTTGACAGATCGAGCGTAAATTGCCAAATGGATTGCATAGATTCTGAAGTGTGCTTTTGGCATTCATTTCGAATGTTAAATATCATTTTTAAGACGATGCAGCTGAAATTAAGTATACAAATATTTGTGTTTATTCTTTGTTCTTTTCTATTGTACTTCAAACTTTGTTGCGAAGTGTCACGGACGAGTGCATAAGTAAAGGAATAAATTGAAATGTTGTGGATACATTATGCTTTTGTCTGCATAGGATTTTCTTCAGTTCTTCTGACTTTATTAAGTATTAAATGTGTTCAATGTGGGTCGTTATAAATTCTTCTTTTGGAAAGGGAATTATAAAAAAATGACTAGTTCCAGTAAATTAAAAAAAGAATGAATCCACCAAATGCAAAAATACAACTAGAATTGCAAGTGATACGAAAGCGTCAAACAACTGATAAAAGAGATGTTGAACACCTGGGACTACATTAGCCGTGTTTTTTTTACTCAAGCGTATATACGCTTATTCACATTTGCAGGTTAAATACCTCAACAACTTAGCCTATATACGCTTACTTTAGCGGGGGTCCTTAAGCGGATATAGATCAGTGCTTGCAAACGCCGTTTTCTGCGTATTCCGATAACTTTTGCCATCGAATGTCAAAACTTTGACATTTCTCACCTACTGAACTGACACATACCCCCACATTTTAATTGCGTGTGAAGTTTTATTATTACCAAGCAAATATTGAGACGCTGCCATTTCCAAACCACTTGTCCTAAAGGGGTCAACTTCGTACTTTTAAGTTGTAATTTTCTCGTTCTCAACGGTCGTTTTTAATCCTAGCAGTATTTTGAAATTTAACTTCCACATTCAATGTGCACTTTTTTGACTGAAAATACAACTTTCTTTTTATACCCTTTTGTAAGGGTATATTAATTTTGAGGCGAAGTTTGTAACATACTTTAATATTGCCCGTAGACCCCTAAAAATTACTATATTTATAATCAGCATCGATAGTAATGTCCATCTAACCATGTCAGTCCGTCTATCGGCAAAACTTAGGCTTTAAACTGGACCGAGAGAGCTGAAATTTTAACCATATACTCTCTAGGGGCCCGAAATAATCAAGTTTAAGAATCCGCCTACAGACACGCCCACAAACTCAAAAAAACTAATTTATCGAAAAAATCGAAGTTTTAGCTAGAAAGCTAAAATTTTTTATATGTGATATTTGACACCTAAAACTGCTCGGGAGATAAAATTTCTAAAATCCGCCTACTGATACGCCCACAATTGAATAAAACAATTTTATTGAAAAACCAAAGTTTGAGCTAGGGAGCGTTTTTTTTTAGAAAAGCTTGGTTTTTTTCGATTAAATCCTTTAAATGTTATATAACAAAATATGTATGTAGAGCGTTCTTAACAATTCAACCATGCTTAGACTTTTGTCACAGGTTCAACATACTCTAGTTCGAATGGATAAAACCAGTGCTGCCACTTTTATATCGTATATACGCTTGAGTAAAAAAACACGGCTATTATCAAAAAATCAGAACCTTCAGAAGTTTTGCTTTATAAACAACATGGGGATTGGTCAAGACTAAGCTTATAAATATTTTTAAAGCTCTTCAAATAAGTTTTCAAACTCAGACACAATTTTTTTTTAATCTTGCACATACTTTAAAGATATGGATACATTTTTTGTAGGAGCCATTGAAATGTACACGAGATATTTTGCACTTTGACGTCCTTAATTGTGTCTGCCAAGGTATTTTTTCGAAAACTTTGCATTAATAAGAATAAGAATTCATCTTTCCAAAACTCAGTATAGAAACTATAATTGTTTTCTTAAATTTTAAGACCCAGCAACCCAAGGTTAGGTTAGGTTAGGTTGTAGTGGCAGCAGGCAGAGGCCGACACACTTAGACCAATGACAGGCCCATTGTGATACCACACGGATGTATCATCCTCCTACTCGTTGAACCAGTTGGAGCTTTTGATGAAGCTTGACAGACTTTTTCTGTCGGTATTAATGAGATCGTTAAGATGATTGTAAAAGAAGGATCCTAAATGGAGTTTACGTCATTGAGAGAGAGCAGGGCACGTGCAGAGAAGGTGGAGAATTGTCTCCTCCTCTTCCTCGTTCATACAGCTTCTGCAGAACTCATTTGTGTGGACGCCAAGCCTTGTTGCATGTCTGCCTATGAGACAGTGTCCGGTGGTCACACCAATTATAGCACCAATGTGAAGTCTGTTTAGAGATATCAAACACTTAGAGCGTTTCAGATTCAGCTTTGGCCAAATCTGCTTTGTCGCTAGACAAGTGTTGCCACTTGTCCACCTAAGGTTACAATTCTCAATGGTCTGTCTCATAAACATGAGTTTGCATGCAGCGATGCGATGGGATGCCTAATGAACCTTTATCTGGTAGAAGGGGCAGTGTGGTTCCTTTTCTGGCGAGTTCATCCCCCCTACAGTTCCCTGGAATGTCTGTATGTCCTCGCACCCAGCATAGGTGGATGTTAAAATGCTTCGCCATATCCACTAGAGATGGTCGACAGTCACGGACTACGATAGAGTTTGTGGACCCAGAATCCAGGGATTTTAATGCAGCTTGACTATCTGAGAAGATCCAGATGTCCATAACGGATATCACGTTCTTCTTCAGCCACGACAGGACTTCTTTAATAGCCAAGATTTCTGCCTGGAACACACTGCAGTGATCAGGGAGTCGAAAGGAGAGGCTGAGATTCAGCCTGTCAGAGCACACACCACCTCCTACCCCCAGCAACACAAACAACCAGGCAATTAGAAATGGCAACATTTAGCTTTGAAAATGATAATGAAAAAATGTCACTAGCTCTTAGAATATAAATAAGATATTCCATTAAATTATATTTTTTCCATCGAAGCATCATTGCGGTTCCACTGTCCCGGCATCTTTGAATGAGCTATACTTGTGAGAAGGCGTCAGTAATTTAAAAACGGTATACCTTATTAGAAGAGCGGAACGGAGATGTTTCTTAAATATGGTTATACTCTTGAATATTTGTCAGACTTTCAAGTAATGTAAACGAGTGGAAATAATATTTGTTGGTTACCGCGAGTTACAGTCGTACACCTTATTCGCAGGAAGAAGTAAAGAAACATTTTTGATACGGTAATACTTTAGGATGACTGTCAAACTTTCTCGTGATGCAGAACAGATGAAATAATGTTTATGGGTTACTGGTCCAATGCTTTTTTTTCACATCGTTGCAGATAATGTAACACGTTCGCAATTCTGCGCTGAATACCAAATACAAATTCAATAACACATAGATGTATCTTTGTACAGTATTTCTCCATTCCCTGAAGTACTTCCATTTTTAGTTTAATTTCTAAAATTTGTTTTCCAAGTTCCTTAATTTATTGCCAAACAGTGCCTGTGGCATCTTCAAATATTCTCAACACAAAGACGTGGTGACATCGCCTTTCAGTGTATATCCAATTGACTTAATATTCCAAACTGTCTATAACTTAAAACTTTTTACCTGTCAACTGAGTTTAAAACCGACAAAGGTTCCGCACAATAATTTATTTATCAACAACTATAGCTCAGCAAGGGTGTGGGTGCATTTTCGAATAATGGCAC
Organism: Portevinia maculata; assembly: GCA_949715645.1. Classification (NCBI taxonomy): domain Eukaryota; kingdom Metazoa; phylum Arthropoda; class Insecta; order Diptera; family Syrphidae; genus Portevinia; species Portevinia maculata. Next base: position 102,609,002 of record OX454525.1, read on the forward strand.
AAGCGGATGGGTGTTGGTGTTGGTATACTAATTCAGGATGATTTACATTTTTATTGTTCAAAGTTAAATTTTTCCTTCGTGACCTTAAAAGCCAAACTACAACAGAACTGTTGGCAATATATTTGCATGGCATTTAATGAGAAACACATTGAACTACGTAGAAGAAGAGGAGTTTCAACGATGGATAAAAGGAATGCCATGTACGTCGTTATTTAATGTGGGCACTTCTTATGGTATATGGAAATGAAGCGTGTATGATTAGGCAAATTAGGAAGTGGTGCGGTTTCTTTATGTCCTATATATTTTCGAACTTTTAACATCACCGGCAAAAAGTGTCTTCTAAAATTGAGAACTTCTTCGTCCTCTTCTCTTCGTATTAAGAAAAAGAGGAAGATGGTATTCCTCCTCTTCTTACCTTCTTCCTTTTCTTCTTATTGGTGCTCGGCGTGAAATGGAAAATATTTCTTTTGTTGTTATATTGTGTATATAACAAACTGTAGTGTTGTTTGAATTTAGCAAATAAAAAAAAAACTTGGGTCAATTACCTGGGTGGAATCTATGATCAATAGCGAAACAACCCGCGATGACGACATTAATCATCGTGAAAGAGGAGGGTGCATGAAGTGGCGGGAAAACGCAGCCATCTTCTGCCAGCGACAAATGCCCCTTAAGGAAAGGGAGGCTCCACCCCGCAGTTATGCGCCCGTCGCTGTCATACGGTTCACAATGTTTGGTTATGAGGGCAATGATCCCTTTAGTGCAGATCATGTTTTGTTCGTTATAGAAAAGAAGAATATTGTTTAAACAAAAAAAAAAAAATGATTTTTAAAAAATGTTCGAATGTTATCCTCGTTTCTGATCTCATATATACAGTACATAAAGAAAATCCCAAATCCCAGCTTATAATTTTTTAGAATATTTTTTTGTCAAACATAATTTCCAATAGATGTTTTCCTGCAACAAATTTCTTGCTCTTTCTCTTCTTTTATCATATTTTAAATCACAAATAAAGGCATAAAGAGGACCAGAGACCTTCGTTCCAAAAATAATTTCATAGAAACAACAACTATCCGCAAAAGAAATTCATTAACTAAGGAGGAAATATGCCGAATTCGAGCTTACAAGGAGCAAGGCGAATCTAAACGTTTTATAACCGGAACGATTGGAAGAGGACCAACTGTTATTCACAACTATCTTAAGAACCCTGAGATCTATGGAAAAACCGGAAAGGAGGAATAAGCAGAGCAACAACAAGTCAGGATTGGCGTTCGATATTCAGAGCTGCTTCAAATTCAAGAATTTCCCTTAGTAAAATCAAGTCAGAAACTGGAGTTGAAGCTGGTGGATCAACTTTTTATCGCGCGATACAGCAGTCCAACCATATAAGACACAAAAAATTAAAAAGAAACAACCATTGAACTCAGTACGCAAAAGTCAGCCACTTGATTTTGCAACAAGTCACATCAGGTGTGGTCTTTTCAGATGAAAAAAGTTTAATTTGGATGGACCGGATGGATATAATTATTCACCCCAATCATAGAATCCGGCGGAATGAATCCGACGGATTTCATCCGATCCGCATCCGCATACTTGCCCTATCATAGAAACCGGCGGATGAACTGCAGTACCGGTCCGCTAAACTTGATTATCGAAAAATTCGAAATCAGCTGGTCTGCTGTCAAATGGAGATATTTTCAAAAAAATATTGTTGGGTTTTTCAATAAATTTTAAAGACGAAATGAATACTGTTGGGTTTTATTTCAATTTGGAAAGTGAAAATGAAACTAATAGCAGACACATTCGAAGGAGCATACGAATGCGAGCAGAGAACATATTGCAGTTACCTGATACTCAGTACGTAAATTGAAAAAAAAGAATTTCTTTCCCATCATTACGTCACAATTTATTTTTAGATTTATTAAAAACTTCAGGCTCAATAAATCTGCATTGCAGTATGTTTTAAGTGAGTTAGAAAGCAAACTTCCACAACTGGTTAGATCCTCATCACTTACACCTAAATGTAAGTTAGCGGCGTTTTTAAGGTTTCTTGCAGAAGGATGTTATCAAACTGGTACTGGACAAGACTTTTTTTTTTTTTTTTTTTTTTTTTATAATTCGCTTACGCTAAAGGGGCTTTGTTTTTTCTGTATGTGTACAGTACCCTTAAAGTGTTAAACACAGCGTATGCATTTTTGTTGAACAGTAAGCAGCACCTAACAAAGAAGTATTGTATTGCATGACTTACTATTCGAAAGAATAGGAGGATAGGAAAGAAGTTTTGGTGCTTAGTATTTTTTTTCTCCACGGGTGGCGCCTAAATTGCTTAGGGAGATTCTATTTATGTGAATTCAAATAAAAATCATGGCACTGGCCGGGATTCGAACGCACGACCTGCCAATCAGTTAGTGAATACACTACCATCGCACCAATGCCACCCGCAAGACAAGACTTTAATATTGAAATGGCACAATCAACAGTATCAACAACGAAATGGGAAGTCTTAAACATTTTAGAGGAATGTTATTGTTCATGGATACAACTTTTGAATCATGGCCCATTCCGATTTGGTAAAAAAAATTTTTCATACTGTCGATACACATTTTGGGTGTTTGAAACGATCCACCCTAATAAACAATGTTTATGTCCCAAATGGATAAGCCTGAAAATGTCAGAGGAGGAAAAAATGTAAGCCAAAATGTATTTTTACGAGAAGTCAGGAATTCCAGGGATCGTAATGTGCATTGATGGTACGCACAAACAAAATTCAAAGCCCCCTGGCGGAAATACACACCTATTTTTCAATCGGAAAGGTTTCTACAGCTTAAATACTATGATAGTCAGAAATTCTGCAAATTAACATAATGGCATGCATATTGCATATATTAGTCTTAATGTGATACTTGATTTTCAGATATGTGATCATAAACAGCGTATCCGATATGTGGACGCCAGATATCCGGGAGCCATTCATGACTCATTCATATGGGGAAATAGTGAAGCATTTTTTTTATTTTAAATCGCTATATGATAATGGGACAGAAATACACGATTACTAGGTAAAATAAACTTTAACTACATTAAATAGGTTAAGGTCTTAACAGGTGACTCTGGGTACCCTTTGTCGCCATGGCTGATCACACCGTTTAGAAGCGCTGGTGTCGACACTCCAAAGAGTAGATTTAACTAAAGTCATACCAAAGGCCGTAACGTTGTAGAACGAACAATAGGCGTTTGGAAGAATTGGTGTCGTTGTTTTCTAGGAGCGCGTCAACTACATTATTCGGACAAAAAGCTGTACAAATTGTCAATGTTAGTGCTGCACTTCATTTGCAATGATCAGTTAGACAACCCAGAAGAATACCCTGAATTTGATAATAACGATAGAGAGTTTACAGAATCCGATTCGTATTCAACAGAGGCAAATCAGATTCGAGAAGAAATTCTGCGAAATGTTTAAAATAAGTTAAAGTAAATTCGGTTTTTATTTATCGTAACAAAAAATATATTTTTTTTTTTTTTTTTTTTATTTAAATAAACCCTTGCCCAAGGGCAGGCACTGCGACCTGAAAAGATCTTTTGTGCCACAAGGTTGTCTTTACGCCAAAAGGCGACTGACTTCTCTAATGAAACTCAGCACGTCTTTGGTGGTAGAGTTGCGAAGCTCTGCCAGTGATAACATCTCGCTGTGGAGAAGGCGTCGTCTCAACCAATGTAGAGCCTGGCATTCACAGAGTATGTGTTCTGAGGTCTCCTCGTCCTCCATGCAGAATCTACATTCTGGCGTTGGACATAGGTTCATCTTGTTGAGATGATATCTCAGACCGCAGTGGCCAATGAGAAAGCCAACCAGCAGTGTAATGCTTTCCTTATTTAGAGTAAGGATTTCCTTATCGGAGTAGGGCTTAATCAAGCGTTTAGACTGTCTCAGACCAGGGGCGCTTACCCAATGTTCAAGGCGAGTCTGTTGCTCCCAATCTTTGACAAGCCCTAGAGCAGTAGTCCATTTGACACTGCAGTACGGTTCTGGACCGACAAAAGCGGCTTCAGAGCCAGCTCTGGCGAGCTTATCTGCAGCTTCATTCCCTACAAAACCTCGGTGGCCAGGCACCCATCCGAGTTTAACAAAAAACAAAAAATATATATTACAAACTTAAACAAAAGTAAATCGGCCTTTGTGGCAAATGTCAAAAGTAAATCAGCCTTCGTGGCAAATGTAAAAAGTAAATAAGCCTTCATTTCAGGTACAACAAGTTAAATTTAGTTAGAAAATTCCGAGTTGATTTTCGCTAACTGCATTTCCAATATTTTCCTTTTAGTTTTGTTTTTCTCCATGGCAAAATATTCCATCCGCTCATTGTGCCTCTTTGTTTCATCAACTAATGATTGATTGATTCGCCTTTCTTTGGTATTCACCTAACCGATCCAATGAACCATATAGTTTTTTTACTACATATTTTGTTTCATTGGATTGCTCTTTCATTTTTGAGAGGCCTTCGGATATCGTATCATAAAGCATTTCTTGCGTATTTATTTGCTGTGCAAGAAGTTCCAACTGTTTTGGTAATGTTTGTTTCCTTGGTCGATCTGAGTTATTGGTGGGAAGAATATTCAAAAGGTTGGGGTTGTTTTCTGAGCTAATATGTGTTTCTTGCCCCGGGTCATCCACTTCAGTTTCCGAATCTACTGTGTCTTCGAGCAGAGCTGATGTGACAATAGTTTCGCTGAGAGGTTTTCGAATATTTGGAGCACCGTAGCAGCTTGTTCCAGGCAACCCCTCTACGCAGTCCTTCAAGCATACCAGCTCAATAACCTCATTCTCCAGAGGAGTAAACGAAATTTCTTTATTTCCACCGCCACCAGTAGCTTTCAATTCACGGAAGTTCTGCGATAGTTTTTTTCTTAAAGCAGACTTGTGGTCTGACCAAACCTAATGTAAACTTTGTAATAAACCACTTGCAATTGATTGATTGATTTATTTACCTTTTTCCATTCTGAAACTTCCTTAGCAGGGGGCCCCAAGCTGTTCAGCTTGTTTCTTAGATTTTCCCAAAACTTTTGGATTGTCTCCGGATCATTTTTTGTCAAATTCCTAGCAATGTCAGGATTTTTTTTCATGTGATTCACTATCACTAGCAATTGTGGACGAGTTGTTTGTTTCCTTAAAAAAAGGATGTTATTGATCTGTACCTGCAAACATTTTACACGTTACACTTCCTGTTAATTTTTTTATTTTAACCACAAAAAACAATTCTTCTTTTTTTAAATCCGCAGCTACTTTGGTGCGGATTGAAAACATAAACAAGTGTATGAGCTGCGGATGGTCTGCGTTTACAATGATACCTATGTTCGAAAACTTCCTTACCGACATCCGATCAATTACATCCCATCTACTAATAATAAAGCGTTATTTTAAATTGCATTTGGTTTTTCAAATATTATCGAAGAATTGAAAAATGTTCGTAAAATTAAATCAAGAAACTCCCTGTTGTGAAACACGTGGAACAGTATGCCAGCCATGCTGGAATAAGGTACAAGCCAGTTGCTACCGGCTATGAAGGCAATTTTCACTGGTGTCCTGGCACTGGTATGCATACCAACAACCTGGCATACAGTTAGGGTGGCATTTACACCAGCAATTGGCAGAAATGGCTACACATTCGTCAAGAGCTTCAGACAAATCAATCTGACCTCATTCTTGCTGAAAAGTCTAGAAAGATTGGACGAGCTTCATGTGCGCAAAACTACTTTTGCCCTATCTCAGATGCAACATGTCAATCAACGCAAAAAATCTTGCGAGACTGCGTTCTAAAATTTAGTTGGTAGAATTGAGATTGAGGGTGCTTTTGACAATGCGACTTTTGATAGCATGTGCAGCTCTGCCTGGCAACACAGCATTGACGAGTCATTGGTGCTGTGGATTAATGAAATGCTAATGACTAGAACGTTGGTTGCGGTTGGGGATTGTGGCCGATATGTGATGGCGGCGGTAAAAACAGGCTTCCTCCCTAGGCGACACTCTGTCTCCACTACTGGGTTAGATGCTGATTAACTCTCTGTTGAACGTTCTTAACAGTTCTAACGTCTACGCTCAGGCGTATGCGAATGATGTTGTCCTACTTTCTGTTGGATCCTGCCGAAAGTGCAGGAGGCTTGATTGACGGCTCTTAAAGAATCCTCTCAAAACTGAGGTTGTTCTCTTTGCGAAAAGAAGAAAGCTGATCGGGATGGCTCAGTCAGTGCTTAAAGGCGTCACAATCCAACTCTCCAATGAAGCAAAATATTTGAGAGTCATCCTCGATAGCAACCTTCTTTGGCCCAAGCATGTTGAGCTGAAGGCGCTGTTGGTTGCGCAAGGGCATTTTCGGCATGACATGGAGCTTATCACCGAAAGACCCCATGGGTCTACACGGCTATGATAAGACCATTTTCAGCATATGTGTCGGTTGTTGGGTGGAATATCCTTACACGGAAAGACGTTACTGCTGTTTTTGCCAAACTCCAAGGGAAAGTATGTCCCGGCTGCACGGGGCTATTCCCAGAAACGCCTGGCTCCGGCCTTTAGGCATTATTGACTTGATGATGAACTTGCTAGACAGGACTCAGAGGAGGACATCTCAGACCGGGTTTGTGTCTACCCGGTCAGGGCTTCCATAAACGGATGGGTTTCATTTATGAACAGGAACACAATCGCAGATGGTACTACTCTCCAAGATTCAGACAGACTTTGTGTTTTGCTTTTTCAAATAGAACGAAGAATGGTTTTATTTAAACTCAAAAACTATGCGTAATGTATAGTTTTTTCTTTGTTTAAGACACTTTTTCTTAAAAGTTGTAAGTCAAATGTCGTAACTTATACCTAATGCAAAATTAATTTCCAGCAAAATAAATTATTCGAAGAGGAAAAGTTTAAATTGGAAAAAAATCAGAAAATCAATCGCCTTTATATACATAACTAGCTGACCCGGCGAACTTCGTTCCGCCCAAATTCGTTAATGTAGGTAGGTAACGAAATTAATAATTCCGAGCTTTCGCTTCATGTAATCCGGTCAATTAAAATTCTTTATTCAAAAGTTATATTAAAATTAAATACAATTCCAAAAACCGTAGCGATTTACTTGTCGGCCAACCTACCGCTTTTTCACTGAAGTGCTTTATGGTAAACAACATTTTTCGTTCCATTATCGGGTGCGTACACGTACAAAGCGCGAGGTTTGCCGACACGTGAGCACGCCACATACAATTGACCATGTGAGAAACATGGAAATTCAAGATTTATGCCACACACATCCAGCGATTGTCCTTGCGACTTATTAGCTGTGTTTTATTATCCATGCGGATCTGGATCTGGATCAATTTAATACGTAAAACAAAAACAACACAGGATCTTGCTATTTATCGGGATCATTAATCGTGATCCAAAATGTAATTACAAAACTCACTACCTGTTTTTTCGTGGCGTTGCTTATTTAAATTATAGGAAATTATAGGAACACAATAATATTGCCAGAGCAAAATATGAAACACTATTAATAACACAAAAAATCAATTAGCATATTTTCATATTCGAATAATTTACCACTGCGACTTTTGAGACGTTTTGCTTCGTAATATAATACACAAAAATTAATGGAAATATTAGCAGTACAATACTGTTAATATGTTGCATATTTGAACATAACATTTGAACATAGTTTCTGAAAAAAAAATATTGAGTGCAAAATGTATGCTGATTTGTATTCAAATGGCAACACCCCCGACACAACAAGCGATCATATTGTGACGTCACATTGTACCCTATATTTGCAATATGGCTGAGTGGCAATCGAAACTTGAAATACCTTTTATCGTCTGTTATGTGTTAAAAACAACTGTTGCCACAACTTGCCACTGATGATCCAGATCGTTTTATTATCAGATCGGATCCGTATCAAGATCATTGGGATAATAAAACGCGGCTATTAATTGTCATAGCCTTTGTATATACACTTTATAGTAGCCTCACTTCGAGTATTCGACTTACACACCATCTTACGACTTAAGTATGTACTTAAAAAAAGATACATTTATACAACCATATTGTAGAACCTTTTCTACAAAATGCTAGTATGCCTTTGAATATGCATATTCGTAGTTATTTTTGTTGTATTCCATTCTCCTCATTTATCGAATTTATTTTGTTTACTTCTCATGATGTGTCGGTGAGAGGGGTGCGAGATATGGTTGGTAAATTATTTTTTGTTTTTAATGGAAGTTTTTCAGAGGTATGTGGTTTGTCGTTTATTTTTCGAATTTTTTTTTTACTTCTCTTGATGAGGATATGAATGATGTGTTGGTGAGAGGGGTGCAGTATATGGATTGTATATTAGTTGTTGGTTTTGATGAAAGTTTGCGGTAGGTCAGGGGTAGGTATTCATTCATTCATAATCGGCATCAATAATCATATTATGTGCATATTGCGATAGCATTATCTTGCACAAATAAATTTCCAAATATTATGTATAAGCTGAATTTTTTCATTTGGTTTTCCACAAACAATTGATTTCGACAGTTTGGACAGCTAAATGTAATTGATTAATGTATTCTTGCAAATATCAGTTTCAGGAAGACCGAGTACCAAAGAAATTAAGTATGTACAGTGAACTCTCTCATAAGCGGACACTGACGGTACCATGAAATTTGTCCGCTTATTAGGTGTCCGGTTATGAGAAAAAAATATTTTATTGACAACCTTGAAAAAAGAAACAAGACATGCATTTATGGTATAAGATTTTATTTTAAAATGGAATGTATTTTTTGTGATAAACATTAATTGTAGATAATAAAAAGGATAATAACAAATCATAAACAAGAACAAAGCCTTTAAAAATTTATTTTTTGCATTACTTGAAACTATGTAGGTTTTTTTTTTTATTTATTTTTTTTTATTTTTTTTTTTAAAAAGGAAATCCAAATCCCAGACCACTCAGACTCGGTAACGGTCCATTGTACTACCAGGCAGAAATCCTCCTTTTGGTGTAGAGGCATGTGAATGGGTGGCGTATGTTGTTGTTCCCCATGGGGATTGAACCTGCACCGCACGGGTCACAAGCCAACACACTTACCTCTACACCGTCGCCACCCTAAAAACTATGTAGGTACTTATGCTTCAAATTATGCATACACTTACATACAAACCTACGTATTGCGCCACGAGAATTTTAGTCTGATAGTCGACAGACGGCCGCCGGCGCCGCAGTCTACTATGTTTACATTCTTTACCGTTTTTTTAAAAATGTTTGCTGGTTATCAAGGGCAAAGCACAAGAAAAGGAAAAAAAGCAAACAAAATAAAAGACAACGAAGTGTGCCAAATCGTCGGTGAAACCAGAAATTCGGGTCACTCCACTTTTAAACGAAAATGAGATTTGAATGACATCTATTAGCTCAAACCCATATTTACAACTCGGCGAAATTTGAGCCCCCTAATAAGTTTAATTATTATATTATCGGAGATTAAGTTGGTAGCATATCTTAAAAATCAGTGCATTTGGAGAGTACACTGTGTGTGGAAAAATGCTCTCCTGTAAAATTTGCTAAAATGGAGTTACACAGTTTTCTGGTTTCACCGACGAAATGCGTTTTGTCCGTTTAAGAGAGAGTGAAATTCTATTGCGGCTATGAAAACTGGTGTCCGCGTCGGGTTATAAAAGAGTCCGTTTATGAGAGAAATTGTGTAGATTATTCCGTTCTTTGAAATTTGTCCGGTTATGAGAGGTGTCCGCTTATGAGTGGTGTCCGTTAGGAGAGAGTACACTGTATAGGTAGTTTACATTTACCTTTTGAAGAAGGTACAATAAAGAATGTTTATAGGTAGGCACCCATATGCACAAAATGTTAAGTATTGAACTTCGTCAAGCGCATGATTAGGCATATTAACACATTTTAAAGAAGTACACATTTTTTATCATACCCCAGAAATAATATAAGTTTTGTAGGTAGGCATATACAGTGAAATCTTACTTGAGCGGACATCAACGGTGCAGGATTTGGTCCGCCTAAGGGAGTTGTCCATTTCAGGAAAATTAAAAGAAATTATCCTTCTTTAAGCTAAGAATAAGTCTTCATTTTCACTTTTTTATATACACAAAAAGATGGTATATTATTTGTTACAGTACAAGTTACAAGTTACAGTGACTAGTGACGCTCTCCATGTGTTCCTCTTTTGTTTACAATTTAAGTACCGCTAGGTATGTTTCACATACATACATGAAAAATAGACGTCTATAACAAATATTAATTGTTAAATGCAATGTTAATCCTGTGACGGATAGAAATGCGGTAATGTCGGTTAGTCAAACGAAGACTTTGAGGACTGCCATGGAGAACTGGGATACGGCACCAGGAACTCTCCGGGTGAGGGTAGCCTAAGCATGTCCAAGTCATATTTGCAAATTATGCAAAATGATCTGCATCAACAAAGCTGTCAATACGGCAAACAAATATTTTGGTCGCAAAGTACTCCACTAATTATGGAGATGAAAAAGGTCAATCGGAATACAGACTTAACAAGAGGCTCGCAAAGAGAAAGTGCGCTCAAAAGATGAAGTTTGTGGAGCGTCTGTATCGGTAGTTAGAAGAAAATTTTTCTTCGGCTGCTGATAGAAACCAGGCTGTCCACGAATTCCGACAAAGCAGCTTGGACGGGAACAGGTCTATATACAAAGACTAAGGTAAATAATGCAAAACATTTAAGGTTCCGGCGAAACATTGTTTTCCATCTGAAGATACTTCTGCAAGCTGTTATAGGAATTACCTTGAATGTTTTTTCACTTTAAGAACATCCAGAAAACCTTTTACAGTATTTAAATAATTAGTCTCCAAAACTGATCCACTTCGCATCCATAAAGCAACACAACAATTTTCAAAATTTGCCGCTGAGAGAAGGAAATCCGTTCGCCAAAGTTCATCAACAATGCTCAAGGGCTGCTTCTTGTGGATGACAAAAAACTTCTAGTTGAACAATTTCCTAAGATATATTTTCCGACAGCCGTTTCTAACACTGACGAAATACCCGACATTACTGTTGAAGAAGTTAGGAATGCGGTCAGAGACTTCAAAAATCGAAAAGCCCAACTCCAATTGTCTTAAGAAGAAAATATAATAAAATTTGAATAAAATAAATATTGATCGTATAGGTAGAAACCTATTAACTATTAACCCCTAAGTGGTGGTACAGCATGGCGCAATACTGACACAAAGTAACATGTCATTTCTTTATAAATTAGATTGAATATTTCTGAATCAATTACAAAAGAAATGATACAAATCGGAACATTTTTCGACAAGATATAGCCAAAATAGTAACAGTCTAAAAAGCGATAAACTCAAAATTTCTTATTTGAGGAAAAAGACTGAAATCAAATTTTATTAAATTTTTCATTTCAAAACTTTTCGTCCCTTCCATCATCCCCCTCATCATTCATGCTACTTGCCGAGGCGACGACAGCATTTTTGGCGCCTTAAGACAACATTTTAGCTTTCTAGCTCACACATAGCTAGTGTAAAGCTAGCTCCAGTGTAAAGGAATTCATTTTTGCCGACGGGTGGACGGACGGACGGACGGACATAGTAGATGCACATTACTATCGATGCTGACCACGAATATATTACAAAAAACTGCAAAACTACACGTGACCTGCCTCAATATTAATGTAGGTCATCAATTCGCTAATAGATAAATATACCTATCCAACAACCATTTCTTTGAATTACGGCTGATACAACACAAATTGAATATTTCTGAATCAAATATTGAAGAAATGATATAAATCGGTACATATTTGAACGAGATACAGCGGAAATAGCAAAAGTCTAAAAATCCATAAATTCATAATTCCTTATTTTGATGGAAAATACCGAAATTAGCTTTTATTCAATTTTTCCATCATACCGTCTACTCGCAGACGACAAAGGCAGATTTCTAATTTTTCCATCATATCCCTCTCATCCTACATACTATTTGCCGAAGCGACGCAACATTGCAAATCATCAAAAGTATTCGGCTGTTACACAGAAAAATAAATAGCTATATAATATCAGAATGATTCGATAAAGAGAAATAGCAAAATTTAATACACAAACCTTCAAACGCCACCACTTTTGCTCCCGCCTCTGTCGAGTTTGCCGTTTTCAAATTCGTGTTGATGAGACTACTATTAGGAATGTATATACAAAGTCATAGCAAAAGCGAGACGTACGGGAAATTGAAGACGCTTAAATACGAAAGGCAAATCGTTCTGAATAAGTGGAATCCGCGGAATAAGAACATCCTCACCTTTAAATTTTCCAATCAAAATCGTTGCTTGAATAATATTTGATTTTAGATTCTTCACAATCAAACGCGTACCGTTGCAAAGTTTTGGTGCATTTAGGTTGCGCAACAAAATTATTACTGTGCCGACTTTTAATTTCAAATTGTGTGGAGGCAAGCCTGAAACATCCAAAGAATTCAAAAATTCCGTGGGATAGTTGGTGGCTTCGTTTTCATCCATCACGGAGTCGACTGATTTATATGAATGTAACTCACCAGCTATTTGATTTTGAATGACGAAATTCAAATGATCGACATTCTTGTTTTTCGCAGCCAAAATCGCTCTTACACTCAGCCAATCATGGTGAACATAATTCTGAGCGATATTTGGGAAAACATTCATGATTAGTTCTTCCGGTGTCGTTGTAAAGTTGCAAAAATTTTGTGGAAACTCAATCAGGCCGGTGTTTAAGTCTGCTGGAATCTCGCCATTGCCCATCGCCAACAATTGCATGGAGAACTCTGAAGCGGACTGGTCATTATGTAAAGCAACTCGCATGTTCGTTTTCAAATGCAATTTCTTTACGTATTGCCATAAAGCAGACGCCTTCAAGCAAGCATTCAATACATCTGCCGGAGTTGATCTCGGAATGACAGGCAGCGTTTGACGAAAATCGCCTGATAGCAAGATCATTGCGCCACCGAAATGTCGGTTATCATTACGTAAATCTTTCAAAGCACGATTCAGGGCCTTCAATGCGCGTGTGTGAGCCATTGTGCATTCGTCCCATATGATAATCTTACATTTCTGCAGTACCTACTTTCGCCATCGCAGTATTCTTTGAAATGTTGCATGTAGGTTCTTCATCCACTTGCAGATTCAGTGGCAATTTCAATGCAGAATGAGCGGTTCGACCGCCTTCTAACAAAGTAGCTGCTATCCCAGAAGAGGCGAGTGCCAAGGCAATCGCAGATCTCGAACGAATCGTAGCTGAAATCAGTGAAATCAGGAATGTTTTTCCAGTTCCACCGGGCGCATCAAGGAAGAATATTCCGCCATTTTCATTATCGACTGCTTGCATTAATTCATCGTACACTTTCTTTTGTTCTTGATTGAACATTGGCACATTTGTTCGAAAAGCTTGACTCAATCCGATTCGATCGAAATCCATTTCTCGCCCCAATTCTCGATTAAATGCGTCTTGCATTGCGCGAATTGGCTGTGGCATCCCCAATTTGCACAACAAATTGCCACTCATGAGCAGACACATATCCTCGATCAAAATCAAAGCTTTGTTGCGCATTTCATCTGACATCTCCAGTTCATTATCTGATGTCACAGTGCGAATTCGATGCAAAATATCATCGGCCATATCATCCTTGTATTTATTCCACAAATCTGTAGGATTTGATGGAAAACATGTCGAAATTATGATTGCGAAGAGTGTCCTGAGTTGATTCGCAGGCGCAGTGATAATGGCATCGGCCAGCGTCATGTCCCAATGATTGCGTTTTCAAGCAATATCCTGCGTTGGCAGGCCTCTCGATATGTAGCACACAACACACAGTCAACAGTCCGCAGCGCTTCGAACGAAGTAGGGCCACAAACATTGACCAAAGCATTATCAAATAGAAGCATTCGTCGTTTTTCGGGTGAACTGTGTATATTCTACCAAGTGCATCACTTGCATAAACACCACGGAATCCGGGAACTACGTCACCTTGTTTCCGCCGCTGGAACTTCTTCGATGACGCATTCCATGAAGGACTCAAGCACCATTCAACAAATCAAAGTATCGACTCCGTTTCAAAAAGTTACTTTGTGTAACATAATAAACATAAACAAACTTACACTTCGCTTCAACTGAATAAGCAGAAACATTTTCTAAGCTACTTTGTCCATTTTTTCAAAACCTTGTGCCGTAATATAACATTTGATGATGCAAACTGTTTGCAAATGATGTTGACAAAATAAATCGGAAAGAATATTTCAAAAAGTACCGCTATTTTTTTTCCTGGTTCCCTTGGAAAACATTCAATATGGAAAAATGCAGTTTTATTTTGCGTCAACTGAATAGACACAAAGTAATTATTTTCGCTGGTTATGAGTTTTCTGTGGAGATTGACACATTAGATCAACAGTTGAAGTACTTTTAGTGAATTTTGTTTGATTAATTGTATTTCAAAGAAAAATGGGTAGATCAAAATCTCTAAATAGTGTTGAAAGAGCTCAAATCGATTTACTAAAAGACCAAGGACCAACCGGGCCTTCTATCGCTGACAAAATTGGACGAAGTTCTAGTGTGGTCTATTCTTATTTAAGGAGCAAAGATTCGCACGGAAAAAACATGAAAGGAGGCCAAAAAACGGCAACAACAGCGGGTGATCGAAGAGCAATTTTAAGATGTGCTTCCAATTCCTGCGACTCTGCGGCAAAAATAAAGCAGAAAGCCGGTGTTACTGAAAGCGTTTCAACAGTGCGAAGGGTTATCAATAGTACCAAACATCTGAAATGGTTAAAAATTCAAAAGAAACCACCATTTAACGAGAAACGGAAGTGTATGCGCTTAGAATTTTCCAGGCTCCATATGAGTTTTAAAAATGAATGACGTCACGTAGGTTTTTCGGATGAAAAGAAGTTTAATTTTGATGGCCCTGATGGGTTTAATTATTACTTCTACGATATGAGGAAAGAAGAACGATTTTTAGCGCGGCATCATAGTCGAGAAGGTGGTGTTATGGTGTGGCGAGCAGTTAGCTACTATGGCACTATTGAGCTTGAGTTAAAAACCTTAAATGGTGGTTTCTTTTGAATTTTTAACCATTTCAGATGTTTGGTACTATTGATAACCCTTCGCACTGTTGAAACGCTTGCAGTAACACCGGCTTTCTGCTTTATTCAGTTGAAGCAGAGTGTATTAGATATACAGTATAATCCCGATAAATCGTAGTGTCAAGGGACCTAGAGTTTATTGCGAATTATAGGGGTTTTCGAAATAGCGAATTACGAATTATTGAAGGCTTAAAAAATAAAAGTACGATTTAAAGGGATTTTATGTTTTAAATTCAAATTCAATATTTAACACAATATATAGGATATATTATGCACAAAAGCCAATTTTTCTACATAGGTACTTGTAGGTGTATGTATGTACAAAAAAAAATTAAAAACTGTTCACAAATGGACAGACACTTATGTATACGGCTAGAAGCCTGCAATGCCAAAGGAAATTCACGTTAGCATAACGGTAACCGTTTTTGCCAGAAAGTCTGTGAATGCACGTGCTTACATTGAAACAGAAACAGCTGCCATTACCTGCAGCTGCACGCATTTGCAAGGATGAGAAAATCCCCTTTCGCCCCCGGATGTTACTTCAAGTCCTTTCTTTGTGATTAAAGATGAACATACTCGTATCGTAACAAACGTGATTCAGAGTATAGAGGATGAGGAAAGAGACTTTTTCGAATAAACGCGGTTATCAACAGAGACTTACGATTTATAAGACGTTTTATATGACTTTGCATATGGAAATTATTGCGAATTACCGAGGGGACCGAAATGCACTGTTTTTTTACGAATAACCGGGATTTTTTCAAGGGACCTGCAGTTTATTTCGAATAAGAGGGGTTTACGAATTAACGGGGTACGAATTATCGAGATTCCTACTGTATTTAAAAAAAAAATTCAAAATTGTTGACAACAACAATTTGCTTGGCAAATAATTAAAATAATTGACAACAACAATTGCTTTTAAAATATTAAATATTTTTCTTGTATTTGAAGTGTCACTACTCGATTTCTACCCAGTTTATTTTTTTTCAAAGTGCATTAAATGAATTTATTGGAATGGCGGTTGCGCCTTCTTTCAAAAATTTATCATACTAATATAACAACCTTCTCTGCATGCTCTATTAACCAACAAAACAAACTAAATCAAAATCGAATGTGTATGGCAGTCGGTATAGGCTGTCACACACACATTTAGCAAGTTAGTTTTATATATATAGATATCCATAAAATTATTGCTGCTTAAATATCACATATGTGACGTACCCTCATTCGCTTCCACCCTTTAAAGTCTTTAGTTTTTGTGCAGTTCTCTTTTTTGTACTCATCGTGAACAAAACTGTTTCTCGTGCCCTGCAAACAATGTCGAAATCTGATGAAATCGTTGCGAGAAGTGAAAAGATGCTAACAGTGATTGCGCAAGATATTCTACTTTTCTCTCAATGAGACATGTTATAGGAAAAAAGGAATTTAAAACAAATTGTTTTCAAGCACTTAAAAATCGTTCGTTGTGGAAAAATCAAATCTAATGGTTGTCTGGGGCTTTGAAAACTGTAAAAAACCCGACAATGTGAATATCACTGAAATGCGAACCTTCCGCGTTTTAATTTTGTATAATTTATCAAGATTCTTTTTGTACCTTCTCTGTTGTTGGCATTTTGTTTTCATTAAAGTAAAAAAAAGTCAGCCCATCAGCTAAGACTCACCCCAAACACAGTTTTAAAGGAAACAGCCCAAACAACTAACGTGAGCAAAGATGCATTAAAAAACTGATTTTCTTAAAATTATTCAATAGAAATCTGGCAAAAGTATTAATTTTTAAATTGCAGGAAAAGAGAAGAATAAGTAGAAACGTCAACTTAAGTAAGCGATACCACCGAAGCTCCTCTTAGGCCAATTTCAGCCCGTTAAGTTGTGCCTAATTTGTGCCAATAAGTTTGAATGCGACCAAGGAACGCGGTTGAGGGCAGAATACAAAGAAGAGAAAACAATTTTTATTCTAAAGGGTGTTCAAATTTGATGTATCATTTTAAATTGGCAGCCACTTTTTTACAGCTATTAGGATCGGCGCACAATTGAGCAACGTGTTTTTATTATTAAAACATATACATATATTGTATATGGTGAACGTTTTGCAGAAGTTGAAAGAAAATTTCGTTCAAAATACGGTAGAGAAAATACTCCGTCAAACCGTGCTTAACTTATCATTCATAAATTTGAAGAAACTGGTTCGGTTCAAGATCAGCGAAGCAAAGTCTATCATCATTGTGGTCGTTTGAGTGGAAATATTGCAGCTGTAGCAGAAGTGTTGCTGAAGAGCCTATGACGTCAATTCGTCGTTTTTCACAGCAATTAAACCTCAAACCAACAACTTTGTTTAACATTTCACATAAAGATCTGCAAAGGCTTACAAAATACAGCTAACACAAGAATTAAAGCCAACTGACCATTCAGTGCATCAGCAATTCGTTAATTGGGCCATAGAGAAGCAACAACAAAATGACATTTTTTTAAGCAAATTATCTTCAACGATTTCAATCATTTTGAAATTGGCGGTTATGTCAATAAGGATTGTTTGAAAGGCCAATGCAATCAAAAAAGTTACTGTATTTTGTGGATTTTGGTGTGGTGGCGTAATTGGTCCAATTTTCTTCGAAGATGAAAATGGCAATACAGTAACTGTGGATGGAGCTTGTTATCAAGCTATGATTAGAAACTTTTTGTGGATTAAATTGGAAGATATTGATGTGCAGGATATGTGATTTCAACAGGATGGTGCAACATGCTACACAGCAACGAACTCAATCGATCTGACGAAAGAGAAGTTTAACAATCGCATAATTTCCCGAAGAACAGACGCGAATTGGCCACCAAGATCGTGCGATTTAACACCATTGGATTTTTTCTTATGGGGTTTCTTGAAGAGTAAATTTTATGCCGGTAATCCTTAAACTTTTCAACACCTCAAAGACAACATCATCGAGCAAATATCACTTATTAAACCATAATTATGCGAAAAAGTGATTTAAAATGCTGGTAAAAGGTTGACAGTCTGCCGAGCTAACAGAGGAGGTCGCTTGGACCAATCTACATTGATTTCCAATCAGATTTCACAAAATTTGTTGTCTTTCATTCAAGATTTAAAAGGATACCTCAAATTTGAACACCCTTATATGATAAGGATATGGGATAAGGGAGATGGTTGAACTTTGCGGATATCTTGTGTGTGGGTTTCTTTTCAACTTTATCATTTCGTCACTTATTGACTGACTAACTTTCTTTTCTTTTCATGCTGTCTCATCTTCATGTTCTCATTCTACGTATTTAGAAAAATTCCTTAAACCAATTTTTAATTTTTTTCGAACTTTTTAACTTTTCATCTTTTCTTAATTATTTTTCGCACACACACTTTTTAAACCATGGGAGTGTGTGTATAGTAACACTTAAATAGAGAAAATATTCTTCAATCATTTCATGTCGTTTTTCTCTTTCTCATCCCTAGAAATCGGTATTTACTTAATACTTTAGCTAAGTAGCAGTATGCAGCTTTGAGAAATAGAAAGAAATTCCATCAAATTTACTCTTAGGTTTACAGTTTTGCTTTAGCCACGTAAAACAGTGTCCTTTTTTCTTGCAGCACTTGAATAGGGATAAAGGAAATTGCTTCAGTGTGGATCAACTCGTTGACGCTTAATGTTATTTTTCGTTAGCTCCCGTATATTTAAATATTTTGTAATCAAATTAGTCAAGGTAAAGTTTTGACAGCAACTGAGAGAGGGTAAATACTTGCCTAAAATGGGCATAATCTTACCTTAAGAGTTGTTTTCAACAAAAAAATAGGAGGAAGCCCGTCCGCGGTTTGTAACATTCCTAAAAATAAGTCGGACTATGGAACAACAACATATACTACAGAAAGGCGGATTGTTAGAAAAGCCTCAAATTCGTTCTGTTCTGCATTGTCTGCACCGCAAATCCGATCAAATTTGCGAACTACTGCAAGCGTTGAGAGTTGAGACGGTCAGACGATTATTACGGAGAGCTGAATATCTGAAAAGCTGATTTTTGAAATTAATTTTTTTAATTTTTTGAAATAAAATCCAATGTTACCGCACAACTCGTAAGAAAGCTCGTGCCAAAAGGATAACGCCCCAAACCATACTGCACGTGTGTTAAAAAGTGCATTTGTAACCAAAACGTGCCTATACTGGCCACCATATATGCCTGATCTCAATATCACTGAGAATGTGTTGCGGTGATTGACCAGCACAATATACGAGTCTAGTAGACAATTTTGAGATGCTTAATTATTACCAGAAGCCATCAATGTCGCATGGCGCGATCCTTCTATACCTCCTATATCCTTTCCTATACGCCTTTTCAAGTGCCACTCGAGAGATGCATATTTTTTAAACACATTAATAAACCCATTTTTGTCAAAATATACAAATACTTATTCAAATTAGGACAAATACAAATCCAGAAAAATATATAATAAAGGAAAACGTAGCCATACACGGGCTGAAATTAAGTCACTCAGTTCATATTTAAGTTAATTTTATAATAATAATGGCAGGCGTACTCTATGCTTCTATTGTGTTTGAAACCGGGTATCGCATAAGAATTAACTATTAAAAATGGTAGTTTAAAACGCCCTCTATATTTTTATTATATATAATAGTTGAAGAACTTTACCAATCCCCAAAAATAAAAATAATAATAGTCTGTATGAAGATGACATAAAAGCCTATGCCAACAAAAGAAAAGAGCTTTATCAAATGATGGAAATTGTCAAAAGTTTTAGTTCTGACATTCAAATAAAATTTTGCTTTGAAAAATGCAGAATTATTCATCTGATAAAAGGACAAATCGATGAAAGAAACCAAAAATGTCAAATTGATCAAGACAAAATAATTGAGGGCGTACAACATGGAGATTCTTATAAATTCTTAAGTTTCTTAAGCTCAAAGAAATAAACCATGTGATCATCAAAAGATTACTAACCTCACATTCATTATTACTTTGGAAATATAAAGTGGTCCCCTACTGACATCATACGCCCGGAAACAGTGACCCGCACGACTATGACAAAAGACCAAGGCCATCATCCACAAAGTGCAATGGAAATTAGGTGGTCTTGGCATGGCGGATCCAAGCCAGCTGTCACAATTGCTAATGATGGATTCACGCCATGCAATCTCAGTTCAAACTCTGTCCACCAAATGTTAGGAGCGTTGATCAACAAAGTACAACGAGGAAATCCAAGCCCGTTCTTAGAGCGCATACACGCTGCATACACAGTGCATAATTCATATTTATTCGATACCCGGGGTATCTCCGGCTAAGACCGAGTTGAAAAAAACTCAACAATAATAATAAACATAGGAAAAAAAAAAAGTATGGTTGAATGGTTAAGAACGATCTACATATTTTGATATACAACATTTAAACATTTAAAGGCTTTTATCAAAAAAAAGTTTTTTTGTAAAAATCGCCCCTCAATCGCCCACTTCATGGCAGAAAACTTTATTTAAAGGAATTTTTCAAAATGGCTTTGTCACATAGTTTGCGAAGAATCGGACTTTCATTTACAATGATATATATACAATAAGACGTTTTTTTTAATTATGTAGTATGGAGATTTTAAAAATATGTACACATGAGCATTGAGTGCCTCTAAAGAGTATATATTCCAAATTTCAGCTTCCTAGCTCATTTTTTGACTTTCGATAAAACTGTTTTTTTTTTTGTTTATTGTGTTCGTGTCAGTGGGCGGATTTTTAAAATTTTAACTCCCGAGCATTTTGGCCCCCTGAAGACTATATATGATAAACGTCAGGTTTCTAGCCCAAAATTCCATTTTTTTTTATAAATTTGTTTTTTTTTTGAGGAGGCAGATTTTCAGTTTCTTTAAAGTTTTTGGAAATTAAGATAGCCTGTGTCTTAGCTGGATTTAGTGTTAGTCCATTATTAACTGTCCACAAATACATAGCCGCGATACCTTCATTTATACGATGGAAAAGATCTTCGATTAATCCGACAGGCCCAGATAAATAAATCTGAACATCATCAGCATAGAGATGGAACGATACACTTTTACAATTACGAACCAAGCCATTAATAAAAATAGAAAATTAGTAAAATATTTCAAAATATTAATATTTTGCACCTCGACCTTTACGAATATAAACAACTTTAATAATTTTTCGATTACACTATATTTAAGAATAGTTATTGAACATTTTAAGCCAATGGGCCACCCAATTTTGTTATTTTTAACTGATTTTATTTTCCACGGGAATGACAGAACTAACATGGAAATGACAAATTCCTATCATGGTAATGACGACACAGCATGGAAATGACCTAAACCTTATTAAAGTAAATTAAAACACATCAGAAGTCAGTTTTTTAAATAAACGTTTAAATTACAAATAAGCTACAAAAAAGGAACGTTAGGAATTTCAGTCTTGTATTATTAAAATAAAAATAAAAACGTAGGTATTAAAATAAAAATAAAAACGTAGGTATTTAAATTAAATTTCATACTTTGTTACTTCAGTACAGATTAGGAAACATTAATTTTGTGGGGGAATTTATAAAATACACACTTTCCTCGCAGAACCATGATTGGTTTCGGTAAAATGGCCAACATTTGTATAGAGCTTATGTATGATACATCATCATGGTTTAGTATGAAATATTGTTTTTTCGACGTTCACGTTTCTTTTCCGCGCGTAGTTTTTTTTTATCATTTTCAGCATTTTTCTTTACTTTTAACTTTTGGTCGTTTGTCAAAAACATCAAGAATTCGGCCTCGTCATCTATTCCGACACTCATTTACAACGACATTCCAGCCGTCAGCTCTTTGGATAAAGTAAATCTGCTTGCTGCTCACTTTGCAGCTAGCTCAACGCTCCCAGATTGTGCTTTATCTCCCCCAGTACTCGAGCGCGTAGAATACTCCATGGGACCAATCCACTTTCGCACTCGTACAGTGGCTAGAGTCCGCTGATCCAGATGATAATTCCCCCATCGTTCTGAAGAGGTGTTCTTCTACGCTGGCAATACCACTGCGTAAGCGTTTCCATCTGTCCTATTCCTCAGGGCTCTTTCCGGGAAGATGGAAAACAGCATTTGTCCAGCCTGTCCCAAAAAAAGGCGAGTCTTCTTCCTTTTCCTCCTACCGACCAATTGCATTTACTTCCCTTCTTTCTAAGGTCATGGAAACGCTGATCAACCGTCAGCTAATGAAATATCTGGAATCTCGAAAACTTCTCAATGACCGGCAGTACTGTTTCCGGGGCAACAGGTCCACCGGTGATTTGATGATATATCTAACCGAAAAGTGGAACCAATCTCTTCACCAAGGTAGTGAAAGTAAGATCGTTGCGCTTGATATTTCAAAGGCATTTGACAGAGTTTGGCATCAAGCTCTCTTGTCGAAAATGCGTGCATTTGGAATCGATGATAGTCTTCTTTAATGGATTAGAAATTACCTTTCAATTTAAGTTGTCTTGGACGGTTTCAAGTCTGCAACTCACCAAATTAATGCTGGTGTTCCCCAAGGCTCCGTTCTGTCCCCGACTCTATTTCTCATTTTTATAAATGATCTCCTGTCTGTTACTTCTAATCCAATCCATTCTTTTGCTGATGACAGTACAATCAGCTTTTCATACTCGTTTCTTGGGTCACGCCCCTCTTCTTCGGGTGTGGAACTGGAACGGCAACGTATATTAAGCTCATAAAATTCCGATCTTAACAGCATAACTCAGTGGGGTACAACCAATAGAGTGGAATTTAATGCTTCCAAAACACAATGCTGTCTCCTGTCATTAAAGCAAAACCCACACACACTGCCATTATCCATGAATGGCACTTGCATCGCTGAAACCGAAAGACTTTCCATACTCGGTATGTGCGTCAATGGCAACCTTCGTTGGAATGACCACATATTCGATGTCGCCAAGAATGCTGCGAAATGTCTAGGCTTCCTTAAGCGATGTAAGAAATATTTCACCCCTTCTGGTCTGGTGCACCTATAACATATTTGGAGCTACTAGACAGGATCCAAAAACGCGCGATAAAACTCATTGGCGACCGAGACATAGCGAGATCGATTGACTCTCTTAGTCATCGTCGCAATGTCTCCTGTCTTTCGTTATTTTATCGTTATTTCCATCATAAGTGCTCTAACGAAATAGCCAGTTGCATTCCACCCCTTGAACATTTCAACCGCAATACCCGCCATGCAATGAATGCCCATCAATTCACCATCAAGACTGTATTTCGACGTACAGTGAAGTACACGAATGTGGAATACTCTTCCACGCTCTGTTTTCCATCTACATTATAACCTACAAACATTTAAAACCAACGTGCATCGGCAACTCTCCCTTTTTTCTAATACTAATTTCCCTAACCCCCGCGCTGTGTAGGCAATACATTATAAGGATACCTAAAATCCCTTTGGTGCGCGCAAATTATAAAAAAACGGTGCGATGGTAAATGCAGATGAGCTTATATAATAAACTTAAAATAAAAGTGAAAATATTTGATTTTTTTTTGTAATTTGCTTGACTATGTCATTTCCGTGTCCGAACTCTCATTACCATGTATGCCACGGGAAACATGGAAATGACGACATGGAAATGACATCGAAAGGTATTTTTCTACAATAAAACTGAACTTTACTGAATATTTTTTTTTTAAACTCATCTTATTAATTAACTTCATAAAAAAGTCATGCATTGCATAAACAATAGATTTAATGATTAACATATTATAATCAAAAAGACTTACCACGGTAATGACAAATTCGGGTAACGAAAACCTAAAACACCTTCACAACATGAAAGAAAGTTCACTACAGATGTATAATGGGATTATTGCAAAATGTGCCGAAAACAATCACCAGGTCCCGTTATTAATGTGAAATCAGCAGCCTACTCTGCGGCCGTTAAATTCAAAATTTGTAAAGAATTATTTTTTGTCACGGAAATGACAATTTTGTTGGGGACACTCACTAAATAATTTTCAAATAACTTTGAATATTCTCTAAAAATAAATTGACTGGGCCACAGTCCCCATTGTTCTTTCTTCTTCAATGCTTTATCAATAAAATTTGCAAACCGGTTTACATTTTACAAATAAAACGCATTTGTTGAAGGAAGGTACAGCTGGGGACATGCCATGGTAATGACATTTTTTAGGCTTAAGTTAAAATTTCGGCGTTACTAAAAATGAATATTTGTTTTTTATATTTGCATATGTTAAAAGAGTATGTATCTATAGAATTGTATCTCAGTCAAATATTTAAAAATATATATGTTTTTTAGCCTATAAACGCCGGACCACAGAATATTAATATTTTGAAATATTCACCCATTTATCGTTTTTTACATTTTTTTACTCTGCAAACAACTGTTAATAATTGCTTTTGGATAACAAATTCAATCAAAATATCTGATACTTTTAAGTATGGATTGCCACCAGAACAAATTCGATTGGATAAATCTTTCCCAAGAAAATCTAAAATCCATATTTTTTCAGTCTTTTTGTACATAAAAACGACTCGACCGAATTTAATGTAATTTTATTCAGATTATATTTTGCATAATGCAATGGACTGAGACGAGAACTAATTTTTCATACGAGATACCATGAACGTTTTCTTAAAAACATTGAAAAGAAATTTTAAAATATGTTGTAAATCACGATTTTCATTTTCGGACCAATTACAATAACTTTTTCCAGTACTGGGAAGTTAATAATAATATCAAGGGTTACTACACTGCGGCCTTATGGTCTATTATGTCCCCTACTTTAACCTAGGAGAAGTTTCGACAGCTCTTTATGAATTGTATTCGAGCTTTAGCCTTGGCAAGGTCTCACAAATTCTTTTTCATTTTATTTGAAACTAAACTATTTATTTGCAACCACTTCTGATTTCAAAAGAAAAAAGTTGTCTTCGTTCAGTGGGTAATTCGGTCGCGAAATGTTGAATTTCGGGTCCGTGTAATGCGCTTTTAATTTTAAAACGTTTTTTTTTAATAAAGTTTCTTACCAATTTTTTCGCTTAGCGCATAAATCTTGTTTCTTGTGCGTTATGTGAAAGGTTTCGGGGTCGTATGCGTAATACTTCCATTATTATTATTATTTTTATACCCTATTCTAAGGGTATATTAATTTTGACGCATAGTTTGTAACATACCTTAATATTGCCCGTAGACCCCTAAAAGTTACTATATTTATGATCAGCATCGATAGTAATGTCGATCTAGCCATGTCCGCCCGTCCGTCCGTCCGTCTGTTGTCAAAAATTAGGCCTTTAAACTTGGTGTAGAGAGTTGAAATTTTAACCATATACTCTCTACGGTCCCGAAATAATCAAGTTTACAAATTTTTGAAATCCGCCAACAGACTCAAAAAAAAACAAATTTTTCGAAAAAAATTGAATTTTGAGCTAGAAAGCTGAAATTTGTATATAATGATGTATGACTCCTAAAACTGCTCGGGAGAAAAAATTTTCAAAATCCGCCCACTATACTCTCTAGGGGCCCTTTAAGCTCATGTGTAAATATTTTCAAAAGCATCCTATTGACACGCCCACAATTTAAAAAATAACTTCTTTTGAAAATCCAAAGTTTGAGCTAGGGAGCTGAAATTTATAATATGTACTCTCTAGGGTCCCTTTATGCTCATGTGTTAATTTTTTTTTTAAATCCGCTTACTGACACGCCCACAATTAAATAATTTTTTTTTATTGAAAAACCAAAGTTTGAGCTAGGGAGCGTTTTTTTTTTACAAAAGCGTCGTTTTTTTGATAAAATCCTTTAAATGTTATATAACAAAATATGTAGAGCGTTCTTAACAATTCAACCATACTTAGACTTTTGTCACGCCCACTTATGTGGGATAGGAATAAGAATAGGGTATCCAACAGTTCTCCCAAGCGGACTGTAGTAATGTACCAGGGCTTTTGGCTGTATTACTTCCATTATCCATCTCCATCGTAGGGATATAATATATATAATATGTACCTTCGTATTAAAATGAAACCTTATTCAGACTTAGAATTTTGTACATATTTGCTTATCATCCACACGTTTTTATTTTCTTGAAAACCATATCTGTCGGTAGAGTAGCATTAAAATTGCACCACAACAATACTGTCCAAGTAGGGACGGACTAGGTCTCGCACTGCAGCGGTAAAGTACAAACAAAAACCAAAGAAAATATCGACATCATAAAAAAGTATGTCAGGATCCAATCATTTAAAAGTCGAAAGTCGAATATCTCTGAACAGTTCAGTTTCATCAATACGTAAACAATAAAGAAGTATGAAATTGAACCAAGCACATAATAGGAACGACGTGTAGCATGATTAAGAAGTTGAATTTGCTAATTTCAAATAATTCTTCCTATAATTTGTAGCTACATTTATACCCGATATTTATATACAGTAATGACTCGTTAATACGAATTAATTATTGCAAATGGGTATTCGGACTATCCAATTATTCGGATTAATGAGTACATATAGGACGATAGCAAAAAAAGAGCGGATTTTCTAGCGAAAATAATCCATAATGCATAGTACCTATTACTACCTCGACTAAACATCAAAGCACGAGTTTAACCGGCAAAAAGAAGAGTCAAATGCCTGCTAAAAGCATGAAGAAAGAATGAATAATGGCAATGTGTATCGTACATCTAAATTTCAGGAAGGCAAGTACCGACTTACATATCCATAAGCCAAATACTGTAAAAAAAATCAGCGTACACAAATTTGGGTAGATTCGAACTGTAGACAATGAGAATAAAGTGTGATTCAGATTAGAGCGATATTCAGATTAAATGTGATTCGGATAAGCGAGACATTACTCTATTTTTTTTCACGGCAGTCTTAACAAATTATTTTCTCACTTATAACTTTTCTGTTATTTCCGCCATTTTGATGGTTTCTCCTTACGGATATTAACCAATTTGTCTGCCTATTTCTATTTCGTCTTAACTCACAGCACGCTTTAGTCATTTACTGCCAGTCAGTTTATTTAAATGTGTCGTCGAATGGACTGCCTAGCTCTTTTCTCATTATCATTTATCATTTTATAAATTCAAGGTACAGCAATATTCCTCATTTTGATTTTCAATTTAACATCGTGTCTTCCGATATGGACGGAAATATTAAAATGTTCTTTTATTTGACGTATTAAGGAGCTGGGGAACAAACTAAATTTGGTAGAGCACAAACAGTGGTAAAATGAGTATCTAGCCATAGTTACAAGATGTACATACATATGTATGACTTGTAGGGTGTAAAGTGTAGTTAGGACTATTAGCCTCGTCTTTCATATTTCTTTAAAACTAAATGCAAACATGTTTTGACCTGATGTGGGTGTCTTGTTAAAGTTTCTTTAATTATAAAGTACGTTGGAAAACAAAAGTAAGTTCATTTATTTAAAAATAAAAGAAAGAAACAAAACAAAGAATAAATCTTCATCAATTTACCGTAACTTAATGCCTTCAAGTTGTAGGCACTTAAGTATCAGGCGAGCGAAAATAAATCATTCTTTAATAAATTGTATTGCCTGTTATATAATTAATTTCATAAATGTATGTTTAGGGCATCAAATTACGAATTTACGAAACAACAAAGCTATGACGAACGAGAAGTTTCAAGAAAGGACATCTTGAAAGTAAAATTCTATTATAATACTACTTGCTAAAGAAAACAGACTGGTCATCAATCTTGGTCCATGTTAATAGCAAACGTCTGGTTGATGTTTGCATTTAGCAGAAAGCTCAATAACGTCAGAATGTAATTTGTCTCCAAAAGCACTTGACCGAATTAAAAAATCATTGTACTAATATAAGTTCCCTATTGCTTTATTACGCGTTTTTCCGTCTGTTTATACCCTATTCTAAGGGTATATTAATTTTGACGCATAGTTTGTAACATACCTTAATATTGCCCGTAGACCCCTAAAAGATCAGTCCGATCATGTCCGTCCGTCCGTCGGCAAAAATTAGGCCTTTAAACTGGGTCTAGAGAGCTGAAATTTTAACCATATACTCTCTAGGGTCCCGAAATAATCAAGTTTTCGAATTTTTGAAATCCGCCCAAAAAAAACCAAATTTTGGAATAAGTCGAATTTTGAGCTAGAAAGCTGAAATTTTTTATATATGATCTATAGCTCCTAAAACTGCTCGGGAGATAATATTTTTAAAATCCGCCCACTGACACGCCCACAATTAAATAAAACAATTTTATTGAAAAACCAAAGTTTGAGCTAGGGAGCTGAAATTTATAATATATACTATCTAGGCGCCCTTTATGCTCATGTGTAAATATTTTCAAAATCCGCCTACTGACACGCACACAATTTAAATTTTTTTTGAAAATCCCAAGTTTGATCTAGGGAGCGTTTTTTTGCAAAAGCTGCGTTTTGTTCGATAAAATCCTTTAAATATTATATAACAAAATATGTAGAGCGTTCTTAACAATTCAACCATACTTTTGTCACGCCCACTTATGAGGGATAGGAATAAGAATATGGTATCCAACAGTTCGCCCAAGCGGACTGTAGCCCGTCCCTATGTTTAAGATATTTTTTCCATGTGTCTTAGAATTTAGGGCTCTTTCGGAGAATTTTTAGCAAGCTGCAACCAGAAGAAGCACGAATACTTCACTAGGGCGAAAAGACGACGCATTATCGCCATGGTAAGCGGTGGCATTAAGAAGCGATGAAAACGGAGCGCATAAGATACACCGAGGTTCTTGCTGAGAGGGCAGCGATACCTGAAGTCCCCAGCACCTCCAAAAAATCCAGGTACACGGACAAATCTTCATAAGACCCAGCGAATAAAAAACTAAAACTAGTTCCTCCCCTAAATTTGACCCAGCGAATAAAAAACAAAAACTAGTTCCTCCCCTAAATTTGTTGCCATATCAACATGACATGCCATGATGCTGAACCCAAAAACTGGCTCATTTCAGCACTGAGTAGCAACAAGTCGTGGCAAAATCGCAATTAAAGTATAATTCAAGTCGTTTTCCTCCCAAGCGACGATCTCACGACCAAGGAAGTCTTCCATAGCAGGATAGTCAGGCAAAATCTTTGCATATCCACGAAGGGTTGGAGAGATTCACCGAAAAGCTATGTCCCTAATGACTTAGACGTTGAGAAATCCATTGCACACCCGTCTAAAGCGGCAAAAGGCACCTCATCGAACGATAAGACTACAAAATGTATCAGTAGTTCCTAATTAATTTGGCCATGGGGATGAAGGTGCATCCAAATTAATCTACAGCACGCTTAATCTGTTTTGGCGGTTTTAAGTCATAAATTTAATAAGGAACACCTAGATGTGGCGCTTAACCAGGAGCGCTTAGGCGAAACCTAAGGGTCGCGAGTTGGAACGTTGGAAGTTTGAGTGGTCGTAGCAACGAGCTCGAAGGGTTATGAAACACGAGAAATCGGGCGGGTTTCCTTGACGTTAGGACAAAAGCTTTCCACATGTTCTACTACGGACGGAACAGGGTAAGAACGGAATCGGTATCATCCTTGGGGCAGAGCTACTTGGCAGCGTCTTGACCATTTCAAATTCCAGTTATCGTTTGATGTCTCTCAAACTGGTGATGCAAGGTGAGGTGTGGAATATTGTCAGTGCATATGCTCCCCAAGTTGAATGCGAGCAGTGGGAAAAACATTCATTCTGTCTAGATTTTCACAGCCTCTTCAAGAACATCCCAAAAGAAGAACTTTTGTTTGTTGGCGGAGACTTGAACGGGTAGGGAAGTCAAACGAAGACTTTAAAGACTGCGATAGAAGACTGAGATACGGCACCAAGAACTCTCCGGTTGAAGATATCCTAAGCATGTGCAGGTCATACGGTCTTATCGTTTTAGATACAATGTTCGCCAAACAAAGCCGGCACTTGGTCACTTACAACAGCGGCAGAAATGAAACCCAGATTTATTACCATTTACCATTTGGTAACATGTTTCAAAAAGCCTAGGGTTAAAGATTGCAAATTGATCCTAGGAGAGGCAATCACCCAGCAACTACTTTTTTTAAACGATTGGAAAATTTCTTTTATCAGCCCAATCCATAAATCTGGGCCGAAACAAGATGTTGCAAACTACCGGCCTATATCTAAAATGTCTGCTATTCCCAAATTATTTGAAAGAATAATTTATAATAAATTGGTATTTCACCTTAAAAATATAATTTCACCTACTCAACACGGTTTCATGGCTGGAAGGTCTACTACGTCGAATCTAACGATTTTCTGTAACCATGCTACGAAAACAATTGAAGAAGGACACCAGTGTGATGTAATTTACACGGACTTTGCCAAAGCATTCGACAGAGTCAGCCATGAAATTCTTCTAAGAAAAATGGAGTCTTATGGATTTCATTCTAATATGCTTCAATGGTGTAGGTCGTATTTACTTGACAGAACTCAGTTCGTTCGGATTGGTAATAGTATATCTGTTCCCATTCATGCCACGTCAGGTGTTCCACAGGGTAGCCACCTTGGTCCACTTTTATTCCAGATTTTCATTAATGAAATTCCAAAAGTAATTCAGAACTCCCAATGCCTGATGTTTGCGGACGACCTTAAGCTGTTCCGGACCATAAAGTCAGTAAATGATTGTATTCTCCTCCAGAATGACCTTCATAATCTATCCGAATGGTGTAATACTAACAATTTATATTTAAATATTTCTCATCGCAGTCATGTTCCTGTCTTTTATGATTACAACATAGACAACCTCCCTTTAACAAAGGTAAACTCTAAAAAAGACCTAGGTGTAATGTTTGATGCTAAACTTAGCTTTTCCCTTCACATTGACTCCATAGTAGCTAAAGCTAACAAACGAGTTCACAGACCTATACACCCTCAAGTCGTTGTTTTGTTCCTATGTCAGATCAGTGGTCGATTATTGCTGCGTTGTTTGGAATCTCTTCTACAATATTGGTTCGATAAGAATTGAAAAAAATCAAAAAAAAATTACGAGAGCCGTCATATATAGCCTGCATTGGAATACACAAATGCCTTCATATAGTTCCAGATGCCAATTACTAGGCCTTCAGAATCTCAATTCACGCCGTAAATATTCTATTATTTTTATTCGTGATTTTTGTTAAACTCACATATAAATTGCCCCCTTCTCTTATCATTAATAGATATTTACATTCCTGGTACAGATCTAAGGTCCCGAAATTCATTTCGTGAACCTTTTCACAGAGTGAATTATAGGCTTAATGAACCCATTTCCAGATGCTTGCGAGAATCAAATTCAGTTTGCAATCATATTGATTTTCACCACAACATCAGTCGAAATACTTTGAAAAGCCAGTTGATGTTTATACTCGTTCAAAATATGTCTTAATCTAGTATAAGCAAACGCATGTACATAAGTATTAATATTAATTTTAAATACTTAGATGCTAATCTTATTCAGTAGTCTTTTAGATAATATGTTATTGTATAATCTGTTTGATGAAATAAATGAAATAAATAAATAAGTAAACACCGCCTCCTCCTGACAGACATTTGTATGGCGGTGGGACGAATTGAACAAAACAACAAAAATGTCTGCGAGAATCAAATGGTACAATTTGGACAAAGAGAAAGGCGAAGCATTAATTGCAAATATGCAAAATTATCTCCATCACATTATTAACGACGCACAAGATATGTAGAACTCCATACAACGACCTTGCTTGGATATACCCAAATCACTGAGAAAGAAACATGGAGTAACACAGATGAAGCTAAAGAAGTGATAAATGGTTAAAGTGATCCACTAATAGTGGAGATGAAAAAGCTCACCTCGAATTGGAATACAGATTTTGCAAAGGGGCTCGCGAAAGAAAATGCGCTCTGTCCTCTTCAGCTGCTGATAGAAACCAGGCTATCCACGAACTTCGACAAACCAGCTTGAACAAAGTTCATTTACAATGCTCAAGAGCTGCTTTTTGTGGATGACGAAAAAATACTATACAGGTGGTAACAGTATTGGGAAGGTCTTCTAAATGAACAATTTCCTTGGATGTATTTTAGGAGAGCCGTTCCTAATAATGAAGAGGTGCACGACATTAATGTCGAAGTTAAAAAGGTGGTCAAAGACTCCAAAAAAAGGAAGAGGCATTGGATGACTCTCAAGTATAAAGATCACCATCACAAAATTTCATGAAAAATAAGTACAAATATTGGAAAAAATGCATTTTAAGTAAAAAAATGGAATTATGAATTTTCGTTATTTTGAGTTTAAGGAGCCATAACTTTTTGTAACTGCACGGATGTACCCAAAGTGTTTAAGACTTGTATGCGCTACTAAATTGTCTTTCCAAAATGTACACATACCTACCTATAATACCTATAATAGTTCTGAAGTTATAGCGTTTAAGGTGGTCACACCTCCAAATTATAGGACACCCACTTTGAAGGGCTATAACTTGAAATAGAATGAGAATGGAGCTCCTCCCCCATCCCCCCACCCTCTGCAATACAATTCTTTGTTCGGCGGAACTTCAGGCGTCTCCCCTTAAAGGATTATACTGCTTAACTGGGACACCCTGTATATATAAAAATGGATGTTGATATCTCCACAGTTAATAGGCTTCGAAACCGTTTAATGGATCACGATGAAAGCTTCCATGTGTTTATACCCTATTCTAAGGGTATATTAATTTTGACGCATAGTTTGTAACAAAACTTAATATTTCTCGTAGAGCCCTAAAAGATACTATATTTAAGATCAGCATCGATAGTAATTTCGATCTAGCCATGTCCGTCCGTCCGTCCGTCTGTCGGCAAAAACTTAACCTTTAAATTGGACCTAGGGAGCTTAAATTTTAATCAAATACTCACTAGGGTCCCGAAATAATCAAGTTTAAGAATTTTTGAAATCCACTCAAAAAAAAAAAAAAATTATCGAAGAAATCGAATTTTGAGCTAGAAAGCTGAAATTTTTTTATATATGATCTATAAATCCTAAAACTGAACAAGAGATAAAATTTTTCAAATCCGCCCACTGACACGCCCACAATTAAATAAAACAATTTTATTGAAAAACCAAAGTTTGAGCTAGGGAGCGTTTTTTTTTACAAAAGCTTCGTTTTTTTCGATAAAATCCTTTAAATTTTATATAACAAAATCTGTAGAGAGTTCTTTACAATTCAACCATACTTAGACTTTTGTCACGCCCACTTATGAGGGATAGGAATAAGAATAGGGTATCCAACAGTTCGCCCAAGCGGACTGTAGCCCGTCCCTATGTTTTTTTATGGAGAATGTTTTTATTATATAAACATTGTTGAGTCTCACCATTAGATGGCGCTGCAGTATATCATCTTTTGTACTGTTTGAACAATCAGCATGAAGTTGGCAAATGTATATATTTTTTCATGAAGAAGGTTTTTTCATGCTATCCACTTTATTTAACTCGCAATGCTGGCCACCTAATAATTCGAAAAAGTTAGCTGATAGGCGCCTGCTTGAAATATACCCTTATCGTAGCAAAGGAACTGTGATCGGGATAAACTATGCTGAGATAAGGGCGAAATCAAATTAACCACAGAACCGATTAAATCTCAAAATCAGGCAATCTTCAGTATTGGCACGTAAGTGTTTTTGTGAAATTTGGTCAAAATCTGATCACCTGTTTGCTTTGCATTTTCTTTGTTACTAACAACAAATTTAATTATTTTTGTTAGGCGCAGCAACGTACGCCGGGTACCCGGTAGTATACTATATATAACACTACTGTTCAAGAAATGAACACTTTACTTTCATTATTATTTACCAAAAAAAAAAGTACCTTTGCAACGTACGTTTTGGAATTGTAGCCAAAACAATTATGGACTTTTGCCCCTTCTTTCAAAAAGAAAATTTGGACTTATGTTTCGCGTTGGTATTTCCAATTTTATCGAGAACATCTAACATTTTTTTTCTTCAAACATCCAATAATTTAGTATTCGTTTCATGAAAGGCTTCACAATAGGTCCATTTTATTTGATCACCTAGCACACACGAATTTTTGGAATCTAACGTATTCGTTCTTGAACGATTTCCTCATTATCTTATACTTATACCAGGGCCAATGTCCCAGCACATAAAAATTCCAATCTTGGCACCAATATTAATTGGAGTACAAACAAGAATTATTGAATGCTTCCAGAACAGTATTTGTGTGATGTTACTCGTTTGCCTTAGTAACAAACATCACGCACATACTTGACATGCGATTGGCATCGCAAAGGTTTATTTTTTCGGATGATGAAAATAATTTACCCCACCTGGTTTGAGTGTTACTTGTCTTCTTCTTCCACTTTAACGGCGAAGTAATTCTCTAGATTAGACGAATCATGGCCCTCCCACTTTACTGAATCCCTATTTATTTGCCTGTGGGGTTTACCGGTTCCCCGGTTTTGGATAACTTTGTCAAATAGGCTAATAAAATGCTGGTGTTATTGAATTTATGAAGGCTTGCCTTTTTTTGTATATATCGACACGTGAATGCTCTGTAATTGACTTGTTTGGTATTCAATTTGACATCCGTGATCTCCAGTTGTGTACTCCCACATATACACTTGTGGGGCAGCTTTAAGAAGTAAAATGTGTCGCAAGACTTATTTAAATGTTTAAAAATAACCAGAAGGTATTTCTCAACTAATTCGCCTTTAACGACAATAGCTGTTTATCGGTGGGCAGCCAAATTTTTATTTACAAATGTGAATGAAATATGTTGTTTGTCCGGGCTGAATGACTGACTTAACGTACAGCCCTAAATGCTGATAATGAAGTTTGGCGGGTATATCCCTGCACGTACTGCTGTTGCATTGGTGATGCAAGGCGAGATGTGTTGGTGTCTTATTATCCCAAAGTTGGAAGCGAGTACAGAGAAAAAGATGCATGCTGGCTAGATTTTCACAATTTTCTTCAAAACCATCCCAAAAGAAAAAGTTTTGTTTTGTTGGCGGAGATGGTCATATTGGGAAGAAGACTTTGAAGACTGGGATACGGCACCAGGAACTTTCCAGGTGAAGATATCCTAAGAATGAGCAAGTCATATGGCCTTTTCGTTCTTCATACCATGTTCGTCAAACAAAGCCGGCGCCTGGTCACTTACAGTAGTGGCGGAAGTATTGTGAAGGACTATTAAACGAAAAATTTCCGCAGATATACTTACCAAGAACCTTTCCTTACATAGATACCCTCTGAGTTCTATAAAAGAAATGGGTTCAAAATGGATTTGCATATGGTATTGGTTGATTTTGAAGAGGCTTGATAGACAACCAAGAGATCTGTTAAGGGTGTTCGTAAAAAGTTTCAGAAACCTACGTGCAGATGGACATGTATGAGGGAGTAATAACAAGAGTTAGATGCTCCACTGGAGTTACAGTGGAGTTCGCAATTGATGTCAGTGTATACCAGGGAAGCGTCTTAAGTCCCTTGATATTTGTTACAGTCCTTGATTATCAGCTTGAAGGAAAAATTACGGACTCCAAAGTGCATCAGCCATTCATGTTGACGATGGAACCACCATAAACCAGGATCAAACGTCCTGCAATGAGCACTTGATGTATGGGTGGAGAATGGGTAACATATTAGTCCGAAAAACAAAAATCTTCTGATTCCCGGAAAGGGTAGGGTCTATTAAGTGGCGGGAAAACTCACCCTTGATCTGTGACCGAAAAATGTCCACTAAGCTGAAAGGAAGGGTCTACACTGGCGTTGTATGCCCAGCACTCACATACGGTTCTCAATGTTGGTTAGCATACAAGAAGTATACGGCCAAATTAACGGCACGGAAATGAAGATACTTCGCATGAGAGCAGGCGTAACAAAGCTTAATCGAATAAGTAGTTCCAGGATCCAAAGAAGTCTTCACGTCAAAGAACATATCTCGAAGAAAATTGAGCATGACCGGCTCAGTTGGTGC
The DNA here is from genome assembly GCA_949715645.1 of Portevinia maculata. Classification (NCBI taxonomy): domain Eukaryota; kingdom Metazoa; phylum Arthropoda; class Insecta; order Diptera; family Syrphidae; genus Portevinia; species Portevinia maculata. Next base: position 102,645,037 of record OX454525.1, read on the forward strand.
TCCAGTTCAAAGATGAGATCCTTTAAACCGAACGAAAGGGAGGCAGGTTTAAGAACTTCTGGATTACACAAATATTGCAACACCAGTATTTATTTAGAATCAGAGACGATGTGATTCAAAATCATTGGCCTGCCTTAAGTTTCTAATGTGAAATCGGTGAACTCCATAGGCGGACCAGTAGGGATGCAGTGAAGTTGGAGGGTGATGATCCCTTAAGTTTAGATAATAATCTCATCGTTGAAGAGAAAGAAAAAGAAGGGTAGTAATTTATTATTGTTTAAAAAAGCCCGGGAGAACTAAATTCGCTAGAAAAAATATTGCAGAAACTTTTTATTAAAGTGGAATTAAAATGGCTAAACTCAAAATATGTACCAGAATTAATTAGCTTATCTGCACTTAAGTGACAAACCTATTTCATTTTCAAAAGGCATATGTTATTATGTTATGTCACTTAATTGCGTCTAAACAAATATTTATTTAATTCAAGTTTTTGATTGACTTCCAATTAAAGTAGACATAGACTATGATAAAAGAAAATGCAGTCACTGTTCACATAGACTTAAGCTTATCTTATTCTTTGGAGTTGGCGTGGAGTAATGAGACTCAGACAAAAATAAATCTAAGAAATATCTTTTAATTTATCACCATAGAATTAATAAGAGAGTTACTGGCAAAATCGAGAACAAAGCTCAGTGAAGGGGCCTTAGTACCTCTTCAAAGCATATCCTTATGCGCATGAATACATCCTCCGTTGTAGAATAGCAATTTAGGTTTTTGGCGGATAGTCTTGAACATGACTTCTACATTGTTGCCGAGGATATAATGCTTAAAGCGAATGAAGAATATTTTGCAAAGAGGTCTTGTTTCAAAAATGAGCTTTTACTAAAGTGTGTGTTCAAACTCTGTAACTGGAAACGCCCTTGATTGTTTTTTTTTCGGAACCATGGAAATTCAAACTAGGTGAATCTTATATTATTCTACATTAAATACAATAAATAAATTAAAAGGCTTTACCGGCCATATAAGGCATTAGACCAAGTTTTTCTAGCCATTTGTGCGTATGAAGCTTTCTTTTTGACACGAATGAAAAAGAGCTGGAATTAAACGCCGATTTCGAATTGCAAATTTTCGATAAGCTACTCATGACAGTTCTTCTCTTGGATGATTAGCAGACAGTAATCAGTATTGTCCTTCCTTTCCAAAATGGCATCTGAAGCGTATAAGTTAAAACAATACATCATCATAATATCCTATAAGCATTTGTTCCTCCTGCAAATAACTGCGATGTAGAAAGTATGCAAATGCATAAAGTTAAGTCTCGGATATCATTAGTGCCACACAGGACTGCATTACACGCTCCAATTTTACTGCATCAAAACATTATAGGTGGGTCCGAAAACCGCTTCCGCGTTTGATTTATTATTATACGACATTTTGATATTGCCTTTCTGTGTTGCTCCTGCACGCTATCAGGGGACACGCTACACGCACAACACGGTTAACTGCACGTGACTTCCCTGTAAAAATTGGTCATGCATATAAAAATCATCAGTTCTTATTTGCATTTTTCCTACAAACGCTGCCAACGTGGTGTAGTTTTGGGCAACACAGAAATTATTGAATTACATAGGCATTTGTGTATTTTGAATTGGTTATGGTGTCCAAAGGATTGGTTGGATTTAAATAGTAATAAATGATGTCGTATGATTTTTGCAATTAGTAATTATAATAAAACATACCAATATAAAGGACACGCACACTTATTAAATTTGAATTGCGTTAAATAACCTCTTCACTCGCTGGTTCTACAACTCAATCGTATGAATTTCTTCCCTAAAATGTTGCGTTAACTGGGGCTTTCTCACATAGCTCAGAATATCGGCCGATATCGATTTTACCATTCTCAAATCCATATTTTTAATAGTTATTTTTAGTCCTGCTTGACTAGTCAAAAGGATTCGATACCATTGAGCATAATATTCTGTGTAAGAAACTCTCTTCTCGTTTTGGTTTTTCATCGGAAGCTGTAAGACTCATTATGTTCCTATTCCTATCTATCAGGTAGGAGTCAAGCAGTAGTGTCTGGAACGCATGCTTCCGAGTTCCTTTCGTTATTGCATGGTGTTCCGCAAGGATCCATCTGTGGGCACTTTTGTTTTCCGCTTATGTTAACGAAATTGCGAATCTAATAAGGCACGGAGAGACGCGCATGTTCGCGGATGATTTGTGTTGATACACAATATCAATGAAGATTTAAATAGGAATTTAGAACCGTCTAGCAACTCTGGTCTTGTCCTTAATTTTCTCAAAAAGAAGTGTCTTGTCATATCAAATAAGACAATTGACAAACATACTTTCCAGAACTCTTTTTGAATAATATTCCAGTGGAGTTCGTCGAAAAGACCAAAACCTTAGATGTTTACTTTAACCGAAATTTAACAAACACTGCGGTAGGGAAAGCATGTGATGCATTAAGATTATCCATTGCAAAGAAGTTCACACGATTGGAAACCAGGAAAATGTTGGCCAAAACACTAATTAGTTCTAATTTTAACATATATGGCTGTTTTGTCAACTTAGTGAATGATAACACTACTCGTATCTAATCAACTGAATCTCAACCCCAACAGTTACCAGTCAAATTTCGGAAAGTTCATTTTTCATTTATCCCGAGAATTAAGAAGATCTGCAAACGTTTCAAAAAAATTTACTTGGATATTTTTCTCGATAAAATTTTGTTGTTATATACTTATATAATTTCTTTTTAATATAAATATATGAATATGTAAAAATGTATGCTTAATTTTCATTACTTCCATATAATTATTATGATTGATTTCATTCCGTTTTAAGGCTTAATTATCCAAAACATATACATCTTAATATTAGGTTCTGTTTATAATAATTAAATACAAATACAAATAAAGCTTAAGTACAATAATCGCCTGAGAAATATTGTCGTTGTTTATGAAATTAAATGAGATTTAGAGGAAAAAGTTAATTTGTGACATAGAACGATCTTTCCCTCACGTCGTCGTCGGTCAATAGATGTAAATTCATTAGATACCCTTTTTTGACAGTAACACTTGCCGGGACGGAATGGTATTTTTTTTTTGTTGACTCGTATAAAAGTATGCTTGGTTTTCCACCTACATTTTCACACCTCCGCATTAGGTGCAATACATGTTTCGCTGCACTTTACTACAAAATTATTTTAGCATTACAGAAAAGATGATATAATTACTTTGAACAAATTCGCGAAACACGTTGTTGCAAACAATGATCCTATTAATTAATGTGCTAGATGTTTTGAAAATGCTTACATTACCGCTCCCGATTAATTTCCATATCTTCAACTAGTTACCAATGATGTGGAACGTGCGTTATGGTGCCACACGAACTATTATTTAGACTACTATTAATGCTCTTCCTGTGGAAATATGTGTAATATGAAACTAGGCAGGATACTATAGTCATACAGCTAATAGATGGACAATCCGGTGAGATGTGGTTACATTTTCAGTTTGCACAAGCAGATGGCTTTATTACAGCACAAATATACGAGTTTGGGTTCAATCTTGACAATATTTATATTGAAGTTAAACCAAGTATCAACTAGTCCCAACAAATTTGGAAGTATATCGCCTTACCACTTATATTTCCGTGATCCATTCATTTGTGCAATTGTTTTTCTGATTTTATACGGAAATGTATCTTTTGCTTGACTAAATTTATGTTATTTTATTTTTTGATTTTTACATGAATATTTGGATTTATTTGATGTGGTTTCATGAGCATCCATTGGTTTGAATTAGTACCTCGATGAGGGTCAGTTAGACTAAAGTAGGGGTTGCCATTGGGAAGAGGCAGGGGGGTCACGCTGCCCGCTCTTAGAATCATCTGTTTTTCTGCGAAAATCGTTGTAGGGGACAGCCAATCCCTGAGTTTGCCTACCGATTAAACAACGTCCAATGATAATGTTTCTAAGGGTAGAGAGGGTTCTCATCGAACGTGTTAGAAGTCTGTTGGTTCTTCTCAGGTCCAGCCTTGAACTTAATTGTCTAGCGGCCAGCTACACTGGCTAAGCTGGCTGCATCTTAGAGTTTCCCTTTTTAGCACGTCGGCGTGGAAGAGATATCTAGTAGACGACATTGGTGCATCAAACCTGGTACCCAGCAGAGGGAGATGTTACTCTGTTTTACTATCTCCTTAGAGATTAGGTGATTGCGTTTTAGATCATTGTAGAAACCGTCCGAAGCGAAACTCCACATACAAACTGTAAAGCAGCAAAGTCGATGCGTATCGAATTTATTCCCAAAATCCTCATTATTAATTGAAAACGCAAGTGAAAATGTATTGAGTTAAATGTATTTGCATTCAGAAGAGTATTAAGAAATAATTATAAAAAAGCATGCAGAAACAGATGTTAGTAATACAATAAATTACACAACTTAAATTTTTTAAATGCTATACGAAATCAAATCGCATGGCGGTGGGTTGATGTGTATTTCTTGTTCCCTTATTCTCAGATGCACTGAAAAATCACCGCATTTCACTGAAATGTGACAGAAGTGCTGTGTTGTGAGCTCAAATCCCCGATCGGTAACATAGTTTTAACGGCGTTTCCTACGATGCATATTTTAGGTGAAAGTGTAACGCATAAGTGAAGTGAATCTCAGATACGTCGTTTTCTACGATAGGGATGTTTATTTCACTTTGTGAAAGTTTTTAATGTTGTTAATAAAACAAAAAAAATAGAAACCATCCTTAGAAGTTTGAAATGGCTTAAGTGAACACTGTTGACTCAATGGTTTTGATGATAAAACACGACTCCTTTATTTAATATTGAGTTCATTCAATATAATATCTTTTAGGTAATTTAAGGCTTCCGGAGGTATATGAATTTTAAATTATTTGCTGTTTGGGTTTTCAGTAATCTGTTTTCGACAGCTCACGCGTGATTCGTGACATGTGTCAAAGGCAAACATACCCAGTTTGCATTGTCATTCACTTTCACAAAGTGAAATAAAGCCAAATGTTTAAATTTGGCCTTATTTTAGAGCATCCTGTCAACAGCTGCAACTTGGAAGTAGTTGGATAGGGAGTTTCCTTTCTGCGCCCAGTACTGAACGACAAATAGGTAAGAAGATCTAATATTGCGCTAAGAAGTACACTTTGTCGAATATTTGATTCTGGGTGCCAGGAGGGCGAAAAGAGGAGAAGATAAAACCGCGAACTCTATGAGTTTTACCAAGATGTTGTCTACGCCCAGTGACTGCATAATAATGCTCCAGCCAAGAGGATCTTTGACTCCCAGCTCTACGGTTCTGGAAGACAAGAAAGACCGAGCCTCCTTCTTAAAGGGACAAGCTATCACATAGGGCAAGTGCTTGGTCTAGGCAACAGGAAGCAGCGTATAGCAGAGGATGGAAAGCTGCAGTACCGAGGGCAGGGACTCCGCCAGTCGGGAACCCTTTAAATAAGTTAGTAAAACGGAATCGGAATTCATTCATGTCATTTAAATGTTGCGATAATACTGAGGTCTGGGAAAATAATTGCAGCAGAACTAAGTTCTGCCACATTTGCATATCAACCTGACTTCCATGTCTTTAATAGGCGAAGCACAGCCGAAGGCATTAACGGCCTATACATTGCCTAGAAGATTTCTTCTCCGCACATTTGCTTGTGCGAAGTGGAGCGCCCTACAATTTTAAGCCGAGCCCGAACGGCAAATTTTAGAATCTTCTCATGACAATTGATACTCTTAGATGTTTGTTAGACGTTCGCAAGAGGTGAGGCAGAAGAAAAAACTGTTGTAATTCGAGCCGGGAACTTTTCGATTAGTAGTCAACACACAAACCACTGAGCCACTGCGACCTCTGCCGAAGCACATTAGCATATAAAATCTCCTTTAATAGCCGCACCATTTAGCAATGCATTTCAAGAATAATTTTAATATAAAAACAAAATACAAGATATCTTTGAGTTTGCTGTTGCTGTGCAAGCCCTCCAAACCAAAGACAACGTTTTCAATTTTTTACACTTTTAAATTTATTTATTTTGAGTGAATTTTTGTTCTCTTTCTAATCGCTATTCACTATACATTGCATCTTTTAAAAACTTTCTAAAAATGTATTGCCAAGCAGGCAAATCCACCGTCCCATTTCTTTAATGGACTCCTAAATAAGTTTGCAGACCCTGATAAGTTCTACAACACACTTGGAACCACAACCAACAGCGCTTTTTTGGCGCTCATATTAACGGCTTGGTAAACAAAGTTTGCATTAATAACTATTCCGATAAAATAATATATCGAACGTTTGATTTTGTGATTTTACAAAGCAAAGTGAAATGGAAAACTAGTTTAATTTTTCAAAATGCCATTAAGATTTTTTATTTAATGGCGCAAATGATTGAAATCAATTTTAGCTACCCTTCTATTAGTGAACGAATACGATTCGCTTCACAACAGCAAATGAAATGGCTGATATTTTTGTCAATATATTTTCCAAAAAAATAACCTTTGATCCCGGGCTAAAGCAACCACCAATAATTTGCCGAGAACAATCGTCAACGAGAAATATAAAAATTCGACCACGAACAATCGAGAGCATTCTCCAAAAACTGGAGTGCAAAAAAGCTACCGAACGCAATATCTGCCAGAGTATTTACTTAAAAAACTGAGCAACAGAGCCTATACATATTTATGTACATATTTCCCATAGGATAACTTCTTTTAGCTGAAAACCGCCCGCATTCAACATGTTCCAAACAAGGTAAAAATGCCTGCTACAAAATTATTGTCCACAGCTTTTTTGTCTATGCGGTCAAAAGTCATGCAATAAATGTTGAGTTGGTCAAATATTTAGAAAGTCAACGGGTAATAAATAATTGGCAATATGGCTCGTTAGGTATCCTACTCAGCTTTGTAACTTATCTATGGACGATTAGCATGGCAAATCTAAAGCTGTAGTTTTGGATATTTCAAAAGCTTGAAATCGAGTCTGCCACAAAGCCCTGCCGAATAAACTAACATCTTAGAAAATAACGGATAAACTCTGGGGTTGGATGACGATTTTCCGTCAAGGACGATGAATTCAAGTTATGGCTGATGTAGTGTTTGCGGACTACTTTGTTATTAATACAGCAGTGCTGCAAGAATTGATACTCTCTCCAACCGTCTTTCTTATCCTTATTAATGACCTTTTTTCAAATGTCGCTCATGATATCACACATACATATTCGTTCTGGAATGACGAGCCTGTAAAAACAAGCACTGCTCATCGTCATAGATGCAACCAGGTCATCTTTCTTAGCTTAGATCTGGATAAAATATGCATGTGGGGTGGAGCCAATCTGGTTGCATTCAATGCTATGAAAACGCAATTAACAACTTTTTCTCGAAGGAATACTTCCACTTTTTCTTAAATGGATGGCCATCCTGTTAATCCTAATGAGATCTTAAATGCAAGATTGAATTGAAGTTAGGCCAATGATTGAGTATTGCTTTCACATCTGCAGTTCGGCTAACATTATCAAAAAATACTCGAAAGTATTCAAAGGAGTGCAATTCGTCTAATTTACGAAGCAGAATTAACATCAAATCTCCAATCAGTGGCTCAGCGAAGACATTTTCTTGACCTTTGCAATGAAATTAAATGAAATAATTCCTTGAAACAGGTTATTTATTTATCCCATTAGGCAGGCGCGTCACCATCTGACGGTGCACTTGTCAACTGCCAGGACGTCTGTATATCAAAAATACATTTTTATATAGAAGAAGCTTGGAACTCGCTTCCAAATCTGCAAAATTATTTTTGATGTTCGCAAAATTTAATTAATTTTTTGGCAAATAACCCAAATTTTGCTATGCCCAACCAGTTACCCACTTCAACTTCGTCGAAGCTAATTGCATTTTTATCGTCGCGAAAAACCTTCATAGCCCTGTGATAAGTTACAAGTGTCACCTTCTTCTTGAACTTTTGTTCGTGTAATTTAAATTAAATTGCATGTCATCTGTCATAGCATTGAGCCGTAAGACGACACGTCCGCACGGCTTAATTGCTTCTGATATAAAATTACTCCTCCAAGAGAAATACCATCATTATCTCCATCATAACCTTAATCCATCGCTTCAGGATAATGAGGTATAATTTGTTACAGCCTATCTATCTAATCACGTTTTCCTTTCCGATTGTATCTTCCAGATTGCATGACTAGCACCTTGGCATCTCATCAAGTAATGCCCTTGAGAAGCAGCTATCTCCGACGTAATTGCTTAAAAGCAAAAGCCGACGCAAAGGAACAAATGAAATACACGAAAACTCAATTCAAGAGGACATCCGAAAAGAGATTGTTGCTTTATTAAATTAAAAACTTCCAGGCTGTGAAAAATGACACGACATCAGCACATCCTGTATCTTGTAATAATTTGCTTTAGGATTCAAATTTCGACGGGGAATAGTGAAATACAACAGGTGGGAGTTGTTCGTCCTAAAAGTCATGGAAATACAGCTGCAGCAGCCCTTCCCTTGTACCCCAGTTTGAGGGAAAGGCGAACAAAAATACTCAATTCAGGGGCTGCAATTAGCAGAAGAGAGTTTGATATCGATCCGGAAGTGGATACTGATATATTCGGTTTGGAGCAAAACACAAATAAGGTGGCGGCATACAGCATTAACCACACATCGTTCGTGGAGGTAGTAAACGTATCTATGAATTACGCTCTAATGGATAGCGAAGGTGGTAGTGCATCTGCCAGTGACATTGGCAACAATAACAATGGATTTGAAACTAGTCTCAACGAGGAAGTAAGGATGCTATGCACCGAAGGAAATGAGATGAACAATGGCAGTTGTACTATTTCAAACCAGACGTGTTTCGATGACAACCTTCCGTGCAATGCAACGCAGGCGGAATATATGCAGTTCCTCTATGACTATATGTATCCAAAGACGTCTGAATGGATATTAATTTTTGTACATGGAATTGTCTTCATTACAGGACTGGTGAGTACGCATTTATCAATGATTTCTATGTTATGACGGCATTGTGTGCGCCTTTTGCGAAGAATGTTTTCTCTGAAAGTTTTCCAAACTCTGGAAGCGTGTATGTTGTCATTTAATTATTTTTGAATATAGTAGCCACAGATATGATTCTTCTTTTGGGAATATATGTATCTAGGATAAGCTTTTCTTACAAGTAGCACATACGGGGTATCCATTTCATAATTCTCATAGGTGCTCTTGTTTTTTTAGAACATAAATCTCATTAAATTTCTTCAACATGCTCAAAAATCGTTCTGAATTCGCATTAATATTCAAACTGAAGATTATTGTTGCTGACGGCAGACTTCTAGATATATTATGTGCATGGAATGAAAAGAAGACATAGACGATATCGTGAGGACTGACTGTTTCAAAGATACAAACAGACATCTACAAAAGGGTGGTGGGATTCATGAATGGACTTGAGGTGTTATATTTGCAAGCAAGTAATCTGCCGATTATAATCTACAAGGAGTCTCAGAAGATTACGCTATCAAAAAGCGTGTTAACGAAATCCTTGGCAATAGAAGGGTAAATGCTAGTCTAAGCGTGTAAACTTTTTCTGACAGCCACTTCTCTCTAATCTTGTTGGTATTTCGGCAAGTAATTTCAACACGAATAACTATTTTTTTTATAATTTGCATATGAAAATGGAATTGTTAGCACCCCTACAATGTAGGGCTTGAAGTGGAGAGGAAAAACAGAGCGTTGTTAAGCATTCCACAGTCGTTTTGTAGATCTAAGAAAAGATTCTTTGTATAGCACCAGTACTTCCGAGTGCATGCTTGATGGTGAACTGATCTGCATTCCTCACATGGCATTCTAAGGGTTGAATGCAATTATTTATTACGTTTGAGCCTTTATGAAGAAAATACCGATAAAACAACAAAAAACTGGAGGCATTGCCACGATGAGTATGAGAGTTAAGGTATGAAGCGATGTAAATTTTGATGAAAAAGAATAAACTAGAATTTCCACTTTCCGTGTAAAGCGGACAATTTTACCAGTAGAAGAATTCTTTATGTCCGCGGGGCTCATTTGCTCCCTGAAAAAGATCTTCTTTCTAATTCCATTAAGGGCTGGGCATTCACATAAAATGTGTTCAGCTGACTCGTCCTCTTCAAGACAGAGTCGGCACTCAGGAGAGTCTGATATTCTCATTTTGTGTAGATGATATCTTAACCCATGGTGACCTACTAGGTTGCATTTGCTTGGCCATTGTAGGTGTCGTACCATTTTCGTCTGTACACTTGTAATGGCTGAGTAAAGGCAGCATCCGACGGATAGCGGCCCGTGAGTTGTTGATTTTGTTGGTGGACCAAAAAAAATTACCGTACGGGCATAACACCTGCGGTAATTTGTTTTGGAAATCTAACGCGGATCTTCAATTCACGGTTCTTGCTTAGGTAGCGTCGGAGTTTGTGTTTTCGTTTTTGTATTTTATAATGTGTAGGAATTTTGTGGTGGATGTTAGTAACATTCGTGGGTTGAGGAAAATTTTTTTTTCCACAACAAACCAGCTGTTTTGGCACTTAACGAAACTCAGGTTAGCGTTGGCTCTGATTTAACAGAGTTTAGTCTGCCTGGGTACAACTTAGTCCCATTATTCTTTCCGCATCGCGGTCTCGCCATCTATATACGTAGTGACGTAGCCTACCAACTTCAGCCTCAATATGGCCAATGTTCCAATCCGGAATTTAATTTCATTTGGCTCAAATTTCATATCCGTAGGCAATTAATCCACTACTGTTTTATTTACAGAAGCCCCAATTTGGACAGACATTCAACTTATAATGAATTGGATGCGTTGTCTGACTCCATCACAAGAATTGTAACCCTTCATCCTCGTACTGAAATCGTCATTGCGGGTGATTTCAATATACACAATTCACATTGGCTTCGACATTCTGGACAGACAACACCCGAAGGAAGGTATGTTGAGATTTTTGCTGAGGTTAACAATCTCACTCAGCTTGTAAATGAGCCAACACGAATACCGGACATAAGCAGTCAAACCGCCAACACACTGGACTTGTTTCTCGCATCTCACCCTGAAAAATACGAAATAAGCGTATTACCACCTCTACGTTCGTCAGACCATTGTGTCATATCAGCTAATTTCTCGTACTCCGGCCACATAGTTAAAGAGCAAACTCCTAAAAGAACCGTATGGCAATACGAAAAAGCCAATTGGGAAAAACTAAACGGTTTCTTTAAGAGTTTTAACTGGTCGCTGTGCTTCCTCCACAGCGACGTGGATGCTGCTGCTGATATGATAACAAACATGATTTTATTGGGTATGAAATGCTTTATCCCTAACCGGATAAAAAGTATCAAACCCAAGGTAAACGCGTGGTGTGACTCGAGCTGCAAAGAGGCTATCAGGTTAAAAGAGGTAAGCTTTCGGTCTTATAAGGCCAACCCATCTGAGGAAAACCGGAAAAAATTCAAACGAGCCAGAAATGACTTTAATGCCCACATTAATCGTGTAAAATTCTTCCACGACCAAAAGCTGAAGCAAAAAATACTACAAAGTCCCACGGGTAGTAAAACTTTTGGTCGTTTGTCAAAAACATCAAGAATTCGGCCTCGTCATCTATCCCGACACTCATTTACAACGGCATTCCAGCTGTCAGCTCTACAGATAAGGCCAATCTGCTTGCTGCTCACTTTGCAGTCAGCTCAACGCTCCCAGATAGTGCTTTGTCTCCCCCTGTACTCGAGCGCGTAGAATACTCCATGGGACAAATCCACTTTCGCACTCGTACAGTGGCTAGAGTACTTCGAGATTTTGACATACACAAATCCGCTGGTCCAGATGGTATTTCCCTCATCGTTCTGAAGAGGTGTTCTTCTACGCTGGCAAAACCACTGCGTAAGCTTTTCTAACTGTCCTATTCTTCTGGGCTCTTTCCGGGAAGATGGAAAACAGCATTTGTCCAGCCTGTACCAAAAAAAAGGCGAGTCCTCTTCTCCCTCCTCCTACCGACCAATTGCACTTACGTCCCTTCTTTCTAAGGTCATGGAAACGCTGATTAACCGTCAGCTAATGAAATATCTTGAATCTCGAAAACTTCTCAATGACCGGCAGTATGGTTTTCGGGGCAATAGATCCACCGGTGATTTGATGACATATCTAACCGAAAAGTGGAACCAATCTCTTCACCAAGGTGATGAAAGTAAGATCGTAGCGCTTGATATTTCAAAGGCATTTGACAGAGTTTGGCATCAAGCTCTCTTGTCAAAAATGCGTGCATTTGGAATCGATGATAACCTTCTTCAATGGATTAGAAATTACCTTTCGCACCGTTCAAGTTGTCTTGGATGGTTTCAAGTCTGCAACTCACCAAATAAATGCTGGTGTTCCCCAAGGCTCCGTCCTGTCTCCGACTCTCTTTCTTATTTTTATAAATGATCTGTTGTCTGTTACTTCTAATTAGAGCTGTGTCAATCGTTCAAATTTAATGATCGAATCGTTCAAGTATTGGTTGAAAAAATGATTCGGTCATTTCAATCAATCATTCAATCAATCAATGACAGATTGGACATGGGAGTATTGTATTGCTCCATTCAATTTCAATACAATCAAAAACCCCAATCATCATTCGTTCAATTTAGTTTCGATAGAGACAGATACATTCGAATGGATTGTAAGAGTGAATACACTCAAAAATACCAAAACGCCTTTGAATAATTAGGAAATGGAGGTTATTGCACAGAACCGATATTTTTGTAGAACAAATATGTGTTGGTAAAACGAAATAAGCCGAAATAAATAAAAATATTTTGATATATTAACACATTTATTGGTTCAGTAGATAAGAAATCAGTAATAAAGAAATGAATTAGTCAGAACAGAACAAAAGTATTGACTCGATGAACGATTGACTTCGGGCATTGTGATTGCAATCACCAATACTTTATTGTGATCGGGTCAAAAAGATCGAATCAATCACGATTGACACAGCTCTACTTCTAATCCAATCCATTCCTTTGCTGATGACAGTACCCTCAGCTTTTCATACTCGTTTCTTGGGTCACGCCCCACTTCTTCGGGTGTGGAACTGGAACGGCAACTTATGTTAAGCTCATTAAATTCCGATCTTAACAGCATAACTCAGTGGGGTACAACCAATAGAGTGGAATTTAATGCTTCCAAAACACAATGCTGTCTCCTGTCATTAAAACAAAACCCACACACACTGCCATTGTCCATGAATGGCACTTGCATCGCTGAAACAGAAAGACTTTCCATACTCGGTATGTGCGTCAATGGCAACCTTCGTTGGAATGACCACATATTCGATGTCGCCAAGAACGCTGCGAAATGTCTAGGCTTCCTTAAGCGATGTAAGAAATATTTCACCCCTTCTGATCTGGCTACAATTTATAAGGCGTTTATTCGCCCGAAACTCGAGTACAACGCTCATATCTGGTCTGGTGCACCAATAACTTATTTGGAGCTACTTGACAGGATCCAAAAACGCGCGATAAAACTCATTGGCGACCGAGACATCGCGAGATCGATTGACTCACTTAGTCATCGTCGCAATGTGTCCTGTCTTTCGTTATTTTATCGCTATTTCCACCGTAAGTGCTCTAATGAAATAGCCAGTTGCATTCCACCCCTTGAACATTTCAACCGTAATACCCGCCATGCAAGGATTGCAAATGTCTTGTTCTTGTAAAAATATAGGGGAATAATCCTATAAAATTATTAAATAGAATATCAGTTCACCCTCAAGCCTGTATTCGGACGTACAGTGAAGTACAAAGAGTCTTTCCTCAGCCGTACAACACGAATGTGGAATACTCTTCCACGCTCAGTTTTTCCTTTACATTATAACCCACAAACATTCAAAACCAACGTGCATCGGCAACTCTCCTTTTCTTCTAATCCTAATTTCCCTAACGCCCGCGCTGTGAAGCCAATACATGATAAGGGTACCAAAAAAATCCCTTTAGTAAATTATAAAAAAAAAAAAAATATTGATTTTGACTCATAGTTTCGTAACATACCTTAATATTGGCCCTAGACCCTTTAAAGTTACTTTATTCGTGATCAGCATCGATATCAATTATCATCTAGCCATGTCCGTTCGTCGGTCCGTACGTCGGTAAAAATAAGGCCTTCAATCTGTAACAAGAAAGCTGAAATTTTAACCATATACTCTCTAGGCAACCGAAATAATCAGAGTTTATGAATTTTCGAAATCCGCCCACTGACACGACCACAATCTCAAAATAACCAATTTATCAAACAAATCGAATTTTGAGCTAGAGACCTAACATTTTTTATTTATTATCTTTACGCCTTCAAATGCTCGCTAGTTAAAATTTTTGAAATCCGCCCACTGGTACGCCAACAATCAAATAAAATAATCATAAGAAAATAATTATGAAATAAAGAAACTTAAGCTTAAAAATATTTTGCGTAATAATGCCTTAGAGTCTTAAATTATTTGCATGGTTTGTGTCTGTGTTAGTATTTTATAGGGACATAATTATTGTCTTTCTCTATGTTTTACTTCGCGTATGTCCTTACTAACTCCTGCACTAAATGATGAGCCTGTGAGAGAACTTTTAGTGCCGACGTAGAACTGATAGTGTATTAAACTTTGAGCTAGGAAGCTGAAATGTATAATATATACACGTAAGGGGCCGTTAATGCTCATGTTTAAAGATTTTCAAAATCCGCCCAGTGACACGCCCGCTATTTAAAAAAATAGGTTCTTCCAAAAATCAAGCATTGAGCTAGGAACCTGAAATTTGAAATATACAGATACACTCTCTACGGTCTCTTAATGCTTATGTGTAAATAATTTAAAAATCCGCCCACTGACACGCCCTTGAGAAGAAATCATGCACAAAGTATATAGTTTAAGTCGTTTTGAAAAATTCCTTTATATAAAATTGTCTGCCCACTTTTAGGGGCGCTTTTTTAGAAGAACTTTGTTTTTTCAATAAAAATCCTTTAAATGTTGTATAACAAAATATGAATATCCTTCTGAATAATTCTCTTATACTGAGACTTTGAAAAATGTATCCAACAGTTCGCCCAAGCGGACTGTATAGCCTTTCCCTATGTTTGTAATTCATTTCAATTCCTTTTATTTTTCATATTCTAAGTCGAGCACTCTTTATTGTTACTATCTTTTACCGTTTCATCATGAAATTGAAAGTAATGTTACATCTCTCTTCTCTAACTACACTCGACAGCAAATAAACAGGGCCACCCGCTACGTTTAAACTCTGATTCGATTTTCTTTTAAAGTATAAAACATACAACTAAAAAATTAGTACCAACAGAAAGTGCGTTATATATGTTGAATAAAATGAATGGAAACTCATTGGGATTATTCAATTAATTCAGTGGTTATTTAAGTTTATACAAAAAAGAGTCCTTTTCCAGTTCTGTTAATTAATGTAATCATAAAATGAAAAAAATGTAATCCAATAACAAAGAAAAAATTGGTCAATATCTGGTATTGCCTCCTCTTGCTTGGATAACTGCCAGCATCCTTGAATTCATCGACCTCACGAGCCTGACGATGAAATCTTGAGAAATAGCATTTCACTCCTCCTCAAGTGCGATTCGCAGCTCTGTTAGCCTTGTTGGAGCCGGGCTCGAACCCAACGTTTCAGTTCATCCCATGAATGTTCTATCGGATTCAAGTCCGGGCTTCGAGCTGGCCAGGCCATCGTACGAATGCCGGCACCCCGTAGATACTGGGTCACCATCACATATGCAGCATGAGGCCGTGCGTTATCTTCCATTAACAGCATATCCTGCCCGATATATCCTGCATAAGGTAACACATGGTCTGCGAGGATTTCAGAAATGTAGCGATGAGAAGTCAATCCACATGTACGTCCCATTGGTTCGATGAAAACTAAAGCTGTATGTGCGGTTAAGGAGATGCCGCCTCAGACCATTACAGATCCTCCTCCATAAACAACATCCTTCCTCGATGCAACATTGTGAATATCGTTAACAAATTCGACGATATGCTCTCTGTTGTCGATCACTTACATGTAGACTCACCCTGGACTCATCAATAAAGAGTACATTACCACACTGCTCCAACGTCCAATCCCTATGCTCTCGAACAAATTCAAGGCGTGCTCGACTGTGGGCTACGGTTAATGCTGGGCCTATTGCAGATCTCTTTGGAGTCAGGTTCTGTTCAAAAAGTCTCCTTCTGACGTTATCTGAATTTATGATCAGTTGGTATTGGTCCCGCAGACCTTGTTGGACTTGAACTGTATTTAGGCGGCGATTTCGCAGAACAGTAAGTTTAATAAACCCATCATCTGATGCTGATGTAGCCCTAGGTCTGCCCGTACCTGGACGTCGATCGAATGCCCCAGTCTCTAGGTATCTTCTGTAAACTCGTTGCACCGAAGAGCTGCTAACTTGAAGTCTTCGAGCGACCTCACGTTGCACAACGCCTGCTTGAAATTGCGCTACAGCTTGAGCTGCTTCCTGAGGTGTCGTAACAACGTAAAAAAACGCAAAAATACACGCGGCTGAGCAAACACTGGACTAAATCTAAAAAAATTATAACAGACACTGACTAACCTCATCGTAGAAAAAATAACGGTAATCGCGAAATCTAGACAAAACAAAGCAAATTGTTAACATTGTGTTTCTTGCTTGATTACAATGTGAGTTAACGGTACTTAAGAATAAATTTAAAATCATTTTAATTGGCATGAAAAACACTTTCTGTAGGCACCAATTTTTTAGTTGTATGTGTTATACATTTAAAGAAAATCGAATCAAAGCTTGAACGTAGCGGGTGGCCCGGTTTATTTGCTGTCGAGTGTATATTCTAGCACTAAAAATGAAATGTATGCGAGTGATGAAATGCTCATGGTAATCGTATTTTGGTCGCCAACGATATTGGTTGGCATAAATACAATTTATAACATTGTTCATTATTGGGTTTTTTTTTCTTTACATAAATTAGAAATTATTACGCACAATGCATGAACAAAAAAGGCTGAGTTCATACATTAACATACACATTCCTAACACTAAATACCTACACAAAAATACATTTTAGAACAGTTCCATTCCAAAACAATAAGTTTATATAACTTTGTGTCTAATGTTGTAATCTATAAGATTTTTGATTATTTTTTAATTTGTTTTGAAAAAATATATTTTTTTTTCAAATCCGTACTCGTCAGTGACTATTTTCAGAGGCTATAATAAAAGTCTGTTAGTCACTATTTAAGCGAACATTTTCCCTAAGTTTGACTGATTACTTTTTTGAAAATTATGTCGACTAAGGCTTTCGTAATATGGAAAACACACTCTAGAATATTCGATCTTAGAAACCGAACGCGTGCGTATATGGATTTTTTTTTGGCGCGAGAATATGAAATTTAAGGGTGAATGGATTGGATTAAAAGATAGAATTGTGGGTTATATGGACGCATCGAAGCGATGCGTTACTGAAATGCGCCTGAATCAGGATATCCAAGTACATATTAATAAATTCGTTTTATTATTTAGCAGAAGGAACCTGCCAACTATGGAACTGCGCATATTTCTTAGATTCTACTCTCATTTTGTAACTATAGGTATTTTTAGAATTCATTATCTTAATTATTCGTCGCCCATTACGCGTCTTGTTATATCTTTTTCCGTACATTCAGGAAAAAAAATCAATTTTTTATTTCAATATTATTCCCTTTATTTTTTGACACAAATCCGGTCCTTACAAAATTGTAATAGGTATATGCAATAAAATGCCATTGCACGAACACAGTGATAATCAGGAAAGGCGCTAAAGGTCGTAATTTCAAAAAGTACTTTTGAAGCAGTTCGGTTATAAACAGAACAAAAAACGATTTAGGTATACAATTAATCTCTGCATTTCCATAGGCAAAACGTTGCCGGTATTTAGATGGTTTCAGATAAAAGTATATTTTTAGATTAATACCAACAGAACGAAAAGGGAGCGAATGATATTGCACACTTTTTTACTAATTTGTTCCCCTTCCTCACCTTCTATAGCAGCTAAAATCGCATAAAAAAAGGTACAAATGAGGGTGACGTGTTCTATAATTTTCCGAAGCTCTATGAATATAATTTTGCAGTAATTGCAAATTACTTGACTCTTTAGTTGAAACAACTTTGTGTTTGGGAGCTCATTACGTGTAGGTGAAATTCTCCAATAACCTCCCTTCTTAACAATTTCACAATAGGTACCGACTGTCGTAAAGAATTTTTTCGTGAGGCAGACGTTCTTGATATTTTTGTTGACAGCCATTGGGGTTGGACACATTTATTTTCTGTGAAAACATCCCATTTCCAATTTCTGCTTACAGCGACAACTTCCCATATCTGTTTGGCTTTATGCGGTCTCCAAAAAGGTCTTTAAATGCCGCATATACAGTGGAATAACACGTGATCACCTGTTTTACTTTATGGCGCAACCTATGGTTATGTTAATGTAAGTTTTCATGTGCGATGTGAAATTAGATTAGAGAATGTTCCATCTTTCCTTGCCGTTCTTTGATCATATCTCAACTTGAGGAGGACGGGATTTTACGAAGGCTTTTCATACCTGAATGTTATTTCATCTTATATTTATGTTTAATTCAAAATATTTCGTATGTCTCAAATATTTTAGCATGAATTCTCATTTTAAGGCAATTGACGTTGCTTTAATATCAATATATATTTCTTAGAAATAATCATTATGGAACAGCTTCATTTTGCTTCGGTCAATAATTTGATGCCATATACAAATTGCTATCACCCAAAGTGAACATGACATTGAGTTGAGAGCCTTTGCCCGTTTTATAAAGTTTCAACCTTTCTATTATATCTACTTGCGTCCTCCTTGGGTTAGTCAACTTGACGTGTGCACCATCATGGAACGCAAATTCGATGGTGCCGGTGCGGCGGCTTACGGCGTAAAGAGTCATCGGGCTATTCTGGTAAGGGGCAGGCCGTCTGTTGAGCGTCAACTAAGAACTGACCAGGACTCCACGTTTGCCCCCCTTCTCCCCGTCTCCCCTTCTCCCCTTCTCCGCTTTCTTTTTCTCCCCAATTACCCCCTACCCCCCTCCCTCAAGTCCAACTTCCCCAACAAACCCCTAATCTAAAGGTAGCAAGCGCCGAGAGATGCATGGCTAAGAGGGTGTTTAGTCGTTAGTTTCCAAACTTCGGATACCAGGCGACCTCCGATTTTAAGATAGCCTTCCTGTGGTTAGACGGGTAGACCACGGGCGACACAATATCCCGAATACTCGTGGGAATCAAAATTGATCCAAAACAAAAAAACCAAATAGAAAATGATGCCTCTAAGATTGCATCATCAACTAGGGATGTTTTGGAACACCCTGTCGATGACGACACGACATCTGTCAATGGGATAGAGTCTGTAATCATCGACTCTGAAATGGGGGAACCTGAAGAGAACTTGTCTCAACTCAGTGACTCTATTTCAGAATCTAGCACCATATGCAACAGCATATTATCGGATGAAAGACATCCCGATACAGAGGACGTAACTAAGACAGTCGGCAACGTGGCACGGACTGAGTCTGAGTACGTTAGTTTCACACCATCTGAATTGCAGATTTAAGCGCGCGCAGAAGAAGGGGAGCACCATTGAGCAGACCCGTCTCTATGCGATCCAAACGATGGAAAACAAGGGTCCCGAGATGAAGCGAATGCGATCCGAGGATAATACCCCGCCTCAATCCGAAGCGAAGCGAAGTCGCACTGGGAAGACAACCGTCGACAAAGTCTCGTATAGCAATATAACGAGCTATGTCAGACTGGGGGTTGTACCAGTGGACATCGATCGTAATCCTCTCTCCAACGAACAAATGGGTTTGATACAAGAGAGGATTATGGACATCACGATTGAAAAACGTGACGAGGAGGTCAAACCAGCATTCCGCGGTACTACTTTCAAAGCCGGATGGCTTATCATTGTATGCGCGGACGCCATTACTGCAAAGTGGATGGAGACAACCTTCGCGAAGCTTAAGGAGAAATGCGGGTTAGAGGTGATGCTTGTGGGAGAGGAAAATTTTCCAAAACCACATGTCATCAGAGGGTTCTTCCCGCAGAGTACCGGGGTAGCTAGCGAAAGGATCCTGGCCTTATTAGACGGCCAAAACAGAGAACTAAACACGAGAACGTGGAGAGTTCTGCAAAGATCGGATGACAGAGATCTCGCTCAGATTAAAAAGTGCTGATAAGACGGCCAAACAGGGCCCGAAAGATCCTTAAAAGCACATCACCAAAGCGCACGGCAGCACCGCAACTGATCCAATTGGGGCCAGTACCAGTACTGCCGCGAAGGCAGCAGCTTCTAGCACGGCAACACCAGTGCTAGAAAGAGAAGCCACAAGCGCAAGACCAAGCGCAGTCGAAGGCAAATAGTGCGCACAGCACCGCCAAAGAAAGCCAACAACGGTTCAGGCCTAAACTAGGTATGGATCGTAAGAAGGCATGGGCGCAAGACGGACACAAAAACAAAAGTCCGAGAGGTAGACAAAGTCGTCTCCCTCAACAGTGGAGAGCTGACAATAAGCCTAACAGAGTACGTAAACCTGAATTCGCACGAAAATAATGACATCCCGTCTAAGCGTGCTGCAGGCTAACCTGCACAGGGCTATGGGTGCCTCGGACACCGTTAGCCAGCGATGTGCCGAAGGGAACATCACTATTGGTCTAATCGAGGAACCATGGCCAAACAATGTTAAGATATCTGGATTAAACTGTAAAAATAGAGAGATCATTTTCGCCAAAGGTCCTTTCAGACCACGGGCGGCCATTTCTATTAAGAAAGATATAAAATTTTCTCTCATTCCAGGTTTCACAACTAGGGACCTGGTGGCAGTTCTAATAGAACGCCACAAAGGCCGACAGCTACCCAAATTTGTGTGCGCATCGGCGTACTTTGCTGGAGACACTGATGCAGTTCCTCCCCTACCAGTACAGGAACTTGTCCGGTACTGTGAGGTCCATAAAGTACACATCATAATCGGCTGCGATGCAAACGCACATAACACGATTTGGGGCAGGCGAGATACAAACAATAGAGGTGAGTCGTTATTAGAATTTTTATATAGCAACAACCTCGTCTTTCCAAACAAGGGAAATAGTCCCACTTTTAGAAATTCCATAAGAGAAGAGGTCCTAGACCTTACTATCTCATCTCCTTTTATGAAAGATATCATAGAGGGGTGGCATGTGTCTGGCGAGGCATCTCTATCGGATCATATGCACATCCGATTCGAGATAAGATGCAATGCCGAACACGCGTCAGTCCGTTATGACAACAGACTGACTAATTGGAGAACTTACCGCGAAAATCTAGCGGTCAGATCTGACATTCTGCCAGAAGCACCATCAACAACAAATGATGCAGATGCTGCGCAATGTCAAATAAATGATATTATTCTTGCCTCATTCAAAAGTAGTTGCAAGGTTAAAAGAAGCGTGGTTAAAAGGTGCGTACCATGGTGGAACGATAACCTTGAGTCTATTCGAAAGAGAGTGAGAAAGTTTTTTAACAAAGCCAAACGCACCGGCACATGGGAACAATATAACTCCATGCTGACCATATACAACTTAGAGTTCCGCAGATCCAAAAGAGCCTCATGGCATGCTAACTATGAGAAGATCGAAAAACTTCCAGAGGTGGCACGCCTCCAAAGGGCTCTGTCAAAGCATCAAGCAAAAAGCATGTGATTGTTAATTAAATCAGATGGTTCAATCACACTCGACCGGGAAGAAACGCTGAAAACTTTGCTTCAGGCTCACTTCCCAGGGTCTCACACGATGGTCATTGCAGATGACCATATAGCGGAGGTCTCAATTCCAAGAAACCTCAGCAGAATTAATAGTTTATCCGGAACACTTTTTACTCCGGATAAGGTTAAATGGGCAATTAACTCATTTAAACCATTCAAGGCATCAGGAACAGATGGTATTTTTCCAGCCTTCATTCAAAATGGAATAGAATTTTTATTACCATCCATGATTGCCTTATTTAGGTTCAGCTTCAACTGGGGGTATATACCAGTTACCTGGAGGGAGGTAAACGTAGTATTCATACCTAAACCGGGAAACAAGCCGAGCGAATTACCTAAATTATATCGGCCGATAAGCTTGACATCGTTTTTTCTGAAAACAATGGAAAGGATTATTGACATCCACATTAGAGAATGCATATCAAAAAGCATGCCTCTGCACCCTCACCAATATACGTACCAAAAGGGCAAATCCACGGAAGGCGCTCTGTTAAGACTAACTACAGAGATAAAAAAACGTCTACCGTTGCAAAGAGATCGCACTTTGTGCCTTTCTGGACATAGAGGGTGCTTTTGACAACACTGGATATGAATCCATATCAAATGCTTTGTACCATAGAAACATAGACAAACCAACTATTAAATGGATCAAAGCGATGCTGGAAAGTCGCAAAATAACTGCCTCGTCAGGAACGACCTCAGTATCAGTAACAGCCGTAAGGGGCTGCCCACATGGGGGAGTACTTTCACCCCTTTTGTGGTCATTGGTCATCGATGATCTGCTACACAAGTTGAGCAATTTGGGCTTCACTACAATTGGGTACGCCGATGATATTGTCATCATAGTCAGGGGCAAAGACTCAATTGGAGTCACATCAAAAACAAAAAATGCTCTAAAGACAGCCATAGACTGGTGCATCAAGGAAAATCTTTCCATAAATCCCAGTAAAGCCGTCATCGTTCCTTTCACTAAAAGGAGGAAATTAGACCTAGGCCTAATCACAATAAACGACACGGTCGT
This sequence comes from Portevinia maculata, assembly GCA_949715645.1. Classification (NCBI taxonomy): domain Eukaryota; kingdom Metazoa; phylum Arthropoda; class Insecta; order Diptera; family Syrphidae; genus Portevinia; species Portevinia maculata. The sequence continues at coordinate 102,667,897 of OX454525.1, forward strand.
AGAGTATTCCGACGAAGTCAAGTATCTTGGAGTAATCATAGACAAGAGACTTAACTGGAACTCTCACATAAATAACAAAATCACTAAAGCTAATAGAGCTTTATGGGCCTGTCGTCGCACATATGGCAGAACCTGGGGAATCTCTCCAAAGATCGTCCACTGGATCTACACAGTGCTGATAAGACCCATTATAACATACGCCTCAATAGTATGGTGGACAAAATACACACAAAAGGTGACAATAGAGAAGCTCGAAAAGGTACAACGGCTTGCGTGCCTTGGTATCTCCGGAGCCATGCGAACCTGTCCAACAGCTGCCATAGAGGCAATAACAGGAATTACACCTCTCCACATATACATTCAAAAAGTGACGATCCGCAGTGCAATAAGTCTAATACAGTTAAACGAGAAAAGTCTTAATGATCATCCGGAACTAAAGACCCTTCTAGATGAACTGCCAGAACTTAACATGAACTGCGCGGTCACAGACCGCACTCAAAAAACATTATGCTTCAACAAACGGTTCTCCACGGAGATCCCCAAGAGAGAAGCATGTGCTAGTAATAACCCACCAAACAGCCACAACGGCATAAAGTACCACTTTACGGATGGTTCTAAAATGGAAACGGGGGTAGGAGCGGGAATATACGGACCACACAAACGCTTCACGATACCCATGGGCAAAAGTCCCAGCGTATTTCAAGCAGAGCTCCACCCCATTCAAGAATGCGCCAGCCACATTAATTTATCTGGCATAAAAGGTGCAACCATCCATATATTCACGGATAGTCAAGCAGCTATAAACGCCCTTAGCTCGCATACCATTGACTCCAAATCAGTCATGTACTGCTTCAACACCCTTCAAACACTCGGATTATGAAACAAGACCAAATTATGGTGGGTTCCGGGTCATGTCGGGGTAGAAGGTAACGAAAAGGCCGACGAACTGGCCAGAAAAGGTTCAGAAACACCTTTCATAGGTCCCGAACCTTTCTGCTGCACTCTTAGATCAGCAGCAACGGCAGCAATAAAAAGCTGGGAACATAGAAAATGTATCCATCTTTGGGAAAGCATCCCAGGTCTAAGACAAGCCAAACGAGCCATTCGGCCCTTCAATCAAAATGAAAGCAAATGTCTAAACCTAATGATATCAAAAACTTAGTAGGTTACCTTACTGGTCACCATGGTTTAAGATATCATCTACACAAAATGAGAATAGCAGACTTTCCTGAGTTCCGACTCTGTCTTGAAGAGGACGAGTCAACTGAACACATTTTATGTGAATGTCCAGCCCTTAATGGAATTAGAAAGAAGATCTTTTTCAGGGAACAAATGAGCCCCGAGGACATAAAGAATTCTTCTACTGGTAAACTTGTCCGCTTTACACGGAAAGTGGAAATTCTACTAGATTAAATTTTTCTGGCCCATACGGTACAAAAGATCTCTTTAGGTCGAAGTGCCCCCCCCCCCCCCCTTATAAATCGCCTTGGCGAGCCAGAATTTATAAAAAAAAAAAAATATCTAGTTGTGTACACTAAAGAAGGAAAGGGAGAAATAGTGCTTATAGGTATAATATTAAGAATTTTGGAGAAGTCTAAGAAAGTGTGTCCGTCTGTTCGTAGGTGATAGGCCATACGTATGTGATAGGGCCTAGCACAACGGACTGACAAATTTTCTAGTAGGTATATTAGAACCCTGATTTTCTTTAAAACGGCTGCAACGATATTGTTCTGTATTTAAATTTTGGTAAGTATGGTGAGAGTAAAAAAATGGTATACATACTAAGTTTGCAAAGTACAGTTTTAAATAGTCGCATAACGGTACTCTGTAAACATTTCCATAGTGTTTTTTTTTCTGAAACACAATAATAATTCATTCGTCATTTTATCTCTAAGCCAAAAACACCTCTCCACTCAATATTAACTGCATTATTTGGTCAGTGAATCCAGAACTCAGTATAGTTTGATACGATTGAAAACCAGACGGCGCTAAAATCAGTAAGAGTTTGGAGAAAATTTTCAATTTCGCACAATGGTTACTGATGTCCAATTTGAGAATGTCGCACAAAAAAGTTGTCGAAGACCAAAAAAGGATCTTTTTAAAAAACATGTTAATAACTAAAAATGGGATATTAATCTAAGATATGACATTAATAGCAATTACTGCCAGTCATTTATTTGACATTTGACATTACCAAGAGGTCCTTGGAGCCCAACAAAGGCCACACGAAAGCCCCCGAAAAATGTTTTTTTTAAATGTCCTTGGAAACCGCGCCAGTTTTCAAGAAGTTTGCCGCGGCTACAGACCTGTTGTTAGAAGGAAAAATCACAAGCCCTTATAAGGGTAAGGGATTCTGTTTACGATTTAAAAAAAATGGTTTTTTGATCATAACCTCTACTTTTTAAAAGTGATAAATTGTGTTTTGCTTCTACTTCGCTTCTAGCGCGGAAACGGTGCGCCCAAAAGTGTAGAGAGCAGATCTGTCTCCAAACCACTTTTATATAAAGTTAAGCACCGTTCTTTAGAGACAGAAATTCGGAATTAAGATCAAAAACCCTATTTTCAAAATTGTAGCCAGAACCCCCAACGTAAGCAACGGCTTTTGATTTTTCGCAAATTATCAGCATAAACTTAAATATCTCATTCCAAAAATGCAGTAAATAGAAAATTGTTATTTTGGTCTTTTTGTGACATACGTACACAACTTATGATTATATTATATGAGCAAATGCCTTGCTTATATGTCAAAATTAGCCTGTCATATTCATCAAGTAGTCATACAAGATATGCTGATAGATTGTATGACAGCGTACAAGAAACAGATTTCTATCAAATATGAGAATATGAACTTTATGTGTCTAATTATATCATTACTACTGATATCTAATTATATATTATACTAGCTGTCCCGTGCTCGCCTTGCTTCGCCAGTCTGCCACTTCTCAAATTTAAAACAAAATACTTGCTGATAACAACTGATAAAGAAAACGTCGAGAGTGTCCCTACTCATTATATGGATATACTCTGAGTGTGACTCCCTCTCAATCTCATTTACATTTCATACCCTATCTTTCTCAATCCCATGGCCATGCGCCATAAAAAAACAACACAAACTGCAAAAGGGCATAAAAAAGAAAGAAAAAGCACATTGCAAAAAAAGGTACAGGTAGAGAAACAGATTTGTGCCGCACACACACACAAATTTTTCTCCACTCAACGCTGGGAAAATCCAACGATCTAGCTTCAATCGAACATTTTACTTTTTTTAAATTGTATAAAATTTATAGTTTAATGCTTATTGTTCAACTTCAGGATAACCTACAAGATGATTTATATCTTAAAATCTTTGTACATAATTGAACTTTATATTAAAAAAAATCCTATTTCATTTGGATGAGTCATTCCAACGCTAGGAGCTAGAAAGCATTCGAGAGTTACAACTTTTCTTAGATATCAGCTTAGATCTCTAGATCTAGAGAGCGGACGAAGCATTTTCCCGCCTATGTCCATTCTCAGGTTCTAGACTATCTGTGTACAAAATTTCATTTAAATCGGTTCAGTAGTTTCGGCGTTAAAGCGAGACAGACAGATAGGCAGAGTTACTTTCGCATTTATAATATCAGTATGGATATGCAACGAAAGTCGCAAAAAATGGGACGACAGTTGGCAACAGTAGTCGTATATCGATAACAATGGGTGGTCTCGTAAAACTTTTTTTGTTTTTTTTTTTCAATGAAAATTGAATGATTTTTGAGTGAGTATTAACCTCAAAGAGTGAGTAGTAAGTTACAGAAAAAACACATACGGGTGAAGAGATTCCAAAAATCACTATCCCTAGTATGGTGGTCTGCCTTGAGCAAAGCCCTTAACATCATCAAATTAAACAACAGCGTGGAATAACAATAAAGACTTTAATTAAAAACTTAAAAAGTAAAAACTGTCCTGGATTGGATACCATAATTAATAAGCTATTAAAATCTCTTCCTCCATCAGGACTAAGTTATTTAACGGTAATCCTAAATGCTTGTTTAAAACTTAGGTACTTCCCCGACTGCTGGAAAATAGCGAAGGTAATACCAATCCCAAAACCAGGTAAGCCTAAAGACGAAATAAATAGCTACCGACCAATAAGTTTATTAAGTTGCGTAGGGAAACTTCTCGAAAGAGTTATAAAAGAAAAACTGGAATGTCATTTAAATGAAAATAATATAATACCTGATTATCAGTTCGGTTTCAGACGTTTTCATAACACATACCATCAAGTGGCTAGGATTAAAAAGCATGTGAAAAATAAGTTCTTAGCTAAAGAATCAACTGCTTTAATTTTGCTTGACATAGAAAAAGCATTTGACAACGTATGGCATGACGCACTACTACACAAGCTTTTAAAATACAATTTTCCAATGGAAATCATTAAAATAATTCAAAGTTTTCTTAGTAACAGAAAGTACATAGTCAGTGTTCAAAATGAGAATTCTTCCGTGCATAGCGTTGATTATGGAATTCCCCAAGGTACTGTACTTGGCCCTATCCTATTTAATATATTTGTTTCTGACCTGCCTGACCTTGGGCGTGACGTTAAACTTGCCATGTTTGCTGATGATACCGCCATATTTACATCAGGAATATATTACTTTGACGTACAACGTAAATTGCAAATATCTCTAACCTTGTTAGAAAAATACTTTTTTAAATGGAAAATCAAAGTTAACCCTGCTAAAATTTAAGCTATTTGGTTTACACGTCGACGTAAAGATTGTTTCTTGCCAAATAATGTTCAACTACAAATGGGCGGATTTAATATTGATTGGTCCGAACACTGCAGATATCTTGGCATTATGATAGATAAAAAATTTAATTTTCAAAAACACATATCTACAGCTGTCGATAAAAGTAACAAATATATAAGAATCTTATACCCTCTTATAAGTAAAAATTCTGAGCTGTCCATAGCTAACAAGGTAATATTGTACAAATCAATCTTTCAAGCCATTCTGCTCTACGGTGCTCCTGTTTGGTATGATTGTGCGAAAACGCACAAAAATAAGCTTCAAATATGCCAGAACAAAGTTTTAAAAATGATGCTTGGTTTGCCATGGCATTTTTCTACTCACCGACTTCATGAGCTTGCTAATATCAACTTTTTAGACGTACTTACAGAAAAGGCCACACAAAAGTTTTACGAAAAATGTTACTTTTCTGATAATGAATTATTTAAAGATTTAATATTGTCAATTTTAATTTTAATTAAAAATTAATCTGTTTTTGTTATAATGTAAATATATTAAATAATTATGCATATTATTGGGATAACTGCAATATTAGATATAAGTGTTAAATAAGGGTTTTTGATTGTACGAGTAGCTTTCCCTTGAAAAACAAAATTAATTTAAAAAAATCATTGTTTTATTCTATCATTAATATATTATAGTTGTAAAGGAAAGCATGAGTCCTATATCTCTAGATAAGTTTATATTCAAAAAATGTAACTTATTATTTTATGCTACATAATAAAGAATAAAGCGTGGAATAAACGCCTGGGATTGGAACAACGAGAGCTCTAAGGGCATTTCCCTTTCACCAGCTTATCAATATACAATAGTGTTGTATAGCGCGATGAGATTGAAAGAATGTGGCGGTTAGTCCGCTAGATCTTAGGTACAGAGCCAGATATAATACTCGCTACCCAGTTGTATATGGCATGATCCCACTGACTGCACAACACACAAACTCAACCTCCAAAAATATTTCATTGTAGGTTTCTCATTCAGAACGGAATGGGATCTCAGACACCTTTACGAAAGAGTTCAATGCATCTATCTTCACGGATGGATCTGAAATAGACCCTGGAGTGGGAGCGGGTGTGTTTGCAATGAAAATAAACATATACGAGTATAACTCCTTTCGCCTTCCCAACTTATGGAGCGTGTTCCAGGCAAAGGTCGTCGTGAAGGGTGTAGATTACTCATAAAGAACGCGGCAACCAAACATAACGTAGCAATATTCTAGACATTCAGGCTGCTATTTAGGCTCTTTATTCAGTCACAACTACATCAAAGATAGTTGAGGAATTTGAACCCTAGAAGGCAGAGTCTTGACGGTCGAATCAAACGAACTGCGTTAAATCTGACAAGATATGCCCCACATACGATAAACATAATACAGAGCCACATTCACAGAACACGTGCATGTGTCGCTAGATTGGTGGCCATTCATATGAGTCGGCATACACGCAGCCAAGCTAGGCATCCCACACAATACCCACTATACTATGAGACGCTATTCCTTTTTGCGGATATTCATACACAGTTAAAACAAGACATTGCACACTATGCAAACCATTCTTTGATGACCTTTCGAACGTCTTAGGCAAAGGTTTCGTATATACATCATTGACCTGCTAACACCACAGGATGGTATTGGGTCTTACCATTTTATGAACATTTAATGTAATTTAACACAACCTCGGAAGTGACATTATTAGAAAAAAAAATCAAAAGAGAAACAAAAAACGTCGCCTCTTGCATCGTGCTTAGCTTTCATAGTTCATTAAAATTTAATTGTGTCAACCATTAGTAGCACTTTGAATGAATGGTATGCTGTGGTATTATGTGTCTTTTCCAATTATTTCCATCTAAACCAAAATTAATTGCCACAAAACAGAAAGTGTTTCGTATAACTGAGTCATGAGAAGGGTCTTACTTCTGAAAAAAAACTCCTTCTCTGTGGGTAAATTCTTTAACTAATTAAATTTTGATTAACATAAAAACATTTACAAATGGTTTTAGTCAGCTATTGTTTGTAGAAGGCAGTATCATATATCTCTACTTAGATAATATCGTCAGATTTATATACATAATGTTCTACTTATTATTGCAAGTGTGTCTGTTAGGAGACGGTGAGTAATCCACCACACGGGATATTCACTTCACGCAACTTTGGAATCAAAATCGTGAACAGAATACACTCTACGTTTTCCTAATGGGATATTCATTCAGCGATTTCGGTGGCTGGTGGTGGTCTTCTGTGGAGATATCAGTCAAAGGCACTAATTTAGTTGATACATTTATTGATATCATATGGCCCCACTGAGCTATAACAACTTTATCACGAGCGACTTTCGCGAGCAGAAAATTGCCGGCACAAAAAGCGCTTTCTACTTCCTCATACATAGTAAATTTTAAATGAAAATAAAAATTAAAATACATACAGCAGTACCTATACAATATTTTCTTTTTTTTTTGTATTTATGTGTTTATTACAAAAAAAAACGTTGCTTCAAGAAGCTATTAAGAGATTTATACAGGACCAGGCTTGTTTTATGGCTTCAATTATTTCCTCTGGGTTGGAGTATTGCTTTCCTCCTTCATTGACCTTTTTTGAAAGCCACCCACACACGTTCTCCATGATGTTCAGGTCCGGTTAATATGGCGGCCATGCCAGTAGGTCTACATTTTGATTCTGAATCCAAGGTTTGGTTATTCTTGCGGTATGTATCGGTGCATTGTCCTGTTGGAAAATTCATCGTTGTCAATGAAACAATTCGATAAAATGAGGGAAACCTCTTTTCAGTATGGATTTGTAGGTGATTGCGGTCAATCTTGAGCTTTGAAAATCAAGGTTTGCAGTTCCGTAAAAGCTTACTGTTCCCCATACCATTACTCCACCTCCCTTGCTGTGTCTTCTATCCAAGATTATTTCATCCTTCCTCAAATCATGGAAATAATAATTATATCCATCAGGTCCATTAAAATTGACCTTTTTTTCGTCTGAAAAGACAACGGTGTGCCACTCTCGACACTCGACTCCACCTGATGTGACTTATTACAAAATCAAGTCGCTAACTCTTGCATACCTACTGCGTTCAATGGAGGTTTCTTTTTAATTTGTTTGTATCTAATATTTTTGGACTGCTGTATCACGCGATAAACAGTTGACCTACTAGCTTCAACTTCACTTTCTTATGGATAGTCTTGAATTTAAAGCATCTCTCAGTATCGCCCGTAAATCCTGACTTGTTGCTCTGATTATTCCTCGTTTCCAGTTTTTTTCAATAGTTCTCAGGGTCCTTAAGGTAGCTGTAAACAACAGTTTTCCCTCTTCCAATCTTACTTGCTAAAAAACGGATAGATTTGCCTTGCTGCTTGTAAGCTCGAATTTGGCCTATTTCCTCCTTGATAAGTGAATTTCTTTTACTCATAGTTGATGTTTCTATTAAATTATGTTTTGAATTAAGGTCCGTGGAGGTGGTATAGAGGGTCCCTGTTACTACTATGCCTTTATATTTGATTTAAAATATGATAACAGGTAGATTTAGTTACTGTTCGTAAACAGGTGGAAGAAAAAAGGACTAATTTTATGACCTTATTGGGAAAAGCATCATACAAATTTAATTTATCTACCTAATCCCAATTTTGTTTACAACATAAACATAATACTCGTATAGCCAACTTTAATATTGCATTTAGTTCTTCCCATATTTTCGAAGGGTGTAAAAAAATTCGTAAATTTAAATCGTAAACACGAACAGAGTTTATTTTTTAATGTTTAGAAGAGAAGTTGAGTTTTAGTTTTCAAAAGTTTTGTGAAAATAAAAGATATTTACGTTAAGGAAATGTAATTTTTTGTGTTTTTTTAAGATTTACTATATATATAATTTAGGTCGGCGGGTAATGAGTTCATCATGGTTGGAATACTGTGGGCTTATTGTCTTCGTCCATATTTGTGAAATATTTTATGTATTTCGAAAAGTTGTTGTACCTACTCGTCTTCGGGTATTGCGATCGATGTTGGAATCGCGAATCATCGTAGTATTCCAGAACTTCCATCATCAAATAAGCTGCTGACTTGTAGAAAATGAGATGAATTTTTTTGATCATACATAACTTTTACCAGACGTAGTTGTAGGCAATATATTTTATCCAAGTGCGTTTTAGATGCATTTACCCATGACAAAATGCCATATCGAATTCTCTACTCAGCCAGTGAGTAGTTCTCCTGTCCCTGGACATCTTTGGTTGTGTACTTTTTCAGTTACACCATGATTTTTCCGAGTTGATCACCAAGTTGTGATAGTTAAGGCTTTATCGAATTCCTTTTGCATAATTCCTATCACTATTTTTAGTTTTTGGTGTTTAACCATATCATCCGCGTATGAAAATGCAGTCGATTGTTAAGGACGCGGAGAAGTTTATGAGTAATCAGAACGAATTAAATTGAGCTGGGTTTGGAACGTTTTGGAACACCATGAATGCTCTGCTTTTCCTTTGACTGTATGCAATGTTCAGCCTAAATGTTCTCTCCGAGAGATAGTTTTTTAACCACCACGCATTCAAGCAGCGCCAGCGTATCAAAGGCTTTACTGAAATTCATGTACATAACTAGCACGTGGTGGTTTTTATTCAAGTTAATCAGGTTCGACATCTCTCACAGTAGTCTTACAGTATTCTTCCATTTTTGAAATGCAAATTCGTTTAGTTTTAGAACCAACGATTAGATCTATTTAAGACGATAACAAAAATCGAATCCATACATTTTTCAACAACAGGTCAGATCGCTGTTGGCCGGTAGTTTTCAATTTTTGATTTTACTCCTACGTCCTACCTTTACTAAACCCTGATCAAAACATTGGTTGATATTACTTCACTAACACAAGTACAAATAATACAAATAATTTATGACAATAAAGCATTATTACGCATAATATGATCCTTACCTTAATTTTCCTATCATGGTACCTGAAAGGCTCATTCCTGTCTCATTTTATAGGGCAATAAGCCAACACTACGTTGAAGACAGCAAATTAGGTGCATCTACTCTACACGCTAGCATAGTATACACTGCCGGTCTTTGAAGCAGAAGGGCGAACAAAATGTATGGTACAAAAATAATCAAATTCTCATGAGATAGGTTGAGCTCAGAAAGGTACTTTTTATTAAATCTTTTAATGATCTGGCTGGCACTCATGCAGTGCTTTATTTTTTATTTATAAATACATTTTGGTACTTATTTAATCGATGAATTTGCCACTCTAATAACATTTGTCCAACAAGCAGCGATAATAAATGCACAAATATGTACTTCCCAATGCAATAGTAAAATCGGTTGAGTAAAGTAAACGTTAAACTTTGATAAAATCGATTGCTTCATGCCCGTGTTTCATTTTTGGTAATACGAATAAATATTACGCTGCAGGTAGATTTGGGTGTTTTGTGATTTTAGAGCTTCTATTCTGACGCTTTCCATTAGAATTAATCTGGAAATATGTTGATGCTCATAAAATAGTTTTTTGATCTCTTGGCAAATGATAGAATGGGAAATTTAATGACTGTAGGAAATTTTAACATTAATAGTTTGAATGATAGTAAAACAGTTTGAAGTTTTTTTTATAAATATGCCCCTGCCCTGCTGATACTGCAACCTGAAAGATCTAGTTCATTTGGAATTCCTATACCCGCGCCAAAAAAAAAAATAACACATACACCCGCGCACAGTCCCTGGGAATGAAAGTTCTACAGTGTGTTTTTCATATTTTTTTTAACCGATGCCTAAGTCAAAATGGATGCGCTTAAAAGTAATAGATCAAATTTAGGAAAAATATTTTCTTTGATTGGTGACTAACAGCTTTCAGTTACAGCTTCTGAAAAAGTCGCTTTTTCTGACGAGTAATGCAAATTTTTTAAAAAAGGTAATATTTTTCAAAACAAACTAAAAATATATCAAAAATCCTAAAGGTTACAGCATTAGACAAACAGTTATAAGTTTTTTTTTATAAACACAGAGAATGTGCTCGCAGGATTAATCCTCCTCCAGACAAAACCTACATTGTCTCTGAGCACAGGTTCAATTTGTTAAGTTGAAACAATCCGCAATCCACAATGGCTTGACAGGAAGTCAGCTAGCTTCCTAATACTGGTCTTTCGGCTGGTTAACCTTCTGGATTGTCTGATCCCCGAAACGCCTTTCAAGGTTTATTATGGGACCGATCTCAATGGCATGAATTGCGGTCTCCGAAACAGTTGGACACATTTCCAAAGGTACTGAGACTTTGGTTAGCTCCAAAGATGTCATTCTTATTTCAATTTCGATTTTTGAGCCGTTGTTGATCTAGTCCAGACCGGAATGGAACGACACATGCCAGTTTTTGGATTGATTCAAGTAAATTCAAGAATCCTACCAGCTGGCTTAAACTTGTATTCTTGCTGCATCTTAATAGCGCAACTTGCAGCCGTCTTCCTTACACAATTTTGTAAGGGTGATGTCTCAACAATAGCTCTAGTGCTGCCATTGGACACAGGTAGTTCATTGTAGCTTCTGGAGATTTGTTGCCGTTGTCCCATCAAGAACTTTCGGCCACCGGACCTTGACCTTTATCATTTTTAACGTTTTTATCATTTTGTGATGCAGACCCCCAAGTTCTGCTATATAGATTGGGCCGAAAAAACGATGAAATAATTGAATTTAATCTACAAATATTTAAAACTAACCTTCATCGATTTCTCCGCTCTTATCCTAATGCCATTTTCCTTTATGCACTATGTACCTATAAACATATCTACATTATAGAGGCAGGTAGTAAGAATCCCTTTAGTATGCGTAAATTATAAAAAAAAAATATTTGTTGTTATTTTGGCCATTTGTTTATTTTTGTTTATAATTCAAAGTTGTTTCCCCCATAATAGTAATAACTATAGGGCCCCACACGATCAATGTTACTCGTACTTGAAAATTTTACTTGGTCTTCAATATTCTTGTCAAGTCATTCATCATTGGAATCTATGAATCGACTTAAAAGAATTCAGGCAAAAATATTTTCAATTTTTGTTGATACGTGTAATGGCGCTGCTTAAAAAAAATCTTCAATAGTATTTGCCAATTAACGTTGATCGCGTGTAGGGCCCTTATAAAAAGTTGTTTCTTGATATGCTGTAAACAGATAGAATCTTCACAGGTCGTGCATGCAAATCCAAGTTGCGCGTTAGCTACCTATTAGGGTTCCGTAGCCAAATGTCAAAAAACGGAACCCTTATAGATTCGTAATGTCTCTCTGTCCGTCTGTCTGTCTGTCTGTCCGGGAATGTCACAGCCACTTTTTTCCGAAACTATAAGAGCTATACTGTTGAAGCTTGGTAAGTAGATGTATTCTGTGAACCGCATTAAGATTCACATTAAAATAAAAAAAAAAATTGATATTTTTTTCTAAACTGAATAGTTTGCGCGAGAGACACTTCCAAAGTGGTAAAATGTGCCCCCCCCCCCCCCCCCCCTCTAACTTCTTCTTCTAAGGGAATGTTAAAACTGAAAAAAATGTATGATGTACATTACCATGCAAACTTCCACCGAAAATTAGTTTTGAACGAGATCTAGTAAGTAGTTTTTTTTAATAAGTCATAAATCGTAAACCGCATTTTACCTTTCATTTAATCAACTCAAATATAAAAAAAAACATTTAATTTCATAAACATAAACCTTATGCGTAAACCGTGAACCATTATTTTTCAATAATAAATCTGTAATAGGTGCCTAAGTAAATAATAATTATAATTCGCGCGGAACCCTTCATGGGCGAGTCCGACTCGCACTTGGCCGCTTTTTTTATCTAGCTAACACTATAACTAAGTAACTAACCTAGTTAAATTAGCTGCGCTAGCAATGCAATCGATTTGATGGTTAGCTATCATAATGACAGTTAATTTTAGCTATTAGCTATTAGTTGCAGGTTGTGTAACTAAGCTCGTTAGGTTGCCAAAGTTAGTTGCGGTTGACAACTAAAAGTTGGTTAGTTTTTTACTGTAGCTCTTTAGCTGTCTAGGTAATAACTATTAACTACATCAAAAGTTATTATTCTGCTATAATGGTGGCTATTTATTATGCATATTGCGTTTAAAATAAAAACTGATTGAATGAAAAAATTCCAGTTTAAGGAATTTTTTTGGTGCTCCAAGGACCGTTTGGTAAATAACAACTAAAAGTGACATTCTTAAATCGGCCATCGCTTACCAAAGTAAAAATTGGATATTTGTCCTCTTATTTTCAACTGAAGTACAACAAACTTCAAGCTATACAACGTCAATAACTCAAAATGTATGGGCTGTAGAAAAGAAGAAGATTCAAAGCCCTTTCGCAAGCAAAACACTCATATTACTTTTGGATTGTTAGTTATTGCTTCGATCTGAGGGGAAACTATGTAACTGCGCCAGAAAAGGTTGCAAAAACTGTCACGTACATTCGTTTTGTTCGTTATTGTACATATATGTACAAGTACATGTACATGTTATTGACTTTATCGTTTATAATGAAAGATGATAATCCAACATGTAAAAAAAGACAATGGCCGTTTGTCGTTCGCATGTGCATTCGCCTAGCATTTTGTTCAAGATACCCCCGCATATTGTGTGTGTTATCAAACAGCATAACTGGTGGCTTACAATCTTCAAACAATACTGTTGCGACATTTTCTGTAAAGTCAAAGATAGTGTTTGTTTTGTAAAGCGACTTTGATCCGGAAGCACTTCTTTAAGAATAAATTCCTTATCCCCCGTTTCATCAAAAGCCAGTCCAGATTTGCGAAGTTTTTTCGAACCTTTAAAATGTTTAAAGCTTTCTTTTGTACTTGGTTGTGTGTTCATTCAAAAGTTTCTTGCCCAAATTAACAGGTGTCTGAGGTCCATCTTCTTTCCCTGTAGGTATGAAGAATTCCCCTTCTAGTGTATCCGCTGCAGGAATCAGAAACACACTATACTTTTAACCAGTATTTTGCTCTGATGAAATATATATTTTGTGAATAGCGTGTAATGTAAGTAAGAGTATTTTGATCGTAGAATCTTATAAACCAATTTTAAGCCCAAAATCGGTTAACGGACATCGTTGCTCTTAATATGCAATCCCTGTTGGAAATCATGTTTGAGTGATTTACAATCGCAGAGGCCACTCAAAGACCAAAATAGGTTTAGGAGATCTTCCTTTAGTACCTACCTATAACAGGAGTAACTAAAATTATTTATTTGAAGTTGCAAATACGATTACTAGGCATTCCTCACCTTGCGTATCATCCAGCTTCTAGAATGACATTGTGTGTTCGTTTACCGGTTACTGGGGATTGCTGGTTTCATGCATACATTACATAATGCAATAAAAAAAACTAATTATCTGACAGAAAAGGGTAAACAAAAATATTTCGGTTTAAATGTGAAATAAAAATGTTTTTCCAAACATCATGATCTGGGTTGTAGTAAAAAAGCTTTTTTTTTCCCAATTACATTTAGAATTTGTTATCGACACTTAAGCATTCAAAGTATGTAGGTATGCTGACAAAGTTAAGAAATTTGATAAAGATAGCTACACAACGAATCCTTCAAAAAACCTACAGTTTCGCGTGTTTATAACTACGAGGTGAATAATAAATTTCCTATTGGCCTTCTTTTTCTTCTTTCTTTAATGGCGGTTAGGCTATCATCAGGATTAAAAGGATAGTAACCCTAACACTTAACTGTATTCCTACTAGTCCGCTTGTGGGGTTCACCGTAAATTTCCTATTACTGATGCATTTAATTGCAGTTTAGGTTGCAGTTTACAACATTGTAAAAGGCAATTCGTTTTGTTCTCCCTATCCCGCTATTCGTGAGTATGCTAAGCCGTTGCAAATAAGTAGTTTTGTTTTATAGCCCATTACTCCTCTTGAAACATCAAAAGTAATTGCTTCTCCAAATGAATCGAATTCTTATGGAGTTGATAGCATCTCGAATTTAGCCCTTAAATAAACTGCATGTTTCATAGTGGGAGTTAATATATTATTTATTTTGTCAAAGTGGGTGGATGTCTTGGCACATATTTTTAATCAATGAGTATTTGCAGAGGGTTTCCCTGATGGTCAAAAATGTGCTGATGATGATTAAAAATAAATATTATTTACATACGGGCCTAAATCCTACTTTCTCCGACCATTTGCTAGTGCAAAGTTGAATGCACATACAATTTGAAACCTACTCCGAACGGCAATTTGAGCAGCTTTCCATGACAATTAACACTATTGGATGTTTGTTAGACTCTCGCAAGTTGCAGTGGAAAAAAAAATGTAGGTAAGTATTATTTTACTGGGAGAGGCGTGATTTGAGACTTGAGACCTCTCGATTATTAGTTGAACACGATGTCATACCATTGCTTAAAAAAAGTTCTGGCGGAGTTTTTGATAAACTGATGAACTTTTGTTTTCAAATAGATAATGTCCACTTAAATGGGATACATGGCCAGTTATTTTATTGATAATACCAAAGCGTTCGATATGGTCAATTATAATTTTCTGTTGAGAAAACCGAATAATTAGGATTCCATGGCTTCATGCACAATTGGTTCAGGTCGTATACCTTGGAAACAGGTTCCAAAGAATGAAAGTTAAGCACATAATGAGCAAAGTCAAGTTATTTTATCTGGATGTACAACAAAGCTCTGTTTTTTGTCCCATTCAGTTTTAAGCTAATCTCAATTCACTATTTGCTCCTTATTTCAAAGTATCACTTTCTGCTTTTACTGATGATATAGACTTCTGTCGTGGTTTGAAGAGTCTTTTGGACCTGGTGTCCGATGTGAATTGCGATCTATATTTATTAAGACATTGGGTTGCTGTACATAACTTAGTTAAAAGCTCAAAAACTAAAATAATATTCTTTTACCTATCTTCCTCGATCAAATTAGAAGCAAATGTAAGAGTTCGCAAATCTGAGTGTCAAAGTACCAAACTGTCTAACTGCTATTGTACCTACGTCTGTTTCTCTCCCTCTCCCTATTTCTGTATTAGTCTAATCTGAAATGATAACCGTGATAACCTCATAGAAACAGTAGACAATTTTAAGTACTTATGACTCACCCTTGGTTTTATAATGCGTTGTTAGAATCATAGAGATAAATTGAAAAATTATTTTCGATCACCACTTGGGCATTATTATCAATCATGTGAAAGGTAAGCAGACACTAAATTTGTTGCCGGATAATTGGTTCTGTGTTCTGAAAAGAGGATTAGATAAAACGACGATCTCTATGAGCTGAACCCAGGTTTGGATGTTGTCTGAAAAGTCATAGCACGCTGACTCCATTTAGTCGTACACATCGTACATCATGTTTCTTCCAAGAGAATCTCATTTCACAGCTTCCAAGTTCTAGGCGGCAAAGACGTATGACAGAGTGCTTCGTCTGGCTATGTTGAGGGATAGAGTGCCTGAGGTCGGAGATGATTAAACACTGCAGTGTCTCAAGCAGCGTTCCATAGTTAGTAGTTCCTATTTCCAATTCCTGTTAAGTATTTCGTCCGTAGGTAGGTTGCATAAATAGGCGTCATAACTATTTTTGGTACGCCTGTTAAAGACTGCTCTCCGTTAAGATAGACAAATACAAGATGAACGCATCGATTTAAGGGCTTAATTGGCTTTCCTTAAATTGGGAATTTTCCTTGAAATGAAAAGGAAATTAAAACACTATCTTTAAAAAGATCTTACGCTAAAAGATGTATCCAGTTCGTATACCATCCACAGGGTAAGCCAGCGTATGGCATTATTGGCAGAATTGAGGGAGCAGGTGCGACTGAGATTGGTTATTAATGAGGCCGCACCAAAAACCAAAAGATTTTTTGCAGAAAATGTTGATCATAGAAAATCTTAGTTGGGTATTGTACATTTGAAAATAAATTGTTACAAGGCGATGACAACATAAACTTTCAGAGTCATGGATGTTGACGATGATGTCAATCAAAATACCTGTCTATTTTATGAAAATAAAGTTAAGATACTCTTGGTCTACAATAGAAGAACGAGAACCTTACAAGTCAACATTGATAGAATCGATTTTCATTTCGTTTTCTTTCGTATTCCAATCGATTTCCTATTGACAATTTTCTGTTAGAAAAAAAATCGTATACCTACATACATGACTACGATGTTGTACAACTCAATTTATTTATTTTATTTCTTATTTGTTTCAGGTGGGAAATGCACTCGTTTGTGTTGCTGTTTACACAAACTATTCCATGAGGACGGTCACGAATGTTTTTATTGTCAACCTGGCAGTTGCTGATTTTTTAGTGATACTAGTTTGCCTGCCCCCTTCGGTTGTGTGGGATGTCACTGAAACATGGTTCCTGGGACAATCGATGTGTAAGATTGTTCTCTACTTTCAGGTAAGTTGAACTAACTGTAAAATGCAAATAGTGTAACTGAATTTGAATGGATTGGGGCGACGTGTGTTGGAATGTGTTGTTACATGAACGAGTAATCTGAGAGAAAATCAGAATGTCGTCGTTGAAATGACATGCTTAGTTATTATGTGTGCGAATATGTGATTTAATGAAAAAATCTTTCTTTATTATCATACAAAGTTCAACATATGAGTGCAACGTATTTTTGGCAGAGAAGTTTGACAACGAAGCGGATGAAATTGACATAACAATTTTATTGTGTTGTTTAACTGTATCTAACTCTTTAAAACCAAGTTGCAAGAAAACTGAATAATCACGGGCCAGCTTAAACCATAGCAACTTTACAACAAAGTGGGTCTCTGTATGCCCAAGGAGTCCTTTAAGTGATGAAAAAGGGGCTCTTTTTTTGACCGTGCTTGAACTTGCCTTTCCAGTAACAAAACTTATTGAATACCAAAAAGGCCAAAGTTGGTTTTAGGCAATACTCTTTCGAGTATTTTAAGCTACTCCATCTGAACATGTTTACACACGATTTTTCCCGATCGTAGCTCTGTTTGGGGGTGTTGTTGGACGCACATCGAAAAAACATCCATAAAAATACTGTACGCATAGTTTCTATTTTCTACATTCTAAATATGTAGCTAGTCATGTTTTGTCGAAAACCAATTATCTCATATATTTTAAGAATTATGAAAAAATACACAAAATTCGAACGAAACTTTTTTTATGCCGCAGCACTTTTTGTTTTCCAGAGGGGATTTCAGACTGAAACGCATACCTATAAATTAATCGCTGCCTTGTATTTGTGTTGTCTGCTCTAATGAATTAAACATCACTGCAAATTAAAGGACACGTCTTCAGTTCCTTGATTATCTGCTTGAAGAAAAAGTGACGGCCTCCAAAGTGCATCCGTAATTCTTCGCTTATCATGGAGCCATCATTAGCGACAATCAAACATCTCTGTTACGAGCACTTGATGTATGGGTGGAATTTTTGGAGGGGAATGGGTATCGGTTAAGTCCGAAAAAACAGAACACTTGTGCTGCCTGTTTTTTGATCCATTCCGACCTATTCCAGACATTTATATAAATGGAAGAGTGATTCCCTAGTGCGAAAACTTAAAATATCTGGGATCTATGATCAATAACGAAGCAAGCTGTGATGAGGACATTAAGCATCAAAGCGTTGGGTGCATTAAGTGGCGGGAAAATACAGCCATCTTCTGTGACCCCAAAATGCTCCCTCAGCTGAAAGGAAGGCTCTACACCGCAGTTTTGCGAACGGAGCTTACATACTGTTCACAATGTTGGACAGCGTGCAAAAGTTATGAGGGCAAATTAACTGCAGCTGCGATAAAGATGCCTCGTATCTCGTATGACACCAGAAGAAACAGAGGTTGATCGAATAAGAAGTGCCAAGATCCGAGGAAGCATTTACATCAAAGAACCTATCTGGAAAAAAAATGGAGCGCACCCGGCTCAGTTGCTTTGTCATGTTCAAAGGAGAGATCCTACGAACCCTGTCAAAAAGGCAATATCAATCAACGTTTCCATACAATCGCAAAAAAGAAACAGGCAAAAGACTAAAGCAACAACACCAGCATTTGATTGGCCTCGGCGAACCCCACAGGCGGGCCAGTAGGGATGCTGTTAAGTGGAAGAGTTATGATCCCTTTAACCCTGATCATAACCTCACCGACATTAAGAAGGAAGAAAAAGATTGCAAATTAAAGTCACAGTCATAATCCAATGTTCTTCTGCCAATTGTCGATCTTTATTCCCGTTGGAAAAAAACTTAAAAATAGTTTGGCCGAAGATGTGAAAATGGAGGTAGAAAGGTAATGCCATGGGCCGGAAATCCAATAGTGGATGTATATCATGGATATATACCATGCATTACGGTGCACCACAATCACGAACGGATGCGGAATATCCTACGATATTGATAATCTTACGAAAACCATCTAAAAGTACATATTTTTAAGACAGAGTTGATCACTTTAGTTTTTTAGACTCTCCCGATGGGACGGAAATGACTTTTTTTCTATTAATACTTTACGATAGAGTACCGCCATTACAATAGTTCCTTCTAGCATAGCAAGAGCAATCTGGGAAGGTGGCAACAAAGTAATACAGCTCATGGTCTTAGTCCCTGGATACACCTTCATGGCAATGAGTTTCATTTCCATTCCCGCCGTAACAACATCCAAATTGAAATTTGAATAACAATTATTAGCTGTCACATTTTTTATTTAAGTTTTTGTTTTTATCAATAAAGATTCCATACGGGTGGTTCAACTAGTAATACCTCATAATAAAGGAGAGTAAGCGAAAAGTCAATAAAATC
This sequence comes from Portevinia maculata, assembly GCA_949715645.1. Lineage (NCBI taxonomy): Eukaryota > Metazoa > Arthropoda > Insecta > Diptera > Syrphidae > Portevinia > Portevinia maculata. The sequence goes on from OX454525.1 coordinate 102,687,425, forward strand.
AATATTACTCAATTCATGTCCTGATTAAATAATAATATTTATTATTTACTGATCTGTTGCTAATTGTTTGCTTGATTTAAACTCAATGAAAATATCCAATATTTCGAAGTAGGTACGGATTGCCACCAGAACAAATTAGATTGAACAAATCTTTCTCAAGAAATTCTGCAATTCATTTTTTCTGTTTTGTGTAAACGAAAACACCAAGTACAGTGTAAGGCAGGTTGTTTTGAGAACAATACGCGTCGATTAGCACAATAACGAATTCGACAATTCGACATCATTTTTATACGTGATAGGTATAGCGTGAACGAACAAATTCTTCACTGCCGTACGGACATACATACACACATACATACACACATCCTTAAAAACATTTGAAAAAAATATTATACTGTTGTATGCTGTAAATTATAATTTTCATTTTCGGACCAATTACTTCTCCAATGCTGGGAAATTAAAAAACAAGGGCAATAAAGAAACAACAATGAAAAGTATGTATGTAGTTTTATTTAAGTATTATTTTTAATTCCTTTGCCCAAGAGTCAACACAAAGAAAGTTTACTAAATTCGAATGTATTATTTCTTTCTTACCCACTTTAACCGTCGACGAAACGGAGCGAAAATAACGCAACTCACGATTGCCACTCACCAATTCATGTTGAACAATTTCCCAATGAGGGACACCGAATAAACGAAATGAGCTTATATCCCATAGGACATCGACAAATTATGTGTTCCGTAGACGGCCGACAATAGCATCTTCTCTCTTTCGAAAAACGCTAAGCTTGTATATCTTCTGTACGAGTTGGCAATTTGCGATGAGATAAAAGCTTAATCCTGCTTCAAGATGAATCTTAATCTTGCTGCCTATGAAATCCATACGGATTGGGTGCGTAGATTTAGCGTGATGCGTGTTCAAATCCATATTAAAACAGATAAACTTAACAATTGTAAAGATACTGGCGCTTAAAAGTATGCAGTTATAAAAAATGAGCCAGCCCTCAATAAAATGGCAGTGCTAGGTAGGTGATGGGATGATTAGCATTAGCGAAATAATTCATTTTTTCGCGTTACAGTCCACGACGGATATAAGAAACACTCATAGAAGAACACATCGCTTATAAGAAACGCATGTGGATACACCGTGTATTTTCACTATAAAGTACATATAAAAAATAGCTGATATAAGAAACACCCTTATAAGAAACATGCGGATATAAGAAACGAAATTTCATTCACAATATGTACCATTAAGAAGAAAATCTCACGCATATAAGAAACATATATTTTTTGATTGTTGAACTGGATTTGATTTTTATAGCAAATTCAGCTCAACTATGCATGTAAACGAATCACAGTAAACAATGCGAAAATGAAGAGAAATGAGAATGATAGCTACTGTCAGTAGGAAAAGCCCGCCATATCGTGTGTCATATCGTGGTTACAAATCTTCCCAATTAATTGTTCTGCTTAAAATGTTTAAAAAACAAAGAAACACAGTGTCGTTGAAGAGCAAAATAGACATTCTCCAAGAATTGAAGACGGGAAAAACAAGAAAAGAAGTGGCAAAAAAGTTTGAAATTTCTCGGAGCACCTTGTGCAAAATAGTTAAACAATCGGAAGAAATTGGCCTTTCAATAAAAATGCCAGCAAATGCCTAAACCTAAGCAGGCATGATATCAAAAACATAGTAGGTTACCTTACTGGCCACCATGGTTTAAGATATCATCTACACAAAATGAAAATAGTAGACTCTCCTGAGTGCCGACTCTGTCTTGAAGAGGACGAGTCAGCTGATCACATTTTATGTGAATGTCCGGCCCTAAACGGAATTAGAAAGAAGATCTTTTTCAGGGAACAAATATGCACCGAAGACATTAAGAATTCTTCTACTAGTAGAATTGTCCGCTTTACACGGAAAGTGGAAACTCTACTAGTCTAAACTTGTCTGGCCCATACGGCACAAAAGATCTTTTTAGGTCGAAGTGCCCCCTATTAAGTGGCCCGCTTTGGCTTGAGAAGGCTTCACAGTTTGCAATTGAGTTGAAAATAACTGATTTTAAACCCAATGATGGCTGGCTCCACCGCTGGAAAAGAAGCGAAAACATAACTTTCAAAAAACTTCATGGAGAAGCATGTTCCGCTAATGTTGAAGCAGCAGAGAGCTTCAAAGAGCTTGTCATCCCAGATTTGCTGAAAAGATATAATCTTGAAGAAATTTATAATGCAGACGAAACTGGCTTGTCGTATAAGGCCCTATCTGATGGCACATTTATCTCAGCGAATCAAAAAGTCAGTGGTAGAAAAAAAGTGAAAGATAGAATAACTTTACTTTTTGTTTACAACGCAACCGGATCAGATAAGTATGTGTTGTCAATTGGCAAGTTTAAACAGCCACGATGTTTCCGTGGGAAACACATTCCAATACCTTATAAATGGAATTTAAAATCCTGGATGACTAGCAAACTTTGGGATGAAATTATAAAGGAATTGGATGATAAAATGGCAAAGAAAAAGAAAAAAATTTTGCTGTTGATTTGACAACGCTTCATGCCATAAACTGGACTTCACTCCAAACAATATTGAGATTGTGTTTTTACCAGCTCATACCACAAGTCTTCTACAACCACTTGACCAAGGTATGTATAATTTGTTTTTCCTTTAAGCCAACAAAAGAGTTTTACATGCGCCATTTTATTTGTTTCTTAAAGGATTTATCCAGTCATTTAAGGCGCAATACAGGAAAAATTTGGTCAGGAAGCAATTTCTTGCAATTGAGGGCGATTGTTTTCAAACTTTCTCAAAAGAAATGACTGTATTAAAAGCGTTGCACATCGCGAAAAGATCCTGGTGGCTTGTAACACCGCAAACAATACAAAATTGCTTCAAAAAGGCAGGCGTTTTTATAAATAATGTGGATAATTACGAACATGATCCTATTCAAGCAGGAGAGACTGTCAACAACGAATAAGAGCAGGGTCTTAGAGAATTGAAAAATGAAGGGTGTTTCGGGGAGCTGGATGAAAGACAGATAATAAATGAAGTTATAGAAGAGGAGGAGGAATAGGAGGAGGAGGACGACGACGACGAGTTGGGACCGTCTATTGAAACAATTGCCACAACATCTTTGCCAGCACCAACAAGGGCTGAAGCTGTTAAGTCTTTTTTTTGTTTTAAAGCGTTATTTGGATAATGATGCCGAGCAAAATATGAACGATATTGAAGAAATTCTTTTCAAAAATCGCGAAATAATTTGTTTGCAGAAAAAAATGGAGGACTATTTTAAAAAGTGCAATTTGTAAATGCGTATGAACATGCAATCATACTTGGTGTTGTGGCAATTGCTTCAATACTAGGGATGTTATACTTTTTTTTGTGATAGGTACATGTATGTATGAACTTGCACATACAATTAATAATATGTGATATGGAATACCTTTTTGTTTTCTTTATTTGTTGTTTCAAAATGAATTATTAAAAAACTTTAAACGTTAAAAACTGAACTTTTTTTTAAGTTGGTCTAACAAATGATCTTTTTCTCTAAACTCTTTCTGTTGGTGCATCGGTTCCTTACATGTAGGTACATAATGTGCAATAAATCATTTTTCTTATATTCGTTCTTTTTATATAAGAAACTTTGTTTCTTATATAAGTGTTCGCATATAAGAACAACTTGGATATAAAAAACATTTTTTTTTGGATTTTAGAGGTTTCTTATATCCGTCGTGGACTAGTAGTATGAAAATAACTTGCTAAATTTGATAAAATGCTAAGCTATTTTTCTGCAGTATGCGATGCGTTGTGCAGATCTGTCTCAAAACAACCAATGACAAAATGATGTGATCGAGATAAAACAAGAAGACAGAAGTGAGAAAGATAAAACAAGAACAAGGAGATGAAAAGAGCTCCCAACTGCACAGGTACACACAGCGAAAGAAGAAAGTAGGCTTTTCAAAACGAAAACACACATTACTCCTTACGTATATTTCTGTTTCGAATTTTCCCACTGCTCTAGCTGCATAATTCATTCGATTGAACAAAAACGGAAAACTATGCTTTTCTTCTCATTTTAGCAACACATTTGGTTTTGAAGGAGAAGGTACATTTGCGAATGGTTGTTGTCTAAGCAAATTAATATTTTTTGACGATGCTAATGCGAAATGAAATAGTATTATCTTTAGGGAAAAAATGCGAATAATGCGATTCATTTATTAGGTTAATACATGTATTAGTTTGCTAATTTCTTATATTGAAACAGAGAGATTCGTAAGTTCACTTTTTTATTAGTCTCAAATAAAGCTTCAATTTTCGTTTCCCTTTTTAAAGTCAAATAAACAAATTGCGATGGCTTCCTGAATGCGATCTTCCATTGGAATTCGGAATTTCTTTTTCTAAAGTGGATGGGACTGATAAGGCAAATAGTTGTAATCAGGGCCCAAAACAGCACTCTTACAGGACATCTGTAACCAATTTGAAAACTCATTGCCGTGTTGTATGTAAATATTATATTTGTATGAAAAAAAAATATTCACTTTACTTTTTAATGATATTTCATATTAATTTAGCATTAGCATTTCACATTTTTTTTTTTATTTTTTTTTGTCGGCGTGCATTTCACATGCTAAGTATTAAAAAATCGCATGGTAATTAAAATATTCAAAAATAGCATTAATTTCCATCACTACTAGGTACAAGTTGAAACAAACGCTTGTGCTGTATCTCAAACTGTTATTATTTGAACAGATGTGCAGCAAAAACCAGTGCAGTTATATGATTTTGTATGTAATTCTCTGACATTACCTAACAGTTTAGTCTGTTTGGTCGTTCAGAGATATTAAGGTCATGCAAATGTCATACGAATTGAATGAGGGCAATGTCTTACTGCCAATCTGTTTCATCTGCGTTAAGCATTTGTATTACTTTGTACAGTCTTGTTGGACACCTGTTTCAGGTAAAAAGAGTATTCATCATAAGCGCCTTTAGCACCCGCAATTATAAAAAAAAATAGTTTTTGTTGAGAGTCGGGTTACCACCTCACTGATGGAAAAAATTAGAGTATTTGGAACTGGAACAAAACAACTCAAATTTGTTCTTAAATGTGTTTGATGATTGCAGTTTGAAAGGCAAATAACTAAGCTTCTAAAAAAACCTACCGCTTCGCTTGTCGGAAAGCTCATTTATGCGAACTCAATGCAAGACTTAACATATATTAATTCGAAGTTAAATTTTATTGGTAAATGACAAACACATGACAACGCTGTCAAAAGACTCTAAAATTACCAAGTACAAACCAGATTGATGGAAATTCAATGAAACGGGAGTTCAATTTAGTACGACACCTCGTTTGTACTCCTTATTAAGGCTAAGCTGCTTTGAAATGAAATTACAAATGGTATTTGAATTTTTTTTTCGGAATACATATTCGTATCGTCTCCTCAAAAACGAATACCATTGTGTTTAGCGCCTTTCGCTATAATTCTGACACAAAAGCTTCAAAACCCACTTATAAAGGCATTCCGAAATTCCCATACTGTAATGTGCGATTGTTAGCAGTTTTATAACCACTCGCATGTGATTGTATCTAAAAAATGAAAAAATGCAAAAAAAAATAGAAGTGCCGTCTTAACAGACGGGCTTTTATCTCCACCACCAGGCATGCACACGCTAAAGCCGTGAGATTAAAATGAGATTATGAATCTGAGAGTTTCGACACGTACCTACCCTGCCGCATCGTTGTTCCTCTGCACTTTAGTGAAATAAGGACTTCATTATTCTGAATCACCTTTCTTTTAAAGATGAAGCAATAAAAATATAAAATTGAACCGTTTTGACCCAGTTTTAAACAAACTGAAATTGACTTATATCTCTAATGTCTTGAAACTTTTTTTTTTAATCCACAGACTGTATCAGTGACTGTTTCCGTTTTGACACTCACATTCATATCTGTGGACCGATGGTATGCTATTTGCTTCCCACTCAGATACAGGACAAAAATCAGTCGTGCAATTGCATCTGTATCGTTTATATGGATCGTTGCTCTTTTATCGGGTAAGTGGTAATGGCTTTTTTTTGTTGTAATGACTAAATGTGTTCTTTCTACAGATGTACCAGAGTTTTTAGCATTGCACTTGAAGAAACCACACTTACGATTCGAATCTGTGTTATTCACTCAATGCGGTACAACATGGGATCTGCGAACGGAAATGAATTTTTATCTTATTCAGCTTGTGGCGCTTTATATGTAAGTATAGTATACTATAATGTTTGTGGGGGACATGGTGGAATCAGTAGCTTCTTGCAGTCGCATATATATATGACCATTTTATCGCCATTCATGTGGATTCATTTATTTCATATACTACGTCTTGATGTAAATAATGAGTTTTATTATTTGAAATAATGGCCTTACTGCGGTCGTTTTGTTGATTTTAGCAGCAAAAACTTCACAATGGGGCGATATTATACACATTACTATCTCCGCAGCGCTATAGAACGGAGACAATACGTCCGTTCGGGTAATAATATGAAAACGTACAAACTTCCGTGCAAAACTACACAAAGGGGTAAAAATGAACGAAAAAGGTACTTGCTTTCCTTCATTCTTCTTCACACAGAATTTCAGCTGGTAAAATAATCAAAACTGTCAAATGATGAAATCCTACGAGTTTTTCATACTTTGACGTTTTTGATCTTTTTACGCAAAAGCATTCGCGTACCTTTCTTTGAAATGAGAGGATTGTGTCTCTATTTAGGACATTTGACGGTTTTCATTTTTCTATACATAAAGTACGCGAACGGACCTAACATGTAAGATATGTGCTTTCAGCACGGAAGGAAAGGACACTGTTTAGTCAGACTTATCTCCAATTTATTTGAGATTTGAAGGCTAGTGCAGATGATATTTGTAAACTTTTTAAAAGGTCTGGTAATAGTTTTCATGCTACAAATGTTATTGATATAAATGTAAAATCTGCAATGGGACTCAATTTCTTGGTCTGATATCTTAACTTGGCTCATTAAAAAATTAACTAAGTTTGTTAAAATTGGAAATACCGACGGTATAAGCTGACAATATTCGAGATGAGTCCGCTGTCTCTATTCCCCGTACACCGTTTATACTTACCGCCTGTAATTGAAAATGCCACCGGTTCGACCGATTCTTGGAGCAAGTATCATTTTAAAAAAAACCGGAAGAATAAAAATCGTGGAAATCTCCTAGGGAACTGCATGCAGCCGGGTTTCGTGCTGACACTACAGGAAACTCCATCGTTAATTAAATTTCAACGAAATTGGCCAAATTACTTGTTTTTAATTGGTTAAGTCACCAACTGACTTAAATAAATTACATTATGTTAATTTTCAAATCGAGTTTCAGAGAGCATTCGAATTTTCAAAATCATTGATTATGACCATTAAAGGGTCCCTAAAGAATATATATTATAAATTTCAGCTTGATAGCTTTAACTTTGACTTTGATAAACAGTTTTTTTTAATTGTGGGCGTGTCAGTGAGCGGGGTTCAAAAATTCAATTTTTTAGGCTTAAAGACAATATATTAAAAATTTCAGCTCTCTAGCTTCGATTTTAAAAAATCCTTAACCTGATTTTTTTGGGCCCCTAGAGAGTATGGTTAAAATTTCAGTTTCAAACATATCACAACACCCACAAACGTTTCAACAAAATCAGATCCGGAAATGCTAAAGAATGGCACATTAGCTTCACCACGAGCAAGTAAAGTTTTACTCGTTCCAGGAGAGCCAATTAAAAGGCACCCTTGCTCGAGTTAAAAGGCTTTATTTTTGCCAACGGAAGGACGGGGGGACGGACATGGCTAGATCGAAATTACTATCGATGCTGATCGCGAAAATGATAACTTTTAAGAGTCTACGGGCAATATTAACATATGTTACAAACTATGAGTCAAAACTATTATACCCTTGAATAGGATATGAAAACGGAGTTGCTTTGCCCATCGCAGAGGTCTTAACATAAACATTGATCATCCGCGACAGCGAAGTGACTCCTTTCTCAATTCCGTTCATTGTCAGAATGTTGGTGACATGAGAACTAAAACGAACGAGATTTTTGTTGCGCTCTCAGACCACCAATATAATATGGTTGTCTTGACTCTTAACGTAACTGCACCCAGCCATTTTTGCAGCAGAGTTCTTCGATTCTTCTTATGTGGTTTACTGAAATGATCGCTTCGGAGCAGGTGGAGGAGTTTTAATAGCAAAAACGTTGGAACACAGATCGGTTGATGTTGAACAGATATGTGCGTGTATTGATTTTCTTCATGACGGGCGTTATTACTTATTAGGTGTATATTTTTGTCTCCTACGTTCCTCCTAACAGTGCTGCCAATGTGTATGAAAACCAAATTCAAAGCATTAGGAGTGTTGTTTCCAATCTTGAAGCCATTCAAATACCTTTTGTATTGGGGTGACTTTAATATTGGAGACTTCATTTGGAAGCTGTGCATGGTGATAAAAACTTATACCATTTAACCGTCAGTCGCGATTTAGAACAAAAAGTCATTGATGGTCTTCTTTCTTTGAAATTATTTCAAATAAATATCATTTTAGAACATCAGATGCTGTAGATGTTATTGCGTCAAATAAATTTCATCATAAGGGCTTACTTTTAGAGCTTGGATTTCTAAGTTATTCCGGTGAAAATTATTTCTTTCGGATGCGCCTGGAGGTGGAGGAATCTCCCAAAGACACAAATGACCCGTACCATTGGTTGTGAGAGACCGATTCATATACCGGATCCTTTCAAGTCAGCCTATATATGCTACGTGCTAAACCTCACCCCTCAGAGAGGGACTATGGTAACCGGCCAAGTTCCTCATGGTAGTAGGAGATAAGATCCTCTCATTTTGTATTGTTCTGACTACAACTAAGCTTACTTAACAAGTGGTTTACGCTTCTGTAGTCCATCGTGTTGGGCAGGCTGCATATATTTAGTTTTGAAATGTCTGTCATATTGATACAATGCTTGGTTTGGTACAAACCCAAAGTTGTAAACCGTCGCAGTTTGTTGTATACGCTTATCTTTGGAAATCTTCCGATAAGCCCATACATCTCTTAGAGCCTGACTTGAACGGTGAACGTTTTTTTATTTTTCAATTCAAAAATTTATTGGTAGGGTACAAGTAAGACCAAGTGTCTTTTATAGTACACTAGCTGCGCCCGCCCGGCTTTGCCCGTGCCCGAAAATTCTATTGGCCAATATGTTCGAGTAGACTTCCTTATTATTGTCTATAGCGGGTATCCTGCGTATGTCGCTGCGCCTAAAAAAGAAGACAGATTTTGACCAAACTTCACAGAATCACTCTCAGGCCAATACCAACGATTGGCTGATTTGAGCTCAACCGGTGAAAGGGACTGCACGTTTTTCTCCACATGGCTTAGGCCGCTCACACAACTTCGGATATTGTCTTTAAGAGCTGCAAGAGTCTGAGGCTTATTGACATAAACCCGCGACTTCAAAAAGCCCCACAAAAAGAAGTCTGGAGCGGTCAAATCAGGCGATCTTGCTGGCCAGTGCAAATCGCCAAAACGGGAGATTAGGCGCCCGGGAAATGAATCCTTCAGCATATCGGTTGTTGCACGTGCAGTGTGTGCCGTTGCACCGTCCTGTTGGAACCACATGTTTTCCAATCCCAATTCATCAAGTTGCGGCAAAAAGAACTCGTTGATCATTGCTCTGTAGCGCTCACCATTCACAGTAACCGTTTGGCCCGCGACGTCTTCGAAGAGAAAAGGTCCGATCAGTCCTCCAGCGAAAACAGCACACCATACAGTGACTTTGAGCGGGTGTAATGGCTCTTCGTGGGTTACACGCGGATTTTCAGTGCCCCAGAAGCGTAAATTTTGCTTATTTAATTACCCGCTAAGATGGAAATGGGCCTCATCACTCATGATTATTTTTGATGAAAAATCATCTTCCTCTTGGTGGTGATTAAGGATGGCTTGAGCGTATGTTAGACGCGATTGGCGGTCAGCAGCTAACAGCTGATGCACCGTCTGGACTTTGTACGGATACATCTTCACATCTTGTAAGACCGTAAAGACCGTCGACTGATACCCATTTGCGTGGCACGTCGTCTGGTCGATGTCGACGGCGCTTCCATGACATCTTCGGCTACAGCAGCAATATTCTCTGCAGAACGGCTACTCTGGGGTCTGCCACGCCTGGCAGCATCTCGTGTTGTGCCAGTCTCTTCGAGGCGAGCGGCTAAACGTCGCAGTGTTTCACCAGTAGGCGTTGGACGGGTAGGAAATATGCGACGAAATTCACGTTGTGCCAAAGTCACCGACCGATTATTGCTCAAATAAATAGTCACCAATATTCCGCGTTCTGTAGCAGTGTAGCGTAACATTGTTTATTAACGTGTATTTCGCATGTGTTTACTACACAAATGTCAAAACAGAACTGACATTAGGGGCCAATCGCAAAATTTATAGCATTTTCTGATAGGAGGATTACTTTTGCGCCACCTTGTATATAGATTAAGAATTTAAATAAAAGAAAAAACATAGGTACTAAGAGAAGTTAAGGTTAAAATAAAAATTAAATGAATTTTAAATGATTATACAATTAAAGAAATTTAAATACATATTTGGAGAAACGAAAGGAGGGGTTAACAAGAGAACAGAAAAGAGGAGAAAGTTAGGATAGATAAAGAATAGTAGAGTGAAGTAGGTGAGAAAAGAAGAATATGCAGTGATTACAATTAGGCGAAGTGTGCAGATAGAGCTTTTTAAATTGTTCAGCTTCTATTATCTGTTTAATGGCTACAGGTAGAGAGTTCCAAAGTCTGGCAGTGTGGACCAGAAACAGGCGCGACGTATTCAAGTAGTTGGAAGGTGACGGTATAAGATTGAAAGTTCGCTGCCACTGAACAAAGTGTAATTTCTGAAAAAGATAGAGCGGAGACTGGTCACGTATGATCTTGTGCATGAACACACAACATCTTATTTCCCAAAAATCCTGAAGGGAACAGCCGAGGACGAGTTTGTGGTAACTGGATATATGTTCATATCTTCTTATTCCAAATATATATCGCATCATGTCATTAAAGGCAACAAGTAGTTTGTGCTGAGAACGGGAATCTCATTTTGGATACACAGATACACAACAATGGCGTAGTCAAAGATTGGAACAAATAAGGACTTAACCAACCTTAATTTAGTATCAACGGGTGTGAAACTAGAAAATAAATACAGCTTATGTACCCCTGCATAGATACGTCCCACAATATAATTTCATGATCAATAGCGGAAAGAGATCGATTCAATTTGTACCCAAGGTTTGTTACAGTATCTGAAAACTTAACCATCGTAAAATTAAGATAAACAGGCGGTATCGCTTCAGTGGCGTACAATGTTTTGGAAATCAGAATCAATTGACTTTTCATTGGGTTTAAGATCAGACCATTATTTTGAAACTATTTAACTATTGAGGAGAGATAAGAATTAAATCTACTCACGAGATCCTCAACCAACGTTATTATATTAATTTCGCGGTATCTAATAACTTCGCTTAAACCAATTTTGTTGAACTGCAGGATTATTTTACCAGTTTTGATTGGGATAGCCTTCTAAGCACCTTCAATCTTGAAGGTATTTATAATTTATTTTTGCATAAATTCAAATCTGGTTTTGAGTTATTTGTACCAAAAACGTGTAATAATAAATGGTTTTAAATTCCTTTGTCAAATAACAAAACAATTTACAATGAGATTCATGAAAGAGTATGCATTTTTAAATCGGTCTTTGTATTTGTACAATCAACATATCTGTCGGTTGAATCGTCTGTTAAGCGTAATAGCATGCCATTCACAAACCTAGATATGAAAGAGTGCAAAAGAAATTCAAGACATGCGTTTCGTAAATTATATACATGTTAGATGAGCTTCCATATTATGACAGAAGATGCAAATTAGTTGGTCAGCAAACCCTTAGTTTCAGACGCAAGGCAACTTGTGTTATGTTTAATAGCAATATAATTAATTATCGTATTATTTCACCAGAATTAGTTTATCTATTAAATATTTATGATCTCTTAAGGTCACTGCGGGTTACAAGCTTATTTTTCACTGAAAGGCACATAACCAATTATGGTTGTAATGAACCTATAATAAGATGCATAAGTGCATTCAATGTGTTGTTTAACCATATTGACTTTTGCTTATCCTAAGTTGAATTTGGAAACTGTGTTTTTGCACTGATTCTCGATTAGTTTACAAATATTATTTGAAATAGTGCAGAAGGTTGAAAATCGGTAGATTATCCCAAGTGGCGCATTAAACAACAGTTGTGTAAAGCGATTCTGTGTGCTCTGTGATGAAAAAAAAAATAATAAAACAAACTGTATTCCTGCTTTGATGATAGATAGGTTTTCATCAGAACTTTCTAGAGCAAGTGAGAGTATCAACTTCCCGAACATCTTACAGATAATTTAATCTGCCATTAGGGTAAGATAACTATTTCAATTCAAAAATGTCTGTAACGGATATATGTCTTATTTTCAAGATTCGCACTTAAATGCTGGAGCTGAGTCACACACCGCACAGGACCGAAATCAACAAAATCTGTCCGTACTGCAATCTAACCCAGACCAAAGAGGTTTTCCACTTTTAAGAAGCATGCTTCATGCCCAATAGTTCAGGAAATTCGTAGTCTATAGTTTACCAAAAGCTTTCCTTCTTGTGAAGAATGAGTCTTAACCCTAGAAAGATAATCTTATTTTTTAGTACTGAAAAGATAAACATGCGCCTGGGAGACAATTAAAAAACGTTTTTTTTTTACAAAATTAAATAAATATTTTTTTTTTATTGTTTCATTTTATTGTTACATTATTAGCAATAAAGTAAAATATAAAAATATATTTTTAATTTTTCTGTTTTTTAAAGAGAAGTAGGATTTTATAAATCCATAACAAAAAGGAACACAAAATTAGAGATCTTCGGTATTTAATTTTCATATGCTGATAATAGCGCATTACCATAACTGCATTACCATAACTGAAAAACGGTGGTACTTACCGAACCGGAACGACCGTCAATCGCAAGTATAAATCGACGACTGAGTTAGCTTAAAAAAACAAGTTTGTTCGAGCGCCGGTTAAAAGAAGAAAGCATTATATATATTTCGCGGGCGCCTCCGAGGCGCAGTTTATCTTTCTATGGTTAATATTAAATGGGAATTAACATTAAGTCATAAGTCTCCCTTAGGTTAACTAAATGCCCTTAAAAGTTATGCATTTTCTATTGCTGTTTTTTTGACTTTGATATGTCTTTTTCTGTGTTCATTAATCAATTTCTAATTCGTTAACGGCCCATAGGATCCTAAAACCTAGCTTCTCCAACCATTTGCTTCTGCAAGGTGGAAGGGAACTACAAGTTTACAGTTTACAGTTTAATCCGAACGGCAAATTCGAAGAGCTTTTCATGACAATTGATATATACTCTTGGGTGTTTTTCAGACGTTCGCAGAGGTGGGGCAGTGGAAAAAACTCTAGATGTTACTTGGTATCGGCGGGATTTGAACCGGGGAGCTTTCGAGTATAAGTCCAACTCACTAACCACTGACCCACTGCGCCCGCCATCTATCTGTCAATCTGAAAATGTAATATATTCGCACTCTGTGGAGTTGTTCAAAAATTTGGTTGGAAGCTTTCAGCAATTCCTGAATACATCGGAAAAAATGACACTTATGTGTTCGGTTTTTTGAATTTTCAAACGATATTTAAATGAATTTCACTCACCTCTGCCTATTGCCATTTCTTGATAGAATTTCTTATTCAAACAGAGGCGGCCATGAAATCCTGTAGCCATTTCAAAACTTTTGATAAAGTGTAAACTACTTTTTAGTCTTTGCCTACAATCTTGAGCTTGATGCAGAATAGTTTGTTTCTCGAATGGAGTATCTGATTAACTTAAATAAAAATCGTATGTAAGGTAAGAACCAGGGCCCCAAAAAGGAATTTAATGGCAGCATTAACCTGTATCTCCAAGGACTTTCGGTACTATTAATACTGGATAAATTTCCTTCAAGGGTTCCTGAGTGAGGACCTTGTTCCTTAATTTATATTTATTCCCGAAATGTTAACTTGAAAAATTATTCAGATAATAATGATTGGCTTGAATGAATAGTCAATTCGTTTGAATGTCTCTATTCGTTTGAATAAATTAATGTTCTCCTCGAAAAGACTTTCTAATCGATTGAATCTCAGAGTACAGATTCTACGAACTCGACAAACTTTCAATTGAAATCGAATGTCAAAAAAAAAACATTTTTTCTTGTTTTTATTTTCCATACATTTAAAACGAAACTAAAAATATGTGCGCCTCCCATACAGGGTGCTTCCGACCTTTTGTTCTATTCTTTGAGTAATGATTTTTGGACATATTCGAAGAAAAATATCTCTCTACGGTAAGGGTCTATGTCCAATGTGATTAAAATAAGCTATACTTGGGTGTACCTTACCTATTTTAATGCAAATTCCTTTAATAGGAGCTACAGAAACTTAATTTTTGACTTTATTTTTAGAATAGGTAATGTTTTTGTAATTACAAAAAAAATTAAATTAAATCAATTTTATAATGTCTTTCTTATTTGGGTGTTGATATATTCAATTTTTAAGGCAGTTCCGTTTTACCTACATGCCCATGCAAAATTCGGTTTTTAGGGTCACATTTTTGTTTGGTTTACATTGCTTTTATTTTTATAGTGTATTTAAACAGTGTAGTCCTTCCTCTGTTTTATATGCATGTCCACTTTTGGATTTCCCTTCCAATGTTTATTCCGGGTAACTGCTGCGTCACTTTTGCTGACGCTTCGAAAATACGCTCCTCTAAATCATTTGCATGACTACACTGCTTAAATACACTATAAAAATAATCACTGAAATTAATAAGTTCTTTCATTCGCCCCCATACAACAAAAAATTCATTCTGGTAAGGTCTGGATATTTTGGAGACAAGTGACCTGTTCATTTCCCCCTATCCAATAAAATTCATAACCCCGTGGCCGTAGTTAAATCAATGAAAAGTTCTCCAATAAATATGGCAAATTATTTCTCAAAAACTGCAGGTGATTTCAGAATTGCTTAGGTGGTAGTTTGAAGGCACCGACTGAATCTCCACGAGACTGAAAAATTGAAGACGTTTCAGTCAGGATGGTCGCCGGCCATATTTTCTTTTCTTTGGGTGGGCAAATTTTATTTTATCCTTACCAGCCTACCAGAATAATCAGATCAATGAATTTGATTTTAAAATCTGCCGCCAAGCACAGAGATGTCAACAAATAAAGTCTGATTAAAATGTCCAGACTTTTGTTAAGTCCAAAAAAGTACACAGACATTGTCATGACTTGAGTCTTGACAGAAATTATATCTCGTGGAAGCGCCGCCGTGGAAATTGAAAAAAAAAAAATGTAAACGATACGTTTATTACATATTTATTGGGTGAGAGTGACATGAAAGTTAAAAGTAGTAGTTAAAAAGGAAGTACTTTAAGAATATAATACTCAAGACTCAAACAGAATATTGGTCTTATTCAAGTGCAATTACAAAGAACATTTTTTCTTCTGAAAATAAAGTCCTAAACAAAGTTTCTGCAGCAACTACTAACAACGCTATTTTGGAAGACTTGTTTTTTTAAGGTTAAAAAGACCAAAATAATCATAAAAGTATAATATAAGTTTTTGAATAAAAAAAATCGTACAAGAAATGTGTTGTTGTTTATTGCATTTGTATTTGTTCTACATATAGAAATAAGTTTTTTTTTGAGATAACTCCCGAACAACATCCTGCAAAATCGTTTATTTCGGTGGTTGAAAAGTATAATATTTTGACATCAGTTTTTCTGCCTTTTTTTAGCGCTTCAGCTAACGTCACGAGGTGAATTTGTTTAATAATAAGTATTTCAAAATGCATATATCTGTATAACGAAATAAACGAAACTATGAAAATGTGGTAACATACATTTTTTGTCGGGATGCGAGACTGGAGCACTCAGACTCAATTCTGGTCCATTGTTCTACCAGATAACATACATAGTATCTATAAAGTAGTATATATCATTTAATTTTTCCACAATGTAATCGTCTTCACAATTACAGTTCCTTGCCATATTATTAGACCCAGGCAAACACCTTTTTTTTCAAATGGTTGCTGTAATTAAATTTGTAATAAATATATAGATACATACCTACTTTGTTTGAATTTGTTATAATAAGAAGAAAGGGAATGCTTGTGTGAGTAGTTCTATTTATACATAATAACTTATATTTTTTTAAGTAAAAGTTAAAGACGCATGGTTTGTTTTTCCTTTTATGTGCTCTATTTTAACGTGTATAGGTCCCTTAATTTGACGTGGCATTTATTATAATTGCAATGACTTCACTTAAAATTTTTTTTTCTAGTTATGGCACTTTTAGCCGACACTCACTTCGAGAGCTCCCAAACGTTCTCATAGGGATTCATATCGGAAGAATGCCGTTATGTGTTTGCCATAGTTTTTACCGGAGATACCCGTTATTGATGGTGGTTCGATTTTTTCGTCAGGTCTCCGTATAAATTTTGTCTTGTTCATCACGCCTTGAAAAACAAATTCAAACAAGCTTATATTTTCATAAATTGGCTTCACGTTAGTATTCCAATATAACATTTTTCCAATTTTCAATAATTGAATATTCGTACTGGTGAGACCAGCGAATAATGCTGGTAGTCAGTTTTGGTTTTCGAGCGGTTTTCTGGCAACAATATCAACTTGACCTACACCGTTCGCTAGAAAAATCTTATTCATTTATCGGATAGGTTCTTTGCTAAAAGACAAACTGGAAACATTTCTATTTGCCTTCCGAAATTACTTTGCATTCGAACCTAAAGATACCAAAAGATCAATTTTTTTATTGCTTTTTCACAGAACACAGAGACCAACAAATTGGCCGACATTCTTAGGGGAGAGTCCTGATCTTCTTCCCATCTTTTAAACGATTCAGTGCTAAAAACAAAAAGAAATTTGTAATATGAATATGCTAGCATAGGTATATTCTTTTATCCATAAGCAAAACTTAAACATACATATTTACAGAATAACTCGAGCTGTAGTTTGTGCAAATCACACAGACAAAAACCTTTTCAATAAACTCTTGTTACGCAACCATTCACTGCTTATGCTCAGTTTCAAAAGCAGTTTAAGCTCAATTAATAGTTTAAATTTAAATCTTATTTTCTTGTTCAATTTCAAACTTCGCGTTTAAACCTTAACCTGAGTTCAATAAATAGTTCCAGTTAAACGAAGCCTATTCTTCGTTTAAACTTCATTTGTCAAAAACAACAAAAAACATAGGGACGGGCTACAGTCCGCTTGGGCGAACTGTTGGATACCCTATTCTTATTCCTATCCCTCATAACTGGGTGTGACAAAAGTCTTAGTATGGTTGAATTGTTAAGAACGATCTACATATTTTGTTATATAACATTTAAAGGATTTTATCAAAAAAAAAACGAAGCTTTTGTAAAAAACCGCTACCTAGCTCAAAATTTGGTTTTTCAATAAAATGTTTTATTTAATTGTGGGCGTGTTAGTAGGCGGATTTAAAAAAAAATTAACACATGAGCATAAAGGGCCCCTAGAGAGTATATATTATAAATTTCAGATCCCTAGCTCAAACTTTGGATTTGCAAAAAAAGTTTATTTTAAATTGTGGGCGTGTCAGTGGGCGGATTTTGAAAATATTTACACATGAGCTTAAAGGGCCCCTAGAGAGTATATATTTGAGGGTAGGGTAGGGCTGAAATTTATAATATATACTCTCTAGGGGCTCTTTATGCACATGTGTTAATTTTTTTTGAAACCCGCTTACTGACACGCCCACAATTAAATAAAATAATTTTTCTGAAAAACCAAAGATTAAGCTAGGGAGCGTTTTTTTACAAAAGCTTCGTTTTTTTTTGATAAAATCCTTTAAATGTTAACCATAACCATGCTTAGACTTTTGTCACGCCCACCTATGAGGGATAGGAATAAGAATAGGGTATCCAACAGTTCGCCCAAGCGGACTGTAGCCCGTGCCTGTGTTTTTATATGTTTTTAATTTCTCCGTTGTTAACATATTTTTTTTTGAAATGACTTGGAAGTATATAACAGAATACGCATGTCTGAATGTTTTACGTTATCACTTTTGGAACAAATTCCTTCTAGAATTCGAAAAAAATTATTATTAAAAAAACAAAATTATTTTGAATTCAACAATCAAAAAGCGGAATGCTGTCAAGGCCAGTTCATTCACAGAGTCTGAGTTGTCAAAAAAAAAAGATCGTGAGCGATGCAGATTGTTCAAACTATTTCTTTTTAGATTCCTAGCATCAGAGCGCAGTCTGTGAGTTCAGAATGAATTGACTGAGCAGTCAGTCAAACAGCAAAGCACAGACTGTGAGGAGGGAATATAAAGGAAAATGGGAGTTGTTTTTCTGGCGTTGCTCTACATAATTTTTAATACATTCAATTAATTTTTAAATACCTATATTTAAAAAATAAACATGATTTCCGATCAAATGGTAGCTGAAAGTTCAAGTGTGTTTTATAAACAAATCAGAACGCTCTGAGCCCGCTCGGTTCAGAGCATGCTCTACGTACTCACACTTTGCTCACTACTGTACTCTGTACTGAACTAAAAATGGAAAACTCCTTGTTTTAACAAATGTTACATCAAACAGCAAAATGTTACCGCAAAAAGCAAAATGACGCCAGTTGCCTGGGTTAATGGAAAAATTGGGTTAAAAAAAAAATTAAAAGATACCTGTTCCGTATAATTATTCATTCACGTAATTTAATTGTTAATTTTGTTTACACTTATTACAGATTACCATTAATCCTGATGATGATTGCCTACTTCAAAATTGTACGAATTCTATGGAAATCAGACACGATTCCCGGTCACAGGGAGTCACGCACCCATCAGTACTCATGTGGATGTAAGTACGACAACTACTTTTACAATTTACAAAGAAAAACTTTTTTATTTCGCACAATTTTAATCAGTGTTGTCTATTCAAAAGTCATGAAATTAACATGTTTAGAAAAATTTAATTAAAAGTAAACTTAGGCGGCAATTTAAACTGCTATGATATGAAGTCTCTTTTTCCTTAACAAGCACAGCAAAGAGAAACAAATTAAAATATAATTTACGGTGAAGATAAAACAAAATGCCTTTTAGCTACGATTTAATGAATTCCTCAGATTTGTCATTATGGGGGTGAGCGATTTATAAAGGGTCTTTCATTAGCGACTTAACAACATCAAGCTTTCAGTGTGAACGCACCTTTAAACTGATTACCGAACTGTCAATGTCAACACATTTAGTAAAATCAACATTTTCATCATGGAGAAGTAAACGAAGCAACAACGTTTACAAATAATTAAAATTTACTATAGATACCGAGTTGGGTGTCGCAATTTTAAGAGCGTTAACGCCAATTTTCGGCCGTAATTCTCGTTTCAGTACAAAAGCAATTGATAGTCTAGTGAAAAAATTTCAGTCAGAATATTCGCTCAAGTAGTTTGCATTTTATTTAAAAAGAAGTTGTCAAGTCCTTAATGGAAGACACTTTATTAGTCGTACCTACATACTCGTAAATGGATACATAGATTCAAGGCTTTCAATTCAGTTGAAAAACTCGTGGTTTTTATACGGATACACCTACATAAAATATACAACAATTTCCGATGCAGTGTCGTTGGATTCTTAAATATACGGGACTCGGTGTTTGGAAAATATTTCAAAGAAAGATTACTTGTGGCATCTTATAAGTGTGTGACATTGTCATGATTCGCTGTCAACTTTAGCTAAAAATGTGTCGTTACAAAGAACTGTTTTATTAATGCAGAGGCACACACAAAAGAAATTTTGTTGTTCATAGACATTGGGGAAATTTCAAACACACAGTGATACAAGTAAAGTAAGGGATTGATTTATACCCGACTGATTTTTAGATTGAAATGAATAGTAAATTTTTTTTTATACTGTACATGTATTAAAGGGTTTTTTTTAGTACCTACCCTTATATTGTTATAGCTACACATTGCTTTCCTTAAAGAAATTAGGATTAGAAGATAGGGAGAGATGCCGATGCGCGATGGTGTTGAATGTTTTTAAATTATAATGTGAATTAAAAATTATGCGAGGGACAGCAATCCTCGTTCGTGTTGTACGGCTAAGGAAAGATTCTTTGTATTTCACTGTATGACCGTATAAAGGAATGCAGTTGTTTTGTTTGAGCACTTATGGTGGAAATATAAAAAAAAAACGATAGACAACACGACGATGGGTAAAAGAGTCAAATGTTTCCGCGATATTTTGATCGCCAATAAGTTTTATCGCGCGTTTTTGTATTGTGTTGAGTAGCTCCAAATATGTGATTGGGGCACCGGCCCAGATATGACAGTTTTACTCAAGTTTGGGCGAATAAATTGTAGGCAGTTCAGATGTGATAAACTGTTTTTTGCATTGCTTAAGGAAGCCTAGACATTTTGCAGCGTTCTTGGCGTCATCGAATATGAGACTATTCGAACGATACTGGCAGACTGTTGAGGTTTTTATTTTGGAAGCATTAAATTCCACTCCACTGGTTGAAAGCCACTGAGTTATGCTGTCTAGATCAGAGTTGAATGAGCTTAACCCTAGAAAGATAATCATATTTTTTATGACGTAAAAGATAATCATACGTCTCAGAGACGTATGGAACTTTGGTAGTGTATTTAATGAAACCCATGAACTTTTTAAAAAAATATGAACGTTTTATTTATTTATGTAGTTCATATTAAAAAAAATAAATCAATGATTTAGTATAAATAAATATTAATTTAAACAATAAAAACAATAAACCTAACCCCTATTATAAATCAACAAAAAACAACTTATATTTTAAGGGAACCTTAAAATTGACATTAAGTCATAATAGTTGCCAAATTTTCATTTTTTTGATTTAAAATAAGTCTACTAATAAGTCTTAGTAATTTTAAATTATATACGATTAAATTAAATGTAAGAATGGCACAGGTCACACACGTCCCCAGAAGTCCGGCATAGCTATAACTTGTTACCGCAATTACTTATCACCGCGCTACGACCGTTACGGGCTAGCTCCGACCACCGACTGAGTTAGTTTAAGCAACCAATCCAATACGGTTTATAGTTAAAAGGATATAACATTTTTTCCGCGCGTCATACGTCTCGCAGACGTAGATTATCTTTCTAGGGTTAATATACTTTGCCATTTCAGTTCCACATGGGTTGGCATGATATGACCGAAAGCTTACCTCGTTTAACCCCATAGCCTCTTTGCAACTTGAATCGCACCACGCTTTTACATTGGGTTTGATACTTTTTATCTTGTTACGGATGAAAGATATCATGCCCAGCTGAATTATGTTTGTAACCTTACCATATCAATAGCAGCATCCACGTCGCGCCATATTGAAAAAACGTTTAGTTTTTTCAATAGGGCTTCTCGTATTGCCATACGATTGACTTAATCAATGCCTCCAAATATACTGCTTCATCTTAATTTTTGAATAGATGAACAACAATATGAGAATGTGTGAAGTTATCCGCTCCGTTTACGCCAAATTCGGTTTTAAGTTAAGTCATCATAATTTCCTTTTCAAACTACTTGGATTCATTGAGAGCGCAAGTAAAACTAAAAATTCCCTAACTTTGGACGAACCAAACTATTTTAGTGCAGCGAGCATTTGGTTTTGACAGCAAGTTTTTCGTTATAAAGGCAAACATTTTCGATTTCGATGAAAGTGATGAAAATGGAGAACATACTAGAGTGGAATTCAATGCTTCTTAAACGCAATATTGTCTTCTGTCATTAAAGCAAAACCTACACACTCTACAATTATATAACGGAAAGACTCTCCATTATCGGTATGTTTGTTAATGGCAACCTAAGTTGGAACGACAACATTTTCGATGTCGCCAAGAACGCTGCAAATGTCCTTAAGCGTTGCAAGAAATAGTTCACCCCTTCTGTTTAGTCTGGCTACAATTAATAAGGCCTTTATCAGCCCGAAACTCAATTATAACGCTCATGTCTAATCTGGAACCCCAATCACATATTTGGAGCTACTTGACGGAGTACAAAAACGCGCGATAAAACTTATAGGCGATCGAGATATAGCGAAATCGCTTGACACTCTTAGTCATCGTCGCAATGCCTCCTGCCTATCGCTGTTTTATCGATATTTCTACCAGAAGAGATCAAAGGAAATGCCCAGTCGCATTCCACCGCTCAAAACATTGCAACCATATCAATTTAATTAACGCCCGCCTTGTGTAGCATGATAAGGGTACTAAAAATCCCTTAACCCTTTCGATAGGTGGATTAAGGGATCTATCATTTCGTACCGTACAATATTTTGACTTCGCTAGTGTTTCCAATATACAATCACTTGATGTATGGGTGGACGTCTGCGAGGGGGATGGATTTGGTATTAGTCCGGAAAAGACAGACTACCTGTGCTGTCCGTTCTTTGATTCACTCTTATCTTTTTTAGACATTTATATTGATGAACAAATTATTTCCAAGAGTGAATGCTCAAACATCTTGACAGCGACAAATTTAATTTACTAAATGAAATTATTCCAGTTTTTTATGCAGCAAGCAACCAATATTTAATAATCTCACTGAATTTTGTTTATTTTTTTCTACAATTTCTTACAGATCAGAGAGGATCTAGTACAATGGTTAATTCAAGCACAATGGGTCAATTAAGGGCGAGAAGAAAAGCCGCAAAAATGTTGGTTGCAGTCGTGGTTATGTTTGCAACGTGCTACTTTCCAGTGCATGTGTTCAATTTACTTAGGTAAGAGATAACTTTTGGTTGAATTTATTGTAAGTGTTGTGTTGCGAATGTGGGTCTTGAGCCGTATGAGATGCTATTTTAGATAAATGTCTGACTTTCCTGAATTTTACATTCAAATGGTACTTACTTATCTAGCTCCCGACCCCTCCATCCTTCCCGATTCCCGGGCACGCTGTTTCCAGATATCTACGCTTAGCGTAGGAGGTGCGGTCTTCCTTCTTGTTTCCAACCTCGTTGCTGGTCCACTCGATGTGGCTGAGCTAATGCAATTCATATAGTTGATGGTTGTATCTTCTCCTCCACCAGCGCTCATCGCACACAGGACCAAAGAAGAATTCTTTCAATTTCCTTCAGAGAAACCCAGTATTAGCTTCACTTTCACGCTAAATGTGCAGCACTTAAAGCAGAACTGGCAGGATCAGTATGCTTGTAGTTCGGTTTTTTCACCCGAGCCTCTTCCAATATCGTCATCCTTGAGTTTTAATTTCATTATGTTGTTTCCTTAAAAGTTTTGATCACCAATCAACTTAGACAGTAATGTTCTGTCATAACGTAGGTTGATCCGGCATTTATTATAGATAATATGGCTGACGTTTCCTGAATTGATTCATTATTTATATCTGTTATTAGCTTTTGTTCGGATCTTGTAGTATACTCGTTCTCTGAAGATACAAAGTGGAGAGGTTTGATCAACTGAAATTCCCGACCATGCTCCATTGCAAAGCCATTTTCATGCCAGTTCGTTGGCCATCTCACTGCCTGTTAAATTTATGTGTAAAGAAACCTAGAAAAGCTTCGTATTGTGCTGAGTGGCAAGAACCATAAGTTCTTTTCGACAGCGTCGAAGATGCTTATTTCTTAGTTTAGTTCCAGGAATTGCGTTTATGTCTGCTTTGCTGTCATTAAAATATGCCAATATAATAACTTAGCACTGCCATCTTTGAGACAGCTTCTGTGAGTGCCAGAACCTTTGCTTGTGTCACACTGCTATGATCAGGAAGCCTGGATTAAGTTATGTGTGTGAAGTCCCTCTGACAAGAAGCCCGCACCTGTTCCGCAGTCCATCTTTGATCCATCTGTGTAAATTGATACCGGTTTCATTATCGTGGCCTCATTTCTATCCAATGCTTCCCTACTCGGAAATACCAAAAAAAATGTTTATCAAAGTCCATGTCAGGAGATTGTTGTCAGAGCTAACATCGTTCCCTGTACACTTCTTCAAATCCTGTGTATGCCCTAAGATGTCCAGGTCAGCTTTTTGTTTGGCTGATTCTCATTGCACTTTTGGCAGCTGATTCTTGCGTATATAGATCCAAGGATAGCAGATTGACGTTTACACCCAGCGGTTGGTAGCGTTCGTATAACACTTCGTAAGTCAAAGTTATTGCTACAAGTAGTGACGTTGCCTCGTAGCCGGTGCACATATACTTATTCGTTCGCTTGTTCTTTAAACAACGTGAAAGCTTTTACCATGATTTCCAAATCGTCGGTGTACCCCAGATCAGATCTGTTCAAAATAGTGCCTTCCATGTTGACACCTTCCGCGCTCACTATCTGCTACAGAATAAGATTCATGGAATCACATATTAGCGTGTTTCCTCGTGAATGCGTCTTTGGAGTTTGTTCGGTTTTGCTGATATCTCGAATTCGGCCATCGCCATGTGAATCTCCTGACAATGACTATCATGTGCAGCTTTAAATTCGTTGGAAAAATGGTCAGAATCGGTTCCAAAATCTTGGTCTATTGCGATACGTGTGTTGCAGAACTGCTTGGACGTTCATACAGAAAGTAATATGCGGCATTAAATATGACGGGATATGATGGGATATCCTTTGATATTTGTTGCAAGGTATTGAATCTATCTCTGAATCGGTTTTTTATGCTTGAGAACGGGTCTCTGCTCGAGATTTTTCCTTTCGTTACAATTTTTCCCCTGTTTCAGTAATATATATTTTGCTATTCCAAGCGTTCTTCTTACGTCTTGACGCGATAAGGGGACTCTAGTCACTCCTTTTTATAGGCAGCTACAATCAAGAGATGGATTGGGTCTGATATGTCGACTATAAAAATCCCGATTATAAAATGTCGATTTTCAAAATTTCCAAAAAAAAGGTCGATTAAAACCGTTGATCTTAATAAAATATGAAGTTTAATTTATAATCAACATTATAACAATCGATACTTTTTATTCCACCTAGAAAATAGATTCCTTTTTGAATCAAACAATCAAACAGTGTGTTGGTGGCACGCTTCGCGGGTTAAAGAGATTAAAACTATTGACCTTCAACACAAACATTTCAAAGTTTTAAGCACCTTCTTTGGGGTTTTAAGGACTTCTTGGTCAATATCTAAATTAGGAGATTTATAGAAAATACTTTCAAGAAATAGAGCAATTGAGATGCACAAATTACAGAAAGCTTATCGAATTCTACAGCAAAATTGATTTTCTTCAAGGAAAGTGGAAAGGTTCTTCATTTGAAGTTTAGATTCAATCTGTTCCCCCAAGGGACTGCGATTGGCCCATTTTGGTGCCTGGTGCTGTATATGGCATACCACATTTTAACCCAACCTAAATAAATAAACTTACCAAGTTCTCCTTTTTAAAACATTGCCGCAGTTCCTTTCCTGAAATATGCCTTCCCATATCACCAAGCAAATCAAAATGCCAATAATTTATCCCTTTGCAATTATTGATCAACACACCGTGTTTGGGTTTAGCCCGCTCACGTAACTTCGTTGCCTCCGCTATGGGGAGAGGTACTAGTAGGTGTCCGGCAGGTGCCTATATGTCAGCTCACTTTTTCGAAGCAAACAGTGCTTGGGTGGCCCGCTTGGCGCTTTGACAGGTTTTGTTGGCAAAGCTTACCATGCTCACTCACGCAACTTCGTTGCTCCGCTAAGAGTAGGTGCTAGTTGTCTGAGAGAAATTATAATTTCATCATTTATATTTTTCCCGGTTAATTGATAATTGATAAAGACATAAATCATATTTAACCCTCGTTGGACTGTCGATATTCTTCCCTACTTTTTCTGCAAATCAGTCGACATTTTGTGAATTCTAGATATCAAAATGTTGATACTTTGGTAGTCGATTAAAAAATGTCGACTATTATACATATAATGCAAAAAAACAATCGATGTTCGATCATTCGTACCTAACCCAAAAATAAAGACAACCAATTTTCAAGGTACATATTGAACTAAAACAAATGAACAGTGCACCTCAGCATAATTTAAGTTTTAACAAGCTTTGTATAGCTGTTGGCGTGTATCGACTCCCCCTTTTCACAAGCTTAATGTTCCTTCTACATATATGAGTCCGGGAATAATGAAGCATTTAATATTTTTCCTTTTTTCAGGTACACTGGCAACTTGCAGGGTGGTGAAATAACAACCATTTTTTCCCTTTGTTCCCATTGGCTTTGTTATGCGAACAGTGCTGTGAATCCAGTTATTTACAATTTTATGAGTGGTAAGTAATATAATTAAGTAATGTGGGCAGCCGACATATTTTCAAGTTGAATGTCTTGTTCGTTTAAGGGGACATTTCAATTTCAAGTGTAAGGGAAGTTTTTCTTTTGTGACTTACGAGTTTGTATGTTGCTTTGAAAATGTTAAAGGTTTTCATTTGAAGTCCCGTACCGCATCGTTAGCAGATTACATCAAGTTAGGAAATATGAATTAGCACTTTTTACACCGATGCCGGGGCTGTTTAGCTCTTGCTTTACATATACGAGTAGGCGAGTGGGTAGTAAAAATATGATAATTTATTGAATTTATTATTTGATAGACAAGAATTTCAATTGAATTTTGAGCCTTCGAATAAGTGGAAGTGAAATGATTGGACATCGATTTATCCGTGAAGTGTACTCTTTGACGAAAGTGACTAAGCCTGAAGCGGGCTTGTATTTGAGTCCGGAGCGGATATTTGTGTTCGCCAAATTAAAGTACTTCAACGGTGTTGTAAAAGTTTCACAGCAGAAGATACATACGGCTTTGTATTGAAAGACTTTGAACGGTGTGAATCAATTTTTTTCTGAGCTAAACTATGTTTAGTATAAAAATAATTCAGACACATACATATCTCAAAAATGAGATCGAGCTCAATGTTAATAGCTTTGTCTCTTTTCGAAAATTCTCGTACTTATGCAAAAACAAGAAGCAAAATCTCGGTAAAATGAGATTAAGCCTAACAAATTGTTGAAACTACAAATAAGTTGACTCAGACTATAGAATGGTTAAATACTTAAAAATTTTAACGCCTGCTGAGCAAAATACGGACTCCAATTCAATCAACGTACAATTATTTTGGTCCCAATCGATGGAGAATTTTGTGGAGGACCGAGGTTTTCGTTATACACCAAAGTACTGTTTTCTTGAAAAGGATTCGATGCTTTCGATTAAAGAGCAGTTATCGATTCTTTTGGGAATCAATACCGATACTTAGTATGTACTCGATATTTTAAGCCGATACGTTGAGTAGTATCGCCGTAAGATATCGAGTATTGAGTATCACCTTTGTATACACATTTTCGTAGGTACACGAAGTGAGAATACTATAGTCTATACAGGGTGTCCGTTAATTCGTAGGCAATATTTTAGGTCATGATTTATGGGTATATTCTAAGGAAAAAATTGTTCTCCAATTTTTATATCATTTATTGAGGATTTAAGAAAAGGCTTACTTGGATGTACCCTGACCCATGTTAACGGTAATTGCGCTGTTAGTAATAATGATAGAAATTTCGTTTAGGCCTCTATTTTTAGAAGAAACATCAGCCTTTGTAATTGCATTTAAATAAATTTCATATCTTAACTCAGTCTTAAGATATCCAATTTTTGACCTGTTCCATTTTTCCTGCCCATGCTAATATTTTGACTTTCGGTTCAATTTTCTCTAGAAAATGTGTAATAAATATAACGTTTTAATATTTTTTTTGAATGAACGTAACAATAATAAAAATAAACATAGGGGCGGGCTACAGTCCGCTTGGGCGAACTGTTGGATACCCTATTCTTATTCCTATATCTCATAAGTGGGCGTGACAAAAATTTAAAGGATTTTATCGAAAAAACTAAGCTTTTGTAAATAAAAACGTTCCCTAGCTCAAACTTTGGTTTTTCAATAAAATTGTTTTATTTAATTGTGGGCGTGTCAATAGGCGGATTTAAAAAAAATTTAAGTATGAGCATAAAGGGCACCTAGAGAGTATATACTATAAATTTCAGCTCCCTAGCTCAAACTTTGGACTTTCAAAAATAAAAAAATAAAAAATTGTGGGCGTGTCAGTAGGCGGATTTTGAAAATATTTACACATGAGCATAAAGGGCCCCTAGAGAGTATATATTATAAATTTCAGCTCCCTAGCTCAAATTTTGGTTTTTCAAAAAAAATATTTTATTTAATTGTGGGCGTGTCAGTGGGCGGATTTTGAAAATTTTATGTCCCAAGCAGTTTTATGGGCCAAAGATCATATATAAAAAATTTCAGCTTTCTAGCTCATAATTCAATTTTTCCCAAAATTTGTTTTATTTAATTGTGGGCGTGTCAGTGAGCGGATTTTGAAAATTTTATGTCCCAAGTAGTTTTATGGGCCATAGATCACATGTAAAAAATTTCAGCTCTCTAGCTCAAAATTCGATTTTTTCCAAAATTTTGTTTTTTTGAGTTTGTGGGCGTGTCTGTGGGCGGATTTCAAAAATTCTTAAACTTGATTATTTCGGGACCCTAGAGAGTATATGGTTAAAATTTCAGCTCTCTAGGTCCAGTTTAAAGGCCTAATTTTTGCCGACGGACGGACGGACGGACGGACGGACATGGCTAGATCGACATTACTATCAATGCTGATCATAAATATAGTAACTTTTAGGGGTCTACGGGCGATATTAAGGTATGTTACAAACTATTCGTCAAAATTAATATACCCTTAGAATAGGGTATAAAAATCAACAACAGGTATGCAGAAAAACGCACAGATTTTATGATACTTGGAAAAACCCGCAGCAAGTAAAAATGGGAAAAAAGGGTTTTATTGCTTTAAGTTGCAAAAGTTATGAATGAAAACGATTTTTTCCGGTTTAGGTAATTTTTGTTTTAATGTGTGTACTTTAACAGGAAAAATCCATAGATTTTATTATACATACTTAGGAAATCCTGCAACAGGTAAAAAAGGGGTTTCTGATTTTGTACCTACATTTCTAATTGGTTTATTTGAGTACCTGTCAGGACATACGTAAAAAAAAATGGTATAAAAGATTTAAAATCAAAATTAATTCATCAGTTTAATCTTAAACGCCAAGGCAATGTTAGTTGATAAGAGGGGTTTTTTTTTAAATGTTTTCATTTACAAACAAAGAATACGCAGACATTATTTACGTTTATGGGCTGTGCAATGGAATTTCAAATAGTGCGCGACAAAGATACCATGAACTTTATCCAAACCGACGACTTCCTAGTAGAAATGTAAAGGGTTTTTCAATAAGAGCGCTACAAAGTTTTTTTTTAAATAAAACAAAAACGGTTTTGGATATCAATGAAATTCTTTATTCCTGTGAAAGTACGTTTGATACCATTATGTATGGAACTCGATTTCTTCTGCATGGCCACCGCGGGCACGCTTGCAGAAGTCCAGACGCTGAACCCAATTTTCTACAGTTTTCAAGCATAAATTGGCCGATACTGCTGCAATTTCACGTTCGACATTCGTACGAAGTTCATCAATCGTCGCTGGCTTGTTGGCATAGACCATAGACTTGACGTAGCCCCACAGGAAATAGTCTAACGGCGTCAAATCGCACGACTGAGGCGGCCAAGCGACTGGACCATTACGTGAGATAACACGGTTTCCAAACTTGGTTTCCAGTAAATTGATTGTGGCATTCGCTGTGTGGCTTGTGGCGCCGTCCTGTTAGAGCCACATGTCCTCCAAGTCCATATCATCCAATTGGGGCCAAAAATATTCGGCTATCATTGAACGGTAGCGATTCCCATTCACAGTAACGTACCGGTCTTGATCATCACGGAAGAAGTACGGCCCAATGACGCCGCCGGCCCATAAACCACACCAAACCGTAATTTTGTCGGGATGCAATGATGACTCATGGAGTACGTGTGGATTTCTACCTGACCAATACCGCATATTGTGTTTATTGACGAAGCCATTCAGCCAGAAATGAGCCTCATCTTTGAAGCTGATTTTTTGATGAAAATCCGAATCATTTTCAAGTTGTTGCTCAGCCCAATTCACGAACATACGACGCTTCTGGTGGTCAAGCGGCTTCAGTTCTTGCGCCAATTTAATCTTGTAAGGATGTAGGCCAAGATCTTTTCGCAAAATTCGCCACAACGACGTCACAGAGATGCCCAACGCTTAAGAACGACGTGTGAGAGACACATTTGGGCTTTCTTCAACTGAAGCCTCAGCGGCAGCAATATTCTCGACACTACGGGCACTTCTTTGTCTCACTGGCACGGGAACATTTTGTACTGTGCTTGTGGATTCAAATTTTTCCACTAGATGCTCAATTGTTGATCTGCTAGGACGATTATAACGACCATAAATTGGACGTAGCGCTTATAACGTTTAGGCCACTGACTCCGAATTTCGGTAGTAAATTTTAATAATTTCGACTTGTTGTTGGCTCGTATATCTTTTCATCATGAAATGGCAAACCTTACTGAAGAGTAATATCAAAAGAGCGGCAAGAAATTCGGCGTCGTTTGCTGTCCCTGTCGCTCTACTTTTCTAGCGTCCCTGTTGAAAAACCCTTTATTTGGAAATACATATCGAAGGCTTCGAGAAACGGGATCAGTTTCAAATACACGACCTAACGCGGGAGCTCCACAAGTTAAAAGAACTTCGATTGATCAGAGAATCCTGGAAGCTGTTACAAAAGAGCCATCAATTAGGATCAGACGCTTAGCTTTGCAATTCAATGTTTCCAGACATAAAATTTCTGATGTCCTGCATGGAGACAATCTGTAATCGTGCAAAAAATCCCTTTTTTAAATTTTACCTGTTCCATGTTTTCCCAAGTATCATACTCGTAAAATCTATGGGTTTTTCTACAAACTTGTGGTAAGCTTTTATTTTTATTATTGTTACCTTCATTCAAAAAAATAATAAAACGTTATGTTTATCACGAATTTTCTGGAGAAAATTGAACCGAAACTGAAAAAATTAGCATGGGCAGGAAAAATGGAACAGGTTAAAAATTGGATATCTTAAGACTGAGTTAAGATATAAAATTTATTTAAATGCAATTACAAAGGCTAATATTTCTTCTAAAAATAGAGGCCTAAACGAAATTTCTATCATTAGTACTAACAGCTCAATTACCGTTAACATGGGTCAGGGTACACCCAAGTAAGCCTTTTCTTAAATCCTCAATAAATGATACGATATAAAAATTAAAGATAGGCCCTTACTGTAGAACAATTTTTCCCTTAGAATATACCCATAAATCATGCCCTAAAATATTGCCAACGAATTAAGGGACACCCTGTATAGAAAGGTATCGTGCGCTTTTGTGCAGTGAAAGTAGGCCAGCTGTTATTTCCAGTTTTAATTTTTTTGTTCCGCACTCACTGTATTAACCTAATTGTCAATTCAAATTCACATGTACCTTAAGGGAAAACATAGGGACGGGCTACAGTCCGCTTGGGCGAACTGAAAGTAGGCCAGCTGTTATTTCCAGTTTTAATTTTTTTGTTCCGCACTCACTGTATTAACCTAATTGTCAATTCAAATTCACATGTACCTTAAGGGAAAACATAGGGACGGGCTACAGTCCGCTTGGGCGAACTGTTGGGTACCCTATTCTTGTTCCTATCCCTCATAAGTGGGCGTGACAAAAGTCAAAGTATGGTCGAATTGTTAAGAACGCTCTACATATTTTGTTATACAACATTTGAAGAATTTAATCGAAAAAACGAAGCTTTGCTAATTTTTGCCCACAGACGGACGGACGGACGGACGTAGATGGCTAGATCGACATTACTATCGATGCTGATCATAAATATAGTAACTTTTAGGGGTCTACGGGCAATATTAAGATATGTTACAAACTATGAGTCAAAATTAATTTACCCTTAGAATAGGGTATAATGACAGGCCAGCCAATTTTGAATTACTGAGGCAATAAACCTACATTTGCTGGTGGTTCTCATGTATGGTTCGCAGATGGATCCAAAATAAATGAAGAAGTTGGATCTCGAGTATACCAGCCGGTTCGGTGAACTCAGGGCCGGCCTTAATCATTTAAGCGCCCTGGCCAAGTATTTCATTTGGCGCACTTTTATATCCTACTAATAATATAAAAGTGAAATTTGTAACGTCTACTTTATTCTCAGATGCAAAAACTACTGAACGGACATTGATGAAACCTTACAGTAATATAGCATAATATTAAGAATAACACATAGGCTATAAATTATAAAGATATCGTGCAAATTGTGTTATGCTGTCTACGCAAGCGACGCCTTACTTACGGCTTACTATACATTTTGCAGATACCATATTTGTTATGGAATTTATAGACAACTACCAACATATATTTATTATTATTATATATTAAGAACTAAATATTTTATTTGTTTATTTATTTATTCACGAAACATTTTGGTAATCAAAAGTATATAAAACTAGCTGTCCCGTGCTCGCCTTGCTTCGCCAGTCTGCCACTTCTCAAATTTAAAACAAAATACTTGCTGATAAGAACTGATAAAGAAAACATCGAGAGTGGTCCTACTCATTATATGGATATACTCTGAGTGTGACTCCCTCTCAATCTCATTTACATTTCATACCCTATCTTTCTCAATCCCATGGCCATGCGCCATAAAAAACAACACAAACTGCAAAAGGTGCATAAAAAAAAGAGAAAAAGCACATTGCACAAAAGGTACAGGTAAAGAAACAGATTTCTGCCGCACACACACACAAATTTTCCTCCACTGAACGCTGGGAAAATCCAACGATCTAGCTTCAATCGAACATTTTACTTTTTTGAATTGTATAAAATGTATAGTTTAATGCTTATTGTTCAACTTCAGGATAACCTACAAAGATGATTTATATCTTAAAATCTTTGTACATAATTGAACTTTATATTAAAAAAAATGCTATTTCATTTGGATGAGTCATTCCAAAGCTAGGAGCCAGAAAGCATTCGAGAGTTACAACTTTTCTTAGATATCAGCTTAGATCTCCAATTCTGGACAGCGGATGCAGCATTTTCCCGCGATAAAAAGTAGCCTATGCCCATTCTCAGGCTCTAGACTATCTGTGTACCAAATTTCATTTAAATCGGTTCAGTAGTTTTGGGGTTAAAGCGAGACAGACAGACAGATTTACTTTCGCATTTATAATATTAATATGGATTACTAGTCTTTTTTTTTCTCGCGTTTTTATCAGCAAACTCTCTAATAAAAGTGGTAAAATCGAGAGTTTCTGCAACTTAATTTTCAATTGAGAGCGAGGCAAGACTACTTAATCATATTCGAAATTTGAGACATTGTAGACCGCAAGTAAGTTTTTATCAACTTTAAACTTGCAACAGTCACCGATATTGTTAACAGAACACGCAGCGATATCCAGGTGTTGGGATCCTAATTATTGAATATTGTTTTTTTTTTGAGGAAGTTTAATGTTTCGATAGGTGTCGCCTGACTGTCCTCAAGATAGTGTTGCAGATATAAAATTTCATCGCACAGCAAATCCCCATCAATATCAGATTAAGAGTTAACCGTTTACTTTTCTTGCAGTCTAGAACAATGCCGCATGAGTTTTTATACCCTAATCTAAGGGTATACTAATTTTGACGCATAGTTTGTAACATACCTTAATATTGCCAAAGACCCCTAAAAGTTACTATATTTATGATCAGCATCGATAGTAATGTCGATCTAGCCATGTCCGTCCGTCCGTCGGCAAAAATTAGGCCTTTAAACTGGACCTAGACAGCTGAAATTTTAACCATATACTCTCTAGGGTCCCGAAATAATCAAGTTTACGAATTTTTGAAATCCGCCCACAGACACGCCCACAAACTGAAAAAAACAAAATTTTGGAAAAAATCGAATTTTGAGCTAGAAAGCTGAAATTTTATTTATGATCTATGACTCCTCAAACTGCTCGGGATAAAAAAATTTCAAAATGCGCAGACTGACACGCCCACAAATAAATAAAACAATTTTTTTGAAAATCCAAAGTTTGAGCTATTGAGCTGAAATTTATAATATATACTCTCTAGGGGCCCTTTATGCTCATGTGTTAATTTTTTTTAAATACGCCTACACGCCCACAATTAAATAAAACAATTTTATTGAAACACGCAAGTTTGAGCTAGGGAGCGTTTTTTTTTGATAAAATCCTTTAAATGTTATATAACAAAATATGTAGAGCGTTCTTAACAATTCAATCATACTTAGACTTTTGTCACGCCCACTTATGAGGGATAGGAATAAGAATAGGGTATCCAACAGTTCGCCCAAGCGGACTGTAGCCCGTCCCTATGTTTTTTTATTTTATTTTGTATTCCTTTTATGTCAAACAAGAAATTCCACGGAACAGAAAAATCTTGCACCTGTTGAA
Organism: Portevinia maculata; assembly: GCA_949715645.1. Lineage (NCBI taxonomy): Eukaryota > Metazoa > Arthropoda > Insecta > Diptera > Syrphidae > Portevinia > Portevinia maculata. The sequence goes on from OX454525.1 coordinate 102,721,910, forward strand.
ATCTTTCCACATAAGCACGGTGTCCAAAAGAACATTAAAAAACTCTGCTTCAAACTTTGGATCAGTTATAGGTTCATCAACAGTCTCTTCACCCGGTCTACGTTTAATGCGTCTTAGTCGCGTCTCTTTTTTGTTTTTTGAAAAATGGTTGGGTATCAAGTTCCGATATATACAAATAATAACAACATTTACCAAGCATTTCGGTAAAGTCGACAAAGTTGATTTTAGGTGACTGAATTGCTTTGCTCACAACGTTAATTTGAAATAAAACATCATACCCTACTATAATAGAAACAATAAAACGAAAATCTTTTATTTGTCCTGCAAGTAGTGTGGTCGCTTCGCGTGATGTTGCACTATCGCTTTGTTCGGCAACATCGGCCAAAGAAACCAAGGCATCGTTCATTTCACATAAGTGATAGCGAACGGCTATGAAGGTTTCAACACGAGCTTCATAACGCGTGCCACTTAATATTTGGAAGGTGTATATTTTTAAATTATCGCTCAAAATGTTCCATCTATTTACCGATACTGCAAAATTAAACAATTTTTGGAAAATTCCGAACAGGTTAACAGATTTTACTGATGATTTTGCCGCATCACATAATACTAAATTATAGCTATCCACATGGCACGAAAAAAGCTAGCGGTTTATATCCATAATTTTTTTCTGTAGGCCTGTCCTCTGCAATCTTTAATGTTAAGGCCATGATCACTCAATGATTTTGAAATGCTTTCTGTGAGACCTGCACCCGTTGTATCATCTGTTTGTAAAAATGAAATAAAATATTCTTTTATGCTTACGGCATCCTCTGCTATATCGGCGCATCTTAATGTGATTGAAAGTTGATCTTTATGACTTATATCAGGTTTACAATCAGCTATGATTGTATAATACTTTGAAGCCTTAATGCGGGATACTATTGTAGATATAACGTTGGATCCCATGAGTTCTATTAATTCGTATTGTATATTTTTGCCGCTGTAATGGTCAGCCAAGTCACCGTTTACTGCCAATCTGATATGCTCTTCCATGATGGAGTCAAACTTTGCCAACAATTGTACAAGGCCTGAGAATTTTTCGTTGTTTGGAGTAAATAATTTATCAGATGACCCTCTGAATGCCATGTTGTTTTCAGCCAAATACAAGGTTATGTGCATCAATCTTTGAAGCACATTGTTCTATCGTAATTTTTGTTTAGAAATTAACTTCTGTTCTTCTTTGTCAATAGTTGAACCAGAATTGAACCTGATTTCAACTTCAGCCCATAGGAAAAATGTTTTTTTATGTGCAGGACTATTTTCGTGCATTTTAAAGCTTGCTAACTTCTGCTCTTTGCGTTTTTTAATGAATTTATAAAAAAAACACTGTTTTTCTCAAAATCGCCCCAAAATAATGGTATGACAAAAAACTTTTTGCATTTTCCTTTAATCGTGGGCGTGTTAGTTGGCGAATCGCACGTAGAAAAGAGGCAGGCCTTGAAACTCCAGGATCAGACAAATGCCAGAGCACCGGCATTTGATCGGCCTCAGCGAGGAATTTTTCTGAAACCACGAAACCTGCCGATGTCGATTGAGGTCACACCGGCGAAAACCCACAAGCGGACCAGTTGGGATGCAGCAAAGTTTGAGGGTTAAGGTCCACTAATCCTGGTCGTAACCTCTTCGTAAAAAAAGAAGAAGAAGCGAACATGGAACCGACTACTGACATTGCCGCACAAATATTGCGAAACCAATAAGAAGTTAATCGTATGTACTTTAATAGCCCTGTATTATATTGCAGCATTTAATTTGAGGTGTCACATGTGTATGATAATAATCACATTGTATGATACGTCATTCGATCATGCAATACATAGTTTATGGGTTATTGAAAATTATACTCAGTTTGAATTATTACTATATCGATAAATTGCATTAATTGTGTGTAGCAATCGATGCCATTTCTGATTACGAGTAATTTGTATTTGGGTTGAATGTTAGGTACTACAAACGAAACCACCTAATTAATCTCCGCATTAAATTTACTATTGGTAAGGCCAAAGGAGTATTACCAAACTAATTAACCCAGCTATATATATATTGAGCGTCCAGTCCGAAAAATAACTATGGAAACGTGCCGGTGGTGTGCTAGGTAAATGCAAGAATAATGAACTCAACAAATGTTGGAACATTCCTGACTACATGTCAGTTGTAAACTTGGCAAGCACATTAACATTCAATGTCTGCGAATTACTGGATGAAAATTTACCGAATCAAAGGAATATGTCCGCAGCGTTTTAATAGCTAGAGTGATGACAATAGAATTTTTTTAAACCGAATCTTTTTTTTGTACATCCCTAATGGTCCGCGTATTAATTTTGCCGGTTTTACCTCAAACATTATCGGCCTTTCGGTTTCGAATCACTCACTGAGGCCAACCAAATGCTGGTGTTGTTGCAACTATCGTATCCAGGAGTTTTTGGAGAGTTGGAAAGTTTATTGTTATTGCCTTTTCGTAGGATCTTTTCTTTCGGCGGGCGTGAAACCGAAGGAACGAAATGAACCGAAATGAAAACCAAGCAGTGTCATCTTTTTTTTTTTTTTTTTTTTTTATAAAAAGGAAATCCAAATCCCAGAGCACTCAGACTCGGTAACATTCCATTGTACTACCAGGCAGAAATCCTCCTTTTGGTGTAGAGGCATGTGATTGGGTGGCGTATGTTGTTGTTCCCCATGGGGATTGAACCTGCACCGCACGGGTCACAAGCCAACACACTAACCTCTACACCGTCGCCACCCATTAAGCAGTGTCATACTACTTTGTTTCTGAACCATCTTTGCTCTTCAAGATGATGCTTAATTTTCAGTAGCTATTGAAATGCCAAATTAATGATATATATTATAAACTTCGTATCTCTTACTTAACAGAAGTCTAGTAATTTTTGGACTAACTATTTTTCGCAGTTTTGTAAAAAAAAAAAATCTTTGGATTAACTATTTTTCGCAGCTTTCTGAAAATTTTCTTTCTTAACTGAAGCCAGGCGCTAGTAAGTTTTGGATTAACTATTTTTGCAGTTTTTTGAAAATTACCTTAACGAAATGCATTTCCTTAATCTACTAACTTAAACTATATTGCCTGTTCATCTGTAGTTAGCTTAAATACGTCCTAAACTGCAACGCTGTTAAAATAATTATTTGCGAGGTCTATTGCAGATTTATTCATTTAAAATTAATAGCTTTATCCATGTCCATAGTTCATTCGCACATCAAAATCAGTCTCGATGAGTTTCCACTTGGCTTTATTAAATACAAAGTTTGCATTCCCCTTTTTAAAATAAGTTTTACTTTGCGGTAGCACTTTGCAAATTACATGTCCCAAGTAATAAAGTAAGAACCAATTTCTATATGATCCGCTGTCTAAGTTTTACGCTTTACTCCTCTTCTTCACCTCTTTCAAAATGACTGATGCATAATTTTCTTTTGAATTCATCGAGCCCACCGCAAAATTAAAGTGTTTTCGAATCCATACAAAACCCTGAGCTTGGCAGTTCTTTTAGCGGATATCTGGCGTTTTTACACGTTTCCGGTCACCCTCTATGCAACGTTTTATGTTTCTGGGTACATAATTCTTTTTTTGTCTCTAGCAATTGTTGGTGGCTGCCATTGTGAGCACTTTCAAAGGAATTACTGAATTGCTCAACTAATTAATTTTCTGTGGTTTTCCGTTTACGTACCAGCATTCTTACCTTAACCAGAACCAGCAGAAACTTAACCATTGCGAACATAACCTCTTGCATAATTGACCGACAGTCGCCTATTTAAAGTGAACAAGGACCTTCAGTATCTTTGAATCGATTGAAACTTTACACAAACACCGTGGAATGATGATGTTTCCATGCCATCACGCCCAAGGAAATGGAACTATGTGTCCTTTTAATTAGGTGATATAAATTGCCTCAAGAAATACGGATACTATCCATTCATTTAAAGCACGTTACATCCCACTCGAAAATGCCACAGGACAGGGTTCTTCCTTGCAGAGTGCGGTTGCTCATTTATAATTTCGAGTTGTTTTAGTTTCCAGTTTGAATAGATACTCATTGAAATAGCTCCTGTGCTAACATCGTATAGGTTTTATTTGTTTAACGAATTTTCAGGATTGAGGACTTGTCGAGTGGGTTTTTTTAATAATTTTTTTTTTATAATTTACGCACAATAAAGGGATTTTGTTGGTACCCTTATCATGTATTGGCTACACAGCGCGGGCGTTAGGGAAATTAGGATTAGGAGAAAAGGAGAGTTGCCGATGCAGATTGGTTTTGAATGTTTTTAGGTTATAATGTAAATGAAAAATTGAGCAGGGAAGAGTATTCCACATTCGTGTTGTACGACTGAGGAAAGACTCTTTATACTTCACTGTGCGTCCGAATACAGGCTTGCGGGTGAACTGATGAGCATTCCTTGCATGGCGGGTATTGCGGTTGAAATGTTCAAGGGGTGGAATGCAACTTGCTATTTCGTTAGAGCACTTACGGTGGAAATACCGATTAAATAACGAAAGACAGGAGACATTACGACGATGACTGAGTGAGTCAATCGATCTCGCGATGTCTCGGTCGCCTATGAGTTTCATCGCGCGTTTTTGGATCCTGTCAAGTAGCTCCAAATAAGTTATTGGTGCACCAGACCAAATATGAGCGTTGTACTCGAGTTTCGGGCGAATAAACGCCTTATAAATTGTAAGCAGATCAGAAGTGGTGAAATATTTCTTACATCGCTTAAGGAAGCCTAGACAATTCGCAGCGTTCTTGGCGACATCGAATATGTGGCCATTCCAACGAAGGTTGTCATTGGCACACATACCGAGAATGGAAAGTCTTTCGGTTTCAGCGATGCAAGTGCCATTCATGGATAATGGCAGTGTGTGTGGGTTTTGCTTTAATGACAGGAGACAGCATTGTGTTTTGGAAGCATTAAATTCCACTCTATTGGTTGTACCCCACTGAGTTATGCTATTAAGATCATAAGTGCAGATTGACAAAGTATCAGACTAAAAACAACACATTTCGTCGTGCATTTAGTAAACGGCGGATGTGATTTTTAACTTAAGAACAGCCTGATGACAGTATGGCTGCTGATTATTTTTTTATGCAAAAATCGAAACCTCAGAATGTTTGTTTTTTATATCGGTATAGTACCAACATACGTGTAATTTTCAATTTTTTACTCAGTCCATGTGGGAGAACTAATTATTTCTTACAGAAGGCTTTCTGAATAAACTGATACCAGCTGCTTGACGATGTAGTCACTTGGATCGCTTATTACGCTTTGAGGTAGCGTTTCCCAACCTCAGGTCGCGATCCAAATATGAGTCGTGGATGGTGTACGATTGGGTCGCGGTATAAATAGCAAGCCAAGAAATAAAAGATTATAAAATACAAAATTATAAACACAGACTACTTCAAAGTATTATTTTACATTCATGATTCATGTTACAAAAATAAACAACGTCTATAACTAATGCTACGGGCACACACACATTTGCCAGTGTGTACCTCTTTGGGACAGTCCGCAAAACATTTGCTTGCATACTTTTTTGCAATTCGTTTGATCAAATCATTTATGGCAATTTGCAAGCATTTGCGAGCGTCCCAACCTATGCGAACTAGAAAACTTATGTTTTCGGTGCGATTGTATTCTTAATGAAAGACTTCTTTCGCAAGGAAAGGTGTATTTTTCTTAGAGCTGCACAACAATGTTGAAAAGTTATTTAAGACGGATGCAACTGCAATGGTAAAACTGTTTGTGGAATTGACGCGGCAAACAGATAACAAATGGTTGCCCTTTCAAACAACTCGGTTAAACTTCGAAAATATGGAATGTCAGAAAACGTTTTGGAGCAGGTTCTTTGTGGATATAAGCGTGCAACAAAATGTTTACTTCAAACTGACAAATTTGTAGATGTGGAAAAGAGCGCTCAATTGATGCTGTTTATAAGATATAAAACCGACAAAAACATGGCCTAGGAATTCTTATTTTGTGAACCGTTGCATATAGTACCACTACTGAATTGGACATTTGAAATGGTTTTTCATAAAACAAAATGTTTTATGGACTGAATGCATGGTGGTAAATATGTTCCCATAGTGACCTAGCCATGATGGGAAAATCAATTGGATTCTGTACTCTAGTAAAAGAATTAAGCCCTGATGTTATTATTATCCAACGCAGTTTTAAATGGTGTGATTAAAATTGTTAACTCCATAAAATGAAATGCTCTGAATACACATAAATGAAGATTTTGAATCAGAATACATCCAATGGCCTTTTTCATTCGGAAGTCCGTTGTCATTCTCGTTCGGCTTTATTTCGCTCTGACAAAGTGAAATGACGCCGATTTGTCTTTATATCAATTTGGCAAAGTATTTATATGTTTACTGGTTCATCTGCCTTATCTATATATATAAAATGTTCGTGTCACAGTGTTTGTAACCAAACTCTTCCGAAACGGCTTGACCGATTTTTATAAAATTTCTGGTGTATATCGGTAGGTCTGAGAAAAGGTCGTTTACTATTTTTTATACCCGTAAGTGATAAGGGTGGTCTACCACAAATTTTTTTGTTTTATTTTTTGGACAAAATTTTTATTTTTTTTATGATTTGTCATTCAAAAATACATATAACCCTTAATTTTCAAACTTCTACCACCAACCCCCATTTTTTAATAGCGATATTAGTATTGTAATAATCTACAACTCTCAGTGGCCGATTTTTGTTTATCATTTATAAGTTTGTTTATTATTAAACAACAATTAAAAATACTATTATACTCAGTGCGTGCAAAATTTTGTGGGAATAATTTTTCCAAAAAGAAGACTTGGAAATTTTTATAAGGCAAAATGTTCTACAGTGGCTACCACTCATTGATGTAGCCATGATCAACTATTTTGGCCACCATTCTTCGAAATAGTTCATAAGAGGAAAACCTGTTCGTTTTGGTTTCAAGAACTGGATGCTAACGATTAGATTAAAATTGTTCTGAAAAATGAAATATATTTTTTTATATAATAAAACCGGTTGTGTAATTTTAATTTAGTATAAACGTTCCCCTGTTTGCCTGTACGATATTAAGATTCCTGGTTATTACGAAAACAAACCATAACATTGATGAATATCTGTGGTGGCCGAAGTAAAAATCGTTTTCATGTTTTTTTTTATTACAAAGCTAACACCCATCATCGTTGTCGCTGTTTCTACTTCAACAAAAACCGAGTATTTTTTTTATACACGAACCGCCATTTAGTTAATGCACTTTTGGTAATTTATTTTGTACATCAATTTAGGTTTTTTTTTTATATATTTTTGCTAACATGAACGTTACCTTCAACTGTGTATACTTGAAAGTATTGCCTCCATACACTTTTGCAAATTTAGCACTGTTGCTAATGCAACGATGGTTGTTGATTAGTAATGGATTAAAATTCCACAGCATCAATAAATTCAACTAAAATACTTTGCATAAAATCTCAAAATAAGATGGATATGAGTAGATATGTATAAGCACTTGTTATTCAACCAATATGAAAAACAAGCAGAAATATTTGAAAAATATATTTTGGAAAAACGGGTTCCCACACACCGCTGCGATAACGATAGCAAGAGGACAGCGATATGTGGCATGTATTCAGGGGGGTCATTCATTAACTTCTATGACGATAATATCCAAGCGATATTAGTTAATGAGATAGTTATCAATTTGCCTCACGTAACTTTATCATCATCGTGTCGTCCTAGTTCAGAAATCTGGTAATAGCCAATCGGAATCATACCATTGTATATACACTTTATAGTAGTGCCATCATGTCGAATTTTTTGTTTTAGCCGACTAAATGCAGATGGCGTTATGAATTGAGCTAGAATGTTTGTGTCTAAACTTTTGCTGTCATCTTCATTTTAAATACACACTTTGCAAACGAAGAAAGCAAGACCAAATAAACCGGTTTGTCTCTCTCGAATCTTTCCGCCGAACGAATTTCATTCCATTGTGTATGCATTTTTTTTTCATTGTAAGAAGGAGCATAGGCGTAGGCAGCGCAGGTAGCATGTTCATGTACGTATGCTTTGCAAGTAGCAGAGGTTGATGATGGAAACCAAGTAAGTTATTATTTGTATGGATAATGGATTTCGCATTATCGACTCTCTGGATGGAAGGGGCGATTCGTTTGAAACGAAAAATTTAATAAAATTTGATTTGGGTATTTTTCTTTCAAATGAGAAATTATGAATTTATCGCATTTTAGATTCTCGCTATTTTGGCTATATCTTGTCGAAAAATGTACCGATTTATACCATTCTTTTTGTAATTGATTTAGAAATATTCAGTCTAATTTATAAAGCAATGACATAATTTATTTTGTGTCGGTATTGTGCCATGCTGCACCACCACTTATTGGTCAATACAACCTACACGATGAATATTTATATGGATAATACGAATTTTCGTTGTTTAAAGTCCCTGCACCTTTGCAATAAAGCATTGAGGAAGGTCACATGTTTGTGTTTTTTGCTTCTAATGAAGGTTGCTTGATTGGTTCTCTTTCGCATTACCCATGTTGTAACATTAGATATACGTGTTTTTAATCACCGAGCTTTAATCAGACGGCCTACTCCTCGTTTCGTTCTATTATTAGTTGTCATGCCCTGTGGTAAATGGTTCTGCTGAAATTTGCAATATATTTTTTTTTTAGCTTCTGGTTCGCCAAGGCGAAGAAAAAGGTACTGCGACCTATGAGGTCGTTTGTACCGTCTGGGCCAGAAATATGTTAAGCTAGTAGTATTTCTTCTTTCCGTATAAAGCGGATAATGCTACCAGCAGACCACTTCTTTATATCTTCGGAACTCAGTTGTTCTCTGAGGCCGCACATTCACCTAGAATGTGTTCAGCTGTTTCGTCTTCCTCAAGACATAGCCGGCATTCTGCAGAGTCAACTATTTTCATTATGTTTAGGTGATATCGCAACCCGTCGTCGGCCTTTTCGTTGCCTTCAAAACCTTCGTGGCCCGGAATCCACCACAGTTTGGTCTTGTTCCTTTACTTTACCTACTGAACATGTAAGAAGTAAAGAAATTATGAGTTTATGGTTTTTTAGACTCTTGCTATTTTGGGTATATCTCGTCCAAAAATTCACCGATTTCTATCATTTCTTTTGTAATTGATTCAGAAATATTCGATTTGTTTTTTATCAGATATTTATAAGCGAACACGTTGTTGGATACGTATATCTGTAGAGGCAGCTCACCTGTCGATTTACATTTTTTTTATTATTATTTGAATGAATGTCAAACAAACTACCTACCTATTTAGACATGCAAAAATATATGTTTTCATTGCTTTCTTAAAAGAAAAAAAAACAAATACTGAGAATATTATGTATGTAGTTTAAAGATAAAGAAATGTTCATTTAACCAATTTGGATATTCGGGGCATAGGTACCAATCACAGCATTGAATATTTTATTTAAATTTTTTTTAATGCTGTGGTTGGTACTAAAAAAAACGCAAGTCTGTTCTCTTCCGCATCACCCAGGAGGTGGAACATTTGATGCGTTTTTTTTCACCGAGGTATCCCCATTAGGCCTACTCCTCGCGCATAGTTCATAAATAAATAAATAAAATATTACGTAACATAACAACGCATAGGGTCCTTTAACCAAAAGCGCATACCTAAAGTATATATAAAAAATAAATAAACTATATATTAATATTACCATAACTAAAAACAAATAAAAATAAATATGAGTACATATAAGTATTTATATATGAAAATCAGAAAAACACACCCATTCATTTATTAAAATATAACTTTATTTATAGATATTTATTTACATGATGCTTATCCTTAAAGTTTGGCAGCCTTAAATCCTTGTTGTTTTTTTTTATTGTAAATTTAATCAGTCCGATTAAAATAAATTTAACGATGTCTTCGTTGTGTCCATAATTGCTACACGTCATGGTTTCTGTCACTTCCAACTGGTTTATCATCTGAGACATGAGGTTTTCAACCAAGTTTGCTTGTTTGCGGTCCTCCGGAAAAACTGTTTCGAATATCTCCTTTATTCTTTTCGCAGTATTTTCGAAGCTTATAGTAGGCACCGTAAGCTTCCCAAACTCTGACACAGTTTGTGTGGTCTCATAAGCCTTGAGACGTATTAACAAGGCTTGTTCTCGATAAGAATTTGTCTTATCGATCATAAATTGCGTGCAGGCTTCGCAATTAATCTTGTTCCGTAACTTAAACGCTGCAAATCCTGCGTAGAACGTCAAAGCTCCTTCCTGTAGCTTCTCTGAACATCCTTTCGTTAGTACTGTTTCTATAGTGTTGTTCCTTGCGTAGTCTTCATCTGCGTCATCGTACTCGATATTGTTTAAAATATCGGTCTCCATGATGTGGTCTTCTAATGGGACTTCAACTGAAAATTCTTCATTCGCTGCCCGCTCAATATCCAGTTCTTCGCGATCTGCTTCATCCAGCAATAGCTCTGCTCCAGAATCTTCATAGCCCGAATGATCTGAAGATTTTAAGTTTTTAAATATAATTTGCTTCAGATTTCTTATGAATCTGTAAGCCGAGGGGTTTTTCTCATACGATCCCCTATTTGTCCGCACCATCGAAAATAAGTTCTCTGCTGGATCTGTGTTAAGATGCGCAGTCAGGAGAAACTTCTGCTCAGTACTCTTAAGATGTGTCCACATCATCTCAATTCCGAGCAGTGTCTGCTCCAAGCCGAAAAAGCAAGGAGGTTTTTGCAGTCTTCCGGTATATTCCCACGTTTTTATCCACTGGCGAGCATTTCGTATTGACTTAAGTGTGTCGGTCGAATCTGAAATTGGCTGACGACTTGGATTCCTGGAACTCAGTCTGTCGCTATTCAGGTTGTCGAACAAGTCATTAATTTTTTGTATGAAAGTTGCTGTTGATTCGGCAACTTTCTGTTCCTCAACTGTTTTGTAGCAGTTTGTTTTCACTGCATACAAAATTCCGGCAGCTACATTAGCGCTGAATATTTGTGTTGCCAGTTTAACCGATAGTTTTTCAAAACCATTTGGGCAAACATGGTTCTTAGTAAGCTTGAAGAAGACTTGCAAAACTCCTTCGAGTCTTCTTCATACAGCTTAACAACTACGTTCCAATCTATAATTTCTCCTGAAATTATGATTTTGTGCTGTAACAATATATTCCGCACGCTCTTGAAGAGATGCAGATAATCGTACAGCATGAAAACCCTTTCATTCCCAACGTCGAAGTAAGGCTTTTCTGCTGACACTCCTAGCAGTTTGTTTTAGCTTCCAAACTGATCAACATAACTAAGCTGTCTGTGCAAAACCAAATGAAAAAATTCTGTTTATATTCGGAGATTCGATTGTGTAACATAATGCAAATGAAATATGAACCTAATATGATTTTGAATACCGATTATGAATGAATGCCCTTTTTATTTGATGAACCAATAAATAAACCAATTTGAGTTGTTCATGAATAACCTACGGCAGCTATTATTACAAGCAGGGCACGCGCTCGTACACACACTCTAACTTGTCTTATCTTATCTCTGCCTCAATTAATTTTTTTCACATGCAAATATGATATGCCTCACTGCTGAAATGCGAATCTCCTTCGCCGATCTTAACATATACACACCAATTGTATAAAATACAACAAAATAAGTTCCAGGTGACGGTTTTGTTCTAATTGCAATATGCCATAACCTACCCCAAAAACTTTGATCAGAGCAAACAAATAATATACCATCAATCTACCCAACTACAATTATCCCACCTCTCTTCATCCACCATCGCCCCTACCATTAAATATGAATATCTGCTTTTCACTTGCAAATACTCGTATGAATTATAAAAAAAAAAACATTTGAGAATCTTCACTGCTGAAATGCGACTCTCCTTCAACGATCATACACACACATACAAATTGTGTTAAAATCCAGAAAACATAACATACCCCTTCCATCAAAGCAAACAAAAAATATACCATAAATCTACACGAAACCTGCTTTGCCAACCACCACCACTACCTGCATCATCCTCCTACTCATATTCCCAGCACGAGAATGGTGTAGAACTAGACTATCATGATTTGTTGCGGGCGAATGCGCACTGATGGCGTATCGTCGTTTACGCACGGTTGCACTACTATAAGGTTTATATACAATGATGGTATCGGCTACCTCCTTGATGGTGTTGCGATATCGGTTCCAAATATTGTTGGCGCTTGAGGGTGGTAAGTGGATAGAGAAGAGTCTCTCACTCATCCGCTCTCTGTAGACTCTGGCTACTCAATGTGTGCTAAGGCGTCCAACGTCGAATTTCTGCTTTTGGGCAGTTCACAGCTTCTTCTCGTTGGACAGTCAATAGGCCTTATTTGATCCAAAAAAAAATTTTGTTGAATTTTGTCTTTCTCATAAAAAAAAAATTCTCTGAAAATTTTATACAAATCGGATAATACTTAGGGGTCGTTACCGCCACCCAAAAATTGCAGGATGGTCCAGTAAATAATGAATTAATTAATATAATTATAAAAAATTACAATTAAAATTTTGTTTATAAATTAGATTTTATTTATTGGAAAAACAAATACAAGTAATAAATTAATAGATAAATATAAATTAAGATGATTACTTCACTTCAGCAATATTAGTTTCTTCCTGTCAGGATACTTCTTTCTATGACTTTAACCACCAATAATAGAAACTGCTTCTGTTCTTCCTTATTAGTGTGTAGCTTGTTGTACTCATCCATAAGCTTCACTCCTCGTTCAGCGATGTCATTGACTACTCTCATGTTGCGTACTCCATACTCCACTTCATTGTATACCTTGACCCTGGGCGACTCAACCACATCCTAAGTGAAGAACTCTGACGATAATCCTGTGATATTGAAGATTCGGTGGGTATTTGAGCTCACGAAATCCTCCAAACCTTTTGATTGAATATTGGCGATGTCAACAGTTAATCGCTTTAAGGGGCTCTCCACCACCTTAATATCGAGGGCGCAAACCTTCTTCTTTTTTCCATCATCGAAAAATCCAAAAGGCACAAGTTCTTCCGACAAGTACCAGAGGTGTCCAAGGAACTTTTAATGACCAACAATTGGAATAACATAATTTATTTTTTTGTAGTTGTCAAGGGTTTGGATCAGCTCAAGATTATTTCGTGGAGCTGACGTCGCTCAGACCCTAAAAACAAAGAGGCAAATGTTAAGAATTCCATGTTCTTCTCTCTTTGTTAGGTTGAACCGACTACGGAACATCCATATCTTAAGAGAGTCGGTAGCCTTGGACATCTATCTATCACGGTGTAGTCCAGTCGGAGCTTTAAATGATACTCCTTTCAAAGGAACTCCTCCTAAAAATATGAGTCAGTTGCAGAAGTTTCTAGTAGTCATCTCGAGGTTGGAACTCTTGCAGCTGAGATTTTGAAAAGGCAATCATTTCTTTCGAGACTTCAATAACTCCGCAGTTGTGGCAACTTCATTGGACAAAACTGTTTCGTAGTTTTTCCAATCGATGTTGGAACAGGATTTCTTAAAACTTTTAAAAATAAGAATGCCTGGACCTGTTGATGGCCCTAGTGCTGTCATAACTACTGCTTCCAACATTATCTGGTAGATGTGGTGGCGGCATGCCAAGCACAGCATGTCTTTGTCCATTTTTTGTTCCAAAAGAATACACGCCCATCTCTTCTTCCCGTACTCACTGATCTGGTGTCAAATCCTAGATCTGCTGCTGCCTCATAGACTGCTCTTGCTACAGCCTCACCTGTGCCAGAACATAACTTCGGGACTCCTAGAAGTTGGTCTATTCCCTTTCCACTTACTAAAATAGGAAGGCGATCAACAATGCCACTTAAAAATATATCCGCCAGAAGTTTACCGTCCCAGTAAATTTTCAATGGAACTTCTGGGGTAAATTTAACTTTTTAACAAATTCTCAGCAATCTGCAAACGGTGCTTCGCACGCTCTCAACGAATGGAGTTTGGATTGACATTGTATTCTGCGGGGTCATGTCCGAGAAGTTTAGGCACAGAAGTTAGAACCAATGCTGCATTCCGATCACTTACCTTAGCAACGTTTTCATCCAATATTTTCTTTCGACCTCCCTTTGAAGGCGGCACTACGGATGGCGACTAAAATGGTCGATCAATGACACGGCAATATTCAGGACTTCCACCTCTGAATCAGATGATGAAGCAACAATTACTCTCTCATGGCTTCCTTTCTTCTTTTTCTAGTTGCCTCTTTTTCTTTCAATTTTCTTTTTTTTCGTCAAGCACAATTCTTTTTTCGCCAGTTGAATCAATAATACAGATTTTCCCGCGGCGCCCATTTTTACTTTGTGATGCTAGGAACATCTTGTTCTCTTCAATTTTGATCATTCCTAATACATTAGCATGGGCGATGCCGAATAAATTACCTTGTTCTTCGTTCGCCTTGTTTTCTTTATTTTATTTTTTTTTTGATTCCTCCCATTCTCTGAAAATGAGTTCCACTTTATCACCCACATGATCATACCGTTTTGTTGGAATACGGGCCTTGTTCCAGATTTCTATTACATTTTTAGCAGTTCAACGACATGCTTCTTTAATGTCTTGTTTTAACACTTGTTTCTAATGGAAGAACAATGAAATAACTTCCTTCATCGAGGTAACATTCTTCCACAAAGACTTAATGATATATGTCCGATTAACCAAATCTCGTTTTTTTTCTAGTGGCAACGTAAAAACTACAACTAGTTGTCGCCACATTCGCTATGCAATTCACAGTTTTATTCATAAAGCTGAAAAATTATAGAACCGTAATTTATTAAAAATTTGCTGAAAAACGCTAAAATAAAAACCGACCGGTCACAGCAGCAGCAGACTCTAAAATTAAACTCAATTCTGTAACAAGTTCAAAAATGCAACAATCATATTATGTTTCTTCTTCTTTATTTATTCATTTAGTGTCAACCTATTTATAATACATTTAGATAATTAGTACATAGAGATGAGAATAATATATACATTCTTAGCAACTATAAATTTTATAATAGGAAAGGATATTTAATTTATTGGTAGGTATTCGTTTTGAGAAAAATTTTACAAAAACTCACTGGCAATTTTACTTAAACTAATATAAATACTTAAAACTAAGATAAAAAAGATGCAAACTAAGCGGCAATATTTTTTAATATTGAATTTTCATTTATTGAACATTTATACATAAGCTGCTCGTAAATTTTTGAGCAATTTTCTTTTATAGTAGGAATTTTTGCGATTTCATGCAACCCAATAGTTGAGAAATGCCAAGGAAGGTTTAAAATTGTTTTCAAAATCTTGTTTTGACAAATCTGAATTTTTTTGTAGTGGCACTCAGCACAATAGTACCAACATGGAGATGCATATAACATAGCTGGTAGGAAAATAACTTTGTAAATTAATAATTTATTTTCAAGGCATAGGTGGGAGTTTCTGTTTAAAAGTGGAAACAAGACTTTGATTAAAAATTGACCTTTCTTAACACTTTCGGAAGTTTGATGTGAGTAAGTTAAGCTTTTGACAAGAATAACACCCAAGTATTTAATACTTTGTTCCCATTGGACTGGAGCATTACACACTGAAAGATTTATTTGTGGAAGGTTGCTTTGCTTACGTTTCTTTGTAAAAAAACAAGCTTGTGTCTTTAAAGGATTTATTTTGATTTTCCAGCTATAAAAAATAGATTTGAACCGCATCAAGAGCATTTTGAAGGTTGAGTAAAATTTGGTGGCAACTATCGGATTAACTGTAAATACATGTATCATCAGCAAAAAATGATCTCTTGCAGTGATTTAAGGCAGGGAAGTCTGACACATAAATATTGTAAAGAAGTGGGAGAGGGTTGAGCCCTGGGGGACACCCGCTTTAATAGCATACAACGGAGATTTATGTTGTGAAATTTCAACGAAGAACTTTCTTTCCTTTAAGAAACTTTTAATAATCTTTATAATATACATTGGGAAACCGTTTTTAGAAGCTTATGGACAAGACCGTCATGCCAGACGCTGTCAAAAGCTTTCTCAATATCAAAGGAAACCATTCCAATGGATTTTTTATGTCTTCGTGCTTTTTTTAAATCTTTGGTAAGTCTTAATACCTGATGAGTCGAGGAATGTTCTTTCCTAAAACCGAACTGTTCTGGTGGAAGGATATTTTTAGTTTCAACGATTTCTGTCATTTTAAGACAGATTATTTTTTCGAACAGCTTGCCTAAGCAGCTAAGTAAACTTATGGGGCGGTAAGAGGAGATTTCTGTAAGTGGCTTGTTAGGCTTTGGAATGGGAACGACCTTTGCAATTTTCCATCTTTTGGGAAAATAGCCTAGAAGGAAGCAGTTATAGAAAAGAATACTAAGAAAGACATGGCATTTTCTTGGAAAATTTTTAATTATCTTGTTAGAGATCTTGTCATCACCAGGAGCTTTTTTAGGTTTAAGTTCTTTTTTAATAATATTTTTAACAAATCTGGGTGAAATTTTTGGAACATTGAGGGGATCAACAGAAAGTTGTTCAATTTCAATTTCACTGTTTTCAACTTTTTCATTGGTAATTCTATCATTAAAGCTCTGAGTAATAGTGTGACTGTTTTCGAAAAATTTTGCTAGCTCCGTAGCCTTTTCGAGATTAGTATTTAATTTATTGCCATCCACATTTAAATGTGGAATTTTTGAATTTTGTCTTTTGAAAATTTTTGAAAGTTTCCAAGTAAGTTTATCATGTTTTTTTATCTGGGATAAAGTCTTGTTCCAATGCTTGTTTCTAATAACTTGAAGTTTTTTGATTACTAATTCGTTTAGAAGTTTCAGTTGAAATTTCAGATAATTTGTTCTCTGCCTTTGGTATCTACGTCGAACTGTATTTCTAAAAGTAATTGTTTTTTTGAGATCCTCAGTTAACACAGGATCGTGGAAGTTGTGAGATTTTGAGATAAAAGGAACTGACATTTTAACCGATTCTTCTATATCGAGCTCTAATTTTTTAATATTATCATCAATAACATCTATGGTATACATAGAAGTTTGAGAAAAAGTTTCATACTTACTGTTCAAAATTGATTTAAATTTTTTCCAGTCTGCTTTATGAAAGTTGTATTTTCTTTCTGGGAAAGAATATTCTGCTTGATGGTTCATCTCAAAAATTACCGGAAGGTGATCGGATGTGAGATCATTTTCAACTATAGGACAAGATAATAAGTCTTGACAGTTTGTTAAGATAATGTCCAAGGTAGAAGCAAGTCCTCTACCATTTGAGGGGTTATATGTTGGATCATTTGTATATGAAATATTAAAATTTTCAAAATTTTTGAGATCAAATAAAGTCTTGCCCCATTTATTTTCTCTAGGACAACCCCAAGATGAATGTCTACTATTTAAATCACCACAAATGACAAAATTTGAATTACATCTTATTAATTTCAATATATCTGATTTAAACTTTGAAATTGTTTCCTTTTTGACTCTTCCTCCGGGAAAATATGCTACAATAAACTTAACAAACCCTACAGTTTGCAACTCGACTTCCATTGAAATTGTTTCGATCAAAGAAGTTTTTTCTATTCTAAGTAATGTATGACTTATGGTCTTCTTCACTAATATACAAACTCCCCCACCTTTGCCAGACTCCCTATCTACTCTATAGCAATGAAAATCTTTAAAATTGATATTTATTTTTTCTTTAAGCCACGTTTCAGTAATGAACGCTATTTCAATTTTGTGTTTTAAAAGAAAATAGAAAAACTCAGTTTGTTTATTCTTCAAACTCTTGGCATTCCACGAGCAGATCTTTAGTTTACTTGCCATATTTATTGTTATACAGATATTTGATGCTTAACTCAGCGATTACATTAAATTGGTCTTGCTTACTTTTACATTCTGAAAGTTTAGATAACATTTCGTTTTTTAATGAAATTAATTCTTCAAAGGTAAATAAATCATTGTTTTGCGACTGTTTAACATTTGGAATTGGATTTGCACTAGATTAAAGTGTGGATGACATTCTTTTAACTGTGGGAGTGGGATTAGAATGAGAAGGAAAACTACACTGAGGTGGAGCAGCAGCTGGGGGACGTTGATTTATAAGGGGAAAATCGGCGGTTCGGTAAACAAAGTTGTTCCGTTGATATGATCTTGAGACGTGGTTTTTGTTATTGGAGCGATTTCTGGTTCTGTTTCGTTCTCGCAGACGGTTTTGTATTTCAATATATTCAAGTCTTTTTTTACAGTTTGAATCGGTTGCGGAGTGGTTCTCTCCACAATTTACACATTTGAGAGTTTTTTCTTTATTAGGACAAAAAGTGGCATTATGTTGCTCTGAGCAAAGAGAACAAGCTATTTCCACATGGCAAAAACTAGATCCATGTCCGAACATCATACACGTGTGGCACTGGGGAACGAAGTGTGGACTTTTTTTTATAGTAATCCCAATAAACAGTTATATTAAGAACTCTTTTGAAATTTTTTCTGAGGTCATTGAGTTTTATAAAGGGTGATTTTTTTAAGGTTAGGATTTTCATGCATTAGTATTTGACAGATCACGCGGGATTTCAGACATGGTGTCAAAGAGAAAGATGCTCAGTATGCTTTGACATTTCATCATGAATAGACTTACTAACGAGCAACGCTTGAATTTTCAGTGAATGGGCCCTAGAAAAGTTGGCAGAAAATCCGCTTTTTTATCGACAAATTTTGTTCAGCGATGAGGCTCATTTCTGGTTGAATGGCTACGTAAATAAGCACAATTGCCGCATTTGGAGTGAAGAGCAACTAGAAGCCGTTCAAGAACTGCCCATGCATCCCAAAAAATGCACTGTTTGGTGTGGTTTGTACGCTGGTGGAATCATTGGACCGTATTTTTTCAAAGATGCTGTTGGACGCAACGTTACGGTGAATGGCGATCGCTATCGTTCAATGCTAACAAACTTTTTGTTGCCAAAAATGGAAGAACTGAACTTGGTTGACATGTGGTTTCAACAAGATGGCGCTACATGCCACACAGCTCGCGATTCTATGGCCATTTTGAGGGAAAACTTCGGAGAACAATTCATCTCAAGGAATGGACCGGTAAGTTGGCCACCAAGATCATGCGATTTGACGCCTTTAGACTATTTTTTGTGGGGCTACGTCAAGTCTAAAGTCTACACAAATAAGCCAGCAACTATTCCAGCTTTGGAAGACAACATTTCCGAAGAAATTCGGGCTATTCCGGCCGAAATGCTCGAAAAAGTTACCCAAAATTGGACTTTCCGAATGGACCACCTAAGACGCAGCCGCGGTCAACATTTAAATGAAATTATCTTCAAAAAGTAAATGTCTAACGTTTCAAATAAAGAATCGATGAGATTTTGCAAATTTTATGCGTTTTTTTTTTAAAAAAAGTTCTCAAGCTCTTAAAAAATCACCCTTTACTTT
This sequence comes from Portevinia maculata, assembly GCA_949715645.1. Lineage (NCBI taxonomy): Eukaryota > Metazoa > Arthropoda > Insecta > Diptera > Syrphidae > Portevinia > Portevinia maculata. The sequence continues at coordinate 102,741,387 of OX454525.1, forward strand.
TATTTTTAAGGTATATTAGGTAGTTGCACTGGTCTTTAAATTTAGGGATTTTAACATTCATGGAGTTAACTTTGAGCACTTCAAGGTTTAGATTTTTTACAAGTTCATTGAAGAGATCTTCTTCTTTTATTTTATGTAATCCGTAGAGAACAACTTTAATCGGTTTGTTTTCTTTTGAATTATGGGTAAAGAAGGGAAGTTTTGATTCATCAAAAGCTTTGGATACTTTTTGGATATCTTCGTTGTTATAGAAATTCACCAAGTACTTACTCGAATTTGGTACGGAGTATTAGTTAGTACTCGGTATTACCTAGACCCTCAAAATCGGCAGTCTAGCATCGTTAGTACCTAAATTAGGTCGATTTGATTTCTTCACTTCCTCAAAAAAGTTAATACTCGTACGTATTCCGTTAGATTTTTGTTTTAATAAATTTTATTCTTTTTTTGTTGTCTTTTTTCTGTGATGATATTTTAAATTGTTGTTTAGCAAATGGATTTGATTTTTGGTGGGGACAACTTGTTCAACAATTTCGAGGATGACCTTGAGAACGAGAATGGTGAAGAAGGGGTGGCGATTCGTCTATCTGAGCGCAGCATCTACCATATGCCACAACGGAATAATGTAAATACTTGGGACGATGTGGACTTTTTTCGGCGATTTCGGTTGTCCAAAATAACGTTTTTTTAAGTTCTTCAATTGATTTGGGACGAATTGCAGCATCCACACCCACGGTAAACATTTTTAATTTAATTTAATTTTATTCACTTATTCGTTTTTATTCACGATTTTACCAGTAATCGTAACATATTGCCTGAGCAGAAATTACTCACTTTAAGATTTATGGCAAGTGGATCGATGCAAATAGCGGTAGCCGACCGACACGTGTGTAAAGTATGTATGGCCATTTGGACCGGTTCATTCAAATGCCAGCAACATTGGCAGAATGAGAGGTGGCCGCTGCTGCATTTTATCGCTTTACACAGTCTCCACGAACAATCGGTGCAATCGATTGTACTCATGTTAAATTGCAATCACCTGGTGGTGAATTGGTGAGTGCAGTTCCACATGTGCAATATTCAATTTTTTATAAAATAAAAATAAAATAAAATATCCTGCAAAATGATTTAAATTGCTGAAGATACTACAAAACTATCTTCATATGAATTTACACAAAAAAATAAATAAAACTATATCAGTTTTACGCTGTTATGACATTTCATATGTAAAAATGGGTACTAGACCAGTTTTAGACGTATTAGGGGCTAGTACGGCTTGGCGCTGTGGCAAGCAGGGTTATGGTGGATACTACCCTTATGACAACTGGTGGCACGCTGGCTATGCACGGCAGTAGCTCGGCGGATCGGGGGATCTTGTTGTCACTAACCTGCTACCAAAATAAATATGGTGCCTGAAGGAAGCGCCACACACACACTCGCAAACAACTCTGCACTGTCGGGTGTTTTGACAGACGAAGATTGAGACTTCGAAACAGGTCTTTCGAGCCCTTTAATTTACCGGTGAAGGTACACCATGGTTACTTTGCCTGTGTATACTATAAGCAACCCCCTTTATTCCTCACGCCTCAAACCGAATACTACTCCTTATTACCACGTCACACCATAATAAAATTTATTTAAACGAACATTGTTTTAGAAGCGATTGCATCAGAAAAATAATTTTTATTCATTTTCGAATTTCAATGGATTTAAAATCAATAACGTGCAATGATGATCTTCAACTGCATGGTAGAATAAGAAAATAACATTCGCATATAAAAAAAATTGTTCAGAAATTAGAAATTAAAAAGTAGTTCGATATTTCAAGGTTTAGATAGGTTTTAATTATATTTAAGTATGTAACTAATTTTAAGTAGATGAATAAGTATATTTAGTTTGATTAATAATTTAAAATACATAGGCTTAATTTCATAACGGTATGTATCGATATACATACACCGTTCCAATCGGAAAAGTTAAGATATTTAAGTTCATTAAATTTATATTAACCAACGAACTATGCCAAGGTATGTAGAATGTTTAATGGCTTACCTTATTCAACCGCCAATGATGTTCCGCTACACTTATAATTTTTTTATTATTTTGAAGTAAAAAGAGTTTTTTTTTGTATTAGTTCTTAACTCTTGACACTTTTCACAAGGTTCAGCTAAGACTAGAAAACTTTGTGTGAAATTGAACCTATATATTTTAGCACATGTGTTTTTTTATAAAGGGTGATTTTTTAAGAGCTTGAGAACTTTTTTAAAAAAAAAAACGCATAAAATTTGCAAAATCTCATCGATTCTTTATTTGAAACGTTAGATTGGTCCATGACATTTACTTTTTGAAGATAATTTCATTTAAATGTTGACCGCGGCTGCGTCTTAGGTGGTCCATTCGGAAAGTCCAATTTTGGGTAACTTTTTCGAGCATTTCGGCCGGAATAGCCCGAATTTCTTCGGAAATGTTGTCTTCCAAAGCTGGAATAGTTGCTGGCTTATTTGTGTAGACTTTAGACTTGACGTAGCCCCACAAAAAATAGTCTAAAGGCGTCAAATCGCATGATCTTGGTGGCCAACTTACCGGTCCATTCCTTGAGATGAATTGTTCTCCGAAGTTTTCCCTCAAAATGGCCATAGAATCGCGAGCTGTGTGGCATGTAGCGCCATCTTGTTGAAACCACATGTCAACCAAGTTCAGTTCTTCCATTTTTGGCAACAAAAAGTTTGTTAGCATTGAACGATAGCGATCGCCATTCACCGTAACGTTGCGTCCAACAGCATCTTTGAAAAAATACGGTCCAATGATTCCACCAGCGTACAAACCACACCAAACAGTGCATTTTTTGGGATGCATGGGCAGTTCTTGAACGGCTTCTGGTTGCTCTTCACTCCAAATGCGGCAATTGTGCTTATTTACGTAGCCATTCAACCAGAAATGAGCCTCATCGCTGAACAAAATTTGTCGATAAAAAAGCGGATTTTCTGCCAACTTTTCTAGGGCCCATTCACTGAAAATTCGACGTTGTGGCAGATCGTTCGGCTTCAGTTCTTGCACGAGCTGTATTTTATACGGTTTTACACCAAGATCTTTGCGTAAAATCTTCCATGTGGTCGAATAACACAAACCCAATTGCTGCGAACGGCGACGAATCGACATTTCACGGTCTTCAGCAACACTCTCAGAAACAGACGCAATATTCTCTTCTGTACGCACTGTACGCATTCGTGTGGTTGGTTTAATGTCCAATAAAGTAAACTGAGTGCGAAACTTGGTCACAATCGCATTAATTGTTTGCTCACTTGGTCGATTATGTAGACCGTAAATCGGACGTAAAGCGCGAAACACATTTCGAACCGAACACTGATTTTGGTAATAAAATTCTATGATTTGCAAGCGTTGCTCGTTAGTAAGTCTATTCATGATGAAATGTCAAAGCATACTGAGCATCTTTCTCTTTGACACCATGTCTGAAATCCCGCGTGATCTGTCAAATACTAATGCATGAAAATCCTAACCTTAAAAAAATCACCCTTTAGATTTTAATATAGAGTTTAAGGCAGGTTATTTTCTAAGTTAATTTTTAAATCATGATTTTTTTTTTGTATTGTTTAACTTGAGTTAAAATTGGAATTAAATCCGCAGGAATTCGGTATTGCATGGACCGAGCGTTTTGGTTGATGGAGCCATCTAACTTGGCAATTCGTTGCGAGTGCCGTTGCTACCCTAGCCATGTGCTGACGTTTGTCTCTCTCAAAATCGCCGTGGTCTGGACACGTCGGGCAAGATTCAAACCACAATTTCCACAAAATACATCCATGGAATCGGGTTTTGTGGCTCCGAGAAGAATTCCCAGACTCCACTTAAAAATACTAGTGCTTATTTTTGTGGATGTCTTCGGATTGAAGCCTTGCCCGTGCCTAAGATGAAAAAAGTCAAATTGCACTTTTTGGCTTGAATTCTATGTGCAAATTTACGCCCACCTTTGAAATGTATAAAAATTCAATCCCAAATATTTTTATTTTTGAACCAATTACTCAAATTTAATTATCCAGGTTTAATAATCCAGGACGTACAATTTTGATTGAATTCACCGTGACTGACGCACGCTCTGCGGTTATTGTCGAAAAGAGAGTGGTAGTAAAATGCCGGAAGAGCAAGGCAGAGCAATTTAAAAAAAAAACACGCTTACCAACTCCAGTGGAGACATGATTGTTTCTCAGGGAAACTGTGGCGCTTAAGGGATGTGACGTAAGCTTAACTTTGCTTACGTTACTATTTAAAAAAAAAAAAAGAAAGATGGACATGCATTTTCATATTAACATTTTTTTTTCATTTACGAGGGATTGCTACAGCGCATTTAGCTCCGGTACTAGCGATGAGAAATGAGCAAGTACTAACTTTTCCTTGGTACGGAGTATCAGAGCTAGTACCTGGGCTAGCTAATCTGGGTACTAGACAGCTTAATAGTCATGTGAAGAAATTGGGCGTAAATGTAATCCGATATGGATAAATCTTTTTGTGAATTTTTTTTTATGAGAACGAACCGATTGGCGGGTTGTGAGAAGGTAATTTGAAAAGTTTCAAAATAAGGTGCACCCTAACAGTCAAGCTCCAAATTTAGCCGCAACAAGAAAAAAATCGCAGTTGACGTTTGCCCCTCGGAATGTGTGCACGTTTAATATATTGGATGCCAGCCTCACATCGATTTGCACATTCGGAAAAGTAGTGCGAATTATCACTGCTGCAAAATCCGTCCAATTACAGCGGTATGCGGACGATATCGACACAATCGGCCATTCCCAGCGTGCCGTGTTAGAGGCTTTCACGGCGGTTGAAGAACAGGCGAAATTGCTTGGTCTTCAAGTTAATAAGGACAAGACTAAATACATGCTCTCAACAAACAAACAAACATCTGTCCACCGCCTATGACCAAACGTCACTGTTGATAGCAATAACTTTGAGGTAGTTAAGGAGTTCACCTGCCTTGGAGCAAACATCAACTCCACAAACGACACCTTAGGTTAGGTTAGGTTGTAGTGGCAGTCGGCAGAGGCCGACACACTTAGGCCAATGACAGGCCCATTGTGATACCACACGGATGTATCATCCTCCTACCAGTTGGAGCTTTTGATGAAGCTTGATAGACTTTTTATGCCAGTGTCAATGAGATCGTTAAGATCATTGTAGAAGAAGGATTCTAACTGGAGTTTACGTCTTTGAGAGAGGGCAGGGCACGTGCAGAGAAGGTGGAGAATTGTCTCCTCCTCTTCCTCATCCATACAGCTTCTGCAGAAGTCATTTGTGTGGACGCCAAGCCTTGTTGCATATCTGCCTATGAGACAGTGTCCGGTGATCACACCAATTATAGCACCAATGTGAGATCTATTTAGAGATATCAAATACTTAGAGCGTTTCAGATCCAGCTTTGGCCAAATCTGCTTTGTCGCTAGACAAGTGTTACCACTTGTCCACCTAAGGTTACAATTCTCAATGGTCTGTCTCATAAACATGAGTTTGCATGTAGCGATTGGAATGCCTAATGAACCTTTATCAGGTAGAAAGGGTAGTGTGGTTGCTTTTTTGGCGAGTTCATCCGCCCTACAGTTCCCTGGAATGTCTGTATGTCCTGGCACCCAGCTTAGGTGGATGTTGAAATGCTTCGCCATCTCCACTAGAGATGATCGACAGTCACGGACTACGATAGAGTTTGTGGACACAGAATCCAGGGATTTTAATGCAGCTTGACTATCTGAGAAGATCCAGATATCCGTGACGGATAACACATTATTCTTCAGCCACGACAGGACTTCCTTAATAGCCAAGATTTCTGCCTGGAACACACTGCAGTGATCAGGGAGTCGCAAGCAGAGGCTGAGATTCAGCCTGTAAGAGAACACACCACCTCCTACCCCCTCGTCGGTTTTGGATCCATCAGTATAAAAATGGATCGATTTATTTTCGACGGGTGGCCCTTCCCAGAATGTTCTGGGAGGGATCTTGACCTTGAAGTTTTTGTCAAAAAGGGTGTGAGGGGTGGTGTAGTCTATGTTACTAGGGAGGCTTCTAAATTTTTTCAGAATAGATGCGTGGCCGATTTCATTCTCGGACCATTGGAACATTGTTTTGAGGCGGATAGCCGCACTAGCAGCCACATGCTTGCTAAAGATGTCCAGGGGTGTCAGGTGAAACAGAATGTCCATTGCAGCAGAGGGGGTAGTGCGCAGTGCATCACTCATGCAGAGACAAGGTGTTCGTTGGACTTTGCCAAGCTTATCGCGATTTATTGCTTTGTCTAGGGCAGTCCACCAAACAACCACCCCGTACATAAGTATCGGTCTTATAACCGAAATGTATAGCCAGTTGGTAATGCGGGGTTGGAGCCCCCATTTATTACCAATGGCTTTTTTGCAGGAGAAGAGTGCTGCTGTAGCTTTACGAACTCTTTCTTGAATGTTAGGTTTCCAGCTAAGCTTTCTATCCAGAATGAGACCCAAGTATTTTGCCTCGTTCGAAAAGACTAGAATTGTGCCCCTGATAGAGGGGGGATCTATGTGTGGAATTTTATGTTTCCTAGTGAATAGAACAAGTTCGGTTTTGTTGGGGTTAACATCCAACCCACAACGATCTGCCCATGTAGTTAGCTTGTTAAGAGCGTTTTGGAGAAGTTCTTTCAGGGTGTTGAGGTGCTTCCCTGAGGCGGCAATTGCAACGTCATCTGAATAGGCAATCACCCTGCAGCCCTCCTTTTCTAGGCACATCAGCAGCTTATTCACCACTAAGTTCCAAAGGAGGGGAGATAAGACTCCACCTTGTGGCGTACCTCTACTGACAGATCTTCTTGCCGATGTCATACCCAGTTTCGAGTTTATAATCCGACTTGTGAGAAGTAGATTAATAAGCTCACCAAGCGAGTCATCCACCTTCAGATCTGACAGTGCATTTGCGATCGCGGATGTATTGACGTTGTTAAAAGCACCCTCAATGTCCAGGAATGCAACCATAGTGTACTCTTTATGGTGAAGGGAGTATTCGATTGAACGTACTAACGTGTGTAAAGCTGTTTCAACAGATTTGCCTTTGCAATATGCATGTTGAGCCGTAGACAGAAGTCTTGTATCAATGTTAGTACGCAAATGGATATCAATCAGCCTTTCTTATGTTTTTAGAAGGACTGACGATAGGCTTATGGGTCTGAGATCCTTAGGATGAACATGGGAACATTTACCGGCTTTGGGTATGAAAACTACTTTTACTTCTCTCCATAACAGCGGAATGTAAGCCAAATGACACCTTAGTGGAGATCGGACGGAGAATCACCCTAGGAAATGGCGTCTACTTCGGTTTGGCCAAACAAATGGATTGAAAACTCCTCACTCGAAGAACAAAATGCAGGCACTATCGAACATTTAATCCTGCCAGTCCTGCCTTATGGTGCTTAGTGCTGGACGATAAGTAGGAAAGCTAATATTGGGTTCTTTTGAAAGAAAAATACATCCTTGGATATTTGGCCATGTGTGCTAATGGCTAATGGAGGAGAAGATACAACCGCGAACTCTATGAGCTGTAGGTAGAAGTGGCGGTTCGGCTTGAACCCAATTAGCACTTATTGTGCCTTTTTGTTACCACGACTCGTGTGACCTATGTTGTAGTGGTTGTAGAAGATTTGATGTGTGGCTATATCCAACCTGTGGAGTTGAGAAAACGGATAAGATCTTGTATCCCTTTGCTCGATATAGCGCTAAGGTCGTCGAAGAATGGTTGATTCAGTGCCCGCAGTCTAGCTCTTGCTAGTGCCGGACATTCGCAAAGGAAATGGAAGCGAGTTTCTCTTTCGTTTACATCCCCGCAGCTTCGGCAGTGGATGTTAAATGGGATACCCAGTTTGGCCGCATGGGCTCCAATTGGCCAGTGCCCGGTGATTATCGCCGTAATTCTGGAGACTTCGGGGCGGGTTCTGTTTAGAAGATCACCTAATCTTCCTTTATCATAAATAGGCCATATCTTCCTCGATATGATGCAGTTAGTCAGCCTTCTCCATTGAAGGTATTTGTGTGAGTGTATTTGTGTCTTGACCGCACCTAGCGGAATGTAAACCCTTGCAGCGAGTGAGCCGTCCAGAGCTGAGCCCAACCTGGCCAGCTCATCCGCATGCTCGTTTCCTGTTATGTTACTATGCCCTGGAACCCGGAGTAGTGTAACACTGAAACGTTCGCCCAGTCGCGCAAGCTCGTTCCGGCACTCCTGCACCAGTTTGGAGGATATGGTAGCCGAGTCAATAGCCTTGATTGCGGCTTGGCTATCTATGAGGATAGCAATGTTTTGTTTGTACGCTGTGTCACGCCCTAGTTGCGTACAGGCCTCTCGGATAGCCAGTAGTTCCGCCTGATAAATGCTGGCAAAATCCGGTAGGCGAAGGGATATTGATATTTTTAGTGATTCCGAGTAGACACCGGCCCCCACACCACAGTTCATCTTAGAACCGTCGGTGTATATGACCGTGTCGAAATCTTTCACTACTTCGTCCCTCTTTAACAAGCTCTGGAAGGGAAGCTTACTTGGAAGCCTTTTTTGAAGTTTAGTTTGGGTGTGATGTAGTCGGTTGGAAACGTAACCATGCCTTCTGTAAGCGAGTCCAGAATGCTGCCGTGGCCGTATGGCCTTGCAGTCCAGCACCCGATTCCCTGAGTCTTACCGCACTGCATAGTGCGTTATCTTTTGTGTGTAGGTCAAGAGGTAAAAGGTGCAAGAGCACAGTGAGGGCGTCCGTTGGGGCCGACCTCAGTGCATCCGTGGTACCTATACAGGCTGTCCTTTGCAATCTTTCCAGTTTTGTGAGGTTGTAACCTTTACTCAACGCGGGCCACCATACTAGTGATCCATAGGTGAGGATTGGACGCACTACTGCTGTGTACATCCACAAGGTCATCTTTGGTTGAAGTCCCCACTTCTTTCCAAAGGTTCTGCTACAGGCATAGAAGGCATTACACGCCTTCCTCACTCTGTGTTCAATGTTATATTTCCAGATAAGTTTAGGATCGAGCGCGATACCCCGATACTTAGCGCTGGAGGATAGTGTAAGTGGTTGACCGTTTAGGCGGGGTAGGGTAAAATCGGGTATTTTGGTTTTGGTGGTGAACAGCATCAGTTCGGTTTTGCTCGGGTTAACGCCGAGACCACAACTTGTAGCCCAGGTGCTTACCTTGTCTAGAGCATTCCCCATGATATCACTTATCACGGAGGGAAACTTCCCTGGCACTAGTATCACTACGTCATCCGCATACGCGACAGCTTTGACCCTTTCCCTGTCTAGTTATACTATATTTATGATCAGCATCGATAGGAATGTCGATCTAGCCATGTACGTCCGTCCGTCCGTCCGTCCGTCCGTCCGTCCGTCTGTCGGCAAAAATTAGGCCTTTAAACCTAGAGAGCTGAAATTTTAACCATATACTCTCTAGGGTCCCGAAATAATCAAGTTTACGAATTTTTGAAATCCGCCCACAGACACGATCACAAACTCAAAAAAACTAAATTTTGGAAAAAATCGAATTTTGAGCTAGAAAGCTGAAATTTTTTATATATGATCTATGACTCCTAAAACTGCTAGGGATAAAAAAAATTCAAAATCCATCCACTGACACGCCCACAAATAAATAAAACAATTTTTTTTGAAAATCCAAAGTTTGAGATAGGGAGCTGAAATTTATAATATATACTCTCTATGGGCCCTTTATGCTCATGTGTAAATATTTTCAAAATCCGCCCACTGACACGCCCACAATTAATTTTTTTTTTTTTTTTAAATTCAAAGTTTGAGCTAGGGAGCTGAAATTTATAATATATACTCTCTAGGGGCCCTTTATTCTCATGTGTTCACTTTTTTTAAATCCGCCTACTGACACGCCCACAATTAAATAAAACAATTTTATTGAAACACCCAAGTTTGAGCTAGGGAGCGTTTTTTTTGATAAAATCCTTTAAATGTTATATAACAAAATATGTAGATCGTTCTTAACAATTCAACCATACTTAGACTTTTGTCATGCCCACTTATGAGGGATAGGAATAAGAATAGGGTATCCAACAGTTCGCCCAAGGGGACTGTAGCCCGTCGCTATGTTTTTTGATTAAAATTCTTTCTCTACAGAGGTATCAAATTACAATTCAAACCAAGTACTCCATATTTCCCTGGGTGAAAAGTAGTGATTATATCGAAAGATGTATTTCCTTAACCAATCCTGCTATTGCATGTAGATTTTGAGGTGATTGAATCAAAACCTTTTATAAGTAAAATATGTCGAAACCTTAAAAATGTATGGGCTGCAGTGTAGCCCGTCCCTGCACGGGAATTAAGGAAAACCTCACTATACAGACTAAAATAATCGCAAAACATATGCCCGTAACTACGAGTACCAAACCTATGTTTGAATAAAATTCTTCCACCCGTTAGGAAAGAAAGCCTGGTGGCAGACGAACTGACGAACGCAATTGCACACAGCAAAGATTGCAATATCTTCCTCTTTAGTATACTAAAGTATAAAAGAAAGTTGTGAGAGATTTTCGTGTACCTGCTTTACCTTCAGCGTGGAACCGAAAGCTGAATGATAGCTTAAATTACTTTTGTGAATATTGCCTCAAAAAACAATCAGGTCAATGAATTTTCATAAATAATAAAGGGATTTTAAGCAACAAATCTCCATCCACACCGATTTAGTTGCAAATGTATTATCCTTCTGTATTTTCCTATTCCTATCCCCAAAACAGTGGGCGTGACACAAAATCTAGGATGCGAGAAATATGTTGTATATATTAAACATATAAAAATCAATCTTTGTGTGTTCGTCTTCTCTTGGTTCGCGCATCATTCATCCGACTGAGTTGGAAACTATTACAGTTGTTGTTGGTACCTGCGTGAAGATTTCTGGCATAATGCCATCAACGTGCAAAATACCATCAACATACAATAGGTGATGCCCTAGTAAGAAGAAGATTTCCTAGACAAATTTTGAAAATAGGCACATGGAGTTGAACAAAAATCCAATTTGTTGGTAGCCCAGTGCAGCAACTCAGTTCACGTCAAATTAGTCACAAAAAGAAACACTCGAAAACCTTAGTAAATAATTAAAATCAGTTAGCGACAGTGGCACAAATATTACGTTTAGTTGGTACAGTAGTTGTTGGCACTTACGGGAAAGTTTCTGGCATAAACCAGCGACATGCAATAGGTGGCGCGTGAGGGGTGTCGAATAATTGTTCGTCGACTATGCGTTCGCGCATCGTTCATCCGACTGCGTTGAAGCTTTGTACAGTTATTGTTGGCATTTGAACCATCAACATACAATAGGTGAAGCGCGAGTATGAAGAAGACAAATCGTCGCTTGGATATAATATTGTCGTATGTTTAAAATTGGGGGTTTCCGTTTCAAATGCAGTTTTGTATTTCTATTTGTTCTCTTTCAAACTCTGAAAAAAATATTTCTTTATCTTTCTAAGTTTCCGAGATAATCAGCTTCCCTTTCGTCGTAAGTGCATATTCACGAATGTTTCGATAGTAATTTTGTTGTATGTGCAATAAAACAGTTGAACATGTGTTAAATAAAACACATACAACATATATAAAACAACAAATGCTGGTGATCCTACATACATTTTGCCGAAAAAGAAAACTCAGCATTACGAAATTTTTATAAAGTGGTACATCTACATACGCAATAACATTAATTTGCCATTTAAAAAACATCGTTTCTCAAACGTTACTTTAAAACTGTTGCAGATGATCGAGAGGGAAATCAAAAATTATCCTTTAAAATCTGGAAAACTTGATTCGGTATTTTAAAATCGAATTCCTCCTTAATATTAAAATTGATATAGATAAAAAAGGATCAAAAACATCGTTCAAGGATCTGTGTTCTATTTATTTTGATTTGACAAGACAGTGTAGGGGACGCTTTGCAAACCAAACAAAATCGAAAGTACTGGAGGCAGAGCAGATTAATTCCAGCTAAAAACCTTGAATTAAATAAAAAAAAAACCATTGGAAGAGCATGATTCCTTATCTTGAAAACGAAGAAGGCAGAAACTTCTACCGAGTTGTACATAACCTTTATCAACCGGAATATTTAGCAATTAATTTAACTTGTAAAATAATAAATAATATAATATATAATTAAATTTTAATTCTGACAAAAAGCTGTAAATAAATTTTATAAAACATACGAACGTATGTATAGTTCGTATAGTGAAAAGTTATTTATTTGAATTAAAATTATTAATTATACATACTTTACCAAACTGTGAAATTATTTCGATATCTTTTTTTAAAATTAAAAAAATCATATCTTTTTTTGTAATAAAAAAAAAATTGTGAATTAAAAAAAAGATTGTTTCTTTTACTATTGATTGCCAAAAAGTTGTGGGCGAAACGTCACGGGGGTTGGCATTTGTGCGATGGTAGTGTGTTTACTAACTGATTGGCAGGTCGTGCGTTCGAATCCCGGCCAGACCCATGATTTTTAATTGATTTCACATAAATAGAGATTTTCCTAAGCAATTTAGGCGCCACCCGTGGAGAAAAAAATACTAAGACCCAAAACTTCTTTCCTATCCTCCTATTGTTTCGAATAGTAGGTAGCCCCTAAAACCATCCAATACAATACTACATTGCTAGGTGCTGCTTACTGTTCAACAAAAAATGCTACGCTGTGTTTAACACTATAGGTATATATTTAGAAAAAACAAAGCCCCTTTAGCGTAAGCGAATTATAAAAAAAAAAAAATAGCAATGTAATATTGGGGAAAATAAAAGCTTATTGCTTTCTGAATTGCGATATTCATTCCGTTTCAACATGGCTATTTCCGTTGCAAAATGTTTTCTCAATTATGATATTATTTTAAAAGTAATCTAACGTAAAGATTTGAAGTTACAAATTTGAATGCATTTTCCTAAAACTAGTCCAATGTATCTTCCGACAATATTTTGTCCAGGCGACGAAATGTAAAAGTTCTACTCTTGCTGTTTGGGAAGAAAAGATTAAGAAAATCAATAAATGAAGAATGATCCACTATGTTACAGTGGTCAAAACCTTTGTATAAAAGAATTGTGAAGAACTCTACATACTTTGCGAAGAACGGGAACTTTCATTTCCGTAGATTTCTTTGATATAACGGTTTTTTTTAAATAGAGAGCGTGTCAGTGGGCGAATTTTATAAACCTTTACACTTGATCATTTTAGATCTCTAGAGAGTAGATGTTCTAAACTTCAGTTGTCTTGCTCGAATTTTAGAGCCTCTAAATTAGCAACGGACAGATGGACGGACTAACGGAAGGACGGACATAGCTAGATCGACATGACTTTCGATGCTTATCACAAATATAAGTGTCTTTCTTCAAAGCATTCTAGCCCTTAGAACAGGGTATAAATGCAAAGTAAAGCGTGATCAGCTGAGTTGGTATTGTCATATTTAAAGGAGAGATATACGAATACCGATCAAATAGCACTATCAATCAATGAGCAAACCATTAGGAATACCGTAAAGTGGGAGCGTTATGATCTCCCTAACCCAAATATTAACCACGCCGCGCTGTTAAAGAAAATGGGAACATACAAATAACTTAAGTATAGACTTACAAATTGTAAAATTGTAGTTTGAATGAAATACGAACTTATATAAACAAGTAGCTTTAAATAGGCAGAATTAAAAAGCCCGATAATAGTCATTTATTTATTTTTGAACTATTAAGTCAATGTATAATTCATTTTTATTTCTGCAGGAAAATTCCGTCGAGAATTTCGAAATGCATTGGATAAATGTCGTTGCGGCCGTGTTCGAGTCGAAGATCGTTCATTTAACCAGAGTAACCCAACGTCCAGGCTACACAATATCAGTCCGAGCACTAGAAGCAATTACAACCTAACAAGTGTAAGAGACATCACCCTTACGAGAGATACTTCCCGACAGGTAAATTGGTTTGCTCTTGCGAGCGTGTGACAAACATCCAAGAATATCGAGTGTCATGAGAAGCTTCTCAAGTTTGCCGTTCGGATTCGGCTTAAAATTGTAGGTCCATTCCATTTCGCTCAAACAAAATGGATGGAGAAGCTAGGTTTAAGGTCCTTAATGCCTAATATTTATTTTTTTATTTGAAATTGTATGCATCTTATATCGACATTTATAATTTGTTTTTCTTTGACAGACAATGCAAACAACTTTTGTTGAAAATTGTGGTAACGGAAGCTCCGCTGTCACTCCAATGTTGAACTCAAACAAGGATCTTTGACGCGAACGACTGCGAGTATCATGGTCGAAAAATGTTCCTCCGAGAGACTGTTACATTTCGCCTAGCTGTAAAAATTTAGTAAATTGAATTCTCTTTTGCTCATCAAAAAAAAAGTATTATAGCGTTGTAAATATTTTAGAAGTTTATAAAAATGTTAGTTAATAAGAGCTGGTACTTTTATTTCGAATTAAATAAGAAATATATTAAGATATTGGTTGTTTCGCATTTTTTATGACTTCATTTATTCGTTCATTTATTCATTGAAATAAATTACAAAGTCATAGTACATCTTCAAAAACATGATAATTTTTTTAATTTAATTATAAATAGACTTTTTTAACATATTTCTTTTATCTAAAAAATAATATATTTATATTATATTTATTTATATTTCATAGTTTGTTTACTACTATATCTGGGAGTATACAACCATCTCTTATATATCCATCGTATCCCGTTTATCCTTTACTTTATCCTGGTGAACACTTGCAAAAACAAAGTTTCTTTTTCGACGGATAACTGCTTTAGAAAAATTCGAATTATCCAGGGTATGATGGTTTATCAAATCTAGTACAGAAAAATATTGCACGTTTTTTAGTTCATATTTTGGTAAATGGTGATGCACTGAAATGTAACATCTTTTTTAAAAAGTATAGACCTATCTCAGACTTACCTTCGATAAGCAAGATTTTTAAAAAAAATTATCAAAAATAGGATTGTTCTCAGTTCGGTGCAGTTCGGATTTCAAAAATGTAAATTTTTGTCACAGATATTTGTCAACCTAGATAAAAACAAATGTGGGTACAGCTAGATTATTTGTCGACATTACTAACGCGTTTGACATGGTTAACCAATATTTATTATTAAGAAACAATAGAAGAATAGTACAAGCGCCTGAAGATGAAACTAAGTTTCGAAACGCGTAGCGCAAACATTTTAAAAAATATAAATAACGAACAAAACTTAAGTTGTGATATAATTTGATAATAAAATAATAGTATAAAAAATAAGTCTATCTTTTTACTATAACTTCCCTTTATTATTAAAGAGCTATTTCTTTCTGTAAGCCAGTTTTTTTACCCACATCAGACAAACAAATCCAATAAATTGGGTGCGATAGCAAATTAATAAACCATGCGAAATATCCCATTGTAAAATGTCCGATGGGTAATTGATTGTCACCAGTTTGGAGACGATTTTTTTGTTGTCGTTTTTATTGTGAAGCGTATCGTTCAAGCACTTCAAGTATAAACTGTGTAGAAAAGGAGTTTTTTTGTGCTCAAAAAACTGGCTAGAATACTTTGAAGAAGGAAACAGCACTTTAGTAAAATTACTAATGCTTGCTTTCGGGGCTTCATTTGTGAGTGATTTAGATTCTACTTGAGAAGTAGGTCACAAAGTGTAAAGATTGGAGACACCGGTTGCGAAGCTTGTTAATATTGGAGTGCCTCAGGGATCTGTATTGGGACCAATACTCTTTCTTATTTAAATCAATTCCTTATTCAGTCTTTAATTTAATGAAGTACTGACAGCGTTTGCGGAATATGTGGATTTTGGTTATAGATCAGATAGTGCTTTGAATCTCATCTCCGATGTATATTTCGATCTTTACTAACTGAGAATCTGGTTTGCAGAGCATAAATTGGTTATAAGCTCAAAAACTAAAATTATGTTTTTTAAAAAAAAAATTGCGAGCTCAAAACTTGGGAAAATATCTTCGTGGCAGCTTCATTATATATTTGCCTATGATTTGATCTAGATCGGACTTGCATTTAAAAATACATGCACTACAACTATAACACAACATCCAGATGAAAAGCTGTTCTTCCAAACTTTTAATGTTTTTGGGAAATTTTTTTTTGCGTCATTAAAGTCCATGCCGCCGTCTTTAACATAACTGCATTGCAGACTCCTTTAAAACACTATAACGAGTTAGTGCATACCAAAATGCTGTCAATAGGCTGACGTAGGATTCATATTTTTTACAGCTATGTCAACGAAATCTGCAATGCAGACTGTCAGGAAACAATTGGGTGGCATTGGTGCGATGGTAGTGTATTCACTAACTGATTGGCAGGTCGTGCGTTCGAATCCCGGCCAGGGCCATGATTTTTATTTGAATTTACATAAATAGAGATCTCCCTAAGCAATTTAGGCTAAAAAAAATACTAAGCACCAAAAACTACGGTTTTTACGAATTCTAGGGTTTTTGTATGAAGCTACAAACTTCGTTTGACATGCATATTAACAACGCGCTATGAATATATGCGGTACATGACGATGTTTTTGTTAGCTGACTTCCCTATTGCCTACGACAGACGGATGCTTACAAAAGATTGTACGACGCAAAAGCAAAAAAAGCAAAAAAAAATAGTTCTGAGCAAAGAAAAGAAAATTAAACGATGGTACGCGTTTATATTTGCTATACCGATACGGATACCATGATCAGATTAAGCGCTACGTTCGTAACCTTTTTCAATTGTTATTTCTTCCGAACGTTTACCATTAAAGGGCTGATTATATAAAATTTATAAAAATATATTCCAAAAATAAGAGTACGCAGTTCTTTTTCTCAATATGTACTTGTATCGGGTAATATAGCAAATTCCTTTAAAATTACGTCTATATTACCATTCCGTAAGTACCGTTAATCGAGTATTTTTTGGGGAGGGTGGCGACGATGTAGAGGTTAGTGTGTTGGCTTGTTACCAGTACGGTGCAGGTTCAATTACCATGGGGAACAACAACATACGCCACCCATTCTCCTACCTCTACACCAAAAAGAGGATTTCTACCTGGTAGTACAATGGACCGTTACCGAGTCTGAACATTTTACCACTTTGGAAGTGTCTTTCGCGCAAACTATTCAGTTTAGAAAAAAATTATATTAGAAACCTCAATATCATTTTTGAAGACCTATACATAGATACCCCACACGGATGGGTTTGATGAAATATTTTTTTTTTAGTTTTAGTTCTAAGTATGGGGAACCCCCAAAATTTATTGTTTTTTTTTCGATTTTTGAGTGAAAATCTTAATGCGGTTTACAGAATACATCTTCTTACCAAGTTTCAACAGTATAGCTCTTATAGTTTCGGAAAAAAGGGACTGTGACATTCCCCGACAGACAGACAGACAGGCATGACGAATCTATGGGTTCCGTTTTTTGCCATTTGGCTACGGAACCCTAAAAAGTGGCCAAGTGCGAGTCGGACTCGCCCATGAAGGGTTCCACGCGAATTATTTACTTAGGCACCTATTACAGATTTATTATTAGAAAATAATGGTTCACGGTTTTCGCATAGGTAGGGTTTATGTTAATGAAATTAAACTCTGCCTTGACTCTAGAATGAGTTTTTCGTATCATGCAGGTACACTGAAAAAGTATTTGCGATGTACTCTTAGATATTTTTATTACTTCCGTAATATATGCTCAACTGAGCTTCTTAAGGTAATATATTACGGAATTTTCCATTCCAAGCTACAATATGGGATTGCTTGTTGGGGAGGTGTATATCAAACTAAAATACATCCACTGCTGATCTTGCAGAAATATATCCTAAGACTAATTTGTCGTAAACCTCACAGACATCCTAGCTATCCTTTGTTCTGTTACCTGAATATTCTTCCTGTGCGTCATTTATATTGTTTCAAGGTTTTAAAAACGTTTTTCATGAAGTCCGGTCATCGTAATTTTCGTTTAATCTCTAATTATGATTTACGTGTAAACTTCTCAAACGTGTTATCTGTCCCCAATTTCCATACCACTGCATATCGTAATTGTTTTTCTATTTTGTCTTATCGATTGTTTGATAAACTCCTGCAATCCATCAGGGCATTATCAACACCTGGAACATTTATAAGGGAATTTAAAATTTGGCTCTTCCAATCTATTATTTCCGATTTTCTGGTTTAACCTTAGTTCAATTTAATTTATATTTGTTTTCTTTTCTTTGTGTATATTGCATTTTCATTCAATATCTTTTATTTATAATTAATTATTTATTTGCTAGCTCCTAAATTCATTTAAGTTTCTGCGATAGTTTTTTCTTAATGGGTCACCCCACCCAAACAAATTAAATTGTATTGTATACGCCAATTGAAGTGGCATTTAACTCTATTTTTATTACATCTGTATATAAAAGAAAAATGTCACTAATTTTTCTTATAGTTTTTTCTAAGTATTTTGTATAAATTAAAAAAGAAAGCCTTTGTATTTTATTATTATAAGAAATAAATATTATATCTATCTATCCATCTATCTATCTATCTATGTTTATACCCTATTCTAAGGGTATATTAATTTTGACGCATAGTTTGTAACATACCTTAATATTGCCCGTAGACCCCTAAAAGTTACTATATTTATGATCAGCACCGATAGTAATGTCGATCTAGCCATGTCCGTCCGTCCGTTCGTCCGTAAATTTTTTTTAAAAATCAAAATTTGAGCTAGGAAGCTGAAATTTATAATATATACTCTCTAGGCAGCTTTCAAGCCCATGTGTAAATATTTTCAAAATCCGCCTGCTGACACGCCCACAATTTTTTTTAATATCCAAAGTTTGAGCTAGGGAGCTCAAATTTATAATATATACTCGAAGCCCTTTATGCTCATGTGTTAATTTTTTCTAAATGCGCCTACTGACACGCCCACAATTAAATAAAATAATTTTAATTGGAAAACCAAAGTTTGAGTTAGGGAGCTTTTTTTACAATAGCTCCGTTTTTTTTTTGATAAAATCCTTTAAATGTCATAAAATATGTAGAGCGTTCTTAATAATTCAACCATACTAAGACTTTTGCCATGCCCACTTATGAGGGATAGGAATAAGAATAGGGTATCCAACAGTTCGCCCAAGCGGACTGTAGCCCCTCCCTATGTTTTTTTTTGTATTTGAATTGATTGAATGAAAGGTAAATTGCGGTTTACGATTTATGACGTATTAAAAAAACTACTTACTAGATCTCGTCCAAACCAATTTTCGGTGGAAGTTTGCATGGCAATGTACGTCATACATTTTTTTTTTAAGTTCTATCATTCCCTTATTTTAGATGTTAGAGGGGGGGGGGGGCACACATTTTACCACTTTTGAAGTGTCTCTCGCGCCAACTATGCAGTTTAGAAAAAAATGATATTAGACACCTCGATGTCATTTTTGAAGACCTATCCATAGATACCCCACACGTAAGGGTTTGTTGAAAAAAAATTTGTTGTTTCTATTTTTGTGTAAAAATCTTAATGAGGTTCACAGAATACATCTACTTACCAAGTTTCAACAGTGTAGCTCCTATAGTTTCGGAAAAAAGTGGCTGGACAGACAGACAGACAGTCAGATATGACGAACCTATAAGGTTTCCGTTTTTTGCCATTTGGCTACGGAACCCTAAAAATGGCCACGAGATATAGGATAAAGAAAAACTAAAAATACGAAGTTTGAAGTAAACCTTTCATTATGGCTGGAGCCACAGCTATAGACGGACAGACAGACGAACCTACG
The DNA here is from genome assembly GCA_949715645.1 of Portevinia maculata. Classification (NCBI taxonomy): domain Eukaryota; kingdom Metazoa; phylum Arthropoda; class Insecta; order Diptera; family Syrphidae; genus Portevinia; species Portevinia maculata. The sequence continues at coordinate 102,761,166 of OX454525.1, forward strand.
AACGAAAATTCGGCCCGGACTAAATAATCGTAATGTCAGTTTTAAATTTCATCACGATTGCAATATCTTTCTCTTAAGTATACTAAAGTACACGAAAAAATAGAAAAGAATGAGTTTTTTAAATGTTAATCATGGTATATAAATGTTTGTTAATCATGTTTTGACAATGATATGGCTAAATCCGGCGCCACCATTGTTGAATAAAATTTGGGCTCTTTTTATAGCATTCTCCATGGTTTTCTTTACAATTTTTAAATATTCCAAGTTTTTCAGGAGCGTTCGTTTACACACAAATTCTCATTCTGTTTGCTTCACAAATGTCAAAACCGAATTGACATTCGACGCCATAATGTAAATTTGATGGCACTTTCCGATAGGGTCATATCTGTTGGCCCATCCGAAACATTAGAATAGTCAGGGACGAGGTGCTTGCCGATCTTATACACTAATTAGAGTTTAAATGTCAACCCATCCGCATTAATACTAAGTTTCCATTATGACGTCGCTTAGCACCCATGACGATTTTTCGTCCGACCGCATAAATAGGATTATAAAAACACTTCCAACATATTACAAGGAATCTAACTTGTATAATAAATCTGTATTTGATTGATATATTTACATGCATAATTCCACTTCAATAATAATGGTATTCTAAATACCATAACAGAATTTCAAAGAACAAGCTAATAATGACGAGTCATATTACGTACCTACCCAAAAGTATCTTCCAATTTTCAATATCATCTTACTTTGCTTATATTAAATTCTCTTCCAAGCATATTTTGATAATATTGATTTATGAAATACGAAAAGCATTGAAATATATTTTGGCCATAAGGTAACCTTTTCTGGACAGTTATTGATTAATTTGTTGGGGCGGTACAACAATGATAAATATGTCTTTTAATCACCGTCAGGGCTTAATAAATAAAATAATAACATACGACTTCCCTATGCATTTATTAGCTGGTTGGGAAAGTCAGTTATGCTCAAGAAGCAAAGTGCTATTTACTTTTACTTTTATAGATTGTCCCGTTTGAATTCGAATCGCATAGCTATCAGTTGGTTAATGTGACAACAATACCTCAAGAACATTACCATTAATTTAATATGTGTACAGGTACACCCTACGATTGTAAACTTAATATTGGTCGTAGACTCCGAAAAGTTCCTGTATTTGTTAAAAGCATCGAAAATAATATCAAACTATGGTGCTGTATAATAGCGCCGACTTTTAAAATTGGTTGTTCTTTTTTCGCTCGGCCGCTTTGACAAAGTGAAAAGATTATTATTATTGATTATTAGACCCCTAAAAATTACTATATTCGTGATCAGCATCGATATCAATGTCGATCTAGCAATGTCCGACCGTTTGTCCATCCGTCGGCTGAAGCTGATATTTTAACCATAAATCGGCACACTCAAAAAAACTTATCCTTATTATCTTTAGGCCCCCAAAATGCTTGAGAGTTAAAATTTTTAAAATCCTCCCACTGGCACGCCCACAATTAAATAACAGCTTTATCGAAAAGTCAAAGTTTAGGCTAGGAAGCTGAACTTTATAATATTATTCTCTTTAGGATCCTTAATGGTGATGTTTAAAGATTTTTAAAATCCGCTAACTACACGCCCAAAATTACAAAAAAACCGTTACCTATATCGCAAAATCAAAGTCTGCACTAAATGTATACTCTCAAGGAGACCTTAATGCTCACGTTTAAATTTTTAAAATCTGCCTACTGACAAAACCACTAATTAAAAAAAGCGGCCAAGTTAGTTAGAAGTTACAGGGGGGGGGGGGGGGGGGTACAGATTTTACTACTTTGGAAGTGTCTCTCGCTATTTAGTTTAGAAAAAAATGATATTAGAAACCTCAATATCATTCCATAGATAGCCCACACATATGGGTTTGATGACAAAATAGATTTTGAATTTCAGTTCTAAGTATGGGGAACCCCCACATTTGTATACCCTATTCTAAGGGTATATTAATTCTGACGCATAGTTTGTAACATACCTTAATATTGCCCGTAGACCCCTAAAAGTTACCATATTTATGATCAGCATCGATAGTAATGTCGATCTAGCCATGTCCGTCCGTCCGTCCGTCCGTCCGTCTGTCGGCAAAAATTAGGCCTTTAAACTGGACCTAGAGAGCTGAAATTTTAACCATATACTCTCTAGGGTCCCGAAATAATCAAGTTTACGAATTTTTGAAATCCGCCCACAGACACGCCCACAAATTCAAAAAACCAAATTTTGGAAAAAATCGAATTTTGAGCTAGAAAGCTGAAATTTTTTATATATGATCTATGACTCCTAAACCTGCTCGGGATAAAAAATTTTCTAAATCCGCCCACTGACACGCCCACAAATAAATAAAATATTTTTTTTATACACTATTCTAAGGGTACCTATGTATATTAATTTCTGAAAATCCAAAGTTTCAGCTAGGGAGCTGAAATTTATAGTATATACTCTCTATGGGCCCTTTATACTCATGTGTAAATATTTTCAAAATCCGCCCACTGACACGCCCACAATTATTTTTTTTTTCTTTTTGAAAATTCAAAGTTTGAGCTAGGGAGCTGAAATTTATAATATATACTTTCTAGGGGCCCTTTATTCTCATGTGTTAATTTTTTTTAAATCCGCCTACTGACACGCCCACAATTAAATAAAACAATTTTATTGAAACACCAAAGTTTGAGCTAGGGAGCGTTTTTTTTTTTGATAAAATCCTTTAAATGTTATATAACAAAATGTGTAGAGCGTTCTTAACAATTCAACCATACTTAGACTTTTGTCACGCCCACTTATGAGGGACAGGAATAAGAATAGGGTATCCAACAGTTCGCCCAAGCGGACTGTAGCCCGTCCCTATGTTTTTTTCTATTTTTGTGTGAAAATCTTAATGCGGTTTACAGAATACATCTACTTACCAAGTTTCAACAATATAGTTCTTATAAAGGGTCCGCTAACTTTTTTTCAACTAGTGCTTATTTCGTGAATGGTAACACTTAGCTCATGTCTGATTTGACAGATAATTAGTTTTATCCTTCCGCTGAACGAATATGGTTGTGTATACGCTTGAACAACGCTGGGAAATATTGCGACATTACTTTGAAAATCATGATAATGTTGCAGAATGTGTGCGAAAATTGCGTACGGATTTTGGAAGAAGAGAAGCACCGTCAGCTCCGTATGTTCGTTATCTTGTGAAAACAGTGAAAGAAACTGGCATCCTCATCGATAAACCAAAGCGTGAAAAGCCAAAAACAGTGCGTGCACCCGTGCTGCTGTGGCAGAAAGTGTGCGTGAAGCGCCATAAACATCTATTCAGCGTCGTTCTCAACAATTGAACATTTCGGAGACATCATTGAGACGAATTTTACATAAAGACCTTTGTATGACGCTACTATAGCCTACTGCATGGCCAGCCGAGGCAGCCATTTGAATGAAATTATTTTCCATTATTAACCGGAAGGATTGTACTTTCAAATAAAAAAAGAAATTTGAGAAAATATTCACTAGTTTTTTTTTATAGCATTTTCAAAAAAAAAAGTTATTTGGCGGACCCGTTAGTTTCGGAAAAAGTGGCTGTGACATACCAACGGACAGACTGTGGCGGTCAAATTGGCCACAACAAGGGCCATTCTCTTTTCCCTGTACCTTCCTAGCACACTCCCTCTTTTCTCGGTATGCGGTCCACATGGTCTGAAGAAGTGGAGGGGCAACCATGGTGCCATCAGACATTGGTCCACGTCGTTAGATCCGTGGAGAATCAACCACCACAGGTAACCTGCAGGGGCGGAAGGCCCAAAGGGTAAGAATCCGCTCGGTCGATAGGCATGAAAGCTCGACGAGGGCATCGTAGTGCGACCCGGATACAGACGGACGGTCTGCGAAGGCGATACAGACGGACGGTCTGGGAATGCAGATACAGACGGACGGTCTGCGACAAAGATACAGGCGGACGGCCTGCGACAACCGATACAGACGGACGGTCTGGGGAGAGCTAAGACAGACGGACGGTCTGTAAAGGCGGGGTGCAAGCCCAAAGCACTCTGCAACCAGACGGACGGTCTGCAACGGCGGGGTGGACACGTCCCAATGTACTTAAACACCCACCCTGCAAAAACAAAATATGCGAGACAAAATGAGAAATTCGTGGGCGCGGGCGGACGGCCCGAATAGTCAAAGACCCAAAAACGAATTAAGATCTACCACGAACTAGGTAGTGAGCTAAGTTCGATGAGGGAAGGGGCGACGATCCCTTTTGATCAAACTCCGTCGAGGGAGCTCCGAAGAAGCAGCAGAGGCGTGTGGGCGGACGGCCACGTTATAATACACCCTCCAACACTAAATAAGCATGGACGACTAACCAAGAACGCCGTAGCACCCTATAAGCCGATTGGTATTGACAGATGTCACGTCAAGCTGAACCAGAATGGCCGAGAGCCCACCCTAAATGTTGACATATTGTAAGGTATGACACGCTATTGACAGATCCCCATGTCCCCAAACCTGCGCAGAACTCCACCAGACTCAGGTAATTGGCGCGTAGGTAGTATACTTTGTTTCCTCGTCCGCCCTCAATAGCTAGAGTTTAACTTGCCATAATGGGTGAGATATTTATAATCGCCCCGATGTCGTCTTTCTTCCTTACGGCGTTTCCTGTATTTCTTTTGCCTTTTGCACTTTTAATTGTTATGTAGTGGGTTTAACTACGGTTGACCGTTCAGCAAAATTGCCTAGCGATTGTTAGCATGAACGCGGGAAAACACCAATCAGGTTGGATTGGAAAGATTTTCCCAGGTCGGTCAGAGAATTTATCGCAAGCTGGCTTTCCAGTCGCGCTCAATTCGGAGCTCGGAGATTGAATGGAAAATAAGAGCGAAAGGGTAACGGCAGGTATACGCACACCACTGCAAAATAGCTTTGGATGGGCTGGAAGGTGCCGCTCGTTGGTTCGCCTTACTGTATGTGTGTGGGCAGTGGGATGGCGGATAGCCACCAATACAAGTGGACATCCATTGCACGCCATCAGTGCCATTGCACTGTCAATGTGGATGTGTGAGAGATTGATTCCAACACTGACCGACTTTGGACAATAGAAAAATCTGGAAAATCACTTCTTGGTTGACCAGCGATTTAGCGAGTTGTTTTTGAAGTGTTCGGCAATTTTGCTGAAAGTTTATAGTGGAAAAAAAAGTTTTGTTTAAAGTAAAGAGAGAAAGTTAAGGAAGACGAAAGAAGGGAAATAAAGGAAGCTAAATTTGGAAGACAGGCGAAAGGACGAATTTCGGAAGAAAATAAGGAAGATTGAGGATAGAACAGGAAACCAAAGAGCAGAGTTACTAAAGCTAAGTATAGGTTTTCGTTTGATTAAGTTGTTGAAGTGATAGTATGGCAGGATTCTGTTCCGTGACAAAGAAAAATCCCGAGAATAGACGGGACACGCGACCCCTTAAAATTCTATAATTTCGTATTCGGGACAAGTGATAGCGGGTTATACCAACGGTCCATAACGACCCGTTGTACCCACCATTAAATTTTCAGGAAATTTCAAATCCCGCAATAAAGACCGTTCTCCAACGGAGAATTATAACGTTGTGGAAATTTTTGCGTTCATTTCATTTTTTTTTTTTTTTGCGAAATTACATTTTATTTAAATTATCAGTGGTTCTGTACCAAGGTTTCACAATTTCCCATAAAATTGTGTGGCGCCCACTTTATTTCGTTACATTTTCCTGGTCCCATTCATTGAAGCGAACATTTTTTTTTCTTTCTTTCTTCATATCAGCGATCATTTTTGTTGAACCCACCCCGTCCTACTCAGCTACCGGGAAGTAGCAGCGACCTGTTGCTTGTTGCTGATTATCGATGGTCTGTGGCTATTTGACAGAGTATATTCGATTTTTTCTTCGGGCGGTGGCGGCCGCAAATTTTCTCATCGGTTGTTCCGCCATTTAATAGGTTAATAAGTAGTTTGTTTCCGCGGATCTTGGCCTAAATAATTTAGCAACAAGACAGACAGACATAACGAATCGATAAGGGTTCCGATTTTTGCCATTAGTCTACGGAACCCTAAAAACCGTTTTACTGAAGAAATCATTGTAAATGATAGTCCTTTTCTTCGCAAAGTATGTAGATACGGTCGTTTTGAATAATTAACTTGTTCTCTGCCATACCCAGTTTTTAGAGACGTTTTTTTACAGAAACTTTGTTTTTCAATAAAATCCCTTATATGGTTTGTAACAAAATATGGAGAGCGTTCTTTACAATTCACCCATACTTAGACTTTTGCAACGCCCACTTTATGAGGGATAGTAGTAGGAATATGGTATCCAACAGTTCGCCCAAGCGAACTGTAGCCGTTCCTTATGCTTATTTGTATACCCTATTCTAAGGGTATATTAATTTTTACGCATAGTTTGTAACATACCTTAATATTGTCCGTAGACCACTAAAAGTTACTATATTTATGATCAGCATCGATAGTAAATTTTAACCATATACTCTCTAGGGTCCCGAAATAATCAAGTTTACGAATTTTTGAAATCCGCCCACAGACACGCCCACAAACTCAAAAAAAAAACATAGGGACGGGCGCTTGGGTGAACTGTTGGATACCCTATTCTTATTCCTATCCCTCATAAGTGGGCGTGACAAAAACTAAGTATGGTTGAATTGTTAAGAACGCTCTACATATTTTGTTATATAACATTTAAAGGATTTTATCAAAAAAACGCTCCCTAGCTCAAACTTGGGTGTTTCAACAACATTGTTTTATTTAATTGTGGGCGTGTCAGTAGGCGGATTTAAAAAAAATTAACACATGAGCATAAAGGGCCCCTAGAGAGTATATATTATAAATTTCAGCTCCCTAGCTCAAACTTTGAATTTAAAAAAAAAAAAATTATTGTGGGCGTGTAAGTGGGCGGGTTTTGAAAATATTTACACATGAGCATAAAGGGCCCCTAGAGAGTATATATTATAAATTTCAGCTCCCTAGCACAAACTTTGGATTTTCAAAAAAATTGTTTTATTTATTTGTGGGCGTGTCAGTAGGCGGATTTTGAAATTTTTTTATCGCGAGCAGTTTTAGGAGTCATAGATCATATATAAAAAATTTCAGCTTTGTAGCTGAAAATTCGATTTTTTCCAAAATTTTGTTTTTTTGAGTTTGTGGGCGTGTGTCTGTGGGCGGATTTCAAAAATTCGTAAACTTGATTATTTCGGGACCCTAGAGAGTATATGGTTAAAATTTCAGCTCTCTAGGTCCAGTTTAAAGGCCTAATTTTTGCCGACAGACGGACGGACGGACGGACGGACGGACATGGCTAGATTGACATTACTATCGATGCTGATCATAAATATAGTAACTTTTGGGGGTCTACGGGCAATATTAAGGTATGTTACAAACTATGCGTCAAAATTAATATACCCTTAGAATAGGGTATAGGGGGAGTAAGGGATGGTGTAAACGAATTTTGAAAGTTTGGTCGTAGAATAAATTTGGGGCTTTAAATATCACGGGGCTTTGAACCAAAACTAACTTTTCACTATTGGCCTTCGATTTGTATAAAATATTTTGAAATATATCAGTATCTATGTAAAAATCACTGCTCTTGAAAAACAAAGTAATATTGTTTACATCTGCCCCGCCCTTGTGGTATGTGTAAACAAAACTAAAACTCTTGTGGGGTAGGTATAAACATGAAATTTTATTATTTTAATTAAACTAGCGAATGACGAAATTGCTTAAATCAGTGTCGAAAGTGTATCTAGCTGCAGCTCGAGACGTTCCTGGTAGAACAACTGGACCAGGAAGAATATATTTTATCACATTTCGCGAAACGATGGAGATATCGTCAGAGTATATAAAGCTTAAAGTCTTCGATGCAGACCTTCTTAAAAACTGTATGTCAAATACAAATCGGCTATGGACTTGCACTATCCTTTCAAGCTACATGGCTCGTGGGGTTATCAAGTAGGGGAAGTATATGATCATTTTTGGAGCACTTTGCATAATTGTTCAAATTTTTCAGCGTTTCTACAAAGCTTTCAGCGATCATCCAAACACTTTTTGTTGCCAGTCCCATGCTTCCATTAGGAGCACCGTTTAAAAAAACTTTAAACTTTACTCTGGGGAAAATGTAGACCGGGGAGAGAGCTGAACCAATTAATAATGCCAACAAATGTAACTAACTCACCACGCTCTTGTGACACAAATTGACCAACCTGTTTCGTTTTTGACTCATCAAAACTTCACCTAAAAATAGAAACGGTTCCACTTTGGAACACATAATGTAGTAGGTAAATTACTTTTGGATTGGAAAGGACGGTAGTTACACCCGTTTCATCTAAATTTTAAATGCGATGTGGCTTAAATTCGTACTTTTCCATGACGGTAGTTAAGTTTTTAAAGAAAGTGATATGCGTTCGGGCTTTCTTAAGCTAAGGGTTGGGTGTCGCTTCATAAAAGATTGCATCCAGTCAATCCCAGCTTTCTTGTTAGTATTCCACCTTTCGGGGATTTTAATTTTTATAAAAGAGGCATAGTTGTTAGCAAGATCTCTGGTTTGAGCGAAAGTTAAGCCGTAGCACTGCTTTGTAGATTTTATGAGGTACTTTTTAAGCGACACTTCTTGGTCGGTGTTAAATATCTGTCCTGCACAGCAAGTGAGACTAGACACACTTCACTTCCCATAGGACCAGATTCATCAACTTCTTGAATTCCACTCTGATTTTTTCTAGCCTTTCTTACCCTCTTAAATTAAGTTATTAAATTTATTTTAAATTTTACAGCCGTTTTTCTGTAAGATTTCTTCTGAAACATGACTTCACGAATAGCAGCCATATAAACCGATTCCCTTTCTTTGTATAGGACCATCTACTATCAGACGGTACAAAGGATCTTTTAGGTCGAAGTACCCCCCCTCCCCCCTTGGCGAGCCAGAATTTAAAAAATCTACTATCAAAGAAGTAGAAGTGGATATTTGCAATTTTAACACTCAACTTAAACATTAAGATGGGGCAGATTTAAACGCGTTCACAAGTACCCCTTTTACGCCGTTTACAGCTGCCCCAGTTGGCCTTTTTGAGAAGAAAATTTTCTGACAGGTTAAAAAGATTGCCAAACAAGAACTTACCAAAATAACTTGAAACTACTATGCTGCAGCTACAAAATATACACTTTCACTTCGAAATGGTCAAAAACTTCACTTGAAAACCACAATTTAAAACTCATTCAAAATTTTACCTTGTGACAGCGAGAAACTTCTTTCGTGAATAAAATTTTACACTCAAATGGGTTCTTCCCCGCTTTAATATAGTGTAATCGTGTTTATTTTTTGTAAATACTGCCAAATACATGGTTGTTGCTACATAGTAGTGTGTAGTCGGAGGATGGAATGTTCACACCTGCCCCGCGTTTACACCATCAGCTTCTTGAAAATTCAAAGTTTGAGCTAGGGAGCTGAAATTTATAATATATACTCTCTACGGGCCCGTTATGCTCATGTGTTAATTTTTTTAAAATCCGCCTACTGACACGCCCACCATTAAATAAAACGATTTTATTGAAACACCCAAGTTTGAGCTAGGGAGCGTTTTTTTCGAAAAAATCCTTTAAATGTTATATAACAAAATATTTAGAGCGTTCTTAACAATTCAACCATACTTAGACTTTTGTCACGCCCACTTATGAGGGGTAGGAATAGGAATATGGTATCCAACAGTTCGCCCAAGCGGACTGTAGCCCGTCCCTATGTTTATTTTTATTCTTATGTGAGTGCCGGCACACATCCGCTTTGTAGATAGTTTTCGAACCACTTCACCCTCCTTACTGTCGCCGTCATAGTTTGCTTCGCTATTGATAAAAGATGCCAGACATTTGAAGTTTTCGCACTTGTGAAGCACTTTTCAATTTATATAAATGTCTGCAATAGGTTGGAGTGGATCAGAGAACCAGGTTGCACAGGTATTATGTCTTTTTATGAGCGATTTCCATCCAAAACATCCATCTAAATCGCTCATGATCAGCAATGAATAATTGATGCACTTTGGAGTCCGCTACTTTTCCCTCAAGCACAAAATCAAGGACTGTAATGCCACTGGACATTTATAATATTTAATATTTTCTGAATGAATCCTGCCTCGAGCAATGTGTTCAGTAAACGGAAAGAAAGCAATATTACGCGAATCCCTTTGGAAAGTTAAAAACGTCTGGAATTGTTATTGATATATCAAAGAAATTTTTCAAATTTTTCTTCAACTTGCTGTTTTTTTTTATTATTTTCATTATGTAAAGACCAATTAAGTCTGCACTTTCATGAAGTGCTGCTCGTTAATATCTATACAATTGGAATGAGGAAGATACGTGAACAACACGTTATCCTTGGGGAAGCAAATCAAACACGCACACTTTGTGAAGAACGGGCATCAAAAAAAAAGATAAATATTATGCAAGTAACAGCAGTACACGTATACGTAACTTTCCGCACAAAAAAAGTCCAGTTGGCCTCAATTTTGTCTGAACAGAAATATAATAAACTTTTACATAACTTGTAATGCTTGTGATTAATTTTCTCTATTCCTTTCTAGCTGAACTTATCTTACATTTTTGAGCCCAAATTTTGTTATGAAGGAACGTCCCCATTCAACATTTGTCTGCATCTTTGGTATACTCCAAAGAGTATAATATATGTTTCGGGTAAGCACCTCATCCTGTGCTATCTCTCTTTTCTTACAGGTAAAAATTACAAGACTTTCGTCAGCATGGTTTAGTTTTTCCGCTTGTGTATCTACAAGAACCTGTAGAGCCAGTCGGCCGTCGCGTCGGATTTGAAATTATACAGCAATGGATCAAGCACATGGCCCTGTGGAACTCCGCTGGTCACATTGCACCCATTGGGGCCACAAAAGCAGAACTGGCAGTGTCAGTGTTTTGTAGGGTTTACTCTTGGTTTTCCGGTTAAAAAGTTTTGGACCCATTTGTCTTGGTTAAACGAAGTTGCGATGGTTTCCACCGTAATTCTTCGCCGGATCTCTAAGGTGTCATTCTTCGAGTTTATGTTTACTCCGAGGTAGGTAAGGTTAGGTTAGGTTTAGGTGGTTGTCGGCAGAAGCCGACACACTTAGAACAATTTAGGTCCATTGTGATACCACCTATATTATCTACCTCAACTCTGTAGATGGGACCTTCCAACGCCACGCGGTTGTTCTCAAACGGTCCCCCATCTACGTACTAACCGCGCCCAACGTCGTTTAATTACGGTTATCTAACGAGAACCGATTAACTCGTAAAACAATAATTATTACACTTATTTGTTAATATGTATATTCAAAAAAAACAACGAATCTATTACGCTAGTTTTAACAGAAAGATGATTTGCAAATGCAATTAATATATAGAACCTTTAAGTTTTTTGGTTAAGCAAAATTTAGAAGGAAAATAGGAAAAAGTAAGAAGATAGGGGAAGAAGAAATAACAAAAAGAGAGGGGAAAATATATTAGCCACTAGTATGGACAACATAAATAAATACAAAAGTTATAAACATTGTGTTACACGTCGTTTAAATACCGAGACAGACTGTACCGCTTGAATACGATTATCAAGACAGTTCCATAGCCTTATACTCTGGACAGGGAAAGATCTCTCCATAACTAACTTGTGAAGTCTTGGTATAACGAAAACGTTGTTGAGATTTCGCGGACATGTCGTGTAATTAAAAAGTTCGCGTAAGTAGGGTGGACAGCCACTTCTTAGAAGTTTAAAAAGGAAAGTCATTGCACGTCTATTAAGATATGTGTTCAAAGAGCATCCCTGTAAAATATCTTTATATGGCGATATATGAACGAACCTTCTTAGATTAAGCACAAATCGGGTGCAATCATTTAAAGCTACCTTAACTCGACCAGCACAAATGCTATCCAATTTGGGAAAGATACATGGTCCATATGTGAAATTGAGTTCGTTTTAAAAAGTTTAAGACGAACTTCAGATGAGATGAAGTCTGCCGTTAGTTGTAGTGTTCGCAGGCCGCCACAGATCTTACAGAGCACCGATTTGACAAATTCACAGCATTGTGTTGATGAGCCTAGAACTATGCCGAGACTCTTAACCTTATCTGCAATGGGTAGCTGAGAACCACAGCCCAATAGGTCTGCTTAGATAAAGTTGGACATCGTTCGCAAATAGATGGAAGGAAGAACTAAGGGAAGTTGAGATGTTATTTACAAATAAACTAAAAAATAATGGACCAAGTATTGATCCTTGGGGTACACCTTGAGGGACTAACAATTCATCAGAAAAGGAAGATAAGAAAATTTGTATAACAGATATAGCTGTGGAGCTAAAATTGAAGGAAAAACTCAGTTTTCTAAGCAGGAGGTGGTGGTCTACTCTGTCGAAAACTTTGGAAAAATCAAGTAGAACGAGAGCAGTTAAATCGTCATTGTCTAAGGCCGTTCTTATATCAGTAGTTACTTTCAGCATTGCAGTTTCACAGCTGTAATGTGTGCGAAGTCCTGATTGCCAGCTATCACCAGTGGCGCTGTGTCCTAGTCAGTGGACAAATATTTGTTTGTTGAATTCAAGTAGGTACATACTTCGTTTTGTCCGCGTTGACTTCAATGACAACCAATTTTGCCTGTTCTTCAACCGCCATGAAAGCCTACAACGGCACGCTGAGATCGTCCGATTATGTGGATATCGCACGCATCCGTGTTGACACCTGTCCTACGCACTCGTTAATCGCAAAAGTTTAAAACCCGCTATTTTTACGATTTGAATTCTCATCAATTTGATTATTAAATCTTAACCTCAGCGTTAGTTTCAGTTGACAATTACGTTTGTTCCTTTTACAATCAATCGTCGTATATCATAATTTGTTTCGTTAGTTCTGCGTTACGGAGATAAATGTTCTCCAATTAAATTCAACACAACATCCATAAATTCATATAAGTTCTATCTGGTAATAGAAAAGATCCAATTTATTGAAATTGACGCGACCTGACAGCGCAATTTTAAGTTTAACTTACCTTTCATCCCCCTAATAAATACATTAACTCCTTCAAAAGATTACTTACTTCGACTTCATTGTAAAAAGCTGCAAATGACACTTACATACATTGTTATGGCAAAGTGAATTGCTTATGAGGCTTTTTACGCGCATTAAAAATCAATTTATGAACTACTCTCAACTGAAGGTCTTTTGAGTCACAATATGATTCGATGAAAAAGCTGTCGTCATCATAAAAAATTGGGTTACACAACAAAGGATCCCTTTGACCCGACACTAGTATATGTTTAAGAAATTAATATATTTTAACGATTAATCTGAGAGAGGGGGATAATCCTTCTTTTGATTAGCACGCATCTCAGATGAGATATTTTTCATTTAACTTAAATTGATTAGTCGGCTTTCATAGATGGCAATGAATTTCAATTATTATATTTGAACATAGCGAATTCCGTATGATTCTTCTTCTTCCTTTAATGGCGGTGAGGCTATAATCAGAATTAACGGGAAGGAGCAAATTCCGTATGATTATATATGCAAAGTCGTTTGTCGCTTTCCGTTTACTCTACGGATACTCACAATTTAGGGTGAACCATGACTTGAACCAGCAAGTCTCTCAAGTTAGCTTGGTTTCTATTGAATATTGCTTACTTGCATCGGAAAGCTACCTGCTGTGTCTATACGATTTGATGGATTCTTGTTTTGGGTGGATCCAAAGATTCGTCGCAATGTGTCTCTACTATTCATGAGCCTTATTTAAATAAGCCGTTTTAGCAGTTTTAAATTTAAAAAAAAAAATCGGAATTAGCTTAAAGGTTGAATATTAGTGAAGTAGCTCAGCATGATTAGTGCGTGAGACTACTAACCAAGAGATCCAAGGTTTAAATCCCCCAACAACAAGCAGCAAACATTTTTCGCGATCAAATTTTTGTACCGTTTCAGGAAGGTGGCATTCATGTTTGCATTTTAGAACCCTTTTTGGCATACAGAACAGCCGCATACTTGCAGCAGTATTTTTGTTCATTACTGCATTGAATAAATATTTTATGCATGGCATGTGCAACAAAGTCGCAATTACGAACTCAACCAAACACTCAAGAGTATAAATTGTCATGAGAAGCCTTTCAAATATTCTGTGCGAACATCAAATTGTAGATCCCATCCATTTGAGCCGAAAATATAGCTTCGCACACACAATTAATTGGAGAAGCGAGGACTAAGGCCGTTTTTGGCCTAATATTTATTTGTTAAGGATTGGACACAATTGACCCAAGCTGATGGTCTAACTGAGTCGTGAAAGCATTCACAAGAGCATCGAATTACCTTTCTACAATTTTTAATCTCCGGATAAGAACAAATAAAAGCTTCCAGAAAAATCTTATTTTATTTAGAAATTAGAATAACAAATTTATCGCTTCTACACGGAATAATTAAATTTTTTTCCAATGATAGCGGATTATTCAATGCATACTAATTAAATACAGTACTAGTTGGAGTCTACAGGTCTCCACACTCATCCAATCCACTTTCTTCTTCTATATCGATATAGCTAAATAAGATTTATTACCTGTTGCAGACAACTTAGAATCGGGTTCCGGGAATTTTCTTGCGATGACTCATGTTTCGTCGGACCATTTTATTTTTGATTCAAACCGTGACATGTTTTCCTTTTTTTCAGAATTACAACATTTCGACGCAAAACCTTGTCTCCAACTTCTATATAATTTTATTTTGCTCCACCTCACTATCTCATCTTTGCCTACCTTTGCCTTTAATTAAGGTATCACAATCTCTTGCTTCAGAACTGAAAATATTTGCAGTGATGCTTTAATGGAAATAATTTTATCTCGAATAAGGCGTTTAAATGAAAGTTCCGTAGTAGGTTTTCTCGTGGTACCATGGAGAGTAACTTTGTACAATAGAATGAACATACACTCCGTTCCACGTATTTACCAACAGGTAGTTTCTTGATTTAATTTTACGAAATTTTTTAAATCATTGGATAAGATGTTCATGTTCATGTACAAAAACGTACTAATTTTATGACCTTATTGGGAAAAGCATTATAAAAACTGAATGTAGTTACAATCAATCTAATCCCAATTTTGTTTCTACAACAAAAATATAATATAGCCTTTTTTCATATTGTATTCGTTTTTTCCCATATTATTGAAGGGTTTAACAAATTTCATAAAATTGAATCAGGAAACTGCAACTCGATAATTCTTTATCGTTCATGTTCATCGGTCGTCACTCGTCACCGATGCGGGTCCGAAAAACCTCCTACGTAATTTATTTATTTATTTATTTATTTCATCAATGGATTAAATCTGCTGACTACATTAACAATTTATATTATATGCAATACTTTTAATATTTACATAAATACTGACAAATTTCTGTTACTTGCATACATACAAGAAAATTTACAGACGAAGACTTAATAGCTGTAAGACTTCTCGTTTAAATTTATCTCTATTCGTTACAATGTCGACTTCATTGCAAACGGTGTTGTACATTGTTAAAGACCGCGATATGGGCCTCATTTAGACCATAGTTCTATGACTTGACTAAGTATATAAAATAATACATTTCTGCTTCGAAGTAGTCTTTCCGGAACATAGAACGTAACCAAACACAATAAATCGATGGAATCTATTTTATTGGAAAGAATATCTATAATAAAAATTATACTTTGTGCGTTTCTTCCAGTTTCAAGCGTTTTTAAATCAATTAGAGCACATCTTGAAGAATAGTTCGGCATATCACCAGTCCAATTCAAATTTCGAAGTGCGAATCTTATAAATCTTTTCTGAATTCGTTCAATTCTTTGGATCCCATTAGCGTAAAATGGGCACCAAACTATAGAACAGTATTCAAGATATGGAAGTACTAAAGAATTGTATAAGGTTTTAAGTGTGTAAGCATCTTTGAAGTCTTTTGAGTTTCGTTTTAGAAAACCAAGCATTGAATTACCTTTAGAAGTAATGAAATCGATATACTGCGGGAAATCCAACTTCGAATCCACAAGCACACCAAGATCTTTTACCAGTTTACCTCTAAATAGTGAGTCTTGATTGAATTTATAT
Source organism: Portevinia maculata (assembly GCA_949715645.1). NCBI lineage: Eukaryota > Metazoa > Arthropoda > Insecta > Diptera > Syrphidae > Portevinia > Portevinia maculata. The sequence goes on from OX454525.1 coordinate 102,777,290, forward strand.
GAATAATTGATAGCGTTCAGTGATCTAGTTGCACTAAGAATCTTACATTTAGAAAAATTCAATTCTAGGTGATTATACTTACACCAGCCTAGAAAAAGATCTATCTTCATTTGAAAAATGGAACAATCATTTAACGATCGGATAGAATGTAAAATTTTGACATCGTCGGCAAACATTAAACAAATCGACTTGCGAAAGGTCAATGGCAAATCATTTATAAAAAGAACGAAGAGCAATGGACCTAGATGACTTCCCTGAGGAAGACCTGAGTCAACTTTAATTGGTATAGAGTAAACCCCACCTATATCGACAATTTGTTTTCTATTAGATAGGTATGACTATAGCCATATAAGAAAACGACTATCACAACCTAGCATCTTCAGCTTATGAAGTAGTAAACCGTAATGGATTCGGTCAAATGCTTTAATAAAATCTGTGTAGAGTACATCAACTTGGTACCCCCTTTCCATTTCATTCAAGCAAAAATTAGTGAAAATACAGAGATTTGTAGCCGTTGAGCGACCTTTTATGAAGCCGTGTTGTCCCGGTGATAAAAGTTGTTTCACAGAGTAGTAGAACTTATCAGTTATAGTTTTTTCCAAAAGTTTTGGTATAGCCGAAATCTTCGAAATGGGTCTATAATTTTTGATTAACTGCTTCGACCCACTTTTATAAATAGGATTAATAAATGATACTTTCCATTCATCTAGAAACTCTCCTGACCAAAGAGATTTATTGTAGAGGAAAGTGAGAGGAAAACAAATAGATGAGGAACATCTTGATAAGAGAAGGGGCGAATTGTATCATAGCCTGCTTTTATTAGAAACATCTATTTTACATAAGGCATCTAAAACTTCATCTTCAGATAACTGCGGATGCATAAAATTAATATTAGGTTCAAAATTTGAATACATTGATCTTACGAGTAGATCTCCGATTGAGTCTGTATTATATGATGATTTAAAAAATTGTGCGAAAAGATGACAAGAAGACTGTAAATCATTACATTTTTATACCCTATTCTAGGGGTATATTAATTTTGACGCATAGTTTGTAACATACCTTAATATTGCCCGTAGACCCCTAAAAGTTACTATATTTATGATCAGCATCCATAGTAATGTCGATCTAGCCATGTCCGTCCGTCCGTCCGTCCGTCCGTCCGTCGGCAAAAATTAGGCCTTTAAACTGGACCTAGAGAGCTGAAATTTTTACCATATACTCTCTAGGGTCCCGAAATAATCAAGTTTACGAATTTTTGAAATCCGCCCACAGACACGCCCACAAACTCAAAAAAACAAAATTTTGGAAAAAATCGAATTTTGAGCTAGGAAGCTGAAAATTTTTATATATGATCTATGATCCCTAAAACTGCTCGGGATATAAAATTTTCAAAATCCGCCCACTGCCACGCCCACAAAAAAATAAAACAATTTTATTGAAAAACCAAAATTTGAGCTAGGGAGCTGAAATTTTTAATATATACTCTCTAGGGGCGCTTTAAGCTCATGTATAAATATTTTCAAAATCCGCCCACTGACACGCCCACAAATAAATAAAACAATTTTTTTGAAAATCCAAAGTTTGAGCTAGGGAGCTGAAATTTATAATATATGCTCTCTATGGGCCCTTTATGCTCATGTTTAAATATTTTCAAAATCCGCCTACTGGCACGCCCACAATTTTTTTTTTTTTTTTTTTTTGAAAATTCAAAGTGAGCTAGGGAGCTGAAATTTATAATATATACCCTCTAGGGGCCCTTTATGCTCATTTGTTAATTTTTTTTAAATCCGCCTACCGACACGCCCACAATTAAATAAAACAATTTTATTGAAACACCCAAGTTTGAGCTAGGGAGCGTTTTTTTGATAAAATCCTTTAAATGTTGTATAACAAAATATGTAGAGCGTTCTTAACAATTCAACCATACTTAGACTTTTGTCACGCCCACTTATGAGGGATAGGAATAAGAATAGGGTATCCAACAGTTCGCCTAAGCGGACTGTAGCCCGTCCCTATGTTTCATCTTCATATTCCATTGACTGTGCGAACTGTGACACATTGATGCGCTTCGAATTAACAAAAATCCAGAAAGATTTGCTATTTGCCTTTATGTTTGACTTAGTTGCACTTATATATGTCTTATATAAAAAGCACTTAAGAAAATCAAATTCTCTTCTGAGTTGAAGGAACCGAGTTCTATCTTCATTTAGCCCCGTAAATTTAAAACGCTTGAAGGCTTTGTTGTTGGCATTTTCCAAATTTTTTAATCTGCTATTATGCCATGTTAGCTTAAATGTTCTCTTATTTTTAGAAATTGGGACGAATAGTTCTATACCTTCGAAAAAAATACTTTTAAACCTTGTGTACATATCTGTAAGGGAACCATTTAGAAATATATTTTTCCAATCAAATGTATTATAAAAGTTATTTAATGCAATTAAGTCGGCCTTCTTAAAGGTAAATTTTTTTTTCTTTTTTTTCAATAGGTGAAATATTTGCATACCTACTCATAAAATTCAAGATTTACCACAAATGCAATATGGTGAAAAGAATTATTTAACAATGGGAATTGAACAGTTTCTATATGATGTTTTAAATCATTATTAATAAAAACAAGATCAAGAATTATATCTGGGCAGAATTCTTTAATATTATTAATTTGAAAGAGTTCAAGAGCAGCTAATGAATCGACAACTAAACTTTCCATTTCACTATTTGCGTCAAATGGAACTAACTTTTATTCGTTTTCTATGAAACACCAGTCGATCTCACAAGATTGAAGTCGCCTAGTATGCAAGGATACTCTTCAGTTCAGTTGTCAGTTCATTGACTATAGAAATAATATTTGAAATGTGAACAGAATATACTTCTGTTGGACTACGTGGTCTTATATAGCTTACAATAAAGTGAATATCGTTAGAATAAAAACCTTTATAACTGACGCAGACACAAATCTTTCCGGAAGATTTGGTAAGAAGTATATCAAAATATTCTGACGAGTGAAAGTATGGATTTAACCAAGTCTCCACAATGAAGATGACATCGAACTCATGAATTGATGACGAAGTGAATAATTGACGAGATTTTGTTCTCATACTACCAGCATTTTGAAAATAAACACGCAGTTGTGACGGGGATGATGATGGGTTTCTTACTTTAACTATGTGTTGAACTTCTGGGTTGACAACTCTGTTTATTTCACATTCGAATTGTGGCCCTTTTTTGTAAAACAGGCCAAATTGTTGGATGCAATGCTTTGTCGAAAGTATCAGCAGGGATTCCCAGCTTGAAGTTGACATAGCGTGGTATAGTAGAATCAGTGTCTTTTTTAATTAACTTTGTACAACACAACGAGCCTTTGGGAACACTCAATTTGACTGCAGCATAATCCATGACATTATCTTCAGTCACATTGCTGTCCAATCGAGAAAGATGCAGAAAACGCAGGTGAGGAACAGACTGCAGTGTAATTTCACCCTCAACAGCAGCCGCAGTTTTAAACATTGCTTTTGAAGACCAATTTGATCAGCTGGAGTCCCCATATTTCCTTCCGAAGTCGATGCTTGCACATTTAAAGCTGAATCTTTACTCTACATGGAAGAGTTAGAATTGCATATTGTTTTCCTGTTTTGCTTAGACGAGGAAACTGGTTTTTTTATCTTTTGTAAGATTTTTGTTATTCATACCAAATTTCGATGAAGATGATGGAGAGAGAGTAAGTTTGGGTAAAGGCGAATAAAGAAAGCGATGAGAAGAGGAAGTGTTAATGTCTTTATAAATATTTAATTGTTTGTTGTTGTTGTTTATACCCTATTCTAGGGGTATATTAATTTTGACGCATAGTTTGTAACATACCTTAATATTGCCCGTAGACCCCTAAAAGTTACTATATTTATGATCAGCATCGATAGTAATGTCGATCTAGCCATGTCCGTCGGCAAAAATTAGGCCTTTAAACTGGACCTAGGGAGCTGAAATTTTAACCATATACTCTCTAGGGTCCCGAAATAATCAAGTTTAAGAATTTTTGAAATCCGCCCACAAACTCAAAAAAACAAAATTTTGGAAAAAATCGAATTTTGAGCTAGAGAGCTGAAATTTTTTATATATGATCTATGGCCCATAAAACTGATTGGGACATAAAATTTTCAAAATCCGCAAACTGACACGCCCACAATTAAATAAAACAAATTTTGGGAAAAATTGAATTTTGAGCTAGAAAGCTGAAATTTTTTATATATGATCTTTGGCCCATAAAACTGCTTGGGACATAAAATTTTCAAAATCCGCCCACTGACACGCCCACAATTAAATAAAACATTTTTTTTGAAAAACCAAAATTTGAGCTAGGGAGCTGAAATTTTTAATATATACTCTCTAGGGGCCCTTTATGCTCATGTGTAAATATTTTCAAAATCCGCCTACTGACACGCCCACAATTATTTTTATTTTATTTTTTAAAGTCCAAAGTTTGAGCTAGGGAGCTGAAATTTATAGTATATACTCTCTAGGTGCCCTTTATGCTCATACTTATTTTTTTTTTAAATCCGCCTACTGACACGCCCACAATTAAATAAAACAATTTTATTGAAAAACCAAAGTTTGAGCTAGGGAGCGTTTTTATTTACAAAAGCTTAGTTTTTTCGATAAAATCCTTTAAATTTTTGTCACGCCCACTTATGAGATATAGGAATAAGAATAGGGTATCCAACAGTTCGCCCAAGCGGACTGTAGCCCGCCCCTATGTTTTTGTTTTTGTTTTGTTCAGTAGACAGTATATCGGAACCGAAGCCGGATTCGGAGGTGCAATTTAAACCGGAGGTTCTGACATATCGGATTCGGAGTCGAAGCTCCGTATCATTCCTAGTGTATATGATGATGATGATAAATAATTTTTTTTTATTATGACAGGTGGAAAATCTTCATGATACCGTGGAGACTTAAGCCTTCCCTAAAAACCACCTCCATATCATTACTAATCTTACAGAGATCAACAACTGATAAATATTTCGTGATAATTACACTTTGTGGGAATTATTATGCTCTTTAACAAGTTCCCATCGCTGTCAATTCATTAGCTCGTATGGCTTTGTTCTTCTCAATATCTTACTTTCCAAAGGAAGTAGTGTAGCTACAGTCAATTTATGTAGATAATTTTTCATAGAATTATTGTAAAATTCATTAAAATTTTTTTTTAATCTATTAATAAGTCTGTCGAAAATAGTTTTGTCATCTGGAATTGATATCTCATAATTTGCCATTTTCTATGAGTTCGTCTCTTTTGCAATATCATTTCGCTTATCTCTGCGGTATATTTTATTGAGGCTACCGATTTTACCTATCACTGAATGAATTGTTCACCTTCCCAGTCTATTTGATATGGAGTGTTGGGGGCCTTTCCGTTAGCATAATCCCATTACTTATTGTAAGAATCTCGGGGGAATGATCTGAAGACAAATCATCAGTGCTTACATTTTATACCTGAGCTGTATTTATTCCCTTCGCTATAAAGAAGTCTGATCTGTTATCAGTTGGCCAATATGTTGGAGATCCGCTAGAAAAGAAATCGCACTTGAGGCTACGTCCTGCTGAGTAAAGTTGTTTTCCTTTGGAAGTTGTTAATCAATGTAATCTTGGTGTGCATGGGAGTGCGTAGATGGGCCGTAAATTGATGCTATTACATTGTCCTTGGTTTTGGTCTCGATGCTAATCACCGTTACTTTTATTAAATCGTTTGACATTTCCGCCACTTCATAGTGTTGCAAGTTATTCCTTATGAGCACTCCACCTCTAGCTCTATCAGTTGGGTGTGGTAGCAGACATAGCTAGCGATTTGTATACCCTATTCTAAGGGTATATTAATTTTGACGCATAGTTTGTAACATACCTTAATATTGCCCGTAGACCCCTAAAAGTTACTATATTTATGATCAGCATCGATAGTAATGTCGATCTAGCCATGTCCGTCCGTCCATCCGTCCGTCTGTCGGCAAAAATTAGGCCTTTAAACTGGACCTAGAGAGCTGAAATTTTAACAATATACTCTCTAGGGACCCGAAATAATCAAGTTTACGAATTTTTGAAATCCGCCCACAGACACGCCCACAAATTCAAAAAAACAAAATTTTGGAAATAATCGAATTTTGAGCTAGAAAGCTGAAATTTTTTATGTATGATCTATGACTCCTAAAACTGCTCGGGATAAAAAATTTTCAAAATCCGCCCACTTTTTTTTGAAAATCCAAAGTTTGAGCTAGGGAGCTGAAATTTATAATATAAACTCTCTATGGGCCCTTTATTCTCATGTGTTAATTTTTTTAAAATCCGCCTACTGACACGCCCACAATTAAATATAACAATTTTATTGAAACACCCAAGTTTGAGCTAGGGAGCGTTTTTTTTGATAAAATCCTTTAAATGTTATATAACAAAATATGTAGAGCGTTCTTAACAATTCAACTATACTTAGACTTTTGTCACGCCCACTTATGAGGGATAGGAATAAGAATAGGGTATCCAACAGTTCGCCCAAGGGGACTGTAGCCCGTCCCTATGTTTATATTGAAAGTTGGTATAAAAAATCGGCCAAGTGCAAGTCGGACTCTCCCATGAAGGGTTTCGCGCGAATTATGATTATTATTTACTTAGGCACCTATTACAGATTTATTATTAGAAAATAATGGTTCACGATTTACGCATAAGGTTTATGTTTATGAAATTAAATGTTTTTTTTTTTATATTTGAGTTGATTGAATGAAAGGTAGATTGCGGTGTACGATTTATGACGTATTAAAAAAAAATACTTACTAGATCTCGTTCAAACCAATTTTCGGTGGAAGTTTGCATGGTAATGTTAATGTACATCATATGTTTTTTTTAAATTTTATCATTCCCTTATTTTAGAAGTTACAGGGGGGGGACACACACATTTTACCACTTTGAAAGTGTCTCTCACGCAAACTATTCAGTTTAGAAAAAAATTATTGTTTTTTTTTCTATATTTTTGTGTGAAAATATTAATGCGGTTCACAGAAAACATTTACTTACCAAGTTTCAACAGTATAGCTATTATAGTTTCGGAAAAATGTGGCTTTGACATTCCCGGACAGACAGACAGGCAGACAGACATGACGAATCTATAAGGGTACCGTTTTTTGCCATTTGGCTACGGAACCCTAAAAAGAGGTTCGGAAATTAGGCAAATGTCAATATTTTGAGTTGTACAAAAATAATTGGACTTCTCATACATCCTGGGAAAGACCGTTAGCATAATAACTAATTACTTGAGAGACATAGGTAAAAAAATAGTTATTTTTTATGGAGAAATGTGCAGCATTAAAAAGAAATTGGGTAAAGTAGCTACACATTTCATTAAGAAAACATAGGAAAGACTAAAGTTCTTCTTCTCAAAAATTAGGCGTGGCATATATTGATGTACATAACTGCTTTGTACATTTTTTGAAAGATTTTAAAAATCTTTACACATGAACATTTTGGGTCCTTAAGGCCCTTTTAGACGATCAGTTATCAGTTCAGTTATCAGTTCAGTTGTCAGTTCAGTTAAAAAAATCGAGCATTTAGACTTCAGTCCGGTGTTCAGTTCAGCTTTCATTTTACCTGTGAGCAGTCGAAAGTCAGAAGAAATATATTGCGTAATGGACGATGAAAGCTTAATTGCAATAGCTATACTTTTGTCGCTTAATAAATCAAAAAGAAGAAGAAAGAAATGGAGCAAAGATTGGTACTTAAAAAGACGAACCATATCACACGTAAATTTAATGAGGGAATTGAGGTTTGAACATGGTGATTGGTCAAACTATATACTCGTACGTATGAGTAAAAGTATATATTTGGAGCTACTGCAACTAGTGACTCCAATTATAAAAAAAGCGGCCAAGTGCGAGTCGGACTCGCCCATGAAGGGTTCCGCGCGAATTATAATTATTATTTACTTAGGCACCTATTACAGATTTATTATTAGAAAATAATGGTTCACGGTTTACGCATAAGGTTTATGTTTATGAAATTAAATGTTTTTTTTTATATATTTGAGTTGAGTGAATGAAAGGTAAATTGCGGTTTACGATTTATGACGTATTAAATAAAACTACTTATTAGATCTCGTTCAAACCAATTTTCGGTGGAAGTTTGCATGGTAATGTACATAATATATTTTTTTTAGTTTTATCATTCCCTTATTTAGTAGCGGTTCATACATCTACTTACCAAGTTTCAACAGTATAGCTCTTATAGTTTTGGAAAAAAGTGTCAGTGACATTCCCGGACAGACAATCAGACAGACAGACAGGCAGACAGACAGACATGATGAATCTATAAGGGTTCCGTTTTTTTCCATTTGGCTACGGAAGCCTAACAAGATACCAATATGACACAACTTTTGATGTCTTATTTAACGACTTAAGGTGACCTTCAAATATTGCATCATTTATAATTTTTTTTACGTATGGCACCATTTCCGGTGCCATATCATTTAACAAACATTTACCTTCCACAAATATGGACAAGCGCGATAAATTTCAATGAAAGCGACCATGTTATCATTCCGTTTCGACATATCGATTCAACGCCAACTGCGATTAAAATGACGACTGAACTGACGACTGAACTGAAACGTATTTACACATCAGTTTAACTGATAACTGAACTGAGAACTTATGGGAATTCCATCAGTTTCAGTTTCAGTTAAACGCTTCAGTTTTTGCGTTTAGACATCAGTTTAAATGAAATCTGGACTGATAGCTCAACTGAAACTGAAACTGAAATGATCGTCTAAATGGGTCTTTATATTCCAAATTTCAGTTCCCTAACTCAAAATTGATTTTTCGATATCACTTTTTTCAAAATTGTGAGCGTGACAGTGGACGGATTTTAAAAATCTTTTTAGATAAGCACTTATTTCAGCTCGTCGGGCGCAGTGTTTAGTGTGTCGGACTACTAATAATCGGGGCCAAGTAACATCCTGAGTTTTTTTTCGACTGCCCCACCTCTTGTGAACGTCTAAAAACATCCAAAAATATCAATAGTTATGAAATGCTTCTCAAAATTAACCGTTCGGATTCGGCTTGAAAATGTAGGTCTCTTCCACTTTGCACAAGAAAGTGGTTGGAGAAGCTAGGTTTTATGGGTATGGGCCGTCAATGCCTAATATTTTTTTAATTTTTTACTTATTTCAGCTTCCTAGCTCAAACTTTGACTTTACGATAAAATTGATTACTTCAATTGTGTGCGCGTCAGCGGGCCGATTTTAAAAATCTTTACACATGAACATTAAGGGGTGAATTTCGATTTTTTTGATATATATGATTTTTTGAGATTGTGGGTGTTAGTGGACGGATTTCAAAAGTTCGTACACTTGATTATTTCGGGCCCCTAGACAGTTTACGTTCCAAATATCAGGTTTCTATCCGGAGTTTTAGGGCCAAATTTTTGCCGACGACGGATGGCTAGATCAATATTACTATCAATGCTGATCACGAATATTGTAGTAAATTGTAGGGGTCTGCGCGCAATATTAAGATATGCTACAAACCATGAGTCAAAATTAATATTCCTTTAGTAATTATGGCATAAAATTTGTTTTGAAAATAGAAAAGGTCTGGCCAGACCTACTCGTTCACAGAAGGATGAAGCTCGCAATCGTTTTTGAACTCTTTACTAAAAAACAAAACTTCATTATCATAACTTATAGATTTGGAGTAGCCCTGCCCATCAAGGACCAAACGTTTTCTCATTGGATCTAGTGCTGCTGGCACTGATACCGGTAGACAATTTCGACACTTTTTAAAATATTTTTCAATATCTCTGATGTCAATCAACTGCAACAAACTTTTGAGCAACAAGAACTCTTAAGTTGATTGGTATAGCATTTATGTTCCTCGCAAAATAATGTTCCGCAACATGCGTAACTCCAGCCACCAGCCGAAAAAGAAAGCATATATATGCATATGATTTCTTCTTAGTGCTGTGCATCCATTTTTTTATTTTCATTGCTTAGATCTTTGGCTCAAATTTCGTTATGTTGAACAGTCTGAAAATCGAATCAGTTATATATATTTAACTTTTTAGCTGATATATAATTTTGAATTTAAATAACTGCAACCGTGAGACCCATATTTCAATCCATGCAGGTGTTTTTTATGTGGGTTTGAAAATAGCCTCCAAAGGCTTATGGTATATTACCAACTCAAATGTTATACCGGCTAAGTAATAATAGAAACGCTCCACGGCTTATACCTCATGTTTCAGTTTATGAGTATTTGCCCTCGAATTTGTTGGTGGCAAAAGATATTATATTATAAATATTTATATAAATTGCAATAAAACAGCTCCAAGCTACTGAACTTGCACCAGCTTATAGTTTGTTCGCATTTGGTGATTTATATATATTAGTCAACATACACTGGCGATCACAAGGATGTTGGAAATTTTATACCTGGAAACTTTTTCTACCTGTGAGCAGGTACATATTTTCCCAACAGTAAGTCATAAAATTAAAGGGTAAATAAGAAACGACCGCCGGAATTTCCCAAGATCAAACAATGAACTACTTGAAAAGCGTATAAAAAGATGCGCACTAGGATGATATAAAATTTCCAACAGGTATAAGGACTGCAAATCGATTGCAAAATGTATGGCCTCATTCTTGTGATCGCCAGTGTATTTTCCAGCCGTTGCTTAGCAATGCGTCATTTTGGGTAGAACCCCAACAAAATCTCACATCTTTTTTTTCAATATCTTAAAGGTTAAGTTATATCACCCAAATCAGGGTGATATTGTTAGTTGGTGATCGAAATTCAACAACCGCTCTTACTTTCTCGGCATCCGCGGTCATCCCCGATGAAGGTTTAATATGTTCCAAACATTTCAATGTCTGTTCTTTCAAAATACATATATAACTCTCATTTAGAATCACGTTATTTTCTTTGAAAATACTTAATACATCCGTCAAATTTAGATAAGGCAACATATGTTAATTTGTTCAAACCGCAGTATAACCCATTTTATGAATCACAATTTTTTTATTCTTTTTTTTATAATTTATAATGCGCTTAAGGCCTTACTCAAACCCTTAACTACCTCCAAAATAGTACGTGAATGCAACATATCTCTGAATTCGGTCGGAAGGCTAAATTCACATAAACATGTCTGGGTCCCGGGTCATAACGGGATCACGGAAAATGAGATCTCCGTTGAACTTGCTAGACAGGGCTCAGAGGGGGACTTCTCAGGACCTGAACTAGCGATCTGTCTGCCTGCGTCCTCGGTCAGGGCTTCCATTGACGGTTGGGTTTCCTATGAACACAATCGCCGTTGGCATGACTCTCCAGGGTGCAGACAGACTAAGCAAATGCTCCCCGACGTCTGTGGGAAATCCGCGGCATTCTTGTTGTCTCTCAACAGAAAATACAGCTTTTGCTCGTATCAGGTGGCAGGTATTTGGTGCGGACATGGTGAGTGCTGTAAACCTAAGCTCCTTATCATTGAAGCGCCTTAGAAAAACGAGTAAATTCCCACAGTAAAATGTAGTGCGTCTGCCTGGTAGTACAATGGACCGGTATCGAATCTGAGCGCTCCAGTGCAAAAAGTGTCACACACCCCGACAAAAAAAAAAAGGTACACATCCAAAATTTTGTTTAACATAGTTTAGAAAACCCTGGCGTTTGTCATGACCAGAAACATGTCATGACCGGATGTCACAGAAACACACAGTCGACACAACAAATGGAAACTTCGAAAAAGAATCCGCCCATGCTGCGTATGTTTGATCTGTTATCTGGCTTCAAGAACATGTATTTTAAAAATGAAGTGTTCACTTAGCATACACGCCAAATATTTAAATGTCTTAGAAAGGAATTCGTCTACACCATAAGCTGCTGATGGGTCTCGAAGTGCTCTGCTCCGATCCAGAAAAGGCCCCCTTTTCTGATCCGCTTAAATTTCTAGCATCTAATCACGTTGTCTTTATCTATCGTTTTGACTTCTTAATTCACAATAAGGTTTTTTTGACAATCACTTAAAACTATGTCGATTACAATGTTAGTTATACAATCATAAATAAGTTTATCTGTATAATTAACAATAGAAGTTGACGTTAAGGATGATGTTACAACAGGTTTTCTTTTTCTAGGTCAAATTCCGCACGATGAAATTGTTCGCCTGCAACCATCGACTGCGTCAATTATATATTTCGAATTAATAAAAATTATTTAATTTGCCTCTAATTCACAAATTTACTACAATATGGGTTACAAGTTAACTCACGGCTCATAAATTTAATTTAATAAATTGTATTGAGACACCACATCCAACATCCCATTTGGTTCAAAGATTCGCTGTCGGTTGTCAAAAATGTTTTTTAATCGCTGCACCAATCATAGTTATTTAAGACTAGCTGACCCATGCTCGCCTTGCTTCGCCAGTCTGCCACTTCTGAAATTTAAAACAAAATACTTGCTGATAAGAACTGATAAAGAAAAAGTCGAGAGTGTCCCTTCTTACATGGATATACAATACATACTCTCAGTGTGACTCCCTCTCAATCTCAATTACATTTCATACCCTATCTTTCTCAATCCCATGCGCCACAAAAAAAAACACAAACTACAAAAGGTGCATAAAAAAAGAAAGAAAAAGCACACAGCACAAAAGGTACAGGGAGAGAAACAGATTTGTGCCGCACACACACACAAATTTTCCTCCACTCAACGCTGGGAAAATTCAACGATCTAGCTTCAATCGAGGTAGGTAGGTAGGTAGAGGTGGCGGTTCGGCTTGAACCCAATTAATTCAATCGAACGTTTTACTTTTTTTGAATTGTATAAAATGTATAGTTTAATGGTTATTGTTCAACTTCAGGATAACCTACAAAGATGATTTATATCTTAAAATCTTTGTACATAATTGAACTTTATATTAAAAAAATCCTATTTCATTTGAATGAGCCATTCCAAAGCTAGGAGCTAGAAGGCATTCGAGAGTTACAACTTTTCTTAGATATTGTAAAATACTTTATTATTTTAAATAAAAATCATATACTTCAGAATGCATTTTATTCGTGACTATCGCGTCGTATATCTTATAACTTAATACATATCTCATCCAGGGTTGGTTTGTGTGTCTGGCTGCGTTCAGTATAATATTCTGGTGGCGTTCAGATATTACAGATATTAGCTTAGATCTCCGCTTCTGGACAGCGGATGAAGCATTTTCTCGCGGCAAAAAGTAGTATATGTCCATTCTCAGGCTCTATACTATCTGTGTACCAAATTTCATTTAAATCGGCTCAGTAGTTTTATCGTTAAAGCGAGACAGACAGACAGACAGAGAGAGTTACTTTCGCATTTATAATATTAGTATGGATTACATATATGAGATAACAATAAAATGAGATTAAGCATGTATGTATATAACTAGCGTATTAACTGTTTGATAAACATCATCGCCTGCATCTTCTTGATCAGAAATTATAAGACCACCTGGAATGCTGTAGAGTGTAGACTACTTAATAAAGACTACGAATAAACGAAATTCTTCAATTTATACCTCGTATTTAGTTTAACAGACCAGAATACCAAAGTAATCAATTCGAGGATCAAAACTACAATCAATAATTGGAGCATTTTCTAATGACAAATAATAATTTATTGCATACCAATTAAATACTACACTATTTGGAATCAACAGAGCTCTGTGAACTTCTGTGAATCTTTTTTTTCCTGATTTCGACTATTCTGTTAAAATAAAAATACAAAATATATCCCACGAAAAGCTACACTTTGTATCATATTTTTGCCTAATTAACCTGCACCTTATCCCCCAAATTTTTTTCTAATTATAAGATTATTATTTAGGAAATTGATTCGAAGGAATTTTCTCATTGACACACCGACTAAGGCGATTAGCAACAAAAATGGGCTTGTTACTGTGAAAGAAGTTTCCTTTTCTGAATAAAATTTGTATAGCCGTTTCTATGGCAGTGAATTAAAAATGAAAAAAGTTAGCTATGTGACTATATGAGCTATTAGCTAATATTATAATTATTCATTAAAGCCTGGTCCGCTGCTGCTGCGAAACGGAATTTTCGTGCGGTCTCCAAATCAACGGCGAAACGTTTTCGAAAAAGCAGCGGAAAAATGCGTATTTAGAGTTCCAACGAATACAGAAATTAAATTGAATTGAATTATCGTCAAAAACATTTGATTTTAAAAAAATAAAGAATGAAAAAAAATGTGCATTCTGTTAAATAATTTGCAATTTAAGTTTGTCAGTCAGCAATTTTAAAATCCATTTCATATCCAACAAAATCAAAAAGGCAAAATTTCGCCAGCAATTATCGTCCTGCACAATAAACTGTGGGCAGAAAAGAGTAACTTGAAAATCAAGTACAATTATTATTGTCCCTCAGCATCATTTCGGAGTGAAACAGCGTATGGCAAAACGGAAAATAGGACGAAACTTTTCGTTTATGATTTCGTCGTGTCAGTTTTGTATGGGAATTAAATATAGATATTTTAAATGAATCTGACGGTGACACTGTAAACTACTTGTTCATGATGGCTTCTTATGGTCTCAAGAGTATTATAAATGTACCAACTCGTGTAACTAATTCAACCAAGAGTTGTATTGACCATATTTTTATGCGTTTACATAAAAACAATAAGACAAATTTTTGTGGTAATGCTTATGATTTTAGACTTACCGATCACCATATGATAACTCTTAGCATGAATTGCCATATTAATTCTTATGATGTAAATAGTTCATTAGTATGGTCTCAAGAGTATTATAAATGTACCAACTCGTGTAACTAATTCAACCAAGAGTTGTATTGACCATATTTTCTTGCGTTTACATAAAAACAATAAGACAAATTTTTGTGGTAATGCTTATGATTTTAGACTTACCGATCACCATATGATAACTCTTAGCATGAATTGCCATATTAATTCTTATGATGTAAATAGTTCATTACGGAACAAATTTCGGACAAATTATGTCATGTTAAATGAATGCCTAAGATATGAATTTTGGGATTCAGTCTATGCAGAAAGCAATCCTTCGGTTGCCTATGACTTATTTGTAGTGATTCTTAGAAAACATATATCAAACTGCACTTTTTCGTGTATACATGTTTCGAATCGCAGAAAAAGAATTAAACCTTGGATGACTACTGAACTTTTAAAGAAAGTGAAAAGGAAACGAAATTTCGCTCTTAAATATAGAAAACATCCTCATAATATTAGACTAAAAAACTATTAAGACAAATTCTGCAAAGAGGTGGATAAAGAAGTAGTTGATACGCCTGATAATTATTATGTCACTAAGTTTCAAAATGCAAGAGGTAATATTAAAGAAGAGTGGAGAATCGTCAATAATATATTAGGAAAAGGTATAAATTCTAATTCAGTAGCGGTTTTGGAAGTAAATGGTGTTATTCTATCTGATTCGAATAGCATAGCGAACAAATTTAATGAGTTCTTCATCGAAATTTCAGAGAGTCTAAAGCCTTCTGCTGAATGTAATCATATCTGCAATTGTAATACCTCACAAAATACGTTTGCAGAAAGATGTCAGGTAAATAGTTTTGTTTTTAACACTATTTCATCCGAAGAAATATATAAGCTTATAATGTCTTTAAAAAACAAAAGCTCTTGTACCAGTGATGGTATTACAAATGTGATTTTAAAAAAGGTCGCCTTCAATATTAGTGACATACTGTGTTACTTATTTAAGCGTTGTATAAGTAATGGATGTTTTCCACAATCCTTAAAATGCGCTGAAATAGTACCTCTTTTTAAAAAAGGAAATCGCAAGGATATACGCGATTTAGACCTATATCTCTGCTTCCGACTTTTTCAAAAATTTTTGAGAAGATAGTTAAATCGCGCATGGTCTCCTTCCTTGATTATGAGAACTTTTTTTCCAATAATCAGTTTGGTTTCAGGTCAGGTAAATCCAGAGAAGATGCAATTCTCAAATTATGTACCCACTTGTATGAAGGGTTTAATTATTCCAAATGTACAATGGCTCTTTTCATTGATATGACGAAAGCATTTGATATGGTGGATCATATCTTGCTTCTCAGAAAATTGTATAATGCGGGTTTTAGAGGAGTATTGCATGATTGGTTTCGATCTTATCTTACGGATAGGAAGCAAGTGGTAAATATTAATGGAAGTTTTAGTAGTTCTCGTACAATAAAGAATGGTGTTCCTCAGGGCTCTGTTCTGGGTCCACTTTTGTTTCTAATTTATATTAATTCCCTCTTCAGTCAGAACTTTAATGGATTGCCTACAGCGTTTGCTGATGACATCGCTTTTTCTTTTCAAGCGCAAACACAGTTTGATTGCATTATCAAAATTCAGGAAGACTTACAAAGACTAAGGCAATGGTTTGCATTTCATAAGCTTATTGTCAGCGAGAAAACGAAACTAATGGCTTTTCAATCATTGGGAAATGTGGTTACTGATTTTAACGTATTTTTTCATTCTCACGACTGTGAAAGGTTTTCTTTACATCTGCATACTTGCGGTAGTATACATTTTAATGAAAATCTTTTATGTTCAAGCAAATGCTTTAAAATTGAGTCGGTTGTTCAATACAAATATCTAGGGGTGTTAATTGATTTTAATTTGAATTGGAAAGGTCATACACAATCAGTTAAATCTCAAATGCTGCAGGTGGTACGCAAACTAAATCTTCTAAGAACTTACTGTTCCAAAAAAATGTTAACTATGATTTATTATGGTCTTGCAAACTCTAAGTTACAATACGATATTACGAGTTGGGGAGGTTCCTATGAGAATACCACTCATAGTTGGCCTCTGTTCAGGGAGTTACGAATTTTACCTTTAAGACATCTTTATGTTATCAAAGTTCTCAGGGAATTTTTTAATCAAAGTGGTAACACTCCGAATAGAAACTCAAGACTCTATAGCCTACGCGTTAATAACTTATCACTAGTTAATGTTCCCATCGCATATAAAACCAAATTTTCTCATTTTTTTACTTTTACTGGTCCAAATATGTTTAATAAACTACCGATTGCTGTTAGAAGAACATACAATTTTCACTCATTTTTAAATAAAGTTAAAGATTGGCTTTTTACTATCGGATATAAAGATATTGAATCCTTCTTTCGATATGTGTCGTAGAATTATTCACATTTCTGTTTCCTCTGCTCTAAGCTTATATTCAAATACTTTCCTAATTTGCAAATGTATCCTAAATTGTTATCTACCCCACATCAGTTTGTATGAATTATAAAATGTTCACTCTTACGTGTCATTCAACACTAACTTTAAATAGTTACAGAATGATTACTATTATTCATCCCCTATTATTATTTAACTGAATTATTGTAATAATATAAGTTTTTTTTATGAATAAAACAATACAATACAATATATTCTCGTTCTGCATCAGCAGCGTACTAGGCTTTATTGCAAAATCCGTCACGTAACTTTCGGTCAACAGCTTTCTGCAATTTATTACACCTATTTCATTTAACAAATAAAAATGTCGATCATGTCCCGCAGAATACGTGCAAAAATAGTCCTTTGGGTTAAAATAGTGTAGAAGTACACATTTTATTTTACTTAGTTTTTATGATTACGAAGCCTTTTAGGCACTCTAGCACTGAACGTTGTTTATATTGGGTTCATGATTGATTCGCCTTGGGAAACAATTTCTGGTTGCAAGCAACGAAATAAGGGACAACACCTATTACTATAACAACTGCTTTGATGACAAATAGGGCGAAGGACTCTTGATTATTTTAAAAACTTAAGGGTGTTTTTTTAAGCCATTACTTACTTTGATTCTGAACAAAACACATGGAAGTAGCCATTTATTTGGATTTAATCAAGAGAATACATTCTGTATTATTCCCACCACAGCTGGATGTGATGAATGTCATAATGAGAGATGAAGTTTTCGACTTTAAACCAACTTTTTTTGTTAAATTGTTGACTGACAAATACCAAGCTGTTAACTGGATCATGTTCAACACTCTTTTGAATTGCTGCAATATCTCTTCAGTACCAGTAGCGTATCCAGAAAAAAATGTTGGGGGGGACTCACCTGTAAAATTTTTCAATCATTTTTGTTCCCTTTCAATTTTTTGTAGTCCTTTTAAGTTAATAAAATAGGTGAATTCAAACAATTTTTTGTCCTCTAAGAAACCTTAACTTGCGTAATACATAAAATTAAACTTTTTGTGAACAAAATTTTATTAATTTGTTATATTAATAATACATATAGGCAAGAAATAATAATGAGATTTGTTCATTTTTTACATAAAAAAGTTTTGAAAACTTAAGTTTGTATGTTAAAATAGTTAAACATAATGTTTAATTATTGTTTTTTGGGAAACTCAAATCCATTCTAATATTTTTTTTTGGCAAATTGTTCAACAACTTCCTCAGGATATATATTGATTTCTCTGTGAATATTCATGGATGCTAATCCATGTTGCCCTCAGCCAAGTCTTTAACCTTCTCAGGACGGAAAATGTTCTCTCTGGCTCTGCTGACGTAACTGGAAGTATACACGGTACTTCTAGTATCTTTCTTATATTTTTTGAATCCAACATTACAGAATTGTATATTAAAGCTGTTGCTGGGATATTTTCTCCTCCCATGTTTGTTTCCATATCTAAATAGTAGAATGAAAAACATAGGCCCCTATTGCGAGTGTCAAATAATAAACGATAAACGATACTTATCAAACAAATTGAGTAGTTGGTATTGTGATTGTCAATTACCAATAAATGATTGACTATCGTCAAATTTCTATTTTGAACGGATCCCAGTTAGTATTGTGATTGTCAATTGCAATCAATTTTGTTGATAAATGTCAATTGTATGGTCAATCGGTTTGGTGTGGACGACAAAGACAGACGCTAAGTTAAAATGTAAGATTTCGTAATATTTTAGGATATATATACATATACATATATAAAATATTTATAACAAAAATATTTAGAAAATTCCGACAAGAATCGCCGACACCAAAAACACGTTGAATTGCGGAAACAAGAATTAGAGTCTCTAAAATACCAATTGTCCGACTGAATTTTTATTATTTTTATTTATGTTTATTTATTTTTCTTTCTTTTAACAAGTGATGAATTGTGATTTATGTGTATAGAGAAGCTAAGATTTCGTTTCGTCTACGCTGGCCTTCCAAAAGGGTAATCGGTAGATCAGATTGTAGCGGATCATCCGGCAAATCTCCTCCATCGAATATCTCATGCATTAAATCAGGGGGTCCACCATGTTATAGCTATAGCTACGACATATATTATGCAAGGCACAACATGCATTTACAATTTTTGTTGCTTTTTCTGGCGAATAGCGCAACTTGCGTTCGTTTAGAAGGCATCTGAATCGGCTTTTCAGTACTCCAATTGTCCTCTCCACAATATTTCTACCTTTTACATGCAGTGTGTTAAATAAAGATTCTCTGGATTCAGAGTCCGCATTTCTAAAAGGTGCGAGTAAATACGGTGATAGAGGATAACCGGAGTCACCTAGAATGGAAATGCAATGATTCGAGTTGCCAATTAAAATAGATGATTACATACCAAGATACATTGAATGCTCGCCGTTTTAAAACCATGTTTCCAAAATCTCTTTCAATTTACTGTAGTTCCAGATAAAGGAGTCATGTGTTGAACCCGGATATCTTGCATCAACGTAGAGGATCTTCATGTTGTGGTCGCAAGCCTATAACATAAGAGTTTAATAAAAATTACAATTAAGTACGTTAATAGACACTCACAATCATTGCATTTAAACTATAAAATCCTTTTCTATTTAAATATTGATGGCTCAATCCTACAGGAGCCACAATTCCAATGTGAGTGCCATCAACGCAACCGATTACTCCTGGTATCCTCGCTTTTGTAAAAAAAATACTGTCGAGCATGTTGTTTTTCCCCTTCCGACATTTTCGCCTTTATCCATGTAGGACAAATTTTCGTTTCCAACACGTTTAGTACATCTGACAAAATGATGGAAACTGTGGGTTGTGATACTCCTAGATCAAAGCCATTACCAACGCTAGTCTGGTAGCTACCACTCGCGAAAAATCGTAGCGCACAAGCCAACTTGATCAAGGGCGATATGCCGGAATTATGTTTATAATGAAAATGATCTTTTATTTCATTTAACAGAACCACAAACCCAGCTTTGTTCAACCGAAAGTACATGATAAACCTAAAAAGAAAAGTATGTATAGTAGATCTTACAAGCCATAATTCTAGACTTACATATTATCTGGAAGCTCTAAAGGATTTGAGCTGTCTCTTATTCCTCGCCGCAGTCTGCTCATTTTCATATTTCTTTCTTCGTCGGAGAAATTTGTGAAGAAGAGTTCCGTGCTACTTATCACTTTGTTTTTCTTAATCAGTAAAAAGTTAGTCTATTTCACAAAATATTACAAAAATTTGTCTTGATGACACTTCACAGATGAAATTTGATACTTTTCAATTTCTTTTGTTGACACTTCACAGTTGACATTCAGATTTTGCTCTGGTAGCACTGATTCTTTACTCGAATAAAAACGTTCGCTAACCGTAATACCAAAAAAAGCAGTTATTCGCCTGGGAGTTCGATCTGAGTCGAACGTTCGGTTCACTAACCGTAATAGAGGGATAACTGTCTGGAGTTAGTACTGAGTTAAGAAGAAACAACCTTTATACCAAGGAATCCCGAGCGAGGAGCAAAAAACCGCAAGTTTAAAAAAAATTAAGCAAAAAGTTGATTTTTGCACAAAACAATACTTACTCGTATGTCTCAGTTAATATTTACAACAAATGAAATGGCCAGATATATTTTTTTTTTAATTCCTCCAGAGTTTTGGTAATAAACAGTGAGAGCATTCGAGTTCACATATTAAATCGCGAAGAATGCCCATACAATCCCTTGATCCGTCGATGGGTCGTTTTTAACAAAGAACAATTTACATAGAATACACGCATTTTCTATTGAGGTGGCACATAACCAACGGAAACGTGAGCGTTGACGGGTAAAGAAGGTTTACTTTCTACTTTTCTGCCCGTTGAAGTATACACATTAACACATTGAAGTTCACAAATTCTAGAATTGAAGTTCACGCATTATAATTGAGAGAGAGACACAATCATTGGTCGAAAACATTGGAAAATTAAGAGAAAACTGTACGTGCAGATTGACAGATAAAGGGTCTTTCATTAACGACTTGACAACATCAAACTTTCAGTGTAGGCGTACCCTTAGATCGATTACCGAACTATCTGTATCGAAATATTCAGTAAAACCAACATTTTCATCAGGGTGAGGAACACCAACGAACAGCGTTCACAAATAATTAAAATTTACTACCGAAATTCCGAGTCGGTGGTCGCAACTTTAAGAGTGTTACCTCCAATTTTCGGTCGTAATTCTCGTCCCAGTAGACAACCAATTCATGGTCTAGTGAACAAATTTGAGTCAGAATATTCGCTGTTTGATGTTGCCGTACCAGTGAGACTATGTTTTGCCCGAGGTGTGGAGAATATTGCTCCCGTAGAGGCGTCCGTCGCAAACCAGCCAAATCAGTCAGTTTCACGGCGTTCTCAAGAATTGGGCCTCTCCCAGACCATATTAAGTCGAATTTTGCTAATTTATTGTATGAGGCGACGTACGTTCTCGAATTGCGCTCTGCCAAAATCATCTTCAGCTATGAAGCGCATTTTTTGGTTAAACGCCTTCGTCAGTAAGAGACATATGCGTAACTGGACAGGTGAGAACCCTCATGTGCAAAAAAGTCACTGTTTGGTTCGGTTTTCATGCCAGTGGCGTCATTGGGCCGTTTTTTTTCGTCGATGGAAATAACCGTCACGTTACGGTAATTGGTATTCGCTACAGAGACATGTTGGAACGTTATTTTTATAGCAATTGCATGAATTGGACATCAGTGATATGTGGTTCCAAGAAGACAGTGCCACAAGCCACACAGCGGGTGCAACAATCGAGTTATTGAAGTCTTTGAAGTCTCAGTTCGGTGAACGTGTTATCTCGAGAAAGGGACCCTCAGAGGAGCTCAGAGCCAATATTGAATGAGAAATAGCGGCCGTATCGGTCGAAATGTGTGGCCGAGTAATTGGGTTCAACGTATCGACCGCTGCATACGTTCCCGAGGTGGACATATGAACAAAGTCGAATTCCATTCATAAATGTTTTGATAGTAATTCAAGCCAATACATTTTTTTTTTGAGATATCCCCAGTCCATTTTTTTAAAAAAAAAAAAAAGGTGTCAAGTCCTTAATGAAAAATACTTTAGTCCAGTATACCACAGTGAAACTGCAGCTCGACCGCTGATTGGTTTGAAATAGCTTAAAATTGCAGGATTATGCAAATTGCATATTAAATGCGGCCAATATGTTTTCGGATGACAAAAATGGCGACGGATTCGTTGGCACACTTCCTTCCGTTCATATAATATTAATACAAAATGTCACTTACTATTCTCAAAACTTTTAGGTGCAATATCTAATATTTTGGATTTTGTAAATTGTAATATGACAATAATAAAATTATCCGCTGACGGATGCGTCGAAACAACGCATGCGATGGATTCTATTGGCTGGACCCGTTAGGCTTATTTATTTAGCACTGCGGGTGTTGCGCTCTGGTTTTTTTGATTGAAACGAAAATAGCTAGTTAGTACATACAGAGGCCAGTTATCTGCATTCGTAGCATTATCAATATTAGAAAAAGGACCAGCAAGGCGAAAATGTGCAAACATAAGCAATAACAAATCAGCAACTCTCTTATACAGTGGATAACAAAACATACCTTTACAAGAAAATTCAGCTTATTCGACGTATAGGCATCAGGGATGGGCAAATGATTTTGTTCGAGTACAAAAGTACAATTTGGCTTAATTCGATACAATTTATCAATCTCCATCTTTCAAAATCATTTGCGATCTGTATTTTTCAAAAAAGAGAAAATCAATTCAATTAACGAACGACACAATTATTTGTTTTAAGTTTTACAAATAGCGTTGAGTAGATTCTACTTTTTACGGAACACCTCTCTGAACGGTTTCAAGTTTTTATTTCAGTCTCTATTTCGAAATGGAAAAAGAGAGAGAGCGATATGAATCCACTAAATGGAGAGAGAAGCTTCAACTTCAGTATTTGACGAATACTGACCGACATTATTTCTCAAAGGATCTGATTTTGGTCTCAATGTCAATGTTTATGAGATCATTGCGATCATTATAAAGGAAAGATCCCAAATGGACTTTATGTCTTTGAGAGAGAGCAGGGCATATGCAGAGAAGGTGGAAAATAGTTTCCCCCTCCTCCTCGTAGAAGCAACTTCTGCAGAAGTGATTTGTATAAACCCCAAACCTTGTTACATGCTTGCCTATGAGACAGTGTCCGGTGATTATACACCAATTGTAGCACCAATTCAGAGAGATGAAACACTTAGAGTCTTTCAGATCCAGATTTAGCCAAATCAGTTTTGCCGCTAGGCAATTGTTGTCACTTGTACACCTAAGGTTGTTCTCTCGATGGCCTCACTCATAACCATGAGTTTGCATATAGCAATTGGAATGCCTAAGGGACCTTTATCAGGTAAAAGGGGCAGTATGGTTTCTTTTCTGGCCAGTTCATCCGCCCAACAGTTTACTGGAATATATCTGTGTCCCGGTACCCAGCACATGTGAATGTTGAGCATTTCCGCCATCTTCACGAGAGATGATCGTCAGTCTAGGACTACGATGGAGTTTACAGAGACATAATCCAGAGATTTTATCGCAGATTGACTATCTGAGAAGATCCGGATGCCCATGGCGGACGTCACTTTCCTCTTAAGCCACGATACTTTAATTACTTAACGCGCTCCCGACCCGTGAAGAGTCTCTGCCTGAGACCCTGCAACCTTCCATCCTCTGCGATCCCGGGCACGCTGCTTCCAGTTCTCCAGACGAAGCGCTCTGGCATCCGCGATGGCTTGGTCTTTAAAACGGAGGTTCGGTCTTCGGCTTTTCGAACTCTTTCTTGTATGTTAGGTTTCCAGCTAAGCTTTTTATCCAAAATGAGACCCAAGTTTTTAGCTTCATCAGAAAAGACTATGGTTGTCCCTTGACTGAAGGAGGGTGAATGTGTAGAATTGTATATTTCCTAGTGAATATAACAAATTCAGTTTTGTGGGGGTTGACACATAACTTACAACGTATGTCCATGTCGTTAGCTTGTTGACACCGTTTTGGAGAAGTTCTTTCAGTGTGTTTAGGAACTTCCCTGACGACAATTGAAACGTCATCTGTATAGGCAATCACCATGCAGCCTTCCATTTCCAGGCATAGGGAGGGGGAGAACTCCACCATGCGGGGTTCCTCTATTGACAGATCTTCAGGCAGATGTCACACCCAGTTTTAAGTTTATAATCCGGCTTGTGTGCAGTAGATTACTTAGTTGAGCAATTGAGTCATCTACTTTCAGAGCTGACAGCGCATTTGCAATCGCGAATGTATTGACGTTGTTAAAAGCGCCTCCAATGTCAAGGAAAGCAACCATAGTGTATTCTTTATGGTGAGGGGAATATTCGATTGAACGTACTAACGTATGTAAGGCTGTATCAACAGATTTGCCCGGCATGTTGAGCCGTAAACAGGAGTCTTATATCAATGTTAGTACGTAAGTGGATATCAATCAGCCTTTCTAACGTTTTTTGAAGGAATGATGATTACGGGTCTGAGATCTTTAAGATTAACATTCGAGCATTTACCGGCTTTGTGTAACTTCTCTCCATAACAGCGGAATATAGACCAGCTCCATGTAGCTTATCAGGATTATCTTAAGTAGATCCAAGAAGATATCCGATGTGTTTTGAAGCTCTGCCGGTATTATGCCATCTGGCCCCAGGGATTTATATGGTTTGAAGCTGTGTAGGGCCCACAGCTGTTTGTCCCTAGTAATCAGACCCATGTAGTTGTTTGTATTGGCTAATGAGCTTACTGATAGTGCATTGTCTATATACATTTTGGTGTTAAATTCAGCCGATCTTGGTTGAGTTTGCAGCTCAGTGCTTAACAAACCGACCCAAGTACCGGAACACTTGCACATGCATTGCATTCCCACGAAAAGTTTATCGACTTTAAGAAGTTCGACGCGTTTTAAGATGAAATTGCGCACTTATCATGCAGTTTTATTTCGCAAATGCCAACACAAATAATAAAATCCTTGCTTATTTTTTTTCCACACTTTAAGTATCCTTCAACATTACAACTACACAATATACAACTTAAAGCTTAAACTATTATTTTCGTTTAGAGAAATTAATTTAAAAAAAAAACGGCCCAAAAAAGTGGTAACAAACTTTGTGTGAGCAAATTGGTAAGAAGGATATTGTCCAGATATTTTAATACGACTGTTTTCTACGTTTTTCTTCTTTCTATCGGGGAATCGTTATGAAAGCGAAGTAGACGTAGAAGTAAACGATGATCATTTCCATCGACTTCATCTATAAAACGTTTTTTTTTTGTTTTTGAAGTAAAACTTCTTTACGCGCGTTTGCCTTGGGGAGTAAGCTGGTGAATGCGACACGGAAGTGTAGACCAATGTAGACTTCCGGCGTAACGGTCCGTTACAACCCATACAATTTAGTCGGCGGAAAGGTTCGTGGAATGGGTAAACACCCTTGAATCTCCTCAATAGATGGCAATACTAAGCTCATCATCTATCCAAACCAATCCAAAGGAGAAAGCTATATCTAAAACAGTTGCCCACAGATGGAATTTACTGGAAGTGAGTAAAGTCATTGCGTCCATAAATCGCAGTTCATTAGTTGGAAATATAGAGCGTCACCGTCATCGTCAGATTTTCAGGTCTAGGAAGCTGAAATTTATAATATAAACTCTCCAGGAGCCCTTGATGCTCATGTGTAAATATTTTTAAAAATCGCCAACTGACACGCCCATAATTTAAAAAAAAAAACCAAAGTTTAAGCTAGGGAGCTCAATTTTATAATATGGACTCTCTAGGGGCTCATGTGTAAATATTTTCAAAATTCGCCCACTGACACGCCCACAATTTAAATTAGATGGAGCGAAAGAAGTTTTACTTCAGTCGTGTGGTCTTAAGCACACTCATTTTTGTGGGCGCCTTTCGATACTGCTTATTTTTTTCCACACTTTAAGTATCCTTCGACATTACAGCTACACAAAGTACAACTTAAAGCTTAAACTATTATTTTCGTTTAGAGAAATTAATTTAAAAATAACGGCTCCAAAAAGTGGTAACAAACTTTGTGTGAGCAAATTGGTAAGAAGGATATTGTCCAGATATTTTAATACGACTGTTTTCTACGTTTTTCTTCTTTCTATCGGGGAATCGTTATGAAAGCGAAGTAGACGTAAAAGTAGACGAAGATCATTTCCATCGACTTCATCTATAAAACGTTTTTTTTTGTTTTTAAAGTAAAACTTCTTTACGCGCGTTTGACTTGGGGAGTAAGCTGGTGAATGCGACACGGAAGTGTAGACCATTGTAGACTTCCGGCGTAACGGTCCGTTACAACCCATACAATTTAGTCGGCGGAAAGGTTCGTGGAATGGGTAAACACCCTTGAATCTCCTCAATAGATGGCAATACTAAGCTCATCATCTATCCAAACCGATCCAAAGGAGAAAGCCATATCTAAAACAGTTGCCGACAGATGGAATTTACTGGAAGTGAGTAAAGTCATTGCGTCAATGAATCGCAATTCATTAGTTGGATATATAGAGCGTCACCGTCATCGTCAGATTTTCCGGTCTAGGGAGCTGAAATTTATAATATAAACTCTCCAGGGGCCCTTGATGCTCATGTGTAAATATTTTCAAAAATCGCCCACTGACACGCCCACAATTTAAAGAAAAACCAAAGTTTAAGCTAGGGAGCTCAAATTTATGATATGGACTCTCAAGGGGCTCATGTGTAAATATTTTCAAAATTCGCCCACTGACACGCCCATAATTTAAATTAGATGGAGCGAAAGAAATTTTACTTTAGTCGTGTGGTCCTAAGCACCCTCATTTTTGTGGGCGCCTTTCGATACTGTTCACAAATGTAGTAACTTTTAGGGGTCTGCGATCAGTATTAAGACATGTAACGAACTACGTTTTAAAATTAAAATAGATACTTTTAGGATAGGGTAACAAAGGTAAAGAAAAACATAGGGACGGGCTACAGTCCGCTTGGGCGAACTGTTGGATACCCTATTCTTACTCCTATCCCTCATAAGTGGGCGTGACAAAAGTCTAAGTATGGTTGAATTGTTAAGAACGCTCGGCATATTTTGTTATATAACATTTAAAGGATTTTATCAACAAAAAAAACGCTCCCTAGCTCAAACTTGGGTGTTTCAATAAAATTGTTTTATTTAATTGTGATCGTGTCAGTGGGCGGATTTTAAAAATATTTACACATGAGCATAAAGGGCCCATAGAGAGTATATATTATAAATTTCAGCTCCCTAGCTCAAACTTTGGATTTTCAAAAATTAATGGTACCCTTAGAATAGGGTATACAAAATTATTTTATTTATTTGTGGGCGTGTCAGTGGGCGGATTTTGAAAATTTTTTATCCCGAGCAGTTGTAGGAGTCATAGATCATATATAAAAAAATTCAGCTTTCTAGCTCAAAATTCGATTTTTTCCAAAATTTTGTTCTTTTTTTAAGTTTGTGGGCGTGTCTGTGGGCGGATTTCAAAAATTCGTAAACTTGATTATTTCGGGACCCTAGAGAGTATATGGTTAAAATTTCAGCTCTCTAGGTCCAGTTTAAAGGCCTAATTTTTGCCGACAGACGGACGGACGGACGGACGGACGGACATGGCTAGATCGACATTACTATCGATGCATCATAAATATAGTAACTTCTAGGGGTCTACGGGCAATATTAAGGTATGTTACAAACTATGCGTCAAAATTAATATACCCTTAGAATAGGGTATAAACATAGGGACGGGCTACAGTCCGCTTGGGCGAACAGTTGGATACCCTATTCTTATTCCTATCCCTCATAAGTGGGCGTAGGGTTTTTTTTTTTTTATTTTTTTTATCAAAAAACGGACGGACGGACATGGCTAGATCGACATTACTATCGATGCTGATCATAAATATAGTAACTTTAAGGGGTCTACGGGCAATATTAAGGTATGTTACAAACTATGCGTCAAAATTAATATACCCTTAGAATAGGGTATACAAATAAATACAAATTTTGTTATTGCCTGGGTATAAGCATATCTTCTCCTTGACGGAAACATGGCTTAATGCCGGAACTTAGACACGGAACTATTCAATCATGAGTTTTCCGTATTCAGAAACGACCGTCATAACAATGACCTGGAAACGCTTGGAGGGTGTCCTGATCGCTGTTCGCTCCAAATTTGAGTCACGAAAGATTAACTTTCCATTTCAACTAAATGTCAAAATTATTTGTGTAAAAATTACACTTACGAGTAAGAACAAACATTTATATGTTGTCAATGCGTACATTCCTTCGTCTCGTCTATGTTCTTTGTATTCGGAACTTTCTATGGCACTAGACCATATTTTTGACATATCTTGTTGTGACAGCACTGTCTTACTTATAGGCGACTTCAATCTGCCACGTATTGGATGGGTACCTTCTGAGGATGATTCTCATTTCATTCCATCATTTGACTCTGCCCAACAAGAGCTCGCTTTACTAGACAACATTTTGTCTTTTGACTTACTGCAAACAAGCTGTATAAACAATTTCAGAAATCGAACTCTCGATCTTGTTTTCTCTTCTGACTCTGTTAGTACTGTGGTTCTGGAATCCCACTTCAGTATAACTAACATAGATAACAATCATCCACCCTTGGATGTATTTATTGAACTAGGCGCACATTTGTACGAAAATAGTAATTCGTATGACCGTTCGCAATCTTTTGACTTTCGGAAAGCTAATTTTCAAAGGCTTTCTGATGAAATTAACAGCTTTAATTTTAACCTTACTGCCTTATCTAATATTGAAGATGCAATAGCTTCTTTTTATTCTTTGATGGATAACTGCATGAAAAGAGTGATTCCTGTGAAATCCTCTAGAAATCATGAAAATGTCCCATCTCTGGTACACTAAAGAGCTCAAATCGATACGAAACAGACGTAATAGGGCTTGGAAGAACTATTTAAAAAGTCTCTGCCATTCAGATCTTGAACTCTATTTCACTTTGTTCAATGAATTCAAATCTTTATCCTGTAACTTATATATTGACTATTTAAGTAAAATGGAATGCTCTTTAAAATTGAACGCCAAACTATTCTGGGGTTTTGTCAATTCTAAGAAAAAAACCTATGGTTATCCATCGAAGCTTACTTACAATAGTTCTACAACTGCTGATTCGCTAGACGCAAGCAATATGTTTGCAGATTATTTCAGTAAGTCATTTAGGGAGATCCCTCTTGACATTGATGATCAATATTTTAGTTATCTAACTAGCTGTTCCCAAATAAGTTTTAGTAGTATCTCATTCGATTTGGAAGCAATTTTAAAATGTATTTCTTCTCTGAAGAATGACTATTCATCAGGTCCTGATGGCATTGCACCGATTGTTCTTAAAAAATGCAGTCATGCAATTTCTCCATATCTTAAGTATCTGTTTGAATTGTCCATTAGTACAGGTAAATAACATAATGTATGGAAAAGTGCTTTTACGAGTATCACACCTGTATTTAAAAAAGGCGAACGTGGTGATATCACTAATTATAGGCCCATCTCAAAGCTTTCGTGTATCCCTAAGCTTTTTGAACAAATTGTTTGTGAAAAGTTATAATTTCACTGTAGCAATAGAATTTGTAATGAATGTAATGAACAGCAAGAAATAGATCCACTGTCACTAATCTATTAAGTTTCTTGCATGATTGTTCTAAAGCCTTAGAGAATAAGGACGAAATGGATTGCATATACACTGACATCTCTAAGGCTTTCGACCAGCTGTCCCATGAAATAATCGAATTTAAGCTCAGGGCTTTTGGTTTCCCACCATGTTTCATAAAATGGGTTAATTCATACCTTAGATCAAGGGTTTATCAAGTGAAATTTAGAGGATCGCTATCTGTATCTTTCACAGCTCAGTCTGGAGTTCCCCAAGGAAGTCACCTCGGACCAATTTCATTTATACTTGCCATTAATGATGTTAAGGCATGTACAAGGTGGGCCAAAAGAAGTGATCCGATGTTGTTTGGCTCTCATTTTTTTTCTAAATGAAAAACTTCGATTCTGTTTTTTGAATATGTTTATTTGAACCTTTAGAATTTTATTGGTCAAGTCGAGAAGATGATATCGGCCAAATGGGCGCCGTTACAATTGATTGCCATACGGGCTCGTTTTATGGCATTTTTCATCACTTCGGCGAGAACTTCGGGCTACAGATTCTCGCACTCGTGTTGAATGTTGTCCTGGAAGCCTTCTAGGGTCTCGGGCTTGTTCATGTAAACACTAGACTTCAAACAAATCCACAAAAAAAGTCTGGAACGGTTCCATCGGGCGATCTTGCGGGCCAGTGCAAATCGCCAAAACGAGAGATGAGGCGACCCGGGAACGCCGCCTTCAGAATATCGGTTGTGGCTCGCGCAGTGTGTGCCGTAGCTCCGTCCTGTTGGAACCACATGTCCCCCAGTCCTAATTCGTCTAATTGCGGCAGAAAAAAACTCGGTTAACATGGCCCTATAGCGCGCACCGTCCACTGTTGTCGTTTGACCAGCGGCGTTCTCGAAAAAAAATGGCCCCATGACTCCTGCAGCGTGAACAGCACATCATGCAGTAACTTTGAACGGGTGTAATGGCTCCTCGTGCATTACTCGTGGATTTTCGGTGCCCCAGAAGCGATAGTTTTGCTTGTTTACGTACCCGCTGGGGTGGAAATGAGCCTCATTGCTCATTATGATTTTGGTCGAAAAATCGTCCACTTCGTCCTCGAAATTGAGGATGGCTTGGGCATAAGTTACGCGCGTTTGGCGGTCGACAGGCAGCATCTGATGCACGGACTGGACTTTGTACGGGAACATGCGCAAGTCTTTGACCAAAATTCGCCTTGGGGACGACCGGCCATTTACAAAAATAAGAGCATCTTCCAATATCTCTCTTTTGGCCCACCTTGTATAAATCACAGTAATATCCTGATCTACGCTGATGATATGAAAATATATAAATCTATCACTAGTCAGCAAGACAGAATGTTTCTTCAATCTGACATTAATAGCTTCGCCAATTGGTGCGATAAAAACGGTTTATCCCTGAACCCAACTAAATGTCAACATATGACATTCTCTAGAAAGACTATCCCTTCCACCTTTCAATATTCTCTGTCTCAACATATTCTTTGTAATGGATCTTGGGGTTTATTTCGACCCCAAACTGGTTTTTGCTAAGCATATTAATTCTATTATTAATAAATCTAATTCTATGCTGGGCTTCGTAAAAAGGTGGGCCAAAGAATTTAATGACCCTTACGTTTCTATGTCCTTGTACAATTGTCTTGTCCGTCCGATTCTAGAGTATGCCTCTCAAGTTTGGACACGGTTCTACAACATTCATTCTAATCGAATAGAGGCCATTCAACGTAAATTTATTCGATTTGCACTTAGAGGACTTCCATGGGATGATCCATTTAGCCTTCCTCCTTACAGTCAACGTATCAAGCTTCTTCAAATGTTACCCCTTTCTCAACGAAGGCTTAATATATCGATATCATTTTTTTACAGCAGCTTATATCCGGTCAAATAGATGCACCTGACTTGCTGTCGTCTATTGGCTTTAATTTTCGTGGTGGTGTCCATAATTTACGGAGTGTCGAATTATTGTTTAGCCCCCATCATAGAACGAATTATGGGAGGCATGAGCCTATTAGTCGCATGAGTAGAATATATAATATAAATGATCATGTGATTGACTTGCATGTTAGTAAAATTAAGCTGAAAAATATTTTGCGTGATAATACCTTAATGTCTTAATTTATTTGCATCATTTGTGTTTGTGTTAGTATTTTATAGGTACATAATTATTGTATTTTTAATTGTTTTGTCCTTACTAACACCTGCACTAAATGATGAGCCTGTGAGAGCACTTTTACTGGCGGCAATTTTTCAGTTTTTCAACATTGTATCAATATAAAAAGCAACATGAATCTTAATGTCTGCATATAAAGATAATATTTGTGTGTTTCCCACACCTGCCCACGCAAGCGAGAAAATTTACCAACACAGAAGCCACAACCTGCTAGTCATCCGCTTTCATATCGTTCTACTGCTCTACGCACACACATGCACACATCATTGAATGCGTGGCCATTCTTCAACATCACATACTCGTACGTCGTACTCCATAGCCAATAAAAAAGCCAATCGCAAAGCGATAGCAAAACAAAGTATGGTAACTCGAAAAATATCGGGTTATAAAATATGTGTCTGGTTAGAACAAATTTGTTTTCTTTCCTCTTCTTTCATATACTGTTCACTCCGTTTCAGACCTCTCTTTTCAATACAGGCTTTCTTATGGAAGAAAATAACCCGATTTTCTTCGACTTATTTTTTGGTGAATTTTTATGTATCCTGGTGTGACACTGAGTTTGAGCTGATGAATCATACATGTTGCGTAGTGCGCGGCGCATGTCAATGTTGCTTGAGGTAGGTTTCATTAGGATGAAAATAACTCGATTTCCTCCGACTTATTTGAAAATTTGTGTGTATCTCTCAATCGCTGCGCTGATGAACCAACATGTATAGGGCAGGTTGGTTGACGTTTAGGTAGGTTTCTGCATTCTGCTTGCAAAAAAAAATAGTTCTCTTTGATTGAAAAATATTGGTATAGAACAAAAAAAATAACCCGCTTCCTTCCGACTTATTTTATGAATTTATATCAGGGATGTTGCGGATGCGGATATTAAAAGGCTCAATAAGATTAGGTACATAAAAAACATTAAATATTACTTTTTTTGTCATTTTTATTCAATACTTATTAACATAATACTTAAACATAAACATAGATGCGTTATATTTAATGAACAGCAACTTGGCTGCCTTTTCTGGTTCTAGGCGATTTCGCAAAGGGTTGTAAATTAGTCCCGCACCACTAAACAATTGTTCACTAGGAACACTGGCTGGAGGAGGTGACAAATATCTTCTTGCTATGCCAGATGGCAACTTAAACTTTTTGTTATCTTTCCACCAGATAACAGGACTTTCCGAGGTTATCGGTTCGTCTCATTTGCCCATCCTTCATTACGCCTTTATGGCCCACAACAAAAAAGATGAAAAGAATCGAATGTTAATGGAGCGTTTTATAGATACAGTAGTTCTTTTAGGGAAACAAGAGCAGGCATTCCGAGGGCACAATGAAAAATCAGATTCCGATAATCGTGGCAATTATATTGAAACAATATCATACTTATCTAAGTATGACACGTTAATGGACAATCATTTAGAACTCCCATTTGTTCCGGTCTATCAAGTGATATACAAAACGATTTGATACGTAGTATCGCAGCAGTTTTAAAATCAGAAATTAAAATACAAATTAGTAAAACGCGATTTGTAGATATCCATTATGATAGACGAAACACCAGACGAGAGCCATAGGGAACAACTAAGTGCTGTTCTACGGTACCTATCGGAGGATGGAATTGAAGAAAGGTTTCTTGGTTTTTTTGACGTTTGCAGTTTCCAATCCAGATGAAAAAATATCTTCTTTAATAATTTCTTTTCCTGGAATTTTTGATTTTACAGCTTTGAAAAATGAACTTAAAGTTTTTTATACAACTTCTTCTCTTCGACAACTTGACGTTTTAGCACTTCATAACTATTTAAAAAACGAAATACATATTACGTGAAACATTCCCGCAAATTTGTAACTTAAGTAGTTTATTTTTAACACTTCCGATAACTGTTGCTTCCGTCGAACGATCTTTTTCAGCTCTAAAGCGAATTCACACATATTTAAGAAATTCTCAAGGAGAAAATAGGCTTTCTGATTTAGTACGTATCTATATCTATAGAAAAACAACTTCTCTTTAATATTAAGAGTAGGCCTGACTTTTACGAAAGAGTTCTTGCAGAGTTTAATAAAAAAAATCGTAGAATAGCCCTAGAATATAAATAAAAAAAAAATGAGTTTAGTAAAACTTTTCACATTTTTCAATGGAAACACTTTCAAATAGAATATTTTGTCTTTAACATAATTAAATATTATTTCTTGTATACTATATAAAATAAAGAGATTTTAATTATTTAATTTATTTAATTTCCTTTTTTTTATTTATTTTTTATTTATGAAAAAATATTTGTGAATTAATAATATTTTAAATTTATTTAAGATATTGTATTTGCATCTGCCAAAAAGGTTTCTTTCGAAACCACTTTTATTATGCATGAGCTTATTGTTACATTCAATTTAAATGACTTAGGTACTTATAACAAAATTGGTTTGAATTGCTCAACTTCATGGTTTGATACGCAGTTATGCATTGCATGAAATAATTTCAAGTAAACTTTCGAAATTTAATTTTTTGGTGCTAATTTTTCTTCGACTTACCTTTTGAAATTATTCACGCCTCGCCACTGCTATATAGTCAAGCAGACCTATATGGTAATGTTGTTGTTCGTTATGTGTTTGTTTGGAGACGAATGTTTCATATTCGTTGTTATTACTTGCATTTTATTGTCAGTGTGATATAAATTTGTCTCAATTATCCGTATACGTATTTAAAATTAAATTTTTGTGCGATCTTTTTTGACTGATTGATTACCCTTCCTGCTGTACAATATTCTTTTACTTTTGATTTTGTCTCTGCATCTGAGTCTGAATACGTATTTTCTTCTCTCTTTTCGTTTTGCAAGCTTTTTTTATAAACACCTTGTGCTGAAGGGGTTTCTTTTCTGTTATTGATACCTTTATAATGTATGTGCAGTGCAGGCATTTTTTAAAATCCTGCCCTTACGAATGCAATGCAATTGTAGACGTATTTTATTCCCTAATATTAGGTCCTAAAACGAGGAAGGGGTTGAATGATAGGAAAGATTGGATTGCGCATTTGCTAGGGTTTCCATCTCCACGGGTGGCGCAAATAACATAGAGAGCATTAATGTTCAATTTTGTATTCAAATTCAATTCGCAGAAACTTATTTTTAAGTGTAACCTTCAATAATGTTGGTGCACATTATGAGTAACCAGACGTTACACTTTTATTGATTTTTATTCTGCGGCTTTTTGCTTCTTGGAATTAGTCGATATTTAAACGCGCAACCTTCTGATCAGGAAGTGAATACACTTTTTTCATTATTAAATTCATTTTTATTAATTATTAGCTTTTATCAGACAAAATGAATGAATCTAACGGGATCTAAATTATTGGTCCTTATTTGAGGGCTCTGAACTGAACTATAACCTTGCCTTTCGGCTTTTTTATGAACTATTATTCAACGAGAACATTTCTAAAAACTATGCATCTTTAATAAATCTTATATTTCTTTATTAAACAAACTACAAACTGCGTACATTTCTTAACTTACTTAAGCTACATGACTTATTCTAGGATTCTGAGCCCTTGTTGCCTTACGCAATACGTGGTGAAAATTCCAAATACTTTCCGTGAGGCTGGCAATATTCAACGAGCTCAAGCGCCGCCGGGAACTAACTGAAGCCTTTTCAGCGTCAGCCTCTGCGAGAAACACCATAGCTCACTTAATCTGACTTATAAACAAGGAGTATGTTACCTAGGGTAACGCACTGTCGTGGGAGGGAATGTTGACCCCTTCCCCCTCAACAAACCAAAGAAATTCGGTGAATAGCTCTTCCGTATCGGAAGTGAACACTACCATTGCACTGTTGACACCCGCAATTGGTTTCCTTTAATATAATGTTTGTTTCGATGTCATATTTGTATTTAATGTGTTGAGAGAAGTTCTTCATGTTCGGTGCTAAAATTCCAAATGAAAAGATACAACGTTATTTGGTAGGGTTCTGGTAATATTCGATTTAACATCCTAGAAATACTTATGCCGACTTCTGGCCTACATGAGTTGAGTATTTTCTAAATACTAAATCGCTATTTAAATAGCCGATTGTAAGACCATAGGAACCCCAAAGGAATCATGCTAACGGGTTTAAAATTTAAATTTGAAAGCTTCCAACCATCAGTAAAAAATAAAACCAATCAAATCTGAACCATTAAATTGAAATCAATATTTAATTTTTCGATGAACATAAGCTTTTCATTCAATTCCCACTAAAATACTCGTTATGTGGACGTCGACGTCGACATCGTAAAATTAATACCCGCCATAATGATGGAAGTAGGTACTGTAATAAAGAAATTATGAGGGCAATTTTATAATGTGTACATAGCACCGCTGTCAACAAATAAGGACACGTTTTCTCATCACACAACTTCATAAAATTGAAACTGAAAACGTCCTTAAAGATACTACGAGTAAATAGCAAACAATCGATACCAATAATTCATTCCAAAAGCAAACTTTGACAATGACTATGTCAAATATGTTTTATTATTATATGAGTTATTTTCGCATGGTCCCAGTGGGAAATAAGGAAACGTAGGAAGGAAGTGGGACAAGGTGGGCTTGATGAGGTTTCCCTAGGAACTAAATATTTATTACCGAAAATATGAAATGTTTAATTCATTATTCAGTCTGTTTTTCAAAACAGTGATAAAAAAATAAAGTCAACGAGGGAGTCGTTAGAAACGTTCTCGCTTTTCGTTCTCGTTCCGAATTGTGTTAAATTGAAATTGACTACCTTTTATTATAGGAGTAGTTATGCCTCTATCAAAGATGGCAAAACGTTCTTAATTTGTTGGCATGTATGTAAAGTTAATAGTTTTGGAAAAAATTAAAAGATATGCGATTTGCTTACAAAAATATATCAGTGTGCTAGCAGTGCATAGACACAATAGAAAATGTGGAGCATGCGTTCTTTCAGTGCCTACGGTTCAACAGAGTGGAATGCAGTTTGCAATTTTTCTAAAACATGTATGTGAAACTGGAACGCCTGGAACAGGATAGAAGGCGAATGCGAGAAAGGCAATAACACGACGGCGAGCGTAAAGCGGCCCTTACACGGTCAATCGAATGACATCAATCACTAGCATGTGTTGTGAAAATGTATCTGTATGAGTCACACACATTCGGTGTAGTCTGATTGACGAAAATCAAAGCAAGTTTGATTTTGCATGATGAACGTCATGCTGATTGATATTGTGTAAGGGTTAGATTGACGTAATTACTTCATTGTGTTTTGTGTCACGGAAGCGAAAACATGTCTGACGCCAGCGGAAAATTGAAGGACGATAAAGACCGGGCATTTGTATCGGAATTAATCGAAACGTATCGGCCATTACCAAGTTTATGGGATGTCAAGAGGACAGATTATAGCGACCGAATCAAAAAAACGCAACAATGTGAAGTTTTACTGCAAAAGTATAAAGAAAAGTAACCTGATGCACAAAAAGCAGTAGTCACGAAAAAAATAAATACGTTGAGAACGAATTTTTATAATCGTCCTGCGCAGATATTTTCAATTCATTCAAAAGATTTTCATGTGTGAACTGATTCCTTTTTTTAACCAGCTTCATCCAAATTCTCTTTTTTCTCGACATGTTTTTCTTTTTCCTCTTTATGCAATGTGCAAGAGCAACATATGCAATACAATTCTATTTCACTCATCGCACATCCGTACCCCACGAAAACTCACAAAAACTAAAAATTTCATGTCATTCGATTGAACTGTGTAAGAGGGTAGCGTCAATCCATACATACACGATGTGTGATGTTAACCGATTGACCGTGTAAAGGCCGCTTAATACACATAACCATAAATGATGACAGCTTAATACACCTATACGATAACAACGTCATCATCATGGACACATTTACATCCGCGTAAAATAAGTTACTAAGGGCCTTTTTATTAGATAAACAATATACTTTTATTTATTAAAGTACCTTAGGAGCTAACATGTGGTATTTGTCTACGATACAATTATAACTGGCTTAAGGAACAAAAATGTTCATATATATATGCTTCGTCGATATAAGGTATCGATACTGCTTTATGATACCTAAAAATAGATAACGAGTGTTATCTTGTTGCTTGGGTCATTCCTTGTTGTTTCAGAAAGATACTTGGGATGTTTGTTCGGTCTGTTGATAGTGAGGGTATTTCGTCGCCATCTGGTTGACATGTGTGTTGGCTGTTGGTTGTTATCTCTAACATAACTCGTACGTGGTACGCGTATAGAAAAAGATGGAGACTATGGCTTACCCTTATGTTTCTTATTATTCAAAGTCCGCTAAGTCGACATCGGACTAACATCGATTGAAAGGATACTCAACCTGAGACGAGATTTTTCTAACAGGAATACTGAGATCTAAATGATCGCTGAGTCCTGAGTTTCCGTGGACTTGACAAATATTTCAAGTGAGGCAAAATTGAAACAATTCTATAGGTTATGAATTCAGTTATTTAATATTTCGCACATGTATTTCCAAAGGTATACTTAATAATTTTCAACAAACGTGACCGAGCTAATCTATGTGGCAAGAAGGGTTGAAACCCTTTAACCCACAAAGCTGGCCACTCAAACACTTCTTGATTTGAAAAAGAAAGCTAAAATTGGCGCCTACCAGGCAAGTAGGAACCATCCTTAGCGGAGCAACGAATTGGCGTGAGCGGGCTAAACTATGCGGAGAAAAGTGTATAAAACTCCTTAACTGCGAAGTGGGTCAATCAAACACTGTTTCATTCGAAAAAAAAAAACAATTTCCTGGTGAAAACAATTTTTATGGAATTTAGTCTTTTTTAACAGCCATTATGTGCAATGCATACAAAACATGCTTCAAAAGGGCATAACGTCAGGGCATATATTATGTCTTGCTTACACACAGACTTAATGTCCATGGAAATTAGGTCCATGTACATTATGTTCATTCACCTAATTTTAAAACCGACATATTGTCCTTGGACAATTTATTGCCTGCCATGCTGCTTTTCGAAACAGCAACGAAAACCTAGTCACCAAAGCACATGGAATCGAAGGTGTGTTTAAGCAACGTTTCCAGCAGGTGATACATGAAGATCATTAAGAGAAAGCAATAGTGCAAGAAAGGAACCCACGTCCAATCAATGCTGCCACTTCACATATTTCGATCAAAAAATTATCAATACAATATTCTGTTGGGACATCATGTTTTATCAAATATCATGTGAATTTTTGGAGATTTTTGTTATCTAACTGGTGCATATTCATAGAAGTTCGGTAAGTCTTATCTCAGCTCAACTTAATCGGATCTTATGTCACATCTACCAGAAAGGCGATCCTCTATGAACACATATCCCTGCTAAGTCTAACGTTCTGTCGGATGCCAGAGTGCTTGATCTGGACAACCTGAAGCAGCGCACAGATGCAATTAATAATCATTCCCAAAAAATGGAGCGCAATTAAACAAAATCGAAGAAAGTGTGCATTCCTTAACGTCAATTTAACTATACAAGACAAGGCAATATTAATTTTTTTCAACTCCTGACCCGCCTAGGCGCAGGAATATGGTACGTCGACCTGGACAGATCTATTGTACCATAGGTCAGCGAAAATTTAGGCTAGTGCATTTTCCACTTTTCTAGAAAAGGTAATAATGCTTCTAGCAGGAGACCTCTTCAAATCTTCGTTACCTAGGAGTTCTTTGAAGAAGATCCTCTTTCTAATACCGCAAAGGGCTGGGCATTCTTACAAAATGTGCTCAGTGGTTTCGTCGTCTTCGAGGCACAGCCTGCACTCTGGAGAGGCGGCTAGTTTCATTTTATTTAGGTGGTATCGTAAACCGTGGTGACCTGTGAGGCACCCTATTAGGTTTTTGATATCATGTCGGCCTAGTTTTAGGATCCTGCTGGCATTGTTTTTAAAGGGCTGGATGGCTAGTTTGGCCTGTCTCAGGCCTGGAGTGTTTTCCCAGTATGAGATACACTTAGAGTGTTCCCATCTGTTTATAGCTAAATTGGTGGCTGATTTAGGTGTGTAGCAGAAGGGTTCAGGTCCTGTGAAAGGGGTTTCTGAACCGCCTCTGGCTAGCTCGTCAGCTTTTTCATTTCCTTCAAAACCCCCATGGCCAGGAATCCACCAGACTTTGGTTTTGTTTCTGTGTCTGACTTGCTGGAGGGTATTTAAACAGTGGAAAACTGATTTGGAGTCAATTGTATGCGTGTATATATGGATGTGAGCGCCTTTGATACCAGTGTTGGTAATGTGGTTTGCGCATTTTTGAATGGCGAGGAGCTCTGCCTGGAATACACTAGGGCTTTTACCCATTGGTATTGAGACGCTAAGGTTTGGTCCGTGAAAACCTGCTCCTGTGCCCGATTCCAATTTAGAACCATCCGTATACCACTTTAGTCCACTTTGGCGGTTCGGTGGGTTATTGTTGGCCCATGCTTCTCTGTTTGGTATCTCCGTAGAGAACCGCTTGTTGAAACATAGTGTTTTTTGATGGTGGTCTGTGACCGCGCAGATCATGTCAAGTTCTGGAATTTCTGAGATTAGCGTCATAAGTTCCGGATTGTCACTAAGACATACACTTCGCTTCAACTGAATAAGCACAAACATTTTCTAAGCTACTTTGTCCATTTTTTCAAAACCTTGTGCCGTAATATAACATTTGATGATGCAAACTGTTTGCAAATGATGTTGACAAAATAAATCGGAAAGAATATTTCAAAAAGTACCGCTATCTTTTTCCTGGTTGCCTTGCAAAGCATTCAATATGGAAAAATGCAGTTTTATTTTGCGTCAACTGAATAGACACAAAGTCATTATTTTCGCTGGTTATGAGTTTTCTGTGTGTGACACATTAGATCAACAGTTGAAGTACTTTTAGTGAATTTTGTTTGATTAATTGTATTTCAAAGAAAAATGGGTAGATCAAAATCTCTAAATAGTGTTGAAAGAGCTCAAATCGATTTACTAAAAGACCAAGGACCAACCGGGCCTTCTATCGCTGACAAAATTGGACGAAGTTCTAGTGTGGTCTATTCTTATTTAAGGAGCAAAGATTCGCACGGAAAAAACATGAAAGGAGGCCAAAAAACGGCAACAACAGCGGTTGATCGAAGAGCAATTTTAAGATGTGCTTCCAATTCCTGCGACTCTGCGGCAAAAATAAAGCAGAAAGCCGGCTCCGGATAAACCGAGACATGCGAGACGTTGTACCCTTGTGAGCTTAGATATGGCGGTTTTTTGGTTTATTTTGGTCCACCATATAAGTACTGATAACGTAAGTACTGATGGGCCTGACCATCACTGTGTAAATCCAATGAGTGATTTTTGGAGATATCCCCCAGGTTTTACCATACATGCGACGGCAGGGCATACGTGAGGTGACTACGTTTGATTCTTTGCCCCTAATAATGATGCCCAAGTCATCGGCGTGCCCTATCACCTCGTAGCCTAAATTACCTAGTTTTTGAAGTAGGTCATCTATGACCAAAGACCACAAGAGAGGTGATAAAACTCCTGCTTGTGGACAGCCTTTTCTGGCTGATACTGATACTGAAGTCTGTCCTGACGAAGCAGTAATTTTCCGAGTTTCGAGCATCGATTTTACCCAGTTCATTGTGGGGAGGTCTACATTTCGGCGATGTAAAGCATTTGATATTGAATCATAACCGGTGTTATCAAAAGCACCCTCTATGTCGAGAAAAGCACATAGAGCAATTTCTTTGCAACGGTAGGCGTTATTGAAACAAGGCAATAAGTTATTAAATTAAAATCATTTGTTTTTAAATACCGCATCCTGGGAACAACTCTCTGCAAGTTTATTCCTATTTTGAATGATACACCGAGTAAAAACACATTAAGGCCAGGAAACTCGCATAGTATGAATCGTTTTTGTTTCTGCAAAAATAACCTATCCCACTTGGTATGCAGTGTATGTAATGAAACCAACCATGCTCGGATTGCAAATTAACCTTACGCTAACTGCCTTGACACATCCCCTAGGGGTATCTTGAATTTCAAAATGAATACGGTGATTGCGGTTATCCAGTGCGTAAACACGAACTCCTATGAACATATTCTTCTGTTAAACCAGACATCAATGTGCGGTAGTTCATGAGTCTTAATTTGATTTAAGCTTACGGAGGCTATTGCTTAGAGTAATTTCAGGTGTTTTTGGTTTTATTGAGCCAGCTTTTAGCCATCGCATTTGTGATGGCCAATAAGTAAAACAGTATTGTCTACAGCTCATTCGGAATGGTTATTACAGTTTTATATTACATATACTTATTATGTGAGGCAATTGCGTACGCAATGTATTGTGTGTGTATCCTGAATCGGTTTGATGTGTAATTATTGCGATACAACTTGCGATAAGCATAGGCAATATTAAGCAGAGTTTCCTGGCAAAATTACATACTTTTGCTGATGGATGTTTAGGGACGAACAAAAGTATAGTTTTGGTTCGGTGTTTGTAGGATAAGGGTTTGATGGTGGTTGGATGTACAATCGAATGCCGAGACTGCGACTACAAATCAATTGTGCTTACTTTACCTCTCCGTGGTGAACAGCGGTTACTGGTTGATGTGTACGGAAACTACGTACGACGGATGTATTCAATAGATTAAATAACCGGTATCAGCAACAGTCAGGATGAAGAAGTAGCTCATCCTTGACTTATATGGAATTGAAGTCAGTATGGATTTTTTAAAACTAGTGAGGATGTTGAATTAGCGATGTTGGCGGATGAGCACGCTGTAGGCCAAACGTTCTCAAATCGCCGAAGAATGTTGCTGGCGCTGGATTATCTGGCCCCATATCATAGGCGCAAAGCAAGAGCATGGCCCTTCAGGTTGGAGATTGTGCCGTCGCGTCATATAACTTCCCGAGCACATTAAACAACTGTTGTTAAGAAACAGAAACGAATAGCATTGGATATTGAATGCCTTCAAATGGCAATCAAACTCGGAATGTAAACGGACTATAATCTAAGAGTATGCACCTGGAACGTGCAGATGCAGTGTGTCTCTCCTCGAGTGGTACAAGGCAAATACTACAGCGATCTGGAAGATGCGATTTGTAGGATCACGTTTGTTTTAAAAGAACGTAGGCTCCTCAAAACAGATAAATAGATCTAGTCACGGAAGCACAGGGAAAAGTAGATGTGTTTGAGCAGCATTTCCAGCTTCTCTCAAATGGGCATTATGTTGAGATAGTGATAGGGCAAGAAGAAACCCCAATTTTTTTACAATTTGCTTATGCTAAAGGGGTTTTATTTTTCTGTATATGTGCAGTACCCGTATAGAGTTAAAACACAGCGCAGTATTGAAC
Organism: Portevinia maculata; assembly: GCA_949715645.1. NCBI lineage: Eukaryota > Metazoa > Arthropoda > Insecta > Diptera > Syrphidae > Portevinia > Portevinia maculata. Next base: position 102,820,695 of record OX454525.1, read on the forward strand.
AGTAAAAAGCACCAAGCAATGAACAATTGCATTGCATGGTTTTAGGTGTTACCTACTATTCGAAAGAATAGGAGAATAGGAAAGTGGCTTGGTGCTTTTGTAGGGATATCCAGTCAGGGAAGAACAGGTTCCACCACGCAGTGTTAAAGAGGTTGGCTTAGCTGTAAAAAAGCTGAAGCAACAAGGCTGCCGGCTCTGATGATTTACCCGTGGACCTCTTCAATCTTCAAATACAGAGATGATGTATTAGTAGGGCGCATTCACCAATTCATTAACCCAGTAAGGGTGAGAAAGCATGCCCGGTGACTGGATAATCAGGTCCATATGTTCCATCTGCAAGAAAGGCTATCCAATGTCTTGCAAGAGCTATCGAATCATATCCCTGCTCAATGTCGCTATCCCACGTGTTACGTGAACTTCTGCAACACACTAATCGGTAAGTACCAGTATGTTTACACTAAGGCAAATCCTGGAAAATAGCAACGAAGTTCAATTCGAGACTCACCATTTTTTTATCGACTTTAAAGCCGTTTTAAGATAACATTCATTATCAGAAGCTTTACATGGCGATGGCCGAATAAGGGATCCCGCCCAAACTGGTTTATCTTGTTCTCGAGAAAGTAAAAAGATATGGATGTAGTCGAAGAAGCTGAATCACGCGACTACAATGGCTCGGGTACATCCAGCGGATGGACACGACTGCTCCAGCCAAGGGGATTTTCGAACCCAGCTCCTGGTTCGAGAAGGCGAAGATGACCGAATCTCCATTTTAAATTCCAAGCCATCGCTGATGCCAGAGCGCTTCGTCTGAACAACCATAGCAGCGTGCCCGGAACCGCAGGGAATCTATGACTCTAGTGTCTCGGGAGCCCGTAAGTAAATAAGTAAAGTATAGTCTATATTTCTTTAATGTTATGTACTTTCAGTCTTAGAATGGTGATGAACTCGCCAAAGGTGGAACTACTTTACTTTTACTACATGAAAAAGGTTTCCTAGCTACCAACCACTTTACGCAAACTTATGTCTAAGATGGTTACAATCGAAAGAATAAACCTTGTTTGTACTGATCGGCAATCCAGAGATTCAAAACTATCGCACACCCTTACCTTACCCTTTATCTTATATTCTACCCAATCTTTAATTCTCTTTTTTAATTTAATCCGTTACTGAGTCTATTAACTTTTAGGGATTTAGTCTTAGGGGCTGCAGAATGTTTTTTATGTATGCGCGAAACAGTGCCGTGACATAACCCCAAGCGTCATAAGCCCAAATCTCGAATGTGAGGTATGAATGCAATTTAATACTATAGTATTTTTTCACCCACGCAATGTAAAATGTCCATTTAAAAATATTAAATATTTACAAGTGTATTCGGATTCAGCGATTCAATAGATAGCCGTGCTTTAAAACGCAAGTATTCATTGCGCACATACAAAATATAAGTTCTTTGAAAGAAAAATTAACTCTTTTTGTAACTGCCCGTCAATAACAGGAACATTAACATGCCAAAGTGTATTTTTTACCGGCATTTTTAGACACCAGCAACCCATTACCTAGCAAAGCGGAAAAAAATACATAAAAAGTTATCATTGAACATATTTATCCCAAAAGCTTAAAAAAAAACTCTGACATGATAAAGGATGAAACCATATTGTAGTGTTATAGACAATAGCCGTGCGCTTGAAAAATATTTTGTTAATTAGAGATTTTTATATATTCAAGGGCTTTGTGCAATATTTTAAAAGAGGAAGCACTCATGCGATTTATATTTATACGTCTCCACGTACACGTACACCGTGACTTAGTGTACCCAGATAATGACGAAGGTATAAGAATATATTATACAAATTCGTATGTCGATAAATCAAGACTAGGCTAATGCTTGAAAATAAAACCATTTTAAACAAACGAGTATCTATCGAGAAATATAAAGCCTGTATCCACATCAATTTTCGAATTTACACGATTAAAAACACTCTGTAAACGAATTTTTGAATTTGAAATTTTTCATATGGTTCAAATAGGAAATGCGCCAAGCTTATGTCAACAGTGAGAGAGCTGCTGAGATACACAATATTGATACATATCTATGCCTGCCTTTGTAAGGGCTTCCCCCTCATTCAAAAACGATTCGGCTGTAAGCGACTATGTAAAGTGCGGTTCGAATACAAATTCTTTTTAAAATTATTCTATTATTTTCGGTATGTTACAACTTTAATAGAAAAAGCAATCATTTCTTTTATATGTGGAATACGATTTCATTAATTCTGCCTCTACTGCAGTAGCGCATCCTGTTAACCCAATTGTCCAAGACCTTATTGACTGTTTCTGGCTCTATTTCACGAATGGCTCGGACGATGTGCGCTTTAAGGGCTTGAATCGTTTCTGGATTGTCCGCGTAACCTCAATTTATAAATCTACTCCACCGAAAACTCAAACGGGGTCAAATCGCAGCTCCGAGGCAGCCAATTGACTGCATTTCAATAAGCCCGCTGTTTATGCAACACAAAGCTCACTTTTGAAATAAGGTTGCAATATTCTCAACGTTGTTCAATAATTTTAAAGCGATTCATTTCGTTATTATGCGAAGTAATGTACTGACTAAAAGATAAAGAATTTGAGAGGGAAAGAGCTTCGGCTGTGACATTGAGTGTCAAAATAACATATGATTCAAAAAGAAACTTGTATTTGGACTATCCTTTGTAAATAACCAAGTACATATGTACATATGAAAATGCCATAAAAAAACTGCAGAAGAACTTCGACCACGAATTCAGTTTATTGTTTCTTTAAATTGCGTCGATTTGGGTTATAATTTCTGCAATTTAAGAAATACCTCTTCGCCCTGCAATAAAACGCCATTTCCTGAAATTTCCAAAGATAAATTCCAAGATTTCAAGCAGTCAATCAACTTGGAATTGTTTTTACATTAAAATCAAATCCCCAAAGGATAAAATACAATGACGTATTTATGCATATCCATTTGGCTTATCAGATACACAGGAAGCAACAAAAGTTCAATAAGATTTCGTTAAAAGTGGCATGCCTTGGAGGAATGTATCGGAGCGTAAATTTAAAGCCAAATTTGTGTATGGATCAATAAGTCGGTGTGAAACGGATGAACTAGAAAGCACTTAGACAATAATATGTGATCCATCGGCAGCTTCATATCCATAGTTAACAGACATTGTCAGTTTGGTAAAGCTATTTAGAGTTATATGTGGTTATATGATGCTATTTTCATCCGTGGCATCAACCATACATGCATAACGCATAGTATACCACTCAAGCAGAATTGAAGAGCTCCACTTTTGATTTTGAGTTACTGCGAACAATTCCAACTTTTTATTTTTTGCATTTTAGATTTAAAGAAATTATTTAAAGTTGGCCTAAATTTATATTTATAAATAGTTTTTTGTTAAATCTTTTATATTTTCGTATAATCATTTTAATATTTATTACAAAAATTAAGTTTCAAATAGAATTTTATTTCATGAACCATTTTTTTTAGTTTTGAAATGATAAAATCAACAACAACAACTTCTGATTGCTATCACGTGAAGTAGGGCTGGTGTAAAAGCGCTATTTCATTAAAGATTGTGGCAGCACAAACTGAAGCAGCGCCTTCCCTTAAAGCTTTCCCACAAAATAACGTACATGCTGTTAATATGGGCTAAATCGGTTCATTGGTATTGAAGCTCCCATGCTCAATAGATTTTTTTTGTTGGAAATACAGTCGCCGATTTAAGTAAGGACATATCAACATACAACTAAAAATAAGAAGGCGAAATAATCGAAATCGAAAATAACTATTGATATGTATACATAATAATCTTCCGTAAATCGTCCGCCCACAAACATGGAAAATGACAACTCTTGCATGAACTTTTATCTATTACCGTCAGAAGTACTGAAATGGGAGAGACAATGTCTTTCGGTAAATGACATGACCTTCCAAAAACTTTTTTTTACTACTTACATGGGATGTGAACTACCAGAACAATGTGCTAGCGAAAGTGGGCACTTCAAAGTTGGCTACGATATCTACTCGTTTTTCTATTCTTTATCCAAGGAATACAAAATCAGTTGTACCTTTTTCATTGTCCTGTTTACCAAGATGTACACATTTATAGGCCAATACACCACCCTTGTCATTTGGGTGATAGTTATTCGAGAAGAGGGACATTTTTTATCGAAACTAAGGGGTTGGATTTTTTTTTGGCAAGGCGCGGAAGCTCTTTAACAGAATAGCGACCGACAAACAGAACTTAATAGGTTTGTTAAAAAGTGGTTTCAGTTTAAGTTGCTCAATAGGGAATTCACAACTTACCGTCTCGATTCTTTCAGGTTTCGCGCCGTTAATTATGGTGCCATGAAATAAATTCCAAAACTGAATTTCGAATTTTATCCAGTAGTAGTATCTAATAAAAATAAAAATCCCTACCGACGGCGAGGAGAAAAATCCCTACATAATAAAAGAAAATTAACAAACCGTTTTTTTTTTTTAACTGAATGCTTAAGTGACAGATCAACTGAGAAGTTTAAAATTGAACTGACAAATGAATTAATAACTGATCAACTAAAAGGGCATTACATGGGCGTTAAGGCTCCTTGGCTTTAATTTGTTCATAATGGTTTTCTCTACTCGTAAAAGAAACGCAATTTATTTTATGCAGCTTGCAAGTAGGGTAAGGTCGGGATGATTTGACAGGGAGGATGAATTGGCATTAGTACTTTTCTTGAAAACTATTGATTTGACAGCACTTTAAATGATGAGCAAATGAAGTTAGTTTCGATGAATGTGAGTGGTAAATAAATGATCAGTGTGTCTTTGAAGCTCTGTGAAGTGGATGTGTTCTTATTTTTTTTAGCCGGTTAGTGTAAATTTTGATGGTAAGCAATCCAAGTGCAATTTCTTTAATTTTAAACTTTTGATACTATTGTAATATTGGGGTGCACCTGCATTTGACTAAAACTTATAGGTAGAAAAACAATTTTTCTGCGCGCTTTTAAAAATGTTTTTTTTTTAATTTTTTCCAAAAGTAGATTGAAAGGAGGTTTTGACAATTGTTTTGTAGGAGCAATTGACAGAATGTCAAATCCTCCTTCTTAAGTCAATAAGAAAATCTTATAGTAAAACAACATTTTAGGTACCTACTCTTTTTTTTTAGAATATTAAACATGCCAAACATTTACAAAATAAAAAAAATATTGCTATTAAAGACATATATATATAATGCTATTAAAGACATTCACAACAAAAAAGAGTCTATAGGCAGTGCCGCAAAAAAAGTTGGTATTAATCGTACCAAATTAATGTTTAGACTTAAAAAAATACAGGAAGGAAAACAACTTAATGATCGACATAGTATAATATACAGTGACCGAAATAAGTATAAAGACACACTCAACTTCAATGCTCGGTTGGATTTAAGTACAAAAATAATAGAAATTATAAGTTTATTTTATCGTAGATAGTAAGTTTATTTTATTCAGTAAATAATGAAACGAAAAAAGAAAATATTTATCACCACAAAGGCTAGTTTTTGAGGTTCACCTTTAGGGAATTCCAAAAACGTTTAATTTTCCTGCGAAATAAGTATAAAGACAGTCAATATTTAAAAGCATTTAAACACCGAATTTTTTGGTTGTACCTATCAACCTGAAAGTTAGTACTTTGTACAACCTCCTTGATTTTCAATAACTTGGAAAATTCTATTAGGCATAGAATTTATCAAGTTTTGTAGGACTTCTTCGGTGATCTCAGACCATGTCTGTGTTATTCCTCTTTTAAGCTCTTCCAGATTTCTGTACTGCTTCCCATTTGAATAAAGGTTTCTTGCCATAATACCCCACAAATTTTCGATTGGGTTAAGGTCAGGACTACACGAAGGCCATGGTAAACACTGAATTTGACTCCTTTCAAACCATTCGCGGACCGTACTGGCATTATGAATAGGAGCATTGTCCTGTTGAAAAATAAAATTTTCACCCGCTGGAATGTCTCCAAATGCATCCAAAGCATATTCCAACATCTCCCTGTATTTTTCACCATTCATTCTAGGTTGAACGAACATCAAGGGGATTTTACCATGAAAACCAAAGGCACCCCAAACCATCAAACTTCCGCCTCCAGAGTGCCGACTCATTTTTATTGCTTTTTCGTCCCTCAAATCACGCCAATAAAAGCTAAAACCGTCCGGACCATCCAAATTAAATTTCATTTCATCACTAAAAATAACGGATTCCCACTCCCTGGTCCAAGCCATGTGACTTCTTGCAAATCTTAACCTTGCTTCTTTATGATGCTGTTGCAGGTTGGGTTTTTTCGTCATTTTCGTGTAACGAAGGTTATGATTTGCCTTCAACACTTGCTCCACTCTTCTTACCGTCACTGGGAGATCCAACTTGCGCTTTATCTGGCCACCATTCAGCTTATTACGCCTTGCTTCGTGGTAAATCGTTTTTTTGTTGCGTGAGGTCAAGAGGCTTGGTCGACCAGATCTTCTTGCAGTGCTATAATTTTGGCCCAAATTTAAAAAATTACATACGACGGAAAGAGATCGTCCAATTTTCCTGGCAATGGATCGGTTGGATAAGCCGTGCTCCTTATGAGTCGTAATAATTGCCCTTTCTACTGTCGTCAAATGAGTTCCGCGAGGCATGGCTTAATAGTTTAATGATAACAATTTATTGATAACAATTTTTGTGCCAACAAGCGAAACAATTTACCTTTTATTGTTTTTCACTCTTTTTATTTAAAAAAAATTGCTATAAAATTGGAATACTTTTGGATAACCGAAGTGTCTTTATACTTATTTCGCAACTTTTTCACAATTTTTTTATTAGAAAAGACAAATCAGTCTCTTTCTAACACGATATGACCGATAACGGTACAATTTTTTTTTGGAGTTAAGAGAAAATTAATTCTCCAAACATTTATTGAACAATTTTGTTGCATATATTTAGGCGCTAAGCCTACAAGCCAAATTGAAGAGTTTGAGAATTACTGTCTTTATACTTATTTCGGCCACTGTATATATAAATTTTGTTTAAGTGTTTTAAGTTGGATAAAAAATATGTTTGCACTCTCATAAGAGAGCGCCATCAAATAAAAGACTTTATTTATTTTTTATAACTTTTTATTGAAGTCGAAGCTTCAGATCCCTTACCCTGGTGGGGGGAAATCTTCCGCTATACGAAGTGACTGTACTGTGGTATGGTAGACTTAAGACTTAAAAACTTGAGATACATCGATCCCTTTTTATATTGCTTAATTGCTCACACCAGTTGCTGAAGGCAAAAAGTGCTGAGTCACATTTCCTCATATTTTATAAACATTGAAGCGATGGATCTTTTGTAAACATCGATTAGGGCAAAAAGTGCTGAGTTACAATTATTTCTCATAGCATCTTTTTGTATACATTGAAACTTATGGCAAAATGTTTAATTGTTGAATTTGAAATCTAGATGCGCACAAGTGGGTTCCGATATAACACCTCCCCTCTTAGAGTCTTCTAATGGTCGGAAAGTGACCTTTGGAAGATTTACATTGTTTATTATCTTCTTATTTTTGCATTTTAAATAGGTATAAAGGATTATGACAAGTATAATGATTAAAATTATCATGTACATAGTTAAACTAGTATGTTTGTGCTTGTATTTTTATACCCTATTCTAAGGTTATATTAATTTTGACGCATAGTTTGTAACATACCTTAATATTGCCCGTAGACCCCTAAAAGTTACTATATTTATGATCAGCATCGATAGTAATGTCGATCTAGCCATGTCCGTCCGTCCGTCGGCAAAAATTAGGCCTTTAAACTGGGCCTAGAGAGCTGAAACTTTTACCATATACTCTCTAGGGTTTACGAATTTTTGAAATCCGCCCACAGACACGCCCACAAACTCAAAAAAACAAAATTTTGGAAAAAATCGAATTTTGAGCTAGAAAGCTGAAATTTTTTATATATGATCTATGACTCCTAAAACTGCTCGGGATATAAAATTTTCAAAATCCGCTTACTCAAAAACCAAAATTTGAGCTAGGGAGCTGAAATTTTTAATATATACTCTCTAGGGTCCCTTTAAGCTCATGTGTAAATATTTTCAAAATCCGCCCACTGACACGCCCACAATTTAAAAAAAAACTATTTTTGAAAATCCAAAGTTTGAGCTAGGGAACTGCAATTTATAATATATACTCTTTAGGGGGTCCTTTATGCTCATGTGTAAATATTTTCAAAATCCGCCTACAATTTCCAAAAAAAATTGTTTTGAAAATCCAAAGTTTGAGCTAGGGAACTGAAATTTATAATATATACTCTCTAGGGGCCCTTTATGCTCATGTGTAAATATTTTCAAAATCCGCCCACAATTTCCAAAAAAAATTGTTTTGAAAATCCAAAGTTTGAGCTAGGGAGCTGAAATTTATAATATATACTCTCTAGGGGTCCTCTATGCTCATGTGTTAATTTTTTTTAAATCCGCTTACTGACACGCCAACAATTAAATAAAATAATTTTATTGAAAAAGCAAAGTTTGAGCTAGGGAACATTTTTTTTACAAAAGCTTCGTTTTTGTTTGATAAAATCTTTTATATGTTATATAACAGAATATGTAGAGCGTTCTTAACAATTCAACCATACTTAGACTTTTGTCACGCCCACTTATGAGGGATAGGAATAAGAATAGTGTATCCAACAGTTCGCCCAAGCGGACTGTAGCCCGCCCCTATGTTAATTCTTTAATTTCTTTTAAGTTTTGTATATTTTGGTAATGTACTCCTTGAAAAGTTATATCTTTTGATATGGTATAATTGATATTCTCAATTACATTTGGTATTAAAGGTTCGTGATTATAATTTTGTCTTTCGTACATTTTATTATTTATTTCAATTTTACAATTTTCGAACTTAATTAGGTAGTTACCTTTAACAGTGATGTTTTGATTATTACAATTTTGTTTTATTTCTTGTAATTTTACATTAATTAACACAAGATTATTATTTCCTATTTCTAATATTTCTTGGTTTACATTTTTTATTAATTTGCAATTCATTTGTTTTTCAAATAGATTCTGTAAGCAGTTATCATTTATTTTTGATAAATATTTTTTAATATTCGTATTATTATAAATTGCTTGATCTTTAGTCAAATATATTTTATTAGTTATCTCTAATTGCTGACTATCTTCTAAGTATGGTATGGGCTGAACATGTATTTGTTTGTATAATTCGTTTGTATAGTTTGGTAATTCAATTATAAAAATAATAGAGTTTTTATATAAAGCAAGTTCTAATTTGATCTCTGAAAGTTTTTCAATTGTAATATTATTTTTATCAATTTCTGTTTCTGTAAATATGTCTTTGCTTAGGATTCCTAGTCTCGATGTTAAAATTATGTCTTTTATTTTGTCGATGTCATTTATCAAATATTTTATATTGTCTTTAATTTCTATTTCTAATTTCAATTTGTTAAGATCCCTTTCTAAATCGTGTTGAATGCGAATAGATTTTATTATATGTTCGGAAGGTTCTTAGTTTTGTTATTAAACATATTAGTTACTAACGCAATTTGTTCATTAAAATGATTGTTTATCTGTATTTGTAAATTTGAGTTTTCTATTACATTATGTGTATTTGCTTCTATTAATTTTAGCCTTTCTTCTATTTCTTGTCTATCATCGTCGTCCATAGTTCCGGATAAAAATTTCATTCCTGGTCCTAAAATATTAATAAGTCCTCTTTTCTGTCTGTTATGTGGTATTATGGTCTCAAATTCTTTTCTTTTATGTTTCATTAAATTAATAATTTCAATGTTTGGTTCAGGTAAAAGTTGTTTATGGTCTTCTACTATTTCTAAATTTGTTTCGTACTTAGTTAAATTTATAATATGAAGTATTTTATTATAGTTTTCTATTATTTGTATCTGTTGTAGTTGTATAATTGTAAAACCGTTACCGTGGTTGTAATTAGTTATTTGTATTTCTTGGCTATAGGCCAGTGTTAACTGCCATAGAACTAGTATCGATGCCAATTTTAATTGCATCATTTTTAAATTTTTTCTTTTTCTTTCGAAACTGGTCCTTGTGTAATTTTTGTAAGTCTCTGTTTGGTTTAATAGTTATTTTATTTTTCTCTATTTCAATCACTTTTACTTTCCTATGTTTTGTTTTTAATTTATCGAAATATGTAGGATTATAAATTTTGGTAAAATTAGGATTTATATCGGTGTCTTTTCTATTTTTATTCACTCTGGCTAAAACTTTATTTTTCGTACTTTCGATTCTATTGAATATTGTTTTATTGTCTATGCGTCCGAAATGTATGTCACTCGGTTTTTCTCTAGTAGTTAAGTGGATCGTATTGTTGTAAACCTCTATTGTCCGCGTCACGTTATCGACTAAGCTTGGTTTTTGCTTTTCAAATAATCTTATGTTCTCGTTGAGAGTGGAATGCAAGCGCTCTATATCTGAGTTGCCTGTGTGTCGATATGGCGTAGTAATTTGGGTTACTATCTCGTTGTCTTTGAGATATTGTTTAACTGTGTAAGATAAAAAACATTCGTTAAGATTTTTGGTTTGCCTAGATAAATATCTTAACTATAGCGGTTAGCACATCAGCTTGATTCTTTGTTTCTAAACGTTCAAGTGCTATAAATTTTGAAAATTTGTCAATATATGTTAGGTAACTACAATTTCTTGGTATGGGCCAAATGTCCATATGGTAGTGTTCGTGAGGGCCTGAGGGTGTTTCGCATTCCGCAACTGTTCAATACTTTATTAATAGTTTCACGTAAACTAGGTGCGTAAAATTTTCTAATGACTTCAAGGTATGTTTTTTCAATACCAATATGATTAAACTTTATATGGATTTTATTAATTGTTTCCTCAGTTTCTGGAGGATGTAAATTTATTAGGTTAGATATGCTTCTATATAATTTCTGTTTATTATGGTGTTGTTTCCAATACTTTTGAAATTTACGAAATAATTCGTCGTCATTCGCATATTTGTTCAAAGGTAAATCGTCGTTATTTATGAATATTGCATTTGTGCAATTTATATCACATTCTGATATTATTAGATCAAAGTCTTTGGTCGTAAAATTTTTTCTCGTGATTGTTATTAATCTTTTACCTATGTACGGAAAGGATATTTCCTGAGAATCTTCATTAGTTGTTTTGACGATTATCTGACGTTTAAACATGTTAAGGGGTTTTTCTGTTATTGGGATTAAGTCTGTACTGTGTTGTGTACTCGTTAAGTCTTCTTCTAAAGCGTTAATTTCAGGTGAAATCTTGATTCTTGATAGAGCATCGGCAACTTTATTTGCTTTGCCTTGCAGGTACTCAATATCAAAATCATATTCTTCGAGCTTTATTTTCCAACGTTGTAGTTTAGAATTAGGCTCTTTTAGATTATGTAGCCAAACTAGCGGCCTATGATCTGTTAAAATTTTAAAACGTCTACCATATAGGTAATGACGAAATTGTTTGGTTGCCCAAACGATTGCTAGGAGTTCGTTCGTGTTTATTAAGTGTCCTGGATGCAAATGAAAGTGGTTCATGAGATTGGGACATTACTGCACCTATTGCGAAATTGCTTGCATCGGTTGTTAATATGAATTCTTTACTAAAGTCTGGGTGTTTGTTAATTAACATAATTGTCATTGCAACTTTTAGTTTGTTGAACGCGTCAACATATTTTTCGTTTTTTATATCTATTTTTGAATCTTTTTTTAGGTATAACGTCATAGGTTTGATTATTTTAGCATAATCTTGGATGAATTTTCTATAATATCCAGTTAAACCTAGGAAGGATTGTATTTCTTTTATGGAGGTGGGAATTTGAAAATCTTTTATTGTTTGAATTTTTGACGGATTGGGTTTGATACCTTCTGGTGTAATTATATGTCCGAGGAATTCGGATTCTTTCTTTAGAAAATCACATTTATTCAAAGAAACTTTAAGATTGACTTGTCGAAGTCTCTCGAAGATTAGTTTCAAATGTTGAATATGTTCTTGTAGTGATGAAGAAAATATGATGATATCGTCAAGGTAAACATAGCATATTTTACCAATGTAGTCACTTAGGACTTCGTTCATCATGCGTTGAAATGTAGCAGGAGCATTCTTGAGACCAAATGGCATTCTGATCCATTCATAATGGCCTGAATGTGTGGAGAAGGCGGTCTTCTCACGATCTTGTGGATCTATTTCAATTTGGTAAAAACCTTTTGTTAAATCCAAAGTAGAAAAATAATTGGCTCGACCCATCTTGTCGAGTATATCTTCAATTAGAGGAATTGGAAATTTATCCTCTTTGGTAACCTTGTTCAATTTGCGATAGTCAATAACTATACGCCACCCATATCGGAGCATTATATGGTGAACTCGAGTGTTTGATTATCCCTTGATCCAGAAAATCTTGGATCTGATTATTGACTTCATTTTTATGTACCTCGGGATAGCGGTATATCCGGGTAAAAATTGGGGAATTGTCTGAGACAGGAAGTTTGTGTTTGACGTGTGATATAAATGTTAGGTCGTCACCTTTGTGAAAGAATACATCTTGAAATTCTTTCAGGGTTTTAGAGAGAATTCTTTTTTCTTCAATATTCATGTGTTCAGTATTTTTTTGTTCAAACTCGTCGAAGATAGTGTCATGTGGCGTTAAGCCGTTTAAGTGATGAATTTCCATCATGTAGTCTTGTTCGTCAATTAAATCAAAAAATATTGGAATTTGTATGTCATTCAGTGTTAATGTCTTGGTTGCGTAATCTAATTTACTATTATTAGGTAATAGAATATTATTACCGATTATCCCATTGTAATTTGGACTAAAATTCAATATATGGAAAAGACAGTTTTCTTTTACTTTATAGGCGAATTTTTCTTTGGGAAATAATGCTTCTTCTGTCACTACGACAGGGTTTCCTACTGTGTTAATTTGTAACGGTTGCTTTCTAGTTTGTATGTATTGGGGTGGAACGTCTATTTTATTAATGATACTATTTGTTGCTCCAGTATCTATGAGCATACGTATAACTTTGCCGTTTTTCTCTATTCTGATATAGGGAAGTCCGGATTTATTTCCGAGGCTTGTGCCCGAAAATTTTGATTCTAAATTCCTTCCAGTATTACGAAGGTTATGATTTGCCTTCAACACTTGCTCCACTCTTCTTACCGTCACTGGGAGATCCAACTTGCGCTTTATCTGGCCAGCATTCAGCTTATTACGCCTTGCTTCGTGGTAAATCGTTTTTTTGTTGCGTGAGGTCAAGAGGCTTGGTCGACCAGATCTTCTTGCAGTGCTATAATTTTGGCCCAAATTTAAAAAATTACATACGACGGAAAGAGATCGTCCAATTTTCCTGGCAATGGATCGGTTGGATAAGCCGTGCTCCTTATGAGTCGTAATAATTGCCCTTTCTACTGTCGTCAAATGAGTTCCGCGAGGCATGGCTTAATAGTTTAATGATAACAATTTATTGATAACAATTTTTGTGCCAACAAGCGAAACAATTTACCTTTTATTGTTTTTCACTCTTTTTATTTAAAAAAAATTGCTATAAAATTGGAATACTTTTGGATAACCGAAGTGTCTTTATACTTATTTCGCAACTTTTTCACAATTTTTTTATTAGAAAAGACAAATCAGTCTCTTTCTAACACGATATGACCGATAACGGTACAATTTTTTTTTGGAGTTAAGAGAAAATTAATTCTCCAAACATTTATTGAACAATTTTGTTGCATATATTTAGGCGCTAAGCCTACAACCCAAATTGAAGAGTTTGAGAATTACTGTCTTTATACTTATTTCGGCCACTGTATATATAAATTTTGTTTAAGTGTTTTAAGTTGGATAAAAAATATGTTTGCACTCTCATAAGAGAGCGCCATCAAATAAAAGACTTTATTTATTTTTTATAACTTTTTATTGAAGTCGAAGCTTCAGATCCCTTACCCTGGTGGGGGGAAATCTTCCGCTATACGAAGTGACTGTACTGTGGTATGGTAGACTTAAGACTTAAAAACTTGAGATACATCGATCCCTTTTTATATTGCTTAATTGCTCACACCAGTTGCTGAAGGCAAAAAGTGCTGAGTCACATTTCCTCATATTTTATAAACATTGAAGCGATGGATCTTTTGTAAACATCGATTAGGGCAAAAAGTGCTGAGTTACAATTATTTCTCATAGCATCTTTTTGTATACATTGAAACTTATGGCAAAATGTTTAATTGTTGAATTTGAAATCTAGATGCGCACAAGTGGGTTCCGATATAACACCTCCCCTCTTAGAGTCTTCTAATGGTCGGAAAGTGACCTTTGGAAGATTTACATTGTTTATTATCTTCTTATTTTTGCATTTTAAATAGGTATAAAGGATTATGACAAGTATAATGATTAAAATTATCATGTACATAGTTAAACTAGTATGTTTGTGCTTGTATTTTTATACCCTATTCTAAGGGTATATTAATTTTGACGCATAGTTTGTAACATACCTTAATATTGCCCGTAGACCCCTAAAAGTTACTATATTTATGATCAGCATCGATAGTAATGTCGATCTAGCCATGTCCGTCCGTCCGTCGGCAAAAATTAGGCCTTTAAACTGGGCCTAGAGAGCTGAAACTTTTACCATATACTCTCTAGGGTTTACGAATTTTTGAAATCCGCCCACAGACACGCCCACAAACTCAAAAAAACAAAATTTTGGAAAAAATCGAATTTTGAGCTAGAAAGCTGAAATTTTTTATATATGATCTATGACTCCTAAAACTGCTCGGGATATAAAATTTTCAAAATCCGCTTACTCAAAAACCAAAATTTGAGCTAGGGAGCTGAAATTTTTAATATATACTCTCTAGGGTCCCTTTAAGCTCATGTGTAAATATTTTCAAAATCCGCCCACTGACACGCCCACAATTTAAAAAAAAACTATTTTTGAAAATCCAAAGTTTGAGCTAGGGAACTGCAATTTATAATATATACTCTTTAGGGGGTCCTTTATGCTCATGTGTAAATATTTTCAAAATCCGCCTACAATTTCCAAAAAAAATTGTTTTGAAAATCCAAAGTTTGAGCTAGGGAACTGAAATTTATAATATATACTCTCTAGGGGCCCTTTATGCTCATGTGTAAATATTTTCAAAATCCGCCCACAATTTCCAAAAAAAATTGTTTTGAAAATCCAAAGTTTGAGCTAGGGAGCTGAAATTTATAATATATACTCTCTAGGGGTCCTCTATGCTCATGTGTTAATTTTTTTTAAATCCGCTTACTGACACGCCAACAATTAAATAAAATAATTTTATTGAAAAAGCAAAGTTTGAGCTAGGGAACATTTTTTTTACAAAAGCTTCGTTTTTGTTTGATAAAATCTTTTATATGTTATATAACAGAATATGTAGAGCGTTCTTAACAATTCAACCATACTTAGACTTTTGTCACGCCCACTTATGAGGGATAGGAATAAGAATAGTGTATCCAACAGTTCGCCCAAGCGGACTGTAGCCCGCCCCTATGTTAATTCTTTAATTTCTTTTAAGTTTTGTATATTTTGGTAATGTACTCCTTGAAAAGTTATATCTTTTGATATGGTATAATTGATATTCTCAATTACATTTGGTATTAAAGGTTCGTGATTATAATTTTGTCTTTCGTACATTTTATTATTTATTTCAATTTTACAATTTTCGAACTTAATTAGGTAGTTACCTTTAACAGTGATGTTTTGATTATTACAATTTTGTTTTATTTCTTGTAATTTTACATTAATTAACACAAGATTATTATTTCCTATTTCTAATATTTCTTGGTTTACATTTTTTATTAATTTGCAATTCATTTGTTTTTCAAATAGATTCTGTAAGCAGTTATCATTTATTTTTGATAAATATTTTTTAATATTCGTATTATTATAAATTGCTTGATCTTTAGTCAAATATATTTTATTAGTTATCTCTAATTGCTGACTATCTTCTAAGTATGGTATGGGCTGAACATGTATTTGTTTGTATAATTCGTTTGTATAGTTTGGTAATTCAATTATAAAAATAATAGAGTTTTTATATAAAGCAAGTTCTAATTTGATCTCTGAAAGTTTTTCAATTGTAATATTATTTTTATCAATTTCTGTTTCTGTAAATATGTCTTTGCTTAGGATTCCTAGTCTCGATGTTAAAATTATGTCTTTTATTTTGTCGATGTCATTTATCAAATATTTTATATTGTCTTTAATTTCTATTTCTAATTTCAATTTGTTAAGATCCCTTTCTAAATCGTGTTGAATGCGAATAGATTTTATTATATGTTCGGAAGGTTCTTAGTTTTGTTATTAAACATATTAGTTACTAACGCAATTTGTTCATTAAAATGATTGTTTATCTGTATTTGTAAATTTGAGTTTTCTATTACATTATGTGTATTTGCTTCTATTAATTTTAGCCTTTCTTCTATTTCTTGTCTATCATCGTCGTCCATAGTTCCGGATAAAAATTTCATTCCTGGTCCTAAAATATTAATAAGTCCTCTTTTCTGTCTGTTATGTGGTATTATGGTCTCAAATTCTTTTCTTTTATGTTTCATTAAATTAATAATTTCAATGTTTGGTTCAGGTAAAAGTTGTTTATGGTCTTCTACTATTTCTAAATTTGTTTCGTACTTAGTTAAATTTATAATATGAAGTATTTTATTATAGTTTTCTATTATTTGTATCTGTTGTAGTTGTATAATTGTAAAACCGTTACCGTGGTTGTAATTAGTTATTTGTATTTCTTGGCTATAGGCCAGTGTTAACTGCCATAGAACTAGTATCGATGCCAATTTTAATTGCATCATTTTTAAATTTTTTCTTTTTCTTTCGAAACTGGTCCTTGTGTAATTTTTGTAAGTCTCTGTTTGGTTTAATAGTTATTTTATTTTTCTCTATTTCAATCACTTTTACTTTCCTATGTTTTGTTTTTAATTTATCGAAATATGTAGGATTATAAATTTTGGTAAAATTAGGATTTATATCGGTGTCTTTTCTATTTTTATTCACTCTGGCTAAAACTTTATTTTTCGTACTTTCGATTCTATTGAATATTGTTTTATTGTCTATGCGTCCGAAATGTATGTCACTCGGTTTTTCTCTAGTAGTTAAGTGGATCGTATTGTTGTAAACCTCTATTGTCCGCGTCACGTTATCGACTAAGCTTGGTTTTTGCTTTTCAAATAATCTTATGTTCTCGTTGAGAGTGGAATGCAAGCGCTCTATATCTGAGTTGCCTGTGTGTCGATATGGCGTAGTAATTTGGGTTACTATCTCGTTGTCTTTGAGATATTGTTTAACTGTGTAAGATAAAAAACATTCGTTAAGATTTTTGGTTTGCCTAGATAAATATCTTAACTATAGCGGTTAGCACATCAGCTTGATTCTTTGTTTCTAAACGTTCAAGTGCTATAAATTTTGAAAATTTGTCAATATATGTTAGGTAACTACAATTTCTTGGTATGGGCCAAATGTCCATATGGTAGTGTTCGTGAGGGCCTGAGGGCGTTTCGCATTCCGCAACTGTTCAATACTTTATTAATAGTTTCACGTAAACTAGGTGCGTAAAATTTTCTAATGACTTCAAGGTATGTTTTTTCAATACCAATATGATTAAACTTTATATGGATTTTATTAATTGTTTCCTCAGTTTCTGGAGGATGTAAATTTATTAGGTTAGATATGCTTCTATATAATTTCTGTTTATTATGGTGTTGTTTCCAATACTTTTGAAATTTACGAAATAATTCGTCGTCATTCGCATATTTGTTCAAAGGTAAATCGTCGTTATTTATGAATATTGCATTTGTGCAATTTATATCACATTCTGATATTATTAGATCAAAGTCTTTGGTCGTAAAATTTTTTCTCGTGATTGTTATTAATCTTTTACCTATGTACGGAAAGGATATTTCCTGAGAATCTTCATTAGTTGTTTTGACGATTATCTGACGTTTAAACATGTTAAGGGGTTTTTCTGTTATTGGGATTAAGTCTGTACTGTGTTGTGTACTCGTTAAGTCTTCTTCTAAAGCGTTAATTTCAGGTGAAATCTTGATTCTTGATAGAGCATCGGCAACTTTATTTGCTTTGCCTTGCAGGTACTCAATATCAAAATCATATTCTTCGAGCTTTATTTTCCAACGTTGTAGTTTAGAATTAGGCTCTTTTAGATTATGTAGCCAAACTAGCGGCCTATGATCTGTTAAAATTTTGAAACGTCTACCATATAGGTAATGACGAAATTGTTTGGTTGCCCAAACGATTGCTAGGAGTTCGTTCGTGTTTATTAAGTGTCCTGGATGCAAATGAAAGTGGTTCATGAGATTGGGACATTACTGCACCTATTGCGAAATTGCTTGCATCGGTTGTTAATATGAATTCTTTACTAAAGTCTGGGTGTTTGTTAATTAACATAATTGTCATTGCAACTTTTAGTTTGTTGAACGCGTCAACATATTTTTCGTTTTTTATATCTATTTTTGAATCTTTTTTTAGGTATAACGTCATAGGTTTGATTATTTTAGCATAATCTTGGATGAATTTTCTATAATATCCAGTTAAACCTAGGAAGGATTGTATTTCTTTTATGGAGGTGGGAATTTGAAAATCTTTTATTGTTTGAATTTTTGACGGATTGGGTTTGATACCTTCTGGTGTAATTATATGTCCGAGGAATTCGGATTCTTTCTTTAGAAAATCACATTTATTCAAAGAAACTTTAAGATTGACTTGTCGAAGTCTCTCGAAGATTAGTTTCAAATGTTGAATATGTTCTTGTAGTGATGAAGAAAATATGATGATATCGTCAAGGTAAACATAGCATATTTTACCAATGTAGTCACTTAGGACTTCGTTCATCATGCGTTGAAATGTAGCAGGAGCATTCTTGAGACCAAATGGCATTCTGATCCATTCATAATGGCCTGAATGTGTGGAGAAGGCGGTCTTCTCACGATCTTGTGGATCTATTTCAATTTGGTAAAAACCTTTTGTTAAATCCAAAGTAGAAAAATAATTGGCTCGACCCATCTTGTCGAGTATATCTTCAATTAGAGGAATTGGAAATTTATCCTCTTTGGTAACCTTGTTCAATTTGCGATAGTCAATAACTATACGCCACCCATATCGGAGCATTATATGGTGAACTCGAGTGTTTGATTATCCCTTGATCCAGAAAATCTTGGATCTGATTATTGACTTCATTTTTATGTACCTCGGGATAGCGGTATATCCGGGTAAAAATTGGGGAATTGTCTGAGACAGGAAGTTTGTGTTTGACGTGTGATATAAATGTTAGGTCGTCACCTTTGTGAAAGAATACATCTTGAAATTCTTTCAGGGTTTTAGAGAGAATTCTTTTTTCTTCAATATTCATGTGTTCAGTATTTTTTTGTTCAAACTCGTCGAAGATAGTGTCATGTGGCGTTAAGCCGTTTAAGTGATGAATTTCCATCATGTAGTCTTGTTCGTCAATTAAATCAAAAAATATTGGAATTTGTATGTCATTCAGTGTTAATGTCTTGGTTGCGTAATCTAATTTACTATTATTAGGTAATAGAATATTATTACCGATTATCCCATTGTAATTTGGACTAAAATTCAATATATGGAAAAGACAGTTTTCTTTTACTTTATAGGCGAATTTTTCTTTGGGAAATAATGCTTCTTCTGTCACTACGACAGGGTTTCCTACTGTGTTAATTTGTAACGGTTGCTTTCTAGTTTGTATGTATTGGGGTGGAACGTCTATTTTATTAATGATACTATTTGTTGCTCCAGTATCTATGAGCATACGTATAACTTTGCCGTTTTTCTCTATTCTGATATAGGGAAGTCCGGATTTATTTCCGAGGCTTGTGCCCGAAAATTTTGATTCTAAATTCCTTCCAGTATTACTACTATTACTTTCATTGTATCCCGCAGGATTGTTAGAATAATTTCCTCTGTTGTAATTAACTTGTCTGTTAACCGGTGTTGAGTTACGTCTCAATTGACTACTACTTGGATCTATGTCCATAGGCTGTGGTCTAGAGTTGTTTTGGTTATAGTTCTTATCTGTGTTGTAATTATTTTGGAAAGGGGCTCTGTTTTGAAAATGATTGAATGGTGGTCGAAAATTATTTGGTCTAAAATTGTTGTTAGGGTTGTTTCTATTTTGGCCAAACGCTTGGAAATTTAGGGGTCTAAAATTATTTTGATGATTCTGTGGGACAAACATTTTTGGTTGAACGTTCTTAACATTATTGCTGAAGTTTTGCCTTGGCTGTCTTTCTTCAAAAGGGTTTGAATTAATAAATTCTGCTTCTGTGAACTCGTGTAGAGCTTCCTGCAGACTCATTGGTTTGAGGGCGAAAAGAATTGTTCGAATGTGTACCGGCAATTTCTCTTTAAAAATATTTAAGGCTGTGAGATTATTATTGTTCACTTCATGGACTTTATTTTCTTGGACCGATTTTTGGTTCAAATCGCACAAAGTTTTTTGTATGTCGTTATAGAAATTTAAAACGTTACCTCTGAAACTGATCTGTCGTAGATCTTCGTACAACTGTAGGCTGTTCTTGAATCCTCCGAAATTATTAATTAGCATTTGTCTGATTTCTAACCAATTTTGTAAGTGGGAGTGAATCTCAATGCATCTTTTTGCCTTACCAATAAATTTGGATTTTAAAATATTTATACACATCAGTTGGCTTTGATTATCATACTCGTTAAGAGTTGGTATTATTCCATCTACATTTGTGAGGAATGTGTAAAGATCTTCAGTGCGACCATCAAACGTATTGAGTTTCTCAATATATTTTAGGGGATTAAGCGTTAAGCTCTTTTTGGGTGTATTATTTACTTGGGATGTAGCCATTTTGGTTTTCTGATAATTTTCTTTACTTAATTCACTTTGATTAAACTTATGTTTACTTTCTTCAAAATTTGTCCATAAAATGTTGTCAATATTTGGATTTTCACTTTTAGTGTCTGATATATTATTGCCCAAACTAAGGTTTAAGTTGTTACTGCCAATTCTATTATCAATTTTATTTTCTAGTAATTTAATGTTTCTATTTCCAAAATTATTCTTACAATATTTAGGTATACTTCTGTTTCGAATTTCTAGTAGATGTAGATCTTCTTCTTCTGTTGAACTAGATTCCTCCTCGTCAGTGTATCTGCTTTCTGGGTTTATTATCTTCTTCTTCTGCAATCTCTTGAACATCTATTTTATTCTATTTGTTGGGGCTCTGAAGCTGCCCTTTTCTTCTTTCACTTAGTCTATGAGGTTGATTAATTTCTCTCTATGAGTTTTGTCGTATTTCCATGTGCATTGGGGTGAACCACTAATTAATCGGTATTTATTCACTGAATAGATTTGTTGGATATTCGATCTTTCCACTGAATTTATTTAAAAATGTTTTACCCGTCAATGTTAGTACGGTTTATTCACTTTTAAAGCTTTTTTAAAAATATCTTAATCAATTTTTGTATTAATTATTTTTATTTATTCACGGCATAGATTTGTTAGATCTTCGATCATTTCACTGAATTTATTTAAAAAATGTTTTACCCGTCAATGTTAGTACGGTTTATTCACTTTTAAAACTTTTCTAAAAATATCTTAATCAATTTTGTATTAATTATTTTTATTTATTCACGGCACCGTATTAGACTCAAAGATTTGTTTTACTCTTTTTCGCAGAAAAAACTTATTTTTGAAATTTACTTCACTATTTAAACGGAAAGGTAGATTTTTACAAGGATTACACGATTTGTGCAATCCTACCGACTGCGCCAATTTTGTTTAAGTGTTTTAAGTTGGATAAAAAATATGTTTGCACTCTCATAAGAGAGCGCCATCAAATAAAAGACTTTATTTATTTTTTATAACTTTTTATTGAAGTCGAAGTTTCAGATTCCTTACCCTGGTGGGGGGAAATCTTCCGCTATACGAAGTGACTGTACTGTGGTATGGTAGACTTAAGACTTAAAAACTTGAGATACATCGATCCCTTTTTATATTGCTTAATTGCTAACGCAGCAATTTGACTGCGATTCTTACAGCACGAAAGCGTCACGAAAGCGAGCTCGTTTAATATTTTAAATAATGCTCCAACTTACATTTTGGATTGACATATGAATTGGCTAAACAATTAGTTCTACATTATGTGAAAATTAACAAAATTCCATACCCAAATTCGTGGAATGTTAATAAACTGCTGGAGGAATATAACTTGCGGGTTTTATGAGACGAAACAGTTCTCTTAGCTTACGCAAACCTTTATGGCTTTCTTTATGGCTTTAGAAAAGCACCAGTGAAACTTTTTTTTCAAAATCAATTTTTGTTTAAGCTATTTTTGTTGTTGAATTTTAAAGCTTTTGAAATTCAAAATAAATAAAAAAGACTTAAGGAATTTAAAAAGACTGAGTTCCTTATAAGTTAGAAATATAATAAAATAACTATTTACTGAAAAATAACCAAATTTTGTGTTTATTAAATAATTAAAAACTCGCGCATTTAAAAGTGTAGCACAAACACCGAACTCAAATTGGACTTTATTGCGCATTCAAAAGTGCAACAACGTTTTTGGAGATTATCTCATTCAGTTATGAAGAGAAATCGTTAGGTTACGCCTCAAGCGTATGGCATTTTCAGAATGCAAGTTTTCAATTGATTTTCATTAGCCCGGTTCATACGTGAGTGAAATGGTGCTCAAACGAAATTTTTTCATCGATTTGTGAGGTGAAAAAATGAAATGGCAAAATGAAAAAACTAAAAAGCATCGAGTGCGTAAATTTGAAGTTCACTTTTGTGTTCCTCTTCGATTCGTTTCATGTGTGTCATAAAAATCTCGTTTTTAATTATGGCATTATACCGCCATCAATCCAATCGACTCAACCTACCCTACACGCGCAATAGAGAATTCCCCCACGTCTTCCCAGATACACATCACTCCAATCAATTAACTTACCAAGCATGCGCAGCAGCAGCTTTAGTCTCCTAAGCGAATTCCACTCCTCACTAAGAGCTCTATCTATTGGGGGTTTGACCGAAATTCAAAACAATTTTTGAGTCTGCACAAAACTTAGTAAATGTTGTGGATGAACTAAAATTTCACGAATTGTGTCAAGGCAGCAGCACAGACAAAACATGAGCACAACAGATCCTGAAACCTATTTTAGGATAAGTATAATGATTCCTCTTTTAGATGACTTTTTAAGTAAGCTTAAAATGAGATTCCATACTTTCCTCTTTGTGCATTTTGATTCCATCGATCCTTGGCAAAAACGAACAAAATTATAATGAAGAAAAATTCGAATTTTATAAATGTTTTTTGGAAGACAAATTGCCATACACAAAAAGATATAGAGCGTTCAAAGAGTGCAATAACAGCTCTTGGGGAATGCAATAAGGATCTGTTTCCTGACATCCATAAGCTTCTTAAAATTTTGGCGACACTACCGGTTTCAACATGTACACCGGAAAGAACATTTTCGACAATGAAACGTCTAAAAACTTATCTAAGAAATTCTACCGGTGAAGAAAGATTAACAGGATTGGCGGTAATGTGAATTCATCAACAAATTAAGATTGACACTGAGGAAGTTTTAGATATATTTGCAGCGCAGAAGGCCAGAAGATTAAATTTAATTTTATAAAAATGATTCCTACCTACATGTTATGTAATACTTTTTGTAGTAATAAAATCTTAAAGAATGATCATCATTCGTCATCATGTACCTAATAAATAATAACTTAAAATTATTTAAAAAAATATTGGAAAAGTCTTTTAGTTTATCAAATTTGTTTGAGAGTTTTCTTGGAAAAACTAAGTATGCAATAGGATTTTATTAGCAATAGTCTACCTAGGAAAAAAAATATTGAAAATCACAAAGCAGTTTTTTTAGACCGGTTTTTTTTTAATTTTTGAAAAATATTCTGCAATTTTTTGAGTACATATTTCAATACAAGGAAATCTGTAGTTTTCATCTGGAAAAAAATCTGGAAAAATTCAATATACCCGTTTCTAGAATATTCAAAAAACCAAAAAAGTTATGTATAAATTTGATCATAAAAGCCTTCCTAAATTTTAAATTTAATTGAAATCGGTTTTGTTGTTACCGAGAAATTCTGATATTAAAAAATCGGTTCTATAGGAGGTAGCGTTATAAGATAAATCTCGCAAAATCCTTTCTTCCCAAAAGATAGACTGTTTTATCTAAATCGTTAAGGCCGTTTTTAGAAAAATTAAGTTTTAACAAACCGTTTATGACATATACCATTGTTTTAGAGCTAAAATTCCAATTTCAACAACGCCTAGTGTGAGACTACTAAATAAACACTATGAACCAAGTTTGCAAATTGGCCCATCCGCTTAGGCTGCAGATCTGCAAACAGGCAGACGGACGAACAGAATTTTCCAACACATTTTTTTACTTCCCTATCATCGTAATGTCATGTTTAATATTTTGATATTGATATTTTATTGATAAATCAACGCTGTACATTAAGATAAACTTACAGCTAGTACAGGATATAAATTACATATAAGTACACGTATAGTGTGCAAACAAAAGGCAAGTTAGTTACAAAATATTTAAAAAGAAAAAAAAAAAGAAAGAAGAATATAAAAACAAAGCAGTATTTAAGTTTAAAAAGAGAAAAAAAAACGTTAAAAAATTAATTAACAGAGAAAAGCGCAACCAAGTACAAAAAAAGAAAAAAAAAAATAATAATATAAAAGCCTAAGCTTCATCCGTTCAAACTGGAAAGATGTTCAAAACAGACTCTAAGAAATTTTTTGTGTTCGACTATAGACCTCACATAAATGGGTATATCATTCCAGAGTTTGACAGTATACACGAAAATTTGCCTGCGTGATGTTAAGCAGGTAAAAATAGCAGGTCGCAGTATAATATAGCGATTGGATAAACAGAAGTTAATTTTTTCAAATAAGTAGTTTGGTTCCTTCCTGTGAATAAGTATGAAAAGTAAAGCACAACACCGATATTTGAGATAAGCCTCTAAGTTGCATCCAAGAAGTTGGCGAGCTTCAGATGAGACATGATCAAACCTTCGAAGATTGAACACGAACCGAGAAATTGAGTTAAACGCAACCTTTAGTTTTTGAAGCGTGATATAATCGGGATCAGCAAACAACTCACATCCATATGAGATTATGGGAATTATTAAAGCTTTGACCAATTTTAGCTTGACATGTGTGGGACAAATTGTTTTTGTAATGGATAGACCACGTAAAGATGCATAAACTTTATTTATTACAGAATTTATCTGAGCATCCCACGTTAATTTATTGTTAAAAATTATCCCGAGATTTTTTGCATTTCTGACGTATTCGACTTGGTGAGAGTTTAAAAAGATAGGTGGAAGGTCAGGGAAATGAGGTTGTTGGTTATATATTGGTATAGCTTTAGTTTTGTCGGGATTAAGCTTTAGACCATTATATGTGGACCACTCGACTATAGAACACAGATCTTCGTTTATAATTGTTGTGTCAATTTTTTTTTTATATATACGAGGGGCGTTCGTTATCGATATGAAGGAAAATGCGAATTCAATTTAAATTGTCTTTATTTTTAATTATAATTTCCCCTAACATCAATGCATTTGTTACATCTTGAGATAAGCTTTTTTAAACCCTCAAAAAAATAAATTTCCTCTTTCTCTGCAAAATACCCAGTTATTGCCGACTTGAGTTCTTCATCATCCGAAAATCTTTTTCCACGAAGACATTTTTTCAAATCCGGAAACAGGAAATAATCACTAGGGGCAAGGTCTGGACTATAGGGTGGGTGTTGGATTTCTTCGAAACCACAATCTCGCGCAGCAGCCTTGGAAACTCGCGCCGTGTGAACAGGAGCGTTGTCATGGAGAAGCAACACACCCGCTGCGAGTTTACCCCGTCTTTTCTTTTTAATTTCCTCCCGCAAATTATGCAAAGTGAAAGCGTAGGATGTGGCGTTGATGGTTTCACCTTTTTTTTGTACTCAATGAGCAAGATTCCCTTTGAGTCCCAAAAAACTGTGGCCATGAGCTTCCCGGCAGACGGAGTGACTTTGAACTCCTTCGGGTGGTCTGTTCCTTTTTTATGCAAATGCATGGACTCTTGTTTGCTTTCAGGGTCATAGTGGTGGACCCATGTTTCATCCCCAGTAACAATTCGATCCATAACACCGTCCGCGTTCTCACTACACAGCTCCAAAAGCTCTCTACAGCATGCGATTCTCACTTTGCACTGACCTTTGAAAGGTTAAGATGGTCATGAAGAATGGTGTGAATGGTACCAATTGAAAGCTTGGTGATCTCTGACATCATTTTCACCTTTATTCGGGCATCCTCAAGAACAAGTTTTTCGACTTCTTTGTTGCTTTCTCCCGTACAAGCAGTAGCCGAGGCGACGGAGCGGGGGTCGTCTTCAATGCTCTCTCTGACTCACTTGCCCACTTTTTCACAGTTGATAATGAAGGTGCGGAACCCTGGTAAACAGCCACCATCTCTTCATGAATAGTTTTTTGACTTTTTCTTTACTTAGTGAGAAATTTAATTACAGCGCGATGCTCAATTTTCAACTAGAGATAAAACGCGAATTAATAATCACATTTATATGAAATTTTACATGAATGCACTAAAATAATATTATTACTTGATAAATAAGTCACTTTATATATACAACCACAGCTTCGTGTTTCGTCGATTTTCGGCTAAAATGGGCTGTATTAATTTTATTTATTACATCTAGCTACCATTCAGAAAGGTACACACTGATTGGTGTATTGAAAAAATATAACCCCCCACCACTCCCGAAATAATTGTCTACCTACGGCCTTGATCTATTGTAAGGAAGTTTATTTATTTCGTACTGAAACTCCAACAGAATAAAATGTTTTATATATACTATTCGGAATTGTCTAAGGGCCATTTTATTCACTATTGTTCAACTTGCGAAAAGTCCCAAGCTGAATCACTTCGGAGATTATTTCAATTCAAAAGTTGAACATCAAATTGAGATTTGCTTTTATTTTACCTTTTTATACCCTATTATAAGGGTATATTAATTTTGACGCATAATTTTTAACATACCTTAATATTGCCCGTAGACCCCTAAAAGTTACTATATTTATGATCAGCATCGATAGTAATGTCGATCTAGCCATGTCCGTCCGTCCGTCCGTCGGCAAAAATTAGGCCTTTCAACTGGACCTAGAGATCTGAAATTTTAACCATATACTCTCTAGGGTCCCGAAATAATCAAGTTTACGAATTTTTGAAATCCGCCCACAGACACGCCCACAAACTCAAAAAAACAAAATTTTAAAATAAATCGAATTTTGAGCTAGAAAGCTGAAATTTTTTATATATGATCTAGGACTCCTAAAACTGCTCGGGATAAATTTTTCAAAATCCGCCCACTGACACGCCCACAAATAAATAAAACAATTTTTTTGAAAAGCCAAAGTTTGAGCTAGGGAGCTGAAATTTATAATATATACTCTCTAGGGGCCCTTTATGCTCATGTGTTAATTTTTTTTAAATACGCCTACACGCCCACAATTAAATAAAACAATTTTATTGAAACACCCAAGTTTGAGCTAGGGAGCGTTTTTTTTTTGATAAAATCCTTTAAATGTTATATAACAAAATATGTAGAGCGTTCTTAACAATTCAACCATACTTAGACTTTTGTCACGCCCACTTATGAGGGATAGGAATAAGAATAGGGTATCCAACAGTTCGCCCAAGCGGACTGTAGCCCGTCCCTATGTTTTAATGTCGTTTTTGATTGGGATTTTCGCATTTTGCTCTCAGATCTCAGATTTTTTGTGCCCAATCGAAAACAAAACCAGATTGATTTTTTTTCTGATAGTATTGGTGTGACGATTGACAGTGCGCTTACTGTTCACAAACAAGTTATAAGAACAGCTTATATATCCGTATTGTTGAACAATAATTTTAAATAAACAAAAAGAAAATTCATTGGGAAAATAATGTTTCTATTTTCTTGATATGTTTACAGATTTTTAGAAATCCCCAAAATTAGTTCTACCAGGTTGTCTGTTTCGGCTCCTGAACTCTCTCTTCTGTTCCACCAACAAAATTTGACGTTTATTATTATTTGTCACTTGTTTTATTTTCCGTAGAAGGAAGCAGAAACAAAAATATATTACTGGCCGAGAAATTTATTTTCCGCTGAAGCAAACAGAAACATCAATATATTTGATTTTTTCTTTCTGAAGGAACCAAAATTAGACGTATATTATTGTCCATTTATTTTATTTTCCACAGACAATATAAAACACTGGTATTTATTGTTCAAAAGATTTTTTCTCCACAAAAACAAAAAACGCGTCGAATTGTTCATCGAGAAATACAGTTTTTAAAAACTTCGAATTCTTAAAAAACACATTATTTTTTGTCAAATATTTATGGTCCTGTTTAAAATCAACAATATACAGTACATATAGTATATATAAACCCTGATTTGAAAGCAGTACAAAAAAAGTATTATTTGCATAACTATTGACAAAGTGGTTCGAAACCGAGATCCTGTCAATACCATTGATGCCAAACCGGCGAGTCCATAGGTGGACATACAGGGAAGGGATTCCATGAAGTGGGAGGGTTATGATCAGTTTAGTCTAGATCATAACGTCTCTGTTAAAAAAAAAGAAGATTATTATAGTGTTGGCTCCAGCACGAAGGTTCAATAAATCACACATCTAACGATCGGCCCAGCGAAGACTGCGAATGTAAGTAGTTACAAGTAGTAAAATGTTTTTATTTTCAACTTAATATCAAAAAGTTTACATTTTTATTTTAAATTAGGTTTTTTCAATGCAAGTTAAAAACAAAAGACTTACGACAGTGACAAAAGTCGTCTGTCGGGTAGTTGGATTATAATTGTATATATAAATTAGCTTGAAATCAAAGTTTTATGATCTAGAAAGAAATTATTGATTAATTTCTCTAACAAGTTCATTTCGATATGGTAATGCTACAGTGATATAATAAAAGAGCCTATCAAAATCTGTACTCCTTTCTCCATTGAGTATAAGAATAATTTCGGCTTCTGTTAACAAAGCTCTCCCAAAACAACTCAGCCTGAACTCTCTTAACCCCGGACATCTGCCTAAGAAGTGCTGGATGTTCTCTTCTTCCCTTAAGTTGCACACAGTACATAGAGATGTTCGGTTCTCCATAAAACTATTTCCGTTCAGTTGAATTAAGCCACATCTAGCCTTAAATATACAGGTGATTTTGTTAATTTCGAACCCATCGGTCATGTAAGCTGCCCCTCTAGAGTGATTCAGAAATTTGTAGATGCGTTTACCTACTGCTTTCCGATGCCCTCCTTGATTTTGCCTGTTGACCCTCCGATTTCAGCAGCCGCAGTAGATTTTTTTTTTTTTCAGCTCAGTGTCGTGGAGTGCTTAAAGCAAGCAACTATCACGAGCAGAAATTGCCGGCACTAAAAGTGCTCTCACTGGCTCATCATTTAGTGCAGGTGTTAGTAAGGACAAAACAATTAAAAATACAATAATTATGTACCTATAAAATACGAGTACTAACACAGACACAAAATAATGCAAGCAATTAAGACATTAAAGCATTATTACGCAAAATATTTTTCAGCTTAATTTTACTAACATGCAAGTCAATCACATGATCATTTATATTATATATTCTACTCATGCGACTAATAGGCTCATGCCTCCCATAATTCGTTCTATGATGGGGGCTAAACAATAATTCAACACTGCGTAAATTATGGACACCACCACGAAAATTAAAGCCAATAGACGACAGCAAGTCAGGTGCATCTATTTGACCGGATATAAGCTGCTGTAAAAAAATGATATCGCTATTAAGCCTTCGTTGAGAAAGGGGTAACATTTGAAGAAGCTTGATACGTTGACTGTAGGGAGGAAGGTTAAATGGATCATCCCATGGAAGTCCTCTAAGTGCAAATCGAATAAATTTACGTTGAATGGCCTCTATTCGATTTGAATGAATGTTGTAGAACGGTGTCCAAACTTGAGAGGCATACTCTAGAATCGGACGGACAAAACAATTGTACAATGACATAGAAACATAAGGGTCATTAAATTCTTTGGCCCACCGTTTTACGAAGCCCAACATAGAATTAGATTTATTAATAATAGAATTAATATGCTTAGCAAAATCCGGTTTGGGGTCGAAATAAACCCCAAGATCCTTAAAATTATCAACACTACAAAGAATATGTTGAGACAGAGAGTATTGAAAGGTGGAAGGGATATTCTTTCTAGAGAATGTCATATGTTGACATTTAGTTGGGTTCAGGGATAAACCGTTTTTATCACACCAATTGGCGAAGCTATTAATGTCAGATTGAAGAAACATTCTGTCTTGCTGACTAGTGATAGATTTATATATTTTCATATCATCAGCGTAGATCAGGATATTACTGTGATTTATACATGCCTTAACATCATTAATGGCAAGTATAAATAATATTGGTCCGAGGTGACTTCCTTGGGGAACTCCAGACTGCGCTGTG
This sequence comes from Portevinia maculata, assembly GCA_949715645.1. NCBI lineage: Eukaryota > Metazoa > Arthropoda > Insecta > Diptera > Syrphidae > Portevinia > Portevinia maculata. The sequence goes on from OX454525.1 coordinate 102,851,290, forward strand.
AAAGATACGGATAGCGATCCTCTAAATTTCACTTGATAAACCCTTGATCTAAGGTATGAATTAACCCATTTTATGAAACTTGGTGGGAAGCCAAAATCCCTGAGCTTAAACTCGATTATTTCATGGGACAGCTGGTCGAAAGCTTTAGATCTAAGCTCTTTTGTATCCAAGCGCTATGAGAAATGTCTCTTTCATCCCAATGAAGACCAAAACTACGCCCAAGATGGTTTACTTCTTTGACCCAGAACAGTTTTTTCCTTAAAAGAATTTTAGTTAGTTGGTGTGGTAGTCGTCTTTCACTACACTCGAACATTGTTTTTGCTATATATCTCATGTGAAGATCAAGGGTATAGTAATGTCCGTCTTCTGCTCCTGTCTCTAATGATAAAGCATAGTTTGGAGTAAATGTAGGTAACTTTAATCTAGGTTGTAGGTTGTAATCTATCCACTTCTTCGAACCCCCATACCTGAGCGCCATAAGTTTGGATAGCTCTACAGACCGCTTGGAACAATTTCCACTTTGCGGCGAGACTGATATTTCTTTTTGCCAAAAAGTTATTCCACGTCGAGTTTATGCTGCTCTTTGCTGCATCTCTTCTCCACATGCTTGGAAAATGAGTCAGGGAGACTCCTAGGTAGGTATAATTTGAAACAATCCGTATTCCTTGTCCATATAATGTCCAGTTTTCTTAGCACGATAGCCTCCCACCATTTCTAAACACCATAATTTCTGATTTAGATTGGTTTACTTCTAGGCCCCATTTCACACAGTAAGTTTCAAGTCGCGTTATTATCTGCTGTAACACCTTGGCATCATCCGCCAAAATTACCATATCGTCTGCGTACAGCAGAATTCTTATGTTGATCCCGTCGATATAGAGTCCTCCTTCTAAAACTGCATGCAAGTCATTAATATATAGTGCGAAAAGCAACGGCGATAACAAGCATCCCTGTTTCACTCCAAAAAGTGTCTCAAAGTATTCGGAGAGCTCTTTTCCTGTCCATACCGCAGATTGAGTATTGGCATATATAGCTTCAATCAGGTTGACAAATTTGGACGAGACTCCCATTGCGTGTAGTTTGAAGATAAGCAGTTTTCTTGAAATTTTATCAAATGCAGCTTTCAAGTCGACAAAAAATGCGAACACTTTCTTTTTTTCCGCCAGCTTCAGGTGAACGATTGAAGCTAGATTATAGATGTTATCCACAGTCGAATATTTTTTTCTAAAGCCCGCCTGAAATTCTGTCAAGATACCATTTCTCTCCACCCATGCGTACAGCCTCTCGTTAAGTATTCCCATCATAATCTTCGCAACACAGTTCATAAAAGAGATACCCCTATAGTTGCTGGGTTCATTTATATTACCTTTTTTGAATATGGGAAAAATTATTGTTTTGCTAGAAGCTTCATCTATTTTGCAGTCATTCAGCATCCTACTAAAGGAAAGAGCTAGTTCCTCCAGGTAGTCATACGTTGCGTTTATGAAAAACTCATAGGTAATCCTGTCTTCCCCAGGTGCTTTGTTCAGTTTTACTTTTTTCAGAATGCTTTTAATTTCATCTACTGTTATTTGCTTGTCCAAATCACGATCTTTAATTAGATTTGATGCATAAAGGATCTGATTTGCACTTTGATTAGGGTTAAGAAGTGAGTTAAACTATGCTCTGAACTCAGGGGTGGAAATTTGAGGGCACACTTGTTGGTCTTGGTTTCGGATTTATTTTGCCAGTTTCCACCACTCTTTACTATCTTTCACCCTGGCAATTTTGAGGTCAAGCTGGTAGTAGTACGCTGTCATATTCCTTCTGCAGATTGTCCTGTATTATTTTTGAGCCCTTCAGTAAATATCTTTTGCCTCCTGGCTTCCATTTCTTCGGAAAATATTAAGCAATCTATAACTTTTTTTCCTGGCTGCTTCGCACTCAAAGGTAGGGTAGGTAGGTAGGTGTGGCGGTTTGATAAGACAAACCCAATTAGCACTTTTTACTTTTACTTTTAAATTCATTTTTATTAATTATTAGCTTATATCAACTTAAATACTAGACAAAAATGATTAAATCTAACTTAAAATTAACAGGATACTTATTCTAGATTATTGATCCTTATGCGGACGCCCTAAACTTAACTCTATCTTATAATTATTGCCTTTCGGCCTAAAAACTATTTTACGAACTAATCTTACATAATTATGTTTTCATCGAGAAAATTGTTAAGAAAACTCGGCATCTTTATCAAATTTTATATTTTTATATAAAAAAAAAAAAAAAAAACAAATTACAAACTACCTACTCTACTTACTTAAACTACTTAACATATTCTAACTATAATTAGGATTCTGGTCACTCGTTGCATTACGAAACAAGTGGTCAAAATCCCAATTGCTTTCTGAGCGCCTGGCAGTCGTCAACGTGCACACGCGCCTCCGTGAGCTGACTGATACCTTACAGAATCAATCACCTCCCGGAAGCACCACCACAAGCCGGCGAGCCCGGCCTCTCGCAGAAACGTCCTAGCTAACTTATTCTAACTTATAAACTAAGAGGATGTTACCTAGAGTAACGCACCGTCTTGGGAGGGCATGTTGACCCTTCCCCCTCAAAAAGCCACCAAAATTCGGCGAATTGTTGTCGAATATATCCCTCTCCGCTATTGCGGTACCAAAACGGAGGAGCTCATGAGCATTGGCGACGTTTTCGCCGCGGATGAGCCGCTTATCTCTCGCGCTGCGGTGGCGGTGGTATAATACCGGGATACCATCCCTCGTCTGTACCAGCCCTTTTGCATTAATATGAATAAATGCCTCCGGCGGGATAAAGCCAGACCGGAGCGTACTCTCTACAGCAAGGATCTTTAAGTTTCCCTCATCCAGCGTAGCCATTTGATTTATGGCACACCAGACCCTACAAACAACTCCGAATAGATATAGTCAATTCGGGCCGCTTGTTCGTTTAATTGTGCCTGGAACTTATCGATCTTTCCGTGCAGAGACAGAAGGATCGATTTTAAGTCCAGGTCCACCTCTGGTGCCTTTTGGGCTACCTTTGGTGGGTTTGATGTTATTTGGGCGTGACCCGATCCAGCTGCCATTTGGGCAAAAGACACGTTGGGTGCCACAAAATTTGAGAACGAGCGACCCTTTTGACGCCTATTGTCTTCAGACTGCTGTTTGCGGGCCTGGACTCGCTTTTTCAGCTCCTGGTACTTTGGGCAACCCCTGAAGTTGGCGGGATGCCCAGTGTCCCTGCAGAGCACACAAGAGAGGACACTCCGGTCCTCAACTCTCTCCTTACCAAGAGCACATTCTCCATGTATGTGGTCCCTATCGCACTTGACACATCTAAACTGCATGTTGCAGTTAGCTGCGGCGTGCCCGAACCTTTGGCAGCGCATACATTGAAGTATGCGATCCGACCTTTTAATTTTCTCCCATCTAACAGCGTGGTAGTACAGGAAGCGGATATTTCGCAGCCTGTCAATTTTGCTGTCGGGAGTAAGCTGCACTAAGAAGAATGGTAAGTAACGGTTACCACCCCTTGCCACAGCCGAGGAAAACGGCTTGACCCCCACGAACTTGAGGTCGTCGCTTTCAAAATGTTTGAGCTCTTTTTCTAACTCCTCCGTTTTTATTGAGGGATCAATTCCTTTCAGAACAACGGTTTTAAGCTTTTGCTCCCTTGGGGTGTACGTAAAGTATTCGGTCTTAACCTCTCCCAAGGCGGCACGAACCCTATGGTACTCCTCTATATTTTCACATAAAATTATGTGTTTGTTCGCTGATAGCCTTTTCACATGAAAATTTTTCGTGATTAATTTACATAACCTTATGCTATCTGTAATTTCAAAATTACTCACATTTATAGGTGGGACTCTTACCTTTGCTTGTTTCTTTTGTTGCTGGTGTTGCTGTACCTCAGTCTGCTTTTGCTGCTTTGATTTTTGTGGTTGTTCTTGTTGTTGGTGCTGTTGTTGTTGCCGTTGTTGTTGCTTTTGTTGTTGTTGTTGTTGTTGGTGTTGTTGTTGTTGTTGTAGTCGTTGTTGCTGCTTCTCCTGCAGCTGTTGCTGCATTTGCTGTTTAAGCACAGCTTGTTGTTGCTGTTGCTGCATCTTCTTTCTGCGCAACTGGTCGCGCTTCTCCAGTAGCTCTTTTATGAGCTTGTCCAGCTGCGCCTCCTCGTCCACTTCTTCGTCCATTTGGACGACTTTCTCGTTATCAACCGGTAGGTCCCTGAAGGAATTTCCTTCTCCGACGTACCGGTTATTGCCACTCTCAAATTCATAAGAGCTGGAATTTTCTGCATCATCATCGGCTCCAGCCGCCGATGATGTCACATTATGGCCTGCCAAGTTAACCCTTCTCTTGGCCGAAAGATTCGGTTTCGGCTTTAACTTGCGTCGCCTCTTCTCAACTTGCCTGAACTCCTCGCTTACAGCTTCTGGTGTCACCGCTGTAGTGCAAGCTTTCGTTGGTGCTTCTGTAGCTTTATTTTCTGCTACCATTGGTGCTGTTGGTGTTACCTGCGAGACCACCCGCCTGGTCAACGACCGACCCGCTGTTGTTTTTTTTGTTGGTGTTGTTGCTGCCAATTCCATTTCATCTGCAGCTACTGCCTTTGGCATATATACTGCTGCTGCTGCCATTATTGTTGCTGTTGTTGTTGTTGTTGCTGCTGATGTTATAGCTGCTGCTCTTCCTGATGTTGTTGGTCTTGCTGCGGTTGTTGTTGCTGCAGATGATTTTTTAGCCAGCTCGCGTGTTTGCACCACGCGTCGCAACGGCACACCCACACCCGTACGCGGGACCACCGTTTTTCCGGGGTCCATCGCCTACCACCGTACGGCACTTTTTTTTACACTTTTGTTATTGTCTCTATCAAACTTTCTCACATAAATTATAAAAAATTAAAAATTAAATTTTTCTTGCTGGGAATCGAACCCACGCTTCTGACAACAGAGTCAGACACTCGGTCTACTGAACCAATTGTATATTAGAATTTAACATGACAAATTACTAATATATTGCACTTGTTCGCTTATAATCTTCCGTAACTAGCCGTCCTGTCTCTCTACGTGTTGCGGAACGACTGTGTGACCCAATTAGCACTGAGTGCCGTTTTGTTACCACAAACTCACGTAAACCTGGGTATTATCGTTTGGTGGGGGAGGCTAAATCCAACCTGCGGAGTTCAGGAAAGTTATCAGTTCCTTGATACTTTTCTCGCAGACTTCCTCAAGTGTATTGAGGAAAGGGCTTCCCAATGTACGTAGTCTGGTCCAAGCTAAAGCCGGGCAGGTACATAAAAAGTGAATTAGGGTTTCTTTTCCAGTTGTCACTTTGCAACTGCCTGCGGCAGTGTGTATTATGTGGGATGCCCGCTTGGTCGCATGGTCACCTATAGGCCAGTGTCCCGTGAAGATCGCTGTAAGTCTTGCGATGTCTTTTCGGGTTCTACCTAGAAGGTCGGTTGTTTTTGCCTTGTTGTAGTTTGGCCACGTTTTTCTGGATATGACGCATGCAGTCAGCCTGCTCCATCTGAGGTTGGCTTTCTTAAGGTATTCTGCGGTGATGTTTGCCTTAACTGCTCCGAGCGGAATGTGGAGTAGTTCTGCCAGAGAGCAGTGGAGAGCTGAGCCTTGCCTGGCCAGTTCGTCGGCATGTTCGTTTCCATAAACGTTACTGTGCCCTGGAACGCAGATCAGGGTAACCTTGAACTTATCAAGCAGGGCCAGCTCATTACGGCATTCTAGTACTAACTTAGAGGATATAGTGACCGAAGCGATCGCTTTAATGGCAGCCTGGCTGTCAATAAGTATGGCGATCCTTTGCCTCGGTGTTATATTTGAGTGAAGTTTAATCTGGCGACAGGCTTCACGGATAGCCAGTAGCTCCGCCTGGAAGACGCTTGCAGTATCCGGAAGTCTGTATGATTTTGCGATGTTTAAGGATTCCGAAAAAACTCCCGCACCCACGCCGCAGTCCATTTTTGAACCGTCGGTGTAGATTGTTTGATCGAAATCCCTTGTCACTTCTCCATTTTGCCATTCCGATCTAGTAGGGATTTGAACGACGAAATGATTTGTAAAAGACATTCTGGGAATGATGTAGTCTGTTGAAGGCGGAACTAGTTTTCTAGGTAGAGAGTCTAGAATACTACTGTGGCCGTAGGGTTTTGCAGTCCAGCAGCCAGACTCTCTGAGTCTGATCGCGCTGTGTGCTGTGATGTTTGTTATATGTAGATCAAGAGGTAAAAGATGCAGTAAGACTGTGAGTCTGTCTGACGGTGTTGACCGTAGAGCTCCCGTTGTTCCTATGCATGCCGTTCTTTGTACCTTATTAAGTTTGGTAATATTGTAATTTTTCTTTAGAGCCGGCCACCATACTATTGACCCATACGTGAGGATTGGTCGTACCACGGCTGTGTACATCCACAGGGTCAATTTTGGTTGCAGGCCCCACTTTTTTCCGATGGTTCTGCTGCAGGCATAGAAGGCTATATATGCCTTCTTTACCCGTTGTTCTATGTTTATTTTCCAGTTGAGTTTAGGGTCTGGGATAACTCCTAAATACCTGGCACTGTTTGAAAGGGGTAGGGGTGTGCCGTTTAGGCGAGGAAGCGTAAAGTCAGGTATGTTGGTTTTGGTGGTGAAGAGCATCAGCACAGTTTTCCCCGGGTTGACTCCCAGACCGCACTTTTTTGCACAAGCGCTAACTTTGCTTAGAGCATTCTCCATGATTTCACTAATCACGGAGGGAAACATTCCTGACACCAATATCACCATATCGTCCGCATACCCGACTACTTTGATTCCTACTCTGTCTAAACTTATGAGGATTTTGTTCATTACTAGGAGCCAGAGTAGGGGTGAGATGACTCCTCCTTGAGGTGTTCCCCTCCTGACATATTTGGTTATATAGCTATTTCCTAAAGCTGCTTGAATGATTCTAGTGCTGAGATTTAGAGAGGAGTGAAGCTTCTATTGCCCCTCTCAGGTGGTTGTCTAATGACTCAGCCCATTCTCCGTCCTCCTTTCTCAGAAGAGATGGGTTGGAGTGTTCTTTGGACAATATTTTGCTGAGTCTTGCGGAGTCCTTGAGGGTTTCGATGGATTGGCAGTACTCTATCCACGACTGTGTCTTGGCCGTTCTAATAGAGTTCTTGTAGATTTTAAGGCAATCTCGGTAGGGTTGCCAGTAGTTGCATTTATGGCAGATGTTAAAGGTTTCTCTAGCCAATTTTCGCACTCAAAATTGTACCATTTATTTTTTGCTTTAAAGAGCTTTAAGCTACTATTCTGTTCTTTAGCTGAATTCTTGACTATATCGCATAAGTCTTTTAGCTCTAATCGGTTTTTTTGAATCTTGAGGTTTTGCAAATTGTTGTTTAGCTGACCTTGGTACTCAGCCTTTTTACTGTCCTTCCACTGCAACTTTGGCAAGAGGTTGAAAGAGTTCGTGCTCGTCGACGTACCGATATGTTTAAGCGATAATTTTATGGGCAGGTGGTCCGACCATATCGCTTCCTCTACACTGAACCTCTCCACAGACATAAGCAGCTCCTGCGATATAGCGCAGACGTCGTTCACAGAGTTTCCTATGCTATTTATAAATGTATAGTTGCCTTCCTCGTCACCTTTTGTTCTTCCATTTAAAATGATTAAACCGTTATCCTCGCAAAGCTCCAGAAAATCTCTTCCTCTCGCATTCACAATGGTATCCTTCGAGTGTCGTATTTCTAATCCCGCGTGGAAATATGATTTGTATACTCCTTCTATTTCTTGTTGCAGATCGCCTAGTCTAACATTAACGTCTTCAATAAGAATTGGGTTAATTATGCTGTTTTCTAAAAGGAAGTTTTTTACAACGTTGAATTCAGTTCGCCAATTCATGCCTCTTAGATATAAAGGAAGGATGGTTACTATTTTTTCGTTCGTGGTTATTTGTATACTCTCCACGCCATCAAAGTCGTGGTATTCATGCCGAATGCCCCTATCAACCAGATTTCTTTTAACGCCATATACACACCCACCAATTGCTCTTCCAAAGTTATTACTTCTCGATCCAGGTTTCCAATATGTGTGAAAATCTCTTTGGAAATATTTGTTGAATTGCTCTATTTTTTCTGTTTTCATTATGTGCGTTTCTGTTAGGAAAAATATTTCACATGACAATACATACTTAAAAAAGTGTGTGAAAAGACTTTTATTTTCTAGACCGTCTATATTATAGGCTAATATTCTAATATTTGATTCTTCATTATTCTTTATATAATTCTTTATTCTTACATCTAAGTTAGTATTATGTTTTATAAGTTTTTTTAAATTAAATTGCGAATGTAAGTACTGTTGGACTACTACGCAACTGGAATTGGGAAGTATGCAATGTTCCAGGCAGAGCGTAAGACTCAAACAACACCACCTTTTCTCAAAGGAAACAAACCTCTAGAGAACCTAATCGTAGACTTAAAGTACGTTTACCAATACCCGAAATTTCGAATTTCATTTCGCCGTTTGCACTGAACGGAGAACATTTCATATAACAGCTACGATCAAAACTTGGTTGCACGCAAATTCTTTTCTTTTGAAATCAGAAGTGGGTGCACCAAAATATTTAATTTTTTAATAAATTTAACTTAAATATGCACTGAGTGACTTGATTTCAGTCAGTTCCTATCCACTTTCTAATTTTTTTATACATGTTTCCGTCCATCTTTGTCTTTATGTGAATAAATATTTTGCCGGTTAAATGGTTTGTTTGATTTGGCAGACTTCCAAATACATAGACGAAATTCAGCATTTCGCTGAAATGCATCATTTCGAATTACTGGAAAATATATTTCGAAATGATGAACATTTCGGGAGAAATGTTAAATTTCGTGTCTGTTTAAAGGTACTTTATGGAAAGTGTTGCTTAACATAACCTGCTTATCCAGGCCAGGCATTGCTAGCATTTAATGCCATTATTTGTGTTCCTAAGCCACCATTGTTTTTAGAGCGCATATACACTTGTATATGTGACACTGAGGAACACATTTTATTTGACAGATTTACTCATTTGAATGAAACACGTCTCTTTGTCAGACATCTACACTTTTACTTGTGGTCCTCAAATTCTCCAATATCTGTTTACCAAACTCACGAAATCTCGCAGCATATGCTAAATTTGGATATTTTGCCGCCGAACTCCGACATTTGGCAATTACATCAGTTCCCATTTTCTTGAGAATTGCTGCAACTGCAATATCCGGTGGTAGTGTCCATTCAACAGCAATACGCAAGCCTCGAAATAGCTCCATCTGCTGGTCAGATGCCAGGAATCTCTATCGGAGAGATCGTCATCGATGATCGGATGGACGGATTGATTTCATCTAATACTTATATTTTAACTTTAATTTTACTATTTATTTTCTGCATGTCAAGATCGTGAATGAAACGGAAATTAAACAAAATGTCAAGTTTGTTTGTTAACTTCTACTATTTCGGATAGATGAGAAATATAAAGTTGATTAATCAGCTTTTGTAGATTGGATTTTTTTTCCAACTTAGCAACACATAATTTTATTCATTCGTAGTTGAGAAGTAGACTTTCGAATTTTGGAAGTTGATGATCTGACGGTTGTCGTCAACTTGCCGTTACCTCAAGTTCTGAAAAAAAACAAAAGTTATTAGACGTATTCTCAACTTCCGAAAATAACAAAAGTTGAAAGGATCTTTTGGTCTTAACTTCACGTTATATCACGTTAGGTTTATATTTTTTTAAACTTTTTTGCTATGTTTAAAATACAGTTAAAATGAAACAATGGCAGTAATAAAATAAATATAAAAATCTATTTTTGTGGTTATTTCCTGATGTGTTCACACATCCCACAATGGATCTACATAAATGTGAAACCGTTTCGTATGTAACTATGTTGATAGTCCTATTATTATTGTTATTCAAGACGATTTTAAGAGGAATTGGACTGCAGGGCTTAAATCCTTTGAAAAGCGAAGTGTGTAAAAGATAAATAAATAAGTCGTTTTCACGTGATTTGAATAAATTTCGATTTCATTCCGCAATACAATGGAAACTCGCGGCAGCATAGGTATCGCAATTAATAATTATTATCTTATCATAATAATAGCCAAATATTTGATGAAAAAAATTACCTGATTAATTTTCAGATTTTATTGTAATATTTTGGTTAGCAGAAATTTGAAGAATCAAAAAAAGCAGCTTAAATCTTAAGCATGCCACAATGTCGAGTTACCTTGAATGTCTACTTAGGGAAAAAATCGCGAGTCTTAAGAGCACAAAGAGGCTCCTAGAAACAGCGATTATTAAAGCACTAAACAGAGCTCGAGCACGTCGAGCGTTCTGATTTATTTACGAAACACAATTGAGCACTTATCTGTAAAATTATTGGTTTTAAGTCCATTCAAATACCAGAATAGCTATTAACTAAGTTTTACTAAGATTGCTCAATCAATTTATTCTTAGCTGATTGAACGCGCTCTGATCATGCTCTTAACGAAGAAAGTTACACAAATTCAAGGTTCAAAGAACTGATGTGTATGAGCTTAAAAGAATCGCAAACTTGCATTTGAAACTCATGCTCTGCGCTTAAAAGACGAAAAAACCCCAATGAAAGGGAATAAAAAGCTATCCAGGTTGCAAGTCAACATAAATTAGATGCCATAGATAGACCTATACTCTTTGGATTAACGAACACTTGCACAGCTAGGCTTCCGTTTTCAAATTTAGCCGGGTATAGTAATGCCACCAAAAATATACACAAACTTCTAATTTTAAGCCTCCAGTTTTGTAGGAGTTTTCGAGCAGGTGCAATACATGGATTCAATTTCATGGGCAAACTTTTTCCACTATTTTATAAAGAGTCATAGTCATCATGAGCAATGACAAAAGTCGCAAGATGTTCATGCACATGCAATCGAATAAAAAATGGATGAACAATGTTTGCCTCTTTTAAATTATTTTGATTTTAGTATATGTACTTACCTTCCGGGCTCCCGACCCGTGGAGAGTCTCTGTCTAAGACACTGCAGCCTTGCATTCTCCAATGGCTTGGGTTTTAAAACGGGTGTTTAGTCTTCCTCAGTGGCGGATCCAAACGGGAGGGGGGGGGGGGGGGTTATCGGGTCCGGACCTGAAATGCTGGTATTCTGTCGCCGAAAATTAGCATATTCTATTTTAGATTCGAAAATCCAAAAAAGATTGTAATGTGCAAATAAATGATTTGTATTTTGCAATGCATATTATTATTCAATTCAGGTTACTACAACATATTAGTAATAGTGCGTAATCTAGAGAAAATCTAAATCATTTTTAAAAGTCCGCGATTTTTTGAAGAATTCTTGCAGAATTTCGTCTTCCGTTTGTCCAATTTCAGGATGGATACTCAAAGAAGCGAGTCCGTTGAGGCGCTCCCGTCCTATTGTACTTCTAAGATAGTTTTTTATTCTTCTTAGGGTCGAAAACGATCGTTCTGGAGCTGCTGTTGTTACGGGTAACACTGCCAATACTCGTAAGATCGTGTTCACGTTTTTGAAACATTTTTCATTGATAACCTAAAAAATAACGCAACCATTGAAAGTTAAGTATTCGATGGGTTATAGAAACTGATTCTGGAAGTAAAAATTCCGATCTGAAGTTACTCACTGATAGTGCATCGAACGCATTTTGAATATCTTGATCGGAGATCCGTTGCCTCCACATTCTGTTCTCTGAGATAAAATTCCTTTCTGAACAGTCCACTATTTCGTCATAAAACTTGTAAAGATCTACGCATTTTTCCTCATCAAATACCTGCTTGGAAGGAAATATTTGTCCGAAAGTGTGGAAGATCGATTTGTGTTTTTCGAACCGACTTTGGAGATGAAAAATGTAAGTATCAAGGAATGGAATGTAGAAGGCAATTCTGTAATAATCTTCGACATTTTGTGTTTCAACGTTGCAACGATTTTTCTGTTGACTGCACGACGAGGCAATTTCATATTACATTGTCGTAAATGATACAAAAATTTGAATCAACGTTTTCCCGCTTTTCCTTGATATCATTCGTAGCATCATCAGCTAACTTGTGGCTTCTCATAGATCTTAATTTTTCATCTGCAATTCCCGACTCAGAGGCAAGACGATAGAATTGATCGATTCCATTATATGACAGAAGATTTGAAATTCGATTGTCAAAATCGCGGTCAAAAGCTGAGAAGCCTTTTGTGAAGTCTCTCGATCTTTCCACTTGTTTATTTCTTCCAAAGCTTCTATAACGGCCGGTTGAAACAGCGAAAGAATTCAATTTTTCTTTTCTCCGGTCACTCTTTTTCGGCATTTTCAAAATGTCTTCCTTTAAAATGCTTTGTCTCTTCGGCCAGCGGAAAAATGCTTCTATTGCTCCGATAGTTCCTAACGCATTTTTTATACCCGAAACTCCGCAAGCGGCATTGATGACCAAACTGATGCCATGCGCGGCACAATGAAAGTACGAGTAGATTGCAAGTGGAAAATGAGACCTGATATGGACTTGTACTCCGTTTACTTCGCCACTCATAACTGGTGCATATATATATCTGTGTATCAAAAAATTATCGACACTATCGTAGTTTCATGCAAAATGTATCAAAAGAATGAGAAAATGAGGTTAAGTTAGGTCATGACAGTATAAATTTTATTTTTTGTTGTATAAAGCGTATGAATTGATGATTTGTATGATCATTTGATGATAATAAAAAACGACTAATAAATTGGCGATGGCAATCCCACAACCACAAAGCAATCTTTCACAAAATCAATTATTTGTCTGACTTTTCGCTTTTCTTATCGAAAAAAATTAGCTAAAAAAAGAGGAACTGGAAGAATGTATGAATAATTTGACTAAAATCCTTCAGGTAGAATAAGCGATTCAAGAAAGAATTGAAAAGAAATTACATAGCAAGTATAGGACACAATGGTCAATGGTAGGTACCTACTTGTATATTATTTATATTTTAGTGACCGAAGTGGGCTAGTGGTTACGAGTTGGGCCACTCTAGGGTTGTTCCAAACGCCTGAATCCAACTATATAAATTACTATTACTATCCCGACAAAGTCCTATACGGTGGGGCTCAGTTGGATGGGATTGACAATTTTCGCATTAAGGTGAGTCGAAGGCAAGTTGCAAGGGCTATGGCCAGCGACAAAAGTCTGATCTTTGGGGCTTGCTACCCCAACTAAAGGTACATAGAGAGTATATTTCGCTATGGCTTTATTTCGCCGAAGGCATTTATCCATATTAATACCAAAGGGCTGGTCCAGGCGAGGGATGGTAAAGCAATTCACCGAATTTTGGTGGCTTGTTGAGGAGCGTGGGGTCAACATGCCCTCCCAGAACGGTGCATTACTCTAGGTAACATCCTCTTAGTAGTAGTAAGTAAGTAAGTAAGCTACGGCGTTCCTGAGAGAAGCCAGGTTTGCGAACTTTTTGTGTTGCTTCCGGTGGTGACGTCCGCTGTGAGGCTTCAGTCGGCTAACGGCGGCTCATGCGCACTCTGTTGGCGACTGCCATGCGCTCGGAAAGCAGTTACCATTTTAACCACATGTTACTTAAGACAATGAGTGCTTACTATCCTAACTATAGTAACAATACGATAAGTAGTTTAAGTAAGTAGAATAGGTAGTTTGTAGTTTGTTTTATAAAAAATATAAAACTTTAATAATGGTGCCAAGTTTCAAATTTTTTTTTTCGATATTACATAGGGAAGATTAGTTCGTAAAATAATTTATAGGCCGAAGGCAATAATTATAATTAAGTTAGGAGCGTCCGCTTAAGGATTTAAGGAAAATTAATTTAGAAAAAGTTTCCTGTTAATTTAAAGTTAGATTTAATCATTTTTCTCTAGTACGAAAATTGATATTAGGTCAAAATGACGGGGGTCTCAGATTCACGCTGGGTTCAGCAATACCTAACAGTTTGTTTTCCAGTGCCCCACCGAAATGCAAAAACAATTGCCATAAGAACCTTCTTAAATTTGCCATTCGGAGTCGGCGTAAGGTCCCTTGCATTCGTGCCAAAACTATAACATACAAATGGTTTGAGAAGCTAGGTTCAAGGTTCTGTGTGGACCGTGCAGTTATTGCTTGCAACAATCATATTCCACTTTTCATCGATATCGCACGGGAAGGAGTTGAACACTATTCATTCAATTTAACGTACTTTCTACACCAACTCTAAGGGTCCTTCAGATTGCACGTAGACCCCCAAAGTTACTATTTTTGTGATCAGCATCGATAGATCGATAGTTAGGTTTGTGATTGCGTGTTGGAACAAATCTGTGGTGGTGTGGGATCATCAGTGGATTACCACAAACACGAGTTTGTTCTCGTAATACAACGAGTAAATATATATTCACGACTCAAGAGTGAGTGTGAATTGTTTTTTTTTTTTCCATTTCAAACGCTTCTTCAATTCCAAGAATACACTGCTGTGCTTGCAGACTTGAAATTCGGTTGCACTTTCCCTGGCCGACTGTTCCTCTTACTTGAATAAGGAAGAGTATATTAAAAGAAAACAAAACGGACAACGACAACAATAGAAGCATTTTAAATTGCAAAATGTAACCACATAAAGTTAAACCATGGTATATAACAAAGACAGTACCATTATTAAACGCAAGAATAAATACCATTAAGTGGAACAAGAAGTCAATATGGACCGCTACTTTCTTCTCAGAAACATGTACTCGTATTATAACGAAATCAATATAAGCAACAAATTTTTGTTTTCCTTTAACATTGTCCAGTTGAAGGAGAAAGTTCATTGTGGCTTTATTTGCTGTGTAAATGGCGAATCAACGGTCTTTCGCTGTACTAATTGCCAGAATATGACTAATTAATTTTCCAGAATCAGATGGCATTAGACGTTATGCGGATAAAAATAAAAATAATACCTACAGCAAATGATATCGATTATAAAGCGTTTGTGTGATTTATTGTCAATAACCTGAGGGGAATATACACTGCCGATCAATCAAGTAGACTCAAGGTTTTTTTTTATAGAATATTGAATTCATTAATCAAAAAAAAGTTTTTTTATTGTTCCGTATTTTAAAACTAACGTTCTAAGTCAAAGGGCTATTTTTTTTATTTTTTTTGTGGGTGAAGCTCAAAAAATGTAAAATAAAAATAAAAAAATTGTTAAATTGTATTTTTATAATGTTTGAAGTTTATTTAATAATGTTTGTACCTAGCTACCTTTATTTGAAACCACTTCATAAATTCGGTCAGGCATTAAATCGTATAGGGATGTTAAAATATCCAATGATAATGCGCTTCAGGCGCTCTTAATGGCATTTTTCAAGGTTTCGATTTCATCAAATTTTCTGCCAGATTAGTAGGATTTACGCTATAGCCATCTACAAACGATTTGGTTCCAATCCAAAATGCTGACCCCACATAACATGAAAAAAGATTACGAATTTCGTTGTCTGCAATTCCGAAGCTTTTCGAAAGCATTAATAAAGACAAACTTGCATTTTTTACCAAAGAGTCCTTATCGATTTATATCTGGTCAGTCAACTACTTCAAACCTGGTACTTTTTTCATCATATGTTCTCAACTCAATTAAGAATAAATGCCAGGTTGATGCGGCCTATACTGACTTTATTAAAGCCTTTGATTCTGGTAATCACATAGCCTTACTGAAAAAGCTTGAACTTTTTGGTTTTCACTCGAAAATTCTAAGTTGGATAAACTCATATCTTAGTGATAGTATACAAAAAGTTAGAATTGGCAATATGTCATCGAAGCCTATTAAATGCACCTCTGGCGTTCCCCAAGGTAGCCATTTAGGCCCATTGCTGTTCATAATTTTTAGTGATGATATTACTTTTGCTATAAAGCACTGCCAGTGTCTTTTATATGCCGACGACCTTAAATTGTCTCTGAAAGTAGAGATTTCAGATGATTGCAATCTAGTACAATCAGATCTTAATTCCGTTTCGAAATGGTGTAAATCAAATAGTTTGAAACTTAATATTAAAAAGTGTCTTACGATTTCTTTTTCAAGAATGTCTTCTACTTTGCTGTATAATTACTTCATTGATTGTAATTCGCTGTGCCGGGTAGAAGAGGTCAGAGATCTTGGCGTTATCCTTGAGTCCTCTTTTTCATTAAGAAGTCATATTGACTATGCAATTATTAAGGCCAACTCAACCATCGGATTTATCAATCGAAATTGTAAGGAATTTAGGGACCCTTATGCTCTCTTATCTTTATATATTTCCTTAGTAAGATCGATTCTTGAATATGCTGACGTCATTTGGAACCCGGTATTTAAAATCCAGTCCGACAGCCTTGAAAAGATACAGAGACGATTTACAAGAATTATCTTTTAAAAAATGGAATGGAACTTCCGTCCAGAGTATTTATCTAGATGTTAATTGCTTGGAATTAAATCATTAAAATCGCGGCGAGCTGTTCATGATGTAATGTTTGTAAGAGATATACTGTGCGATCACATCAAATGCCCAACTCTCCTCTCTATGGTACCTATCTATGTACCTGCTAGATCATTAAGATCAAGAGCTTTTCTTTTTCAGAGCATGCACAGAACTAAATACGGTGTAAATGAGCCTTTATGTAGAACTATTAGATCTTTCAATGAAGCTTGCAGTGATATAGACCTTTGTTTATCTAGAGATAGATTTAAGAAAATGCTTTTGTACTCATCCCCCTTCTGATTATATTTTAAATACCTACCTGAAATATCTGTTAGCTTTAAGTTGCTTGTAGATAAATAAATAAATAAATAAATAAATAAAAAAATCCGTATTCCATGCCATGTGATTCCAAGCAAATATAGAGCGAGCGTGCTTACAAAAGTCGGTAAGCGGTAGTTTTTTTTTTAATTAAATCTCTTTAGATGTTTTGCTATCCTTATCACACGCCGTACGGTAGCTTCACTTGCATTTACTCCCAAACTTAAGTGAATTTTGGCTGAAGAGCAGATTTAGTGTAAGGCTTCTTGGAGAACTTTTCGCTCTTTCTGTCCATGATAAGATGGATTTCTGAGAAAATGACATACAACAGCCTGGCTTCTAGAGATTTTTTTTTTCTGCTATCTGCCTAATTGTACGATTGCTGCCTCGATAGGCCAATATTTTGCCTTTTTCCTCCTAAGTTAGTGCTGAACCGCTCGGCCCATTTTGTGATTACTTATTCGAAAAATGCGAGAGACAACAAAATGAGCCTTTAAACTCGCACAGGCACAGGTAATGGGAAACTAAAATTACAGCCTCTGAGTCTATAGAGAACTTCGCAACAACGTCAGTGGCAAATGAAAAAAAGAGCTTGCAGCAGAATGAAATGAAGGGAAAAAATGGCGAATTTGTTTGGCGGGAGACTAGTTTTTCTGGAATATTTCGTAATTTTAACAAAAAAAAATTCCAGAACCAAAAAGGAGTATCCAAACACTATTTTTGAATACTAAAAAGTTTATAATACAGAAGGATTGTGTACAAACAATAAAAGTTAAACCATGAGAATCGCGGTTGTGGCAAAAAAATATTTTTGTTTGGAAATAAAATAACGAACAACAACAATTAATAAATAACAAAATTGTACAAAAAAAAGTGAAAATGTTTGTAAATGGCTGCAACAAGACCTGCACAAGCGTTTTTGGTCAACATGTTCACTATTTATTGTTTTTTTTTTTTTTTTTGCTTCAACATAATCTCTCTATCTGCTTTTTTCTCTATGAATTGGTGCTTTTTACTCTTCAATAGCTTCTGTTTTCACTTAAATATACACTTTATTAAGAATCACAATGATTTTTCCATACGATTTGTGCAAATTTCTGAAATTTTATGATTCAATTTGTTTCTTACGTTTAAGAAAGGGATTCGGCACTTCAGAAAGAGATAGCTTCGCGAAGTGGTATATTCTGGTGATCGTTCTAATTTGTTTATGAAACATACTTGGGCAATCTTTTGGTTTCATTTTAATTTATTTTTCCACCTCTCGGTCTGTTCTTGGCTGTGTTCAGTTTATTTACTCCGAATGCTCAGTAAATTTATTCTAAATTGATAGAGCGCGCTCTGATCAAGCTCTGAACGAAAACAATAATACAGTTTGAACGCTCTGAGCTAAAAAGAAACACGAAATTTTTTCTCGCAACTTAGGATCTGCTGTGATGTGAACTAAAGAAGAAAAACGCCAATCGGTGGACATAGTTCTCGTGTCGCAATGTTAAACAGTGTTTGGTTTGGCTTGTGTGCGGAATTATAGGCGTTAATGCGCTTAATAAATTGGAATTAGTGCAGTCTATTGCATAATTACGTAAACATTCTGTTACTTATTAGTAGATATGCTATTTGGTATATTAATCAGGGCAAACTTCCTGCACACTTGTTATTCTGTGTTTTCCCGTTCAGTGGGTTAATCCTGCAATTATGAGCCCTTGAAAATTCAGATGCTAGAGTTTTTGGTGAAGAGGGTTACCTGCTCCAAGTTCTAGCTCATAAGTATGACAGTATCTAAATGGGGTTCACAACCCAATGGCTGAATTCGTTCATACACGGGTTCTTGATTTGTTGTGGGATTTTAGGAATGCACTCAAAATTTGGCTACTCTCTAGATCTGAGGTGGAGACCCTGATACAAGTTACGATAGAATGAACAAAGCGTATAAATTGCAGGTTCTATTCTCACTCACGTCAATTTCAGTCTTCTACTTCGACACCTACAGCAAATGGTTTTGTCACTTTAGCTTTTGTCACTTGAACAACTTACATCCCGTTCTTGTCTCTTCCTTTGGGCTTTTATCCATCAAATACGTAAATAATAATATATGCATTACACTCTTGTCACTGGTCTGGCCGCATACACCAAGTTTGTTAATATTACATCCCCATGCAAATTAATTTTTACTTTTTCTGTTTTTTTAAAGACTTTAAAAAATACATTCTACTTCGGTGTTAATAATTGATATGGTATCCTGTAGCTTTGATGACTTGTTGAACTCTGTTCGGCACCGCTTTGATCAAATTTTCACAACTGTATTTTATTTTGGCGTCATGATATCATACCTGTCTTACATCACTCATCATCAATTATTTGGTGGTACAATCCCTCTTTGAAACGTGATTTTTTGTTCCTGGCCATTCCAAAACTTTTGTTTTTTGATCATTCCAGAATTTCTTCACTGTTTAAGAGCTGTGGCAAGGCGTGAGATCATGCAGAAAATTGTCATCGTTAGAAAGGTAGGTTTTTTTAGCTCAGAAATCATTCGACTGTTCAAAAATGTTTAAACGACGAATAGTTTAACAAGTCATCAAAGCTACGAGAAACCATATCAATTATTAATTCCGAATTGGAATGCGTTTTTCGTCTTTAAAAAAAATACAAATATGTAGGTAGGCATAGAAAAAAAAAAAAGTTGTATTTGAAAAAAAAATAGATTTTACATACGTAAGGGATACAGTTGTTGCTACCCACAAGGAAATTTTGACTTTAAACAAGCGTAGCATTCTTATTTGAAACGTGATTTTAATATGTTATACATTTATATATTGCTTAAGGAATTTATTTTTTACTTAAAAATTTAATTCTTCGACTTGATGGATTGCAATTTATAATTAAATGGATTATAAACAAAGTCTCTCAAAAACTACAGTAGTTGGCATCCACGTACAGTGTTTGGCACTCTACAAAACTACAGTTGTTGGCACCCAAAAATCATATAATAACTATACTTCTCTTTTATTTTGCTCTAGGAATTCTTGTGTTAAGACATTTTCAAAAATCTGAAACAAATAACCGTTTTAAAGTACAGTTGTTGGCACCGCCAAAAATGCAGTCATTGGCAGTGCCAACAAATGTAGTCCCATATAAACAAGTTATTGGCACCCCATGGCAATAATTGAATCTTATGCTTTTTTGATATAGTTATTGGCACCCCTCTTATTTAAAATACCAGCAGGTAATTGGAATATTAAAACTAAAATTAAAAATATTTTATATACATATTGCCATTTGAAATAGCTAAAGTTTTTATTCTTATTTCGAGAATTTCAGAAAAAAACATTACATACCAAATTGGATGTCCTTATTAAAATTCACAAGATTTAACACTAAAAGAAATTGCACTGATTGGTGTTTGCGCTTTGATTTATGACTATCGACTAAACAGAGCCTTTAATTAAGGAAATGCATTAAAATGTTACAAAATTATTATATTTTTGGAAAACCAACAAAATTCCTCCAAAGAAGTAACTAGAGCAGAGCAAATCGCTACTGATTAGAGAGGTGTCAACTACTGTATCCGTTACGCTAATTGAAAAATAATTGAAATTAATTAAAAATAAAATAGAAAATTCAACTAACATGGTAAGGGCATGCGAGGTAGTGTGCTTTTTCTACCTCAGATCTGAACGACAATACATCAGAAAAAATTGCACTTTCGCTAGCGCAATAAGCCAATCAAGGAGTTGAGTATTGATGGTCTCATTATCACACTGCTACTTTATTTCAAATATGAAGATTCAACACCTTAATTCTAGAAATGGGACTAAAATTACATGCATGTATGAAATCCGACCTAAAAAGACCAGGTATTGAAATATGAAATAACATAGGGACGGGCTACAGTCCGCTTGGGCGAACTGTTGGATACCCTATTCTTATTCCTATCCTTCATAAGTGGGCGTGACAAAAGTCTAAGTATGGTTGAATTGTTAAGAACGCTCTACATATCGTCACCTGAATGCAAGAACCGGCTTACTTGATTTTCGTAGTTTTGAGAAAATTGCAAAAAACGTATTCACCTGTTGGTCAGATTTCTTTTTTTTCCTGAAAATACTGATAAAACAACACTATATTTTTTTCTGCGCTACGAGCTTAATTAAAGAGTAAAAAATTGAAATCCCTTAATTTTTTTATAAAGTCGATTTTGAGAAAAAAATAGCAAGTTATCCACTTCTTGCACCAACTATTTTTAACCGATAAAATTTAAAAAATTCAATTATCTGCTTATTCGCATTGAATAAATTTTGTTTGCTTGCTTTATTATTTTCATTAATAACAGAAAATAGTTTAATTTTGATGTTAATTTAGAAATATTTGACTAAAATTAAAAAAAAAAATTGCAAGGAACACTTGATCAAGGCATTCATGTTGAAGTTCAAATATATGTAACTTATTGCATGCCAAATCGATACATAAAATCAGGAAAAAAGCAGCTATCTGAAGATATCTACTCCTTCCACTGAATTTTCATCGATTGTTCTATTGGTCTGTTTTTTTCACAGTCCAATAGACGGCAGCAGGCCTGCAAAACTAGAAATCTGTTTATTGCAGTTAAAGCAAATCAATTCAACGAAGCAGAAAACCCAGTTATCTCAAAAATGAATAAGATTGAGTTAGCTGGTTCTTGCATTCAGGTGACGATATTTTGTTATATAACATTTAAAGGATTTTATCGAAAAAAACGCTCCCTAGTTCAAACTTGGGTGTTTCAATAAAATTATTTTATTTAATTGTGGGCGTGTCAGTAGGCGGATTTCAAAAAAATTAACACATGAGCATAAAGGGCCCCTAGAGAGTATATATTATAAATTTCAGCTCCCTAGCTCAAACTTTGAATTTTCAAAAAAGTTTTTTTTTGGCGTGTCAGTGGGCGGATTTTGAAAATATTTACACATGAGCATAAAGGGCCCCCTAGAGAGTATATATTATAAATTTTAGCTCCCTAGCTCGAACTTTGGATTTTCAAAAAAAGTTTTTTTTAAATTGTGGGCGTGTCAGTAGGTGGATTTTGAAAATATTTACACAAGAGCATAAAGGGTCCCCTAGAGAGTATATATTATAAATTTCAGCTCCCTAGCTCAAATTTTGGTTTTTCAATATAATTGTTTTATTTATTTGTGGGCGTGTCAGTGGGCGGATTTTGAAAATTGTATATCCCGAGCAGTTTTAGGAGTCATAGATCATATATACAAAATTTCAGCTTTCTAGCTCAAAATTCGATTTTTTCCAAAATTTTGTTTTTTTTGAGTTTGTGGGCGTGTCTGTGGGCGGATTTCAAAAATTCGTAAACTTGATTATTTCGAGACCCTAGAGAGTATACGGTTAAAATTTCAGCTCTCTAGGCCCAGTTTAAAGGCCTAATTTTTGCCGACGGACGGACGGACGGACGGACATGGCTAGATCGACATTACTATCGATGCTGATCATAAATATAGTAACTTTTAGGGGTCTACGGGCAATATTAAGGTATGTTACAAACTATGCGTCAAAATTAATATACCCTTAGAATAGGGTATAAAAATTGTATCCTAAACATTGCCTATAGGCAGTCTATAGAATGCCGAGTAAATGTTAAGCCTTTATACTTTATTGCATTCATCAATTCCCCGGCAAATGGACTTCTCTTTCGAATCGGTGGCACGCTTCGCGGGCTAAATCTTATATACTCCAAAATGGGAGTGAAATTATGTTTCACGTCAAACATGTTTTTTTTTTTTATTTTTAAATTAAAATGAAAGTTTTTTTGGTTTCCAACACGTTGAGCATGGTCAACCCTGCAAGTTCACTTACGACTAGTTATTTGAACGCGTTGCCCAGCATCTGTTATTGCTGTCAAGTTCATAGATGTAGTGAAAACTTAGGGGAAGTACGTCCAAATTGACACATATGGGTAAAATGACAAACTAGCCTTAACTTGAAATCTGATACACTTAGAGCACTAGATACTATCTTCCAAGGTAACTTCGATGATATTTAAAATCCTGTCAAAATGACAGCTCCGTTAATAGCCGTAGGTCAGTGCCAAAAAGCAAAAAGTATTTTCAGCAGCAAATCATTTTTTTTTGGTTTAAATTTTTTTTCGTGTTTTGGTGAGTTTTCTTCAGTTTTTCTTTAATATTATTTATTATATTGATAGTTTATGATAAAACTTAGGAAATTAATAATAAAATTAATAATAATAATTATAATAATAATAATAACAATAATAATAAAATAACAATTGCAATATCTCTTAGAAATAATATTCTTTGAATCAAAAGGCTAACAGTTTGTCATTTTGGACGTACTTCCCCTATGCCTTCTGAGCCGCTCCTCATGAGACGCCAACCAGATTTGTCTCACATCGAAGATTCCTCTCCGCCTAATAATCAACAAACGAATCTTTTCTGGAGCAGTCTTGTAATGTGTTCCTAATCTACGAAAATTGTTGCGTACGTCGCATCCAATGCGTGTGTCAACGATAACGAGACGCCCGTGTGCAGGAGCCCTTAGAATACTACAAACACTGAAGCAAAATGAATCAGATGTTTTTGAGATCTGTACTTCACTGAGGAATCAGGGTTTCAATTGCTCGAAGGGGAAATTTTCAGTGAAAAGCTGATATTCACATGTGACATTTGTCCAATCACAAAGTTCAAACAAGTAGGGACTCGTAGATCGTAGTTGCCTTGCAGGTTGAACGTGCTCATTAACTGCAAATCAAGGTTTTGGTTTGAAACTCTGGCAACAGTAGCAAACAAATTAATTGAACGTCAAGCGACCTGTAAACGCTTGCACATTTCATGTGTTACAAAACAAACCAAATTTTGGCTGATATTTGTCGTCTCTCCTCTGTAGGCAGGCATGCTTACCACTTCTCATCAACAGCAAATTTTAGTCTCTATGCTGTTGGCGACATGTTTGACTTGCTGTGCACTCATGTACAGATGAGGGTCATTAACCACCCAAGGCCTAAGACCAAGTTTCTCCAATCGCTTGTGTGTGAAGTTTTATTTTTTAGGCAACGAATGAAGGGGCCTACAATTTAAATGAAACCTCTCGTGACACTCTTAGATGTTTGTCACACATTTACAAGAGCTTTTAATATTCCTTATCTCAACATACGCTTTGTTATGTTAATAATTTTAAGGATATTTAGATTAATTTTGATTCCAAACTCGACTTCACAGGCATATCAATTTGATTGTAAATAAGTCAAATTCTATGCGGTGCTTTGTAAAAATGTGAAGCAAAAAATTTGACGACCTTTAAGTTTCTCTATAATTGTCCAATTGCTTTGTCCGCCCTCATCTGGAGGATGCTTCATAGTTTTAGACACCGTTCTACAACATTCATTCAAATCGAATCAAAGCAATCCAACGTTAATTTACTTGGATTTTTAACAGCAGCTTAAATCCGTAGGGGAGCCTATAATTTACGTACTGTTGACTTATTGTTAAGCCCGAATCACAGAACGAATATGGAATGAATGCATTTAAGTAAATCAAAGCTTAAAATATTTTCCGCAATAAAGCCTTAGCCCGATTTATTCACTCTCCGTTAAAAAAACGCATAATGAAGTTTTTGCTAAATCCGCCAAATCATGTATTGGCGTCCTAAACAACAAGGAATTTGAGAAATGTTTGAGCGAAAGTGTCTTCGAGCATGCATGCATTTGCATGAAAGTGCACATTCCGGCTTAAGACATTACGTATCTAATAACACACTACTGGATGCTTCTGGTATATCTAGAATCGGACTGCTGGAGGTGTTAAAGGTTGGTAAGGCAGCAGGTTCGAACGGGCTGCCCTCTTAGTTTTATAAATATGGTAATAGAGTGTTGCATAATAGGCTTACTATAACTTTCAACAATATTCTAGATAGTGTAGTCCCAAACCGTATAAAAGAGGCTTTGATTTTCTCCATTAAAAAAAAAATATTATCTACGGGTGATCCAGTCAATTGGCGAGTTCAATTTGCAAGGCAACTACTAGTCGCTACTATTTAACCCTTCCTCATTGATCGAATAACTCACGTGACTTTCGTTTGGCGAATGACAGAGGTTCAACTAGTAGGGAACTCGCAGTTGTCTTGCAAATTTAATGCGCCCAATTATAGAGGCATTTCTTGTTAAATGCTTCTTAAAGAATTCTTGCATCAATTTTGCAGTGCAGACTATGTAATGGGACCTTGATTAAGGACTTGATAATTTCTTTTTTAAATAAAATGCAAACTACTTGAGATATCTCAAAAAAAATTATTGACTTGAATTACTCTCAAATCATTTATGAATGGAATTCTACTTCGTTCATATGTCCTATAACGTCACCGGCTTGTTGACATAGACCAATGGTTTAAAGTAGCCACATAAAAAAAGTCTAGAGGCGTTAAATCACCCGATAGTTGAGTATTCCCAAACCGTTTAATTTTTTTATTTTCTCCATTCAAAATAAAAATTATGTACAGCTGATCCAGTCAATTGGCGCATTCAATTTGGAAGACAACTACTAGTCCCTACTATTTTACCCTTCCTTATTCGAATCGATCTAATAACTCACGTGACCATCTTTTGGCAAGTGATAGATTAAACTAGTAGGGAACTCGCAGTTGCTTTGCAAAATTTAACGCGCCCAATTATTGAGGCATTTCTTGTTAAATGCTTCTTACAGGATTCTTGCATCAATTTTGCAGTGCTGACTATCTACATGGATAAAAGAAAATAAACTTGGTAAAGGAGCATCAAGCTGGTATCAGGTCGAAATACTCTAGCATGGATAACGTGTTTGTTTGGAGAAGTATTGTGGGGTCTTTTCTTGGATGGGGAAAAAAGCTGTATGCGTGTTTGGTAGACCTCGAAGCTGCGTTTGGCACGGCGTATGGAAAATTTCATTTTATAAATTGGACTGCAGGGGAATGTCGATGAAGTTCGGACGGGTTATTCAAATCTGGTATGCAGGTACCAAATCAGCGGTGTGGAATGGTGGGACATTGCCAACATGGTTCTCGTCGTATTCAGGACTAAGACAGGGATGTTTGCTGAAGTTGCCTTATGAATCGAAGACATAGGGCCCTACCAATAACGAATTTAATGTGGAGTTTAAATAAGTGGTCCCGTTCATTGAAATTCCATTTTGCATTGGAGTGAAAGGAACTACAAATTTAAGCTTTAAATTCAATTTATTATTAGTACCATAGTAGATAACTTGTCAGGAGGCGTTGAGTACACAGGGCTACTGATCTAGGCACTTATATTTGCGGATAATATTGTGCTACTATTGCACTCACCTGAATCCTAACAGCTCATGGTAAATAAGATACATGAGTAGTGTAGGCTATGGAACTTGATTATTAATTTAAGCAAGAACAAGGTCATGATATAGAGGAGGAGGAAGAAAATGCCGAAACGACAAATGGCACTAGAACGGTGAGAGCATAGAGAGAATGTTGTTCATTTTGTAGGGAGATATCCAGTGCTATAGATAATTATATACTTTTAAGTAATGTCCTATCGGCGGAACAAGTCTTAGCACATCTTAATGAAGTCGACGTACCAAAATTATATCAGCGTTGCAAAATCTCTTTAAATTGCCAAGAAAGAATAATTAGCGAATATTTTTAAATTTATGTATAAAAAATATATTTATTTTATGGTTTCCAATCAGGCAGACGGCAAAGCAATGCCCAATGATTATTTGTAATAAGTATGATTGTTATAACAATGAAGTACCGAAATAAAAATCTAATCTAATCTACATCTTTAATTGTTAATGTGATTCTTGACGCTGTTGGGAAGCTCTTTGCGCACTCAGCTAATGTTGTGAAGAATTTATTTGGGGCTTGTTTTATCCAAGCAGTTTTTACTTTCAAAATACATTAGCGGGTGCTTACATCATAAGACCTGAAACATTCTTGTATATGGATGCATATGTGTACTTATCTGATTCGACGATAATAAGATACAGCGTAATAGTGCCTGAAAGAGAATAAAATTACGTTGACAGATACATCGGGATGAATATTGGTGGCTAGACTAGGTTGTAGCTTATGCTTAGATAAAGTCGGACCGGGCCCTAATGTGTTGTTTGTGGTTCGCCGATGATTAAACTTCATAAATGATCGCTATTTATCGACAAACTAGAGATCACATTAGGTTACTCTTAGTTAGATTAAGTTAAATTAAGTTAGACTAAGTAATATTAAGTTAGAACAGCTTTTATTATTGTTGTTTTTCAAAAATTTTCTTTTAATGAATAAAACACAAAAAATCATCATTATTAACAAAAATATTATAAATAAGTCTTCAGCTTATTTAAAAAAACAAATATACAAATTATGTGATTAATAGAAAATATACAAAAAGAAACTGTAAAAAAATATTTGAAAATTAAAAACTACTTTCGATTTTTATTATTTTTGTTATCACATAGCACGAAGGTAATTAAGAGGTAATTAAGAGCCATCAAATCCTTTCAATTCTGTTGGAAGTACATTTTCCTCTTTTTCGACCGCAATATTATGCAGCATAGTACACGCAATAGTGGTTAATTTGATTGTTGACAATTTAAGTCGCATACAAATAGATAACACTTTAAGGTGAAATAGAAATCTGGGAAAGGCAATTAGTTACCTAATATAAAAACTGACTGTCAATGCTAATGGACAGTCAATATATAGCTACTTCCGGCTTTAAATTTAATCCGCCATTAGTTAATGTTGCCTCCATTAAAATCGTATGGCGATGAATAAATCGAATTTCTTTAAATCTATGAATTTCCCATTTTTAATGGCGATTTTAAATTACATGAAGAATGCATAAATCGGGCCTGTGGCTTAAATTGTATGTTTAATTGTGCCAATCAATGAAGACAGTAAAATTGAACAAAATCATTAGAGCCCATTTTTTGGAAAAATTGAATTTTCAAAAAAACAAAATACTTTTATGAATGAAATTTAATAAAAAAGTCGGTTTTTAAAATTGTCTTCAAAATAACTTGACCCGTTTTTGATATAATGTATAAACGTTTTTGTAAAGTGCATACCGTTATTTGACATTTTTCAAAATAAAACTGGAAACCCGATTTATTAACGCTTACCTCAATTATTTTATATTTTAAAAACGATCAAAATTTTTATATCCATTTTTGACCAAATGGGTGATGAAAAACGGTGCAGGGAAATATGTCCAGGGGAACTAAGTCCACTGAGGGACTTAGTTCCCACATAGTGGGAAATAAAACCAC
This sequence comes from Portevinia maculata, assembly GCA_949715645.1. Taxonomy (NCBI): domain Eukaryota; kingdom Metazoa; phylum Arthropoda; class Insecta; order Diptera; family Syrphidae; genus Portevinia; species Portevinia maculata. The sequence goes on from OX454525.1 coordinate 102,879,284, forward strand.
TTTCGCGAAGTGGACTTAGAAAATGGACTTAGTTCCCACTTTACATGGGAACTAAGTCCACTTCGCGAAAGTGGTTTTAGTTCCCACTATGGTGGGAGTACAATGGAACGTTACCGAGTCTGAGTGCTCTGGGATTTGGATTTCCTTTTTACTAAAAAAAAAAAAAAAAAAAAAAATGGTGGGAACTAAGTCCCTCAGTGGACCTAGTTCCAGTGGACTTATTTCCCTGCACCATGAAAAACCCATTTGTGTTAATGGGTAAATGATAGATTAAAAACAAAATTGCCACAAGATATGGTGGGTGGAGCTTCGGTAACAGACGGACGGGCGTACAGATGGACCGACGTGACGGCCGAAAATTCGGGGCACACTTTTTTGTACGTCTCAATAGTTGTAACATCACGCCTCAGTTAGAGTTCGAAATTCCAGTACGATTGCAATATCTTTTCTCTTTAGTATAGTTAAGTATCCAAAAAGTTAAAATACGTTTTATTGAAGAAATCGATAAAAATGAAAGTCCTATTCATCGCAAAATGAGTAAGTGAATAAAATGAAGACAAGACAAAGTACATGTTATCAACAAACATCTGTCTACCGTCTAGGACAAAATGTCACTGTTGATAGCAATAACTTCGAGGTAGTTAGGGAGTTCATCTACCTATAAGTTAACATCAACTCCACGAATGACACCTTAGTGGAGACCCGGCGGAGAATTACCTTAGAAAACAACTGCAACTTCGGTTTAGCAAAACAAATGGGTTCAAAAGTACTTACTCGCAGGACAAAATGCATACTCTATCGAACCTTCATCCTACCAATCCTGCTTTTCGGTGCCGAGTGCTGGACGATAAGTAGAAAAGGAGAGCTAAAATTGGGTTCTTTTGAAAGAAAAATACTCCGTCGGCTAGGAGGCCGAATGGAGGAAAGACACAACCGCGTACTCTATGAGCTGTACCAAGATGTGGATGTAATCTGTATCGCACGGATACTAGCAAAAAAAAATGTTCGAACTGACTGTTTCAGTGCCGATAAAACTTCCGAATCTAACACCCACGAAAAAACGATCACCAACAACTAATGGTGCAACTCATTCAAAATAAAAGAAAAGGCAATCGGTTTTAATTTAAACTTGACTGTTTATTGTGATGTAAGTCGATACTGCCACGATCATCGATTTATTAGGAACATTTTTCATCTATCGCCATAAAGAAACCTTCCTGGTCCAGTTGCATTTTGAAGGGCAGTCTAAATCCGGTCAATAACCCCAGTCCAGATCCTCTATACTCCAGCTGTGACATGCAAAAAACGTTCACCGCTTCGCAGCTATGACCTATACATCAGCTGGTCCGAAATCATCAATGCATACAAAAAATGTTTACCGCTTCGCAGCTATGACCCACACATCAGCTGGTCCGAACTCCAATGCATACATACACGTTCATAGCTAAGTCATGTTCTGAGCGCCGCTTAGGGGAAGGAGCGAAAACAAACTTTTTTTTGCATGCATTTTTGCTATCTTGAACATTCAACTTAGCAAGTTTTGTTCTGTTGACTGCTGCTCTTCTGCGCGCCCACAATTACTCCCAAATTTCGGCTAGCCCAATTTTAGCTATTTTCATGTTTTGCCGTTGGACCTTTTGTTTTGATGAAATGCCGACGGGAAAACTGCTGCTGGTGATTTTCATGTTTGTTGCAGTTGCAACATAATCCAAAAATCTAAATCACGTCGACTACTTTGGCTCGGCTATATTCAGCGAATGGAAAATAATGCTCCAGCCAAGAGAATCTTCTACTCCCAGCCCCCAGAACCCTTCGGTCTGGAGAACTGGAAGCAGTGTGCCCAGGATCGCAGATTCTCGCCGGGAGCTCGCTAAGTATTATGTCATAAACGGTCTGTCCAAACTCATTTGGCACAGCTTTTCTTGGAAAAAACTGTTTTTCTTATGGAGCATTGTGTCAACTGAGTTTGGACGGACTATACCTACGTTTAATCATGCTATGTGTATTGATTTCGTTACCACAGTTACACTCAATTATCGCCATTGCTTTTATGGAGCAATATTCATCAATAAAAAAAACTATCCATTTGAACAATTTAAAATGGGGAACTACCGCAAAAATTTTACAAGTGAAATTAATTCATATTTACTTATGCTTAAGGATGAGTAATGACCAAACACAGAAATTACTTTTTATTTTACTGATTAAAAGTGCCAATGAAAATGATTGTTGCAACTTGAATAATCACTTAAATTTGACTTTCGCCGCGTCGGCCTCCAGCAGATTGATCAATTAGGTCTGTTTTTTTTTTAAATGATCGGATGAACTAAACTGTTCTTAGTTTTCCAGCTCATAACAACTCTCCGCGATTTACAGTTTGGCCCCATTTCATCCGTGAGTAAATCTTGCTGTAACGGACTCCAATCAGTAAATCTGTTGCCTACAAGGAATACAATTTTTCTGATGAAACTTTCTCTGTGTTTTACTATATTTTAGAAGTTTCAGTCTTATACCCTTATCTTATACAACTTTGTCATGTAGCTACAACTGGGTTCCCAGAACGACATAACGTCTTAACAGCGATGACACAATTGCCCTAAAAAATTACAAATTTAATCTGGAATCTAAATACGTGGTCCCATTATTTTATTTTTTTTGCACACGATTTAAAAGAGGCTAAAAATGTAAGCTTCAAACTGAATTTGTTGTTGGTATGGGCTTTTAAGTATCACAGTAATCGTTTACACTTCGTTGATATCACTTTGCCTACCCAATCAGCTTTCGAATTCGCTGTCTAGAGAGACGTGTATTTATTAAGATTTCTGGAAATTCGATTAACCAGAATGCTTCAGCACACTTGAGTAGTTCCGCACTGTCAAACGTTGTATCGAAAAACTCAAAGACAATTTCTGCTTGATATGATACAACTAAGAATTAAAGGAACAGATAAAAAACCACACACAGCAAATAAGCTGATTTAATATCGAAAGGAGACAAGAATATCCTGATGCCAAAACAAACAGAATGCAACATGAGTTCAAAATAGATACCTAAATTAAATTGCGTGTAAGGAAATTCCGCTAATATGAAGACGTCGATTGGTTTCATCAGCTATAGACACAGAAGTCCTTAGAGGTACACCCTATGTGCTTCATTTTATTTTATTTTTTTAATTATTCTTAACATTAAAAATCTTCATAAACGTTAAATAAATTTATTGCCTTTCGTTATTCAACGTCGTTTGAATTTCCCTTTTATATGAGCACGGCGATGTGAGCTGGCGATGGGGCCAATATTGCTTGGAGGAAATCTGAATGAATTTCTGAGTATTTCTACTCTATATGCAATGGCATCTGTTGGATGTATCCTTGTTCCTAATTTGGTTCGAATGCAATCACGGAATTGAAGTTGCTCTGCTCACGCACATATAACGGGAATTGATACATGGAAAAAAAACTACTGTCCTGCAAATTTTGCGTCAATAATCGCAGGAGCACAGCATAATCGTTGCATCCTGCATGAGCTCACTTGTGTTCATAAAAGTGAATCGACAGTCAACATGCTTTTATATAGGCATGTGTTATTGTTTTGGTGCCAATTGCAGGAAAGGAAATTTAAATATAATTGTAACAAATTGCTAAAATGTGTGTAGATCTGTTCTGGTGTATGGACAATCGGTTCTATTTACATTAATGAACTCGTTTTTGCTAATGCAGTAATGCCGCAGTCATACAGCTTTGTTTATGTTCATAAAACTGTATGCGAAGCATTTTTGTTGCAACAAAGTTCACATTTATAAACCCACGGATTGTTCGCTTTCAATGTCAAAACTTATACACAAAATTTCGTCATGCATCTCGTTGTGCTTATGTATATTATGTAGTCGTTGGTTGGATTTTTAGCACAATGATATTTTAGAATGACGTCTTGCCAAGGTATGCTGGGGTAGATTCAAATCCACATTAAAAAAATAGTTGATAAGAATTCACGAAAACGAATGCTACATTTCTTTACTGGTGTCCAACTAAATGAGGCCGCTGCATTTTAAAGCGGCGTTTTTACCTACCATTTTATTTTTATTTTTAACAAGCGGAGCCGTACGAACATTGTTTCGCCTAGCCTACAATTGTCAATAAATAGTTTTTCTTTTATATTAAATCCTCAAATATGTACAATATTTCATACGGCATGCGTTGCTGCGCCTACTTTCTAAGAGTATGTGCTAGTTGTCTTGAAAGCGCCTATGTCAGCTTAATTTGTTGAAACCAAACAGTGCCCGTCTTACGGGTTAAAATGATTTCTCCCTTCTTTCCAAACGGTCTATGAACTCCGAAACCACCAAACCGATTTAGAGCAAATTCTCAGGCATTCTTCGGTATTAGCCCGAGAGTGTTGCTGTTTGGTTAAAATTGGTCCAGGAGTTTATCCACAACTGCATTTCTTATGCGTTTTTCGCAGTATTCATCCGATTGAGTTGAAACTTTGTACAGCTGTTGTTGGTACTTGAAGTGAAAGTTTCTGACGTAGTTGCATTAACATGAGCTAAAGCATAATGGAAAAGGGTGAAATCTCTTTAAACTGTGAAGCGGCCATTGTTTGATTCGAAGAAATAAGCCGACATAGGCGCCTGCCAGACAACTTACACCTACCGCAAGCGTGACGGCAACGGCTTTAGATGTCCCTAACCATTTCATTCGATTTCTATACAAATTTGTTCCAATAAGTGAATTCCTCATAAGTGAACAACTTTTCAAAACAACGAATGAAGTGGGATTTGTTAAACTTGCGACGGAGTTGCAGCAAGATGTAGAAGTGCTTCACATGCCAAATGGAATAGATTAGAGAAGAGTTTCATACCCTGATTGAAGTTTACGAAAATTAAAAATACTATGGTGAGCTGACTGAAAACATGCATTTCAAGACAAAAATGTTTTTTTTAACTAACCCTTGCCCATAAAGCTGGCACTGCGACCTGTAAGATACATTGTATCGGAAAGGGTTTACTAAACCAAGAGGTGCAGGGAAATAACTTCACGGGCAATAACTTCACCTGGGCAATAACTTCACCTTGAGTGGGCAATAATTTCACTTTTTTTTTGTGAACTTAATGCCCACTGATGGTGAGCAATAACTACACTTTTTAGTGGGAAATAAATTCTCTTAACATTTTATGATAATTCAAGAAACGTACCTCGCACCTACCCCAAATCAAACAGTGACCCTTAGTTGCGAAATCGCAAGTAGATCCCATAAACAGTGCAATGCATATGGGGGGGGGGGGCATGCTGCCCCGCTGCAACCCCCCCCCCCCCCCCCCCCCCCCCCTTGGGGTCACTGTTTGATTTGGAGTGGGTGCAAGGGTCTATAGTTATAATAGACAAATTTTCAAATTATAGGTGGGAAATAACTTCACAAAAAAGAAGTGAAGGTATTACCCACTCGAGGTGAAGTTATTGCCCATGTGAAGTTATTGCCCGTGAAGTTATTTCCCTGCACCAAACCAAGAGACGTACCGGTAGCACCTCCCGTATAAAAGTCAGTATATCTCTGAGTTTCTTAATTCTGCTGACGTACGCATTTCTCTACGAAAATACAACATATTTACCAATGCACAGGCCATTCACATAGAGAATGTTTTCAGGGGATTCGTCCTACTCTAGACAGAATCTTCATTCTGTCTCCGAACATAAATTTAATTTGTTAAAATGTTACCTCATGCCGCAGTGGCCTGACAGGAAGCTCGCCAAATTTATGATTCTGTCAACTCAGAAGAGTTCCTCATAAGTACAAGGTGGCGCAAAAGTAATCCTCCTATCAGAAAATGCTATAAATTTTGCGATTGGCTCCTAATGTCAGTTCTGTTTTGACATTTGTGTGGTAAACACATGCGAAATACACGTTAATAAACAATGTTACGCTACACTGCTCCAGAACGCGGAATATTGGTGACTATTTATTTGAGCAATAATCGGTCGGTGACTTTGGCACAACGTGAATTTCGTCGCAGATTTCCTACCCGTCCAACGCCTACTGGTGAAACACTGCGACGTTTAGCCGCTCGCCTCGAAGAGACTGGTACAACACGAGATGCTGCCCCGGAGTAGTCGTTCTGCAGAGAATATTGCTGCTGTAGCCGAAGATGTCATGGAAGCGCCGTCGACATCGACCTGACGACGTGCCACGCAAATGGGTATCAGTCGACGGTCTTTACAGCGAATTTTGGTACAAGATTTGAAGATGTTTCCGTACAAAGTTCAGACGGTGCATCAGCTGTTAGCTGCTGACCGCCGATCGCGTCTAACATACGCTCAAGCCATCCTTAATCACCACCAAGAGGAAGATGATTATTCATCAAAAATAATCATGAGTGATGAGGCCCATTTCCATCTTAGCGGGTACGTAAATAAGCAAAATTTACGCTTCTGGGGCACTGAAAATCCGCGTGTAACCCACGAAGAGCCATTACACACGATCAAAGTCACTGTATGGTGTGCTGTTTTCGCTGCAGGAGTCATCGGACCTTTTTTCTTCGAAGACGTCGCGGGCCAAACGGTTACTGTGAATGGTGAGCGCTACAGAGCAATGATCAACGAGTTCTTTTTTCCGCAACTTGATGAATTGGGATTGGAAAACATGTGGTTCCAACAGGACGGTGCAACGGCACACACTACACGTGCCACAACCGATATGCTGAAGGATACATTTCCCGGGCGCCTAATCTCCCGTTTTGGCGATTTGCACTGGCCAGCAAGATCGCCTGATTTGACCGCTCCAGACTTCTTTTTGTGTGGCTTTTTGAAGTCGCGGGTTTATGTCAACAAGCCTCAGACTCTTGCAGCTCTTAAAGACAATATCCGTCAACAATGTGAGGACCTATCGCCGGAAGTTTTGGCCAAAGTAATGGAAAATGCCATAAAAAGGGCTCAAATGACAATCAACTGTTGCGGCGGCCATTTACATGATATCATATTCTCGACTTGATGTAAAAAAAATTAAAAGACCGAATAAAAATAATCCACAAGAAGAATCAAAGTTTTTCATTTTTTTTTTTAATTACAGCCAAAAAACATCGGAAGGTTATTTTTGCGCCACCTTGTAGATCTAATCGATCAAAATAAATTAAGTTATGCTAAAATTAATGTAGACGAAATTAAAAATCAATCAGATCAGCTAGTTTTGTTAGTCCTCAACATGTGAGTTCAAAATTGTGCACCTAAGTTCGTATAAGTACAAAAAATGTGCACTTATCCGTTATCGACTGTATTTTAGATTTTGAGACAACAGTAAAAAAATATTTATTCACGAATGTAGGCTACGAGCAACGTTCTAAGTACTCCGCTGGTAGATAATTATTTGATATAATACGATTCGAAAATTCTTTTAATAATAGCTAGAAAGTTTCGCCAGAACCAACCATGTCCTTTATGTAATAATAAAATAAATCGGATGTAAAGACAACTAAAAGGCAAATTATCCGTCAATTTTGTTTGTTTTTGTCATTGGAAAACTGGCATAATCTGTGACAAATGCAACCATTTTAATACGATTTCTTTGAAAGTGTATCCCTACTGTTTTATGATAATTTTGGCTACATCGTGCAGTTTCGTCATTTGGGAACATAATGATAATATACGTTGGCATAATTATTTTTACAGCCCAAGCTCAATTTTTTTTATAAACACCAAAGCCCAGCACATTCCAAACACTTGTTTTTTGCATGCTGATGCAACAGAACATAAGGAGACATTTTTGGAAACTTTTCACATACATTCCCATGAACCGAAAAACACGGGTGAGCGACAGTGAAAGTGTTTGCACAGCTGCACTTCAACAAATGCCGCATGGTTATATGCACAAATATCAAGTGTAACTGATTTATCAGGAAGCATTGATTCATTCGTGTCTATTTGTGTGTCATTATCAGTTTTTTTGGGGAGTTTTTATTTCGCAGCTTGAAAGGCATGTCTATAGCTTAAGGTATATACATATGTATGGCATGTAGGTAACCGCCAAGTGAATTGCGGCATACGGATTGCGGATTGACGATAGACGACTCGATTGTGATAAAGTAACCTGAAGCGCATTGATCTCGCTCGGACGAATAAGTATCGAGGTAAAGTTAGTTGACAAGACCAATCGGCTGGTGCTGAAAACAAGAATCATCTGCCTATTTCCTATAAAAAATGTTACTTTTGATGATAGGAACTTCGAAGCCGTCACCTTCATCTGAGTGAATATAAACCTTATACTAAATAAAAATAGATAGATACTATTAAGACTGAAGCTAGCAAGCCGCTGCTACTGAAAGGTTAAAATTACAAACAAGTTTTTTCTTTACGTGCTATTTCAATTTAGCATATACTATACATATTTTTTACATTTCTGTACGTAAAATAAACGTACACACACTTGGTCTCGTTGAGAACAATACGCTAATTTTTAACCACTCAGGAATTGTGTCGAAACGATAGCTCTTTAGAGTTTATTAGTTGCTGATTTAAATGACCGCTAATAAGGGTTGTTCATAATATATCGATACATCGAAAATAACGATGCTTAGTATTCGATTGCATGGAATCAATCCGATGCATCGAAGGCATGAAATGTACACATACACAGTAGTCTCTTTGATTGTATTAATGAAGGATATGAGAAATTATAACGTAATTTGTAATGAGCTATTTTTGCCAACCAAACACAATAACAACAACACATGTAAGAGTAGGGAACACGACGCGACGACCGAGACTGACGTTCGCACCACAGACACAGATGCACAGACAGACTTTACTGTCATGTCTATTAAATCAAGCTCATTCTTGGAGAAATCAGGAAACGGATGGGTGTTATTGAACAACTTTCTTCATAAGCTATAGCTATCTTGTTGGCCACGCGGTTCAAAAAGCTTCATTTTGAAGACCCCATAGCTTGTGCCTACGCAATCCAAAAAATTAAGGAGATGATGACGAAGAGCCTTCTTAATGAAAATCCAATAGAATCTGATTCGGATAGTTTCGACAAAGTCTACTTAAGGGGACCTGTTGGTCGCTCTAGTGAAAATCTCTTGGAAATTTGGTCCGACAACAAGCTCCAATATCCAAAACTTTTTAATGTTGCTTTTAATTATTTAACTATGGTAGCCAGCTCAGTTCCCTCGGAAAAGCTCTTTTCGAAAGCTTCCGAGGTATTGAGTCAGCAAAGGAATAGAATCCAAGGAAAGTGGGTAAACAAAATATAGTTTATGCAAAGTTTGGAGCGGAAGTCTTGGGATTTGCAATTTTAATAAAAATATATATAAACTCTGTTAAATTAAAAACCTTGGATAACGTCTTATTTATTATTTATTATTTTAAGCTCATATAATACAACACGTCGATGTTCTTAATAGATGCATCGAAAACATCGATGTTTTTAATCAATGCATCGATAATAATCGATGTAACGTTTCGATGCATTACATCGAATAAAACATCGATGGTTTTTTGAATAATATAGCTGTTCCATATGCACATATAACTATAAACAAGTTTTTTTAAGGAATATCTCGAGTGTAAATTTAATATAAGATCTTTCCAAAAACGCTTCCTTATTGAACTCCTGCTTTGATTTCTTTGAACACGCAGTATTCGTTTCCGCATTTTACACCAAATAGTCGGTCTGATAAATAACAACTGAGGTACTACTGATACTTTTTGTTCAATACGGCAGCGCTGGTGGTGACTAGTAAAGCAGTCGTATCTGTGTGAGTGCCAGTGGGCATAAATATATTACTCGTATGAAAACAAAAAGCTACAGAGACAAACACTGAAAGAAAACTACTCATCTTAACTAAACCGAATCCCTTATTTTTGTTTGTAAAGTAGCGGTCTGGTTGGCCTTTAATTACTAAAAATTATAAAATATAAAACGTCTGCATGTACTTCCATTTCAATACAATTAGCCACTTACTTTTTACTCGTAAGAGAAATGACTCGATTCTCACTCACATTTCAAAGCAGAGATGTTTACCGAAGTATATAGATATCTGAAGAGACGATCTCGTCATACCAAACTTGTAATCTGATGATGTACAAGCAGAGACTATATGTATTTGTATACTGCCTGTAAGCGAACATTTTAAGTTATGCTCGTATCTTTCGATTTGAAAAATTTATCATATTTATCAGAGATTTTTTTGCAACGATATAACTATATCTGATGACTATACCCAACGTTAAAAAAGAAATCACCCCACACAACTTATCAATCATTACTAGGAACCAAACTTGATTCCTTATTTTTTTTATGTCTGATTTAGATAGTACTTTCTACGGTGTTCAAATGCAATGTCAAAAATATCAACCTTTATCCGATGAGATCATTTATCTTTGATGGTTGTGAATAAATAGTATGTTAAAATTGCCACGCTTATTACAAACTTTAATGCTGCAGCAGCAATAACTCATAAGTCATAGCGCTATAATCGAGCAAGAAGAAATCAGTATTTTCTACTCCATGAACTTGAGGAGATTTTCGTGAACAAAACTAATATAATAATAAAAACAACTTCAGTCCTTAGTGACTACTTAAATCGAACTTTCGGTTTTAACGAACCATTTCAACCATTCCAAATAAATGTAACATATGGGAACTATGGATTATAATTTTGCTTGTAACGAACCCGCCTAAAGCTACTTTCGCATATAACGAACCTGTTTTGCGTGTTAGGTAAAGACAATATGCGGTTATAACGAGCCAAAAATGTCTCACTTTACATTGCCATTCAGATTTCCCCAATTTTTCAGGACTTCCCCAAAAACTATAAAAATGTTGTTCTTGCACATAATTTTTTCGGTACTTTCCCGTGTTGCATTATTAGCATCGAACGATAAATGTCAAAAGACAAGGCAGCAACAAGGAGTTGAGTTCCCAAATGGATAGAGGAAGGATACTACGCGCGGAAAATTAGTTAAATAAAATTTGAGATGACAGCATCAAATGAAAAGAGGAAATGTTTCCCATTAAAAACCAAACACGAATTAATAAAGCGTTTTTACCAAGGTGAAAGGCAAACCAATATATGAATTGATATTGGCACAATTTGGAAGAAAATTGATACGATTCTGGACCACTTCAATCAAACAAATTCGAACATAAAGTAAAATAACCCTACCAACGAAAAAGTGGATCGTTGATTGTTAAGGTGGTTTATCCAACAAAGGGCTAACAATGTTACTTTGAGTAGTTCCATATTACAAAAAAAAAACCTAAGAGACGTTCGTCGCGTCGGTGGAAAATTCCCCAAAGATCATAAATATAACGGTTTTGGTGTCTGCGAATTGTTTGGGTACAGGGAAAAGAAGATTGCTAGTCATAGGAAAACCAAAAAATCCTAAATGCTTCAAAAACATCAAGCAATTGCCGGTGAACAATGAATATAATCAGAGGGCTTGGAAATTTGTTTAACTACGTTAAGGCAGTGGACAATGATTTCGGTAAAAATACAAGATTTATATTACTAGTGCATGACTGTGTGGCGCATCCAAACGTTAAGGATTTTAAGTCAATTACAGCGAATGCCTTATGCTATGTAGAGGACATTCGTGTTTTCCTGCAGTCACGAAAAACTCCTCAAAGGATTTTCAATGCACTTGCAGACGTCTTGTTTGTAAGCTAATTAAAAATACATGACTTTTTGATTACAAATAAAATAAAACTATAATAATGTGTACTGATAAACTGCTTTTTAATTATTGTTCAATCGTGGTTTCTTATTTTCCTTCTTTTTTGGTTTTCTAAACAAAAATGTTTGTTATTTTTTAGCGTATCAATTATAACGAATTTTGGTTATGAACGAACCGATTTGGTCGGTCCCTTCAAGTTTCTTATAATTGGACACTACTGCATTTGCATTTTAAATTTGTTAAACCTTTCTAATTAATCAATTATCTTTGCGACTGACAACCCGGAATTTGCAGAAAAGAAATACCAAGAAAATAGTTTGCAAAATAAATATTAAGCTCGTTAAAATATTTACATAATATTAATCCATGAAATCGATCACCTAGTCCAGAAAATGTTGTCGGTCTACACGGCTACAACCCTTCTTATACTTAGTTGCGGTCGAAAGTCAAGGTAATATTACTGTTTTCTTTGTTTTTCCAATCACTCTATAGGCCAGGGAAATACATACAAACAAAACTATTGTAATCGACGATGTGGTAAGATAATCTATTTAGCTTTTCTTTCATGAAATATGAAGGTAGGTGCTTGTGAAAAATGCACTGTGCATCTTAGGTGGGGCTTATCCAGTTAAATAATGCCAGGGGGCATCATATTCCGAACATAAGGATCCTTGAGAATGTGATTTGTCTTGCCAGCAATAATGCAACCAACCATTTCATTTGACCGTATCCTGCTTTAGCGAAAACAAGGCCGAGCACATTGATTATGGGCATTTGGTTCATATACACCTTTTTTAAACCGCATCAAACCTTCATCAAAAATAGATCATTACCTATCTAGTTTTCCAAGTATTTTATATATAACCTAAACATCCCTTTACGATATATTTTTAATCCCCCTGGGATTTTAACTAAATAATTTGAATTATTTTTCATGTGAGTTAATTTGCTCATGCACACATAATACTCTTATGCATGAGTTAGTTAACAACTTTTAATAGTCCCAATTAGCTGATATGAGTACATCTGAAGCTAGGCAGATTTTGATTTTGTAATTTATGTACAAATAATGTAAATAGTCATATAATCATGTCAACCGCTTCATGCTCGCTCATTTGAAAACGATTACATAGTTCAATAATATGTTTCCTGCTTCGCGTTTATCTATTTATAGATTGTTGTAGCTAAATTTAAGTAGAAATAATTTATTTGCAAAATTTTAACAACGATTTGCTCAAAAGGCGAAAAGTGTTTGCTGTTGTCGCATTATTATTTTCAGTCGCACGCAGATAATAATAAAGATTGCATACCCATAATATTTATATACCTACCTACTCAGTTGAGAAAACAAAGCTTTTTTCCGACCTAGATTTAATGCCACCGGCGCCGGCTGGTCCTTGAAGTGTAAAATCTAAAGATTGCACTTGTAAAAAAATACAAGTTTGCAGTTTGCAGAACTCTGTCTCGAACTTTAGCAGCATCAGTTCAGCCTTGGCAAGATAGATCAAATGAAATCCCAGCATGAAACTGCGTCTGGTAAAAAGCCTGATTGTTAAGTTATTTACGTTCAATTGTAATGTCTATCTTTGCATGGATTATAAATGCCATCGTAAACTAAATGTTGCGTTAAAAAAAAATATAATATTAGTTTATAAATTCTAGTTTCAATAATTTTCATATAAGTTTTCTTTAATCTAAATTTTTGTTTTATTACTAGATACTTAATTTTAAGATTATAAATCTTGTAGTATCGTGTATAAATAAGTTCATAGAAATACAAATACAAATCCCAATTCCCATTGGAATAAGAAGTGTCCCTAATTCTATGACCTTTGAGTGAAGAAGAATGTCGAAAGCTGTTTTTTATTGAACTTACTAGTTATGTTGCCGGCACCTTGTTCCTAGATACGCTTGCAATATTTTTGTTTGCTCCAACCGGGACATTTCTCCTAACTTATTATGTTAAACTCAGGTTGTTTATCCAGAAATCATTTTTCCCACCCTCAAAATTGTTCCTCCACAATTCCTTATAAGAAATGCAGCGATCATAAAAGTTCTTGAACCAAATTACAATCAGATGGGAATCAGACTCGCCCTTTAATTGTGTTAACAGTTTCTTTACTCCTTAAGGGGCAAAGTAACTATCCGGCGTTTCCTGGAGATTAATTTTTAATTTTTCCATCTCTATAACAATGCAAATTGCTGTTGTGTTATTTCTTGACATAGAAAATGTATATTGTTTTATTAAAGAGACTCAATTATTGTCCGTGAATAAACTACAAACACATTTCACCGTACTGATTATCAAAAATGGATTTTATCACAACTGAACAGCGTTCTTGACGTCTAAAGTACGACCCTAGTCCTTCGAGAATTTAAAGAATCCTTTCGACGACTGGTAGAGTGGTAGGAAAGAAAGAAACCGAGTATTTCCGTTATATTTTACCGGCACAAAAGCCAAACCTGGCAACTTCTTCAAACCGCGATTGTCCCGATCAAATCGGGACGTTTGGTAAGCCTACTTATAGTAGGTATCTACATTAAAAGTTTGTAACTAAAGTACATTATAATGTAGATATCTTGCCAGAAACGCATTTATAATCACATTCAAGCCTCGACCATTTTTTTTTATCACCGACTGGCAGTGAGTATTTATTACTAGATATCGACCTTGAAAGCACTAAGTAATTCAATCACAACATGCATTCGATATGGAATGACAAGTTCAAGAAACGCTTGGCATGCAGAAAAATCTACTAGATAAATTATACCTTCGAAATAAATACATATATTGCAATCAATCATGAAAGTGGCACAAATAAGTAAGGGCATTCCAAAGTCCATCAAATAATATGTGGTTTGGTTAACCTCTTAAACGTGTCATCCTTATTGACATACGAGCTGTATATTTCTATTCCTATGCTAATAAAAAGATATAGGTACTGTCCGCGTGCCACCAAGCAAAAATAATGAACTTTTCAAAAATTTAATATATTTATATTGAATACATACCAACCTAATAATCAAACACTATGTAATATGCGTGCAATTGTGCATACATATTTATATGTAGGTATAGGTACAAATGTTTATAAAATAAATTTACACCCATAGAGTACTACGATGCGATAGTACAATAAAAACCAAAAAAAAAATAGCTTTATTATAAATGAATTTTTCGGTACTTTCCCGTCAGCGGCAATGCTCAGATAGCTTATTAACACTCTTAACTTAAAGCACACACACATCAACCCTCATCTAGTTGTTGTTGTCAATTGCTATTGTTATGGCATCAGAGACGCGAGTTTTGTTTTTGTACACACATTTTTATAGCGATAGATACATCTATAACGGCTATGGTGTGTTAATGGTTATTCACCTTTGATTTCTTTTGTTTGATTTTTGAATTAGACATCTTCAAAATAATAAAATGAATTATTGCAAACTTTTCATTAAATGCAAACTTTGGGTCAGTAGTAGTTGTTTGAATATTTAATGGGGCAGTGGCAACTGCCGATTGACTACAAAAACTGCGCATTCACCTAAAAATGGTATGCATGTGTAAATCACATTTGATCGTGCTCAGTTTCTCTCTTCCTGGGAGATCACGACGAATACGTTGCGACGCGTCGCACGTGTTTCATTTCTGCTTGGTTGTTGTAGTTGTAGCTCAATCAAGTTTCTTTACAAAACCTTTTGCATAAAGTAGCTTGGTTCTAGATCCATCAGAAAGAGTAGGAGGCAATTTATATACTAAAAGCCAAATTTGTGCCAGGTTTCACTTTCACGGTAGGTATTGAGTTAATCAGTCGATACGAGTTTTGTATACCCTATTCCAAGGCTATTAAAATTTTGATTCACAGTTTGTAACAAATCTCAGTGTTGCTCATAGACTCCTTAAAGGTACTAGGTATGTATATTTGTGATCAGCTTCGAAAGTTATGTCAATCTTGTCATGTCCGTCTGTAAGTTATCAACTTACAGGCCCTAAAATTCGAGCTAGAAACCTGAAATTTGGAACATATTGGTACAATTTATGAAAAACTATTATATCGAAGAAATCAAAAGTCGAGCTACAAAGCTGAAATTCGGAGCATATACTCTCAGGGGGCTCAAAATGATCAACGGCAAAGATTTTTTAAATCTGCCCACTGTAAACAAAAAAGTAAAGTGCACGGCCGTACGCTAACTTTCTCGCTTTTATAAGAATTGATTTCTAAACACATTTTTTCATTAGCCATTTTCTCTACTCTTAAGATCAGGAAAAAAGAATCTTAACAATATCGATTGAATCTACATATGTAGCTGTATTTGATTTGTCTTAATTGCATTTGTAAATGGGTAAGTTAAAAAACATCTTAAAATTTAATTTAGCAGAGCCCGGAAATGGGTAATAAAAGTATAGTCGCATTTTATAGGTGTATGACTTATGAGTATGTACAACATGCATAATGTTGTTTCATCTATATATATAAAAATAACTTGCTAAATGTGTGTGTGGCAGTCAGTAGGCTTTCCCAATTTTGATTTAGTTTTTTTTGTTGGTTAATAGACCATGCAGAGAAGGTTTATATATTAGTATGATAAATTTTTGAAAGAAGGCGCAACCGCCATTCCAATAAATTAATTTTTGTGTATATATTTATGTATATTTACTAAAAATCTTTTTCATTGAACAAAACTTCAGTTATAATTTATTTTAAAATGTCGAATAAATATGAGTTTTGTTTTATCAACCCAACTGTTCACAACGACAACGAATAAAATTGTGTATCTATATCTTTGTCTTTGTTTTATAAAACGAACTTTTCACGTAAGTGAATTTTTTTGGTATAAAAAGTAACTGTATTACATTTTTGTAATCTGTGCATTATATTTGTCACACGTTCTGCAGTGTTTAAAGCTAAAACAAATTATTGTATTTAGAGTTTATTATGTCAAGACGATCAAATATTGGTCGGCGAACGCGACATGCACGGTCGAATTTGGCTTCACGGTCAATGGAGGACGATGAGCAACACGAGGAACGCAACAAATCAAATCGCGCACGCACATCAAGATCACGTTCAGCAATTCGAGCTCAACGACAACCGACCCGCGTGAATTTGCAAGGCGCTGCATTTGTATATAACTCTGCACTCGATTACAGCTCACTGCCAAAAATTAGCATAGGTAGAATGGACTCAATTTGCCAGCATTGCCACGCATTCAAGTTCAAATATGAAACGCCAGGAATGTGCTGCTCAAGTGGCAAGGTTAGATTGCCTGCTTTGCAACTTCCGCCAGAGCCATTGCGATCATTGGTCTCCGTTCAACATCAGAGTCAAATCACTTCTTAACAAAGATCCAGTCATATAATTCATGCTTTCAAATGACGTCTTTTGGCGCTACAAATATCATAAGAGACAACTTCATGCCTACGTTTAAGGTAATTTTGGCATTTCATTAATACATTGAAATTTAACAAATTTTTAGAATGTGAGGTGTGATCGAATGTGCTATTATTCTACATTTTCTACATAGATTCAAGGTCAGGTTTACCACAGGCTCATTGTTACCTGTTGCAGATGCAGATTATCAATTTCTGCAAATTTGTTTTATGGGCAATACAGATGATGAAATCGATCGGCGTTGTGCAATCATTAACAATATGAGAAGACAAATAATTCACGAGCTACAAGAATTATTTCATCACCACAATGAATTGATTCGTTTATTTAAAACTGCGATTGATCGAATGCGAACACATGATTATAGGATTGTGATTCGAGCTGACAAAACACCAGTTGGCCAACATGCGCGAAGATTTAATGCTCCGACAATTGACGAAGTAGCAATAGCACGTGACATTGTTCTTCATCACAGGAATGAAGCAATCAATCGAATATCAGAAACTCATCGATGTTATGATGCTTTGCAGTATCCGATATTGTTTTGGCAAGGGGAAGACGGATATCACTTCAACATAGAAATGATTAATCCAGCGAAAGGTACGGAAACATTTTAAATTTTTTATTTAGGCGAAACCAATCGCCGAGTATTATTGGTTGTTAAAAATTAGTTCAATTGAATTTTTTTCAATTTTAGGTAACGAAACGAATAAAAAGGTCAGCGCAATGAACTATTATTCATACAGATTAATGATACGACAAAATGAAGAGAATCACATTTTGAAATGCCGAAGACTCGTCAGTCAGTACGCAGTAGATATGTACGCCAAAATTGAATCTGAACGTTTGAACTACTCGTATATTCGATATCATCAAGCTGAATTACGCTCAGAAGAATACGTTCACCTGCGTGATGCGCTTATTCAAGATGGAAATGCACAGAATGTGGGCAGAATGATCATATTGCCATTATCATACACTGGTAGCCCACGCCATATGTTCGAATACGCTCAAGATGCAATGGCATTTGTTCGGCGTGATGGTCGTCCCGATTTGTTCATTACGGTTACGTGTAACCCACAATGGAATGAAATTGAAGAATGTTTGTTGCCCGGACAATCACCAATAGATCGACACGACATAACGGCGCGTGTATTCAAACAAAAATTAAAATCAATAATGGAATTAAGGGTGAAACATCATGTTTTTGGACGTGTGAGGGATTGGATGTATTCTATCGAATGGCAAAAACGAGGATTGCCTCATGCCCACATTTTGGTGTGGTTAAACGAAAAACTACGAATTAATCAAATTGATGATGTCTTTCAGCAGAAATTCCTGATCAGACAATCGATCCTGAATTGTTTGATATTGTAACAAAAAACATGATACACGGTCCATGTGGTGCAGTAAATCCAAATTCTCCATGTATGTGATGGTAAATGTGCAAAGCGTTATCCGCGAGACGTGGTTGCAGAAACAGTAACAGGGAACGACGGTTATCTGTTATATCGTCGTCGATCGACTCAAGATAATGGCAGGTCGACAACTGTAACAATTCAAAATCAACCATATGAAGTCGACAATCGTTGGATTGTGCCCTATTCACCATTGCTGTCCAAAACGTATAAAGCTCATATAAATGTTGAGTTTTGCAATTCGGTCAAATCAATTAAATACATTTGCAAATACATCAACAAGGGAAGTGATATGGCCATTTTTGGAGCAGTACAAAACGAAAATGATAAAATAACAAGATATCAAATGGGTCGATACATAAGTACCAATGAGGCAATATGGCGCATTCTGTCTTATTCAATACATGAAAGACATCCAACAGTAGTTCATTTGGCAGTTCATCTTGAAAATGGCCAACGCGTCTATTTCACACCTGGAAACGCAGCCGAAAGAGTACAGCGACCACCAGCTACAACATTAACTGCTTTTTTTGATTCTGATGATTTCCCAAAAGAGATACTATGCGCAGAAGTAGCGCAATATTATACATGGCATACGCCATCAGACATTTCAAAGACGGCGACAAGGAGCAAGAGTTCCAGGTCAAGATGATTACTTTTCAACAGATGCTATTGGTATCTACACAGTTCACCCGAACAACGCAGAGTGCTACTATTTGCGTTTGTTTTAGATTAATGTTCGAGGACCAACATCATTTCAATATTTGCGAACAGTTGGAGGTGACTTATGTCCGACATACCGTGAAGCATGTCAACGATTGCAATTACTAGAAGATGATACACATTGTTAGGCTACTCTTGCCGATGCATCATTGTCTGCAAACCCGAACCAAATTCGTACATTGTTTGCAATAATTATATCTACATGCGCTCCATCAAATCCAATTCGCCTATGGGAAAATCATCGAGACCACATGTCGGAAGATTTTTTGATTTTAGCGCGTCGCCGTACTGCAGACATTAATTTGACTTTCACTGAAGAAATGTACAATGAATCATTGATCATAATCGAAGACATGTGTTTGATGATGGCAAATAAAGCGTTGGTACAATTACGTGTGACTGCACCCAATCGTGCAATGCATGACGTATTTGAGCGAGAACTGCAACGTGAGCAACAGTATGATATCGACAAACTCAACGCATTTGTGCAGTTGAATTTAATTCGATTGAATGACCAACAACAAATAGTGTACGATACAATTATGCACGCTGTTAATAATCATCATAATGACATTTTTTTTCCTGGATGCGCCCGGCGGTACTGGCAAAACATTCATTATTTCACTGCTTTTGGCAGCCATTCGATCAAATGTTGGCACAGTATTAGCAATGGCTTCGTCAGGTATCGATTCCACTTTATTAGACGGTGGTCGTACGGCACATTCTGCGCTTAAATTGCCATTAAATGTGCAGGCTAATGAAGCACCTACATGTAACATATCAAAGAGGTCTGGAATGGCAAAAGTTCTGCAACGATGTGCTTTAGTCGTATGGGATGAATGCACAATGGCTCACAAGAGATCGTTAGAAGCATTGGATCGTACATTAAAGAATCTCCGCGGAAATGGCCAAATAATTGGTGATGACCTTATTCTGTTAGCAGGTGATTTCCGACAAACGTTACCTGTCATTCCTCGATCTACGGCGGCTGATGAAATAAGAGCGTGTTTGAAATCGTCATATCTATGGCGCCATGTTAAAAAATTCAGATTGACTACCAATGTTTGAGATCTACTACTGCAACCTGAAAATTATCACTCTGTTCTTCATTTGGCATCACTGACGACATCTACTGTTGAACATTTGCGACCTTCGTCGAGCTGTCAAGTTCTTTTGTCAATCTCCACGCTTTTTACCTCTGGATTTTGGAGAACGTGGTTGACTTTTGGTAAGAGGTTAAGGAAGGAAAAATAAATTATTGAAATTGAGAAAAATCGTCTTTTTATCTGGAACATTTGGGTGCCTCCTGTGAGGACTCACTTCCATTGGATATCTTTTTGTTGTTTGTGGATCTCTGCGCCTGGGCGAGACGATAATTGGACATCTTTCTTGGTGCGCTTGGCACCCGATTGGACATTTGCGCATTGCGTTTGGATTGAAAATCTACGATTGCCTGCCTCATTTCTGCTACTGGAGCTTGGTCTTTTGTGCCTGTTCAATTGGTGGTCTTCGTTTTAACGTGCGTTTGATAGTTGGATATTGCTTCTACTTCGCATTTGGAAGAAACATTTCCCGTAGTTTGGCGAGTGTCGACATTTTGACTTCGCATTTAATTATTGGCCAGCACTATGGCGGAACTTAACTTGCGTATAGTTGCACAGAATGCGATTAAACGTATCCACGATCGCACACTAGGAGCTCACAACGATTGGTGCGACATTTCCCAGTTGAATCAGGAATTAAAATCCATCACGTCGCATTACGATCGTTTTGTGAGCAACCATCAGCTTCTGGTTGGCTCTGCGAAGGCAAGTGAGTTCGCAGCACACGAACAATTGTGGGAACAGGTTGAGGCGTTGTACAACGAGACGTGCATCAACCTCAATCGCAAATTACTGGAGATAAAATCTGAGCCAAAGCAGCCGGACGAGACTAACGAATCCAATTCAACAGCGCAAAGGTTTGATTTCAAGTTGGATCCGGTGGTCATTCCCTCATTTGACGGATCGTTGCATAATTGGCTTGCATTTAAAGACACTTTCCAGACACTGGTTCACGAAATTGATTTCCCCGAGGCGTATAAGTTGGGTAAGCTCCGACAGGCAGTCGATGCTACCAAGGTCCCTTTGATTGGCGCGATGTATTCTGGTGGATATGAGGAGGTGTGGAGAGCGTTAAAGGAGCGGTTTGACAACCCAAAACTTTTAGCCGAAATTCACGTTTCCCGCTTTCTCAACATCAAGCCAGCAACGGAGGAGACAGCGAGGACATTGTTGAGTATCGTCGACACGGTGCAGGAATCTTTCCGTGCTTTACGTGTCATGCAGCTTCCTGTGGACGAATGGGACGCGCTAGCAGTACCGATAGTTGGGTCCAAGCTCCCTAGCACCACACAGCGTGAATGGAATATGTTTTGTTCGTCTAACGAAATCCCGACTTTGGCATCGTTGCTTAAATTCTTGGAGAAACGAGCACATAGCCTCACAACGGAGCTCATTAAAATGCCAAATCGATCGGAGAATTCAACAGCACGACAACATCATCGTACAGTGAAAGCGAATGTGGGCACGACGGATGAAGGAAGATGCCCGCATTGTCAAGGGCCTCATCGAGTGGGTCATGAACATTCTTCGAGGCAGTGTTCTTTCGGTGGATGTCGGCATTGTGGTCGCAAGCACCATACGATCTTCGGTCGTGCACCTAGGACGTCAACACCTGCTCTGCATATGACAGAAGTTCCAACCCAGAATCCCCAACCAGCAGCTGCCTCAACTGGGGCAACACCCAATGCATGACTAACCGGTTCCATCACCAGCTGCACTGCCCAGGACAACCGAACTATTTTACTAGACACTGCGCGCGCATATGTTTACGGACAGTCAGCAAATCAGCAGCGCATGGCTCGTATTCTCTGCGACCCAGGATCGCAGGTAAGCTTTGTTTCAGACCGCCTTGCTAATCACCTATATCTTCGCAGACGCAAATATGAGGTATCAGTGGAGGGAATTGGGGGCTTTGCCCACACCAGAACCAAAGGCAGCGCTACGCTCACACTCTGTTCTGTTCATTCTAACTTCACCCTGACGATAGATGCGCTGGTAATACCATCAATTACTTCTATCATCCCATCTATGCCGATCGACATCAATCAATGGAAACACTTGATCGGTCTCCAACTCGCTGATGCCCACTTTGGTACTCCTGGCGGTGTTGACGCCCTAATTGGAGCGGATGTGTGGGGTCTTATCGTGCAAGGCGATGTCATCAGTGGGAAGCCGAACGAGCCACATGCTCAACGCACTAAATTGGGATGGGTTGTCTTCGGGCCTGCCTCATCGGAACCATCGTCAGAGCGAATCTTGCGTACCTTTCACGCGGAGGTATGTGGAGATGAGACAACTCTAGATAAGCTAGTCCAAAACTTCTGGATGCTGGAAGAAGTGCCCAAAAATGAGACGACGAGTGTGGTCGCATATTTATGGCCACGCACTCTCGAACGAAGGATGGACGATACATGGTGCGCATACCATTTTGTCGTGATGCTCCAGACCTAGGAGATTCGTATACACAGGCGTTAAGGCAGTTCCATTGCCTCGAAATGCGATTGGCTGGCAATACCGAGCTCCGAGAAAGATATGTGACATTCATGCGGGAATACGCTGCGCTTGGTCATATGGAACGCATTGAACAACCCGGCGATCAGAGCAGATGTTTTTATATTCCACATCATGCTGTGACAAGCAAGTTCCGTGTTGTTTTCAATGCTTCGGCGCGAACTAGTGTTGGTGTCTCCCTTAATGACATCCAATTAGTGGGTCCAACGATTCAGGACTCTATTCTCAACATCATCTTTCGCTTTCGACGCTATCGCATTGCCCTGACCGCGGACATCGAAAAGATGTTTCGCCAGGTACTGGTAGCTCCGGAAGACAGGAACTTTCAGCGTATTCTCTGGCGAGAATCACCCACAGAAGACATCGCTGTTTATCATTTGACAACTGTCACATATGGCATGGCCTGCAGCCCTTATAATGCAGTGCGTGCACTTCATCAATGTGCGTACGACAACTATGGACAAGTCACAGATCAAAATCAGGCAATAGCTGCACGGGACACAATACTGACGTCATTTTATGTCGATGACTTTTTGGTTAGCTGCAATGAGGCAAACGACGCCGAGGTCTTAGCTGCCAATGTCAGTACGATTCTTTCGGCTGGACATTTTAAGCTACGAAAGTGGAATTCCAACGACACTCAGGTACTTAACAAGTTAACTGGTGGAAATTCTTCTACTGCAGAGCTCATCATTGATTCCCCGACCGCTACGGTGTTAGGGTTGCGTTGGGATCCAGCAGCGGACGAGATGTTCTTCAACTTAAACCTCAAGCCGCACCAGGAATATTTGTCGAAGCGGCGTGTACTTAGTGAAGTATCTCAACTATTCGATCCCACCGGGCTCTTAGCCCCGGTTGTAATTACCGGTAAGATTTTTATTCAGACGCTTTGGTCAACAGGCATTACTTGGGATGCTCCGCTACCAGCTGAATTATGCGAAACTTGGCTTCTCTTTCGCAATGGGCTCGACGCAATCAACCGTGTTCGGGTGCCCAGATGGCTTGGAATGATGGAGGGCGAAATAACAGCGCTCCACGGCTTTTGCGATGCCAGCTCGCGTGCCTACGCAGCTGTTATTTACACACAAACCACAAACACCTGGAAGGAGTCATATATATCGCTGTTGACAGCCCGCACAAAGGTGGCCCCACTCAAGGGTGCCACTATTCCCCGCCTAGAGCTCTGCGCAGCGCATTTACTGGCTGTCACCATAGAAAATGTTCGAGTGGCACTGAAACTTTTGGACACACCGTGCTACTTGTGGTCGGACTCTCGAATCGTGCTATGCTGGTTGCGAAAGCAACCCACCACACTGAAACCATTTGTTTCCAATCGGGTACGTCAAATCCAGGAACTAACATCACCCGAGTATTGGAATCACGTACGATCAGCTCAAAACCCAGCGGATTGTGCTAGCCGTGGGATGGGCGCAGCGGATCTGTTGGAACATCGCTTATGGTGGCATGGCCCGGAGTGGTTGAAGGATGACCCGATCCCCCTAGGATCAGATCAAGATGAACCACTTCATCAAGATGAGGTGGTGGTTGTACAAGAGGCGGAGAAGGTGTCTCTGCTGACAGTGTTAGCAACATGTGGGTCCAAGCTAACAACTCGACGCCTAGACGGGCAAGAAATCGACCTCACTCAACGCTTCAGTTTTCTTCATCGTCTACTATATACAGTGGTTCGAATACTACGTTTGACTCCTACGCGGCGGCATTTGTCAAAGGCAGTGGTCAGTGCTGATGAATTAGACGAAGCACTGAGCAAACTCATTCGCATCGAGCAGGAAAGCGCTTTTCCATCAGCAGTCAATCAGATACGGAGCGGTCAGAGGCTTTCCAGTTCAAGTCGATTGCTACCCTTAAACCCCTTTCTGGATGACTGCGGAGAATAGCCTTGGAGGTCGGCTATGCAAGGCTGACATGTCTCATGACCATCGTTTTCCAATTATCCTGCCGCGGACCGGCGCACTGGTTTGGTTGCTAATCCAACAAGCGCATCAGAGAACACTTCATGGCGGGACGCAGTTGATGCTTCACACCCTTCGCAGCCGCTACTGGATTCTGAACGCGAGGCAAGCTGTACGGAGTTTCATACATAGCTGTGTGATTTGTCGACGAAATCGGGGTGCGACCCTCACGCAGCAGATGGCTTCATTACCCAAATATAGGGTCAATGCTGCTCGGCCTTTTCTCTCAACAGGCGTGGACTACTGTGGCCCATTCATACTGCGCATAGGAGCAAAGCGGTCACGTACTACAGTGAAGACCTATCTGGCCATCTTTATTTGTATGGCCACGAAAGCGGTGCATATTGAGGTGGTGGATGACCTCTCTTCGCAGGCGTTTCTCGATGCTTTCACCCGTTTTTGCAGCAGACGCGGCCCATGTCGAGATCTCTACAGTGACAATGGCACTGCATTCGTCGCTGCCAATCGTATGCTTCAAGAGGATTGTGCGGATTGGCATAGCGATCACAGTCAGCAGTCACTAGCCAGTATGGGAACAAATTGGCACTTCATCGCACCTGGCGCTCCTCATCAAGGTGGACTTTGGGAGGCGGCTGTAAAATCTGCGAAACATCATTTGGTGCGGTTGGTCGGCGGACAAGTTATGTGGTACAGCCAGCTTTATACCTTGGCGGCGCGTATCGAAGCGTGTCTCAATTCGCGTCCGCTTATCCCACTGCACGACGATCCCGAGGATAAATTTGCGTTGACGCCAGCGGACTTTCTCATCGGAGCCCCCCTCCTCGCCTTGCCGGAACCGAAGGTTGATGAGATCCCGATTAACCGAATCAAACATTGGCAGTGGTTACGACAGGTACATCAGCGATTCTGGCAAAGATGGAGCGAGGAATATTTGACGACGCTACAAACGAGGAGTAAATGGCAAAGACGTTTGGACAACATCCGAGTTGGTGATATCGTCATTATTCGTCAGGAAAATCTACCACCGACTCACTCGCGGTTGGGTCGAGTGATTGGAGTGCATCCAGGCAGTGATGGACTGATCCGTAACGCCACGATTAAGACGACAGCAGGGATGTACTCCCGGACAGTACAAAAACTGTGCCGACTGTTGGAGGTAGAGGATTTCGAGCCAGATGGCTCAACCGGGCAGGATGTTTGAGATCTACTACTGCAACCTGAAAATGATCACTCTGTTCTTCCTTTGGCATCACTGACGACATCTACTGTTAAACATTTGCGACCTTCGTCGAGCTGTCAAGTTCTTTTGTCAATCTCCACGCTTTTTACCTCTGGATTTTGGAGAACGTGGTTGACTTTTGGTAAGAGGTTAAGGAAGGAAAAATAAATTATTGAAATTGAGAAAAATCGTCTTTTTATCTGGAACAACCAATGTTCGTGTTCAATTGCAAAACGACCCATCAGCAGATTTATTTTCACAGCAATTGTTGAATATCGGAAATGGAAGAGTCCCAATTGATAATTTGACCGGATTGATAACACTGCCAATAGCTTTCTGTACTATTGTACAATCAAAAAAACAACTGATTGAAAATGTTTTCCCAAACATATTACAGCATTACAAAAATCAGGCTAGCAATATTGGCAGCAAAAAATGACGATGTCAACGCAATAAACTCATCAATTTTAAGGGACTTGGAAGGAGAAATTGTTTCATGTAAGTCAATCGACACCTTTGTAAATGCAGATGAAACGGTCAACTATCCAACCGAATTTTTGAATTCACTTGATGTTCCAGGAATGCCACCACGACCACACAACTAACAATTGAAAATTGGAGCACCAATTATTATGCTTCGCAATATTAATCAACCCAAACTTTGTAACGGTACCAGATTAGTAGTGAGAAGATTACAGCGAAACGTGATCGAAGCGACGATTTTGAAAGGAAAGTACAAAGGTGAACATGTTTTCATTCCCCGACTACCAATAATTCCATCGGACATGCCATTTGAATTTAAACGTTTGCAATTTCCGATTAGTCTTGCATTTGCCATGACAATTAACAAGTCACAAGGTCAGTCTTTACAAGTGTATGGTATTAATTTGGAGAATCCAGTATTTTCGCATGGGCAACTCTATGTAGCCTGCTCTCGAGTAGGCAAACCGTCGTCACTATTTATACATTGTACTGATGGCAAAACAAAAAATGTTGTGTATTATAATGCTTTGCAGTAAAATTAATTTTTGAAATAAAAAAATTAGCAAAAGAATAGATGTGTTTTACATTTTTTTGACCAGCGAAGCAATGACACGCATTTGAAACAAGTAAATCGCTACGGTATTTGAAATTGTATTTAATTTTAATATAACTTTTGAATAAAGAATTTTAATTGACCGGATTACATGAAGCGAAAGCTCGGAATTATTAATTTCATTACCTACCTACATTAACGAATTTGGGCGGAACGAAGTACGCCGGGTCAGCTAGTTATGTATATATGTAATTTAAATATTTTTATGAAAGATATGTGTTCGACACGTATCCAAATCTTATGCCTGCAAAGTTAACCTCATGGTATTTTTATTTCAAATTTTTTGCATGTAATAGATGTCACGCTTTTAATTTTGTAACCTGACGGGATAGATTTTTTTCTTAAACTGGCGAAAATTAAGAGGATCCATAGACCTAATTTAAGGTTGAAACAAACATAACGGCAATTGACTTTGTGATTGTGGTCTATTGAACGGTTTTTTGAAGCAAATAAATCATTTTCCCGATTGTTGAGATATTACCGTGTTTCGAAAACATAGTTGTTTTAGTCTTTTGATTAAAACTGCGTATACCATTTTCTTACATTTGCTTCAAGTATTTAAAAAACAAACGAAGATCAATACATTAAAGCCGTTTTTGTGATAAGTGAAATTTATAGAACTTTTTAAAACAGCAATATTTTTGTTTGAGAATCTTTTTATTCTTATTTGTTACTTATTATAGAGTAATGTCAAATTTGTTTTAATTCTCTTTACCGGTTTTTGAGACACAGTTATTTATCTAATGTGCCGTTAGTCGTGTCTTTTGCGAAAACCGGAGTGTGTAATGTTCTTATATTTACTCTAAGTACTTAAAACCCCAAAAATCAACAAAACATTAGACCCGTTTTTTTAAGGAATGTGATGTTTTTTTTTAAATATTAGCAACTGTTATAAAAAAAAGTCCTCGGCTGGATCGTACCAAAACTTTCCCCATTTTCTACACTCGTAAAATTCGGAACAATAAAAGAATAGTAACAATGTATATTTAGATAGCTATTATGTCTGAAATCCATTTAAAAATGCGGTTTAAACAAAATAGTAATTTTATTTCCACTTTCAAATACATCCGGTGAATGGGAGTCGGACAGAATACCGAAAAACGTAATCCCGAAAAGCCACAATCCCGAAAACCCACAATCCAGAAAAGCCACAATCCCGAAAATCCAAAATTCCGAAAGACCAAAATCCCGAAAATGAAACTTAAAATTTTACTGTAGCTAAAATGTTGATTTTGCTTTCTCGTTCACGTACTCATTTGTTCCATATATCGCTTTCGAGTACGATAACGCCTCGTGGCAATGTATGGAATTTTTTAGGTCTGTATGGAATTTTTTAATATCGCGCGAGTTATTCTTAAATATTCATCCCTATCACGTGAACAGAAAATTGCTATCGTGGGATCCGTCGGATACTCTCCCTTACCGACCACCATTGGTGATTAGGAAATTCAAATGTGACAGCTCATTTCAAACAAATTTGTTTTGTAAAAATTAAATTCAGTGAAAATAAAATACAAACTGTGGATGTCAAATGCATGGATAGATTCGATCCGTTCGTTTTCCACTATACAGTGAATTTCATTCACGTTACCGACATGTGGATGGTTCACGTCTGCGGATTACACGATGCAAATTGTTCACTATTAGCGGATCGTTCCCCCCGAAGGATTCCACGATAGGGGTGATTGTGGTCAGGCGTGATTTGCACAATGATTCCTTTCGCTGCTCACACTCCCAGTAAACTGTATCCTTGTATTTTTTGTTGACATGGTAACTGTAGCCGTCAATAAGCAGTTTCTCACGCTGTTTGTTTGTTTTCACGATGGGCACGTTCATTTCTACTTAAGACTTCAAACACGAAATGTCACTGATGATATAAAGTTTTTAATTATAAAGGCATGCACGATATTCACTTTGTATCACGATGGTCACTGTCTAACAAAAATGTAGTCGGTCTGCTATCACACTATTTGAGATCAGCACAACTGAATGCACATTGCGAATTACAAAACATTACAACGCGAAAAATAGCAAAATATTAATACGGTAAATGGAATGGACAAACACTTGTCTATTTTACATTCAAAATAAAATAAAGAATCCCGAAAACGAAATCCCGAAAAATTATATGTGGCTTTTCGGGATTTTGGCTTTTCGGGATTTTGGATTTTCTGGATTTTGGGTTTTCGGGATTTTGGATTTTCGGGATTTTGGATTTTCGGGATTTCGGTTTTCGGGATTGTGTCCGCAACCCCGGTGAATATCTGTGTTGTCTTTTGGTAAAAACCTAGTATGCCAATTTCTCATCTTCAATCCAAGTATTTAAATCAAAACACCGATCAAAATCGTTAAAGCCTTTTTTGAGAAAAGTAAAGTTTTGAAAACTTTAGAAATTGTTATATTTAATTAAAATTTGTTCAAGATAGTAGTATTAGCATTAATGGCAAATTTCTTTGAATTTTTTTACCAACATTTTTTAATCAAAATCATTTTTAAGAAAAGAGATGTTTTTTTTTAAATTTTAGCAACTGTTATAAAATAAAATTATAAAAATAGAATTCGAAAATCTGAGTATGAAGACTTTTTCTTATTGTGAACGACCCTCTGCATTCAGTAATTTCTATAACGATATTTGTCACAGCGATAGTAGTGGACGATATCGTCATCAATTTGCTTCACGTAACTTTATCATCATTGTGTCACCCGAGTTCAAAAATCTAGTATAAATCAATTGAAATAATACACAACTCCACTCCACTCTTTGGTGAAACAGCTGATGGTCAGTGTAATCAAAATGTGTTTTTTTAGATTATATTCACGAAAGCAAGTCATTTTGCTTTCCAAATCAATATTCTTTTCTACTAGTTATCCACTGTGAGCGAATGAGTGTGGATGTTTGCGGGTTAGTAGATTTATGATATTTCGGTCGAAATAACATCGTCCAAATGATCGATGAATATTGATGCAACGGAATGCAAGAGCATCGTCAAAACGATCTCGTCAAGTGATAATCGACTTACGGAATGACCCCTCAGGTTACATATCAAATTTCTTTAAAATCAATTCATTCGTTTTTTAGATATTGTTGGTTTTCTCGATTGAAGGTACAATCGACTCTTTTTGGACAACCATTATCTGATACTCGCCCATGTATTCAAAATATTAAAATTGATCGAAATCGTTAAAGCCGTTTCTGAGAAAAGTGACATTTTCAAAAATTCAAAAAACTTATAAGAATAAAAAAACATGTCCATAATTTTTATATGGGAATTTGTTCGAAATCGTTGTATTAGTTGGTGTGTACATTTTTTTTGCAAAAGCGGAGCAATTTTGCGAAAATCGGTGTTGACATTACCATTTGTATGGTAGTTACTGTTATTTAAAATGGTAGAATGAAAATGGCCTCGAGATATAAGCCTTAAAGCCGCAAATACGAAGTTTGAAGTAAATCCGTCCACCCATTGTGGCTGTCTGTCCGTCTGTAGCCGATATGGACAGACAGATAGAAATGCGGGACATACTTTTTGAACATCTCCTTGGTCGATATATAAAACCTCATACTCTGTTTGAGTTCAGAATTTTGGCACGATCGCAATATCTTTCTATTAAGTATGTATACTAAAGTATACGAGAAAGTTAAAAACGTTTAATTGAAGCAATCAATGGAAATAAATGTCATATTCTTCGCAGAGTATGGAGATAAAGTCGTTCTTAACAATTCCTTCCTGCAATGTTTTGCCACCCAGTTTTTAGAAGGGGTTCTTTGCCAAAAACATTGCTTTTATTTTTTAGACAATATCCTTTTTAATTCAACTATACTTTGAGTTTTGCCACCTTTTTAGCTACATAACGTAAGCATGTATGTGATGCAGGTTTGTTTTGTACAAACACTTTCTTTCGAAATGGGATTCTATAAAGATTGAAAAGCACTTGTAATGTCTGCAGATACAAACTTGCAGATAGATTGATTCGGGGCCTTTAATTATTGAAAATTGATTTAAAATTTGGCTTTTTTGGTCCAGTTAAAATGAAAAGACCGACACAATATTTGCCGTTAAATGTTGCTTATGAAAAAATTACATTGAAATAATTGAGAAATTGAATATAAAATTGAATAAAAAATGAATTCATCAATTTTTCCGTGTGGACAATTTTTTTTCAACTTCTTATTCAAATCTCAGAAATGATACAAATCGTTCCTATGATGTTCGATGATTTTAATGTGTTTCGGTTTCACTTTTACGTATTGCTTAAATTGAGCCCTAGTAGGTATCTCTTATTTTCGCTCGAATTTTTAATATCTTTGAAAAGTTCAAATGATTTTTCAAATGTAGGTACTTGGGTTGCGTGTTGAATTCAAATTTGTTTCACCTGCGTCCATGCAGCTTCTGCAGAAATTATTTGAGTATTACGGCAAGCCTTGTTCCATGCTTGCGTATGCAACAGTGCCCACTGATGCACAATTGTGAATTATACCACCAATGCGCAATCTGTTGAGAAAGATTAAACACAGAGTTCAAATCCAACTTTGCCCAAATCTGTTGTACCGCTATACAACTTGAACGAATTGTCGACCTAAGGTTAGTTTTATTGACCCAGCTTAAGAGGTAAAATAAGCAGTGTAGATCCATGTTGAACGAGTGCTTTAGACCTACATTTCCTTCAAATGTTCAGCTTCAGTTACTTAAGACGTACTCGTACACTAACACAAGCCAAGCATGTGAACAGTCAACAATAGGAAGTCAGTCACAATCGCAAATAAGCAAAGTTCTCAAAAGTTAATTAAGTATGAAAAACAACTGCGTGTTAGTGCCGCCAAGTAAACTTGCAAAACAAAGTCAATGACATTTTCAGGCTCTTATTATGATTAAAAATAAAAAAACAGAAAATGCAAGTAAAAGAAACAATGTGTAAATGTCTTCAGTGAAAAGTAAGAGTAGCACCAAATGTTAAATCCGTCGGTTAGCAGTGATCGTCCACAAGACCTACTTATTTTGAACTGATGGTCGGGTTTAAAGGCACACTTTACTCCCTCACTATACTGTTTCGCGTGTGGGGCCGGCAGGTTTTCTTCCTACTGTTCCGCATGTTTGGTTCGCCAGTTTACACTCAATTAACATCGACGGAGGGTGTCCGCAACATGCGGTTTCATGTCACTTCTTTACTGATACCAATCAAAAGCTAGTGTGGCATATGTGTGATCCATTCATTTTTAGGGCTGACTCTTTAACGGTTTCGAAACCTGCATGTTCCTGTTATTGAATATTGTTTGATCATCATGGGTTTGGTTTAGTGCACACTTGCTAGTGAGTTTGAAGATGGTAAATATGTCGCTAGATTTGATTTATTCCGATACTCGTATTTGGCTCCAAGCGCCGTTCTTTTGGTGGCGCTGCAGTGATATTCTAATACTGCACAGGAAATACGATCAGAAATCCGATATAATTTTAATTATTCACAGTCAAGCATTTTGATATCACATCCATCGATATCTAGCCGCTCTTCCTTGCAGCCAAGTTATGATTAAAACTCAAAGGACCATTACCCACCCACGTTGGTGTTTGGGTGTTGTAGGTATATATAGTAAGCATTGATTTGGTACAAACCTGACGTTGTCCATCAGACTGCACATCAATTGAACTTATTTGACCCCCGTGGGGTACTAGTCATGTCTTTCAGACTTCACTTGGTTAACTTTTAATCGCGAGTATTTGACAAGAAGAAAATAGCAACACTATAATGTTCTGTAGAAAATGACTGGCTGATGAATCTTGAAAGTCTTACATGAACCCCTCAGAAAGTTTACGTACTGCGTACTGAATTCACGTGATTAGTTCAACGGTATCGTCAACTGCCAGCATGACAGATACCTTACATGAGCTGCTTTGACATATTCGGAGCTGAGTTCATTAAGGATTTTATATAAAGTCAGGGTGTTGAAATAGAGATAGCTTTTTCGGTAAACGGCAGCGCTCATATTCCTGATGTGGATTACTTCCAAAACGAATTTTGGAACTGACCCTACAAGTTGGCGATCTGCCGTTGGGGTAACTTTGCTACAACGTTAAAAAGAAGTAGTTATGAGAAAGATACTAGCATCGCATATAGACACCCCTTATTTACGATAAAGACCCGGAATGTCAACGGACAGGTATGCACCTGGAACGAACGTACATAGATGACAAACACAACAATTTTCAATAACCGACTTTGCTGCAGCCCGTAATGCGGTGATAAGTAGCACTATACTCCCAAGACTTCGCATTCACAAAGCAACCTGGCGCTCTCCAGATTAGCGAACCGCCAACCAAATCGACTAAACGGACAACTTAATGCTGCACACGATCTGTGTTGCAGCTAAATTCTGAGCTCGACTTTTCAACGCGAGAAGAAGCTGAGAACCACCCAGAAAAATAAATTCAAAGTTGGACAAAGATGCCTTAGCACGACTGGAGTAGCAAAAGTCTGCAGAGTGCGTCCGAGCGAATGATTCCCTGCTGTTCTCTCACCTCCAACAGATGCCAACAATACGTGGAAGCGGCGTCGCAACGTCATCAAAGAAGACGCCGAGATCACCATTGGTTACCAGCCACCCAGAAAAGAACCCGTGATATGACGATAAGTGCGCTGTCTGGAAAATGGTGACAAAATGCCTGAACGTCTGCAAAAGCTGCAACGCAAAACTAGAGAAGCAAGGGGAGAGTATCGAAACAAAAAAAATGAAAAAAAGAAAATACTGCGTAGAATGAATACTGCATGGTATTCAAAGAGTTTCGGGATCGAAACAACATCCAAAGTTTTTTTGAAAAGGAAAAGAAACTGACTAAGACCGGAACGCAGCCTCTTTGAAACAGAGAGAACACATATTGTTTTTATTTTTATTTTTAGTTTTTTTGGTTTAACTTGTCTTACTTGACGCTGAAAAATACGCGGTGCAGTATGGACACATGCAGATTCCGGCAAGGAGATGCGCTATCTTATGACTTCTTTAATCTTTTTTTGGAAAAGTTGGTCCTAAACTGGACTAAGCACAAATCACGAATGCTTAAAAAGAAGGGAAAAATAATTTTAATTAAATTTTAATTTTTAATTTGGTGGGGGCATGCGCCCCCATTTATTCAGCTTAGTACAAGCTATATGTCTTTAAACTACAAGACTAAGACTTATAGCCAGACTTATTAGAACTAATACTTACAAGCTAGAGAAAAAAATACTGAAGCTAAAAACTAAGACTTACTCGTATAACTAGGAAATAAAGTTAGGGTTTATGGAGAAGGAGGCTAAGTTTAATGGAGGGAGTGCTGCGGTTGAAATCAAAAATGGAAATGTTTGAATTTACCTTCCGCAGCATACGGGAAATTGGTTCGTTGGAGTCATAGAACGTGCGGTGGGTTGGTAGATAGAAGAGACGGGGATGACTTAAATTACGAGGGTTAGTATTAAAGGAGATGGAGTTGTAAAGGGACGGGCAAGCGATAGAGCCTGAGAGGAGGCGATGAATGAAGAGAATGTTTGCTGCATCCCTGCGGTCTTCAAGGCTATTAGCGTTAATGAGTGTGAGGCGGTCTTGATAGGGAGGCAGAATTAGGGGGTCGTTCCAAGAAAGTCCGCAGAGGGCAAATCGAAGAAAACGTCGTTTTATGTTTTCGATTCTGGTGACATGAACTTGCTGAAATGGTGACCACGTTTGGCTGGCGTATTCGAGGAGGGGGCGGACATAAGTAATGTAGAGAGATCTGGTCATGTAGGGATCAGAGATTTCCTTTGACCACCGTTTAATGAACCCAAGGGATGAATTGGCTTTACGAATTATATCGTCAATGTGCGAACGGAAATTAAGCTCGCGGTCGTACAATATGTCAATGTCACGAAAAGACTGTAGGTTGATCATTAAAAAGTTAATGACGGGGAGGGTACTTATTGTATTTACGTGATAAGGTTATGGATTGACATTGAGCTCTAGGCAGTTTTTGAGACACCAAATAGAAAAACTATCTAGATCTTGTTGTAGCAAGCAGGAGTCTTGTGATGAAGATATGTGTTTGAAAAATTTGGTGTCATCGGCATAGAGAGAGATAGAGGAGTGTGTAATAACCCTTTCCAGATCGTTTATAGTTGAAGAGAAGTGGACCTAGTTGACTGCCTTGTGGTACACCAGAGGTTGGGGCAGATAGGACGTACCTGAAGCGAACATTATATAAACGGTTTTCCAGATAAGATGATATTCAGCAGTATTGGTTCGAGACCAAGGGTGGACAATTTGAAAAGCATTAATTAATGGGATATCTTATCAAAAGCTTTACTAAAATCATCCGCAATAACATCGAGTTCTTTACCACTTTCTAAGATCGTTAGCGCAGAAGACGCGAATTCAACGAGGTTAGTGGTGGTTGATCTACCTTTTAGAAAGTCATGGTGGTTTTCGAAAATTAAAGACTTGCATTGAAAGCTTAAGGATTCGTACAAATTTCCAGGAGTTTGGGTATATGCGAAAGTTTGGCTATCGGGCGATAATTAGTAACTTCACTCTTTAATCCCTTTTTATAAATCGGCGTTATGAAGGAGGACTTCCATATCTGAGGAAAGTCGCCTTGAGATAGTGAGAGCTTAAAGAGGTGCGAAAGGGGGTAGGAGAGCTCGAGGGAACACTTTTTAAGAAAAATAGCGGGAATACCATCCGGGCCAGGTGAATATTCATCATTAAGTTTTGCAAAGCATTTTTTCCTTCAACTTTTCAAAATGCTCGCAAAAAAAACAGAGAGCCATTTTTTTTATTTTTTGGGGTTTTTAATGGTCATTAATTATTTCCAGAAGAATTTTTGTCTTGAATTTATGCCGTTCAAATAAAATCTAGCCAGAAAATGGACAAATCGCCTGCCTCACAAGCAACAATTGCTTACCCAGATTGATTATGCAATGACAAATATTTTGCATCTCGTCATCAAATAATTTATTGGGTTAATACACAATTTCATGTTTTCACACATTTACGTAGATATGTATTGGTACGTACCAATAAGCAATCAAAGTTCCGCTTTAAGTTAGCAGTACATCCGTAGGTTCGTTGAACGAGTAAATTCTCACACTAAAATGTTGTGTGTCTTCCTGGTAGTACAATGGACCAGTAT
The DNA here is from genome assembly GCA_949715645.1 of Portevinia maculata. Taxonomy (NCBI): domain Eukaryota; kingdom Metazoa; phylum Arthropoda; class Insecta; order Diptera; family Syrphidae; genus Portevinia; species Portevinia maculata. The sequence continues at coordinate 102,915,469 of OX454525.1, forward strand.
TGAGTCTGAGTGCTCCAGTGTAGAAAGCATAGCACCCAGACAAAAAAAAAAGGTTCGTTGAAGTTTTAGGATTTGCTTCGATAATTTATAATAAAATGTTTTCTTTTTAGGGTTCCGTAGCCAAATGGCAAAATATGGAACCCTTATAGATTCGTCATGTCTGTCTGTCTGTCTGTCTGTCTGTCTGTCTGTCCGGAAAGGTCACAGCCACTTTTTTCCGAAACTATAAGAGCTATACTGTTGAAACTTGGTAAGTAGATGTATTCTGTGAACCGCATTAAGATGTTCACATAAAAATAGAAAAAAACAATAAATTTTGGGGGTTCCCCATACTTAGAACTGAAACTCAAAAATTTGTTTTTCATCAAACCCATAAGTGTTGGGTATCTATGGATAGGTCTTCAAAAATGATAGGTTTTTAATATCATTTTTTTCTAAACTGAATAGTATGCGCGGGAGACACTTCTAAAGTGGTAAAATGTGAACAATAATTTTCTAATAATAAATCTGTAATAGGTGCCTAAGTAAATAATAATTATAATTCGTATATATAATATAATAATAATAATACTTGGCCGCTTTTTTACTATAGGTATTTATTTATTTAAAAACGGCCCCCATTGGCAGTTACTGTTACACCCTTTTCTTCAAAGAAGTATGGCCCTACAATGCACCTTGATGAAACTGCGTACCGCACAGTGACTCGTTCTGGGTGCAGTACCGTCTCATGGAGTATTTCTGGATTAGATTCTCTGCTGGTTTGCATTGCCGTTTAAATCAAAATGGGCCTCATCAGACATAAACAATTTTTGGCAAAATTCCAGGCAAATAGGCAAATCTAGAGGATTTAGCTGATAAGTTTCGAATCGAAACGCTTGGATTTGCCTCGATGGTACGGTCTTCGTGCGATGCTTTATTAATGGTCCATCTACTCGGTGGAGTGTCACCAATTCCCGCCTAAATTCCCTTTGGACGGAAATGAAGGAATGCAAAGCATGGTACCGATGAACAACCGAATCCTCTTTTCGGTATCCCAAACATTCATTTTAATAAACATAAATAGTAACCTGCCAAATAAAAAAAATAAGCCGATTACTCACACAAAAAAAAAGTTATTACGTTTTGTTTTTGTAGCTGGTATTTTAAAGCATATCGGGACGCTATTTCAATGGTATTGGCTCACGTTTCGTAAATGAAGAACACTTGGTGATTTTTTGTTTTCTTCTGCTCAATGAAATCGATGCGGTTAAGGGCTGTCTGATCACTTTTAGACAGCTTTACTACTAGTAAAGTAGTAAAGCTGTCTTAGAAGCTCAGAATTTGATACAGCCGGCAAGGAACTATTGTCATAAGATATCATGAAACGACTAGTGCGATTGTAACATCTGTATCTTGACTATCAGACAAGACAGTACCAGTACAAGAACACAACACTGATTACAATCCAACCGATCACAACTCACATATTGAATATCAGCCAAGGTCGCAGTCTTTATTTTCGTGTTTACTGACATAATTTGAATTGTATGTTTTATCAGCCAGTTCTAATAGCTTAAGTTCATTTTCACTCACCACAGCTGCTATTGATAACACAAAACTTGATTTTTTTATCGCGGCTTCCGAATGCAAAATGATAGCACCTTGTCACGCCCCTACCATGCGTGTACATATATGTACAGCGTAACAATAATAACAACAACTCTTTGCATTGATCAAACAAACGCATGCTAGGGGGTATACTCTACCAAAGCCCTCCAACATTGAAAAATGTAACAAAAATACCAAAAAAAAAGTACACAATAGAATGAGATTCGTTGCCAAAACCCCCGTCTGGAAGCTTTATCTGACGCTAGCGCTACTGATAATGTCTATAAAACGTCAAAGCCCTATTCTCATTCACTCATTCATAAAGAGAACCTCTTCGGAGGTGGTCGCGTACTAAGAAAAAAATAAAATTACAATTCCAAACACTCGCTAGAAAGCTTTTTTCGCTTTGGGTTACTTTTTTTATTTCCTCATTCTCGTGCTCGTACTACATAAAAGTGTAATTCCCCGCACTTCGCTATTTTCTTGTTTTAAAATTAGTGAATAGACTCTTACGATGGGCGTACCATTTAAAAGCAGTGACAACGTAAAGCCCAAGTGCTATGAATCAAGTGAGATAACTGAAAAGCAACAAGAGCAAGATCAAACTCAATCGGCGGATACAAAACCTAGAAAAGACTTGATTGGCAATTGCAAGAAGGTTCGCATCGATTGCAACAAAAACAACCTGAGGATCATCGGTAATGGGAACAACATTCGCATCAACTGCAACTCGGGAAACCTGGATATCGTTGGCAACGATACCCAGATCAAAATCGTAGAAAACAGTGGATCGATTAAGTTCACCGGGAATAACGGCCGCATCTATCTGGGAAGTGAATCATCGGAGCAGAGTGTGGATTACATTGGCTGCAATGGAATACTAAAAGTAGTCAAAGGAATGGAACTGCGAACAGATCAGTCAGCCGATCGAAAGGAGAAGTGCAAACCTCCGTCGTCATACAGCTCCACCTCATCCAGTAGTGACACAGAAAGCGGCAGGAAGCCGAAGAGGACAACATCCTCCGCGTCATCATCTTATTGCGGACTGAACATCAAGAACAACATTTCATTGCCAAATTTGGTCAGCACTGCATGTCGCAAGTCTGCGAACATAACCAATTGCATAAATCTGTCCAGTAGTACCGGAAATATTGTAATTCAGAACGCTATAAACGTTGCTATCTAAAAGCAAAAAGTATGATTCGCTCTTTGAGACTAGACTATTCTTACGTCATCTTGCCCTTAATCGCGACTTTATAGATTTTAAGTAATTTTTGTTCCTATTAAGCAAACGAAGGTATTTTCAATGCCGCAAACGCTAAAGTATTTCTATTTTTATTTAATTTATTTCTCAACAAAAGTTAGATTTAAATCATGAAGCTTTGATAATATCCCTGCTTATGCAAGAGAATGTTTGTTGTTGTAATTAATTCATTCTGTGAATGAAATTGCTTCTTGTGCACTTAAATAATAAATATTAGATAATTATAACTTATTACGGTGATTCCTTGGTTAAAGGTTTTTTTAAAGGTTAGCGAAAGGTGATTTCAATCCGGCGGTCGGCGAAAATTGAATTTCAATGTGCTTTTTGTACTTTTTTTTGTTTGCGTCATTTGATTTATCTTTTAAATGGATAGCATCATCGGCAGTGAAACGATATTTTGATTATGTATTTTGTAATGCCCGAACTATGAGTATGCCAATTTTAGATTGGCAAATTAAATCGCATGGTGGAATAGGAAAGAAAAGATTCTTCCTTATATCTTGGACTGGTGTGAGAAGTCTTTTCACTCGTATGAAGGCAGTAGATGAAGGGGTACTTCTGGGGCTATGCTGGGTCATCAATCTCTGAATCTCTGAATAATTTTCATATAAATTTAGTAAAATGCTTTAGCGAAAAAGCTGTCATATTCTTCAAAACATCTAATGAACTTGGGTTCTCCATTATGAATAAGTAATCAATTTGCCGCATACCAATTTAACAAAGAACTTTCTTCAAATTTAAGTATCTAATATATTTTCAAATCTAGCAAGATTACTTTGATTCTTAGATTACGCTTTTGACAGAATACGGGTTTTACCCGTAGCAGATTAAAAGTCGTCCCCACGCAAATAATCAATATCTGTCGTAATATTCTAGTTCCAAGTTCCAGTTAGTCTGGATGCTTAACTTGAATGGGATACTGACTGAAATGGGATACACCGACTGTGCAAAGTAAGCATAGCTATTTACGTTTGTACCAAGGACTTTAGGCAAAAACTTCATCCAAAATTGGATCACTGGGATGTACACGGTCGTTGTACGTTATATCCTCATGTATGGGTCTCAAGTATTGTGGTTGCGTTTAAGTAACTCTAAAATATCACAATCCTTAGCAGCGTGGCAGTGCTGCAGGTGCAGTAAGACTGAAAGAATCTGGATGTTGACCCCTAAAGATAAAAAAATGTCGATTGAACAAAATATCGTTTTATATCGATTTTTATGGAAGTTTAATTGTCCACAATCTCTTTTACCGACTTATAAAATATCGAAATTTTAAGATCTCTACTTAACAAAAAAGACGCAGAAATGTCGACAAGTTGACTATGTTTCCAAAAGAAAGTTGAATGAGAGAAACTTTTAAGTCTTACGATGTTGATGTTTGACTTCATTTAATTAAAATGATTTGTAAGTCACCCATCTGAAAAAAACAACAAAACAATTCAGTTGGCAAATAATCAACTCAATTGATTTCCATTTTTAGTTCAATATTTTGTAAAATAAACCTACGAAATATTCAAAATATTTAACAATAAACAAAATCAATTAGAGGAAAAAAACAGTTTGGTATAAACTTTATTTATTTCCAAATTTTGAAACCAAATTTTGAACAGAAAAAAAATTTCAAAATATTTAACGACAACATATTAAGTTAATGAAATTAGGATGGAATATCTATCTTCGCGAGTGAATATCCAGGATCGATTCAAAATCAATTTCGGAATACTTATTTCTTTCTTCTAAATGAGTTTTACCAGTTTTTTCTTTTTTTATTGATTTGTTTTAAGATTTTTTCTTTTTCCTTTTTCAGTTTTGTCGATACGCTGTTTAACAACTATTTGTTCTTTACTTAGCTTTAAAATTAACTAATACAACCCTGCATAAGAAGAACCAACCAGAACTTTTAATATCTGGTGCCAAGCTTCTAGCGAGTTTTGCGTTCTGGGTAGGTTCAAACCATTTTCTTATTGTTCAAGCATCATTATCAAAAACTGTTTTTACGAGTAGCTCACTGAAATATATGGGTGCTTCATTTTGGGGCATTTTATCATCCTCATTTGACGGCTGAATAGTTCGTCGTACCATACTTTATTCTAAACTAAATTTTGGCGATAAAGAAATATCTAAATTACAAGCAATGCTGCAATTCGTAAAAAAATACTCACATGAGAAACCGGAGTTTTTTTTCAATTTACTAAGACATTTATTTGTAGGATTGGCCTCCTCGTTCGCTTTTTTCAAACACTTTTATGCTTATAAAGGGTCTTTCATTAAGGACTTGACAACTTCTATTTTAAAAAAGTGGTCTGGGTGCGACCAGCAAGGTCCACACGACTAACTTTCAGTGGGATCAATATGATTTATGTGATAAGTGGGAAATATATGGTTAAGAATTATTTAATATTAAAAAAGGCTCTTTAATATTGTTCATGGAAATTAAATGTTGTTAATAACAGTGAAATGTGATATATATTAATGCAACCATTGTTATGAACACGGAGTCCTGTAAATTTACATGTACGAGTAGCAAAGTGCGGGGAATGTAAATTACATGTATATGGAGCACAATGTAATAATGATTTGCTCAATGACAAATGACAATAAATAGTAGAAATAAGGGCAAATTATTTTAGTTATTTATTTACTAACAAAAAACGGCTGGACCGATTTCGCTGAAAACCTAATCAGTTCTGAGTTACGTAATTATGCTTCGAATTAACCAGGTAACATGTCAAGATGATCTTTGGTTTTTGAGATAATCGTGGCGAAAGATAATTCCGAATGCACATACGTACATATGCACATACGTACATACACATAGACATACATCTCTATAAAAACGTTGGATTTAGATTCTGGTGACCTTGAAACGTGGAGATATGTCAAAATCAACGATTCACAAAATCGGCCCCATTACAACAACTTCAACTGGGAAGTTAAAAATGAAAATCGTATTGATTCCAATGTTGAAAACGACATTGACGATATTTCTGATAATACCGAAAATAATGATGAACCATATAATTTTAATATTCCAACTGCTGAATGTCAAGAAGTGTCTCATCGTGAATTTTATTTGTCTGACAAACATATCAATCTTTTTTCCTGAAATAACGAATAGAAAACTGACTGCTCGAGGAGTATATAGTTTTGCACAAGATGTAGATGTAGATTGTACAAGCAATACCTAGATCTGAGAATAATATTCAGATTATTTACAGTGGTAAAATTGGTGTTAATATTATAGGTCATTGGATCTGTACAAAGTATGATGGTAACGGCAATGTCCACATTTACGACAGTTTAAATAAGAATTACTTAGAAGATCAAATTAATTTCTTAAACGCTCTATATAGATTTGAAAAAGGTATATATTTCATAAAGTTCAGAAACATAGTAATGGCATAGATTGCGGAGCATTTGCAATCTATTTTGCAACATTGTTATGCTACAAGAAACTACCAGAAAACCAAATTCTCTATGAGGTATCAATTATGAGGAATCATATAGTTACGATGCTACTAAATAAGAAATTATTTAGTTTCCCAAATGGGGGATATTGAAAATAATTTTATTACACTCGTCATATATAATACATAACCGCATAATATCAATGTAATAATGATTTGCTCAATGTCAATAAATAGTACAAACAAAGGCAAATTATTTTTTTAGTTATTTGTTTACTAACAAAAAACAGCTGGACCGATTTCGCTGGAAACTTAATCAGTTCTGAGTTACGTAATTACGCTTCGAATAAACCTGGTCCCATGTCAATATCATCTTTGGCTCTCCAGATAATCGTGGCGAAAGATAATTCCGAATGCACATACGTACATACGCACATACGCACATACGTACATACACACGGACAGACATCTCCATAAAAACGTTGAATTTGGATTCTGGTGACCTTGAAATGTGGAGATATGTCAAAATCCGCGATTAACAAAATCACTCACATTACAAGAACTTAGTTGGTATCTCAAAAAATGTATTGGCTTGAATTACTATCAAAACATTTTTGAATGGAATTCGACTTCGTTCATATGTCCACCACGGGAACATATGCAGCGGTCGATACGTTGAACCCAATTTTCGACGACTCGGCCGCACAAAAAAAAAGAAAGAGTAATTGTGTGTAAGTGTTGACAGGTAAGGTACATTCATCCTAAGAGAGAATGTTGTTCCACTTAATAAAAAAATCTCACATGAGCAGCGCAGAAAAATCTATAAGGGCCAGTGTTGGAAAAAGGCTTACTATTGTACTGAATTCAGTACAATTTGATTCTCTCAGTACACAAGTACATCTTTGCCTATCTCAGTACAATTTTGAATTGTCTGTTAAAATTGATATATATTATTCCTTCAGTTGATTTTCTATTATCTCCCTTGACTAATAAAAAATGTATGTGCGATGCGAACATTGCCAAAGCCCAATTACCCAATATCAAAAACTACCCTACATGAAATGAATGCGCCCATTTGATTTTAAATACTGACATCTGAACGTCATTCAATGACATTTGTTTTTTCCCTTAAATTTGAAAACGAAAGACGGAAACTTGTCGGTTGTTGCGTTCGTCTGCCGTGGTTCTGGTGTTTTGTTTTGGTGTCGAGTCGAGGATAATTCTGTGCAATAATGGAAAGGTAGTTTACATAATCTTACATTACTAAGAGATACATATTACATATTTTAGTTAAAAACAAAAGAAGAAGATTGGATTTCGATGACGTTTTCTTAAACGCACTTCAAAATTTCTCACAAAGTGCAGTGCTGGATGGTCAAGTTAACTCTATTGTTCAATTTGTATTAAAATTTTTTCCTAATGAACGCAAAAACATTGAAGTTGTAAACAACGAATATAGAGCTCTAGCTGACTGTGAATATATAAAACAACTGAGAAATCTTTCCATATCAGAATTTTGATCAAAAATTGGCCTTTTAAAAAATGAATGCAATGAGTTTATTTCAAAATATTCATCGAATTGTTCAGGGTGCCTTTTGTGTTCCTCATTCGTCAGCAAACGTTGAAAGAATTTTTTCGTATCAAAATATAATTAAATCTAAATTAAGAAATCGGTTACAAGTTCCAACGTGTTCTGCACTTATAGAAACCAAAAATCTTATAAAGAATGTCACAGTTGTCACAGTTTTAAAATTAATAAAGATCTTTTAAATAAAAATGTTACAAACAACCTTCTTCAAAAAGAAGAACTCTTAGATTAGAGTAAAACTCATATAATGTTGATTAATGATCCTACCTAACTGTGTTACGGAGATCCTTCCGTTATTTATTTAAGTTTTTTTTTACCTCAATATTTATAATAAATGAATTTTTTTTTGTTTTTGTTCTAATAAATAAATTTTATTTTTGAATTTGTGTGTTTGTTTACATTAATCCATAAGAGCCCAGTACAATTTGGTCTTTTTCAGTACAATTTTGTTTCAGCGTTCAGTACAATCAAAAACATAGGGGCGGGCTACAGTCCGCTTGGGCGAACTGTTGGATACCCTATTCTTATTCCTATATCTCATAAGTGAGCGTGACAAAAATTTAAAGGATTTTATCGAAAAAACTAAGCTTTTGTAAATAAAAACGACCCCTAGCTCAAACTTTGGTTTTTCAATAAAATTGTTTTATTTAATTGTGGGCGTGTCAGTAGGCGTATTTAAAAAAAAATTTAAGTATGAGCATAAAGGGCATCTAGAGAGTATATACTATAAATTTCAGCTCCCTAGCTCAAACTTTGGACTTTCAAAAATAAAAATAAAAAAATTGTGGGCGTGTCAGTAGGCGGATTTTGAAAATATTTACACATGAGCATAAAGGGCCCCTAGAGAGTATATATTAAAAATTTCAGCTCCCTAGCTCAAATTTTGGTTTTTCAAAAAAAATATTTTATTTAATTGTGGGCGTGTCAGTGGGCGGATTTTGAAAATTTTATGTCCCAAGCAGTTTTATGGGGCAAAGATCATATATAAAAAATTTCAGCTTTCTAGCTCAAAATTCAATTTTTCCCAAAATTTGTTTTATTTAATTGTGGGCGTGTCAGTGGGCGGATTTTGAAAATTTTATGTCCCAATCAGTTTTATGGGCCATAGATCATATATAAAAAATTTCAGCTCTCTAGCTCAAAATTCGATTTTTTCCAAAATTTCGTTTTTTTGAGTTTGTGGGCGTGTCTGTGGGCGGATTTCAAAAATTCTTAAACTTGATTATTTCGGGACCCTAGAGAGTATATGGTTAAAATTTCAGCTCTCTAGGTCCAGTTTAAAGGCCTAATTTTTGCCGACGGACGGACGGACGGACGGACGGACGGACGGACGGACATGGCTAGATCGACATTACTATCGATTCTGATCATAAATATAGTAACTTTTAGGGGTCTACGGGCAATATTAAGGTATGTTACAAACTATGCGTCAAAATTAATATACCCCTAGAATAGGGTATAAAAAGTCGATTACCATCACTGATAAGGGCTCTGTCACTGTCCTATTGAATAGACAAGTCTGCAGACAGTCAAATATGGTTTCAGCAACAAAACGCTCCCCCCACAAACAAAAAGAAAAATCAAGCAATTTTTTTAAACCAAAATTTGCTGTGTTTGAGCTGGTACGCGTACCGTGTCGAGTCCAAACCTCTTTTTAGATCATACTCTCTATACTCGTATGTACCTCTGCTTCTTAACAATTCTGAGTTCACGTTGAAGGGGACTGGTGTACGAGACTCGCAAAGTCATTAGCGGATAGGCACCTGACAGCTGATACGTTTGCATCAATCGCGTCATAACACGAGTTAGGTCACGTCAGATGCTTCATACGTTCATGCGGTTAGCCTAAGAGATTTGCCTTTTATGAGAGAAGAAATTAAAAAAAAAGTCATAAAACCCAAACTTAACTTGCGAAAATGCTTTTCTGTGGGGTTCCCATCAAGATCGGAAGGGCATTCATACACTCTCGTGAAAGAGTTCAACGTATCAATTCAAAGCCTGGTAATTAGTGAAGCGTGTAAATTTGTTATGAACTTCTTCGACAGTTAGACCACGTTTGATGTTCTCGATTCAACCTCGTCCAAGATAGCTGAGGACTAAAAGGAGACACTAGGTGGCCTACTCGGTGCTATTGCAATACCACTCTCCCAGCTCGCGAGCATAGGGACTTAGAAAAATAAATTAAAGACCCGACAAGCTGTCGTGATTTTAACTCGACTCTTCGCGAATCATCTGCAGAAGAAATCTATTCCCCCTTTTTTTTAGCTTAACCTCGAAGGCGGTTTCAAGAAGAATAAATATAGCGAACTGCGTTGCCTGCATATATATTAAAATTCCAGAACACAGAACCTCAAAAAAGAAGAAAATCACATACAGACGTCGTTAGATTAATGGCCATAAACACGGTTCACTGGCCGATTGTTACGCAAGCATATTGTCAAGAAACCAGACATTTAGCTATAATGTGCGTGGCCCACCAGCAGAAGACTAATTGTAAAGGACAGACAATATTGTATTTTTTAAGTTGGAAAATATATTATAACCTTAACATACAAATTAAAGTGCTTCCCCTCAGGCTTCCGGTCCACTCACATTTCCAAATAAACTTGTCTGCTGTCTCTGTTTCATTAACATGTTTAAATTTAAAGCTTTTGTGACTGAGATCACGTTTATCGCGATTCCCATTTTTTACTCATTTTTGTATAAATTATTGGAAAAAAATTTAAGAAAGTATAATTTGTCAAAACGAATCACTCAAATAGGGTATTGCGATATATTGATGATGATGACCTTATACAGATCATCACTTTTATATGCTATACAACAAATACACATGATCTTGCTTTACATCCGGATCACATTTTATGACATAATTTAGTTCTCACTAGTTGCCACTAGGTGCAAATAGGTTGTCATTTTATACCTGAATTTATGCTGCCATACCAAAATTGAAAGAATTTCAAAAAGCTAAACATTATGAGACCATATTTTAATAGCTATAAATAATATATAAATATAAAATAAAAAAGTTTTGACAGTCAAATTCAATCCATGTGTTGCATCTGCTCGATATATGTTTAATGTCCGAAGGCGTACAATTTTAATAATATGGTTGCTCCGGGTAAGATTTCAACTTGGAAATTCAGCTGTGCAAGTGTTCGATGATTCATACTGTTTTATTATCGTTGGCAGATCCCTGGATAGATCATAACTCATAATAAGACACGACTATTGATAAAAAGATATAAGGACTGTCTCGGAGAGGGTGATGATGATATTTAAACAATAGTTACGCAAAATGTGTAGGTAAAACTGAATACAAGCAAATGACATGTCACGGGCGGCACACATGAGCTATATGAGAGCGTGCGTCGGCTTCGAGAGATTGTCTAAATATGACCCTAAACGACAAAATAGCTGTTTTAACTGTAAGTGGCTTCGATTTCAGATTATATTTATGAATCCATCACTCAGCTAGATACAATATCTTCTACGTTATAGCAAATTTCAGTGTCGTAGTACTCGTACATACTAAGTAATGGGTGTTTCATTAGCGACTTGATAACTTCAAACTTTCAGTGTGAACGCACCCTTAAACCGATTACCGAACTGTCATATTCGGTAAAATTAACATTTTCATAATGTAGAAATCCGAAGGAACAACGTTTACATATATTTAAAATTTAATACAGAAACTCCGAGTTGGTGGTAGCAACTTTAAGAGCGGTAACGCCAATTTTCGGCCGTAATTCTCGTCCCAGTAGACCATTAATTCATAGTCCAGTGAAGAAATTGGAGTTAGAATATTCGCTGCTTGATGTTTCCGTTCCAGTGAGACTACGATTTGCATGAAGTGTGGAGAATATTGCTGCCGTAGAGGCCTCCGTCGCAAACCAGCCAAATCAGTCAATTTTTAGGGCATTCTCAAGAATTGGGCCTCTCGCAGACCATATGGCGAATTTTTCGAAAGGATCTTGGCATTCACCCTTACAAGATCAAGCTGACCCAAGAACTAAAGCCACTTGATCATATGAACCGACGTACACGTTTTTAAATTCTGCTCTGGACATGATAGAAGAAAGTGAAGAATTTCATCGCAAAAGCATCTTTAATTTGTGGCCACAATTTTTCTTCGTGAACGCACTTTGTTGCATTCCTTTATGTTAAATTTTAAGGAACTCATGTCTTAGGAAAATTATTAGCACTAGTTTATCAAAATAACTTTATTTTAGAAAAATGATATTAAGCTTAGCAAATTTATAGAGATAAAGTAGCAAATTTATACAGTCACGCTCAAATAAAATATTAAATTGTTGCACTTAATTGTCTCCTCCCTTTCTTTAGTAAATCAAGTTTCGAGTTTTGTACAAATATTGTGGTGTGTCTTTGTCTGTTGAATTTTCGGGACAGAGAAAAAAAATAAAAACATAGGGACGGGCTACAGACCGCTTGGGCGAACTGTTGGATACCCTATTCTTATTCCTATCCCTCATAAGTGGGCGTGACAAAAGTCTATGTATGGTTGAATTGTTAAGAACGCTCTACATATTTTGTTATATAACACTTAAAGGATTTTATCAAAAAAAAACTCAAACTTGGGTGTTTCAATAAAATTGTTTTATTTAATTGTGGGCGTGTCAGTAGGCGGATTTAAAAAAAATTAACACATGAGCATAAAGTGCCCCTAGAGAGTATATATTATAAATTTCAGCTCCCTAGCTCAAACTTTGAATTTTCAAAAAAAAAAAAATTAATTGCGGATTTTGAAAATATTTACATATGAGCATAAAGGGCCCATAGAGAGTATATATTATAAATTTCAGCTCCCTAGCTCAAACTTTGGATTTTCAAAAAAATTGTTTTATTTATTTGTGGGCGTGTCAGTGGGCGGATTTTGAAAATTTTGTATCCCGAGCAGTTTTAGGAGTCATAGATCATATATAAAAAATTTCAGCTTTCTAGCTCAAAATTCGATTTTTTCCAAAATTTTGTTTTTTTGAGTTTGTGGGCGTGTCTGTGGGCGGATTTCAAAAATTCGTAAACTTGATTATTTCGGGACCCTAGAGAGTATATGGTTAAAATTCCAGCGCTCTAGGTCCAGTTTAAAGGCCTAATTTTTGCCGACAGACGGACGGACGGACATGGCTAGATCGACATTACTATCGATGCTGATCATAAATATAGTAACTTTTAGGGGTCTACGGGCAATATTAAGGTATGTTACAAACTATGCGTCAAAAAATTAATATACCCTTAGAATAGGGTATAAAAATTGCAATCCATTCTGTGCCAGTGCCGGTGTCAGTGCGGAACAAAAACTCTAAAAAAAGCCAGAGCGTTGTGTATTCAGCAGGTCGGGTTGATTTTGTTGGTGGACCAAAACAACGTACGGGCATAACACCATTCCTTGCTATGGAAATCTAACGCAGCTCTTTAATTCGCGGCTTTTGCTTTGGTAGCGTTGGACTTTGTGTTTTCATTTATGTTTGTCTCTTATAATCTGCAGGAATTTTGTAAAAAAAAAACAATCTCGAAAAAATGGAGCGCGACCGTCTCAGTTGGTACTGTCATGTTCAATGGGGAGATCCTACGAACCCAGTCGTTAAGTCAATATCAATCAACGTTTCCATACAAACGCGAAAGAGAAGCAGCAATAAAAATTTTGGATCACACAAATGCAGCATCACCAGCATTTGATTGGCCTCAGGGACGAAGTGATTAAAAACAGGAAGGCCCGTCATTATTTGCTGAGGTCGAACCGGGGAACCCTACAGGCGGACCAGTAGGGAGGGATATGATCCATTTAAACCATGATCATAGGCTCACAGTCATTAAAGGAAGAAGGCGAAGAATGTACATATGTGTAATGGAATTTTGTATTGGATTTCATTCGTGGGTTGAGAAAATTTTGTTTTTCATTATACGCCCATTTTTTCCACAACAAAACAGCTGTTTCGTCACTTAATAAAATCCCGGTTAGCATTGGCTGTTATTTTACAGAGTTTTGTCTACCTGGGTACAAGTTAGTGCCATTCTTTCCATGCTTTCCCCGTCGTGGTTTCGCCGCTAATATGCATAGGTAGTGACATAGCCTATCAAATTCAGCCTCAATATGGTCAATGTTACAATACGGAATTTATTTTCAATTGGCTCCAATTTCATATCCGTAGGCAATTAATAATGAGTTTGATGTGCTTTTATGATTGCCGGCAATTTTAATGTACACATTTCATATTGGCTTCGACATTCTGGGCAGACAACACCCGAAGGTATGTTGAGATTTTTGCGGAGATAAACAATCTGACTCAGCTTGTAAATGAGCCGAAACGAATACCGGATATAAGCTGTCAAACCGGCAACACACTGGACTTGTTCCTTACCTCTTACCCGGAAAAATACGCTTTAAACGTATGACCGCCTCTAGGTTCGTCAGACCATTGTGTCATATCAGCGAACATGTCTTACTCCAACCAAAAAGTTAAAGAACAAATTCTTAAAAGAACCGTATGGCAATACGAAAAAGCCAATTGGTAAAAACTAAAAGGTTTCTTTAAGAGTTTTAACTGGCCGCTGATGAGCTTCATCGACAGCGACGGGGATGTTGCTGCTAACAAACAAATTTTACTGGGTATGAAATGCTTTATCCCTAACCGGATAAAAAGAATCAAACCCATGGTAAACGCTTGGTGTGACTCGAGCTGCAAACAGGCTATCATGTTAAAAGTGGTAGGCTTTCGGTCATATAAGACCAACCCATCTGGGTGAAACCGAAAAAGTTTAAACGAGCCAGAAATGACTCCAATGCTCTTAATAATAGTGTCAAATTCTCCTACGACCACTGAGCCAAAAACACTACAAAGTCCAACGGGTAGTAAAAACTTTTGGTCGTTTGTTAAAAACATCAAGAATTCGGACTCGTCATCTATCGGGACACTGATTTACAGCGATATTCCACCTGTTAGCTCTCTAGGTAAAGCCAATTTGCAGCAAGGTCAACGCTCCCAGATTGTACTTTATCCCCCCCCCCCCCCCCCTGTACTTGAGCGTGTAGAATACTCCACGGGACCAATTCACTTTCGCACTCGTACAGTGGCTAGAGTACTTGGACATCTTGACATACACATCTGGCCTGGTGCACCAATAACATATTTGGAGCTACTTAACAGGATTCAAAAACGTACGATAAAACTCATTGGCGACCAAGACATCCCGAGATCGATTGGCTCTCTTAGTCATCGTCGCAATTTCTCTTGTCTCTCGTTATTTTATCGTTATTTCTACCAACCATAAGTGCTCAAACGAAATAGCCAGTAGCATTCCTCCGTTTGAACATTTCAACCGCAATACCCGCCATGCAAGCCTGTGTTCGGACGTAGTGAAGTTCAAAGAATCTTTCCTCATCCGTACAACACGAATGCGGAATACTCTTCCACGCATTGTTTTTCCTTTACATTATAACCTACAAACATTCAAACCCAAAGTTCATCGGCATCTCTCCTTTTCTTTTCACCATAATTTCCTTAACGCCCGCGCTGTGTAGCTATTACATTATAAGGGATCCCAAAAAATCCCTTTAATAAATGCATATATAAAAAAAAATTAAGAACTTGACAACTTCTTTTTAAAAAAAAAATGCGAACTACTTGAGATATCTGAAAAAAAATGAATTGGCTTAAATTACTCTCAAAACATTTATGAATGGTATTCGACTTCGTTCATATGTCCCCCACGGAAACGACCGCTGCCGATACGTTGAACCTAATTTTCGATGACTGGGCAACACATTTCGTCCTATACGGCCGCTATTTCTCGTTCAATATTGGCTCCGAGCTCCTCTTATGTCGCCGCGTTGTTGGCATAGACCAATGATTGAATGTAGCCCCATACAAAAATGTTTAGAGGCGGTAAATCACACGATCTCGGCGGCCAATAGACGGGTCCGTTTCTCGAGATAACACATTCACCGAACTGAAACTTCGAAAACTAACTCGATTGTTGCACCCGCTTTGTGGTTTGTGGCACCGTCTTGTTGGAACCACATATCAAGTATGTCCAATTCATGATTTTTTGCGGCTGTAGTGCTGTTTTATGAAGCACAACATGAGGGTTCTCACCTGTCCAGAAACGCATATATTGACGAAGCCTAGCACTTAGTCATTGGCAGGTCGTGCGTTCAAATTTCGACCAGGGCCATGATTCTTAAAATTGAATACACACAACAAAATGGATCTCCTTAAAGCAATTTAGGCGCCACCTGTGGAGAAAAAACCCTATCGCACCAAACTTCTTTCCTATCCTTCTATTCTTTCATGCAGTAAGTAGCGCCCAAAAACAGGCAATGAATCATTTGCTGGGTGCTACTTACAACAATAAATAAAAATGCCTCCGCTGTGGTTAATAAAGGTGCCGTTTTTCACTACAGAAAAAAAAAATCCCTTTAGCGCACGCTAATTATAAAAAAAAAGGTTTAGGCCAAGATCCTTACGCAAAATTCGCCATAATGTGGTGTGGGAGAGGCCCAATTCTTGAGAACGCCGTGGAATGGACTGATTTTGCTGCTTTGCGACGGACTCCTCTACGCCAGCAATATTCTCCACAAAACGTAGTCTCACTGGCACGGCAACATCAGCAGCAAATATTCTGACTCAAATTTTTTCAATAGACTATGAATTGCATGTCGACTGGGACTAGAATTACGGCCGAAAATTGGCGTTAACGCTTTTAAATTTGCGACCACCGACTCGAAGTAGTAAATTTTAATTATTTGTAAACGTTGTTCCTTGGTGTACCATGATGAAAATGTTGATTTTACTGAATATTTTGACATTGACAGTTCGGTAATCGGTTCAAGGGTGCGTTCATACTGAAAGTTTTAAGTTGTCAAGTCGCTAATGAAAGACCCTTTAATTGTAATGACATATTGTACTATTTGTCATATACAAAAACCCTCTTGAAGATAGTTGCTGGTAATCGCGTTTTTAATTTACAGTTGCCATTCAGCAAAAAAGTTGGCGAAACCGACTCAAACACGTATCATTGAAAATTTCATCCATGGAAGTGTACCTATTTCAATGCAGTGTGATATTTGCTTTGTACCACTGGTCTGTTTTGTGATCAAACATTCTACGTTGAGCTTATTTCGTATATAGACACTATTTACTCGTAGTCACTGTTTTTTTTTTTTGGTTTTTTATTGGTATTTGGGATGTAATGTATATAGGTCTAACATTGAAGAATTTTAACTTTGTTATAACTCTGGGACAAGGTGCGGTTATTCCGAAGCTCCCGAGAACCAAATTTTATTTTATTTCAACTTAGATTTAACTCTCTCAGACTTACGGCGGCAGCTTGTCACAAGCACCCGAAACAGAGTCCAGTATGTAAAGTGGCAGAACGGACGTCAGCAACGGAAACATCACTTAACATACTGGATTCTTGTTCTGTTTTTCTTTTCATTGTTTGTGACAACCCGCCTAAATAACTAAATAAATTAGTGTCAAGATCTCATTCATGTGCCAGAATCACTTCAACCAAAAGCATATTGCTCTTTGCTGATCTGAAAAAAAAATATTCAGCTTGCAGCTTGGAAGAATATTTCTGATGATAAGCAGAGCTTTCATACCCTGCCGAATGAATGCCTAACCTAGACGTCAGCACGCTAAAGATAAGAAAGAAAACAACATCAGCAGCAGCAAATATTTTTTGTTAGTGCATATTTGCAAAATATGAACAATTAATAAAATAAAGAGGTCCGATTCAAAAAGCACCACAGTATTGGGAAATGCGCTTAAGAAAAAAAATTAATTTGCAATAACAATAATTGAAGTTCGGGTAGTTTATTATGTGAATTTCAAGAAAAGGGTATCTTATGAAATTTATCGATAACGGTTCCATAGACTTCAAAAGATGCTGAGATGCGATGCTTTTATAATGGGTGGCGACCAGTGCATGCAGAGAGAAGCTGGAGAATAATCTGTCCCCTTCCTCGACCAGCTTCTATAAAAACTGTTTGATTATCCGCTTAGCCTTGTCGCATGCTAGTCTATTGAAAATATTTCGATAGCATCTAGCTTAAACATAAGTTTCAATTTTGAATGTAAGGGCTATACATACATATCTTGCATCAATTTCTGAAAACAAACACAAACTACTTGCAAATGGAAATATGTTATAAGTTCAAAGATTTAAGGATGCAGCTTTACACGGATCATCGTTAATATAGTGCGACAAATACCAACAAATCAAACTGCCTCTGTCTACAATATGAATAAGCCATCAAAATTCGACTTTCGCATTGCAAAGTGATTCCCCTTTTAATTAATTGCAGAGTTGCAACGCCATTTGTGTTGAAATCAAATATTAAATGACCATTTTGTTATCGATATGCGTTTGTTGAAAGTTAAGACTTCCACGGACTTAACATGTTTCCTCAGGTAAATTAAGCTTCGTTCTGGGAATTATACTAAACCTTAAAAGTAAACGGACTCTTTGTTATTGTATTGCTTATTTAGCTTGACACCAATTTGGCATACCGAAAAATAAAATTGGTACCTGACACTATGAGAGGCTTAGGTCGACGAACATTGCAAAGTGGATCACATAACATTTTCTTAGAAGTTGGTAATCAGCAAATCATTGTAATGACGCATTGCAATGTTTTTCATAGACAAAACCACTCCTGGCGATAGTTGCTGGTTTTGGCATTTTTAAATTATTTTTTTATTATTTTATTTGATAGTCGACCAAAGTATTTAGTTTAAGGAAGTGCCCACGAAGCAGTAATTGGCGTTAATGAGCTTTGTAGCATTTGATATTTACTTCCTAGCAATGTCTGTTAAGTGTTCGAAAATGCTACCTTTACTCGTAGGTCCGATTGCGTTGCCCTTTTTTCATTTTGGATAGTGGTAAATCTATACTTGTGGACCGCACGCAGGTTAGTGCGTTAGACTAGTAATCGACGGGTCTCACGTTGAAATCATGCCGGGCCCAGTACCACATAAAGTTTTTTTTTCCACTGCACTTCTTGCAAAAGTCTGGCAAACATCCATGAGTATCAATTGTCATGAGAAATTTGCCGTTCAGAGTCGGCATTACATTGTAAGCCCCTTTCATTTCGCACACGCATATGGTTGGAGAAGCTAAGTTTCAGGCCCTGTATGGACCGTTATTGCTTTTTTTCAATATACTCGTATAATATACGTATATCCGTTTTATTATGATTATTATTTGGATAGTCGCGTTCCCAAGTTATACCCCTAGGACAAGGTTTCGGAAATTCCAAAGTTTCCGAGAAGCATATTTCGTTTAATTTCAACATCATTTTCTCTTTGAGAATTTTCCTTTTGAGTTTCTTCTTATTTTCGATTTCTTGCGATTTATGTTTAAGCATTTGAGACAACAAATTGGTTTCTGTTTGCTTATTGTCAGTGTGAAAGAAAGTCCTGCATTTTTTTTCTCCGAAGGCCATTTGTATGATAATTTTTTTTAATTTAGTTAACCGTCAAATACATTTAATTTGTATACTCTATTCTAAGGGTATATTAATTTTGACGCATAGTTTATAACATACCTTAATATTGCCCGTAGACCCCTAAAATTTGCTATATTTATGATCAGCATCGATAGTAATGTCGATCTAGCCACGTCCGTCCCTCCGTCATCAAAAATTAGGCCTTTTAACTGGGCCTAGACAGCTGAAATTTTAACCATATACTCTCTAGGGTCCCGAAATAATCAAATTTACGAATTTTTGAAATCCACCCACAGACACGCCCACAAACTCAAAAATTTGTTTTTATATATGATCTATAACTCCTAAAACTGCTCGGGAGATACAATTTTCAAAATCCGCCCACTGACACGCCCACAATTATATAAAACAATTTTATTGAAAAACCAAAATTTAAGTTAGGGAGCTGAAATTCCTAAAACTGCTCGGGAGATAAAATTTTCAAAATCCGCCCACTGACACGCCCACAATTATATAAAACAATTTTATTGAAAAACCAAAGTTTGAGTTAGGGAGCGTTTTTTTTACAAAAGCTTTGTTTTTGTTTGATAACATCCTTTAAATGTTATATAACAAAATATGTAGAGCGTTCTTAACAATTCAACCATACTTAGACTTTTGTCATTCGGCATCTTTTCTTATTTCTTTTTAGTTTATGTTGTTGTTTTACTTAAATTTAGGTTGTAGAATATCCAAAATATTGGCACAAAATGAAATCGAAAACATTTTGGATATACAAATAAAAACAATACTAAATTACATTTGTAACTTTCGCATACATTAAAGACAGTTTCTGTGGTGGAAAGGTCGCTGGAATTCAAGGAATATGTTCTGAGTGCGATCCTAGACATAGAGGGAGCCTTCAATAATATAGAAGCTGACGCAATCTTGCGCGGCCTTAGAAGGGCCCACCTCAATAACATTCTATGTGACTGGATTAGACTTATGCTAGGTATAGGTACGCGACGGATTAAGTCCTACCTAGGAGACATGTGTATAGAACGGAAAGTTAGCAGAGGTACACCACAAGGAGGCGTGATCTCTCCGCTCATATGGATTCTAGTTATGGACGAACTAATAAACCATTGGAGCGGGAAGGCTTCATCGTGAGCGCCTACGCCGACAATGTAGCAATCCTGGTCCCAGGGAAATTCATCCCTGTCCTCAGTGAGCGCTTAGCTACGCACTCCTACTTGTCAGCAAATGGGTTGCGAAAAAAGGACTCGGAGTAAACCCATCAGTGTTGCCGAAAGTACTCCCATAGGAGTATTGTACTACTTTCAACACCTCCGTACTCCCGTACTCCTCCTTTCACATTCGTACTCCTATTTCTTTTAAAGACCTAAAATATCCTACACTTGCAGCAAAGGGTAATGGCAGCACTTTTATCTTCCAAACTGTCGCCAAAAAGGAAATTTCCCCCTTTCTTGTTTGTTTTTGTGTTTCGTTGGTTTCATCTTTCATGCAATTTTCATCTGTCAGTTCGGTATTTTTTTTTTATTGTTACCTGAAATTGTTTTTTGTTGGTCGTTTTTTTGTTTCAACTTCGTGAATTTTTATGTATATTTCAATAAAATGAAAACGATTGTTAAATTAATACTTGAAATAATGTAATTCTTGTAAGAATAATTCATAGTAAACTTGTATTATAAATATTTAGTAAATTGGAATTCTTTGAGCCGGTAAAGGCAAAAAAAGCTGGAAATGTGTCTTGTGTTGCTGGAGGTTCTTAAACAAATGAGTCTGCTGCTGTTCTTAAAATCTTAGCACCAAAATTACCTGCTGCAAGAGTCAACGATATTGAGTTTTCAATTGCTGAAAAAGTATTTGCTGTTGAAGTTGATACACCGTTGTGTCTTCTGTAACTGGTAAAAATCAAATGAGTCTGCTGCTGTTCCTGCAAATTCAGTTCCTGAATCAACTGATGAAGTTGATACACGATACACCTACCATATCTTCTTTAGAAATAGCAGAGTTTTGGCCAGAGATATTTGTTTTGAAAAATACCCTTAATAAAACATTTTTCCCTCTGACAAGGGATTTTGTAAGTGCTTTATTCAGTATTCCACACAGCAGCGCAGCGGCAGAATGAGTTTTTTCCCAACTGTTTCTGGATGTAAATACATTGAATGCAAATCAATGAAGCATTTTTAAATAAAGTTGCAGAAATAATGTGTATACACTTATTTTTGAAGACTAAAAATTGTTTGCATTACTATTTTTTCAAAATACTCCCCATTTTTGGCTGCAGTACTACCTTATAATATTTCTCTCCGGCAACACTGAAACCCATCCAAGACAGAAATCCTGCTGTTCACAAGGAAAAGGGCAATACCGGCTTTTAAACTACCAAGGATGAATGGAATGACCTACAAGTATCCAAGACAGCAAGGTACTTGGGTGTTATACTAGATTCCAAACTTAACTGGAAGGAAAACATAGAAGATCTCGTGAAAAAGCATACGTGGCCTTATATGCCTGTAGAAGGACATTCGGCAATACATGGGGATTCAAGCCACATGTGGTACACTGGCAGTACACAGCGGTGGTATGACCCATTTTAACATATGGCGCAGCTGAGCAGAAATGCCATCTCTCAAATCTTACCAAAATTCAAAGGACGACTTGCATTGGGATAACAGGGTCACTAAGAACCAAACCCACTGCAACCATGGAGGTAATACTGAACCTCACACTCCTTGGAATATACTGCAGTAGCATAGCGGATTCGAGACTGCGGTCTTTCAGGTCCTACGGACACGCATCCGTCGAGGCACTGTGGAGTGCTTCGAAAGAAACAACAGCCACTGACTATCTACCACACACCTTCGCCTTCAAAAGAGATTCACTACCATAATTCCAGAAAGAAGCGAATGAATCAACAAAACAGTCACGGAAGAAGGCGAAATAGCTATCTAAACCGACGCATCCAAAACGGATGCGGGTACAGGTGCAGGCATCTTCTGTGAGACTCTGGGCCTGGTCGCGTCCTTTAGAATAAGCGATGAATGCAGCATCTTTCAGGCAGAGACAGCTGCGATCACTCTGCCGACAAGCAGATCACTATATACTATGACAGCCAAGCGGCCATAATGGCTATGGAGTCAGTAGCTGTCAAATCAAGGGCGGTGTTACAGTGCAGAAAACACCTAGACGAGATATCGCCAATTCAGTGACCCTATGCTGGGTACCAGGGCACAAGGACATCTCGGGCAACGAAAAAGCAGACAAGCTGGCAAAATGCGGATCGGAGATGGATGCATCTCTGGCACTGAAATCTATACAAACTCCGCTCGGTGCACTGACACGGAAAATCGATGTTAAATCCATGAGTAGAACAAACCTACGTTGGACCAGCCTCAAAACATACAGACACTCGAGGGAGCTTTGGCCAGCGGTAAACAAAAGGAAATCTAAGATTATGATCGGGCTGAACCGCAAAGACATACGCACACTGACGGGGGTCCTCACAGGACACTGTGCAGTGGGCATACACAACTCCGCTCGGTGCACTGACACGGAAAATCGATGTTAAATCCATGAGTAGAACAAACCTACGTTGGACCAGCCTCAAAACATACAGACACTCGAGGGAGCTTTGGCCAGCGGTAAACAAAAGGAAATCTAAGATTATGATCGGGCTGAACCGCAAAGACATACGCACACTGACGGGGGTCCTCACAGGACACTGCGCAGTTTGCATGCACGCGGAGCGGCTGGGCATAATGCACAACGATTACTGCAGTAGCTGTAGAGACGTAGAAGAGATAGAATTTATTCATCACCTAATATGGGAATGACCTGCCCCTAGAACCAACAGATTCAAGCTTCTTGGCAGCTACTTCTTTAAGGAGCTGGAGGATCTTTCCGATATGGAGCTGAGGAAACTACTGAGATTTACATATAGATCTGGGTGGTTCTAATACCGGATCACTGAGCTGTGAAACAGCGGCATACTTTTTGTTACTATACAGGTTCCAAAATTTTGGAAAATCCAAACAATGGACACAATGAACCCAAACTGATGGTCTAAGTGAGCTGTGACACCAGTCACAGGGGCATCCATTTACCTAACCTAACCTTCCTTTAAAACAAAAAATATGTATCAAAAGGGTTAATAAATAATAATGTCACGGTCTAATTCAGGTGCCAGAGTCGCTGCAACCAAAACCACATTGCTCTTTGTTGATCTGACCAATAAATCATTCAGCATGCAGTTAGGAAGAAGCTGTCTGATATTAAGTGGAGCTTTTATAATGATGCCTAGAACTGTGCGGAGAAAAACCCCACAATCTATCATCTGATATTCGTATTCAATTATATACTCGTGCCTATTCTAAGCGAAGATAAAAATGTAAACAATTTCGATAGAAGCATATAATTGTTAGTTCATATTTACATTTTATTAACAAATAAAAGTTCAAAGATCGGAATCTAAACATAAAGCAGGTGGCAATGGTGCGATGGTAGTGTATTCACTAAAGTGATTGGTAGGTCGTGCGTTCGAATCCCGACCAGGGCCATGATTTTTATAAATTGAATACACACAACAAAAACTGATCTCCCTAAAGCAATTTAGGCGCCACCTGTTGAGAAAAAAAAATCCCATCGCACCAAACTTCTTTCCTATCCTTCTATTCTTTCAGTAAGTAGCACCCAAAAATAGGCAATGAATTGCTGGGAGCTACTTGCGCAACAAACTAAAAAGCCTGCGCTGTGGTTTTACCATTATAAGGGTACTGTGTCACTACAGAAAAAAGAAATCCCTTTAGCGCACGCAAATTATATAAAAAAAAAAAAAAAAAAAATAGGGACGGGCTACAGTCCGCTTGGGCGAACTGTTGGATACCCTATTCTTATTCCTATCCCTCATAAGTGGGCGTGACAAAAGTCTAAGTATGGTTGAATTGTTAAGAACGCTCTACATATTTTGTTATATAACATTTAAAGGATTTTATCAAAAAAAACGCTCCCTAGCTCAAACTTAGGTGTTTCAATAAAAATGTTTTATTTAATTGTGGGCGTGTCAGTAGGCGGATTTAAAAAAAATTAACACATGAGAATAAAGGGCCTCTAGAGAGTATATATTATAAATTTCAAAAGCTCAAACTTTGAACTTTAAAAAAAAAAAAAAATTAATTGTGGGCGTGTCAGTGGGCGGATTTTGAAAATATTTACATATGAGCATAAAGGGCCCATAGAGAGTATATACTATAAATTTCAGCTCCCTAGCTGAAACTTTGGATTTTCAAAAATTAATATACCCTTAGAATAGGGTATAAAAAAATTATTTTATTTATTTGTGGGCGTGTCTGTGAGCGGATTTTGAAATTTTTTTATCCCGAGCAGTTTTAGGAGTCATAGATCATATATAAAAAATTTCAGCTTTCTAGCTCAAAATTCGATTTTTTCCAAAATTTGGTTTTTTTGATTTTGTGGGCGTGTCTGTGGGCGGATTTCAAAAATTCGTAAACTTGATTATTTCGGGACCCTACAGAGTATATGGTCAAAATTTCAGCTCTCTAGGTCCAGTTTAAAGGCCTAATTTTTGGCTACAGACGGACGGACGGACGGACGGACGGACATGGCTAGATCGACATTACTATCGATGCTGATCATAAATATAGTAACTTTTAGGGGTCTACGGGCAATATTAAGGTATGTTACAAACTATGCGTCAAAATTAATATACCCTTAGAATAGGGTATAAAAAGCACACACGCTCTTGGAAGATGCGCTGAAGAGAAACTGAATTTGTTTACAATAGTATTAATTATAGTTGGGGTGGTTTTATTTTTTCGTTTACACTAAGTTAAAAAGTTAAACCTAATGTAAACAAAATGTTGGTCGAGAAAAAGAAAATCAATAAGGAACACTTCGTAGATTAATTTAATAAGATCAATTTTGCTTGAAATTCGGCATCTATGGTCTTGTGTTTTTTGATGCAAATAAAAACAAGTTTATTTCATTCTTGCACTCTACGTTTCGTTAATTTCTTTTTAATAAGAATTCACTTCTTGGGAAGAAAAACAAAAAGGTACGTATTCAGGTATACTCTTCCATTTACTTTCTAATGTGCTTGATGCGCAATTATTTATTTGCATATAAGCCCAAACGTGACTAAAACAGCCATGAATATTTTAAATTACTACAAAACACGTCATTCTAACATGATTACTTATGGTCATCCGGCTTCTCCGGGTGTAAATCATTAAATTTTTAATTCCAACAGCATTATTTAAACAAGATAATTTAAACATACATATGTACGTTCACTAAAAAACTTGTATTAAACGCACATTAAACCAATTAACCAGTTTTTTGCCGTTTTAAAGCTACGCCATGTAAAATTTCACATAAAATAACATTTGACGATAAGCTCCTGTTGAAGGCGAAAACATTTATGGAAATCCATATCATCGTAATCGTCGACACAAGCCCTCCTTACATTAGATACATTATACGGAGAGGACGTTGATTTACTATCTGTTGTTCCAGCAGCATTAAGCCCGATTGTTAATTTAATGCGGGTGTTAATTTTAGCCCCCTTTAAAGTAAGTGAATATTATAGCCGTTAAAATATTTTTATAGATTACACGACTGGATATATCTGGTGTCGTAAAAGGAAGATCAAAAAACAAATAATCGTGCTGATTTTGACATTCGAATTCGAACGATAGTTTGTCGAATTAGAAGAATTTGTATTTTGAGATTCGATCGAATAGAAAATTTATTTGAGGAAAACCGGTATAATTCGAACGAAAACAGACATTCGAACGACTTGACTATTCATTCGAATCTCAAAATAAGCATAAATAGGAGCGTGCACTTGTCGATATAGTTAAGCTCAAGCAGTGGAAATAAACGCTAACAGAAAAGGCACTACCCCGCCGGGCACTACTCATCGTTGTACTTATCCTCTTAGAGTAGGTACTTGATTTACTTCTTAACAAAGTGCTTAACAGTAGTCTTAATGCCTTTTGTTAATTTCGTTCGCTAACTAGAAATTATCAGCATCGAAAGTCAGCAGTTGTAGTAAAGTGCTCTGAGACTAGCTACATCGAATTTTTCGCAGAAATTCATTTGTCGTTTACGAAAAATACAGTTAAAATTTACATTATTCGTACGGATATATGATTTACAAATGATATCTTTCTACTGAAAAATTATTTATACTCGTATATTTTTAAGTGGTGCTATAAAATTACAAAATAGAATTGTGATAATTTTTTTTTTATTGTATAATACTTCTTGTAGGTTAGTTTGGCATATTCATTTTAACTGTACTTTCTTCCGTAATTTTATGAAACAGATTATAAATCTGAGAAAAAAATGCAACACTCTAGGGAGTATTTTTTGTTCATCTAATGTAAACAATTATTCCGCGGAATTCCGATTTAAAACTATAAAGAGATGGACCTTTGGAGTGTTGGCTTTTAGGAAAACCAAAAAAGTTCTCCGTGTTTTTGCAACGCCCATACACTTTTTTTTGATTTTTAGAATGACCTCTACATTATCGCGTAGAGAAATTCTTGAAGTTTGGGCCCAAACCGACAAAGCTGATCGCAAGAACGCAGTTTTGGCATTGATAGTTGGAAAAATAGTATCATCAGGAGCTTTCTGATCAAGCTAAGGAAACACTAAAGCTGGCCATCAACGACTTGTGCTTTAAAATTGAAGCAAGAGGGTTGACAAGTATTGGTTAGATCAGCATTACATGCTACCTGGCCTTATACAGAGTGAGCTGCAATCAACTTCAACAATCGTTTATGTGGAACAACCAACAAAACCTGGAAGAATACCAAGAAATTTCAAAGAGTGTAGTGAAAAAACGAAGGTTTAAAAATGTCATAGATACAAAATGCCCTGAAGAAATAAGGATGGCTAACGAGATGATAATTCACAAAATGAGCAAAGAGACTTAGCAAAATTGGTCAAGGATCTCTCTGTAGCTTCATCTAGTAGGGTAAGAGAAGTAGAAAAGCTTGGGAAAAGATTGACATATTCACTTCCGTTATATCTCCGGACGAAGCGTTGGCTATCATAATTGATGCAAATTTATCCACGCATCAATATGATGTCATTCGACAAAAAGCAAATCAAAAAGTCAAAGATCTATTTCGTTCCTATGAACAAGTGAAACAAGCGAAGAAAATATGCTATCCGGGTTCAATTGAGTTTATTGAAGTGTATGCCAAGAATAAACTTCAGTCTTTAGTTGATCATACCATACAAAGGCTTTGTTAGGCTCAAAAAGGATGTTTTGTTTGGACTAGATGAGATAAGGAGTGGTGAAAATGAACTGAATATTTCGTTAAAATTGGGATGCGATGGAGCTCAACAAAAACAGTACAAATGGAAGTTTTCATCAAAACATCAACAGATGAAATCATATTTAGTATTTCAATGATTTCGATCCAAATATTTTTAAATGATGATAAAGGAAGAAAAGTTGTATGGCAAAATCCAGCTCCATCTTCTACGCGGTATTGCAAACCAATCGAGTTAATTTTTATGAAAGTGACATCTGATTTAATTTCTCAGGAAGTGAATTGAATGTAATAAACGACCAAGAAATTCATTTCAAAGTTAGCCATTTTTTTTGCTCACAATGATAGATGATAAGATTTGCACTATACGCTCTCGTCAGTTACAACTTCAGCACAAACATGCTTCATATGCGGAGCTAAGCCCAGGGAACTGAATAATTTATCTGCAACTTCAAATACGATCGTAGACAAAAGATCGTTATCATTTGGATGATCTCCATTACTTTCTTGGATACTGCTTATGGATTTTATATTGCACATAGCATAAAAGCTTGATGTAAAAGCCTGGCAAGTTCGGGGAGCTGAAAATAAAGCTAAAGAAGCAGCTTAAAAAAAACATATGCATCAAAAGTTCCGCAGTGACTCGGGCTTGCTAAAAGATATGCCTGCGCAGAATGACGGCAATACGGCTAGACGGTTCTTCCTTGCAGCAAAGAAAAGTTCCGCAATTACCGAAGTAAAACTTGAATTTATTGTGCGGTTTCATAAAGGGTGTTCAAATTTGAGGTATCATTTTAAATTTTGAATGAAAGACATAAATTGTGTGAAATCAATTTTTACTTTTATTGGAAATTAGTGTACATTGGTTCCGGTTAATAATGAAAAACAATGTCGTTCAAGTGACCTCCTCTGCTAGTTCGGCAGACTGTCCTCCTTTTACCAAAATTTTAAATCACTTTTTCGCAATGATGGTTCAATAAGTGATATTTGCTCGATATTGTTGTCTTTGAGGTCAAGATCGGCATAAACTTTACTCTTCAAGCAACCCTATAAGAAAAAATCCAGTGGTCTTAAATTACATGATCTTATGCGATTATGCGATTGTTAAACTTCTCTTTTAAAAGATCGATTGAGTTCGTTGCTGTGTGGCAGGTTGCACCTTCCTGTTGAAACCACATATTCTGCACATCAATATCTTACAATTGACTCCACAAAAAGTTTCTAATCATCGCTTGATATCGAGCTCCATCCACAGTAACTGCATTGCCATTTTCATCTTCGAAGAAAAATTGACCAATTACGCGACCGCACCAAAATCCACACCATACAGTTTCATTGGCCTTTCAAACAATCCTCTAGTATTTTCTTCAGCCCAAATGCGATAGTTTTGTTTATTGACATAACCGCCAGTTTCAAAATGAGCCTCATGGTTGGTTGGTTGGTTGAAACCGGCGCTCGATGAGGATGCACTTAGACCAGAAGTAGGTCCATTGTGCTGCCGATGTGTAAGGTGGGTGGGTCACCCTCTTACTCAGGGAACCATTTGCTCCTCTGAATGAAGGAGCAAATCCTTGCTGTACAAGCGTTGTTAAGATCGTTTAGATCATTGAAAAGGTATTCACCCAATGTAGCCTTCCTAATGTTGGCGAGTACAGGACACGTGCAAAGGAAGGGACTGATGGTGAGCTTCATCGGTGAAGATAATTTGCTTGAAAGAATTGTCATTTTGTTGTTGCTTCTCTATGGCCCAACTAACGAATTGCCGACGCAATGCGTGGTCAGTTGGCTTCAATTCTTTTGTTAACTATATTTTGTAAGCGTTCACATGCACATCTTTGTGCAAAATGTTAAACAAAGTTGTTGGTTTGAGGTTTAATTGCTGTGAGCGACGACGAATTGACGTCCTTGGCTCTTCAGCAACACTTCTGCTACCAGCTGCAATATTTCTACTCGAACGACCACTACGATGATAGGCTTTACTTCTCTGATTTTAAACTGAACCAGTTTCTTCAAATTTATGGACGATAAGTTTAATAAGAAATAAGTTCACACTCACTCGTGAGTGGTGACAACACATAGACCCCTGGTATAAAATTTGTTATAAGTTTAATAGCACGGTTTGACGGAGCATTTTCACTACCGTATTTTGAACGAAATTTTCTTTCAACTTCTTCAAAACTTTCACCATATTTAAAATAAGTTTTAATAATAAAAACACCTTGCGCAATAGTGTACCGATCCATTTTAGCTAACGGGAATGTATTTACTTCCTACCTGAAAAAACTTCGGTGTAATCTAATAGCTGAAAAAAAAGTTGCGGCCAATTTAAAAAGATACGTCATATTTTAACACCCTTTATAATTTTAGAAACTTTGGGCAGTGGATATGCCGTAGATAAAGACTCTTTTCACGAATATGTAATGGAGACCCGAGAACTTTATTTTAAGGAATATTCAAATCCATGGTATGCTATGCTGGTCAGCGTCCACAAAGTGCTCTTAAATGGAAGGGAAGTCATTGCCAATTGTATTCTTTCTGTAGAACAAGCGCAAGTGTCAAGAAATAAAGACATGCGAAAATATAGGGAGCTATTCCATAGAAAAACGTCAAGAGTCGATACAAATACAAACCTTCTTAGTCGGCTTTTAATATAATCGGACCCTTTCATATCTAGTTTGAGACACTTTCCCAAACGAACTCGTGGTGTCATTACTCGAGAGGTTCTTTCATTGCTGTCCGTAAATAAACTTGAGGAAGACGATTAATTGCTTTAATTTTGTTTTGTTTTATATCCTGTTAAATAATTTTATTCTAAAGATTTAATTAAGAAATACATTTAATTAAAAGACTGAATTACATATTTATGAACACAATACAAGAACTGTAAATGGAATTTAAAAATATGAACGGGCTACAGTCCGCTTGGGTGAACTGTTGGATACCCTACTCTTATTCCTATACATCATATATGGGCATGCCATAAGTCTAAGTATGGTTGAATTGTTAAGAACGCTCTGCATATTTAATTATAAAACAAGGGATTTGATGGAAAAAAACGCTCTCTAGCTCAAACTTTGGTTTTTCAATAAAAGTTTTTTTTTTAATTGTAAGTTTGCGGATTTTGAAAACATTTACAGATGAGCATAAAGGGCCCCTATGGAGTATAATATAATATAAATATACATGTGCCGGTATTCTGAGAGCAAACCCATTCTCAGTTGGGACTTATCCTGTTTTCCCTATAAACGTTCTGTTCTGGTAGGTTGTCGTGTAGCAGTTTTTTTCCGATTTTTGTCTATACACCTAATTTGTGAATTGTCTGCGAAAGTGTTATTTGTGTTAAATAAAGTTCATTGTTTTAACAAACTTAAAAAAAGTGTAAAAATCCTTTAAATTAATACAAATGGTGTCACGCGGTAGCAGAATGTTATCTTTGGTCTTGGAAAGAGCTGCCGCTCTAAGATCCATAAAAAAAGCGAGTCAGCGAGATAACATTTGTGAAAATATAGAAGGTACTCGTAAGTTCTTAAGCTTTATAATCATAGGAATATTATTATTGTTATAAGTTGTTTATTAACAGTAAATTGAATTTCATTGGCAATAATTTTTTATATATGTACATTAAAGTAAGTAGCTGCTAAGTTCAAACAACATTAATTTCTAGCTGGTATTGCCAATGTTGACTATCCTTTTATGTATGACGGGTTGGTTACCCACCAGGCGCGTCCCCAGGTGGTGGATAGGGGGACCTCGGTACGATACGTTCGTGATCCGAGGTTTTAGAGTCATAGCGGCGTTTTATACACCGTCAAAGCTCTATCGCGAACCAAACCAAAAAACAAGTATGCAGGAACAACTTAATGATTCAAATACTCCAGGTGGTACTCGCATGGGCGAAAATCCACCCGTGGTCTTTTCGACCACGGTCGGGGCACGGATTCTGGAGGCCCCAACCGACATACATATACCCCCGCCTGTACAGGCGTTGACCTTCGAGTTGCGAAAAGGTTTGCTTCCGAAGATTCCTGCAGCTCTATCTCCGACACGTTCGGTAGACTGGGCTGGAAACATGAAGAAAGTGGCGGAGAGGTTCAACCTGATACGCTTAATCTTCAGACCAATAGACAGACAGCCGATAGGTGTGATGCTGCCGACGAGGCCTGCGAAACCGAACAAGTGAAACGGGCCACAGAGGCGGCGTCCACTGGTCAGCGTCCATCTAAGAGCCAGCGAAAGAGGAAAAGGAGAAAGGCGGCTATCGTGCGGCGCGAAGAAACTGCACCGCCAGTTGAAGGCGCAAGCGCTGAGAACTGCCCTTCCCCGGCGGCGACGGAAAAGAGATGCAGGTCGGCAGAGGTTACCCCAACCGAAACCAGCCAGCTGACTGAAACCAACGCTGCCTCCCCTTCCAATAGCTCGAACAGGAACAAACGGAGGAAGAAGACCTCAAGCACTCCTGTCGGTGGATCTGCGCGCGCACCTTCTGCGTGCCCTTCCACTAGTATGACTGATGTATTTCCAATGATTGGATTTACTCAGATTAACCTTCAACACTCCAAGGCTGCTACTGCACTCATCAGTAAGAAGCTTTCTGTGTTGAATACAAAAGCCCACATAATATCCATACAGGAGCCATGGGTGTGGAAAAATCGCATCTGTGGCCTTGGAGGTGTCCGTGGCACTACGATACTCTGGGACGAGCGGTCCGAGAGACCAAGGGCTTGTCTTGCTGTGTCGAACCTTTTCTCAGCGACTAAGCTTGGACAATTTTGTGGCCAAGATTTGGTTGCTGCAGCCATTAGCTACGAAACGAATGGAAATTGGAAGACATTCATCTTGGCGTCAGCTTATCTCCCCTATGATTCGGTAGTGCCTCCACCACCGAGGGCAATTGCTGAACTCATTGACTATTGCGACACCAGGAAGATGGGCCTAGTTATATGCTGTGATGCCAATGCTCAAAACACTGTTTGGGGCAGCAGCAAATGCAACATGCGAGGAAACCATCTCCTAGATTTCATTCTATCATCTGATCTTACTATCAACAATGTTGGCTCGCAACCAACTTTTGTGACGTCAAGAAGACAGGAAGTGATCGACCTAACTTTATCAAATAGATACTTTAAGGCGGTTACTAACTGGAGGGTCTCTTCGGAGGTGTCCCTCTCAGACCATAGATATATCGAATTCCAAATCGAATGCGAAGCCATAACTTTGCAGGAGAGGAGGAATCCGAGAAAAACCAACTGGATACGCTTCAGGGAGGAATTAGGGAAAACTCTCAAAACTCCAACCAAACTCAGGACGAGACAAAATGTAGAGGAAGCTGTTCAAGACCTGAATAGTGCCATTACTAGCTGTTTTGAACTGACGTGCCCAGTAAGCAAACCCCCTGGCAGAACACCGGTTCCCTGGTGGAGCTCGGAACAGCAAAGAATTCGTAGAGAAGCTAGAAAGCTTCTAAATAGGTCACTCAAGACTGATTTGGAGACAGACTGGAATCTCTACCGATCGAAGCAGAAGGAATATAAGAGGCTAATTCGGGTATCGAAAAGTGCTTCTTATAAGAATTTCTGCGAAAAGATTGAAAAGCTGGGTGAAACTAGTAGGTTGGTTAAAGTTCTGAAAAAGGGCAAACCAGCCAAACTGGACTCACTTAGAAAACTTGATGGCACCTTCACTGAGACGAAAGCGGAAACTCTAAGTTATCTGCTGGAGTCTCACTTTCCGGGTAACCAGATTACAATTGGTTCACAACCAGCCCCGATTACCGAGACTATGAGTGAGCCAAGACAAACAACTCGGCGTAGCTGGTATATTGCGAAGGCCGTGGTGACGGAAGAGGCCATTAAATACGCATTTGCGTCTTTTGACGGCTTCAAGTCGCCTGGTACGGACGGAATATACCCAGCCATGCTGCAACAATGTAAAAACCAGCTGCTACCGACTATGAAGAAAATCTTCACCGCTGTCCTAGCACTGGCATACATTCCAACACCCAGGCGTACAGTTAGAGTGGCATTCATACCAAAAATTGGCAGAAGTGACTACTCGCTCGCCAAGAGCTTCAGACCAATCAGTCTGACTTCTTTCTTGCTGAAAAGCTTGGAAAGGCTGGTCGAGCTTCACGTGCGCAAAGGTGCTTTACGATTGCACCCACTATCTCCGATGCAACATGCCTATCAACGCGGAAAATCCTGCGAGACTGCGCTCCAAAATCTAGTTGGTAGAATTGAAGGCGCGCTTGACAGGAAAGAATACGCGATAGGCATTTTCATCGATATTGAGGGTGCTTTTGACAATGCGACTTTTGATAGCATGTGCAGCTCCGCCAGACAACACGGAGTAGACGAACCATTGGTGTTGTGGATTAAAGCAATGCTAATGAATAGAACGTTGGTTGCGGATGCGGATTGTGGCCGCTATGTTATGGCGGGGGTAAACAGAGGCTGCCCGCAAGGCGGCGTCATGTCTCCACTGCTGTGGTGTATGCTGGTCGACTCTCTGTTGAACGCACTCAACAGTTCTAATATTTACGCTCAGGCGTACGCGGATGATGTTGCCGTGCTTTCTGTTGGATCATGCCTAGCGACTGTATGCGCCAAGGCGCAGGCGGCCCTTGACGTGATCGACGAATGGTGCACTAGGAATGGGCTCTCGGTCAATCCTCTTAAAACTGAGGTTGTTCTCTTTACGAGAAGGAGGAAGCTGGTCGGGTTGACTCAGCCAGTGCTAAAAGGCGTCACAATCCAACTCTCCAATGAAGCAAAGTATCTGGGAGTCATCCTGGATAGCAAACTTCTTTGGTCCAAACATGTTGAGCTGAAGACTGCCAAGGCGCTGTCTATTTTCTGGCAGTGCAAAGGCATTTTCGGCAAGACATGGGGCTTATCACCGAAAAGAGTCCTATGGATTTATACGGCTATGATAAGACCATTTATAGCATACGCATCGGTTGTTTGGTGGAATAAGCTTTCACGTAAATACGTCACTGCTGCTTTTGCCAAACTCCAAAGGCAGGTATGTCTCGGCTGCACGGGGGCCTTCCCCAGCACGCCTGGCTCCGGCCTAGATGCACTATTGAACCTTCCGCCCCTTGATGTTTACATCATGGGCTGTACAATCAAGGCTATCTCACGTCTTACAAGAGGTGGCTTTTGGTATAACTCGCACTGGAGTTTTGATGAACTTGCGCAACGGTTGTCCTTCGACTCCTGTCTTATGGATATGCCGTCTGATGCGATGACACCGGAACTTCGGCTAAAGCGCAAATACGAGGTCGACTTTCCTCGCGTCCAGGACTGGCTCTGGCCGGACTCTGAACCTGGAAGGGAATGCAGTCGAATCTTTACGGATGGCTCCAAAACCGATCAAGGATCTGGTGCTGGTGTCTTCGTGGAGAGCGATAGCGTTAGACTTTTCTTTCCGTTAGGCAAACATGCGTCAGTCTTCCAAACAGAGACTTATGCTATCCTAATGGCCATGGACTATGTTACGAGGAACAGGTGGAGGGGGCGAAGTATCTGCGCGAATTCGGTCGGAAGGCTGAATTCACTTAAACTTGTCTGGGTCCCGGGTCATAACGGGATCACGGGAAATGAGATCTCATATGAACTTGCTAGACAAGGCTCAGAGGGGGACCTCTCAGGACCTGAACCAGCGATCTGTCTGCCTGCGTCCTCGGTCAAGGCTTCCATTGACGGTTGGGTTTCCTATGAACACAATCGCCGTTGGCATGACTCTCCAGGGTGCAGACAGACTAAGCAAATGCTCCCCGACGTCTGTGGGAAATCCGCGGCATTCTTGTTGTCTCTCAACAGAAAAGACTGCAGACAGACTACTGGCGTTCTTACGGGACACTACGCTTTTGCCAAACACCTTAAGGTGCTAGGCCTAAGCGACACCACCAACTGCGCAGCCTGTGGAGAAAGCGACGACACTGCGGAACATTTCGTCTGTGATTGTCCTGCTTTTGCTCGTATCAGGTGGCAGGTATTTGGTGCGGATATGGTGAGTGCTGTAAACCTAAGCTCCTTATCATTGAAGCGCCTTCTCGTTTTTCTTAGAAAAACGAGTAAATTCCCACAGTAAAATGTGGTGTGTCTGCCTGGCAGTACAATGGACCAGTATTGAGTCTGAGTGCTCCAGTGCAGAAAGTTTCACACATCCCGACAAAAAAAAAAAAAAAAAAAATCCTTTTATGTTAGAAAGTTCAGAAATTAAAATTTTCGAAGACTCAGATGATTCAGTTAAGGATCCGGATTATGAATTAAGTTCTAGTAACGAAGAAAGTATAGAGCATTGGGGTAAGGTCCTTGAAAATTCTGTTGAGAAAATTTGTCAGGATTCGGTGCAGGTTTCACCAGAATATGTAAATCATTTTGATATTGATGGAACAGTTTCTACTGAAGAAAATGAAAATATTGCTAACACTTTAAATAACAAAATAAAAGGGGCTAAAAAATACCAACAGGAGCACAGAAACAGAGGTTTACCTTACAACACTCTTAAATAAGAAAGCATTCTGGCCAAAAAATTAAAACCCTTATCGTCATGCCGAAATAATTGCTGTAACAAAATATCTCTTCAAAATCAACAACTATTATTTGCAAATTATTGGGCCTTAGGAAGTTAGAATAAAAGAGTCCTTTATATTTCCTCACTGATTTGTATTAAACCAAAGACTTCCTCAAAAATCAAAAAGTGTGGAATTAAGCACAGGGATCGACAATTTTCTCCGGAATACATAATTCAACTTGCAGGTGAAAATATCAAAGTATGTAAATTTTGCCTTTTGGGTTGTTTTGGCGAATCAAATCAATTTGTAAGATCCGTAATAAGTAAGAAATTAAGTTCACCTTCGACTACTATGCTTAACAAAAGAGGAAGGAACTTAATTTCCGGAATAAGGGACAGAAATCCCTTTAAAGTTTAGGAAATGCAGCAGCCAGATTTCTTTGACTTTGCTGCAACCTCCAAGGACAAATTCACATGACGAAAGGTTAATATTGATGGAGAGAAGTGTTCATGGCGAGAATTTAGACGGCTCAGATATAAAAAAAATGAATTTGGTTCATTATTGTACAAAAACACCTTAGACGCGGATGAACCATTCAAGACAATTAATTTAAGAAAACCTGGTGGAAATACTATCAACAAATCTGATATTAAAATGATTCAACACGTCCCTCCTATTTCAAAAGAAAAAGCTCAAGATCTTCTTTTTTTGATGGACTTTGTAGATCCCCAATTTCATGCATTTTATAGAAGCTTGTTTGTTGATACCATTACTAACTGCGAAAACGTTCATCCAAATGTATGTGATAGCGATGTAGATACATAATGCTTATGATTAAAAAAATATGTTTTTGTTAATTTTATCTTATCTTTAATTTAATTTGTTTATTTTATCTACCAACAAATATACAACAATGTCTGTGAATTTTTGTAATAAAATAAAAATGTTGGTTGTTTTTTTAATTATAATTGATCACATTTGTTTTATTTATTGTTGCTTTTTAGTAATTATGATGAAAAAGAAAGTAGATTGTGTCATTCAGTGAATTCATTGAAAGTAAGTATTATTTTTATATTTTCAACGATTTTGACTTATTTTTGAAAATTTCAAGAATTTGCTTTGGAAAAAGGACATTAGTCAATTTATGACAGTCCACTATTTTAATTTTTATTTGGAAAAACAACATAACTCAACTTAGAAAAAATAATTTCAACATACTCATTTAGGAAAAAAGGTATAAGTCGACTTAACCGAGATTTGACTAAATGTTTAAAAAAGTAAAAACGACATAAGTCATATTTTTATCAAAATCAACTATGAATGGACAAAAAAGTTAGTATTATTAATTAAAAATAAACTCCTTTAGTAATATTACTTATTTTTGCGTTTACACTTCGTCCATAAGTTTTGTCCTTGATTTGTAATCGGAAGCCAAACATTTAAATCGCTCTCCTAAAAAGTTGCAAAAACTGACTTATGTCATTATTCCTTGTTGCCACAGATATTATAAATTTCAGCTCCCTAGCTGTTTTATTTAATTGTGGGTGTGTCAGTAAGCGGATTTAAAAAATATGTATACCTAAGTATAAAGGGCACCTAGAGAGTCTATATTATAAATTTCAATATAATATATTGAATTTTGGGTGGATTTTAGATTTAGATTTTAGATTTTTGGGAGCAGTTTTAGGACTCAAAGATCATTATAAAAAAAAAATCAGCTTTCTAGCTAAAAATTCGATTTTTCCGATAAATTTGTTTTATTTTAGTTTGTGAGCGTGTCTGTGGCGCTTTCAAAAAATTCTTAAACTGGATTATTTCGGGCCCCTAGAGAGTACATTAAGTAACTGCGTTAGGCTTCAGTATGGTCGTGTCCGTGCTTGTTGGAGCACGTGTGCAAAGTGGTTTGTAAAATTCAAGTGAAAATCAAAAAAATCGAGGTGAGTTTACTTTTTTAATATTTTCTTGTAAATCGAGTTTTTCTTCACTTAAAATTAATAAATCGCTTAATCCGGACATTTCGTTTATATTTTAAATTAGAAGTAAATAGTTTTGTTGCTTTTTTTCTCAATATTCAAATTTTTATCAAAAAATACATGTTGGTGCACAATGCTGCACATAAGCATAGTGCTAAATACACCATGGTACATTGTGCACCTAAGCGATTTTGCGAATAATTTTTTTTAAGAGCAATTTTTTTTAGGATGCCGCGAAAAAGGCTTTCATATGAAACACCAGATGAGAGCAGCACTCCAAAAATCGATATCGGAATGTTTCTCCGAGGAGCTGCAAAAGAAGTTGGTCTGTCGTAGCATACTGTTCGACGATATTACAAAAAATATAAGAGTTGTCCGGCTCAACAATATCATTGACTGCAAAATATACGCATAGGAAGTTTCTTTCTGACCGACAGGAGGAATTTTAAAAATCCTATATTACTTATTGCGCCAATTTTTTTTATGGAATCACAGCAACCGAATGCCGCATTTTATTTAAATGGGGACGAACAAAAATAAATAAACAGAAGCGTCTACGAAAATCAAATGGCAAAATCTGAACAAACAGAAATTACCAATATGAACATTTATCTCCATTCAAACGACGTTGACTTCAGTCTTAACTTCGTTTCAATTAAGAAGCAGAGCAGAAGACATCTGGAATTCCCTAAAACGATTTTGCTTGGATAGAGCCAAATCACTGCTAGGGGATTCAAAATTAAACCATCAATGCGGCAAAGAAACAGGGTGGTCGACAGACGAAGCTAAAGTAGTGATAAGCGACAAGGGACAAGAAAGCGACATTCAAAGTGCCTCACTAATAAAAGAGATAAAAAAGCTCACCTCGAATTGGAATACAGACTTTGCAAGTGACTCGCAAAGACAAAATTCGCTCAATGTGGATCGGAAGGAAAAAGATTTTTTTTCGATTCCTGACAGAAATCAGGCTTTCACAAACTCCGACAATCCAGATTGCACAGGGTCATAATCATTTTTAAAATAGACGCTCAGAGAAGGAGAAATGCTCAGGAAATCCGTTCGCCAAAGTTCATCAACAATGCTCTTCTTGTGGATGACGAACATATACCACACAGGTGGCAACAGTATTGTGAAGGACATCTTAATGAACAATTTCCTCCATAATAGTTTTCAAGAGGCATTCCTTACAATAAAGAAAAGCCCGGCATTAATTTCGCGAAAAAGTAAGGAAGGCGGCCAAAGACTCCAAAAAACGAAATGCGGTTGGTTTGGACGAGACACCCCCCTGAGTTCTCAAAAATATGAGAGACGTCGTGTCCAAATTGCTCCTGATTTCATCTCCAAACTGATGAGAGTCGATCCAATGCCTAACCATTGGAGGGGAAGCAACTTGACAACCTGACAACTTCTTTCTTAAATAAAATGCAAACTACTTGAGATATCTCAAAAAATGTATTAGCTTGAATTACTCGTACTATCAAAACATTTATGAATGGAATTTGACTGCGTTCATCAGTCCACCGCGGGAACGCATGCTGCGGTCGATACGTTGAACCAAATTTTCGATGACTCGGCCGCACATTTCGACCGATACGGCCGCTATTTTTCGTTCAATATCGGCTCTGAGCTCCTCCAACGTCGCCGGCTTGTTGGCATAGACCAATAATTTAATGTAGCTCATAAAAAAGTATAGAGGCGTTAAATAACTCATGATCTCGGCGGCCAATACACGGGTCCGTTTCTCTAGATAACACGTTCAATGAACTGAAACTTCAATAACTCGATTGTTGCATCAGCTGTGTGGCTTGTGGCACCGTCTTGTTGGAACCACATATCACTTATGTCCAATTCATGCAATTGCTCCAATAAATACCGTTCCAACATGTCTCTGAAGCAAATAACATTTACCGTAACATGGACCGGCATGAAAACCGCACCAAACAGTGACTTTTTTTCGATGAAGTGCGCAGATGAGGGTTCTCACCTGTCCAGTAACACATATTTTGCTTATTGACGAAGCCGTTTAACCAAAAATGCACTTCATCGCTGAAGATGATTTTGCGATGAAATTCTTCATTTTCTTCCATCATATCCAGATCCCAATTCGAAAACGTACGTCGCTTCATATGATCAAGTTTCTTTCGTTCTTGGGTCAGCTTGCACTTAATATTATATGAGTGGATGTTTTGGAGAGGAATTGGTATCGTATATTAGTTCGAAAAAAAACTGAATACAGGTGCTGCCCGTTCTCTGATCCACTCTGACTCCAGACTTTTATATGAATGGAAAATTGATTCGTAGTGCGAAAAGTTCAAATATCTGGAATTTATGATCAACCTGTGATGACGACATTTTTTTTTTTTTTTAGAAGGCCTGCACATCGAAGAACCTTTCTAGAAGAAAGTGGAGCGCGACCGGCTCAGTTGGAGAGATTCTATGAACCAAGTCAAAAAGGCAATGTGAAGGGACCACACTAGCGTCCACTTAATTTGGTTCCTCCAGTTACAAATACGGACCCCGGAAGGCACACGACATGTGTCAACCACCTTCCAATCAAGCCCATCGTAGTGTATCAGGTAACACAACACCTCACGAAACAATTAAATTAAATATGTGTTCGCCAAGAGGCACTACGGATAGCCGGCAAATAGCAGGCCGCGGCAAATATCGCTCATATTGCAGTTTCATATCCACTGCATGGTCAACGCACTACGTATACGAAATACTGCCAAGACCTTGGAAGTATTTTGTATGGTGAGTTCGCATTTCCACAAGAGGCTATGAAGCGAGCATGAGGCTATTGACAAATATGCCGATTCACCAATTAAATTAATATTTTTTTTATTAGGGGTTCGGTATTTGTGACTGGCAAAGAAATTAATAAACAATTATATTTTAGCAGATTTAGCGATTTGTGCATTAATATTTAAGCTTACGTAGCAATTAAGTTAGGGTATAAAAGTAATGTAATTTGAAAATAAAGAGCACTCATTCTCCGTACGAGAGACTGAGCCCTACCTACAATCAATTGTTCTGACTAGCTTTTCAGCTGAAGAACCCCCTCTCGTCGATTATCCACCTCAAGGAAGCATACGTGCATCAGAGGTTTGAGCTGACTGGCTTTTTAGCCGAAGCGAGGGTAATCGACCTAACAAAGAAGTTAGGGGTTCTCACCGTACGTTGCCGCCAGGACCAGGCAACGTTACAGCAATACCTATCAGCGTTCCCATACAATCACGAAAGAGATGCAGCCCTAAAATCTCCTTGATCACACAAATGCAGCAATACCAACATTTGATTGGCCTCAGTAATGAAGCGATTCGAGATCGGGAGGGCTCCCTTTATTTTTTGAAATCAAACCGGGGAATCCAACAGATAGACCAGTACTCGAGGGAGGCATTGAGGTGGGAGGGCTATGATGACTTCAGTCCACATCTATGTCATACCCTCGTCGTTAAAAAGAAAGACGAAATGTAGGGGGAACACGGGAGACTTGAACAGATTCGAGACTTCAACCACAAGCTATATTTAACTCGAATTCGGCATACGATGCAAACAGTGACCCGTTTTATGCAAACAAAGAGATTCCATCTCATTTGTAGGGATTATATTTAAACAGATAAATGTTGCTTAAATTATAGCTTAAGATATATCTCTTATTAGATTTTGAAATCTTTTTGTGGAAATCTCGGATTTCGATTCGGTGCGATTAGGTTTCAAAGTTTCGATGAAATCCCATCAATCAAATTCTTGAAGAAA
The DNA here is from genome assembly GCA_949715645.1 of Portevinia maculata. Taxonomy (NCBI): domain Eukaryota; kingdom Metazoa; phylum Arthropoda; class Insecta; order Diptera; family Syrphidae; genus Portevinia; species Portevinia maculata. The sequence continues at coordinate 102,957,344 of OX454525.1, forward strand.
ACACACCTTTCGATACAAACATGACTTTCCATCCAGGGCCGTATCAGGAACTTGGCTTAAATAGAGGACTTTCGAATTCTTTCGAAATGGTTGACAAAAAGATTTCAATGTCTAATATTGTTTTCCATTGATCTCACTGAATTATACACTCCTTCTGGATTCCACTGGAACTGGAACATCGAAAATAGTTTTCTGTGAAGGTGAAATCTGAACGGGGAAAATAAAAATGATTAAATGGAACCTTTTGGGAGTGTTTTTTTCTGTCCGGAAGACAAAGAGAGTAGGTACTCCGAGTGGACCAATGGATCACGACATAACTTGATTTCTTTTGAAGGTTCAATCACTTTACACTTTGAAACTTGTTTGTGGATTAAAGACATTAATTTGCATATAAAACATAACCCTGATTTAATTTTCCATAAACCATTTCGTTTTTACTAAAAAGTATTGAAACAATTCAAACAAAATCATAAACAATTTTGTTTTGATAGAATTTGAAACAGGTGCACCTACATTAAGCATTAATGTAACCACAGAGTAAGAGACACATAGGGGCTCAAACCTCCCCCAAAATGCTACAAAAATAGAAAACATGCCTCGGCCCATTGGTTTTGGTTTAAAAAACATCTCCACAGAGGTATCCAACAAACTTAATAGTAAAGTTAAAGTAATATACCATAAAAAACAATGTTATTGACAATTTCGAAAGAGAGCGAAGACCCCCATAGCTCTCGCTATGGTCCTTCCTTGGTGAAAGGTGATGGTTGTATCAAAAGTTAGTTTTGCTTTAACAATCCGACGATTGCGTACAGATTTCGAAATGATTTCATCGAAATATCCCAAAATAAAGAAATTCTCAAATCTTTCTAATGTATGTGAAATTTCCCGATTTCGATGTAGATTTCGAGTGATTTCGCGAAATCTCGGATTCCGATTCGATGCGAATAGCCTATAAGCAACAATAAAATCTAAAGCTAATTTACGGAATAGAGCTAATAGAAGTTGAAGTTTGATACGCTTTTGATTATTTCAAGAAAGATAGGTAAATAGATAAATATAGATAGATTAAATCTTCAACTACAATTTTCAAAATTTCATTTACAAGTTAATTTTAAATTATTTTTAATCTTTTTTTTATACTTGTTGTGTTCTATACAGTTGTAAGCATTGTGTTTTCATTCATTTTTTTTATTTGTCACTGAACACATTCCTTTGACGAACGCCATCTGCGTTCTATAAATTGTAACCAGTTTAAGTTTAAGAAGAACTGCTACACTCACTGCAACCAACTTCAGGGAGAATCCCACTTTTTTTTCTGTCACTTGAATTGTAAAAACCGACAGCGACGAGTGTACGCAGAAGACGAAAAATAAAGTTAAGGAAAATTATCCAGAGTCATCGGTATTTATTTGCGACAAATTCTAGGTTTAAAACTCAAATGTGGGGTCAGAACAAAACTGGCCAACGTTTGATAAAATAATTTCTGAAACAAATAAAGAAAATAAGGTCTAATTTCCTCTTTCGAGAAAAATGTCACGTGCGACACGACGAACTAGGAGGGAAGCTGACGATGAGTTGGAGATAGACGTTGCCGCTGATGCTGTTCCTGATGCCGACAATGCCGATAGTGCCGACTACGACGATGGTGCTGAAAACGCCGTAAATGTTGACGAGTTGCAAGGTGCCGCTCTAGACGAGGAACTTAGCAACCTCCAGAAACGCGTGGAGATCCTGAAACTTCGGAAACAAATCCGTGAACTGGAGGGGAACGTGCCGTCCACCAGCCAATGCCGGACGGATTTTGGTGACATCGAACATGCGCTGCCGAAAATCACGGGGGACGACCTAGGCCATTCTGTGCAGCACTTTCTCCGTGACTTTGAGGAGGTTATGGCCATGATCAAGGCAGACGATCGCTTTAAGCTGCTGAGCCTGCGCCGTTCGCTTGTTGGGACCGCGAGAGTATTTCTCTCATCAACTGTCGCCCTTAGCTATAGCGAACTGAAGACTGCACTCACCAAAGAGTTTGATGTTGCCGTTTCTCGCCAAGATGTATACGGAATGCTGAGATCGTCGACGGAATGAGAGAAGTGCCGAATGTTAATTTGCTGCTGGGAGCTCGTACCATCGAGGAGCTAAAGCGCCTTATAAACCGGTACCAACAACGATACCTTTGCCAGAGCGCTGTAAGTCGCAACCACAATGCCGTTGCCGGAAAACCTGCCGTTACGATGAAGCATGCCGCTACACCAAAGGTGAATGCCGAAAAGAAGGAACCGTTGTGCTTTAACTGTTCACAAATGGGCCATATCAAGCCGCATTGCCCATATCCGCTCCGCCCGGACGGGTCCTGCTTTCGGTGCTGGAAAATGAGACATGACCACCGGTCGTGCCCGAACCCCAAGAAGTTGCTGCCTAGAGCTGCTGCCGTTAACGCCGAGAAACTAGTTACTGCTGCTGCCGTACATACACCAGATGACGCTGACGAAGATGAGCAAGACGTAATTGGTGCCGTAAATTGGGTGAGTGCTGCTTTTAGGGCTGGTATCTTAGGGGGCGCTGAATTCACTGACTTTCTTTCTGTTTTTGATACGGGCAGTCCGATTAGCTTTATGAAAACGTCGTGCGTGCCGATTAATTTGCGGAGCGTGCCGAAGAAAGCCGAATTGTCATATCGCGGGATAGGCGGACATATTATAAAAGTTTTAAGCGAAATTATATGCCCTGTAAAGTTTGACAATAAAGAAAATTTAATTCGAATTGTTGTTTTTCCTGACGAGGCTATGTTAATGCCGTTAATTTTGGGACGAAACTTCTTAAAAGCTTTTAACATTCATTTAACTAGAGTAAAGTTGAAATATCGCAAAGAAAAATTGCTTGCCTTAAATAGAAGCAGTGAATTTTGTGCCCTGCCAGATGGATCCTATACGGTTCTCAATAGATACAGCCTTTTGAAAAATGTCCATTTACTTGCCACTTATTTAATATTGATATTGCCACTAATAAAATTGAGCTGAATATTGATCTTAAGTTAGATAAATCTTGCCATGCCAGACTAAATGATTTGATTATAGATTCTTATATTTTGCCGAAAAACGTGAAGATAGAGCCGTTAGATTATGAAATGAAAATTCATTTAGTAGACGATATCCCGTTTCACTGTGCTCCTCGACGACTCTCTCATTTTGAGCGTGCGAAGGTTCAGTCAATAGTTGATCAGTTAGAAAAAGACGGAATAGTTAGGCCAAGTAGCTCTCCTTATGCTTCCGCTACGTGTTGGTAAAAAAGAAAAATGGAGAGACCCGAATGTGTGTCGACTATCGAGGCCTGAATAAAAAGACTGTCCGAGAAAACCAGCCTTTGCCGCTTATTGAGGATTGTATAGAATACCTTGAGGGAAAGAAATACTTTTCACTGCTAGACTTGAAGAGCGGATTTCACCAAGTTAGAGTTTCTGAGGAATCCATACCTCTCACTGCGTTTGTGACCCCTAACGGGATGTGGGAGTATTTAAGAATGCCATTTGGATTAAAGAATGCACCGGCTGTATTCCAGCGGTTCATTAATATTATTTTCCGTGACCTAATCGATTCAGGTGAAATAGTCGCCTATATGGACGACATATTGATTGCTACTGCCGATTTTGATGAACACTTGCTTTTATTACGAACTGTGCTGAGACGAGTTACGCAACGAAACCTTAAGTTAAATCTTGACAAGTGTAAGTTTTGCTATAAAGAGTTAGAGTACCTAGGATATGTCGTTACGCCGCGGGGGATTGCGCCGAGTGAATCTCATATTGCCGCTATAAAAAGATATCCAGTCCCGACGAACCAGAAGCAACTGCACTCGTGTCTCGGGTTGTTTTCATACTTTAGGCGATTTGTGCCCTCGTTTTCCCGAATTGCAAAGCTCTTGCAAAATTTATTAAAAAGAAATGCCGATTTTGACTTTGACGAACAATGCCATAATGCATTTATAGAACTTAAATCGAGACTGGTTGAGGCCCCTGTGCTGGCTATTTACAATCCTGCGAAAGAGACAAAATTACACTGCGACGCCAGTTCAGTCGGGTTTGGAGCTGTCCTGCTGCAAAGGCAAAACGACGGGAAGCTCCATCCAATATCATATTTTTCGAAAACTGCCTCTGATGCCGAATCACAGTTTTGAGCTTGAGACGCTCGCTATCATTTATGCATTAAGACGTTTCCGCGTTTATTTAGAAGGGATACCTTTCAAGATTATAACCGAATGTAGCTCTTTGACAATGACGTTAGAAAAGAAAAAAAGAAAAAGGCTTTAGAGCTTGAAAATTACAATTATAAGATTCAGCATCGTAGTGGTGCCTCCATGGGGCACGTAGATGCTCTGAGCCGATGTCAGATTGCTTCCGTTTGGGATGTAGATGACGTTGATTTTCAAATCCAGGTAGGTCGCCCAAGGACGGGACGACGTAGTTAAGGCTTCGCGGGATCGTATGGAGGCTGAAGAGATTGAAAATTTTGAGCTGACGGATGGGCTTGTGTTCAAAGTAAGGAACGACGGCCGTAAAGTCCTATATGTCCCGAATGAAATGGAGGATAATGTCATCCGGTTAATTCACGAAAAATACGGACATCAGGCAGTTGATAAGTCTTACGATAAAATTGCCAGTTTTTATTGGTTCCCAAGTATGCGAAGAAAGGTCGAGAGGTTCATTCAAAATTGCCTCAAGTGCCTCATGTACGCCGCCCCTGTTCGTTCCAATGAAGGGAGTCTGTTTAATATGCCCAAGCAGCCAGTACCATTTGATACTATTCACTTGGACCATTTCGGTCCGCTACCGTCGATAAATTCAAAAAGGAAGCAGATTTTGGTCATAGTAGACGCTTTTACGAAATTTGTTAAGTTGTACCCGACGAAATCCACAAGTACGAAAGAAGTGGTGGCGGCACTAGGAAAATACTTTCAATATTATAGCCGGCCTAGAAGAGTTATTACCGACAGGGGTACGTGTTTCACATCTACCGAATTTGAGGACTTTTTGCTGAATCGGAACATGAACATGTTAAAGTAGCAATGGCTTCTCCCCAGGCGAATGGACAAGTGGAGCGAGTCAACAGAGTGATTAAAGCTATGCTGGGAAAATTATGTGAACTTGTTAATCATGCCGATTGGTCATCTAAGCTACTTCAGGTAGAGTTTGCCGTTAATAATTCTATGCACAAGGCGACGAAAAATTCTCCTAGTATGTTGCTGTTCGGCGTAGAGCAGCGAGGGGAAGTAATAGACGAAATTACAGAGCATCTAGCCGATAAATTGAGTTTAGACAATCCTCGAGATCTCCTGCAAGTTAGGGCAGAAGCTTCAACAGAAATTGATAGGTCTCAGGAGTATAATTTGAGTTATTTCCTCAGGCACGGTAAGAAGTCTAACGATTATGGGGTTGGCGACTTTGTGGTTATGGCAAACGTTGATACTACCGTGGGGACAAATAAAAAGTTTTTGCCGAAATTCCGTGGACCTTATGTTGTCATAAAGTTCTAGGAAATGATCGATATGTGTTACGCGACGTCGAAAATTGCCAGTTGACTCAGCTGCCTTACGATGGGATTGTTGAAGCAAAAAGAATGCGGAAGTGGCTTCCTAGACCTATTGACGAGGCTGTAATTGTTTAGGACCGGAGTAACACTCCAGATGTAGGTTTAAGTTGTAATCAATAACTTTGTTTAATTATTATTGTAAATTTATTTGTTTTGCTCGTGGTCGACCAAATGTCAGGTTGGCCGAGTTGTAAGCATTGTGTTTTCATTCATTTTTTTTTATTTGTCACTGAACACATTCCTTTGAGGAACGCCATCTGCGTTCTATAAATTGTAACCAGTTTAAGTTTAAGAAGAACTGCTACACTCACTGAACCAACTTCAGGGAGAATCCCACTTTTTTTTCTGTCACTTGAATTGTAAAAACAGACAGCGACGAGTGTACGCAGAAGACGAAAAATAAAGATAAGGAAAATTATCCAGAGTCATCGGTATTTATTTGCGACAAATTCTAGGTTTAAACAGTAAAGATTTTCACAGGCGAATAGCATGGAACAAAAATGACACTCATATATCAAGGACGAACAGGTATGATTCAATTGAAGAGATCTAAGCGAGGTTGGCGAGTTAGCAAAATATGGGATAGTAAGGTTAAACTGCGAAATTGAAGATAGTTTTGAAAAGACGTACCAAGCAGACGAGTAGCAAAACCAGACAATCTGTCATATCTTCTTAACCAATAAACGCAGAGCACGGTGCTACTGAAAGCGACATTGAACTTTCTTTTGCTTACAGAGTTGGAGTTGCAAAAAAATGTTCATCCGCAAATTAGTATCGGCATTATCGGAGTCTTGCAAATAATAAACTGGTTCTTACAGGTGTGAATGACTGAGTTTCTCACAAAATTCGTAGTACACTATAAACTTTTGCGGAAAGTGAATTAATATGGTTATCTCAATTCAGATAGCAATTAGAAGAATTGCTCAACGTAATCGAAGGAAATTACGAAAAATCAAGTCTTTTTCTTGAAATGACAAAACATTTGTGCTATTTTGGATTAAAAATAAAACAATTTGAATGAGACCAGTGCACTATTTTCTCTCAGTCTCTATTGACACTTAAAGCAGCATGCTCAATAAGCCCGAAAGGGCAGCTTAATTGTACGTCATCTGCAAACATATGAGTAGAGCAGTTCTCAGTTAAGTTGAGAGTTCATTAACGTAGATTGAAAATAATAGCGGACCAGAATAGAACCTTGAGGGACGCTGAAAACATTAGGCAGAAAATCTGATAAATTGTCACCAACCAGGACTGCTTGCTGTTAAGTAGGAACAAATTAGCTTGGATGCAGATGATGAAAAGTTATATATAAATCTGTTTTTTTTTTTCGGAGTGCGCTTATTATTTGCAGCGCGGTAATCAATGATTTGCTATTGCAACACTCTTGCAAATACTTTTGTGTCTAAATCCATCACATTTTGCACTTTTAGGTAGAGGTGCAAATTTCGCCAGCTGCTTCAGGTCAGGCTATTTACCAGACATTAATATTGTATTGAATATAAATGTTATGTTATGTACATTTAATCCAGCCCAACAGCAGTCGACTTTTTGGAAAGAACACTTTCGACAACATCAGCACTATCCACCGCTAGAAAGCCAAAACTGGATTTTTGGTGTGCTGCATTTGATAATTTTGACGAGGGACATTGAAAATAATGAGCAAATTGAAACAAACAAGCAAAATAATAATTTTATAATGGATATTCCCACGGCTTGTATTAATAAGTTATCATCATCAAATTTGGCAAAAAGACCCCAATGCAGAATTTCCTTGATGATGTTGTCGAGAAATATTCAGAGAAAGAGGTATAAAGACTCCAAATGTTTAATGAAGATGATTTAACCAATTTGTGCAGACAATATTAAATTACTTTCAACTCATACCAGCCGTGATTAGAAATAAATTAATATAGCATCTATATTTGACGTCTCGCAACCACAGCGATATATAAACTTCAAACTGCTTTTTACTTGTTCCATTGGCATCTCGGATCGGAGAGTTCTTCCCGATTACCAATGGTAAACGACATTATATAAAGCTCCCTACCACAAATGCCAAAAAATCCTTAGACTTTATTTATTGCAACCATCACTGGTCGAGCTGCAAATAGGAAAGGTCAAAAACACGTTTTTTAACAAAAAATGTAAAAACAAAACGCATAAGTTTTGTTTTTCCATTTTTTTCACGTTTTCACTGAAGTTTTTCCATATTTGTGACTGTTGTGTACATACACACCTCTGGCCTTTGTAGGTACGTTAAATGTTTATTAAAATATAAGTCGCCACCGAGAAAAAAAACATCTCCATCAGACAGCTTCACACTACAATTTGATTCCAGTTTTCACTACCAGACGACACATTCGAATATCAACAAAATTCGCGACTGCATGCGATGTCAAATGTCAAAAAAAAACGTACAAAATAAAAATAAATTACATTTGCGAGTGTTAGATTTTCTTTATTTCTTCGTAAAAGAAACAAATACTTTTTTCAAGCCAAGTACCAAAGTGTGTTCCTTATTGCAGTATATCCATTGAAATATTCCCCTCAAGTCGCTCAAAACATTCAAAAACAGACCCGAAATTACCCGTAGTATTCGAGCGGCAAGTTTCACAATTTCTCTCAATTTGTTCCTTAGTGAAACACAAGTAAAGAATCATGTTCGGGACATCAAGCATTGGTGGTGGGAATACTTTTGGCACAACAACAACAGCCGCAACGCCAAATCCAATGAAAGACTTTGAAGTTGTTTCTCCGCCTGAAGACTCTGTTTCGGCGTTGGAGTTCAGTCCAGCAACGTTACAACAGAATTTTCTCATAGCGGGAAGCTGGGATAGCAGTGTAAGTGGATTTGTTGGCAATACATGGCAATAGAAGACTAATTAATGTTTCCTTACAGGTACGATGCTGGGAAGTAGAGCACACGGGTAAGACCGTGCCAAAGTCGATGAAGACACTAGGAGGACCGGCGTTGGATGTGTGCTGGTCGGACGATGGAACCAAAGTTTTTATGGCGTCGTGTGATAAACAGGTCAAGTGCTGGGATCTGGGATCAGACCAAGTGCTGCAGGTCGCTGCACATGATGCCCCAGTGAAGACGTGTCACTGGGTTAAGGGGTCGAACTATACATGCCTCATGACTGGTTCTTGGGATAAGACTTTGAAAGTGAGTGTGTCATGCATTGCGAAGTCTTCGATTAATTTTTTTAGCTCTTTAGTTCTGGGACCCTCGGTCGCCGAACCCGTTGATGGTCATAAACCTTCCTGAGCGGTGTTACTGTGCCGATGTTGACTACCCGATGGCTGTTGTTGGTACAGCGGGCCGTACACTGATTGTCTACTCCCTGGACCAGAAGCCGACCGAGTTCAAACGACAAGAGAGCCCGCTCAAATATCAGCATCGTACCATATCAATTTTCAAGGACAAAAAGAAAGCCCCAACTGGTAGGAGTCATGTGTCTGTTCCCAATTGCTTAACATTTTCAAATTCTTTTCTCAGGCTACGCTCTGGGAAGCATTGAGGGTCGCGTTGCCATTCAGTATGTGAATCCGCTCAACCCTAAAGATAACTTTACCTTCAAGTGCCACAGAATAAGCGGAACAGCAGGATACCAGGACATCTACGCAGTCAACGACATTGCATTTCATCCAGTGCATGGCACCCTGGTTACCGTCGGGTCGGACGGCACCTTCAGCTTCTGGGACAAAGACGCCCGCACCAAACTGAAATCTTCGGAAGTGATGGACCAATCGATCACAAAATGTGGATTCAACGCAAATGGACAGATCTTTGCCTATGCGGTGGGCTACGACTGGTCCAAGGGACACGAATACTTCAATGCCACCAAGAAGCCGTCCATATTCTTGCGGCCGTGCTACGAGGAACTGAAACCCCGCATCAACTAAGAAAATTAGATAAAATTGAGTTTGGTTCCCCGATTTCGTATATTTTATGATTAAACAGTGGCTTTCCGCTCTATTATCGATCACAAGTGTATTTTGGTTTCCCTAACTAATGATGGTCATCGTGGCCGTGGCCATGGTCATCGCCGCTGGAGAGAGCATATTCGATACCAACTGCAGCCACAGCGGCAGCAAGACCCAAAGCAAAACCACGAGTGAAGAATATTCTTGCGCGTTTAGCGTGAGTACCATGCGCGGGATCGTAACGCCAGGCTTCATTTCTGTCGGATAGGTAACAGTAAGTAATTAAGTTGTTCTGCAATTTGTGTCATGATGCCTACCTTAGCCATGGATCCTTCAGTCCCAGTCTGGCCAAAGCTGTTTGCACTTCCAGAAGTTGTGGTGCTTCGATTTTGTAGATCTTGGCATCGGGAACTTTGTAAGGATCACCATGTCCGTGTCCATGTCCTCCCATTTTCGCGAATTCTAGAAATAAGTAAAATACATGCTTAGCGGCTTAAAAGACAAAGGGTTTTATGTCAAATCAATTTGTTGTCGCACAGATAACCTCAATGTTACATAAGGTGTCAATTTTCCTTGATTTAATGCAGTAACCATGGAAGTTATTTTTAATTTGTTAGATTGGTAAATCGAATAGTTATCAAATGTTTTATTTTTGGGATTAAATACCGAATGCAAAGATGAAATTATGAAAATAGCTAAACTCCAAACGAATCGTCGGATTTTTGATGGACCGGAGTGACTTTCGATGACAGCTTGTAAAAATGCTTGTACAGCGGCTTCACAAGATTAATAGGAATGAGATTCCTTGTGTTATCGGATTTTAGAATGTTTTTTTTAAATAAAATTGTTTATTCTACCCGAATAAAATTAGCTATATAAGGAGGAAGGTTTGAAGTTATCGTTGCTCCAGCATTTCGTATTGGTTTCTTAAACTTAATGCATTTGTATACAGGTAACCTTAAAATATTGATATTTCGCTGGGCATACTCTTTGGCAACTTTATGCCTAAACTATAATCACAATTCGCCGCGTGCATTTCTTTCGTTAGGTCCAAAAGCTTAAAGTGTACTTTGATCTTTGACTCAAACCAAAAATTCGTATACATATTACCGAAGACTCGTGTCCTATACAAGAAAAAGCTTGATAGTCAATACGTTTCCTACCTTCGCGTTGACAAACGGCGCTTTACTGCAACGTTATGGCACATCACGTTTTGTTTTTACGCGTCCCATTTTGAAGTTGAAACGCATTGCTGCTTTGTAATAGGTTTCATTGATTTCCTATTGTGTTGGGACCCCGCAAGTTGCATTGCACGCCATCATACGGAAGCCCAATTATAAAATAAAATTCTTGACAGATATAAACCCCAATCATAGAATCCGGCGGATTGAATCCGACGGATTTCACCCGATCCGCATCCGCATACTTGCCCTATTATAGAAACCGGCGTATGAACTGCAGTACCGGTCCGCGAAACTTGATTATCGACAAATTCGAAATCAGCTGGTCTGCTGTCAAATGGAGATATTTTCAAAAAAATATTGTTGGGTTTTTCAATAAATTTTACAGACGAAATGGATACTGTTGGGTTTTATTTAAATTTGGAAAGTGAAAATGAAACTGATAGCAGAGACATTCGAAGGAGCATAAGATTGCGAGCAGAGGACATATTGCAGTTACCTGATACTCAGTACGTAAATTGAAAATAAAGAGTTTCTTTCCCATCATTACGTCACAATTTATTTTTAGATTTATTAAAAACTTCAGGCTCAATAAATCTGCATTCCAGTTTGTTTTAAGTGAGTTAGAAAGCAAATTCCACAACTGGTTAGATCCTCATCACTTACACCTAAATGTATCTAAGTTAGCGGTGTTTTTAAGGTTTCTGGCAGAAGGAGGTTACCAAACTGGTACTGGAAAAGACTTTAATATTGGAATGGCGCAATCAACAGTATCAACATCGATTTCGGAAGTCTTAAACATTTTAGAGGAATGTTTATCTCCCAAATGGATAAGCCTGAAAATGTCAGAGGGGAAAAAAAATAAAAGCCAACATTTATTTTTAACGAGAAGTCAGGAATTCCAGGGATCGTAATATGCGTTGATGGTACGCATTGTGTCTTTTTGTTTCATCAACTAATGATTGGTTGATTGCATTCGCCTGTTTTTGGTAATCACCTAACCGATCCAATGAACGATATACTTTTTTTACAATGCAATTTGTTTCATTGGATTGCTCTTTCATTTTTGAGAGGCCTTCGGATATCGTATGATAAAGCTTTTCTTGCTTATTTATTTGCCGTGCAAGAAGTTCCAACTGTTTTGGTAATGTTTGCTTCCTTGGTAGATCTGAGTTATTGGTGGGGAAAATATTTAAAAGGTTGGGGTTGTTTTCTGAGCTATGTGTTTCTTGCCCGGGTCAACTACTTCAGTTTCCAAATCTACTGTGTCTTCGAGCAGAGCTGATGTGACAATAGTTTCGCTGAGAGGTTTTCCTATATTTGGAGCACCGTAGCAGCTTGTTCCAGGCATTGGCAGGCAACCCCTCAACGTAGTCCTTCAAGCATACCAGCTCAATAACCTCATTCTCCAGAGGAGTAAACAAAATTTCTTTATTTGTACCGCCACCAGTAGCTTTCAATTCGCGGAAGTTCTGCGATAGTTTCTTTCTTAAAGCCGACTTGTGGTCTGACCAAACCTAATGTAAACTTTGTTATAAACCACTTGCAATTGATTGATTGATTTATTTACCTTTTTCCATTCTGAAACTTCCTTAGCAGGTGGCCCAAGCTGTTCAGCTTGATTCTCAAATTTTCCCAAAACGTTTGCATTGTCTCCGGATCATTTTTCGTCAAATTCCTAGCAATGTTAGGATTTTTCTTCATGTGATTCACCATCACTAGGAATTGTGAACGAGTTGTTTGTTTCCTTAAAATAAAGTTTGTTATTGACCTGTATTTGCAAACATTTTACACGCTTACTCACTTCCTATTCATTTTTTTTAATAACAAAAAACAATTCTTCTTTTTTTAAATCCGCAGCTACTTTGGTACATAAACAAGTGTATGAGCTGCGGATGGTCTGCGTTTACAATGATACCTATGTTCGAAAACGTCCTTACCGACATCCGATCACTTACATTACTGCGTTTTCAATGATAGCAAAGCATACAAATTGATGTGCTACTCCCTCCGCAGCCAATCCGCCGGATTCTATGATTGGGGTGATAATTCAGAAAGGAAAATCTAAAATCGAAACAAAGTCAAGTGATTCAAACTTTTTATTTTTGTATGGAAATGGAAAGCAGTTTAAACTTTGATTTGGATGCCACAAGTACATACGTATGTAAATAAAAGGAATGCAATTTCTATAGTTCATTCTCTAGTTAAGGACAATAAGTGAATTAAAATATTTAAGGAAATAACTTGCAATGAGAGCGAATTTGAACGTTTTATCGTCGTTTAATTTTTTTTTCAATGTTAATGGAAATGGGGTTGTTCGCAAAATATGTAGACAATGTCATTTTTAACATTTCGTCAAAACAAAGTTTTCTGACAAGCTAGTTTTTTTGAGGCCAACATTTTTTTTACAAAAAAAGAAATACTTAGTCGAATGTGTTTTGCGAATATGATAATGGATGGGGTGACAACACAACCGAGCGAAGCTGGGTGCGTCGGAGAGTTAACTATACAAATATAAATTACGAGATATTCTAGCATTTTTCTGAAATAATTTCTATTTTATTGCAAAATAAATAAATTTTCCTTACGAAAAAAATTAAAGTTTATATACCTACAAATATGTTATTATTTACGCTGAATTACTTTTTCTGATATGTTGTTTGAAAATTGTTTCTGTATGACAGCTAACGAATAATTTTATTTTATTTTACAATTTCACACAAACTTCGCTAGAGGGCGGCTTGACGACCTGCAATAGTTCAACTGGATGCGTTTGTCAACGCGAAGCTCCACAGCGTGATTCTGTTTCAGGCATCCGTTGACCGTTTTTTAAAGTCGCTTTTAACAAGTAAAAAAGTTTCCAAAATAATGTCGTGTATAATGGAACATTGTGAATCCGGAAGAACTCTCTGCTCCGGGATACATTGCTCACAAAGGCCAAATACGTTGCTGGAACTGCAACAAAATGAGTCATCTACAGAGACAGTGCAGAGCTACACCCAGGCAAGGCAGTTGTCCACATTGCGGGTCTAAAAGACGCAACGGAGAAATATCTGGCGCGGATGATAACATCCATCTATCCTACACATGCAGCTTCGGAGAACCAGCAGTCGGTAAACGTGTAAGGGCCAACTTCGCGGGGCAGAAGTTCGTTTCCGATATCGACTCCCCCAGGACCACAATTCAAGTAAACCAAACGAGGAAACCAGAGTCTAACAGTGAAAGCCTATATCGGTCGAAATAAGTGCGTGGCAACCATCGAATCCGGTGCCACTGCTTCCATTATAAAGAAAGACATCGCCCGCCAGTCTTTGCTGCACAACATCAGCAGTTAAGCAGTTAATATAAATAAATATTAGGCATACAGGACCTAAAGCCTAGCATCTCCAACTATTTTGTTTGTGCGAAGAGGAAGCACCCTTCAATGGTGGTGTACGCCGCATCCCTTAGGACTGTCATTAGTTAAGATAAGGTCCTACCACCTTCTTCAGAGACACTCACCCCTATTGCGAGTGTCAATCGACAATTGATAATTGACTATTTTCAATGTGTGCTATTGTGAACATATCATTTTCATTGATATTCTTGTCAATCGCATTTTTTTAATTGACTGCGATTGGGCGCGTTCAATTTACAAGTCAACTACTAGTGACTACTATTTTACCTTTTCTCATTGATCAAATAACTCACGTGACCATCGTTCGGCAAGTGATAGACACTTAATTAGTAGTGAACTTGCAGTTGACTTGCAAATTGAACGCGCCGATTGACAAAATCCTTTAGAATTGTTCGTTCACAATAGCACACATTGAAAATAGTCAATTATCAATTGTCGATTGACACGCGCAATATGGGTGATATTCTCTTCGCAGGACTGCGAGTATGGCCGAACACAACTTGTGCCGCACCGTATAGATACCGGAGATGCGAATCCAATTCGTCAGCCTCCCAGACGATTATCATTGGCTAAACAGGCGAAGGTTGCAGAGATGGTGTCGTCGATGGAGAAGGGGGAAGGAGTGATCGAATGCTCCAATAGCCCATGGGAATCTCTAATTGCGCTAGTCGAAAAGAAAGATGGCAGCACTCGGTTCTGTGTAGACTTTCGCCAACTGAATAACTACACCAAAAAGGATAGCTACCCTCTACCAAGGATTGACTATAAGCTGGATACACTCTCCGCAACCCGATGGCTTTTTCTACTCTAGATCTGAAGAGTGGCTACTGGCAAGTGAAGATCTATCCGGAAAACCGCGAGAAAACAGCTTCCACAGCAGGAAACGAGCTCTGAGGCGCGCCGGCAACTTTTGAGCGTCTAATGAAACGTGTTTTGTTACGACTAACGTGGGAAAGGTGTTCTACGTGGTCTACTTGGACGATATCATCCTGGTTGGGAAAACGTTTGAAGAACATCCGGATAACTTGAAGGAAGTTAAAGTTACCTTCTCCAACACATCATCATGGGGCACATCAACTCGTCCGAGGGAGTAAGGACTGATCCAGAGAAGGTCGATGCAGTGAAAATTTGGCTGGTTCCCAAAGACAAACTCCAACTGAGGAGCTTCCTGGGACTTGCAACTTACTACAGACGTCTTGTAAAGGACTTTGAAGGGATCGCAAAGAGCTGGCATCAACTGACAGAAAAGGGAAAACAATTCAAGTGTGCAGTTGAATGCTAAAAGAGTTTCAAGGGATTCAAACACCAACTGTGTGATACTTCTATTCTAGCATACCCTACCCCAGGAAAAACCTTTATTGTAGATGCCGACGCTAGAAATATTGGGATCGGGGGCGTTCCTTTTCATATTCACGGGAAATAGATAGGGTATCAGTCCAATGGTTAAGGGCTGCACGAGGTTTGGTATGCTCAACAGGCAGACCTGGATATCGAGCCGATGAGGGCGAGCTGAACTGGCAGAAGATCTCCAATAAGAGTCCGGAACTTATGGCATACTATGTGCAGTGGGACTCAATTCATGTTCAAGAAGGCATTTTGCGAAGCAAATTTGAAAGTTCCGATGAAACATCAGTCGTACTGCAGCTTTTGGTACCCAAATCGAAAGTCAATGAAGTGCTTAGAGAACTGCGTGAAGGAGTGTTCGGAGGCCACTTGGGAGTAAATAAGACACTCGCAAAAGTGCAAGAACACTTTTACTGGGTCCACGAAAGAGATGATGTCGAAAGCTAGGGGGCGAAAATGTGTCACTTGCGCAGATAGCAAGGTCCCGAGAGTAAAAACGCAATAAAAGATGCATCAATACAACGTTGGAGCGCACATCGCAGGACCGTTTCCAAAAACCAACTATGGAAACCGCTATATCCTCGTTACTTTGGACTACTTCACCAAATGTCTCTAACCAAGATGCTGAAACCGCAGTAGATCAGATTGTCCACAACTGGGTAAGCAGATGTAGTGTACCAATGGAATTGTACTCGGACCACGGTCGAAACTTAGTCATAAGTTTTTCGAAGAGTATGTGAGCTACTAGGGATTAAGAGGACGAGAACAGCCCCGCTTCACCCAAAATCAGACGGATTGGTGTAAAGCTGCAACAGAACCTTAAACAATTACCTTTCTAAGGTTTTTAGCGACTACCAGCGGGATTATGATAAGCAAATCCCCATGTTCCTGTTAGCTTATCGAAGCGCAGTGCAGCCAAATTTTAGCTCGAGCAGGCTTTTGGGCTTTAGGAATTCTGTCGATTTGTGAAAGAATGTGAGGCCGTGCAACAACAGCTCCAAGTGCTGCCTTTGGATAGATACACATAACACCTGTAATACCGAGACCTGCAATTCTCTGTTGCTTCTAGAACTTAGTTGTCATTGTCCGTAATAAGTTTCGGCGGCCTGACGATGGCCGCGTACAATGGGTGTGATCATCGCGATATCATTAGCCCCAAATGAGCCCAAGTTTTGAAAATAAAACCAACTTTACACTCTACACAGGAAATAAAATCGAAATTTTAATTCTCAATTTTTTATTTATTCATTTTGCTTTTGTCCAGTTAAATATTCATTTTTTTATTCATTTGAAGTTCTATTGTTTATAATCTAACTTAATTTGTGTTTCTCATAAAATTAGATTTATACTCATCTGGTTTTTTTTTTTTAATTTTTATGTTACACCCAAATGTATAATAATTATTCATGTCCATCGTGGTGGTGTAACAGTATTTCTCAATTTCGTAAAATATTTATTTAAAGAGAGTCAAAAATATACGTATTTAGAGATTATAGACAAATTCACTCCTTTAGTTATTAGGTTATGCCTGTATAACGCAATTAATTCTACAAGGGGACAGTGGTTGAATACATTGAAAGTTGTTTTTTATAATTGTTAGTGTTCTTTAAAACTATTTAATTAAGGAAAAAACTAAAAAAAAACACCTATGCAAGAAAAATACTGTGAACTATTCCCCTCCAGAGGGATATTTTCGTCCGATTTTTACAATTTCTTGTTTCTCTTTTTTTTACAAACTCTTTGTTTTTAGTTGGATTTTTACTAAGTTCTTTTATTTCAAGTTCATCTGTTCATCTGTTTTCCTATATAACAAGAAACATACTAAATAAAGTTAACAGTAGAGTTGTTGGGTTGGGATCATCCTTAAATCGAGTATGTTCCATTTCTGTCCTTTGTTAAGAAAAAAAAAATTAAAAATTCATTTCATTCAAGAAGGGAAAATAATTACCATTGTCAGATTGGTTGTTGTTTTACTGCGCTGTGCTCTTCTAGTTTATATTCTCGTCGGCAAGTATTTCGGTGAGAAGCTTGTTGAGGCTGCCCAAACCGGTTAGAAATCCGCCATCGGGGCCATGGTGCACCGGCATTGAGGGCGGCGAGGGCAGGAGACCGCATCCATTTCTTGGCACAAAGGCGGTGTGTGCAAAGTCAATCAGGCGGACATCGACGAGGCAGCGTGAATCGTCTGTAGCTGTGTTGCTGCTGACGTCGAGAGACTTGGAAGAGTGCGGCAGGTGAGGATAGTGCTGGTGCTGTTGGTGGTAAGTGTGATTTTGGGTTTGGCGTTTAGACGCGGAAACAGGTTTTTGCTGATGCAGCTGCTGCGGTTGAACGAACTGATGGGGCGTGGTGGCTGGGTCAAGCTCCTCGTGTGGATGAGAATGACGGCGAGCAATGTCATTTGGAATAAGAAAAGCATCACTGTCATTTGTATCGACACAAGCGTCGTCCTCTCGCTGAACTGTTTCCGTGAGGATGCCAGCGAGGAGGGAATTTTTGATTACCGACGATTGGACACATTTCGGCGTAGAAGGTAATGAAATCGGTGTGAGTGCAGGTATAGACTCTCTGCTTAGGTCGTTTAAAGGAGATTCTCCATCAGCGGCAGCGGTAGTCGATTTCTTAGCCACAGACGAAGAGGACTCAGCTTTGTCCATCGAACTATCCTCATCGTCCTTGCAGCGAAGTCGTTTAACTGCTCCTTTTGGAGTTGATTTCGGCGAGGAATCCTCACTCTTGTACCGTTTCATCATTGCCTCAGTCTGACCAATAAGGCTGTTATCGTAATCAGAACTGCCCTCGTCGGAGCTGTTGTTGCCCGTTTGGCGACCTGATGTCACCGCTTTAATTTGCTCAGAGAGACCGGAGAAATCATCACTACTGTTGCTGCTGTAATTCATCCAGGAATCACCAGAGTGGGGGCTAGAAGTAGAGATACTTGGCAGAGGTGGTTCAGGATCTAAGAATACTGTTTCTTCAGATATTGGAATGAACGGAGATGATTGCTGTTGTAGTTGTGTTGTTGACTGTTTCTGTTGGGATGATGGCGAGCTACTGCTGCTGCCACTGCTCTTAGCCCCACGCGCCACAGCATCAGCAAAGCCTCGATGATGTGCCTTAGTACTAACTTCGATGGTGGTGTGGTGCTCCTCATCCTCGTCAACATCCCCGTCCACCGAATCATCGTGATTGTGATGCCGGTGATAGCGATGATGATGGTGATTGCTGTTGTGCTGGTGTTGGCGCTGGTGCTGATGCCGTTGATTGTGCCGCTGATGTCGATACGCCGTGCTGACCGGTGTTGCGATTCGATGATTATGATCACTGTCCTCGTGCGATGAAGAGAGATTCAACTCGGTGGAGTCATTCGATGCATCGGCATCATAGCAACAATGATTGGAGGTCGGTGTACGGCCGCAGCTACTGAGATCGTTATCATCATCCTCCGCATCATCATCATCATCTGCGTCAACACTGTTTTCCGGATGGTCTATAACGATTGCGTCGTTATAGTATGGCGGAGGAGCACAACATTCATTGGAAATTTCATCAACCGGTGCTGCTGCTGGTGCTGCCACAAATATGTCCATTGGATGAATCATAGGTTTCTCCTCGAAGCCTTCATACACAATTAGAAGGGAACTAGAAGAAAACAAATTACATGAAATCAAGGACAATCAAAACACACCTCTCCTACGACTTACCACGAGTAGAACCGGTAGCTAGACTGTTTCTCAATTACTCGTGCCAATTGCTGCAATCGCTGAATAATTTTCTTAATAACTCTAGCTCTTAGTCTATATCCATTGTAGAAGAAATCATGCAGGGCCTGTTTGAATCCATCTTCGCTAAGTTCACGGCCCCAATATTTGTCACGCTTAGCATATTGATCTAGATCAGCTTGGAAAACTTGCATTCCGCATAGGCGTACTCCCAATGACGCAGAAGTACTTGCTGCACACTTTGCCATTTGTTTGGTGCGTTTTTCTGCAGATGCGTCATCTCCGTGCTGGCGTGTGCCCATTTTCAAGTCTAATATGCAGGGATTTTTGAATTGCGATGTAATATTCTCGAGCATAAGAAAATCTGCAAGAAAAAACAGAAAGAGACAATTTAGTTGGATATTTCTACAAAGAACTTCGTATAGTGCATCTTTGCCATGGGAGAGATCCATGGTCCATTCGGGAAGACAGATGAGCTGAAAAATTATGTCAGACCCAGTTTCAGTTTTCAGTAATGAAACGTTAACTGATCCTAGAAGTGAAATTATAACTAGGTGTGGAAATTGTGAGCGCATTATTAGATGAAGCTGCCAGTTACAATTTTGTTCATTGAATGATTGAATGCATACAACTAGACGACGTAGTAACTAAATTATGAGCAGTGCTTTGTTGTCGTTAAAACATAAGAACGTGATAAAAATGTGTGCTTGATGCATCAGACATGATTGGAAAGATCAAGATCTGGTTGGCATTGGCACCTCTCTTACGTAATAGTTAACTGTTGTTCATTCTTTTGAAATTATGTAGCCAATCTTGTAAAAAGTCGGCGAATGCTGGCTGCAATGGTGATTGCAATTTTCAAATCCAGAAGTAAAGCGTTTGAAATGCTTCAAATCAAGCAACGATTGTCAGCAACCTAAGGAATATTGGAAGAATTCAGAAACGCTAAAAAAATGTGCATCGATGCGGCTTCACTGCTTAAAATGAGATGCCGACGCGCAACACAACTGATACTGATACATCGACTGCATCGCCTATTTTCTTGATGCATTTTTCTTTGACATTAACGCATCAGTTTACTTAACTTTACAAAAATCAAAGTAAAACCTTTCCAGTGATGCAAAATGTTTGCTTTAATGAACGTGTGGGAGGGCTGATTAAGCATCAAATGTGCAGTGATGCGTTCCGAATTTACAATGACCTTTAGCTCGGTAGACCTCGTGCACAATACGGTAGCAAGTCTTTACCTCAAGTTGAGTAAACAGTTTTACGAGCACCGCGATCAGAGTTTAAGGACCGCGCCAGCTTAGAATAACCGAGGTATTTGCTAGGTTATGTAAAGCATCCAAATAAAAGTTGACACCATGTCGATGTCGTAGAGACGATAACTGTTTTTATAGTTCCATAAGGGACATTTTTAGAAACTATTATCGGCTTAAGTAATGAAAGATCTCATTGGCAGTTATTATCGCCGGTAATCGAACATGGTCGTTCTAGTCGGCTTTCGTGCTTTTCTATTTAATACACGTCACGGCAAAGAAACTGTCGTTGACCTTAAGACCAAGGGGACGGATATCGTTTGTCTATCTGTATAGATATGATAGAGACACCCATCGTCGATGGTTTTTAATCTGGCCACAGCATACGACTTATAAAACAATGCCTTGGTACTGAACTTTTACAATACCAGATGTTCCGACAACTTAAGAAATGATTCGCAACGTTCTAACAAGCGAACATTTAATGCACATCACCTATCACAGAACCCTTGAAAATCATGAACATGTAGTTCTACAAAAATCGTGGTACGGGCGAAACCCATATTGCCGGTCGCAAACAATGCAATTAGCAAAATCAACGATTATCTGCCATCTTTCGCAACGACACACATGTTGAGGATAAAAATCTATTTTGTATAAAAAAATGTTCGCCGCTGGCATTTGATATGTAGTTGTTAGCTCTAGCTAACCGTTTATTCAGTAGTTAAACTCAAATTCTTATTAATAATGATTTTTCGAATTTATCCGCTACTAACAATATCGAATTGTGTTGGTGATATTGTTGGGCAACCTTATAACAATTACAACTGATTGACATTTTTCAAGATGCTTGTGAAGAAAATTTTAAAAGCTTCCATTTTTTATTGGAAAATCGGAGCCCAAGTAACAATATGTCTTTTTTTTTAACCCAAAATACCAACAAATATATTAGCAAATAGATCAAAATCACATACTTTTGCAATTGTGATTTTTTTTATAATTATTGTTAAAAAAGAAACAAATGGTAGTTATTCGCAAAAATATTAGCTAGTATTAGCTGTATAATAGATTTCTGGTATAATCACGGGCTACGGAGTCTTAATCTCTGAAAAGTAGTACCCTATCACTTTACCTACATTTTCTATGCTTTTCCATTATATCATTGTTTATTTTTTCTGATTATTTATATATCTAACGAAACTGTTTTTTGTTATATATAACAGTGATTTGTAAATATATAACAGTTTTTAGCCTAAATGTAATAATTTTAGTACAATTTAGATATGCCATTTTCAATCAAGTAAAATGTTCAGGTTAAACGTCATTTAGTTATTATATGGAGAACATTTCATAATAATTAAGAAATTTTAACCAACGGATAAATTCCTTAACAACATGCTAGCTATCACATGAGTTAATGAATGCGAGTGGGCGCGAAATTAGAAAATAGTCCGTACCTAGCTGTTGGGGATTGTATAATAGTTTTGAGGCATTTGCAAAAAAACGCTTGTCAACTTGCTTTGACTCCCCAAACCGCACTCAGTCGGGCCAAACCGTTAATTGAAGTTGAAAGGAATAGGCATTTTTGTTGCTGTAGAACTCTGCTCCACAAATATCAACAAAATGGAATGCAATTGTAAAAAGGAATAAAAACGGAAAATAGAAATAAAATGTGTTCGATGAATGCCTTCTGCACATAGGGATGGGCTTGGGCTTTCGCCCTTTCGTACTCCTTAAGCATTGCCTTTGTTTCAGAGTGTTTTTTAGTAAACATTTGGTTTGGTTTTGTTATCGTTTATCTGATACTAACATTGTTTGTTAGAGTTGTCTAATTGTGAAATACTCTTAATAACATCGGCTGCATTCCCATTTTTATGTACTTTCATCCTGTAAGAGAAAGAAAAAGAAAAAATCCAAAATTAATTCATCATATCGCAGAGTGCTACATATTTTTGTTTAAAACTACACTTAATCATAGGAAACGATTTTTTTTTGTTTTTTTTTTCGTGGAGAAAATATTTTGTAATAGAGAGGGAGAAAAGGAATTTCGAGATGATGGGTATGGGTGCGCGTTTAACTTTTTGGCCTAAAAAAAATATTAGGTACATTTTGCTTCTCTTTTTTTCAATTTTTTCTTTAGAGAATAAATAAAGTACGATAGAAGAACAAAATATATAAATTATTTATTAAATTTTATTTACCCATGATTGATACTAATTTCAATTATGTCATATTTTTTCTATTCTCATCTATAAGAAATATACACATTTTGAAATTCTGTAATAATGTTCAGAAATAAATACTAACCGTAGAACGTCTTCGCGTTTCCTCTTGGAAGCACTCATTTTCCGGACATGTTCCTCGCGAAAGCTTGGTGAGTAACGTTTTTCCAATTTAGTACCACCCATTGTTGTTGCTTGCATAACACCTAAAATGAGAGTATCGTAATATTTTAGAATGTTTTTGGAAAGTTTAATGGTGTTGGTTTGTCTTAAAGGAAATATATTTCTTTTTTTTCTGATTTGAATATTGAATATGTGAACACGGAACATATTAATGGATGAATGCGAAGTAAAACATGGAAATATGGTAAGATTGGATTTGTTGCGTTATAGTGTGTTTTGTGGTGGTAATGATTTTTTTTTATTTGAAAATCATGATGATAAGAAAGCCTATACTAGATGCACATTTCAACGTCAAATAAATTGAATGAATATTTTTTTAGAGCAAGCATTAGAGACAATCACTCTTCTTGGTATGGCTTCAGTAAGTGTAGAGTGTAAGTAGAGAGTGTCATCTAGTGAAAAACAATGTCCCCTATGGGCGGGTAGGGTATTAACCTATTCAAGCGTTGACAGATCACCTTGCTTACTGTACACAATAGTGTACATAATATGTATATCCAAAAGCAAGTGTACTGTCTATTAATTTATTCAAGCCTAATACAAGCATATATAAACATACAACTAAGGCTCTAAGAACTAATATTAACTTATTCAAGTAAGTTTGTAATCCCATTATTTAGAAGCATTTTGGGGCGGTTAAGGCAAAGGCTGGAAACATGAAGCATTCTAGTCAGAATTTCGTTTTGGCAATACAGATTCAGTACGGTGACAGGGAAGGTGGAATAAATTGATAGATCTTAATCGGTAAGGATAAGTGTTGGAGATATTTGTTGAAGGAGGCGAGGGCAGTAAATAGCCCCATCTAAAAACCTAAAAGTAGATCGTCGGTATCGTGCCTTCAGACTTAGTTATTTTTGACCGTTTAGGGGTGTAAATGATGTGCATCCTCCCAGCACAATTCAGCTGCTTTACGTTTGTGTGTGCAAGAAAGTAAGTGAACACAAATATTAAAGGTAACTCTAGCATTTGCCAATTCTATTTTTTGTATTTTTTTTTTAACATTTTACTGTGTTCACTACTGTCCTAGTTGAATTACACATCTTCGCATATTCGACTTGTTGGTCCTATTTCGTTGTCGTTTGCTTTCGTTACGTGAACTTCATTTATTCTCACATGTGTTTTTGATGTTTCTTACACGAATGTGATACCGTGCGCGTCTCAACTTTGTTGCAAGTTTATGTCGATCTGAGAGATTTTTTCACTAAATCTATTTTATAGCTTTTACACACCATCTTATTCACTATAAAAAGTCAGCGAATGGACGTTTTTAGGGCGGCTTAAGGCCAGAAATGTCCACAGCAGACTTATCAAAGTTCAAAGCAAAAGAACAAAACTAAAACTGCCAACGGAAAAGTCGTCTAGCTAACGCACTTCTTCTTCTACTTTACCTGCGAGGTTATGTTCTGGTATATAGGATAGTTAGGCGGTTTGTCGGTTCCAACTCAATGCCACTGATCTCGATGCCACTGAGGCCCATATATTGTGCCGTTTTTGCATTTACATACATGATCCAGAAGGTGTTAGGTCTGCCATTTTTACGATTTCTACGTTTTTACGATATCGGAGATCTCCAGTCGTTCCTTCCCACTGATATACATGCACACTTTGAGAGACAGCTGAACGTTTTTAAATGTGTCACAAGGCTAACCTGAACATTAAAATTGCCTAGATGTGATTTCTTCTATTAGTCGCCATTTGCGCAAGCGCTGTTTATCGTGAGGGCATCGCAGTGATATCCTGTTCGACCAGGGAACTAAGTATTTGATTACTTGTCAGGCTTCAAAGAATAATCATTACAACATACAATAACACCAAAATATTTTTTTTAGGATGAGGTGAGGCCGTGAAAATAATGTTAAGATATTTCTGAGTGGGATCAGTAGTCTAATGCACTAACTACTGAGTCACTTCGGCTTAGTAATATAACTTGCTTTTGCAATGCAAATGTGATAAGCTTTACAACATGAATAATTGGAAATCCGGACCATCATCCATGTCTCAGGCAGACTGTCCACGGGTCCGAAGCCAGTTGAGTAAGTTAATTGGAAAGGTAAGAATTAACATACAACTAAGAAAATGAATGCGCAGGTAAAACCAGTTTGTTTTTCTTTTTAAAAGAATCAAACTTTAAAAACAAAATACAAATTCCACTCAATATTGACGATGAAATGTGCAACATTTTCTAAAAAAAAGAAAAGTAAATAAATTCGATGGTATGAACTGGATAAAATTTGTATGAAACTACCACCACACCTACAAGAAGCAACAACTTAGATACTTCAGAACTAATTATAAAGTTATTCAGAGGAAAATAAATTAAATATAAATATCGCTCAAAAATATATGTACATATTTAAGAGTTCATTTTTTATACGTTAATAAGAATAATTTAAATATGTAGAATTAATAATAATAATAATAATAATAAAGATATTTTTATATTATGTATATATACGGAATATATGCATACAAACCCTTAAATAAGGATCAACGAATGGGATGGAGTGGAGGTGTTGAACGCACTTGCAAGCACATACACTTGAGCAGAAAGCGTATACATGGAGGATGCGATTAGACACACAGTTGTCAATCAATTATGAGTGTGTTTTATTTGCTGCTGAAATTAGTAATTCATACACACACCAACAGAGGGCGCTTCACGTATACTTGTTAAAAAATAAAATATTTTTTAAAACTTAGAATGTTTTTGATTGTTCTTTATATAATTTAGTTACTGTTAAAAATATTTTAATTTTTATTGAAATGTAAACCTTGTGCTTGTTATTTATTTTACGGATTTCATTATATAGTACGAGTATTTTTCGTGACACCACGCTGTGGAATTCGAGCGCATCCTTCTGTTCGTTTATATCCTTTTTGTATCATGTAGTATCACATTCCGCTCAATTCACATTATAGAGTGGATATCCTTGATTTAAGACAAGGAAAAATAGAGAGAGAAAGAGAGAAAATAAAAATAAACAAAAATAATTAAACTACCGCCACTTACGAATCACTTAACAAGTTTACACTCAAGTCTGCATTTTTTCTTAACAATATAATGATTATAAAAAAATAAGAAAATAAAACAATTTGTACACTGACACACAAGAGGAAGTTGCAATTGACAAAAACTAGTAGTGATCATGTTTTTAGAGTTAAGTGCAACTTCAGATAAATCGGTGAACAGCAAATGAGCTGAGTTTACCTAGAGAGGAAACCACAAGCAGAGAAAGAGATATGCATATTGTTAAGTTACTATTGTTCATTGGTTAACCATTTATTCAGTCAACACGCGGCAAATGTCAATGCGATCACTGTTTGCTAGCATGTCTAGGAAACTCATCGTTAGGACATGTATGTTGAATTAGTATAAAAGAAATAGTTCTGGTAGAAAAATATTTTTCTTGTCTTGTTTTTTAATTCTAAACTAGGCGTCACTTCACTGATGAAAACATTTCCATTCCAGTACTAAAAATTTGGTGTCTTTCTGTACCCGTTTAAAACTGTGAACTTCTATGGAATTTGATGAAAAACTATTAAATCCTGCTGCCGTAAGGAGATTTTTGTTTTTCCAACCATTTCTGAGTACGAAGTTATATTTTTGACACTAATTGAAGTGACCTATATTTTTATAATAAGTCCGAGTGGCAAATTTGAGAAGTTCCTCATGACGATTGATACTCTTAGACGTTTGACAGGCTTTCGCAAGAGGTGGGACAGTGGGGAAAAAACACTTTAGATGTTAATGGGCCTCGGTGTGATTTGAACAAACTGAGGACACTTGGTCAGTAGTCCAACGCGCTCACCACTGAGCCCTGCGAATTGTAGCCCGAGTTGCTCCCATCCTTTGAAATTTGACATGCTAAGAATGTTGGTGCAAAAAAGAGGGAAACAGAATCTTTAACTCTATCGTTGAAAGAAATGTCAAAATGAACGTTTTGCTACAGCTTTCCAGATATTGAAACTAGTTTTTTAGTTTTTGTTATGGTTTTGAAAAAAGCTATTGGCTATTGCGGTTGAAATGTTCTACGAGTAGAATGCAATTTTCTATTTCGTTTGAGAACTTTTGGGGGAAATTCCGATAAAACAACGCAAGACAGGAGATATTGCGAAAATGACCAAGCCAACAATCTTGTTGAAATTGAAAAGCAAAAATGATGAAGATTTCAATTGATCTGAGATTCAATGAAATTCATGGGAAACGATATTCAAAAACTGTAGAAAAATGTTGTTGACTTTTGAGACCTTTTACATTTTATATTGCGTCCGATTGTGGACTTGTTTTATAGCGAAGAACACACTGGTTAGCGAAAAATTTGTAGTAGGGAACAGCAGTCTATTCACTCGCCCCGGATCATTAGGGAGAACCGCTTCTCATTTTAGTTAGATTCAAGAGAAACCTTTTTCAAAATTTCGGTTCGGAATCGGCGTAAACTATATGTTGAGTGTGCAGCTCCCCCAAAAATAAAAACTGCCCCTGTCATAAATGGTGCAAAAGGGGAGAAATCGCATCTATGCATTTTTACCATTCATTGTGATCATAGCAACACATTTAAAACCTTGCAACTGTCCCGCAGGTTTGCATGCAAATTCGTGGGTTGACACGACTGGAGATCAGCGGTGTCGTAAATGGAAGATCAAACAACAATCAATGCCCCAGTGGGCACTTATCAAAATCGCAAAAAAGGCAGGCATTAAAACTCCCGAATAACAAAAATGCAACACCTTCAGCATTTGAGTGGCCTCAGTAATGAAGTGATCCGAAACGGGAAGGACTCCCATCAGGCAGTAAAGTGAGAGAGTTTTGATCCCTTTAATCCTGATAATAGCTTCGCCCTTACGGAATAAGCACTCTATAGATTGTTGAGAATAGTATGTAGTAGTACATTTTTCATCCAGATATTCCATTTCCATCGAAGAATCGCTAATTGTTTCAGGATTCTGTTTCAAAATTGTCAATTTAATGAAACTTTTCGTTGTGTACTACGTTTAACATATAATTTTGTTATACTCGAGTGATATTTTGTGCGGCCCATCTACCTAAAAGTAATGATTGAACGTGCAAGCAGGATACTACTTCTAAACTAAACTGCTTCGCTAAATTTTATCTTTGTAGACATTTTTATATGGATGATAAAATGTTGGGACTTTCGTTGAAAATTATTCAGATTTGTTTAAGAAAAATTAGATCAAAAACTAGGGGGAGTTTCGAGAAGAAGAATATTTATTCACTTTTGCGAACATCTGGTAGGCATTCAACAATAAAACTGTCGAAAGAAAGATTCTCATCCCTGTTAAGGCATAAACTATCACAAGAATGTTTGAAGAAGTAAGACCCTAGCATTTGGCTAATATGTACTAAGTTCTCTTTACAGTGTGCATGTTAAAAAGACGGTAATTACAGTTCGATGAAAATTGTTAGGGCCCATTACGATGATCATATCAGTTTGAGTCTCAGTTGAGCTGTTAGTTAAGCAGTCAGTTAAAATGATATGTAAATGCAAAACTTGAAGGGTTTAACTGAAACTGATAAAATTACCATAAGTTTTCAGTTCAGTTGTCAGTTCAACTGATGTGTAAATAAGTTCCACGTCAGTTATCATTTCCAAACGCAGTTGCCGGTGACTGTAATTCAATAAATACCAATCCTTGCGTCACTTGGTTACTCTTTTTAAATTCTGATTGCTCAAGAGTAAAATTAATACTCAACTGAATACTGAACTGCAGTCTGAATTCACTGGATTTTTAACTGATAACTGCCTTCAAAGCATCGCAAAAAAAATATTAGTATTGACAAAACCTTAATTACCGACACGAAATACACAAAGTAATAATGATTGCTTTGCAATATTTAGCACACCATTGCTAACATTGCAATGACCTGGGCGAGCTAGTCGTGATAAGTATCAGGTCAAACACAATGCCACATTCTAAAATAGCAGCCTCGACGATCGGAAAAGATATTCACATACATATACATTACAGTATGACACATCTGCTGTAAAAAACAAAAACTAAAGTATTTGTTATTCCAAACGCTGAACAAGCAATTTTTCCTAGTTCACTTCAAATTTAAATATTATTTAACTGACCGATTAAAAATATACAAAAATGCCAACGAAATCTAAAAAAAAATAATAGTACTAATTGAAAAGGACTTACCCATTAGGCCCTTGTTAACATTATTATTTCTATGTTTCACTTTAAAAAAAACAAGAAAACTTTTTAATGCCGCGTTTCGACTTTCGTTTTGACACATTCGTTTTTAAAATGACAAACAAAGTTGTCAAGATGTGTGATTTTATTTTTTAACAAATATGTTAATTCATTTTTTGTTTATTTCTTTTTCTTCTCCTTTTTAAGCAACTTTTTATATATACTTTTAATATGTTTTTTGTTATTACAGAGTACTAATTTTCTTATAAACTATGATCACAGCAATAATATCCAGGTACAATAAATACAAATTTTAACAAATTCCATATAATAAAAAAGATATGATTTTTATTTCGATTTTGGTTCTTTTTTTTGTATACTATCTTTTATTTTTTATTTTGTTAATGATATTATGAAACACACAAAGTATAAGCAAACTTCATGAGCAATGTGAGTTTTATGCGCGACAATACAAACAAACAAAATATATTTATAAATATTTTTTTTCTTTTTCTAAACATAAATGTTTATGCGTGTATCAGGTAAATTAATAAAGTTGGACATTATAGTCTTACCTTTGTATTTTGGAACAAATTTCTGAATATCCTGAGGAATGTTCTGATAAAAGTCTAATTCACGCAGATTCAGTGGTTTTATGACAGTACTCTGATTAAGCAGGAGTAGACGGGTATGTCCACCAACCTAAAAATTATAAAATATTTATTATTGCAAAAGGTTAATGAACAAATGAGTAAAAAAATTCTTTTTCTTTTTAATTGTAATGCAGCGGCGAAAGATTGTGCCAAAAAGTATTTGCGTGCAACCGCTTCGGGTTGAAATGCACACGCATACATTTAAATACAACTTATTTCAAGTTCAGTATGACTGATTTTAAGAGAATCACATTAGTCTGAGGAAACGATTTCATACACGAAGGTGTTGATTCCTCGTTCATATGGCAGAGTGCTGGGTTATACTACTCTGTAGTAGGCGCTGATTTAAATGTTCGTACCTGTCTTTCTGACAGGTAGACTTAAGGGTGTCAATCCCATTTAATGGAAAGTGCGCAGCGAACGAGTTGTCTTCATTGATGACGTTTCGATCGATGCTAGAAACACTCCAATGTACAGATGTCTGAAACACTCGACGAGGCAGCGTCGCTTCAGCGCACCCATTGTATTCATTTACAGAATGGTTTTTACAGCTTTGTCATTGAAATATTCTCATAAACCCTAGTATATTCCTGAGCTGAGCACAAGGAGGGCCTCAATTCCCTAAATATTTGTTTTAACCCATTGGTGTCTTAACGCAACAAAAAACTTTGAATTTATCAAAAAATTAAATTTTGGAACTGCTTTTAGACATTCAAAATATGTAGTGTGCTTTACATTTTCCTTCACTCCACAGTTTTGGATGAGAAAAAAATGGTATTTTGGTGATTAAAGTTATGTTTTGAAAATGGCATGGAAAGTTCAAAAAATTAATAAAATTTTATATTCAACATCTGGATAATTAAAAAAAAAATGTTTATAATTGAGACAAAATAACAGCCTGTTAAAAGAATAAAAAAATTGATTAAATATTACAAGCAGAGTAAAGGTGTTGCGTTACCGCACCAATGAGACATGCAAGAACTCTACAAAAGCACCAAACTTCTTTCCTATCCTCCTATTCTTTCGAATAGTAAGTAGCACGCACCTAAAATCATGCAATACCAAACTTCATTGCTAGGTGCTGCTTACTGTTCAACAAAAAGCACCTGCGCTGTGTTCCAACACTATAAGGGCCTGTACAAACACAGAAAAAACAAGAAACCCCTTTAGCGTAAGTAAATTATAAAAAAAAACATAGGGACGGGCTACAGTCCGCTTGGGCGAACTGTTGGATACCCTATTCTTATTCCTATCCCTCATAAGTGGGCGTGACATAAGTCTAAGTTGAATTGTTAAGAACGCTCTACATATTTTGTTATATAACATTTAAAGGATTTTATCGAAAAAAACGCTCCCTAGCTCAAACTTGGGTTTTCAATAAAATTGTTTCATTTAATTGTGGGCGTGTCAGTAGGCGGATTAAAAAAAAAATAACACATGAGCATAAAGGGCCCCTAGAGAGTATATATTATAAATTTCCGATCCCTAGCTCAAACTTTGAATTTTCAAAAAAGTTTTTTTTTTAAATTGTGGGCGTGTCAGTGGGCGGATTTTGAAAATATTTACACATGAGCATAAAGGGCCCCCTAGAGAGTATATATTACAAATTTCAGCTCCCTAGCTCAAATTTTGGTTTTTCAATAAAATTGTTTTATTTATTTGTGGGCGTGTCAGTTGGCGGATTTTGAAAATATTATATCCCGAGCAGTTTTAGGAGTCATAGATCATATACAAAAAATGTCAGCTTTCTAGCTCAAAATTCGATTTTTTCCAAAATTTCGTTTGTGGGCGGATTTCAAAAATTCGTAAACTTGATTATTTCGGCACCCTAGAGAGTATATGGTTAAAATTTCAGCTCTCTAGGTCCAGTTTAAAGGCCTAATTTTTGCCGACGGACGGACATGGCTAGATCGACATTACTATCGATGCTGATCATAAATATAGTAACTTTTAGGGGTCTACGGGCAATATTAAGGTATGTTACAAACTATGCGTCAAAATAAATATACTCTTAGAATAGGGTATAAAAATGGGAGTGAGGAATAGAAGTTTAACCACTTGAAGTTTTTGGAAGATTTGACTCAAGACAACGATATATCGGATCAAATTGTTATAACTTCTCCTGAAAAAAGGAAACTTGTGTGAAAACGTTTGTTTGATGATGCAGAAGTTCTTCTAAGCACACCAGACGCTTCTACCCCCATGAGGTTTGGAATTCCCCAAATATAGCAACGTGGTCAAGAGAACCTTAATTACAACTTTGGCTTACAGCAGTGGGCTTTCTGAAATCTCTCACTTTATTGTCAGAATGTCATCCAAGCCAAATCGCATACACGCAATATTAACATTGAGGTGAGCCTAGCGACGTATTTAACACATTGAAACTCTCCCACAATTGTGCATGAAAATCCGTGGGTTAACACGACTGGAGATCACTGGTGTTGTAAAAAGGCGATCAAATGAAAGTGAACAGCAGTAGCGTGCTCGTAAGTCGTAAGGCAGGCCGGGGTCATACAAATACATTTACACAATTACGCAATTATAAAATTCGTTCGATTGGCCTAAGTAAAGAACTGATCCGGAACAGGGTAGGCTGCCGATGTTTACTGAGGTCAAATCGGGAACCCGTTAGGCAAACCAGTAGGAATATCATAAAGTAAGAGGGCAAGAAAACACTGCCGCTAATGCAAACCGCTTACAAACAAAATGTGCAGTCAATGCAACATTTTATTGTTAAAAAAAAGTTTAATGATGTTGTTGAGTGCCCATTGGTGCGTTAACGCAACATTTTAAGAATTCTAAAATCTCAAATTTTTCGGCAGGGAATAAAATTACTATTGTTTTTAATGTTAAGTTAAGTTAAATGTTTTTCTACCTAATTAACGTTGAATCGCCTCAATCACCTATTTATTTGTTTTAATTTAGAAGATTTCAAAACGAAACGGATGAATTGTATTCAGTGCTTGAAATTGAGCATTCTCCTGCATATCGCACGAGGGTTTCCAAATGAAAATTAATAAATAAATAACGGAAACTCTTCTCGAGTTCAGCGCAGATCAAGTAGAATTTAAAGCACTCCATCACTAAAGTCTACACAACTGACCTCAAGGAGGGTTTAAAAATAAAGAATTAACATTCCTTAAATCCCCCTCGATGTTAAAGCATTGGGTACGCCAAGCCTCAGTATAAACGGAATGTATTTTTTAGTTTATGGAGCAATTGGTACGGCGTAAGTAGTCATCACCATTCGTCGGTTTGTACTAATTACGATAAGGTCCCATAACCAACAAACTGTTCTGGAGCAAGCTTAACAATATCCCAATTTAACGGGTACCAGCAATTTTACTTTGCACATGAAGAATGACTGTAAAAGACGGGACAGCAAAGCTCTCATTTGATATATTTTTCATATATGGCTGCCACCTACTACGAGTAGAACTGTTTCGTTATTGTCTTGACAGGGATTGTCATTACGGAAAAAATATACCAAATCATTAACATCCTGTTGTTGCTAATTTTATTTATAGGCTCCTAATTATAGTGAAGACGGAAACAGTAGTTTCGCTGCATTACAAATACTCATCTATAATATATAAACAAATAATATCGTAAACAAAAAAGACTTATGATAGCCTAATGGTCTAAATCCAATGGAGGTCCGGAACTTAAATTAAAAACCAAAAAAAAGGACCCGCATAACTTTTGATGGCTGCACTTTTGGGATAGAAACGAATGAAGCAAATCAAATTTAGAATTAGTAATACGTATAGTCGTATATCTATCTGTTTTGACATGACACAATCGTCCAACATGATCATATATGTATGATTACAGCATAATAGTAAGCAATTCCACACAACAATTTATATACATAAAACAAATATAATAAATATCAATTGACAAACTAACCTGATTGGAAAGTGGCTGCAATGCAACTTCATCTTCACTTTCAAGGAGATCCTTCGATAAATTACCTTCGGCACCAACATTTCCCGAACATGATTCCGATCTTGGTCTACCCAAGTATTTATGTAATGTTGGTCCAGCTATTCCAACTGTTGCGGTTACACCTTGATTTGTCGCAACCAACTTGTTGGCTGTGTTAACATTTATTGTCGACGCCGCTGATGGGGTATAACTCACAGACAACTGTTGCAAATTTGCGGTCACCAAGGTGCTACTCGAGTTGATTGGTGAAGACTGTTGGCTTAGTAGGAAACCAGTTGTATGATCATTCAACTGTTGTTGCTGTTGCTGGAAAAGTGGGCTAGTGACAGTTGTTGCAGTAGTACCAAACTGAATTGGCGAATGGGTTAAAGATGATGGAGCTGTTTGGCCCACATTGGCATCTCCGGTTGTTGCTGCTGATGACAATTGTCTTTGCAACTCTTGTTGGTGACGATGATGATGCAATTGGTGGTTAATGTGTGAATTTTGTATATTTGGAACATGTTGATATGACGCACAGTCAGAATCTCCCATGCCCCAGTCCCCCAGGAAATATACCATTCCCTTCTTCCTTGGACAGTTTAATTAATTTCCTGCGGCGCTAGTTTGTGTATCTTTGTTAGGTTTTTGTTTAGAGAAATTAAACCAAATTCTACACCACTAAGAAAATTAAAATAAAAATCAATTCACTATCCCTTGTTGTGTATTCCTTATGAGGTTCTTTATTTGTATCTAAAACGAGAAAGAGAAAAAATCTTTAGTAATATTCAATGGAGAAATGAAGAGTTGTAAGAAGCTGGAAATATCAAGTACATAATAGCGTGCAACAGAATTCAATGTCGTTGAGCTGATTAACTTTTATGGATTACAATTTTTCACTCTTAGCAGGGCGACCACTGCATGGTCTATTGAACCTAATGTATTTGACGTTTTAATTGATGAAGCTGATTTTATTTCTTTGTTCGTCAGTTTGGCAATTCAAATCAATAGTTAATTGGCGGTAATACTGCCAGTTATAGTTGATTGGTTTCCAAATTAAAGAGAGTGATAATTTGTTGGCTTTGAAATTGACTTCCACATGACACTATGACTAATACTTTGTATCCCGCGAAGCCAATCAAGTTGAGCGAATTTCGCCACGAGCTTTTTCGCAGCGTATCACATAACGACAGTAGTAAAACTATACTCTACTTATTATCCCAACAAACATGTGCAGTGAACTGAAGTTCTATTTGCAAATAGCACGAGGAACTGAGCTGACCTTCTTCTTCATCACGCTCCCACCTTACACAGCGTTCCTTCCGGTTCCCCCTGAATTAATATCCAAGCGTCCACGTTTCAGAACACCTCGTCAATGAGACTAATCTAATGCTGATTGTTGTATTGTGCTATCCAGGAAATTTGAGACCTGCCTCATTTTTTACTTTTTCGACATTTACATGCTCCTCTTATTGATTACTGTTTTATCTCCTTCCTGTATTTCCGATCTTTGTCACCTGAATCATTAAATTGCCTAGATATGATTTCTCATAGGTCGCCTTTAAGGTCAGGCGTTGTTTGTTGAGGAGGATATTCTTAGTCTTTCCCTGTTATCTTACAGAATAACCCGATATTTGGCTTACATACGAGTAATATACTATGCTACGTATCGAGTCCGAAATCGTACCACGTAGGATCGTACACGCGTTTTTGCAAAACCGTGGTAGAGGCGTTTTTTAATGATGTGATGAAGTTTGGCGAATTAGTTTTTGGGTGGGGCTTAAAATCGAAAAAAACGATAACCTACAAGGTTTCAAAAATATTGGGTTTAAGTAGTATTGGAAAAAGTAAAAAAAAACATTACTGTGCTTTTGTCGAGCAAGACTAAACTGTATATAACTGGCGTCTAGAAGTAGTAATTTATTTTTTTTATAATAAACACGCACTAAAGGGATTTGTTGGGACTCTTATAATGTAATAGCTACACAGCGCGGGCGTTAAGGAAATTATTCAACGTACTGTGTAAAGCCTGAAGCAATTCTGCAACATACTAATCGGCACGTCAGAGTGTGGCGTCATCGACAAGAGATCAAATCTTCACATTTAGATAAATCCTGGAAAAGACCAATGAGTTTCACGTCGATACCCACCGTCTGTCTTTTCATCAGCATTCATCGTCAGGAGCTCTACGTGGCGATGGCCGAATTCGGGATCCCGGCAGAACTGACACAATTGTGTCGCGTGACCCTGGAAAGCACGCGGTACAATGTGCAGTATGGAAACAGCTATCAAATCTATCCACAAAACAGTGACCGTTTCATTTATTTTATTCCTTAATTTTATCCCCATTGACAAAGTAGGCACATGCGGGTGCCAACAGTGCAGTGGTAGTCTATTCACTGATCAGAAGGTTTCGTGTTTAAATCCCGACCATGTCCATGAAGCAAAAATCCGCAAAATAAAAATTTGTGTAAGTGGAGTGAATGCTTGCTGATATGTGCACTTTTAATTATTGTACAAGTTTCTGCAGATTAAACTTGAATACAAAACTTCAACAAAATGCTCCCTAACTTATTTAGACGCCAAACTCTTTCCTATCATTCTACTTCTTCTTAGTTCTGCCACCTAATAGTAGGCTATGAAATACGTGGACAATTGCATGTGTAGGTGTTGAATTGAAAAATGCGTGCGCTGTGTACACACACTATAAAGGTACATACTAATGTATTAATTACAGAAAAGAAACCCCTAATTATAAAAAAAAATATACCATCTCCCCTATAAGCCTTAATTTATATACATATGTAAAAATGTGGGAAACAGTAATGTAAAACATTTTTATTTATCTTTCCAATTAGCCCATCATTCTGCAAATTGTTCAAATTGGTATGGTTTAACTTAATTTTGTATCCTCAAATCTTTTTTTTTATTTATCTGTCTGAGTTTAAACAATCAATAAGCATGATATAAAATGTAAATTGCAATTGCCTGCGTGTGCCTGCGTGTGTCAAAGGAGAGATCCTACGAACCCTTTCAAAAAAGCAATATCAATCAAAATTTCCATACAAACTCGAAAGAGATGCAGTCCTAAAAACTCCTGGATCACACGAATGCAGCAACACCAGCATTTGATTCACCTTAGTGACGAAGTAATTCAAAATGGGGAGGTCTACCGTTATTTTCTGTGAATGAACTGACGAATCCCACAGGCGGAGTAGTAGGGATCCACAATGCAGGTAAGTTTGGGGTTATGATCCCTTTATTAATTCATAAAGGGTCCTTTCCAATTATTTCTGAAACGGTTCAAAGCGATATCTTTGTGTTCGTGTTTTTCCTTTCCAGAGGCACGAAGAACGTTAATAAAGTGAATTTATTTTTGTAATTAAAAGAAATTAATTTTTGTGACATTCAAAGGTTTGTTGTCGAATCGCTTCTCTTCTCACACAATTATTCCATTTCCATCGAAGCTTTTTGTTTCAGGATACTGTTTCCAAAATGTCAAAATGCACCATTAAATCTGCAAGATAAAACAGTGGAGACTTTTCGTTGTGTACTACGTATAACAGATAATTTTGTTATACTCGAGTGACATTTTGTTTGGCCAATCTACATAAAAGTAATAATTTAACGCGCAACCAGGTTATGCTTTGCTAAACTACCTCACTAAATTTTATCTTTGTATATTTTTTTGTATGAGACATAAAATTTAGCGCAAGCAGGATACTGGGCTTTAAAGAAATAAAAAGCAACAACAATATTTCTATGACGGATTTTGGAAACTTTTGTCAAAAGGACCAGGCGTATTGAATTAACGTACAAATGATACATAGGTAGGTACTTATGGAATGCTATTGTTTATTTTTTTTTTTTAATTTAATTTTAATTTTAATTTTGGTGGGGGCATACACCCCCATTTATTCAGCTTAATACAAGCTATTTAGGTCTTAAAAAACTAATTACACTAAGACTTACAGCTAGGGCTTAAAAACTACTTAAAACTAAATTAGGTGGATGGTGAGGGATGGAGGAGGGTAGATTTGAGGGAGGAAGTGCAGTGATTAAAATCAAAGAGGAGGTGGTTAGAATTGACCTTCTGCAACATACGGGATATCG
Organism: Portevinia maculata; assembly: GCA_949715645.1. Classification (NCBI taxonomy): domain Eukaryota; kingdom Metazoa; phylum Arthropoda; class Insecta; order Diptera; family Syrphidae; genus Portevinia; species Portevinia maculata. The sequence goes on from OX454525.1 coordinate 102,995,013, forward strand.
GCTCGTTCAAGCCGTACAACGTGCGACGTGTGGGAAGATAGAAAAGAGGAGGGGATCTTAAATTCCGAGGGTTAGTGTTAAAGCAAATATTAAATAAAAACAATATTGGATCCTAGTCTATCACGTCCTCATCGTGGTCTTGGAAAAAACAAAAAAAAAAGTGTAGAGAACATCACGGCACGTCCCTTACCAGTCACAGATAATGTAGATTGCTATTATCATGCAAAACAATGTACCAATTTGGATGCCTGCTGAGGAAAATCTGGGCTGCAATAAAGCTCTGTTGTCTCAATTAAGTAAGCATGTAGAGTTATCGTATATGAAATCCTACAAGTCGTTAATGAATTTGATATCGAGACTTTCAGATGTATGTAAGAGAGCTTTTTTCCCCATATGTGGTGGCATTCTGTTCTGTTTTATTATTTGTGATGATGCCTTAGACCTGTGAGTAAGCTCATATATATCTAGGATTTCCTAATAGGAATAATGCCGAACCAACCGAGGCATCTACAGTCCGGTTGCCTGAACACACTTGGGCCAATATTTCAAACTCCAAAATATACTCTTCCAAAACAGTAGTCGCTTACCATAGCGTCCGCGATAGCACAAAGCATCTCGTTTTTGGAAATCGAGTCTAGTATTTTCAGGTGTCCCACAAGGTCAGCTGGTTTACTAACATTTAAGTTGCAGTATAATAAGGCATCTAGCTGACGACTTCAACCTGAAGGCTTTTCTCAGTCTTTTATCACAGAAATGATAGAGCTATTGTCTCAGACTGAGCGGTCAAATGGTTATCAATCACTTATCACAGACAACAAATAGCCAATAATTATCTAGTCACAAATATAATTTAGAGTCGCTTAAAAGGAGCACAGATCATTCTTTATAATGTAGGTACATATATTTATTGTAGAATAGTGGACGCATAAAATTGAATTTTTCTAATACCGCCAATATTTCTGAAACATTCTGTAGAATATTCTACAACTTTCTGAGAATTGAACATTCAAAATACATACATGCATACATTGGTATATGTACATTTGAATGTTTATTTTGTTAATCCAATCGATCACTTTGTATTCAGATTAACTTAAATAAACAACTTCATTTAAAATAAATTAAACCTTTTTAAGTTCGTACGAACCTGTACAAAAAATCACGAAAATCCCCCAAACAGCTCACCAAAAAAAATAAGTTTGGGAACAAATGCCGTCACTACTTCACACAAGTACACTACAATACAATATGCCTCTTGACCATACGCATTAAAGTGGGTTTATCCACACTACTGCACAATCGGTGTACATGAAAAAAAGCCACACAAAATCAAGTTAAACTTGTTTTTTCTTTTATAAGTCAATCAGCTGCAATCAGCTGTCAACTTCGATAGCACAAACATTTTCGTTAAAACGAAAATTGTATTATAGGAACATTTTTTATGACTAATTTAATACAAACACTAGATAACATCAGTGCGAAGGAAAACAAAGGAACATTATCAATTATTTTGAACTTCAAAAAACCAGAGGCAACAAACAAAATTTAACGCAATCCGATTGATCATACCTTAAAGTCTCCAATTAAACTTTCAATAAATTGTTAATAAATAACTTTAGTTATAAAACTTCCGAAAATAATATTGCACTTTTAATTGGTTGTATGGATACAGAAATATCTAAGTATCTACGGCACGCGTGTGAGACTAAGGTATAGGTATATATATGTATTCAATTTTTTTAGGTCCGTGTCCAATGTCTATCAGGTGATGGCCGCCGCTAGACTGATTGTACCCTATTGAGAGACAGAAAGAGAGAGCACCGTAATATCGAACACATAAATAAAAACATATCTCTACTTAACTATATGTCTACTACCTGTTGTGAATTTAAGATTAGGCAAAAGCTGGTATTAGTGTATCTAGTGAGAGAGAAGTTATACAAACACACTGACACCAAACAATGCCAGAGACAGAGAGAAAGCCAGCAAAGATTAACTTCTTCAAGGAATAATAGTGTCTACTGACAGATACTCGCCATCGCCAGTACTTACGTAAATTTTTAGTATAATTGTCGACATCACGCTGTTACTGAGTGTATACTTGTTTCTTAATTCGTAGGCTGCAATGTTATTTAACAGAAAACCAAATAAGCCAGATACAAAGTATCTGAATTCAAAATAAATAGAAACGGAAACATTTTAACATACACATACAAGCAAACGAGAGAGGAAATAACCAGAAACTCTCTTGTTAAAACAAAACGGTGATTCCACTGCGGCACGTCTCTAAATTCCGCAACAGAGTGGGTTAGATATTAACGCAGTCTATAAGGCATAGATTGCTTGCCATCATAGATACGATTGGAATTTACACGATTTTTTTGACATTTCCGTTTTTTATTATTGTCCACAAATTTAACTGAATTCGTGAAAGATAAAAGCGGCTCGTGGGTTTCACACATAAAAAAAGTTTAACAACAACAATGAAAGGTAACAACAAACCACTTAGACGGAGAATTGACGTCTTCACTTTATAGCTTTCTATTTACTTAGGTAGGTATAATGATTACCTATAGGTTTAATTAAATCATAAAATTATAAATAAATATTACTGCATAGTTAATAGTTTAACTAAATTGATATCCAACACGTGTTAATAAAATCATAAGGAAAGGCTACAACATGATTGTTATGTTCAAGCAAGATGAGCAAACGGTTGGATTTGATTTATTTATTTAAGAAAGCAACATCCTTTATAATAGACTTTAAATCATCTTAAGCTATAAATGAGAAATGTATATAATAAAAGAATTCAGGAGTTTATACAGAATAGATAAGTTAATGACAGAAGAATAGTTAACAGATTTGAATTTCAAGTATATGTACTATTACATTAGAAAGTGTAAAAGAATGTGTGTTTTGATTGGGCGCATGCACCAAATCATCAACGAAGTATGGGTAAAGCATGCCCGATGACTGGACTATCAGCTCCATATGCCCCATCTAGAAGAAAGGCGATCCTATGTCTTGCAAGAACTATCGAGGCATATCCCTGCTAAATGTCGCATATAAGATGCACACAGAGTGTGGCTTCCGGCCCGGCTGATCGAGAATAAACCAAATTTTCACACTGAGGCAAATCCTGGAAAAGCGAATTTCAAGTCGAGACTCACCATCTTTTCATTTGACTTTAAGCCACATATGATAGCTTTCATCGTTTAGGAGCTCTACATGGCGATGGCCGAATATAAGGTCCCCTCAAAACTGACCTAGTTAAATAGTGCGCAGAGCAGGTGTCAACACGGAAAGCACTATTTTCAATAGATCCGTCCAACTACTGGGATATGCGGACGATATCGACATCATCGACCATTTCCAGCGTGACGTGTTGGAAGCTTTTTCGGCAATTGGAGAACAGGCGAAACTGGTTGGTCTTGAAGTTAATGAGGACAAAACTAAAAACATACACGCTATCAACAAACGAACAAACATCTGTCCTCCGCCTAGGACAAAACGTCACTTTTGGTAGCAATAACATCGAGGTAGTTAAGGAGTTCACCTACCTTGGAGTAAACATCAACTCCACAAATGGCACCACCTTAGTGAATATCCGACGGAGAATTAACCTAGGAAATGGCTGCTACTTCGGTTTGGCCAAACAAATGGGTTCCAAACCTTTCACTCGAAGAACAAAATGCATGCTCTATCGAACCTTAATCCTGCCAGTTGGTACTGCTTTATAGTGCTAATTGCTGGAAGATAAGTAAGAAAGCTAATATTGAGTTCTTTTGAAAGAAAAATACTTCGTCGGATGATTGGTCCTGTGTGCGAGGAGGGCGAATGGAGGAGAAGATACAACCGCGAATTCTATGACCTGTACCAAGATGTGGATGTAGTCGAAAAAGCCAAATCACGTCGACTACATTGGCTGGGAAACATTGAGCGAATGGACACAAATGCTCCAGCCAAGAGGATCCTCGACACCCAGCAGCCAGGTTCGAGAACGCAAGGAAGACCGAACCTCCGTTTTAAATACCAAGCTATCGCGGATGCCAGAGCGCTTGGTCTGGACAACTGGAAGCAGCGTGCCCGGGATCGCAGAGAATGGAAGGCTGCAGTGTCTCAGGCTGATACTCTTCACGGGTCGGAAGCCCCTTAAATAAGTAAGTAAGCAAGTAAGTACGTAAGTAAGTTAAAGAATGTGTGAATTATAAGAAGGAATTATATATGCCTTTTGTGTACCTATTTAAGAAATTTGTCCTATAAAAACGAAATTGTTTTACCTTGCCAAAAACCGGAAGAGAGCTTTCCCAAAACCATTCCTGATACTGAGAGGAAGTGTAGTCGAAAGATGAATACTATAAACAAAAAATTGTCGCTATGAGCTTAGATAAGCAACACGCGGTTGGATTAATCTTAGTCAGAGGTTCGAGCGTGAAAACTTAAGTTTTTCAAGTAAATATGAAGGCTGTATTATAATTTTTTGTAGGTACTTTATTGTGCAATAATCACGGTATTTATCAAGTGTGGTGAAACATGGTCATAACGATTTTGCTGAAGTCGCGTCACCGATAAGGCTAGGCTAATGTATTACTGAACATCGTCTGCATATATATGTGTAGCGTTGACTGTATTATGACCGGCAAGTCATTGATAAAAATTGTGAACAACAGAGGACCTAATATGCATCCTTGAGGAACACTTGCTGAGGTTGCAATGAAATCAGATGTTACATTATTAACAGCGACTTCTTGTTTCATTTCACCAAGGTAAGTTTTGATAAATTGAGTATTGCTTTTACATCTGAAGCACGCTACCCATTCTTCAGCCTCTACACCAAAAGAAGGATTTCTGCCTGGTAGTACCCGCGTGGATATCATCTGTAACTTTGAGTATAGTAGACGTGCTGTGATCTGGCCTGAAGCCCAATTGATGCATGCTTAGTAAATCATTGCGTTGGAGAAAGGCAGATTGGTGAATCATCTTTTTGATGACCTTTAATAACGAAGGAAGGACGGCGATGTGCCTATATTCAGCCGGCGAGTTTAATATTGCGTTATTTTTTCAAAACTGAAAGAATTTTGGCAACTTTCCACGCGGATGGAAAAGCTGAAGTTGTTAAAATGTTGTTGAAAACATGGGTTAAAGCTTGCATTACGTTTGTTTTATAGATCTATAACTTCAAATACAAACCAAAAATTATAATGATGACTAGCAATTATAGTTCTTAGAGGCACGTCAGCGTTGAATAGTTGCACTACATGGTTCTGGAGGAAATCGATCTAAATATCTTTGGAAAGAGCTAACAACAGTTCCGGACATGAGCTAAAAGATAAAATAGCAAAGAAAAACTAGCCTCACAGGAAAAAGACTGGAAATGCAAATAGAGTTTAGGATAGATAGATTTTCAACAACGGCTGGCAATCAAGGAGTAAATAGATAGAGAGTAAACACATGATGAAAATTTACATAAAATGACATGACATTTTTTTTTACGATTTTTTTTTAAATCCTTCGATAATCTTGGAAAACCAAATGCAATATGAAAGAAGGATATATTATGTTAATGTTGTAAAAAAAAAAATTGGGATTAAGTGGATAATTTTTATGCTGCTTTTCCCAATGCCATAAAATTAGTCCTTTCTTTTTGTCTCACCTGATTATGAACAGTAACTAAATCTACCTGTTATCATATTTTAAATTAAATATTATTATTATTATTAAACTTTATTAACATATAATACATTATAATGCTAATACAAAAAAAGGCTTAAGCGCTAGTTACCAAAGTTTTCAGCTAGAAACAATTAAATATAAAGGCATTAAGAGTTCAAAAGATAATTTCATAGAAACAAGAACTATGGGAAGAAGAAAGAACAAGGTAAATCTATCCATTTTATAGCCGGTAAGATTGGAAAAGGATCAACTGTTGTTCATAGCTATCTTAAGGACCCTGAGACCATGAAAAAAACGAAAGGAAAGGTAAGCAAAGCAACAACAAGTCAGGATCAACGGTTGATACTGAGAGCTGCCTCAAATTCAAAACTTTCCGTAAGTAAAATCAAGGCAAAAACTGAAGTGGAAGCTAGTAGATCGACTGTTCATCACGTATAAGTAGAAACAGTTCTACTGTGCCGTCAAAGCCAATTTGCTCCCCATATCATCACACCGCCTTAGAATAGGATATAAATAAAATCAAGTGATAAAAAGATATAAACATGATTGACACCTTTTCTTGTCCACTGTAGTCAATTTTGATAAGTGGATTTGCGAAATGTTTTCTTTTTAATTCAAATGTTTCTTTAAATAAAGTCACGTGTGGGCAAAATAAAGATATGTTAAATAAACATTTGCGCTATGTGGTTAATCAGGATTTCAAGGTTAAAATCCCACCGTTTTTATCGCTGTACCTCGTCTTGTAAACGGAGACTTATTTAAACGATCTCTCCTTTGAACATTTCGCCCTCATACTTTTTGTATGAGCGCACAACTGCGGTGTAGAGACTTCCTTTCAGCTTAGTGGGCAATTTTCGGTCAAAGAAGTGGCTTCTCCGCCACTTCGTCCACACTGCGCTTACATAATGGATGATTTTGTTATCCCAAGTTGCTTTGCTTTTGATCATAGATCCCAGATATTTGAATTTTCCCTACTTGGGAACCCCTTCCATTCAAGTAAATGTCTGAAATAGGTCAGGGTGTATCAGAGAACGGGCAGCACAGGTACCAATTCTATTTTTTTGGACCAATACGATTCCCATTCCTCTCGTAAACATTTACCCATACATCAAGTGCTTGTTGCAGGAACGTTTGATCCTCGCTTATGCTGGTTCCATCTTGAGAAAAGAACAACTGATGTACTTTGGAGCGCGTCCGTTTTCCTTCAATCAGATAGCCAAGGACAGTAATAAATATCCAGGATATTAAGACGCTTCCCTGGTGTACACCGGCTTTCATTGGGAACTCCTTAGTGGGGAATATTACTCTTGTATTTACTCCTTCATACATGTCCATGATCATCTGTACGTAGGTTTCTGCAACTCGTCTTAACGCCAACCATAACAGATCCCTCGTAAAATGAGTAAAATTATAAAATGTTGTAGATGCACATATGTAAGGTTGACGCTAAAAGAATGGTGGATGGCCTGACGCTTTCGATGCGTAAGCAGTTTTTATAAGATCTGTAAAATCGACCACTCCGTGCTAAGATCTTTCAACCGATAAATCACAATTCCGTTCTGCTGAAATGCATGGTCAGACTGGATTGAATACGCATGTAGTTTCGAGACTTTGGTGAAGACTCCAAAATACACTCGATGGAAAACATACATAGTCCTTTGTTGTATCTTCTTCCTTAACGGCGAGGCTTTGATCAAGAGTAAAGAGATCATAACCCTTCCACTTAACTGCATCCCTACTAGTTCGACTGTCAGGTTCGTCGGTTCGACCTCAAAAGCTTCGGCAGGCCTTCCGGTCTGAAATAACTTTATCGCTCAGCTGAGGAAAATAAAATACTGGTGTGTCGTTGATGCAGGAGTTTCCTGGCCTACACCACTTTTTGGTGGACAATGTCCTTCTTGTCAAGTAGCTCAAAGTTGTTTGCGACGCCCACAATTAAGGGCGTTTTGAACAAATTTTCATGTTTTGGTAATTTTGTTTCAAAAATAGGGAAAGGATATCCTGCATAGCTTTCTCATATTTATATTTTTGTTTGATCGTCTTTTCACGACAGCGGTGATGTATATTTGTGTCAACCACGGATTTGCATTCGCACTCTCGGGACAGTCTCAAGATGTTTTATTGGTCTTACAAGAATGTTAAATTGCTAAGATGTGATTTCTCTCCTTAGTCACCTTTAAAACCCTAGAACGGTAAACATCGCCTATGAGGCGAAACAATTTTTTTATTTTGCGATATTTCCCAATCGGTTGCTCGTATCAAAGCATGCGCTCCTGCCAACTCTGTTGAGTGTTGTACGTGCTTGTACGCAAACGTACTTTGTTTTTCTCCATTGCATTGCCGATATATACACACATGTGTCGCCTGTGAGGCGAGGTTTACCAATAGAGGTAATTTTTTTTTTACAAATTTGTATGTGCAATTTGTGCAAAATTGGCAAATGTGACGTAAAAATGTACGTGGAAAATCCACAAAATTAATTTTGATCTGCACACGTTTTTGAAGTTATAGGCCTTATATAATTTTTAAAATATGTTAATTAGATTTAAGGGCTTTTTTTTTACTTCGAACTGATTTTTATTAATTTTTTTAATTTTTTTGTAAAACATCTTTTCATACCATAGAATAAAATATGTGATCTCCAAATATTACTGTAATATTTTTTAAGATATTTAATAACGAATTGTTTTTTGTCAATTCTTGTAACCACATATGTAATAAATACGTTTTTCTTTCTGTTTTAATATCTTTTTGTTTTTTAACGGTGAAATGTGTGTTTTTTATAAAAGTCGCCTCACGGGCGAGGTTTACCAATAAAGAGTCAAAAAATATGTTTACCATTCTAGGGTTAACAACAAGCGCTGTTTGTTGTAGCGTCTCGCTGCACAGGAAGTCCTTGAATAATAATAAAAGCGGTGGAAGTGAATCTGAGACGCTTAAAGAATTGGTTCCTCAATTAAGTAGGAATATATGACATAAATAAAATCACACTGTTTGCTGATGAATTTGGAATTGAAACTGACAAATTTTGCACGGTTTGTTTCTTACTGGAAATGTGGATATATCTTTGGTACAATGGAGAAGCAGTTGACAAAAAATAGTCTATCGCCCCTGTGATTAATTTCTGTCGAATTTCAATTCGTAACGGTTACGAATTTTCGGTGCGCTGACTTTCGAATTAGTTCTAATTCGATCGAAATGAGGTATGTGACCAGAATCGGTAAGAATTGAAAAATGCTAACATTTCGACGTTTATTTTGAAATTAGATGATTTCTGAGATTGGAACTTCAAACACCAAGTTCGCCAGCCTTATAAATTGACTTCTGAGCTACTGAATCTTATATGTTTACATGGAAAACCTCGTGAGCTAAGTGATAGATACAATTAATCAAAGTAACCGGAAACACCTCAACATTATCAGAATATTAATATATAATAGAGAATTGATTAGCAACCCGCAATCATATTGTCACTTAAACATGTGTCCTTCAAGTCAAAATGAAAAATAAATGTGTTCCTCAAGTACAGTTCATCGAAAAATCTACGTTGTAGAATTGATTTCCTCTAGTGAGCTTTACAATTTGGACATACAACGGACTCCCGACCCGTATTGAGTCTCTGCCCGAAGCGCTGCAGCCTTCGATACTAAATTACTACACTTCGATACTTGTTTTTCACATCATTTCGCTTTATGAATTTCAAATTCATATTTGTCGTGACAAGTTATTTAATTCATGTTTTATGTATGGAAAATTAATTCATTTTCCTTTAGCAAATCAAAAGCAAACATCGCTAGTACAAGACGAATAGATATTGCTACAATGAAATGAACATATTTTATTTGTATTTGTAAAAAGAATTTAAAGGTGGTGCGCGACTTGAATGCATAACATATTTACGGGCAAACAAAACCGGCATTTGTGTTGACATTGTGAGCGCAAAAAATTTAAATTTCCGACTAATTATCATTGCTGCAATAGGTTATATCTATAGTCTCAGATAAGAATGGATTAAGTTGGAGATTTTAGGCAATAAATATTTCGTTCATCACATGCAAATATTATGAATTTTGTTTGCTTTGAACTAGCCGAGTTTGGATTTCAGGAAAACGCTTCTCAACTCCCCCGTTCGGGTGCGTTTAGACAAAGGATTTAATCATCCAGATAAGAAATGGTTTCAATAGCTGGGCAGTAGTATGTTTGAGCTGGATTTACTACCAGGCTGAACTTGCAAGAGAATTTTTAAAAATGCACGCCACCACTAATTTTATCTTCATTTTGCATTTGTTCTTGGTTAGGCTCAATATTAACATTTTCCAATTTCTTAAAATGAAGAATTGAGATAAGACAGAAGTTAAATACACAAATTCAATTTCGGTTCGGAGAGAAAAGTATTTCGATGGCGCCAAACTAAAAAGTTTCCCGTCATCATTTCAAGGCTATCTATACTACATTATGGTGTAAGTAAAAATGTTCCTAGAGAAATCAAGCATCTGTTAAAGCATTTGCAAATGATCTCATGGTTTAAGGAACACATTCGGCTAGATTTAAATTTTTAAATTGAACAAAAAAAAAAAAAAAAACAGGGAAAAGCTACAGTCCGTTTGGGCGAACTGTTGCATATCCTATTCCTATTTTATAGAAAGTGGGCGTGGCATATTTTCTTATACATAACTGTTTTGGACAATTTTTGAAAGATTTTAGCAAAAATACAATTTAAAAAAAAACCCAAAAAATTGGGGGTGGCAGAAAACGTTGAATGAAGGAATTCTTCAAAATAACTTTTTATACATACATTGCGAAGAATAGGACTTTCATTTCCAATAGAAATTTTAAATTGTGAGCAATTTGGGTCTCTATAGAGTATATATGCCAAGTTTTACTTTACTAGCTCAAACTTAGATTTTTCGATAAAACGCTTTTTTTCAAATTGTGGGCGTGAAAGTGGGCGTTTTTGAAAAATATTTTCAGATGAGCGTTTCGGGTCCCTAGAGAGTATATATGCATTACAAATTTCAGACGACGAAGATGGATAGATCGACATTATCAATGCTGATCACGAATATACGAGGGCGGGTCAATAAGCCCGTGACTTTTGGAATAAAACACAGATTTTTTGATAAATTTTTTTTTTTATTTTTCACCGTAGTCTCCCTTGAGCTCTATAAACTTTGTCCAACGCTTCTCCAATTTTTTTTATCCCTTCCAAAAAAAATGATTTGTCGAGGTCCTCAAAATAGGCCTTTATTTGCGAGATGACTTCATCATTGGAGTCAAATCTTTTTCCACCAAGCCATTTCTTCAGGTTTGGGAACAAGAAGTAGTCGCTCGGAGCCAAATCTGGAGAATAGGGTGGATGAGGGAGCAATTCATAGCCCAATTCATGGTTTTTTGCCATGGCAACTGCACATGTGTGCACCCTTGCATTGTCTTGGTGGAAAAGAACTTTTTTCTTGGCCAAATGAGGTCGGTTTTTTTCAAATCGTCATTGAATCGGTCCAATAAGTTGGCATAATATTCCTCATTGATTGTTCTTCCCTTTTGAAGGTAGTCAATGTGGATTATCCCGCGTGCATCCCAAAAAACAGTCGCCATAACTTTATTGGCTGACAAACCCACCTTGGCCTTCTTTGGCGCCGATTCACCCTTAGAAACCCACTGTTTTGACTGTTGTTTGGTCTCTGGTGGGTTGTGATGGATCCATGTTTCGTCCACGGTTACAAAACGGCGCAAAAACTCCTCCATATTGCGATTAAACAATGCCAAACCTTCCTGTGAAGTTCTTACACGATTGCGTTTGTGGTCGACTGTGAGCAAACGCGGCACCCATCTTGCGGAAAGCTTTCTCATGCCCAAGTGATCATTCAAAATTGAAACCACTGTGCCATGCGAAATCCCTACGGCTTCCACAATCTCTCGCACTTTCAATCTTCGGTCGGCCAACACCATATCGTGAATTTTTTCGATTGTTTCGGGTGTAGAGACCTCAACTGGGCGTCCAGGACGTTCGGCATCTTCAGTGCTTGTACGGCCACAACGAAATTCAGTAAACCACTTTTTTACCATTGAAATCGATGGTGCAGAGTCCCCATAGTCTTTTTCAAGCTTAGCCTTGGTCTCGGTAATGGTTTTTTTTCGCAAGAAATAATGCTTAATAAGCACACGAAATTCACTTTTTTCCATTTTCTCCTCAAATTAGTAAGTAGTCGGATAAAAATAGCTGTCAAACACAAACTAACTGACGCAGCAAGTTTAAATTTTGACAGGAGTCAACTGACAGATGCCTGTTGACATGAGCAGTGTTGCCGTTTCAGTAAAGAGGTCAGAAATTCAAAAAGTCACGGACTTATTGACCCGCCCTCGTAGTAACTTTTAGGGCTTTTCGGGCAATATTAAGTTAGAAACTGAGTCAATTTTTTTTTCGAATCGGGACTTAGTTCACTGGGAATTAGGTTATAATGCACTGTGTTTGAACTGAATTATCTCCCAAACTTGTAAACTAAATTTCATTGCTAAGATTTGGTAGGACTTAGTGCATTTAGCTCGTGGTAAGTTCCATGTGGAACTTAGTTCGTAGGGCCAACTTTACATACAAGAAGTTGCAGTGAGATTTTTATTGGAGTTTTAAATTGTTGTCTCCAGCGAAGCGAGCTACACACCTTAACTTAACGTATATAGATTTGAGTATATATGTAAGTATTTTAGAAGACCACTAATTTTGACAAAAATTGCCAACGAAGGGAGTCGTTTGTGTTTTTTCCCATTCAATGCTAATTCTTTTAAATACCTACAATCCAAATTCCAAAGCTGATAGTTATTGAAATAACAGTCATATAGTCTTAATTTTTGCATAATTAGGATGTTAATACATTGCACTTTAAGATTTAAAAAAAAGTACTGTTACATTAACACATTTTAATCCTAAAAAAAACAATTATTGCGTCAATCCACAGATTTTATTTTTGAAAACTGGAATTTGCAAAAGCTTATAACTTTTAAACTACAGTACAAATCGGTTATAACAATATCGAAGGGACCTTAGAATTACATCGTTATAACCGATTCATCGTTATATCCGATACAATGAAAATAAAATTAAAAAAAAGAAAACTTTATTAAAAAAATTGCTTCAAATGCTGAAGAAAATTGTTGAGGTAAGAAATTACTAATTTGTGTTTGTTTTGTATATTTAGCTGAGTAAAATATTTTTCGAAGAGAGTTGTCCAATGTTTGGATTCCAACTTTGGATGTGAATTCGAAGCGGCCCACACAGGATTCAGGACCATGAAGCGGTTTAGTGTTGCCACTGCAGAAAGTGCTTCGTTTACAGATGGAACGTGTATTTCTTCGGTCTCCTCATCTTCAGTGACATTATCGTCTTCAGAGATATGGAAATCTAACAGGGCATGCAATGAAATTATATGCACAGACCAGTCACTGCAGTGGCTACAGGAAATTTAACAATTGTCTATAATATTTAATAATAATTAATTAGTTTATTTCACAAGTTTTATTATAATGGTTAATTTAGATAAGGCAAAGATGATTATTTCAAATAAGAGTAATTCAAGTTAGATTAAGAAAAAACCGCGGGACAATTTTATTTGGGCGTATCGTTGCGTAGCTTTCGTATCGATTAAGTAAACCTTCCGTTGCTCTTCGTGGCTGTTGGTCAACTGTGTCGTTCGTCTCTCTTCTTTTTGTCTTAACAAATCGAATGAAGATGGCGATGACCAAATATGGTAATGTAAAAGTTGCATTTTTGAGAACGGTAAATTATTGTTAACGTTTGTTGTTCGCTGTTTCGGACTTAGGTTTGAGCTGCTAGGCACATTATGCCTACATGTATAGTATGTGCATACCGTTAGGTGACTGTCGGCAGAAGCCGACACACTTAGACCAATTTAGGTCCATTGTGCAAATTACTTGGGACAGGCATGATTTTTAAACATAATCGTAAGTAGGCTATGATTTTCGCGTTACTGTTTTAATCTTTGGTAAGGTTCTTTGCAAATTAATTATTACAAATATTTTCTTTTAGATTCGCGAAGGTAAGTTGCGGTTTTTTGTGCATTAATAAAAGTTTAGTGTCATGAAGCTGTTATCCGATATTTTATTAGTTTTGGTTGGTTCGTTTGAAACAAATTTGAAAATGGATATTTCGATAGAGAAGAGGGCTTCAATCATTGCTTTGCATGAGCACACTGACAAAAGCATACGGAAGATTTCGGATGATGTTGGAGTTCCAAAATCAAGTGTGGGTAGGATCATAGCGTTGCACAAGGCTACAGGATCCATTGCAACGGCTCGTGCGGGGCATTGTGGCCGAAAACGCAAGACAACGGATCGCGATGACAAAACTTTGATCCGGAACAGCGTCATTCATCCTTGGAAGACTAGCGGTGATCTTCAAAGGGACTTGGTGTCGGCTGGTGTGGTGGTGGACTCGTCCATTGTTAGAAGGCGTCTTTTAGATGTGGGCCGCAAAGCAAGAAGACCACTTAAAAAACAGCTTCTAACTGAGGCTATGATGAGAAAAAGGCTGCAGTGGGCAAAGCAACATAAAGACTGGTCTTCGCACGAATGGGGAAGTGTCATTTTCTCTGATGAAAGCCATTTCGAAGTTCAGGGCTACCGGGTAAGTGTCGTGAGGAGAAGTGACAAAGAAAAGCTCTGACCTGGTCACATTATACAGGCCCCTAAACACCCCCCAAAGTAATGTTTTGGGGTTGTTTCACCTCCTTGGGCCCTGGAAGCTTAAAGCCGATTGAAGGGATGATGAATAGCATCAAGTACGCTGACGTTTTAAGCCACATGCTCTTACCGACCATGAGAAGACAGTTTCCGACCGGAAATGCAATTTTTCAACAAGATCTTGCCCCATGCCACACTTCAAAAAAAAATGAAAGCATTCTTTGCGGAAGAACGTATTAAGGTGCTCGAATGGCCAGGCAACTCTCCAGACCTCAACCCAATAGAGAATCTTTGGGCCATAATAAAAATAAGGCTGAGGAAAAGGGATTGTACTATCAAAAAGAAGCTTATTTGTGCAATAATTGAAGTGTGGTTTCACGATTGGTTTCATCCATGCCAAATCGAGTAAAAGATGTAATTGCTGCCAAAGGCGGCCATATAAATTATTAAATTTAAAAAATTGACAACATTTTATAAAAAAATAAAAAAAATCATAAAAAAATTTGCCTGTCCCAATTAATTTGCACAGCACTGTACGTACTAACCGCGCCCAACGTCGTTTAATTGCGGTGATCTGACGAGAACCGATTAACTCGATGTGGTATGGTCCTTGGTTATGTGCATACATAATATCGATACATATTTAAACAGAATGAAAATAACAGCCTGTAGGCATGTAAGAACACGTTTTTTCCATCGCTATAAACAGTTTTTAGACTTGAATATGGTAAATTTTCATCGCTATAACCGATTTCATCGTTATATCCGGAATCGTTGTAACCGATTGCAAATTACCTTGAGTTAAACGGAGTTTTGCCGGGACTTTGAAAATATATTGTTATATCTGGTTCATCGCTATATCAGGTATTGTTATAACCGATTTCTACTGTATATGATAGCGTCACCAAATTGTTTCACTTTTATGCTTGTTTTTAGCCTTTTAACTAAATTTTGTTTTTAAATTACTGAGGTAAAGTGAAATCTTGCACACATTCTCTGCGAATGACCGAAACTTCATTGGTAAAGAAGACGTATTTTGCACAGAGAAATACGTAGGAACGTCAGCAGAGTTTAGTTCTCTTGGATTAGTAAACTCTCTTCGACACAATAGATCTTCCAGGTTCCGATGCTTAAGAGCAAGGGTTATTTAAAAACAAAAAAATTGGTGGCGATCAGTGAAAGTGTCTTTAAAAACTGTTTGGCAAAATACACCTTTCTATATACGAATTTTTAACTGCCCATAAAAGGCCTTAAGCATAGACGAAGGATATGAGAGCTGGCCGTATCCCTAATCCGTACGCTACATAACGATGCTTAAATTACCATTTCATCACTAATGCTGTTAATCCTTAAAACGGTTCACTTATCTTTAGATTCGAGCATCATCTTTAACCAACTAGAAGAATAAAAAAGAACGATTACGACCACGCCATGGCTGGCTACGGCGCCAACGAGACGCATCGTTCTTACTCGGAACTTAAATCGCATCAATTTTCATTTCATTAACTTTTATTACCATTATTATATATTTAAATTTCCTTAATAAAGATTTTAAAACATTGATACTGAGTAAAACACCGTTTGTCGACGCACCCCTCCCACGTACATTCTTAAGTCATTCATTCGTGCGCAGTTATGTTTTTGTAAAAAAACGGATAATTTCATTAACTTCATATGCAACTTCATACTCTAGTATGTTTGTCAGATTTTCGCAACAGGTGGGGCATTGAATAAACCCTAAGGTCTTCTTTGGTGGGATTCGAACTTAAAACCTCTCGCTCAGAAGTCCAGCAAGTCAAACACTCGTCTATTCAAAATTTTGATTCAAGTTGCTAAAGTATGTAGTTCAAAGATATACCACATTTAAATTTAATTTTTGTAGTATTCACACCCTTCTCCGTTGATTAAGTCAATCAAATTTTGACAGAGCCACTAATTAGCCTTTAATAACTTAAATTATTTTCCAATACACAATCGTTGTTTCTTATGACGCTGAAAACAAACAATTCTATTTGCCATTTTGGTTTCTTTTGCTTTTTGAAATTTTCTCATCGATACCCGTTCACGTGCAACATAAATAAAATATACATGCCTTTACCTATGTAACACTTTTGTATCTATTAAGGGTATCATTGTGATTTATTATTCTGATTCATTTCCCGTGTGTGTGTGTGTGTTTTTTCTTGTAGTATTCTCATTAATTAATTTTATTATGAAAAGCAGATATTTGCAAAAACAATAAGTCAAACATGGTACTATTTCACGCTGAACCAGCTTAGGTTAACTTTTAAAAACCTCTGTACAAAGCTAAATTAACGGCAACTGTCCTTGTACAAAAGTTAATCAAAAACAACAGAATTAGGTCATAGATTACTCATCCACAAATTTTCATCGTCGATTGGGTGTCGTATACGTAACATTTTCCAGTTTAAGAACTGGTGGCATACTTACTAGAAGAATTATTTTGCAGTCTGTTTTTAGTCCATATTTGTTTATTTATCAAATTTGATTAAAACATTTTTTAATCCCATTTGAAGGTCGGTCTAACAATTTTGGCTCAAATAGAAATTGGTAATAGAAATTGAAAATGCATGGACCTACATTTTAAATCAATCTTTGCCTAATCCCTTTAAAAATAATGAATTTTTTTTTAGCTTTTTGCCATCTCAAATTGTTTACTTTTCCTAAAAAAAAAATAAAAAACCCCTATCGGTTTCCCACTTTTTTTCTGACAAAATTGATAACAGCCCCTGAACTAGTCAAACTTTCACTATTCTCTTTTATTTTAATCACCGTAATTGTGTTCTTTTTTCATTGGAAAACGTGGACTAACATTAATTATGCTTTATTTTGGAATAATTTAGCTGAGCTAAGTAAGAGAGGAACAATTTCCATCGTAGTAAATTGTAATTGATTGATATTTGACATTTTTGATAACCTTGAAGTTCTCTTGTTTAATGCTTTGAACATAATTTAGTTTATTGAATAGAATGATTATGCAATTTTAGATATCGACTTATCCAATTAAACTGAGCGTTATCAAAAGAAAAAGGCTTACTCTCATAAACAAAAATCCTTACTAGAAACAGGGCGTTATGAAACGAACACTGATGTGAAAGATGATGACGCATTTTGTCGAGTTCAATGCGAAACATTACAGCCAACTATGTCTGTCAACAAAAAACAAATTGGCAACAAATTGTGAAAAATAAATAATGCAAATCAAGAGATGTTAGATAACGAAATATGACCGTGAAAATGTAGTCTAAGAAAAATTCACATGCACGGTAATCGCTGAATTGGAAGATCAAGAATAACGTCCAGAAGTAAACAAATTTAGAAATAGATTGAGAAATATAAAAACAAATTTACTATGAACCACCCGGTGGTATACCACCACATTAATCACTTTACGCTTATCATAAATAACCAATACCACTATTTCTTCTTCTTCTTTAACGATGAAGTCATGATCTGGGATAGAGGGATAATAACGCTAATACTTTACTACATCACGATTTATCCGTATCGGCAGGGGTCTCTCGGATTCGGATCCCTTTGTCACCGAGGTCAAATGCTCAGACCATATACCAATGAATATTATTATTATCTTTTTGAAAGATTTACGCGGATAGGCACATACAAATGCTTAGAGCATCTCATGACAATTATTATACTCTTGGATGACTTTTGCAAGTGATGGGTGGATCAGCAAAAAAAATAATTTAAAATTGTAAAAATCAGTACTTTGGCAAACGATACTTAATTCAAAAATGGTTCCAAATATCAACCACAATTTTTAAAAGGGTTCAAAATTAACTATTTACGAAATGTTGACGACCTGACATCGAAAAAAATAGACAAATGTCGTTTATCGATAACCCTGCCTGTTATTAATTGTTGCTTGATCTTCCTTTAAGAACAACGGTGATCTGCAGTCGTGTAAGTGTATGTATTTGAACACTTGCATTGCAGCTTTAAATTGTGAAATAGGTCGTTCAGCACGCACATCAAGATGTAATTTCTTGCCTTAGTCGCCAATCTGTGTTTTTTGGGAGCGCTGCAGTGCTTAACTCGTCCCTGCACGGGTGACATAGCCAATACTACACCACGAAAAACGAACACGGGTTGATTGCGAAGATCAACAGGAATCGTCGGCCAATGGATGGTTCTGTTTCGGTTTATTTCGGTTTTTCAACACCTTCCTCATGTATCAATAGACATAAAATAAATATAAGGCAAAAGCGGCCATATGTGGCCTAAACCCTAGCTTCTCCAATCATTCGTGTGTGCGGAGCTTATTGTTTTTGTGAATGGACACACAATTTAATGAACGGACAATTTTAAGAATGCAATCTTGCAATGCAAGACTTCATATGGCAATTGATACTCTTGGATGTTGTTCAGAGTTTCACAAGATGTAGGCAGTGATACTCGGTGGAGTTCGAACCCCGAAACCTTAGGTCAGTATATAGTCTAACGCACTAACCATTGAGACACTGCCCCCATGACGGTAGGTGTCTTTGTTCGTATAATAATATAAAGCTCACATAACATTATATTTTTATATTAAGGGAAGACTAGCCTTCATCAGGCAAATCTCACTTATCAAAATAAATAATCGGAAATTTAAAAACTCGAAATTCTGAATCTGGAACCATCAGTAAAAAGAAAGCATAATCTTTCAATTCATTTACACACGATTTATCAAATTCCAGAAATAGTTCACCTTCGAATGTATATCAAGTGGCAGATAACAAAGAGTTTGCTTTGAAATTGAACCGTCCACACCCTCCAGAGTATAAATCTTAGATTTAATATCAAATTGAAACTGATAATACGTGTAGGGTATCCATGTACATAATGTTAATGATAATAGAAAAAAATAGCTGAGTGGATTGATTCATCTGAAAAAGGACCAATGACATGTGACTGCAAAAGAAAACGAGCTAAAAGTAAAATGTCTCCTAGAACCTTCAGGATATTTTGTGTGAGGGTTGTTGCAGTATCTTATATTTAATTTTCCTGTGTCAGAGAACGGAAATAAAGGATGCTGACAACGTTCCTTCTTATTTCCAGTGTATATTCCATTTACATTACCATGCATTAAGTTTCCTATGGCTGACGAACTAGAAAATGGAAGGAGACAAAACCAGATTGCTACCATCTGTCACGTTCAGGAAGACCAGATACGCTTTTTTTACTTGTCGTTGTTTGAGGCAAATAAAAGGAGAAGTTTTTATTTTATTTTATTTTATTTTTGCATTTTCAAAGTTTGAAGAAATTAAGAGAAAGGGCCGCCAAAGTGTTTGAAACAGATTCAATTTTTAACTGTATGCGGGTAAAATAATTGAAAATAATGGCCAGCCTAAATAATGAACATGATTTTGACCTTTTCACCTGTCCAGTAACGCATATTTTGCTTATTGACGAAGGCGTTTAACAAAAAATGCGTTTCATCGCTGAAGATGATTTCCCGGTGAAATTCTTCATTTTCTTCCATCATGTCCAATTCGAGAACGTACCTCGCTTCATATGATCAAGTGGCTTGAGTTCTTGAGTCAGCTTGATCTTGTAAGGGTGTAAGCCAAGATTCTTACGCAAAATTCGCCATAATGTGGTCTGGGAGAGGCCCAACTCTTGAGAACGCCGTGAAATTAACTGATTTGACTGAATTGCGACGGACGCCGGTACGGCAGCAATATTCTCCTCACTTCGGGCAAAACGTAGTCTCACTGGTACAGCAACATCAAGCAGCGAATATTCTGACTCAAGTTTTTTCACTAGACTATGAATGGCTTGTCTACTGGGACGAGAATTACGGCCGAAAATTTACGTAAACGCTCTTAAAGTTGCGACCACCGACTCGGAACTTCGGTAGCAAATTTTAATTATTTGTAAACGTTGTTCCTTCGTGTACTTCACTATGATGAAAATGTTGATTTTACTGAATATTTTGACATTGACAGTTCGGTAATTGGTTTAAGGGTGCGTTCACACTGAACGTTTGAAGTTGTCAGGTAGCTAATGAAAGGCAGAAAGAAGAAACTAATAATTCGGGTTTAAAATTTTCAACAACTTTACGAATCATGAAAATCTATAATTCTTCTTTACATTCGCATCAATTGCATTCTTGTGCTTTTCATGTAATGACCTTGTCACTAAATCATACTAGCGCACTAATGTATAAAACTCATTTCCTTAAATACCCCCATTTAATTCGATATCTTCTCTTCGATTTGGCATCTCAAAAGATTACGTTCTCTTTTCAATGTGAAATTTTCAAGTGCAACCTTGATCCTAGTTGCCTCAAGAAAATATGTCCTTCTATGATTTCGAATAAAGAACATTTTAAGTGGAACGCTCATCGGCAGACAGTATGTCGCCTTTGAAATACCATTCAAGTTGAGAAACTTACTTGAAACTTTGTGAAATTAGAAGATTTTCAATAAAAAATAAAATAGCCTTTACAATAGAATTGCAAAACACACAGTTGTATGTATGCAGCATTCATTAATTGACGCGTGTCGATAAATATTTAAGGTCAACATTTTCTGAAAACCAATATACTACGCATAAAATATGCGCTTCGAAAATGTTGTTATAACAAAATATTTTCAATCCAAGGTGCTTATTGTAAATGAGTAAACAAACATCCTCTTTGTGTCTGTATTTGCAATATTAAGAAGAGTAATCACATTAAACGTGCTTCTACACAACAATCAGTATAAAAAAATAACAAAAAACAGTATACTCGTAAGTAGTATTCTATACAAATGTACCAACGTCACTGAATCGAACGAATTTGAATATTTGGTTTGATTCAAAATAAGATATTTTATTAGTTTCGTCTTAAATGAAAAAAAAACTTAAAATGTTCCCGGTGCTTTGGAAATTTTAAGTTTTTTTGTACTTTTAGATATAATTTCTGAAGATAAAGAAAGCGAATGCAATGAATCACTATAACTACCCAAGTTGTTGCCTCTGACTCAGTTCTTAGTATTTTTTAAGTGAAGACAATGGGTGAAGTTCTATCCCGTCAATCGAATCGGTCAGTATTTCAGATAATTATTTTTTTTTATATGGACATGTTTATAGTCACATAGTGCGGGCATTAATGAAATGCGGATAAGGATGACAGAGGAGAAAATTATGCACGTTGGTTTTAAATGTTTGTAAATTATAAGCGGAGAAGAGCATTTCACATTCGTGTTGAACGGCTACGGAAAGATTCTTTGTATTTCACTGTATCTATACGTCCGAAGAAGGCTTGAGGGTGAACTGATGTACATTCATGGCATTACAGTGCGGTTGAAATGATTTAAGGGTGGAATGCAGCTGAATATTTAGTTTGAGCACTTGTAGTGGAAATATCGGTAAAGCAGCGATTGGCAGGAGACATTGCGACGATGACTTAGAGAGCCAAGCTACGAGGGCGGGTCAATAAGTCCGTGACTTTTTGAATTTCTAACCTCTTTACTGAAACGGCAACACTGCTCCTGTCAACAGGCATCTGTCAGTTGACTCCTGTCAAAATTTAAACTTGCTGCGTCAGTTAGTTTGTGTTTGACAGCTATTTTTATCAGACTACTCACTAATTTGAGGAGAAAATGGAAAAAAGTGAATTTCGTGTGCTTATTAAGCATTATTTCTTGCGAAAAAAAAACATTACCGAGACCAAGGCTAAGCTTGAAAAATACTATGGGGACTCTGCACCATCGATTTCAATGGTAAAAAAGTGGTTTACTGAATTTCGTTGTGGCCGTACAAGCACTGAAGATGCCGAACGTCCTGGACGCCCAGTTGAGGTCTCTACACCCGAAACAATCGAAAAAATTCACGATATGGTGTTGGCCGACCGAAGATTGAAAGTGCGAGAGATTGTGAAAGCCGTAGGGATCTCGCATGGCTCAGTGGTTTCAATTTTGAATGATCACTTGGGCATGAGAAAGCTTTCCGCAAGATGGGTGCCGCGTTTGCTCACAGTCGACCACAAACGCAATCGTGTAACAACTTCACAGGAAGGTTTGGCGTTGTTTAATCGCAATATGGAGGAGTTTTTGCGCCGTTTTGTAACCGTGGACGAAACATGGATCCATCACAACACACCAGAGACCAAACAACAGTCAAAACAGTGGGTTTCTAAGGGTGAATCGGCGCCAAAGAAGGCCAAGGTGGGTTTGTCAGCCAATAAAGTTATGGCGACTGTTTTTTGGGATGCACGCGGGATAATCCACATTGACTACCTTCAAAAGGGAAGAACAATCAATGGGGAATATTATGCCAACTTATTGGACCGATTCAATGATGATTTGAAAAAAAAACCGACCTCATTTGGCCAAGAAAAAAGTTCTTTTCCACCAAGACAATGCAAGGGTGCACACATGTGCAGTTGCCATGGCAAAAAACCATGAATTGGGCTATGAATTGCTCCCTCATCCACCCTTTTCTCCAGATTTGGCTCCGAGCGACTACTTCTTGTTCCCAAACCTGAAGAAATGGCTTGGTGGAAAAAGATTTGACTCCAATGATGAAGTCATCTCGCAAACAAAGGCCTATTTTGAGGACCTCGACAAATCATTTTTTTTGGAAGGGACAAAAAAATTGGAGAAGCGTTGGACAAAGTGTATAGAGCTCAAGGGACACTACGTTGAAAAATAAAATTATTTTTTTATCAAAAAATCTGTGTTTTATTCCAAAAGTCACGGACTTATTGACCCGCCCTCGTATTTCGTGATGTCTCGATCGCCTTTAAGTTTTATCGCGCGTTTTTAAGGTCTGTCTAGTAGCTTCAAATAGGATATTAGTGCGCCAAACCAGATATGAGCGTTTATCTCAAGTTTAGGGCGAATAAATGCCTTATAAATTGTAGCCAGATTAGAAGGGATGAAATATTTTTCACATCGCTTGAGGAACCCTAGACATTTCGCAGGGATCTTGGCGACTTCAAATGTATGATCATTCCAACGAAGGTTGTCATTAACAATGGCAGACAGTTGAGGTGTCGCTTGAATGACAGACGACAATATTGTGTTTTGGAAGCATTAAATACCATACTATTGGTTGAACCCCACTGAAGTATGCTGTCAAGATCGAAATTCAATGAGTTTAACATACGTTCGTTGCCGTTCCAAGCCCGAAGATGAAGGCCGTAAACTAGGAAACGAATATGAAAAGCTTAGGGTACTGTCATCAGCGAGGGAATGCATTTATTAGAAGTTACAGACAGGAGATTATTTATAAAAATGAGAAAGAGATCGGGGACAAATCGAAGCCCTGGGGAACAGTAGCTTTTATTTGGCGAGTTGCGGACTTGATGATCCGAAAGGAAGTTTTTAATCCATTGAAGAAGAGTATCATCGATTATAAAAGCACGCGTCTTCGAAAAGATAGCTTGACGCCAAACTCTGTCACAAGCCGCAACGATCTTACTTTTACCACAATGGTGAAGAGATTGATTCCACTTTTTGGTTAGACATGTCATCAAACCATAAGTGGAACTGTTGCTGGGAAAACCGTACTATCGGTAATTAAAAAGTTTTCGGGATTCAAGATATTACATAAGCTGATGGTTAATCAGTTTCCACTATTTTACTGTGTCAAATTCTTCAACAACCGAAAGATGAGGCAAAAAAAACTACAAAGTGCCTCGGGTAGTAAAAACGTTTGGTCCTTTGTAAAGAAAAACATCAAGAATTCGGCCTCGTCATCTATCCCGACACTCTTTTACAATGACGTCAGCTCTCGGGATAAAGCCAATCTGCTTGCCTCTCAATTAGCAGCTAACTCAACTCTCCCAGAATGTGTATTATCTCCCCCTGTACTCGTGCGCGCAGAATAAAGCATGGGACCAATCCACTTTCGCACTCGTAAAGGGGCTAGAGTACTTCGAGATCTTACAGTCGACCCCTTTCCGCCCCACATTCACCTAATTCGTTTTTTTCTAAACCATACATCATGACTCTTCATATCTTAATGTGTATTGAATATAGGGTACCGAATAATTTTTTAAGAAAGGTAAGGTAACTTTAAAAAAACATTAATTATTTTGCTTCAATAAACGTAGCCTGAGATATTTAACAGCCTTATTTACAAAAGCACAAGAGCGCAATTTCGCCCAGAGGCCAAATAGGACCATTGGGAGTACCATATCGTAAAATGTTAGATGTTCATGTGATAAGCAAAACGGGTTACGCACAAATGGAAGTGTTGTCCCATTGTTCTATAGCCAAATTACAACTTTGTAGTTATCGTGGTCTTCATTGATTTCACCGTTAATTGCACT
The DNA here is from genome assembly GCA_949715645.1 of Portevinia maculata. NCBI lineage: Eukaryota > Metazoa > Arthropoda > Insecta > Diptera > Syrphidae > Portevinia > Portevinia maculata. The sequence goes on from OX454525.1 coordinate 103,019,668, forward strand.
CGCATATATTTTTAATTTTTAGTGGGAGCCTTGGCTCAGTGGTTAGTGTGTAGTGGTAGTGTGTTGGATTACTAGTCTAAGGGTCTTAGGTTCCAATCACGCCGGAACCAAGTAACATCTAAAAAAAATTCCATTGCCCTACCTAATTTGAACGTCTTACAAAAATCAAATAGCATCAATTGTCATGAGAAGCTTTGACGTTCGAATTTGGCCTTAAATAGTAGATCCCTTCCACTTCGCACAACCAATGACTGGAGCTATGTTTTATTTGGCGGAGTTAATCTTTCTTCGTTTTCAAAAAGTGGTAGAACTCTACGCATGATATGTCAAATTGCATTTCACCGTGCCGACTTTTAATCGAGACTTTTAGGAATATTCGCCTATAATATTCGCCGAACGCTGTCATAATGCAGTCTAATGTTCATCGCAAATCAATTTCAAAATATTATAATATTATATAGGGATAGGTTTTTGGGAGCTGAAAAATGCAATATCCCGCTCGAAAAAAAACATACGCCAGCATTAATGCATCACACTTCATATCTGTGCATAAAAATGTGTTTATCGTTAACGAAAAAATAGTGATGATAAGAAGATAGAAATTTGTAAGTATTGTCGCATTAATTCTTTAAAAAATCCGACTTGATCCAAACCACTTCGTCCGTTTTTAAAGTTTAAACAGTATGCCAAGTATGTATTTAATAAAGTAATAAACAGATCAAAAACGTTTTTTTGGAAAAATTGAGATTTCAGAAATTTTAGAACCTATTGCAATAATTAAATACTTATAAAAAAAGTTATTTTGAAAATTTAAGTAGGTATTTGTTCTTAGTTGTAGTATGAGCCTCAATATCTTATTTAGAATACTAAGTATTCTGATACTAAGTATCCAAAACGCCATAATAATTCAAAACCCTTAAAGGTTTTTAGGACAAAAGAAATGATTTCAAAAATATTAACAACTTAAAAATATTACGAGAATCTGCGAATAAATATTGACTTAAAATGGTGGTATTAACCAGTATGTAAATTTTTTGGAACCACTTCAACCGTTTTCGAGATATTGGAATGTTTGTACCGTTATTGGACTTTTTTGCGGAAAAACGTAGTGCATATGCCATTTTCTTACCACTTATCCAAAACTTCAAAACAGATCTAAGTTGTTAGAATCGATTTTTGGTCAACGCTGATTGTCCAAAAATCGTCATGTATGTCATTATGAATTGCAAAGACTACCGTATTAAAATGATACTGACAAGTAAGTAAGTAAGTAAGTTTTATTCAGATTTCTTTTTGTTTTTACATTGAACCTTGATATATAACGAAACAGTTACAGTAGTTTCTTAAAAGCTATGATTGCCGACTTTGAATTGGCCGAGCTACACTATTTTATTTTAATTAGATTTTCATTCGTTTAAACGAAAAGAAATTGTACACATTTTAGGATTTATATCTCACTATTACATTTTTTTTAGAAGTCCACTCAAAAAGACAACTCATGTTATACTTACAAGAGATGTTTATAACCTAAAGTAGAATGGATAGAATAAGGAAAGAAAAATATTTACAAAGACCAGAAATGACAGTTTGCAATCTGACAATTGGTTTGACAGTTATATTTTTCTGAAGTTCGTACTGAGTTAAAAAAAACACCCTTTACATACTCGTATCATGTAAATATAGATTTTTGAATTCCGTATCCCTATTAAAAGAATGAAGATACTCATTTAAAATCACAACAAAGATACTATGTAACTTATGGGAATATTCTTTTTTTTTATCGTGGCCTCGTTGTTATGTTTTGCAGTGACGTAGCCTACCAAGTTCAATTGCAGAAACACATTTCGTTGAAAAAAATAATAAAAACAGAAGCGAAAGGAAATCAGTTGACATTCGTATTCACGTCGCATATGACTGCAATAAATGTCAAGTTCATTCATTTTACAAAGCATGCCAAAAACTAGAAGAACTGTATCTTAATATTTATAAATATAATATTATTAAAAGAACGATCTGCATTATGCAACTATTTTATAGTAAAAAGGCAATGTGTGCAATTACGCACATCGATGATAGCCACATATTCTATAAATACATTCAAGATGTTGCAAGTTCAGTTCAATGTATGTTGCTATATAATATTTATCCATCGTACGCTGATCAGCGCAGTTTTGTAAACATTTTGAATATTTTTTTTATTTAGACCAAGAGGGTCTCATTCACTTACGTGCCACCGTGTTTCGTTTATGGCAAAATGTCTCCGTACATAGTTGTCGTGATTCTATGTATTCAGCTAACAATACCACTTTAGTTCCACCATCAGTAGAGATAGTACTTTGTGCTATCGGTTGAAGATTTTCTTTAATTATGATGCACTTAAGAGTAAGGTTTTTTTGAGTACCTTAAGGCCAGGCGTATGTTGCGAATGTGCATTTATTTTGAATAAACATCCTTTTAGGCTGCTGGGTTATGAAAATGCATACCTTACCTACTCGAGTATTCGATGAGGTTGTTTCGAGACTGACAATTTTTGTTTTTGTCATATTAATTTTCACCCCACATTTGCTGGTCTGGTATTTAGCCGAGATCCATTTTTCAGTGAGAGTAAACACACATAAAATCAGTGGTATGCGTTGTTTATAATTTATAATTTAAGAAACAAACAATTTAAACCTGTTCTTCCTAAAAAAAAAGTTCTCGTTGTGAGAAAAAAAAATTGTTGAATGTTGGGCGAGATTTTGATGGTAGATTTCAAATGTAGCAAACGAGATTTACATAAGACAGACGAGATACACTCCTTTCCACTTAATTACGAACAGGTAGTTTTTTGGTTTAATTTGACATTTTTTAAATCCTTCGATAATCTGGTAAAAACCAAATGCAAAATTAAAGAAGGCTATATTATGTTAAAAAAAAAGAAAGTATTGAGTAGATAAATTCAGTTTTAAAAGAAATTCATTAACCAAGAATAAAATAAGCCAAATGCCCCGCTGAAGTCAAAGAGGAGTTCACAATCAAAGTCAGTGCACACCAGGAAAGCATCTTAAGTTTCTTGATATTTATTACAATCCGTGATTATCTGCTTGAGGAACCGTGCCGGACTCGATTGAGCCATTATACACGAGGACCAAACGTCCATGCAACGAGCACTTGATGTGTGGGTGTATGTTTTGTAGGGAAGATTTTTATTATTAATTATGTAAGGTATTATACCAAAACGGACAGAATATCTGTGCCCACCGCGACCTATTCCAGACATTAATATGAATGGAAAGGGTGGCGACGGTGCAGAGGTTAGTGTGTTGGCTTGTGACCCGTGCGGTGCAGGTTCAATCCCCATGGGGAACAACAACATACACCACCCAATCACATGCCTCTACACCAAAAAGAAGGATTTCTGCCTGGTAGTACAATGGACCGTTACCGAGTCTGAGTGCTCTGGGATTTGGATTTCCTTTTTTTTATGTTAATATGAATGGAAAATTGCGAAAACTTCAAATATTTAAGATCTAATGATCAAAAGAAAAATAACCCGTGATGACGACATCAATTATCGAGTAAGCGTCGGGCGGAAGTAGTGGCGGGAAAACTCAGCCTTCGTCTGTAACCGAAAATTGTCCCCTAAGCTGAAAGGGAGGATTAACCCCAGCTGAAATTAAGATGCTGGTCAAAAAGGCAATAGCAATTAACGTTAATATACTATCGCGAAAGAGAGACAGGATTGAAAACTCCTTGATCACGCAACTGCAACAACACCAGCCTGCATTTGAAATCATGCCAACCACAGTAACATTATATTTAAAACTCCATGTACTACATTCCTCAACTATTTATACCAATTTCAGTCAAATTTTAATGTCCCACCATTATTAGATCGCAGGAAATGTGATTTTATTTTTAAATTCAATTCAGGGACCACATACATTCATCGAAGCAATATGAGCGTAAAAAGGTCAACGATAATCGACACGGCTGTTTTGATACCAAAAACGCCTGCAATACGCAAAGGGCGATTGTTTATAAATCCAAAACTATTCAGGACAGACATTTATATATACAATGCTGATAACGAACACAAGGCTAAAAGCTACTCACTTGAGTGAAGGGAAAGTCAACATTTTGAGGGTTTCTAAGTTGCATAACTCCATGGGTATCTGAACGCGGTTTTCGTATTTATTTTTAGTTTTGTTTGTTCACCTAAAACCAATTTGCATTTTATATTCGTGTATAGAAACGGGGCACTCCCGAAGCGATTTTGAAACGTATTTAATTCCGAAATAGATTGTTTTGTTTGCATTTTTTTAAATTTTAATAGAGCATGTAAACAGTTCTATTTTGTGAGTTAAAGAAAGTCAGCACGGATCGAAATGTTATTAGTCTCCCACATACTATGCTAACAGCTAGACTAAGTTTGCCTGCTAAGTGTTTTTCTATATTTATAGATTGACAAAATCCATTCAATAGAGTGTCACGTTTGTTGTGTTGATCTATGAAGAACGTGAGTACAAAAACAAATATGCTTTCGGCAGATTTTTGTTTGCTCAAATGACAAAGATAAAACAAGTTCAATAATCGCCCAACGTGTATCGGCTAAACTTAGTTTGAAATGCAAATAAATTAGACCTCTATAAGCAATTCTTGAAGTATGCATTTAAGATTAGAGGATAGCAATAGCCTTCTAAAGTTGGATATGGTGTAGCTGAAGAAGAATTTGTATGAACAAGTTCTACATACACTGAAGTTCTTAAAAAATTACTCAACTTTGATTGTTTTCAACAAAAACCCCAATGTCAGCACTACAGGCCCTGCCTTAATTTTAAAAATCGGAGACCTCAAAATAATGACAATATAATACATTATAATGTCTACCTTAAGTAAGCAGATCTTTTATACATTTTTATTATTGTTAAGAATTATTTTTAAATGGATTGTTTCCGCAATAAATTACTGGCTAATTAAATTAATGTCATTGACTGTCAAAAGGGATTATAGGTATAAAGGTGATAATATACGAGTGTGTCTGGACACATACGTCTACAAAATAAAAAATAAAAAAACAAGAGAAAACAACACCAGTGACAACCTTAAAGCAACTACTGATAAATTACCTCAACGTTTCATTAGAAATGTACTGGCCAACTGCAAAGACAAAAAAAAAGGATCATTTAGTAGATATCCGTAAATATGTAGATATGGATGCACATAAGAATATTGTATGTATGAATATTACCTATGTATATTGTATATTATGTATGTTTTTATGATATGTACATATATTTATTATTCAATTTGATCATTGTTTATTAAAAGCATTGGCGTTTCGCAGACTTTATTGACTCATACTCAATACTGGTCCATTGTACTGCCAGGAAGACACCACTTTTACTGAAATTTAGGTGATCCAATGATGAGGCGCTTAGATTTTCCGCACTCACCACATTAGCACCAAATACCTGCCACCTGATAAGAGCAAAAGCAAGAAAATCACAGTGGAAATGTTTTTCAATGCCGTCGCTTTATCCACAGGCTTGTCAGTTGGTGGTATCGCTTAAGCCTAGCAACTTAAGATGCTTGGCAAAAGCGTAGTGGTCAGTGGGAATGTCAGTAATTTGTCTGCAGTCTTTTGTGTTGAGAGACAATAGTGTAGTTATGTGATGCAATTATGCATGGCGGAGACAGGCTTGCTGGGGAAGTCCCCCATGCAGCCGAGACATACCTTATTTTTGAGTTTGTCAACCAGCATGCATAGCATAGGAGACAGAATACCGACTTGTGTTTAAAACTGGCTTTAATTTTATGTTAGATTTAATCATTTTTGTGTCGTAAGTTGCTATTTAATAAGCGATAAAAAATAAATTTAAAAGGCAGAAGTCAACAGACAAAACCACGTAAAATCTCTCATGCTGAGTAACGTTGAATTTATAAGATCTGCTAAGAAGATTCATTGTAATTTTCCTAATCATCCGCTTGAAAAAATGAGACGCAAATAAATCGTCGTGAATGCACAAATTGAATCCAGTTTAGTTATACATATTCAGTGCGACAAAATGATTTTTTAAATATTTAAACAGCTCAACATATATATTGCCTTTTCCATTGCTTTTGACAACATGGGCAGTGAATCTTTATGACGATAACCGTTGTTACCCACATCATATTTATCTCATCATACATAATCATTTAGTATTGCATTTTCGCCTTAATGTTTTCTCTGGTGGCACTGACAGACGGCTCTTCCTGTAGCTAAATTTGTCGTGTAAGCCCGTAGCTTCTAAGCTCTCTCCATTTTGTTAATTTTGTACGCATTAGCAAAAAAAGTTCCATGGACGACTGTCGGACAACTGCCACCAGAAAGAACAAAGTAAGTTTATATTAAATGTATTTACACAACCGTATTTAAAACAGTTGAACTCTTCAGCGAAGTTTTTCTCTTTGAAATTCAGTCGTTCTCGCCAAAGCATCTGCCGCCATTGCTAATCCAAGTTGACGAGAAGTCAACAATAACTTTGTGGTAGGCAATTTTTTCCTTTTCTTGGTAACCAGTTGAAAAAGGCGGTTTTCCAGCATGAAGGAAAAATTTCTTAAACATGTTTGGTTTTTATAGCCTATCCTTACCCTCTTACGACAAGCGCTCTTTTAGGAGCGCTGCAATGACATTTTTAGCCTGTCTCTACATGGGAAATGTTGAGCGAGTGTGTGTCGATCCATATTTAAAAATCTCCTGATTTCTACTTCAAAGTCATCGCAATGATAGTTCAATGTTGACAGCTCAACAATGGTGCGAAATTTAAAATGTCCCCTCTTGTTGGATGGCCGTATACTTGTGATCAGCATAGAAAGGTATGTCGATCTAGCCACGTCCGTCAATCCGTCTGCCAAAGGTTTCGAGGCCTTAAATTCGAACAAGAAACCTGACATAGTAACTTTAAGGGGTCTCGAGCAACACAAGCTATGAGCCAAAACTATAGTAGATACTCTTAGAATAGGGTGTACTGCAAATAAACGAATTACGATTAACATTTTAATAAACTTAAAACTACGTGTCTTTATTTGCAAATTAAAAATTATTATTTGCAAGATGAGACGAAAGTGGTTGCAATTTACCTTGGAAGTATGTATTGAGATCAATTCGCATAAAAATTAACCACTCACGGTTTTCAGTTAATTTGAATGGACGTGGATAGGAAATGTGTTGAATGTTGCGTCAATTATTATCATATTTAATATTATATAAATGCCAAATGAATAACTTCAGAATGATTTTGTTCAACTTGAAATATAATTTAGTCTGAATGACAAATACGAAATCCACTAACAGATAAGTAAGGATGCAGTGAAGTGAGACGGTTATGATCCATTTAGTTCAGATCATACATAACTTCGTCTTTAATAAACAGTAAGAAGAAATCACTACAAAATACAAATACGAACATAATATGGGTATTGGCGATGGAACTAACATTATTTAAATTGCATTTTTGCAAAAAAAAATGGTTAAAAAACCTTAGCCGTTCACTTTTTAATTAATGGTGATGCGCTCATAAAAATTGAAGACACAGCAGAGAACTATTCATATAACCAAAAAAAACCTTATTTGCGCCATAACAAATAAGACTAAAAACCACATAAAAAGACAAAAACCAACCGGACAATTTTGTCACTTTGGGCACTTCTGAGATTGCTCTCACATTTTGTATTCTTAATTTATTCACAATAGAAACGGACATGAAATAAGGCTATAAATATTCGTATACTAACTCGCGATTCGGTGATGGCAATATCTGTGTTTTTTTTCTATCGCATTATTGATCATAATAATAGTTGATTTATGGCTTAATGGTGAATGTCGTTCAAATTCAAAAAGTCTTGAACAAATCCTAAACTAGGGTTCAAAATTAAATAAACTTTTTTGTGATTTGCATCTTATTCCGTGCAGAGGAGCGGAGCTGCCGTTGATGATTCAGAGTTGATATCCAATCTCCAACCACTGCCTCATACATACATACAAACGACTTGTCGCTAACCTTTATCTTTTCAATAGATAGTATCGTTGAGAACGTTCTGAGGAAATAAACCGCATAATTCCTAGAATTGCAGTATCTGCTCGTTCTACTATACGCAAACGGAGTACTTGTCTTGTCAACTTCCAGGACCATTGTTAACCTAAACAAAACATTTTGATTTGAACCAAGCAGCCTTTAATGAGAGAAGAATTAAAAAAACTATCCTAAATGTTTCTAGCTGTATTACTTCAGGAAATATTTGTTGATGTCTCACTTTACGACTTAAAACGTTTCACAACGGATTCCTCCCATACCGGATTGACGTTCTTAACATCTTGTATATTTTTGAGGGTTAACGACCCATATTTCTCTTTGTTTTAAGGCACATTATGTGTTTGTATCAAAATTATAACACGATAAAATTTGTGAAAATTGGAATTAGTCAAAGAAATAAATATATAAAATAGACTTCAAGTCTATTTGTTAATAGCAAAATTGATTTCATGAGAGAGCAAAGCCTTAAGCAGGCGTTTTTAATACTAATCTAATAATATAATAAATAAAAAAAATTAAATCAAAAACGTAATCGCCAAAGTCCAAGAAAAGAATGTCAAAAAAAAAACTTTTATTAAAAATAATAATTTATTTTGAGTCTTAGAAAATTATTTTCATGAACATTATGTATATACATTCTTTATAGATTAACAGCCACTTTGAAGAACTTGCGTGGCAATAATTATGAAACTCAAATGAATGTGGAATATACACTGTTACAAAAAAAATGGCGCACCTTAAAATTTTGCAATAGCTTCAAGTAAGTTCGTAAGCAACGTTTTTTTTAGTACACTCTTGTTTGTTAATATAAATTTATTAAGACTAAAAATTCATAAACAAACACTTTACATTTATATATACAGTCCGTGTGCATATTATTAGACGCACTGCAGTTTTGTAATATTTTTTTGTGTTGCACGAGTTTATATGCAATATTTTTATATTTAAACGTACATATAATGTGCTTTTATTTAGGAGTTGTTGTTGCATTACAGTGTTAACCAATTGATACGCGAACGTAAACAAGTACAAACAAAGTACATAGAACCTTACATATTTTAACGAGTTCTTGTTCCTTCAGAACTGGGCATTGCCTCCCCGAGCACCTAATAAACCAGTTTTTCGCCGGGGCTTACCTTGGATACGATTTGTTACGAAGATGTCGCCCGAACTGTCCCTTTCCTTGATCCCTGCCAATTTTGATACCACTGAATGTCTCTCTTTAGAAAGAAGGGCAGGCCGCATCCTTATATTTTTCCCCAGATGGTCTCAAACGTGTTCAATACCATCACGTCGATTTTGACTTCTCGCAAGTACTCGGTAACGCATCTGACGAAGTGTGAATTAGCATTTTCTGCATCGACCAGAAATTTTCCTCTATACACAGTGCGCATGGTAGAGTAATAGGTAGAGTTCATCGATTTTGTCGCGATGCACAGTTTGGCTTTTCCGTTCATGGAGATTGCTGCCCACGCCATTGCGGCACCTCCCCAGAAATGTTCCCTGGCGAAGAGTATCTCTCATTTGATCGACACCAAACTCTGCTAAAAGAGCGCAGGTAAAACCTGGACTCATCAGTAAAAGTTACTCCACGACAGGACTCTACTCTAACCTGTGTCGAATTCTGGTGAAGGCGAGCTAATTCTATTCGAAGTCGCTTATGATGCACCGTGAGTTTCGGTACATAAACAGGTCTTCTAGCTTTTAGGCCACTTTCCACTAATCGCCACCTCACCGTTTGAGCAGAGATGTCTCTCTAACGGCTCGATGATAATGAGACAGCTAAGCCGCTGTTTGGTGACAATGGAAGGCTGTCAAGCACTAAATATCGGTCATCACTTGCAGAAGTTACTCTGGGACGACCTAAGCACTGAGGATGGGTGTACTTTTGTATACCCTATTCTAAGGTTTTATAATTTTGGCTCATAGTTTGAACCATACCTTAATATTCCTCAGAGACCCCTAAAATTTACTAAGGCCTGTTTAATTGCGACTATGACCCGCTCACTTTTTGATTATATAATTTACTATATACACACACATTTCTTTTGTCAAAAAATTCCACAACGTGAAAACTCGCAAAAATCCAATTAACCACACTTGAGCTAACTGCGAGTAAAATATTTAACAAGACACAATACAAATTTATTACCCCGCAACCATATACACACAGTCGCTCACAGTGCTCAAATAGTGGAAGAGTTAATTGATAACAATTTGTACGGGAAAATAAAATCGAGTTGCTTCCTTGAATAAATTATGTAAGTCTAAAACGAATTTTAATTTCATTGCACATCAGCTGCTTCTCAACTCAGTGATAGCAGGGCCTCTGTTTATGAGCATTGTGTAAGAATCAACATAGAACTACTTGAATCAGTTGAATTCATAAAAGATTGTTGACACTAGGCTTAACTTGTGCAGTAATCTGATTTGTTTTTGCTTTGCGGGTAAAAATAAAAATATATAAATATTATACATAAATATATTTCTGATCAACATCGATAATAATGCTGATCTAGCCACGTTCGTCCGTCAGCAATTTTAAGGCACCAAAACTCGAGCTTGAAAGCTGAAATTTGGGTCATATGTACTCTTTAGGGGCCCGAAATAATCAAGTGTAAGAATTTTCATCTCAAAAAACCGGAATTATCGAAATTTGGGTTTGGTAATTAAAATTTGCAATGTATAATCTCTAGGGGGCCGAAATCCTCATATGTAAAGATTTTAAAATCCGCCTACAATTAAAAAAACCGTTTTAAAAAATAGAGAGAGCTAGGAAGCTGAAATTTTGGATTTATATACTCTAAGCACACGAAATATTCAAGTTCAAAGTTAAAATCAACCCACTGACACGCCCACTATTTAAAACAAAAACCGCTTTATTGAAGAAATTATTGGAAATGAAAATCCTATTCTTCGCAGTGTGTTGATAAAGTCGTTTTTAACAATTCCACCATACAAAGTTTGTTGCCATTCCCCACTTTTTATGAGTAATTTTCTACAATAAAATTGTTTTTTTCAATAAGATCCTTAAAAAGGGTACAAAACGTAGATCATATTATTTTCAACAATTCACCCATACTTAGATTTTTATTGAGAAGTGGACTGTAGCCTTTTCTTATGTTAGAGAGAATTACTATTGTAAACGTCTTCTCTGGTTTTCTTATCATATTAGCGGCATACCGCACTGGCGACTTCTTTGCCGTTATTTGATTCTTTCTTTTACAAAAATCACAAATAACTAATAAATATTCCTATAACGATCCAACACCACCACATTTGGTTGTAATTGGAAAAAGGTCAATTATGTTATCAATAAATATTTAAACTAAAATAAGTTCACAACAATTAACTTATCAAAAGCTTACGGGATCACGGTAGGCAAAATTAATATGTCTCATTAAGTATGAAAAATTGTCTAAATGCGCTTTTCTTCAGTATGATGCCAATTAAAATGGGAAGAGATTATGCAAATAGTCACAGAAATAAACCATTAAACCACTTTTAAAAAATGTGTGCAAAAACAGCAGCATATCACCAAAATGATATTGCATTTCAGTGTACGTATGTTAAATTCCAAAAAATATGTCTCAGTAGTAAGACAAAATTCTAACAATATCTCTGTACAATTTTAATGGGTTTTTATGTGATACCACACAATTTTTCCTGGTTTAAATTTTTGTTTTCCGTCAATTTCCTTTATGTTGTTTTTGAATTTGAATTTGACAAAAATTAAAACCAGGAAAAATTGTGTGGTATCACATAAAAAACCATTAAAATCGTAAAATTCTCAACAAAAACAATGTCAAAAAGTCTTTCACCCTCTCTATCACTCATTTCAGTCCAACTATGCTTGTCGAAATGGAATAAAATTAGAGAAAACATAGAAAGAAAAAAACAGAATGAATAACATAATATACTTACAGGAAGGAGCAAGTCTGTCCAAGAAAATCATAATAAAAACTGGATGAACTCGTGGCTTCAATGGCACAGTGCATGAGTGCTTGCCTGAGAAGACGCTGGTCTAGGTTCGAATCCCAGTGGAAGAAATGGATTTTCGGGATAAAATGAAGGAAAAAGACAGACCAGCACCACAGAAGGAGTCTGATGATCGGTTGTGGCCAACCGTGAAACAGCGCTGTAACTCCAGCCGTCCACTTCACGTGGTAACGAATGTAAGGTTATTCATTCAAAAACAACATAAATCTCTGTACAAACTGCGCTCATTACAGTTATTATAAACTTATTGCAGCCGCCCGGTGAGGCCCGTGCCCAAGAATTGTATTCGCTATTTTTTTTTGGAGTAGACTACATAATTATTGTCTATAGCTGGTACCCGGAGTGCCTTGCTGTGAAGAGCAAAAAGAAATAAATGTTTTTTTTAAGTAATCACAATTACAATGCAAACTTGGTGGACCGATTTTAACCAAACTTCACAGAAACGAATTGCAGAAAAGATTGCCGATCTGTGCTCAATTGGTTCGGCAGTTAAAAAAAACTGCTCCTTTTTCCCTGCATGGCTTAGCCGGCTCAAGCAAATTCGTTGGTAATGGTAGGTGCTATTTGTTTGGCAGGCGCATTTGTCTCCTTGCTTTTTTGAATCTAACAACAACACGAAAGAGAGAAACTTTAATAGAATCACTTTTCATTCATTTTCACAGCAATTTCTATCATCAAAATTGTCTAGTCGTGGGAGAAAAACAACTTTCCGATGTTCGATTGGCGAAAAAAAATTGCGACCGCAGAAAAAACACACTGAGTACCTAATAAACAAACAAATAAATGTCAAAGCTGTTTTTAATTTTATCTCGCAACGCCATCTTAATCATTGTAATATCATTCTCCATACAAAGTTCTCATACAAAATACTCAGAATTTTTCAGTTTTCCTGATATTTTGTCCCCTTGTCCGTAAAAAGAAAAACCTTATTCGGACTATAACAAACATTTTACAAAAAAACGGTCCAGCAGTGATGCGGTTACTAACGGAAAGCATTTGATTTTTATTATATAGATTGTATACCATATTGAAATAAATGTATCTGTATACATGTGGAATTATGTTCATTTCGAGATTCTAATTTAAGCAATTAAATGCGGGTAATTAACCTTTAAAGAAATGCATTCCTTTCTTCGACCAATGAGCAACAACTGAAAATCTTGAAATCCGTTATATAAATACTTTGCGGTAAACATATTAAAAATAAATTACAGGCGAATAGGTTAACCTGGCCTGGAGCTTGTCAGAAAATAAAAAAATATACACATGTTCAAACATGCATGTTCATGTTAGACCAAACATCTGATACAAACCAAGCGAAAACTTCATGTAGATTTTACGATTCTGCTAAACTGACTTAGTGGTTATTGCGTTGGACTACTGACAGAGTGTTCTCAACTTCAAATCACGCTGGGGCCCAGTAACACAAAACATTTGTTCCCCCTGCCCTACCTCTTGCGAAAGTCTGACAAACATTCCAGAGATCATGCTCTGATCATAAGAAACTTTTCAAATTCGAAGATCAGAATCGGCGTAAAATTGTAGGCCCCTTCCACTTCGTATACGCAAGTTGTTGGACAACCTAATAATTTTTTTTTGTTCGCCTAGACTAGTAGAAAGAGACGTGAATAATGAATGCAATGGTCTTCACTCTTCAATAAGATCGTTGGAGAGTGAAAATAAACTTTTAAAGCATCAATTGGATTTTCTCTTTCTTAAGCGTTTTGCTTAAGATAATGTTCTGAATGGAATTGACGATTGGAAGAGTTCTTTTGAGTAACCTGGTGACGAACCCATTTAAAGGGTTAAGGGTATATATTGTCAGCCCCCCATAAGAAAAGTATGTACACACTGCATAGAATTTGTCCATTAAATTTAGTTATTTTATTCATAAAATTGATCTGCAAATTTTGAATTGAAAGGTAGACAATAATTAATAAAATATTATCATTATATTATTTACTAGCGGCATGCGCCTATGTCAGCTTCCTTTTCAAATCAAACAGTTTTTGGGCAGCCCTCTTCGTGGGTAAAAAGTATTTAACCCTTTTCTCCGCATGGCTAAGCCCGCTCACGCAACTTTGTTGCTCCCCTACAGATGGGATTGTCTGGCAAAAGCCTATGTCAGCATTCTTTTTTGAATGAAACAGCGTCTGGATATACGTATACCGCTTTGCGGGTTAAAAGTATTTAAGTCTTTTCTCCTACACATCTTTGAGTTCAACATGCAGACTAGATGAAGAACCGACAATGCTATTTAAATGTTATTGTTTTGCCTTAAAAAGTATTATTATACCTGTCTCTTCAAAGTTGGCTAAGACTTGGTATAGTGCCAGTGCTATTCTATATTGCGATCGGAGCAATGCAATCAAAAATGTATTAATATTTTTGTTTTTTTTTTTTTCTTAAAATTATTAATTTGTTTTTTATTTGCTTATTTTAAAACATTTATCTCTTTTATCACTTAAAGTCTTCTTTTTCAATTTTTGTTAATTTCTAACACGGCTGTTTATCCTATAAACAATATTTTTTTTCAAATCAAATTATTATTTGTTTTGTTTCAAGCATAGCTATCATTTTTATTTATTTAAACCGTCTGGTTATCAATTCAGACACCATAAAGAATCACAAAATTTAATCACAATTCGTCGAGCGGCTCGTGAGTTTTTTTAAGGACACACACAAATACCGAGTCATTTCAATAAAGGGTCTTTCATTAAGGACTTAACAACTTCTTTTAAAAAAAAAAAATGCAAACTACTTGAGATATCTCAAAAAAAATGTATTGGCTTGAATTACTATCAAAACATTTATGAATGGAATTTGACTTCGTTCATATGTCCACCACGGGAACATAGCAGCGGTCGATAAGTTGAACCCAATTTTCCATGACTCGGCCGCACATTTCGACCGATACAGCAGCTATTTCTCGTTCAATATTGGCTCTGAGCTCCTCTAACGTCGCCGGCTTGTCGGCATAGAGACCAATGATTTAATGTAGCCCCATAAAAAAAAGTCCAGAAGTCCGTTTTTCGAGATAACACGTTCACCGAACTGAGACTTCAATAACTCGATTGTTGCACCCGCTGTGTGGCTTGTGGCACCGTCTTGTTGAAACCACATATCACTGATGTCCAAATTGCTCAAAGAAATAAAGTTCCAACATGTCTCTGTAGCGAATACCATTTACCCTAACGTTCCGGTCATTTTCGTTGAAGAAAAACATACGGCACAATGACGCCACCGGCATGAAAACCGCACCAAACAGTGACTGCGGATGAAGTGCTGTTTCATGAAGCACATGAGGGTTCTCACCAGCCAGCAACGCATATTTTGCTTATTGTCGAAGCCGTTTAACCAGAAATGCGCTTCACCGCTGAAGATGATTTTGCAATGAAATTCTTCATTTTCTTCGATGGACGATACCAGAGCCCAATTCGAGAACGTACTTCGCTTCGTATGATCAAGTGGCTTTGGTTCTTGAGTCAGCTTGATCTTGTAAGGGTGTAGGTCCTTACGCAAAATTCGCCATAATCTTGTCTGGGGGAGGCCCAATTCTTGAGAACGCCGTGAAATTGACTAATTTGTCTGGTTTGCGACGGGCGCCTGTACGGCAGCAATATTCTCCACACTTCGGGCTAAACGTAGTCTCACTGGTACGGCAACATCAAACAGCGAATATTCTGTCTCAAATTTTTTCAATAGACTATGAATGATTCTGCGGTTAAAACTGATGTGTTATATGGCGAAATCCCGATTATTAGTAAGAACCTATTTCCAAAAGTAACAACAAAGGAGGTGTTAATACCTTCTAAAAAGATTCCTCGTCAAAAAAAAGAGAACACTCGCCCGCTGTACTTTAATGACCCATCTGGTGTGGGCCTGGGATTAAAAACTATATCACGTTCTAGGTTTCACTTTTTTATCAGCAATTTTTTAAATCGAATATATCATATATCTAATATCTGCCCTTTTTCCCTATACTATTTTATTATTGTGGCCTATTGATCATTTTTTAAATGTGTAGTATATGTAATTGTAACTCAAATTTTTAAATACGAATACAAAAAAAAAAGTAAATATACTACGTTTACAAAGCCATGGCTCTGACACAATCAGTTGGAGTAGAGAGCTACGCCACGCTGCTTTAAGCCGCCGTAGGGATCGAACTGCGTCGAATAGCCTTCTGGTGTCAATTAATCCGTACAAATTGAGATTTAGTTGGCAGTGGTTTGGTCGTTACACTACTGAGCGAGGTGTCTGAGATTGGAGTCCCCACCTCAGAAACACAAAAAAGCTTATTTTGCCGCAGATCTTGCCAAAGTCTAATGCCGTTCCCAATAGGCTTAAAACTATACGTCCCTTTTATTCGTACCAAACATATGTACAACTTTTCACTAACGCATGTCTTGAGAAGCTTAAATATCTTCATACCTTCACGACTTTCCTTCAAAGAGCATTTGGAATATATAGTGTCTCAAGCGAGCTATCAATTTTAGTCATTTTATATCAAGTGTTTCTTAACACGTTTCTATACATACATACCATAAACCTATTAGCAATTTTTCGGAGGAAAACTTTTCCGAACATTCCACGACTTGTGACAAATTCACATTGCACTTAATACATAGATTTTAAACAAAAAGAAATAATGTACAAAGAACTCACAAATTCACAAATCATAATACTGAATAACTTTTCCCACACTCGGCGAAAACAAAAATGTTCCTTTTTTTCTTCTGAAGCTTCCGGAAAAGACAACAACAAAAACAACGATGTTGATTTTCTTCTTTCGTTATTTTTTCCGCAAAGACCTAACGACAAAAACTTTTTTCAATTGATTAGCAAATATTTTTGTACTTAGATACGAAAAACAAATGAAACATAACTACCAAACAAACAAAGAAAAAAATCTACGCTATGGAAAAAAACACGGTTTATGGCGATCAACGTTTTGATGAACTGAATTTGGATCAGTAGCAGACGCTTTTTCGTAGACATTACAAATTTTAGAGAGTGCTGCTATGGAGGAGTGTGCGCACAAAGGATTCGAAAGAAAGGCGAAAAATAAATAAAATAAAACCTAAGGAGAATTTCAATGATGCGGATGAGTGTGTGTTTGCTTGAAAAGAGACGTTGGGGAAATAGGTGGATCGAGTCGATGAACAATATGACTTTAGTTTCACCCCGAGTAAATCAGTAAACAGTAAGTCCCGTTTACTGATACGGGTCGTAAATCAAAGTTATAACTTAGTTTTTATTATAGTTCATGATAGCTAATAAGCATCGATGCAAGAAATTACTTTTTTTTTATTAAATTTAAGCGATTTTTTTTTAGTTGCATTTCATGACAGTGTCTGGAAAAAAGAGGTGGCCTGAGAACGAACAACCGTAAACATTAATTCATATAGGAACTGTGGCGCTCAAAAAGGTTAATCACGGTTATAACACAGAAGAGGCCGCAGATGAAAAAAAGTCAGTGCTTCAGACTGGACGACTGGTTAATTGCTTTTTGAAGGTCTTCTACATCAAAATCCATACTTTTTTAGGTTACACTGACACACAATTTATCTCACCAGAGAGGATACCTACACATAATATTTCACTTAGAAAAAGGTAAAAAAAAGTCCATGATTTAAGGAATAATAAGCTGTTTTAAAGCTTATCCGAGCAAAACGTTGGAAAATTAAATGGACGGCATAACTGTTTAATGTTTTTTTTAGGTGTAGGTATCCCCAAATATTTTTTTAATTTTGTAGCAAATCGAGTAGATACTTAATAAATAAATATTTCTTGGAAACGTTTGTCAACACCCGGGATAATATCTAATAAGCTTTTAGAGAGTATTGTGCTTCCAGATCATTGTCGGTCCTGCAATGTCAGAACAAAGAAATGAGTGGTACGATGAGGCTGCAAGCATGCTGAAAAGGTCATCATTCTTACAGCCCTAGCACCTGTTTTGATATCTATATTCCTTACAGCCCTATTATGGCTATCAAATATCAATTATTTGATACTTGATAACATCTATCAATTCATCGATAATTTGGTATTATGAGTATCAATTGATAATTTTTACCCCATTGTGAATGCTTATCAAAATATCATTGAGAATGGGTTCTGTTTTGAAGTTTGACGTTTCTAATTTGAATTTGGTTTTTGTTTTGTGGCTGACGTCTAATTTTGGTGAATTAATGCAAGTTGTTTTTATTAAACAAAATTCGCTTCTTTCTTAACAATTCCATCTACAGCCCAAACAACATTTGGAATTCTACTTTTTTTCGAAAAAGTAATTACATCGGATCCATTTCAAACAAATTTACCTTTCCAAAACGCTAAACAATTCACTAAGAACAACCAACACCGTTGGTTGTGCCATGCCAATGCGAAAGTCATTTCCAACGCTCAGTTGGTAGCTCCCTTGAGCAAAGAATTTTAAAACTGCTGCTAGTTTTAGTGCATTTGGGATGGCTTGCTGATTTTTTATCGGCTTGAGTTTATCCTCAATATCGTTCAACACTTCTACGAAGGCTTGTTACGAAAGTCGGAAGTTCTGTACGAATCTGGAACCGAATCACACCAAGTGAAAAAAAATTACTATTAACTGCTAACATATGTTCATCCAAATCCATTGGGTTCGAAGCATCCCTTAAAGTCCTGCGTATGATAGCTTGTTCGCGAACACGTACTTCATCATAGTCCCCTTCAAAAAACAACTCGACCGATGACATTTCGGTCCAAAGTCCTTTTTTAACAATAAAAACAAGGAAATAAATTTTATGATTTGATGTTAATAGAAATTTTTAACCAACTATTCACAATAGATCATAAATCTATTACAATTTACATTTCATCAAAAATTTTGATAGGTTGATAACCATAATACCGATTCATTAATTTTGTTGATACGTATCAATTATTATCAAATATCGTGTTGATATTTGATAGCCATAATAGGGCTGTTAGTCTTTATTTTTGGATTCCTGAGCGTTTTCGAACAATTCTCCAAGTGGTTTTATGAATAGTAAGTGTGAGTTGATTTTTAGAATATTGCTTTCCCCTTTTAGAGGGGAATCCAACGAATGACCGAACAACAATATCTCAAAAACATAAAAAAATCGAAAACTGTTTTTTTTTTGTTGTAAAGATTGAAATATGCAATAAAAACATTTCAAAGAAGTAATTTATTGTTCCAAGCCTTGAAATAGAAATTAAATACTTGCTTTTGATATTTTTTGGATATTAGATATCTAAACCAGAGCACCTGTATGTGAGGCCTGCCGGTGTATCAGTCGAATAGATATCCAGAGTTTGAATCCCTTCTAACCCGCAAATCCCAGAGCAAAATGATGCTACTAAATGGACATCATATTTTGAACTAGGTGCTGCCGACTATACGTCACGTCGCGTCGTCACGTTTTTTTATATAATATGGTATGTACATGACCGCGTTGAATTTGTATTATGTTATTTCATCAAAGTCGTTCCCTTCAATCATAGTTAAAACGAACTTTTGATTGTGTAAGTTGAAGATCAGCAATTTTACTTTTGATATTACAGACTGTGATTTTTTCTCTATTTTCCGCTGCAGATTGGAATATTGTGGTTCGGCAAAAGTTACCATAACTGGTGATGGACGCGGGTTCCAGATGTTATCATTTGTATTAATTTTTTGCTTGTGGCTACAAGCGATTACCTTGCCCAGATATTCAATCCATCGGAGACCCACCTACTTTGTAATGGTAGAATTCTTGAAAGTGCAAGTAACTCCTCTTCACTTTTGCTTTCTTTAAGCCGCATTGCAGTATGAATCCATCACGTATTGCTCTAGCTAATATTATCGTGATTCGTAAGCCCTAAAGGTGTTATAAAGTGTTACATGAAAATTAGCTTAAACCCGTTTCAGTAGATAATGAACTTAAAATAATTTTTTTTTTAATTACACAACCACTTTATTCACATCCACAACATAATGCAAGTAGATATGTGCATAACAAAAAACTAAAACATTTATAAGCCTCTTTTCGAATGGAAAACAAAAAAAAAGTTATCAAGTCTCTCTAGAACACAGCCATGCAAATTTATGCAACTGAGTTCTAAGGTTTATGTTTAAAAATACATAATAATGTATGTATATAGAAATTAATTTTCCATTGAGCTTAAGTCGGACTATATCGAACATTTTTTTGTGTGAACTTAGAAATGACTCTACCTTGACTGGCTTTACAAGCAAAACCAAAGATCTTTACGCAATAAATTGTTGATTCAGTTTATTTTAAAGATTTGGATTTTAGACCCAACCGAGTTACGCAAGCACTTTTGTCTAAATGGACAACTGCCGTCTTTTCAATATGCAACGTTTATTGAGTCGTTACTGCGAGGAAGTAACTGCACTCTCATTTGTTGTTATTGTCATAAAAAAACTATAAAAAGTTATGCATTCGTAATTTTTGCAGTGAATTTTTAATGTATAAGGCGCTTGGCTTTGTCGCGCCACTATGTATATAATGTGCATACATAGCACAGTCGTTTCCCAACTTTCATAGAGATTGGTCGGCTAGTGAAGATCGTAAGCGGAAAACGGAAAAGCGATTAGTAGTGGTGATTAGTCAAATAGATTATATTTGTGAGATTGGCCCGGTAGACTGAGCGTCTGATTCTAACGTCAGAAGTGTGGGTTCGATTCCCAGCAGAATCTTAATTTATATTTTTATAATTATATAAAAACAGTGATAGAGACATTTAATAAAAGTGTAAAAAGTTCCGTACGGTGTAGGCGTGTAGGCGATGGACCACGGAAAAACGGTGGTCCCGCGTACGGGTGTGGGTGTGCCGTTGCGACACGTGGTGCAAACTCGTGAGCCGGCAAAACCAAATCCAACAACAACGAGAGCAGCAACAACAACAAAAACAGCAGCAACACTAGCAGCAGCAGGAACAACAGCTGCAGCAGCAACAATAACAGCAGCAGTGTGTATCCCAAGGGCAACAGCTGGAAGCACACTAAAAGTGGCAAAAACAACAACGGACCGGTCGTTGCCCAGGCGAGTTTTCTCGCAGGCAACACCAGCAACAACTTCGAAAACAACAACAGCGTTGGCAACAGCTAAAATGGCAGCTGAAAAAGCTGCCACGATACCACAAGTAAAAGCCACTGAAGCTGTGTCAGCAGTGGCTGTAGTCAGTGCGGAGTTCAGGAAGGTGGAGAAGAGGCGACGGAAGTTAAAACCGAAGCCGAATCTTTCTGCCAAAAGAAGGGTGAACTTGGCAGGCACTAGCGTGGCTTCATCGGTCGCTGGAAGCGATGAAGACGCAGAGAACTCGAGTTCTTACGAGGCTGAAGGTGTAGTGGGTCGGTATGTCGGAGAGGGAAACTCCTTCAAGGACCTACCGGTCGATGATGAGGTCACCGTCCAAATGGACGAGGAAGAAGATGAGGAGGCGCAGCTGGACAAGCTAATAAAAGAATTGCTGGAAAAGCGCAACCAGTTGCGCCTAAAGAAAACGCAGCAACAACACCAACAAGTTATGCTAAAGCAGCAGGTGCAGCAACAGCTGCAATTAAAGCAGCAACAACAACAGCCACAACAACAACACCAACAGCAACAACATCAGCAGCAACAACAAAAACAACATCAGCAACAAAACCTGCAATCAGAGCAGCAACAACAGCAGCAGCAACAAAAAAAACAGCGGAAGTCAAGGATTCCGCCCATAAATGTGAGTAACTTTGATATTATAGACAGTATTAGGCTATGTAAATTAATTACAAAAGACTTTCATGTCAAAAGGCTATCTGCCAACAACCACATAATTATATGTGATAAAATAGAGGATTACCATAGGGTGCGCACCGCCCTGGGAGAGGTTAAGACCGAGTACTTCACGTACACCCCAAGGGAGCAAAAGTTAAAAACCGTGGTATTGAAGGGAATTGATCCCTCAATTAAAACAGAGGAGCTTGAAAGAGAGCTCAAGAATTTTGAAAGCGACGACCTCAAGTTTGTGGGGGTCAAGCCGTTTTCTTCAGTTGTGGCAAGGGGTGGTAGCCGTTACTTACCATTCTTTTTAGTGCAGCTCACTCCCGACAGCAAAATTGACAGGCTGCGAAATATCCGCTACCTGTACTATCATGCTGTAAGATGGGAGAAAATAAAAAGGTCAGATCGCATACTTCAATGTATGCGCTGCCAAAGGTTCGGGCACGCCGCAGCTAACTGCAACATGCAGTTCAGATGCGTTAAGTGCGATATGGACCACAAACATGGTGAATGTCCTCTTGGCAAGGAAAGAGTCGAAGACCGGAGTGTCCTTTCTTGTGTGATCTGCAGGAACTCTGGGCATCCCGCCAACTTCAGGGGTTGCCCAAAGTACCAGGAGTTGAAAAAAAGAGTCCAGGCCCGCAAACAGCAATCTGAAGACGATAGGCGTCAAAAGAGTCGTTCGTTCTCTAATTTTGTGGCACCCAACGTGTCCTTTGCCCAAATGGCAGCTGGACCGGGTCAAGCCCAAATGACATTAAACCAACCAAAGGTAGCCCAAAAGGTACCAGAGGTGGATCTAGACTTAAAATCGATCCTTCTGTCTCTGCACGGAAAGATCGATAAGTTCCAGAAACAATTAAACGAACAAGCCGCCCGAATTGACATTATCTATTCGGAGCTGTTTGTGGGGTCTGGTGTGCCATAAATCTAATGGCTGCGCTGGATGAGGGAAACTTAAAGATCCTTGCTGTGAATGTTAATTCACTAGTCAGGATCGAGAAAAGAACGTCACTTGCCAATTTGTTGAAAACCGAAAACCCGGATATGTGCTTTTGGTTAGCGAAACTAAGCTAAATCAGAAGCACAAATTGGGATACAAAAATTATCATGTAATAAGAAGAGACCGGCCTCACTCCACTCAAGGAGGTGGGGTTGGAATCTTAATTCGAAAAGGCCTGCGCCATAGGGTTATATATAGCGGGGACGTGCGTAGGTTCCAGTTGTTGGAAGCATGCATTATATGCATTCCTCTCCATAGCCGGAGGAGAGTGTATGTGGTGTCACTTTACGCACCTGCAGCACCTCCACCCAACCAATTTATGACAGAGCTCGAGACACTTTTTCGTAGTCTGCAGCTGAACTCGGAGGAGAATTATTACTTCTTGGCCGGAGATATTAATGCCAAACATGCGGCATGGGGAAATGTTACTGCAAATCCCAGGGGCAACCAGTTTCACGACTGGTGGCGCCTCAATATGATTGAGTACAAACTCGAGTTGTACGCGACGGATATCCCTTCTTTCCCAAGAAGCGGTGCTTTCCTGGACTTGGCCTTAACGGACGCAAGACTTCAACTGACAACCATAGACCAATACACGCGGAACTGTTTGCGTACGTTTGAGTACGATAGTGACCACTACGGACTCGCCGCCGCAATACGGATCCCGAACGAGCAAACGCTGCTGGAGGAGTACGAAGCAGTGTGTTCATTCGATTATCGGACGGCACAATGGTCGCGCTTCTCCAGATTTTTAAAGCGAGATTTACGTTCGAGTGGGATCGACCCACCGACAAACAGTAACATGACAAATGATGACATTGATCGGCATTTATTGCAAATGGACGACGCCATCAAACGAACTATGGAACGAACTATTCCTCGGGTAGGACGTTCCGACGACGACCAGACAGAAAAGTACAGAAACCCTACAATCGACGCACTATACCGACAGAAAAGTAGACTGCTCTCGAGGCTTAAACGGCTGTACAGGCAATTTACTGATCGCGACGACCCGGAGGTAAGGATGCTGAAGTCAGAGATCCGAATCCTGAAACAGCTGATAAAAGAAAATTACAGAAAATCTGTAAGTCTGTATTGGGGCAATAAAATTCGGGCTATTAAAACCTGTAGTCCGAATATGTTCCCACAGATAAATAAGTTGTTCAGGAGGAAAGATCACAATGATATTCCTTGTGTTCGAATCTCCCAGACAGCAGAGAACAGACAGACAGTACTGACTGCTGGAATAAGTCCAGAAAGTGTCGCTTCAAACGACGATTTTTTCGTGGTCGAGGACCCACAGGAGAAAGTGGATTTGCTGGGCGCTTGTTTCGAGGCCGTGTATACGGTGAACAATCCTGTTCGCCGTAACCACGACATTGAGAATAGGGCTCTGGTGAGCCATTTCTATCTGCGCACCGAACTTGAGAATTGGCGATCTGAGAATAACGGTTTCACCGTGTTCACTGATGAAAACCATGCTAATGCAGTTGTCGCCAATGGCCGAGATGCATCGCACTTGTTCGTGTCGAAGAATGATCTTCTGTGCATCTTCGAGTCACTAAAGAATAAAAAGTCGGCGGGGATGGATGGTGTCCCAAACGTCGTATTGAGACACCTGCCTTTGGAGGCTGTAGATATTTTCACCACGCTGTTTAACAATGCGCTGAATAATGCACATTATCCGGCGCATTGGAAGGTAGCTGTGGTACACCCTATCCCGAAAAAAGGTAAAGATAGGACGAACCCTGCCAATCTCCGGTCAATTAGCTTGCTTCCGAATATTAGCAAGGTCTTTGAAAAGGTTGTCAATAGAGCCCTGTTAAAGTGGGTCGAGGACAATAACATAATTCCGGACAACCAGTTTGGTTTCAGGGCGAGGCATGACACTATTCATGCCGCGTCGAAACTGGTTTCCGACATTCAGTGGAATAAATGCAAGAACCAATGCACGGGTGCTTGTCTGGTTGATTTTGAGAAGGCTTTCGACACCGTATGGTTAGAGGGACTTTTCTACAAGTTGACCAGGCGGGGGATGCGTAAACCTTTGCTATATGTAATTTATAATATGCTTATGGGAAAGAAGTTCGTTGTCAAATGTGGCAACGTGACTTCGAGCAGAGTCTTTGAAATTAAAAACGGTTTACAGCAGGGGGCGGTCAATTCTCCGATCCTGTTTAACATTTACACGAGTGATCTGGTAGGTTCACTCAGACATGCTATAGCGTATGCCGATGATTTGGTGGCATACAGATCAGGTCCTAAAATCGAGGTCATTAATATCCTTTTGCAGCGTGACTTCGATCAAATTAAGCGATATTGCGACGACTGGAAGTTGAAAATCAACTTTCAGAAGACGGAAACAATCTTGTTCAGAACTCCGTTGGCTGGGGCCTCTAGGGATACCAGAAAAAACTGGAAGAAATTGGCCATTATTGGACAAAATGGGCAGCCATTGGCGGTGAGAAGCGTAGTTAGATATCTAGGTATCTGGCTTGACCAGTATCTATATTTCGATAGACATATAGTTGCTTGTCTTGCTGGGGCCAAGAGGGCTTATGCTCTGACAAGGAGACTGTTTCATAGCAGTCAACTTGACTACAGAGTTAAGGTCATTTGCTACGTGGCCCTTATAAGGCCGATCATCGCTTATGGCTGTCCATTGTGGTTTAATATAGCGCCTAGTTATATGGAAAAGATTCGGGTTTTGGAGAGACAATGTCTTAGGACCTGTCTCCGATTGTTCCGAACGCCCGAATCCAACTATATAAAATACTATCCCAACAAGGTCCTATACGATGGGGCTCAGTTGAATAGGATTGACAATTTCCTCATTAAGGTCACTCGAAGGCACGTTGCAAGGGCGATGGCCAGCGACAATAGTCTGATCTTTGGGGCTTACTACCCCAATGAAATGTACATAGAGAGTACGCACCGGTCTGGCTTTATCCCGCCAGAGGCATTTATCCATATTGATGCAAAAGGGCTGGTACAGACGAGGGATGGTATCCCGGTATTATACCACCGCTACCGCAGCGCGAGAGATAAGCGGCTCATCCGCGGCGAGGGCATCGCCAATGCTCATGAGCTCCTCCGTTTTAGTACCGCAATATCGGAAAGGGATCAATTCGACACGGAAAAGCAATTCGCCGAATTTTGGTGGCTTTTTGAGGGGGGAGGGGTCAACATGCCCTCCCAGGACGGTGCGTTACTCTAGGTAACATCCTCTTAGCTTATAAGTTAGATTAAGTCAGCTAGGGCGTTTTTGGGAGAGGCCGGGCTCGCCAACGTGTGGTGGTGCTTCCGGGAGTTGACTGACGCTGTAAGGCTTCAGTCGGCTCACGGCGGCGCGTGTGCACGTTGACGACTGCCAGGCGCTCGGAAAGCAATTGGGATTTTGACCACTTGTTGCGCAAGGCAGCGAGTGCTCAGAATCCTAATTATAGTTAGAATATGCTAAGTAGTTTAAGTAAGTAGAGTAGGTAGTTTGTAATTTGTTTTTTTTTTTTTTTTTTTTTTTTTATATAAAAATATAAAATTTGATAAAGATTCCGAGTTTTCTTAACAATTTTCTCGATGAAAACATAATTATGTAAGATTAGTTCGTAAAATAGTTTTTAGGCCGAAAGGCAATAATTATAAGATAGAGTTAAGTTTAGGGCGTCCGCATAAGGATCAATAATCTAGAATAAGTATCCTGTTAATTTTAAGTTAGATTTAATCATTTTTGTCTAGTATTTAAATTGATATAAGCTAATAATTAATAAAAATGAATTTAAAAGTAAAGTAAAGTGCATACATAGCACACTAGCACAAAATGCTTTGACCTGTCAATTGATAATTTATATAAAACCGGCATTATGATGAAAGTCTCATGATTTCTATGACCGTGTAAATTGGCTACAAGAATAAAAGCCATAATGCGAATAGGAGGCGGTTTGGTTTCAATTAGTTTGGGTCGCTTATACACGAGGAGCAAAACAATTGTTTTTAATGAATCTGACGAGCAGTTGACGACTTGCAATAATATTAATTTTAATATTCTAACGAGCATTGCCAAGCTATACAAGCAAAAGTTAAGGAGGATTTTTTACATTGGGTTATAAGGTTCAAAAAAATCGTTGGTGTAATTTTGATTTTGAGCTGTGAAAAATGTGAAGGTCTACCGAAATATTTATATCGCTCGTTACGTGATAAAATAATTGTCATGTCGAAACGAAATATCATATTATATATCAAAATTAACCCGTCTCGTTCAAGAATTTCAAAAATAAGAAAGAAACAGTCATGCACCGGCGATAAATAAATAATTGTTGCATATGGACGTTCAGCCGCATCCATTTGTAATGCGAAAACTTAAATTCCGGACTGGATTCGATATAATTTAAAAAATAATATTCATAAGATTTGTGATTGGCCCCTACGTTTGTAAATTAGATTGTTGCGTTGTTATTTCCAATACGAGAGGTGCACAACAAGGCCGACGAGGATTAATTGTCCTCAACACAACATGATTACAATTTTAATTGGTCACATAAATCATATACAATGGTGCACAACAATAGCTCTTTTGTGACTTATTCTTCCATAACGGCGAGGATATGATTAGGATAAAAACGATCAAAGTTCTCCCACTTTGCTGTGGACCAGTACCAGACCAGACCACCTACTTCACTGACACGACCTGAACGAATATTGGCAGGATCACTTCATCACTGATGCCAAACAAATCCTGGGGTGGTTGCAATTGATCCAGGAGTTTTTGGGCGTGCCTCTTTTTATGATTTCGACGTGTGCATGCTCCCATTATCATTGTTTGATCTCCCTTTTACGACACCGCTGATTTCTAGTCGTGTGAACTTACGCGGGACAGTTTCGAGATGTCAAGTGTGTCGCTAGGTTCACATGAATGATAAAATTGCCTAGATGCGATTTCTCCCCTTTTTCGACTTTTACGACAAGCTCTATTTTTTTTGAGGGCGCTGGAGTGTTATATCAATTAAGCCCGTCCCTGCAGAGCAACCATTGAGCTACGCCCAATATAATATCAAATATTGCTGCCAGTTGTATTTGTGGGGTAGTTAGATTACGACGATCAGGTCGATCAATTTTTGTCTATAGGGACAGTAAGAAGCCCTTATTATACTGCGACAGTAGAGTATTATCTGAATTCTGTTGAAATACCGAACTCACTTATTCTTATCTGGGTACCGCTTCAAAATGCATTTGACAAATTAATAACTTCTGATGATACATCTAATAAAAGTATTTCAATATCACCAAGCCTCGTGCTAACATGTGTGTAATAAATCATTATAACCCCTTGTTAGCTCCATGGGGCCAAATCAACTGAATACCCTCATAACTAGCAACTCTTAAAATTTCCGGTGGAAAACCCACGGAATTAATATAACTGATGGCAGTGATTTGTATTCCACCACTGTACAACAGTGCTGGCACTGCATAACCAAAATAAATCTGAAAATTTTCATAAAATCCAAACCTAATAATACTGGCCAAAAACAGAAGAGCACCAAGTTCGCGGACCATAATGAGCACACATACACAACAATCTGGACCATTGCCAGCTCAAATAGAAAATTAAAACCACACAGCAACAACAGTCGCTTGTTACAACTAAATGGACAGACGTTGCCGCGGGGCATAAAAAAAGCCCAATGAAAACCAATTCTTCCCAAATAAAGAAAATTCTTTCATTGCAACGTAGCGCCCGGAAGCAATGGCAACAGCTGCAACCAGCGCGCTATAAGGGTCATCGAATTGGAATTTAACATTTTAAAAAATATTATTTTGTTTTCTAGTTATGAGTAAGCTTCGGTGATTTGTTCGCATGCGATTGGCTGCTAAATACTCGTTTCAATGTATTATTAGGTGGAATCCATTCATAGTCCCCAACCCGATTGACCGAAATGTCAACAGCACACACGAGGAGCCATGTACCTATTTGGTATATAAATAGACGTCGCGTCGATGGTTTTCTTGACAAAATCAAAAGAAGAATTTTTTTAATAAGTGCGAACAAAATAAGCCCCAATTCAACCACAGAAGCTGATGATGATTCGTGATGAGCCCGGCTAAGTGACGTCTACGAATACCTGTAGTACCTATAGAGCTCATCGAATGAGTGATTTACATTTGGCGACGAGCCTTGCTGACGTTTTTTTCAACAGCTAAAAAGAGCAAGGTAAACGAAGTGAGATGTTTTTTTTAAATGGCGGTATTTAGTTGGTTTTGTACTTTTTTAAGAGGCAGTTTATTTTAGTTTTTTTAATTAAAGAATACAAAAATAGGGAAGCAAATAAGAGAATGGCAACAAATATAGTGGGAACGGTCAAGGATTTGGTTGCGTCGTAGTTTATTAAACAGACGCGTCACTTCGAAGAAATTTACATTTACATATTTTTACAGGATATTCGCCGACGGTATGCAAGCAAATTTGAGTGAGCTACCAAATTTGCGAATCAAGCTGAGCGAATCTTCTTATTTTTAAATAAAAGGATTTTTCACTGCATTCCTAGTGGTCCGCCTAAGGTTCGCCGGTTCGACCTCAACGAATATTGGCAGGCCTCTCGTGCTAGCGTTTTTGCACAAATGTGAGAGTTTTTACCTGCCTATTGGCCGCCGAGATCGTGCGATTTAATGCCTCTAGACTTTTGTTTATGCGAGCTCAGAGCCAATATTGAACGAGAAATAGCGGCCGTATCGGTCGAAATGTGCGACCGAGTCATCGAAAATTGGGTTCAACGCATCGACCCCGTGGTCGTATGAACGAAGTCGAATTCCATTCATAAATGTTTTGATAGTAATTCAAGCCAATAAAATTGTTTTTGAGATATCTCAAGTAGATTGCATTTTATTTAAACAATAAGTTGTCAAGTGCTTAATGAAAGACCGCTTATAATCAATTGTTATTGATATGCACAACAAATTTGTCAATGCGAATGAAAAACTTTTTAGAGTTTCAGGTTATTTAATCACCAAAACTTTTTTTTATACCCTATTCTAGGGGTATATTAATTTTAACGCAGTTTGTAACATACCTTAATATTGCCCGTAGACCCCTAAAAGTTACTATATTTATGATCAGCATCGATAGTAATGTCGATTTAGCCATGTCCGTCCGTCCGTCCGTCGGCAAAAATTAGGCCTTTAAACTGGACCTAGAGAGCTGAAATTTTAACCATATACTCTCTAGGGTCCCGAAATAATCAAGTTTACGAATTTTTGAAATCCGCCCACAGACACGCCCACAAACTCAAAAAAACAAATTTTTGGAAAAAATCGAATTTTGAGCTAGCTATGACTCCTAAAACTGCTCGGGATAAAAAAAATTTAAAATCCGCCCACTGACACGCCCACAAATATATAAAACAATTTATTTGAAAGTTTCCAAAGTTTGAGCTAGGGAGCTGAAATTTATAATATATACTCTCTATGGGCCCTTTATGCTCATGTGTAAATATTTTCAAAACCCGCCCACTGACACGCCCACAATTAATTTTTTTTTTTTTTTTTTTGAAAATTCAAAGTTTGAGCTAGGGAGCTGAAATTTATAATATATACTCTCTAGGGGCCCTTTATGCTCATGTGTTAATTTTTTTTAAATCGGCCTACTGACACGCCCACAATTAAATAAAACAATTTTATTGAAACACCCAAGTTTGAGCTAGGGAGCGTTTTTTTTGATAAAATCCTTTAAATGTTATATAACGAAATATGTAGAGCGTTCTTAACAATTCAACCATACTTAGACTTTTGTCACGCCCACTTATGAGGGATAGGAATAAGAATAGGGTATACAACAGTTCGCCCAAGCGGACTGTAGCCCGTCCCTATGTTTTTTTATAAATCTGTAAGCAATTTATAAATTAAGCGTAGACAATCGTATAGCGCTACTTGATCTATACTGTGGCTATATCATTGTCAAAAGCTAATGAAGCAACTGGTTTAGATGGAATACCTTATGAGTCAACAAAATTAGAAGAAAAAATGATAAACATGTTTCGATGGCCTCAAAGCTGCCTTTGACAGCATTAATATAATAGATAGGCACTTTTGTACAAACTCTATTTCATAGGGATTTCATCACTGTATAAAATAAAGAAGCTATACCGCAACACCACTGCAGCTGTGTTGGGTGGGAAAGGTTCAACTGACTTTTCTCCGATTCACGTTAAGCAAGGTTACATTTTAGGCTCGCTATTATTCGTAATAATTTTAAATGATGTTCATTCTGAGCTTCACGGCGGAGTTATTTTAGACGGACAAACATACAATGTGTAACTGTATGCAGACGATATTGTACTACGTCCTAGCACGCTACACTTAACGATCAATTGATTTGAAAACTATTGGAGCAACTGTAACTTTTCTTAATCTGAAATTGTAATGTTTCGCAATGGAGCTAACTTACTTACTTACTTACATAGGGTGGCGGGGTGGACCAGCTGTCTCCAGTTTCGCACGCTAAGTTGGTAAAGGTCTCCTTCCACTTGCGTGCGCCACCTGAGTCGCGGTCTTCCTCTACTGCGCCGCCCCTCGGGTGCGGATTCGAAGATCTTCCGGGCTGGAGCATTCAAGTCCATTCGCTCTACATGACCCAGCCACCTCAGTCGTTGGACCTTCACTCTTCTGGCTAAGTCGATGGGGCTGTACAGTTCGTCGTTGTATCTCCTCTTCCATTCACCGTTCAGCAGACGGGACCAAAAATTAGCCGAAGAATTTTCCTCTCAAAACAACCAAGAGTGACCTCATTTGCTAGAGTCCATGCCCCTGCACCATAGAGAAGGACTGGGATTATTAAGGTCTTATAAAGGGTCACTTTAGTTGTTCGAGAGAGGGCTTTGCTAATCAATTGCTTTCTTAGCCCAAAGTAACAGCGATTGGCAAGAGTTATTCTTCGTTTAATCTCAGCGCTGGTGTCATTGCCTGAGTTCATTGCGGAGCCTAGGTAAACAAAGTCCTGAACCCCCTCAAAGTCATATCTGTCTATAGTGACATTCTGTCCGAGTCGTCGGTGTTGGGTGTCCTTTCTTGATGACAGCATATACTTTGTCTTGCCCTCATCGATCGCCAAACCCATCTTCACAACGGAGCTACTCAATTAATTTTTAATGGAATTGAAACAAACATATTGAGCAAATACAAATATGGTGGTGCTTTCCTATAATACAAAATGGCTTGGAACTCGTATCGCTCCAACAGACTTGCAACGTCTAAAAATTCAACAAACGCAACGTGATTCAAATTTATCTTTAACAAAGAAATCAGCCATTCTGCAAAATTTCAAATTCATGCAGCTGCAACTAAGTCAATTATTCACTTTAGATCTCAAGTATGGGGCTATGGGGGGCGCGTGCTCAAGCTGAAGAACTTCACAGATTTTTTATACGAGTATGTTTCCTTCTTCCAAATAGCACTAATTTAAACAAAATGTTGAATCCACCCACTATTTTTTTTAAAAAAAAACCTTGTTTTTGTCAAAATAGGGAGGATAGGATAGGGTATAGAACTGTTCGCCCAAGCGGAGTGTATCCTTTCCTTATGTGTTTACCTTAAAAAGACTGGAACAAGACACGTCCCCGTTTGGAATTGAGTCAAGTTTTTTTCAGACAAGGTTACCTGGTTTAAACTTGTATGCGGTTCCAACAGCTATCTGCCAATTAACATTATTTATTTATTGATTTTTATCGATAACAAATTGAAAATTTATTATGTACATATTAATAATATTTATTTGGGAGCACTAGCAGGAGGAACTATCGGTTCTTCCAATTAACATTTTAAAAGGTGAAAGACCAACAATAGCTAAAATGTAATCTGAGCTGTAAAAGAATGCATTATTTTTTAAACACATAGTTATTTTGAACGCTCCAAAAGATGTTTCAATTCAATGACGTCATTTGTGACTACAGATTGAAAACAGTAAAATTTGCATTCATTTGAAATTCAAATTGAAACAATCATGTTGAAGTCACTTTGAAGTGAGAAGCATTCGCTGAATGTTTTCCATTCCATATTTAAAGTCAGTTTTTTTTTTGTTTTTTTTAAATTCTGGCTCGCCAAGGCGATTAAATATGGGGGCACTTCGACCTAAGAAGATCTTTTGTGCCGTGTGGGCCAGAAAAATTTAGACTAGTAGAGTTTCCACTTTCCGTGTAAAGCGGACAATTCTACTAGTATATGTCCTCGGGGCACATTTGTTCCCTGAAAAAGATCTTCTTTCTAATTCCGTTTAGGGCCGGACATTCACATAAAATGTGTTCAGCTGACTCGTCCTCTTCAAGACAGAGTCGGCACTCAGGAGAGTCTACTATTTTCATTTTGTGTAGATGATATCTTAAACCATGGTGACCAGTAAGGTAACCTACTAAGTTTTTGATATCATGCCTGCTTAGGTTTAGGCATTTGCTGGCATTTAATTGAAAGGCCGAATGGCTCGTTTGGTCTGTCTTAAACCTGGGATGCTTTCCCAAAGATGGATACATTTTCTGTGTTCCCAGCTTTTTATTGCTGCCGTTGCTGCTGATCTAGGAGTGCAGCAGAAGGGTTCGGGACCTATGAAGGGTGTTTCCGAACCTTTTCTGGCCAGTTCGTCGGCCTTTTCGTTACCTTCCACCCCGACATGACCCGGTACGCAACATAGCTTGGTCTTGTTACTTGTTCCGAGTGCCTGTAGGGTGTTGAAGCAGTACATGACTGATTTGGAGTTAATCGTATGCGAGCTAAGGGCGTTTATAGCTGCTTGACTATCCGTGAATATATGGATGGTTGCACCTTTTATACCAGATAGATTTATGTGGCTAGCGCATTCTTGAATGGCGTGGAGCTCTGCTTGAAATACGCTGGGACTTTTTACCATGGGTATCGTAAAGCGTTTGTTTGGTCCGTATATTCCAGCTCCTACCCCCGCTTCCATTTTAGAACCATCAGTATACCACTTTACGCCGTTGTGGCTGTTAGGTGGGTTATTACTAACCCATGCTTCTCTCTTGGGGATCTCCGTGGAGAACCGCTTATTGAAGCATAGTGTTTTATGAATGCGGTCTGTGACCGAGCAGTTCATGTTGAGTTCTGGCAGTTCATCAAGAAGGGTCTTAAGTTCCGGATGATCGTTAAGACTTAACTCGTTTAACTGTATTTGACTTATTGCACTGCGGATCGCCACTTTTTGAATGTATATGTGGAGAGGTGTAATACCTGTTATTGCCTCTATGGCAGCCGTTGGACAGGTTCGCATGGCTCCGGAGATACCAAGGCACGCAAGCCGTTGTACCTTTTTGAGCTTCTCTATTGCGACCTTTTGTGTGGATTTTGTCCACCATACAATGGAGGCGTATGTTATAATGGGTCTTATCATCACTGTGTATATCCAGTGGACAATCTTTGGAGAGATTCCCCAGGTTCTGCCATATGTGCGCCGACAGGCCCATAAAGCTCTGTTAGCTTTAGTGATTTTGTTGTTGATGTGAGAGTTCCAGTTTAGTCTTTTGTCCAGGATTACTCCAAGATATTTGACTTCGTCGGAATACCCAATGGTCGTGCCATTTAGTGAAATCTGGGCTAAGCTGAGATTTCTTCTTTTTGTGAAAGGAACTATGATAGCTTTACTGGGGTTTATGGAGAGATTTTCCTTGACGCACCAGTCTATAGCTATCTTAAGGGCGTTTTGCATACGTGAAGTAACTACGTTTGATTCTTTGCCCCTAAAAATGATGACCAACTCATCGGCATACACTATTATGTCGTAGCCTAAATTACTTAGTTTTTGAAGTAGGTCATCTATGACCAAAGACCACAGGAGGGGTGATAAAACTCCTCCTTGTGGACAGCCTTTTATAGCCTATACTGAGACTGAAGTCTGTCCTGACGAAGCAGTGATTTTCCGACTTTCGAGCAGCGCTTTTATCCAGTTTATGGTGGGAAAGTCTACCTTTCGGTGAATTAAAGCATTTGATATTGAATCATAGCCGGTGTTATCAAAAGCACCCTCTATGTCAAGAAAAGCGCATAGTGCAATTTCTTTGCAACGGTAGGCGTTGTTTATGTGATTTGTTAGTTTTAACAGGACGCCTTCCGTTGATTTAGCTTTTTGATACGCATATTGACAGGGGTGTAGAGGCATGCTAATAGTTACGCATTCTCTGATATGAACGTCAATTATTCTTTTCATTGTTTTCAGGAAAAACGATGTCAAGCTTATGGGACGATAGGATTTAGATAGTTCACTAGGTTTGTTACCTGGTTTGGGGATAAATACTACATTGACCTCCCGCCAAGTGCGTGGTATGTAGCCCCAGTTGAAACTGAACCTAAATAAGGCAATCATGTTAGGTAGGAAGAATTCCATACCTTTTGAATGAGGGCTGGAAAAATTCCGTCATTTCCTGGTGCCTTGAATGGTTTAAATGAGTTTATGGCCCATTTTACCTTATCTGGACTAAATAATTTACCAGATAAACTATTATTTCTGCTGAGGTTAGTTGGATATGAAACCTCAGTAGTGTGATCAGTTATGTGATCGACAATTAGGGAACCAGGGAAGTGAACTTGCAGCAAGGTTGTGAGAGTTTCTTCCCGGTCGCTTGTGATTGTTCCATCAGGTTTGATGAGCAATCCCATGCAGTTTGAAGGATCTATTGAAAGTGCTCTCTGGAGCCGCGCCACTGCTGGGAGTTTTTCCAGCTTTTCGCAGTTTGCGCGCCATGAGGCCCTTTTAGATCTGCGCAACTCTTGGTTGTATTTGGTTAACAGGGATCGATATTGATCCCATACGCCGGTGCGTTTCGATTTATTGAATTGTTTTCTCACCTTCTTGCGGATAGTTTCCAGGTTTTCATTCCACCATGGTACGCTTCTTTTTACCACGGTGCGCTTTACCTTACAACTACTCCTAAAGGATGAGATAATGATGTCGTTAAGCTGACATTGTGCAGCGTCCGCATCAGTCGGTGTTAGTGGTGCATCTGGTAGCAGATCAGTGCTGATTGCCAGATTTTCACTATAGGTTCTCCAGTTAGTTAATTTATTATTGTATTTGACCGGCGCGGCGCGCACTCGGTGTTGCATCGCAGTCTGAACATAATATGCATATGATCAGACAGAGAAGCTTCATCAGACACGTGCCAGTCCTCTACAAATGCTTTGTATAAAAGGAGACGAGAGAGTAA
This sequence comes from Portevinia maculata, assembly GCA_949715645.1. Classification (NCBI taxonomy): domain Eukaryota; kingdom Metazoa; phylum Arthropoda; class Insecta; order Diptera; family Syrphidae; genus Portevinia; species Portevinia maculata. The sequence goes on from OX454525.1 coordinate 103,055,678, forward strand.
GGTCTAAAACTTCTTCTCGTATACTGTTCCTAAAAGTGGGCTTATCTCCCTTATTTAGAATAACTAGGTCTTTACTATATAGGTAATCTAAAAGTAACTCACCTCTTTTGTTTGTGTCTCTGCTGCCCCAAATCTGGTGATGTGCATTCGCGTCGCAGCCGATAACAAGATGTACTTGCTGAGTTTGGCAGTACTGGACAAGTTCATGTACTGGTGTAGGTGGTACCTCCTCTATGTCCCCAGCAAAATACGCCGATGCGCATACGAACTTGTGTATCACATGGCCATTGTGGCGTTCAATTAAAACGGCCACCAGGTCCCTAGTATTGAAAACTGGAATGAGAGAGAATTTTATATCTTTCGCAATGGAAAGAGCTGCCCTAGGTATGAAATTACCTTTGGCAAAAATTAGCTCTCTATTTCTGCTGTTAAGACCAAAGATCTTACCTGTAGTTGCCCATGGTTCCTGGATTAAACCAAGAGCGACGTTCCTTTCGGCACATCTTTGGCTATAGGTGTCCGATGCACCCATAGCGCGGTGCAGGTTTGCCTGCAGCACAGTTAGAGACGTCATTTCTTCTTCAAGTACTCTGGATTACGCACTCTATGAGGTTTGTTATCACCCCTTCGTCGTACGTAACCCTGTTGAGAGAGACCACTTCGTCTCCCCCTTGGACTTCTGGTGTTCTGTCCATCTTTCCCGCTTGTATGTGCCTGTTCGACCGCCAGTTTTGGCCTAAAGCGGTTACGGTGCGCGTTTGTGCTGTCCGTTTTTTTCGCCTTTGTATTAGCATCCAGCACCACAGTTGTTTTAGCAACTGAGTTACCCGTGGCAGCACTAATGCCAGCCACTGGTGGTGTGGCGCTACTGTTGGCGCTTGTAAATGGCTTATCATTTTCTGTAGCATCAGTGGCAGTACTAATACTAGCCCCTGATGGTGTAGCCTTCCTTTGGTTGTCTCTTGATGCCTGATTCGTCGATTTGTCCGCGCTCTTGAGGATTATTTTGATCTGTCCAAACCTGAACGAGACCATCCCCTTTAGCTCAACAAGTCGCTTTATCGTGCTTTCGTTGACAGCAGGGACCATATGGGCGACATCTCTGTCGTCAGATCTCTGCAGAACTCTCAACGTTCTGGTGTTGAGTTCTTTATTCTTCCCATCTAGAATTGCCAGTATTCTCTCATTCGCTACTCCGGTACTATGTGGGAAGAAGGCTCTGACGATATGTGGTTTCGGGAAAAGTTCTTCCCCCACAAGCGTCAGTTTGTTTTCATCCACTCTGCAGTGGTAGCATCCGCACATACGATCATTAGCCATCCGGCTTTGAAAGTTGTACCGCGGAAGGCTGGTTTGGTCCCCTCATCACGTTGTTCGATGGTGATGTCCATAATCCTCTCCTGAATCTGAGCCAATTGCTCATTACTGAGAGGATTGCGATCCAGATCGACAGGTACTACACCCAGTCTTACAAAGCTCGCTATATCTCTATAGGAGACTTTGTCGACGGCTGTATTTCCTGTGCGAGCTCGTTTCGCTTCGGATTGGGGCGGCGTATTATCCTCGGACCTTGTACGCTTCACCTCGGAGCCTGTGTCGACCTCTGTCGAGCAAACGGGGGGAGACAGAGGGGGAATGTAAGGGTGGGGTGGGAGCGGACGTGAAGTCCTGGTCAGTTCTTGGTTGACGCTCATCAGACGGCCTGGCCCTTACAAGCCCGATGACTCTTTGCGTCGTAAGCCTCCGCACCGGCACCATCGAGTTTGTTTGCGGTGATGGTACTCAAGGTGACTGACCCCGCTAAGAGTCAGTTAATGCATTTGAAATGATAAGACCCCCAAGTTCTGTCACACCTATTGGCCCGCAAAGCTCTAGTGTCACGCTCTGTACGGACTTCTTGATCTGCGATTTCCAGTTAAGTCTTTTCAACCATGATGAGGCCGAGATATTTGACCTAGTAATGGGCGTATTCGAATGATATAATCGATTATAATCGATTCAGACAACAGTTCGAGATATCTCGATTCTTCACTCAAACCATTCGAATGATTTTTCACATCTACTTATTCTATGCGAAATGAGAACTCGATACTCGAGTGCCGATTCGAGACCGAGAAGAGAATATTGAACGAAAGAACAAAAAAGAAGAAAAAACACAAAATCGAGAACTCGAGAAGTTGGTTTTTTGTGTATCTCGTGACTTCGGGTTTAATTTTTTATATTCATTTTCGTAATCGATGCATCGTTGAGGGTTGAAGTTGAATATTGAATTGTAAACGAAAAGCGAGAAGCCAGAATCGTTATGTTATGATATTTTTTGTGTTGGATTTTTGTTCATTTGTTTTTATTAACTGTTCTGTTCTGTGCTGAAGTCTGAAGAAGAAGGTACGATAAGAGTAATTTATGAATGTTTTTATGTTTTATTATTTTAGAAAGCAATAAAGGTAGGTAAATTAAATTATAATCAGTAGTTTACTGCGATTTATATTAGATATTTTGTGTAATCGGTAGTGATTTAAAATGAAACCTGGTGGAAAAATTGTTTCGAAGATCATTCGAATAGTCATTCGATTCTTGAAATCATTCGAATACTAATATCTCGATTCTTTAAATCATTCGATTATGCCCATCACTAATTTTGACCTCACTGGGGTTGCTTGAAGTGGTGCTATACCAGTCTCCTTCTTGTAAAGGGCACCAGAACAGTTTTGCAATGGTTTATGGAGAGTTCTTCGTTATTGTACCATTCAAAAACTTGTAGTTAGCATTCTGCATGATACCAGTGATGGTAGTGCTATGCTTACCAGTTATAATAATCGCCAAATGATCTGCATTACTAATGGCGCTGAAGCCTTGTCTGTAAAACTTACTAAAAGACTGTCGATGACTTGTAACCACAAAGGTGAGACTTCTCCTTCTTGTGTGCATCCTTTGAGGCAGCGATGCTCCTCCAGAATGGGAAGTTATTATTCGACTTCGCAGCATGGCTTTGATCCATTAGTTGGTCGGTTACCTTTACAACTGATTGCCGTTGCAATCGAGTCGTGTTCCATATTGTCGAAAGTACCCCCAACATTTTGTGCCAGGCTGTGGCTGAAAATCCTAATCACATGTGTCCAGATAAATGGTATGTATCCCTTGTTGATACTTGCTCTCAACTATTCAACAACTGTCGGCAGTCTTTTACCCTCTGAATTGGAGCTGAAAAAATACCGTCTCCGATCGGGCTCTAAATAAAATATTTAACTATATTTTGACTAACATTACCCTATAGATAAAATGGTTTACCCTAATAGGTAAAGAGATTCTTTTTTCAGTCGCGATTGGGTTTTCGTATATTGCACGAGTGGAAGAAACTGGCAAATTAACTTCAAGGGGTCCGTCGTGTAAGTAGCATCTGTTTTCTTTTGTAACCCTATACAGTTTGTGTGATATTTACCTAAAACTTTATGAATAGGCACTGTTACAGGTTAGCAATGTTTTTGCAGCATTCCGTTTGGATCGGATCAGTTCTTCAGGTTTGTGAGACCTTATTTGCTGATGGTCTGAGGAGTCGTTATCTGACACATCCTAATATTCAACGAAATAAGAAATAATGGACTAGCGACCGTTATAATAGAATACACTAGCCTCTTCTATTGTTGTCGCTGCGTCCTTATATCTTGTTACGCGCATTTGCGTGATTATGTAATGAAGATTTCTGCCCTGGCAATAGCCAATAAGTGCCTATAACTCTTTTAGTGGGATTTTGTTGTGGTCTTTATGGCGCGATTTCATAGTTAACTCCTGAAATGTTTTACGAAATGATAAAATGTATTTCCTTAAAAATACAAAATTACATACAAAAATACATCTAACATGACAGGTTTAGGTAGGTAGGTAGGTAGGTAAATGGATGCCCTTGTGACTGTTGTCACGGCTCACTTAGACCATCAGTTTGGGTCCATTGTGTCCATTGGTGTTGGGGTTTCCAAAATTTTGAACCTGCAAATACAAAAAAAATATGCCGCTGTTAAACAGCTCTGTGATCCGCTTTATTAGAACCACCCGGATCTATATGTAAATCTCAGGAGTTTGTTAAGCTCAATGTCGGTCAGATCCTCCAGCTCCTCAAAAAAGTAGCTGCCAAGAATCTTGAATCTCTTAGTACTAAGGGCAGGGCATTCACATAATAGGTGACGGATAGATTCTGTCTCTTCGACGTCTCTACAGCTCCTGCAGTAATCGTTGTGCGCTATGCCCAGCCGCTCCGCGTGTAGGCCCACCACGCAGTGTCCTGTGAGGCCCCTGTCAGTGTGCGTATGTCTCTGCGGTTCAGCCCGATTATGGCCTTAGATTTCCTTTTGTTTACCGCTGGCCAAAGCTCCCTCGTGTGTCTACATGTTTCAAGGCTGGTCCAACGTAGGTTTGTTCTACTCATGGATTCAGCGTCGATTTTCCGTGACAGTGTACTGAGCGGAGTTTGTAAAGATTTCAGAGCCAGAGATGCATCCATCTCCGATCCGCATCTTGCCAGCTTGTCTGCTTCTTCGTTGCCCGAGATGTCCTTGTGCCCCGGTACCCAGCATAGGGTCACCGAGTTTACGGTTGATATCTCGTCTAGGTGTTTTCTGCACTGTAACACCGTCCTTGATTTAACAACTGCTGACTCCATGGCCATTATGGCCGCTTGGCTGTCAGAGTACATGGTGATCTGCTTATCGGCCAGTTTACGCTTCTTCACCTCCTTAGCGGCTTGAGTGATTGCAGCTGTCTCTGCCTGGAAGACGCTGCATTCATCGTTGATTCTGAAGGATATACCCAGGCCCAGAGTCTCACAGAAGATGCCTGCACCTGTACCCGCATCCATTTTGGATCCGTCGGTATAGATAGCTATTTCGCCTTCTTCCGTGACTGTTCTATTGATCCATTCGCTTCTTTCTGGGATTCTGGTAACGAATCCCTTTTTGAAGGCGAAGGTGTGTGGTAGGTAGTCAGTGGATTTTGTTTCTTTCGAGGCTCTCCATCTTGCCTCGACCGATGCGTGTCCGTAGGGCCTGAAAGACCATAGTCCCGACTCCCTGAGTCTAACGGCCGTTTTAACCGCTATGCTGCTGCAGTGTATGTCCAGGGGTGTGAGGTTAAGTATTACCTCCATGGCTGCAGTGGGTGTGGTCCTTAGTGACCCTGTTATCCCGATGCAAGCCGTCCTTTGTATCTTAGTAAGGCTTGAGATGGCATTTCTTCTCAGTAGCCTTCCACCATACAGCTGCGCCATATGTTAAAATGGGTCTTACCACCGCTGTGTACAGCCAGTGTACCACATGTGGTTTAAATCCCCATGTGTTGCCGAATGTTCTTCTGCAGGCATAAAGTGCCACGTATGCCTTTTTCACCCGGTCTTCTATATTTTCCTTCCAGTTGAGTTTGGAATCTAGTATAACCCCCAAGTATCTTGCCCGATTCAAACTTAAACTAGTGGTAATGAGTACAAGTGAACAGTGAAAATACATATTTTAACAAGTTGGACATCGAAGTTATATAGAATGTCAAAGGTATGTTAAGTTAATACACTGTGATTTCAATTACTGTACAGGTGATAAGTTGAATCAGTACACACATTTTCTGTAAATCATTTGAAATGATATTCTTAAACAATGTTGACAACAACAATGCCAGTCAACTTATGAACAATATTAAGATTTGTGTAATTGTTGGTGTATTTATGCACAGCGTCAGTTACTAATTAAGTTAATTTTTAGACTTCCAGAATAAGACTTTTGCTTCACTTTTGCTTTTAACGCAATCGAATACACATTATATATGTACATAGGTACATACCTTAATATAGGCACAACCATTATTCATTTCAAGTGTAAAAAATTAAAGTGAAAAATCCGTTAAGCAAAATTTATAACTAAAACTACATTTAAATTTTAAATATAAACCGATTCAGAAGTTTCATTTTTTCTGTTGGGTTACAATAGAGTAGTTCTTTAAAAAAAAAATTTGAACGCTTTATTACATACGAGTATATATTTACATCAAAGAAAATTAAAAAGTGTCTGGGCGACGGGTCGTATGAGTTCCTTTGTTAAAGAGTATCCCTAATAAGTAGGCGTGTTTAAAAAAAAACCTAATTAAAATTGATTCGAATGGGTTCCATTGTATTTAATGTGAAATTAATGTTAAAGAATAAAAATGCATTTGGTTGGCACATCACAATTAGCAGTATGTACGGTAAACTTTTAGTTGTAAAACATTTTTTCAAACATACATATATGTGCTATTTTATGGAACAGATATAATCTATTCTTCTAAGTGAGACTTGATAAGAAGTCTTCTACCTTGTATTATATCAAGTTTTCCACACAAGATAGGACATTGTTTTCTTGCCGTCTGATGTTTTTGAAACTCAAACAGATTTTTGTCGTTATGGCCAAACGCTTTGTGTGAAAGGGATATAGCTTGAAGCTTGGTATCCGATTTTTTAAATGATAATCAATAGCATGACTTTAAGAATTCTGTGAATTCATCGGGTGAGCTGAATTTATAAATGATTACATTTCATATACATAATATTTATGTATTTGAAAATATTCTAGTTTGTTTAACAAAAAGTAATTTATAATTAATAACTCTTCGAAGAACATTTGTATTTGGTTAATAGCATCAAAGTTATTCTAATTTTTGCCAGTAATAGTTTCAGTACTTGTACTTTTAAATAAGTGCTTTGATATGATAGCAGTTATTTAAGATGGCAATGCATGTGAGTAAAATTAGGGATTATGTATTTATTTATTGTCAGTGCATGTTTATTAAAAATATTATTACTTACCTTCTTACTAAACGTAAAATGTTTTATAAGAATCTTCTCAAAATTGCTGTTTGAAATCGGCGTTTAATTGTAGGTTCCTTCCATTCTCGCAAAAAATACAAAGTTGCACACACAAATGGAATGATCCGGAATGAAATTAGGCCCCAATGCAAAATGGCCCAACAGAAGAATTAAAAAAGGCCCCGGAAAATGGGGCTATACTATATATCAAAATGAAAAATGACGTCTATAACTTAATTCGTGCGGTTTTTTTTTCAAAATTTGAACGTTTATTTAAGAAAAACATGTACAATAGTATTATTCAAAGTATTGCCCATCTGAAGCTATGACTTTTTCCCATCTTTCTGACAGGTTTAACATCATCTTTTTTTCCCAATAGTTGGAAGTTAGCTAAAGTTCTGTGCCAAAGAAACCTCATCCATCTCTTGCAACTGATTTTCGCCCTATTAGCATTTTACCAACTCTATCAAAGGTCTTGGAGAGAGTTTTTGTTAACCAAATATAAGGTTATCTGGATCAGCATAGTTTGATGTCCTCTGTCCAGTCTAGTTTTCGAGCACGTCACAGTTGTGCTACAGCTATGATAAAAATTCTCGATGACATACGCATTAAATTTGACATGGACCACTTGACCGTTCTTTGTTTGCTTGACTTCTCTAAGGCTTTTGATAGAGTGAACCATCAGGTACTGTCTCAGAATCTCAGAATGTGTTTTGGATTTAGTGAAAGATCCGTCCGCCTTATAAGTAATTACTTACCACACGTTGTGGGGTAGTACAGGAATAAATGAAAGAGGTGAGTCGTTGTTTGAATATATTATTTCCACAAATCTAGTTTTGTGTAACAGGGGAAACCAGCCCACTTTCCAAAACAGAAACAGGACAGAAATTTTAGACATAACTCTCAAAAGTAACAATGATCATGTCAGGGTAGAAGACTGGAGAGTCTGTCGAGAGAACTCATTCTCAGACCATAGTAGAATACTCTTTACAGTCAATCTACAATATATGGCACAACCAATGTTTAGGAACCCTAGGAAAACAAATTGGGCAGACTATGCGAAAACGAGTACACACAGCATCCAAAAGAGGACAAGTTTGTCGACACTCACTCAATCGACAACGCAGTCTACTATATTACCAAAAATATGCACAAAGCCTTTGTTAAACACTGTCCCATCTCTCGCAATCGCAAACCCAAAAAGGCAACTTGGTGGAACAGCGAACTTCAAAAGCGGCGAACATTGGTAAGACAACTGTTTAACAAAGCAAGACAGAGTAAGGGAGGTGAAGACTGGACTAAGTATAGGTCCGAACTTAATCTATACACTAAGGAAATAAGAAGAGCAAAACTCGAATCCTGGAATACGTTCTGCGAATCCATAGAGAGTACAAAAGAGGCCGCCAGACTACGTAAAGTATTATCCAAAGACCCCACGGTCCCAGGCTATATTAAACGTGCGGACGACTCTTGGACAGAGTCTAGCCAAGAAACTCTACAAATATTAATGGATACCCACTTTCCGGAGTCTAGTGAAACCACTGGGTGTGAGATTGACTACACTCCGGTTCCGTCAGACACGCAACCGGAAATAGCAATGGAAAGCATTATAACAGAGCACAAAATTGCTTGGACAGTCAAATCATTCAAGCCCTACAAATCGGCGAGACCAGATAATGTCATACCAGCAATGATACAACAGGCTCTTAATGTAATACTGCCATGGCTAAAAGCCATTTTCAAAAGCCAGCAAAGCTGGAAATAAGTTAAAGTGATATTCATTCCCAAAGCAGGGAGACATATACACTGCACAGCAAAAGATTATAGGCCGATAAGTCTCTCCCCTTTTCTCCTAAAGACACTGGAGAGAATAATCGGGACCTTCTAAACGAAAACAACCTATGCAGCACTCAACATGCCTACCTCAAAGGCAAGTCCATTGAAACAGCCCTGCACGAAGTTGTGTCAATAATAGAAAAAGGATTACACCACAAAGAATTCACCATGGCAGCATTTTTGGACATTGAGGGAGCTTTCAACAATGTCAAAACAGCGCTCGAAGACTTAGGAGCGAAAAAAGAAATAACGAACTGGGTTTACGAAATGCTCAACAGCAGAGTAATTAACTCAGAGATCGGTGAGAGTCACATAAGGAAAATAGTGACCAGGGGCACCCCACAGGGAGGCGTCATATCTCCCCTTCTGTGTCTTCTAGTGGTCAACAAAATCCTCACGACTCTAAAGGTCAAAAGGACGAAAAAAGTAGCGTACGCAGACGATATTGTAATTCTAATAAGTGGCAAGTATCTCCCCACTATTAGTGAACTCATGGAATCTGCCCTAAAAGAATTATTCTCGTGGGCAAGACCGAACGGCCTTGGAATTAATCCAATCAAAACCGAATGCATCCTGTTCACTAGGAAAAGAAAAATCGAGAAATTCGATATGCCGAAGCTAAACGGAATTCGTCTGAAACTTTCCCCGGGGGCAAAGTATCTGGGCATCATCCTAGACTCTAAGCTTACTTGGAAACGTAACACAAAAGAAAGAGCAAAAAAAGCACTATGCGCCTTCTACGCATGCAAGAAGACCTTTGGCAAACGTTGGGGTATGCGCCCTTACATAACCCATTGGATGTACACAGCGATCATACGACCCATATTTACATACGGGTCAATTGTATGGCGGAAGGCAACAGAAAGGACTACCTATCTCCATAACCTTTCAAAGGTACAGAGATTAGCATATATCGGTACAACAGGAGCGATGAGATCAACACCTCAAGCCGGGCTGGAAGTGATTTTAAACCTGACCCCCCCTTGGTGAATACATTCGCAGCATGGCAGCCAAAGGAGCCCTCCGCCTCAAGAAGGCAAACATGTGGAGACACAGCTCCTATGGGCACGGCTCCATAATTCACAATTACTTGGGTATCGATCTATCCAGGAAAACGGAGTACATAATCCCCAACCAAAACTTCGAGAAAAACTACTCTACATACATACCCCAAAGAGAGAACTGGAACACGCACGCCAGCGCACAAGAAATCCATATCTATACGAACGGGTCGAAAATGGATGTAGGTACAGGAGCAGGAGTTTTCTGCGAGCCCCTGGACATAAAGGACTCGTACAGATTCCCCAATGAATGCAGCGTTTTTCAAGCCGAAATAGTCGCCATAGACAAGGCAGCAAAAACAATATCCGCGAAGAATGTGGATCCTTCCAAGATTACAATCTTCGTAGACAGTCAGGCGGCGATCAAAGCACTAGACAGCGAAACCGTAAAGTCAAAGACTGTCAAAAACTGCCAAAAATCCCTTAACGAAATAGGCGAACGACACAGGATCACCCTCTGCTGGGTCCCCGGTCATAGCGACATCGTTGGGAATGAAAAGGCAGACGAGCTAGCAAGAACAGGGTCAGAACTTGACGCAATGGACGCCATTACGTCAATAGACATCCCAATTAGTGCAGCAAAAAGCAACATTGACCAAAAACTGAGAGAACAAATTAACACTACCTGGTCCAAAGTCACGACTGTGTTATATCTCGCAGTCTATGGCCATGAATCGACGAGAAAAGAACAAAACACATTCTAGGAATGAACAAACAAGAAATACGTATCCTAACCGGCCGGCGTACTAACAGGCCACTGCACCATAGGTGTAATGGCAAACAGGCTGGGCATTAGCTCACCAGACTACTGCAGGAGCTGTCAGGATATAGAAGAAACCGAGACCATCAAACACCTGCTCTGCGAGTGTCCAAACCTCCAGACATCTCGACTTCGCTATCTGGGCAACAGATTTTTCGAAGACTTAGAGGACGTAGCGCAGGTACCAATAACGGACACAATCAAGTTTGTCAAGACAGGTTGGTTCCAATAGGCCAACCAGCAAGAATAATTTTAACGGAGTATGGTAAGTGTTTTTATTGTAAGTAAAGTTTTTTACCACGATAACAACAAGGGATCACAATGGACCAATGGGCCCCCGTGCAAGCATAGCAATTGCTGTGCACCTCCCTTCTAACCTAACCTAACCTTAGTAATTACTTGCATAATCGTTATCAAAGAGTAGTCTATAATGGCAAATCGTCCGAATTCAGAGCGTTACAAACAGGTGTACCTCGCAGGGAATAATTTTGGGCCAATATCATTCTGTTTATATATAAATGATCTGCGCAGTGTCTGTTCGAATGTCTCTTTTCACCTTTATGCTGATGATGCCCAGATTGTCACGTCCAATTGGACTGGTGGAGGATCTCATTGCTAGAATTAATGAGGATCTTTCAAAAATTTATAGCTGGTCCCTTTCCAATGGGTTAAGCATCAATCCAGAAAAATCTCAACTGATTTTGATTTCAAAAAAAATGTCGTGATACCATTGAACTACCACCCGTTTTACCCCGAATATATACCGGATTGCGAAAACTTTGGAAGTCTTCTAGTTTCACCCCAGTGGATACAAAACTAAGGCTTGTCAAGACTTTATTTATTCCAATTTTTGACTATTCAACAACTGTATACTGCAAGCTTGACTCTCACTGTCAACACAAGTTGCTTGTGGCGTTCAACGATGCCATTAGATATGTATATGGTCTGCGTCGACAGGATCATATATCGCACTACCACAAACTAGTACTGGGTTGCACGTTTCAACAATACCAGGTGTTGCCAGTTTATGCACTGTCTGATTAAAACTAGATCTCCTGCATATCTCTTCGAGACTTCGATTTGTTCAATCCTCCAGGACACAAAATCTTATAATACCCTCGTTTAATTATTTGAACTCTACGCGCCTCTTCTTCATCTATGCGACCAGACTTTGGAACTCCCTCCCGACCACAACTAAGCAAATAATTGGAGCTAATAGGTTCCGCAATAGAGTATCTACAACAACAACAATAACTACTTTTCCTTAATATTCTTTTCTTTCTGGTCTCTTATAACTTGTTCTTCTTCTGTTTCTTTTGCCACTTCTGTTTCTTTTCCTACTTCTCCTATATTTCATTATGTTTATATTAGTTTCATTTAATTTCATTGTTTATTGTACTATAAAAGACTATACGAGTATGTCTTACTTGTACTTTCCTTTATGAATAAATTGAATTGAATTGAAAAAAAAAAAAACAGTTTCCGAACTATATCTTTACTTCACAAATATTGACATCAAACTTGCATGTTTTTAATTAATTTCGTATGTAATGAATGCATGTGCTTTAAATGTTTAAGATGGAAAAGAAACAAGACAGGATTACATTCCCAAGACAATTGCCACATGAAATTAATTACACAGCATTAAACGACGCCGTCCCATTCATTGGTGAATGGAAACTAGACGCTTCGAAGCAAAATCTTTTTTGTTTTTATTGTTTATTGCAGATAATTTGTATATCCAGGTAATTTGCAGACATTTATTTTTTTCTGGGATAAACTTGAAACAAAACTATAATATTTTTCGTAAATATGTAAGTTGTAACAAACCTTAAGGGTACAACAAGTAGTAGTAGCGAATAAGCATATCTGATCTGATTTCATCTCACTAAACCGACTGCACATCTCTCTGCTATAAATGTCATTACAGAGTACTGTGTAATATGCAAGCACCCATTAATTCTTGGCGTTTATTCAAATTGATCTGATTTTAGTGACTTGGGTAACACAGATGTTAAGACGTTTAAATTCTATCGCGGTTCAAAGATCGGGTTTAAGTGTGTCGGCTGTAGCTGACAATGAAAACCACATTAAGCTAACCTAAACTAAGTGTGTGACTTAACGTAGCCCCACAGGAAATAGTCTAACGACGTCAAATCGCACGACCGAAGCGGCCAAGCGACTGGACCATTTCGTGAGATAACACGGTTTCCAAACTTGGTTTCCAATAAATTGATTGTAGCATTCGCTGTGTGGCTTGTGGCGCCGTCCTATTGGAACCGCATGTCCTCCAAGTCCATATCATCCAATTGGGGTCAAAAATATTCGGTTATCATTGAACGGCAGCGATTCCCATTCACAGTAACGTGCCGGTCTTGATCATCACGGAAGAAGTACGGCCCAATGACGCCGCCGGCCCATAAACCACACCAAACCGTAATTTTGTCGGGATGCAATGATGACTCATGGAGTACATGTGGATTGCTGCCTGACCAATACCGCATATTGTGTTTATTGACGAAGCCATTCAGCCAGAAATGAGCCTCATCGCTGAAAATGAAATGAGCCTCATCGCGCTCTTAACGTTGAGGCCACTGACTCCGAATTTCGGTAGTAAATTTTAATAATTTTGACTCGTTGTTGGCTCGTATATCTTTCCATCATAAAATGGCAAACCTTACTGAAGAGAAATGTCAAAAGAGCGGCAAGAAATTCTGCGTCGTTTGCTGTCCCTGTCGCTCTACTTTTGTAGCGTCCCTGTTGAAAAACCCTTTATTTACGAATAAGAGCACGCGCACAAGGAGTGTGGTGGGAGCGAGTAACTGTGATGTCCAGACTCGATATATATATTACGCAACTTATAAAATTTTCCATTTCTAAGTTCGAGAAATAAAATATTTTAAGGGGCTCGTTACTGCTATCAATATTTGGAAACTAAGAATGGAAACATTGACGAAAGAGATAAGTAACTAATTTTAGGTAATTAATTATGATAAGGTTGCTGTGTATATAAACTAAAAAGCAAAGTCTGGCAAACATACCATTTATCAGCTACAACCTTTGCAACGAATCCTTATCAATTAGGCACAGAAAAGGCGATTTTAAAAATTACATAATTTTACTAAAAATATTCGTACGACTTATACTTACGAATAAAAGCACGCGCACAATGAGTGTGGGGCGAGAAACTGTGATGTCCAGACTCTATATGAAGTGACGCGTTTTGTCTAGGATAGGCAACTGCGAGACTTTAACGCTGGTTTCCTTCTAAACGGGCGCAGAGTCTTCAGAGGAGAAACTCCTCTGCGATCCAGGGCACATTGCTTCCAGTCCAAGCGCTAGAATCCGTGATAGTTTGGACTTGAAAATAGATGTTTGGTCTTCCGTTTTATCTTGAAACTGGCAGGCGGTTCCTCTTTTCTGGAGCCAATTAAAACGACTTGCTTTACGACACTGCACAGTGGTACAGCTCATAGAGTTCGCGATTGTACCTTCTAATCTTCTGGGCCTCCTTACACACAAGGCCAAATATCCGACAAAGTATTGTTCAGTCTGTACTGCTCGTCGTCCACCACTCGGCGACATAAAGCAGAGCCAGAAGGTCAGTCTTTTGTAGAGCTTGCACTTGATCTTCCGGGTTAAGAGTTTTAAAACCCTTTTGATTTGCCAAGCCAAAGTTATTACATATCTCTACTAAGGTGGCCTTCATTAATATTTTTTCAGAGATAGGTGCGTACTTCCTAAACCAGAACAAGATTCAATTCGTTACATGGTAGCTTATCCCCTTGCCGGAATCCGGTGCAGGTTAAAAATTGTTCGGAAAAGCTACTTCCTAATGGCACATTGCACAGGATGTTTTCTAGCGTCACGCAACACAGCTGGATCAGTTTTGACGGATTCATGACGAGGAATGTTATCATATGCGGCTTTAAAGTGAATGAAAGACTGTTAATGGCATGCAGCCAGTTTGCTGGCGTCCTTACAAAACTTCTTGTATTAATAGTGAAACTCTTCGATTTTTTTCTCCTGGTTCGATAATCTTCTCTTGCTGCCCTAGTTTTAAATGTGCACGTTCTGTCACCTTCATCTTACGATGGGTTTTTTTCTGATATGTACATATAATAACCAAGTTGAAACAACAGAATTAAATTATTTACTTATACTTGTTGCCAGCCATACAATCACCTGAATATGTCGCACCCATTCTCTGAAAAACATACTGCTATCTGGCAGTAAGATTTAGTAAAGTATGCGTTCGTCATATTTTTTAAAAACTTAACCCCCTAGACCTTATCGCGAAAAATTTCATACCTGCTAAGTACCTACCTGCGAATCAATTTCACACCAGCATTCAAAAGCAAACAAACTTAATAACTAAACCATTATAAACCTTAAAGCCCTGTTCTTGAATTTAGACTTTAAAACAATATGCTATCTTGAATCAATATGTGAAGCTTCTGCCATTTACTTTTTATCACTATAATAGACAGACTTGTAGTTTTATTGCTTTTTTGTCGTTGTCTTCTTCCCACGTTTCTTATTTCGAAAGTGAAACTCACAGATAAATATTTTCATTTAGAAGTTCTACGCAGAGGAACATATTTGAAAGAGCTCAAGAAAAAGATGTCGTCCTCGTAAAACCAACTGACCTGATCCTGACCGACATTCATTGTTTTCTATTCGCAATATGTTATATTGCATACGTACAAAGGTTCATACTTGGGTATATACAATACCTCGTCCCCTTTATGCTTTTGAGCTTCATAAATACACGAAACTGATACCCAACACAGAGTTCTTTTATCGGAGTTGACCGTTAGTCCATACGCTTTTTTACACTTTAAAATACCTCTAAGAAGTTTAAACACTTTATTTTTGGGTTGGGTCAAGATCTTTTATTATAAATTTCGTTCGAACAGGGAGGTTTAGGTATAGAAAAAAAAGAAGAAAAAACAGATCTCAACATATAGAATGTTTACTGCCGCATCCAAATGGATCTCGAATGTTTAATAAACGCTCGAGGCCTAAGTACACGCATGCAACTGTGCTACACGAGTTCTCTTCTTTTTAGTACAAAGAGCAAAATTCAAATAAAGAATTGACAATAAATTATTTACATGGTTTAAAATTCAGAAAAGTCTCTAACCGCCTAACTTGTGATGGAAATTAATGCTATTTTCGATTAATTTAATTAGCATGCGATTTTTTAATACTTAGCATGTGAAATGCTAATGCTAAACTAATATGAAATTAATATGAAAATCATTAAAAAGTAAAGTGAAGATATTTTTTTTCCTACAAATTTAATATTTACATACAATACGGCAATGAGTCTTCAAATTGTACAGATGTCCTGCAAGATCGCATCGCAAATGCATTTAAAGATCGCATTCAGGAAGCCATTGCAATTTGTTTATTTGACTTTAAAAAGGGAAACGAAAATTGAACTTTTATTTGAGACTAATTAAAAGCGAACTTACGAATCTCTCTGGTAAAAAAATTAGTACGATCACAAGAAATAAAAAATGAATAATCCGAATTTCAATACATATAAGAAATTAGCAGACTAATACATTAACCTAATAAGTGAATCGCATTATTCGCGATATTTCCCTAAAGATAATGCTATTTCATTTAGCATTAGCATTAGCATCGTCAAAAAATATTCATTTGCTTAAACAACAAAAATTCGCAAATGGGCCTTCTCCTTCAAAAGAAAATGTGTTGCTAAAATGAGAAGAAAAGGGTAGTTTTCCGTTTTTGTTAAATCGAATGAATTATGCAGCTAGAGCAGTGGAACATTTCAAAACGGAAATAAACGTAAGGAGTAAGTGTGTACGCAATATTCATAATGTGTGTTTTCGTTTTGAAAAGCCTGCTTCCTTCTTTCGCTGTGTGCACCTCTGCAGTTGGGAGCTCTTTTCATCTTCTTGTTCTTGTTTTATCTTTCTCACTTCTGTCTTCTTGTTTTATCTCGATCACATCCCTTTGTCATTGGTTGTTTTGTTTGACATTGACAGAGACAGATACACACTGTACACAACGCACCGCATACTGCAGAAAAATACCATAGCATTTCATCAAATTTAGCAAGTTATTTTCATATTGCTAATGCGAAAAAAATTTTCAACGTGAATTAATTTTGCTAATGCTAATCATCCCATCACTACGCCTAACAAGTTCAATAGACATTCATTGCAGCACTTTTCCTGGAAAGGATCAATTTCGAATTGTTGAATATAAAAAAATACACAGCTACCATTAAATGTCACACCAAAAGATATAACCCATACTGAAACAATCATGTGAAACCCAGCTGTGCCCTTTACTTAAAATGTTATCATGGTTTTCGGTTGCAAGTTCATCGCAATTTGTTCTAAAGGCCAGAAGGTTGTTAATGAATGCTGATACGAAACAATTTTAAATATTTATTTTATGGATTACAATTGCGAACTGCGGTTCATGTTGGAGTCAATCAATTGGTTTTATTTAAATTGCTAAAGTTGCCATCACTTTTCCCCAACGTCTTTTTCGTTCTACCTGGAAGCTATTATTAAAACCTTGCTTTTCCCACCATTTGTGTGTTTGAAGAAATATTTTTGGAACCAATGGAATTTTATGCCGATTCCGAGCGACAAATTTAAGAAGCTTCTTACGACATTGTATACTGTATGTTTGTCGGAATGTGAGCCATTTTCGGTGTTAATGGGGTGGTTTAAGCCTGGGACCCCACGGACAATATTTGAACGCACTTACCAATGAGCCATTGTGCCCTTTAGAGCTTTAGCCCAAGGAAAATGTCTACCGTAGAGAAATTCACATACATTTTGATGTTGTCTATAGTTAATCGTATGTAGGAACTTTAGCATCGCCAGTGTCGTACGAGCCCTTACCCACACTTTTTTTATTTCCCCCACAAAAATTAAGAGGCCAAATAAGGGGAAGAGACCGCGGTTATGGTCACGAAATGCATTAATGCATTAATGCAATGTTTCGCCATTGTCGATGTATCCAACCAATCGATACAGCGGGGGTTAATTGGTTTATTTGGTTAATTTTGTTTCGGCGACTTTCCTTATTGATTCTCACAGAATGCAATTGCGGCTATGATTGGCAACTTGTTCGACACGTAGTGGAATTTGTTGATTGAGCAGTTTCTTGGCTTCAAACTCAATTTTTTAGCGTTTTTGTATAGTGATTTGGCGCCGGATTTGAAACAGCAATGTTAATTTATATTAAAGCGGATTTTTTTTTCATTGTATCTGGATATTGTTGCCAAATAAACCATTGTAACAAAATAGAATATCTCTTTTGTTAGAATAGTGTTAACTTGACTGTTACACCAACCTACAAAATGCGCAATTATTCCTCGCACAACCTTAATCTTTTGACATTTTCTTGCGACAATTGACAAATGAGTTTCTAAGAAATTCAAGTGTAGAGATTTAAACCAGTTAACACTTAAAAATAAATACCCATTTGTAATCGGCTCTTAAAGTGTCACTATCATTCCATCGAGGAAACAGTTGACACAGTGACACATACCACTGACAGCTTACTTAAAAATAGGTCAACTACAAAAGGTGACGTCTTTTTCTTGTGACACTCTTTGTGGTCTTTATGTAATGGTAATCTCATTAAATTATACAAAGAAGTTTCGACAAGGGGATGAAATATGCGCATCAACAACGAGAGTTCTGAAAGCAAACACGCCACAACAAAAGTAAAATTGTGCGTACTACAAAATCACATACCCGTTGCGAAGAATATTTTCTTTATGGTTAGTTTAGTGTGGCGTGTGTAGATAGTGGCTGGCCTTTACAAATGAAACGCAATATACTTGCATTCCGTAATCTACCTAAGCTGTATCTCTTTTTTTTATTAATTGGTATACCCCATCCAGTGGATAATAATGTTGTCTTATAATTTGTAAAATAAAAAATAGCTTCTCCAACCATTTGTGTGCGAAGTGGAAGGGACCTACAATTTCTAGCCGAATCCGAACTGCGAATTTGAGGGGCTTTTCATGACAATTAATAATCCTGTATGTTTGTCAGACGTTCGCAAGAGGTGGGGCAGAGGAAAAAAGTTTTAAGGTGTTACTTGGCCCCGGCGGGATTTGAACCTGATACCTTTAGATTAGTAATCCACCACACTTCCATCTCTGCCTACGACACTAAGCTCGGAGCTCAAGCTGGTGGATGCACCCAGCGTACTGGCCGATCTTGGCCGGCACAAGGATGCGACTGCTGGTAAGAGCGAACTCTGTGGGGAGTCTGCTAAGAGGAGCTCGGACGCTACAAATGAGTCCTTGAGTCCCTCTGAGCGGGCTTCCCTGCCCAAAGATCACGCCGCTACTACTCCTGTGAATGACGCGGGGTCGGAGAACCTGACGAAGCGAGCACGGGATTTCCTGTCCAGCACGTCCAGCGATGCTCCCCTCTGCAGCCCTTCCAGGAAGCAGGCGGCCCTCAGGAAAAAGCTGAAGAAGCTCTCTCTTGAGGAATGCGAGAAGGCTCCTTCCGGCTGCTCCTCGGAGGATTCCGCGACTGGTGAGCTCTGCGAATCGGTTAGCGTTGAAACCACCAAGGAATCAGGCTGTAGGAAGCGAAAGAAACGGAAGAGTGGTAAGAGGAAGAAGCGAGGAGGAATGGTGGACTCGGAGAGTAGGGTTGCAGTAAATGCCGACCCCAAACCTGTTGGCCCCGTACCTACTGCCTCTGATCTGTCCGCTCCCAATGTCTCAGAGACGGTCACTGAATCAGAGAAGTCTGTGAAGGTGACGGACACAAGAGTGGCAAAGGGGTCACCTAAGGTAGCTGGTACAGCATCCAAAGGCACAAAGAGGTCTTGCACTAGCAATGATGCAGGACCCCCCCTAACAAAGAAGAGCTACACGGACTCGGCCCTGTCTGGTTTGCGATTGGCGGTTGTTTTCCCGGGTGATCACCTGAGGAAGTATACTGCGGAAAACATCTGCATTCTGGACAAGGCCTTGAAGGACGCTGTAAGGAGGCGAGTCAAGGAAGGCAATAGCCCGGCGTTTGAGCGCATCATCAAGACTAATGGAGGCTTTGTCCTCTGCTGTAGTGATAAACCCACGAATGCGTGGGTCAGAGCTGATCTTGCTCGGATTTTCCCTAAGCTTGACGGGAGTGACCTTGTCTGTCTTCACCCGTCAGAGCTAGTGGGATATACCAAGATGAAGGTCTTTGTCCCAGAAACTGATCTGGAGACTAAGGAAATCATCGATCTTCTCAAAGGTCAAAACCCCGGTCTATCCACCGATAAGTGGAGGGTCTATCACTTCAACAAAATGAAGGATGGCCGTCTGTATACTTTTGGTGTTGATGACGATTCGGCGAAGATGCTTGGGAAGTGCTCTTACCGGCCTTTTTTCCTCACTGGTCGCCTGTTCTTCAGGCCAGAAAAGAGGGGAGAGAAGGCTGGAACTTCCAGTGGTAATTAGCTCTATGGCTAGCTCATCACTGGAGGTCCTTCAAATCAACTTGCAACATTCCAAGGCGTCTTCACCTGCATTGTGTCGTCGTCTTGGAAAACTGCATACAGAGGTGTGCCTCATACAGGAACCTTATCTGTATAAGGGGGCGGTAAGTGGCATCTCGGGTGTACCAGGAGCAATTTTTGTAAAGCCTGGGATTGTTAATACTCGCACGTGCATCTTTGTAGCAAAGGGCTTAGATGCTAGTCTTATGCCTGAGTTCAGTTCTCGAGACTGTACAGCTATTAAAATATGTCTTAAGCGAGGAGGGTTGGTTACTGAGATTATTTTAGCCTCAGTGTACCTCCCATTTGACTCACTCCCCCACCTCCAACGGTGGAACTGGTAAGGCTTGTCGAGCATGCCCGACGAGGTAACAAGCATTTGATCGTTGGTATGGACGCGAACGCGCATCATCGCGTTTGGGGTAGTACTGACTCAAATAGCAGGGGTGAATCCCTACTAAACTTCTTTGCTGCCAGCCAGCTCGATATACTGAACACTGGTAATGAGCCAACCTTTGTCACTCGGCTGAGGCGGCAAGTTATTGATGTGACAGTAGCAACCGCTGCTGCATCTGGCATCGTTTCGAGCTGGAGGGTTTCAAGGGAAGAAACTGCATCTGATCATCGGTATGTTATTTTTAAGCTAAGTGCAGATCGACCGATCAGAAGCAAAATCAGGAATGTGCGACGCACTGACTGGGACGTCTATTCCACGGAGTTGCGGGGTCAGATAGGTTCCCTGCCTATCAGGATACTTAGTAGCGATGACTTGGATAAGGCGACCGACACGCTACACAGCGGTATTATTACGGCCTTTCATACTGCTTGCCCGGAGAAGGAGGTTGGCGGTGCGAAACCAACCCGATGGTGGAACGCTAAGCTATCCCTTCTCAGGAAAAGAGTGGGGAGGATGTTTAACAGGGCCAGGAAGTCTAACCTGGCAGCCGATTGGTCTTCTCATGCGGATGCGCAGAAGGAGTACAAGAGGCAAATTAAGAGCGCTAAGAAGGTATCTTGGCAGAGGTTCTGCGGAGAACTGAAGGATGTTAGCGCGGTTTCGAGATTGCAGAGAGTCCTCTCAGCTGATCCGGGAGCCAGGCTTGACGTCCTTCGGAAGCCTGATGGCACCTCGACCAACTCCAATGAGGAGGCACTTCAACTGCTAATGGACACCCACTTTCCTGGCTGCAAAGCCGTGGATAGTTGCGTGTGGCCAAACAAAGGCAGAACTACCACTGAGCAGTGGCGGGTCGCGGCGAGCATTGTTATACGAGAGAGAGGGCGAGAGCTATTATCCTGTCCTTTTCTCCTTTCAAAGCTCCTGGACCTGATGGCATATACCCCATACTCTTGCAAAAGGGTATCGAGATTTTGCTCACACTGCTAACTAGAATCTACAGAGCTAGCGTTGCTCTGCGACATATTCCTTTAGCCTGGAGAAGAGCTAGGGCGGTTTTCATTCCCAAACCGGGAAAGGCCGCCTATGATCTTCCCAAAAGCTTCAGGACTATTAGCCTTTCATCATTTCTGCTAAAGGGCCTTGAAAAACTGATTGACGTACGGCTTAAGAGTATTCCAGCTTCGCTGGGTATTCATGATAGCCAACACGCCTATCAAAAAGGCAAGTCCACTGAGACGGCACTAACCGATCTGACGGCCAGAGTGCGTAGGGCGCTCGACCGCAAGAACTATCCTCTTGCTGTCTTCATGGATATTGAGGGTGCCTTTGACAATCCCACCTTTTGCAGAATTGAGTCTGCCTTAACACTGAAGGGCGTCGATTCTACAACTGTGGAATGGATCCTGGAAATGCTTAGGAGCAGAGAAATTACAGCTGCTGTTGGCGGCTGTGTCAGAACTGTGCGCGCTGTCAAGGGCTTTGCGCAGGGCGGTGTACTTCCCACTACATTGTGGAACCTGTTGGTCGACTCCTTGTTGAGAAGACTTGATGGGGAAGGTCACCCTGTTATTGGGTACGCTGACGATGTGTGAGCGGATGGAAACAGCTCTCAATAGTGTTGGGAGTTGGTGCCGCGAGCAAGCTCTGTCAGTCAACCCCGCGAAGACTGAGATGATGCTGTTCACGAGTAAAAGGGCAATACCTCAAGTGAGGTGGCCTTACTTCCAGGGCACTCAACTAAAGCTATCAAGCAAGGTTAAGTATCTGGGTATTGTTCTAGATCCAAAGCTTAACTTTTCTGAACATTTGGTTGCTAGGATTTCGAAGGCAACTAACATTCTCTGGCAGTGCCGTAGGATGTTTAGCAGAACCTGGGGACTTAGTCCCAGGCTGGTTCACTGGATTTACACGTGCATTGTTAGGCCATACCTTATGTATGGTGCGATTGTATGGTGGGCTAGAGCTCACATCCTCAAATGTCAACTGTCGAAGCTACAGCACCTTGCATGCTTATGCATTACAGGTGCGATGAGAGGAACTCCCACTGCTGCTATGGAAGTGTTGCTCTGTTTACCTCCCTTGCAGTTCCTTGCTGAAAGTGAGGCCAGAAAATCACTATACCGCATGTGTGTAGTACTTGGACGGCAGGTCAATCTCGGCGATGGGGCCAGAGGTGCTAGGTACAGAGCTCTCTATGACAGCCTACCTGGCCATCAGGGTGGAGCACTTGACACTGTGTGCATGAAGCAAGTCTATGAGCGCCGTTTTCAGGTCATTCTTCCTGAACGGCAGGAATGGAACAGTGAGGGGTGGAATGGCTTTAGGCCGGGTGATGTCATCGTCTATACTGATGGCTCACTTATTGACGGTATCTCCGGAGCCGGGGTCTACTCTAGAGACTGTTTTTCAGGCAGAAATCTTTGCGATTGCCACTGCCGCCAATATCCTGTTAAGGAGAAGGATTAAGGGTAAAACCTTATACATCTGCTCAGGTAGCCAAGCCGCTATCAAAGCCTGTTCGGCTGGCTCTCTCAACTCAAAAATAGTTGATGAAACCATGATTAGGCTTAACCGTCTGGGAAGATGTAACTCGGTATCACTTGCCTGGGTTCCTGGGCACACAGGTATCGAGGGTAATGAAAGAGCGGATGCTCTGGCCAGGAAGGGCTCTTCAACAGCCTTCATTGGCCCACAACCATCCATAGGATGCTGCTCATCCGTCCACAAACGTGAAATGGATTCGGCTCTACTCCAAAAACATTCCGAATACTGGCATGACCTGGTCTCATGCAGGTATTCGAAGAAGCTAGTGGACGGTCCAAAAATCAGCAGAGCTAAGTTTTTGCTTGGACTAAACAGGAAAGACTTGAGATCCTTGATTGGTCTCGTCACCGGTTTCAGTCCTCTTAACGAGCACCCTAAACCATTCACATTAGGAGCTCGGGCCTATGTGAGTGCTGCATGGAGGCGGATGAAACGGCATCTCACTTCATCTGTGAATGTCCGGCTTTCGCCAGAACCAGGCTCACCACTATAGGCAAACAATTCGTTAACGAAGATGAGATGGGGGAAATTGAACTTGTAAATATTCTTCGCTTTGCCAAGGCTACTGGCAGGTTCTCCCTCACTGAATCTTACTAATCGCCAATAACCAGCGAGGGGGCAGCTATGCTGTAGTACAATGGACCAATAGGTCTAAGTGCTTGTCATCTACTGATGACCCCACTGCACATACAATACAATACAATACATCTCTGCCCCACTCATAATTTGTAACATGCCTTAATATTAGTTAAACAGAGCTGTAAACTTTTAACTACCTTGTACTTGTGCTTGTACTTAAAAAAAATAAGTACAATTACCTTGGTACTTGAAAATCACCAAGTACCAGTACCTGCTTTTTTAATTACTTCTTTCTTAGTACATTAACCTGCATTGAAATACTGCCCAGTACATTTTCAAGTAATTTTCAAGTAGGTACTTATCATAAAAAAAGGCGCAAAGCGGCCCCATGCAGGGCCTAAAACCTAGCTTTTCCAACCATTTGCTTATGCGAAATTTCAGGGACCTACAATTTCAAGCCGAATCCGAGCGACAAATTTAAGAAGCTTCTCGACATTTGATACTCTTGGATGTTTGTTAGATGTTCGCAAGAGGTGGGGCAGTAGAAAAAAAACTCTAGATGTTATATGGCCCGGTGGGATTTGAACCGGGAACCTTTCGATTAGTAGTTCAACACACTGAGTTAGAGTTTTAAGGTGCCATTGATTTATTGTATCACAATGATGAACAACAACGATGCATTACTTCTCGGTGTTAAGTAAACAATTGTACTTATGCTTTGTCGTGCTGTACTAATTAAAACAGAAAACTCAAACACAAAAAATCTTAAATCGAGCCAGTCATATTTGTAACAGGTAAACGGCTGCCGAAACTCGAACACATGTATGTATATATATCTGAAAGTGCATCATAAACACACAAAAATAGTAATATCTACCAAAATTCATATAAACTTTCCAAATGTTGTTGTTAGAACGGCAGTGATACGTATTTGAGAAGTAGTTGAAAATGAGCTGGGCAGTTTTTCAGTAGCCAGTAAATGTATTTAGAAGGGAGTACTTAAAAAAAGTGTTTGTACTTGGTGATTTTCAAGTACCAAGTTTATTGTATGTATGTACTTGAATTTTGTAGGTACAAGTACAGGGTACTGGCTAGATACTTAATCAGCTCTGCAGTACAAATGTATTTCATTATGTACTTACAAATCTGCCCTTAAAGATACCAATATAGGTGATCTGATCAGCATCGAAAGTTATATCGATATAGTCTTGTCCGTCTTACAGTCCGTTTGTCACCAAACTTGAAGCCTTAAAATTGGAGCTGGTAAGCTAAAATTTTGAACACATAACACTCTCTGGGGTCCTGAAATGATCAAGTGTAAAGATATTTCAAATCCGCCCACCGTTTTATTGAAAAATGTGATGACTTTTTGAGGGCGTTTTTGACAAAAACGTTAGTCTCTTGTTTTTGGGTAACAAAGCAGAAGCAAACAAATCAAAAATACCTGCTCCTGACCCACACCAATCGAAGCGAAACAAAAACTGTTTTTTTTTACTTGCGCTATTTGTTGTGGGTAATTGATAGACCTGTGCCCATGTCCTGTAACTCATGCGATAACTCTTCGCATCGAAAACTTTGGAACACAAAATTCCACCGTTTATCGCATGTGGAAAGAATTGGTGTTCTGTAACTCTGCGATAAAAATATACCTTGGTAACTTTTAATATCATGGGAAATTGGAAGGATTGTCAAAATACTGTAATTCGAAGGGAAGTTTGGCGAGGAAATTCAGTGTGTATTTCAATGTTGTTGGGATAGGAGTGGTGCAGCGCGACTTTTTAGCGGATTATCGAAGTTTGGCGAGGAAATTCAGTGTGTATTTCAATGTTGTTGGGATAGGAGTGGTGCAGCGCGACTTTTTAGCGGATTATCAAAAAATTACGTGTTTCTTTTGAATAATACGATGCTCGCTCGTTCTGCTAGCCTCAGACGAGATTTTTTGAAATTAATCTGATCCTAATGCTCATTTCAGACAACTATTGTTGATGAATTTAATGAAGTTAAAATTTTGCATTTATTTTGTATGTCTATGAAAAAAATAAATGAAATCATTTTTTTTAAACAAGAACCTTTTGTTCCACAAAAAGAACCACAGTTCCAAGAATGTTCAAAATGGATCTTATTTAAGTGCTTACTGAATTCTTTCGACAGAATTCTTCTCCATTAATTCTGACTGTTTTTATTAGTTATTTTTTATTTCTTTTGATTTTTTTAAACGTTGAACTTAATCAACTGTATATGTATATATGTTGTATATATATTCGAAAGTTACAGAACACCGATTTATCACATATTTCCAGGAGTTTCATTTCACAATGTTCCATATGGTATAGTTTTCGCATCGCATAGTTACAGAACACGGAAATGTGATATAATGAAATTTAGTTTCAATTCACATCGTGCATGTGATAAATATAACGATGCGATAATTACAGAACTGTTTTTATTTCCTTAGCAATTTCTATCCACAATATATCTATACTGCGTTTATCGCTTTGTTCTTTCAATTTTAAATTGTATATTGCTGTTCAATTTTCAATCAGAAATAATAATCTTTCAACGTCACATAAGATAACTTTGTTGCTGCTGCCCTTCACAGAAACGAGAAAATGAATGAACGCAACATAAACTTATGAATGCACGTTGCTCCATTTACATACGTGCAATGTTTCACTTTGGGCAATAGAGCAAACAAAAATTGTTTGCCGTGGGCACTGGACAATCGTATTTAAAAATGTGTATTTAAATTTCAGATAACATCTATAAAACTGATTTGTTTTGTCAAGCAGTTTTGTTCTATGCACCCTCATTCACAAAAATCAGTTAAAACAAAATATGTTAACATTGGCCTTTTCAACAACTTGCAAAAACAAAGTTGTTTGCATTGCGTTTTAAGGCATAATATGACTTCGGGATGTCACGGAGTTTCGACTCCGAATCCGATATGTGGGAACCTCGTATTTAAATTGCACCTCCGAATCCGGGTCCGGTTCCGATCAAATCAAAACGGAGTTTTTTCGGACCACACTCGGTGGCCACCGAAGAACGACAAAGAGTGATCGAGTTGCGACACGTTACGATACTTCAGTCAGTACTTATCATTTGTAGAGTGCTTTTAAATGAATAGAAAACTCAAACAGCAAAAAGGGTCTCCAGTGGTAAGAAGATCCTTTATTGACGTGGAAAGTAAATAAAGGGTTTTTTTTTTTAAATTCAAAGATTGCAAACTCGCATTTTTATTAGTAGTCTTTGCAAATCTATCGTGATCAATTTAATCCTCAACAACTTAAGCAAATTAATGAAATTTGGTTTCAAAATTATGGGTCTGTGCGCCAAACTTGAGCACTTGCACCAGGGTCGGTTCCGGGCGAACAATTAATATTCAGTGGTGCTGATTTGATTCATAACCCACTACAGAACAGATTGGATGGCGACAAAGCAGCTAAGTTCGTGTTTATTAAATATAATTTACCTATTTTAAAATTTGACTATTAGTTTGTAATTTTGTCTGTACAAACAATATTGCGGTAAAGTGACAATACAATTTTGTATTTTTTTTTCTTGTTTTGTTAATAAAATTGAAATTATATATTTCCATAATTTGATTCTGCGACCACCGACTCCGCGGAGTTTAGCATGAGACTGCCGCCTCCGACTTCGATAAAACCCCTCCAGTAACATCCCTAGTATGCTAGCAAAAGACTGCGAAATAGGACTAAAGGCTGGAGGGAATAAGGGACGAATCTGATGTCATGAACAGCTAGTTAACGCTACGTAATGCGTTCACTAAGGTTGAAAACACACCGGATAAAGCCAAACGTGTTTTTTTGTTTCGCGAAAGAAGAGAACATTGCTTCTTATGAGAGTACAGACACCAAAGAAAACGTAAGAAAACACACGTTTTTGTTTCGAAGTGTTTCGGTGGTGGTTGTCGAAAATACATGCCATTGTATACGAGCAACACACAACGAATGCAACAAAACTGTGTCGACCAAGCGTCGTTGACGATAATTGCCTACTTTCTTATGGCGCAACACATACCAAATGAAACGAAACATAAAAACAAAAGCAAACGAAAAAACGCGTTTCGTTGCCGATAGCTGACCTGTTGTTTTTTGTAAAACATTTACTTTTTACAATGGCTTATGGCTGATTTTTCTGATTTTTTTTTTTAATGATTACGCCTAATTATGAACCTCTACAATTACCCTTCAGTCAAAAATATGAGAGTGTCTCTACTCATTATATGGATATACTCCGGTTTACTCTGTGCTCAAATTTTAACAAATATGGAAGTATAGATGGAGAAAAATTGAATTTTTTAATTGATGCAAGAAGCCCTATCTACAATAATTATAAAGAGAAGGGACATGCTAATAAAGTTACTATTGATAAGCTGTGAATAGAAATAGGAACTGAAATTAAATGCCAAGGTAAGTTTTATTGAATTTTAATTTTATACATGTTTACTCGTATTAATGTACATAATGTGTATGAATAGGTATATACAAATACAGTATTACTTTAAATACTTGACATACTGTATTTAAAAATCATGTAACCAAAATCAGATGCATACTTGTATTGCCAAGGAACTGCTCCAGTAGAGGAGTTGAAGTATTGAAATTTTTTTTTTTGATTAAAAAGGAAATCCAAATCCCAGAGCACTCAGACTCGGTAACGGTCCATTGTACTATCAGGCAGAAATCCTCCTTTTGGTGTAGAGGCATGTAAATGGATGGCGTATGTTGTTGTTCCCCATGGGGATTGAACCTGCACCGCACGGGTCACAAGCCAACACACTAACCTCTACACCGTCGCCGTATTGAACATACTGATTGCGTATGTTACGTGCTGCATTTGATGGTCTTGCTCTTCCAATATTTTCATGTGTTTCTCCTTGAGGTACGTACATATATTTCCTGAAGCAAGCCTTCGCGTTCCCTAATCATATTATGCAACCGCATTCTGGTGAAATTATTAAATTTTTCAGGATAAGTTCTTAACTCTGCTATTAAGTTTATAATCACATCCTCAGCATTTCGTTTTAGATTATAAGGATGCGCCCACCACCCTCTGCTATTTGCGTCCTTTTCCTCAATTGCATCAAAAATTGTATGTAAGATTGGCACAACTTTATCGTCTGAGTCCGATCACATGTTGAACAACACTAAAAGCAAGTCGCGAATTCAATTTAGTTTTATTTCAACGCACACCAAACGAAACAAGAAACAAAACGTTTTGTTTTGTTACATTCTGTTTCGCTTGGTGTGTGTTGAAATAAAAAAAAATTTTTGACTATCGAATCAACAACGTTTTGCTTTATCCGGTGTGTTTTCAGCCTAAATAAGCGAGTTGGTTCGAATTTCCAAGAAGAAAAAACATTGTATTGGAGCTTGACACAACCGTTGTTGTATTTCTTTATTAAAGATCCTTTATATGGTGCAATAGTTAATTATATTATCGCATAGCTGCTACAGAGATATGATAGTTCAAATAATTATGTAGTTGAATGATCACGGCAGTTAAAAATCAGAACCAGTCAGAGGGATTTGGACTTGGAGGACATCTTCTACATCTATAGAAAACTGAAGGGAATGTGAAATTGGGAATCGAGTGTATACATATACATACCATCTATTTATTGATTAATGTTTTGTTAAAGCAAAAAAAAAAAACGCACCTATACCTGCACAAACATAATAAATCATTAAAAAAATTAAACAATTCTCTAAACAAAATTATAAAGCTACTCCTATCTTCTTACGAGTAATTTATCTTAACAGGCAAGCAAAATTAAAAACTTTGCCAAATAGAATTGTATGTGCACAATTATTATTTGTTCGGCAGTATTTTATGGTGTCAGGCTACCAAACAATTATAAAATAAGTGATAACGTACCAAATTCTGCGTTTAGGTACTTCTTGTGTACAAATTTATATGAATCAAGCTTCATTTTTATTACAACCACGTCATAGAAGCACTCATTTGCGTTTGCAAAATTATTTAGATACGAGGGGCGTTCAATATATTCTCGGTATCGGGGTGAAGCTGTGGTTGTAAATATATATAAGTTGACTTATATATCAAGTAATACTATTATTTTAGTAAAATTTCATATAAATGTGATTATTAATTCGCGTTTTATCTCTAGTTAAACAGAATCATAATGGCAACTGAGACCGATGATGGTGAAAATTGAGCATCGCGCTGTAATTAAATTTCTCACTAAGTAAGGAAAAAGTCAAAAAACTATTCATGAAGAGATGGTGGATGTTTACCAGGGTTCCAGTGAGTTCAAGAGAGGCAGAGAGAGCATTGAAGACGACCTCCGCTCCGGCGCTCCGGCTACTGCTTGTACGGGAGAAAGCATCAAAGAAGTTGAAAAACTTGTTCTTGAGGATGCCCGAATAAAGGTGAAAATGATGGCAGAGATCACCAAGCTTTCAATTGGTACCATTCACACCATTCTTCATGACCATCTTAACCTTTCAAAGGTCAGTGCAAGGTGGGTGCCACGAATGCTCACAGCGCCTCAGAAAAAAGTGAGAATCGCATGCTGTAGAGAGCTTTTGGAGATGTGTAGTGAGAACGCGGACGGTGTTATGGATCGAATTGTTACTGGGGACGAAACATGTGTCGACCACTATGACCCTGAAAGCAAACAAGAGTCCATGCAGTGGCATAAAAAAGGAACAGACCACCCGAAGAAGTTCAAAGTCACTCCGTCTGCCGGGAAGGTCATGGCCACAGTTTTTTGGGACTCAAAGGGAATCTTGCTCATTCAATACAAAAAAAAAGGTGGAACCATCAACGCCCCACCATACGCTTCCACTTTGCATAATTTGCGGGAGGAAATTAAAAAGAAAAGACGAGGTAAACTCGCAGCGGGTGTGTTGCTTCTTCATGACAACGCTCCTGTTCACACGGCGCGAGTTTCCAAGGCTGCTGCGCGAGATTGTGGTTTCGAAGAAATCCAACACCCACCCTATAGTCCAGACCTTGCCCCTAGTGATTATTTCCTGTTTCCGGTATTGAAAAAATGTCTTCGTGGAAAAAGATTTTCGGATGATGAAGAACTCAAGTCGGCAATAAATGGGTATTTTGCAGAGAAAGAGGAAATTTATTTTTTTGCGGGTTTAAAAAAGCTTATCTCAAGATGTAACAAATGCATTGATGTTAGCGGAAATTATATTGAAAAATAAAGACAATTTAAATTGAATTCGCATTTTCCTTCATATCGATACCGAGAATATATTGAACGCCCCTCGTAACAACTTGAATTTAGTGAAATTTTTGTGCGACAATTTATTACATTTTGATTATTGCGACAAAAAAAAACAATGTGTAACAATGTAAATGTACAGCAATTAAAGTAAGTTTCTAATTAAAGAACAGAATAATGAACCAAGAACCCAATATAGGAGTAGATATCTACATTTAAAAAAAATTATATGTATCCAAGGTCTGAACTTCAAATGGATTTGTCACGCTGAGCAATTTCGTTTTATTAATTGTGTATCTGCCAAAGTCTACGATATTTGGCATTACTCTTTTTTTGGCAGCGATAAGCTGAAGCGATATGTAGGGAAGTATACATATATTTTTTGACAATCGGTGAATCGTTTTTTAGCTCATTATTTTCGTAAACGAAGAGTTTGTACACATATCTCAACAGCATGTCATTTTTGTCAGTGCGAGGCATTTAATAACTAAATAAGTTTTTAAAATGTGTAACTTTTTGTATGTACAGTGGGTTTGCAATTAATTGATTGGGCTAGAACGCACGTCAACGTGCAAGAAATCCACATCTATACGGACGGGTCGAAAATGGATGTGGGGACAGGAGCAGGAGTTTTTTGCGAGCCCCTAGACATAAAGGACTCGTACAGACTTCCCAATGAATGCAGCGTCTTTCAAGCTGAAATTGTCGCCATCGACAAGGCAGCAGAAACTATCTCCGCGAAGAATCTGGATCCTTCCACGATCACAATCTTCGTAGACAGTCAGGCGGCTATCAAAGCACTAGACAGCGAAACTATAAAGTCAAAAACAGTCAGAAACTGCCAAAAATCCCTCAACAAAATAGGCGAACGACACAGGATCACTCTCTGCTGGGTCCCCGGTCATAGCGACATTGTTGGGAATGAAAAGGCAGACGAGCTAGCAAGAATCGGGTCAGAACTTGACGTAATAGACGCCATTACGTCAATAGACATCCCAATTAGTGCAGCAAAAAGAAACATTGACCAAAAACTGAAGGAACAAATTAACACCGCCTGGTCCCAAAGGCACGACTGTGTTATATCTCGCAGTCTATGGCCAAGAATTAACGAAAAAAGAACAAAAAGCATTCTGGAAATGAATAAGCTAGAAATACGTATCTTAACTGGCGTACTGACAGGCCACTGCACCATAGGTGTAATGGCAAGCAGGCTGGGCATCAGCTCACCAGACTACTGCAGGAGCTGTCAAGATATAGAAGAAACCGAGACCATCAAACACCTGCTCTGCGAATGTCCAAACCTTCAGACATCTCGACTTCGCTATCTGGGCAACAGATTCTTCGAAGACTTAGAGGACGTAGCGCAGGTACCACTGACGGACACTATCAGGTTTGTCAAGAACACAGGTTGGTTCCAATAGACCAACCGGCAAGATTAACCTAAACTGAATATGGTAAGTGTTTTATTGTAAATGTAGGTTTACCACATAAAACAATAAGGGATCACAATGGACCAATGGGCCCCCGTGCAAGCACAGCAGCCCTGCTGTGCACTTCCCTTCCAACCTAACCTAACCTGGGCTAGAACACTTTTTATTAAATAAGCGGCTGTCCCAATAACCACAGCTTAATAAAAGGAAACACACCTAAGTTAACAAGAAACAAATGAATGAATAATGTTTTCAACAAAATAAACCAAGCAACATAGCTTTAAGCAATTTGGAGCTGCTCTTAATGGTATCAATATCTTTTTCTCTTTACCAAGATCCGAGGACGCCTTCATGTCAAACAATCTATCTCGAAAAAAAGGAAGGGGGGGGTGGCGGCTCAGTTGGTAACTGTCATCTTCAAAGGAGAGATCCTACGAACACTGTCACAAGGCAGTATCAATCAACGTTTCAATTCAAACGCAAAAGAGGAGCAGGCCTAAAAACTCCTGAATTACACAAATGCAGCAAAACCAGCATTTGATTGGCTTCAGCGACGAAGTAATTCAAAATCGGGAGGCCTACCGTTATTTTCTATAGTAGGGATGCAGTTAAGTGGGAAGATTATGATCCCATTAATCCTGCCAACGACCTTGCCACGTCGAATCAATCGGTTCTCGTTCGATCGACCGCAATTGAACGACGTAGGGCGTGGTTAGTACTTAGATGGGCGACCACTTGGGAATAGCGCTTGTTGTTGGCGCCTCTTGCGAACGTCTGACAAACTTCCAAGAGTATCAAATTGTCATGAGAAAGCTTCTCAAATTTGCCGTTCGGATTCGGCGTGAAACTGTAGGTCCCCTCCACTTCGCATGAAAGTGGCTGGAGAAGCTAGGTTCTAGGCCCTGCATGGGCCGTTAAGGCATAATATGTATGTATGTAATCCTGACCGTCATCAAGGGAGAAGAAGAATATCTTTTTCTCTGAATCTTT
This sequence comes from Portevinia maculata, assembly GCA_949715645.1. Taxonomy (NCBI): domain Eukaryota; kingdom Metazoa; phylum Arthropoda; class Insecta; order Diptera; family Syrphidae; genus Portevinia; species Portevinia maculata. Next base: position 103,088,827 of record OX454525.1, read on the forward strand.
TTTTTCTTGTTATGTATAAGTAATCTCCAATTTGCTTCTTCCATTTCAATGCTGTCTAAGCAGCTGCAAAAAGATACAACAGCAAAACCGTAGACAACAGCTTGCGTCAACACTTCAATCAGGAGATAGAAGACACATTTTTCGAAAGTGTTGATTGATTGATTGCCCATTTTAAATCTAACAATGAAGTCAAAGCCACAATTAAAACATTTAGGCTGTCAAAAACGAACTTGAGACATGCCAATAATCTTTATTGTCATAGTCAACAGAGAGTTTTGAAGGCTGAACATTTCTACAGGGGTATACATATAACATTTTTGTTTTTTAATGTATAAATTGGATTAAATGGCATTATAAACATATTGTTCAATGTCCGAAAATGCGCCGCCATTTTTTTTTTTTAAATCGTTATGGTGAAATGGGCTGCAGTTGTTCTACATAGAAAACATTACTTATATACAGCTATTTTTTTTTTTTACTCGCAGCTGTACATGCAACAACATTCTGCACAAATTTTTAACTGCTATCTGAATTAAATAGAAAACAATTTTTTTCTTACGATTGTTATTTTTTTATTGAATCAATAAGTACACAGGGAAGGGTTATGTATGGAACATCTCCTCTCACAAATGGCATACAAAAATATGTTTTCTATTTAATTCAAATCTTGTGTAATTTTTGGGACACTCTTCAAATCTTGCGTAAATTGTGGGGGCCCCCATTGTATGATGTGCTTTCGATGTGCGCCCCCGTAGGCCGTAAGTGTCATTAACATCTGCGTTTCCAATGTACCTCACGTATATACAAATTGAATCCATACTAAATATTTAAATGAACTTCAATCAGTTCTCAGTTGCAGCAACTCATTTTAATAACATCTGCTTGTAATACACAAAGATATTTGAATGCATATGTATTTAGCATCTCTTTAAAGTATCACCTTTAAAATGTATTTATATTTACAAATGGAGCAAACATTTACGTACATACACACATACATACATACATATCTGTATGTATAAAAACGTCGCTTAAATATTTTTATATATTTACGTATACCTGCCTCACACTACACCTAACTCCAAATTTGGCTCCGAAAACGAAAGTAGCACGTCCAACAAATAGGTCGTATATCCATTCGCTAATACATATATACAAGTTGTTCCACTTTAAGCTCCAAAGCGCTTTATTAAACATTACATTAAATTTGCAAATGTAAACAAAAAAAATTAAAATGTACAATACATATCTATTTTTCCTATTTAATTGAATTATCAGTATCTATGTATTGTAATTTAAAATTGCATTGAAATTAGCCCGTTGGTTAAGTGAAGAGATGAAGAGAAAATCAATATTATAGATTTGCTGCACCACTAAAGTTTACCACTTGGCTGCTGAAAGAAGAAGATAAGCAGAAAGAGGCTTGCACAGGTATGTTTCAATGATTTAAGCGCGGCGGCACATGACTTGAATTTGCCTTGACAGTCAACGTCGCAGAAGTCCTGTTTATGTAGAGACTGTGCTGTCTTTATAGGATTTCATATGTGCGTCACAAATAAAAGCGGAAGTGGGTCTTAGAGGCAAAGAAGCTTAGCGTAAATAAAACACAAAGGCACGGCTGCTGAAGCTTGTTTGCGTTTTTGTATTTGTTTGTCTGTTGTCGCTTGTTTTAGACGTAAATATTATGAAAGTTTGTGTACTCTATTTTTCGTATACTTGTACACAAAACAAGCATTCATAGTAGACAATTGAATTTAAAGAAGAGCCATAAATTTTCTGTGGATTATGGGATTCGTTACGAAAATTAGGTGAAATATTTTAGAGTAAGATATTGATTTAGTTTGTAAAAAGACATTGAGATTGCGTCATCTTGAGTTCGATTGTAAGAGAAATCACAAAAAATAGATTAAAACTTTATGATTGAGCATCGCAGATATGCAGAGTGGGCAACGGCACCACAATTCATTGTGAAATAGAATAATCATTAGGAATTTGTCTAATGTGCTGATGCAAATACTAACAGGAACATATCCCACCTAATTAAGCTTGATATTATAATATAGATTTTAGCTAGTAGATGCACGTGATTCAGTACGCATATGCGAAAGTGTAAGAATTGGTTATTGTTGTGGATTTTTTTTAGTGACAAGTGTTTGTGAAATTGGAAGTTTCTGCTATAAATTGCTTGGAAAATCACAACGAAAAAATGTTGTTTATAAAAGCATAGGGTATGTTTTTAGTGATTGAAAGATTAAAAATATTGGTATCAGTTTTTATAATGTTACCACTTAGTAGCACCCAATTTAATCCGAGTATCAGTCTTCATCCTGAGATGGCCAAAGTAAAAAAACAATGCAGTATGGTTTACAGTAAATACACTGGCGATCGCAAGGATGAGGCCACAAATTTTGCAATCGATTTTCAGCCTTTATACCTGATGCAAATTTTATAGCCGGAACATTTTACTACCGGGAATATGTACCTACATATTTTCCCAATACAGTACTACCTCGGTAATGTGAACTAATTAAAACAGGGGCAGTTCACATTTTCGAGGGTTCACATTTCTGGATACTAAAAAATTTGTTATACATATTTCATGCTTCTTGAAATGACCTGTAACTTGATTATTGAAAAGTAAAAGAAAGAAAACAAAGTCATAGTTATTAAACGATGTTAATATTATTTAAATAACAATTTAATAGCCTAAAAACGTAAAAACAAAATAAATAAATACTTCACAACAAGCAAAATAAAGAAAACAAAACAGGAATAACATAAGGTTGCAGTAAAATTAATTTGTTTTGACAAAAATTGTCATTTTAGTTTGACGAATACTTTTGTGCGTAGATAAGTCTACGAGTTTTCGATTGCAACTGTTTTGATATTCGCAATTGATGTTACTATATTTGCACCCAATCCATTTCCTTGGGCCCAGTCTAACAAAATATTCGAGCACTGAATGGCTCGACAGTGGGAAACTTTTATATTGTGTATTATTTCTTCCACTGAAGAAGTTTCCTCGTCTTCGAGGGCTAACTCAGCATTCTGACCGCCAACGACCCATGTTCTTATGTCCTCAATCGATAAGTTTGGGGCATCAAAGCAGCTTAGGAGTTCTCTAATTTGTTGAAGTTCTGCTTCAAAATGTGCTGCCCCATCTATATCGCGAAGAAGACTTAGTAGGATTAAATCTTCAGCTTCCCAACTCGAATCTCGTGGCAGAATTTTTTTTAAACAGTTTGCAATGGCGGACTCAGATATTTTCGCCCAAGGGTTTCGCAAAATTGTAACAGCGTTTCTCAAGCTTATTTTTTTTAGAACTGCACTAAAATTGTTTTGTTCTTCTTGCGTTGCAACAATAAAACCTTTTGTGAAAAAGAAAAGTTCACATTATCGAGTATCAAGAATTAGTTTTGAGTTCACATTTTAGAGTATGTAATATAAACTTTTTCTGGTTCACATTTTTGGATAATTCACATTTTCGAGGTTCCCATTTTCGAGGTAGTACTGTAGTAAGTCATAAAATTAAAGAGTAAATAAGAAACGACCGACAGAATTTCCGAGGGTCAAACAATGAACTACTTGAAAAGCATATAAAAAGATGCGCCACTAGGATGAGGCCATTGCGAATATTTCGTTGCAGGAGTTCACATCACCGATTTTTTTCAAAGTTTTGTTAAGATTATCTAAAAAAAAAGCGCTGAAAAGAATGAAAAGAACTGTTTTTTTTTAGTTCAACAAAATGGGTTCCGGAAAGACTTTGACAGCGACAGAAAGAGGAAAAATAGATGCTTTCAAGGAGTTAGGACTCTCAGGCCGAGAAATTGCAAGAAGGCTAAATAGAAGTAAGACTGCCGTAAACAGTTATCTTGCGGATCCACCAGTGACTAAAATAAGGGCCAACAGCGGAGTATCAGCCAGCATAGCAACGGCCCGAAGGATAATACGAAAAAGTGGTACTATACAGAGAAGACAACTTAAAAAGAAAACTGTTTTGAGGCAAGTACACAAGGAGCATCGAATGAATTTTGCAAGAGAACATGTCGCTTGGAGCAGTGAATGGAAACGCGTCGTCTTTTCGGACGAAAAAAAGTTTAACCTTGACGGCCCACTTTTATTTCCATGATCTAAGAAAGGAGGAACTTATTTTGGCAAGACATCACAGCCGTTCATCAGGTGTATTGGTGCGTGGCACAATCTAGTTGGAGTTTTTGTCCACAACAATGAACGGAAACTACAAATGTTTGCTGGAACCGTCATTTCCAAAAGTGAAAAACATTTTCGGGCCCCTGTCTTGGACATTCCAACAATACAATGCCCCTATCCACATTTCCAGGGTTGTTAGAATTTGGATTCAATCAGAATACGTGGAGCTTTGGCCATGGCCACCCTATTCACCGAACTTAAACATAATCGAAAATGTTTGGGCATGGTTATCTCGTAAAGTGTATGAAAGCGGCAGACAATTTGAAGACAAGGACTCTTTAATCGAAGCTATTCGTTATGCCTTAGCCCAAATTTCTCTTAATTATTTAAAAAAAAAAACTGGATGATTCTATTCCAAACCGTCTTATAAAGGTCATATCATTTCTTTTGAACAATTTGCATGTGGCCTCATTCTAGTAAATCATTGTTTGATCTTGGGAGATTCCAGCGGTCGTTTCTTATTTACCCTGTAATTTTATGACTTACTGTTGGGAAAATTATGTACCTGATCACAGGTAGAAAAGTTTCACTGTTAGGCAAACAAATATTACAGAAATTCTAGTGTTGTTTTAGGTGAGTAGTATGCCCACTTCCGGGCGACTTTTGAAATTACGAAGCTATTTTTGGGACCACTTAAGATTATATCGACTGGTATCGGCCTAATTTACTGTTATTTTAAATTTATTTTATTATTTAGAAGCTCACATATTTTCCTTTAGACCAGTTGGCTTTGAAAGCAAAAGGAAATCCAATGGCTCTAAAAAATCTCCAAGTCCTATATCCTCAGAAGATGGGAAGGGACATTTATAATTTTATTTTTTTATAAAAAGAGAAGAAAAAGGACTCGGATCACTTCATCAGCTTTAAGAGGTCAAATTAGTCGATCCGATTTGGTGTGATTTTTTTCTTTTAATGATCCAACTCAAAGGCCTTTCATTGAAAGATTAAAGTTACCTACTCCAGTTGCTTAGGTCAAAACTTCAGACTGAAAAATATGGGCACGTGCAGATTATGCGGCCCTTTACAAGCTTAGAATGACCGAATGCATATGGAAGTTGTGCGAATGTGAGGGAGTATCGCAAAAAAACACGAAATTTCTAGGAAAACACTTTACTGCCAAAAGGAACAACTACAACGGGCTACTCAAATTCTGCAGTATTTAATCATTTTTAGTCTCTTAAGCGGTTCAGTAAAGTATATTCAACTTATTAGGTACTAGGCCAGAAAAACCGAAAATAATCAGATAAAGATTCAAGATACCAACTCAGTCTTTGAACCAACTGATACTACCTTCATGTGTTTCCATGAATTTAATTGTTTTCGTTATCGTTGAATATTGTTTTTTATTATGAGTTTGACATGGCCGACAAGTGGAACTTTTATGGCCGACCACTAAAATTTGGTTGCCGATCAATAAAAAGTATGTCACACAGAAGGAGTAACAGTAACGGCCAATTTATTCACAAATACTAAGTACTCACGAAAGTTACCAACGGGATAACTATCGCCGCTTACTCCTTAAGCGGATATAGATCAATGCGTTAGGTTAGGTTATAGTGATAGTCGGCAGAAGCCACACGGATCTATCTTCTTTCTACGGATCCTTCTTCTTCGTTGAACCAGTTGGAGCTTTTGATAAAGCTCGAAAGTCTTTTAATATTAATGTTTATGAGATCTTTGAGATCATTGTAAAAGAAAGAGTTTTCGTTTTCCAGAGAGAGCAGGGCATGGGCAGAGAAGGTGGAAAATAGTCACCTCCTCCTCCTCGTCCAAGCAGCTTCTGCAGAAGTCATTTGTATAGACGCCAAGCCTTGTTGCATGCTTGCCTATGAGACAGTGAGACAATTATATCACCAACGTGCAGTCTGTTCAGAGAGATCAAACACCTAGAGCGTTTCAGATCCAGCTTTGACCAAATCTGTTTTGTCGCTAGACAAGTGTTGCCACTTGTCCTAAAGGACCTTTATTAGGTAGAAGGGGTAGTATGGTTAATTTTCTGGAGAGTTCATCAGCCCTACAATTCTCTGGAATATCTCTGTGTCCGGACGCCCAGCATAGGTGAATGTTGAACTGCTCCGCCATCTCCGCGAGAGATGATCGGCATTCTAGAACTACGACGGAGTTTGTAGAGACAGAATCCAAAGATTTTATCGCAGCTTGACTATCTGAGAAGATTCGGATGTCCATAGCGGAAATTACGTTCCTCTTCAAGCACGATAGGACTTCTTAAATCCGCCTGGAATACACTGCAGTGAGGCCTTACTCCCAGAATCTTATGGGGGGGGGGGGATGTTGACTTTGAAGTTCTTGTCAAAACGAAGCTGATAGCTGGTATAGTCTATGTTGCTATGAAGGATTCTAAAAAAAATTAGAATAGAGGAGTGTTGTTACTAAAGATATGAAAGGGTGTCAGGTTGTTGTGCATTGCAGCAGAGGGAGTAGTGCGCAGTGCACCACTCATGCAGAGACACGCTGATCGTTGGACTTTGCTTGACTTATCGCGATTTATCGCTTTGTCTAAGGTAGTCCACCAAACAACTATCCCGTACATAAGTATTAATCTTATTACCGAGATGCCGGGATTGAAGACATCATTTATTACCGATAGCTTTTTTGCCAGAGAAGAGTGCTACCGTAGTTTCCCGAACTCTTTCTTGTATGTAAGACAGCCAGCATAGTGCTGCCAGATCGAAGTCGAGCGTGTTTTTACTCTTTTTTTAAGCGTACCTATAAAAGCCTTAGTAAAAAATCACGGCTTATATATACAAAAGGTCAACAGAAGAGGAATGGTATTCCGGCACTGTAATACCGCTTAAGCAACGACTAGCATTTGAATCGGTCCTCACCAGTACAGAAAATGCATAAAAAAAGCGGTTGATAGGGCGGCCAAATCGACACAACCCACCGCTTTTCGACTTGTTCTCGACTCGTTGTCAAAATCTTGAAACAAATTTTAGCCCCCAAAAATCAAATCCAATTTCGACGTGCAAAATACCACAACGTACACAAAATAAAAAATTAAAATAAAATTTAAATCAATACCAAAATCGAACGCACCAAGAAAATATCAAATCCGAGTTCAATCTATTGTGGTGACAAAATCAAATTTACTTATTATAGGTACTAGCTTCGCTAGTCTGCCGAATTTGAAGGTCTAGCTCAATTACTAACTAATACTCGGTTTCAAATCAGGTGGCCTTAGTCCTTGATGAAGAAATCACTTGGTACCGATTTGGGTACTCCTTTTCGGTCTAATACCGGTATAAGCGTAAGTGCTTCGTGAAAACATCAAGCGTAAGTAGGTATTTGTTTCAGGATTCCGTAAAACTTTTTGTAACTTTAATCCATTAAATACTTTACTTAACGGAAAAACGCAAAAAGCAAAAAAGTTAGGTGGCCGACGACTCGAGCCGTTACCTTATAAAATCAATAAAAAAAAATTATTTTTTCGTTGTTTAAATTAAATATTTTCCAGCTACAAAACGAATATTCCAAAAATAGTCAAAAGCTATACAGACGGGGTTTATTTTGGCCTAAGTTAGCGATCGTATTGCGATGTACTTATGATTCATTAGCCGCCTCCATTGGATTTTATTTGCACATAAATCGGCATGGCGGTCACTGACATTATTAGCTTTGTATAATCTGTATAATTTCTCTTTATCTGCGTGAATTTTAGAGTAACAAATGTTTAAGTCAATAGACTTTGCGTTAAAGCCTTGTCTGCAGTGTAGAGCAAAAGCGGTAGAGCTTTACCGAAAATAAAATCTTCTCTACCTAAGCTGTTTACACTACGATAGAGCCCTTCAAATTTTCTACGTGGAGATAATGTTCGCAGAGCTCTACCAAACATTCTACCAGGCGTCTACAATGGCTCGTTTTTACCTTGTGTAGAGACATACAGAGAACTCAATTTTTCATTTAGTCCAGCGAGAAAAATTTAAAAAATAAATAAATTGAGTTTTAGACAAAAAAAAATGAAGCGGATGATCCTGTTTGCGTCCTAGAAAACGAGGAAAAGAAGAACGCAAATGTTGGGTGCGCAAGAAGGAATATGTTGTATTCAAACTTTTGCAAGAAATTAAAGCTGAGGACCCAAATGCGTATCAAATTTTTGAAATTAAACTTCTTTACGCACGCTTGACTTGGGGAGTAAGCTGGTGAATGTGACACAGAAGTGTAGACCAATGTAGACTTCCTGCGTAACGGAAGTGTAGACAAACGTTCGTGGAATGGGTAAACACCCTTGAATCTCCTCAATAGAGGGCAATACTAAGCTCATCATCTATCCAAACCGATCCAAAGGAGAAAGCTATATCTAAAACAGTTGCCGACAGATGGAATTTACCGGAAGTGAGTAAAGTCATTGTGTCCATGAATCGCAGTTCATTAGTTGGAAATATAGAGCGTCACCGTCATCGTCAGATTTTCAGTTCGGACGACAAAAAACCAAAGTTTGAGCTAGGAGCTGAAATTTATAATATACACCCCTATCGTGGAATCCGTCGGGGGGAACGATCCGCTAATAGTGAACAATTTACATCGTGTAATCCGCAGACGTGAACCATCCACATTTCGGTAACGTGAATGAAATTCACTGTATCGTGGAAAAAGAACGGATCGAATCTATCCATGCATTTGACATCCGCAGTTTTTATTTTCTGTTCACTGAATTTAATTTTTACAAAACAAATGTGTTTGAAATGAGCTGTCACAATTGAATTTCCTAATCACCAATAGTAGTCGGTAAGGGAGAGTATCCGACGGATCCCACGATATCAATTTTCTGTTCACGTGAATCGAACACGATAGGGGTGATAGACTCTCCGGGGGCCCTTTATGCTCATGTGTAAATATTTTCAAAATTCGCCCACTGACACGCCCACAATTCAAATTAGATGGAGCGAAAGAAGTTTTACTTCAGTCGTGTGGTCTTAAGCACACTAATTTTTTTTGCGACTGTCACTTGGATTTTCAATTACTATTATCGAAAATGACGCTATTAATAAATTGGAAAAATTAATTTCTGCGGCGACAGATTTCTGGCTACGGGTTAACAAAAACGAATTGAATAAACATAAAGGGTTTCTGACTGCGGAGTTTTCAATCAATGCACTGTAGTTGACGCGTTGGCTCGATATGCAGCCAATGGGCAAGTTCAATTCCCAGGCAACCACAAGTCGCCTTCAAGTTTACTTACTAGTTATTCTACAAGAATCCTAGATTGCATCGAAGATTCCTCTCCGCCTAGTAATCAAAAAACGAATCTTTTCTGGAGTATTATTGTAATGTATTCATACATATCTACTGAATTTGTTTTAATACAAGCGTATGCCTTCCGTACATTGCCTCCAATGTGTGTCAACGACGACCAGAAGCTTAAGAAATTTCGGTTGATTTTCTCACTTACTCGAATGGATTTTCAGTGAACAGCTGATACTCAGATGTGAATGTGATATTCGTCCAATCACAGAGTTTTAACTAGTAGGGGTAGGGGCTCGCGTTGCAACTTGAACGCGCCCAATACTATTGCTGTAAATCCATAATCCAAAACGGACCACCTGTTATGGTTATCCACATGTTATTGATGCATTTTTCGTATTAAGCACATTCAAGTGAAAACTTAGTACGTTTACATGAGCGAATCGAAAAATCGAATTGAAACTGAAATGGTTTTCGAGGCGGGTTTTCGCGCTCACCGAATTGAGAGATTGAATTGAACTAGAATTCAGTTCTACATTTCCTACTTAATACGTATTTTGGATAGCCTTGTGTTAGAGGCGACAAAACTCCCAGTCAAGTGAACATAACAAAGGACAACAAAGAGGCATGCACACACACTCTCACTCGATCTCTCGATCTTTCAATTTGCGTTTGCATGCCGATTTTCAATCCAATCGCAGAAAATTTTGTGATCGGATTGAGTGAATCCCTCAATCTTTCAATCTGCGTTTACATGGAATTCAATTCGGATTGAATCCGGATTGAATCTCTCATGTAAACGGGATAACTGTGGGCAGAAAGAAAGAACAATGAGATGAGAGTGTATTCGTTCGCTCATTTCTCCCCCCCCCCCCCCCCCCAAAATCGATTATCAAATGCCTTAAAAACCTAGATTTGTTGTCGTTCAAAATGTTGTTGCCGCCAGGTAGCCAAGTTTGTTTGTGCAATAATTCAGACAGAGTAGGTATGAACGTGTTTTTTTTTCAATTTGCCTGCGCGTAGGTAGGTATATAGGGTAAGTGTAATGGTCGTCGGCGGCCAAACTATTTTTTTTTTTCAGTTTGCTTATGTTTTATTAAGTAAAGTATTTATTGAAAAAAATGTTGGTGTTGCTGCATTTGTGTGATCCATGAGTTTTTAGGCATATGCATTTCTTTTGCGTTTGTTTGGGACCGCTGATTGATATTGTCTTTCTTCGTGATAGAGTCTTTGACGTGAAGACTTCCTAGGATTTGGGAAAATATAACTATGTACCCATGTAGGTGCATATATTTATCGAATGCCAAAAACCTGCTGCCCCAAACGGCTCACAATTTTTAAATCAATGCAAAAGGAGTCACTAGTGCCGCCCTCAAACTTTTAAAAAAATGTCCGTAGATCTTTATCTGTTTGAGGTGCTGTGGTTATCAGATAGAACTGCCTACGAAGCAAGAACTTGTGCATAGCTAATCCGCCGCGTGTTCTTTACCTCTCATAGATTGGTGACATATGTTACCAAGACGGCAATTTGAAGTCTTTGTGCCATTCGTTTTTCGTCTGGCTTAGACGCGTTGTTTGGTAGCATTGGTCAATCAATTCGTATCCGTGCAGAGACGGGCTAAGAATATCACTGCAGGGCCCCCCGAAAAACAGCGACTAAGGGGTAGAATCCCATCTAGGTAATTGAAACATCCAGGTAAGCCTAGCGACACATAAGAAGAAGAAAGTCAATCAATTAGTGTTTTTAAAAGTAAAGTACACAATGTGACCTGTTTTGTGAAGAGGAAGGGACCTACCACTTTAAGCAGAACCCGAACGTAAAATTTAAGATTTCTCATGACAATTGATACTCTGGGATGTTTGTCAGCCGTTTGCAAGAGGCGGGCAGTGTAAAAAAAACTTAAGGTAGGTATTACTTGGCCCCGGGGGAATTTAGACCTGCGACCTTTCGGTTAGTAGTCCAACAAATTTACCACCGAACCACCGCATGGATACAATTCCCAATTGGCATTAAAACCTGGCTTCGCCAACGATTTGTGTATGCGAAGCTATCCTTTTGGCACGAATGGACAGGACTACAATTTTACACGGATTCTAAGGAATAGATTTGAGAAGCTTTTCATGACAAATTGTACACTTGGGTGTTTGTAAGAGTTTCGCAAGACGTCTAATCCTCGCAAAATCATAGAGGGTGGAGAAGGACGCGCCCTCTTTGGAGACTATGGAGCAATTTTCTAGACGACTACGAAAAATGTCTCACTGCAGTGAAAGTGATTACACATAAAAACTTCGCACTTTGGTTGGCGTTACCATTACAGCAAAAAATATCCATTTCAAATAATTTTTAACTAAAACCTACTAACTACACCCAAACGAAGTTTCTTTAAAATATTCCATAACCCTCCTACCAATACAAACAGAAATAAGAACAAAACAATTTAAAGACAAAAAACCACACGCGCTACACACCCTCGAGCCACGACCCTGCATAAATCCCAATACAATAAATACTTTTAATGTGAAAGTTTGTACATACACAGTACCTATTTTCAGTTCTCACGACGACTAGCTCTCGCCAAAATGATTACTACTAAATTATTCACATTACCCTCCTAGCTCCTACTCCTCCATGACCTCACTCACTGCCGGTGCACGGTAACTTATATTATTTATACATATAAAATCAGAGTTTTTTTTAATTTTTTTAAATTCAAGCGAAATTTCTGAGAAAACAAAAATTAAAACACGCACTGCATCCATAAAGCTTGTCAGTTGGTTCATTCTCAATACTTAAAAATATCCCGGAAAATCTATACCCATTAGCACTGAGTTGATGTTCAAACAACTCATTCCGAGAAAAATCGATAAAAACCCGACCTGGCGATACAAGTAAGACAGCTTTTTTGTTGCTGCAACATTTCACTTGTATTGTATTTGGATACAGGTTTCCCACCAGCAGCTGATGGGATGGGATGGGTTATATTTGCTCCCTCTTGATTATTAAAAGAGAGACAGACATTCTGTTCAAAGAAAAAGAAAGAGGTAACTAGCTTTTGCAATTGCAATCATTATTTCGTAATTCCTCAAATTTCATTAAAAAAACGAAAAACAAAAACTCACCTAATTGTAATTTATGAAAAAATGTTATCCTTTTGATGATTTATATCCGTGATTTGATAGATTTTGATGCACTTTTCTTTTTATTTTTTTAAATTGCCTTTCGGGAAAATATTTTTTTTAACAAAGATTATCTCACTGCACTCACGATCACATGAAATAAAGAAAAAAAAAGAGAAACAAAATTAATAAATAATTGTCCTCGCATTGAAAACAGAAAACAATTAAATATGCAAAAAAAAACACCAATTTATAAAATTTCCAAAAATAAACTAAGGGAAATCATTTCAATCTCAATGGCCGACTTTAATAACTACCACATCATACATTTCAACCAACTCACATTGAATTTTCTTTTCTTTTTTCAGGAATGAATAGTTTTGTTTTCAGTGGGGGTTTCCTTTTTTTAGACGTTTATTCCGTTTTGAGCATTGAAATTTCTTGGTCAATGTTTAAAATTTCATCACATTGGATGGAAAAGTTAAAAATAAGCAATCTTATGGAAATTTCTTCTGTATGCATGGAACAGACGAATGAATGTGACGTCACACGCCACACAAACTACCAATATCATTCGTCACAGATGAAATCTTAAAGAAGACTGTGAAGGAAGGAAATATTCATTTTGTTGGATAATGTGTTATATCTGCTGTCGCGGTCACACTCGAACTTTATTGAACGGGCACTTATTTTTAGTTCTGTTTTGAAATTGGTTTGAAAGAGACGGAAAGGTTGGGTAAGGGTATGTTCCGCAAATAAGTGGAATAGAACGGAAAAGTAATCGAATGGAGAAACAAACCAAATTATTTTGATATTGGTGTGGAAGGAGCATAAAAACAAAATTAAGAAGCAAGCTGTTTCATTTTGTAACGAAGTAAAATTGATGCGAAATGAAACATCGCTTCCGCCACTTCCGCTACTTTGATTTGCTAGCATGAACATTAAAAATAAATAAAGGGTGTCGCATTAAGACCGCCTATTTGAAATTTGAAAAAAAAACTCTGTGTGTGACAACAATATTCTCGTAGCTGATGTCATACGTCGTACACGTGCGACAATTCTGTTTATTGACAAAGCCATCATGTTCGAAATGCGCCTCATCAGAGAAAATGATTTTCTTCGAAAAATCACTATTCACTTGTTATTGCTGTAAGATACATTCTGCGAACGTTCGTATTTATCAACCCCGTTTAGGAGTTATAAGTTTTTGAAAACGAAAATTTGCATCGATGAAATTGGTGGATTGATGTAATTATTATTTTTTTACTTAAAAAGCGTGAATATAGTGGGGTATCATATGGATGTATTTTTTAAATGCGACCTCTTAATATTGGGCTGAAAAGTCTTCTTGAATATAAGGATGTTGCTTTTTTTCATTAGAATTAGAATAATATATTTTATTTTATTTCTTCATGTCTCAGTTACGAAAATTGACAAAATATAAGTGGTAGCCAGGAAAAAGAGAATTAACAAAATTACAAAATAATGATTTAAAATTAAGATACAATAATTCAATAAGTATGTGTATTTAAAACGCTTCATCTATGATTTGCTGTTGATATTTTGAAGCAACCGTAAAATAACTATATATATAACGACCTCCAATTTTTCCCATTTAATATCGAGAATACTTCCTCGGTCGATAGCACCTTTTTCCCCCATTTGTTCGTTCCTTCTTATTGCGTTGAGTAATGAAGAAATCCCGATAAAGTGCAGTACATCTTCTTTGGCTGGTTGATTGCACAATTTGGATTTTTCATTTTTGTCTGTTCTATACGGCTTGTATTTTAACTGCAGAAGTTTGGCTCTAGCTTTATAAATCGTAGATATTGTGTTTAAGCTATTCCGCGAAGTTGGAAATAGCTTTTAGTGAACTGACAAAAGCATTTCTTAAAATGTCATCGTCAATGAACTGACAAACGTTTCTTTGTCCATAATTCACATAATTGGAAATGAACTGGCAATGGTGTCGCTTCATGACGAAAACAAGAGCTGTCAATCTTTGTCAATCAAATGACAAGTGGAAACTCAGCATTATGCCTGAAGAGCTCATTGACTAAGCTATGAACTGAACATGTGTCTAGGCCAAAGAATTTTTGTTTGTAGTGTTTCTTTTATGAAGTTATTTACGTTAATTTATTTTTGTTTGCTTATGTTTCTGAAAATCAAATATTGGACATTATTTTTTGCATGCAAAAAATAGTTTCCAATACAGTTGGCTATAATTCAGTACACTCCTAAAACAGTATACTGTATAGTGAAAGTGTAAGTATAACTCAAAAATTGCATTTTCTATTCCTTTCTCCAACCCAAAGGAAATACCTTTATACAAAAAACCTACCACATTCAAAGTTCCACCAACCGTCTGTAAAACAACATAAATTCGATTTTTCTAAAATAAACTGGGCAGTTCAATACACCAACCAACCATTGTTGTTAAATTGAGTTTGACCCTCGACTCGCCCGAGTGTTGTCCATAGAGCACCAACTCAAAAGAAATATCCATACAGAAAAAATATCCATCACATTCCAAGTCCAAAGAACCGTAACATGAGTTCATGTGCCCCAGAAAAGTGTGCACCCGGCTCGATCCATTTTTACAATTTTCTTCAGTGATGAAGATTTTGACGTACATATAATACCTAGTTGTTTTTCACATTTTTATATGGGTTTGTATTTCGGATTCCAATATTGTTGTGGTTAGAAAGCGAATCGGTTGTCTGTGTCCACGTTTCCGGAAAAGGAAGTCAAATGAGAATGGAAACACTTGTTTGGTTGGGTTTTTTCCTTTCCCTTATCTTACTGCTATCTTGGTATATAGACTTTATAAAAGTCTTATAGTAAAGTTTATATACGAAGGCGAAAACAACATTTTCCCTAACATTTTCATCAAGTTTATACGTAGGGATCGTTCAGAATATGAACTTGAAAAATACATTTTCAGAAACAAGCAGTTCAGATCGTTTCTGCACTTAAGCGAATAAAATGTCATTCTATAAACATTCTTGAAGAAAGATCCTGAAGTAAAATCAGAATAGATGCTATTATCTAACAAAATAAATGTAGAACATCCTGTTGAGAACATCACTGCACGTCCCTGGTTCTTATGTTTTTTTTTTGTGTGTTGGGAATTCGCTGGAAGAAAAAATCATCGAAAGACATTGCAGAGCTAGTACGCGAGCGATGCTTCTGCAATAGTGAGAGACTTTAACCCATCTAAAAAAAAAACTCCCGGGGACTGACATTCGCCATCCCGAATGAGATTGCACCTAGTCGACGACTAATCGGCAATTTGTTTTTGAACTACATATTTGTTGAATTTAACAGATAAATCCGCCGTTTGTCGGATTTCTAAACTTTTTTCTTGTTTGAAATCAATACCTGATTTCTTAGCCCTAGCTACTCGTAACTCTTATAGATCAAGAGGTTTTACCCGTCTCAATCTCCTGATTGCATTGTCATTATTTAATAGTTCTGTTATTTCTGTGTTTACATGGTTGAGAAGCCTACTTCTATGCCTTTGAGCAACTTTCTTAACTTCATCTTCAACCATTTCAACATTTAGATCTTTATGCAGATCGGCATTGCGTATGTACCAAGGTGCATTAATTATGTTCCTTAGTACTTTATTTTGGAAAACCTAAATTGTTTGTAAATTTGTTTGGCATGTGCATGCCCACAACTGGAGCCCGTAGTTCCATACTGGGCAGCATGCCCCCCCCATATGCATTGCACTGTTTATGGGATTAGTTGCGAAATCGGAAGTAGATTCCAAAAACAGTGCAATGCATATGGGGGGGCATGCTGCCCCCCTGCAACCCCCCTGCTTGGGGTCACTGTTTGATTAGGCGTAGGTGAGAAGTACGTTTCTTGAATTATCATAAAATGTTAAGAGAATTTATTTCCCACTAAAAAGTGTAGTTATTGCTCACCATCAGTGGGCATTAAGTTCACAAAAAAAAAGTTAAATTATTGCCCACTCTTGGTAAAGTTATTGCCCAGGTGAAGTTATTGCCCGTGAAGTTATTTCCCTGCACCCGTTTTTATACGTAAAATTAATATGGACTGACTTAAGGTCATTTAATCTAATCTGCCATTTCTTAGTCCATTCTGAAATATTGTTTATGGCTGTTTGAAGCTTTTTTGTTGCTATTTCGACAGTTGCTCCCACAGCAAGGACAGCTGTGTCATCTGCAAAAGTAGCTATGGTGGTTTCTTCACTTTCAGGAAGATCGCTAGTGAAAAGTAAAGTAGGTAAAGAACTGGACCTAGCACACTGCCTTGCGGTACACCAGCTTTAATTTCTCTTAATGTTGAGTACTCTGCATCTTGTTTCATTCTGAAGAATCTATCTGATATATAAGACTCCAGAATGGTCGCAAACTGCTTCGGCAGTTGCTTTTGTAGTTTGTGTATCAGTCCTTTGTGCCAGACTTTATCGAAAGCTTGTGCTATATCAAGAAATACTGTAGAGCACACATTTTTCTCTTCAAATGCTTTTTCGATTCTATCTGTGATTCTATGCACCTGATCAATGGTAGAGTGCTTATTTCTAAATCCAAATTGGTGAATTGGGACTAGCGATTTTTCATCTATTATTTTTTGTAGACGTTTAACAACACTTTTTCGAATAACTTGGACAACATTGGTAGAATAGATATTGGGCGATATGAGGTAACTTCGTTAGGTGGTTTACCTGGTTTAGGTATCATTATTACCTCCGCGACTTTCCACATGCTTGGCACATATCTTAATTTAAATGCAGCATTAATAATCTGCGCTAGTTTTTTTTAAACATTTTCGTGGAAATTGCTTCAAAATTTCTCCTGTAATTAAATCAAACCCTCGGGCCTTTTTATGCTTTCTTTAATGGCAAGTTCTTTAGCTGTTACTGGTCGAATAGGTCTATCTTCTTCGCACCTTATTTCGAGTCCTTGATAACCTTTATCTTCATAAAGTTTGAATAAGTCTTCAAGATACTCAGCGAAAGTGTTTGCTTTCTCTTGGTTGCTTTTCGCCCAGTTACCTTCTCTGGTTTTTAGTGGCGGAATGTGAGCTATTGGCCTGTTCCTTTTCTTCGTTGCCTTCCAGAGCGAGTAGTCGGTACTAGCATCATTTGTAAGACTTGTGAGGTAAGTTTTCAAAGACTCATTATTGAATTCTCTTACAGATTTTCTGAGCTTATAATTTAAGTTGTTCAGTGGGGTCTTGACGCTTGGCGCCCTTGTCTGTTGCCACCGTTTTCTAGCTTTCCTCTTTTCTGTAATAATTTCACATATTTCGGGAGGATAAGAGTTTTGTTTGATCTTTTTTGTTGTTTTGGGAGTGGCACCACGCAGTTTTTTTTATTCTGAGCGTCAATATTTGGACTGCTTCTTCTAGTTGATCTTCTGTTTTAATAGCTGGTGATAGTTGGATGCTTTCTTCCAACTTCTGTCTGAAGTAGTTCCAATCAGTCAGTCTATTTACTAGTTTTGGGCTATGGTATTTTATTATTATTTTATCGCTAAGCGTTAAGAGTATAGAGGAATGATCTGATTGAAGATCAGGTCCTTCCTCTATGCTTATTTTATTTGAAGATATATTTTTTGATAGAAAGAAGTCGACAAGATCTGGGGTTTTATTTCTATCTGTTGGCCAATAGGTAGGTTTTCCCGTTGAGTGATATTTGGCGCCATCTTCTTTAATTGCTTCATATAGGTAGTTCTCTGCTTCTAGTATTAGTTAATCTAGATCCCCAATACTTATTTTTGGCGTTAAAATCCCCTCCCGCGATTTATCTATTGTGAAATATGCGGAAAAGACTTTTAAAATCATTTTTCTTTAGTCTATAGCTAGGAGAGTAGTATACTGCTGCAACGGACATTTGTCCACTGCTCGTTTCTACACATATGGAAATTCCTTGGATGGCACATGATTGGAATTTTGCTTCTATATGGTGTTTTATTGTATTCTTATGTTTCTAGTGAGGCTGAGAATTCGCTCCGATCAGTGTCTTCTTTTATTTTAGATGTTTTCTGAAATTTCTTATTCACTTAAAGGTTCTCACACAACAGAGCGGTACGCGTTAACGGTACATGTACAGGTAGATTTACTACTTTGGTTACTTCAACACCTCTGCTATTGTTTTCATATGATTCTTATACTTCGGGTGTGTTAAATCACACAAAATTTAATGCTTTTTTCATTATTAACTAGTTTTTCCACAAACATTTTGACAGATACAGGTAGGTACGGCGTACCACTCTGGCATTACTTCCGTTACGACCAAGTGCTTTGATCTTTGACTCAAATCAAAAATCGAAGTTCTGTTGTTCACAAACTGTGTAGATTAAATCCTTTTTAATATTGCGTCCAAACAAAGTTTTTTGACAAGCCTAGTTTTTGAGGGGATTTTGACCCAAATGTTGAAACTTTGGTAGTTTTATTTGAAAACCAGCAATATTGTTACGAAATAAAGATATGTATATTAAGTCCATGTCCAATTCGTTAGGTTGTTGTCCACCCCCACTTTTGGGGATATAATAGCTGTGTTTTATTATCCATGCGGATCTGGATCTGGATCAATTTAATACGTAAAACAAAAACAACACAAGATCTTGCTATTTATCGGGATCATTAATCGTGATTCAAAATTTAATTACAAAACTCACTACCTGTTTTTTCGTGGCGTTGCTTATTTCATTCTTAATGTTGGTGTCCCTGTAAATTACACAACAAGCGATCATATTGTGACGTCACATTGTACCCTATATTTGCAATATGGCTGAGTGCCAATCGAAACTTGAATTACCTGGTATAGTCTGTTATGTGTTAAAAACAACTGTTGCCACAACTTGCCACTGATGATCCAGATCGTTTTATTATCAGATCGGATCCGTATCAAGATCGTTGGGATAATAAAACGCGGCTAATAATAGATAAAGTGATAAAACACTTGAGCGAAGTCGGCTGTGTCTGCCAGTTAAGCATGTGAATATAAATTACCAGATATTCAAGCGTATATTTAAGCACATGAACTAATTTGTATTTTATTGCAACTTATATAAATTTTCCTTTAGGAAATACTTGGAATTTAGCACAAAAATATGCTTTTATTTACGCTTAAAAACTTTTTCTAACTTTTTGTCTATTTTTTTTTCTATAAACGTAAAATATGTCGACATGTTTATCCATATGTCAATTGTGCACTCTTAAAGAATGTATGTTCTTATTGCACAGCAAATTATTGAGATAAATAAATAAAAAAACAAATACAAAGTTGCTGCTGTATTCAGCTATCGAACAATTTTATCTTATTTTAGGGTTTCTCACAAACTAATCTAGAGAGCGGCTTGCAGGTCGTCAAAACCATGAAAATGTTGGACAATCTCTTTTCCCTACCTTCGCTTTGACACACGGCGCTGGACAGCAACGTTACGAATCATTACGTTCGGTTTTTATGAGTCTTATTTTGAAGTTGAAACGCGACACAGCTTTGTGATATTTTTCATTGATTTCCTATTGATTTCCTATGGATCAACTGGAATACTGGATGCCATTGACAACGGCAAGCTCCTAAGTGTTTCAGGTATTAATTGTAGAAATAGATCAACACAGCTTCGAAAATAGCAAATATTTCCGCGGAGACATCGGATCCAAATGGCTCATGATTCTCATCTCCAAACCGATGAGAGACTGGTTTTCTTCTTCCTTTGTACAAAGCAAAAGGCGATACGGGAGACTGTGACAATAACCGTTCAATCAAGCTGATGTCCCACACCATGAAGATCGTTGAGCGGGTATTAGATAGCCGAATGCCGAAAATACAGCCGTGAATTCCAGTCTGGGGTTTGTCGCAGGTAAATTAACCACCGATGCAATCCAAAGTAAAAAGATTTTGATGGAAAAACATCGTGATTCCAGGATTTGCATATGGTGTTGGTTGATTTTAAAAAGGCCTTTGATAGACAACCAATTGATCTGTTATGGGTGGCGCCAAGACAGCAAGGAGTTTCAGAAATCTACATACGGATGATCATGGATATGTATGAGGGAGTAAAGACAAGAGTTAGATGCCCCGTTGGTGTTACCGAGGAGTTCGCAGTCAAAGTCGGTGTATACCAGGGAAGCGTCTTAGTTGAATTGAAATTTATAACAGTCCTTGATAATCAGCTTGTAGGGAAAGTGACGGACTCCAAAGTGCATCAGTTATTCTTTGATGACGATGGAGCCTTCAAACGGCCCTGCAACGAGCACTTGATGTATGAGCGGAAGTTTTAGAGTTGTGTCGTATTAGTCCGAGAAAACAGAATACTTGTACTGCCCCTTCTTTTATCCACTCCGACCTATTCCAGACATTTATAAGAAAAGTTCAAATATTTGGGATCCATGATCAATAGCGAAGCAAGCTGTAATGACGACATTAGGCATCGCATAAGCGTACGGTGGATGAAGTGGCGGAAAAAGTGATCGAAAAATACTGAAAGGACAGTGTACAGAAAGTATGAATGCAAATTAACGACAGCTGAGATGAAGATGCTTCGCATAACAGCAGGAGTAAAAGATTGATCGAATAAGAAGTTCCAAGATTCGAGGAAACCTTCACCTCAAAGAACCTATCTCGAAAAAAATGGAACGCGACCTGCTCAGTTGGTACTGTCATGTTCAAAGAAGAGATCCTACGAACCCTGTCAAAAGGCTAATGTCAAACAACGTTCCAATACAAACTCGAAAGAGAGGCAGGCATAGAAACTCCCGGATCACACAAATACAGCAATACCAGCATTTGATTGGTCTCAGCGACGAAGTGATTCAAAATCGGGAGGCCTACCGCTATTTTCTGAGGTCGAACCGGCGAACCCCACAGGCGGACCATTGGGGATGCAGTTAAGGAGGGTTATGATCCCATTAATCCTATCATAGCCTCACCGTCGTTAAGGGAGAAGAAAAATCGTAAGTCTAGTTTTTCGGTGCGTTATTATGTTTTAGATCATTTCGTTAGAAAACCAAAAAAGGTGAGCCCACTTTAGGGGAATTTATATGTTACAGGGCTACACAGGAACGATCTAAGAAAAGCACTGCAGTCAAATAAATACCGCTTGTAAAATTGCGGCCAAGGGGAGAATCATATTTTGGCAATTTTACCATTGAGCCTAGCCACAAATTTAACATCTGGAAACTGTCCTGAAAGTGTGCATGCAAATCCATGGGTTGACACAGCTGGAGATCACCGATGTCATAAAAGAAAGATCAAAAAATAATCAATAATAGGGGCATGCACTGCACGTATCGAAATCGTTGAGAGGCAGGTCGTAAGAGGCAGGCCGGGATCATAAATGCAATACCACCAGCATTTTATTGTCCTCAAATAAAAATGTGATCCGAAACCGGGAACACACCGGCGAACCCCACAGGCAGACCAGTAGGAATGCATAAAGTTGGAGGGTTGCGATCCCTTAAGTCCTGATCATAGCCTCGCCGTAAAGGAGGAAAAAGAAAATAATATCAAGCGGGTGTATGAAAACACTCGATCGAAGCGGTTTAATTTTAGAATTTATAGAAACCGTCCTTAATATGGCAATGTGACAAATGTGCTTGGGTCACTGGAGAAGCTGAGTGCAAAACTAAAGAAGTAGGTACCTACCGAATTTTCCTGACCATATTTAAAAGTCTGTGTTTCGTGAAGTAATTTATACAACGGGAAAAGTGGTCATACAGTAAAAAGATAAACAACCCAGGGTTCTCAATCAAACAAAACTAATAATAAATATTAAGTATAACAGGGAGGATGTTTAGTATTTGCCAAGTGACTATTAGATGGCGTTGATGGGATCGCCACAAACTCAAATCTATTTTCCGATCACTTAAGATTCGACTTAGGGAAGATCCACTGTATTTATATGAACCAATTTACATATTGCCAAAAAATGTATTTGTTATCTATTCATCCTTATTGCGAAGATCAACTATTAATTAATAATTGACATTTATCAATCAATTTTATTAATTGATATTGTGACTGTCAACTATCAATATTGTTGATACATTAGGTCCGTTCGCGAACTAATATGCAAACGTAAATTTATATAAACTTTCGTGCAAAACTACACAAATGCGTTCGCGTACTGAGAAAATGGTAAAAAGATGAACGAAAGAAAAATTTACTTTCGTTCATTTTTCTTCACACAGAATTTCAGCTGGTAAAAAAAATGAAAACTATCAAATGATGAAATCCTATGAGTTTGCCACCAAAAAAAACAGCGGTTGCTTCTTTTCAAGCCAAACTTTGACGTTTTTCATCCTTTTACACAAAAGTGTTCGCGTACTTTTCTTTGAAATGAGAGGATTTTCTCTCGATTTTGAAGATTTGACAGTTTTCATTTTTCTACACATAAAGTACGCGAACGGACCTATTATGAATTCTTTATTTTGAATGAAAAAAATCGGTATTGTGAAGAACAATTTTCATCGATTTTCTTGTCAGCTGTCAATTTTTCTTTCAATCGTAGATTTGCAGTCGATGAGTTCGTGCTGGTAAAAAAAATAACTAAGAAATGTGAGGTTCGAATTAAATAAGTGATGAAATGTTTAATTTTTTTATTTCCAAAGGTCTCAAAAAGTAGTAGTAAGTAACAAAAAACAGATTGTTCCAGTTGATGGAAGAGAACGAGGAACTCGCCAAGGAATTTTGTTCCAAAGCTGTGGCAAATACAAAGTGGGAAGTCATTGCTGTGGAGTTGAATAGCTTAGGGCAGGGCCTCCAGAACGAACTTCAGAAAAGTGGCAGAGAGTATGGATCGATCTAAAATGCAAAATAAAAGAGAAGAAAACAGAAAACAAAATAGAAGTAACAGCCACTGGTCGGGAATATACGGACCACACAAACGCTTTACGATACCCATGGGAAAAAGTCCCAGCGTATTTCAAGCAGAGCTCCACGCCATTCAAGAATGCGCCAGCCATATTATTTTGTCTGGCATAAAAGGTGCAACCATCCATATTTTCACGGATAGTCAAGCAGCTATAAACGCCCTTAGCTCGTATACCATTGACTCCAAATCAGTCATGCACTGCTTCAATACCCTACAAACACTCGGAATAAGAAACAAGACCAAATTATGGTGGGTTCCGGGTCATGTCGGGGTAGAAGGTAACGAAAAGGCCGACGAACTGGCCAGAAAAGGTTCAGAAACACCTTTCATAGGTCCCGAACCTTTCTGCTGCACTCCTAGATCAGCAGCAACGGCAGCAATTAAAAGCTGGGAACATAGAAAATGTATCTATCTTTGGGAAAACATCCCAGGTCTAAGACAGGCCAAACGAGCCATTCGGCCCTACAATAAAAATGCCAGCAAATGTCTAAAACTAAGCAGGCACGATATCAAAAACCTAGTAGGTTACCTTACTGGTCACCATGGTTTAAGATATCATCTAGACAAAATGAGAATATCAGACTCTCCTGAGTGCCGACTCTGTCTGGAAGAGGACGAGTCAGCTGAACACATTTTATGTGAATGTCCAGCCCTTAATGGAATTAGAAAGAAGATCTTTTTCAGGGAGCAAATGAGCCCCGAGGACATAAAGAATTCTTCTACTGGTAAAATTGTCCGCTTTACACGGAAAGTGGAAATTCTACTAGTTTAAACTTTTCTGGCCCATACGGTACAAAAGATCTTTTAGGTCGAAGTACCCCCCCTTATAAATCGCCTTGGCGAGCCACAAATTAAAAAAAAAAAAAAAAAAAAAAAAAAACAGCCACTGGTGGTGGCCCAAACTGCCTTGACGCACCAATTCTTTTTTATTTTAGAAGAAGCTGTTGTAAGTTTGTTAGGATTCAATACTTCAATACATGCGTTAATCCACCTGGAAGAGAATTTGGTTTGAAAAATGTTACCACCTCCAATGAAAATGATATGTCAACTGAAGGCGCCGCACATGAACAATCTACAAATCAGATTGAAGGCATTCACAATAGCACAATTTTTATCAATTCATTTTCACAATACCGATTTTTATTTGAATTGATAAATTCTATCAACCGTCAATCGGTTGATCTTCGCAATAAGGCTCATTATTACATACATACATAAGTACCTACAATTCGTTTTGTCGTCTTTGGGTGGTAGCAAAGATTTCCGTAATTAGGGAATTTTCACGGTAATTGTAGATAAATTGGTATAGTCAGATCTCTTAGCCTTTTTTCAATATATTTGTTTAATTCAACAAATGGCAATAAAACACATTTTTTAATTTTCAAAAAAAAAATATTTTGCAACAAATTAAAATTTTGATAAAATAAATTTCCGGCATAAACCCACCCCACAATTAAGTAATTACCTACATACATTTACAAAGAATTGAAAACAAAACAAAAATTTAGTGAAATTCTTTAATTGACTTCAGTTTTACCAAATTATCAAAAATTAAATAAGGGAAGGAAGGAAGGTCTAGATTCAAAACTTTTATCTCCTTCGTTTTACGACATATTTTCGTTCATTTCGAAGTGTTGATATTATCCTGAATGTTGGAATTAACAAAGCTAAACCAACAATCACACATCCAATAACAAAAACAGGTAAAAATTCTGGATACGGATGACGCCACTTCACTTCATCTTCTCCAGAATTAACTGAAGTGATGTTTTCTCCCAGACCACCTTGAGTAAATTTAGCTAAATCTTGGTTCCTTTTCACAGAATGTACGATCAGTGGGCTCTCATATACCTGTTCGATGTTTGAAATCTTTAAAATTGAAATTTTCGTAAGCGGCACTGGCTGCTTGTAGTACCTAACCCCCTCGCCGAAGTTTTCGTAGAGATCTGCATAAAATACACGATGATGCTCACTCCATTGACCGATAAGATCAACATTTTCCACCGACTTTGGATTCATAAGACGTCCGAAGATAGATTTCTAAAAAAAATATATTTTTTAAAGTCCCCGATGTTGAGTAGGGAAAAAATAAGCAATAAACTAACCTTTCTAATTTCAACCCTTCCGGCTCCATTTGTTAGTTCAACAACTTGACCATTATGATCAAATGCGATTGGTAGTTTCTCAAGACTTCCATTAGTTAAGGCCGACGTATTTAATTTAATGTTTTCCAAGTAGCCATAATCGATGCTACCGTAAGCGAATTCTTGTTTATTGTTTGGGTTCTTGAGTATACCCTTGCCAAGGAGCGTCTTATATCCTTGTGTAACGTTCGTCCACGGTTCGTAGGTGACATTTCGGATTTCATAGAGTATAGGTAGAATGTCCACTAAAACATTAATGTCTGAATCTATACCAAACTAGGAAGGGATGATACAAATTCTGGCATCTTAACGTCTTAAATCTTAAATCTGAAAAATACTTACGAAATTGTCTTCAAATATCATCATGGTGCATTTCAATTTGGTGGTGTCATTCGACAACAAATCAATTTGCTTGAAGTAACAAAGTTCAGTTTTGTCCTGTGTCTTATCTGTAGCTTTGCCAATATAGAACTTTTTCTAAAAGTGAAATTGAAAAATAAATTTATAAACCGTAAAAGTGTAGGTGAGCAAAAAGGAACTTAACGTTAGTTTCAACAAAAATCGCAAAGGGTTTAATTTAAAACGAGATCCAACGAAAAAGTGAATTATTTTCGATATTCTCTATCAAACCAAAATAATAATTTTTAAAATGAAATAATAAACTTTATTTTGCCAATGAAGACGAACAAGATTTAAATGAACATAATTCTTAAATGGCGATGAACAGTTTTGGTACTCAATATTCGCAACTAAACAAACACACATATATTCTTTGTTTATACCCTATTCTAAGGGTATATTAATTTTGACGCATTGTTTGTAACATACCTTAATATTGCCCGTAGACCCCTAAAAGTTACTATATTTATGATCAGCATCCATAGTAATGTCGATCTAGCCATGTCCGACCGTCCGTCCGTCGGCAAAAATTAGGCCTTTAAACTAGGCATAGAGAGCTGAAATTTTAACCATATACTCTCTAGGGTCCCGAAATAATCAAGTTTACGAATTTTTGAAATCCGCCCACAGGCCCACAAACTCAAAAAAACAAAATTTTGGAAAAATCGAATTTTGAGCTAGAAAGCTGAAATTTTTTTATATGATGTATGACTCCTAAAACTGTTCGGGATATAAAATTTTCAAAATCCGCCCACTGACACGCCCACAAAAAAATAAAACAATTTTATTGAAAAACTAAAATTTGAGCTAGGGAGCTGAAATTTATAATATATACTCTCTAGGGGCCCTTTAATCTCATGTGTAAATATTTTCAAAATCCGCCTACTGACACGCCCACTATTTAAAAAAAAACTTTTTTTGAAAATCCAAAGTTTGAGCTAGGAAGCTGAAATTTATAATATATACTCTCTAGGGGGCCCTTTATGCTCATGTGTAAATATTTTCAAAATCCACCTACTGACACGCCCACAATTTAAAAAAAACTTTTTTGAAAATTCAAAGTTTGAGTTAGGGAGCGGAAATTTATAATATATACAATGTGGCGCAAAAGTTGTCATCTGTTTACTTCACAAATGTCAAAGTAAAATTGACATTTGCCGCTATTTGCAAAAATTATAGCATCTTCCGATAGGGTTTTCAGCCCTTGGGGTGCCTTAGGCAATTCTGTGTGCCAATGTTCTAAATGATCCACGACGTTTGACATCTATCCTATGTAGTTTTCAGTCGGATTGGTGAACGCCACTGGGTGATGACTTTTGCGCCACCTTATACTCTCTAGGGGCGCTTTATGCTCATGTGTTAATTTTTTTTAAATCCGCCTACTGACACGCCCACAATTAAATAAAATAATTTTATTGAAACACCCAAGTTTGAGCTAGGGAGCGTTTTTTTCGATAAAATCCTTTAAATGTTATAATAACAAAATATGTAGAGCGTTCTTAACAATTCAACCATACTTAGACTTTTGTCACACCCACTTATGAAGGATAGGAATAAGAATAGGGTATCCAACAGTTCACCCAAGCGGACTGTAGCCCGTCCCTAAGTTTTATATATCTTATTTAGCACGTTCATTTTTACAGGTTGAGATTTGATATGAACAAGTGTCTGCCACAATTGTGCCATGTGCCAGCAAATGCCAACCAAACAAGGCCCAAGGGTTGCTTAAGCTCTCTCTCGAAAATATAAATAAAATATCTTGAATTGTCAGATTATCCAAAGAAGATATAAGGTCGGTTCGCATACTTTATGTGTAGAAAAATGAAAACTGTCAAATCTACAAAATCTAGATAGAATCCTCTCATTTCAAAGAAAAGTACGCGAACGCTTTTGTGTAAAAAGATGAAAAACGTCAAAGTTTGGCTTGAAAAAAGCAACCGCTGTTTTTTTCCCTGACAAACTCATAGGATTTCATCATTTGACAGTTTACATTTTTTTACCACCTGAAATTAGGTCTGTTCGCGAACTAATATGCAAACGTAAAATTATATAAATTTTCGTGCAAAACTACACAAACGCGTTCGCGTACTGAGAAAATGGTGAAAAGATGAACGAAAGAAAAATGTACTTTCGTTCATTTTTCTTCACACAGAATTTCAGCTGGTAAAAAATTGAAAACTGTCAAATGATGAAAACCTATGAGTTTGCCAGCAAATAAATCTGCGGTTGCTTCTTTTCAAGCCAAAATTTGAGGTTTTTCATCTTTTTACACAAAAGCGTTCGCGTACTTTTCTTTGAAATGAGAGGATTCTATCTCGATTTTGAAGATTTGACAGTTTTCATTTTTCTACACATAAAGTACGCGAACGGACCTATTCTGTGTTAAGAAAAATTAACGAAAGTAAATTTTTCTTTCGTTCAACTTTTTACCATTTTCTCAGTACGCGAAAGCGTTTGTGTAGTTTTGCACGAAAGTTTATATGAGGTCCGTTCGCGTACTTTATGTGTAGAAAAATGAAAAGTGTCAAATTTCCAAAATCGAGAGAGAATCCTCTCATTCAAGGTGAAAAACGTCTTAGTTTGGCTTGAAAAGAAGCAACAGCTGTTTTTTTTGCTGGCAAACTCATAGGATTTCATCAGTTGACACTTTTCATTTTCTTACCAGCTGAAATTCTGTGTGAAGAAAAATGAACGAAAGTACATTTTTTCTTTCGTTCATCTTTGTACCATTTTCTCAGTACGCGAACGCGTTTGTGTAGTTTTACGTTTATTTACGTATGCATATTAGTTCGCGAACGGACCTATAAATCTATGTTTGCATATTAGTTCGCGAACAGAGCTATAGTGGAATATAATAAATGTTGCTCTTCACTAATAAAGAACTACCGGGAACCCGGGGTGCGTTGCTGTGAGTTACAAAAAGAAATAAATGTTTTTTAGCAAACAAATAAAACTACAACGCGAACTACAATCGCCGTTGGCATGACTCTCCAGGGTGCAGACAGACTAAGCAAATGCTCCCCGACGTCTGTGGGAAATCCGCGGCATTCTTGTTGTCTCTCAACAGAAAAGACTGCAGACAGAGTACTGGCGTTCTTACGGGACACTACGCTTTTGCCAAACATCTTAAGCTGCTAGGCCTAAGCGACACCACCAACTGCGAAGCCTGTGGAGAAAGCGACGATACTGCGGAACATTTCCTCTGTGATTGTCCTGCTTTTGCTCGTATCAGGTGGCAGGTATTTGGTGCGGATATGGTGAGTGCTGTAAACCTAAGCTCCTTATCATTGAAGCGCTTTCTCGTTTTTCTTCGAAAAACGAGTAAATTCCCACAGTAAAATGTGGTGTGTCTGTCTGGTAGTACAATGGAGCAGTTCTGAGTCTGAGTGCTCCAGTGCAGAAAGTCTCACACACCCCGACAAAAAAAAAACAACGCGAACTGTTGGACCGACTTTGACCAAACTTTACAGGAACACTCTCGGGACAATACCGAAGATTGCCTCATTTTGAGGCTCAATCGGTGGTTCAAGGGATTTCACGCTCATATCGGCGTAGATAAGCCCGCTACCGCAATTTTGCTGCTCCGCTTAGGGTGGGGCTAGTTGTCTGGCAGGCGCCACTTTTCCTTTTTTTTATATAATTTGCTTACGCTAAAGGGATTTTTTTTCTGTTGTTACAGTACCCCTATAATGCTAAGAACACAGTGTAAGCTACTTGGTATTAGAAAGAATAGAGAGATAGGAAAGAAGTGTTTGAGTAGGGTTTTTCTCCACGGGTTTCACATCACGAAGCTTCAAACCGACAAAATTTTACCAAATTGTGCTATACTACTACAATCGGTGCAGCAAGATTATCGCCCAAGTGCGAGTCGGACTCGCCCATGAAGGGTTCCGCGCGAATTATAATTATTATTTACTTAGGCAACTATTACAGAGATTATTACTAGAAAATATTGGTTCACGGCTTACGCATAAGGTTTATGTTTATGAAATTAAATGTTTTTTTTATATTTGAGTTGATTGAATGAAGGGTAAATTGCGGTTTACGATTTATGACGTGTTAAAAAAATCTACTTACTAGATCTCGTTCAATTCAATTTTCGGTTGAAGTTTACATGGTAATGTACATCATATATTTTTTTTAGTTTTCCCTTATTTTAGAAGTTACAGGGGGGGGGGGGGGCACACATTTTACCACTTTGGAAGTGTCTTTCGCGCAAACTATTCAGTTTAGAAAAAAATTTCATTTTTGAAGACCTATCCATAGATACCCCACACGTATGGGTTTGATGAAAAAAAAAAATTAGTTTCAGTTCTAAGTATGGGGGAGGAGGGGGCGGTTGTGGACAAAATTTATAAATCTTTAATTTTTGTCTACAGTCTGATTATAACATAAATACTTTTTTCACCATATAAGAAGCTTAGTCTTCCTCTCAATTGTGTCCAATTATAAACTTAGTATGACTTCACGTTATAACGTTTTACATAATTCCATCGACAAACCTTTTTTGTCCATATGCGACCCACCAGGGGGTGGATGAGGACACAGACCGAAATTAATGGGGTGGAAGTGGACAGCTAAAAAAACAAGGGTTAAATAATTAAAAACGAACTCAAAGTATTTTTTCAAAGTTTTTTAATGTTTAGAAACTAAAATTTTTTATTTCAATTAACAAAAGAATAAAAGAAAGTGTAGTAAAACAGGTATTTTATCCCACATCGTAGTTTTTAAAACCAACAGGAAATTTAAAAAATGATTGGGAACGTGAGGTTCCGGGAATGTTCATAGCATTTGGCAATTTTGTCGCGATCTGGTTTCTGTCAACGAAACGTTCATCAGCGTTCTCCGGAAAAACAAAACCATTTAGCCCCGAGGCACATTTTTTCATAAAGCTGAGTAAAAGCTCATCAGATTCGACCATTTTCCTTATCAATACTCCAACAAAGAACTTAGTAACCTTTTTGCCATAAATTTTAACAAGGACATAGTCACCTTCTTCGATAACTTCTGGCGGGCCTATTTCTAATGGGTCGATGTCTTCCATTGAGATGTCCTGATCTTGGTCGGAGTCAATATACACTGCTTCCTGTTCATCATCTTCGGATGATGATGGCTCGACGACAATTTTTGCTTTTTTTACAGTTTTGTTTGTTTCTGCTTTATCCTTAAGCTGCCGTTTTCTTTCCTTCTCAGCTTTTTCTTCTAATATTCTGTCCTTTTCTGGAGTGCTGGTCAAAATTGAAGAACACTTTTTCTTTCTGCCCTTTCTTGTTGGTCGTCTTTTCAATGCTTTTGGGTACGGCCGCACTTGTTCTGGCGTTATTGGTGGACAATTTGAATCCATATACTCTGGCCCCTTGTTTCTATTTGTAAGTGGAACTTCTTCGGCAACATTGGTGACACTTTCGAGCTTGTTTTCATTTGTAGGTGGTACTCCTTCGACATTATTGGGGCCATTTTCGATCGCGATATCGGTGACAGATGCTGGTAGAAATTCGTCATCGCTGAAAACGCTTTCGTTTAGTGGAAAGCAACCAGATTTTTTGAACCCAGCTAAAATATTTTGGCGAGAAAATGCTGCTTGGAATGGCTCACTAGAAAGTCCAGCGATATCAGAAATGGAAATAGCTTTCGCTGGATGTTTTGCAGACCACGTGTTAAACTTGGCTCTTAAACGTGATTTGAAGGGCCCGAAAACTGCAACGTCAAGGGGCTGTAGCCTATGAGTTGTATGTGGTGGAAAAGTCAGCAAAACCAGTCCATTTTGACGACAGTACGTGACTAATTCAATTGAGCAGTGAGTCTCGTGGTTGTCGAGAAGAACAAGCACCGGCTTTTCCTTGGAAGCATGAGTGTATTTTTTGATGTGCTCTGCTACTTTCACAAATGATGCGCTGTTCATCCAACCACTTTGAACTGCTAGGCCAAGACACTCCTCAGGTGCACCTATCATAAAGCTTTCTTTGAAAAACACCCTCGGAAATATATAGACGGGGGAATAGCATTCTCATTTGCCGTCACAATTCCCACGAATGTAACTTGCTCGCCACGTTCTGCACTTACTGCCTGGCCGACTTGTTTGCTTCCGGTTCTTGCAACTACTCTTGGCGCTTGCAAAACCGTGCTTATACCAGATTCATCCACGTTAACAATTCGCTCTCCAGTGAAATTCCATCGCGCTTGAACTTCTTTGAAATTTGTAAAGAAGCTTTTAACATTGTTTTCATTGAAGCTCATATTTCTTGCTATGGATGTATTTTCTGGGTTACGCAAGGAAAGCTTTGGATGACGCTTCATGAATGCCTGCATCCAATCAACCCCAGCAATCTTATTATCTTGCCAAGGAGCTGGAGTTTGCCTTTGAAGTTGTGTTGCGTAGTCAAAAGAGAGTCGACGAATCTGATGAAAACTCAGATCATATTGGAGTCTTGAGCTGTGAAGAATGTAGTCCTCTAATAAACCCTCCTCCTCGTTCGTAAATACTTGATTATTTGTGTATTTAGATGTGTATTTATAAGACGCCGGCCGGCTGGATTTCCATACACAGTGGGTCAAACTTTTGAACTCGTTTATGCAACATAGACTTGCTAAGCCCATGCCGCTCTGCGATTTGGCGTATTGACCCATTACCGTTTTTAAAGCCTGCTATGGCTAAAGCAACAGTATTTTCATTAATAATAGCCCTGTTTGTTGTTGTCTTCCGATTTCTAACCATTATAAGTCTGAAAAAGATAAGTTGTATCCCTATTTTAAGGTATTTAAAACAAAATATATGACTGGGGTGGATGTGGACGCTGTCCCAAACGACCCCATGTAGTATGTCCACAACCACCCCACAAGCTCTTTTTGTAAACTAATTAATTTTTTTTCCAGAACACTCTCAAGTTAACAAAAAAAATTATCACCAATATACTTAAAACACTTTAATATTATGAAAAGCACTTACCTGCATTTATTTCAGCTTTTTTTTTCATAAAATACGTACGAATTTCTCACAAACGAAAATTTTACTGTAAGAGCGAAAATCACGAATTGACCTATAAGAATTTTTTCAGCAGACTGACAGCTTTAAACATTTTAAGGTACATGCGCATGTGAAAAAGGCAATGGATGACATCATTGCCATATGAAAATTTTCAACTAGTGCACTGGAAATGTCGACGTCCACCCCTGTCCACATCCGCCCCTTCCTCCCCTACCCCCAAAATTTATTGTTTTTTTTTTCTATTTTAGTGTGAAAATCTTAATGCGGTTCACAGAATACATCTACTTACCAAGTTTCAACATTATAGCTCTTATAGTTTCGGAAAAAAGTGACTGTGACATTTCCAGACAGACAGACAGGCAGACAGACAGACATGACGAATCTATAAGGGTTCCGTTTTTTGTCATTTGGCTACGGAACCCTAAAAATGAACACGATCTCATAGTCAGAGCTAATGAGCTTGAACTCACATGTGAG
Source organism: Portevinia maculata (assembly GCA_949715645.1). Taxonomy (NCBI): domain Eukaryota; kingdom Metazoa; phylum Arthropoda; class Insecta; order Diptera; family Syrphidae; genus Portevinia; species Portevinia maculata. Next base: position 103,122,213 of record OX454525.1, read on the forward strand.
ATCGATTATGCAAACCGGAACTCAGACTCAGTTCCCAACGGCTCTGACTATATATACATATATACTTATATATGTAGGTACTACTGTTGGGTGGGCTCTCGCTCTCGTTAGTTTCTCGTGATTGGAAATTGAGCAGTTCAACAACAAAATCAACAAAATGGTCGTATGATGCTTTTCAGACTTTAGCAGCAGATCTTCAATCGAAAAAATTGCGTTTGCTAAAGGCTTATGGCATTTATTAACATTTTTGCTGAAGTTTATTTATTGTAAGCTTCTAAGGGTACTCAAGGAGTATTGGTTTATTGTCAGTATGAAAATACGAGATTGCTGAAACAGAAAATTTAAATTGAATCAGCTACAACGATTAGTGCTCCTTAAGTAAAACATAATTTTAAGAAAACTATTTTTTTCCACATTCGTCAAAGTACCACCGCGTGGTTCCAGGGTCGGCCCCGAAAATTCTGAAGTTAATAAGTTCACATTCACTGAATTCATGCAGACGGCGATCAACTGGACACCTTATATTTTTGTAAATTTAATATGTAACGAAATTAAGCTGAAATTCGACCATCTTAACGGTTGTATATGAGCCGAGTAAGGCAAATACCATGCTCAACTATTTACGACATTGAGAATAGGGCTCTGCTGAGCCACTTCTATCTGCGCACCGAACTTGAGAATTGGCGAGGTGAGAAGAAAGGATTCACCGTATTCAATGATATACTGCAATTGTCGCCAATGGCCGAGATGCATCGCTCTTGTTCGTGTCGAAGGATGATCTTCTGTGTATCTTCGAGTCAAAAAAAAAGTCGGCGGGGGTGGATTGTATTTGAACGTCGTATTGAGGCACCTGCCTCTGGTAGATATTTTCAATACTCTGTTTAACAATGCGCTGAATAATGCACATTATCCAGCACATTGGAAAGTAGCTGTGGTACACCATATCCCGAAAAATGGTAAAGATAGGACGAACCCTGCCAATCTCCGGTCGATTAGTTTGCTTCCGAATATTAGCAAGGTCCTTGGAAAAGTTGTCAATAGAGCCCTGTTGAAGTGGGTCGAGGACAATAACATAATTCCGGACAATCAGTTTGGTTTCAGGGCGGAGCATGACACTATTCCGGTGAATTCCCTGATCCTGTTCAACATTTACACGAGTGATCTGGTGGGTTCATTCAGACATGCAATAGCGTATGCCGACGATTGGGTGGCATACAGATCAGATCCTAAAATCGAAGTCATTAACATTCATTGCAGCGTGACTTCGATCAAATTAAAGGATATTGCGACCATTGGAAAAATGAAAATCAATTTTCAAAAGACGGAAACAATCTTGTTCAGAACAATATTGGAAGGGGCGTCTATGGATACCAGAAAAAACTTTAAGAAATTGACTGTTATTGGACAAAATGGGCAGCCATTGTCAGTGAGAAGCGTATCTGTCCATTGTAGTTTATTATATCCCCTAGTTATATTTAAAAGATTCGGGCTTATGAGAGACTTAGGGTATGTCTCCAATTGTTCCGAACGCCTGGATGTAACTACATAAAATACTACCCCAACAAGGTCCTATACGTTAAGGCTCGGTTAAATAGGATTGACAATTTCTTAATTAAGGTGACTCGAAGGGACGTTGCAAGGGCGATGGCCAGCGACAAAAGTCTGATCTTTGGGGCTTACTACCCCAATGAACGGTATATAGAGCGTACGCTCCGGTCTGGCTTTATCCCGCCGGAGGCATTTATCCACATTGATGCAGAAAGACTGGTCCAAATGTGGGATGGTAACCCGGTATTATACCACCGCTACCGCAGCGCGAGAGATAATGGGCTCATCCACGGCGGGGACGTCGCCACTGCTCATGAGCTAGTCCATTTTAGTACCGTAATGGCAAAGAGGGATAAATTCGATACGGAAAAGCAATTTGCCGAATTTTGGTGGTTTGTTGAGGGGTGAGGGGTCAACTCGCCCTCCCAGGAGGGTGCCTTACTCTAGTTAACATCCTCTTAGTTTATAAGTTAGATTTAGTTAACCAGGGCATTTCGGATAGAGGCCGGGCTGCACGTTGACAACTATCAGGCGCTCGGAAAGCAGTTGGGAGTAAAATATACAATTTTATAAAGATGACGAGTTTTTTTTACTAATTTTCTCGATCAAAACAAAACATAATGTAAGATTACTCGTGAAAATAGCTTTTAGGCCGCAAGGCAATAATTTTAAAATATAGCTAAATTTAGAGCGTCTGCATAAGGAAAAATAATAAAGAATAAGTATCCTCTTAATTTTAAGTCAGATTCAATAATTTTTATCTAGTATGTAGTTGATATTTAACAATGAATAAAAAAAATAATGTCGAAGTTATCGCAGGTTGTTTTAAAGCTTAAATTTGAAATAAGAATAAATCTCATTTGTATTCAATTACCTCCGTTTTGTTAAGTTCTTGAGCAATACTATCCCGAACATTTGCTACTGGCACCCAAGCCAAAAGCGGATTAGATTGCTCCTTGCAAAGTTGAGTGTAAGAAGGACGATCTTCCAGTATCCCATTGCGTATCCTTAAGTAGGAATAGTAGCCTTTGATGTTCTTCACATGATCCTTGCACATTGTCCGAGTAATGACGCCCTGAAAGTGAAATAATGTAATTAATCCTTGTTTGCATAAACCTCTCAATGATAATAATAATTCGTGTTATCAATTGAAATTAGTTATTTGGTAATCACAATTTACTGACGCCTATTTTTAGTGACTTACTCTGGAAGTAGTTACTCCTTGAAGGGACTGAGGCAAAGGAGATATAGAATGTATTCACCTTCCAACTGTAAGTTTGTGTACAGTGATGTCAAGAGGCATTTGTATAAGGTCATTGCACCCAGAACAACATTGGATTAAATTCCAGTTGGCTATTCGATGAAAAGAAGTTTAAAAAAAACAGGCATACTGCAGATGAAGAATTTCGATTTCTTCATGAGAAGAGCAATTGCCAAGTTATCGCATTTATGTCCGTAAATTAAACTAAACCAATTAAATATTTTTTTTTCTCGCAAAACACAATCTAACGTAGGTCTGTTCGTATAAGTAGCGCTTTATGAACACGGAGGACGGTCATTTCTTCACTGTTATTTAATAAACAATTATAGCAACCATATAACAGAAACCTTTTATGACAGAACAAGACTTATACAAAGTGGCATGCTTTGAGAAACAACGCGGTCTGGATAACTGGGAGCATAGTTCCGGGACCGTAGAGAATGGGTTCAAGGCTTTCTACCTATATCAATGTAATTGATATTCAGGTAAAGCAGCACTTAGAAGGAGCGCTTGCATTTACCGGCCCATTTTAACGGCCGTAAAATTGTGATAATGTTACATTAAGCTATAAAACCATAAATGAGAGGAATATAAACTACTGCAGATGACATGTAGAGGAACATCTTAAGTTGGATACTCTATCGAATGTATACATATCAATCCAAAACACATCCGAGAGTTTTAAGCACTTAATGATGTATGGGTTTGGAGAATGCCTTGCCTACCAAACCAACCTTTGGCTTATACGATTCAAACTTCCAAGTCTGAGGTATGTAATTGAGTCGTAAAGAGTCACAATAAATCACCATTAAATATTGTCAGCGAATCGCACTCATCAAAAATATATCAACATCGTTTTAGTCACCACTACATGATTCACAAATTGGAGAAAAAAAATCAGACACACCTTTTCCTTGTGACTTAAGATTGTGGCCAATACTTTGCATTGGCGATGCTCGTCCTTAATGTCTAGCGGATCATTGCGAATACATAACCTACTAGCATTTATTTGTCTTGCAAGAGATATTACAATAAATATAAATCCAAGATATAAGTTATATAAATTTGCCATCGATAGACAGGCGGAAGCGACTTTATAAAATGTTTCAAATTCACTTTATATCCGTGAACCGCGGTGAAACCTCACGTTTTACTAAATTGAAAATTTTAACAAATTTACTGAATATAAATTAAACCTAATCAGTAATGGGATAGTTGGCCCATGATAAGATAGCTATGTATAAAGAGACTGAATCGAAGGGCGTTACAATCAGATAACCAATATTATTAAGTGAGGTAATGTTGCCACACGTCATAGTAATGAACTTATAGATAAGATTTTCAATTGAAGATTCGCGTTAACGTGCTGATTGCAATCATAGGACAATTACGGTCAGGCATTTTTTTTTGTATAAATTAACTTGACGTTTTGGCAGACACTTTGACCTTAAATATCTGTTGCATCAAAAGGGATGCCTACGCCATCATCTTCCTACGGAAGGCCAATACATCTTTAATGGCAGAGTTTCTTAGCTCCACCGTTGAACATGTCTCCCTGCGAACAATTTATCGTCTCAGCCAATGAAGTGCCGGACATTCACAGAGTATTTGTTCCGAGGTTTCAATTTCTCCCTACAGAACGCGGTTAGAATAGCCCTGAGTTAGAGCGTAATAAATTCGGCCGGAAGAAGAAGTCATCATGATGTTATAAGCTATGCTATGAGCATGCACTCATTGTAGGGCCACCCTTGGCAGTAAGGCTATAACTGAAAGATGGTTATGAACGTTTTAGCGAAATCCAGGAGCATCTGTCAGATATTGTGCGGCTCACCGGTCAGTGCCGCACCACAGAGGAGCGATTGAACTTCAAAAAAAAATCATAAACTGATCTATTTTCATAATAATTTGATGTTAAAAAAAATTGCCAAATTACAAAACAAAGAGATTAATTACCCCAGTTGGCAGCCCGGCTATGCTGGAAAATCCAGCCTCTTTGGAGGTAGGCTATATGGATTGTAGGGAGAGCCTGCTTATCAATCCCTTTGAGAAAACAACAAAGTTATCTCGATCTTCATCATCTAGATCGAATGTCTCCTCAAAATTAGAGTACCGATCTGCCTCCCGACGCGCATACACGCATTTTTTCATATCACTCTGCGCACCGTGGTAAAAATAATTAAACATACAAAAACCGAAATCAAGGCGAAAAGCAAACAAATTATAGTCCGTGCGCATCTGCTGTGGAAAGTAAGGGGCAGATCCAATTTATGCCGCCCTTAGTAATTTTTTCACATAATGAAACAAAATATAACCTTTGTCTACGGTTTCAACCAGTTATACCTACACATATTATGTATGTCAATGAACTTGGTAAAATTTCTATTCAAAATGTTGTCAACTGTTGTTCGTACTACTTTCTAGCAATTGAAGCAAAAATGAAGCCTCAAAATTAAAATTTTTCCAGAGTCCTTCTGTTTGCAAGTATATTTGGGCATCATTAACTTCGTGCAGTACTGGTTTCCAAAAGCACAAAAAAAACATAGGGACGGGCTACAGTCCGCTTGGGCGAACTGTTGGATACCCTATTCTTATTCCTATCCCTCATAAGTGGGCGTGACAAAAGTCTAAGTATGGTTAAATTGTTAAGAACGCTCTACATATTTTGTTATATAACATTTAAAGGATTTTATCAAAAAAAAACGCTCCCTAGCTCAAACTTGGGTGTTTCAATAAAATTGTTTTATTTAATTGTGGGCGTGTCAGTAGGCGGATTTAAAAAAAAATTAACACATGAGCATAAAGGGCCCCTAGAGAGTATATATTATAAATTTCAGCTCCCTAGCTCAAACTTTGGATTTTCAAAAAAATTGTTTTATTTATTTGTGGGCGTGTCAGTGGGCGGATTTTGAAAATATTTATACATGAGCTTAAAGTGCCCCTAGAGAGTATATATTAAAAATTTCAGCTCCCTAGCTCAAATTTTGGTTTTTCAATAAAATTGTTTTATTTTTTTGTGGGCGTGGCAGTGGGCGGATTTTGAAAATTTTATATCCCGAGCAGTTTTAGGAGTCATAGATCATATATAACAAATTTCAGCTTCCTAGCTCAAAATTCGATTTTTTCCAAAATTTTGTTTTTTTGAGTTTGTGGGCGTGTCTGTGGGCGGATTTCAAAAATTCGTAAACTTGATTATTTCGGGACCCTAGAGAGTATATGGTTAAAATTTCAGCTCTCTAGGTCCAGTTTAAAGGCCTAATTTTTGCCGACGGACGGACGGACGGACATGGCTAGATCGACATTACTATCGATGCTGATCATAAATATAGTAACTTTTAGGAGTCTACGGGCAATATTAAGGTATGTTACAAACTATGCGTCAAAATTAATATACCCCTAGAATAGGGTATAAACAGAAATGAAAACGATTGCAATGCTATCAGAAATGCTCCCACATCCGTCCGTGTGTTAAGGCTTTCGTCTGCCTCCATCAGTTTTTCCAAGGTATTTAAAATGCCCTCATTGGTTCCAAGTATTCTCGACTGCATCAGCTCTTGAACTCCATCTTGTTTATTGCAGCCTCTTCAATGCTTTGCCTGAAGTTTCAAGCAGAACTTCCCAACGGTGTATGAAGACGGAAAAAAATGAATATATGCGTTCGAAGATACCGAAGAAAGTTACCGTGTTTGACTCAACAGCACCAGCATATAAGCAAACCAAGAGTAATTGGAGCAGGGTATAAATTCAGCTTTGGGGTTTATGTCTTTCAGTCTTTGCTGCACTCTTGTATATTTTCCAGCCCTGACAGCAGCATTGTCATATGCTTGACCTCTGCAATCCATTATATCAAGACCATCAGCTTTAAGCTTACTTAAAATTATGTCAGAAATGCCACCAGCTGTTCTGTTCTTTGTTTCGATAAAATCAATAAAAGATTCCACTACTACTACTTTCTGATTTTCAATATTAAGATAACGCAATACTTGACTGGTTTGATCCTTGTGTGATACATCTGGGGTGCTATCGAATAAAATGGAATAATATTTGGCCTTTTTAACTTGACAGAAAATTCGTTGACGAACGTTATCTCCTAAAATATTATTGAACGAGTTTTGAATTTGTATTGACAAATAAGAAATAAGCTCGTCCAAACATTTTAATTCGTAAAATGTGTTCTCGAAGCTCTGGATCGTCATTTGCAATTAGGTTCACCAGTTCTACAAAGTTGTTCCTATTTGTACTGGTAATTTCTTCTAATATCGAGTTTTTTGTTTCTTTGGCTACGATATTTTACTGTCTTTTATCAATTGTCTCTCCTGTTCGAAGTCTGGCCTCTAACCCCTTCCATTTGCAAAGATTTTGGTTATGTTGGGGACTTGATTCATGTCTGGCTGCTTTGGGATTTAGTTTTTGCCAGTTATTAAAACCATCATATGAGCATAACTGTGATGCGTTGTTTTTGTCCGGAATTTCAAACAAACGACAACAAAAGCAAAATAATAACGATTTAGAAGGAGATTAAGCCTTCCAAGAACGTAATACTTTTTCGTCGTTAGTCAACGTGCGATAAAACCATTCTTTCGTTAGCCGCCTCGTCTTTCGCTAACATGCTGCACTACTTTTGGACCGCGTTGTACAAGTAGCAATCTCATATTTTCATCTATAGTATTAGGCCACTTTCCCATATCATCTAAATTTTTAGCTGATTCCAATGCTTTATCAGTCTCATTGGGCGCGTTCAATTTACAAGTCAACTACTAGTGACTACTATTTTACCTTTTCTCATTGATCAAATAACCCACGTGACCATCGTTTGGCAAGTGATAGAAATTTAATTAGTAGTGAACTTGCAGTTAACTTGCAAGTTGAACGCGCCGATTGTCAATGTGTTCAATGTCAGAATCAGAGACAGAGCCGGAGTCGGAACGATAACTATTGACAACTATATTTGAACATGTTGTTACAGATTGAGAAGTTGTAGGAATCTGTTGAGGTACAGCAGCATTTGTATTTCCAATAGAAGGACAATGACGTGAAGCTAAAGGTGACATATTTGAAGTATTAACTTCAGGTAACATCTTTGTTGAGTTCTCGTACTACTTTAGAATCTGAATTGTCAACAGTCAAAATATCTGTTGGTGATTTTTATTGGAAATTAATGTACATTGGTTCTCGTTCATAATGAAACTTGGTGGCCAACTCACGTCTGTTTTTCGGGAAAACTTCTCTTTCAAAAGATCGATTGAGTTCGTTGCTGTGTGGAAAGTTGCACCATTATGTTGAAACCGCATATTCTGCACATCAATATTTTCCAATTTGCTCCACAAATAGTTTCTAATCATCGCTTGATATCGAGCTCCATCCACAGTAACTGCATTGCCATTTTCATCTTCGAAGAAAAATGGACCAATTATGCCATCACACAATAAAGTAGCTTTTTTGATTTCAGCAAAAAAAAGTGATTCAAAATGTTGGTAAAAGGTTGACAGTCTGCCGAGCTAGAAGAGGAGGTCACTTGGAAGACATTCTTTTTCATTATAAACCGGAACCAATGTACATTAATTTCCAATATAAGTTAAATCAGATTTCACACAATTTATGTCTTTCATTCAAAATCTAAAATGATACCTCAAATTCGAACACCCTTTATTAGATACCTCTAATTTAATAATAAAATAACTTATTCGCAAGAACTCCACTTTAGTCGTCAGCTATACAACGCTTACACACAACTGCTTGCGAGAAAAGAGAAATAGAGTATTTTCCAATGCTGAGGCTGTGTACTGTGTTATAATTTGTGTCTGCTGTAAAGGGATCTCATTTCTAATAAAATGTAGTTGCATACTTGCACTAGGGAGCAGCGTTGTTACGCAACACAAGGAATGTCTGATTACTTACTGTGAAGCATTGTTAATGCTGGTAAACTTAGTAAATAAATTCGTTGGATTGAAAAAAAGAATCCGTTTTGTAAATTTTTTGTACATACACTGCAAGTCATATGATTAGAAGCAGGCATTTTTGAAAAGTAAAATCGATATTTCTCCCGTTATATAATGGATTAGAAAAAAACGACTATGGTAAATGAGAGACTGTTTTGTTAACAACAAAATATGAAATGTGTGTATAGGAGAGATTTAGCTAACGGTTCTTGAAAGACAAATTGTAAATTAAGTAAAGAATATGCGAAAATAAATCGAGTCATTAGTTTGGAAGCACTGAACAAATCAACGTTTTTTGTGAAGTGAATATATTTTTTGTCGGTTTAAACGGTACACATTATGTTTGTATCAAAAAGCCGATTTATTAAACTTACCTTTTCATGTAAACCCTAGCGTTAAAAAGAAAAAGATCAACAGTTGGCTGCCCTGTTATCAGCTACTGCCGTCCACCATATTTATATGTCTCGCCGGCTTTTTCCGGCTCTTACCTTTTTCATCCGTCGACGAGAGCAGTCCAAATAATAATTTCCTTAATTGAACCTTTTTATATTAAATTTTGAATAAGAGTTTTTGAACATTTCTTAGAGTTAAAATATTTAATTAAAAAAATAAAGAAAAAAATAAAATAAAAACAACTGAAATCTCAACTGAAATCTCGATTATTTATTGGTCCAAATCGAGCCGGATTACTACAGCAACGATACAACAGAACTCCAGCAGACAAACGTGGTGCTGTCATCATTTCACTGTCGCAATAGTGCATCGTAGCAAAAGTAAACGGCCATAGCATTCGATTTTTCACAGACGCCTACGACTGCATTTACATCGACACGCCACTATTACAAAGTGGCTGCCTTAGCGCCAGTTCATCATCGATCAACTACTTCATCCACCTCATCGGCGGTACAACGGCATTCCAGCAAGCATAGCCCACATGCTATTTGCGAAAACGTAAACCTACGGTGCTGCTTTTATTTCTTAACGTCATCGCTGCACTGCCGTAGTTGCGCAGCAAAAGCAAACGGCCATAGCATCTGATTTTTACAGACGCTTACGACTTCATCCACATCGCCAAGGTGCTACTCAGACCACAAAAGCCCAACTGCAAAGGTGCTCCCATCACCGTCAGTCTCTACAACTTCAGCGGTATACATTTATTCGATTATCCACCACAACGTCGGTACAATATCAGTGTTTATCTCGTCATCAAGTCACATGCACTGCTGAAATTGTACATCTTGTCACATCATCATCATCACCACCACCACCACCACCACCACCACCACCACCACCACCACCACCACCACCATCATCATCATCATCATCATCATCATCATCATCATCATCATCATCATCATCATCATCATCATCATCATCATCATCATCATCATCATCATCATCATCATCATCATCATCATCATCATCATCATCATCATCATCATCATCATCATCATCATCATCATCATCATCATCATCATCATCATCATCATCATCATCATCATCATCATGCTGAAGAACCCGAGAATTAAAATAGGATGGGTCCAGTGTCGAATCCGACGCAGAACAGAGGTCTCACGGTGCTATAAATGCTTCGGCTATGGCCACCAACAAGCAAAATGTAGCGGCGTAGACAGAAAGGGGCAAGGGCTGTGCTTCAACTGCGGAGAAAAGGGCCACAAGAAGATTGACTGCAAGAATTCACCAAAGTGCTGTCTATGCGCAAACCTCGAAGTTCCACCACCCGCTCTGGACCATGCCCCGGGGTCAGGTAAGTGCCAAGTCTTCCGAGAGGCACTCGAAAATGAAGAGAAGAAAAGGGCCCCACAATGACCAGAATTCTACAGGGAAATATCCACAGGAGTCAAACCGCGGACAATCTGCTAATTACACTACTGGAGGAAATGAAAGTAGATGTTGCCATCATCAGCGAGCAGTATAGAAATAAAGAGAAAAACTGGATATCGGACTCGCTTGGAACCGCTGCAATCTGGGTCATGGATGCAAGAAAATTCCCCATGAAAGTTTGGGTCACACAAAGAGGCTTCACGTGGGTAAAGTGCGACGGATTCACAATTGTAAGCGTCTATCTGAGCCCAAACGACAGTATTGCCGCGTTTCGGCAAAAATTGGGCGATCTGGAGGATTTCCTGGTCGACACCACAGGAGAGATCCTGGTTGCAGGTGATCTCAACGCCAGAGCACAGGAGTGGGGATTGCCAGCTACCGACTCTCGAGGAAGGCAAATACTCGAGATGGCCGCGAGGACTGGACTTCACGTAGTCAACACAGGAGACACCCCCACTTTCAGGAGACATGGACACAGAGGAACTATCCCAGACGTAACCTTCGCGACCAACACCACATTCGCAAAAATCAAAAACTGGAGAGTAATGGAGGATTACACAGGTAGTGACCACCAGTACATCGTCTTCGATCTGGAAAGTAACCAACGAGTTCCGAATCATCGTCACCAACCACGGGCTCCGAGGTGGAACTTGAACAGGTTTAACGCAGACCTTTTTAAGGGCGTGATCGAGGAAGGTGCAGACGCCGTGATCCAAATACAAGGACCTGCTGAAAGGAAAGCGGACGCCACGATGAAACTAATTCGGCTCGCTTGCGACTCCTCAATGTCCCGAACGAGCGGTGCCAACAGAAACAGAGACCCAGTGTACTGGTGGACCGAGGAGATAGCTGCGTTAGGCCGGAGATGCCTACAACTCCGACGCATAGTCACTAGGGGGAGAAGAAGAACAAATGCTGAACCCATGGAAGATGCTCTAGCAGAGTTCAGAGCCCAAAGATCGGAGCTCAAGAGGGCCATCAATTCGAGCAAGAAACAGAAATGGGAGGATCTCCGCCGTGACGTCAACAGCGACCCCTGGGGACTAGGCTATAAGATCGTAACGCGGAAACTCGGAGCACAGATGACGCCCCCTGTCCTCAGTGAAGGAAAGATGGAGCGCATCGTGGACACACTCTTCCCAACGCATCCGGTCAGGCCACCCGACACCACATTGGCCCAACGACAGGAAATTCCAGCTTTTAGCGAAGGAGAGTTGAGCATAGCGGTGCAGTCCCTGCAAAATAGAAGAGCCCCCGGCCCCGACGGAATTCCCACAGAAGCCCTCAAAGTGACCGCCCAAACACGTCCGCTTTTACTGCTGAACATGTTTAACAGTCTGCTCGAGGAAGGCATCTTCCCCAAGAGCTGGAAGAAACAACGGTTGGTGCTTATCAGCAAAGGCAAGGGCGATCCGGATTACCCATCGGCATACAGGCCTCTGTGCATGCTAGACACCGCGGGGAAACTCCTGGAAAAGCTACTTAAGCCACGACTAGTAGCGGCAGCGCAAGCGTCAGGCGATCTGTCAGAGAGGCAGTACGGCTTCCGGAGAGGCCGCTCTACGATTGGAGCAGTAAAAGAAGTAGTGAATGCCGCACAAATCGCCCAACAGGGAAGTCACTACTCTAGGAAGATCGTCTTGCTGGCAACCCTGGACGTACGTAACGCCTTCAACTCAGCCAGGTGGACCGATATATTGAACGCGCTCGAACGGAGGTTCCACGCCCCGGCATATATCCTGCGGATGGTGAAGGACTATCTCAGGGATCGAGAGCTGCTCTACGAGACTACAGAAGGCCCGCGAAGAAAGCAAGTGACAGCAGGCGCAGCGCAGGGATCAATCTTAGGTCCAGATCTCTGGAACATCTCCTACGATAGCATCCTTTGCATGGAGATGCCGGAGGATGCCAGACTGGTCGGGTACGCAGATGACATCGCCGCGGTGATCACTGCACGAGACACCGTTAACGCGCAACAAAAGCTCAACCAGGTCATGCGACGAGTCAATTCGTGGATGGAAGAGAACGGACTCAGCCTAGCAACGGAGAAAACTGAGATAGTCCTTCTCACGAAAAAGAGAATCCCCACACAAATCAACTTCCGAATTGGGGCAGACGAAATAAGAAGCAGCGCCGCGGTAAAGTACTTGGGAGTGAGGCTTGACACAAAGCTAACCTACTGGCAACAAATAAAGGCAGCAGCGGAAAGAGCCTCAAAAACATCTGCATCACTGAGCAGACTGATGTCAAACGTAGGTGGTCCAACGGCCAGTAAGCGAAGGTTGCTGATGGCGACAACGCACTCCATCCTTCTGTACGGCAGCGAAATCTGGGCAGACGCACTCAAACAAGAGAAGTACCGGAAACAGATGGCGGCAGTACAAAGATGCGGAGCTCTACGTATAGCTAGCACTTACCGAACGGTTTCGGAACCAGTCGTCCTTGTAGTCGCAGGAGTGACTCCCATAGATCTCCTAGCGGCAGAAAGGAAGTACGTCTACGACAAAAAGGCGGAAATGGGAATGTAAGCGGCATCCGAGGAGGCTAAGGAGCTCACGAACCAGAAGTGGCAAGAGCGTTGGAGTTCGGAAAGCAGAGGACGATGGACAGCGAGGCTGATTAGGAACGTGGCTGAGTGGAATGACCGGAAACACGGTGAGGTCAACTACTACGTCATCATCATCATCATCATGCTGAAGAACCCGAGAATTAAAATAGGATGGGTCCAGTGCCGAATCCGACGCAGAACAGAGGTCTCACGGTGCTATAAATGCTTCGGCTATGGCCACCAACAAGCAAAATGTAGCGGCGTAGACAGAAAGGGGCAAGGGCTGTGCTTCAACTGCGGAGAAAAGGGCCACAAGAAGATTGACTGCAAGAATTCACCAAAGTGCTGTCTATGCGCAAACCTCGAAAATCCACCACCCGCTCTGGGCCATGCCCCGGGGTCAGGTAAGTGCCAAGTCTTCCGAGAGGCACTCGAAAATGAAGAGAAGAAAAGGGCCCCACAATGAAATATATTAAAACAAAAAAATTAGTTTTCTTTTTTTGCCCAAATAATTTATATAAAGTATCAAATATGTCAAGTGCAAATACTCAAGAGCGCCAGAGAAAGCTGAGATCCGAGAAAGGTTTTTCCTCCCACCCATCTCCCTCTCATTCACCCATGACACCAATGTCAACAACCGAATTATGGGATCGAATAGAAAAGCGACTTGATATTCTAACTAATAACATAAGTGATTCTATTGTAAAGCAAATAAAAGACTCAATAGATTTATTAAATAAAAGCCTATCGCAGCGCATAATGTCTCTTGAGAGTGAATTTAATGCAAAAATTAAAGACGTGGAACAAAAATGCAATGAGCGGTATAATTTCATCGATAATGCTCTTCATGCATGCAATGATCGACTCACTCAGTTTGAAATTCAGTGCAACAACATCAATGCTCTCCAAGAAAAAAATTCTTTAACGCAATTACAACATCAAGCAGATGACAATGTTCTCTTAAGTGGAAAAGTTGATGCACTGGCCAGACGCAATATAGCTGGGGACTTGGTAGTTCATGGTATCCCATTCAAAAACAATGAAAACCTCTCCGATATTTTTGAAAAACTATGCACAACTCTTAAACAGACAATATCAACACCTTTGCATATTTTCCGCACTACACCTGCAAATAAATCGGCGAATGGTCCCATAATTGTGAGGCTACCCCATGCAATGGTAAAAAAACAATTACTGATTGCTGTTGCAGATTTTTTCAAAACAAACGGGAGATCTGTTTCTCTTGATGATCTTGGATACGCCAGCAATAAATTTGTAAGAATCTATGAGAGTCTGACTAAACAAAATCATTCTATATTTAAAAAGGCAAATGAACTCAGGAGAAACAAATCATTACACTCCGTATTCACAAGAGATGGCAAAATATTTGTTAAAGTCACCGCTACAAGCCAACCACTATACATCGATAATACTCTTTCATTGAATCGTGTACGTTGCAATGTCATGGAAGCGCCAAACATAACCCCAACATCCCCTTCACCTGATGCTGCCGCCCTGATGCTCTTTTAAAAAGCTGATCTAAGTATATTTTTCTCCTTTTTCTTTTTTTCTTTTGCATTTTACTATCAAAAAACAAAAATCTTAAACTCTATTATTATTTACTTTTGGAAGTTCTCATTATGTATGTGACTGTTAATATTACTCAATCTCATAACATCTCTTAACAATTGTTAATTAGTGTTGCCAATTTAATTTTTAGTATAAAAAAAAAATATTTTTTCTTGGTAAAATTTTACTTAATTTACTTATCATTTATAATTTTGTTATTAAATTTCTTGCGTTGCTCATAGTAGAATGAATTTAACTCACGAATATAATGATATTATTTTGGATATTTCTTCCTCTTTTCTCCTATTTAACTTTGATTGTTTTGACATGTGTGGGGTGGATTTCTGTCGAGAGCCTTGTGACGATGTTTTCTCAAAATGGTTTTTGGAATAGATCCTGACAAAATAAGATGTGTTCTCAATGTTATGTGCAATTTTTATAACGGTTTTAATATTTGTCACTTGAACGCTGGAAGCCTAAGTCAAAGTACACTGTGCTTTATCAAATGTTTGGTGCATCGAAAATGGACGCTGTTATGGTTTCGGAATCCTGGTTGAATCCTGATATTTCATCCAATCTTGTTTCATTTCCCGGGTTCTCTTTGTATCGCAACGACCGTAAAAATAGAATTGGTGGGGGTGTCTGTATGTTTATCAAGGACACTTTATTAACAAAGCATGTATTTTCATCTACAATCTCAGCTATAGAATTTCTTTGTATTGAAGTTAGAAATGAATTTGAAAAGTCCCTATTGATCACTGTATACTGTCCAACATGCAAGTTTAAAGAAGAACATTTAAAAGAGTTTGAAGACACATTAATTAGACTTAGCGCAATTTACAGCAATATTTTAATTGGGGGTGACTTTAATGTAAATTTCTTAGAGAAAAATGGAACCACTCAACTGTTTCAATATTTTTGTGACAAATTCGGTCTCTTTGTTGTTAACAAACGCTGGCCAACTTGTTTCCAATCAGTAAGGAATCCGTCATTAATCGACATGTTCCTAACGAACTCAATGGATCAAGTAATAGGAAATGATCAGTTGAGATTAACATCGGATTTTATACACGATCTTATTTACTGTTCATATAACTTTAATATTAGAAGAGATCATGTAAAAACATTCAGTTTTAGGTCATTTCGCAATGTTGATTTATTGAATATCCAACAAAGTATAGAGGGAATTGGGTTAGGTAATATCTGCAATTTTGTAGACATTGACATGAAAGTCTCTGTTTTAACTGATATAATCAATGAACTTTACCAAACCTATGTTCCTGTAGTGACAAAATTCGTAAAGCCTCAAAGTTGCCCATGGTTCAATAGCCAAATAAAAACATTGATTCAAGAAAGGGAGCATTTTTTCAGAAAGTTTAAGCGAAACTCAACGGTATATAATAGATGTCAATACATTTATGCCCGAAACAAAGTTACCTCCCTGATTCGATATACTAAACGTATGTATTATCTTAAGCGTCTTGACCCTAAGTTAAACACAAAAATCCTTTGGAAAAACCTGAAAAATGTTGGTGTGATCGAGAGTGAAATACCAAAATGCAATTATAGTCCTTTAGAAATGGGCTCAGTTCTTGTCCCAAAATCGACCTTTGCGGTGCCGTTTGAATTTGGAGATGATTATTCACCAGTATGCTTTGCATTTAGGTGTGTTAACAGCTTAGATGTTGAATTGGCGATTCGCTCGGTTAAATCCAATGCTATTGGACCCGACCACCTATCACCTAAGTTCATTAAATTAATTCTTCCTGTTCTTCTTCCCTGTCTAGTACATATTTTCAATTTTTGTATATACAGTTGTCAGTTTCCCGAAAAATGGAAATATGCCAAAATTATTCCAATTCCGAAAAAGTCAAATCCTACAGATCCTTCGCAGTTTAGGCCCATCAGTTTACTGCCATTTCTATCAAAAGTTTTTGAAAAGTTACTCGCCCAACAGATTCAAGAAGACCTCGATAGATATAATAAACTTTCAAAGTGGCAATCGGGGTTTCGAAGGAAGCATAGCTGTGAATCTGCAGTATTAAAGGTAACCAACGACTTAAGGACAGCTATAGATCGTGACGAAATCAGTGTGATGGTAATGCTTGATTTCTCAAAGGCATTTGACTGCATAGATCATTCAATTTTATTAAAAAAACTTAAAACCAATTTTCAATTTTCCAGGTCTGCTCTTGAACTGGTTTTCAATTACTTAAGAAACCGTTTTCAAACTGTAGAAACTGAGAAAGGAATCTCCAGTCCGTTTCTTGTTAATTCAGGTGTTCCGCAAGGGTCGGTTTTGGGACCCCTTCTTTTCTGCGTCTTTGTAAATGATCTGCCTGATATAGTTATTAATAGTAATGTTCATATTTACGCAGATGATGTAATTATTTATTTGTCTAGAAGGCCTGGGTTAATCGAGGACTGTGTGGCTAGAGTTAATGAAGACCTACTACATATTCAGAATTGGTCTGATATCAACAAAATACGTCTAAACCCACTAAAATCTTCTGGTATGGTGCTCTCAAGAAGTGAAATATCTTTACTAGATTGTCCTACTCTTGATCTCAATGGTATAACTTTACCCTATGTACAAAGTGTTAAATATCTAGGTTTTATTATTAATAGGACATTGAGTTGTTGTGATGCTACTTCAGATTCCATAAGAAAAGTCTATGGTGGATTACGAAGTCTAAGGTCATCTTCGAGCTTATTGCTTCCAAATATGAAATTGCATCTTGTTAAATCCTTGTTACTACCATTTTTTTCTTATAATTGTTTAGTTTATCCCTGTCTAGATTCTGATTGTAAACGCAAAATCAATGTCGCATTTAATGACTGCTTGAGGTACATTTACAACATACCACGGCATATGAGTGTTTCTAGGTATAAAATGACACTGTTAGGAATGAGCTTGGATGATTATTTCGAATTCAGATCAATTCTTAAACTCCATTCCATAATTCATAATCATTGTCCTGAGTATTTGTATCAATATTTAACTTTTTTACCCACGCCTAGAGGTCTAAAGCTATTGATACCACGATTTGCACATACAGTAGGAGAGCGATCTTATTTTGTAAGCGCGATTCGTCTGTGGAATAATCTTCCACATCGATTGCAAAGAACAGTTTCGTCGAGGGTATTTCGGAAGAATCTTTACAACCACATGTCACAACAATAGTTTTTCTTAGGAATGATAAATGAACATCTTATTTTTATTTAATAGTCTAATTCATTCTATCTAATACAATTATACCTACCTATTATTTTATAAAAAACTACGTAACTAAATACCATTTTCCATCTATTTACACAACAATTTGTAATTTAAATTTTGATACTTATTATAAGATTCAATATCTTGAAGTACTATGTAATAACTTTAATTCGAAATAAATGAAATGAAATGAAATGAAATGACCAGAATTCTACAGGGAAATATCCACAGGAGTCAAACCGCGGACAATCTGCTAATTACACTACTGGAGGAAATGAAAGTAGATGTTGCCATCATCAGCGAGCAGTATAGAAATAAAGAGAAAAACTGGATATCGGACTCGCTTGGAACCGCTGCAATCTGGGTCATGGATGCAAGAAAATTCCCCATGAAAGTTTGGGTCACACAAAGAGGCTTCACGTGGGTAAAGTGCGACGGATTCACAATTGTAAGCGTCTATCTGAGCCCAAACGACAGTATTGCCGCGTTTCGGCAAAAATTGGGCGATCTGGAGGATTTCCTGGTCGACACCACAAGAGAGATCCTGGTTGCAGGTGATCTCAACGCCAGAGCACAGGAGTGGGGATTGCCAGCTACCGACTCTCGAGGAAGGCAAATACTCGAGATGGCCGCGAGGACTGGACTTCACGTAGTCAACACAGGAGACACCCCCACTTTCAGGAGACATGGACACAGAGGAACTATCCCAGACGTAACCTTCGCGACCAACACCACATTCGCAAAAATCAAAAACTGGAGAGTAATGGAGGATTACACAGGTAGTGACCACCAGTACATCGTCTTCGATCTGGAAAGTAACCAACGAGTTCCGAATCATCGTCACCAACCACGGGCTCCGAGGTGGAACTTGAACAGGTTTAACGCAGACCTTTTTAAGGGCGTGATCGAGGAAGGTGCAGACGCCGTGATCCAAATACAAGGACCTGCTGAAAGGAAAGCGGACGCCACGATGAAACTAATTCGGCTCGCTTGCGACTCCTCAATGTCCCGAACGAGCGGTGCCAACAGAAACAGAGACCCAGTGTACTGGTGGACCGAGGAGATAGCTGCGTTAGGCCGGAGATGCCTACAACTCCGACGCATAGTCACTAGGGGGAGAAGAAGAACAAATGCTGAACCCATGGAAGATGCTCTAGCAGAGTTCAGAGCCCAAAGATCGGAGCTCAAGAGGGCCATCAATTCGAGCAAGAAACAGAAATGGGAGGATCTCCGCCGTGACGTCAACAGCGACCCCTGGGGACTAGGCTATAAGATCGTAACGCGGAAACTCGGAGCACAGATGACGCCCCCTGTCCTCAGTGAAGGAAAGATGGAGCGCATCGTGGACACACTCTTCCCAACGCATCCGGTCAGGCCACCCGACACCACATTGGCCCAACGACAGGAAATTCCAGCTTTTATCGAAGGAGAGTTGAGCATAGCGGTGCAGTCCCTGCAAAATAGAAGAGCCCCCGGCCCCGACGGAATTCCCACAGAAGCCCTCAAAGTGACCGCCCAAACACGTCCGCTTTTACTGCTGAACATGTTTAACAGTCTGCTCGAGGAAGGCATCTTCCCCAAGAGCTGGAAGAAACAACGGTTGGTGCTTATCAGCAAAGGCAAGGGCGATCCGGATTACCCATCGGCATACAGGCCTCTGTGCATGCTAGACACCGCGGGGAAACTCCTGGAAAAGCTACTTAAGCCACGACTAGTAGCGGCAGCGCAAGCGTCAGGCGATCTGTCAGAGAGGCAGTACGGCTTCCGGAGAGGCCGCTCTACGATTGGAGCAGTAAAAGAAGTAGTGAACGCCGCACAAATCGCCCAACAGGGAAGTCACTACTCTAGGAAGATCGTCTTGCTGGCAACCCTGGACGTACGTAACGCCTTCAACTCAGCCAGGTGGACCGATATATTGAACGCGCTCGAACGGAGGTTCCACGCCCCGGCATATATCCTGCGGATGGTGAAGGACTATCTCAGGGATCGAGAGCTGCTCTACGAGACTACAGAAGGCCCGCGAAGAAAGCAAGTGACAGCAGGCGCAGCGCAGGGATCAATCTTAGGTCCAGATCTCTGGAACATCTCCTACGATAGCATCCTTTGCATGGAGATGCCGGAGGATGCCAGACTGGTCGGGTACGCAGATGACATCGCCGCGGTGATCACTGCACGAGACACCGTTAACGCGCAACAAAAGCTCAACCAGGTCATGCGACGAGTCAATTCGTGGATGGAAGAGCACGGACTCAGCCTAGCAACGGAGAAAACTGAGATAGTCCTTCTCACGAAAAAGAGAATCCCCACACAAATCAACTTCCGAATTGGGGCAGACGAAATAAGAAGCAGCGCCGCGGTAAAGTACTTGGGAGTGAGGCTTGACACAAAGCTAACCTACTGGCAACAAATAAAGGCAGCAGCGGAAAGAGCCTCAAAAACATCTGCATCACTGAGCAGACTGATGTCAAACGTAGGTGGTCCAACGGCCAGTAAGCGAAGGTTGCTGATGGCGACAACGCACTCCATCCTTCTGTACGGCAGCGAAATCTGGGCAGACGCACTCAAACAAGAGAAGTACCGGAAACAGATGGCGGCAGTACAAAGATGCGGAGCTCTACGTATAGCTAGCACTTACCGAACGGTTTCGGAACCAGTCGTCCTTGTAGTCGCAGGAGTGACTCCCATAGATCTCCTAGCGGCAGAAAGGAAGTACGTCTACGACAAAAAGGCGGAAATGGGAATGTAAGCGGCATCCGAGGAGGCTAAGGAGCTCACGAACCAGAAGTGGCAAGAGCGTTGGAGCTCGGAAAGCAGAGGACGATGGACAGCGAGGTTGATTAGGAACGTGGCTGAGTGGAATAACCGGAAACACGGTGAGGTCAACTACTACGTCACCCAGTTACTCACCGAACACGGATATTTCAACGCCTTCCTCCACAAAATCGGCAAAACAAACAGTCCAGCCTGCCAGTACGGAGACTCGCTAGAAGATGACGCGGAACATACCTTCTTCGCTTGCAGCAGATGGGAAAGCCTTCGCCAAGACCTGCAAATAAGTATTGGCGCCATCACACCGGAGAACATAGTAGAGAAGATGCTACAGAGTTACGACCAACTGGCAAAAAGTCTGTTGCTACGCAGAACATGTTCTCAAAAGAAAAAAAAGAGAAGAAGACCACCAAGGGTCACAGCAGGCACAGACGTCTTAGGCCACAGAAGACTAATCAAGACGGCGTCCTTTTACGGACTTAAAAACGGCGCCACCCTGATGTAATGCCAAGAGCGGTTCCAGGGTGGCTGGTAGGCCGTAAGCGGGGAGAGGTTAGTCCGTGCGAGTCGGACACACCAAGTGGTGATGGCCAAGTGGTGATGAACTACTCATCATCATCATCATCATCATCATCATCATCATCATCATCATCATCATCATCATCATCATCATCATCATCATCATCATCATCATCATCATCATCATCATCCATCATCATCATCATCATCATCATCATCATCATCATCATCATCATCATCATCTATCATCATCATCATCATCATCATCATCATCATCATCATCATCATCATCATCATCATCATCATCATCATCATCATCATCATCATCATCATCATCATCATCATCATCATCATCATCATCATCATCATCATCATCATCATCATCATCATCATCATCATCATCATCATCATCATCATCATCATCATCATCATCATCATCATCATCATCATCATCATCATCATCATCATCATCATCATCATCATCATCATCATCATCATCATCATCATCATCATCATCATCATCATCATCATCATCATCATCATCATCATCATCATCATCATCATCATCATCATCATCATCATCATCATCATCATCATCATCATCATCATCATCATCATCATCATCATCATCATCATCATCATCATCATCATCATCATCATCATCATCATCATCATCATCATCATCATCATCATCATCATCATCATCATCATCATCATCATCATCATCATCATCATCATCATCATCATCATCATCATCATCATCATCATCATCATCATCATCATCATCATCATCATCATCATCATCATCATCATCATCATCATCATCATCATCATCATCATCATCATCATCATCATCATCATCATCATCATCATCATCATCATCATCATCATCATCATCATCATCATCATCATCATCATCATCATCATCATCATCATCATCATCATCATCATCATCATCATCATCATCATCATCATCATCATCATCATCATCATCATCATCATCATCATCATCATCATCATCATCATCATCATCATCATCATCATCATCATCATCATCATCATCATCATCATCATCATCATCATCATCATCATCATCATCATCATCATCATCATCATCATCATCATCATCATCATCATCATCATCATCATCATCATCATCATCATCATCATCATCATCATCATCATCATCATCATCATCATCATCATCATCATCATCATCATCATCATCATCATCATCATCATCATCATCATCATCATCATCATCATCATCATCATCATCATCATCATCATCATCATCATCATCATCATCATCATCATCATCATCATCATCATCATCATCATCATCATCATCATCATCATCATCATCATCATCATCATCATCATCATCATCATCATCATCATCATCATCATCATCATCATCATCATCATCATCATCATCATCATCATCATCATCATCATCATCATCATCATCATCATCATCATCATCATCATCATCATCATCATCATCATCATCATCATCATCATCATCATCATCATCATCATCATCATCATCATCATCATCATCATCATCATCATCATCATCATCATCATCATCATCATCATCATCATCATCATCATCATCATCATCATCATCATCATCATCATCATCATCATCATCATCATCATCATCATCATCATCATCATCATCATCATCATCATCATCATCATCATCATCATCATCATCATCATCATCATCATCATCATCATCATCATCATCATCATCATCATCATCATCATCATCATCATCATCATCATCATCATCATCATCATCATCATCATCATCATCATCATCATCATCATCATCATCATCATCATCATCATCATCATCATCATCATCATCATCATCATCATCATCATCATCATCATCATCATCATCATCATCATCATCATCATCATCATCATCATCATCATCATCATCATCATCATCATCATCATCATCATCATCATCATCATCATCATCATCATCATCATCATCATCATCATCATCATCATCATCATCATCATCATCATCATCATCATCATCATCATCATCATCATCATCATCATCATCATCATCATCATCATCATCATCATCATCATCATCATCATCATCATCATCATCATCATCATCATCATCATCATCATCATCATCATCATCATCATCATCATCATCATCATCATCATCATCATCATCATCATCATCATCATCATCATCATCATCATCATCATCATCATCATCATCATCATCATCATCATCATCATCATCATCATCATCATCATCATCATCATCATCATCATCATCATCATCATCATCATCATCATCATCATCATCATCATCATCATCATCATCATCATCATCATCATCATCATCATCATCATCATCATCATCATCATCATCATCATCATCATCATCATCATCATCATCATCATCATCATCATCATCATCATCATCATCATCATCATCATCATCATCATCATCATCATCATCATCATCATCATCATCATCATCATCATCATCATCATCATCATCATCATCATCATCATCATCATCATCATCATCATCATCATCATCATCATCATCATCATCATCATCATCATCATCATCATCATCATCATCATCATCATCATCATCATCATCATCATCATCATCATCATCATCATCATCATCATCATCATCATCATCATCATCATCATCATCATCATCATCATCATCATCATCATCATCATCATCATCATCATCATCATCATCATCATCATCATCATCATCATCATCATCATCATCATCATCATCATCATCATCATCATCATCATCATCATCATCATCATCATCATCATCATCATCATCATCATCATCATCATCATCATCATCATCATCATCATCATCATCATCATCATCATCATCATCATCATCATCATCATCATCATCATCATCATCATCATCATCATCATCATCATCATCATCATCATCATCATCATCATCATCATCATCATCATCATCATCATCATCATCATCATCATCATCATCATCATCATCATCATCATCATCATCATCATCATCATCATCATCATCATCATCATCATCATCATCATCATCATCATCATCATCATCATCATCATCATCATCATCATCATCATCATCATCATCATCATCATCATCATCATCATCATCATCATCATCATCATCATCATCATCATCATCATCATCATCATCATCATCATCATCATCATCATCATCATCATCATCATCATCATCATCATCATCATCATCATCATCATCATCATCATCATCATCATCATCATCATCATCATCATCATCATCATCATCATCATCATCATCATCATCATCATCATCATCATCATCATCATCATCATCATCATCATCATCATCATCATCATCATCATCATCATCATCATCATCATCATCATCATCATCATCATCATCATCATCATCATCATCATCATCATCATCATCATCATCATCATCATCATCATCATCATCATCATCATCATCATCATCATCATCATCATCATCATCATCATCATCATCATCATCATCATCATCATCATCATCATCATCATCATCATCATCATCATCATCATCATCATCATCATCATCATCATCATCATCATCATCATCATCATCATCATCATCATCATCATCATCATCATCATCATCATCATCATCATCATCATCATCATCATCATCATCATCATCATCATCATCATCATCATCATCATCATCATCATCATCATCATCATCATCATCATCATCATCATCATCATCATCATCATCATCATCATCATCATCATCATCATCATCATCATCATCATCATCATCATCATCATCATCATCATCATCATCATCATCATCATCATCATCATCATCATCATCATCATCATCATCATCATCATCATCATCATCATCATCATCATCATCATCATCATCATCATCATCATCATCATCATCATCATCATCATCATCATCATCATCATCATCATCATCATCATCATCATCATCATCATCATCATCATCATCATCATCATCATCATCATCATCATCATCATCATCATCATCATCATCATCATCATCATCATCATCATCATCATCATCATCATCATCATCATCATCATCATCATCATCATCATCATCATCATCATCATCATCATCATCATCATCATCATCATCATCATCATCATCATCATCATCATCATCATCATCATCATCATCATCATCATCATCATCATCATCATCATCATCATCATCATCATCATCATCATCATCATCATCATCATCATCATCATCATCATCATCATCATCATCATCATCATCATCATCATCATCATCATCATCATCATCATCATCATCATCATCATCATCATCATCATCATCATCATCATCATCATCATCATCATCATCATCATCATCATCATCATCATCATCATCATCATCATCATCATCATCATCATCATCATCATCATCATCATCATCATCATCATCATCATCATCATCATCATCATCATCATCATCATCATCATCATCATCATCATCATCATCATCATCATCATCATCATCATCATCATCATCATCATCATCATCATCATCATCATCATCATCATCATCATCATCATCATCATCATCATCATCATCATCATCATCATCATCATCATCATCATCATCATCATCATCGTAGTTTCAACAAATTCATCTGATAAATCATTATTGAGAAATAGATCGGAACGTCTGACATCTAAACGCGTGCAGTGTTGCCATATTTTCATCAAAATTATTTTTTTCATTATTACATCCTTTCTAAAGTGTGTGCAAAAGGCTGTAACCTTTAACACCTCAATTTGATATTCGTTTCGCAGTCACATAGTGTTTTGCCTTATAATGACATCTCTATTAGAAAATTTTGTTTTCGCGGCTGACCAATTGGTTAAGTTCTACGCAATGTTGAAAGAGGTGCCCGATACTAAGCATACGTTATCGACATTAGAAGCACGCAAGGTAGAGTTAGGTGATCTGTGGAAAGATGTTAAGATTGCATACGCCATTTGTGCCCGTGATACCGATTTATCTAAAGAGGAACTTGATTTAGTAACCATCGAAGCTAAATACAATCTTTCGAACGAAACTTATGTATCGTGTCTAGGACATATGTTAGAATGTATTTGAAGGCTTAAACACTCCCATCCTATTCCCCCAGATTCCGATAACATGGAACCACCTGCGGCTCCTATTCAAGTGCCGCCGTGCGACTCCGAAGTATTTTATGGGGATTACCATTCATGGCCCTCGTTCAGGGACATGTTCGAGGCGGTGTATAAACAACACCCCAAATTAGGTCAAGTCCAAAAACTGTTTCATCTCCGCTCAAAGACGAGGGATGAAGCCTTTAGCATCGTTAGCAAATTTCCGCTAACGAACGATAGCTTTGAATTAGCTTGGGAAGCTCTGCGGAGCACTTATGAAAATAAAAGAATCCTTATTAACAACCAAGTTAAAATTATCTTTAATTTACCATTGTTTGACTACGAATCCGCTAAAACGATCAAAGCATTGCAGAGCTCAATAAATGACTGCGTGGCAGTACTTCGTTCGCACAGTACCAACACGGACAACTGGGACCCCATCTTCGTCTATGCGTGCTCAAATCGTTTGACTCAAACCACTCTTTCACTGTGGGAGCAATCCCTTGGCAGTCCAATGGAAGTACCGACTTGGAAGCAAATGGACGCCTTCTTGACCTCTCGCTTCCGAATCCTCGAATCTATTTCCGACGTTTTATCAACGTCGAACCAAACCAACCAGAAGAAACCAAACAATTCACGAGAGAACCTGCAAGCGCCTAAGAAATTTACCACTCATTACGCAATGTCCTTTACCTTCATATGCAAATTATGCAGCGAACACCATCCCATACGTGCCTGTGCGCAGTTCTTACAAATGAACAAACATGCTCTTCTCGCCTTTATACAAAAGCATGGATTTTGTACTAATTGCTTATCAGTGACGCATATCAATACAGATTGTAGTAGTAGGTATTCTTGCAACCTGTGCAAGGCACGTCACCATACGCTATTACACGTCGATTCTTCTCTTGCAAGGTCAAGCCAGAACCCCATAAGGACAACCGACTGCGCTACCCCCTCAACCAGCACCAAGAATGATGGTCCCCATTTCAACCATTCAAACATACAGTCCACTCCCTCATCACAACCTTCTAAATTTGTTTGATTAAGTCATGGCCAACACAAACCGCTTATTAGAAAAAAATGCATTGAAACCATTACATCATTGTTCCTCTTGGTATTATGAAAATATATATTGTTAATTCGAACCTAACTACATGGCAGTGGAGCTCCGTAAAGTAAACTTATGTATTATTACTTAATTATGTATTTAAAAATTAAATGCGAACTATGTATCTTTTTTCGCCGCTTAGCGGCAAGGCGGCCGGTAATGTTTGTATCAAAAAGCCGATTTATTAAACTTATCTTTTCATGTAAACCCTAGCGTTAAAAAGAAAAAGATCAACAGTTGGTTGCCCTGTTATCAGCTACTGCCGTCCACCATATTTATATGTCTCGCCGGCTTTTTCCGGCTCTTACCTTTTTCATCCGTCGACGAGACCAGTCAAAATAATAATTTCCTTAATTGAACCTTTTTATATTAAATTTTGAATAAGAGTTTTTGAACATTTCTTAGAGTTAAAATATTTAATAAAAAAAAATGAAAAAAAAAAAAAAAAAACTGAAATCTCGATTATTTACATTATAAAGTAATTGTTCTTGATTGAGTGTTAATAAAAATTAGAAGGAGAAAATGTTTAAGAGTGGAGGAAAGGGCAAGAATAGATGTTTATTGCTCTGAAGGTCTTTTGTGCCATGCTATAGCCCGAAAAATAAAGCGAAGTGATCATTATGTCTGCAATTATTTAAAAAACCCTTCGTCTTACACAAAAAATTATAAAGGAAACACTTCTGCTGCCTTAACACTTCGCGAAATGCGAAGTATCCTTAGAAATTCAAAACCGAAATAGCCAATGTTGCCATACGGAATTCAATTTCGTCTGGCTTCAATACCATGTCCGAAGGCAATTAATCCATTACTGTTTCGTTTATAGAAGCCCAAATCTGGACAGGCGCTCAACTTGTATTGAGTTCGATGCATTGTCAGATTCCATCACAAGAATTGTTACCCTTCATCCTCGTACTGAAATAGTCATTGCTGGGGATTTGAGTGTACACAATTCAAGTTGGCTTCGTCATTCTGATCAGACAAGACCCGAAGAAAGGTACATTGAGATTTTGGCTGAGGTAAATAATCTTACTTAGCTTGTAAATGAGCCGACACGAATACCGAACATTAGCAGTCAAACGCCAACACTGTACTTGCTTCTTACCTCTCACCGTGAAAAAGTACGCAATAAAAGTATTATTGCCTCCAGGTTCGTCAAACCATTGTGCCATATCGGCAAATTTCTTGTATTTCAACCACATACACAGATAAAGAACAAACTCCCAAAAGAACCATATGGCAATACGAGAAAGTCAATTGGGAAAAACTAAACGGTTTCTTTAAGAGTTTTAACTGGTCGCTGTGCTTCCTCGACAGCTAATCCCTAAGATGATTTAAAGTATCAAACCCAAGGTACACGCATGGTGTGACTCGTGCTTCAAATGGGCTATAAGGTCAAAAGAGGTAAGCTTTCGGCCAACCCATCTGAGGAAAATCAAAACAAAATCTAAGGCGCCAGAATTGACTGCAAATTCTCCTACGACTAAAAGTTGAGGCAAAAAATACTACAAAGTCCCACGAGTAGTAAAAACTTTTGGTCGTTTGTTAAAACATCAAGAATTTGGCCTCGTCATCTATCCCGCGCTAATTTACAATGATATTCCAGCTGTCAGCTCTTTAGATAAAGCCAATCTGCTTGCTGCTCTCTTTGGAGCTAGCTCAACGCTCCCAGATTGTGCTTTTTCTCCCAATGTACCATGGGACCAATCCATTTTCGAACTAGTACAACGCCAAGAGTACTTGAAGATCTTGACATACACAAATCCGCTGGTCCAGATGGTGTTATCAATATCGTTCTGAGGAGGTGTTCTTCTACGTTGACAAAAACCGCTGCGTAAGATTTTCTAGCTGTGCTATCCTTCAGGGCCGAGAAGATGGAAACCAGCATTTGTCCAGCCTGTCCCAGAAAAGGTGAATCTACTTCTATCGCTTCCTACCGCTTACGTCCCTTCTTTCCAAGGTCAAGGAAACGCTGATTAGCCGTCAGCTTATGAAATATCTTGGATGCTGGAAACTTCTTAATGACCGGCAGTACGGTTTTAGCAGCAACCGGTTCACTGGTAAATTGATGACTTCTCTAACCAAAAAGTGGAACCAATCATTTCAGCAAAACGGTAAAAGTAAAATCATTTCGCTTGATTTTGCAAGGGCATTTGACAGAGTTTGGCACCAAGCTCTCTTGTCGAAAAGTCGTGCATTTGGAGCCGATGATACCTAATACCTAAAAATTTAATGGATTGGAAACCTCCTTTCGTACCGGTTTCAAGTTTGTAACTCACCAATTTAATGCTAGTGTTCCCTAAGGATTCTTTTTGTCTCCGACCCTTTCTCTCATTTTTATAAATGATCTCATATTTGTTTCCTGGTTCACGACCCTCTTCTTCGGGTGTGGAACTGAAAGCTCATTGAATTCCGATATTGACAAGATAGTTAAATGGGGTTAACCAATAGAGTGGAATTTAAAGCTTCCAAAACACCACGCTATCTTGTCATTAAGCGAAACTTAAAAAAAAAAAAAACGCGCGAGTAAACTTAGGCGATCGAGATATAGCGAAATCGGTTGAAACTCTTAGTCATCGTCGCAATATATCCTGCCTATCCTGTTTTATCGATATTTCCACCACAAGTGCTCAAAAGAAAAAGCCAGCTACATTCCACGGTTAGAACATTTCAACCGCAATAACCGCCATGCCATGAATGCACATCAGTTCACGCTCAAGCCCTTTTTTCGGACGTACAATGAAATACACAGAAACTTTCCCTAGCCGTTCTCAACACGCAATTGGAATGCTATTCACTGCTCTGTTTTTCATACCCTTTATAATCTGCAAACATTTAAAAGTAATGTGCATCGTGTTTCTTATCTGTCATCGGTATAAGGACTGACTTATCTTGAGTGCGCGCAAATTATAAAAAAAGTCCACCGGTGAAACAGAACTCTGTGAAAAGAAAATGCTTCGAAAAAGAGAACAGCGAACTCCGTGCTAAGCTTATCGAAATAGAGCGGCTCTTCACGAGCTTAAGGAAGTAGATTCTCTGCGTTAAGAAATTACGAAATTACTCAAGAACGCATGAATGCAAAGAAAGAATGCGAGGCAACGCCTAACTGTGCAGCAAGTGACTATTTTGCGGACGAAGAAGGACTTGCACTTGAATACGATGCGGGATTTTAAAAAAAATCCTAGCAATAACCGCAAGGCTGGTTCATCACTCGAAATGTTACAAGTAGAAGGAAAGCCCACCATATCTAATAAGATGAAAGCCCAAGCAAAACCTCGCCCTCCACCCGCAATAAACGTCGTCGGGATGCGGAATACGAAATACGAAATACACCGATGATAAAGCATAATATAACTTCGCGTTGAAACAACGTGTAGAAAATCAACGTAGATGATTCCGATTCCTACCGGGCATTGTCTCTGAAATTAATCGCCAAGCAAACGTTATGGAAGACTTAAAGCCCAAGGGCTTAAAATTCTTGACGCCGTGAATAGTATTAAAAAGGAAAAGCAACGAACGGAAGGAGCTGATGGACGATATTTACAAAATAAAAACGATTCTAAACATCAAATTCAAAAAAACGAACCCATGCGCAAAAGCAGAAGAGTACGAGCGGTATGCGCTAATTACATTGGAAACCACCCAGAGAAATCACGAAAGAATTACAAAAAAAGACGCAATATTTTCAAGAAAGTTGAGTACCCGAAACCCGAGCTTACGACCTCTCAAGTCCGATAAGCCCAACACCGTCAATGCAATTGGCGCATTCCGTATGCCTTTTGCCTAACCTAACTTAGTCCGACGGAATGGTCCACCCTTAATATTTAGGAAACGTCAGACGAGTTAATACATGTCAAACAAATTTCTTCACTTTCTGTTTTAACATTGGATGCCGACAAGGTTTGTATTTATTATCTACTCTGAAGAATAAGTGTAGATTTCTATGCTACCCTGTATTTCTTACACTATAAAGGTACTGTAACAATTACAGAAGAAACCCCTTAAGCGTACGCAAATTTTAAAAATTTATATATATACTCGTATATATATTTATATTTTATATTTATATCATTAAGACCCTTTTTCTATTGCAAGCAAATAAAATAAAAGAACACTGGCTGTAATAGGTATTATTGCAACCTAAATTAACCACATCTGTATTATAGTATATCTATTATTATATAAAGGCCCTTTTATACTGTAAATTCAGTCGACTTTTTATATACAAGGCATTGAAGTCTATACAGAAAACAAAATAAAATTACTTCAGTCTACTTTTTATACACAAGCTAATGCTGTAATTTTGTAAGCTTCTAGCTGCAGTCTACGCTCTTTAATTTCCAGCTGGCGACATTATATGCGGATGATTTCCCTAAGCGAATCTTGTATTCCCTTCGCAATCTCTAACTTATTCTTTTCCATTTCAAGAATTTCTTTCCGAGGTTGGTCTACTTTGCTGGAACGCAATCTGCGTTTCTGAAGTTCTCGTGACGGCAAGTCTTAAGCATTGCTGTATGACGGTAAGTCTTCAGACGGACTTTCATTGGACTCTAACCTGGGCATACTTTTTTGTGGAGGAGAGATAATGGTAGGGCAGTCCTGCACCCGCACTTCATCTTCATAGTATGGACCTCATTTGATCCCATGGCTTTATGTGGATCCTACCTCGACCAGTATTGAAGTTTACAATTCTGCATTTTTTTTTGTCAAGAATTCGCTTTATTTTGGGATTGCAGAGTTCCTCCTTGTTTTTACGGCACTCCTCTAAAAACAGAAGCACCGTTTTATGTTACCAAATTGATTCAGGTTCTGAAAAAGCGAATTAAAAGTAAGCTGGCGATTTTCAATAATAAAATTATGTCGAAATTACCAGAAAGATTTTCTCCAGTCACAACACCATCACACCATTTGCCGCACAACATTTTTACGTATGGCTATAACTGGGCTTAATATAAGTTGAATTGGTTAATATTTTTGACTGAATTGTTTTACTATTTATTTAGAGATGAAGTTTTGCGTTGGCGTTGAGTGTAAATAACTATTCATATGAGAGCGACCAATCATCCACCTCATAAGGAACATTCCCGAACTTTGACGAGTATGTATTCGTTCGGACGCGGATAAATGGTTGCTATCAGATGAATGGTTATTCTGGGTTCTGGGTTGGATGAACCGAATACATTTTTTCTACGACAAACCACGGACAAAAAAACGAATTAATTGTACTATTCCAAAAGCCCAGCCAACTTCACATAGGAAGGATGGAAAATAAATGAACAAAAAATGTGGTCCGTCGGACCGTAGAAACATCATATAAAAATTATATATAAAAAACAAATCTGAATGCTGAACGCTCTGCGCACGCTCGGTTAAGAGCATTATTGACGTGTTCGAACTCTGTTCGCTGGTCTGAACGTCTGAACAAACAAAATGTCAAAAAAGCCCCAAGATCTTATTAATTTTAACAGTCAGCGGTCAAACTGCAGTAAGGTACATAGTGGCATAAACGCGCCCATTGCATATAAAATCTTGAACTTGAACACCGTACAGCTGTTTTCCTAATCGAACGCTCTCAGTTGTCCGTAACTTCGGTTTTTTATGCGATGCTTTTATCTGGACATTTTCGCAAACGAATTCATCACATCGGGAAATGGGGATTAAGTATTACCAGCCGCACGCTAAGCTACATTCAAGGTCAGGAACCAGAACCAAAAATTAGAGAATACTTTTATTACATTGACCATGAAGGAATGGTACGTTAATTGAACCATGAACATCATTTTATTAATTCTTTTTAGCTTTTCTTAGATAATGCTAAGATGAAGAACTTCACGTCTTGCTTTAAGGAGAAACAATTCCTTAAATTCTTCTTCAGCCGTGTACAACGTAACAAAACTAGCCGCTATCGTGACGACTTCCCGTTCATATCACTATGCGGTCGAGAGAGGAACTTTATCCGCTGTGATGATCTTCCAATTGTGTTTACGCACGTTTTAAAGGATTCAAGTGGTTCGTGATAGCATCACTAAATGGAAGAATTTAAAACATTGTTTTCAGGAAAAGACGTTCTTTCATACGCTCATGCTGGTGATCAACTCATGACTGGCTTCCAACCGGAAAAGATTTATATGAATGCGGAATCTGGAAGAGTCTACCATCCAGCATGGGAGAAAGTCGGACGCATCGGACTTATTCGATCCAAGCTAGCGATTGAACTAAGCAAACACTTCGAATTTGAAAAGGGCGAAGCCAGTCCGCCGACACACTTTACCTGGAATGGGGAAAGGCTCTTATTAGATATCGATTGGGTGAAGGAAACCATACTTAAGGAAAAGATCAGTCAATTATAAAAAATAAATATATTTAAGTTCAATAAAAACGATAATTATTCCACTCCAAGTGACTTAAATTCGCCCTCTTTTACCCAGGAAAGTCCCGCTGAAGATCCGGACGAAGAATCACCCCCTGTTACTTTAGTTTTAATTTTTTCCATTGTTGAACCATGAGTATCGTTATCGAACTTCTCAAAAACAATATAATGTGGATCTTCTGTGGGTGGTTTATCGTAAACGCGTTCTTTACTCTGTTCCGCAGATGCCTTTGCACGTGCAATGAATTCTGCACGATTCTGAGCAAGCAAATCAGCTGCTTCCTGATTAGATATTGATGTGCTGGCTTTGACAGACTCCCAAGGATCAAGAAATGTGAATTGCAAAAACTTTAACACTTGCCAAAGGTGATCATCGCCTTTTTTCCATACAGGAAAGTCGCCCGATATGTCCAAACTGTTCGTGTATGGGCATATCAATGGGTGGAAAATCTCGTTTTGAAAGATAATGGTCTGAAATAATGCGGTGATAGAATTAAATTTGTATACTTTGGACTGCTATACTAACTGGTAATGTAGAATCTTCTGGAAAGTTATCAGACAGTAGAATATTGAAACGAAAGACTGCATCAGCATAGTAACCCGAGCGAACAAAGATTACTCCAAACCATACTGGAACAATGAAAAAAATATGAATAGTTGTGACTAAACGTGGGGCTTTGAAAAGTACATAGCGAGTTTTCAAATGAAGGAATAACATAAACTCCGGAAATCTTTTCCGCTGCTACCATTTTGCTGAAATTGTAGATCATTTAGAATTGAATTCCGCATTGCTTTCGAATGGAAAAATGCTTACTATTCAGCCAGAATTTTGTATTCCTGTTGAATTGTAGAAAATACTTGTTCCTCTGACTTTCCTGTGTCTAACGTCATTTTATTCTGTTAAATTTTGTAAGAGAATGAAAACAAGAGTTGCTAAAATAACAACTTTTAAATTTCTAGTCTCGACTGACGAGCAGTGACATTTTATCAGCTGATACTGATACGGCATTGGGCGAATTCAGTATGTCTTTTATCTAACCTAACTTAACCCAGCTCCACTTGAATGGCTAAATACCCTTAAACGTTAGGAAATGTTAAACGAGTTAATACATTTCAAACAAATGTCTTTACTGTCTGTTTTTACATTGGATGCCGAGGAGTTTTGTTTTAACTGCTCTGAAGAATAACAATAATTATTTTTGTTTGTGATGGATGATTTTGAAGATGAAATTTTGGATAAGGAAGCATTCATTAATGAATTAAATTTACGGTGTGATACAATGTTTGTTTTTTTTTAATTCAAATTAAGTAGAATCATTTTTTGTTAATGATTTGCTTGTGTCATTTCGATAGGGATTTTTTTACAAGTTGACCAAGCGGGGGATGCACAAACCTTTGCATTATCGTAAAACACCGTAACATTGACCGGGTTCTTAACATTGACCAAAAATCAACTTAGTGTATAAACTGTCTTTACGAAATCCCTGTCCTAGGTATGCGAATTTCGTACCTCACATATAACAACTTGGGGCGACCTCGAAATACTGTGGCTACGCGAGGAAGCATTCCGTGGAACCACACACTAATCATAGATGTCGCAACGAACAACAACGAGAATTCAAAACAGAACCAACGGTCGGGAGAGAAAAAAAACAATTTGTGTTTGTTCTTCGAGTTAGTCGCTTCATTATTTTTATAGTGTTTGTAATATTCAATAATTAAATATACATATATTAAATAAACTAATTGTTTTACTGTGGATAATTATCTGTGCACACACTTGTGCCTACAGTGGTGACCCCGACGTGATCCACAACAATTAAAAATTTATTTAATTGGCAACAGCCGAACCAACTACGCACTTTATCTCTTGCACTTGTACATATGTATATTTATAAGTATGCAAGGCGAACAAAACACAAGGACGAATGCAGGCGTTTCCTCAGGACCACCAACTCCATCCGATGCGGAGATCCAGGAAATCAATGCTCTAAAAAACCTGAGGATTCCTCCGTTCTGGAAAATTAATCCAGCGCTATGGTTTGTAC
Source organism: Portevinia maculata (assembly GCA_949715645.1). Taxonomy (NCBI): domain Eukaryota; kingdom Metazoa; phylum Arthropoda; class Insecta; order Diptera; family Syrphidae; genus Portevinia; species Portevinia maculata. The sequence continues at coordinate 103,158,165 of OX454525.1, forward strand.
AGGTGGAAGCGCAATTCCACAATAATCGGATCATCAGCGACAACAGCCGATTCAACGCCATCATCGCTGGACTGGACCCAGAAGTGCTGAATGAGGTATCAGACTTAGTGCAGAAACCACCGGACACAGATAAGTACATTGCTTTTAAAAAACAAGTCATATCTAGGTTCACCGAGTCTAAGGAGAGGCAACTGAACAGATTGATGACGACCCTTGAACTTGGCGACAGACGTCCATCAAGTCTCCTCAGGGAAATGCGAAGACTGGCTGGTTCAAATGTTCCAGACGACATGTTGTCCACTCTATGGATGGCACGAATGCCCAGTCATGTGCGTGGAATACTTTCTGCCAGTCACGGAATCGACCTCACTGCGTTGTCTGAAATCGCAGACAAAATCGTTGATAACACATCCGCCCACGCTGTTTTCTCCACTGATGTTCATGAAGATGACCCTATACCACAATCCACCAACGCTGAAAGTGATCTGAACAGAAGACTAAATTCCATCGAGTCCACTCTGTCAACTCTAATGACGGCTATGCAATCACTGAAAACCAGTCACAGCCATGGCAGGTCTCGACCACAGTCAAGGAATAACAGATCGCTCTCAAGAGCATCAACTCCTAACGGAATGTGTTTCTTCCATGAGAAATTCGGCAGCGATGCCCGGAAGTGTAAGAAACCATGCAGCTACAAAGCAAAAAACTAAGTGAACTGTTGTCCTCAGAGGCGGACGGCAACAGTCAAAGATTCCACAAGGAACACCGCCTCTACATCTTCGACAAGGAGACAAACCAAAAGTTTTTGCTCGACTCTGGATCAACTATATGTGTCTTACCTCGTTCCAGGGACTGCAAAAACAACAGAGGGGAAAAAACACTCCTGGCAGCGAATAACTCACCGATTCACACCTACGGCGAGAAGATCCTCACACTCAACCTTGGTCTCCGGCGAGCTATCACTTGGCCGTTCGTTATTGCAGATGTTAAAACAGCAATAATTGGCGCAGACTTGCTCGCACACTACGGACTTGTCATTGATTTGAAAGCCAGACGTGTCGTAGACAAAACAACATCATTAACGGTACAAGGCGAGATTTATACCAGTGATTTGTCAAAACTTCTGACTATCAGTGGTCCTGAACCATACATAAATCTCGTCAACGAATTCGTTCTGGCCAACAACAACGCACCTGATCCAAAATCAGGAGTCAACATCGTGCAACACTGCATCGTAACCACGGGCCAACCAGTGTCCGAACGACCACGACGACTCTCCGGCGACAAGTTGAAACAGGCCAAGGCTGAATTCGAGGATTTTCAAAAGAAGGGTTACTGCCGTCTATCCAGCAGTCCTTGGGCTAGCCCCATTCATCTTGTTGAAAAAAAGACTGGCGGTTGGAGATGCTGCGGTGACTACCGTCGTCTGAATTCCTTAACACAACCAGATAGCTGTTAGCAGATGAATAAATAAAGTTCGGATTGATTTAAGAAAGTAAAAAGTATTTATTCAGAATAATAAGAAAGACGCAAAAACAACCACACCGTGTTTGGAGAAAGAAAGAAGACAATCAACAAGTGTGTGTGTTGTAAGCGAAGTAAGTTGTAAGTTGTACAAGAAAGGTCCGGTATTTAATGGGGTGTGTTCATTGTAAACCAACACTCCTCCTCAATGAACAATCGCCTAACTCCCATCAAGTTTGAGCAGCTTACAGAAGCTCCTTTGTTTGATCGGTCCCAGAGGTTTGGTGAAAATGTCTGCCATCATCTCGTTTGTTGAACAATATTTCAATTCGATCTCATTATTTGCACAGAGATCTTGAACAAAACGCTCCTTAGTTTCTATGTGCTTTGATCGCCTACTGATACGTTCAGTATTAACAAATGCTATGCAGCTCTGGTTGTCCTCGTTGATCAATGTCGGTTCGCGCTGAATCTCGCCAAAATCTCGCAGTAGTTTTCGTAGCCATATTACCTCTTGACAGGCGTCACTGAGGGCCACGTACTCAGCTTCCATCGATGAAAGTGTAACGCATTCTTGTCGTCGACTAGCCCACGAAATTGGAGACTCTCCAAATAAAAACACGTATCCAGACGTTGATCTCCTAGTAGCTTGATCACCAGCCCAGTCTGCATCCGAATAACCAACTAGTTTCCACTCCTCAGCACCGCCGATGCATATTTTGTAGTCGATAGTCCCTTTTAGGTAACGTAAGATCCTTTTTGCAGCAATCCAATCAGCTTCCGTAGGATTTTGAAATTTTCTGCCTAAAATAGCAGTGCTTGCCGATATGTCAGGTCTAGCATTCACAGCCAAATACAACAATGCGCCGACTAGACTTCGATATATTGTGCTGCTGTCTAATGAAGCGGTCTTATCTTCAGCTTTCATATAACCAGGGTCCATCGGTGAGTTAGAAACCTTAGCGTTCTCCATACCAAAACTTTTAAGTAGCTTTTTAATGTAATTTTTCAGATGTATTTCAAAAACGTTGTCCTTTCGATATATTTCCATTCCCAGAAAATACCGCACTTCTCCCAGGTTGACTATTTCGAATTTTCTTTGAAGTTCGTTATAAATCGTAATAATCTCACCTTCATCCATGCTTCCCACCAGCAAGTCATCTACATAAACAAGTAGAAATACCTTCTTGCCTCCGGTATCTTTGATGTACAAACATGGATCCGCAGCCGATGCCTTAAAATGCATCTTCAACAAAAAATTATGTAATGTCTGGTTCCAGCAGCGTGCCGATTGCTTAAGTCCATAAATACTCTTATTTAATCGGCAGACTAACCCTTCTTTTCCGGAAATTTCATAGCCAGGTGGTTGTCTCATAAAAATCTCCTCTTCGACAACTCCATGAAGATAGGCAGTTTTGACGTCGAAATGTTTGACCAGCATTCCATGCTTTGCAGCAACAGCCAAAAAAGTTCTTAGAGTTGTTAATTTCGTGACAGGAGCAAAGACTTCGTCGTAATCTACACCATACTTTTGCGTGTATCCTTGCGCGACAATTCGGGCCTTATGCCTTGTGATTTCGTTCTGCTCGTTTCTTTTTATTTTATAGACCCATTTCGAGCCGATAACCTTTCTGCCTTCTGGAAGTTTTACGAGATCCCACGTATGATTACGTCGTTGTGACTTCATCTCCTCGTTCATTGCTTCTCTCCATTCAGGTACTTGAACTGCTTCCTTGTAGTCCTTCGGTTCATCCAAAACTAGAGATGCACTGCCTACTACGTACTCATTAAGATGAATTGTTGGTACTCCACGAGTAGTTCGCTCGGAACGCCTTGTCGTAGTTCGCTCTTCCTCATCCTCGGATGGCAATTCTTCTTCAAATCCGAAAAATTCGTCCTCTCGCGAACTCTCGTCATCAACAGAAACATCAAAACTTTCCGTTGGAATCACTTCCCCTTCAGGGATAGAACGGATTTGAACTTCATCAGACACAATATCCATATTAGAGTCTGGAACACCGATATCAGCTGTCCGTGTTTCACTTTCTAGGAAATGAGCATCTCGACTGATGGTAATCTTCATAGTTGAACGATCAAGAAAACGATACCCTTTATGTTGATCAGAGTATCCGACAAATATTAGCTTGTTAGCTTTGCAGTCCAGTTTATCACGTCTAACATCCGGTATATGCACATAAGCTTCGCAGCCAAACCTCCGTATATGCTTCAGAGATGGTTTCCTCTTATACCAGAGTTCAAACGGAGTTTTATCCACTGACTTTGATGGCAAACGATTTTGAATATAAGTTGCCGTAAGCACAGCTTCACCCCAATATCGTTTCTCCAACCCAGCGTCTATTAACATGCACTTTGTCATTTCGATGAGAGATCTGTTTTTGCGTTCAGCAACACCGTTTTGTTGGGGAGAGTATGCAGTAGTGAACTGCGGCTTGATACCTTCAGCAATGTAAAAGTCTCGTAGATTATTATTGTCGTATTCTCCTCCTCCATCAGATCGTATGACGACTGGTTTTCGTCCAAACTGATTTTGAACTTGACGAACGTACTGTTTTATTCTGTCTGCTGCTTCCCATTTGTGTTTCAATAGATAAACCACTGTATAACGGCTAAAATCATCTATCATAGTCATCATGTACCTATTTCCAGCTGGTGTTGGTGCTCTCATAGGGCCACATAAATCGGTATGTACTATATCCAATAATTTGTTCGATTTTTGATGAACTATTCCAGGAAATGGTGTTCGAGTAAGTTTTCCTTTTAAACAGCACTCGCAAACAACTTGCAGCCCACAGTTTCGTACATCTAATCCAGAAACCAACTGTTCCTTCATCATCCGCTCTAACACCGCAGTATCTCGATGACCCAAACGTCTATGCCATTGATGTTGACAATTAACATGATGTTTTCCTTCTAAAGCTTTTGATGACTGTTCCAGAACTTGAAGATGGTAAAGATTTCCACATCGATTACCCAGTAAAACAACTTTTCCCTCAGAATTATTTATGCTACAGGTATATTTATCAAACCTAGCAGAAAAACCATTTTCGGCCAGCTTGCTCACTGACATTAGACTTCCTCCTAAATCCGGCACAAATAAAACATCTTGAAGTGTGACTCTGACACGTCTTTTATTGTCGTCAACGCCAACAATTACACCTTCTCCGCGACCAGCTGATGATATTTGTTTTCCGTCAGCCAAAACAATGCTTGCACCGTCAGATTCATTTAAGGAATTGAAAAAATGTTTATCATTTGTCATGTGCGAACTCGCACCACTGTCGATTAACCAAAGCCCTGGTTTATCACGACCTGCAGCAAACGCTATATTTGTTTCCTCTGTGACCTTTGTACTAGGATTTCTTTTTCTTCCACTGCCCCTTTTGTTTGCCAAATAAGAACGACAACTTGAACGTAGATGTCCCGGCTTTTTGCAATGGAAACAAGTTCTAGTTTCCACACTGCGATTCGATTCAGTTTTCATTGCCTTTTCCTGCTTAAAAGACTCACCAGCCCGCTCCAGCCTTCGATGGTACTCGTCGATTAATTTTGACTTGATGAATTCTAATGTCATGTCGTCATTCGAACGACTGTCTAGCGCCGAAACCAAATGCTCAAATGAATCTGGCAGGCTTTGCAAGATCAAACAGATTTTTGTGTCTTTATCAAACACATGTCCAGCAGCAGCCAAACGATCGAATAACTCCTCGACATCAAACAGATGCTTCTCAACATTTCCTCCTTCTTGTACTCTTGTTGAGCACAACTTCTTGAGAAGTGACACACGAACAGATCTCGAAATTTTTTCGTGAGTATTCTGAAGTGTAGTCCAGACATCTTTTGCATGTCGACAGTTCTTCACCAAAGGCAATTGGTTATCGCTGAGAAAAAGAATAATTGTACCTTTCGCCTTCCTGTCTTCCTTCCTCCACACATCTGTCCTCGAATTTTCGTCTGGGAGATCATCCTCAACTACTTTCCATAGATCTTCTCGAGACAGGAAACTTTCCACTCTAAATTTCCAAACTGTCCAATTTGTATTATTTAATTTCGGGATTGAAAATTTTTCATCCGCCATTTTCCAAAACACGATTAACAAAGTTTCCACACAAAAAACTTCTTCGCATATACAGCGGAACAACAGGTTTTTAAAATGTCTTTAAAATACTCTAATCCACTTTTAACTTTTACTACTGGGCCCATAACCCTGTTAGCAGATGAATAAATAAAGTTCGGATTGATTTAAGAAAGTAAAAAGTATTTATTCAGAATAATAAGAAAGACGCAAAAACAACCACACCGTGTTTGGAGAAAGAAAGAAGACAATCAACAAGTGTGTGTGTTGTAAGCGAAGTAAGTTGTAAGTTGTACAAGAAAGGTCCGGTATTTAATGGGGTGTGTTCATTGTAAACCAACAATAGCTACCCCATTCCTCACATCATGGACTTTACTGAACAGTTGAACAACAAAAACTGCTTCTCGATACTGGATCTAGACAAGGCATACTACCAGATCCCGATGACACCTGACGACATCCAAAAAACTGCGGTGACCACGCCTTTTGGTTTGTTTGAGTTTGTAGTCATGCCATTCGGACTCAAAAACGCAACTCAGACTTTCCAAAGGCACATGGATATGGTCCTACGTGGACTAGATTTCGTTTTTTGCTACGTTGACGACATCCTCATTGCCTCCGACTCAGAGGAAGAACATCGCCAACACGTCCGTATAGTTCTACAACGTCTCCACGAACATAGACTTATCATCAACATCAGGAAGTGCATTTTTGGGAAGTCTGAGGTTACGTACCTTGGACATACAATCAACCAAGCCGGATGCAGACCACCTGAAGCCAGAGTTGAGGCCATATCGAACTATCCAAAGCCATCCAACATCATGGAACTACGTCGTTTTCTTGGAGTCGTTAACTACTACCGACGATACATCCCTAATTGTGCCCATATTCAAGCACCGTTGAATGGACTCATCAGGGACTCCAAGAAAAACGACAAACGACCCGTTCCCTGGACTCCTTTGGCGGAAGAAGCTTTCGATGTATGCAATTACAGTATCAAGCATGCTACACTACTCAACCACATCGATCCGAAGTCTACACTTGTCCTAACAACGGATGCTTCTGATATCGCAGTTGGTGCCAAATTGGAACAAAAACAAAATAACCAATATCAACCGATCGGACTGTTTTCATGCAAACTGTCACCTGCACAAAGTCGCTACAGCACATATGATCGCGAGTTGCTGGCAATATACCTAGCTATCCGATTCTTCCAACACATCTTGGACGGTCGACACTTTGTCGTGCAAACGGATCACAAGCCGCTCATATATGCGTTCCAGCAGAATTCGGACAAGGCCCCGCAACGTCGTCTAAGGCAATTAGACTACATATCGCAGTATACTACGGACATTGTTTACCTACAACTCAGTAGCAGATGCATTATCGCGACTCAATTCGATAACCATGCCAATCCAATTTGATCTGAGAGAACTTCATTTATCTCAGCTACTCGATGTGGAACTTCAATCAATCCTGAAGCAACAAAATTCATCGCTCAAGTTAAAGAAACTCACTTTGGAACCTGAAATTAAAATTTACTGCGATGTTTCCGACAATATGATTCGACCATATCTACCAGCTTCCCTGCGACGGAAGGCCTTTGAATCCATCCATGGTCTTTCTCATCCAAGCGGAAGAACAACCAGTCGACAACTCAGAGAGAAGTACGTTTGGCCAAACATCAGGAAAGACGCATTGGAGTGGTCACGCACTTGCATCCAATGCCAACGATCCAAAGTTCATCGACATACGAGGCTTATCCCGGATTCAATTGCAGTTCCAGAGCACCGTTTCCAGCATGTCCACATAGACCTCATTGTGCTGCCACTCTGCAAAGGCAATAGGTATTGCCTAACTATGATCGATCGCTTCAGTAGATGGGTGGAAGCAGTACCTCTACAGGACATGTATGCGGACACAGTGGCCACGGCGTTTTATACGCACTGGGTTGCTCGTTTCGGTTCGCCAACAACATTAACCACCGACCAGGGAACTCAATTTGAGTCTGCACTGTTCAACGCACTGATCAACATGATTGGAACGGTGAGGATACGAACATCACCCTACCACCCAGCCTCAAATGGACTTGTTGAACGTTGGCATCGTTCACTGAAAGCCGCCCTGATGTGCCATGAAAAAACGAACTGGACTGATGCTCTTCCGACAGTGTTGTTGGGATTGCGAACGGCATACAAAGAGGACATCAAGGCCTCCGCAGCAGAGATGCTTTATGGAACATATCTCAGAGTTCCTGGTGAGTTCTTTACGAATAATAACTTTGTTCTAGATCCACAGATTTTCGTTGAGAAACACCGAGAAGCGATGCGCAAATTCCGTCCTACAGCAACTGCAAACCATGCAAAAGAAAAAATGTTTGTTTCACCAGATTTAAACAAATGTACACACGTGTTCCTACGCTGCGATGCTGTGAAGAAACCACTGCAACAACCATACACAGGTCCACATCCAATAATCCACCGAATCAGTAATCGACTCTTCACAATTAATGTAGATGGCAGAAAATTAAATGTTTCGGTAGACCGTTTGAAACCAGCTCACATCTATGTCGATTTTATCCCAGACGTTCATCCAGATGTCAACAAAAATCCAACTTCACTGAAGAATCTGAAAAACAAAAATCAATTGGATAAAAATAAAACAACTGTGAAACAAAAAGTAACATTTGCCAGTTCATCGTAACTTCGTCACTGGAGGGGGAGTCATGTGGCGACCTCGAAATACTGTGGCTACGCGAGGAAGCATTCCGTGGAACCACACACTAATCATAGATGTCGCAACGAACAACAACGAGAATTCAAAACAGAACCAACGGTCGGGAGAGAAAAAAAACAATTTGTGTTTGTTCTTCGAGTTAGTCGCTTCATTATTTTTATAGTGTTTGTAATATTCAATAATTAAATATACATATATTAAATAAACTAATTGTTTTACTGTGGATAATTATATGTGCACACACTTGTGCCTACAAACTGACAAGTGGTACAAAAGAAATGAAAGCATTCAGCCACCAAATTTAAATTTAACCGCCGATAACGTACGGAAGTATTTGAACGTGTAATTTAGAGTAATGGCAAAATTATCTCTGTACACCTAGATACGGTGTTTTTTTGTGAATATAACTAATCAAGTAGTTTACTTTATTTTCAATCAATTAGCATTGAAATTGGCACATTTCTTTATTCGTAAGTAATTTAAAGTAAAAATGAAAAAAATGCTTTATACAAATCATGAGTTTTCCTAACTTTGACCATGGAGTTCCCAACTTTGACCGCCCGGTCAATTTTGGGAACCGCTTAAAAATTGCGAGTTGCTTACATTGACCAACCTCGGTTTTGTTGCGTTAGGAATGATATGGAGCGATTTTCTTTAATGCCTTTAACTACTTCGTAGTGTAACGCTCTACAAACTCATTCTTTTGATTTATAGATACATATAGATATAAGTATGCCTCCTAAGGAAAAAACGAGCCTCGAAGATGATATAAAAGTGTACCTGTATTCCATATACAAGACGACATAAAGGTGAAAAAGTAATTTTATGTGACAACCTTGCAAGTCATTTTTCTCCACAAATAATTGAATCAGCAGTGGAAAACAATATTCGGTTTGCATGCTTTCTACCAAATTCAACCCACCTTTGTCAGCCTCTAGGCGTCGCATTTTATGGTCCTTTAAAACAAAAGTGGTGAAAAGTTCTTGATGTGTGGAAACAGTCTAGAGGCAAACAAAAAACACAAAGCTTGTCCAAAGAAGCGTTTCCATCTTTATTAAACAAGCTGGTCGCAGAAAGTGTTAGTTAGAAGGGTCGGTCAAACAACTTGATTGCTGGGTTTAAGAAATGTGGTGTGGTCCCATTCAATCCAGACATGGTTTTGTCGAGAATGCCTGTAGAAGCTGAGAATTCATCATCAGATATCGGAACTAATATTTCCTCAGCAGTTATTTCTTTATTATCCGAAATGCATTAGGAAAAAAAAGCCCACAAACAAGAAAAAAAGAGCTAAAGTGAATGTGCAGCCAGGAAAAGGTATAACCATGGTTGATTTTGGTGGATCACCATCAACATCAGCAACAGCACCTCAAATAACAACGGAAACCGAAATGGTAGCTGAAATAGATCATTTATCAGACACCTCTGCAGACGACTTTGAAGAAATATATTTACAGGTTTTACAAGAGCAACAAATTCACAACCCTCTTTCAGATCAATCCGTTGAATATCTTTTTCAATATGTTCTTACTTCAAAATAAGTCATATAAATGTATGTTCTTTAAAAACCAGCTATTTAACATTTTTCTAAATTGAAGTTATTTCCAGAAGTACCTACTAAGTTTAAAATTAGTTTTTTCAAACTTATATTTTCTAAAACATTTATAAAACCTAAAAGTATTTATTTTTATTTCGTTTATTTATTTTTATTATTTATTTTATACAGAACTGAATAATATGTGATTTTGTGTGTTTAAAGACTGAATTAAGAAGTATTTATTTCTTTTACTTTATTTATTTTATTGTTTCTATTATTTTTGTTATTTAAAAGTGTCAGTAATATAAGATTTTGTGTTAAATTTAAAAATCTGAAATGAAAAGTATTTGTGTTTATGTATTTTTTATTAAATAATAAAAACATAAAACAAATAATTTTTGATTTGCAGACTGTGATGAACTACGGTCAATGTTAGGGCAACAGATGCTTTACTTTGACCGCTTACGTATTTAACAATAACTTTGTTAAGGAAAATAAAAAAACGTTGTGGAATTAAACATAATAATACTGAATGGCAGTCCCCGTAGTGCAATTATTAAAAATCCTAAATATGACATAAGAGTAATTAGTAGCAAGGTTTCAAAGTTGAAAAGTAGTCAATGTTAGGGTGTTTTACGGTATGTAATTTATAATATGCTTATGGGAAAGAAGTTCGTTGTAAAATGTGGCAACGTGTCTTGATGCGGAGTCTTTGAAATTAATAACGGTATACAGCAGAGGGCGGTGAATTCTCCGATCCTGTCTAACATTTACACGAGTGATCTCGTAGGTTCATTCAGACATGCTATTACTTATGCCGACGATTTGGTGGCATACAGATCAGCTCCAAAAATCGAGGTGATTAACATTCTATTGCAGCGTGACTTCGATCAAATTAAGGGCAGTGCGAAGACTGGAAGTTGAAAATCAACATGAAACATCAAGAAGACGGAAACAATCTTGTTCAGAACAACATTGGCTAGGGTCTCTAGGGATAGCAGAAAAAACTGGAAACAAAATGTACATTATTGAACAAAGTGGGTAGCCATTGGCGGTGAGAAGTGCAGGTAGATATCTGTATATCTGGCTCGACCAGTAGGTATCTATATTTCGACAGATATATAGTTGCTTGTCTTACTGGGGCCTTGAAGGCCTATGCTTTGACAAGGAGACTGTTTCATAGCAGTCAACTTGCCTCCAGAGTGAATGTTATATTGTATGCTACGTAGCTCTTATAAGGCCAATCATCGCTTATGGCTGTCCATTATAGTTTAATATAGCGCCTTGTTATATGGAAAAGATTCGGGCTTAGGAGAGACTTAGGGTATGTCTCCAGTTGTTATGAATGCCTGGATGTAACTATATAAAATACTATCCCAACAAGGTCCTATACGATGAAGCTCAGTTAAATAGGATTGACAATTTCTTAATTAAGGTGACTCGAATGCACGTTGCAAGGGCGATGGCCAGCGACAAAACTCTGTTCTTGGGGCTTACTACCCCAACGAAATGTATATAGAGAGTACGCTCCGGTCTGGCTTTATTCCGCCGGAGGCATTTGTCCATATTGATGCAAAAAGGCTGGTCCAAACGATGGATGGTATAACGGCATTATACCGCGGGGACGTCTCCAGTGCTCATGAGCTCCTCCGTTTTAGTAATTCGCCGAATTTTGGTGGTTTGTTGAGGGTGAGGGGTCAACATGACCTCCCAGGACGGTTCGTTACTTTGGTAACATCCTCTTAGTTAGATTAAGTTAACTAGGGCGTTTTGAATAGAGGCAGGGCTCGCTAACTTGTTGTGGTGCTTTGGGGGTTGACTGACGCTGTAAGGCATCAGTCAGCTTACGTTGACGTCTGTTGTTACAATACCCTTATACATAGTGCTAGGAACACAGCGTAAGCATTTGTGTTTTAACAGCAAGCAACACCTGTCATTTTCGTATTTCATTGCATGCTTTTCGGTGCTACTTACTATTAGAAAGAATAGAGAGATAGGAAAGAAGTGTCTAAGTGCAGTTGTAGGGTTTTTTCTCGACGGGTGGTGTCTAGTTTTTGTCTAGTTGATATTTAATAACCAAAAACAATGAATTTAAAAGTCAGAAAAAGTTTCGACTTTCTATGAAAATTAAATAGGTTTTTAGTCATTATACGAATACAAGTCTCAAATTTGTTATTCCCTGTGAGCCAATGAGTGTGGATTATTAGGGGGGTAGTCAATTTATTCAATTTCCGCAACTAAGCTTAGACACCCGCTTATGTGTCATTTCCGCAACTAAGCTTAGAAATCGGGCGCGTTCAATTTGCAAGCCAACTGCTAGTCCCTACTGTTTTACCCTTCCTCATGGATTGAATAACTCACGAGACCATCGATTGCGAGATCGATTGTCAAGTGAAAGAGATTTGACTACTAGGGAACGCGCTGTTACCTTGTAAATTGAACGCGCCCGTTAAAAATCTTAGTTAAGGTTCGGACACCTGCTTATGTGTCATTCCATTCCAGAGGTTCCAATACCTTTATCTTCACTTTATAATGTTCACTCTTGTGCGATGCTGACCAGTTTTTCGTCACTTTACTTTTGACTTGCTGTTGTTTAGGAATAAAATACACTAAACAATAAGCAGAGGGTTAGAAAGTGGGCTATTTTTAAAATATGTACCTAGTTTTATTTTGAGGAAAACTTTCCCCATTTTCGAAAAAGATGCAAATTTACGAAATTTTTGGGACGTTAATGATGCACCCACGTCACAGGGCTGTGTTGAAGCGACTCCTGTCCCAATCCCAAAAAGAGAAGTAAGTAACAAAACATTAAACAACCACCGTGAATATATTATTTTAGGAGCAAATATATTTCTTTTATTGATTTATATATTTTATTTATGTATATTTACTAATTGTACAATTATTTATATGTACAATATTTAGAGAAAAAAAGTATAGGTTCACAATTATAATATATTTATTATTTATTCTTAAGATAAATAACATTCTTAGTTCACATTTATTTTTATATATTATTTTGAATTGTTATTTCATTTTAATAGCTTAACTTATAATTAACTAAAGTAATAAAAAAGATAGAAAAATGGAATAAATTAAGACCAGTAGCAAACAAATTTAAGGAGAATGTATTGGAATTATTTTTAGATATAACGCACTGTGTAGATTATAAAGTTTATATAATTATAGAATTAATGTAATCTCAGAGATCAAGAAGTGAGCACTATGGAATAGCGAAAAGTATTTTTTTGAATTAATTGAAACCAACATTTTAAGGAATTTGCGCCCGCAAAAGGACTAAATAAAAGCGGCATGGGTAAAGTTAATATTAAATAGCTTCCCGTCCATTAAATATTTTTTTAATTGAAAAGTACGTATTGCTAAAACGTTTCCATTAAACTGAAGCGTTTTATTGGGATATGAACATTGAATCCGATTGGACGACTAAACTGAGTGTGGCCTTGTTTTGCGTTGAGATACTAACAAATTCTGTCATCAAGTCAGTGAAGTGTTTTTGACCTGATTTCGTTGTATCATCAATTGAAGTGGGGGTGCGTCCCAGATGTTCTAACCAAAAGAGTTTAACATCATCTACAAAAACAGTTTCGACCGCAATTAAAGATCGGTATCGTATCAGTTTTGCAAAATTATAAGTGTCAAATTGCCTCATTGAATTCAGATTTTTAAAGGAATTATTACGAAGTCACCCATCAAAGTGTATACTTTATAATAAGGTTCAACAATATTTTTCTGCTGCCCACATCACTCCGCTGTTTAATAAATCATAAAAAAATTAGGAGCGCTTTAATTCATATATGTATCAGCAATAAATAAGCTTATAGGCCGGGATCCTCATATAATGATCATGTGGATTACCGATCTGAACTGCAATATTCAACATCAGAAATTAACTCACAAACACAGTTAATGAACAAAAAGTAAACGTAACATTAAATCTAAACATAACGAGATTCGTATTTTTCCCAAGGGTTCACCCCACATTTCGTTTACAAAGATTGGAGCGTAAACTGCATCTGAATTAATTTTTGTATGTTTTTATCTTTATGTTCTAAGTTTCACCAAAAAAACAGCGAGTTGTGAACCCGGGATGAAATTTAAAGAATTTAAAATAGGTAAGTGTTTGCATCAACGCAGTCACTAATTATCCAATAGAAAAGCCATCAGTCCATAGTGTTTAGAAACACAAACAGGCAATCGAACTTGACAGAATATAAGCAATAGTATCTAGTTATCTATTTAAAGATGCTTGCACCAGTTCTATGTAGACTGAATCATGTCACAAGCTGAAGACCTTTCGGGTGAAGTAACAACTTCCGGGCAGACACTCTTCACAGGTCGGAAGCCCGTTAAATAAGAAAGCAAGTCATCTGTGGAGACAAAGAAACAAGCTGGAACCAGCTGAGAACCTTTATGTCATTAAGGGAGGAATCCATCGCTCGATGATTGACCAACCCCACAAAATAGTGACTTTCACTATGTTCTTGATTATATGGAAGATTCCAAATCTTTTTGATAGTAAACAAAAAAAAACATTAACAAATAAAATAAAGAAAAATTAAAAACCTGATAACTTAACAAAATCGGAACACAAAAAGTTACGTCTCTCTCAACAAATAAATGCATCCGTTGGATACGTACAAATTTAAATCTCTACTTAATAAGCTCTCATTTGACTACACACTTACAATGCGCCGCAACGCTTACACTCTCTGAATTTCAAATAGTTTTACTTCAGTGTCATACCATATCGCTGGTTCAACATTCCTTAGGTAGATTACACCCCAGATGTACGTCCTGAACCATGCTGTAGTCCCACTATTCGCCTGGTATTTGCGGATCAAAATTGGATGTGGAACTGGCAGCAAGCCGACCAAAGTACCGTGCTGAAGAAATTTAAGAATTTCCGACTCATCGGTGAGTCCCTTGTCGATACAGATTTTCTCCACTTGCGGCACCAACACCTGCAGCAGTCGCATAATAGTTTGGAGTGGAAGCTTTGAGCGCCAAGAAACAATCCATTCAGGTGTTGGTGTCCATCGATCTTGATTAGAAGGTACCATGCGAATGCTGCCGCGCGTGGCTACGGATAACTTTGCTGGGCATTCCTTTACAGTTGGTGGGGTTGTCGCACGTGACACAGGTGAAGATTTTTCGACTCCTTCTATTTCTTCCAAGACGCATGCAGTATCGGATGGGCCGCTTGGATGTGCGGTTTCGGGTTCCGTCATCTGATTGATGCCAGGTGTATCGAGCAGTGATGTTTTGAGGGTTCCTGGTTCGGCTGGAAGGGCTAGTCTCGAACCCTCCATCGTGGAATCATCTCTGATCTCGGTGGATTCAACTTCAGAATCCTCATTGTCTTCAGTGAGAGGATCATCTGGGACGGCTAGAGTTGCTGCGATTTGCTTAACCACAGCTTCGGGGACCGGTGGGAGGTTGAATTTGCCAAATTTCCTTGTGCTCAAGCACTTTGCAATGCCGGCCATGTCGGAAGGAAGGTTTGCCATTGCATGGAACACGTGCCTCTTACGGATGATGGTGTAGACGAGATTGGAATTTCCATCGAATTGGTACTGAATGATGTTGTTGAAGATCTCAAGCAGAAAAAACACCAAATGGTGGTTAGAAGGTGCTGACAGCAAGAACCATGGAGTGCTGAACGCCTCGAGAAGATGCAGCAGTTTCACACTGGCAACCATTGACAGGGTTTTCAAATAAGGCGAAACATTAACGAGGATTGTTAGCAGGCAGTCAAACAGTGGCTGCAACCGTTGATGGCCAGTGGCGATGATTTTGTGAAATACTGTGATGAGCAGATCAGCATGTGTGCCGCTGAATACTGGAATATCCATTGGTACAGTGGCCGTGTACGGTTTATTGAGCCGAACACCGAAGTTTCGCTCACCTGAGAGTAAGAGCAATATGAACACTCCGATATGCATGAGTCCAACGCGTGACTGGTCGGCTCTGGAGTAGTTGAGATGATAGAGAATCGGTATGAGGATACCCAGCACATCACTGCTTTTCAGTACAAAGTAAAGGAACTTCTTGTTGTAGTCGCAAATTTTCCAGAAAAGAATCAGTAGCTCCTGGTGACAATGTAAGCGTTTCGTAGAGTTTGGAAGATAATTCTGCACTAGTGGATTATTTAGGAGGCGTGTGATGCCTTTCAAAATAAAATGAAAATCCTCATCCCGATGCACTCTGGACAAGTAGTTTATAAACAAGTTGTCGCCGAATCCTTCGTCAAAGTTTCCTCCAGCGTGCATAATCATATCGTGGTCCAAAGTCACAATGAGAATCTGCAAGCATGCTTCCACCAACGGCTCCGTTTTATCGGAGAAGAGCAAGTGGTTGTACGGAACACCATAGCCAACAGGGTCGTAAGCACAGACTGTGTTCAAAAATGAGGTGAACAACGGCAGCGCATGGCGGTTGTCAGCACTCGTGAAATATGCAATCCATTTGTTTGGTTGCTCTGTCTGATTTGGTGTCCTATACATCGGTTCACTGAAGCAAGTCAAAAGGAGTTTTAATAGTTCCATACGCCTTTTCTCCAGATGTGAATTCTTTGGCGGGGAATGAGCGAAACCCACACCCGCTTCCCAGATATACTCACATGAATCGATGTTTGACAGCTCCTCGGCCTTCTCTGGTCCTGATTTTTTTGCACCCATAACTGTGTAGTCGGGACAAAAAAGCAAATCACAAATGGCATTCAGTAAGCTCTGTGCTAGTTGTGTCTCTGCAGTGTACTTCTGATCATTGGCAACCGGTAATGATGACCAAAAGAAATACTTCCATTCGCCATCCTCAAAGATATACGGTATTATTCTTATAAGCAGCCTGACGCAGTTGAGTACACATTGCTGTTCAGTCTGCGTACGACAGCTGCTATCCACAGCTGTTGCTAGTTTCTCAACAGCTTTGTAGCATAGAGTGGCCAAGTTCGCGGGGTTTTCTTTTCTCAAGTTGCGTATTTCCGCAGCCGTGACTAACGCGAACACATCTTCTAGGCTAGTGTTATGACCATGCCAAAATTGATCCCAGAACTCCTCATCACTGGAATCGATTTTTTGATTCTTTGTTGTTAGTTGGACAATTGACTTGCGGAAATTTAATTTGGAATCAGAATTGCCCATAGCTGGTGGGTGATGTTATCTTGTTTAAAGTTAAAATTAACAGCAAATCTAAATTTTATTTAATATTTTTTCAACACGACTAAAAGTGACGATAAATTAAATTGAGTGACGACGCAGGCACGATTCGACAGGTATCGAAATTTCCCATTTTATCTCTGACTTTTGCGCGACAGCGGGTAAAATATAAACAACTTCAAGGTTTGTCAACTTAATTGGATGACATCACTTCAAGCTGAGACTCAGATACGTCTACTTCTGTAATTTAACCGGATGGTTGTAAAAATGACGTAACACGACCAGATGAGAATGTCCGGTTTGGCAAACATCGTGAGTTTGTTTATTGAAAAATTTAGGAAACCCAAAACTTAAGGCCCCAGTTAGCGATACGAGAAGAGTGTTCAAATTGATGATTAATCATTTAGTACGTTTACATGACCGATTAAAAGATCGAATTCAAACTGAATTGAAATTCGAGGCAGGTGTTTACTCTCACCGGATTGAGAGATTGAATTGAAATAGAATTCAGTTTCCCTGTTCGTACTGAATACGTATTTCGCGTTTAGTTGTGTTAGTGACGGTGGTTTTTGGTTGCGGTTACCTACAATAATTGTTTTGAAAAATTAATAAAAATGGACGAAATAATAAAGGCGGCGTGTGAAATTTTTTTGCAAAACTCAAACATTTTATATGAAGCACACTATAAAAAAATAGAATTGAAAAGGAAACGGTTTCAAAGAAAAATGAAACAAAAAATTCAATATAATTTAATAGCGCATCAAGAAAATGTGAAAAAGACGTTGGAAATGTTTGCAGGAGTTGCATTTAAAAAGAAGAAAAGAAAGGCTTTGTGGATGAAGAACAGAAGTAAACATTGGTGGAACTCAATATTTAATTCTGAAAATTACAGTGAAATGTACGAAAATTTCAGAATGGATAAAGAAACATTTGATTTTATTTGTGATAAATTGGACGAAGAGCTCAAGCCAAATATACATCACGTGCGTGAGTCAGTATCCACAAAAATGAAAGTTGCAATAGCCATTTTTAAATTGGCTTCTTGGGCGGAATATCGTGTGGTGGGAACTCAATTTGGGGTGCATAAAAGCACAGTTAAAAAATGTGTCTACCAATTTTGCAACGCCTGCATTAATATTCTGCTAAAGGAGGAAATTACAATGCCGACTGGTGAAGAATTAAAAAGTGTCGTGGATCAATTTGAAAGGAAAACTGGACTGCCGCAGGTATTAGGAGCCATAGATGGAACTCACATTCCAATTCTGCCAAAATCAAAGGGTTATCGTGACTATATCAACAGAAAAGGATGGCCATCCCTTGTATTACAAGCAGTTGTTGATTGCAACTATATGTAAGAGGTTTCAATAATTTTGAGTAAAACAAAAGTAACACGTAAATTGTTTCTTTAGTTTCAGGGATATAACATGCAAACATCCTGGTTGTACACATGATGCTGCCGTTTTAAAAGATTCATCTTTATATAAAAACCGCAATAATTTGGAATTGGTAAGATGCATAATTTTTTTTGTAGTCACCAACTTATATTCATAATAAAAAATATGTACATTTTTCTTTCTTTAGCCGCAACGAATTATTAATGGGCAGTTAATCAATGCATACTTGATTGGAGATCCTGCTTATCCCTTGTTACCATGGATAATGAAGCAATATGCTGTTGTGCAAAATAGCGAAGAAGAATCGCTTAACGTTTATTTTAACAAGGCGAGAATTGTAGTAGAAAATGCATTTGGGAGGTTAAAAGGACGATGGAGGATACTGCAGAAACGCATTGATACGAGTATACATGTGGATTTTGTTCCCCGGCTAGTTGCAACATGCTGCATATTACATAACATCCTAGAACGACGTAAAGTTATATATAATAATTCCTGGAACGAAAGCTCAATTATATCCGGCACATCGTTTATACAACCGTCTTCAAGGGAATCTTTTTTACATATAGAGGCCGAAGAAATACGAGATAATTTAAAAAATTATATGAGTAGTAATTTCCCACTTTTACAATCTTCACATAATAATAATAATGTGAATAAAAAATGTAATAACCAAATCGATTTATTAATAAAAGAAAACATTTTATTTTAACCAAAGTATTTATTTTTTTTCATTAAAAATTATTTCAGTGTTTAAAATAAAGGGATGAAAGAAAATAGGATTTCATCAAAAACATTGTATTTGTAAAAAATCACAAATTATACATTGAAATGCACCAAAAGTTTAAAAAATATCACATTATTTACAGACTTCATTTGTTTTGTTTTTTTTGAAAAACATTCACAGAATTCATTTTCTTAACAGTTACATATATGTACTTTACATTTTTGTTTAAGTACTAAATATTTACAGACTTGATTGAAAAAAAAATTACAGACTTCATTCTCTTAAAAGTTATATATATATACATGACATTTTTGTTTAGGTATCTACTAAATATTTACAGACTTCATTAAAATAATACATATTCACAGATTTCATTGTCTTAAAAATTACATATATTTATATATATTAGGCTTCATATTTACCTACACTTAATTTTTTTTTTTTAATTCTCATTCCAAGAACTAAAAAATTGACTTAAATTTGCATTGTCGTTTTCTTTTGCCTTGTCATTTTCTTTTTGCCCAACTATGACTTTTAAGCCTTTCAAAAATTTTGCAGTATTTGCCTCCATCATTTTTTGGAACTGGTCCATGTGCTCTTGCTCCTGCTTTGCAAAGAGGTCACACTCGTAGGCGATTAATTCTTTCTGGCTTTGCAAGTATTCCAGATTCATCCTTTTTGTTACTCCTTCCAGGCGCTCTGCGACCATGTCCAAGTGCCTGGTGGTGCCTTTTTTGGCAGGCCTTTTTCTCTTACAAGCTTCGGAGCCTGAAATTAAGTCAAACAAATTTTAATTCCAATTAGTCTTACAATTACATAAAATTATTTTACTTACTGGAAGGTTGAGAAATTGCCTCAAAATTGCTTTAGTTTTCCACTTACGAAATATCTGCCAACGGCGAAGATGAACTTAAGATATTTTCATCGGCATCTTCAGGTTCTGAAATCATTAATTTAATTAATTTTTGTAATGACTATTGTTTAAACAAAATTTTACCAATCGAAGAGTCTACCCCAGCCTGCGGTGTCGTCAACGAAGGACGACATCCCAGAATTTCGTCTAACTCGTCAAAAAAATTAGTTGTTTCTCGTCCTTGTCCACTTTTATTGTTGTTTTTTTTTTCTTGAATGTAACACCGTTTAACATTCTTCCACCTGAATTCAATCTGTTTCGGATTTTTGTTTTTATATCCTTTTTTCACCATTTCCTTTTCTATCATCCGAAAAACTTCACTGTTTCGGTACTTTTTACCATCGAAATATTATAAACATTTTTTTTCTTTAATAATATTAATCATGGCACTTGTTTCTTCATATGTCCACAAATTTCGTGTCGCCATTATTGCTTTGTTTACGAAAAATGCTCTGTTCAAGAACTTATCACCTTTCGAAACATATCGCAAACAAGTGAAGAGAACAGGAAAAAAACAGCACACACACACTCTCACTCGATCTCTCGATCTTTCAATTTGCGTTTACATGCTGATTTTCAATCCAATCGCAGAAAATTTTGTGATCGGATTGAGTGAATCCCTCAATCTTTCAATCTGCGTTTACATGGAATTCAATTCGGATTGAATCCGGATTGAATCTCTCATGTAAACGGGATCATTGAATCCACTAGTAGCTCGATAGGTACTGTTGGTAGGGATAAGTAATGAATAATAAAAACAATTACTTTTACAACGGTTTCAGATATATTAATTAAAATAACAATAAAAATTAATAGTTGATAGATCTTCGTTTTTCTCTGAATATCTACAGCCTCATTCATTTGAAATCATTATAACAGTTAAGCGGCTGCATAGTTATGCAGATTGTTAGATATTTATTGTTAAACAATTTAATTCCCACAGAAGCAAGGGAACAGACACTGGTTTATTCTTTCTAGAATTTCTTTTTTACCGAAAGAGTGCTCTAAAATCCGAAAAAGATTGTTTTTTTTCGAACTAGTGCAGCGAAAATAGATCTTAGAGCAAAAAAATTGGTACACTAAATCTGATAAAGAATGTTAATGGAAAGCGTGTTTTGACTACCTGATTAAAATGATCAGAATGACAAAAAATTATCGAAACGCCGTCACCAAATTCCAATAAAATATGCTCATTATGCTTGCATTCGTGCTTGTTTTTCCATTACACTATTTGCAATTAAATCAAATTAAAATCAGTTATTAGATCATTTGAGATATGCCTATTACTCTAACACATTCAATTCATACGCATTTTTTTTCCTCATGATACAACGAGTATAAGACAATTCTCCATTTCCATTTACAATGCATCTTCCGTTCGGAGAGTAAACAATGGAAATGATTTTTTAGCCCAGGATATTTATTTATTTTTTTAATTAATGTATCTACAAGCAGTTTTACAGCTAACATCTACATCTACGGCGATCCGAGTACGAATTAGAATGCTAATATGTACAAAATTTCAGATTTAAATTGTTCACGAGTAAGGCATGAAATATCCGCCATATCTAGTTTTGTAAGCTCTTTGAAATAAGAAAATTCTGGCTCTCATTGATCTAACATTAACGTATATAGGAACCAATGAAAGAAGCGATGAATAATTTATATGATAGCATAGTAAATCTCTCACAAGCATTACACTATGAATAGTCCTTCTAGATTCCAGCGATTTTATCCCAGGCAATTGGCATCTGGCTTTGTAATTGGGGCAAAAATCCCAGCGCATTTGTTGAAATATATAATTCGTAAAACCTCGTTGAATCTGTTCAACCCGGTCTGAATGTACCTTAAATGCAGGGCACCATATCACATCTGCCAAAATGACTTTTAAACGAGAAAGAGGAGACAAGACTTGGCAAATAAAATTAGATTTAATATTATAGGCAAACAAACAACTAAACGTTTTTTTGTAAGAAGAAATCGCGTTACACTTCCTTTAATTAAGTTTGAGTCCATTTGTGTTATACCAGGTTGCCAAAGAGTTTACATCAGATTGAATCAGATGACAATCTTCTAAACTTTTAATTTTTAAAACAGCTTGAGATCATCTGCATATAACAGACATTCGCAATGTTTAAACACTGTTAGAAAATCATCAATGAAAAGTATGAACAGGAGCGGAATCAGGAGGCTACCTTGAGGAACGCCTGATGTAAATTTTATTGGCTTGGAACACTTATTACCAATCTGAACTATTTGCGTTCTACTAATAAGATACGATGAATACCAATCAAGCAGTTGGGAATGGAAACCGAATATTTGAAGCTTTTTAAGCAATGTTGGTGCTTTACAGAGTCGAAAACTTTACTAAAGTCAGTGTAAATTGCATCGACTTGGAAATTATCATCAATGCCGTTAGTCATCTAAGATGTGAAATAAGTCAGATTGGTAACAGAAGACCTCCCGGAAACAAAGCCATGCTGAGCTTCAGATAGGAATTCATTCGTAATAAAATGAAGTCTGTTTTTCACCAAGCTTTCAAACAATTTAGGAATTGCGGTGAGTTTACAAATACCCCTATAATTCTCTATAATATTCTTAGGTCCTGCTTTATAAATGGGGACTAGATGGGAAAGTTTCCATTCATCCAGGAATACACCTTCCTGAAGAGACTTATTAAAAATATTAAGCAACGGAATAGAAATCGAGTTGCAGCAATGTTTAAATACTGCTCCAGGTATTGGGCTTGAGTGAATTAAGTGCTGAAGTAAAATCTTCACAGCTCAATTTTATGGATCCAATATCAATCTTACTTATAACATTCTTTGAGGAGTTGTTATTAAATAGCGATTTTGAATAAATATATTCAAAGAAATTCGCAAATAATTCGACAGCAAACCTACATCCGGAGACTCAACTCCTCAAGAATACATAACGTTTGGAATACAAGCTGATTTACGTTTCGAGTTTATAAAAGACCAAGAAGATTTACAATTGCTTTTGATATTGGTTTCAATATTCAAGATGTAATTCCTGTAAAGAAATTTACTGAGAATGAGAAAGTCCTTGCGTAAATTACTAAATTTCACATAATCCGCTTGAACTTATAACAAACCACCGTCACCAAGAATTATTTAATTCCACTATGTCACCAGTCTGACATCCCCAAAGCATGCTTCGATGGTATTTACCACTCCGCGGTGTAAACCGCGGCGATACAGCCTATTCATAACGACAACCATTTCGATGGCTGAACGCTACCCTTTTGGGAAAGTCTGCTTAATCGCTTTCCAACTCAGGTAACCTCTTTCTTTTACAATTCTACCCGGAGTCCGAAGACATCTTGTGTGCAACGCCAAGTAATTGCGATTCTCCATTTTCTTTTCGCGAGAAAAAATTAACAAAAGAAAACGAAAAAAACTTATTATACAACAAAGAAAAATGGAAAATTCCCAAAAATAAAACAAATAAAAAGATATCAACCATCAACCAAAAACCCACGTCCCGGAGATTCCTTCGGAATTTAAACAAAACCGGTAAGTTACCGTAAAATAAAGAAAAATTAAATTATAAATCGCCACCACGCGACAATCCTCACCCAACAGGAAAGGGCTGGGAATCACTCCTCGCCAAGCGAGGAAAGAAATAAACCGAGTAGAGACGGCCTGTCGGTCGCTTAGCACATGCGGCTGAGCACAAGTCGACTTTCTACGACAGCATCCAGCTATTTTTAGCGTCCTTAGACGACCTTAAGACCAGCAACCGCACGTGCAGTGCATCGCACACGTGAAACGCTGACGAGAGACGTGTATCCCTGGGCTCATCCCCGAGACAATGTGCTGAGTACTCCCAAATTCGGGAGAAACTTCGCCAAGGAGGTAGCAGTGTAGTGATCACCACCCGTTTGTTCGGAAACCACAGGCGACCGAGCATACGGCCCACGGACGTGGATGCATCAGAGGAGCGCGGTCGAGTTCCGTTCCGCAGGCGGCACCGAAAGCGAGTCGAGAGCGAGACATTCGCCCGGAAAAATTCAACCCCGGCAGCAGCATCATCATCAGCAGCACATCACCACCACCAGCAACAGATCCAGTTAAAAACTCCAGGGAATAGGGGCGTGGAATAGCCACGATATACGAGTTTTATATCCATATACGTAGCTCATATATTAAAACCGAGGACAGACCTCGTTTCTTTATATTCAGTGGATAAAAGTAGTTCATTCAGTACTAAACCCCAAGACGGGATTGGAACGTGATCGTGATTCAATATTAAGCATTCGGGGCAAACAGTTTCTACTTTCATCGCATTAGTAATAACGTAAAAACCTAATCGGAATTTTTCAATTCCAACCCTCAGTGGTGGTATCGTCGAGATTTTAATTCAAAAGTTTCACGCGCTCGGCGCAAATCGGGATTTTTCAATTCCAACCCACTCTCGCGAGTAAATTTTCTTTTGCTTGCGTAAATTTCATTGCCTCCGCGGAAATACAAGCGGTAAATATTAAGTCAGTACGCGTACAAGCGGTAGAATCCAGAACCAGTGCACCCGTAGGATACCCTCGACGCTAGGGATATTCACATGGAAGTTTTTCTTTCTTTTTTTTATATATATAAGCGAACATTTATGAAATTCAACAGCTTCAACAAACAGTGGTGGATCGTCAATGTGCGCACATCGGCTGGAGTTCAACATCACGTTAGTCTTTTTGCCCTATATTAACTTTCGATTCTTATTGGCATTTTTAATATATTGTTCCACCATAACCTATATATATATTGGGGCATATCCCATTATGCCTGCCTAAATAAGAAAAAAAGAAAAGAAAGAACGTCCATGCAGTGACCCTCAGCACCGCAGTGCGCTGCAGTACATCTTACATCCGTGTAGACATTCCAACTCGAAGTAGGATCGTGACCTACTTTCGTAGCACAGGTCATTGACCTCGAAGTACCCATTACGCGCGCGTAGTAGTTTCGTTTCTTTTATTGTGGTGCGACTCAGGGCCTCAACGTAATCGTAAATGAGTCTCGACGGTTTCCTTGGCAGGACGGTCGATACTTAAATAGATGACCTTATATATATATACATAGGCATCGATATAGCTATACCTATACACCACCCAGGCATGCGTATAAGGTTGTGTAAGCATTGTGTTTTCATTCATTTTTTATTTGTCACTGAACACATTCCTTTGACGAACGCCATCTGCGTTCTATAAATTGTAACCAGTTTAAGTTTAAGAAGAACTGCTATACTCACTGCAACCAACTTCAGGGATTATCCCACTTTTTTCTGTCACTTGAATTGTAAAAACCGACAGCGACGAGTGTACGCAGAAGACGAAAAATAAAGATAAGGAAAATTATCCAGAGTCATCGGTAGTAGGTTAGGTTAGGTTAGGTTAGGTGGCTGTCGGCAGAAGCGGACACACTTAGACCAATTTAGGTCCATTGTAATACCACGTATGTATTATCTACCTCAACTCTGTAGATGGGACTGGCCAACGACACGCGGTTGTTCTCAAACGGTCCCCCATCTACGTACTAACCGCGCCCAACGTCGTTTAATTACGGTGATCTGACGAGAACCGATTAACTTGACGTGGTATGGTCGTTGGTTAGTTGGTTAGTCATCGGTATTGCTTTGCGACAAATTCTAGGTTTAAAACTCAGATGTGGGGTCAGAACAAAACTGGCCAACGTTTGCTAAAATAATTTCTGCCACAAATAAAGAAAATAAGGTCTAATTTCCTCTTTCGAGAAAAATGTCACGTGCGACACGACGAACTAGGAGGGAAGCTGACGATGAGTTGGAGATAGACGTTGCCGCTGATGCTGTTCCTGATGCCGACAATGCCGATAGTGCCGACTACGACGATGGTGCTGAAAACGCCGTAAATGTGGACGAGTTGCAAGGTGCCGCTCTAGACAAGGAACTTAGCAACGTCCAGAAACGCGTGGAGATCCTGAAACTTCGGAAACAAATCCGTGAACTGGAGGGGAACGTGCCGTCAACCAGCCAATGCCGGACGGATTTTGGTGACATCGAACATGCGCTGCCGAAATTCACGGGGGACGACCTAGGCCATTCTGTGCAGCACTTTCTCCGTGACTTTGAGGAGGTTATGGCCATGATCAAGGCAGACGATCGCTTTAAGCTGCTGAGCCTGCGCCGTTCGCTTGTTGGGACCGCGAGAGTATTTCTCTCATCAACTGTCGCCCTTAGCTATAGCGAACTGAAGACTGCACTAACCAAAGAGTTTGATGTTGCCGTTTCTCGCCAAGATGTATACGGAATGCTGAGCCGCCGACGATGGAAGAAGCAGGAGGAATCATTACACTGCTATATCCTCACCACGCAAGCAGTTGCCAAGCGTTCCGACAATAGCGAGCTCGAGACGATAGATTTCATCGTCGACGGAATGACAGAAGTGCCGAATGTTAATTTGCTGCTGGGAGCTCGTAACATCGAGGAGCTAAAGCGCCTTATAAACCGGTACCAACAACGATACCTTTGCCAGAGCGCTGTAAGTCGCAACCACAATGCCGTTGCCGGAAAACCTGCCGTTACGATGAAGCATGCCGCTACACCAAAGGTGAATGCCGAAAAGAAGGAACCGTTGTGCTTTAACTGTTCACAAATGGGCCATATCAAGCCGCATTTCCCACATCCGCTGCGCCTGGACGGGTCCTGCTTTCGGCGCTGGAAAATGGGACATGACCACCTGTCGTGCCCGAACCCCAAGAAGTTGCTGTCTAGAGCTGCTGCCGTTAACGCCGAGAAACTAGTTGCTGTTGCTGCCGTACATACACCAGATGACGCTGACGAAGATGAGCAAGACGTAATTGGTGCCGTAAATTGGGTGAGTGTTGCTTTTAGGACTGGTCTCTTAGGGGGCGCTGAATTCACTGACTTTCTTCCTCTTTTTGATACGGGCAGTCCGATAAGCTTTATGAAAACGTCGTGCGTGCCGATTAATTTGCCGAGCGTGCCGAAGAAAGCCGAATCGTCATATCGCGGGATAGGCGGACATATTATAAAAGTTTTAGGCGAAATTATATGCCCTGTAAAGTTTGACGATAAAGAAAATTTAATTCGAATTGTTGTTTTTCCTGACGAGGCTATGTTAATACCGTTAATTTTGGGACGAAACTTCTTAAAAGCTTTTAACATTCATTTAACTAGAGTAAAGTTGAAACATCGCAAAGAAAAATTGCTTGCCCTAAATAGAAACAGTGAATTTTGTGCCCTGCCAGATGAATCCTATACGGTTCTCAATAGATACAGCCTTTTGAAAAATGACCATTTACTTGCCGCTAATAATGTACGTAAAATGACGAAATCCGCCGTGGAAGCTGGGTCAACTTGGGTTAATAATGAAAATAATTCGTTGCCGGATTTATTTAATATTGATATTGCCACTAATAAAATTGAGCTGAATATTGATCTTAAGTTAGATAAATCTTGCCGTGTCAGACTAAATTATTTGATTATAGATTCTTATATTTTGCCGAAAAACGTGAAGATAGAGCCGTTAGATTATGAAATGAAAATTCATTTAGTAGACGATATCCCGTTTCACTGTGCTCCTCGACGACTCTCTCATTTTGAGCGTGCGAAGGTTCAGTCAATAGTTGATCAGTTAGAAAAAGACGGAATAGTTAGGCCAAGTAGCTCTCCTTATGCTTCCGCTATCGTGTTGGTAAAAAAGAAAAATGGAGAGACCCGAATGTGTGTCGACTATCGAGGCCTGAATAAAAAGACTGTCCGAGATAACCAGCCTTTGCCGCTTATTGAGGATTGTATAGAATACCTTGAGGGAAAGAAATACTTTTCACTGCTAGACTTGAAGAGCGGATTTCACCAAGTTAGAGTTTCTGAGGAATCCATACCTCTCACTGCGTTTGTGACCCCTAATGGGATGTGGGAGTATTTAAGAATGCCATTTGGATTAAAGAATGCACCGTCTGTATTCCAGCGGTTCATTAATATTATTTTCCGTGACCTAATCGATTCAGGTAAAATAGTCGCCTATATGGACGACATATTGATTGCTACTGCCGATTTTGATGAACACTTGCTTTTATTACGAACTGTGCTGAGACGAGTTACGCAACGAAACCTTAAGTTAAATCTTGACAAGTGTAAGTTTTGCTATACAGAGTTAGAGTACCTAGGATATGCCGTTACGCCGCGGGGGATTACCCCGAGTGAATCTCATATTGCCGCTATAAAAAGATATCCAGTCCCGACGAACCAGAAGCAACTGCACTCGTGTCTCGGGTTGTTTTCATACTTTAGGCGATTTGTGCCCTTGTTTTCCCGAATTGCAAAGCCGTTGCAAAATTTATTAAAAAGAAATGCCGATTTTGACTTTGACGAACAATGCCGTAATGCATTTATAGAACTTAAATCGAGACTGGTTGAGGCCCCTGTGCTGGCTATTTACAATCCTGCGAAAGAGACAGAATTACACTGCGACGCCAGTTCAGTCGGGTTTGGAGCTGTCCTGCTGCAAAGGCAAAACGACGGGAAGTTCCATCCGATATCATATTTTTCGAAAACTGCCTCTGATGCCGAATCTAGGTATCACAGTTTTGAGCTCGAGACGCTCGCTATCATTTATGCATTAAGACGTTTCCGCGTTTATTTAGAAGGGATACCTTTCAAGATTATAACCGACTGTAGCTCTTTGACGATGACGTTAGAAAAGAAGCAAGTTAATCCACGGATTGCCCGTTGGGCTTTAGAGCTTGAAAATTACAATTATAAGATTCAGCATCGTAGTGGTGCCTCCATGGGGCACGTAGATGCTCTGAGCCGATGTCGGATTGCTTCCGTTTGGGATGTAGACGACGTTGATTTTCAAATCCAGGTCGCCCAAGGACGGGACGACGTAGTTAAGGCTTTGCGGGATCGTATGGAGGTTGAAGAGATTGAAAATTTTTAGCTGACGGATGGGCTTGTGTTCAAAGTAAGGAACAACGACCGTAAAGTCCTATATGTCCCCAATGAAATGGAGGATAATGTCATCCGGTTAATTCACGAAAAATACGGACATCAGGCAGTTGATAAGTCTTACGATAAAATTGCCAGTTTTTATTGGTTCCCAAGTATGCGAAGAAAGGTCGAGAGGTTCATTCAAAATTGCCTCAAGTGCCTCATGTACGCCGCCCCTGTTCGTTCCAATGAAGGGAGTCTGTTTAATATCCCCAAGAAGCCAGTACCATTTGATACTATTCACTTGGATCATTTCGGTCCGCTACCGTCGATAAATTCAAAAAGGAAGCAGATTTTGGTCATAGTAGACGCTTTTACGAAATTTGTTAAGTTGTACCCGACGAAATCCACAAGTACGAAAGAAGTGGTGGCGGCACTAGGAAAATACTTTCAATATTATAGCCGGCCTAGAAGAGTTATTACCGACAGGGGTACGTGTTTCACATCTACCGAATTTGAGGACTTTTTGCTGAATCGGAACATGAACATGTTAAAGTAGCAATGGCTTCTCCCCAGGCGAATGGACAAGTGGAGCGAGTCAACAGAGTGATTAAAGCTATGCTGGGAAAATTATGTGAACTTGTTAATCATGCCGATTGGTCATCTAAGCTACTTCAGGTAGAGTTTGCCGTTAATAATTCTATGCACAAGGCGACGAAAAATTCTCCTAGTATGTTGCTGTTCGGCGTAGAGCAGCGAGGGGAAGTAATAGACGAAATTACAGAGCATCTAGCCGATAAATTGAGTTTAGACAATCCTCGAGATCTCCTGCAAGTTAGGGCAGAAGCTTCAACAGAAATTGATAGGTCTCAGGAGTATAATTTGAGTTATTTCCTCAGGCACGGTAAGAAGTCTAACGATTATGGGGTTGGCGACTTTGTGGTTATGGCAAACGTTGATACTACCGTGGGGACAAATAAAAAGTTTTTGCCGAAATTCCGTGGACCTTATGTTGTCATAAAGTTCTAGGAAATGATCGATATGTGTTACGCGACGTCGAAAATTGCCAGTTGACTCAGCTGCCTTACGATGGGATTGTTGAAGCAAAAAGAATGCGGAAGTGGCTTCCTAGACCTATTGACGAGGCTGTAATTGTTTAGGACCGGAGTAACACTCCAGATGTAGGTTTAAGTTGTAATCAATAACTTTGTTTAATTATTATTGTAAATTTATTTGTTTTGCTCGTGGTCGACCAAATGTCAGGTTGGCCGAGTTGTAAGCATTGTGTTTTCATTCATTTTTTTATTTGTCACTGAATACATTCCTTTGACGAACGCCATCTGCGTTCTATAAATTGTAACCAGTTTAAGCAGAACTGATATACTCACTGCAACCAACTTCAGGGAGAATCCCACTTTTTTCTGTCACTTGAATTGTAAAAACCGACAGCGACGAGTGTACGCAGAAGACGAAAAATAAAGATAAGGAAAATTATCCAGAGTCATCGGTATTGCTTTGCGACAAATTCTAGGTTTAAAGTTGGTAGAATTTCAGTACAGGGCGAATATTAGTCTTGATGCAAATTTTTAATTCGTGTTTCTTCGCGTGTTTTTTTTTGTTGATCGTCGTTCGTCAGACCGCGTAGTATTAAAGCGAATTCGCAGATCGCGTTAACTCTTGGCGGTAAAGTCCTATCCACAGTAATTTTTTGCTGTTGTTGTTATTACATAAGATTCCTTAGCATAATACTTTTATCTATAAGATTTTTAGTATTAATCCGTTTTTTACCCTTAAAGTTCGTTTAACGTAATATTAGTAGAGGAGCAGGGATTTCTTGTTCTCGGTCCCTCCAACCCTTAAGGTTGTTTTCCTAGCGTATATTTTGTATATGGGCCGGATGCCTCATAGGTAGTTCTAAGATTTAGCATACTTAGTTTTTAGTTTTAGAGCAATTTTGTGCTTTTGAGAATTCCTTAATTGGGCTTTTCTCTCTTTTGTCGTGCTCATAGGATTCGCTTGAAGTCAGAACCGACTGGCCGAGTTTAACATTAGTTTTAATGATTAGATTATCGTAAGCATAGCTCTTAAGATGAATAAATGTCATTAACGCAATGAAGCGTCAGATACCTACTCGAATATTTTTCTTTTCGCT
This sequence comes from Portevinia maculata, assembly GCA_949715645.1. Lineage (NCBI taxonomy): Eukaryota > Metazoa > Arthropoda > Insecta > Diptera > Syrphidae > Portevinia > Portevinia maculata. Next base: position 103,189,299 of record OX454525.1, read on the forward strand.
TGGAGTATCGTCGACCTTTGACAACATGGTTTAGGACCAGTAGCGGCCGACGGAGGGAAGTCGAGGTAGTCCTCCACCCTAACGGTGTGGACGTTCAGAATGGGTAAGGTTCTCTAACCCGGTTAGGGGACCTCACTGCTTTTCGGAGCAGGGGCCATCGTGAGTGGAGCGATGCGGTGGCAAAAGGTGTCCGCAATACTTATATTTATTGCGGTGGGGTGGGCCAGCTCAGGAGAAATTTTTCATCCTCTTCTTCTCCGTAATTTGGCAAAAGTCTCGAATTTCTTGTTTTCTTCTTTTATAACCCTGGTGGTCCAGGATAGCCGCTACAATTCTCAAGTCGCGTCTTCTTCGGGCCGGAGAGGCTATCCTTCGGGATAGTGGAGGGTGGACTCCGAGGTCTAGTCTACCAAAAGAATTTCAGGCATGTAAATAACGAGGTAACCCCAGTTCGAGCTCTATAGCAAGTTGTGAAGGGATCACATCAGCGATCATTTATCTTACATTCACAAATGTTCTCATTTATCTTTCATTCATAAATGTTCGCATTTGTCTTTCAATTATAAATGTTCTCGTTCTGAGCTTGTAATGACCCATTATCAACCGTCTGCAAATCGTAGTGGTTTTTTTTTTTGGGTTTCTCTTTAATGTGCTTTGTCATGGGCTGATACCGAGCTACCCAGTTGCACCTTACCTCAATTAAATGTAAAGAAAAAAATATATATAACAAAACAATGCAATGCAGTAGTGTTATTTACATGCCTCTCTCAGCGCCTTTATGTGATGGTACATAGTTTTTTTTGCAAAACGGGAAGATCGCCTGACCTATGCTGTTACCAATGCGCTTGGCGAGGTTTGGCATGGTAATTGAGTTTGCAGAAATTTAGTAGGAGCACGAGACGGCATCAGTACGTGACATTTTAACCGTGGCATTAAAAGTAATCCTCTTATGCAGTCGCTTCAGTCACACAAAAGTTAAAAAGTGCGTCTGTAATATACTGACCGGTGTAATCAGAATAATTTAAATCGTGTCGCGGTCATCCACGCTAAACAAAAGCCTCCGCGCGGTTGCAATTAATCCCAATAAACCGATCCCCAAAGGTAGTGGAATGCATTTTTTTTTTGTGTTCACCAATGCAACAGTTATTTTTTTTAGTGGGATCAAGTGAGGATTAATTTCTTAAAAATTTGCTGCTAATCCCAGTCCCCTTACGGAGCTAAGAAGGGCATTCCACAACACTCAGCTTACGGGGCACAGGCGCTCGCGTACCACCTTGGGTTGGATCCCATTAAGATCCTCAGCGGATTTTCTTTGGCCAACTTCCCAGCCCAACGCTAGGAACCAAACCAACAAAACTAAAAGAGAAAAAAAAACAAAAATTGTATAAAAGAGAAAAAAAAACAAAACAAGAAAACGAAACCATCACAAAGTAAAAGAAACTTATTTGTACCAACAATATTCTAAAGCCAAACTTAAATCTATTAGCGAATTGATTAATTAATAACATCTTCATGTGCTAGTGTTTTTTTTGGTGCATTGACGGGAAGGGGGGTATCTAGAAGTGAGTGGGGGCAAAGTGTCAACGCAGGGAGTACATCAACATCAGCAGGCCTGCCGAAGGAGATGGAAACAGGTACGTACCAATTAATTCGTTCATAAGCTCATAGATACATATGAGAAGTCGATAGTAGTGCACCAGGAAGGACATTAAATTTTTTTTCATATTATGGCAAGGTTCTCTTATTAACTTTTGCTGGCTGTAGTACACGTGAATTGCATTGATTTCGTCCTCTTCATTAATTACATTTTTTTTTATCCACATCATACCGTTACATAATTAAATAAACTTACAGTATATAATGAAGTTATTTAGAATGATGAGGATAGTATGTATCCTAGTACGTTTTTTTTATTTCCGTTAAATGAATTCCTTATTAAAAATGAATAATTAAATATTATATTATGATCCTATTAACCGCTCTTGTTTGAATCTTTAGTCGTGTTGGAATTGGGCTTTCGGAGAACGATATGTGTTCCGAAATGCATCTGGTAGGGAGGGTAAAGTAAGAGACGTTTCAGCTGGTCTCTCAAGGGTTGGTAGAGGTTGATTTGGGGTCGAGATATGGGTATCGTACGTGAGTAACATCTCCATTTTAATTTAGCACGCATTTTTTTTTTTATTTGTGAACGGCAGCGAGGTCTTGGTCGATACAAAGAAGTCCCCCATTCCGACGAGCTAAGCGATAGTATAGCTAGGCGTGCTACCCGCATCCGGCTCAAGACCCGGTCCAACCTGCTCAGCGAAGTGTCGTTACAAGCTTCGATACTTGAAACCCGCGAGACATGCATCGAGCGTCGTATAACATGTCTAGCGCGATAGTAATTCATGTCCATCTCACTATTACCCATGGTACACCATGTGTATACCGACACCTTCGGTATCCGTCCGAAGTGACGACCATGCTCAGCGACATAATCAAATCACATAGATAAGTATGTATCTCGTGAATGCATTTGCCTCACCACTAAGCACCATAGCAAATACTATGACGGGTTCGGGTTGCACTATGCATTCCGCTGCCAACGTCCGGAGCATGAGATAATTATAATGCTGATAGGGTGATATGCACCAGCAAGGTATGAAATGATTAGGGTTCAAGTATCGAGGGCCAGAATCTGAGTGTATTGGAATGTGAACCAAATCCAAAGAAATATTCTGTATAAATAGCATAAGATTTCGTAAATAAATGTTCTTCTCCTGAAAGCAACCAACGTGTCAAGACTATTTTATTTTTACGAGCAACTCGCTCAATTTGAATTATCTTGTACCTCGGCCCGCTCTATGAACATAGCGTTCGTCGCTAATAGAGGTAAACGACAGCATAATAGCTAACGTTTTGGGTCGAGGGATATTACCCAATAAGACCAAACATTACACCGTACGTTGCCGCCAGGACCAGGCAACGTTACATGGCGATCCTGCCAGGAGAAGAACTCTGTTTTGCTAAAGAGCTCCCAAGTTTTAAGAAAACACTCTGCCTGGATGAAAATCCAGTTGGGAAAACCCACAAAGAAATACTGGCCATAGCTGCCCAGTACATCGCTCTGGCCAAAAACCTCCTGAGGAACTCCGGGATAAAGCCCGCGGTGCCATCCGCATCCCCAGAAGTCCCGAGAAACGTCATCACAGACGTCACCCATCATCTAGAGTCCCGACCAGCGAGGGTATAACACCAGCATCATACATTTTTCTATTTTTTTTTTATTAACTATCATTCTTAATTCAAACTAAACAATGTTAAATGAATAATATTGGAAAAAAAAAATTTAGAAAAAAAAAACAACTTTTCTCTCTCGAAATAGGTAACCAGGTCTATGATTTTTGTTGAGGTAGGCAAAGCATTAGAACAACTTGAAAGGTGCTACGAAAGTTTGAAAAAGTCACCAAACCGTACCAGGACTCCCGAGAACGCCGAGAAAAAGCTCCAGCAAATCCAAATTCTTTGGAGTACCTTTGTCCAAATTTTCAAGGGAATAGACCAAAAAGCTTAAGCGAGCTAGAATTTGTCAAGTTAAAACGTATTGGTGTTCAAGCAAACGAATACAGAATCAATTCGGAAGATAGGGTCAATAATAGTATTCGGGAGAAAACCCCCGAAAACCAACATTCAGACCCGCCAGAGCCACTAAAAAAAATCATTATGAGTGGTGAAGATTTCAGTTTCAATACGGCTCAAAAACTGCCGACGCTGACGTTTGATGACGACAGTAAACGAACTGAAAACCTAAGAGATTTTCTGAATTGTATCGAATTCTACCATGACACCTTGACCTCCAGCTCCAAAGCCACTTTAATTAGGTGTATCCTTAAATGTAAACTTCAAGGAAAAACCCTTACAGAACTAGAAAGTAACGCTCCTCAGAACTTTACAGACCTTAAGAAAACTTTGCTTGAAAAATGTGGACCGAAGGAGACTATAGAAATCATTCAAACCAAATTAAGTAGAACAACTCAGCGTAACCGACCAGTAAAAGATTTCATTACCGACATAGAAACACTTGTTAACAAAATGACTGAATTAGAGGTTGCCTGCCATGGTGAAACCACCCGAGCAATTTTGACGGCGGCTAATGACCGCAGGGGATTAGCATTTTTGAAAAAAGGGGTTAATGATCGCTTACGACTCATACTCGACAGTGCTCGACACTCAACGCTGAAAGATGCAATCCAGCATCTACTCGAAGCAGATCAAGGGTCAAACCCAACGGCATTTATGAATTATTTCGGAGAAAGGCCCCCGTACCCCTACCTACGTACCCCCGTACCTACACTAAGAGAAATAAACAAAAAAATAAATATGGTATTGCATTGTATAAAGAATAAATATAGCATTAAGAAAAATAACTAATAAATATGGTACCTATATTAAATAAACATAACATAAGAAACTTTGTAATAAGAAATATTGTATACGAAATATTATATTAAGAAATGTTTCGACTTTGTTAATTTAAGTACGAATAAGCAAGATTTAGAAATGTTAACTCAAATCCCTAAATGTACAACTGACGCAGAAAAAAAAGAACATCATGATTTCCTTTTTTTTTCTCCCCAGGAGGGTGGTGTGAAGGGATCACATCAGCGATCATTTATCTTACATTCACAAATGTTCGCATTTGTCTTTCAATTATAAATGTTCTCGTTCTGAGCTTCGATACTTGAAACCCGCGAGACATGCATCGAGCGTCGTATAACATGTCTAGCGCGATAGTAATTCATGTCCATCTCACTATTACCCATGGTACACCATGTGTATACCGACACCTTCGGTATCCGTCCGAAGTGACGACCATGCTCAGCGACATAATCAAATCACATAGATAAGTATGTATCTCGTGAATGCATTTGCCTCACCACTAAGCACCATAGCAAATACTATGACGGGTTCGGGTTGCACTATGCATTCCGCTGCCAACATCCGGAGCATGAGATAATTATAATGCTGATAGGGTGATATGCACCAGCAAGGTATGAAATGATTAGGGTTCAAGTATCGAGGGCCAGAATCTGAGTGTATTGGAATGTGAACCAAATCCAAAGAAATATTCTGTATAAATAGCATAAGATTTCGTAAATAAATGTTCTTCTCCTGAAAGCAACCAACGTGTCAAGACTATTTTATTTTTACGAGCAACTCGCTCAATTTGAATTATCTTGTACCTCGGCCCGCTCTATGAACATAGCGTTCGTCGCTAATAGAGGTAAACGACAGCATAATAGCTAACGTTTTGGGTCGAGGGATATTAACCAATAAGACCAAACATTACACCGTACGTTGCCGCCAGGACCAGGCAACGTTACATCCCGCTCCCGCCGACGAGCTAGCACGGGGCGGCCATGCCTGGCTATGAGTGGTCGAACACCCCTCTCTCTTATTACTCAGTGGACGAAGGCGAACTCTCGGCAGTCTGTAGGCCAGAGCCGTCGACGTTCTAGGCGATCGACAAGCGTTGTCAGATACATTCAGTGCCAGCAGGGGGTCAGCTGTGCACACCTCAGTGGATGACAGCGGCTGTGGGTTTTATTTTCTTTTGTTTTCCGATGTCAACCAGTCAGAGGAGGGCGGAGTATGCATTTGCCTTGCATGCTTGACGTTACAGATGGCCATGCAACGTAGGGCACTGCATACAAATTCGTTACAAACTTTTGATTTCTTGTACTTCGCGTATGCTTTATGTTTCAATCTCCTTAGGTCTTGTTTATTAATCCAAAGAGGGTCAGATGTTTTTTTTAGAATAAGAGTAAGAGGGATAAACTTATCAAGTTGTTATTTTATTTAAGTTAAGCTGTTTAAGGTTAATCTAATGATATCTGCAGTAATAATTTGTTAAGCTACCCGTTTTTATAGTTAAGCAGGTCTTAAGATGGGTAGAGTACTTTTTATAAAAAAATATAAAAAATGCGCTGTGATAATTTTTATGTTTCAGTTAAGATAAGCAGGCTTGACCTATTTTAACTAGTGTCTTCTTTATTTTTAAAATTAAAAAAAAACTAATAGATTCAGTCTTTTATTTCATTCTATAGTTATAAAAAAAAAATAATATTAAACAACTTCTGTTAAAAGAGAACTAATTTCAAATGAGAGTACTAGGTAGTCAACAATTAAAAGATGAGTGCATTTTCTTACACACGGCGTCTCTACGAGCAATATTTTATAGAACGCCATAAATCTAGCATTCTATAAAAATTGCTAGGGGAGACTACAAATAGTATTCTATGAAAGGATTACTAGCTATATATGGCACAGTTGATAAATTGCTTTCTACTTCTTCTTCTCCTTGCTTAATGGCGGTGAGGCTTCTGGTCCGCCTGTGAGGTTCGATTTCTATGGATAGTATTCTATTAGATATAATTTTAGTATCCTGGTCGCGTTTTGCCAAACTGTATACCAGCACAGACACCCATAGTCTGTGCTGAACTATTTTGTGCTCAACAATTTCACCATCATTGTAGAGCAAACTGTATGCTACCACAGACCTCTCAAGAAAAAACTAGAGCAGACTATATGCTACTACAAATCATTGCGTGGGCATACAACTATTCGTTGTTTATCAGGCTGTTTTGTGGTCATAGAGTTCTTCTATAGAATTGAAATAAAACAGCGTTTAGTAATGAAAAATTAAATTATTTTAATTTATTTGTTTAAATTCATATTAATTTCGGTTTTTGATAATGATATAAACAACGAATAAACAATGAATAAACAACATTAAATTAATAAGGAATGGGCATGAAATAAATAACCGAATGAAAATAAACGAAAGAAAATAAGCGAATGAGAAGATAGATACATTAAATGCTGACGCAGGGTCATAAGTCCACAAGCCAAAAGTCCATGATGGACTTTTTACCCACACAGGTGGTATTCCCATAAACAATACCATGCATATGGAGGGTCATGCTGCCCCCTGCTACCCAATCGCGATCAAAGTACAAAAATAACAGTATATTAAGGGCAAACGCACTGGCATAATACATAGGTACATACATATAGAAACCATAAATATAAAACGCGTGTGAAGATACGTGAAAATATCTCGAATCTCACTGAAGTGTATGTAATAACAGGTACTTTGCTCTTGTAAATGTAGAGCAAAATGTATACCGTGTCAGAGCAAATTTAGTTTTCTCTGAGTCGGTATAGTTTTTGCTCTACATTTGCATGAGCACATTATTGTATGTTGTAGAGCGCCCGATGTCTGTGCTGGTATACAGTTTGGCAATACGCATCTTGGTCGCAAGTTCAATTATTGATTTACAGAAAAAATGCAAGAAAAACAACATTTAATGCAAACAACAACAATGACTTCAATTGCTGCACGTGAAACTAAATCATCTTTGATGTTTTGTAGATCCATTTCTAAATTAATTTTGTTGACTTTGATATTTGATGAGAGATTTTAATTGGCGCGTCCCTTGCAATAGGGACGCGCCAATTAAAATCTCTGTCTCTATCTGTCAGGAACATGCATTTTTGTCTCATCCTGCATACACAATTTAGCGATCATTTATTTTTGTTGTAAAGAGATAGGGTCTATACATTTTAGAGCGAACATGATAGGTACTTGGCCTAGCTATGAAATATCGAAAAACTCGTTGTTATTAGTTATTGATTTCCTTGTTAGAAAATATAAGAAAAAAAAAATTATGTTTAACGGTTAAATGCTTTTTAAAAGAAAATTTCACGATTCGTCATCATTATCAGCCGAATTAATAAACGCAAATTAAATATAAGTTATCTTATATCAATGAATTTAATAACAAACTTTTTTTTAAGTTATTTGATGTTGAATGCAATTAACTAATTCACGAGTAATAATATTAAGTTCATATATAACTGAGAGCATTTTTGACAACTGACGGCGAATCTTTGATCCCAATGTAATATTGGATGTGGTATCTCTATATAATTTATTACTTAACGATTCAACATTTCCATATCTTTTATTATCTAATAAGGCAAATTAAGTAATTTTTATTATTTCGGTATAAGTTTCCATGTTTCTAAAAATTTTCAAAAAAAAATTGTGTGCAAATCCTCATTACCATATCTGTTCCTGACTCGATCGCCCTGACGTCATCGAAAATATACCATTCCATGCGCCATTTGTTTCAATTAAATGAGCTGTCATTATTTCAACTTGACATCAACATCAAAACGTCACCACTCTCCAAATTGCGCACTAATACACTGAAACGGAAACTTGTCGTCGTCTCCACTTGTCAAAGAGAAAAAAGAAAGATTTTGCAGAGCAATAATGGGGAATGTAATTTTTTAAATAAATAGCAAAAAGTGCATTTCGAAAGCAAAACAGATTATAAATTAAGGCGGAAATAAGTGCTATTGAGAAATGTCGCTCCCCGGCAATGGAATTTTCGTTGTGCGTGGCGAAATGTCCACACTGATGACAGCAATGCGAAGGGGCACTCGCTGGAGTTCCACATCATACGTGGTGATGCAAAAAAAAATTGTACAGTGTTTTATTTTACTTACTAGATTGACAATTTTAGGACGAAGAGAAAGATGGCCTTATGAAACTTTTTGTCGATTTAAAACAAGAATTAAATAGCGTAGAAGACTTGCGGCTAATCGATCCGAATGTTTTCCTAGTACCCTTCTTGGAAGTAATCCGCTCCGAAGAGACTACCGGGGCGGTGACAAGTCTGGCGCTGGTAGCAGTTAATAAATTCTTGTCGTATGGTTTAATAGGTAAGTTGAATATGTTTTTAAACAGCCTGCGATTAAAATTGGTTTCTCTTAGATCCGACACACCCGACCCTGGCGGTCACTGTGGAGAGCATAGCTGATGCTGTTACGCATGCTCGGTTCCTTGGCACAGATCAATCTTCGGATGGAGTGGCTTTATTCCGTGTGATTGAAGTTTTGCATACACTGATGCGTAGCCCTGAGGGTAGTGCCTTAACTAACGAAAGTGTCTGTGAGATGATGTTAAGCTGCTTTAAGATCTGCTTTGAGCCACGTTTAAATGAGCTTCTGAGGCGTTTCGCTGAACAAGCCTTAAGAGATATGGTTCTGCTATTGTTTATGAGATTGCCACAATTCTCTGCTGATCGCTTCGATGCTGGCCTGTTGAAGAAGTTTAAAATGATGGCCGCATCCATAGAGGAGAGCAACAAAAAGACCAAGAGCAAGCAGATTGTCAAGTCCACTCAAATTCCTCGCATAAATGCAATCAAATCTGAGGAAAAATCGCCAGCATCAACAGGTGCCGAAGATCCTCAGAGTCCCGGAAACTTATGTGCATCGTTAAAAGTGCCTCCATTAGCTACTACGCCAGCTACACCGGCTGGAAATGTTCTCGATATGCAAGGAAAACTAACGCAAACGCCCACTACAGCTCTAGGTGGAGTCATTGGCGAAGAAGAAGCCTCACATTCCACTGAAACTGTCCTGGAGCCCGATAAAAAAGTTGCCCATCAGATCATTGAAGAGGTAAATGAGTCGTCAGGTGATACTGATGACAAACAGACGGACAGCGAATACGTCAACTCGGTCGGAGTTAGATTTACCCAACAGAATTCAATCGAGAATAATGGTGCCAATCCACTGCTGCCGTATGGCTTGCCATGCATTCAGGAGCTGTTTAGATTTTTGATTTTATTGTGCAACCCACTGGACAAACAAAACACCGACATTATGATACACATGGGTTTGAATCTGCTGACAGTGGCTTTTGAGGTGGGAGCCGATAATATCGGCAAGTACGAAACGCTACTTGAGCTGGTTAAGGATGATTTATGCAGGAACTTGTTCGCAGTAAGTATATCGTTCAAATATAGCCAGTTCGAATTGATGCTGCTCCTGATGCTGTTGTTTGTTGAACAGTTGTTGATGTTTTCGTTTTTCGACAGTGTTGATACACGTTTGCTAAACGTGCACTGTCTAGTAGTATTGCCAGCTTTAGTTCCTATGCTTCGTTTCCCTTGTGGATAAGTTGACATTCTGCCGTATGGTATTTGTTTTTACCATCCGGTGCGGGTAGTTTTTAATCACCTGTGTCCGCTAAGTAATTGGGTGGACTAGACGTTTCTTTCGCAATACCTGAGTTCGGTCTAACAAAAAAAAACAGCGCCTCGCAGTCATGATTTTATCGTGTTCCACCTTTGCTGCTTCCACGCAATATTGCTGAGGTTATTAGAATGACTTGCAACAAGTGTTACTGAAAGTTATATATTTTCCAATTTCTCTTTTGCTTCGGCATTGTCGGATCTCTTGCAGGAATATCAGCGTCGGAAGTAATCATTGCCGTGATATCTTATGCTTTCTTCAGCGGAGTTTTCGAGTTTCCTTAGGGCTTTTAGTTACTTTTTTAAGGTATCTCAAAGGTATGCAATTGTGGAATCTTCTTTTATGAAAATACCTATGTCTCCCTTTTGTTATTGGAAAACAACCGTTTTGAAAATATTTACACCATTGGAGTTTTTCGTTTTGTTATGAGTATTCGAACCAGGCTACACTATATTCTACACATTTCTAAGATAACCTTCTCAACACCAAAACTGAACATTTCTATTTCAGCTAATGAACTCGGAGCGTCTATCAATATTTGCTTCGGACCTGCAAGTTTGCTTTTTGCTTTTCGAATCGTTGCGTGATCATTTAAAATTTCAACTGGAAGCCTACTTAAAGAAACTCTCCGAAATAATTGTCAGCGATAATCCGAAAACACCCTACGAGATGCGTGAACTCGCCTTGGACAATCTTCTGCAACTTTGGCGCATTCCAGGATTTGTTGCAGAGCTTTACATAAACTACGATTGTGATTTGTATTGCAGTGACCTATTTGAAAATCTAACAAAGTTGCTGTCTAAATACACGCTTTCTGCGACAAACGCTGTCTACAGTACTCACCTACTGTCCATGGATACACTTATATCTGTAATTGAGATAATCGAACGAAACTGCGTAGCAGCAAAGAGTGGAGAAGGTGCCGATTCTTTGCCACCTGCCTCGAGTCGTCATTCTCGTCAGAACTCCGGGTTGGAGAGTATTATAATAGAACCCGAATTGAACGAATCTACTGCAACAGATACGTCAACGGTGGTGGAGAATATCTCAAAGTTCATTAATAATTCCACTCGCATTAGGACTCATTCACGGTCGCAGCAGATATCCAAGCAACAACTTATCGATGTTAAGAATAAGAAGCGACTCCTCAGCCAAGGTACTGAGCTGTTTAATCAACGTCCCGAAAAGGGCATTCAATACCTGCAAGAGAATGGCATATTACATACCAATTTAAACCCTATGGAGGTGGTGCTTTTTTTGCGGGAGAATCCTGGTTTAGACAAGAAAATGATCGGCGAGTATATCAGTAAGAAAAAGAATGTGGAAAGCAAGATACTGGAGAATTTCGTGGAAAGTTTTGATTTTACCGCATTGAGAGTGGATCAGGCGTTGCGCCTGTATTTGGAGACATTCCGACTACCCGGCGAGGCTCCGTTAATATTTTTGGTTCTTGAGCACTTTGCTGATCATTGGCATGTAAGTTGTTTGTATGAAAATTGAAGTCCTTTGGATGTTTGATTGTTTAACCTTTTCTTTTTAGAAACAAAACAATGAACCATTTGCCAATACAGACGCTGCTTTCAGTTTAGCCTATGCTATCATCATGTTGAATATGGATCAACATAATTCGAATGCGAAACGGCTAAATGTCCCGATGACACCGGAGGACTTTTTTAAAAATCTGCGCGGTCTAAACGGTGGTGCAGACTTTGATCAGGAGATGTTGGCTAATGTATTCAGTTCTATAAAGTAGGTTGTCTTGATGGGGTGACCGCAAGTGTTTTTTTTAACGGTGTTGACTTCCAGAAATGAGGAAATTGTGATGCCTGCCGAACAAACTGGAACCGTGAGGGAAAATTATCTTTGGAAGGTTCTATTGAGACGCGGCCTTGGGTCGGATAGTATTTTTAATCATGTACAGGACTCGGCCTACGACAAAGAACTGTTCCATATAATTTGGGGAGCATCTCTGAGCGCGCTCAGCTTTATGTTCGATAAGAGCAGCGAAAATGGATATCAACGAACATTGGCAGGTAGGTGGTGGTTGAAGTACTAATCCATTTTTCGATACTCTCAAGCCATACGAAAATTTAATAACAAAATCCCTTGCAGGTTTTACCAAATGTGCTGCTATTGCAGCCCACTACAATCTTCACGAAGATTTCGACGCTCTTGTTCTTACTCTTTGTAAATTTACAACATTGCTCAGTATTCAACCTGATGCTTCGAACGACATCGTTCTCGCTGTGAACTTTGGCCTGAATCCCAAAGCACAGGCGGCCATTAAAACGGTGTTCGCACTGTTGCATGAACACGGTGATTGTCTGCGTGAAAGCTGGAAGAATATTCTCGAGATTCTTATTCAGCTGTTCCGCTTGAAATTATTACCAAAGTCCCTTGTTGAAGTGGAGGATTTCTGTGAGCCGAGTGGTAAAGCTGCACTGGTTCTAGAGAAGCCAAGTCAAAAGGTCGATGCTGGTTTATTCAGCAGTCTCTATTCGTATCTGAGCTCGGAAGGCCAGCGCGAACCGACGTATGAAGAACAGGATTTTATTAAAATAGGCAAAAAGTGCATCAAAGAATGTCAGCTGGATCAGATGATCCAAGAGTCCAAGTTTGTGCAGTTTGAATCCCTACAGGAGTTGCTTAAGTGTGTTCTGACGATGATTAAACCGCCAAATGCGCATAAATCCGTTGGTTTGCCTTATTCAGAGGATATCGTGGTATTCTGGATGGAATTTTTGGTGAAAATTGTGATTCATAATAGAGATCGAATGATTCCACTCTGGGCCCCAGTGCGGGATCAGATATATTTGCTCCTGATGGGCGGTTCATCATGCGGGTATGATTACCTGCTGAATAGAAGCATTGTAGCAATTCTAAAGTTGGCTATATATTTAATGCGGAACGAAGAACTCTGTCCGATTGTGTTGCAGAGCTTGAAGATGCTTCTCATGCTGAAGCCGAATGTGATATTTAGGATTTCAAAGCAGATCTCGATTGGAATCTATGAGCTGTTGAAGACAAGTGCTCAGAATATCCATTCCGAGTTGGATTGGCAGATTATTTTCACGATTCTAGAATGTGTTGGAGCTGGAGCGCTGCCACCGGAGTTTGAGGATACCTTGCCACCGCCCGGGACTAAGTCTGACGGAGCACTGAGCAGTGAAGAGGACTCTGGACTGCCTGATCGTGGGTATATATCAGATTCGGAGGTGAATGTAAAGCAGCAGCAGGTAGCGGTTGCCAGTTCCACTACAAGTACACCATTTCCGAGTCCATCGGCCGAGAATTGGATACTCGTGAACAAAGAAAGTGAATTATTAATAAGTTCGCGGCCTCAGTCACCGCCACCACCGAGCACCCTTGTATATCCATGCAAACTTATGGAGCATTCACCGTTTGCGCTTTTTAAGTGTTGGGATAGCTTGACGTTCATTGTACGAAACGTAGCTCACATTACGCCCTACAATTTTGAGTCTTGTGTGCGGTGCATACGCACCTTTGTGGAGGCTTGCCGGGGCGGTGGCTTGAAAACTCGTAAAAAAATCACCACTAGGCCAACACATCACAAAAAGAAATCGGCTAAGAAAGATAACAAGTCTACCGACCACAACAGCGACAGCGAGGATGATGAATTGAGCCAACGATATGAGACACTGTCCATACAGTTGCTTGATTTAATGTACACTTTGTATACACGAACAGCACAGATCTTCCGTTGGTGGGCTGAGGAGGGCTGCGCTGAACCCCAGTGTTCAGCTCTATGGGCTCAAGGTTGGTGTCCACTCTTGCAGGGTATCGCTCGCCTGGCAATGGATCACCGAAGGGAGGTGCGGACATATGCCATTTCGTGTTTGCAACAAAGAGCACTACTTGTCCATGATCTGCAAACTCTCAGTGGTTCAGAGTGGGCAAGCTGCTTCAAACTGGTCCTCTTCCCGCTGCTCAATGAACTTCTACCAGAAAGTACGTCGATTAATGGCATTGACGGAGTTCTCTTAGAAGAATCCCGCATTCGAACCGCAACCATAATGTCGAAGGTATTCTTACATCACTTGACACCCTTGATTGAACATGAAGCCTTCAATGATCTCTGGCTGGAGATTTTGAACTATATCGAGAAATTTATGAAGGTGGGATCCGATATGCTCTACGAGCAAATGCTGGAAATTCTAAAAAATATGCTCTTGGTTATGCACTCGGTCAGAGTATTCCATTGCAACGACGGCACACTGCATGCTAAATTATGGGAACTAACCTGGAAAAGGATTGGCGAGTTTCTACCCAACCTACTGGAGGAACTTTTTAGTAACGAAGGTGAGTTAAAGAGATTTAATTTTTCTTAAGCTGCAATGGCCTGCTTTCTTCTTCACAGCGAGACGTCCACAAATGATGGACCATCAACACATTTCGACTTTACCGCAAGTAACTATACTGCCACAGATGTCTGCAGGTAGATTACCTAGCGGTGGCGAGCTTGTAGTATCGCAGAAAATATCAACCGATTCATTGGGATCACCTAAGTCTAGTATCATTCTGCAGCCACCAACTGATATTGTACAGGGACAATCGTTTATGTTGGGTCAGGTAAGATTTAATGCCGGAGTTTCCGGATTCCGTGCCTTTCGTGTTTGGCATTATTTTGTTTTCCTAATCGCATTGCAAAGCACGTGGCATGTATAAATTTTCTTTCTTCTTTAAAAAGACCTTTGGCAAACTTAATAAATTGTTCTCTCATTTTAGGCGAACATCCCTATAATAATACCACAACAACCATCAACCATGAGCACTGGTAGTCCGCTTCTACAACAACCAACGCCACCTATAGTTCAACCCATTCCAATTCTTGCATCTGCTGCTCTTATAACTCCAACCTACACCATAAGCGCAGCTTCGCCATTATCGGAGTCACAACAATACCATGAGAATCAAATTATTTCACCGGAATCAAGTCCGAAGAAAGATTCAATTGTGGGCGCAACCCCAGAAGTTGCTTTACCACCAATAGCCTATCAAGTTCAAAGTACCGGATGTGAATTCTCGATAGAACTACCTGAAACACCACCATTGACAGGTGCACAGGCTTACTCCGCTCAGATGATTATGCAAGAGCAATACGCCGGGTATTATCAGCACTTCCAACGGCATCAACACCAAGATGCAAGTTCGCCAAACAACTCAAACGCAAGCTCAATGCCAAATGTGCCAATCAGTCATCAACTAACTGGGAACCATTATCCTAGTCTGAACAAGCTGCCCACCTCATCGATTGCACAGAGTTTTTCACCGGTCTTTGTCCAATCACAGCCACCACAATCAGGCTCCGACATCTACACCGAATATGTACAGAATCCCTACAATCTAACTCTGCAAGAGCAAGAGCAGGCCACAACCAAAAATACAGATCAGGCCTTGTCTGATCCACTTACAACAAATATTTTTCAGTCGGCAAACTACTTTGGAACAAATGTAGATCCCAGCTCAATCCCTCCTGGCTCTGAGATGCTCTTCGGCCAGCCCTAGAATTGAATCGATCATTAGTTTTTGTCGTTTATTTGTAACTGTACCACCCTCTACCCAACATTCTTTGCTTTGGTGGTCGTTCTTCCTGCCGCGAGAAATTCCGCTATCGCGAGTGAGCTCAACACCACCGATCTACGCATCTATTCCTCGTCTTTCTTTTCTTTTGTAGCTGTTAAATAGTTTTATTTGTTTAACAAACGTTTATATATATTTTGTTGACATTTCTTATCGATTTCACTCCCTCTCCCATCCATTAGCCCTCTTATTTGTGTATATAGTATTCAAATCGAAAATAAGTCACAGCAAAATCAAGAAGGGTATAAGCAAATTTAATGTACGCAGATAAAGAATGTTTTTAGTCAATTTTATTTAATAATGATTATACAGTGTTATTGCAACCAGGAAGTAATATAAATAATGCTCTATGATGTAAGCAAAATTAACAGAGTAAATAAAATTTAAATTGTGTAAATTGCTTTTACTGAATTCTCTAAATTGTTGCTGGTATGTATATCGGATATGCAAAATATAAATACTAGGCCCATGCAGGTACTGCGGACCTTCTACCTCTGGTCTAAGTGCATCCTCATCGAGACCCGGTTAAAACCAGGGCCTGAAAACCTAGCATCCGATATCGATTAAAAATAAAAAAAACCCCTCCGTGACAATGCAACTCAGCATTGCCGTGACCAGGATTCGAACCTGGGTTACCACGGCCACAACGTGGGGTCCTAACCACTAGACGATCACGGCTATTGGGGCTGTACGAATTTACGTTCCAAACTTCGAAAAGAGATAGCACGAGAGCTCTTAATAAAATATTTGAAAACAAGTTTTTGTGGAAATAGTTTTACTAGAAGTCAGTAAAAAGATATCAAACTTTCCAGTGGAAACCGCTTCACCTAAAGTTTAGTTTGTGACAAATTCACCCTTACGCCATACATAACACATTTTCAAACAACTATGCTTAAATTCGCAGTCCCTAAAAAGGGGGGATTATTTAAAATTGGTAAAACCCTATTATTTTATTTCATACGGCATGTTTTCAAAATCGAAATCTTAAAATATGTACCAGACCAGCAGAATTTTCATTCGCTTTTTCACAAACAGCTGGGTTGTGTTTGTCAGTTTTGGCAGCTATGTATGCAATGTCAAACTGGAAAAATTGTACCAAACTGTGCTGTTCTACTAGGGGGAACAAATTTGGAACGTTTGTTGGTTTTGATGATAGCCGAAAAATTTAAACGAAATAAGAGCTTAGTAGGTATAGTCCGTACCAAAACAGTTGGCCAACTGTCGATTGCGCAGAGAGAGGATTTAAGAGAACAAAAATGACGCGAAAGAGATTTAATCACTAAGCGTTTTTGCCTGTAATTTACAATGCGTAACCCAACTTTACAGTGCTTAGAACTAAAATGCTGTTGAATATCTAAATAAACTTAATTTTTTATTATGAGGTCGACTTTTATACATTTCTACCTAGAAGTCCGATTGTATTTGAAAGGGTTCCCAACCCTTTTTATGGTTGAACATTTCGTGGTTTAGCGCTAGGTACCTGTATGGGTGGTGTGCTTGGTTAGCATAAATTTTATGATGTTTGATTTTACCTGTTTGACTTAAGTGTAAAAGTTTTACGACATGATTAGTGTTTGCATTTGGTTAACTGTAGGGGCAAGGAATAAATTTGTTGCTTGGTTTTTAGAGTTTTTTATTTTAAGATAACGCATATATATTATGGATTTCCTATTTGGAATTCACTTTCACGAAAACAAAAGCATTGCTAGGACATAAGTTTATTAAAATAAAATAAATTGTCATGGATCTTTCAAGAAAAGGAAAACCAATAGGAAGTCTAGGACGTAAGATCGTTGTTAGGATATATTACAAAAAAATTGAAGAAGCTAGGAATTTATGTATAGATAATCCCATCACATACGCAAATTCACAGACAGAGGAGTTTACGGGAATTTCGGCCCGAACAATAAGAAGGATAATTAAAGAATATGAGAAGAAAGGCGCTATTGAATCTCCAACTAAAAGAGTACCACATACAAAATGGAAAACTGAATTGGACGAATTTGGTATCACAGCTGTTCGGCGAATTATATACAACTTCCACATTGAAGAAAAAATGATGATAACATTAAAAATGTTAAGACAGCGGGTGCAGGAAGATTTGGAGCTGAACCTAAGCAATATGTCGCTACATAGGATTTTAAAAAGAAATGGATTTTCTTATAGGAAAACGGAGAACAACCGTAAATTTCTTTGCGAAAGAAATGAAATCAAACTTTTACGAGTGAAATATCTGAGGAAGGTGCGGGAGTACAGGTCAGAAGGATATGAGATTATTTATTTGGACGAGAGCTATATTCACAGCTCTCACACAAGGCCAAGGGCATGGACTGACGGCACCAGTCAAGGTTTAAAGGCGCCAATTTCAAAAGGCCAAAGGCTGATAATGGCGCATGCAGGTGGAGCGAAGGGCTTCGTGAATAATGCCTTGCTTTTATTTAAATCTGGGTCGAAAACAGGAGATTATCACGATGAGATGAATTTTGAAAATTTCTCCAAATGGATGAAGGATCAAGTTTTAAATAACCTAGAGGAACCATCGGTTATTGTAATGGACAACGCATCATATCACAACAAATGGGAACACAAGGAAATCACTTCTACTTCCGTTAAATCGGAGATGTTAGAATGGCTTTCCGTCAACAATATACCGCATTCTTCAAAAATGCTCAAAGTCGAACTTTATGACCTTATAAAGCGACATCGGACTAATCACCACCGCAAGCATAAGATTGACGATATGATTCACGGCGCGGGACACGAAGTACTACGATTGCCACCCTATCATCCAGATCTCAACCCTATTGAAAAGATCTGGGCAACAGTCAAGGGAAGAGTCGGAAGCCGAAATACAACGTTTAGATTATCGGATGTTCAGAAACTAGCTGAAGAAGAATTTTCAACAGAGGAGGAACACTTTTCACACGAGCAGATGTGGGACACAATGTCGGATGCAATAATTATCAATCCAGGAGATGATTCTTCAACCGATTATGAAACTGACAGTTCTTCGAATTCAATTTAATATACATTAATATTAACTATTTCATATATAGGTAGCAAAATCAATAAATATTTTTATCTTAGTACTAAAACGTGTGTGTTTTTACTTCTTAATTCAAACCAAACCGAACCACCCATTTGGTATACTGGTGTTTTGTTTTGCTGCTCGCTGTAAATCTGTTTTATATTTGCAATTCATCGTCAATTTTATCTCGCTATAATTTACACTTTTAATCAAGGTTACAAATTTAAAAGTGGTGGGTAGTTCAATAAGTTTTAAAAACTGCATTTCTTAAAAAAAAATTATTGAAGAATCAAGAACGTTCACCATTTTGTCTTTAACGAACCGTTTAATACCCCATCCTCTTTTTTGTGACAGAAAATCGTGCCTATTGTTATTGGGCATAAAATCGTTTACGTTTCCAAAAAATTCCCAAATTGTAATTTTTTTATTAAATTTACCTACCTCGCCCAAATTCAATGATATAAACAAAAAAAATTTGGTGTGACACTGCAATTTACTTTACTTTGCGTGCCAATATCAGTACCTACATGATCAATATGCACGACACAATTAATAATGATCAACGAAAGCATAATGAGCAAATAGGGTTTAAATCTAAAACCGTACACCTTCATACAGACACAGTCACACAATCAATTCATGTGCAATGTTTTGCTTAATCTATCCGACCGTGATCACATCATACTCCTACAAAGAACCGACAAGACAAAAAACGAAACAATATATTTGCCTCCAAGTAAAGTTGACATATAATGGTCTATATTTTTCCTCCGCTCCTAATTTCAGTATAAAAGAAGGAAAATGAAGAAACCACCCTCAGTGAGATCGCGACAGCGATCTTGAACACAAGGCAGGGTATACGTCGTTTTTTATTATGGCTCCGCCCATTTTCGTCTCTTTATGCTTGTTTTTGCAATTTAAGAGATTGTAAAACACATTTTAAGAGACCTGCGCAGTAGAATGGCCAACTGTTTGTTTCATATTTGATTATATCGATAAAAATGGCAGGATATATTCCCGTGCAAGGTCAGGCTAAGAATATCACTGCAGTGCCCCTAAAAAACAGCGCTTGTCGTTAAAGGTGGCTCTAAGGGGGAAAATAAACGGAATTAGTAAAAACGTTTATCATTATCATCACTAAACATAGTATAAAACAAAGTTGCTTCCCGCTGTCTGTCTGTTCCTATGTATGCTTAGATCTTTAAAACTACGTAACGAATTTTGATGCGTTTTTTTTTTGATAGATAGAGTGATTCAAGGTGAAGGTTCATAATGTATAGCACATGCATAATATACCTAGTAGAGAAACAATGGGCGCGTTCTTACAAGTCAACTACTAGTGACTACTATTTTACCTTTTCTCATTGATCAAATAACTCACGTGACCATCGTTTGGCAAGTGATAGACATTTAATTAGTAGTGAACTTGCAGTTGCCTTGCAAGTTGAACGCGCCAAATGACAATTTTAGAGGTTTCTAATTTGATGTCGTAAATAAACACATTTTTCTGCGCTTACATTGCAAACGCTGGCTTAATCCTACGAGATATATCAAAATAATGTACTACAGTATTATACACCTTAAAAAGGTCTACAACAAATTCCGCGATGGTAGGGTAGAGTCGCCAGTGGTCGGCCCCTTAACGAAATTTTTACAGAAAATTTCTCATAAAAACGTGAATTTTGAACCGCTTGGACCAATTTCTGTTTTATATTATTCGTTACAAAATTAGGATTCAATTGGCAAACTAAAAACCTAACGTTTTTGTTTAAAGTATTAATTAAATCACATTTTGATAAAAAAGGGAACATTCGCCAGTGTCCGGCCACTCGCATCCTAATTTCGGCCAGCGATGTGCCTGACCTCGGCCAACTCTTAAATAAAACTAAAAAAACGTTAAAAAAAATGTTGATTCATTTTAAAAATAAGAATTTATTAAAAGTAAAACAAAATAAAACTTAAAATTCTTTGGACATAAAAAAGAAAAAGAAAATAAGGAATTAATATTTAATTCTCACAGCATAAGTAAAATAGCATAAGTAAACATATCATACAGTTCTCACAGCATAAATAAAATTAGTTAACACATGAATGACAAATAAAATCCTCCTTTTCTGCTTCGTCGAAGGACATGGCCGAAAGTGGTGTGCAATTCAGATGAAACAACTTTTCAAGGTTGATGTCGTATGTGCCATCGATGTCATCACTTGGCACCAAATCTTCTGCGCAGCTGAGCTTGAGAAATAATATTGTTTACAACTTTGTAATCAATATCTTCCAATTCCAATTCATCTTTAAGGGATGTGATCACTCGTTTGGCTTCTAAAAGGCTTTCCTCTGGAATGTTAGGAGAAACGCTACTATTGCCTTCACTTACCGACTCTAATACATTTTGGACGCATTTCGAGTAGTAAACAGAATCCGGATCAAAAGGAAATAGTCCACATTTTTTGAACACATTCTGAATTATTGTCGTTCTATCTTTGTATTTAAGGACCATGTTCAGTATCTCGCAGAAATTCTCTTTCCTTATTGCCTTGTTGTGATTACCCGGAACTCTTTGCCATGCACTGATTGTATTACGATAGTCCGACTTCAACCCCTTAAAAGCAGCCACGTCAGCTGGTTGCATTATATGCGTAGTGTTAGGGGGTAACATATTGAAGAAAAGTTTCGCTGCGCATCCAACCACTCTCAGTTTTTCCAAAAATCCATTCATCAGGCATGCTTTTAAGGACTCTGGCAGGTGGTCGCTTGTATGGAAAAACAACCATGGGACGGAGCGCTTTTCCACATGCAGTGAACGTTAAAAGGACTGTAAGTGTTTCTTTTTCGTTACCAGCACTTACTTTATAGATGTTCTTAAGTCCTTTGGGGGCAAGAACGTTACCAGTTTTTGGAGCCATGCTAAAATCTGTCTCATTCGCGTTTAAAATTCTGGAGGGATCTTCAAGGATGTCTTCAGTTTTATTATTAAGCAAATATTCATGCAGATCTCGAAACCATTTCCTTATTTCTTGCTCCGTAATGGTAGCCCGAGATTTGGATATAGCTTCAGGAGTTCTTAAGCTTAAGCTTGGATGGCGCCTTAATAAGCTATAATACCACTTCTTTCCTGGCTTCTTATCCTTGAACGGGGTTTTTCGAGAATAGTCTTTCAGAATTTTTTGAACCGTCTGCAGAAGATCCTCTGAATTTTGCGGAAAGTCACATTTGGTTCAAGTTATAAGTCAGTCGACAACCTTCTCCTCTCCTTCAATGGATAGGATGGTACTGGGCCCCATTTTGCGAGGTCCGTCTAAGACTTTGCCATGGATCCGATCTTGAAGAGTAGTTCTGGGAATTCCGAACTTCCTAGCGTCTTCCCGAATAGGCATTTTATTTCGTCTAATTTCACGAAGAGCTTGTACCAAAACTTGATCGCTGTAAGTGATTGCACGCTTTCCCTTAGTTGCGTCACTCATGTTGATTGTAGTGTATTCCTTAAAACTATAATTTAAAGCTAGTTTACTATCTATATTTACGGAGAAAAATGAGTATAGGCAACATAGGTAATTTTAGTGTCTTATCTCCGGCCACTCTAAAAAAACCTTTCAATTTAACATTTTTATATGTTTTAAAGCAATTTTCATTGAAATATAGTATAATTAACTATAAAAAACACATCTTATTCTACTCACCTTTTGAAATTATGAAATAAAGACTATTTCTGGAACACACTTGCACTATTGTTTTTTTTTTTTTTTTTTTTTTTTTTTTTTATAATTTGCGGGCGCTAAAGGGATTTCTTTTTTCTGTACTGACACAGTACCCTTATAATGGTAAAACCACAGCGCAGGCATTTAGTTTGTTGCGCAAGTAGCTCCCAGCAATTCATAGCCTATTTTTGGGTGCTACTTACTGAAAGAATAGAAGGATAGGAAAGAAGTTTGGTGCGATGGGATTTTTTCTCAACAGGTGGCGCCTAAATTGCTTTAGAGAGATCAGTTTTTGTTGTGTGTATTCAATTTATAAAAATCATGGCCCTGGTCGGGATTCGAACGCACGACCTGCCAATCACTTTAGTGAATACACTACCATCGCACCATTGCCACCTGTTTTACTAGAACAACTCCGGAGTACCTCGTCCTTACGTGTTCACACAACCACTAAGCTCATAATTAGGTTAGGTTAGGTAGGTGGGCTGGCGTAGTGCCACACTCAGGTCAATGCTGACCCATTGTGATGCCCATCGGGGGAGGAGGGTAGTCCCTTACTCATTTTTAACCCTGTCTATAAACAGCTGAGATTAATTACTCGCTGTGCTGTTCGATGCAAACCTGTAGATTTGATGAACTTCATTATTCTGTCTATTGGTGTGCTGCAGAGCTCGTCTAGGTCTAGGTCTAGGTGGAAGAAGTGTCTCCCCAGGAATCTGTGTCTAATGTGTTGGAGACCCGGGCAGTGACACAGGAAGTGGGTGGTGTCTTCCAGAGCTTCCTCGTCGCCACAGCTTCTACAGAGTTCTTCCTCCATCAAGCGTAATTTTTTCATATGGTACCGCAGAGTGTTGTGCCCCGTTAAAATACCTACGAGGGTGGATAGTGATGTTCTATCCTTTTTCATTAGACTCTCGGTTCTGGCCTCATTGTAGGTTGGCCATAGTGTTCTAGTGGTGTGGCAAGTATCTAGTGCCGTCCATCTAAGGTTCGCCTCTCTTATTGCCTTTTTCCCTGCTTCAAGCCTGAGTGAGCAAGGCGGGATGAGTACAGAGGGATCAGCTTGTTCTGGCACAGTTTCCGAACCTTGTCTTGCTAATTCGTCCGCTTTCTCGTTGCCCGGAATACCTTCATGTCCCGGGACCCAGCAGAGCGATACCTTATGCTGGGTACCAAGAAGCAGTTAAGGCTTTTATTGCTGCCTGGCTGTCGATATAGAAGGTAATACCATCAGGTGGTATTGCCCTTACCACAGACTCACGGGCTGCTGTTGTCACTGCCAGGACCTCTGCTTGGAAGACGCTGCTGTGGTCGGGTAGGCGTACCGATTTTGATATGCCCAGTGGTGCGGAAAAGACGCCTGACCCCACCCCCGTTGCCATTTTTGAGCCGTCCGTAAATACGGCTATGGCTTGTGTGTCGGGGACGAGTCCGCTTCTCCATTCTTCCCTACTGGGATAGGCACTCGAGAAAGGTCTTGTGAAGTCTAAGTATGTCGTGATGTAGTCCGTAGTTGGTACATTGCCAAAGTATTTCTGTAGGATCATCGAATGACCCATTACATTAGATTTCCAGTTCGCTGTTTGGCAAATGCTCATGGCACTAATGGCGGCTGTTGATTGAACAAAGATGTCTAGCGGAGGCAGGTTGAGGATAGCCTCCAGTCCTGCGGTTGGAGTTGTCCTCATCGCACTAGTTGTGCCGATGCACGCTAGTCTCTGAACTTTTGTAAGGGCCTTTAGGTAGGTGGCTTTATGGGTTGCCTGCCACCATACGAGACTGCCGTATGTCAGTATGGGTCTTACTATTGCCGTGTACATCCACAGTTTAATTTTGGGAGATGGTCCCCAGGTTTTCCCAAAGATTTTGCTGCAGGAGTAAAATGCTATTGTGGCTTTTTTGATTCTTTCATTGGTGTTCATTTTCCAGTTTAGTTTTTTGTCTAGTATAAGTCCCAGGTACTTCGCACTGCCAGAGATTCTGAGGGGTGTACCACCAACAGAAGGTGTGACAAACGGTGGTATTTTCCTTTTATTTGTGAAAATTACCAGTTCAGTTTTCTGGGGATCTACCGCTAGGCCGCAGTGCCTGGCCCAGTTGTCAAGGGTTTTGAGAGCCCCTTTGATTTGTTCGATGAGTGTTGGCAGGAACTTACCTGTTGCCAACAGCACGACGTCATCAGCATAAGCTGTTGTTCTAACGCCACTATTCTTGAGCTGCATAAGCGCCTCATTCAGAACAATGACCCATAGCAGCGGGGAAATAACCCCTCCCTGAGGAGTCCCTCTAGAGGCGTAAGCTGCTAGCCTAGAGATCCCAAGTTCCGCTATAATGTGCCTCTCTTCGAGTACGCTGATAATCCAGTTGATAATAGAATTATCAATCATAAGCTTACTTAGCGTTCTGCGTACGGCGCCAATATTGACATTGTTGAACGCTCCTTCAATGTCTAAGAAGGCCGCTAAGGTGTACTCTTTGTCCTTTAGTGTTTTCTCGATTGTGCCGACAACACAGTGTAGCGCGGTTTCCACACTTGCCCTTTGTGTAGGCATGTTGGGCCGGGGATAAGTCTTCCGGACGAAGCCTGCTACGAAAGTGTATGTCTATCAGTCTTTCCAAAGTTTTCAGTATGAAGGAAGTGAGGCTTATTGGTCTGAAGTCCTTCGCATTGGTGTGACTTGCCTTGCCAGCCTTTGGTATGAAAATAACCTTCACTTCTCTCCATGTTCTTGGTATATATCCCTGTGTGAGACTGCCAATATAAAGTTCCTTTAATACCGGAATAATGGTTTTGACAGTCTTTTGCAACATAATGGGGATGACCCCATCGAGCCCTGGAGACTTATAGGGAGAGAAGGAATGGATGGCCCATTATATTCTATCTTCCGTTATCAAGTCTCCAGGGAGGATCGTTTCCCCAGTAATGTTGGTGCGTTCATCGAGACAAGGCTGAGTGTGCAGCCTGGAAAGTGTGTGTTCAGTAGTAGGTTTAAAGACTCTGAACAGGACTCGGTAGAGTTTCCTTCAGGTTTCTTGAGGGATCCGAGAGTTAATGGTTCTCAGGTTAGAACTTTCCTTAATCTCGCGGTTTCCGTAGTGCCCTTTAATTCGTCACAGAAGTTTTTCCATGATTGGCGCTTGGATCTCTGAACTTCATTTTTGAAGCTTCTCTGACTGGCTTTGTATATTTCCCAGTCAGAGTCTAGTTTCGTCCTTTTTGCCGTATTAAGAAGTTTCCTTGTTTCCTTCCTAATTTCGGACAGTTTCTTGTTCCAACAAGGGGGTGATATTTTGGTCTTTCGTTTTACGACCGGGCATGCCCTTACGAAAGCCTCTTTGAAAACAGATACTACTTTCTCGGCTTTCAGGTCGACGTCGGTCGGGCAATTAAGATTGCCTTCTTGTAAAAGATCTTTACTTTTCTCGATCTCCTTTCTAAAAAGAACCCAGTCGGCTTTTTTTGGATTTCTGTGTGACTGGGGAGGTTCACAGCAGTTCCCTACAATGAACTCAATCAATCTATGATCGGAGAAGGAATGCACATTCGGAACATTCCATTTATCAATAGTAAGGGTGCTGGAGTTGTTAAATAATGTTATATCTATAACTTCCTGCCTATTTCTAACTACGAATGTTGGTTCGTCTCCTCTATTGGCTATTAGAAGATTGTTTTCAATAATGAATTCAAAAACTGACTCACCTCGTGTTATGTTGATATCTAGGCTGCCCCATTGCGAGTGGTGGGCGTTTGCATCGCAACCCATTATCAGGTCCCATCCCTCCTGTTCCGCTTTGTGGACTAAGGCGTGGGTGATTGGAGCTGGCGGTCCTTCGTCTTCATAAGGCATGTAAACGGCTGATATAATCAGTGGAGGGAACCCCCTCCGTTCAAGCCTCACAACGGTCTGGTCTGGATTGCTGTAGGTAGATAGAAGTAATAGTTAAATATGTTTTCTAGCTACTATACAAGTTCTATTCTTACACTCCGCGTTAAGCGGTTTGATGCTGTAGGTTACTAAATCTTTATGGTTTAGCCCACATATTTTGCCACGGGATATCCATGGCTCTTGCACCAAGGCGACGTCTATTTTCCTGTCACCTAAGAGATGGATGAGGTTAGAGCTAGTAGCTATGCTGTGGTGTAGGTTTATTTGTGCTACCTTCATACTGGACTTACCTGGTATTCCACCGCCCTCCTCTTTCTCACAGTTCTTTCCGTAAAGGGTCGAACCTTGCATCTGGTGATACCAGTGCGAACTTTGTTGTTGAACCTCCTCAGCAAAGGCATTGATATGTGGCTTAGTAAAACCACAATCTCGGTGCCTGTCTCGGAATGTTCACCTACCTCGAACACCTCCCAGTTCTCACTACGGAGTTCAGGATTTAGATGCCGTAGGTTCCTTTCGATTCTTTCTTTTGGGATATGTGGGCAGGGAACCGAAATCCGACCCTTTGGTCTCGTCAGTTCGTAAAGGTCCTTCTTTACGACAAGTCGTAAGTCGGCATTTGCCCATGGAGCCTGTGTAGTTTCAACAAACGTTTTCAACCAGTTCAACGTAAATTCGTTGTCGCACGACAGGAGCTTAAAACCTTTGAAGGTAGAGAGTTGCTCAAAGAAGGGTAGCTGACCCTCTTTGTTAACGATAGTTCCGTTAACACCATCTAGAATGCGCAACTCTATGAGTCTCCATTGGTCTTTGCTTAACCTGCAGTCTGGCTTGCTGAAGTCGACAACTGCTACCTGGAGATTTGGGTTGGTAGCAATCGTTTTGGGCTTCTTGCTGACCCTACTAGAGGGTGGCGATATTGTATCGTCATGCCTACCTCTCTTTGAACTTCCCGCCACCGGCCCGGATGCTTGTCCGGAGACTGCTTCCACGCCGATTGCTGGTCGCTTGAGTCTTTCCGAGACTGAGGTGGACGGCAAAAGGCTTTCCCTCCTCGTCCCGGTCAGTTCTCCAGCTGTTCGCCTAGTCGTCCCTGGAAAGTGTCGTCTATCAGTCGCGTCTTGTTGTCGTATGTCGCGTACGTTTGGGGGTTGTTTGGAACAGCTTACAGACGGCTCGGAGTCGGGTGATTTCGAGAAGGACTTCGGATCATGCATTCCGTCTCTTGTTGCGTGGTGTCGTTTTTGCAGCGTCCCTATAGTCTTTGTCTGTGTAGAGATTGGATGCGGCGCATCCTGAACCTCACTACTGTCGCAAAGCTACGAGTATCTACTGTAGAATTACCCTTATCTACAGAACTGCAATCGCTTGACACTGCAGGTAACGAAGATTTCTCCTCCTGAGAAAAGCAGAGGCTTGTCTCTTTCGGATCTTTCGCTTCCTTGCAACCGTCATCCTGAGATTCTCTCATACTCAACTGCGGGATAGCCCCGATCATCGTTGAGGAGATTGGGTCCTCACATGGCTTCTGTGCTGCCACTGAGAGAGTTGGAGCCTCCACGCTAGTTGATGCAGCTACCTTTGGTCCTGACTGGCAAAGGCTTGTCGAGGATTTGGGTGGCCCCATCAGCGTGCCACTGCTCGAGTTACCCGAGGGTGCAGCTGGCAGCGGTGAGCAGTCCATTGGATTGCCCCCGATGCGGATCGCTCCTGGAGGTATGCTCGCGCATTGTGGAGTCTCTTTCTGTCGTTCTCGGACAATTCTTCCCATTTTTTTGTCCCCAGCCTCTTGACTGTTAGCTTACAGTTTTTCGCATATTTTGAGCTGGTAGAACTGCAGGAGAACGATGAGCTAGCGATAGAGCATGTGTCGCTAGAATCCAGAAGGAGTTTTTCCAGATTTGCGTCAATCGCTCCAACGCTTTCCACGTCCGATATGATTAGGAGTGCATCTTCCGCATCTGCTCCTTTTTTCCGGTCAGTGTTGCTTGTGCTAGGAGCGCCTGGCCGGTCCGCGCCCTTCGCTTTTTGAAGGTTTTTATTGTTTTTGTTTTGTTTTGACATTTTATTTGATTTTGGGTCCCACGAGTAAGGGGGAAGAAGATGTCCGCCTGCACTCACCCCCTGTATGCAGGTAAGAGGAATTAATTTAAAACTGAAGCTCCCCAGGTATTCAGAGTTTGCGCTAACGACTGGGCACCCCCCCCCCAGCCATGCAGGCCTCGGCGCGTCGTACCTTGCCTTGGGGTCGTCTCTGTCTAAAAGAGAGAGGACGACAAGTGGTTTGGTCCGCGATAGGGCTTTCACAGAGAATAATCACTGCTATGACCCTAAGACCTATAGGATCACGAACGAATCGTACCCAGGCTCCACTATCCGCCACCCGTGGTCGCGCCTGGTAGGGAACCACCCCCCAGGAAGCTCATAATTAAGGAAAGACATTGCCAATTCAAGTGAAATTTTGAAAGAGTTTAAGAAAGAGATAACAGACTACATTATGACTGCAAAAAGAGAAGTAGGGCATTAATTTCACTATTTATGACACTTTTCTCTGATGATGGTCGGTCACTGGAGACGGCCGGAATTAGGCAACTCTACCTATATATGTATCTCTTAGGGATAACCCACAATAACCATTTTTTATCCTTTACTTTTTACGAGAAATAATGGCTTATATACGAAGCGATTTTAAGCAATACAGCATTAATCCTTATCCAATTAAGTACCTTACATACATTGTGCAT
The DNA here is from genome assembly GCA_949715645.1 of Portevinia maculata. NCBI lineage: Eukaryota > Metazoa > Arthropoda > Insecta > Diptera > Syrphidae > Portevinia > Portevinia maculata. Next base: position 103,218,349 of record OX454525.1, read on the forward strand.
TTAATATAGATCAATATGGCCCTTTACAGCATATAATTTAAATGAATATTTTCGAAGATATTACAGATTTAAAATGCAGTGACATAGCGGTTGCTGCGGTACCGGCCGGGGGGCCTGCGGCGCGGGTCTATAAATAGCGCGTCGAATGCCGCGCTTCGCCCTATAGCATTTTATGATAAGCAGCGATCGCACGCGTTTATCTGAGCTCTCTAGCGAGGAAAATAACAATACTAAATAAAAAAAAGCTTTTCAGCGCGTCGACGTAATCCGTACTTATAAGTACGTTACGATAAATGTATGATAGTATTTAAATACTAAAGTGAATTCTTTTTTAAAACAAAACGTGCTGTTCAACGCGAAATTTTTTTCGAAATTGTATGTTCGTACTTTAGTAGGTATTAAGGATAATTTTTAAACAGCACTTAAAGTAAGCACATTAGGTTAGATAGGATTAGATTAAAACCATAATTTATCAATTGTATTTCTCCCATAAAGATCTTGGTTTGAATTTAGAGTTAAGGTCATTTAGTATTAGTAAGTAGAGTACACAATGCTCACTGGATGTGGTACAGGAGAAGATGTATTGACTCCCCAAATTCCTCTGACACCATCGGATTTACCGTTCCAATTTAAACGCATACAATTTCCGGTAAAGATATCTTTTGCAATGACCATTAATAAATCGCAGGGTCCAACTTTCAACGTTGCAGGCTTAGATTTGAGAGTTGAGTGTTTTTCACCTGGCCAATATAAGTCGCTCTTTCAAGAGTAACCTCTAAAGAAAACATGTTTGTATTGTCTAATGAAAAAAAAGCTGTGAACGTTGTATATAAAGACATTCTGTAGTATATTTTGTATCAGCATTGCACCCGTGCGAAGCCGGGGGTCGCTAGTTGGTTTATATACAAGAAAACGTTTATTATTTCATTTATAACACATATCAAAACAAATCTGCTTCCTTTGTTATGCGTTGAGAAAAAACCAAATTGTATTTGTGACTTGGTTTTAGTGTTATTTAACAAATTGGTAATTGAAGCTTGTAAAAGGTATGAAGCACAAAATAGAGAGTGGTGGGTTCATCCCTACAATCAAAAACAAGATACAGCGGACAACATAATAAACATGATCTTTATCTGTGTAATTGAAAATTGGGCCCCAATTATGAACTCAAACACTTCTTTGCGTTTACGTCCAGTGCGAAAAAAAAACAACAGCCACCATCTGTCTTATGGAAGATTTCCTTTCTACTATTTGTCCACTATGAAGCAATGAGTGTGGATGGTTTGCAGGTTAGTAAAATTTATTTAGTTCTAGAAATTTTTTGATGTTAGATGAAATACTGACGAAAGCAGCACAGCAGTTACAATTATTTATATTTCAAATTTAAAAATTTCAAAATCGAAAAGATGTTTTTCATAATAGATTGTATTGATATCAATCTGTGGCATATATAAAAGATGCAAAGTTAATTTTCTCCTTTAAAATTATTCAAAAATACTTTGATTGTCTGCAAAATATGCAAATCGATTCGTGAACGATACCGTATTAGCTATCGCGCAAAGCGATTTCGTAAGGCGATAATCGACTTACGGAAAGACCCCCCGATCATTACCTGGCCGTAAAAGAAATGAAGAACGGATAGGAACTTGAACTTTTACCGCAAACATATAATTTTTTTTTTTAACATATTAATTTTTTTATACTTAAAAATCGCCATCCAAATGTAATATGTTTACAACAACATTTAATTGCACTTTTTATTTCGATAAGTGTAGTTAAGGCCCTAAATAATTTGCAGTGATCTCGGGTATCTACAAGGTGGCGCAAAAGTAATCCTCCTATCAGAAAATGTTATAAATTTTGCGATTGGCCCCTAATGTCAGTTCTGTTTTGACATTTGTGTAGTAAACACATGCGAAATACACGTTAATAAACAATGTTACGCTACACTGCTCCATAACGCGGAATATTGGTGACTATTTATTTGAGCAATAATCGGTCGGTGACTTTGGCACATCGGAAGGTTATTTTTGCGCCACCTTGTACAATAAAGCTACGATAAATGCCAATATGGGGAGGGGACACTGATTATATATAATCGTTAGTTTATCTAGAAAGCAAATAAGTACCTACATGCTTACTTACTAAATAATAAGAGCTTTTTCTCTATCGGTTCTTGCGTCACAATTCGCTCAGCTGCAAAAACGTAATAGTATTGCAATCGCCAGCTGCGCTGAAGTTCAGTCCCCGAATTTCATGGTTGGCCGTGAGGCGTTTGTTTGTTTTTTTTTTTTTTTGAAGTGCAGTGATTGTACATTACATAGTAAATCATGAGTAATACGAAAATATACGAAAATGTTTTCATTTTCAATCATATAGAAAATAATGAAGCAGATGTCGAGCTTTTAAGTGAAACATTTGTTGATTTGAATTGCAAGGTACGCGAGGTGAAGAATCAGTTGTATGCGGATCTGAAAAATATTACCAATTTAAGTAAGTAGGAATAGGTCATATCTTCGTAAGCCATTCCCATGTGCAAAGTTATATTTTTGGCAGGAAGGAAAGCGCAAGCGAACTGCAGTTTTATGCCAAAAGTAAGCGACAAATGTGAGAAGCTTCATCATGAAAGGTATACCTTTGGACGATTGTCAGGCATTCGCGAGAGTCAAGCTGAAAGAATAAAATCTTTTTTCTGATATTCAAACTTCGAACAATTCGCACAGTTATCGATGTAGTTCAGCATATACATCACTGGTATAATGCGTAGTCCACATCTCGAAACCAAGAATTTAGAAAATAAAATCTTTAAATTCAAAATCTCAAATTACAAAAATCTCAAATCAAGAAAATTGAGAATGGCCAACAATAAATGAAGCAGAAGCACACAGAGCAAAAAACCCTCTTCTCAACCCACCCCCCAAAAGGGATTTTTTAATTGCGCTATTTGTAGTTGGTTATCGATAGTCATGTTTTCATTTCCATAGCAATTTCTATCCAAAATATTGTCTTAGATAAGCGTTTATCGCTGTGTTCTTTGAATTTAAAATTGTATATATTTCCGTTAAATTTTTTAATCAAATAAATAATCTGTCAACGTCACATATGATAACGCAGTTAGTACTGCACTTCAAAGAAACTGAATGACGGAAACATTAATACGTTCTTTCTTAAAAAAAATACCCTTGCCCTATTGGCTGACACTGCGACCTCAAAAATCGTCTGTATCAAAAAGGGATGCTTTACCCTAAAAGAAGAGTGACCTCCCTAGTGAAGGCCACAACGTCTTTAGTGGCAGAGTTTCTTAGCTCTACCTGTAATAGTATCTCCCTGTGAAAGGTACGACATCTCGGCCAATAAAGTGCCGGACATTGACAGATAATATGTTCAGCCAACCAGCTTCTTAATATTTTCCTTGTTTAGCATAAGGATTTTCTTGTAGGAGGATTGCCTTAAACCAGACACACGTTCCCAGTGGTTAAGACGAAGCTGTTGTCCCCAATCTTTAATTAGCGCTAAAATAGCCTCCCAATTGACTCGGAAATAAGATTCTGGTTCAAAGAACGCAGATTCAGATCCAGCTCTAGCTAGTTCGTCTGCACATTGGGAGCCACGTACCTACCCATCAAAGTTTTTGTTGTGTTTGACTAGATCTTTCAAGGTATCAATGCAGCTGTTTAGTCAAAGAGTTCATTGTATTGGCCGACAGTGCTTGTAGTGCTGCTTGACTATCTGAGAAGATGTGTATTCTAGAGCGTTTAATTACCTTTCTGAATTTAAATCAGCGCAGATCTCAATAGAATACCGATAGTCATTGCTTACACGCTCCAAACAGTTTTCTTGTTTTGATTGTTTGACTGGGTTAATGTGGGCCAGCGATAAATATATGCAATTAAATGGGAGCTTTAATTGCATATATTTATCGCTGGCGTATGCCTTATTTTGTTAAAATAAAAAATTGCTTATTTCAATGTAATTGTGTCCATTTACCTACGTTTCTGTTTGCCGAATGTGTGTACTTAATAATCATTCTTCATTTTACATGTAAACCAAAAACAAATCTGAACTCAGTGTTGGAGCAAACCTGAAGACATCATAACTTTACCCTAAATTCAAATACATTATTGAAATTGAATTACACCTTAATTACTATTACTATACAAACAATCTATTACTTAACTTATTGCTAAAATAAATTTAAAAAGTTTTATACCAGGGGTATATGTGTTGTCACCACTCACGGATGAGTGTGAACTTATTTCCAATTCAAATGTTCCTTCAGATTTGAAGAATAACAAAAGAAATGTTAGTTCAGCCTATTGTATGGCTATGACTGAAAGTCAAAAATTAATATAAGTAAGTAAGTAAGTAAAGTAAGTAAGAAATTCATTTATTTAATATTTTCTTATTACATAAGTTACAAGTTAGAATGAATTTTAAAGCTATGGCTTAGCCGTCAGCTTGGTTAGCAAAATGCTTATACATGTACCTACATTTGTAACTTTAACAATATAGTTATTTTTTTAATAAACTTAATCAATCATAATACTCTGTTATTAATAGCGACCTGTATTTGTAGATGGATTTAATATAATAAAATAACTTTTTCCAATCACACTCGTTCAGAATTTGTATTGTCTCCTGCATGGTAAGGAATTTTTTTCCGAAGTAAGCTAGTCTCTGTGGTTTGTAGATTGGACAAACACTAATAATGTGAAAGCAGTCTTCTTTCGCTTTTAAGTTGCAAATATTACAAAACTGGTTGAAGCTTCCATTATATGGGCTGCCATTTAAACCAATCAACTCACACCTTGTTTTGAAAATAAGAGATATTTCACTATAGTTGAGTGAGTCATTGAAATAGTTCTTATCCTTTAGATTGAAGTTCAGGTGAGAATACAATACTCTGCTATCTGATTCACGAGCTTTCTCTATAAATCGCACACGAATAGCATCTTCATTTTTATTTATTATTCGATAAAGTTGGTTCTTTAAGTTGTCCAGGTTGTTTAGATCGAATGAAATAGTTTCTCCACACGCGTTTCCAATTCTTAACCATCTTGACGCCCACCAGTCCTTGTTTCTTAATTCATAAGATAGCATTTTTTTGGTTATTCGGGAGTCTGGATACGAACCTATTTTAATGATGTAATCCGCTTGCGATTTGAGAGTGCTTGTAAAAAGCATTGGAAGACCCGTTTCCAAATAGATTGTGTAGTTCGGCGATTTCATTGGTAAGTTGAATAATTTTTTCAAGAAGTTCCTGTGGAATTTCTCGATTACTTCGTACTCGTCTGATCCCCAAACTTGAGAGGCGTAACAAAGAGTTGATTTAACAACTGAATCAAATATTCTGTATTTCGTTGAGAGGAGAATCCGCTTATTTGCAAAAACATTTTTCCATGATAGATTCACTAAGCTTTGGGAAGACTTGGCTTTATCCGTTAGATGTTTACCAAATTCTAGGGTTGGGTTCAGTTTCACTCCTAAATATTTGAGTTCCTTCACAATCTCTAATCGGCTTCCATTATAAAACCATCTATTTCCATTTTGCACTCGTGATGAACGGGAAAAGACCATAATTTTAGATTTTTCGGTGTTGATGGTTAGTCCCCATTTTTTGCAGTAGCTGGCTAGACGATTTATCATCAATTGGAGATTTTCAGGAGATTCAGAGAGTAGAACAAGATCATCGGCATATAGCAAGACATTGACCACGGTATTAGCAATTCGTACTCCACCAGGCAAATCTTTTTCTATGTCGTTTATAAATAGAATAATTATATCAAAAATTAATATATATATAGTCAACTATTACTAGTATGACTATATATATTTTGTGGAGTTTCACCCAGATGTGGTGGTTTGGGATCATCAGTGGATTACCACAAACACATCAAATCCATACTCGATTTTAAAAAGTTTTATACCAGGGGTATATGTGTTGTCACCACTCACGGATGAGTGTGAACTTATTTCCAATTCAAATGTTCCTTCAGATTTGAAGAATAACAAAAGAAATGTTAGTTCAGCCTATTGTATGGCTATGACTGAAAGTCAAAAATTAATATATATAAATAATATATATAAATATAAATAAATTTATACCATTCAGAGTATGTAATTTCAAATTTGCCGCCACCGGCCATCTTTATTATAATTTAAAATCTACTAAAAATTTAAAATAACCTGTATAAAAGCTTTCTTTTTGAGTGGAAGATTCATTAAAGATTAATATTGTAACAACCACAATCGAATTCGCATATTTTCTTTATTCGTTCGTAGGAATTCGCATCTTTTCCTTATTCGGTCGTTTTCTAAAAGGGAAAATGCTCGTCGTTTACGCTTGAACCTTCGAAAAATAGCTCTTATACGATTCCTTGGATATTTCTCTGCGTTAAAATTAACAAATTTTTCCAAGAGCAGACGAAAAAAACTTCGTCTGTACACTCACTATTATTTTGTCAGTGAACACAGTGAACTTAGTATAGTTTGTTCGAATTCAAATCCAGACCAGAGGACAAATTTAGATTTGTACTGTTTTTATTCTTATCACTTATTTATAAGATATTGTATCTTACTGTGTAAGCAATTCATGAAATAAAACAGATAACTAAATAAAATAAATAAATACCGTGGTCCGATGCTTCATTTGAGAATGTTGCTCAAAAAGTAGCTTTTAGTACTTTTAAATAATTTTTTTATTGAATATTAAATATAGACTTACATACACTTTTTTGCGAACTAATCTTACACATGTATTCATCGAGAAAATTAAGTAAAACTCGGCATAGTTATTTAGATTTTATATTTTATAAAAAAACAATTACAAACAACCTATTCTACTTACTTAAATTACTAACGTATTTTAACTTAAATTAGTAGCACTCGTTGTCTTACGCAACAAGGGGTCAAAATCCCAATTACTTTCCGAGCGCCTGACAGTTGTCAACCTCCCGGAAGCACCACTACAAATTGGCGAGCCCGACCTCTTCCAGAAACGCCCTAGCTAACTTAATCTAACTTATAAACTAAGGAGATGTTACTACCCACCGTCCTGGGAGGGCATGTTGACCCTGTTGAGTATTCCTCTTCATTTCTATAATTCTACCAAGAAACAACCTTCTTCTTTTAAATCTAAAAACAGGCTCTCCTTTTCAAAGACTAGCGAAGTCGAATGTGGTGTAAAAGTATCCAGAACAATACGGTGTATCCACCTGTAGTTCGTTTGAACCTCGAAGCTCTCACGAATAATGTTGCAAGCCATGCATTTGGTCTGTCTCGAGTGTGTACTGTTAACCCAGACGATATTTTACACCACAAACCCTCCCCCTCAACAAGTCACAAAAATTCGGTATATTCCGTATCGAAAGACCAAAAAGGTTGTCATTGAAATATGTAATTGTATATACATTTCTAATATATTAAAATCAATGTATGTGTGTTCGTCTTCTCTTGGTTCGCGCATCGTTCATCCAATTGACCTTAAACTTAGTACATACAGTTGTTGTTCGCACTTACGTAAAGCTTTCTGGTGTATTACAATCAGCGTAGTAAGAAGAAGGCTTCCAAGATAAACGTGAAAGATCAAGACATGCGGTTTGGCAAGAGGTTACAAAAAATCTTATATATTGGTGTGCAGCAGTTCAGCTCACAACAAATATAAAAAAGCGGCCAAGTGCGAGTCGGACTCGCCCATGAAGGGTTCCGCGCGAATTATAATTATCATTTACCTACTCGTATATCAGATTTATTATTAGAAAATAGGTTCACGGTTTACGTATAAGGTTTATGTTTAATGAAATTAATTTTTTTTTTTATATTTGAGTTGATTGAATGAAAGGTAAATTGCGGTTTACGATTTATGACGTATTAAAAAAAAACTACTTACTAGATCTCGTTCAAACCAATTTTCGGTGGAAGTTTGCATGGTAATGTACGAGTACATCATATATTTTTTTTAGTTTTATCTTTCCCTTATTTTAGAAGTTAGAGGGCGGGGGATACACATTTTACCACTTTGGAAGTGTCTCTCGCGCAAGCTATTCAGTTTAGAAAAAAATGATATTAGAAACCTCAATATCATTTGAAACCCACACGTATGGGTTTTTTTCGAGTTTCAGTTCTAAGTATGGGGAACCCCCAACATTTATTGTTTTTTTTTTTCTATTTTTATGTGAAAATCTTAATGCGGTTCACAGAATACATCTACTTACCAAGTTCCAGCAGTATATCTCTTATAGTTTAGGAGAAAAGTGGCTGTGACATTCCTGGACAGACAGACAAACAGACAGACTTGACAAATCTATAAGGGTTCCGTTTTTTGCCATTTGGCTACGGAACCCTAAAAATCAATGTTTTTTGTTTTATCTTTTACGGGTTCGCGCATAGTTCATCCGATTGAGATGAAACTAAGTACAATTGCAATTGGAACTTAGCCGAAGGTGTCTGGCATAGCACAATCAGAAATATAAAATTTACAAATTTAAACATTCAAATAACCGCACATCAATAGGTAGTCAAAATCTATTGGGTTTTTCAAAATTATTAACAAAATAGTGGCACATAAAAATCATTGCTTGTGTGTTCGTCTTCCATGAGTTCGAGCATCGTTTATCCGATTAAGTTGAAACTTAGTAAAGTTGTTGTTGGCATTTGAGCGAAAAGTTCTGATGTAGTACCATCAACGTAGTATATGCGGCGAGATTCTCCTTTCTTCCTTCTTTGTACAGTAGTTGTTGGCACTTGCGCGAAAGTTCCTGAAAATAAACCAGCAACGCACATTAATTATCACGTGAGTCGTATCCGATAATTGTTCGTCTTCTATGCGTTTGCGCATCGTTCATCCGATTGCATTGAAACTTTGTACAGTTCCTGTTGGCCGCCATTTACGCATTTTTTTTGTTATTGGTAGAAATACATTTACCAATCGTTTTCAATTGAAATTTTTTAACCATGATTTATTTAAACGCACATCTAATACTATTGATATTACATACTTACTTAACGGACTCCCGACCCGTGAAGAGTCTCTGCTTGAGACATTGCAGCCTTCCATCCTCTATGATCCCGGGCACGCTGCTTCCAGTTGTCCAGACCAAGCGCTCGGGAATCCGCGTTGGCTTGGTCTTTGAAACGGAGGTTCGGTCTTCCTTATCTTCTCGAACCTGGGGGCTGGGATTCGAAGATCCTCTTAGCTGGAGCATTATTGTCGATTCGCTCGATGTGGCCGAGCCAATGTAGTCGACGTATTTTGGTTTTTTGGACTACATCCACATCTTGGTATAGCTAATAGAGTTCGCAGTTGTATCTTCTCCTCCATTCGCCCTCCTCGTACACAGGACCAAAAATCCGCCGAAGAATTTTTCTTTCGAAGGAGCCCAGTATCAGCTCTCCCTTCCTGCTTATCGTCCAGCACTCGGTGCCATAAAGCAGAACTGGCAGGATAAGGGTTTTGTGAAGCATACATTTCGTCCTCCGAGCTAGGAGTTTTGAACCCAGTTGTTTTGCCAAACCGAAGTAGCAGCGGTGTCCTAGGGTAATTCTTCTGCCTGTTCTCCACTAAGGTGTAATTCGTGGGGTTCATGTTTACTCCGAGGTAGATGAACTCCTTAACTACCTCGAAATTGTTGCTATCAATAGTGACGTTTTGTCCTAGGCTTTGGACAGATGTTTGTTTGTTTCTTGATAGCATGTCCTGGTCCTCATTTACTATTGATATTATATTGTCACAAATAAATATTTTTTACATAATTGCAACATCCTCTGTAGGTTAATACTTGCACAAAAGTTCCTTACATAATTCAAAATTACTGTAGATAGTAAAATTGTCGAGTTGTTTATTGTATTACTAAGAAACGTTACACGAACCACATATTGCATGTTATGTTGTATATATCCACAAATAAATTAAAAAACAACACGTCGCATAATTGCAATCGAATAACTATCAAATTCTTTAAAACATCTGGACATCAAATGCCCAAAGGGACACGCCGCATATGTATGTGCAACTGCTTACTTAATTTCTCACTTTTTAATAAACTAGCAATAACAAAAACAAACTGTGCAAGTATCTGCTGATCTATTGCGGGATGAACAAAAAATTAGTATTTATATTGTGTAGTAGAAAACATCAGTAAAGTTTAGTGAAAATTCCAACCGATCACTTTCATAAACCAATCGCACATAAGAAAAACATCTGATTATTGGTTAAAGCGAAAGGAGAGGAAACATCTGCTCCACCTTCGCAAAAGTTTCATTCGTTTAATACATTTTATTAAAGTTTAAACTTAAAAAAAAAAATTGGAATCAATTTGTTCGAGATTTTTTTTTGATATATATCCATCCATGATTTTTCTAGAGCTGAGAATAGATCTTTGTTAAAGATATTTGTCATTCGAGATTATGATATGTCAATGTGTAATCACAGCAGTTGTACGAATGTGCTGGTAAATTAAGAAATGTTCTTGTAATTTTTATATACATGTAGTGAAAGCGACCTACAAGCCGAATCCGAACGGCAGATTTGAGAAGATTCTCATGACAATTGATACTCTTGCAAGTTTGTCAGACGTTCGCAAGCGGTGGGGCAGTGGAAAAACTCTACGTCTTAATTGGCCCTGCGGGATTTGACTTTTCGATTAGTGAGCCACTGAGCCCGACCATTCATTCAACAATTAATGACAAAAAAAAACCACTTCAATAGAATAAAATAAATGATTCAAAACAAATATTATACTTTCTAAATTATCAGTCTTATTTTCATATGTTTTATTTGCATATATCATAGCTCTGTTTATAAGCGATATTTTTCTACGATGATAGGGAAACTCGGATATATTCATTTAATTAGAACTCTAGTCAAAAACATATAGTTAGACTCCCCCCCTTTCTCCTGTTTCTACCATTAAAATTAACTGTCTCCCGGATGTTTCGACGGCGCCTTCAAATCAGTTAGTTATCAAAATTTTGAGTAATTGCTTGAAAGAACGTGTCTGGTGTTTTTCCACAACTTAACGAAATAATGAATTTCAAACATGGTTTCTTTCTAGTTGTGTCGGCTAATTTCTCTGAATATAAATATATTGTCATTGTTATATTGGACAACACAAATGACGATGAATATTTTTGGATAACTACCGACCTTAAGCGATTTCACATCAATGGCGAATTAATAACAGCATTATCCACAAACAAGGATCTAAAAGGAAAACTACGTTTCTCCATAATACAAAATAATAGACTTTCCAGTAATCAAAATCCAATAATTCGAGAAAATCCCAAGATGCCCCCCAAGTGTTATACTGGTAAAGACATGAAGTATTTTGCAACTTCAGCAGGTATGAGATTGAAATAGCACGACAACTAGTTTATATGATTTACCTTTTATAAAGGTATTGCCCTACAACATAAATGGTATAACAATTTTCCAAGTCCGTTTGTAAAGATTCTGTGTGAAGAGATCAAACAAAATCTGAGTAACAAACTACCAATAATTGAAGTATTAAATCGAGTTTCAGATCGAGTTGCAGTCGAGCACAAGTAAGTATGATTGAAAATGATATAAAAGAAATAATGCATGTTTTTTGATATATTTTGTAGCGAATTCCCTTCCATAGAGAGCAACTTCTCGGTGCCGTATGTTTTGGAAGATGCTAGAGCTAGATACCCACCGAGAAAATAAAATGGCAAAACGGTAAACTTCTTGCTGTACCTAAGCATATACCTATAGTTTTTTAATAACTGATATGCATACATATAATATATGTAGATCTATATGTCCGATTTGTTAAATTAAGAATGTGTTTTTAAAAAATAAAAAATTGTAATTGGCTGAATTAAAATTTAAAGAAAACAATTTGAGTCTGGTTTATGTGAGCTGCTAAGGAACTTATATGTTAGGTTGAAGTGGCAGCAGAATCTGATACACTTATGCTATGTTTCTACCAAAAAATACACCGAGATTAAGGGCTTAATATTAATTATTGATATTTAATAACCGTAATTATAAAGATAATTTACAGCGTTCCTAACCCTTAAAATTCTCTAATTCTCTCACCGTTTTCGGCAATGAATCACAATTTTGTGATACTTGAACTTTAATGTGAGGCTGACGGGCGCCAATATGAGAATGGGTGTAAACCCTCAAGTAACAAAAAGTCGTTATATCAAAAACAATCAGTCAACAGGAATTGACTTTAATAAAATGAATTGATATCTTATGTTTTCGGTACTAAAGTGTTCAGTTTCTTTACTTATCGAGATACAAACTTCGCTTAGTAAACTCTGTCACTAGTCGCATTGAAACCCAGTTAGAACAAACGCTAACAAACACACAGTACAAAATTGTTTAAAGGTGAAAAATTAAGCACCGTTGTTTTAAGACAAATTAAATATTAAAGCGAGTTTAACTAAACAGCATCAGAAACGCCGCTTCTGCCAAAGATAACTTAACCTATCGAATGACATCTTTTGAGCAGCTACATGTACTTATCACTTTCAAAGTGATGCTAACAGGGCGTTCTATGAAAATTGCATTCTAAATAATATTACGCAGTTCATAGCTTTCTATGGATAGTATTCTATGGCCTGTCATTTAAGTGAAGTGATTCACTTTGTGGTATTTCCACTATTGAAATAGTTAGCAATGAAATGCCCAGCCCACTCTACATTTTATGGCATTCTATCTTTCTTGGAGACGCGGTGTAAGAGACCGCTATCGTCAAAACGACGCCGTTCGATCAGCTTAGATAGATAGATAAAGTTTTCATCATATATAACACTGCATTTTTTGAATCGGCTTAAATTTACGTGATCTGAACCTAGATACGCAGGTAACTAACGACGTTACGAACTGTCATCTCGTATATTTCGTGCAATATTTACATCTTGTAAACCTAAAAACCAGTATGTACATACGCATAAGCAGGAGGCAGTAGTTCGATAACTAATCAGCCCAATGCTCAATGTAAGAATTAGATTATAAGGAGAAAACTTCTGAAATGAGCCGCTTGGAAACGGCACAAAACTAGGCTTCTACCATTGCTGCCTATAATAGATGTAACTTTGCACATACGAAGGATAAGATAAAGAAGGCTTAACCATAGGTCTATAAGGGCTTTTTATAGCCCTTTTTGGGCATTAAGGTTTTTTTCTGTCATGTTTTTGATATTGTTTAAGTGTTCGCCGCCATTGTTAGTTACCATTTGGGCTCTTTTTATTGCAGTTTCCACGGTTTTCGTAAGAACTTCGCGATATTTCGTGATTATTCCGTATTCTTCAGGAATAGATAAAGCGTTCCATTGCTTATTCAGACAAATCCTAATTCTGTTTTCACAAATATCAAAACCAAATTGACTTTGGACGGCATTTGTAAAATCTATGTCAATTTCTGAAAGGGTCATCGAGGCTCACATTACTGTGCAATGAGTGTGTGCAGTACACACAGTCCTTCGTATTGCGTGATGAAGATGCCCTCAGTTTAAATTGCACTAAAGCCTCATAAAATAATATGAACTGTGAAGTGTCACCAAAGACAATAAAACGTTACAAACAAAATTATAGCTTTCCTTCCTATGATGTTATCCAGGTGGTCTTCGATTGTGTTGCCGTCAAACGACCCATTTCGGTATGAGTAAACAATAGTATGGTACCACTATTCGTTAATACCTTGGGAAGCGAAATAATTGAAAATAGTTATAGTCCGTCCAATATTAAGGGACACAGCTTTGCATGTGAAACACTGGTTTTGTTATGGAGCTTGGTGTCTCTTGTCTTATTCATGCATTTCAAACATGGAAATTAATATCCTTTCATTTGCAAATATTCTACATGACCTGTCCATCGGCAATTACATGATTAATAGAAGCTCGAACATACATATCTACATATAAATTTATATGTATGAAGATATGTATGTAGGTACACATATATGTTCCTATTTTTTCGCATCGGTCCCATCTGAAATGTGTCTATTATTTAGATGCTTCTAGGTATGTATATGTACAACTACAGTCCTTTGTCCGTCTCCAGCATTGTAATAAATTGATTAATAGGTATGTATATGAGCATGTAAGTCTTAATATAAGCCTTTGGTTATGAAGTTGCAGCCGATTCAGAATCAGTTTTTTTCGGAATTGCTAGTTGATTACAAAGAAGGACTGATTTGTTATTATATTAACAGCCGGCACACAGACGGACCGGTAGGGATGCAGTGAAGTGGGAGCGTTAATAATTTATGACCCCTTAAGTCCAGATCAAAAACTCGTTGTTAAAGAGAAAGAAGAAGAATATGTATATATGTACTTGCTGAAAACCAGGGGCCAGATCACATTAAATGAAAACGATCGAGTTACATGTTTCGACTGAATCTTAGAGCTGTGCTAACCGTTCCCTTTAGAAGTCGATCATTCATTTAAAATAATCGGTCTTTTCAATCGGCCTTTTTTCGTTCATTTCCATTAACTTCTCGGTAATTCGGACCAAAACCATTATAACTGGAAAAAAAGCAAACAATTTGTTTTTTTCGTAATGTACCAATACGAACCACCATCCATAACATACGGAAAAGATACGATAGAATTCGGCATTGGCTAGTTTTGCAGTGTCAAGAAAATTGCGTGCCGCAACAAGTCTATATGTTTGTTAATTTTCATATTCTAGTCCTTATGATGAGAAAAAATGAAACACTTATGTGTGCACACAACAATAAACATAATGTGTAGATCATAAAAACATTCAGAAAACAGCTATACAAATTTAAAAGAACAACACCAAATTCGCATGCCCAAACAACTATTTAACCAATTCGAGATAAAAACATAGGGACGGGCTACAGTCCGCTTGGGCGAACTGTTGGATACCCTATTCTTATTCCTATCCCTCATAAGTGGGCGTGACAAAAGTCTAAGTATGGTTAAATTGTTAAGAACGCTCTACATATTTTGTTATATAACATTTAAAGGATTTTATCAAAAAAAACGCTCCCTAGCTCAAACTTGGGTGTTTCAATAAAATTATTTTATTTAATTGTGGGCGTGTCAGTAGGCGGATTTGAAAAAAAATTAACACATGAGCATAAAGGGCCCCTAGAGAGTATATATTATAAATTTCAGCTCCCTAGCTCAAACTTTGGATTTTCAAAAAAAATGTTTTATTTATTTGTGGGCGTGTCAGTGGGCGAATTTTGAAAATATTTATACATGAGCTTAAAGGGCCCCTAGAGAGTATATATTATAAATTTCAGCTCCCTAGCTCAAACTTTGGATTTTCAAAAAAATTGTTTTATTTATTTGTGGGCGTGTCAGTGGGCGGATTTTGAAAATATTTATACATGAGCTTAAAGGGCCCCTAGAGAGTATATATTAAAAATTTCAGCTCCCTAGCTCAAATTTTGGTTTTTCAATAAAATTGTTTTATTTTTTTGTGGGCGTGGCAGTGGGCGGATTTTGAAAATTTTATATCCTGAGCAGTTTTAGGAGTCATAGATCATATATAAAAAATTTCAGCTTCCTAGCTCAAAATTCGATTTTTTCCAAAATTTTGTTTTTTTGAGTTTGTGGGCGTGTCTGTGGGCGGATTTCAAAAATTCGTAAACTTGATTATTTCGGGACCCTAGAGAGTATATGGTTAAAATTTCAGCTCTCTAGGTCCAGTTTAAAGGCCTAATTTTTGCCGACGGACGGACATGGCTAGATCGACATTACTATCGATGCTGATCATAAATATAGTAACTTTTAGGGGTCTACGGGCAATATTAAGGTATGTTACAAACTATGCGTCAAAATTAATATACCCCTAGAATAGGGTATAAACATAGGGGCGGGCTACAGTCCGCTTGGGCGAACTGTTGGATACCCTATTCTTATTCCTATATCTCATAAGTGGGCGTGACAAAAATTTAAAGGATTTTATCGAAAAAACTAAGCTTTTGTAAATAAAAACGCTCCCTAGCTCAAACTTTGGTTTTTCAATAAAATTGTTTTATTTAATTGTGGGCGTGTCAGTAGGCGGATTTAAAAAAAAATTAAGTATGAGCATAAAGGGCACCTAGAGAGTATATACTATAAATTTCAGCTCCCTAGCTCAAACTTTGGACTTTCAAAAATAAAATAAAAATAATTGTGGGCGTGTCAGTAGGCGGATTTTGAAAATATTTACACATGAGCATAAAGGGCCCCTAGAGAGTATATATTAAAAATTTCAGCTCCCTAGCTCAAATTTTGGTTTTTCAAAAAAAATATTTTATTTAATTGTGGGCGTGTCAGTGGGCGGATTTTGAAAATTTTATGTCCCAAGCAGTTTTATGGGCCAAAGATCATATATAAAAAATTTCAGCTTTCTAGCTCAAAATTCAATTTTTCCCAAAATTTGTTTTATTTAATTGTGGGCGTGTCAGTGGGCGGATTTTGAAAATTGTATGTCCCAATCAGTTTTATGGGCCATAGATCATATATAAAAAATTTCAGTTCTCTAGCTCAAAATTCGATTTTTTCCAAAATTTTGTTTTTTTGAGTTTGTGGGCGTGTCTGTGGGCGGATTTCAAAAATTCTTAAACTTGATTATTTCGGGACCCTAGAGAGTATATGGTTAAAATTTCAGCTCTCTAGGTCCAGTTTAAAGGCCTAATTTTTGCCGACGGACGGACGGACGGACGGACGGACGGACATGGCTAGATCGACATTACTATCGATGCTGATCATAAATATAGTAACTTTTAGGGGTCTACGGGCAATATTAAGGTATGTTACAAACTATGCGTCAAAATTAATATACCCCTAGAATAGGGTATAAACATAGGGACGGGCTACAGTCCGCTTGGGCGAACTGTTGGATACCCTATTCTTATTCCTATCCCACATAAGTTAGGAACGCTCCACATATTTTGTTATATAACATTTAAAGGATTTTATCGAAAAAAACGAAGCTTTTGTAAGAAAAAATCCTCCCTAGGTCAAACTTGGGTTTTTCAAGAAAATTGTTTTATTTAATTGTGGGCGTGTCAGTAGGCGGATTTAAAAAAAAATTACGCATGAGCATTAAGGGCCCGTAGAGAGTATATATGTATTATAAATTTCAGCTCCATAGCTCAAACTTTAGATTTTCAAAAAAAGTTTTTTTTTTAAATTGTGGGCGTGTTAGTAGGCGGATTTTGAAAATATTTAGGCCCCTAGAGAGTATTTATTATAAATTTCAGCTCCCTAGCTCAAATTTTGGTTTTTCAATAAAATTGTTTTATTTAATTGTGGGCGTGTCAGTGGGCGGATTTTGAAAATTTTATCTCCCGAACAGTTTTAGGAGTCATAGATCATATATAAAAAAATTCAGCTTTCTAGCTCAAAATTCGATTTTTTTTGAAAAATTTGTTTTTTTGAGTTTGTGGGCGGTTCTGTGGGCGGATTTTAAAAATTCGTAAACCTGATTATTTCGGGACCCTAGTGAGTATATGGTTAAAATTTCAGCTCTCTAGGCCCAGTTGAAAGGAATAATTTTTAATTTTGATATATATGATCTATGACTCCTAAAACTGCTCGGGATAAAAAAATTTCAAAATCCGCCCACTAACACGCCCACAAATAAATAAAATAATTTTTTTATACCCTATTCTAAGGGTATATTAATTTTTGAAAATCCAAAGTTTGAGCTAGGGAGTTGAAATTTATAATATATACTGTCTATGGGCCCTTTATGCTGATGTGTAAATATTTTCAAAATCCGCCCACTGACACGCCCACAATTAATTTTTTTTTTTTTTTGAAAATTCAAAGTTTGAGCTAGGGAGCTGAAATTTATAATATATACTCCCTAGGGGCCCTTTATTCTCATGTGTTAATTTTTTTTAAATCCGCCTACTGACACGCCCACAATTAAATAAAACAATTTTATTGAAACACCCAAGTTTGAGCTAGGGAGCGTTTTTATACCCTATTCTAGGGGTATATTAATTTTGACGCATAGTTTGTAACATACCTTAATATTGCCCGTAGACCCCTAAAAGTTACTATATTTATGATCAGTATCGATAGTAATGTCGATCTAGCCATGTCCGTCCGTCCGTCCGTCCGTCCGTCCGTCCGTCGGCAAAAATTAGGCCTTTAAACTGGACCTAGAGAGCTGAAATTTTAACCATATACTCTCTAGGGTCCCGAAATAATCAAGTTTACGAATTTTTGAAATCCGCCCACAGACACGCCCACAAACTCAAAAGAACAAAATTTTGGAAAAAATCGAATTTTGAGCTAGGAAGCTGAAATTTTTTATATATGATCTATGACTCCTAAAACTGCTCGGGATATAAAATTTTCAAAATCCGCCCACTGCCACGCCCACAAAAAAATAAAACAATTTTATTGAAAAACCAAAATTTGAGCTAGGGAGCTGAAATTTTTAATATATACTCTCTATGGGCCCTTTATGCTTATGTGTAAATATTTTCAAAAATATTTTTGAAAAAAATTTAATATTTTTAATATATAAGAAATGAAAGGTAATTTAAAAAATGGCCAAACAGATAAAGGTAACTTAATTATTTGGTTACTTGAACGTACGAAATTAGGTAAACTCACCGTATAATTAAGAAAACAAAAACCTAAGATGAATAATTATAGCTGCTTAAATCGAAAAAAAAAACATCAAAACAAAGGAAAAAAAAAAACAAAAGCAATATTGCTGAAATAAATGACGAAAACATGCAAACCATGAAAGCCTGTAGCTATAAAGAAAGTTGATCCATAAACCGCATCTGCAATTGTAAATGGGTCTTCAATGAAAGAACCGGCAATGCTATTTAACTTTTCTAAATTTTATTGTTTTGTCTTATTGTTTTGTTCATTAAATAATAAAATAAATATTAGGCATTCACGGCCCAAACAGGGCCTAAAACCTGTCCTAAAACCTAGCTTTTTCAACCATTTGTGGAAGAGACCTACAATTTTAAGCCGAATCCGAACGGCAGATTTGAGAAGCTTCTCATAAAAATTGATACTCTTGGATGTTTGACAGACGTTCGCAAGAGGTAGGGCAATGGAAAAAACTCTAGATGTTACTTGGCCACGGCGGGATTTGAACCTTGGATCTTTCGATTTGACAGGATATTTTTTTTTATTTCTTACTTAGTAACAATTATCACTTTAAGCGTACTTTTCCACATTTTATTGATATCGGGTTTTTTCTTTAAATTTTCGATTTTTCGATAAAACAGTTTTTTTTAAAATGTTTTTTAGGGTCTTAAACCCTGCTTCCAATTTTACGCCAGCTCTAAGCGACAAATTTGAGAGACATGACAGTTGTTATTCTTGGATGTTTATCAGACTTTCGCAAAAGGTGGGGCAGTGGAAACAAAACTTTACGTTTTTGTAGGCCCCGGTGTTATTTAAACCTGAGACCTTTCGATCAGTATTCCAAACGCACTAACCACTGAACGACCGCACCCACAATTTCAATTTTAGTATGGCAGCATGAATCATCGACCAAAAAAGTCAGCTTTTTATGAATAAAATGACTTCTCGTTTATTTGTGTATTCTTTGAAATGCAGTTTAATTGTGGTAATCCGCTGTTAGTCCTACACCACCACATCTGGATGAAACGCCAATTTGGAAAAAGGTCAATCATGCTTTTAGATATTTTTTTGTTCTATAAAATGTTGAACATTATTCTGATATTCAGGAAAGATTTTTTTTCACTTTTTAGTGCGATTTGGTTTGAAAAGAGCAAAATACTTTTAATTTTATTTTTTTGTGTAAATTTATTTATTTCTAGTCAAAAATGTCGAAAAAAAGATTAAAATTATGCGCACAATAATGGATTATAAGAAATCATAGCTTCAGATTTCATCTTCTGTTCGGTTTTTGTTATAACCTAACCTAATCCTGTTCGTTCCAATTTTACGTTTTTCTTTGCAATGCGAGCTGTGAAATTTAACAATTTTCCAAGTCCTTTTTTCCGTCTGCCATTTTGTACGAGACATTTAGGTTATTAGAATTACGTACGATGTTAGTTCTTAAATCAGTTAATAAAAACATTAACTCTGAAAATAATTTATTGATCAGGCTGTTTTTTTGAATTGTGTCTGAAAACATTTTATTAATTAGATTTGTAATAAAATGTTTAAAATTTCTTGTATTTACAAACCTCTGTATGAATTTCAAAAGCTTCCCAAGCAAATACAATACTGGTTTGAAAAGGGAGGCCTGCTGATACTTTTTGAGGTCACATCGGCAAACCTTTCAGGGTTACTAAATTTTAATGTTGACATTTACGAAATATTAATGCCAGGAAATACAAGGAATTCCTATCCTCATTGACATTTGTGAATAAAAAAATAAAAAATAAAAATAAATATTAGGCATTAACGGCCAAATATAGGGCCTAAAATCTAGCTTCTCCAACCAGTGCGAAGTGGAAGGGACCTACAATTTTAAGCCGAATCCGAAGGGCCAATTTGAGATGCTTCTCATGACAATTGATATGATTTTGGATGCGCGTCAGACGTTCGCAATACAAAAAGACTTTGAGATGTTACTTGGCCCCGGCGGGATTTGAACCAGTTGCCTTTAGATTACTAGTTCAACATACTAACCTCTGAACCACTGCGCAGACAGACTAAGATATGGAATCACTTTATCATCTGGGTAACAAATATAATGCTTGTAATATGAAATTCTAGACCTTGATAAAATCCAAATATCTTAATATATATGTATATAATATGTTTTCGTACAAGTTAACACATAATATGCTGCATTCCTTAATGTAAGGTAATGCCCCTTAGACAGATGTTCACTTAAACTAAATTTAACTGACACCGCCATAAAACCAGACACTGACGCTGCAGATACCATCATATCTACACCCAGCCACCGACGCTGGATTTAGCGCTATAAATAATTATTTCTAAGTTTGAGTTTTCCTTTTGCCACAATAAAGCAGAACATCAGTCGGACGAAAATCATTTAAAAATTGTTTTTTTTTTATTATTATAAATCCGCACATGGGAATCTAACTTACATGTGAATAGAAAACCCACCCTCATCTACCTGATCGATTATTATTCCTACACTTGTGATGGAATTCAGAGGCTATTATTTTGTAAAATCATTGTCCAACCTACTACGAATGACTGTCAAATGCTCGATTGAAATTTAATTGCTCGTCCGTAAAATATCTACTACCTACTTCAGAAAATTCCGCAAACAAAATTATGTAGCTGAATTTGAAGTCACCTCTTGCAATCACTGTGTGCAGATACAATCATTGTATTTCTATCAACATTATAGTACTATCAGATGCAGTACAAGAGCATTTAAGAGATAAGTATAGGTTCATGCACTTCTACTCTTATCTATGCCAAAACCAAGTCGCACAACAATTTTCAGTGAAAGATTTTTGCATGAAATTTATGTATCTAACAAGAGGTTTTAAATCTGATTTAACTCCCATGAAATAATTATTTCATGAAAGTCTATCAAAATACTAATGTACGATACTTTAGTATCATGAAAATCATCTACATTTCAGAACATATTTCACGAAAATACATTTGAAATATTATTTGCACGATAGCTGTAGTGTCAGGATTTTTGTTGTTATACCTATACTTGGGTTTGTTTTGGTACTAATGCTTTGATTGAAATTGAAAGTGGGCTGTGGTGGCTGAGTATGTAAGAGAAATATATCGCACACAACAGACATTTTGAGGCGAAGTGGTTTTTCATAAAGCAAAGAGAAGCGGAATATGCTTTAGCATCCATTCAACGCTTTCTCATAAACCAATGACATAGGTATAATCAAAATATAAATATTCGTGTGATTGGCAAAGCCATAAAACGGATATTTTCCAAATAATCGAGGAAATCCTATAGAAATTTGTTTTTCGTTTTATTTTTTTTTATATGTGGAGAAAAGAAAATATAAATCACAGAGCTCTCAGACAACGACCCAAACAAACAAGAAAAATAGCTAAGCATTATTTGCAGGGCAATATTATTGAGGTCATTTTCTGATCTCAATCGTACTGAAAATCTAAGTAAGTAGTAAGTAAGTAAGTTTTTTTATTTCATAAATTCCTATACATATAATTCAATAATTCAATATGAACATTAATTGTTAATAATATATATGAAATTCAGTTGACATTCAGTATTTTCTATACTAATGTAATGAAAATAGTGTTGAATGCCATTACAATTTAAAATTAATGCATTTCATAAAATAAAATGTGGGTGGGGTGACCCTAAAAAAAAAAAATCTAAAAATTTACATATTTTTTCATAAACAAGATTAAGCAGTCTCAAGACAAAAGGAATTTACTTTCAAAACATCAAAATCAATTTAGACAACAATTTAATACTCAAGTTAGATCAGATAGTCAGAAAGAACAGACTCTATGCCAACGAAATTAAAATTGAGAAGCCATTTTTTAACAAGTTTGAGAAACATACCAGGTATAGAGATAGACCTGAACGACTGAGGAAGTTTGTTGAAAAGACGAACAGACGATATATAATAAAAATTACGACAAGCAGTGGTATGGAATTGAGGAACGGATACTGAATATGAAAAGTTTCCACGTAAACTATAGTTAGAGATCAATCGGAAGTTGCAATTACCAGACTTCATAAAGAAGGTCATCAAAACTTTAAAACAGTACAAATGACGCACAGGGAGAATTTTCAAGTCACAGAACAGAGGGTATGTAGGATGCCTACCAGGTTTTCGGCATAATTTTCGCAGGATATATTTCTGTATTATTAAGAGAGATTGTATTTTATTTTTATACGAACCTCCCCAGCAAGTAATACCATATTGCAGTTTTGAATGAACAAGACCATAGTAAATCATTTTTAACAACGTAGTTGAACAAGTACTGCGCAAATAGAAAAAATGCCTAAGCGTGCAACGAAAATATTTCCTCAAAGACTCTATATGATTCGAGAAGCTAAATCTTGAATCAATTGTAATACCCAAGTATTTGAATTCATTAACTTTCTCAACCAGGAAACATTTATCACTGCAGCTCAGGCTATAATAGTCGGTGAAAAAGAACCAGACCTACAGTTGCAACATGCAAGTTTGAATCTTTGGCACTCAGTTGCGTGAAAATAAATATTCACGTTAAAATCACGTAGAGATGACAAACTAAAAATCATAAACTTAGTCTTTGAGCTAATAACCAAGTTGTGTTTTGAAAACCAGATTCTTAAAAGGCTTACCTATTGGCCGAGGTACGATGATTTCCTAAAAATCACTATGTATATACATATACATATATGATTTACTCTTTGAGGACACAACTGACCCTTTTTTGATTGAATTGAGGTCACCCGGATTTGGTGGACATACCTTAAAAAAGCAATGCTTATAATCAATGTCAATATACCGCAGTTCCACAAACGTGAAATGTCTGTGGCTCTACGCCAACAACATTCCGAATACTGGCATGACCTGGTCTCATGTAGGTATTCGAAGAAGCTAGTGGACGGTCCAAAAATCAGCAGAGCTAAGTTTTTGCTTGGACTAAACAGGAAAGTCTTGAGATCCTTGATTGGTCTCGTCACTGGTTTCAGTCCTCTTAACGATCAGCTAAAAGCCATCCACATTAAGAGCTCGAGCCTATGTGGGTGCTGCCTAGAGGCGGATGAAACGGCATATCACTTCATCTGTGAATGTCCTGCTTTCGACAGAACCAGGCTCAACACTATAGGCAAACAATTCGTCAACGAAGATGAGATGGGGGACATTGAACTTGCTAACATCGTTCGCTTTGCCAAGGCTCCTGGCAGGTTCTCCCACACTGACTCTTACTAATCGCCAATAAGCAGCGAACGGGCAGCTATGCTGAAGTACAATGCACCAATAAGTGCTTGTCATCTACTGATGACCCCACTGCCCACACAATACAATACAATACAATTACCGCAGTTCGCAGTTTTAGAAAAAATTCTCATAACTTATTTGAAAAATAAAACTTCTTATAAAGGGTCTTTCATTAGCGACTTGACATCTTCAAACTTTCAGTGTGAACGCACCTTTAAACCGATTACCAAACTGTTAATGTCAAAATATTCAGTGTAATCAACATTTTCATTGTACTGAAGTACATGAAGGAAAAACGTTTACAAATAATTAAAATTGACTACCGAAATTCCGAGTCGGTGGTCGCAACTTTAAGAGCGTAAGCGCCAATTTTCGGCCGTAATTCTTGTCCCAGTAGATAAGTAATTCATAGTGTAGTGAACAAATTTGAGTCAGAATATTCGCTGCTTGATGTTGCCGTCCCAGTGAGATTACCTTTTGCTCGAAGTGTGGAGAATATTGCTGCCGTAGAGGCGTCCGTCGCAAACCATGCAAATCAGCCAATTTCACAGCGTTCTCACGAATTGGGCCTCTTCCAGACCACATGATGGCGAATTTCGCGTAATGATCTTCGCCGGTGCAGGGAAAGTCCACTGAGGGACTTAGTTCCCATTAAGTGGGAAATAAAACCACTTTCGCGAAGTGGCAGCATGCCCCCCCCCCCCCCCCATATGCATTACACTATTTATGGAATCTACTTGCGATTTCGTAACTAATCTCATAAACAGTACAATGCATATGGGGGGCATGCTGCCCCCTTGCAACCCCCCTGCTTGGGGTCACTGCTTGATTTGGAGTAGGTGCGAGGTCACGGTACCTATATTACTCTGTCTTAGTTAGAAGTTAATTTCTATTTTGTTAATAAAAATTGCAAAGTACCTACTTGACTCTTTAATTTTATTTTGTTCTTAGTCGACAGTGAGAATTTACTTCACATTAAAAGGGAACTAAAACCACTCAGAGTTTTGGGAATTTATTACCCACCTTACATGGGAACTAAGTCCACTTCGCGAAAGTGGTTTTATTTCCCACTATGTGGGAACTAAGTCCCTCAGTGGACTTAGCTCCCGTGGACTTATTTCCCTGCACCATCTTCGCCTACACCCTAGCAAGATGAGGCTGACTCAAGAACTAAAGCCACTTGATCATACGAAGCGAGGTACGTTATCGAATTAGGCTGCTGGAAGAAAATGAAGAATTTCATCGCAAAATCATCTTCAGCGGTGAGGCGCGGAGTTATTGTCCATTTAATTCAGATCATAACTTCGCGATGAGAAAGAAGAAGAAGAAGAAGACGAGCGTTTAGTGGTCGCGTCGGCTGGTCAAGGGATAAAGAAGATATACTTGGCGTAGTTTTACGAGAATGTCTCAATTTAATTTATTTTGTGTTCAAATGTAAATAAAGATGGTAGCGTCTGGTAAGCCTGCTCATGAGAGGAAACAGGATTGATGCAAAAATACTTCGAACTGTTTTACTCTTCAGGAGCATACTCAAGCAACATAAAGTTTGAGAGCAGCTGGGAACAGTTATTTAAAGCGATGAATGTTTATTTATAAACACCATAATAATAAACAACATGAATCTAACGCTTTGGCATTTGCGAACTTGTTGCAGTTAACGACTTCTTATAGTCGGAGACGAAAAAAATATATTTTTTAGGAGCGAGGTCCCACTTTATTGATAATCTCTTACAGTCTAATTTTACAATTTAATTTGATCCAGTATTTATACCATTGTCCAGAGGAATCTGTTACAAAGTATATGAAATGAATGTCATCATGAATGTGATATAATTTATGGTTTGCACTTCAAATCCCGAAGGGTGTTCAATTATTATTTACATTCAATGAATGTTTACATCTGGTTTCTAAAAGGGATTTTATGACTCTATACAATTTTGTTTACTCAGCTTGTTGCTGGTGATAACTCTTCCCTTCTTTGAAATCTACGTCTCGTAGATCTATTAAAAATTTACATGTATTGGATTTATATCACTCAATTTTTCTTGATGATTTTCTGATTGTGTGTTCAATGGTATTACAATTGTATTGTTGGAATCTAAATTATTTCTTTTTCTCTGACAATAATACAAAATACTGATTATTACAATAATTATTGCTAATGTACAAACAATTGTTGAAGTTGATATTTTATTATTCGTATGAATCTCATTTAACTTCTTTATATTATCTCTATGGAGACTAAGCAAATATTCCAAATCTAATCTTACATTGTTTTCAGTAACATTGGATTGTAGGATTTGGGGCAAGGGTTGGAAGGTTTCTATTTCCTTACTGGAAAATTCCTGGTCGTTAATTTGAATTGTTTCGTTAGTATACTGTATCAAGAAGTTACCTTCTAAATGTTGGGTTTTCTTTTCGTGAATAAGACTACCATTGAAATTTGTGACAAATATTGTGTTAAATATATAACGTGAATTATTTTAAAATTTCCGTTTAGCATTCTTCCTTCTCCTTGTTTGATGGTTATTATAGGACTATTGTATTCATATACGTTAAGTGTAGCGAGTATACAACTCAGGATCGACACAATAAAAGATACATTGGCTTTTATTCCTGAATATTTTTAATATGGGATTTGTGAATTCTTTTTCCGCTTTCAGTGGTAATAGTGACCTTGTTGTCTTTTGCAACTATTTCTTTATTAAAGGGAGGCTTTTGTTTTCCGTCTCTTCTTTTATTTGCTGCAAAGATAATTTGTCCTACCTCATAAGTTTTTGGTTTATTTTTTTTGTAGTTGGCTATGCTAATTTTATTCTTTTGATTTCTTTTAATTAATTCTACTAAGTCTTCATTTACTTTGGCTTGAAAATCCACTAAGTTTTGATAATTTATTTTTTGTGTTCTACCAAAGAAAACGTCGCTTGGTCTTTTTTTTATTACTGAATGCACACTATTATTGTAACGATCTACTGCAATGTTAATCAATTCCTTTGTCGTGAAGTCCGTGTATTCTTTTTGAAGGCATCGCATTATTTCTATAATAGTGGAATGGACTCTTTCGACTGTTCCATTTACTTCGCTTTTTTGTGGTGGAGTAAGGTAAAGTTCTACTCCTATAGTTCTAATATAATTTGAAATTATTGGGCTTATGAATGCTGATTCATTATCTGAAACTAGTATTTTTGGTACTGTAAAATAGTGTAATACTTTCATCATCTTATTTCTGAGGTATATTGCCGATTTTTCCTTAATGTGGAAGAATTTGGTGAATTTTGAAAACTTATCGATGCATGTAATGAATTTTTCATGGTTTATTTCCATGATATCTACATGAAGTATCTCGGATGGATATTTAGGAATAGGAGTTTCTTGTAATTCTGGTTTCAGGGGATGTCTATCGTATTTATTACTATTACAGATCTCGCAAGTTTTCGTATATTTCTTGATTAGTTTAGTCATCTGCGGGAAATAGTATTTCTCTAAAATTTGCTCTTTATTCTCTCTGTGATTTCTATGCGCTCTTGTGTGTTCTTTTTGTATAATGCTAAATTTATTTTCTTCATTTGAGATATCTTGAACAATTCTTTGTGTTAACCTGATTTTAAATTTGCTGAAATGTTCCTTGAAACTATCTTGAAGTATCTGTATATGTTGTTCGGGAATTTTAATTCCGTTAATTATATTTGGATTTAATTTTTCCTTTAAAATTCGAATGAGAGTGTCTTTGTTTAGCTCTTGTATTCCTATGTAGTGTCTTCTGTAGTTAAGATGTGGTTCTTCATAAATACTCATTTCATTGTTACTGAAGATAATTTGGTTTTTGAAAACATTAATAGGAACTTCAACATGTGGGATGAGGTCTGTACTGTCCTCTTCTGCACTGTGCATAGTTGCGGATGAGCTGGAAGTCAAAATGTTCGTTTCGGTTTTTAATCTTGACAGCGCATCTGCTACTAAATTTGTTTTTCCAGGTTTATATATTATTTCGCAATTATATTCTTCAATTCGGGCTTTCCATCTTTTCAACTTTGCGTTAGTGTTTCTATTACTTAAAGCAAATGTTAAAGGTTGATGGTCTGTTAAAATCTTTATCTTCCTAGCTCCATACAAATAATTCCTAAGGTTGTCTAAGGCCCACACTATTGCTAGCATTTCCTTTTCATTGGTAGCGTAATTTTCCTCAGTTTTATTTAAGGATCTTGAAATATAAGTTATTGGCTTGTCTCTTCCTATCTCGCCTTGGGATAGTACTGCACCTATTGCTTGATTCGATGCATCTGTTGTGAGAACAAATGGTTTATTGAAATCTGGGAATATTAATATTTCGGAGGATATGAGTAATTTCTTTAAGTTATTGAACGCCTCAAGTTCTTTACTGCCTAATGTAATTTTAATTTTTCGCGATTGATTGGCTTTTATTTGAGCATTCTCTCCCCTTGTAAGAGTCGTCAAAGGTTTTGCGACTTTTGCGAAATCCCTAATGAATTTCCTATAGTAGGACGTCAGTCCAAGAAAACTCTTTAATTCTTTGAGATTCTCTGGGGGTTTAATTCTTTCTATTGCCTGAACTTTTTTTGGGTCTGGTTTAATGCCGTTGCTTGATATTAAGTATCCTAAAAACTCAGTTTCTTGTTTCATAAATTCTGTTTTGTCTAGATTAACTTTTAGATTAGCTTTTTCCAATTTATTAAATATAGTGTCAACATTCCTCAGATGTTCATCTTCAGTTTTTCCAAACACGATAATGTCATCTATATATGTGTAACAAATTCTGCCTATGTATTCCTGTAACACATCGTCTATCATTCTTTGAAAGATTGCAGGAGCATTCTTTAATCCAAATGGTAGTCGTGTATATTCGTATTTTCCATTCATAGTGGAAAATGCTGTTTTAGGTATATCGGTCTCTTTCATTTTTATTTGATGAAACCCTGACGTTAAGTCAATTGTTGTAAAATATTTAGAATTACCTAAGCTGGCTAATGTGCTAGATATATCTGGTATTGGATATGTATCTGGAATAGTTACTGCATTAAGTTTCCTAAAATCAATTACTAGTCTATATTTCTTTGTACCTGAAGCATCTAATTTTTTCGGTACAATCCACGTAGGTGAATTGTAGGGACTTTGGGATGGGCGTATAATTCCATCGTCCAGTAATTTTTTTATTTGAGTTTGCACCTCTTCCCTCATATTAAAAGGGTATGGATAAGACTTCGTATAAATTGGTTCATCAGTTGTTGTCCTAATCTCAGCTTTCACTTTCGTATCTATCATCTCTTTATCATTTACTTGTCCAAAAATATGTTTATATTTACTTAATATGGTTTGGATTTTTTCTTTAGTTGTGTTTTTTAAATGGGTATCTCTAATTTCTATATTATTTACTTGTGTGGATTGTTTTTCTTTTAGGGGTATTTTTATACCTGATTTTATTACAAGGATATTGTTCTTCCTATCTATGATAGCTTCTAATTCTTTGAGAGTGTCATCTCCGATTATTCCATCGAAGGATGCTAATCCTGGTAAAACGAAAAATGTTATAGGAGTATTATTTCCTATGCACTCAAAGAATTTTGCACTTATTTTTTTGTTAATTTGAATTTTTCCTCCGGCTGACTGAATTTCAAAAGGTTTTTGAGCTGGTTTGGCATTTGGTGCTAATTTATGCGTAATGAAGTTCTTATTGGCTCCGGTATCGATAAGGAATTTTAATTGTGTCCCATCACACATCACATATTCTATGTATGGTATGCTAGAGAGGCACTTGTCGTAAAATTTACCTCTGATTGTTCTTCTTCCTGGTCCGTATTTTCTTCGTTTGCATAATTGTTGTCTTCGTATTCGTCAGCGTACTCATCCAAATATTGTTCTTTTTCTTGTGTGTCTATATTAAACACTCTTTGACGCTTTTGTGGAATATTTCCTGAACCATGTTGGAAGTTTTGATTATTAGCTGGTTGGTTGTACCTGTAATCTTGTTGATAATGTTGTTGATTGTAGCTGGGTCTATTCATGTAATTAACTTGTCTAGTTTGGGCGGATTGGTCTGTTTCCATTGGAGTTGGTGGTTTTGGCTGTGTTGGTCTTTGCGGTGGAGGATAGTTTGATTGTTGCTTCTGATTATTGAAATAATTTCTCTGCTGTTGATTGTGTTGAATATTATAAGCCGCGTTTCTTTGTTGTACGGGGAGTGGCTTTGATGGATTTGATGGCTTATGTTGCCATTGTCTAGGAGCGAAGATTTGGTTGACAGGGGTTGAAATGCTATTACTAAAATCTCTTTTGTGAAGGGAAATGTTCCTATAATTTAGGTTTTGTATTTCAAGGCATGTCGCATATGCCTCTGGGAGAGTTTGGGGTTTTTGAATTATTAGAATCCTGGAGAGTTCTCCATTTAATCCCCTAATGAACACGTCAAGTGCTCTATTTCGATAGCTCTCAATCAGTGCCGTAATCGTTTCTGAAGAATAATCCTCAGTTTTGATTTTATTTATTATAAGTGAAAACTGGTGGTTAACACTTGCATAAAATTCGTCAAGAGTGGAAGTTCTCTGTGACATCGAATTTAATTGGTGTTCCAATGTTCGAATGTCTCTTTTATCTGCGTAATGCAATGAGAGGCATTTTTTTATTGAGCTCCAATCTTCATTAAATATATTATAGGAAATTAGTGCGGTATCCGCATGTCCGCGAATCTTTTGCCTAATGCTTTGGAGGATTGATCTATAGATCGGCTTATTTCTTACTACCTCATAATCCCTTAGTATTGTTTCAACCGTGTGTATCCACGATATATATTGGACGGGATTACCGTCGAAAACCTGCAATTCTTTTATGCAATCCGGTAATTTGGAAATTTCTTTCAATTCTTGCTCATTTTTAGGACCCGGTGGAATACTCTCATTATTTGTTGGAGATGTTGTCCTAACTTCTAAAGCACTTAATCTATGATCAATTTTCTTCATAAAGTCGATCTGGGCATTTACTGCTCCAGTAAGTCTGGTTACTGTGTCTTTAAGTTCTTCCATTTTCTTTTTTATAACACAAAAATAAGATTAGAGGAGGAGGGATCGTAGATAAATGATTAGAAAATATAAAATTAAAGATGGAATATATAGTATATTATATATAAAATATACTTAGAATGTTCAATTTTGTAAATATTTAATTCAACAAATAAAAAAAAATATATTTTTCCTTTTTTGTTCTAATTTCTAAGCTTTTGACAAAATAATTAATTTGCTTAGCTTTTAATCTCTCTTTATGTTTTAAGAGTTTTGCGTAAAACTGTTTAATTCTAGTTGTTTTCTTTAACTTGTTAAAACACTTTTTGCATTGGTTTTTCACCTTTAATATTTAATTTCTTTCTTGGTTTTTTACCTTTAATATTTAGTTTGTATGTATTTCTTTCTTGGTTTTTCACCTCTTATATTTAATTTGTATTTATTTCTCTTTTGGTTTTTCACCTTTAATATTTAATTTGTATTTATTTCTCTTTTGGCTTTTCACCTTTAATATTTAATTTGTATGTATTTCATATTTATTTTTCATTTTACTTACACTAAAATAATGATCTCCATCTTTCATCCAATGGAGCCGGATGGACTGCGGGGCAACGCAGATGATCAAAACCCTTCTCTGGATCCTTCTACAGTCTGATGATCTTCAGAGGATTTTTATAGTGCGCGTGTCCGGGTGAGTGGTTACACACTTGGACAAGCAGTGCTGGAGTAGTCCGATGTATCCTTTTTGGAGAATGGTGTTAAATATTGCCACTTCCTACTAATGGTTCGGTTGCTACTACACTTGGTGTTTTTCCAATTACTGACCGTTGAGGGTACACTTTCACTGTACTTTTAGTGCTAATTATTTTTAGATCACTTTTCACCTTAACACTTTTAATTATTTAAAACTTGTCCCTGCTGCTCGGGCGCCAGTTAACGACTTCTTATAGTCGGAGACGAAAAAAATATATTTTTTAGGAGCGAGGTCCCACTTTATTGATAATCTCTTACAGTCTAATTTTACAATTTAATTTGATCCAGTATTTATACCATTGTCCAGAGGAATCTGTTACAAAGTATATGAAATGAATGTCATCATGAATGTGATATAATTTATGGTTTGCACTTCAAATCCCGAAGGGTGTTCAATTATTATTTACATTCAATGAATGTTTACATCTGGTTTCTAAAAGGGATTTTATGACTCTATACAATTTTGTTTACTCAGCTTGTTGCTGGTGATAACTTTGCCGTTGAAATGTGAGTGCCTTGATTTAAATGAGCTTGTTTTCTATATCGTTTTCCACTGGTCCCGCTCAACAATCCTTTCCCTCTAGGTTCCAAACCAATGGAACATCGAAAGTCGTCCTCTACTCAATTGTGCATGTGTTGGTGAAATCTGAACTGAGAAAGAAAAAACGAAAAAATGCATCTTATTCTCAAATGGCTTCCACAAGTAGACGGATGTCATAGATTTTGCGAAATCGCTCGAAATCTATGTATCGCGAAATCTCGGAATTTGACTTGGTGCGAATAGCCTATAAAAGTTATTGAAATGTCAGACAAAATCTAGTTAGTTTGTCAACGCTTCAATTAGACTTCGAAATCGTTTGTGTCGAAATCTCGAATTTTGATTCGGTGCTAATAGCCTTTAAGAGTTTATACGTGTTACTGAATTCGAGTGTCTTTCGAATTGAAATCGGGTGGGGAAAACCAGTCCCAAAAAAGTACTCCGAGTTGTCGACTGTAGCTGGCTAAAGAAGGTTGTTTCATTCCACTATAACTGCAATAATTATAGTAATGCGAAGATAACCATATCGGTACAGCCGATTTATGAAAGCACACGATTGTTCACGATTTTATTTTATGCTTATTTTTGATATACCTGTTTTGGTTGTATGGTTTTCAGTCAACAGCGTTCGACCGTGGGATATCGGCACGGTTGCTGAAGTCGTGCCCACACACGATATAATGCCAATAGGCATTCTAAAGATTACGGAATGAAAGAAAATGTGACACTTCATCTTAATTCAGGCGAGTAGGTGAGGCGCTGCGCCTGAAATTGAAAAAAAAGTATGGATAGATCTCCGACCCACGATCTGGAAGGAGAAGGAACTCGGAACCTGCGGGATTATCTCTTCAACTGATTTAATTAAATATATACCTACAAATGCTTTGCTTTTGTGGGGCACCACGTTACTCCATTAGACTATTGTAACACTACTGCCGAGCACATCCGTTTACAATTTGTAAAGTGAACTCTGACTCTCTGAGCCTTAATTCGCGCATAAGAGTTCTAAGCCGTCAAAGTGTCAAGTGTAAACGAAAAATTTGAAATAACAACACTTCGTATTTCGGCATTTTGGGTAGTTAATACACAACCGAATTGGACATTTATAATGTACATGCACTAAAGGGATTTTTTTGTACCCTTAAGGAAATTAGGATTAGAAGAAAAGAATAGATGCCGATGCAAAAATAGTGCGTGGAAGAGTATTCCACTTGTTCGTGTTCTACGGCTGAGGAAAGATTCTTTGAACTTCACTGTACGTCCGAATACAGGATTGAGGGTGAACTAATGAGAATTCATTGCATGGCGCGTATTGCGGTTGAAATGTTCTAGGGGTGGAATGCAACTGGCTATTTCGTTTGAGCACTTATGGTTTAAATAACGAAAGGCAGGAGACATTCCGATGATGATTAGGAGAGTCAATCGATCTCGCGATGTCTCAGTCGTTGATAAGTTTTATCGCGCGTTTTTGGTCAAGTAGCTCCAAATAAGTTATTGGTGCCCCGCACCAGATATGAGTGTTGTACTCGAGTTTCGGGCGAATAAAAGCCTTATAAATTGTAGCCAGATCAGAAGGGGTGAAATATTTCTTACATCGCTTAAGGAAACCTAGACATTTCGCAGCGTTTTTGGCCAATTCAATTGGACCCATTTTTTCCGTTACGTTACTACAGCAAAAGCGACTTTGACAGGTGAAGAAAACATTAGTATCAATGCTTTTCAATGCAACAGAACACATATTTAATACAGCGACAGCAACCGCTACCCAATTTTAGGAAATATACGGAATTCGCTATTGCTGTATACATTTTAACAGTCATGACAATGTTTTCAGTTATTCACACATTCAGTTTTCAGATTCAGATGCCTACATTGAGTTAATTTACTATCTTGCTTGTAGATTGAGAGAATTAATGGGTCCGTTCAATTTGCACGGCAGCTACTAGTCCCTACTATTTTAGCTTTCCTCATTGATCAAATAACTCACGTGACCATCGTTTGGCAGTGATAGAAATTTAATTAGTAGAGGCCACATTTTGCAATCGATTTTCAGTCTTTATACCTGTTGGAAATTTTATACCCGGAAAGTTTTACTACCTGAGATCAGGTATATATTTTCCCAACAGTAAGTAATAAAATTATAGGGTAAATAAGAAACGACCGCTGGAATTTCCAAAAGATCAATCAATGAACTACTTGAAAAACGTAAAAAAAAAATTAATAAAATCTTTACATTTTATGGTTTTAAAACATTTATTTATAAAGAATGCTATACATACAGCATTCTATTAAATATTGCTCTCGGAGACGCCGTGTTCAGAAGCTGAGCGCGGGTAGAGACATACTGAAAGGAAAGAAAATAATGGTAAAAAAAAATAAAATGGCAGTCGTCGATTGTTTTTCTGATGTTAAATGTAAAAAGTAAACATATGCTGTGCATATGATAGTGAAGTACTGAAAAGTGTTTCATAAATTAATCGGAGCGCTCTGAGAATACTCGACTTGCTCATGCTCTGGTCAGTGCTCTGCTCATAGCATAAAAAGAAAAACGACTTGCGTTTCACATGGGCCATCAGGTAAAAGCAGCTATCTCTTGGCTGTCGCTGTGGTAGTCATTGTTGGCTTTTGCTCTGCATATTTATTTCAGCTGTAAAGCCTAGCCTCTGCAGATGGCTCTCTTAATTCAAAATTTTGCTTGCTTTATATAAAAGCGTCGGGTATACAGACGTCCTAACGGTTGACAAGTGCATCGTCAGACGGTGAATCGGACTGAATCGGACCAATAAATGATGCATTGCTATAAAATATTTCGTTTAATTCCTTTGGAAATTCTTCCATGGTAGTTTCTATAGAAAAGACAAAGGTCAGCGAATAGGCTTTGATGAGCCAGAAATTTCATTTCAATTTGGCGAACTGGTGGCTTAACTTGTGTTTAATAAAGGCGGAGGAGCTGCTAAGGGTAAAGTACATCTTTGTTAGGGGTGGTGACGGTGTAGAGTTTAGTGTGTTGGCTGGTCATTTGCTACGTGGCCCTTATAAGTCCGATCATCTCTTATGGTTGTCCATTGTGGTTTAATATAGCGCCTAGTTATATGGAAAAGGTTCGGGTCTTGGAGAGACAATGTCTTAGGGCCTGTCTCCGGTTGTTCAGAACGCCTGAATCCAACTTTTTAAAATACTATCCCAACAAAGTCCTATAGGATGGGGCTCAGTTGAATAGGATTGACAATTTCCATATAAAGGTGACTCGAATTCACGTTGCAAGGGGGATGGCCAGCGACAATAGCCTGATCTTTGGGGCTTACTACCCCAATGAAATGTACATAGAGAGTACGCTCCGGTCTGGCTTTATCCCATTCATACAAAAGGGCTGGTTCAAACGAGGGATGGTATCCCGGTATTATACCACAGCTACCGCAGCGCTAGAGATAAGCGGCTCATCCGCGGCGGGGACGTCGCCAATGCTCATGAGCTCCTCCGTTTTAGTACCGCTAGGAAAAGCAATTTGCCGAATTTTGGTGACTTTTTAAGGCGCAAGGCAACGAGTGCTCAGAATCTTAATTATAGTTAGCGGGAGACTTGAACCATTCGCAATATTTCACTGGAATTCTACTCAAATGACAGTGACCCCCTTTATGTATATACAAAGAGAATTTTAAATCGCCAACTTAGTTTGGTTGCTGGACGTGGAATGGTGTTCGCGGTCCAAAGTAAAAAAAAGATATTAATTTACAATAACTTATTATTGGCTTGGTGTAAAAAACAAAGTGTAACATTTTTATACCCGAGCCAAAAAACAAAAAAAAAACACACATACCCGTTCACGGTCCCTGGGACCAAAAGTTCTAGAGTGTGTTTGTCATATATTTTTACGAAAGCTTTAGGTATACCTAACTTTCAAGTAAGTTACTTTTCGAAAAGTTGAGAGAAAACTACAGATCCCAAATGGTGTGAAAAGAGAAAAAACATTTTCGTGCACACACTCTACTTTTCTTAGTCAAAACATTTTTTTTGAATAGTTACTCATAGATGTGTTTTAAAGTAAATAATCAAATTTAGTAAAAACATTTGCTTCATTAGTGACTAACATCTTTTCATAATAGTCTCTGAAAATAGCAATTTTTTCTGACGAGTAATGCAAATTTTTAAAAATCTATATTTTTCAAAACAAACTAAAAAAAATTAAAAATCTGAAAGATTAAAACATTAGACAAAAAATTATATAAACTATGTAATTATCCATAGACGTCTCACAACTGCGCATTCCGTAATTACATTTTACAAACAGAAAGGACCGATTGATGCCGTGTACTGACATATGCAAAAACGGCACAAACTCTCGCGCCACGCTTAATTGCAGTTAGCGACGAAGCTATAGGAAGGTTTAAATTAATTACGGCGAATTACCCTAGGAAAGCGATGCTACTTCGATTTGTCAAGACAAATGAGTGACTCATTTCCTGACTAGAAGGACAAAATATAAGCTCTATCGAAACTTCGAAATCCTTCCAGTTCTGCATGGCTCCAAGCTCTAGATGACAAGAAATAAAGGGAGCTAAAATTGGGTTCTTTCGAAAGAAAAATACTCCGATGGATATTTGGTCCTGTGTGAGAGGAAGGTGAATGGGGGAAACTTTATGAGCGGAAGCAACATGGGAATATACGTTGTCCAAAAAGCTTAATCACGTCGACAACATTGGCTCGGTCACATTGAGCGAATGGACAATAATGCTCTAGCCGAGAGCTTTTTGGAATACCAGCACCCAGGCCGAACCTACATTTTAAGGACCAATCCATCTCAGATGCCCGAACTTTTGGTCTGGAAAATTGAAAGTAGCGTGCACGGGATCGCAGAGGATGGAAGGCTGCACTGTCTCAGGCAGCAACCTGTTAAGTAAGTAAGTAAAAAGGCAACTGGAGCTAGAGGCCAATTACCTCACTATGAAGAAATTACTAAAAAATATACTAGGCACTTCCCCAACTGTTTTGTGTGAAGAGGAAGGGACCTACAATTTCCAGCCGAATCCGAAGGGCAAATTTGGGAAGCTTCTCATGACAATTGATACTCTTGGATGTTTGTCAGACGTTCGCAAGAAGTAGGGTAGTGGAAAAACGTTTATTAGATGCGAATTAGAGACAATTCGATTAGTAGTCCGATACACTTACCTCTGCGCCAATGCGCCCACATGAAGAATGTACTAGATTAGGATTTCCCCAATTATAAATTCCCATCAACAGTAATCCAAACATGAATTTGCAATGTAAAGGGTCTTTTATTAGCTACTTGATAATTTCAAACTTTCAGTGTGAACGCACCCTTAAACCGATTACCAAACTGTCAATGTTAAAATATTTAGTAAAATCAACATTTTTATCATTGTGAAGTACACAAAGAAACAACGTTTAGTCGGTGTTCGCAACTTTAAGAGCATTAACGCTAATTTTCAGGTGTAATTCTGGTACCAGTAGACAAGTAATTCTTAGTGTAGTGAAAAAATTCGACTCAGAATATTCGCTGCTTGATGTTGCCGTGCCAGTGAGACAACGTTTTACCCGAAGTGTGGAGAATATTGCTGCCGTAGAAGCGTCCATCGCAAACCAGCCAAATCAGTCAATTTCACGGCTTTCTGAAGAATTGGTCCTCTCCCAGACCACATTATGTCGAATTTGTCGTAAGGATCTTGGCCTACACCCTAGCAAGATCAAGCTGGCTCAAGAACTAAGCCACTTGATGATATGAAGCGACGTACGTTCTCGAATTGAGCTCTTCTTTGTTCTTTGGGCAATTGCATGAATTGGACATCAGTGATATGTGGTTCCAACAAGACCACAAGCCACACAGCGGGTGCAAAAATCGAGTCATTGAAGTCTTAGTGTTATCTAGTGAAACGGACCCGTCTATTGGGCGCCGAGATCGTGTGATTTAACGCCTCTAGATTTTTTTTATGGGGTTTCATATCGAAATGTCGGCCGTATCGGTCGAAATGTGCAGCGAAAATTGGGTTCGTGGTGAACATATAAACGAAGTCGAATTCCATTTATAGTAATTGAAGCCAATATTTTTTTTAAAAATTTCAAGTAGTTTGCATTTTATTTAAAGAAGAAATTGTCAAGTCCTCAATGAGAGAACCTTTACATATATATAGGAGTATATAAAATATCCTCACGTTATCTTCCTATTTCCTTCTTACTTCATATATTTTATCCTCCTTCTAAGGTGAATGAATTGTACCTACTGCTCAGAGAAAAGCAACCCAGTTTTCTTTCTCAATAGCTACATAAAAACATAGGGACGGGCTACAGTCCGCTTGGGCGAACTGTTGGATACCCTATTCTTATTCCTATCCCTCATAAGTGGGCGTGACAAAAGTCTAAGTATGGTTAAATTGTTAAGAACGCTCTACATATTTTGTTATATAACATTTAAAGGATTTTATCAAAAAAAACGCTCCCTAGCTCAAACTTGGGTGCTTCAATAAAATTGTTTTATTTAATTGTGGGCGTGTCAGTAGGCGGATTTAAAAAAAAATTAACACATGAGCATAAAGGGCCCCTAGAGAGTATATATTATAAATTTCAGCTCCCTAGCTCAAACTTTGGATTTTCAAAAAAATTGTTTTATTTATTTGTGGGCGTGTCAGTGGGCGGATTTTGAAAATATTTATACGTGAGCTTAAAGGGCCCCTAGAGAGTATATATTATAAATTTCAGCTCCCTAGCTCAAACTTTGGATTTTCAAAAAAATTGTTTTATTTATTTGTGGGCGTGTCAGTGGGCGGATTTTGAAAATATATATACATGAGCTTAAAGGGCCCCTAGAGAGTATATATTATAAATTTCAGCTCCCTAGCTCAAACTTTGGATTTTCAAAAAAAAAAAATTATTTATTTGTGGGCGTGTCAGCGGGCGGATTTTGAAAATATTAATACATGAGCTTAAAGGGCTCTTAGAGAGTATATATTAAAAATTTCAGCTCCCTAGCTCAAATTTTGGTTTTTCAATAAAATTGTTTTATTTTTTTGTGGGCGTGGCAGTGGGCGGATTTTGAAAATTTTATATCCCGAGCAGTTTTAGGAGTCATAGATCATATATAAAAAATTTCAGCTTCCTAGCTCAAAATTCGATTTTTTCCAAAATTTTGTTTTTTTTGAGTTTGTGGGCGTGTCTGTGGGCGGATTTCAAAAATTCGTAAACTTGATTATTTCGGGACCCTAGAGAGTATATGGTTAAAATTTCAGCTCTCTAGGTCCAGTTTAAAGGCCTAATTTTTGCCGACGGACGGACGGACGGACGGACGGACATGGCTAGATCGACATTACTATCGATGCTGATCATAAATATAGTAACTTTTAGGGGTCTACGGGCAATATTAAGGTATGTTACAAACTATGCGTCAAAATTAATATACCCCTAGAATAGGGTATAAATAGAGGGAAAGTCCGCTTGGGCGATCGGTTATTATTCCTTATTCCTATCCCTCATGAAATGGGCGTGACAATGTAAGAAAAACGCCCCTTAAAACTTTATGTAAAAGAATTGTTCAAACCGACTTTATCTACATAATTTGCGCATATTCAAAAAAAGTTTTTATTTAAATAGTTGGCGGATTTCAGAAATATTTACAAATGAGCACTAAGGGCATATAAGAGAGTATAAATTTCAAACCTCAGCTTCCCAGCTCAAACTCTGACTTTTCCATAAAACTGTTTTTTTTTTTTTTTTTTTTTTTAATTGGGGGCGCGTCAGAAGGTGGTTTTTTAAAATCTTAACACACTGGCCCTAAGGACAATATATTCCAAATCTTAGCTTTCAAGCTCAAATTTTGGTTTTTTGAGATGTGGACGGATTTTAAAAATTCTTACACTTGCTTATTACGGGCCCCTACAGAGTATATGGTTAAAATATTAGCTTTCTAGCTCGAGTTTTAAGTCCTAATTTTTGCCGCCGGACGGACATGGCTAAATCGATATTACTATCGATGCTGATGGCGAATATAGTAACTTTTAGGATCCTGCGGGCACTGTTAGGGTATGTTGCAAACTATGAGTCAATAATATACCCTTACAATAGGGTAAGAAAAGAATTTAAAACAAAATTAAATTTACATTGATATTTATGAATAATTTTATTCAACTTTTCTTCGTCCCGTAAATCAGTTCTTATAAAACTTTGGAGTTTTCAATGAAAACCCTGACAGTTTGTCTCTGCTCAAAATGTTTCAATACCAACAATTTCAATGCAAAGAAAGTTGTTATTTTTCCTTTCCACAAGACGAGACATCGTTGGAATT
Organism: Portevinia maculata; assembly: GCA_949715645.1. Classification (NCBI taxonomy): domain Eukaryota; kingdom Metazoa; phylum Arthropoda; class Insecta; order Diptera; family Syrphidae; genus Portevinia; species Portevinia maculata. The sequence goes on from OX454525.1 coordinate 103,258,752, forward strand.
GAAAAATCTAAATTGGCACACTTTTAATAGTCAAACATTGATATTCCTTAACTTGCTCCATAATTGAAGTTATATCCTGGTACAGCAGCTAAGCCAGTTTGTGATACAATTTAAATGCAAAGCATTTGCATCCACTGGGCCCAAATCCTTTAGGTAGTGGAGTGGGTCTGTGTCGGTATAACTCATGCATCACTCGAGTGTGTCAACATCAATTTCATGGTTAGTTATAAAGTAATTGAAGTTGAAAATTAAATTTGAATGCGATTATGAAAAATTTGAATTTCTTGTCAAGGTGTAGCTGAGAGTCCATAGGGATAGTTTGTAAGTTGTTGGGCAGTTGGTGTCCCAATCAGGCATGCTTTGGAAGAGTAGTGTTGTCTCAGCCAGCAGTGTACTGTTTCATAAAGTTGCGGAATTTACGCTCCCTCCAGGGAATGTGTTGGTTGTGTTGGCTTTGTTACTTGGCAATGCACGGATACATAAGTAGTTTACAATTCATGGCACTCGTTGACTGGGAGCGAAGTAACTTTAATTGGTAGAGAGAAGTTCTCTCTAGAGTTTCTAAAGTAGTTTCGATTCAGAAATGGTTTTGAATAAAACTGCTTTACTTACATGTTACCAGTGTCCTATGAATTTGCCAGAACTTTAACAAAAATTGTTACCACTGATTTGTTGTAAACTAGACTTTGTCACGAGTCACACTGTGAAGATGATACGAGTACTTGTAGTCCTGCTATCTCCAGCTAGATAACATCATTTAGTAAAGTTGCCTCCGGTTTTGTGGAAACAAATTGACTAAGGCCCTTTGAATTCTACTCGCAACTTTAAGAAAATCTATAAAAGGAAATAAAGCTGATGTTTTGATAAGAGATTTTCTTAAAAATATTCTAAAATGTTAAAGAAACAACATACAACTTGTTTGGTCTTTTTGAAGTGAGTTCATCCAATTTTCGCGCCCACGCCTGGGTTCATATTGAATGGAAAGCTGCATCGTCTCAGATACTCCCCACTTATTAAAAGCTTTGATTCGGCTGTGGGCCAAGTGGGCATATCTTTGGTAATATTTGACAGAAAATTGTCGAATATGTTCATGAACGTCATACAACCTGATGGGCATATCTCATATGACCACAAATGATCACGCTGATATTGACAGAATAACATGGCATTTGGTCATACCCTGTATTCAAGACCAAAATGCATATCCCATTTTTATGACGATGCCGTCGTTAATCAGACTATAACAAGGGGCGGGCAGCTGAAAAAAAACTTTAGTTGTTACTGGGCTATGGCGTGATTTGAACCTGAGACCTTGTGACAAGTATGCAACTATTTATTTAAATCGATTATAATATCGTTTTCCATTGGTAAGAACTCTCCGATCCGGGGTGCAAATGGAATAAGCAAACACATCTTATTTGAGATTGAAGTCTTTTGCGAGTATTATTTGAAACTCAGATACGCTTCTTCCGAATATTTCTCAACATCATCAAGGAAGTTCTGCACTTGTGTTTTTTTTTGAAAACTCCTTTAGAGTTCAACGGCAATCGCATCATCATCAGATGTTGATCACGATTCAGATAATGAGGATGATGATAGCAAATTAATATAAGCCAGGGGAATATCCATTATACAATAATTATTTGTTTGTTTGTTTTTTAAAATTATTTTGAGTGAACCTCATCAAAATTATCAACCACAAAAATTACATCTGCCGATTTTGACGTTTATAGTGTTTGACTGTGTGAGTGGTGAACTCATTCGAGTGGCAATTGTACAGTTTCAGAAGAGTCCGGAAGCATTCCCGAGTACCAATGGAAACTGACATACGCGAATCGATGTAACTCCATTGGTTCCTTTTTAAAGCTCTCACAGGGTAACCGTAGTGTGTATGATAATTCGCCATAACTCAGAGAGCAATTCTATTAGGGTTCCCATCTTCCAATTTAAAATAAAATTATTGCGGAACGAAATAAATTCCGTTTATCAACTAATCCGATGAGTAATTACTGCTACTGCTCTCGTTATTTAGGTCTATTATTAACCTTTCAACTGCTTCCTCGGCAAAAACGTCCATTTCCCACATATTTGGCTCAACAACCTGTTCAACGTGTTGGACACATCGATGCCATTTTTCCTTGTCAACCCTTGTAAGTGCTGTCGTTAGTAAGTCTCTTATTTCAGCCATTTTAAATGACTTGTTTTGGCTTGCTACAAACCCTTTCACTTAAGCCCGAACCAATTCTATTGGATTAAGGTCACAGTGATAAGGCGGCAAGCGAAGCACTTTATGTCCCGTATTCATTGGCAAAACAGGCGTCATTCATCGGAAAAACAAAGACATCGTACAAACAGTTACATAATGAGATGAAAGGATGTATTTACGTTTTTTTTTGTACTTGAACAGTTTGCGACATAAACTCAATCAGCAAGATTTTCTAAAAACATTTCCCAGTCCTTTCCGCTATAATATTGTGAAAGGTAGACACAATCAGGCAATTAGTATACAAAATTATATAACCACGACGCAATGTCATATACCTAAACAGATGATAAAAAAAACTGCACTTGTGCAGCTGTACAATATAAATACAATCAAATTAAAACCGAATGGCAACACACCACGTAATAATTCGTTCTCAAAAGCACCAAAACCGAAAGTTCTTTGACAAAATCCATAGAAAAACCTTTAATGATATGCTTCATTGTAGAGATGGTAATACTCTTCTGATGTGCTTCAGTCACACACACTGCTTATTTTGGTGGATGATAATAGCAAGCGAACACAAGACGATCATGCTCATTCCCATTCGGCTGTGTGGGAGACTGGTTGTGGTGGGTTGTATGCGAATTTTAGAAAAATTACAACAACAATTCCTTGGTATGACAGTGGTTTGGTTTTTATTTCAGTATCAATTCTTCCGTTTGAGAGCCGTGAGAATATCTACAGGCACACTGGTAGAAAAAAAGCTCCTCCATAAGGCCTGTACTGACAATTTTTGTTGGATAAAGTATAGTAAAAGAAAGACCAAGTAGCATTGTGTATTTGTAGAAATCGTTTAAACTCAAACATTATGGGAATGAACGCTAATAGAAGAAGGCGGCCAGGGACGGGTAGAAATGCTCGGGCTAGAGAAATTCGGTTTCCCGGGGATAGCAAAGGTAAAGCATAATGCATTAGCTTGAAGAGATGATGGTAAGAAGGCGAGTGAACATCTGTGTGTTCAGGAAATGAAATGGTAAAGGACCGTAAATCGGGCTGGGACAAAAGCTTACAAGATGTTCTACTACCAGACGAGCTTGGCAGCGTCTTGACCATTGTAAAGACCAAGCTCCCCAAGTCACATGCGAACAGAGGGATAACGATGCATTCTGGCTAGCTTTTCACAGCTTCATCAAATACACCCTAAGGGAGGAGCTTTTGTTTGTTGGCGGGGATTTGAATTGACATGTTGGTAAGTTGGGATATGTAACCAGGATCTCTCCGAGTGAAGACAGCCGGCAGACTTTTTGTTCTTAAGCTTTTTTAAAGCTTAGCCAACCTTTCCTGTATCGGGTGATGGAAGAGGTTCTTCATTGACTGGACGTGTGGTCTCTACTCCGGATGCGCTAATGCTTCCAATGATGAATTTCTTTTGTTTTGGTGGTTCGCAGCTTCTTGTTGTTAGTGAGCCGAGCCATTGTATATAGACTTTATACAAGTTTATATACAAAGCCAGAGTCGATGTTTGCCCTGAACAACCTGACTGTGAAAACATTCCGACATGTTCACATTCAAGATGTTCAGGATGCGTGCCTTGCGTCGTTTAGCACGTTGTCAATTTGGTTCGTGGTTACAACATCTAGAGAGCGCCAGACCGATTTGTTTTTGTAGTCACTTGACAGTTGTGGAATTTAAACTGAACAGCTCATTATATGAACACAAAAACATGGGCTCGTTCTGATCTTTCGGCTCCGCGCCTAACATTAACATTTTATTTCATTCTTATATGCATTGCATATGCTTTTTTGGTGGTAAAAAATTAAGTAGGTACAGCTGGTTTCGTTAATTTTGTTTCCCGACACAACTTACATATCTACATATTAATACGGAGTTGCCTATAACGTGTTTTCACCCATTTTTGCTATTATACGTCACATAGATATGCCAACACTATATATATTTGGGTAGGGGACAAAACATAGAAGTGCACAATACAAAAATTATTCACATATATAACACACATTATGAATTACAGCAGGTAAAATGAAGCGAATTTTATGAAATTAAAACAACAACATCATTGCTGTGTGAGGCAATAATCTGCCAATCGGAACGGAAAAATTTTATATCATGAAATTACTTGAAAATTCTTGAAGTTACTTGAAAATGCTTGAAAATACTTGAAGTTACTTGAAAATACTTGAAGTTACTTGAAGTTACCTGAAAATGCTTGAAGTTACTTTAAAATGCTTGAAGTTACTTGAAAATGCTTGAAAATGCATGAAGTTACCAACAACAACATTGCTGTGCATGTTATGCATTCGATAATGCTTGAACATACTTGAAGTTACTTGGACATGCTTGAAGTTACTTGAAAATGCTTGAAGGTACTTGGAAATGCTTGAAGTTACTGGAAGTTACTTGAAAATACTTGAAAATACTTGAAGTTACTTGAAAATGCTTGAAGTTACTTGAGCTACCTGAAAATGCTTGAAGTTACTTAAGTTACTTGAAAATGCTTGAAAACTTGAAGTTACTTGAAAATGCCGGAAAAAGTTAGTTGAAGTTACCTGAAAATGCTTGAAGTTACTTTAAGTTACTTGAAAATGCTTGAAAACTTGAAGTTACTTGAAAAAGCCGGAAAAATTTTATATCATGTGAAATCAGAGAATGCAATGTCGAAAAATTTTATTTTCCGATTAATATGTATAACAGTCGACTTTGTTTTTTTTTTCAACTTATAGAATAAATTGGTCGAATTTCGACCATGGGTCGACCCCTAGTTTATTTTATTTTATTAAAAATAAATTCAACAATTCCAAGTTCTTATTGTGACAGTAATCCATATCTACAAACAGTTTCATTTCAATTGACGTAACTGATTTTACTTTTTGCTTATGCAATGAAAACCTTAAACTTATTATTACGTGAATTATGCTGAATTTGCGTATCCCTTTTTATGATTTCACAATATTTAATCGCTTCTGAAGCATTGTATGTTGAGGATTGCACATACACGCCACTGTTACGGAGTCCTTCTGACGTTTTTGTGTGAAATTGCATGATAAATTCAGTTTGTTCTGTTTCCGGATTTGAAAAAGTGGACCCGGCAAATTGATGAGTTTATTTGTAGATAAATCAAAACCGCCATTCGTCTGGATTGTGTATACGTGTTTTGTACGTATATGTTTGTTTGTACTATTCGATGCAGTTGTGTTTGAGAGCTGAAAGCAGATTTGGGAATCGAGTTTGGAATGTGAACAATGCAATGGCAGGAGATTTTGCAATTAATCCCTTTTGCAAAGCTTCAAAATGAATAAAGTTCTTTGATGCGCAATTTAATTGTTCGGACATTTTTTACTATCATCAGAACCGTTGGTAAAGGATTCAGTGTAGCTTAAACCATAGATATCAAAGATATACTCGTATATCTTTCTTGGATTAAAAAATTCCTGAATTTAAAAACATATTTGAAAGCCTCTAGTACATTAAGGCACATTAAACAGTGCATCTTGCGGTCGATATAAAATGTGAAGTTGGTTACATTTTCTAGAAGCTGCGATGAAGTGGCTATCGCTCAGCCTACTGGGAGCCTTGAGATTACCTACTGTGAGATAGTGAGGATGATAATAATGGTGAGTCGGGGAGTGTGGCTATAATACAGAAGCGATTCTATATGTTGAGAGTGACTGCAGTTGCAGTGGAGATTTTAGACCGAGTTCCAAACCATGGGTTAGGATCAGGGTGAGGTGACTCATACAATCGAACCTTAGACTGATTCCATTTCACTGCGCAGCGGAGGGAGAGCTACTGCTACCTGATCCACGGAAATGAGAATCATCGGAGATGAATGTTTCAATCGAACCTCAAACTGCTCTCTATTCTCTTGCAGGTTATTCCGATTCGGGTGTTTGATACAATCGAACACAGAACACTTTATTAGATTCCATGGGTGGGGGTCGGGATGAATCAAGCTTCACGTCACCTTACAAAGCTACTTGTTATTTTAGGTCTAGGATAATTGGTAAAGGAGCTTTAAGGGAAAGTTATTCAATAAAGAGGATTGTAGCATATTGTGTTTTTTAGGGTTCCGTAGCCAAATGGCAAAAAACAGAACCCTAATAGATTCTTCATGTCTGTCTGACTGCCCGTCTGTCTGTCTGTCTGTCCGGGAATGTCACAGCCACTTTTCTCCGAAACTATAACAGCTATACTGTTGAAACTTAGTAAGTAGACGTATTCTGTGAACCGCATAAAGATTTTAACACAAAAATAGAAAAAAAACAATAAATTTTGGGGGTTCCCCATACATAGAACTGAAACTAAAAAAAAAAAAAATCATCAAACCCATACGTGTGGGGTATCTATGGATAGGTCTTCAAAAATGATATTAAGGTTTCTAATATAATTTTTAATACGTCATAAATCGTAAGCCGCAATTTACCTTTCATTCAATCAACTCAAATATAAAAAAAAAACATTTAATTTCATAAACATAAACCTTATGCTTAAACCGTGAACCATTATTTTCTAATAATAAATCTGTAATAGGTGCCTAAGTAAATAATAATTATAATTCGCGCGGAACCCTTCATGGGCGAGTCCTACTCGCACTTGGCCGCTTTTTTTTTAAATGTTCACTTTGTGAACTTTTTGTACTTTTTGCCGAATCTAGTTATCTGTTTAGAAATAGGGTCTTATAGTCACGCCTCAATTTTCTGACGGATCCCGATCCGTATAAAATCTTATAATGCGGCATTGTCGAGGATACTCTGCTTAGCCTACACTGAGTGTGATTTTATTCATAACAGTCAACTTTATCTTTGACTTACTATTTTATAAAATTATTTGTTTCTTTTTGTTTTGTTAATTGTGTGTTCAATAGAACATGTTTAATAAAAATAGCCAAATGAGAAACAGCTTTCTACATAAGCATTTACCAAACTATAAGGCTCAAGTTGTTAATGACTATATTAGTAAAGGTTAGTAAAATGATTAGTGAAAAATGCAGTAATGAATTAAAAATATATTTTTTTAGAATTTCAGAAAATGTCGGCCAAACATGCACCAGTAAAAGGATTAAAAAGTATTCAGTCTGTCAGATCGAAAGTACTTGGGGATAATAAGGCACATCCAGCATTTGGCTCTTGGCGCTTAACAAAAATAGTGAACGAAATCTGCAGTGATGATTCAAAAACTCAAATTTGTGCTGTCAATAAGCTTTCAGAAATATTGCTGATTGATTTGGAGCGACAGCGAGCTATTAGCGAATATAACATTGTCAGAAGGTAAAAGCTATAATTCAAAGTGATTTTTGACTGAAGACTGTTTGTAGATTGAAATTCCACCAGGGAAAAAACTAGCACCATTTCTTCAACATCAATTCGGGTTATTGTATGTTAGTCTGGAAAAGACTGATCTATTTTTATACCCTATTCTAAGGGTATATTAATTTTGACGCATAGTTTGTAACATACTTTAATATTGCCCGTAGACCCCCAAAAGTTACTATATTTATGATCAGCATCGATAGTAATTTCGATCTAGCCATGTCCGTCCGTCCGTCTGTCGGCAAAAATTAGGCCTTTAAACTGGACCTAGAGAGCTGAAATTTTAACCATATACTCTCTAGGGTCCCGAAATAATCAAGTTTACGAATTTTTGAAATCCGCCCACAGACACGCCCACAAACTCAAAAAAACAAAATTTTGGAAAAAATCGAATTTTGAGCTAGAAACCTTTTTATATATGATCTATGACTCCTATAACTGCTCGGGATAAAAAAATTTCAAAATCCGCCCACTGACACGCCCACAAATAAATAAAACAATTTTTTTGAAAATCCAAAATTTGAGCTAGGGAGCTGAAATTTATAATATATACTCTCTAGGGGCCCTTTATGCTCATGTGTTAATTTTTTTTAAATCCGCCTACTGACACGCCCACAATTAAATAAAACAATTTTATTGAAACACCCAAGTTTGAGCTAGGGAGCGTTTTTTTTTGATAAAATCCTTTAAATGTTATATAACAAAATATGTAGAGCGTTCTTAACAATTCAACCATACTTAGACTTTTGTCACGCCCACTTATGAGAGATAGGAATAAGAATAGGGTATCCAACAGGTCGCCCAAGCGGACTGTAGCCCGTCCCTATGTTTTTTCTTATTTTTCATTATGTAGGTAATTGGGTTCTTTGTAGAGCCTGCCGCATGAAACAAATGGTGCGAGACGCTTCAGAGGTTTACCTATTTGAGTTCCAAGTTCTCCACATTTTCCTTGCCAATATGCTATGACAATTCAATATATATGTTTTCCATTAATTTTTCCTTCATTTTTGTTTCGAAAGGAAAGTTGCTAGCCACAGCCGCATCTAGAATTCGGGATTGGTGAAGGACAAATTATTTCGAAATTGTTGTTGGCTCTGTTTATGGGGAAAAAATATTTCATCCAATACCTACATGAGTGATCAACAGTAAAAATGTCCCCGCGGCACTAGTTACGGGGCGGCAAAGCTGAATGAGGCCCCCAGCTTTAAAAAAATGTAGTTTTACAAGCTTTTTATTCAGTTAACATTTGTATGTATAAATAAGTGTTTATGTTTATTTCGTTAAAATCTGGCAAGTGAAAGGGCTTTGCTAGAAATGTATGAGCAACTGGTGCCTTTTTTTTGATGGCACACTAACGGGACCTAGCAGGATGTGTAGAGTACTTTAATACAAACAATAGTTACTACTGCAGTTCAGCTCTAAAGTACATCCGTCTCGAGTTATGTTCAATACAAACATGAAGTACTCTACACATTCTGCTAGGTCGAGTTAGTGTGCCATCAAAAAAAGGCACAGTTTTTAGGCATTGCCCTTTAAATTCGAATTTAATTATTAAGGTTAAACAAACATACATACAGTGGCCGAAATAAGTATAAAGACAGTAATTCTCAAACTCTTCAATTTGGCTTGTAGGCTTAGCGCCTAAATATATGCAACAAAATTGTTCAATAAATGTTTGGAGAATTAATTTTCTCTTAACTCCAAAAAAAAATTGTACCGTTATCGGTCATATCGTGTTAGAAAGAGACTGATTTGTCTTTTCTAATAAAAAAATTGTGAAAAAGTTGCGAAATAAGTATAAAGACACTTCGGTTATCCAAAAGTATTCCAATTTTATAGCAATTTTTTTTAAATAAGAAGAGTGAAAAACAATAAAAGGTAAATTGTTTCGCTTGTTGGCACAAAAATTGTTATCAATAAATTGTTATCATTAAACTATTAAGCCATGCCTCGCGGAACTCATTTGACGACAGTAGAAAGGGCAATTATTACGACTCATAAGGAGCACGGCTTATCCAACCGATCCATTGCCAGGAAAATTGGACGATCTCTTTCCGTCGTATGTAATTTTTTAAATTTGGGCCAAAATTATAGCACTGCAAGAAGATCTGGTCGACCAAGCCTCTTGACCTCACGCAACAAAAAAACGATTTACCACGAAGCAAGGCGTAATAAGCTGAATGCTGGCCAGATAAAGCGCAAGTTGGATCTCCCAGTGACGGTAAGAAGAGTGGAGCAAGTGTTGAAGGCAAATCATAACCTTCGTTACACGAAAATGACGAAAAAACCCAACCTGCAACAGCATCATAAAGAAGCAAGGTTAAGATTTGCAAGAAGTCACATGGCTTGGACCAGGGAGTGGGAATCCGTTATTTTTAGTGATGAAAAGAAATTTAATTTGGATGGTCCGGACGGTTTTAGCTTTTATTGGCGTGATTTGAGGGACGAAAAAGCAATAAAAATGAGTCGGCACTCTGGAGGCGGAAGTTTGATGGTTTGGGGTGCCTTTGGTTTTCATGGTAAAATCCCCTTGATGTTCGTTCAACCTAGAATGAATGGTGAAAAATACAGGGAGATGTTGGAATATGCTTTGGATGCATTTGGAGACATTCCAGCGGGTGAAAATTTTATTTTTCAACAGGACAATGCTCCTATTCATAATGCCAGTACGGTCCGCGAATGGTTTGAAAGGAGTCAAATTCAGTGTTTACCATGGCCTTCGTGTAGTCCTGACCTTAACCCAATCGAAAATTTGTGGGGTATTATGGCAAGAAACCTTTATTCAAATGGGAAGCAGTACAGAAATCTGGAAGAGCTTAAAAGAGGAATAACACAGACATGGTCTGAGATCACCGAAGAAGTCCTACAAAACTTGATAAATTCTATGCCTAATAGAATTTTCCAAGTTATTGAAAATCAAGGAGGTTGTACAAAGTACTAACTTTCAGGTTGATAGGTACAACCAAAAAATTCGGTGTTTAAATGCTTTTAAATATTGACTGTCTTTATACTTATTTCGCAGGAAAATTAAACGTTTTTGGAATTCCCTAAAGGTGAACCTCAAAAACTAGCCTTTGTGGTGATAAATATTTTCTTTTTTCGTTTCATTATTTACTGAATAAAATAAACTTACTATCTACGATAAAATAAACTTATAATTTCTATTATTTTTGTACTTAAATCCAACCGAGCATTGAAGTTGAGTGTGTCTTTATACTTATTTCGGTCACTGTATCTACAATATGGAATGGATATGGGTGAGGAAAATAAAATAAAAATCGATCAACAAAAAAAAAATTAGATAAAAATAAAGATATTTTTTTTTTTTTTAATTTTTTGTAGCGTGTTATATGTGTTTTCGTGCCTTCAATTTACTGAACTCCTCAATAACTTCTGTGAAATCGATTTCTTTGGAAATTGTTCTTTCTATTGAAAACACGGCTATATTAACCAGTTGCTCTTGATCCATTGTAGATCGAAGATAATTTTGAATTAGTTTAAGTTTTGAAAAACTCCTCTCGCATGATGCAACCGAGATGTAAATGGTCAAGAAGTATTGAAGTATGAGCGATATACAGAGTAACGATTCACTGAAGTCCCATTTTATTATAAATTGAAGGACCCGCCCCCCAAAACCGGAGGCCCGGGGTGGGCCGCCCCTTCCGCCCCCTGGTTAGTCCGCCACTGCTGTAGATAAACACAACTAAGTCTGGGTATTTAATTTGTTTAATTTAAATACAGCAAACTTTAAACTGGACAAATTAAAAAATAAATAAATATTAGGCATTAACGGCACATACATGGCCTAAAACCTAGCTCTCCAAACATTAGCTTGTGCAAAAGGAAAGGACCTAGGTACTATTAAACCGAATCCGAACTGCAATTTTAGAGAAGCTTCTCATGAAAGTGTTTGTCAGACGTTCGCAAACTGGAAAATTTACCGAATTCTAATATTGTCTGTGCATTAAAGATAGAGGCAATTTGCAGCACACATTCACGCGCACCAAACACACAATGTAGTTCCGCTTTCATATAAAACCATTCGGCTAGGCCCCAGAAATTAAGTGAAATGATATTGAAATCGAAATGTTTTCAGTATTTTACATTTTGACCGATTTCATAACATTGAAACATTTTCGAAAGTAATTTCGAACTTAAAGAAATTAAAAACAGCCGATATCAGTTTTATTTTATTTTGTTAATTTTGACTTTAATAATTTGTTTGATCTTTAAGTAAACGAAAATTCACTTGTTTTTATTTTTGAAAAAAAATAAATGCAATGGATATTGATAAAAGTGATTTTTAGAACACCAAATTTCACTTCAGATTGATTTAAGAAGCACGATAGGCCTCCAGTTTTCGAGTTACTTCGTCATTGAGGCTAGTCAAATGCTGCATTTTTCCTGCCTCTGTTGCGCTATTGCACAGTTCGCAGGATCTCTAAATACGACGTGAGGTACCGTCGTGTTTTTATTTTTATTTTTATTATTAGTCATTTTTGTACCATAATTCACACACGCCTGAACGTTGCTACATTTCCTTATTTCTTTTCAACGCGAGGCCATAAAAGTTCTATACTGCATGTGTGCGGTACTTGAACGGCAAACCAATTTCGGCGAAGAAACCAGAGATGGTAGACTTGAAACTCTTTTTGACAGCATACTATTTTTTTGAGTTGTCCTTCCAGATCGATTGCAATGACACAGTGAGGGATGGAATGGTTTCGTGTACACGGATGGGTCCATTGTCTACGCTCTCTCTGGAGCCGGAGTTTTCTCAATGGGCTCTAAAAGACTGTCGAATAAGCCTTGAGTGGACAATTAACTGTCAGGCCTAAGTCTTCGCGTTTGCCACTACTGCAAATTTCCATTCAAGGAGAAGGGTAGGCTATATCTTATACATCTGCTCAGATTGTCAAGCTTTCAAAGCTTTCTCGGGTACTATGATCAGGATCACACCCAAAACTGTTAACCTGGATAGGTTGGGAAAGTGTTAGTCTGTAGCACTGACCACTGAGCAACTGGTAATGAAAGATCCGACGCTGTGGCCAGCAAAGACTCATGTTCGGCATCCAAAGGGTGCTGCGTCTACGGCATACTGAACAGTGGCATCAGTTGGCCTTATGTTCTTCGGACTTGTTTGCCGAATCTGGAAGCATCGCAAGAAGATCGTATCACCGAGGACCAAAAACTGCGCCGAAGAAATATCCGTTTCAACAGCATATGGTCCCAGCAAGATGGAGCAACTACACGCAGAGCCAAACCGGCTATGGCGGAGCTCCAACGAAAATTCCCGAGCAAATTCATATCCAGAGGAGGGAGGGATATCCAGAAAGATATTATTTTGTTCGGGAATTTCGTTCGCCCCCTAGGTCACCTGACCTGACTGCACAAGGCTTTTTCTATCCGGTTATATGTCAAGCAAGAGGTGTACAAAACGAAATCAAGGAATTTGACTGAATTGAAGCAGTCCATTAAAACAATAATTTAGGCGATCTCGACTTCAACCCGTCAGGCCGGAATGAATAATTTTCCGATCAAGTATCGCATAAGTGTGGATGATCAAGGAGGTCATTTACGGTCTATCATCTAGAACTGTGTCAATCGTTCAAATTTAATGATCGAATCGTTCAAGTATTGGTTGAAAAAATGATTCGGTCATTTCAATCAATTATTCAATCAATCAATGACAGATGGGACATGGGAGTATTGTATTGCTCCATTCAATTTCAATACAATCAAAAACGCCAATCATTCGTTCAATTTAGTTTCGCTAGAGACAGATACATTCGAATGGATTGTAAGAGTGAATACACTCAATAACTTCAAAGTTCAAAGTACAAAACTACAAATCAAGTTTACTTAAAGACAGAGACCACAATAAAAAAAAGAGAAGTTCTATTGTTTTATTTCTCATCATGGATATGTTCACTAATCAGCTCAAATCATATAGATACCAAAACGACTTTGAATAATTAGGAAATGGAGGTTATTGCACAGAAGCGATATTTGTAAAACGAAATAAGCCGAAATAAATAAAAATATTATGATTAGTATTGACTCGATGAACGATTGACTTCGGGCATTGTGATTGCTATCACCAATACTTTATTGTGATCGGGTCAAAAAGATCGAATCAATCACGATTGACACAGCTCTACTATCATCTTCAAAAACAATTAGTTATATAAAATAAAATTGAATTTTCTATACAATAAAAAAATTTAAATAGATTGATTAGAACAAAATTATTTGAATTTTTTATCGTAGCACAATTGGTGAGCCACCCTGTACTAGTACCATCACAGAGCATAAGAGGTAAATGCGTATATCTTTGTAACAGCATTATTGGATTAACTCTTGGATCTAGACTGTGGAGGAAATGCAAGGGTTAGTGACTCATATCCTTTACCTCTACCAAAGAGTTAACAGCCAAAAAATCATTTTTGCTGTATAGTATAATTTTAAGTCATGCTAACAGAATCCAATAGCTTAAATCGCTCAATTCAGGATAGATTGTTATTTAAAGTCGTCAAATTTTAATATAAATCTTCCTTAATATCGGCGCTGCCACATTCTTCCTTAAGCTTTTTATTTCAATTTTTAGGAAATCTAGTCTAAAATCGTTAATGCTTTCAAATTGCCTAGCATTGAACCCTCGTATTAGCATACAATGATAGGACCTGGACTTTTGGTCACAGGTACGAAGCCTCCCTTAGCTTTAACCCCATCCGCACGTGTACTTCGGAGCATAACTTGTGTCCAGGAAATAGGTATTCCACTAATCAGGGGTGTACGACTTCAAATCTCCTTCAGAGTCCTGTTTAGCGCTTCTATTGCTATCTTTGCAGCCATTATTCCCCAAGACGTCTCGACCAGACCAGAGACTGTCTTTCTACATCATTTATTCCACATACTCATCGGTCACCCGTGTGATGTTTGGGCCAGCCTTGTGTAGGCACCGCAAATAGAAGCCATATAAGCTTACTTATTTTTTTCCTTTCAGGTTAAAAAATATGTTGTTACGAAGACGTTTGCAGAAGCATAAGGATCAAGATCTGGTTCCAGGAATTTTAAAATGCTATGGTAGGTAAAAATAGCAGTAGCTTACAATGTGTTTCACACCAACATCATAGTCATTACCGCTTTGCAGAGATTCTAGCTTATAACTTAAAAGCTGCCCTCGAAATGTCTTCAAGACCCAATTTAATTCATGAACTCTATACCATGGCCGAAAAGGGAAAGCACCGCAAGCTGAGCTCAACTATTTTACGTATTTTATGTCAACATTCTCAAGGTAAACTGTGTTTTGATTGTAGAATATCACCCTCCTAATGCCTTTCTATGCTTTAATTTATAACAGTTATCGATTATTTCATCCATGAAACCAATTGGTTCAATGAACTAACTGAAACTCTGACTGAGAATTCAATGGCAATGGACCGGAATTTGCTTGAACATTTTAGCCAATTCTTGAGACTGTGTCCCCAAATGGCCATCGATCAGGGGTTTTTTGAACTTATTTTAAGCAAAATCGCCCAACGAAAATCCAACCAACAGATCCTTTTAAAATGCTTTTCATTTCTACTTAATTGTAAGGAAGGTCAAGATAAGTTAGCCAAGTGCAATGGGGTTCGAGTGTTGTATGAGATTTTCTTGGATGAGCAGTTGGAGACTTACGAATTCGTAGCACAGGCATTGCAGAGTGCAACTGCTGCCAGCCAGAGCTCAGTCTGTGCCCTAAAAGAATTTCCTGACTTACCATATGCATTGATAAGACGAGCTCATGATAAGGATAATGAACGACAACAACTGTATTGCCTACAGGTGTGTTATGAAATTTTTGCATTAGAATGGCTGACAAATGTATCTTTTAGACTCTTCGGCAGATAACCACAATGCCATCAGTAAAGCAGTTTGTACGAAAAGTTTGCATTCCGCAAATACGGAACATTGAGTGTCGCACGGAAAATGTAAATGATGCTAAGGGTAAATTACTGGTTTGGCTCAAGAGTGATGTGTACAATCGGAAAGAACTTTAATAAAATTAACGAATACAATGTTACGCGTACTTTCTTTTGCACATTTAAAATATAGTTTATTTTCGAGATTCTTATATTTGAAACAGGTAAAGAAACACATACGTACACACTGCAATTATTGCCCCTTCGGTCCACATTATATTTCACATTGCAAAGGCATTAGCTGAAGCTTATCTTTCTTAGCAGCATGTTGTCCTCAATGCAATATTTTGGAAGAGTTTAACACATTTGAAATCCATTTGGGGCAATATTATTGCAAATCAATTCGCACACACAATTAATGTAATCTTGGGCGAACTGTTGGATACCTTACGTATATTCCAATCCTCCAAAATGGGCGTGGCATTGGATTGAGAATCGTTTTTTTGATTATTTAAAATAACTACCGAAAATAGAAAATATGGCCGAAACGCTCTTAATAGTGGTCGTGATAAAAAGCTTTGTTTCGGCTAGTTGTTAAGGAATTTTTCCAAAAATCGTGACAAACGCGCCTAAAAAGTGGTTGTTGCAAACAGCTTTGTATGCAAAATCGACGTTTTCTTTCTTTTTTGCTAAGACTGTTTTTGTACATTTTTTTAAAAATTATTACAAAAATCGACGTTCATATCAAAAAAAGCCTCCAAAAAGTGAACGAATTGTAAAGAAAGACTTTCTAGGTACTTTAGGAAGAACATGCCTTTATTTATATCAACTAGTTCGATTAAACAATATGTATTAAATACCATGCGTGTCTTGATTATTTACGGTCCCTAAAGAGTGAGTATGGTTGAGTTCGTAATTGCAGGCTTTGTTGCCCATGTCCTGCCTAAAATATGCTCACATACGTTTCTGAACACAATTACAACTGCATGTGTGCAGTCATCATACTTTGTTTAAAATGAGTTCATAAAAGCAAACGTTGATAAAATGAGAAATATAAATTATTTGTTAGAAGGTTTTGAATTGATTTTTGTAGTACATACATTTAAAAAATGGCTCAATCAACAAAAATATTTTAAAACTTGTTGTTCGTTTTTGAAAACAAATTGGCAGAAATAAGAAAATTAAAAAACCGAAGAAGAAGGAAAATGTTTTTGAATATGTTAATAAGGCATATCCCAAGAAATAAAAATTTCCTTAAAACGATCAAATACTTTCCGGAAGACATTTTTTAAAACCCTTTTAGGAAGACCAAGTCTACATTTCAAGTAAGCCCCTTTGTATTCGTAACTGTTTCTTAAAGAATTTACACAGATCTTCCAACAGTTCGTTTTTAACGAATTTAAGCGGACGGCTGAAAATATATATGAGGTCGGGAGTCTTTCTCTCCATTTTCAATTTTCATCATTTCATTGTGACGCGCGCCGCTCATCTTCTACTGCTTCTTTTTCTGAAAAATCCAAAATATCGGTGTTTAACTTCTTGAAAAAATTTGTGTCCTCCTTACAGGAATCTCGTCTTCTACCTCCTTGTCTAATTCATTGAGTTGACCGAATACCTCAGCTATCATCTCAGGAGGCAGTTCAACGTTGTGTCGAAACCCGTATACATCGTCGAATTGCTGTAAAAAATCCCATGATGACGCTTCCCTGCCACTTTTCTTATCCCTTTTTTTCATCCTATGACAGGAACCTTTTAGATTTCGGAACTTTCTTATGATATCCTCCCTATCATAAGCAAACGTGGGCAAAATATTTTTTATTTCTTGCAAAACCTTTCCCCAAAGAACGCTTTTTTTCTTCCGCCCAGCTACAAATTCCGATTCCATTCCTGGACTATGACTAGTTTGGTTTCAACAGCAGACCACAGTTTAAACTTAGATTCAGTCCTTTGAAGGAAAAATAATTAATTTCATATTAAAAGCTAAGAAAACAAAATATTATTACGATTATAAATAAATTTAATTAAAAAAATACTCACATTTGCTCCTCTGCCATTTTCGTGCATATTCAGCAACATAATAAAAACTAATGCCAACTTGACCGCAAATTGACTGTCATTTTACTTTTATGAACACAAGTGTTGCCATGCCCACGCAGAGCTTATGCTGTTCGTTTACATTTATGAACGCAATGTTGGCAGTACTGCGGAAGTTTTACAATTACGAACTCAGCCTATATGTTCCAAATTTCAGCTTTATAGCTTATAATTTGAGGGCTCAAAATTGGGGACAGGCGGGCGGACTGACATTGGTAGATCGAAATAACTTTCCGTACGTACTTAAGTTACTACGAGTATATCTTTTAGGGTATGGTAACTTACTTTTAATATACCCATAGGAAAGGGTTTACAAATCAATGATGGGAGCTTGCACGTGCAAAAATCGTTAAAAACAGAGGAAGGCATTAAAACTCCTGGATCACAGAAATGCAACAACTGGTCGAACTGGCGAACCCCACAGGTGGACCAGTAGGGATGCAGTAATGTAATAACATAATGACGAATTATGTGCACAAGAATGCATTCACTTTTGCAGCATTCAAGTTGCAGTAAAAAAAGCTCTGAACATTTTCCGACAAAAACTTACAACTGATTTTTAAATTCTTGTGAACTATTTACGCAGTTTTACGTTTTGAGGAGCACGATTTTGAATTTTTAAGCATAAGTTAAACTAATGTTAAAAAATCTCGCGTTGCTTAAAAATTAAAAATCTTGCTTCTAAAAATCGTTAAAAACAGAGGAAGGCATTAAAACTCCTGGATCACAGAAATGCAACAACTGGTCGAACTGGCGAACCCCACAGGTGGACCAGTAGGGATGCAGTAATGTAATAATATAATGACGAATTATGTGCACAAGAATGCATTCAGTTTTGCAGCATTCAAGTTGCAGTAAAAAAAGCTCTGAACATTTTCCGACAAAAACTTACAACTGATTTTTAAATTCTTGTGAACTATTTACGCAGTTTTACGTTTTGAGGAGCACGATTTTGAATTTTTAAGCATAAGTTAAACTAATGTTAAAAAATCTCGCGTTGCTTAAAAATTAAAAATCTTGCTCCTAAGAACTTAAAACAGCTTGACAGAAAGTTTTCTAGCTTTTACTGCAAAAAAATAACCCTATAAAAAACTCACAACGAAAACTTGATCTCTTTACGCACAGATGTTTGTATTAAGATTTTGAAGAAGATTGATTCCTTTCCTTAAATTAAAAATCAATTTACTGGAATTTTCCATTATGCACACCGAACATCACGTTGCACTTTAAACCAAAATGGTCATAAATATGTTTCGTTATTGACAACATCAACAGGTACCATAGTATTTTAAAATATGGCCCTATATCGCAAACAAATATAGCCTTATGTCACACGGCCTTCGCCTTATTTCACGGCACACGTTTTAACTTTCAGAATGTTCGATGCGTGCTTTGGGTAGATTAGCACGTGGTTGATTTGGTTGGCGGTTTGACCATATGGAACCTTCTAGGTTGCTTTTTGGATGCGCATTCCTGCAAGCCTTGTGCTACTAAACGTTATCACCGCATTACCAGCTACTGCAAAGTCAACTCGTCAGAAGCCGTTATCTGTTGTGGTGTTGTGGAGGCTGTGCTTGCCAACTAATCCGCTGAAGAAGTGTTCCTTTGCGATTTTCACATCGTATTCGGGAATTGTTCCGTCAAGGAGGTCATACTACTATTCCTTGATAGTCTTCAGCTTCTTTGTAGGGGCGCCTCCCGTAACATAGTAGACTCTACTTGATATTTCGAAAAAAATCTCGAGTGGATAACATTTAATTAAATATTGGGTCTTTTATCTTTACGATTCCAACAAAAATATGAACGAATGTTACTTGTTTGTATTATGCTAAGCGAATTTTCAAAATTAATTCGGCCGCCTTTTTTTTCCTTCAATAGTATTTTCTGGTTCCCTTTCGGGAATTTGGGCTTAAGGGATTCTAGGGTTTCGCGTTTATGATATTTCTGGAGTTTTGGGATTTTGGTTTCGGTGTTCTGTCATCTCCTATAATTAAAATCAATGCGATTTGTTGTGGGCGCAGTGGCACAGAGGTTAGTCTTGGACTACTAATCTAAAGGTCTCAGGCCTGGGCCAAGTAACACCTAAAAGTTTTCCCTGCCCAGCTCTTGCGAACGTCTGACAAACGTCCAAGAGTATCAATTGTCATGAGAAGCTTCTCAACTTGCCGTCCGGATGCGGCTTGAAATTGTAGGTCCCATCCACTTCGCAAAAGCAAATGGTTGGAGAAGGTAGGTTGTATGGGCCGTTAATGCGTAATACTCGAATTCATTTAGTTTCAATTTGTCGTAACAAGTCGAACCCAGAATCCTGGGCTTGATACTAGCGACTGGACTCTTCATTCCCACAGGGAGAGTAGAAACAAGGATGATAAGGAAGGATCTACTCTCGTTGTTGGTTTAGATAAAAGTTCTGTCGAGACTATCAGGTCCGGGTATGGGATGCGTCCTTATTTGCACCTTGGAAGGATTCAATTCCGCTTTATTTCCAAGTGAGTGCAAGTAACGGACGAAAACCCCTAGTTTATACCAATGATTGTATTTACTCAGATCAACCTTCAACATTCCAAGGCTGCTACTGCTCTCATCAGTAAGAAGCTTTCCGTGTTGAACACAAAAGCCCACATAACATCCATACAGGAGCCATGGGTGTGGAAAAATCGCATCTGTGGCCTTGGAGGTGTCCGTGGCACCACGATACTCTGTGACGAGTGGTCCGAGAGACCAAGGGCTTGTCTTGCTGTGTCGAACCTTCTCTCAGTGACTAAGCTTGGACAATTTTGTGGCCAAGATTTGGTTGCTGCAGTCATTAGCTACGAAACGAATGGAGATTGGACGACCTTCGTCGTGGCGTCAGCTTATCTCCCCTATGATTCAGTAGTGCCTCCACCACCAAGGGCAATTGCTGAACTCATAGACTATTGCGACACCAGGAAGATGGGCCTAGTTATATGCTGCGATGCCAACGCTCAAAACACTGTTTGGGGCAGTAGCAAATGCAACATGCGAGGAAACCATCTCCTAGATTTCATTCTATCATCTGATCTTACTATCAACAATGTTGGCTCGCAACCAACTTTTGTGACGTCAAGAAGACAGGATGTGATCGACCTGACTTTATCAAATAGATACCTTAAGGCGATTACCAACTGGAGGGTCTCTTCGGAGGCATCCCTCTCAGATCATAGATATATCGAATTCCAAATCGAATGCGAAGCCATAACTTTGCAGGAGAGGAGGAATCCAAGAAAAACCAACTGGATACGCTTCAGGGAGGAAATGGGAAAACTCTCAAAACTCCAACCAAACTCAGGACGAGACAAAAGCTAGAGGATGCTGTTCAAAACCTGAATAGTGCCATTACTAGCTGTTTCGACCTGACGTGTCCAGTAAGTAAACCCACTGGCAGAACGCCGGTTCCCTGGTGGAGCTCGGAACTGCAAAGAATTCGTAGAGAAGCTAGAAAGCTTCTAAATAGGTCACTTAAGACTGATTTAGAGACAGACTGGAATCTCTACCGATCGAAGCAGAAAGAATATAAGAGGCTAATTCGGGTATCGAAAAGTGCTTCTTATAGGAATTTCTGCGAAAAGATTGAAACACTGGGTGAAACTAGTAGGTTTTTTAAAGTTCTGAAAAAGGGCAAACCAGCCAAACTGGACTCACTTAGAAAACTTGATGGCACCTTCACTGAGACGAAAGCGGAGTTAGTTATCTGCTGGAGTCTCACTTTCCGGGTAACCAGATTACAATTGGTTCACAACCAGCCCCGATTACCGAGACTATGAGTGAGCCAAGACAAACAACTCGGCGTAACTGGTATATTGCGAAGGCCGTGGTGACGGACGAGGCCATTAAATACGCCTTTGCGTCTTTTGACGGCTTCAAGTCGCCTGGTACGGACGGAATATACCCAGCCATGCTGCAACAGTGTACAAACCAGTTGCTACCGACTACGAAGAAAATCTTCACCGCTGTCCTAGCACTGGCATACATTCCAACACCCTGGCGTACAGTTAGAGTGGCATTTATACCAAAAATTGGCAGAAGTGACAACACGGAGTAGACGAACCATAGGTTTTTCTTAGAAAAACGAGTAAATTCCCACAGTAAAATGTGGTGTATCTGCCTGGTAGTACAATGGACCATTATTGAGTCTGAGTGCTCCAGTGCAGAAAGTTTCACACTCCCCGACAAAAAAAAAAAAACAAGTCAAACAAATGTTTGAGCAGCATCAAGAGTATGCAGTGTCTACGTGCGTCAAAGCTGCTTCTTATCTTTTCGAAGTCCATTGACTTTTGGTTTCGTGATCTAAAATAAGGAGGTCTGTAAGCTATAGCTGATAATCGCTTTTCACCGATCGTTAGTTCTCTGTAAAATTATCATATCATATATTATTGCTGTCATTGTAGTACTCAAAATTTGATTTTGTTCCGGTAATTTTTAGAAAAATCGAGTAAAATTCCTATTGAAAAATTAAACATAAACAAAAAGAAAATTAACTTTCACATGGCCTAAATTCTATTACTGATGAGCATTGTTTTGGCAACAATTATTTATGAGGGGCAATATTGGCTGTAGGAATTTGGCTTATTAGAGAAGATACGCTGGTAACCGCGGAAATCGGCGTCCAAAATATTTTGTCATCTGAATAAAATAAATAACTTTTAGGTAATAACTGCTCATAAACCTAGCTTCTATAACCATTTTTGCGTGCGACGCTACATATATTTTTGGCATACGGTTTACGCCGACTCAAAACGGTAAACTCGAGAAGCTTCTTATGACAATTGATACTCTGGGCTGTCAGTCAGTCAGTCAGTGTTTCGCAAGAGGTGAGGCAATTCAAAAAAATAATTGTTACTTCAAATGACAGGAATTTAGTGTCAAAATTCGCGATTGTTGGTCGCTCATATATGAGTAATACTGAATCTGATAGAAACTGTCCTGTCCGTGTTTCTACTTCCATACGAAACTTTTTTTTAAAAGAAAATTCAACTTAACAAGGCAATCAGACTCGGTAACGGTCCATTGTACTACCAGGCAGAAATCCTGTTTTTTTGTGTAGAGATTGGAGAAACAAGGTGTTATTCGTTTCTCTCCTTTTACAAATTATCCACAAAGTATCCATTATTCACACCGCATACAAAAACTGTAAATTCGACAAAAAGATTACAAATCATCGAAGCATTTGCACCGCGTATTAATTAAATTTTGTTTGACGACGTTACAATCACTTTTCCAATGCCATCATCTGAAATTAGTTCACGCACTAAACATTTATATTTTCATAATAAAAAATTCACCTTATTTAATTTTCCTTAAGTTATTACTTTATTGCTAAAAATAAAGAAAAATGCGAACAAAATCATAAAAAATTTTGTTTTAACATATTTCGATCATTGATCATTGGCAGTAGTTTTCATTTTACAGTCAAATTGAACAGCTGTTATTTTAAATTCGTCCACATTGTTTAATGTGCTGTAAAGCTGTAAATATGTAGACCTCGTTTCAGGTGGCAAATCAAACAACTGGAAAGTAGCTATGAACGTTATGTGAGTGTATATATAACAAGAATTAACAACATCCGCATCAAATAAATATGCATTCATATTCTACATTACTATGTATTTTTTTTATATTTTTATTTTGGAGTTTTAAAATAATTTATTTATTTCTTAAGTAAAGTCTTCATTTCGATCTCTGCTTGTACTTAAGAAAAATGAAGTGAATATTGCGCCTTGCGAGCACATAAAATAGGAATAACTAAACACACACTTTCTGCGTAAGTGACAAATAAAGAGCAAGGATCTCCCCAGTCTTTTCTTTGCAATCCTGTCAAATACTCAACTTATTTTGCTTATTTTGGGACCGTCAACTATATTCTTCGAATGCCTGCATGAGGCAAGTCTTGACAGAATTCGGTATGCTTTTCGCGTAGATCCTTTCAGCCCCGGATCTTTAATTTTTTTTAAGGCGCCCTTTATACCTTTATCATCTATATAATTTCAGGTATCAGATGTCTACTAATTGATTGACATTTGGACATAGCCTACACAGGCCTTCCGGAAATAATGCATCCATCGCTGTTCTTTCTGTGTTAAGCCTATTTATTTACAGATATATAGGCATGAAGGTGTGGGATAAATATTGTATACACTACACAGCACAGGATAGGATTGAAAATAAAAATATGTATAATGAAAATAAAAATCAAATATATTATTGCATTTGTGAATTTAAATTACAATTTTACTCTTCGAGCTTTTTGTTCTGCAAATAAATCTATGGCCTTGTCATAATTTAACTCGTGTGCATATCGATTTTCTATCGCTAAGATTGCAAGACTCAATAAGCATTCCTGGCTCATAGAAGATAGCAAATAATTTTTATTTAGTTTTAGTTTGCTAAAACGTCGCTCACAGCTTGCGAATGTAGTAGGAAGCGTAGAGTAAATTCGCATTGCAATACAAATATTAGGAAAAGCATCCTGCAAATCATGCGCATAGATCTGTTGCAAGAGATAGAAACCATTAGTTATCCTTTTCTATATCACCAAATAAAAGTGGAGCTTGGTCTCTGAAAACGTAAAGTTCCTGGCAGAATTCAACGGCGCTTAAATCTCGCTCGTATTTTCGAGCCAGATCTGCTCCATACTTTTGCAGTTCTTCAATTGACATTTTCAAAATATTAGTACCATTAAGAAAAGCACAATTCAAATTCAGCATAATAGCACAATCAAACCTCTTTTTATACCCTATTCTAAGGGTATATTAATTTTGACGCATAGTTTGTAACATACCTTAATATTGCCCGTAGACCAGGACTACACGTCCGCTACCCTTCTCCTCTTTCCTTTCAATTTTCAATTACCCATATCCCCCCTCCATCAAATCCCTAAATCCTATTTCCCCAATAAACCCCTAATCTAAGGTGGCAAGCGCCGAGAGATGCATTGGTAAGAGGGTGCTTAGTCGTTAGTTTGCAAACTTCGGATACCAGGCGACCTCCGATTTTAAGATAGCCTTCCTGTGGTTAGACGGGTAGACCACGGGCGACACCATATCCCGAATACTCGTGGGTTTCAAAATAAACCAAACAACAAAAGAAACAATAGAGAATGATGCCTCTAAAATTGCATCATCAAATAGGGATGTTTTAGAACACCCTGTCGATGACGACACGACATCTGTCAAAGGGATAGAGTCGGTAATCATCGACTCGGAAATGGGGGAACCTGAAGAGAACTTGTCTCAACTCAGTGACTCTATTTCAGAATCCAGCACCATATGCAACAGCATATTATCGGATGAAAGACATCCCGATATAGAGGACGTACCTAAGACAGTCGGCAATGTAGCACGGACTGAGTCTGAGTACGTTAGGTTCACACCATCTGAACAGCGCAAATTTAAGCGCGCGCAGAAGAAGGGGAGCACCATTGAGCAGGCCCGTCTCTATGCGATCCAAAAGATGGAAAACAAGGGTCCCGAGGTGAAGCGAATGCGATCCGAGGATAATACCCCGCCTCAATCCGAAGCGAAGCGAGGTCGCACTGGGAAGACAACCGTCGACAAAGTCTCGTATAGCAATATAACGAGCTATGTAAGACTGGGTGTTGTACCGGTGGACATCGATCGTAATCCTCTCTCCAACGAACAAATGGGTTCGATACAGGAGAGGATTATGGATATCACGATCGAACAGCGTGACGAGGAGGTCAAACCAGCCTTCCGCGGTACTACGTTCAAAGCCGGATGGCTCATGATCGTATGTGCAGACGCCACCACTGCAGAGTGGATGAAGGCAACCTTCACCAAGCTAAAAGAGAAATGCGGGTTAGAGGTGATGCTTGTGGGAGAGGAAAATTTTCCAAAACCACATGTCATCAGAGGGTTCTTCCCGCAGAGTACCGGCGTAGCTAGCGAAAGGATCCTAGCCCTATTAGATGGCCAAAACAAAGAACTGAACACGAGAACGTGGAGGGTTCTGCAAAGATCGGATGAGCGAGACATCGCACATATGGTCTTTGCCATAAACGACAGCACCATGAGGAGACTCGTGGAGCAAAAGGGTATGGTCTCTTTAAGATTCGGACATACCAAACTTATCCTAAAAAGTGCTGACAAGACGGCCACACAGGGCCCTAAAGATCAAAAACAGCACGTTTTGGATAAGAAGGATGTCACAGCTCAC
This sequence comes from Portevinia maculata, assembly GCA_949715645.1. NCBI lineage: Eukaryota > Metazoa > Arthropoda > Insecta > Diptera > Syrphidae > Portevinia > Portevinia maculata. The sequence goes on from OX454525.1 coordinate 103,284,476, forward strand.
GGCAGCACTGCAACTGACCCAAGTGGGGCCAGCACCAGCGCTGCCGCTAAGGCTGCAGCTTCAAGTACGGCAACAACTGTGCCAGAAAAAGAAGCTACAAGCGCGAAGTCAAGCGCAGCCAGAGAAAGCCAAACACGATTCAGGCCTAAGTTAGGTATGGGTCGTAAGAAAGCACTGGCACAAGAAGGACATAAAAACAAAAGTCCTAGAGGCAGACAAAGTGGTCCTCTTCAACAGGGTATCGTATGTAGGAGAGGTGATAACAAGCCCAATAGAGTACGAAACCCTGAATACAGACGCAAATGACCACCCGTCTCAGCGTTTTGCAGGCCAACCTGCACAGGGCTATGGGTGCATCGGACACCTTTAGCCAGCGATGTGCCGAAGGGAACATTGCTATTGGACTAATCCAGGAACCTTGGGCAACCAATGGTAAGATATCCGGATTAAATTGTAAACACAGAGAGCTAATTTTCGCCAAAGGTCCTTTCAGACCAAGGGCGGCTATCTCTATTAAGAAAGATATAAAATTTTCTCTCATTCCAGGTTTCACAACTAGGGACCTGGTGGCGGTTCTAATAGAGCGCCACAAAGGCCGAGAGCTGCATAAATTTGTATGCGCATCGGCGTACTTTCCTGGAGACACGGATACAGTGCCTCCCTTACCAGTACAGGAACTTGTCCGGTACTGTGAGGACCAGAAAGTGCATATACTAATCGGCTGCGACGCAAACGCACATAATACAATCTGGGGCAGCCGAGATACAAATAACAGAGGTGAGTCGTTATTAGAATATTTATATAGCAATAACCTCGTTTTTCTAAACAAGGGAAATAGTCCTACATTTAGAAATTCTATAAGAGAAGAAGTTTTAGACCTTACTATATCATCTCCTTTTATGAAGGATATTATAGAGGGATGGCACGTGTCTGGCGAGGCATCTCTATCGGATCATATGCACATCCGTTTCGAGATAAGATGCAATGCCGAACACGCGTCAGTCCGTTATGACAACAGACTGACTAATTGGAGAACTTACCGCGAAAATCTTGCGGTCAGATCTGACATGCTGCCAGAAGCACCATCAAATACAATTGATGCAGATGCTGCGCAATGTCAATTAAATGATATTATTCTTACCTCATTCAAAAATAGTTGCAAGGTTAAAAGAACCGTGGTTAAAAGGTGCGTACCATGGTGGAACGATAACCTTGAGTCTATTCGAAAAAGAGTGAGAAAGCTTTTTAACAAAGCCAAACGCACCGGCACATGGGAACAATATAAATCCATGCTGACCATATACAACTTAGAGTTGCGCAGATCCAAAAGAGCCTCATGGCGTGCAAACTGTGAGAAGATAGAAAAACTTCCAGAGGTGGCATGCCTCCAAAGGGCCTTGTCAACGGATCAAGAAAAAGGCATGGGAACTAACTACAGAGATAAAAAACGCCTACCGCTGCAAAGAGATCGCACTTTGTGCCTTTCTGGACATAGAGGGTGCTTTCGACACCACTGGATATGAATCCATATCAAATGCTTTGTACCATAAAAATATAGATAAACCAACTATTAAATGGATCAAAGCGATGCTGGAAAGTCGCAAAATAACTTCCTCGTCAGGAACGACCTTAGTATCAGTAACAGCCGTAAGGGGCTGCCCACAAGGGGGAGTACTCTCACCCCTTCTGTGGTCATTGGTCATCGATGACCTGCTACACAAGATGAGCAGTTTGGGCTACACCACAATTGGGTACGCCGATGATATTGTCATCATAGTTAGGGGCAAAGACTCAATAGGAGTCACATCAAAAATGAAAAAATGCTCTAAAGACAGCCATAGACTGGTGCATTAAGGAAAATCTGTCCATAAATCCCAGTAAAGCCGTCATCGTTCCTTTCACTAAAAGGAGGAAATTAGACCTAGGCCTAATCACAATAAACGACACGGTCGTAGAGTATTCCGACGAAGTCAAGTATCTTGGAGTAATCCTGGACAAGAGACTTAACTGGAACTCTCACATAAACAACAAAATTACTAAAGCTAATAGAGCTTTATGGGCCTGTCGTCGCACATATGGTAGAACCTGGGGAATATCTCCAAAGATCGTCCAGTGGATCTACACAGTGATGATAAGACCCATCATAACATACGCCTCCATAGTATGGTGAACAAAATCCATACAAAAGGTCGCAATAGAGAAGCTCAAAAAGGTACAACGGCTTGCGTGCCTTGGTATCTCCGGAGCCATGCGTACCTGTCCAACAGCTGCCATAGAGGCAATAACAGGAATTATACCCCTCCACATATACGTCCAAAAAGTGGCGATCCGCAGTGCAATAAATCTAATACAGCTAAACGAGATAAGTCTTAATGATCATCCGGGACTTAAGACCCTTCTCGATGAACTGCCAGAACTTAACATGAACTGCGCGGTCACAGACCGCATTCAAAAAACACTATGCTTCAACAAACGGTTCTCCACGGAGATACCCAAAAGAGAAGCATGGGTTAGCAATAACCCACCAAACAGCCATAACGGCATAAAGTGGTATACGGATGGTTCTAAAATGGAAACGGGGGTAGGAGCGGGAATATACGGACCACACAAACGCTTTACGATACCCATGGGAAAAAGTCCCAGCGTATTTCAAGCGGAGCTCCACGCCATTCAAGAATGCGCCAGCCACATTATCTTATCTGGCATAAAAGGTGCAACCATCCATATTTTCACGGACAGTCAAGCAGCTATAAACGCCCTAAGCTCGTATACCATTGACTCCAAATCAGTCATGTACTGCTTCAATACCCTACAAATACTCGGAGCAAGAAACAAGACCAAATTATGGTGGGTTCCGGGTCATGTCGGGGTAGAAGGTAACGAAAAGACCGACGAACTGGCCAGAAAAGGTTCAGAAACACCTTTCATAGGTCCCGAACCTTTCTGCTGCACTCCTAGATCAGCAGCAACGGCAGCAATTAAAAGCTGGGAACATATAAAATGTATCTATCTTTGGGAAAGCATCCCAGCTCTAAGACAGGCCAAACGAGCCATTCGGCCCTTCAATCAAAATGCCAGCAAATGTCTAAACCTAAGCAGGCATGATATCAAAAACCTAGTAGGTTACCTTACTGGTCACCACGGTTTAAGATATCATCTACACAAAATGAGAATAGCAGATTCTCCTGAGTGCCGACTCTGTCTTGAAGAGGACGAGTCAGCTGAACACATTTTATGTGAATGCCCAGCCCTTAATGGAATTAGAAAGAAGATCTTTCTCAGGGAACAATTGAGCCCCGAGGACATAAAGAATTCTTCTACTGGTAAAATTGTCCGCTTTACGCGGAAAGTGGAAATTTTACTAGTTTAAAATTTTTCTGGCCCATACGGTACAAAAGATCTTTTAGGTCGAAGTACCCCCCCTTTTATAAATCGCCTTGGCGAGCCAAAATTTAAAAAAAAAAATTGCCCGTAGACCCCTAAAAGTTACTATATTTATGATCAGCATCGATAGTAATGTCGATCTAGCCATGTCCGTCCGTCCGTCCGTCCGTCCGCCTGTCGCCAAAAATTAGGCCTTTAAACTGGACCTAGAGAGCTGAAATTTTAACCATATACTCTCTAGAGTCCCAAAATAATCAAGTTTACGAATTTTTGAAATCCGCCCACAGACACGCCCACAAACTCAAAAAAACCAAATTTTGGAAAAAATCGAATTTTGAGCTAGAAAGCTGACATTTTTTATATATGATCTATGTCTCCTGAAACTGCTCGGGATAAAAAAATTTCAAAATCCGCCCACTGACACGCCCACAAATAAATAAAATAATTTTTTTATACCCTATTCTAAGGGTATATTGATTTTTGAAAATCCAGAGTTTCAGCTAGGGAGCTGAAATTTTGAAGTATATACTCTCTATGGGCCCTTTATGCGCATGTGTACATATTTTCAAAATCCGCCCACTGACACGCCCACAATTATTATTTTTTTTTTTTTTTGAAAAATCAAAGTTTGAGCTAGGGAGCTGAAATTTATAATATATACTCCCTAGGGGCCCTTTATTCTCATGTGTTAATTTTTTTTAGATCTGCTTACTGACACGCCCACAATTAAATAAAACAATTTTATTGAAACACCCAAGTTTGAGCTAGGGAGCGTTTTTTTTTTTTTGATAAAATCCTTTAAATGTTATATAACAAAATATGTAGAGCGTTCTTAACAATTCAACCATACTTAGACTTTTGTCACGCCCACTTATGAGGGTAGGAATAAGAATAGGGTATCCAACAGTTCGCCCAAGCAGACTGTAGCCCGTCCCTATGTTTAATTTCTGATATGATTCGATCAAATACCATCATTATTTCTTTAGAAAATAGTTGAACAGGTTGGAGTGTTTGTAATTCGTCTTCACACATCTCATCGAAATGTTTTTTACGTTTCGGAATTCGTTTGTTTTGCAAAATAGGGTCAACACCACTTTTTTCAGCAACTCCTCCAGCCTCTTTAATCCGATATTCCATTGGATTTTGCCTCATTTCTTGAAAAGTTTTGAGCACACCATCCATTAGTGCGAAGGAACGGGCAAGGATAATATCTTCTTTCTGAATTTGTATATTCACTCAATTGATTTCGCGGAGAATATTCGCCCAAATAGTTAAATTAAGAATAAATTTAAAATCCTTTATTGCAGTTAAGAGAAGCTTAGCTTCTGCAGCATGAGAAGTTTGCGTAACTTCTTCTCTAAGGCCTCCGCTATTTCTGGCAAATTATTTAATAGGGCCTTCACAGCAACATGTTTCGCCGACCATCTCGTCTGACTAGTCCCTTTTAAATTTGTTTTAACGGTCAGTTCATTTCTTTCTGCGACCCTGGCTTGTACTCCTTTATGGATGCCGGCCATATTGGACCCATTATCATAAGATTGGCCACGACATTGTCCAACATCTAAGTTATCAGCTGCCAATTTTTCTAAAATCTGTTGACAAATGTCCTCTCCTGTCTTTCCAGCAACTTCTATGAAACCAATGAAACTTTCTTTTATTTCATACACATCGCCAGTTCTTTTTACATATCGAATTACCTACTTCATCTGTTCTTTATGGGATACATCTGGAGTGCATTCGAGCATTATCGTGTAGTATTTGGCTTCTTTGATGTCTTTTAAAATGCTATTTCTAACTGTTTTTGCCATTATGTCAATTATTTCATTCTGTATTGTCTTTGATACTCGTAAATATGATACTTGTCCCTTTTTTAAGTGTTCTAATTGAAACTTAAGAGTTGAATTATGTTTGGCGAGCAGGGAAATTAAGTTCAAGAAGTTACCTTAACTAGCCTGAGGACATTGTTTGATCAGATCGCTAGGAGTTTCGTGGGACCCGCGAAAAGAAAGGCAGTTTGTTGATAGATACAATACAGCATCCATAACAATACGCAGGATCTGTCTCTATCGCGATCTGCGATTCCTGCGGGCGAGCGGCCGCGTATTTTGAAATATGCCTATGCGCCTCGCGAATAATAAATGTTCGTGCAGCACGTCTCACTCCGCGCTCTGGGTATCGCTCGAGTTGATATGGCCATGAAATGTCTGTACTTGTACTATTATTTATTCCGTGGTCAAAGTTAAGTAAATGATGAGTGTCCATTCGTCTGTAAAGCTTGAATTTGGCCGCCCTCTGAACTTGCCGAGCGGGGCATAGGCCCCGGCTTGACCCCCCACCCCACCCCCCTGGATACGTGGCTGGATCCTTATATATTTCACGGTTGCGAACAAACGAGCAACATCCTATGGATAATTGTAGGCCAATGAAGGCTGTCGATGAACGTTTCCTGGCCAGAACATTCGTTCTTTCATTACCCCGGATACCTGTGTGCCCAGGAACCCAGGTCAGATGAATAAGGTTGCACCCTTTACCCTTATCTTAAACAGGATATAAAGAGCAATGGCAATCGCAAATATTTCTGCTTGAGAAACAGTTATTTTTCTACCCAAGGCTGCAGATAAATTAAACCGACAATTTCTAGACACCGACTCCGGAGAGACCGTCAATGAGTCCCACTGCTTATAAGCGATCGCATCACACGGCCTAAAGCCGTTTCATCCCCTGTACCATTCCTGTCGTTCACGAAGGGAACTTGAAACGTCGCTCTGTGTTTTAAGTACACAGAGTCGAGTGCCCCCCCAATGGCCAACAGGTAGTCTGTCAGAGACAGCTCTGTACCTAGCACCACTGATTCCGTCGCCGAAGTTGACCTGCCGTCCAAGTACTACACTTCATATTAAAATGGCGTTTGTTTCCAATTATAATTGGAATTATTAGCCACAAGAAAAGGCATTAACCCTTTCGGTACGGGAGACGAATAATAAGTCTAAAATGTTTATAATGAGTTAATCTAATGGAGACATGCATATTAACTAATACTATAGCCTTTTTTGGCTTGCCCTTTGCCAGGGAAAAGATTGGGGGGGGGGACATATAAGTCCCATCAGTCCTGAACAAGATCGGGTGGTGGGACACATAATTCCCATCAGTCCTGAGCATTCAAGTATACAAAAAATAATATTTATTTTATTATATACGAGTATCTTATTTATTTTTATTATTATAGGAATTCATGTTAATCATTTGAAAAACAAAAACAAAATAAAGGGCAACAATTATAAATTAAAATTATTGATGAAATGGTGCAAAACAGCCCTTGCACAACGGAAGTTGACATTCTTGGCATATAGTCTTAGTGGGCTTTTCGATTTTCTTTTTTGGCAACCCGTGCAACGACGCCTCGAAGTTCCCTCGATTGACAAGTGACTAGCAAATTGTCCATAGATTCTCTTCTTTTTAGAATGGTAGCCACCATGTTTTAGGCTTCTCCTAACGACCGCAGTTTGCTGTCTTTCCGCAATGAGACCTTCTGCTAGCTGAACTAAAAATTCAAAGGAATGGTTCCCTTTTACGATGCAAATTCATATATATAATCCACGAATTTACAGCTGACATCATCAGCAACGTATATAATACTTTCTTCCACCACTTCTATGATTTACGGTCTAGTTCATACATTCCGGATAACTGATCGGCTCGATCTACGCCTCCCATTATTGACCTGTAGAATTTGATTATGTCAGGACATGGTACAACTACTTTTTCACCATTCTTTAGCTTTTTTTCTATAGTTGACATTGAAGATTTATGACAATTGCTTATAGCTGCGACCTCCCTGGTATCATGCCATTTTGTATACATAATTCCAGAACTACACGATTTAAAAATAGCTTCACCCTTGGGTAGTTTTGCAGTTAACTTTGGCAAGTTCTTTCGATTCGTCATCACTGTTCCCAATGCCGGATATTCCAAAGTTTCAAGTAAATGAACACTGGTAAAAAAAAGGTCGAAGCAAAGCGTAACGTCTGGATGACTGATGGTCTTGGCTAGGTATTAGGTACTACACGTTCTCCAAGGGTGCCGATGGTAGATCCATCTTCTTTACCACAGTATATATAAAAATCGTAAACGTAGCCACTCAAGGAATCACAACGCATCCACATCTTTATGCCACGTTTCGTAGGTTTTAGTAGAATGTATTGCTTTAGTGAAGAACGATCTTTAAACTTAGTCATAGACTCATCTATTGACTGAAATGGGCTATCTTCACGAGCATCCTGAAAACGGGCCTTCAAGCACTCGATAATATCATCCAAATAATACGTCTTCGAAGCGTTTGCAGGCTTGTTTGGGGGTGCACAATACAACTTAGAAGAAAGAAATAAATAGCGATCACGTGCGATAACAGATTTGATTGCTTCATTGCCTAATGACTGATGATTTGACCAATAGTGCTTAGTGGAAGGAACGTGGTTATAGCTCATTATAATCATGCAACCTAGAATCATTTTTATCTCTCCAACATCTGCACGTTGTATATGTTGATGCTTTTTCTTGAAAGTACGAAGAATTTCAATTCTTTCGTTTGTACATTGCGTGATATACATTATAAGGCTCGGAGGAAACGTTTTTTTGAAAACCTATAATGGTGTATTAGTTCTATTATAGTTTAGTCCTAAAGCGGGTTCTCGATGGCTGCTAGCTACTTTTCTAGGTGTAAAACATTCTTCCGGTGTTGACCATATGTTAGCTTCAAAATTAGATGTCTGAGCTACGGGTGCCAGCCAATAAGGAGACATCAACCACTTCCTGATCTTTATCTTCATCTGACGAATCACATTCTGAATTACATTCTGAATTTACATCGTCATTTTCTTGTCCATCAATACTTCTTTCGGAGTCTTCATTTTCTTGTCCATCTATACTACTTTCGCAGTCTGATGGCTCGTAATCATCTCTGCTTCCAGATGAAAAGTCATCATCATCAGATAACTCTCTCAAAGTTTGTTCTATACAAAAATTTGAAAGTCGTTTCGACATTTTGGCTGAAATAATATTTTCACTTTAGTAACGCTGTAGCACTATTGGGATACATATGTCCCACAGCAAAAGCCGAATGGGACATATATGTCCCACTAACATAAAAACAAGAAAATGAAATAAAATCGTATACTTACTTCTATAAAAACTCGATGAAAACACCGCAGAAAAATATTCGAAGACTTCAAAAATGTATTTCATATACTTGATAGCACTTTTATATATAAATTTCAACTTTTTCTGAAAAAAAAAAACGTCAATCGACCTGACCGTATAACATTTTACACAAGACTAAATGTCAAGCAGGAGAAAAATGCGCAATAAAATTTCCAAGAACCGTTATAAAACTTATAAGAAACTAAATGGGTCATATTTAACCCGTTTAAAGTGAAAATTGTAGATCTTAGGGCTCTATGAACATTCAGTGGGACACATATGTCCCGATAGGTGCGAAAGGGTTAAAAGCCACAGCTCTTAAAGCCACTTCAAAAAATAAATAAAGCCCGTGGATGTAATTTTTTTTTTTTTTTGGAAATAAAACCCAGTTTTGTTCAGTTCCGTGCATTATTCCCGGAACCCGGGGTACCACCATTCTGATCTCACTCATCTCATGTTAGTTCTTCTTTCCCTTGTGGGGTACTGGTAGCGTTGATTTGGTACTCAGTCAAACCATTTCATTTAGCTTTGTGATAGTGATCGGGTGAAGCTCAGTTCATTGTTCCGCCCAGGTCTTGGATTTAATGTTTCGAAAGTGGTGGAATACTAATCAATTTTGCAATAAAACATTTCGCCTTTTTTACGTTAACATCTCATAATATTATTAAAGCGACTAATCTTACTTATACAAATTACATCATAAAAAACAAAATTAGTTTTTGAGTAAATATATACAAGACCATAAGAAAAAAAATAAAAATTAAATAATAAAAAATAATAATAATTATTTTAATCACTTATTGGCCAAATTTAGCATTGTCGAAAGCAGAAAGGATACCTGGTGGACCACCAAACGTTCCAGTGTACGCTCTTTTAGGAATATTGGCAGCAGTTGCTTTCGGAACGCTTGGCGAAGTCGGTAAAGCCGCTGCCAACGGTTCGGTAACAAGAATAGGTACCGGTGCTGCAGTCACTTTCACAGGTCGTACAGTATAATCAGGGTCAATAATGGAGCCATCAGGTTGAATAGCATACCCCGGTTTATTTTGTCCACCTAAAATTCCGGGAGCTCCGCCAAAACCGCCAGTGTACTTTCCGGTTAAAACAGCCGAGGCAACCGTTGGTTTAGCAAAGGCTTCAGGGGCTATCGGGGCACTAGTGAAACCTGCAAAAAGAAGTGTTATTTTTACAGCAAGCAGAGGAAATCAAAATCGAGAATGTCACTTAAAGTGAATTTCGACAAGGATTTTGTTTTAAACATTACCACTAGGTACAGCAGGTTGGTCCTGCCCGAAGAACGGTTTCGTCGGCGGCTGTGCAAATACGGTGTTTGAGATCACTTTACCTTGATCGCTTTTATTGAAGGTGATTTTCGGTGTGGTTTTCGTGGATGGTTCCGTTACGGCTGGAAAATTGGTAATTGAAATTGAATTCGTTTGAAATTCCGAATTGGCATTGTTGTCTACGTCGTTCGGCGGCACTACAATAGGCGATGTGAAAAGATTGGATGATTCCTGCAGAGTTGTCGCGGTAAAGGGTTGAGTTGTAGGAGCGGACTGGGAAAGGACAGTGTTATGAGGGAAACTAGTTGGTGAAAGTTCCGATGAAATGGATTTTTGAATTGTAACCCCGTCAATGGGTTGCTCATCGACCTGTTTTAACGGGGCCTGGATATCATTATGTGGTAGGTGAGCGTCACCCCCTCCTGCAAGGGTAAATGGAATTCCTGGTCCAAGTGCAGGGTCTTTGACATCACTAAGCCATGGTGGGATTGTCGCACTGCCGAAAAGGAACTCCTTTACAGTGGATGTGGTCGGGGTTTTTGTTGTTGTGGATGTTGTTGTTGTTGATACCGAAGCAAAGCCAGTTTGACCGAATTTGGACGCGAAGAACGGATTATTTTTTAAATCAAGTAAAGGAAGCGGCTGAAATGTCGGGTTTACTGGAACCGCTACAGTTGGTTGTGATGCCAAGAATATGTTGGATTTAAATCCGGAGGGCTGTGCAGCGGACTTCAATGTTATCTGGGAAATTCGATTAGATATCGCACTCTCAGTGGACGTGCTTGGTGCGATGGTTGTTGTTGTCGTTGTTGTTGTTGTTGCTGTTGGAGCAGTGAAAAGACTTGGCTGCTGAGTGGTTGGTGTTGATGGGCTTATAGTTTGCTTTGAAATTGATTGAAATTGAGAAGGTGTAGGGGTTGATGGGTGGGGTCTAATGGTTGTAGTGTGTATGGTAGTGGGAATTGTGATAGCAGTGCTGGGAATAGTGGTGATTGATGCAAATGGTCCAGCGGGAGTGGGATTCTCTTTTAATCCAGAAACGCTGAGTACTTTAAGGTCCTCGTAGGGCTCCAGAGGTGGAAGTAAGTCTAGTGACAAAGTGTGATTGTATTCATTATTATCTTCGGGTACTTCAAAGGGAAGCGCTATATTCAATTCTGGATCATCATATCCCTCCAGCCAAGAGGGTAGAAATTGAGCATTTCCTCCAGGTAAAGCATAGATTACATCTGAGGTACCCCTGAAAGCACTTATCGGTGATTTGGTTGTGGTTGATGGAGCAAGAGTCGTTGTTGTGGTTGTGGTAGTTGTTGGCCTAGGGGTGGTTGTTGTCGTCGTCGTCGTGGTTCTTGCTGTCGTTGTTCTTATAGTAGTAGGCGTTTTGGTTGTATATGTTATCCACTTTGGAGTTGTAGACCTGATGGTGGTTGAAGTAGTTCGACTTGAAATCGCAGGATCATCGCTGTTGAGAGAGTAAGACTGTCCCGGTGATAATGTAACATGCAGCTTCTTGCTTTGGCCAGTACCAAGGAGTGACGTTGACGATTCTGCGTCATTATGTTGTGGCGGCAACAGATCCCAAGAAATTACTTTAGGCAAATTGGTATCATCTTGAGGAACGTAAGGTACACCTGGACCTACGTCAGGATCATTTAAATCTGCTAGCCAATTGGGCAACGTATACTGCTCGGGCGCTGAATCATTGCTGTCAGGGTTGTTTTGAGCATCATTTGGTTGTGCAACGGCAATGGGATCTAAAGTGTGGGGAGGGGAGTTGTTAATTATGGACGACTGATCAGTAGGAAAGCTAGGAAAATTATTAGTGCTGCCACCATTAATTAGCTGATTTGATTGCCAAGCAGAAGAATGGTCTTCGCAAGTACTACTACAACTACGACTATCAAGGTTGTTATTGTTATCTTGGGGATGGGTATGGGCTAGAAAGTCAGATGTGGAAGGGTCTAGTGCAAAATCACCGATTAGTATTTCTTGTTCTTGTAAATTATTGTTGCTGGTAAATTGGGGTGTCTGATAGTTTAATTGATGTGCCGATTCGGATTGTGTGCTATCGCTGTCATTTGTTCTATTGGTCGTCGTTATTGTTGTCGTTATCGTCGCTGGTCGTAATTGTTCATGTGATGACTCACCAATAACTGGTGGAAGCAGACTATCAATAGGCTTCTTGATCTCAGTTATACCGGAGGCATAATTGGGAATTTCGAATTGAACGCCTTGGGCGCTAATAACTTTTCTGCCATCTGGTGTTTCAATTGGTTGAGAGAATTTTAGAGGATTACCATAGCTATCGACGGCGTCTTGTAAATTGTCAATTAATGGTGGCTGTAGTTCTAATGGAAATGGCGTCTCGTTATGCTCTGAAAAGGAGGACATTTATGTATGCAAATTGTTGCTTTGTTTGTGTATTTTTTTTTTTTTTGAATTTTTCATTAATTGTTATGAAGATAGAATTTGTGAAGAGTGTAGGACGTAAGGACATTTAATAAGTTTAAGGTTATTCACCAGTAGTTATATACATTCGTCTGACACCAAAGTTAGGAAAAAGTTTTGTTTTCCCAGTGCGCTAAATTAGCTGACTGATTAAAGGTTAATAAATCTTAGAATTAGATTAGTCAGATACCAAGAAAATAAACTAACGTCCAGAAATTCTTTTCTTTTAAACAAATTAGGATGAATTAGTTAGTCACGATAACAAGTGATATTACTGCTTAATACCACGAGTCTACTGATGCATGCGTCATATAAGAAGCTAATTTGAGTGACATTAAAAGTGATATGAATGTATGTATAGTGTAAAACAAAAGCTCACATACCATTGAATAGCTAACAGAGAAACTAGAGGTTACAACAGGTCAAAAAGAAACCATCCAAGGTTATTTCCAGTTGTAGACTACAATAAGTTGTAAAATTGAACTCAAAGATACTTCAAAATTCTGTAAACGAGTATTGGAAGCTATGCAGTTTAATCTGACTATTAAAAATTAGAGGAGGTTTTATTTAAGAAGAGATTGTGTAGGAATTCGCGAAACTTTGATAGAACGAACTTTGAGTGCCATAAGAGAACCCTTCGCACTGTTGAAACGCTTGCAGTAACACCGGCTTTCTTCTTAATTTTTGCCGCAGAGTCGCAGGAATTGGAAGCACATTTTAAAATTGCTCTTCGATGAACTGCTGTTGTTGCCGTTTTTTGACCTCCTTTCATGTTTTTCCGTACGAATCTTTGCTTCTTAAATAAGAATAGACCACACTAAAACTTCGTCCAATTTTGTCAGCTATAGAGCACCCAGTTAGTCCTTGTTCCTTTAGTAAATCGATTTGAACTCTTTCAACTCTTTCTACCCGTTTTTCTTTGAAATACAAATAATCAAATAAAATTCACGTCATTATGATAGCTAACCACCAAATCGATTGCATTTTTAGCGCAGCTAATTTAACTACATTAGTTACTTAGTTATGGCGTTAGCTAGAAACAAATTAGGTAGGTCAACTATACCGTGAGTGCACCTTGGCTCACACCTTTTTTTTTAAATAGAATACAAACTACTTGAGATATCTCAAAAAAATATATTGTTTTGAATTACTACGTCGCCGGCTTGTTGGCATAGACGATTTCGGCAGCCAATAGACGGGTCCGTTTCTCCAGATAACACGTTCACCGAACTGATACTTCAATAACTCGATTGTTGCACCCACTGTGTGGTTTGTGGCATAGTCTTGTTGGAACCACATATCACTAATGTCCAATTCATGCAATTGCTCAAAGAAATAACGTTCTTACATGTCTCTGTAGCGAATACCAATTACATACCGTAACGTGACGGTCATTTTCATCGACGAAAAAAAACGGCCCAATGACGCCACCGGCATGAAAACCGCACCAAACAGTGACTTTTTGCGGATGAAGTGTTGTTTCATGAAGCACATGAGTGTTCTCACCTGTCCAGTTACGCATATTTTGTTTATTGACGAAGCCGTTTAACAAAAAATGCGCTTCATAGCTGAAGATGATTTTGCGATGAAATTCTTCATTTTCTTCCATCATGAGAGCCCAATTGGAGAACGTACGTCGCTTCATATGATAAAGTGGCTTTAGTTCTTGAGTCAGCTTGATCTTGTAAGGGTGTTGGCCAAGATCCTTACGCAAAATTCGCCATAGGGTGGTCTCGGAGAGGCCCAATTCTTCAGAACGCCGTGAGATTTACAAATTTGGCTGATTTGCGACGGACGTCTCTACGGCAGCACTGGCACGGCAACATCAAGCAGCGAATATTTTGACTAACATTTTTTCACTAGACTATGAATTGCTTGTCTACTGTTGTTCCTTTGTGTTCTTCACCATGATGAAAATGTTGATTTTACTGAATATTTTGACATCGATGGTTCGGTAATCGGTTGAAGGGTGCGTTCGCACTGAAAGTTTGAAGTTGTCAAGTCGCTAATGAAACAACCTTTATATGTTGGCTTCTAAAAAGCTTAAAAATACCTGCCATAAATCTTTAAAGCTGAAGTCAATTTATTGAGCGTATCTCCTATTTTTGTTGCTCAGAAAAAATTTCACTTGACATTTAAGCTGATAGCCGATGTCATTTTCGGGAATTAAGTTGAGGAGGAATTTAAACACCAGAGTAGAGGTCCAAAAATATGTTTCGAAGCCAACGATTACATCGGCCTAATGAACTGGACTACGGCTGACGTCACCGAACCTCCTTTGACAAAAAGTGTATCAGATGATGACTTGCGGGCTATGGTTGCCAACATTATGGCTAGTGACTGATGCTGTGGCCGAGAATCTAGAGATGGATTTATAAAGCCTAGAATCTCTTCTCGAAAAAAATTACCACAGTTTGAAACGAAGAAATAATTTGTCGAAACCCTCGAAACACAAAATCATGTGTTATTTTAATTGTTAATAAACAATTTTGTTTTTGTCTAAGTGAATTATTATTTACAGATTTATATCTAAAATAATTTGAAACCCCATAGCTATAGCAACTTCAAAATAATCATTTTTAAGGATCAAACGGCACATATGCATATTCTGATTTGTAGGCAAAAATATGAGTTATTGTAACAGAGAACCCCTATACATATATTTCAACAAAATTATACTTTGGGCACTTTTTTCTACAAGAAACACATAGGAAGAATTTTTTATACTGCACAAATTCACAACGGCCTACTAAACAATAAGTCAACACTACGTTAGTTAATAATAATAGAAGACAGCAAATCAGACTCATCTAAAGGACCGGATTGGTGCTACAATTGGTATCTACAATTGGGCACTGTCTGAAGAAGCTACTTGGACGAGGAGGAGGAGGAGAATATTGTCCACCTTCTCTTTTCTTTCTCTTTTTCTTTCTTTCCTTATTAGTTATAAAATAACTTTTTTTAATTTTACAATTTTTGTTTAGAAAAAGAAATACGAGTAACATGTATGTAGTTTTTCAAATTTAAATGAATTTAAATGAATTTTCAAAAGAAATTTAATTTAGTTTAATTTAGTTTCCTAGCAAACATAATATGGCAAGTAATTATTGGTTTTTTTCAAATTCCGTAACTAGTTTTTTGAAACAATAAAAGTTAGTCTCATTTTTAATGGTCGTTGGCAGGGTGTTAAAAAGTTGCAGTCCCCGGTACATAACAGAGTTTTGTGTGCTGCTGAGGTTACATCGACCTATCCTGAAGTCAGTTGCATATCGTAAATTGTAAGGCTGTACCTCGTGAACATACTGCAAATTCTCAGTGAGATATACTGGGAACCGGTTGTGTTTGACCTTGAAAATAAAAATAATAACTTTTAAACAAAGACGCTTTCTTACGTTAAGCCATTGTAATGCCTCCAACATAAATACAGTTCGAGTGTAAATACTACACTTAAGCAAGGACCGCATAGCTCGATTTTGAAGAACTTGTAGTCTAGATTTTGTTTCTTCGTTACGCATCCACAATATGGACGCACAATAGTCAAAATGAGGGAGAATTATCGTATTATATATCATGATAGCGTTTTGAAAATTTAAACTTTTTCTTATCCGCCCCAAGAAGCCGACTTTTTTACTTATTTTTGAACACATAAAGTTTGCATGCTCCTTAAAGTCCAAACGATTATCTATTATCACTCCGAGATATTTAATTGATACAACTTCTTCAACTAATTCATTTCCAATTTTAGGTTTAGTATTATGTCGCCTTGGCTTTATTACCGTGAATTTTGTTTTATCAATGTTTATTTTTAATTTATTCATGCACAACCACTGGAATATACTTTCCAGGTCCTCTTGCAGACGAATTTCTATTTCCGTTAGGTTTTTACCATCGATATATATTAAAGTATCATCTGCGAACAGTCCAACTTTACACCATATTAGAACTTTAGATATATCATTAATGTAAAAATAGGTCTGTCCCCAGATTAGATCCCTGAGGAACCCGAAGGTTAACATTTATAGCTGACGATTCCGTGTTCATTATTTTTGTTTTCTGTAATCTGCCAGATAAATATGTTCTAAACCACTCTAGTTCACATCTAGTTATTCCATATGCTTCCAGTTTGCTTAGTAGGATATCTCTACAAATGGTTTCAAATGTCCTCTTAAAGTCCAGAAATACGGCTACTATAACGTTTCCTTCATCACGTATTTTCCATTCATTTATAGTCCACACTAATGCCGTCTCACACGAGTGTTCTTTTCTGAATCCTGATTGTTGTTTTATAATTAATTCATTTTCACTCAGGTATTGAACTAACTGCTGACTTACTACTTTCTCTATTATTTTTTCGAGCATTGGAAGCGTATTAATTGGTCTAAAGTCTTCAGGATGAATTGAATTATTGACTTTTGGTGTTGGCACTACTGTCGAAACTTTCCATATATCAGGAAATATTTCATTAATCAGTGATGCATTGACTACTTCTAGTACTTCATTTCCAATAAAATCAAAATTTTCTAAAATAATTTTTGAGCTAAACCCGTAACTGTCTTTTTTGCTGTTCATTGTCTTTATAATGTTCTTGAGCTCGTTAATATTTAGCGTTTTAAAACGGAAAACTGATTCGACTGTTTCTACATTTAACACGAATGGCACATATGGTATGGACTGGTTTATTTCAACTATACTATCAACAAAGAATATATTAAGGTGGTTAACTATTGCACTTAGATTTCGTTCAATCCTTCCGTTTATCATTATTTCTCTTATATCTTTTTTATTTGATCTTAATACTAACTCTTTTATTGCACGCCATAGCCCCTTTTGATTGCCTGTTTTGGAAGATATCGTATATTGCACATATTGATTTTTGGCTTTATTAATCTCAGTCTTGTAAATATTGCGTAAAGTCTTATAGCTATTCCAGTCTTCAATTCTCTCACTTATCACAGCTCTTTGGTATAATATCACTTTTGATTTTTTTCATTTCTACTAATGACGGGTTAAACCACGGATTTTGTTCATTACATTTAATGCATTTTTGGTAGGTTAGTTCGTTCATTGTATTTATAACCTTATTGTGCAGTAACTCCGCTTTCTGGCCAATGTTAATAGGATCTGTTTGTACATAGTTTCCTACTGCCCATGAGCGTCTAAACGTTTCTCTCGAGTATCTAGATTTTGTTATTATTTTCGTAGTATTTGTTTTTTCTCTTGTACACTGTATCACTATTCGTATTCCCTCATGGTCTGATATATTTATTGTTTTATCTACCGTTACTTTAATCTTATTATTTGCACATGCCCTGCTCTCTCTCTTTCTTTATAATGATCTCATAAACATTGGCAATAGAAGTCTTTCAAGCTTTATTAAAAGCTCCAACTGCTCCAACGAGTAGGATGGAGATAGATCCTTGCGTTAACACAATGGACCTTTTATTGGTCTAAGTGTGCGTGTGCCACTATAACCTAACCTAACCATAAGAAGCGGTACCGCTGGAAAATTTCGAAAAGCCATAATAAAAATAAAAATCACCCCTATCGTGGAATCCGTCGGGGGGAACGATCCGCTAATAGTGAACAATTTGCATCGTGTAATCCGCAGACGTGAACCATCCACATGTCGGTAACGTGAATGAAATTCACTGTATCGTGGAAAACGAACGGATCGAATCTATCCATGCATTTGACATCCGCAGTTTTTATTTTATTTTCACTGAATTTAATTTTTACAAAACTAATGTGTTTAAAATGAGCTGTCACAATTGAATTTCCTAATCACCAATAGTGGTCGGTAAGGGAGAATATCCGACGGATCCCACGATAGCAATTTTCTGTTCACGTGAATCGAATAAGTAAAGTGAATCTCAGATCCGACGGATTCTACGATTGGGGTGAATAGTAAAATTTATTTTTTTAAATTCTATATAAAAAGATAAATTTTACTTGTTTGAATTTGTATTGAATTTCATTAGCTTATTAAGACTTGTTGTATTGTGATACGGCATGCATTGAAAATGTGAATAAAAGGCTCCTTCTCCTGTTCGTCGAAGCGGCTTCAGCAGAAATCATATGAGTATACACCAAGTCTTGTTGAATGCTTCGCTATGAGACAGTGCCCAGTGATGACACCAATTGAAGCACCAATGTACAATCTGTGAAGAGAGATTAAACAGATTGAGCTTATCCTAATTCTGTTTTGTAGCTAGACACGTTGTACCACTTGTCCACCTTGGGCTAAATTTCTCGATGGTTTCCGGCTAAAAAATGAGTTTAAATGTATCGAATGGTATGCCTACGGACTCTTTTATAGTCCAGTCAAATTAGTCCTTAAAATAGAAGTAAGGTTACAAAAATTCCCATAGAGCTAAAAATTGGTATGAATGTTCAGACTTTTATAAATGAATTGTGAAAAGTCCCCATCAATCCCCCTTGTGCAAAAAATTTTATTGATGGTGAAAGTTTGCAAAAATAGGTTTTTTGCGTTTTTCAGCTAAACGGTGAGTTTTACAGCAAAAATAGTCGAGACAAAAATTGTAGATCATCCGATTCTCTACAAAAAATGTATCCACACTTTTTTTCATAAGTATTACCATTTCCGGGATATAGCGGTTGAAAGAATTAAAAAAAAATATTTTATTCGTAATATGCACACGTTTCCACACCACCTATGAGGTAGTGTGCTTGGCGGTTTTTTTAACGTGGTTTCCCCGGTAGGCCTATTCCACGATCCATTGTGATCCTATGGAATTCAAATTGAGTATTGAAAATGATGAAAGCTGTGTAAATTATGTAATATATAAATGAAAAAATAATTTGGAAAAATTATTCGTCGGATTCATAATAATCTAATGGAACTTCTAGTGTACTGCCTTCGTTTTCTTCTTCTTGTTTTTCTTCATCTTCCTGCTGGATACAAATATGTTCTAAAAGTGATGCATCATAATATGTCTCATCACTGATATCGTAATTATTCTCATCTAGTATCGATTCAACATTGGAGCACCACTGTCCTTGACAATTGGTACATGCTAAAGAACAAAACCGTCCAACCGTTTTACAGCCGCATTCAGCATTGCAACCTTTTTTGCAATTGCAAAAGATGGTGTTAGGAGTTTTTCTGGTGCAGGTGGGAGTAACGTATGAATTGGTTCCAATGCATTGTCACCTAACTTACAACCCCAGTCTTCTGGATCCATTTTATTACCAAGCCCCACTTGAACGTGATAATATAAACGGAATATCCAAGCAGGTAACTTTTTTTGGAGCTCCGTACATAGAAAGAAGAAAGCGAATTCCATTAGTGATTATAATTTCTGGAGTAGAGTTACTATCTTTAAAAACTTCAGCACAATTAATTAAATTTTGTTTCTCGAACAATTTCAAAACCGTTGTTTTGCCCCTCTTAAAATAAAAATACAGGGTCAACAGGAATCTTCTTATCGTGAACTTTGACAGTGCTACTCATAGCTAAAAGAGGGACTACTTTATCAGCACTTTTGAATTTAATGTTATCAAACGTCAATCCTGTTATTTTTGACATGCAAGCAATCCCAACTTCACGAGCTTTATGACAATTAATTTTGTCATAACCAACAATTCCACTGGCAATAGATACAATTCTGTTGGCTTCTGGAAAAGGATCATGTAAAGAAAACCACTCCAAGAGGCTTTGTATGTCTTGAGAATCTAGAAAATAGTGGCGGAGTATTTGACGTTCATTTATATTATAAGAATTTTATAATTTGTATGTATAAGACATAGAGACTCATATGTTTACTCGTATAACGGTTCAAAAATGTATATAAAAGTACATTAACGTGCATATTACGAATAAAATATTTTTTTTTCAATTCTTTCAACCGCCATATCACGGAAATGGCAATACTTATGAAAAAAAGTGTGGATACATTTTTTGTAGAGAATCGGATGATCTACAATTTTTGTCTTGACTATTTTTGCTGTAAAACTCACCGTTTAGCTGAAAACCCGAAAAACCTATTTTTGCAAACTTTCACCATCAATACAATTTTTTGCACAAGGGGGATTGATGGGGACTTTTCACAATTCATTTATAATAATATTCTGAATATTCATACCAATTTTTGTAACCTTCAAAGTCTTATTTGACTGGACTAATAGGCAAAACCACAGTTTATTTCCGTGCTTGTGTAGTTCATCAGCTCTACAGTGATGCCAATTGAAACATAATTTTAATGAGCGATGAATTGAGTCCGATCGACAAGAAAGGAAAGCCTCTCAACTGTGCCAACTATAGAGGCATCTGTCTCATCAGCATTGCATAAATATGCTACGAGTATCTTCTGCACTGTTTGAACGCCGAGACCTTTGATGTCAAAAAAGGATTTAAACAATGTGATGCGCTGTCACGTGATTTTTTCAACATCATGCTTAAGAAAATTGTGCGAAACTCGGAAGCCAACACTAGGGGCACATTTTCCCAAAATTCTATGCAACAATTTTCATATGCTGACGACATTGACAGTAGCCGTGTTTCTTTACACGCGGATATAGGGATAATCTGAAATTTGCATGTAAAATACAACAACAACTTATCCTATATACGCTAACTTTAGCGGGGATAGCTATCGCCGCTAAGTCCTTTAGCGGGGATAAACAGTGCTTCCAAAATCCATTTTCTTCGTTTCTGATGAATCCTACCGATGAATTTTTCAGGAAAAGTCAAAGTTTGACATCCCGCCGAATATTTTATTCGTGATTTTATTATTATTATTTTTCAAACTTCATTAAAAGGGTAATTGAATTTAGCAAATCTGTTAATGTGAAATTGTTTTTCAAAATTTTAGAATATGCTTGGCATCAATTTCAATTGGCGGAAGTAAGGATTTTCAATACAAATTTCTTAACTATAACTTACAGCTGTGTCACGGTGCATGTCATAGGTGCATGTGTGCTGCCAAGTTTTTTTTTATGAATTCTTAAGCGGCGATGGTCGTGTTTTAATGCCATGCCTATATCCGCGTGCAAAGAAACACGGCTAGTATCGGCAGAACTCAACGAGATGTCACTGGTGAGATGGCAAGTATTAGCACAGAAGCTGCAAAAATGGGTTTAGTGGTGAATGAGGGCAAAACAAAGTACATGCAGTCAACAAGAAGGGACAAACAACAACGTGAAATCGGACAAAACGTCACGATAGACAGCTACAACTTTCAGGTGGTTAGAGACTTTGTCTACCTCGCCTCCGCATTTCTATCCTTGGCAGGTAACTAGTAAGGCCTTGACACTAAGGAGATTCTACAAAGACACACGTTATCCAAGTCCTGCTCTATGGCGCAGAAGTATGGACGTTAGCAAAGGCGGATGAAGATATTCTTCGAGTGATTTTCGGTCCCGTTTGCGTTGACGGGCTTTGGAACACCGAACTATACGAGCTATACAGCGACATCGACCTGGTCAGAAAAGTAATTATCAGTCGCGCACAAGTGGAAGGGGATCTCAACCAACTTGGAGTGCGCAACTGGAGAACATCGAGCTAATAGGAGAGGCGCGTTGGTTGAGGCCCAGGTCTACCCCGGACTGTAGCGCCATCTAAGTAAGATGAATTGGGTGAAAAGTGGAAACCAACCCATTCACAATAATACATAGGTTGAGTTAGCAAAACAGGTTTTTGCTAAACAATAAAAAAGATTTCGGTATGGCAAATAGCGACTTTAGTCTCTTAGCGGTAATGCTGGATGTAAGCTGCTTTAAAAATACCATGTCGCTATTGAACCTTCTTTAAGATATATCATTTAAAGAAGCTTGATACGTTGACTGTAAGGAGGAAGGTCAAATAGAAGTCTTCTTAGAGCAAATCCATTAAATTTTCGATGTTCATACTTTTGAAGCATACTCCAGATGAGGACGGACAAAGGAGTTGTACGATGATAAACTAACTTAGGGCTCCTCAAATTCTTTGGTCAACAAAGCATGCAATTGGAATTATTGACATTAAAATTGATATGCCTTCTGAAGTCGAGTTTGGGATAAAAAAAAACCCAAGAAGCTTAAAACTATCAACATGACAAAGACTATGTTGAGATAATGAATATTGAAAACTGGAAGGGATACGCTTCCTCGAAAATGTCATATGGTGACACTTAGTTGGGTTCTGGACCAAACCATTTTTTATAGATCAAATGAAGAAGCTATTAATGCCGGTTTAAAAACATTTCTGTCTTCTTGGCTTTCGCTTTTTTTTTGAACTGTGGTAACTACTAAATAGAAAAAAGCAAATAATGTTAAGGGCCAACAGAAGTAATTCCTTTTAATAGCTAACGATTAAACTAGCTGGAGAGACTCTTTAAGTAAAAGGGCATGAAAGCGAAGCAATTTAATTTTCCTCTTCAAACAATTTTGGGCACGATGCTGCGGGCTAAAATTGTGCTTTAAAACAAAGCTCTCATTTCAAGGCAAAGAGTGAAATTCATATGCCATTTTATATGCCTTTGATGATCCAGCTAGCTAAGATGCAAATACAGTACAATTGTTCATTTCTCACCTAACTCTCTAGCGGAATTAAAAAAAACATCCCTTCAAGTTTAAACCATTTCAAACCAATCAGCGGTCGAGCTGCAGTTTCACTGTGGTATACTGAAATGTCTGTCAATCAACAATGCCAGAAAGTACAGCAGTTATCTCTCATTTCCCAATGCTTTTTCTTATTTTCCAATATTTTGACCAATGCATGTGCCTTTCTGAATTTTGTGAACTTCAATTCTAGAATGCGTAAACTTCAATTTTTGAATATGTGCATGCGTTGAAGGACAGAAAAGTTAAAAGTAAACCCACTTTATTCGTCGACGCTCATGGATAAGTTGGTTATGTACATCCTTATTAGAAAATGCGTGTATTCTATATAGCTCTCCGTTGGAAACAACGCATCGACGGATCAACGGATTGTATGAGTTGGCCTCTTTACGGCTACTCGCGTTGTTCACATTATCTTGTCAGTTACATATTTCGATTTGGTTTTAACAACTTCGCATGATAGGAAATTAAATTCAAATTATGAATATTTATTATTTACTTATTCTGCAATTAATATGCTGTTTCTCCGACAACTTACATCAATGGCAATTAGCATAATGCACATTTGAATAATTTCTAGGAAGTTAGGTTTACCCATTTCTTTATAACGTGCTGATATAATGGAAATTCCTAATTGGTGCACCGGTTTTACTGGCGTTTTAGTTTCTTACAAGTCGTTTTTTTTACTCATACGAATACCATTCCAACAATTTACTTGCGCATACTTTAAATTCGTATTTTTATACTTTTAATTAACCTTGCAACTCGTGAGTAATCGGTTATACGACTTTGTGTCGGTTCACGAAGACTGATGCTACATCTGAGCAGCTACTGAAGTTAATTGGTGTACTTAGGTATATGTGTTGGGGTGGGGTAACTATTAAGTATATACATTGCACATCCAAATGTTATTATTGGCAATATCGAAATGATTTATTAGCTTGTTTCCGGCAATTTCAAATTATAAAAAATGCAACAAGAGTTTATAACATTTGAATAACTTGATTGGTACAATAACCTTGGATATGTTTGAGGTATATTTCTTCTTCCAGAGCACCCTAGAAATATACCTCTTTTATGTACTGTTTGCTCTGACCTAGCCTTGGCAAGTCACGCACCTTAGAGCACAGCCTCCAGTTCAGTTTCCTTGGCGAGTCTGACAATGAGCTGTGGATTCATGGTATGTCCTTGTCTGTAATTTGGCGTTTTCCCAAATATTTTATCCTCTTGTAGGTCAACGCCAACGTCGGCTTAAAATTCTTATTAAAAAACGTGTGTTAAGGCCCCAGTCCATAGAATCCATTGATCCGTTGCGGCATCGTTTTCCACGTATTATTATGGAAGGTAGCCCACACATAACCTTTAAGAGCAAAATGTTGTCTCCGATTGATAGACAGTTCAGTACACCACAGCCTTTACTGGAGCTCGACTGCAGATTGGGTGAAATGAACCAAAATTGTAGGGCTGATTTTCACATTTCGGCTGGGTAAATTTTGATTTCGCTAATAACTTTCACACATTCACTTGTTAAAGTTCACACACGCTCAGATTGAAGATAATGCATTCACAGATTGAGATAAAGCACATTCATTGGTGGAAATATTGAGGGGATGATAGTGAACTGTTATACTGAGCATATTACACGTTTATACCTCTTCGATTCAAAGGAGAACCATAGCATTTGAACGGAATACACTGCCGAAATCAGAAATGAGTGTAAGATGATAAAATATGACAGATATATTCGATTTCTTTTAGTATAATAATGCGAAGTGTAGCAGTGCTTCAAGTAATAAGAAATAGCTAACATAGGGGCAAATTATCGTTATTAATTAGAAAAAAATATTATATGTAAAAGTTTGCGCAATCTGTGTGCCTGGCAACAGGTGTGTTATGAATATGAAATTCATGTAAAGATAAATTTGGTAGTCTATATTTGACTTTTATCGATATCGTTTTAAACATTTATCGAAGTTGAACTCAATGATGCTTGTGATGTAAATAGACACGCGTACATTATTTTTTTTAGTTGTAGATACTTGTAGTAACGTACGCAGCATCTGCAAATAAGAATGGGTTCTCAGCTTACTTTTGTTTTTCAATTTGCAACATCACATCAATTAACACATTACTCATATATATTACAATTGTAAATAAATCTTGAAATTAAGTCAAGTTCAAAGACCAAACAATATGCCAAAATGAAAATAATCGTTCAAAGTCTCAAATGACAGATCTTAGCTGTTTTCAATTCCACAGATAGTGGTTTTGATTTTAATTTCATTTGATTTACCTCCATTTTTAGAACCACCTAATGTGCATATTTGAGTATATCTTTGAACGTAAACAATTCAACAGCATGACAAATAAAGAGCTGTAGTCTTGGATATTTCCATAACTTGTGATCTTCAGTGAAATATCAGACAATCATGAGATTCATTCACAGAAGCAATGATGGAATCGGCTAAAGTGATAGTTGATTGTCATTTTTAACTATTACAAATTCTTTGCTCATTGAAAAGCGATCACGATAAAATGTAAGATCATTGTGCGACCAATTTTGCAAAATATATTAACATATATGTTAAGTCCTATGTTCAGAGTGCGGGCAAAATAGTTATTTAATTGCAAAATGTTAGAAAATTTTCTTTTTTTACATACGTACCATCTTTGATTTATTACAAACATTTAGAAATACTTTGTTGATAGGCAGCAATGCCGAAACAAATGGAAATTCTAATCAATTTCATGGATAAGCATCCCGACTTGGCTAACGGATATAAGCCAAATATTGTCCAAGGCAAACAGGACATACATCAAGAGTATAGATTAAAATTTTAGCCAGAACTCCCCAGCAAAGTAAAAACTTGTGTTTTTTGCTTCTAAGGGGCAAAAGGTGTGCTGAAGTAAAAAATGACGTCTATAGCCCTGGCAAGCATCTTCAAAATGATGTATGGCATAATTGTTAAGAGACAGAAATGCAAAAGTTATGATCGAAAACCCCTTTGTAAACCCTAATCTAAGGATATTATAATTTTGGCTAATAGTTTGTAACATTCCACTCGTAGAACGCTTGAAATACTATTTTTGTAATCAGCATCAGCAGAAAGTAATGTCGATCTAGCCATGCCCGTCCGTCTGTTGAAATTTCTAACATGCACTCTAGGGGCTCATGATCAAGTGTAAATATTTATTACAAATATTTAGAATAAACCGTTTTAATGAAGAAATCAGTAATAAAAGTCCTATTCTTCGCAAAGTATGTACATAAAGTAATTTTGAACTATTCCTCCATACACAGTTTTCTGCCAAGCAGTTTTTTTCAAAAACTTTGTTTATTTTCGATAAAATCCTTTGAAAAACGTACAAAACAGTTATTAATAACAAAATATAAAAACCACATCATTTTTAACAATTCAACCATACTAAGAGTTTTGCCACGCCATTTTTTGGGGGGATAGAAATAGGAATAGGGTATTCAACAGAGTGCCCAAGCGGACTGTAGCCTTTTCTTCTGTTTATTATAATTTTGAAGTAATTTTTCGAAAATCAACGTTTTTGTCAGAAAGCTACCAAAACATGGTCGTAGTAAAACATTTTGTATAAACGGATTGTGAGGGAACACTTTGTTGTCTGCATACTTCGCGAAGAACGACACCGTTTTTAAGAAGTGGGCGTGCCCGTATGCGGATTTGAAAAATATTTACACAAGATGATTTTGGGCACCTAGAGGGCACCGTAAACTAAAAAAGTTCAAGCTGTCAGATTTGCAAAAGTAAGAGACCGCTTTCTTCGAAACGACGTCGTTCCAACGATTTCATATTACCGATCTGGCCCAGGTACGAATTTCAGCTTTTTATCTCCAATTTTATGTCTTCAAAAGTGCTGAGGTAAACGAATAGTATTAAGGCACGTTACAAGGCACGTCAAAATTAATATATACTCTTCGAATAGGGTATAAAAATGGCCTGTGCTTTGTATTTTTGCCTAACTGACATATTCGGTTTATAATTGATTCTTTCAAATTATTATAAAATTCAAATAATGTTGTCAGAGCTTGACTTGGTGGCAATCTCAAACACATTGCGTATTGGTATTGCAGTTCTCATTCTTTTGGATTCATAAAGTTTCTAATAGCCAGAGAAGCAATGAAAACTTATCGCACAGAAAAAGGTGAAAGAGCTTCACGTTGCGGTACGTTCACCAACTCTCGAGGCTGGCATATAAAATTGTGCGATCGAACGATAGTTTCACCGAACCCTGGCCTTCCAGCTTGGTTGCAGACGGAATGAAAGGTGGCATTATCGAAGGTGTCCTCTTAATTGATAAAGAAAACACAGAGTGTTAGTAGTCCTCTATGATGAAAAGACTGTGCTGTTCTTTCCTACATATCATGAATTTCCCTGAACTTTGTTCGTCCAATTTATTGACTGATTGCACATCCTGGGGTCAGATCACGTAAACTGAAACCGCTTTGACCATACCAGACTCTGCCTATCTCTGTAGATATGATAGACAGCTACCGTCTAATGTGATCTGGCCCTGGTATACGCCTACTAGATGGGAGTAAGTAATGCCGTAAGTAACGTCAGTACGTAATCAGTACGTCGTCAACGGCTACTTTTAGCGAAAGCCAGTTCCTTAGCGCCATTATAAAAATATTCGGCCACAATACCCAAATGACTGGTAAAGCACGCATCAGTTCATTATTTAGATTATTTGCTGATCCGTGCCGTACGATCTACGAGTAGATACATTTTATGGGTGGGTATTCGAATACGAGTACAAACCCAACTAATCTTCCGATCAAAAAACGTTTGTTTACATGCAATCCAATTTAACTTTCAGAGCTTAGTCTTTATAATACCAATTGAAAAATAAATATCTTCGGGAATCACATTCTGTACTTATTGACATACACAGCCAATTTATGACTACAAAAGTTGCTGTACCGGTTTTTGTGAAGCCTCTAACTAGTTTCTGTTTTGTCTTAAATTGAATTAGTTAGCACAAACAACGTTGACATTGAAATGTAAATCGGCATTCCGCGGTGCAGACTTGTAGCCGGATCTCATTTTCTGTTCTTGGTATAAAAACTTAAAATCGAATCGCCTATAACTTTAGCTCGTATCAAGATCGTTCATCCCTGTTTATCTCATATCAAAATCGTTCATTACCGTACATAAAATATATGCGTGCATATTTCAATGAACACACAACTCATATTCGAGAAGTCTTAAAGTGACTCAACGTCAGAAAGTAATCGTTTTTTTGAAGTATTTATGTTTATAGCCATCGTGGTGGTTAAAAACAAATGTCACCATTCGACTTTGCATGCCAAACATGGCTTATAATAACTTATACAGGCAATTACGTAATGGGCTGAAATATAATATGAATCACATCGGTTTTTACGCTACGATAAGTCTGCTTTTTCTGGATTTCAATATACAGTCCAAGTTTTAGGTTAAGTTGTTAAATCTATTTATTGACCTTTGCCATACGAAGTGTCAGAAATTGTGATGGTATACTGCAAAAAGAGATAAATGCCAATGACATGAATAATGCGCTAGCACCATAAGCATCAATGACAGTTTCATTAACAGAACAGAGATTTATTAATACTTTTAACTAAGGAAACCATGAGCTAGACCTTTAAAAACCGGAATACCACGAACTCGACAAACTACAAGCTGTCAAAGTAGATCGACATGAGTGGAGGAAAATGGGTAAAGAGTGCCAGAGAATTGTTTGGTACACAAATGTCATTGGGTACCAAATAATTATTTTTTCAATTCGCCCTAACTTAACAAAATATTCAGTAAAAATATTCCCTACATTTTTGTAACCTTTTATATTATCATTTATTAAAATTATCTTATTCGAAAAATTTAAAAAAATGGATACCATTTTTGTGGGCGCAGTGACGCAGAGGTTAGCGTGTTGGACTACTTATCTAAAGGTCTCTGGTTCAAATGTCGCCGACGCGGGCCAAGTA
The DNA here is from genome assembly GCA_949715645.1 of Portevinia maculata. Classification (NCBI taxonomy): domain Eukaryota; kingdom Metazoa; phylum Arthropoda; class Insecta; order Diptera; family Syrphidae; genus Portevinia; species Portevinia maculata. The sequence goes on from OX454525.1 coordinate 103,313,342, forward strand.
ACATCTAAACGATTTTTCCACTGAGACACCTCTCGCGAACGTTTGACAAACATCCAAGAGTATCAATTAACATTGAGAAGCTTCTCAAATTAGCCATTCGAATTCGGATTTAAATTGAAGGTTCCTTCCACTTCGCACAAGTAAATGGTCGGAGGGTTTTAGGACCTGTATTGGCCGTTAATGCGTAGTATTTATTTTTATTTTCGATTTCTTTACGGAAGCGTTTTGTCGATAGCTAAATGTAACCGAGGCATAACTAATACTGATTAAATTGGCACACAAATAGGGAGTTTTGCGAAGCTACATGTTTCACAAACGCACGATCCTTTTTCTACGAACTTGTAGAGAAACAAATGACACCACTCTTGTTTTTATTCAAATGTAAAATTATAAGAAATAAAAGTATCCTCACTTCGTTTTTTTTTTGTACAGCTACAATGCGCCTGACGTTGTCGCGAACTACTAAATCAAGTTCATAATATTGAATGTCAAAATTTTTGGAAAATCGATTGTCCACCGTAGTTTTTATACCCCATTCTAAGGGTATATGAATTCGGACTCATAGCCCGTAGACCACTAAAAGTCACTAAATTCGTGATCGGCATCGATAGTTGCCATGTCCGTGCGTCTGTCGGCAAATATTAGGCCATAAAACTCGAGCTAGAAAGCGGAAATTTTAACCGTATACTCTCTAGGGGCCCGAAATAATCAAGTTTAAGAATTTTTAAAAATTCTCATTGCCACGCCTACAATCTCAAAAAAAAAATATCGAAAAAATCGAATTTTGAGCTAGAGAGCTGACATTTTTAATATTTAAAAAAAAACTGTTTTATCTATAAATCAAAGTTTGAACTAGGAAGCTGAAATTTAAAATTTAAACTCTCTAGAAACCCTTAATGCTCTTGTTTAAATCTTTTTAAAATCCGCCCACTGACACGCCCACTATTTGAAAAAATACCTTATATTAAAGAAATCATTGTAAATGAAAGTCCTGTTCTTCGCAAAGTATGTAGATAAAGTCGTTTTGAACAATTCGTTTATATAAAGTTTTCTGTCGTGCCCACTTTCAAGGGGTTTTTTACCAAAACTTTGTTTTTCGATAAAAGTCCCCTAATGTTGTATAGCAAAATATGTAGAACGTTCTTAACAATTCACCCATACTAAGACTTTTGCCACGCCCACTTTATGAGGGATAGGAGTAGGAATAGGTTATTCAACAGTTCGGCCAGGCGGACTGTAGCCACTCCCTATGTTTTTAATTAGTTATAATGTTAATGAGCATTCCACATTCTTGTTGCACGCAACGGCTTCATCGCTTTAGCACTTATTGTGAACATAACACACGTTTTTGGACCCTTTCAAGTAGATAAAAACAAGTTAGCCCAGATATAAGTTTCCGGTATATAAACGGCTTTTAAATTGCAGCCATATTAGACGGTGTGAAATATTCCTAGCATCGCTTAAGACATTTTGCAGCGTTCTTGGCGAATTGGAAGAGAATTCGCATCACATAATATGTGGTCATTCCACCACATACTGAGAATGTGAGGTCGTTCGGTTTCAGCGATGCCAGTGCCATCCATGGATATTAAATTCCAATCTATAAGTTTGCCTCCACTAAAACATGCTGTCAATATCGGGATATAATTAGCACGTCCCAATTTCAGTTCGACACCCGAAGTTGACGGCCGTCATCGGAGAATGGATTGGAAAAGAAATAAAGCAATGGTTTTCTAAAAATGCGCGCCGACATTTAGGGGCCGTAATGAAGCGGTGGATGACGCCCGTCGCCCACTCAAACGTTTTCTATACAAATCAGAAGATGTTGCGTTGGTTTCCTAAACAGCGTTGGGTGTGAATGTAAGGTCATAGCGGCGACAATTAAAGCTCTATATAATCTGAAGAGCAAACGATATAGAAAATTTCAGTTAAAACAAAATCTGGGGAATAATGGCAGGACTACAATTAAAAAATCAGGTTTGTATGTATACATAATTCAAATACTACATTATTCGTTATATGTATTTTATTAAACACAGAAGATATGTATGTGTAGTGTACGTTTTGAAATTAAGGTTAATGCTGCACTGCAAAATTGTGTTGCGTGTTGCCATTCAAGAGGCCCTGGGCCATTGAAGTAATTTTTAAATATTTCTCCAGTCTGAGTATAATCTATTCTGGCACGCACATTCTGTTCTGTTGCAGTCATTCAATTTTAAGTGGGTAGTGGAAGCGCTTCATAAAAACCTATGTTTTTTGTCTGGAGCAAGAACTTTTGCTTCCCGTAAAGTGTTAAATAATATGTAAACACATACATATACAAGCCGTGTTTTTTTGCACGCGGATATAGGGATGGCATCAGAAAACGACTATCGCCGCTTAAGAATTCATCAAAAAAAACTTGGCAACACACATGCAACTCATGCACCGTGACACAGCTGTAAGTTGTAGTTAAGAAATTCGTATTGAAAATCCTGAAATTGAAAAATATTTACTTCCGCCAATTGAATTTGGTGCCAAGCATATTCTAAAATTATGAAAAACAATTTCACATTAACAGATTTGCTAAATTCAATTACCTTTATAATGAAGTTTGAAAAAAAATAATAATAAAATCACGAACAAAATATTCGACGGGATGTGTTAGTGGTCGGAGGGATGTCAAACTTTGACATTTCCTGAAAAATTCATCGCATCGGTTCATTAGAAACGAAGAAAATGGGTTTTGGAAGCACTGTTTATCCCCGCTAACTGACTTAGCGGCGATAGCTATCCCCGCTAAAGTTAGCGTATATTGGATATGTTGTTGTTGTATTTTACATGCAAATATCAAATTATCCCTATATCCGCGTGCAAAGAAACACGGCTATAATCAAGTTATCTCTAGAGCTCGTCCATTCTTCATCGCCACCACTACGCTTATTTTTGTTTTCCGTCTTCAAGGTTGACATCTGTGAACACCGTAAAGATGTCCATTCTTTTACGGTTGCTGCAAAACATCAAAGCTTTTTTTAAAAAAAACCTTAGCTAAACCGATGAAAACAAAACAGAGAAATGGGAAAATACTGGCATTTATTTGGTGGGTACGAATATGAAACGAATATTTAACCGTGTGCAATGCTTCAAACTAGGTCATATCCAAAGAGTGCGCATCGTGTTGCATATTAAAGAAAGAATACCAAAACCCACACAAAATCTAGGCGAGACCAAAACTGAACTACTATTACTCAACTTACTAGATACATCAGCACTACCGACCCAGATACAAGAAGCTCTAACTTAATTCGGAGATGCTTTGTATTAATATTATCCTTGCTCAATGTTGTTTTGCAAAGAGATTCGTATCGCAAGCACCTTACTGTCTTGTAAATTGTTTGGCTTTTCAGAAGTCTTTTGTATTGCAGTGTCTTAGTCATATGGGTTGTTTGCTCAAAATACAGTTATATTTTGATTCCGAACCGTAGAAATCTACAATGACTACGTCTTTGCAAATTGCATCCACTGCTAAATTGAGCCAACATTTTAATGTTGCATGAAAGAAGGACGTTCATATAAGATCCATCGGTTATTCTACAGATTTAAATCTTTTACCAACTGGCAATGTTTGCCGCATTTTATAAATTGATTTTCAGATGTTTGTTCAAAGAGGACTGAGTACAAGATCACTCTTTATCTCATCATACATCCTTCTTAATAGATGTCTGCGCATCACAGGACTTGAAATGGTGAAACGGCTTAACGATTCTTACATAGTCAATTTTATGCAATAGGACGATAGATTTGGTGAAAGTTGCAAGGCAGAAGAGTGGGTCGCTTTCGGGTAGTTGAGCGGGAAACACGAATGCGCTTGTAAGGAGTTGAAGAGACTTGCGTGTAACGGGATTATATACGCGAACGCCAGCCAAACAGATGTTATCATGACCTTGTACTATCAGGGTGTAGAAAAAGTTAGCATACTACTAAGAAAGTATGCACCCGTTCGTACATACGTTCTCATTCTCACATTTTTACACAGAACTGAGAGACATTATTTATTTGATAAATTCACAATAAAAAACTCTTGTAAACAAATTATTTTTCCTAAAGTTTCTCTAATATTACAATTAATCGTTTTCATAATCAAGGCTTTTATTTTAATTGTATTAAATAGGAAACTGATTCTTTAATGTAAGACCCCTTCACCACCACTTGTATTTTTTTCGTTACAATTACCAACACCAAATGATTTATTTTAAAGCGAAAAGTGACATTATGTCGTAGGTACCAAAATCAATAGGTACTCCAGATACACCATATCCGGAGATTATTACACCACCGCAGAGAATTGCGGCTAAAATCCATATATGAAATTTCTCTGCTGACATTATGCAATACATTTTTTCTTTTTATATTTTGTTGAGTAAATTAATAACAATTCAACAATCGACGCTCCAAAACTAAAAAAAAAACACGTTTTATATTACTGTTGGTCGTGCATTCGAAGCGATATTGATTACAATTATTCGTATCTTCTCAAAATTTGACTAGTAGGTATTCCGCGCTTTATCCAACAAAAAAAAAATATATTCATTGACAAATATAGTGTGGGTAAACGTTACCTCGTCGTTAAATAGGTGGTACGGTACCGATCACTTAGAAACTCGCGGGTGTAGGCTACAACACACAGCTCTAACGAAACGGAGAGATGTGGTGTTAACGTGTTAACCGAATGAAATGAAAACTTTTATTAAACCTCGGATCATTTGATTGACTTCATCTAGCTAACATCTCGCCTTAGCTTGAATCCGGATTCGTGGAGTTGCGTCGTTGATGGTTGCTGCTGTCTGGCACGCCAAGATACATAATGTATGTAGGTACCTAAATGATAAAAAAAAATTCTTCGAGATTATGAATATGAGTATCTGATGTTTGGTAGTACGAGCTGCCGGTGAATGGTGACGAACGAGTTAATTACGATGCTGATTGGCGCTTTGGGAGCCATGGAGACGATTCCTAGATGCCTCTTGCAAAAAGCCTATTGTTTGAAAACTGAGTTGCTGGCTGTATGGCTGGCGGCGACGGCTGCTACTTGCCTTAGCGACTATAGTGTGTAGTGGGAATTTGTTCATGTTTTGTCGGGAATTGCGTAACTTTCGAAACCGGAAATTAGTTCCGTGATGTGTGTTTGCAAGCGAGAGCGCATTTGCTCACAGTGCATAAATGTCTTGTCCATCAGGTTGTTTGTCAAAAGAAACAATCTACAGCTCGAGTTATTTCCTCGAAGAAGATCATTACACATTGCAAGTTGCAAGTTTCGTCGATATACTCGATTAGACAAATTATGGAGATACTTCGTACCTAGATAGTTTTTAATAGTACATTTTTACTTCGCTTCTTAATTTCAATAAAATGATCATAATGTGAACAAATCAAATTGATTTCCTTGATGTCTTGTGTGAAGATTATGACTTTCGGATAGCCTTATAATAGTACCAATGAACTTGAGTAGCTGGTTTTCGGCGCCACCTCGCCGCAGAAACTCTAAATTGGATGTGTTTTTTTTATGATCTTTAATTAAAGTGAGAAAAAAACAAACTCTAACCCGTCGTTCGGCTGCAATAAACCTATGTATACTTATTAAAATACGATTATATAGGTACTTAGGTGTTTGATTATTTGTGTGTTTTTAGAAATTCCAAAATTAAATTTTAAATTTTATAAATGAAACAATAAATTGATAGATGCAGACAGATGCGAGAGGAACCCACATTTTCTCGTTCGAACATTATGTTTTATGTTATTGTGGCCACGATTGTTAAAAAATGACATCAGTGTGTGCCAATGATATTAAAATAAATTAGGTAGGTACATAAATTACAAATAGTACATTTTGTATACAGGCTAAGGGCATAAGCCTGGATAGATATGAAAATTAACGAAATTTACACAGGCTTATGCTGAGTTTCTTCTTGTCATTTATTTGACAAAGTCTGACAGCTGTTGTTTTCGTCATTGAGTGACACTATTGCCAGTTTATTTCAACTTATGTCAGTAATTGTCAAAAAATGGTTTGTTAGTTTATTAACAATGAAATTTTGACAAATGTCTTTGTCAGGTCACTTAAAGCTTTTATCACTTGCGTTGCCAATATGGAACCGTCATCTTATTGCCAAGGAACGTCATTGACGTTCCGACTTTCTGCGAGTTTATTGCGTGCAAATGTAAGTATTTTCTTTATAAAAAAATGATATTTTATGATTGAAATTATTTGGGAGTCGGACAAAATCCCGAAATCAATTAGTTCGAAAATTACAATAAAATAAATAAATAAAATAAACCTTCTATTGAAGTTACGTAAGTTTCATTGCATGCATGCGGATAGAAGACCTGGTTATTAGCGAAAAAGCATTAAGTCGCTAAACTCATTGGGCGAATTGTGAAAGCAATACGAGCAAAAACTATTGGCGTGTCGCTTAAGATGGGAAAAAGTGCGAGAACAAGTTGTTAATATGATCTGAGAATGACAATAGGACTGAAACAATGCATAAACTATCCCGTAGCTCTCAAAATAGAAGATATAGTTCAGAATTCCATATTTGCTGGTAAAGTAGCGTTTTATTTTCCTACAGCGAAGAAAGGAAAATCCCTTGGTAAAGAGACTTCTTGACTTTTTCTGTACTCGAACGAGCTTTTTAGAGGACGATGATATGCCTGCGCTGACCGTTGGATTAAGAAGAGGTATATGGTATCGTTTTATGGAGTTTGTGATAAAGTTAATGCTCGTCATCCATCTCTGGCGGTGTGAGTAATGAGTTTTACATATTTAGATTCACAAAAGAAGTTTGAGAATAATGGTGAATTACAATTACAATACAATAAAGCAGCTTATACTTGAAGAAAGACGCAAAGCCAATTTGCCAATTTTAGCAACATACTCGTATAGATCAATTCAATAACTTGCCAACTTTCCAACATGCGATTTTGCGCAACGAGTTGGTGAATATCTGTCCAATTTTGCTCATTCTCATATGTTTTTTTTATTTATTTCATCAACTGAAAACATCTACTGTTCCACTAGATTACTTAATACAATTTCAATACTTAAATTCTACCTCCAAAGCCTAACGCCAAAATTAATTTATTTTTAAACAAGTCTCTACTTAAATCATACTCGAATAGACTGCTATGCTTATTGCATTCTTTAAGGCATCTGGTAATTGGTTCATTACAACCGTAATTAACTCTATGATATGGAATATAAAACAATAAACGATTTCTAAGTACTCTTGATGGAGCATAAAATCCAATAAATGATAAAAGAAAAGGGCAATCGATTTGGTTGTTTATTAAATCGCGAATAAACATAAGTGAAAAATATTGCCTACGCCTGAAAAGAGGTAAGATGCCAAATAATTTGCATCTTGTCTCATACGAAGGCATTTCAATTTTCCAGCGTAATTTACGCATGGCAATCCTAGTTAAACGTTTTTGGATCTTCTCAATTCTATTGGAATGTACTTCATAACATGGATTCCATACTATACTACTGTATTCGAGATTAGACCTGACAAATGCAAAGAATAGACATTTGAGAGTAAATGGATCATGAAAGTCTTTAGAATTCCGCAATATAAAACCCAACATTGAATTGCCTTTAGCAACCAAGAAGTCAATATGCTGTCAGAAATTTAGTTTTTAGTCAAATATGACTCCTAGGTCTTTCTTAGAGGAGATAATGGACAATGGGGAATTCTCGATCACGTACGTAAATGAAACTGGGGAGAGGTTACGACAAAAATATAGGCTTTGACATTTGGAGACATTGAGTCATTGTTATAACACCACACAGAAAGTTTTTCAAGGTCTTCCTGCAAAAGAATGCAATCATACTCAGACTTAATAGGTCGGAACACTTTTAAATCGTCGGCAAACATTTAACATTGGGAATGCAGAAACAAATCAGGAATTTCATTAATAAATAGGAAGAAAAGCAAAGGGCCCAAATGACTTCCCTGAGGGACTCCAGACGTTAGGCTCTAAAGTTCGAGCTGAAAAGCTGAGAGAAGAATACGATAACTTTGGCGCTGCAAAATGATGACAGATTCTTGTAGAGGGATAAAATGTAAGCATTTTTTAACCCGCCAATGGTGACCTATTCGTCTGTAAGACCGGGTGTATTAAAAAAATCGAATAACTTTATTCTCCTTTAATGTTTTTTGTTGCAATTTCGAGTAGCTGCCGCATTGTACGTCCCCCACCATCAGTTCACGTCGAACCTGCTTATAGAGCACACGTTGTGTATTTTTTTTTACTATCACCGTTTATGTAAGTAAAATATTTTTTTTATTATTCTCGTATTTTACATATAGATGATGTACGTGGGACATCGGGTCCTTCAAGAATTGGTCGGTGCTATGAGTGTGGTGGAAAAAAACAGAAAAACCAAGTACTCTCGCCGAAAATGTCAAAAATATTTGTGTCTTGAACACGTAGTGCCGTATTGCAGCAGCTATTTACCTGCAGAAATTTAGTTTTTGAGATGTTTTTTTTTGTAATTTTTTGTTTGGAAGGAAACCAATTTTTGTTTTTTTTTGTAAAAGTTCCGAATGTCGAAAGACTAAAAAACGTTATTTTCCTTTATGGGCATGTGATCTTTTATTTTTTTCTTAATTTTTAAAAATGTATTACTAAAAACTTTGTTATTTTTACTTAAATTGATTAAATGTCGTTGTTTTATTGTTAAAGAGCATAAATTAAAAAAAAAAACATGAACTATTAGTAACACGTTTCGAAAAATCTGCAGTTGAAAACCCCGGTGCGTGAGACCGGCGTCACCATTGATCAAAGTCAAATTTGCGTCACCATTGGCGGGTTAATTAAAGACGGGGTGATATATTTTCCTCTGTTAGGCGCGAAGGGCAATTTTCTAAAAATCAACTTGAAATGAAAAACAACGGCAGCACTTTTAAAAAAATACTTATTTTTTTTAAAATCAGATTTCTGTTGTGTTATATTATTTTTAAATCAAGTTATTTCTGTGAATAGTTTTTGAAATAAATACTTTTGAAACTCAACCATTTGAAATCAAGTCCAAAATTAGCCGTTACAAAACTGACCCTATCATTGTTTTTGTCGAACGCTAAAAATCAGATGGTTTTATGCCTTCTATTTTTTGAGAAAATTGAAAATCACGAAAACTACTTTTTTGTTAGATTTCTCTATATTTATTATCTACTTCTTTGCCTTTTTTCTTTACATGCTCTTACCATTTCAGCTTTACATCCAGTTTCATTCCAAGATACTTAGCCTCGTTTCCGAACGGAATTTGAACCGAGTTTGAAAAAACCGGTATAGCTATTATTTATTTTCTTGCAAATAAAATTTAAATTAACAGATTTGGTCTCGTTGAGTGCGATTCGCCAAACCTTTGTCCATTCATTTACTCTATCCAGAGCTTCTTGCGGTTTGTCCGTAGTCTCCTCACCTACTGTCAGATAGCAGTATCGTCAGCAGTTGTACTAGCTCAGTGCCTTCTACGTGTGGTATATCACGAGTGTGTAATAAGTATAACACTGGACCAATGACGCATCCTTGCGGCACCCCAGCCATTATGTCTGATTCGACTAGCTTTTTAGCCGAATATGGTATGCGAATTAGCATATCTGCAAGGTGATGAAAAACAAGAAAAAATAAAACAATTAAAAATTCTATTTCTTAGAATAAATTTAATTGCACTTTTCTCGTGTTGACACACTGATGATTGTAAGTACCTAGACTGTGTCGATTTTCTTATGATGGTTTGCCTTTATTGGAAATTGTTATGCTTCATTGTTTCCGGTAGCATCCACCGCTACTTGGGAGCGAGGGTTGCTGTTCAAATCACTTTGCCCTAGTATTCGTCACGTCAATAAATTTCGGTCGTAACTACCGCTACTTGGGAGCGAGTGATGATGATGTTGTTGAGAATGGCACTTTTCGTGCATTCCCAAATGCAATGAACCATGGTATTTAGTGATTGTGGTGGCCTTGAAACTGTTGTGTGTGGTGCGATATGATGATGCGATGGTGGTGTCTACGGCTTTTTGCAGACTATGAAGTCAACAAAATACAAACGGTGTTTTGTTGATATGATTACAAACTTAATCAGATGTAGGGCGAATATATGTTTGGTGATTATTTATATCCTAGGGTGAGCATTTCCTTGCGAGTAGCAATATACTGCTCGCGTTGAAAGCTCTTCCTTTCAAAAATCTTCAACTTGCGTGTGTGCGGTTATTCAAGATCGATGGGTCAGGATATTATGCAACGTCTGTGGACCAGCATGTTGATTGGTGATGTGATGATGACGAATAAGAGTGGTGGTGAATGGGTGCGACTTAAGTTAAGCACGAATTTGAAATCCGTCCTCCGACTCGAACAAGTCCGTTTTGGATGAATGCGGAAAGTTGCTGCACGTTGGATTTGAGAAGCCTTCCTTTCCTCAACTGGCTGATTTCTTCGGCGAGCGTAAGACGCTGAATTGTGCACAGTAGGCACATCAAAGTTTCCTCGAATTCTAATGCTGTGATGGAACCATCCATTTTGTTCTTCCCTCTCAGGACAAGATTGTTAATGAACCTGCGAATGTAGCAAAATACACGAATTAGTTTTGCGAAGTTATTATGGTATTTGCAACTCAAGATAAGATCTGTGGTTGGGTGTGCGAGGAGAAAAATTTGTTGCTTGCGTTGTTCGGGAATCTCTGCATTGTCTTGTGTATGTTGTTTGGGCCAATCTATTTCTGGGAGAAGGAGGAAGGTAGGACCCTGAAACCAAAAATCGTTACCAACGAGCACGGCAGGGAACACTCCTCTGGAAACTAAATCAGCCGGATTGGTGGCGGGTGGTATGTGATTCCACCTGAGAATTTTGTGACTCTGAATTTTTGCGACTGTTGCTAACGTACGTCCTAAAACGACATGTTTCAGATGCTAGCCAGGCCAAGACAATTGTTGAGTCCGTCCAACAAAATGATTAAATTGATTGCACTCCGAAACTGCTTCCGACTCTGTCGAGTAGTTCCACCAGTAGTACCGCTGCACACAGCTCCAGCCTGGGAATCGATGTCTCAGCGATGGGTGCTACCCTGGACTTTGCACACACCAAGCTTGAGGAAATTACTCCATTATCGTCTGTAGTTCTAAGATACACGCATGCTTCATAGGCCTTGGTACTAGCATCTGAAAAACCATGGATTTGTGTGAGAGTATTGCAAAGTGATACATACCGGGGAATTTTTATTTGGTTTATGTCCCTCAGATGTTCCCGATATTGTAACCATTGTGTGTGAATATCAGTGGGAAGACTCTCATCCCAATGCAGTTTGAGTTTCCACAGTGCTTGCAGGAAGATTTTAGCCTTAACAATGAAGGGATTCATCAAGCCGAGTGGATCGTAGAATTGCGAAATCTGTGACAGGATGCTGCGTTTGTTGTACTGGCGATTTGTTGATTCGAGGTAATTAAAACGGAAGATGTCTTCCTTGGGATCCCATCCCATTCCCAATGCCTTTATGATTTCATTGTCCCCTACCACAATGAATAACTCCTGATCGGCGTCAGGAATATCTGCTATAATGGTTGAATCGTTTGATACCCATTTTCGAAGATGAAAGCCTCCACTCCGAAGCAGATTGGTTGTCTCCTCCTTGATTTGGGTCAGATCATTGCGATTGTCAGCACCAGTCATAACGTTATCCACGTAAATGTGCCGCAGTGTTATCGCAGAACCCGACGGAAATTGTTGCGAGCTTTCTTCTGCTAGTCGACGAAGACAACTCACAACTAAATATGGGGCGCAGCTGGTACAATACTTGACCGTCTTCAGCGGGTAAGTTTCAATGGCCTTCGATTGAAAGTTTCTCCAGAGAATACATTGTACGTTGGTATCTTCTGGACTTACCAGTATTTGCTGATACATTTGGGTGATGTCTGCCATCAGTACGAAGCGATGGGTGCGAAAGCGAACTTGGATGGTGAAAATGTCGTCTTGTAGGGTTGGTCCGACCTTCAAAATATCATTTAAAGATTTTCCTGATGAAGTCTTGCAGGACGCATCGTGCGTATTCGTATTCGTCTACAAAATGACTATAGTCTCTCTGCAATGATGAGGAACGATATAATTTATGTTCGATGGATACCAACCTCCTTTTGGCAATGTCGTAAGAGCTCCCGAGCGATGTGCGATCCTCCCGAAATGGTAATCTGACGATGAACTTGTGGGTGACTGCGCAGCGAGTTGTGGTGGTGTTGAAAAACGACTCGCATTCTTCCTCTTCAATGGAGAATGGCTTCGATGGTGCGTGTGCTTCTTCGATGCTCCAAAACTCGTGTAGGAGTTTTTCTATGGTTGGAGTTTCGGTGGTCGTAATGCACGTGTGGTTGTAGCAAGGCAGGTTTGGTCCCACGGCTGCGAGGTTTGACGATGCAATGGTGTCAATTTTGGGATCGATGGTTTTTTGTAAACACGGTAAACGGTTTCTCAGTTTAATTTGACCCACTTGCAGGGGATCAAAGTAAATCCCTGCGCCAAGAAGGCAGCCGACAGCGCCGGGTTGATTGAATCGAGGGTCAGAAGGTTGAACATTGGATGGTATGTTCCAACTGGAGGTGTCTATGTGGTGACTTGGTTGGTGTGAGGTGATTTCTGGAAGGATAATCACATCTAGGTCCACCTTGAATGCGCTGTGCAGTGAGGTAACACAAATTCGGGCGCGTTGGTTGGCGATGGTGCTAGCTTGTCCAATCCCATTGACGTCTAGGTACGTCCGACTACGAGTTAGTCTGAGGTGTTGTCCGATGTGCTCAGTGATAAAGTTCAGCTGAGAGCGGAGTCAAGCAGTGTTCGGCAAATAATGGATGACCCTCCGGTGCTGGAAATACTAAGTAGGGCGGTTGCGAGTAGTACATAACCATCATCGCGATTGATGGCTTCCGCATGACTTGCCTGTAAAGAAGTAGTGGTTGATGGAGTAACGTTCGGTGCCTTACCTGGAAGTTGTGTCGAGACGCTCGGTTTCGAAGACCCATGAGGTTGTTCGGCAGTGCTTGGGCTTCTGATTTCAGAAGGTGATGCACCCCGTGCATGAGTGATGACAGGTGCCATTCGTTCCCGATGCAGAAGAGTATGGTGAGCGTCCCCACATCTTTGGCACTTATTGAACGAGCTGCAATTCTGTAGAGTGTGGCGCCCTCGAAGGCAATTGAGGCACAATCTCAAATCCTTAGAGAGCTTGAAACAAATTCACAAATTTTTGGCAACCAAATGGATTATGTGATGGTTGACCACAAAATACACAAGACGATGTTGATGGTGTATTGGTTGAGAGGAGAGATGAATTGTTGCGGTCTTAATTTGGCATTGTGCAATGGCTGTTGGTGCGATTGGTGCGAGTGTGCTTGGTTTATGATAGAGCTACGATGTGATTTCGATTCGTGGATTTTAAGCGTCTTACAACGTTGCTCCATGAACGAACACACATCCGTCCAGGTTGGAAAGTCAAAGTTGGCACAGCTGGTCAGGGATGTCGAGTCAAAATTCTGGGTGAGCTTGTTGGGTGCCCGTTGATCCTGCTTTCTTGTCGGTTGCCATCGTGAAACGGTGTTTAAGTGCGAAGTAGGCGAGATTTGATTGTTGCGATGCTGATTAAACGATCCGGCTCGAAGGACCTCTATGATTCGAATAGCTTTTTAGATATGCTAATTCGCATACCATAAAGGTGATGAAAAACAAGAAAAAATAAAACAATTAAAACTTCTATTACTTAGAATAAATTTAATTGCACTTTTCTCGTGTTGACACACTGATGATTGTAAGTACCTAGACTGTGTCGATTTTCTTATGATGGTTTGCCTTTATTGGAAATTGTTATGCTTCATTGTTTCCGGTAGCATCCACCGCTACTTGGGAGCGAGGGTTGCTGTTCAAATCACTTTGCCCTAGTATTCGTCACGTCAATAAATTTCGGTCGTAACTACCGCTACTTGGGAGCGAGTGATGATGATGTTGTTGAGAATGGCACTTTTCGTGCATTCCCAAATGCAATGAACCATGGTATTCGGTGATTGTGGTGGCCTTGAAACTGTTGTGTGTGGTGCGATATGATGATGCGATGGTGGTGTCTACGGCTTTTTGCAGACTATGAAGTCAACAAAATACAAACGGTGTTTTGTTGATATGATTACAAACTTAATCAGATGTAGGGCGAATATATGTTTGGTGATTATTTATATCCTAGGGTGATGCATTTCCTTGCGAGTAACAATATACTGCTCGCGTTGAAAGCTCTTCCTTTCAAAAATCTTCAACTTGCGTGTGTGTGGTTATTCAAGATCGATGGGTCAGGATATTATGCAACGTCTGTGGACCAGCATGTTGATTGGTGATGTGATGATGACGAATAAGAGTGGTGGTGAATGGGTGCGACTGCACGAATTTGAAATCCGTCCTCCGACTCGAACAAGTCCGTTTTGGATGAATGCGGAAAGTTGCTGCACGTTGGATTTGAGAAGCCTTCCTTTCCTCAACTGGCTGATTTCTTCGGCGAGCGTAAGACGCTGAATTGTGCACAGTAGGCACATCAAAGTTTCCTCGAATTCTAATGCTGTGATGGAACCATCCATTTTGTTCTTCCCTCTCAGGACAAGATTGTTAATGAACCTGCGAATGTAGCAAAATACACGAATTAGTTTTGCGAAGTTATTATGGTATTTGCAACTCAAGATAAGATCTGTGGTTGGGTGTGCGAGGAGAAAAATTTGTTGCTTGCGTTGTTCGGGAATCTCTGCATTGTCTTGTGTATGTTGTTTGGGCCAATCTATTTCTGGGAGAAGGAGGAAGGTAGGACCCTGAAACCAAAAATCGTTACCAACGAGCACGGCAGGGAACACTCCTCTGGAAACTAAATCAGCCGGATTGGTGGCGGGTGGTATGTGATTCCACCTGAGAATTTTGTGACTCCGAATTTTTGCGACTGTTGCTAACGTACGTCCTCCAACGACATGTTTCAGATGCTAGCCAGGCCAAGACAATTGTTGAGTCCATCCAACAAAATGATTAAATTGATTGCACTCCGAAACTGCTTCCGACTCTGTCGAGTAGTTACACCAGTAGTACCGCTGCACACAGCTCCAGCCTGGGAATCGATGTCTCAGCGATGGGTGCTACCCTGGACTTTGCACACACCAAGCTTGAGGAAATTACTCCATTATCGTCTGTAGTTCTAAGATACACGCATGCTTCATAGGCCTTGGTACTAGCATCTGAAAAACCATGGATTTGAGTGAGAGTATTGCAAAGTGATACATACCGGGGAATTTTTATTTGGTTTATGTCCCTCAGATGTTCCCGATATTGTAACCATTGTGTGTGAATATCAGTGGGAAGACTCTCATCCCAATGCAGTTTGAGTTTCCACAGTGCTTGCAGGAAGATTTTAGCCTTAACAATGAAGGGATTCATCAAGCCGAGTGGATCGTAGAATTGCGAAATCTGTGACAGGATGCTGCGTTTGTTGTACTGGCGATTTGTTGATTCGAGGTAATTAAAACGGAAGATGTCTTCCTTGGGATCCCATCCCATTCCCAATGCCTTTATGATTTCATTGTCCCCTACCACAATGAATAACTCCTGATCGGCGTCAGGAGTATCTGCTATAATGGTTGAATCGTTTGATACCCATTTTCGAAGATGAAAGCCTCCACTCCGAAGCAGATTGGTTGTCTCCTCCTTGATTTGGGTCAGATCATTGCGATTGTCAGCACCAGTCATAACGTTATCCACGTAAAAGTGCCGCAGTGTTATCGCAGAACCCGACGGAAATTGTTGCGAGCTTTCTTCTGCTAGTCGACGAAGACATCTCACAGCTAAATATGGGGCGCAGCTGGTACAATACGTGACCGTCTTCAGCGGGTAAGTTTCAATGGCCTTCGATTGAAAGTTTCTCCAGAGAATACATTGTACGTTGGTATCTTCTGGACTTACCAGTATTTGCTGATACATTTGGGTGATGTCTGCCATCAGTACGAAGCGATGGGTGCGAAAGCGAACTTGGATGGTGAAAATGTCGTCTTGTAGGGTTGGTCCGACCTTCAAAATATCATTTAAAGATTTTCCTGATGAAGTCTTGCAGGACGCATCGTGCGTATTCGTATTCGTCTACAAAATGACTATAGTCTCTCTGCAATGATGGGGAACGATATAATTTATGTTCGATGGATACCAACCTCCTTTTGGCAATGTCGTAAGAGCTCCCGAGCGATGTGCGATCCTCCCGAAATGGTAATCTGACGATGAACTTGTGGGTGACTGCGCAGCGAGTTGTGGTGGTGTTGAAAAACGACTCGCATTCTTCCTCTTCAATGGAGAATGGCTTCGATGGTGCGTGTGCTTCTTCGATGCTCCAAAACTCGTGTAGGAGTTTTTCTATGGTTGGAGTTTCGGTGGTCGTAATGCACGTGTGGTTGTAGCAAGGCAGGTTTGGTCCCACGGCTGCGAGGTTTGACGATGCAATGGTGTCAATTTTGGGATCGATGTTTTTTTGTAAACACGGTAAACGGTTTCTCAGTTTAATTTGACCCACTTGCAGGGGATCAAAGTAAATCCCTGCGCCAAGAAGGCAGTCGACAGCGCCGGGTTGATTGAATCGAGGGTCAGAAGGTTGAACATTGGATGGTATGTTCCAACTGGAGGTGTCTATGTGGTGACTTGGTTGGTGTGAGGTGATTTCTGGAAGGATAATCACATCTAGGTCCACCTTGAATGCGCTGTGCAGTGAGGTAACACAAATTCGGGCGCGTTGGTTGGCGATGGTGCTAGCTTGTCCAATCCCATTGACGTCTAGGTACGTCCGACTACGAGTTAGTCTGAGGTGTTGTCCGATGTGCTCAGTGATAAAGTTCAGCTGAGAGCGGAGTCAAGCAGTGTTCGGCAAATAATGGATGACCCTCCGGTGCTGGAAATACTAAGTAGGGCGGTTGCGAGTAGTACATAACCATCATCGCGATTGATGGCTTCCGCATGACTTGCCTGTAAAGAAGTAGTGGTTGATGGAGTAACGTTCGGTGCCTTACCTGGAAGTTGTGTCGAGACGCTCGGTTTCGAAGACCCATGAGGTTGTTCGGCAGTGCTTGGGCTTCTGATTTCAGAAGGTGATGCACCCCGTGCATGAGTGATGACAGGTGCCATTCGTTCCCGATGCAGAAGAGTATGGTGAGCGTCCCCACATCTTTGGCACTTATTGAACGAGCTGCAATTCTGTAGAGTGTGGCGCCCTCGAAGGCAATTGAGGCACAATCTCAAATCCTTAGAGAGCTTGAAACAAATTCACAAATTTTTGGCAACCAAATGGATTATGTGATGGTTGACCACAAAATACACAAGACGATGTTGATGGTGTATTGGTTGAGAGGAGAGATGAATTGTTGCGGTCTTAATTTGGCATTGTGCAATGGCTGTTGGTGCGATTGGTGCGAGTGTGCTTGGTTTATGATAGAGCTACGATGTGATTTCGATTCGTGGATTTTAAGCGTCTTACAACGTTGCTCCATGAACGAACACACATCCGTCCAGGTTGGAAAGTCAAAGTTGGCACAGCTGGTCAGGGATGTCGAGTCAAAATTCTGGGTGAGCTTGTTGAGTGCCCGTTGATCCTGCTTTCTTGTCGGTTGCCATCGTGAAACGGTGTTTAAGTGCGAAGTAGGCGAGATTTGATTGTTGCGATGCTGATTAAACGATCCGGCTCGAAGGACCTCTATGATTCGAATAGCTTTTTAGATATGCTAATTCGCATACCATAAAGGTGATGAAAAACAAGAAAAAATAAAACAATTAAAACTTCTATTACTTAGAATAAATTTAATTGCACTTTTCTCGTGTTGACACACTGATGATTGTAAGTACCTAGACTGTGTCGATTTTCTTATGATGGTTTGCCTTTATTGGAAATTGTTATGCTTCATTGTTTCCGGTAGCATCCACCGCTACTTGGGAGCGAGGGTTGCTGTTCAAATCACTTTGCCCTAGTATTCGTCACGTCAATAAATTTCGGTCGCAACTACCGCTACTTGGGAGCGACTGATGATGATGTTGTTGAGAATGGCACTTTTCGTGCATTCCCAAATGCAATGAACCATGGTATTCGGTGATTGTGGTGGCCTTGAAACTGTTGTGTGTGGTGCGATATGATGATGCGATGGCTTTTTGCAGACTTTGAAGTCAACAAAATACAAAAGGTGTTTTGTTGATATGATTACAAACGGAATCAGATGTAGGGCGAATACTCCGATGTTTAGTGATTATTTATATCCTATGGTGATGCATTTCCTTGCGAGTAGAATAATTTCCTTAAAGTCTGAATATTCGTTTCCACATTTGACGCGGAATAATCTATAAGTTAAGTAATTCTACAAATTATTATATAGTTACTCCATCAGGACTTGTATTAATTTAAACTTTAAGCCTTCATGCCAGACCTTTCAAAGGCTTCAGAGACGCCAAGGAATACGCTTGAACAAATCCTATTTTCTTCAAGAGATTTTTCGATCAAATGTGTTATTTATTCTATATGCACTTGTTCAACTGTAAAATGCTTGTTTCTGAAACCAAATTGATGATCCGGAATGAATTGCCTTTCTTCTATTACCGGCTGCATTTGCCTTATCAATATTCTCCTAGTTTCCTTATTCCTTTCTTAAATTCAGTTAGTGTTGCATTTTTTATTGTACTATTGACCATATATGACGGATTTATATTTTGAATAGGATGATGCCCATCAAACGGTTTAAAAGTTCATCCAGGTGGGTGGCAAAAACTTGCGCTTTCCCTTTATCATGCATTTCCGATTCATCTTGATTATTCCTAATTGGCGGCTTGAATTTGAGGTTTTTTAACACTGTTTAAAACCTTCCAAATCGAGTTATTAGAACTTTTTTCTACTGTTAAACTTTCTAGGTATGTTTTAATTTCATTATTCTTAAAGTATTTCAGACATATTTCTAGTGAGTTGCACAAAATGTTAAGATGTGCTTTATGCGCTTGGCAACGGTGCAGTAGTAGTGTATTCGCTTACTGAATGGAAGCTCGTGCGTTCTAGTCCCGGCCAAGTCCATTACTTTATATCGAATACATGAAATCGTATTTTCCCTAAGCAACTTGGAAACCACCCACGGAGAAAAAACCCTACAACTGCCCCCAAACACGTCTTTCCTATCTCGCTATTCTCTCTAATAGTATAAGTAGCACCGAAAAGCATGCAACGAAATACGATTTGCCAGGAGCTGCTTGCTGTTAAACACAAATGCTTACACTGTGTTCTTAGCATTATAAGGGTACTGTAACAACAGAAAAAAAAACCTTTAGCCTAAGCAAATTATAAAAAAAAAAATTGTTCCGGAGCCCGAGTTTGTTGCCATTTTTTACCCGGTTCTCCTTAAACATCTCTTTTATTTCCTACGAATAGGTTTGAATCTAATTGAGCGACGTCTTCTTTGTTTTGTGAGTATTCTTCCACGCAACATCCTGTAAAATTTCAACGAAGCGATCAACTTCACCTTCAAGTTCATAGTGTTACGTTCAGCTCAATATTTGTTTCAATATCTTTTTTGAAGCCATTCCAATTAATTTTCACGCAGGTTAATCCGTCCGGTCCTACTTTTTTAATCAAAAAATCATCCACTGTTTTCCAAATAGTTCTTAACCGGAATAGCAACGTGGGGCCGACCGTTGTCATGATGGAAAATTATTGCCTCGTGTCTGGTCGCATATTCCGGACGTTTTTCGGCTACTGCTCTCTTCAAACGGATTAATTGAGTTCGGTAGCGTTGTCCATTGATGGTTTCACCCGGTTTTAGCAGCTCATAATACAGCACACCCTTCTGATCCCACAAAATACAGAGCATTACCTTCGCGCAATGGATATTCGGCTTTGCCGATGATTTGGCTGGTTGGCCGGGTTTCACATATGATTTTTTGCGCTTGGGGTTGTCGTAATGGATCCATTCTTCATCACCAGTAACAATCCGCAAAACCGCCATTCGACATCTCTCAGCTTGAGTTCATGTGGAACCCAATTTCCTTGCTTTTGAATATATCCAGCTGCTTTTAAACGTTTTGAAATGGCTGCTTGAGTGACACTCAAAGATTCTGCGAGCTCTTCTTGTGTTTGGCAACAATCTTTATAGAGTAATGCTTCCAGTTCTTCATCTTCGAACTTTTTTGGCTGCCCAGGACGTTTATCGTCTTCCAAGCCAAAATCACCACTTTTAAATCGTGCAAACCACTTTTGGCACGTTCGCTCGCTCAGTTCACCATAAACTTCCATCAAAATACGATGACTTTCGGCAGCAGTTTTCTTCATATTAAAGTAATGAAGAAGAACTCCCCGCGAAAACACTTTTTCAGGCACAAAGTTCGACATATTTGAGTGAAAAAAAATTATTATTGCTTACGCTTCAAATGAATGATATATACTGAAATGACGTACAATGACAGTAGCTTTCCAACGCATGTTCCAATGAAATAATAACAATGGAATAATACAAGTTACGCCATCTCTTAGCAAACCGCACGAATTAAGTTATAGACCTCAATAATAATCCTAGAATAAGGTACACATTTTATTCTTTCCTACTCGCATTCACGGCACCTTACAAAGCTTTGTTGAAGTTGAACAAGTAACTTTTTAGGGAAAATTTTTCGCAATAGACGACGTAAGCATAATGTTGCTATCACAATGTAATTCTTAAAAAATCGCCCACACAAAGTTGTTTGCACGGCCACTTTTTGGGGGCGTTTTTAGAATATTCTTAAATTTTTAGAAACAAAAAAAAATTTCAGAATATACAAGGATTCTCAGCCCAATTTTACGCCATCTTTGTGGGATGGGATTCAAGCGGACTGTAACCTTTCCTCATGTTTTTTAATATATGAATAATTGAAAAAAAGTACAATCTTTAATTTTAATCTACTTTTCTTATTCGGATCATGAACAAGATAGGGAAGAGAGAGATGGCCTGTAATACAATGGGTATGAGTGGCAGAGATTAAAACGAGTCGAGTTGATCACACATATAACGAGTCCGCAATCGAAAAACGCAACAACGAATAAACAGAGTCCGCATCCGCACACAACTGAATATTCAAGAGTATTTTCGGTTTGAGAGTTTAATAAATCGTGAATTATAATGAAGATCGATCGACCTAAATAAAGCTAAAACGAGTATCAAATACTTTCGATTTCGAATACAAACGATCTTTATTTATTATGGATACGATAATTTGCAATTCATTCGTTTGGGAGCACTTTTTTATGTTTAGGTTTGTATGTATACGTAACTTGTCTTGTGAGAAAATTTGTGAATGAAATGAGGGACCCAATTCTTCCAAAGTGCAATTTGTAACCTTTATAAACATTTTCCTGTTTTTTTTCTATTGTACTGAAGATAGATTTAAGAGTACAACTTGCGTTAATTTTTAGAGCGTCAATTGGAAGGTTTACCTATTGACGTGCAGCTGGTTATCTTTGCGCAAACGAAATATTACCAATACAAACCATTTACTACTACGTGGGAATGTCCAAAAGGTAAGAATATTGCAGACATGATTGAAATAAATATCACTGAAATAATCGTGTAGAGACTAAGGTTCAGGCGGCAGTGTCTGAAGCGGAAGTGTTCAGAAGAACTGCAATGCAATCACTAGACTTCTTTTTAAAAAAGGATTCAGAGGCAGAAGCGTTCTGTGAGCTACGTGGAAGACTGAAGTTCTTTTTCCAGAAATATCTTGTTCTAATCTCTTATTAATAGGCTGGAGGGAGTTTATTCCAAGAATATTACCAACCACTTTGCTTAAAAAACCCTCTCACTCTCAGTACTTCTAAAATAATAGGGGTCTCCTTGGTAACATACGCAAGTCTCCAAATAGAGCCCAGCTCCGAATTAAATGTTTTTATTGATACATTCTCCAAATGGCCATCATCACTATCCATCCAAAGTACACATCGAACATTTTCCTCCGCTCTTCAACTGATTTACAACCAAATTTACTTCATTTCCACTGTCGCAATTTGTCGGATTTCGATGCCCAATTGCTTACTCGGTATTTGTCGGGTTTCGGAACCCACTTGCTTCCTTTGAAATACGGTTTCGAAATCCGTTAAGTTGCGAAGTCGATTCCGATATCCAACCGCTTGGGTTAGAATTAAAATGTTACAATCAATACGCTAAAAGAAGTACAAGTTCAATAGTATGGCGAATGGGCTCTAAATAGTGCAACGGGAGCGCTCACGTTTCCGGAGTGGATTATTGACACCACGTCTAGGAGAAATTTTGGAACTAACCTGGGGTTTGTGCTGTCTTCGCACTTCCCTAGCAAGCGGAAGAAGAAACTAGTTATGGGACACACCAGCATTATACTCGTATATGGACCGCCCTCATTTAATATTACGACCCGGTGCTATTCCAGAATTGGAATCTGTGCTCACGCGTTATTAGGCAGATATCACTGCAATCCATGAGACAGATGGAAAGGATCAGGTTTGCAAACGTATATATGTTACAGCTGTCATAAAAGGATGTATATGTTAGGATGCGGATTCAGTGTGGCAAATTGGAAATGATAACAAGCCCTTAATATCAGGCTGACAGGTGACAGGTGACAATAAAGGCAGAAGACCCTATAAAAGAGGAGTTTAGTAACATCAGAACTGTGGATTAGTTGGCATGCACAGCGAGACAACAGACAACGGGTTCGGATTAGTTGACATTGCAGTAGCCCAAATACGGTGATAGGTAGCAAAAGGTTCAAAATACTGCAAACTAACAAAGCAACTTGAAACTTACATACATACGAGTATTGAAAACCGAAATAATTTTTCCAGATGTATTGATTTATGACCAATTTGTATACCCTATTCTAAGGGCATATTAATTTTGACGCATAGTTTGTAACATACCTTAATATTGCCCGTAGACCCCTAAAAGTTACTATATTTATGATCAGCATCGATAGTAATGTCGATCTAGCCATGTCCGTCCGTCCGTCCGTCCGTCGGCAAAAATTAGGCCTTTAAACTGGGCCTAGAGAGCTGAAATTTTAACCATATACTCTCTAGGGTCCCGAAATAATCAAGTTTACGAATTTTTAAAATCCGCCCACAGATACGCCCACAAACTCAAAAAAACAAATTTTTGGAAAAAATCGAATTTTGAGCTAGAAAGCTAAAATTTTTTATATATGATCTATGACTCCTAAAACTGCTCGGGATATAAAATTTTCAAAATCCGCCCACTGACAAGCCCACAAAAAAATAAAACAATTTTATTGAAAAGCCAAAATTTGACCTAGGGAGCTGAAATTTATAATATATACTCTCTATGGGCCCTATAAGCTCATGTGTAAATATTTTCAAAATCTGCCTACTGACACGCCCACAATTTAAAAAAACTGTTTTTGAAAATCCAAAGTTTGAGCTAGGGAGCTGAAATTTATAATATATACTCTCTAGGGGTCCTCTATGCTCATGTGTTAATTTTTTTTAAATCCGATTGCTGACACGCCCACAATTAAATAAAATAATTTTATTGAAAAACCAAAGTTTGAGCTAGGGAACGTTTTTTTTACAAAAGCTTCGTTTTTGTTTGATAAAATCTTTTAAATATTATATAACAGAATATGTAGAGCGTTCTTAACAATTCAACCATACTTAGACTTTTGTCACGCCCACTTATGAGGGATAGGAATAAGAATAGGGTATCCAACAGTTCGCCCAAGTGGACTGTAGCCCGCCCCTATGTTTCTACGATATTTTGCTAACTAATGATCCACTATGGTGGGTCCACGATTAAGAAGTTATAACCTGCGAAGTTATGTCCTACATTTGTCTGTCTGTTTTATTGGAATCGTAAATATCTTTTAATATCGGTGGACACATTTCCCAGTTTCAACTCACAGATATGTGTACGGATACTCAAACGCCTTACAAAAGTTTCGCCGCCTACATTGTACGTAAATAAAACCATTACAAAGTTTTCTCATTCCCTGGTGATAATTCAGAACATTCAACAACGTAGACTAAAATCATTCATGTAAAAAGTAAAACAATTGCTCAGATGAAAAGTTGCAGTACTATCCATAAAGGAAACAGAAAAAAAAACTAAATTAGGACTGCGTTTCATCACATCCTTCACCATCTACCTTGTTCTTGTAGAGGTATGAGCAAACTTAAGGAATATAATTCCGTCTTGTTCTAATTTCCTTTTCGGTCTACCAGGCCAACAGTTCGTACATCGTAGACCACCGCTAGTCCAGTAACTTGAGCAATGTAGCCTGATTCATTGCAGACATTTTTCCCATTCAGCAAGACCAACATCGGGCATCGCAGTGGTAATGGCTAGTGGGCGAATGACTTTTAAAATTTTCTATGATACATTTTTCTTTTTAAGTTTTGCTTTAGCTTTTTAGATTTTTGACAGTCTTTAAATAGACGAGAGCAAGAGTTATAATTAAAAGTCCTTAGGGCTCAGATAGAAGAGCTCTCTTTCTAGTTAATCCTTGGTAGATATTTATTATGTGAATACTCCACGGAAGCAACGAATAAGTTTTCTCAACCAATTTATCCAGAAGAATAAAAGAAGTAAAAAAAGAGAAGTAAATCCATGGGGTGTCATGGTGGTTGGCTAAGTAGCTACATTTAATTACAAAATTCAAATTTATTCAATTTATTTTCACTAGAGATAACCTCTTGATACGCGTTATGTTTTGTATTGCATTTTTCAGGCTTTCATTCTTTGTACTTTTATCACAGTTAACTGTGCGTTAAAATCATTTAATTTAATTCATTAATCGTACAAGTCATTAACGATTAGATCTAGGAAATTGAATTTCAGTATGATGCTCCTTTATATGCTCAAGAAGCGAGATAAAACGGGGTTTTGAAAAAGTCATCTTCGGTGGAAAACATTATTTGTTTTTGACTTAATCTCCTCCTACTTGTCATTTTATTCACAAATCTAAATCAATACCAAAAAGCCCAAAATGAACAGAAACATCTTTTGAATTGAAATTAATTCTTGACCTATGTCAACTCTTTCACACTCTCCCCTTTCTCACTGAGTCCAACGAATTCTTGGATAATAAATCCTATGGGGAAAACGACTAACCTGGAAGGAAACAATACTTTAGAACCAATCCTGCCGAATGTGAGCACTCCCGCCCGCTACAAACCCGCAGTTAAGTTGCCGCACCCTATACAATAAAACCTCAGTCAGGTAGAGCTGAACTTGTGGCTTCTATGGCGGAGTGAAGACCTTGGTCTAAGTTCGAGTCCCATTAAAGGAAAAGGTTTTTCGTGAATAAAAAAGTACACAGTGCAAAAAAAATGTGTCTAATGATCTAATGCTGTAAGCGCTGAAACAGAGCTGGAATTCCAGCCCTCACTTCACGTGGGACCAATCAGAAGTTGTGGTACTTGATTCAAACATTTCATTTGTTTATTTTTTGTTATAACGATGGAACGAGAGGTGAATAACAGGGGCGACCGGCTCAGTTGGTACTGTCATAATTTAAAGGAGAGATCCTACAAACCCTGTCAAAAAGGCAATCATGCAATCGCGAAAGAGAAGCAGTCATTAAAGCTCCTGGATCACAGAAAGTGGTTCGAAATCGGGAGTCCTGCCGTTATTTTTTAAAGTCGAACCGGCGAACTGCACAGGCGGACCAGTAGGGATGCAGTTAAGTCGCAGGGTAATGAACCCTTTAGTTCAGATCATAACCTCGTCGTTAAAGAGAAAGAAGAAGATAGGTGAAAAACCGGTGTGGGTGTGAACATGGATTGGACACGTTTGCCCGCAGAATTAAGAATCATTTTACCTCAATTACGTCCAATCTGTTATCCGTAGTTCTCAAAAAGTCCCTTGGCCTTTCAAATTGAAGAGTAAACATGATTTTCACCTAAATTACGGTAAATCTGAGTGATTATTATGGAATCATGTGCCCTTAATTTTTCTATATTCAAGGGGAAAATGTGAATTCCCACGAAACTACGGTAAATTGTTCATCGTGGTCATAATCAATATTCGAAGTAAATGCGCTGTTTTTAAATGCCAGATACAATGAAGTTGGAGAGTTTCGGCAGACTTTTCTTTTTCTGACCATCGATCGATATCTTCAATTCAACTTAAACGTTGATCATTCCAACCAACGACCATACCACGTCGAGTTAATCGGTTCTCGTATTTGGAGAGACAATGTCTTAGGACCTGTCTCCGATTGTTCCGAACGCCTGAATCCAACTATATAAAATACTATCCCAACAAGGTCCTATACGATGGGGCTCAGTTGAATAGGATTGACAATTTCCTCATTAAGGTAACTCGAAGGCACGTTGCAAGGGCGGTGGCCAGCGACAATAGTCTGATCTTTGGGGCTTACTACCCCAATGAAATGTACATAGAGAGTACCTACGCTCCGGTCTGGCTTTGTCCCGCTAGAGGCATTTATACATATTGATGCAAAAGGGCTGGTACAGACGAGGGATGTTATTCCGGTCTTATACCATCGCTACCGCAGACCGAGAGATAAGCGGCTCCTCCATAACAGGGACGGCGCCAATGCTCATGAGCTCCTCCGTTTTAGTACCGCAATATCGGAGAGGGATAAATTCGACACGGAAAAGCAATTCGCCGAATTTTGGTGGCTTGTTGAGCGGGGAGGGGTCAACATGCCCTCCCAGGACGGTGCGTTACTCTAGGTAACATCCTCTTAGCTTATAATTTAGATTAAGTTAGCTAGGGCGTTTTTGGGAGAGGCCGGGCTCGCCAACGTGTGGTGGTGCTTCCGGGAGTTGACTGACGCTGTAAGGCTTCAGTCGGCTCACGGCGGCGCGTGTTCACGTTGACGACTGCCAGGCACCCGGAAAGCAATTAGGATTTTGACCACTTGTTGCGCAAGGCAATGAGTGCTCAGAACCCTAATTATAATTAGATTACGTTAAGTAGTTTAAGTAAGTAGAATAAGTAGTTTGTAGATTGTTTTATATAAAAAAATATAAAATTTTAATAATGATACCGAGTTTTTTGATTTTCTCGACGAATACATATGTAAGATTAGTTCGTAAATAGTTTTTAGGCCGAAAGGCAATAATTATAAGATATAGTTAGGTTTAGGGCGTCCGCATAAGGACCAATGAATAAGAATAAGTATCCTGTTAATTTTAAGTTAGATTTAATCATTTTTGTCTAGTACGTAAGTTGATATTCAGTAACAATTAAAAAATGAATTTAAAAGTAATCGGTTCTCGCCAGATCACCGTAATTAAACGACGTTAGGCGCGGTTGGTATGTAGATGGGGGACCGTTTGAGAACAACCGCGTGTAGTTGGCCAGTCCCATCTACAGAGTTGATGTAAATAATTATACGTGGTAACACAATGGACCTAAATTGGTCTAAGTGTGTCGGCTTCTGCCGACAGCCACATAAACCTAAGCCACCTAAACCTATCATTCCTATTTTCCGGAATCCTCGGAAAACAGATTGACCTAAATATAGAGAAACTCTAAGCAAAAAGTTTCCTCTAAACTCTTAAGACCATCCTGCAATTCTAACAAGCTTGACAGTATAGTCAAGGACCTTACCTTGGGCCTTAACGAAGCGATGTTTGCTTCCTACCCCTTAGAGGCAAAAAAGCCACAATAGTGTACCCCAAAAATGGCACCACTCAGAAATTATTGCAGGAAACTTTTCAATCTTGCTAAGCTTAAGAGCAATAACCGACTGGGATTCCTATAAAGAATCCCTCAAATAATACAAGAAAGAACTAAGGAAAGCCAACAGATAATCTTGGAGTGAAGTTAAGTTCTTTTTTTATACTTTGCTGTACTTCCTGCAATATTGCTATTATCGTTAGATTGTGTATTTACTTTATTAAGCAACTCACCGAAGATATTATTTTTGAAATTGTAATATAATGGAAATTGCGGAGGTAGAAAAGCGAAAACATGACCACGGACATTTTATACAATTCGATACGAGACGAATACTTCCATTCGATACTTACTTTGATCGAATCAAAAGAGTATCGCTACTAATATTATTTGTATCGAATCAAAAGTATACCTACCTAGGTACTCGTATTTACTACAATCGAATCAACCCTAGTGGAAACGTGGTCACAGACGGACGGAAGGGCGGAATACACATTTCTAGACTTCTCTATAGCCGTGTCATACATCTCATACTCAGTTTTAGGTCGAAATTTCAGCAAGAGCATAATATCTTTCTCATTAGTATACTAAAGTATACCGAGTTTGCTACCATTAACAACAAATTTGCATACTCTTATACATAATAATAAATATTTTTTTTTATAATAGATACAGTTCAAATCAGCAATACAGTCGTGCAATATATTTTATTATGATATGTAATGATGCCATTAACGCGACGCCACAGATTATTAATTTATTATAAGTGATACAATCACATCAGACATGTTCCTTTTTGTTTCTAGACACTTTTTAGAAATAGAAACGTAATGAAAAACTTAAATTTCTTAAGCAATCCAGAAGCATTTTAGATATACATATGGAAATCAAACAATCATTTCGGGTCGCAGTTGTTGCGTGTTTGGTTGGCGTTTCCTGTTGAAATCAAAATAATGCTTTTTAATTGTGAATTGTGAAATGAAAAAAAAACATAGGAGCATCTGTCTGAAATCAGGGTTCAACCAGTTTCATTTAAAAATATAATAGGTATCTATACTATATATCGACCATTGAAACACAAAGGGGCGTAAGTGATATTTACCAATTTTACAGGAGAGCAAAAAGAAAAAAAAATGATTTTCCTTTATTAAAGTGTATTGACATTTTTGGGGTTTTCTTACTGACCAAATATTTTTATTGTTTTAAAAATTGTTTAGAACTGATATTTTGGCTCGGTTTTTGAGTTCTCCTTTTTGAAGTGATTTTATCGCTCTGGAAAGTCAAGAGTTACCACTTACGCCTCTTTGTCTTGCTTCGGAATACTTACGGAGAGTTACTTACGACCGATGATTAAAACTGAAATAAGGTTTTTTTTTTTTGTTTCTCATGAATAAAACAAACTTTTTATATTGTTCTATTGATAGTAATTTTATTTATTTACTTTTACTTTATGAGTAGTAACTAAACTACTTATGGATGAGTTGTTATTGTTTTAATGTGGTAAATTTCTGTAAAAGATCTTGTGTTCATCAAATCGAATGACGGGATTTCGTCCTTCAGTGAATGATATCAAATCTTTGTATTTTGCAACGGGAACTTTAGGCGGTTCTTTGTTTAGATTTTTTAAATCTTTGTTAAACGATTTGTCCGCCATTCTCTGTAATGATATCGATCTATAAGACTGACTGTTGTGTGATGTTTTAAATTCTATCATTCCAGGACAGTCTTTCTTTACTCTCACTTCTTTAATTTCTGTCCAATTGATCGGACTGCATGTTTCATTATCTTTTCTTTTGTTTAGGATTCGTAGGTTTTTTGAGACCTCCTTGAAGTCATAGAAGTCGCTTGTCTCAAGTTGTTTGACAATATAGGGCTTGCTGCTTCTTGCCAACCGGATTATAGGCACAATTTGTGATGGTAGGAAGAGATCTCCTGCATGATCGATGGCATATGAAATCGCACTCTGAGCAGAGTCACCTTCATTTTGACCATGATTGGTTTCGAAATATCGCAAACTGATTTCTTGAACAGGAAGCTTCATCACTTGACTTTGAAATTCATTTTTTTATTCATTGATAAATATCTACTTACATACTAGACAAAAATGATTAAACCTAACTTAAAATTAACAGGATACTTATTCTTATTTATTGGTGCTTATGCGAACGCTCTAAACTTAACTATATCTTAGAATTATTGCCTTTCGGCCTACGAACTATTTTACGAACTAATCTTACATATATATTCCTCGAGAAAATTTATTAAAACTCGGTTTCATTATTGGGATTTTATATAAAACAAATTACAAACTACCTATTCTACTTACTTAAACTACTTAACGTATTCTAACTATAATTAGGATTCTGAGCACTCGTTGCCTTGCGCAACAAGTGGTCAAAATCCCAATTGCTTTCCGAGCGCCTGGCAGTCGTCAACGTGCACACGCGCCGCCGTGAGCCGACTGAAGCCTTACAGCGTCAGTCAACTCCCAGAAGCACCACCACACGTTGACGAGCCCGGCCTCTCCCAAAAACGCCCTAGCTGACTTAATCTAACTTATAAGCTAAGAGGAAGTTACCTAGAGTAACGCACCGTCCTGGGAGGGCATGTTGACCCCTCCCCCCTCAACAAGCCACCAAAATTCGGCGAATTGCTTTTCCGTGTCGAATCTATCCCTCTCCGATATTGCGGTACTAAAACGGAGGAGCTCATGAGCATTGGCGACGTCCCCGTCATGGAGGAGCCGCTTATCTCTCGCGCTGCGGTAGCGATGGTATAAGACCGGAATACCATCCCTCGTCTGTACCAGCCCTTTTGCATCAATATGGATAAATGCCTCTGGCGGGATAAAGCCAGACCGGAGTGTACTCTCAATGTACATTTCATTGGGGTAGTAAGCCCCAAATATCAGACTATTGTCGCTGGCCATCGCCCTTGCAACGTGCCTTCGAGTGACCTTAATGAGGAAATTGTCAATCCTATTCAACTGAGCCCCATCGTATAGGACCTTGTTGGGATAGTATTTTATATAGTTGGATTCAGGCGTTCGGAACAATCGGAGACAGGTCCTAAGACATTGTCTCTCCAAAACCCGAATCTTTTCCATATAACTAGGCGCTATATTAAACCACAATGGACAACCATAAGCGATGATCGGCCTTATAAGGGCCACGTAGCAAATGACCTTCACTCTGGAGTCAAGTTGACTGCTATGAAACAGTCTCCTTGTCAGAGCATAAGCCCTCTTGGCCCCAGCAAGACAAGCAACTATATGTCTATCGAAATATAGATACTGGTCAAGCCAGATACCTAGATATCTAACTACGCTTCTCACCGCCAATGGCTGCCCATCCTGTCCAATAATGGCCAATTTCTTCCAGTTTTTTCTGGTATCCCTAGAGGCCCCAGCCAATGGAGTTCTGAACAAGATTGTTTCCGTCTTCTGAAAGTTGATTTTCAACTTCCAGTCGTCGCAATATCGCTTAATTTGATCGAAGTCACGCTGCAAAAGGATATTAATGACCTCGATTTTAGAACCTGATCTGTATGCCACCAAATCGTCGGCATACGCTATAGCATGTCTGAGTGAACCCACCAGATCACTCGTGTAAATGTTAAACAGGATCGGAGAATTGACCGCCCCCTGCTGTAAACCGTTTTTAATTTGAAAGACTCTGCTCGAAGTCACGTTGCCACATTTGACTACGAACTTCTTTCCCATAAGCATATTATAAATTACATATAGCAAAGGTTTGTGCATCCCCCGCCTGGTCAACTTGTAGAAAAGTCCCTCTAACCATACGGTGTCGAAAGCCTTCTCAAAATCAACCAGACAAGCACCCGTGCATTGGTTCTTGCATTTATTCCACTGAATGTCGGAAACCAGTTTCGACGCGGCATGAATAGTGTCATGCCTCGCCCTGAAACCAAACTGGTTGTCCGGGATTATGTTATTGTCCTCGACCCACTTTAACAGGGCTCTATTGACAACCTTTTCAAAGACCTTGCTAATATTCGGAAGTAAGCTAATTGACCGGAGATTGGCAGGGTTCGTCCTATCTTTACATTTTTTCGGGATAGGGTGTACCACAGCTACCTTCCAATGCGCCGGATAATGTGCATTATTCAGCGCATTGTTAAACAGCGTGGTGAAAATATCTACAGCCTCCAAAGGCAGGTGTCTCAATACGACGTTTGGGACACCATCCATCCCCGCCGACTTTTTATTCTTTAGTGACTCGAAGATGCACAGAAGATCATTCTTCGACACGAACAAGTGGAAGCTTCATCACTGCCCAAAGTAGCATGGCCACCACAATTGTGTTTTTGTTTTGGCCGGCACAGCCGTCACTGAAGAGATCAAAGTGAGTGACTCCATTTTGAGCGTATAGTGTCAAAAACTGAAAAACACAGGATGATATTTCGCATGCTCCTCTTTTACTGATGGCCTCGTGCCAGAAGTAGCAGTAGCAATCTTTTGTAGCCACATTGTATATGGTGAAATTGAAGTTTGCAAATCTTCTTTTGTAAAATATTGCACCTTCATTAGACTTAGGTAGATAAATAACTTGCTGTAGGTCATAACTTTTGCAACTTAAAGCAATACCTTTTTTCCGATTTTACCTGTTCCATGTTTTCCCAAGTATCATAAAATCTATGAGTTTTTCTAGAAACTTGTCGTAAACTTTTATTTTTATTATTGTTACGTTCATCAAAAAAAATATTAACGTTATGTTTATTACGCATTTTCTGGAGAAAATTGAACCGAAAGTCAAAAAATTAGCATGGGCAGGAAAAATGGAACAGGTTAAAAATTGGATATCTTAAGACTGAGTTAAGATATAAAATTTATTAAAATGCAACTACAAAGGCTATTATTTCTTCTAAAAATAGAGGCCTAAAATTAATTTTATTTATTGCGAATCATCAGTCACATCACTTACGCCCGTTTCTGTTTCCGAGAATAATAAGAAAATCAAAGAGGCGTAAGCTCACATACGCCTATTCGTGCTACGAAACAATTACAAAATATGACTTACACCCCAAAACAAAAAGACAAAATCTCAGCAATGGGTTCGAATTCATTTACGACCTTTTGTGATGCCAAAGAACTTGCTTTAACAAGTTGTTTTATGTAATAATCTCAAAATGGGGTTTTTGGTACTTACGCCCCTTTGTGTTTCAATGGTCGATATGAACAGGCTCTACAAACGTTCAATGAACTCAACCTTGACACTTCTGTAAATAACTACTGAATCAATAATGCAATCAATCTAAATTTACTACTGTGTATTTCATCAGTCAATTTTGTCGATTCCATTTAAGCCTTCTAAATACCTTGTAGTGCTTTTGCTTTTTGAAGCATTAAGATTTAACAGGTATTTTGTTAGTATTTAAATGAAACACGAATAGCGATCTTTCTTCTTATGCGAGAAACATAAATGTGCAAATTTTACTGACTTTTTATGTTGTCGCCCTCTCTAATTTCACTAAATTTTGCACATTCACTTTTTTACGTTTTACTGTAGTGCCAGTGAAACAAAATAAATCACTTTCATTTATCAGTACACGCATACCCCAGATATCAATAATGCTTTCCTGGAAAGCAAACGGTGAAAAGAAAAGCGTTATTGTAAGGCTGATATAGATACCATCATAAATTATTTGGTCATCCTTCCGAAATAGGATCATATTTCTCGGAAATCTTCAAACCGCGCCAACTAATCCAAAAAATGAAAAACTAATAATGATTAAAAGTACGTAACAAGGAAGACACAAACCGTTTAGCATGGTGTGGCAATAATTCGCTACCGACGTTGTACCTAACAACGTAGTTCGTAGCTACTTTAACCTGGGTTTACTTGTATAGCATAAATTTATACGTACTTTCTCCTTGCCGGTATTGAAATAATAGATCAATGCGATTGGGTTGATAGTCCTTGTTAATTTTTTAAAAACTTCCTAAAAGCTAAAGCGGGCACTGCAAAAACGTTATCTAAGCGATGTTGTTGTCAACAGTGGCCCAAAAAAGTGGGTATGGCAGACATTTTTGTATGGGCGAGTAAAGGCTTTAGAGGTCTAATACAAATTGTGGATCAAAATTAATATACCCTTAGGATAGTGCATACAATCAAAGCATTCAAATGATATACATATTTCTTTTAAGTCAAACTTAAAATGCCAATTATTTATTAATAAACAATATTACAGATCACTATGTCTGTGATATAATCTTCGTAAAAGTTAGACCCGAGGCATCGGTAGCTAGAATAACGATCCTTGGATTTATATAAAAATAATTATATTCGTAATAGAATTTACACATTTTACTCACGTCTTTGAATTTCTCGTCAGTGACGTAAGATACGTCTGTCTACATTTCAAGAACGACGACCTCCTCTTTTGGGAGCTTTAGACAACAAATCAGACAACAGAATATCTTTTGCTCGTCAAAAATGTTATGCGGCTCAGGTTTTATGTTACCAAAATGGGAAGACTCCGTTTGCTCGCGAAACATTAGCCCTGCCTCAGACCTAGTTATGATATTGGCCTCAGTACATTTTCCCGCAGGCCACCATCACTCAGTGGAAGTTAGCCCGCATAGTCTGGGGGCAAACGTTATTTTCTCCCTTTTGATTTTTACCTGAATTAAGACTATAAACATATTCACAACTTCCACTTTACTGAAATATAGCGAAATCTCTCTTATAGAAACTTTTGTTCGTCCTGAAAAGAACCATTTTAAGACTATATTCACCACATTCACATCTTCCCCTCTTTTTTTAAATCAAGCAAAAACTCTTTAACATTTTTTGTTGGTCCCAAAATGAACGATTTTAAAACACCATATTCACCACTTCCCCTTCATGTTGTAAATGGCCAATATCTCTTAATGATTTTTCGTTCGATTGGGTCTTGGGTCTTAAAAATAACGTTTTTAGTCACCATATGCACCACTCCTCTCCGATTTTTGAACCAATCGAGATTTCTTAACCGATTAACCGGGCCATGATTTATAAAATTGAATACACACAAAAATACAGCACCAAACTTCTATCCTCCAATTCGTTCAGGCAGTAAGTAACACCTAAAAACAGGCAATCAATTTGCTGAGAACTGTTGCAGCAGTAAACAAAATGCCTGCGCTGTGTTTACATTATAAGGGTACAATATCAATTACAGAAAAAGAAATCCCTTTAGCGTGCGAATTTAAAAAAAGAAACAAATCTTGACTTATAACTAAAATGTCGGCTCACGAATTTCTTCTAGGCTAGGCTTACAACAGATATTTTTGAAATTATTTCATAATTAACTGTTCATGTTGAAATGAAAAAGAAAATATAGCATACGCGTAAACTACAGGGAGTTATTTATCCCCTTCTTTGCTACGGAAAATGCCGTCAAATATCGCATCCGTGATGGCACGAGGATTTAGGTAACGATGGCTTCGTATCTTTTGTTGCTGTGTTATTCGTATTAAGTAAGTTATCATCTGTTCACTGATGACTTCTCATTCTGTAACTGTACAAAGAAAACCGTATTCTATTAACTGTGAAAGGCCTTTTCAATGTCTAGCAACCAGCCTACAGTTGTCTCCTATTTGTCAAGTCCCATGGTGACGTCGCCAAAGTAGGGGATGTATCATAGAATGTCTAGCTCTGAATTCAAATTGATACGTCCAGATAATGCCTCTCTCACACACAGGTGTTTGATCTTTCGCTGCTTCAATGAATTCAGAATATTGCTCAGGCAACGCTCACGGTGGTCTGTATCCGCAGACATTTATTCTGTCTGTTTTCTTGGGACTTGAACAACATATGCTACTTTCTAGGATTTCGAAAAATAACTGTTGCTAATGCATTTATTGAAAATGATAGTCAGCAGAAGGATAGTCACGCTTGGTAACTTTTTAATCAAAAAGTTTGAAACTTGGCAGTTCTGGATGACTTCTTCGAGTTGCCGCTATGGATAATGTCATCAATCTCCTCTGTGTTGGTGAAGAATTCGTCGTTTGTTGATATCTGCTGGATTCTCCGTGCTGAAAGTCGTGATGACATTGGTAAACGCGGTAGTCTCGTGAACTTATGCGTTCAGTCCTTTCAGGAATTCTTGGAAGGTGCGTCAGCGGTCGATCCATGAAATTTCCTTCGAAGTGTGTGGCAAATGCTTCGGCTTTTGCAATTGCTGTGGTGGCTGTATCCTGTCCGTGTCCAGTAGTTTTAGGCATTGACCTCGATTTTCTAACCAGCGAGATGATTTTCTTGAACGCGTCCGATCCTGGTTTTGTCTTCCAGCCTCTGCCTGAATTCGCTCTCCTTTAAGTGTTTCACAGCTTGACGAAACAAGACCTTGGTGAATTCCAGTTGGGAATGCACACTTTTGTACTCGTTGTTGTAGATGTTCCAAGTTCTGTGGAGAATTCTATGTAGCCTTTCCCGCATCCGTTGCCTGTGAGCATATATCACTGGGATGTGCTGAGGTAGTTGTCTACTCGTATTTATCCTTTGCCTGTGAGCATATATCACTTGGATGTGCTGAGGTAGTTGTCTATTCTGGTTTGGGTTGTCTTCTGTCGGTCTACAGCTGTGTTGACTACGGCTTCAAACTGGTTGCAGTTGATCCGGTTGAATCTGATGTACTACAGCTGTGGTGCAGGATTTTCCACTATTAATCTTTGGTTAAGTTAAATCCGAAGTTGCACTGCTAGATGATCAGAGTCAGAAAACTGCGTCGTCCTTCTTGTTGTCGATACTACGTGGGCAGTTTCCAGGTAGGTGCTCGATCTTGCACTTTACACGCCGATATTTCATACCACAGTTGCTGGGAACGTGCCCGAATTTCTGACAATCACCTCGATTACCGTTGTCATTTGTCGAAAACGTCTTTTGTCGTTTCCCGAGTCGTGTCGGTTTTCAATCCTTATTACCTAACGCACACGAACCGTCAAATTCGTAGCAGATATGTACACGACTAGAATGTAGTAAAATCTTTGAGAAAGATTGGTATCACTCTTCTGGAACTGTCAAAAATTGTATCTTTCGCTCTCCTTTAACACCTTTTCAATGTTTTTTAAACTTTTTTTTTGACATATGAGTACAAATTTTTCTGCACTTTGGTTTGTTTAATTAACAAATTTTCTCTATTTTCCTTAAAGCGGTGACTTTTAGTACGATTCCTTGAATGACTTCGAATCCTTGATTTAGTTGGAGTTGGATTCATTTCAGCCTCATGTGACCAGTGAGCGGATTGAATGTCTGTTGTTGGCGAGTTTGGCAAGAGAGCTATGGATGTGGATTCCGAAAAATCGTTCCACGTAGAAGGGATTGGTGTGGAAACTGCCTGCGTTGTCAATATTACAATCAGGCGATTTTGACTGAACTATTGAAATCGTTGGAGCCCCAATAACCTTTTGGATTTAAAATTTTTTCGAACGAGAGCAGATTCGAAATAGCTTCCTCTTGAGGCGAAAGTATCGCCTGTTTATAGTTGCCTCCTCCAGTTGCACGTGATTCCTTTTTGATGTGCACTAATTTTTGTTTTTACTTTGTATTTTAAATCTGCCCAAACCTTAAAAAAAATATGTTTACAACATTTATTACACAAATGTTTGTAAGTCGGTACATACCTTTTGCAAACCTTTTCCATCTCTTATTGGAGGGTCATAGCTGTTAATTTTTGTAGCAATACAGGTCCAAGATTTTTCGAAATCGATTTTATTTAACAATCTGCTGACTCCTTTTGCCAGATGTAAATTCTTCTCCATTAATGAAATAAGAACTTCTGACTGTGTTTTGTTTATAGTTTTTAATTCTTTTCCATTTTTAGGTATTTCTAACTGTTGAAGTTGATCAACGGAAAAACGCAAATAAACTGAATATTTTCCACTCAAAAACGAATGCGTGAATGGTGTGGGTATTTCGATTCAGAAGAAATGAATTGTGCTTAAAAAAATCCATTACAAACGCTGAAATACAGTCTAATTGAATCACACGACTACCTGTCGGGAGCAAAATTGCAAACGACAAAAAAGGTCGTTTTTGAGGTCATTAGTGGGGTTGAGTTTTCTTAG
The DNA here is from genome assembly GCA_949715645.1 of Portevinia maculata. Classification (NCBI taxonomy): domain Eukaryota; kingdom Metazoa; phylum Arthropoda; class Insecta; order Diptera; family Syrphidae; genus Portevinia; species Portevinia maculata. Next base: position 103,351,124 of record OX454525.1, read on the forward strand.
GTAATTAAAGTAAAGTCATGAAACGACTTCAATTCTAGTACAAAAGGACATTTGACATTTTCATCCGACCTTTGTCGTGTGAAACGAAAAGCGTAATACAGATTTGGAAGAGTCGTGTATTTTGGAGTCGAAAACGACAACGGTAATCGAGGTGAATAATGCTAAAACTCAGAAATATTCCATTTCTTGTACACACTTTGCTGACGATATTTTTCTTCTCCGTGATTTTCATGATTTCATATATACGCGGTCTACACGTGCTATAATATAAGTAGCCTGAATAGGATGTTATGATGATGAAAACGCCGAGGATTGTATATACCGACAGAGAGTCATCTGCTCAATTTCTTCGACTACAGATAGAATTGGCGCGACACATGTCGTGCTTACATCTATGCTTATCGTTAAATATGGAGAAAATGCATTTTGTTCAATTCGGTGTATTTCTTTTTCTATTGGGAGCAGTCTTCATTAAGGTACTTTACCGCTAAGGGCAGACTACGATTCAGCCCTGAGCTCAATTGCTCAATTAGCTCATATTTAAATATCATCCTGGGGTCAACAGTATTTTAAACAAAAATATTTTCACTTTTTTTATTACTGCCAAGCTCCCTTACTATTAAGACGTAACCCTTGGAGGCTAAACAAAAAAATTTAATAAAACCTTGGAAATCACAACATAGGGTATATCAAGAAACGTTTCGAGCTGATTGCAGTATTCTACTATATATGTAGTTATTTGGTCTCATCATATCACGAAGTATACTTTTAGTAAGTAAATTTATCAAAACGTTCATCATCTTGTGCAATAGAAAGTTTAACATACTCGTAGGATTTTCCTTTAAATATATTGGTTTCAAAATTGTGTTGAGTGTTGTTGTTGCATAATTAAACTTTCTGCATTTTGTCTGCCAATATCTGCCACAATATAATATTATCAGTCAAACCCCGTCAAAAGCTATATAGATTTAACTGAGCTTAATGGGCGGGATTCTAGGATACAAAGGTAGTTCTTTGAATTATATTTATCAATGGAATTATAGCTTAGTTTGAAGAATAGGTACATTTTCCAAAAGTCGAATAATTCGTTACCCTTCAATCTCACTGCGAAGTTAACATCTATCTGCTTTATTTATTAGAATTCGCTAAAACACCTCTGAACGGGTCATAAACCTCGGAGAGCTCAAAGAATTCGTGAATGTATCTTCTTCACGACAAATTTGAGAATCTTCTCATGACAATTTATACTCTTGGATGTTTGTCAGAGGTTCGCCAGAGGTGGGGCAGTGGATGTTACTTGGTCCCATAGGGATTTGAACCGGTCGTTTAGTAGTCCGACAGACTTTGACTTTTTGACTTTTAAATAATTTTTTACTATGCATTTATATCAACTTACGTTCTTGACAAAAATAATTAAATCTAACTTAAAACTAACAGGATACTTATTTTAAATTAATGGTCCTTATACGGACGCTCTAAACTTAACTATAACTCTATTATTATTGGCTTTCGGCCTAACAACCATTCAACAAACTAATCTTACACATTTATTCACTGAGAAAATTTTCCAAACTCGGCTTCATTATTAACTTTTTATATTTTATATAAAACAAATTAAGAACTACCTACTCTCTAAAGCAAATCAAAATCCTAATTCCTTTCCGAGCTCCTGGCAGTCTTCAACGTGCGCAAGAGCCCTCGGGAGTCGACTGAAAACTTGCTAATCCAATACACTAACCACTACACCACAGTGCCCATAGAGAGTATATATTCTAGGCTCAGCTTTCTAGCTCGATTTTTTTTTGCGATTGTGGGCGTGTCAGTAGGCGGATTTTAAAAATCCTCACACTTGATTATTTCGGGCCCTTAGAGAGTTCAGCTCTGCGATCTCGACGAAGTGAAGATAGCGATATTCTAGCTAAAATCCAACAAAACTGCTGGAGCTGCCGGTATAGCTACCGAGCTGTTCAAGTCCGCAGTTGATGACTTGCAAAGGAGCATACTCCAACTCATCAACAATGGTCGGAAGAAAGTATGACAGATGAATGGAACCTCAGAATAGGTTGCCTCTGAACTGCACCAACTACAGAGGTATCAGTCTCCTTAAGATTGCCTATAAGATCTTATCGGCTGTTTTGTGTGAACAGCTGAAGCCGTTCGTTAGCAATCTGGTCAATTAAGTGTGGCCTTAGGCCAGTAAAGTCCACGATCGAGCAAATATTCACACTTCGGCAAATCTTGAAAAATACCCAGGAGCTTGAAACCTATATTCATCGAAGGCCGCGTATGAAAGCACTTACTGGGACAAGCTATAGAGAGCTATGTCTAGGTGCGGCATCCCTGCCACAGTCGTCCGTTTCTGCAAGATGACGATGAAGAATGCACGCTGCTCCATTATGGTCGCTAAAGACCTCACCGAGACATTTGCTGTCAATAAAGGATTCCTACAAGGCGATACGCTGTCATGCGACTTCTTTAGTATAATTTTTGAAAGAATAGTGCAAAACTCAAGAGTCAACACCAGAGGCATAATCTTTCAAGAGTCCGTCCAACTACTCGCATACGCCGACGATATTGATATAATCGAAAGAATGCAGCGTGATGTCAATTGCGCTTTCGTGAGTATTGGAAAAGAGGCAGCGAATATGGGTCCAATGCTCAATGAGGGAGAGACAAGATTATAAATTTGTATTCCTATTACTCATCCTGAGGTTGTTCGGATGGCTTGAACGCTTAGCTTATTTTTACGTTTTTTTTTTGCTTTAAAACTATCTTGTTATCCATGTTTTGAGTCTTTAAGTTCTGTTCTTCAACGTCAGTGAGTAGGAACAATCTGCAATATGCTTATTAAGACAATTAATGAGTAGTGACAAAGATGCAAAAACATCACTCAGAATAAACATTATCCGAAAACCCATAAAGAAGACCAACGACCCTGTCATTGAGTGATCGGTTATTCTAAAATCAAAAATGCGATCGCAGGAGCTTTTTTAGAAATTGGCATACCGCCCATAAATGTGGTCTAAACAACTTCCTGACAACGGTCTAGAAAGTTCATTGATAAAGCACCGAAGACCATGAGATGCCAAGATGCCCAAGTAGTTATAAACCGTATCAGTGCTGTCTTGTAAATTTATGTTAAAAAATAAAATTGCTAATCAGGTTTTTTTGGTTTCAGAAATGTGGTCTATTAATGCTACAACATTAAACAAAATTATACAATCCATAGACACATAAAAACATATATTACACATAATTAACCGCAATAGAAACTTTTACAATATCAAAACCATGCAAATGACAACCGCTGTTTTTGTAGCCATAAATTCAAATTTGGGATATAATAAAAATATCCGGAATGCTTTAAAAAGAAATAAGGTGGGTTGCAAAAGACGCAACGTTTTCTCTCAAGCTTCTACGAGTAACGCCGTTCTCCGATCCGGGATGCCAATGGAACAATCAAACACAGAATATTTCAGTTTAAAGTTCATATGCCTTCGTATTTGTGATTATGTCAAACACAGATCCTCTTCCTCCGAATATTTCTCGATATTATCAAGGTAGGTTTTGAGTTTTTATTCTAAATTCCTTCAGAGTTCAAGGCAACCGCATCATAATCAAAAATGATGGTGACGATTAAGATAATAGAGAGGATACTAGCAAATTATTATAGGCCATGGGAATATACATAATAAAATAGTTTGTTTGTTTGTTTCTACTAGTTCATTATTTTCAGTGTACCTCGGCAAATTATCAAATGCATCTCAACAAAAATGACATTTGCCGATTTCGGCATTTATACATCGTATTTGAATGTGTAAAACCAGAAGTAATTTCTCCTCTTTTCAGGAGATGGACTGTCATTTGAGTGCCAATGGAACACTTTCAGAAGAATCCGCAGGTATTCCGATTCCAATGGAAAACGACATAACATTCTGGTGAACAACAAATAGTTTGTTATTAATTATAGTAAGATGTATTCGCAAAATCAATGTAACAGTTTGAATTTGAACTACTGACATCGAGAATAAAAAAGTATTCGTTTATATTAGGTATCATCATCAACATTCATTAAAATTAAAAATAAGAAATAAGGAATTACAAAACAATAAATAAGTGCTAGATTTTTTTTTTTTATAATATGCACGCACTAAAGGGATTTTTTGGGACCCTTATAATGTAATAGCTACACAGCGCGGGTGTTAAGGAAATAAGGGTGAGAAGAAAAGGAGAGATGCCGATGCACGTTGGTTTTGAATATTTATAGGTTAAAAGAAAAAACGATGCGTGGAAGAGTATTCCACACTCGTGTTGTACGGGTTAGGAAAGATTCTTTGAACTTCACTGCATGGCGGGTACTACGGTTGATATGTTCAAGTGGAGGAATGCAACTGGCTATTTCGTTTGAGCACTTATGGTGGAAATAACGATAAAATAACGAAAGGCAGGAGAGATTACGACGATGACTCAGATAGTCAATTGATTTCGCGATGTCTTGGTCGTTAATAAATTGTATCGCGTGAGTAACATATGATATAGCCACAAATAAACCAACATATGCAACATCAGCAACATATAGTACACCAGGTAAACAACCAACATATGCAACATCAGCAACATATAGCACACCAGGTAAACAACCAACATTCGCAATATCAGCAAATAATATCGATGCCATCGAACGAAATCGAACCATCGACCAGAATGCAGCATCAGCAGAAAATAGGTATAAATGCAGCACAGCTACAAACGATCGGAGCTTATTGATACGTTTATAATCGACCAACAACTGCAGCGACGCAAAGGACGGCGGGTTGTTTGTAGATTTAAGTATTGTGAACACCAAAAGTAAAACAATAAAGTATTACTGGCCTGTGGCCCAGCCGAAGTATAATCACTTGTGTTTTTTTTTATCTTCGGACGCCGCATAAACCATAAGTGGCGCAGTCGGTTGTCCTCATAAATTAATACTTGAGGATAGTGATACGAACGAACAGTTTAAGATTATAATAAAGTGTTTTGTTTTAGAAGAAGCTAATAATCTAAATAATCGGGATTATAATAAAGTGACTTTTAATAAAAAACAAAATTGCTAATAATCAAAGTACAAATCGATATACATAATTGTGATTAACATAAAGTGACTTTTTTTTAAAAAAAAGGATCTAATAATCCAAGTGTAAAGCGATCTAAATAACTCTGGAAATTGTGATTTGATTATAATAAAGAAGTTTTTTAATAAGCCTCTAATAATCTCAGGCAAAATCCAAAACCCAAGAAAAAGTAAAGTAACTGTGAATAAATCGTGACTTTGAAACAAAAATGGCACAACCCACTATGGAACAGTGTTTGCTAACCTTAACGGAAATTCTGAACAGGCAAAATGCAGCTCAAAGTACAAGAGTGATAATAGAAAAACGAATAAAGTATGTCGAAATCTTCACGGGAAAACCGGGAACGTTACCTTCGTTTATCGCTACTGTGGAGCAAATTCTAGAAGAATTCGGGTTAATTAATCAAGATCAAGTGTTTACCGTCATATACAATGAGAAAATTGGAGGAGCGGCGAAAAACTATTTGGCAATGGAGGCACCAGCATCGTGGGAGGAATGCAAACAGAAACTAAAAGTACACTTCCGGCCAACAAAGGACCAAGGGACAATTCTGAAATACATCAACAATATAAGGGTATGTAGTATAAGTCAATTACTAGATAAAGTCCAAAACATTATTAATTATATGACAGAATGTGCAACATTCAATGAAAATGGTCTAGAAGTAGCTAATTGTCTAAATAGTGCATTAATACTTAAAATAAAAGATGTAACAGCAGGAGCATTAGCTGCAGAAATTTACAAGGAATACAATTTATCAAGAATAAGAACAGTTTTGTTTAAATATATAGGTCAGGATGAATACAATCTGCGGTTAGAAAAAACACATACCATTCAAACTAGGAATCAATACGCAAATACAACCTCTCAAAATTTTCAAAACAACAGACACAATTACACTAATCAAAATCATTATAATAGAAACAATAATTACACTAATCAAAATCAAGTTAATAGAAACAATAACACTAACCAAAATCAAACTAATGGGAATAACCCAACAAGACAAGTAAGAAATAATAATGTATCAGGCCAAGCTAGAAATAACTTTTATAATAATCCTCAAAACTCAGGCCAACATAGATCAAGACAGGCTAGAATAGAACCTATGGAAGTAGACTATTTAAGTAATAGGGAAGTAACTAACCAATTAGAAAGTCACGAGTTTTTTTACCAATTAGCCTCGGACAAAAGAAAAATTTGCATACAGTTAACCTTTGAAAATACAGACTATATTGCATTGATTGACACAGGGTCAACCATTAGCCTTTTAAACTCAACTAGAGTCCCCTCAAATCTTTATGAACACATAAACGATACCCCGATTCAAATAAATACTATTCAGGGTACGGTTAATAAAACAACACAAGTAAAAACCAAATGTCCAACGCAATTTGATCAACCTCACAATGCAAGAATCAAATGGACGAAAGTAGCATTAAATAAACCTTACGACTTCCTCATAGGAATGGATTGGATAAGGAACAATGCGAAAACTATAGATCTAAAAAATGAAGAAATCATTTTAATGAATGATAGGCATCTTCCATTCTTAACCATATTACTCGAAGAAGTTAATGTGTTGGAAATAAGCGAAGTTTGCAACATTCAAATAAACCATCTCAACGAATTAGAAAAAGAATCGGTAGAAAAACTTTTAAATAGATATAAAAAATTGATTTTCAAAGAAGGAGATCAATTAACAAGCACCAGTACAGTTGTTCATCAAATCAAAACCACAACGGACCAGCAAATTAACTCTAAATTATATAGGTATCCCCCAAAACATGAGGCAGAAGTCCGCAGACAAATGGACGAAATGGAGAAACAAGGAATCATCCGAAAAAGTAACAGTCGTTATAGTTCACCAATAATAGTTATTCCGAAAAGGCCTGACAGCTCAGGAATACAAAAATACAGGATAGTCGTAGACTACAGAAGGTTGAACCAAGTAACCGTAGACGATAAATACCCAATCCCCAATATAGATAGTATTTTGGACAAATTGGGCAAAGCTCAATATTTCAGCACCTTAGATTTAGCTAAGGGCTACCATCAAATCCTGGTAGCAGAACAGGATATTCAGAAAACTGCTTTCGTGACACCATCAGGTCTATATGAATACGTCAGGATGCTGTTCGGACTTAAGAACGCATCTGCCACGTTTCAAAGACTGATGAATAGTATTCTCCGTGAATACATAAACAAAATTTGTGTTGTCTATTTAGATGACATACTAATATTCTCAACAACCTTAGAAGAACATATACAGTCACTAGAAAAAATATTTAGAAAATTACAAGATCATAACCTTAAAATACAAGCAAGTAAATGCAGTTTTATGAAACGAGATACTGAATTTCTTGGTCATATTTGAACCAAAGAAGGGATTAAACCAAACCCAAACAAAGTAAAGGAAATCAATAATATAAATATACCAAAAACAGAGAAACAACTTAAAGGTTTCTTAGGGATGACAGGGTACTACAGGAAATTCGCCAGGGATTATGCTAAAATAGCATACCCAATGATAAGATATCTAAAGAAAGGCGAAACAATTAATATTAAAGACCCTCAATATATTTCAGCATTTGAAAACCTTAAAGATCTAATAATTTCACATCCAGTTTTAAAATATCCAGAATATGACCCTTTGTACAACGGACGCAAGCAATTATGCCATTGGTGCTGTCCTTTCTCAAAATGGGCACCCGGTATGCTTCGTATCCAGAACCCTTAATAAACACGAACAAAAATACAGTGCAACTGACAAAGAGTTTCTTGCAATTGTTTATTCAGTCAACTATTTTCGACCATATTTGTATGGAAATCATTTTAAAATTGTAACTGATCATATTCCCATAAAATATTTAAATAGCAAATATAAAGGAAAGGAATTTTCCCAAAGGAATCAAAGATGGCTTTTGAAACTACAAGAGTATAATTTTGAAATCGAATATTTGAAAGGGAAAGAGAATAAAGTGGCAGATTTCCTGAGCAGATTAGAAAATGCACCTATGATTAACGAAGATAATAACTCAGAATCCAATATGGAGTTGACGGAAACAATTCACTCGGTTGAGGAACAACATGTAGATCATATTGGTATTAAGGAAGATATTGTTAATAAATACAAGACTCAGCTAATCTTAACATACAGTATAACAACAAACGAATTAGAAATCTTACACGGACGTAGAATTATTTTTCTTAATCCTCTTGATGGAACAGATAAAATCAAAGATGTGCTAATAAGATTCACTAAGAAAGGAACAACAGGCATATACTCCGAAGTAGAAGATCACGACTATAATAAGGTTCAACAGGTTATAATACAATTATTTTCTATGAACAAACATATTAAGTTCATTAAATGTTCTTACAGGGTAACCGAAGTCAAAACCGAGGAGGAAGTTCATAAACAAATTTCGCTATATCATACAAAAGAATCTATGCATAGTGGAATAAACGAAACGTATTACACACTGAAGAACAAAAATTTTTTCCCTAAACTTCAAGAACAAATACAATTAGTAATTAACAATTGTAAAAAGTGTCAAGAAATCAAATATGATAGGAAACCCATTAAACCAAAATACCATTTAACAGAAACCCCAGAACATAAAAATCAAATCATACATTTAGATATATTTCACATTGAGAAAAAAGCCTTTGTGACAATAATAGACAAACTGACTAAATTTGCAGTAGGGTATATAATAACCGATAGAAATTGGAGAAGCAAGAAAACAATTTTAATAGAACACTTTGCAAAATTTGGCAAACCAAAAAAAATTATAACTGACAACGAGTTCAAATCTGAACATATTTTAGACTTTCTCAATAAGAATGATATCGAAATACATTTGACGAAACCCAATAGCCATACAGGAAACGCAGATGTTGAAAGATTACACTCAACAATCCTAGAAAAAATAACAGGCATTGAAGAGAAAGATCTATCAGTAGAGATGAAATTGCAAATAGTTTTAGATAATTACAACAATAGGTATCACTCCACAATAAAAACTACACCTAGGAAAGCTAAAGAAGAAGTTGATGAATTAGTACTTAGGGAAAGAGTCCAGGAAACTAAACTTAGGAAAATTAACAAACTTAACGAAAACCGAGAAAGTTACACAGAAAAAAGACAAGTAGGACCAATAAAGAACTACAAAAATGTTAGACATAAGGAGGAAACCAGATATAAAATTAAAAATCTTAACAACGTACACGAAACCAATATTAAAAGACCTTACAAATTTTCAGGCAACACTACTCCTCGCAACACTATTGACACCGACAATACACGGTGCACTCCAAACAACACTAATCAATGAACAAACAGTTTTTTTTAAAAATAAAAATTAGAGATTTAGAAATTACTAACCAAACAAACACCATTCTACATATAATAAATCCAGAAGAAATACTTAATACAGTCTCATTTATACAAACTAATATAAAACATTTAAACATTGACAACAAAGATATGATAATTAAAGAAGTAGAAACACTAGTAGCGAAAATTAAGTCAATTACACCCAAAGAACAAAGAAGATCAAAAAGGGGATTAATAAACATGGTAGGAAATGTAGAAAGATGGCTCTTTGGAACCATGGATAATAAAGATAAAGAAGAAATTTGGAATTATTTAAATATAGCAGAAGAAAATACTCACAACGCAATAGAAACAATAAATCACCAAATTAAAATCAATAAACATTTTAACGAATCGATAGAAGCACTAAAAACAATAATTTTAGATGATAGAAGAACTATACTAAATGCGTATAATAAAATAGAAAATACCATTTCAAAAATTGTACAACAGCAATTATTTTTAGACCAAATTACCAAGTTAAGATTTATAGAAAGTAAAATAAATCAGATCCAAAACAACATCGTATCGGCAAAACACAACATTTTGCACCCCAGTATATTAACATTGGAAGAATTAAATGAGTATGAAATTGATTTACATAAACTTAAATTAATTAAAATGGGGATTCTTGAATACAAAAACAAATTCATTATAATTGCTATTAAGGTTCCAAGAAATTATGTTTCAGTAGAACAAAAATTAATAATACCATTACCAAACGATGAACATTTTGAAATAGATTATGAAAATGAACATATCATAGAAATACATAATAAAACATATGCATACCAAAATGATGTAGCTCTACAGGAATTAAAACCTAGTAAACATTGTGTTGTAACCAGGAGTTGTAAATTAAGATATAATAATAGAACTCAAATCCAAATAATAGACGACGAAACTATAATCATTAAAAATGCAAATAAAGAAGAATTAAAACACAATTGTGATAACAGAAAAATCGTTTTAAATAAAAATTATCTCATTAATTTTTTCAATTGTCAAATACATCTGTTAAAAGAAATTTTCTATAATAATCAAAAAATTGTTCAAGAAAAATATTTTTACCCTGAAAACAATCTTAAAACTTCATTTGAAGAAGCTATCACTTTCGATGACATTATTTCAGATAATTTTGAAAATATTAAAGAAATAAACGAATTAAAATTTCATAAAAATGTATCATATGTTATAAACTTAAGCATAATTATAAGCATTATTTGTACAACAATAGGCTTAGCATATTTTTGCAATAAAATATATAATAAAGCATACAATGTAAAGCAATTAAATTCCAAAATTCAGGAGAATTTTGACTCAAACCGAGGAGGAGTAACATATGATATAGCCACAAGTAAACCAACATGCAACATCAGCAACATATAGCACACCAGGTAAACAACCAACATATGCAACATCAGCAACATAAAGCACACCAGGTAAACAACCAACATTCGCAATATCAGCAAATAATATCGATGCCATCGAACGAAATCGAACCATCGACCAGAATGCAGCATCAGCAGAAAATAGGTATAAATGCAGCACAGCTACAAACGATCGGAGCTTATTGATACGTTTATAATCGACCAACAACTGCAGCGACGCAAAGGACGGCGGATTGTTTGTAGATTTAAGTATTGTGAACACCAAAAGTAAAACAATAAAGTATTACTGGCCTGTGGCCCAGCCGAAGTATAATCGCTTGTGTTTTTTTTTATCTTCGGACGCCGCATAAACCATAAGTCGTGTTTTTGGATTCTGTCAAGTAGCTCCAAATAAGTTATTGGTGCACCGAACAGGATATGAGCGTTGTACTCGAGTTTCGGGCAAATAGATCAGAAGGGGTGAAATATTTCTTGCATCGCTTAAGGAAGTCTAGACATTTCATTGCGTTCTTGGCGACATCGAATATGTGGTCATTAACACACATAACGAGAATGGAAAGTCTTTCGGTTTCAGCGATGCAGGTGCCATTCATGGATAATGGCAGTGTTTTTGGTTTTTGCTTTAATGACAGGAGACAGCATTGTGTTTTGGAAGCATTAAATTGCACTCTATTGGTTTTACCCCACTGAGTTATGCTGTTAATATCGGAATTTAAGGAGCTTAACGTTCGTTTAAAGATCGAATCGATATAATTTTTCCACGCTCCATTTCCTCACAAGTATTTGTAAGCCAAGTGTACCTGGTAAGTACATCATTTATGGAAATATCGGTTCCGTTGCTAGTGCCGCTGCTCTTGCCTTGCTGTGGTCTGGTCGCAGCTGGTTAAAGCTCTCTGTGCATCTAATTATCCGTGTAGTCAAAATTTCTAGGGCTAAGAATGCAGGTACCTTAAGCAAAATGGTTGGAAAAGCTAGGTTTTAAGCCCCTTATGTGCCGTTTATGGGTATAATATAAAAAACACACCTTTTGGTATTTCTTATCTCAACATATTCTTTGACATGTTGAAGGCTGAATAGCGATATGGTGTTTTTAGTAGCTGATATAGATACTGGTATGTATATAGATGTGACCGAATTGCAGTAATGCATGCAGAAACGCACATGAAACAAATGTGCAGTAAGAAATTGCCATCATTCTGTATGCTTTTTGCCTGACCTTAATATCACTGAACGACCAAACAGACTAAAATGCTAGGTAATGTTGTAGAATTTCACAGCCCGAAACGTCAAACAGGACACATTGTACCAAATTGTGCTGTTCTACTACTGGTGCATTAAAATTAGAAATAGAGACAATATGCAGCAAGAATTGACGTTTAGTAAGCAATGAGCCTTATTGCGAAGATCAATCGACAGCTGATAATTGACTATTTTCAATGTGTGCTATTGTGAACGAACGATTCTAAAGGATTGACAAAAATACCATATGAATCGTTCGTTCACAATAGCACACATTGAAAATAGTCAATTATCAATATTGTCGATTGATCTTCACAATAAGGCTCAATGTGCCATTTGACATACAAAATTACCCGTTTCTTATGGACTTTCGTTTACGAGGTGGAGCCTAAAACTTACGTAGTGTTGATTTATTATTTGGCACTCGCCAAAGAAAGAATTAAGCCTTATGTCGCATGAGTAGAATAACATTTTTTTCGTGTAATAATGCCACAGCGTCTTGAACTTTTCTATGCGGTTGTGTTGTGTTGCATAGGTGCATAATATCTCCTTCTGCTTCCTTGATGGCGAAGTAATGATCTTAATCTGCTGTCTTAATATTGGTGCTCTGTAAGATTCGCCGGTTTGACCTCAATAAAAATCGGCAGGACTGTCGCTGTCGGATCATGAGGCAAATAAAGAGCTGGTGTTTTTGTATTTGTGTGATCCAGGAGTTTGTAGACCTGGCTTGTTTCTTACGATTTCGACACGTCCATGCTCCTGTTATTGATAATTGTTTGATCGTCCTTTAACGACACCGGTGATCCCGAGTCTTGTCAAATAACGTACTTGCGTGCCCTTGCATTTTGTATTTTTTATTTGCGGTGGGGTCATCAGCAGACGACAAGCACTTAGACAGAATGGTCCATTGTACTACAGCAAAGCCGCCCGCTGGGTGCTTACCAGCGATTAGCATTAGAGTCAGTATGGGAGAACCTGCCAGTGGCCTTGGCAAAGCAAACGATACTAGCGATCTCTACCTCACCTAATTCATCTCTCTGGACGAATTGTTTACCGAGAGTATTGAGCCTGTTTCTGGCGAAAACAGGGCACCCCTGAAGAAATAAAATGTCGTTTCATCCGCCTCAAGTTAACACTCACATAGTCCCGAGATTCCTTACGAATAAAGTTTTTAGATGCTCGTTAAAAGGACTTTTTACCCCTTTCCTTAAAAGGATATTAGCGGCAGTGGCAAGATTTCTGCCTGAAAAACAGTTGCTTGTGTTCCCAAGGCTGCAAATAGACTAATCCAACAGTCAGACACAGGCTCCGGAGACACCGGCAGTGAGTTACCCATCCGTATAAACGTTGGCATCACCTGGCCTAAAGTATTTGTTGCATTCATGTCGTTCACGAAGGTGAACGCCGAAAACGGCGCTCAAAGATTTGCTTTGAGCACAACTTAACTTTAGGTGAGTGCCCTGCAAATTAGGCGACCTCACTTGAGGTATTCTTCTTCTAGAGTGAACAGCATCATCTCAGGCTTCGTGGGGTTTACTGATAGAGCCCGCTTACTGCACCAACTCCCAACTATGTTGAGCGCTTACAGGCAATGAGGCAGCGGACTCTTTGGCAAAAAAAGCGGCAGAGGAACCCTTCACAGGTCCTGACCCGTTCTGCGGGATAGGAGAACACACTCTACGCGAAGAGTTCAGGAGACTGGAGGAAGAAACAAGGGCGAAAACCTTTCTCAACCTCCAAGGTCTGAGGTTAGCAAAGAAACTATGTATTAGGGAATTATAACAAAAAAAGAATCAAAGCTTGTATCAGCCTTAACAAAAACAACCTAAGAAGCCTAACAGGCCTCCTCACGGGGCACTGCAGACTCAAGGAGCACCTGAGGACAATGGGTATATCAGAGGACGGGCTCTGCAGATTTTGCAGTGAAACCGAAGAAACACCAGACCACATACTGGAATCCTGTGGGGCACTGGCCCACAAACGGATAAGATATTTGGTCAGGCACCAAATAACAGGCAACGACATACAAACCATGGACCCACAGCACATTCTCAGATTCATCAAGGAAACTGGACTGGACGCCGCGCCGTGCTCTAAGGAGTGTGACCTGCCAAGAATAAATCAGAGCAATACCCCGATACCCTTCATAAAAGAAGTATGTCTAGAGGGGGCTCTGAAAGAGGACATGACCTCTCCGAGGTACAAGCAGGGGATTACAATACAGTATCTACAATGATGTAAATGTGATCAGAATAATTATCAAATCAAATGCCAAGGTTTTGAGATTTGTCCGCCAATTCAATTTTTATTTTTAGAAATTAACATGCATTGTGACTTTTTTGGGTTCAGACATAAGCTGTTTTTTTTCTACCATTGAATGATGCTTTCAAGGTCGTAATTGAACTTGTACACTCTGCTTCAACTGAATAAGCACAAACATTTTCTAAGCTACGTTGTCCATTTTTCCAAAATCTTGTGCCGTAATATATCATTTGATGATGCAAACTGTTTGCGTATGATGTTGACAAAATAAATCGGAAACAATAATTCAAAAAGTACCGCTATTTTTTGGGTGGTTCCCTTGCAAAGCATTCAATATGGAAAAATGCAGTTTTATTTTGCGTCAACTGAATAGACACAAGGTCATTATTTTCACTGCTTATGAGTTTTCTGCGGAAATTGGCACATTAGATCAACAGTTGAATTGCTTTAAGTGAATTTTATTTGATTAATTGTATTTCAAAGAAAAACAGGTAGATCAAAATCTCTAAATAGTGTTGAAAGAGCTCAAATCGATTTACTAAAAGACACCGGGCGTTCTATCGCTGACAAAATTGGACGAAGTTCTAGTGCGGTCTATTCTTATTTAAGAAGCAACGATTCGCACGGAAAAAAACATGCAAGGAGGTAAAAAAACGGCAACAACAGCGGTTGATCGAAGTGCAATTTTAAGATGTGCTTCCAATTCCTGCGACTCTGCGGCAAAAATAAAGCAGAAAGCCGGTGTTACTGCAAGCGTTTCAACAGTGCGAAGGGTTATCAATAGTGCCAAACATCTAAAACGGTTGAAAATTCACAAGAAACCACCACTTAACGAGAAACGGAAGTGTATGCGCTTAGAATTCTCTAGACTCCATATGAGTTTTAAAAATGAATGGCGTCACGTAGATTTTTCGGATGAGAAGAAGTTTAATTTTGATGGCCCTGATGGGTTTAATTATTACTTCCACGATGTGAGGAAAGAAGAACGATTTTTAGCGCGGCATCATAGTCGAGAAGGTGGTATTATGGTATGGGGAGCAGTTAGCTACTATATCACTGTTGAGCTTGAGTAAAAAACCTCAAAAATTACTGCATTAAGTTATAAAAGAAATTTGAAAAGACATTTTCCTAAATTTTCAGGCATTTTTGGACCCATAAACTGAACTTTTGAGTAGGTCAACGCCCCCATCCACACGGCGCCCATAGTAAAAAATTGGATAGAAGAGCAAAATGTGGAATTGCTTCAATGGCCGCCGTACTCACCGGACCTGAACCTTATAGAAAACGTTTGAGGATGGTTAGTACGAAAAGTTTATGAGTCTGGCCGTCAGTTTGAGGACAGAGAATCCCTTATTGCAGCCATTAAATTGGCCTGGAGGGAAATTTCGCAGGACTACATAAAGAGGCTGTACGATTCCATGCCGGATCGAATTTACAAAACTATTACGAATAATGGCGGCGGTACCCACTATTTTAAGAAAAACTTGTTTCATTTAATCCCAATAACTTTTATTTCCAATTTCAATATTTGTGTCTATTCAGTTGACGCAAAATAAAACTGCAATTTTCCATATTGAATGCTTTGCAAAGGAACCAGAAAAAAAATAGCCGCACTTTTTGAATTATTCTTTCCGATTTATTCTGTCAACGTAATACACAAACAGTTTGCATCATCAAATGGTATATTATGGCACAAGGTTTTGAAAATATGGACAACGTAGCTTAGAAAATGTTTGTGCTTATTCAGTTGAAGCGAAGTGTATATGAAGTCATCGATAAGTCCTTTTTTGCACCTAAGACACATCTGAACATCGTCGGCATACAAATGAAAGTGGAAATGTGATTTAATTTTGGTGGGGCATAAGTCCCCATAATCGGTTCTCGTCAGATCACCGTAATTAAACGACGTTGGGCGCGGTTAGTACGTAGATGGGGGACCGTTTGAGAACAACCGCGTGTCGTTGGCCAGTCCCATCTACAGAGTTGAGGTAGATAATACATACGTGGTATCACAATGGACCTAAATTGGTCTAAGTGTGTCGGCTTCTGCCGACAGCCACATAAACCTAACCTAACCTAACCTAAGTCCCCATTTATTTGGCGTAATACAAGCTAATAATATGGCTTAAACTAATTAAAAACTAATTAAAAGTTAGGGTTTAGGATTGGTGAAGAAGGTCAAGTTTAAGGCAGGGAGTGCTGCGATTGAAATCGAAGGCGGTGAGGTTTGAGTTAACCTTCCGCAGCCTGCGGGAGATTGGTTCATTAGAGCCATAGGACGTGCGGTGGGGAGGAAGATAGAACAGACGAGGGAATCGTAAGTTATGAGGGTTGGTATTGAAGGAGATAGAATTATAAAGTGACGCGCAGTCGACGGAGCCAGAGAGGAGTCGATGGATGAAACTATGTCTGCAGCGTCTCTGCGTTCCTCAAGGCTATTCATTTAAATGAGTTTGAGACGGTTTAGATAGGGAGGTAAGGTTGAATGATCGTTCCAGGGTAAACCACGAAGAGCGAATCGGAGAAAGCGACGTTGGATGCTCTCGATTCTGGACACATGGACTTGGTGGAAAGGAGACCATACTTGGCTAGCGTGCTCAAGAAGCAGGCGAACAAAGGTAGTGTAAAGAGATCTGGTCACGTAAGGGTTAGAGAATTCTTTGGACCACAGTTTAACAAAGCCAAGTGATGAGTTGGCTTTAAGAATTATCTCGTCAAAATGTAAACGGAAATTAAGCTCCCTATCGCACAGAATGCCAAGATCACGAAGAGATTGAACGCGGGATATACGTTGACCATGGAGATGGTAAGGACGGGGAGGGGACTTGTTCATCTTGCGTGAGAAAGTAATAGACTGGCATTTGGCGATATTGAGCTCTAAGCCGTTTTTGATACACCAGGTGGAAAAAGTATCCAGATCTTGTTGTAGAAGACAAGAGTCTTGTGGTGAAGATATGGGCATACAAAACTTGGTATCATCAGCGTAGAGCGAAAGGACGGAATGATTAATGATTCGATGAAGGTAGTTAATGGTTAGGATAAAGAGAAGGGGACCAAGATGACTACCTTGTGGTACCCCAGAGGTGGCCAAAAAAGGCGCCGATAAGATGGACCTGAAGCGAACACTATAAAAACGGTTTTCCAGATAGGACTATATCCATTTTAACAATATGGGTTCGAACCCGAGTGAAGACAGTTTAAAAAGGACTAATTTGTGAGATATCTTGTCAAACGCCTTACTGAAATCGGTTGCAATAATTCGTTGCCCTTTTCCAGGGTTGAGAGGGCGGAAGACACGAATTCCACGAAGTTTGTGTTAGTTGATCTGCTTTTAAGAAAGCCATGTTGGTTTTGGGAGATAAGAGATTTGCAGTGAAAGCTAAGATCTTCGTGCACAATACTTTCGAGGATCTTGGGTATATGTGAGAGTTTAGCTATAGGTTATTTCGTCTGGGAGGATAAAGGGTAGGATAGTATTAATAAAAGGAGGTGGATATCATCAAGTCATTAGGATTTATATTTAATACACAGCACTGCCTTTGCGACATCCATCTCCTCCAACTGATGAAATTAAAAACCATCCTCAGTTGTAAGAGTATTTGTAGGGCACTCACTTGGTGATAGTGATGAGGTCGCAGAGCCTTGCACAAAGTTGTTGTTGAGGTTATTTAAATACATTTCAGAGAAATGAAACTCATCTCGGCTACCGATTCCAATATCACGAATATTTTTCCAGTGTCTTTGCAGGTGGATTACTATTAGGGTGTTTTTTAAAAAAAATCATGCTTAGCTTTGCATATTTTAAAATTAATAACATTTCTTAGCATTCGAAAAGCATTATAGTCTTCAGGCAACCTGAAACTTTTCCACCTCCTAAATGCCAAATCACGTCTTTTTTTTACTTCCCAGAACTCAGGAGTTTAGATCTAACCGTATTTCGAATAAGTTTTGTGCATATTGGTGCCCGTAATAGCGGCCTGCTTTAAGCAATCTACCAAAGAAATCTGAAAGTGTAGTTAAAAATTGTACAACAATCTAATGGTTTCTATACTGTTCCCTTCCATAGTTCAAGGCCATTCATATATGAAATGTGTTCACGTCGTATCTTTAACATTTGGTATTTACTTTTGGCAACCACAATTGTCGCCTCATAACTATAACAAATCCGTACGTGTTTCTTAATATAGTGTATAGTGATTTCACACGTTTTGCTAGGGAAAATATATAATGTGTAGGTTAGGTGTTGGTAACAGAATAAAAAAAAACTTTTTTTTTAAATGCAAACCTGATAAAATATACACGTTGCGAGTTTGAAAATGAAAGGCAACTATATGGATTAATCGATCTTACCAACTGTCAAGTGAGCGTCTGCAAGAATATTTAAAGATAATTAAAGTTAACCGCGAAATAAGTTAAACTCGTTAGGTATCGTGAGGTAGTCAGATTAATCCAATTAATATGTAAATTGAGTCAAGCTTCTTTTTTGGTCTGGCAGATAAGAGACCATGCGTCGCATCACTTATGAGAATTCTTTTGCTCGTCGCGAACACTAAGAACAGCATACATCTATGAAACTTTTTTTTTTAAATTCCAGCAAAACCAAAGATTAACATACAACACACTTTTTTAGGCGGCGCGCGTGCAAAGCTATAAAAACTTTCCTCGCCTGAACACTGTCAGTCATCATTCAGACGATAAATATGAGAGGTGTTAATAGCGGTATACTCGAAAGGATTGTAGTGATTTTTTTAATCGGATGTGTACTGCTTACTACGGTGGTTGGAAGGATCTTTAGTAAGTGCTCTCTGGCAAGGACGTTATATCGTTATGGAGTTCCATACAACGAACTTCCCGACTGGCTATGCTTAGCAGAACATGAAAGCTTGTTCAATACAAAGGCAATAAATGCGGCTAATTACGATGGTTCCATGGACTGGGGAATATTTCAGATCAACGATCGTTACTGGTGTAAGCCCAGTGATGGGCGAAAATCGGCGAATACATGTGGGTTACCGTGTCGGGCATTTCTATACAATAACATAAATTACGCGGTTTACTGTGCAAAACTCATCAAGAAAAAGCAAGGTCTAAGTGCATGGGCTGCATGGAATACGAATTGTCAAGGTGTAAAGCCTTCGGTCTACGAATGCTTTCGGAAGTCATCAGGTGTCTAATTATATGATGATATGTTACCCTAATTTTAATGAGCTGTTATGTATATAGGTTTTAAAATATGGAAAAAAGACTAATAATAAAAAAAATGTGAAAAGATTTGTGTTTAATTTTTATAGTATTCCAAACGATTTAAAACTGCATTTTATCACACTCGTAGTTTCGTTTTTATCCAATTACCGACTGTTGTGCTCCTCTCGTGCAGTTATACACTCGAACACTCGTAGAAAGTTCTTACTTTTGCGCAACAAGTTTGTTGCCTTATATCTGTCTGCCGGAAAAGCCACTTTTAACGAATATTGCAGTGTCATTAATGGATGATGGTGGATCTAATGACGATTGAAAGTACTGTAGTGCCTTAATAAATTACGGGCCCAGAGATGTACTATAAAACTGAGACAGTTTAATATAATAAATATAATCAACCCAGTGTAGAAGAGGTTGACTTAGCTATAAGAAAGCAAAAGAATAATAAGGTCGCTGGCTCTGATGGTTTACCAGCGGAGCTATTCAAATACGGAGGTGATGTTTTGGTAGAGCGCATTCGCCAAATCAGAAACCAAGTATGGGTGAAAGAAATCATACCCGATGACTGGACTATCAGCTCCATTTGCCCCATCTTCAAAAAAGGCGATCCTATGTCTTGCAATAACTATCGCGGCATATCCCTGCTAAATGTCACATATCCAATGTACCTATCAGTGTGGCTTCCGGCCCGGCAGATCAGCAAAGGACCAAATCTTCACACTAAGACAAATCCTCGAAGAGACCAATATGATAGCATTCATCGCCCGGAGCTCAACGTTGCGATGGCTGAATTCGTGACTTCGGCAAAACTGATCCAGTTGTGTCGCGTGATACCTGAAAACACGTGGTGTAATGTGCAGTTTGAAAGCAGTTCTTCCGAACCAAACTTGTACCAGATTTCGGCAAGGGGATGCGTACCATGTGACTTCTCCAATATTGTTCTGGAGAAATTAGTACGTAGGCCAAGTGTCAACACAGAAGGCACGATCTTTAATAGATCCTTCTAGCCACTGGGGTATACGGACGATATCGACATTAACGGCCGTTCCCAGCGTGCCGTGTTAGAGGCGAAATTGGTTGTTCTTCGACTCCCAGCCCTCAGGTTCGAGAAGGCAAAAAGACCGAAGCTCCGTTTTAAAAACCAAGCCATCGCGGATGCCAGAGCGCTTGGTCTGGACAATTGGAAGAAGCATGCCCGGGATCGCATAGTATGTAAGTTAAGTAAGTAGGTCTTATATAAAGAGGCAAAATACAAGAGTTTTGTATTACGGGAAATTTCATCTATTTCCCCCGTCTAGAATTGAGGCGCAATGTTCTACAACGCTAGTGCTGTTGATTAAGAAAACTGGCTGTCTGCTGAATTTGCTTCAGCCGGACTGACTCCAAAGGGGGAGTTAAAATCTCCCACGAAGCGGGCCACTCGGGTACTATCGATTTTTTCTTCAACATTTTGAGGTGGAAAGTTTTTTTAAACTATTCATAGAAATAATTTGATATTTAAATAAAAAATAGGGCTTTTTTGAGTTTGGAGTTTAAGTCCGAAAAAAGTATATTTCTCCAAAGTGTTCGTAGTGTCCCGCACCCCGAAAAAAGAAGGTCTTTTTCATAAAGTTTTTTACTTCACCTTCGGGTTAAACATTATTTATGTTATGTGCTCAAAATGAATTTCTTTTTAAACTTTGGAATGAAAACACAATTTGAAACAAACAGAGGTTGGTGTTAAGCCTTTTTTTGTATTGAAATGTCTTATTTATTCGGGGAGGGACGGCCTAAGAATATCAGCCACCACCAAAAATTGTGTGTGTAGGTACTTATGTATGCATGCGTTAGACATTTTTTATATTTTTATATAATTTGCTTACGCTAAAGGTTTTTTTTCTGTTGTTACATATAAAAGTAATGGACTTGGCCGGGATTCGAACGCACGACCTTCCATTCAGTAAGCGAATACACTACTTCTGCACCGTTGCCACCCCTTAAGAAGTTATACTTCTTCGGCGTGATTATATGGTAAATTAATATTTACATGTTGAAAATACATATATACCAATATAATAATAGGATGTGTAGGGTTCCAAGGACATTTTTTTTTGTTCCAATGACCTCTTGATAAAATACGAGTAACAATAAACAGAAAAATACTGCGCGGCTTCTAATAATGTTTTCTCTTTCGGGTTTTAAACACCTTCTGGGGATCCAAGGACCTCTTGGTAAAATAACCTTAGTTTAGTGCGAAAATATTTCATCAATGTCAGAAAAACTTGAGGAATTACTATCAACAAAATAATGAATAGAAAAAAAACATCTACAAAATTATCGATGCGATGTTTGCTCGACTGATGCATATAATATGCAAACAGGATGCGTTATGGAACTGTACATTTTGCATCGGACTCGTGCAAATTTCGTTGGAACGGTAAACATTGCATGTAAAATTGTAAACTGCATTGAAACTTTTTGGAAATCAGTCTGTTTTAAGGTGCCGTCACACATTGCTGCAAGCAACTTTTTACTTCCATGGAAGCAAACTTGTTGCTAGCACTTTCCGGTCAAATGCTTGCTGCAAGTGATTTGGGACTGTACGGGTGTTATATTTACCATTTTCAGTTCGGTTTTGTTCCCACACATGCTATTTGAATCCAATGCATAACGCAAATACAAACTATTTAAATATATAAAGATCAAAACTAAATATAAACATAGGGGCGGGCTACAGTCCGCTTGGGTGAACTGTTGGATACCCTATTCTTATTCCTATATCTCATAAGTGGGCGTGACAAAAATTTAAAGGATTTTATCGAAAAAACTAAGCTTTTGTAAATAAAAACGCTCCCTAGCTCAAACTTTGGTTTTTCAATAAAATTGTTTTATTTAATTGTGGGCGTGTCAGTAGGCGGATTTAAAAAAAATTTAAGTATGAGCATAAAGGGCACCTAGAGAGTATATACTATAAATTTCAGCTCCCTAGCTCAAACTTTGGACTTTCAAAAATAAAAAAAAAATAATTGTGGGCGTGTCAGTAGGCGGATTTTGAAAATATTTACACATGAGCATAAAGGGCCCCTAGAGAGTATATATTAAAAATTTCAGCTCCCTAGCTCAAATTTTGGTTTTTCAAAAAAAATATTTTATTTAATTGTGGGCGTGTCAGTGGGCGGATTTTGAAAATTTTATGTCCCAAGCAGTTTTATGGGCCAAAGATCATATATAAAAAATTTCAGCTTTCTAGCTCAAAATTCAATTTTTCCCAAAATTTGTTTTATTTAATTGTGGGCGTATCAGTGGGCGGATTTTGAACATTTTATGTCCCAATCAGTTTTATGGGCCATAGATCATTATAATATACATTGCTGCAAGCAACTTTTTACTTCCATGGAAGCAAACTTGTTGCTAGCACTTTCCGGTCAAATGCTTGCTGCAAGTGATTTGGGACTGTACGGGTGTTATATTTACCATTTTCAGTTCGGTTTTGTTCCCACACATGCTATTTGAATCCAATGCATAACGCAAATACAAACTATTTAAATATATAAAGATCAAAACTAAATATAAACATAGGGGCGGGCTACAGTCCGCTTGGGTGAACTGTTGGATACCCTATTCTTATTCCTATATCTCATAAGTGGGCGTGACAAAAATTTAAAGGATTTTATCGAAAAAACTAAGCTTTTGTAAATAAAAACGCTCCCTAGCTCAAACTTTGGTTTTTCAATAAAATTGTTTTATTTAATTGTGGGCGTGTCAGTAGGCGGATTTAAAAAAAATTTAAGTATGAGCATAAAGGGCACCTAGAGAGTATATACTATAAATTTCAGCTCCCTAGCTCAAACTTTGGACTTTCAAAAATAAAAAAAAAATAATTGTGGGCGTGTCAGTAGGCGGATTTTGAAAATATTTACACATGAGCATAAAGGGCCCCTAGAGAGTATATATTAAAAATTTCAGCTCCCTAGCTCAAATTTTGGTTTTTCAAAAAAAATATTTTATTTAATTGTGGGCGTGTCAGTGGGCGGATTTTGAAAATTTTATGTCCCAA
The DNA here is from genome assembly GCA_949715645.1 of Portevinia maculata. NCBI lineage: Eukaryota > Metazoa > Arthropoda > Insecta > Diptera > Syrphidae > Portevinia > Portevinia maculata. Next base: position 103,374,746 of record OX454525.1, read on the forward strand.
GCAGTTTTATGGGCCAAAGATCATATATAAAAAATTTCAGCTTTCTAGCTCAAAATTCAATTTTTCCCAAAATTTGTTTTATTTAATTGTGGGCGTATCAGTGGGCGGATTTTGAACATTTTATGTCCCAATCAGTTTTATGGGCCATAGATCACATATAAAAAATTTCAGCTCTCTAGCTCAAAATTCGATTTTTTCCAAAATTTTGTTTTTTTGAGTTTGTGGGCGTGTCTGTGGGCGGATTTCAAAAATTCTTAAACTTGATTATTTCGGGACCCTAGAGAGTATATGGTTAAAATTTCAGCTCTCTAGGTCCAGTTTAAAGGCCTAATTTTTGCCGACGGACGGACGGACGGACGGACGGACATGGCTAGATCGACATTACTATCGATGCTGATCATAAATATAGTAACTTTTAGGGGTCTACGGGCAATATTAAGGTATGTTACAAACTATGCGTCAAGATTAATATACCCCTAGAATAGGGTATAAAAACATAGGGGCGGGCTACAGTCCGCTTGGGTGAACTGTTGGATACCCTATTCTTATTCCTATATCTCATAAGTGGGCGTGACAAAAATTTAAAGGATTTTATCGAAAAAACTAAGCTTTTGTAAATAAAAACGCTCCCTAGCTCAAACTTTGGTTTTTCAATAAAATTGTTTTATTTAATTGTGGGCGTGTCAGTAGGCGGATTTAAAAAAAATTTAAGTATGAGCATAAAGGGCACCTAGAGAGTATATACTATAAATTTCAGCTCCCTAGCTCAAACTTTGGACTTTCAAAAATAAAAAATAAATAATTGTGGGCGTGTCAGTAGGCGGATTTTGAAAATATTTACACATGAGCATAAAGGGCCCCTAGAGAGTATATATTAAAAATTTCAGCTCCCTAGCTCAAATTTTGGTTTTTCAAAAAAAATATTTTATTTAATTGTGGGCGTGTCAGTGGGCGGATTTTGAAAATTTTATGTCCCAAGCAGTTTTATGGGCCAAAGATCATATATAAAAAATTTCAGCTTTCTAGCTCAAAATTCAATTTTTCCCAAAATTTGTTTTATTTAATTGTGGGCGTATCAGTGGGCGGATTTTGAACATTTTATGTCCCAATCAGTTTTATGGGCCATAGATCACATATAAAAAATTTCAGCTCTCTAGCTCAAAATTCGATTTTTTCCAAAATTTTGTTTTTTTGAGTTTGTGGGCGTGTCTGTGGGCGGATTTCAAAAATTCTTAAACTTGATTATTTCGGGACCCTAGAGAGTATATGGTTAAAATTTCAGCTCTCTAGGTCCAGTTTAAAGGCCTAATTTTTGCCGACGGACGGACGGACGGACGGACGGACGGACATGGCTAGATCGACATTACTATCGATGCTGATCATAAATATAGTAACTTTTAGGGGTCTACGGGCAATATTAAGGTATGTTACAAACTATGCGTCAAAATTAATATACCCCTAGAATAGGGTATAAAAACATAGGGACTGGCCACCGTCCGCTCGTGCGAACTGTTGGATACCCTATTCTTATTCCTATCCCTTATAAGTGGGCGTGACAAAAGTCTAAGTATGGTTGAATTGTTAAGAACGCTCTACATATTTTGTTATATAACATTTAAAGGATTTAATCGAAAAAAACTAAGCTTTTGTAAAAAAAAAACGCTCCCTTGCTTCAATAAAATTGTTTTATTTAATTGTGGGCGTGTCAGTAGGCGCATTTAAAAATATTTAAACAGATGTATAAAGCGCACCTCGAGAGTCTAAATTATAAATTTCAGCTCCCAAGCTCATACTTGTGGGCGTGTCAGTGGGCGGATTTTAAAAATTTGATCTATGGAGCAGTTTTAGGAGTCGAAGATCATATATAAAAAATTGCAGCTTTCTAGCTCAAAATCCGATTTTTTTTATAAATTTGTTTTTTTGAGTTTGTGGGCGTGTCTGTGAGCGGATTTCCAAAATTCTTAAACTTGATTATTTCGGGCTACTAGAGAGTATATGGTTAAAATTTTAGCTCTCTAGATCCAATTTAAAGTTTAATTTTTGCCGACAGACGGACGGATGAACGGACGGACATGGCTAGATCGACATTACTATCGATGCTGATCATAAATATAGTAACTTTTAGGAGTCTACGGGCAATATTATAATATGCCCTAGAATAGGGTATAATGGAGCATTTTTCATTAAGGACTTGACAATTTCTTTTTTAAATAAAATGCAAATTGCTTGAAATATCTCAAACAAATTTTATTGGCTTGAATTACTCTCCAAACATTTATGAATGGAATTCGACTTTGATCATATGTCCACCACGGGAACGTATGACAGCGGTCGATACGTTGAACCCAATTTTCGATGAATCGGCAGCACATTTCGACCGATACGCATATTTTGCTAATTGACAAAGCCGTTTAACCAAAAATGCGCTTCATCGTTGAAGATGATTTTGCGATGAAATTCTTCATTTTCTTCCATCATGACCAAAGCCCAATTCGAGAACGTATGTCGCTTCATATGATAAGGTGGCTTTAGTTCTTGAGTCAGCTTGATCTTGTAAGGGTGTAGGCCAAGATCCTTACGCAAAATTCGCCATAATGTGGTCGGGAGAGGCCCTTCCCAAACTGTGAAATTGACTGATTTGGCAGGTTTGCTACGGACAGCAGCAATATTCTCCATACTTCTAGCAAAACGTAGTCTTACTGGCACGGCAACATCAAGCGGCGAATATTCTGACTCAAATTTTTTCACTAGACTATGAATTGCTTGTCTACTGGGAAGAGAATTACGACCGAAAACTCAGAATTTCGGTAGTAAATTTTAATTATTTGTAAACATTGTTCCTTCGTGTACTTCACCATGATGAAAATGCTGATTTTACTGAATATTTTGACTTTGACAGTTCGGTAATCGGTTTAAGGGTGCGTTAACACTTAAAATTTGAAGTGGATAAGTCTCTAATGAAAGACCCTTTACAATAGATTCGGCGAATTACCTTTGATTTTGCCATTCCAACCAGTTTTCACAGCAACACAAGTACGACGTTTTCAAACGAAATAAACAGACGTCAGCTAAATGTGAAATGATTCTAAGTCCTTTCATTAGATTTCGGGGAGAGTGAAAGTACAATGGTTTTACTCACAAAAAAACAGATATGCATGAACCAAGAAAGTTTTCGGTGAGAGTTTTCTAAAGCTTTGGATGTAAAGATTCTGCAATAACTAGGTAAGATTGAACTTACATGATTAAATGGATTTTTTTTAATATTTTTTTCTTTACAAAACTGCATCAAAAGTGCAATTTTACCTAAAAGTGGACCTAGGAGTTTTACACATTTAGGTGACGAGGAGAGAATGAAGACACACAAGAAGCTCGATCGAAAATTATGAGTTCGCTTCCATGAAAACGCTTGCATTAACTAGTGCAAGTGTTCTCGTGCGAGCGTTCGCATGCAAGCAAACCACTTGAAGCAATCGCTTGCAAGGAAGGACTCTTCGGGTCGTCTCGTCATGCAAGTTTTGCTTGGAGCAAGCATTTTGCAAAGTAAGCAAAATCATGTTCAATAAGACACAAATGTGTTAAATCAATAGCAAATTATTTCTTTATTAATCAAATGAAAAAACTGAATTGCTGTTAAGAGTGGACTGTATTGATCGCGCTGCTCGTGTCTCTGCTCTAGTGACGAATGAATGAATATCTCTTAAGAATTTCCAATGCACCGTACCGTACATATATAGGTGCCTGTGGTGTACAGCCCATTGCACGGATTTCGGTCACAGGTACCGTTGCCGAGTCGAAGGTTATCAGCTCGCTCTTGTTCTGGTCATCCTTCGTTGCGCCGCTGAAGGTTTGCGATGGTTGTTGTTTTTATTGGGTCTTACGTTGACGAGTGGATGGCTGCTGGTCCTCGGTCGCAACCACCGTTGTTCGATTCGGCGAATAGATAACTGCTGCCGTGGCCTGTTCACCGGTCGCAACCACCGTTGGTCTGCCGATGGTAATTTTCCATCGATTGTAGCTGCTGTTGCATTTGTTGTTGTTGCTGTATTGATTCCGAGTTGTGATACTCGCGCCGATACTTGCTTTGCTCTTATGTTATTTGAACATCCAAGCAGGTTCTCTTGCTTGATGAGCACCAGGTTGCCGACCTTAATGTTCTCGCGCTCTTGATTCCACTTGAATCGTTGCTGCAACGTGTGAATATATTCCTTGTTCCACCTCTTGCAGAAGTGTTGCTGCATCTGGGAGATGGCGCTCCATAGCTTCAGCCGGTTCTGTGGTACCTCGCTGAAGTCTGCCGTCAGTGGCTGCACGATTTGCTCTCCGATGAGGAAGTGCCCCGGTGTTATAGCGCTCAAGTCGTCCGGGTCATCTGTTAAGGCGGTGAGTGGCCTTGAATTAAGACAGGCTTCGATTAGTAAGAGAGTGGTAGCCAGTGCTTCGAATGTGAATTTTTGTCTGCCCAAGATCCTGCGCAGATGATGCTTCATCGACTTCAACCAGCTTCCTAAATGCCGCCTGTATGTGGTGCTCCTGGGGAATGAATTTCCATTCAGTGTCCATCGCGCTGATTTGCTCGATTGGGATGATTTTTCTCCACTGCTCTGCCCATGCCTTTAGCTCCTTGTCAGCGCCGACAAAGGTTGCAGCGTTGTCGCTCCACAGTACTGAACATGCACCGCGTCGTCCAGTGAACCTCTGGAATGCTGCCAGCAAAGCGTCTGTGGTCTGGTTGGTGACAAGCTCCAGGTGTATTGCGCGCGTCGCCATGCACACAAAAACGGCAATGTAGCCCTTTCAATGATCTTGGATCTTCCTGCCCTGGCTTTGATCTGCACTGGGCCAGCATAGTCTACGCCGCTATGCTTGAATGATCTGGCTGGCCGCACACGATCCATCGGAAGATTGCCCATCAGCTGCTCTGCTACTTCCTGCATTTAACGGAAGCACTCCCTGCATCTCGCAATGGATGATTTTAAGACGCGCCGAAGCGATGGAATCCAGAATCGCTGCCTGATGTATTGCATGCAGAGTTGTACCCCACCATGTTGCGTCCGGAAATGGGCTTCTCTTAGTAGGAGCTCGGTCAATCTGCTCTTTGCGGGTAGAATGATCGGATTCATGCTGTCGTATTCTAGTGCTGATAGTTGTAGCCGTCCACAGACTCGGAGTACCCCATTCGAGTCTAAGAAGGGATTCAAGGTTGCGATTCTGCTTGAATTGTCCCTTGGTCGCTTACCAACTATCTGCGATATCTCTTGCTCATATGCTGCTTGTTGCGTTACCTTGGCCCAGTATTCTAACGCCTCCTTGAGCTCCATCGCTGTTGCGTAACCGGGCTGGCTCTTTTGCTCCCCCTTCTTGCCCAGTCGAAGGAATTTGATGACGTATGCGGTGGTCCGCAGTATGCCCTGAAGTGTTGATTTGTGCTCCAGGAGACTTATGTTGTCTATGCTCAGCTCACGTGCTCTCGATAGCCTCACGTTTGCGACTTTCGCTGATTTCATGGCTGTGGCTGCCGGGTTTTTTCCATTGCGCTTGAGGTGGGCTGTTTGGTTGGGCATTGATCCATGCCACCACAGGGATTAGTCGTGCAGTTGCGCTGCGGTGATCCCCCCGTGATCCTAGGTCCGTTGGGTTATCTTCAGACGCAACGTGCTTCCAGGGTTAGTCTCCTGCAAGCCCTTGAATGGAACTCAACCTGTTTGCCACGAATGTCTTTAGCTCAGACGGCGCCTTCTTGATCCAATGCAGGACGATCATTGAATCCGTCTAGTAGGTCCTGGGCACGTTTTCAAACTCTGTAGCGCTTATCACCTGGCTCATCAATTTGCGCAATAAGTTGGCAGCGCACAGTTCTAGCCTCGGGATGGTGATCGTTTTTAGCGGCGCTACCCTCATCTTAGATGCAACTATGGCGCAGCTTGTAGCTCCATTGGGCGGTGTTGGTCGCACATAGATCACTGCTGCGTATGCACTGGCGGATGCGTCCGAAAATCCATGTAGTTGCATTGCTCTCACATCCTATCCATCTCGGCACTCGAATTGACGTTAGGTGTTTTAATTGCTTGTTTAAGCTGGTCCATGTAGGTCCGAAGTCGGATGGTATGCTTTCGTCCCATTAAACCCCAGAACGCCACAGGTCCTGAATCAGAAGCTTGACTTGAATGATAACTGGGGCGAGTTACCCATTCGGATCGTACAGCCTCGCCGAGGCACTGCCTCATGCTCCTTGAAAAGGGTGACTTCGGTCCGACTATCCTTTCTGCCGCACAGCTCGGCTCGCAGTCGCTCGCTCGATGACGTGAATTTGTACAGCTCAAAGCCGCCCGCCTTGAGGGATGCTACGATTTCTCTGCCCAATGAGATGGCTTGCTCTTCGCATTCAGTTCCGGTGAGCATGTCGTCCACATAGAAGTTGTGAAGAATCGCTCCGTATGCTCTGGGGTACGTCTCGCTCTTACTGCGTTGAATCCGCTGGACGTCATGCCGTACGTCACCACGGTCAGCCAGTATTCCTGCAACTGCTCGTCTGGGTGCTCTCTCCAGAAAATCCTTTGAAGGTCCCATTGCTTCGGATCTATTCTTACTTGGCGGAACATTTTTTTAACGTCCGCCGTCACGGCCACCTTAAAGCACTTGAAGCGTGTGATGATCTCCGCCAGATCCTTTTGAAGTTTTGTGCCCGGAAACTGGGCGTCGTTCAGCGAAATGCCGCTGTCGCTTTGGCACGACGTGTCGAACACCACGCGGAACTTCCTGGTGCCTGTTCGCCGGTCGTAACCACCGTTGGTCTGCCGATGGTAATTTTCCATCGTTTGTAGCTGCTGTTGCATTTGTTGTTGTTGCTGTGTTGATTGCGAGTTGTGATACTCGCGCCGCTCGAGGATGCCGTTGGTTGGCTGGTTTGTTGTGGTGACGCGCTGTCGCCTTGCTTTGCTCTTATGTTTTTTTGAACACCTACCTATCCCTGAGAACTTGCCATGGCGGTATCGTGATCAACAAATCAGTTGATAGACTGATGTTAAACGACGAAAATGTCTGCAGTTATGAAAATCGTGTAACTCATCATGAATCAGTTAAGTACTCCACTGCAGTTGTCTTAACACCAAAGTATCCGCAAACTTCCGAAGCACTATACTAGTCCAAATAAGGCACCCTATACTTATAATTAGAAGAAAATTTAGTGGCTGCATTTGTCAAAATATATTTTTCCTATATAGCTTATCAAACTTATCAATACAAAAAAAAACTGTAAGATCTTATATGCTCCTTCGGAATATGCAAATCTGTGACAGCTAAATTCTCCAAGGACTAAGACATCTCTTTCATCTCTACCGGTTGTTGATATTCCGTTTTTGGCAAGTACTGTTTATGCTTTGCCGCAGGTCTAATAAGAATATGCGCGATGCACGTAACGAACGCTAGTGCTGCAAATAATTGGAAACTCTGTCGACCACCATAATGTTTATATGCTTGTCCACCGATCAATGAACCGATGGCAAAACCTAACCCATCATCCATTCCCGCCACAAGACCCTGAACAGTAGCCGATGTTCCCTCTGGAGCTACTGCAGATGCATATGCCACAATACACGTATAGCATAGAGCATAGGTGCAGCCCTGCATAACCATCTCAATCGGTACTAACCACCATGGATTCGGTATTAACGAGATCAACGCCAGCCGTATCGTATACGTAAAAAAGCACAAACTAAGGCAATGCACGTAGCCGATCTTTTTAAGAATCTTTCCACTATAAAGAAATATGGGAATTTCCCCACAAAGGCATTCGGCCGCAACCACACATCCTTCAATAAGCTTGATCTCGTTCATGTAACCAGTAGCTGAAGCCACTTCTTCCAAGTGCCAAAACATAAAAAAAATAATAAAAGAGTCAATTATGCCGGCAATCGTTGCAAAAACTAAAAACACCGCTATCGACTTTTGAGACAATAATCCCCAGACGTCTTGAAAAATCGAATCGGATGACGAAAAACCCGGTAAATTCAATTTGGTGACACTGAGCAGATCAAAACTGCTGAAGACTAACATGATCACTAGTGCTGGTGTGAAAGTCTTCACCGTATCTGCTGTCCACAGATCAACAACGATCCCGGAGAAAAGAGCTGTTAGTCCAAATCCAATTGTGCCCCACAATCGTTGGGCACCATATTTCATTTCCTGCGCTTCACCGAGTACATCAAAGCATATTGCGTCGCTAATGGAATTGGTTACGTTGAACCCGATAGTTCCGATGCACATTAGCAAGACAAATATCCAAAATGTCGGCGTATTGTAGAGGCAGTCTGTTGAATTGTCATAGTCAACTGTGCAAAGAGCTATAATTGGTTTCGATGTCGGTAGATTAATGCTTGATCCCAAACATATCACGCAGGAGTCGTTAAGGCATGCCGAGCTCGTTGAGTTCACAGATGATACATAAATTGGAACTTTTATCCAGTCTGTTGTTTCCATTTGGCACTTCAGAAGCCGGGTAATTGTACACTGGGCATCGTGAGAAAGAATCTAAAAGAAATGGGAATTAATTTGTATATTTCTTGTCATAGAAAAAAACATATCTAGGTTGCAAAAGCGTTGATTGATTAAAGGGAGATATGCGCGTTCGGCAATTACGGGGGCTTAAACAGACCTATATTTTTGCGTCGCAAATGTATAATATTTCATCCCTCGAGGGTCCTCAATCAAACCTGACGGCGCCGTAGTGAATTGGTCATCTTTTTCTTTAATGGTGATGCTATAATCTGGATTATAAGAGTCTTCATCCTCCCACTTTACTGCACGCTACGTGTTCGCCTTTCGGGTTCACCGGTTTCATATCTCCGGTTTGATCCAAGAGTAAGTTATGCTTGTCTCTTTATATGATTTCTTCCCTTAGTCGCATATTACGAAATGCTCTTTGTATCCGTGGCAGTGATATTATTACCCCTATCCTCACGGGAAGTAGGAAAACGTCGATAACGGAGATAAACCTGTTGATGCCTCGCAAGTATACGGCGGACAACGTTTACACTAAGGCAGTCATTACTGATTACTAACCTGGCTGCTACACTGGCTGAGATCATTCGGATCCAACGTTAAATTGATTTTTTTATTTACTGCAATCGTGTGAGTTCCTGGGATGGGCACAAAGTAAAATCCAGCATAGGACATTGTCATGACAAGAATAAGTGAAATAAAAATTAGCTTTCGAAAATTCTGAAAGGATTCACGGTACAGGCTATCATGTTAAGGAAATTCTAATTTGAAAAACTTACCGAAAAGTAGTCCGCTAAAAATCCAAATACAGGCTTTGCCAGTACATACATAATCGGAAGAACTGAGGTTATATAGCCCATAATTTCGGGTTCGATTCCGAGTTGTTTACCATAGACCGCTATTTGTGGAAGAATCGGGCCCATAGCTGGTTAAAAAAAAATTATGAAACGATTAATGACAATATGTAGGACAAATAAAATTCAAGAACAACATGTTTAAATCGGTAGCTGACTTAAGGAAATAGTGTTGTGAAGATTTTACAATATTATTAATTTTTTACGAAGCCTTTAAATCTGGAAATTTGCTATCAAGAGTCGTAATCCATACTAATATTATAAATGCGAAAGTAACTCTGTCTGTCTGTCTCGCTTTAACGCCAAAACTACTGAACCGATTTAAATGAAATTTGGTACACAGATAGTCTAGAGTCTGAGAATGGACATAGGCTACTTTTTACCGCGGGAAAATGCTTCAACCGCTGTCCAGAAGCGGAGATCTAAGCTGATATCTAAGAAAAGTTGTAACTCTCGAATGCTTTCTAGCTCCTAGCTATGACTCATCCAAATGAAATAGGATTTTTTTTAATATAAACTTCAATTATGTACAAAGATTTTAAGATATAAATCATCTTTGTAGGTTATCCTGAAGTTGAACAATAAGCATTAAACTATAAATTTTATACAATTCAAAAAAGTAAAATGTTCGATTGAAGCTAGATCGTTGGATTTTCCCAGCGTTGAGTGGATTACAATTTATGTGCGTGTGTGTCACAAATCTGTTTCTCTCTCTGTACCTTTTGTGCTGTGTGCTTTTCCTTTCTTTTTTGTATGCACCTTTTGTAGTTTGTGTTGTTTTTTGTGCGGCGCATGGGATTGAGAAAGATAGGGTATGAAATGTAATTGAGATTGAGAGGGAGTCACACTGAGAGTATATCCATATAATGAGAAAGGACACTCTCGACGTTTTCTTTATCAGTTCTTATCAGCAAGTATTTTGTTTTAAATTTGAGAAGTGGCAGACTGGCGAAGCAAGGCGAGCATGGGTCAGCTAGTAATATATAAACCTGAAACAAATTTACTTTGTCTGGTCGTATAAGCATTGATCAGCTGATACAGTAAACTTCTTACCGTCCCTATGAAAAAAGAGGAAGTATCACGAGAGTTTAGAATGTCATGCCACACTACTTGTTTCCTTCGCATTATTGCAAGGATTTAAAATAATGCATCGACCAAATCCAGTGGACCCCTAAATGGCACCACTGTGCGCCCAGACATCCTCATGTTCACCGGCCACCCGACTCTCATCACCGCATACCAGCAAATACAACCAGAGAAGAGACTAGATTGAGGAAATATAGGCCAGAATTTTAATTCCCCGCCCGAATCCACACTGGCTCGCGGCAGGAAAATACACTAGTAGAGCATCGAAATTTGGAGCCGAGGTGATTTTCTTTGGCCTGATTTTGGAAATTCCACGATCATAGGCTGCTGATCATCACCAACTTTTAAACGGAGAGTCGTAAGACATCCCGAAATATACCGTGTAGCCTCGTAGAATCTGGTTACGGCTGCGGCCCGATCCTCCGTCCAGATTACGTCAGGTTTTGACAGTGAGATCGCACCCCGAAACCACTGCTCAGATCTGATCTGACCAGGTATTATGGGTGTCCGATTTAAATCTTAGGAGGGTAGACATTACGACTTCAGGCCCGATCCGCGGTGACCGATCTGAAGCAACCCGTTGAGGAGGCCTTCGGTTCTCCACCCAACCATTGTAGCTTAGTATAAGAACAAACGAAAATAAAAAAGGATTTATTTGTGAATCCCCGATTTTCGGTACTCCAAAACCAAAGTTTTGTCTTTTCTTTGGTAAACCCTGGCCTCTGACGAGCTAACCTCGACCATAGGCAAAAAAGACCATCACAGTATACATACAAAAATTGCACTTCACACATTCTAGAATTGAGGTTTACGCATTACAATATTGAGAGAAGCTCATACACGAAACATTGGAAAAATGAGAGAAAACTGTCATTGCCGATTTACAGACTGTTCAGTAGTATACCAAAGCGGTTCAGAAGTATAGCACGGCTCTACCACCGATTGGTTAAAATGGCTTAAAGTTGTAGGGATGTTTTTGATATTCGACTAACAGTAATAACAAGTGTAAGAAAAAATCCCTACTTGTAGGGACTTTCAGCTCAAAAATGAAGCCGTAGGAAAAAAGGACAGATTTTGAAATCAACCAGAATTTATGTACAGATTTGCAGATTTTATTTTCAAAAAGTTGGTAAGTATGGTTTATTGCAGTAAAACTTCTTTCAGATCTAGTTTGATTACATCGTAAATTCCTTAATGTCATTTTACATTGATTGCATTGCATTATTTCTTTGAAAGAAATTCAACAAAGTTTATCCACAAAAAATAATACAATATTAAACACAAATTGGCTTCTTAAACCGAGTTTAGGGTTTAGGGTATTAGCATTAGATGGTGACAGATTTGAAATTTCTAAGATTTTTCTCCTAGCCGGTAGGGATATTTATTGCTGTTAGTTGGACCAGTGGACTAGATAGTTAGGTGAGAAATGAACAATTGTACTATACTGGCATATAATGTAGTTGGATCATTCGGTGGTTTAAGGTTATTCAGAAGGCAATTTAAATGCAACCAATATTTTTGGCTCGCAAAGTTGGCGAGAGATTCTATGGGACGGTTCCGTCGAAACAAAGGATGCAACGGATTGGTTGCCCCTTTTATCCTCTTCTCCCCTTATGCCGGCGCTGTGTCACTTAGTTGTGCGAAGGTTTGTTCGCTTTGAGAAAAAGCATTTTCGAATTATGTTATAAAGAAAAACATAAACTAAATATGAATATGAAAATTTGTTGTAAATGTGAAAACGCTTCACCCATTTTTGATTTATTTTCTTTTTTTTCGTAAAGATAGTTTTTCGAGTCTTTAGTGAAAAACTGAGTTTGGCATGTTCTAACCCTCACCTCGTATATCCAAACTACAGTAATAGATCAAGGATCCTTATTGTTGTTTTTAAGCAATGTTTTCCATAAAAGTTGTCAAAAAACAAAAAGAAAATATTCTTCTCCCTTGACGGCAAAGTTATAATCAGAATTAAATGGACATAACCCTCCCACTTTACTGCAGCACCTGTGGGGTTCGCCGGATAACATTATATACATAAATAAATAAATACAAAAACAAGTAAACAAATGCAAATCTGAGTATGCAAGTTTGTTTTTTTTTTTATAAGCACGCACTAAACCAACCCCAGCGCAGTCGTTAAATCATGTGACAGTATAAGCTGGGATACACATTTTCCTTCTCTCTTTTTTGAGAAACTGAAGTTCACAAATTACAATTATTTGACTGTGATTTTGTGGGAAAAACGGAGTAGTTATTCGTTAGAGCCTTTTTTGAAAAAATGGGAGTTTTGTAATGGTGGATTTACACGGTCACACATTCCTAACATGTAAGATTAAAGGGATGCTACATACTAAATATCCGTGTGACTGAAAGGGACAGCATTACCTAACATGCAAAAAAACGTGACACGTATACGTGGTAGGAATTATGGGAAAGCTATGCATGTTGATATTTTTATAGCGATGGCTTACGAAATTTCGATTTCCTATAAAACAAAATGGGCGCTGCTATCATATGTTTTAATCGCCATAATACATTTTTGACATTTCTCTGCTTCACATCGCCGATTGTACCTACTCAAGATGGAAAACACTATTAATACGGCAGCCTTTACGAGATCCATGTTTTTATTTATTTTTTAATTCTACTACAACAAAACAGATGAAAATAAATTTGTTTGTTTACATGTGATCTGTCAAATCTCCATAATAATGTTATAGCAAGTTAAAGTAAGTGATCTCACTCTTACACCTTATTAGCATTGACTGCGGATAAACGGATCTCTCTTTTCGGTTTTGTTGCAAAAATGCGCGTGCGTGATGGTGTAAATCCACCATAAACCATTTGATATTTAAAATGATATAACGAACAAAACAAATCGTCGCGACATATTCCCCAAAATCCCAATGATAAAGTTTGAAGTTTGGGAAGGAATGCCGAATGTTTGACTGATGGGCAGTATCGCAGGACACACTTGTTTACCCTTTTGTATATACGTAATAATATCAAATACATATTTAAAACTCAGTTAAGTTTCTCGGGATAACTTCATTCAGCAAAAAGATCATAAAGCGAACAATTTAATAATTTAAACTTGTAGCGTGCTCTGTACCAAAGAATTTTCCCTGAAAGCTCCTTTGCAATTATCCTGGACAAAAACACAAAAAAGCCTGCTTTTTAATCAGCTAAGATCCGATTTATTCACTCTTCAATTTGCGTTTTGTTATTTCGTGGCAGTGTTTTTTTATTTTTTAAATTTAATTAGGACACTGGAGACAGAAAAAAACCCCAACTGAGAGAATTAAAATTCGATTCTAGGCATATATACATCATCGCTGTACAAAAAAACCATTGGAGAGAAGACGTAGAACATGTGTATCAATTTCGTTTTTGCTAAACGTATTTGTCAGGCACTGCTGCACCGCATGGCCAATATTCAAATTTTTATTTCTTCCTAAAACAAAAACCGACTAATGCCGCCATTTAAAGAATTTAAATAAGAATCCAGGCATATTTTTATATCATCGCTGTAGGCCAAACCGTGTTTGGGGATCTCGGGACCGACGGATAGGTATCTTTAGCGATTTTTTGATTCAACTGAAAGTTGATAGACGTATTCTACGTTCTTTTCCAAACGGGTTGTATATAACAAAAAAATTATTTAAGTGTTGGGGAGCTACTCAGAACTCTACTTTGACATTGTGAGGTCTGTCACAAGACAATGACCATTCCGGTAATTTTAGTCAAGAAGTCTTATATGCAACCCTGACAACGTTGTTCTTTTGGTTATTTGACAGATAATCTGGTCATTTAGCTGTCGTCATTTTTGTATGCACAATTGGCATGCAGTCTAATCTTACCTTAAGGAATGTTTTATTGTTGTTCTTGTCTCCACTTGCGTGCATATAGATATGTATATGAAAAAAAATAATGAGAACGAAAGGAAACTGAATTTAATATTATCTTTTTATTACTACATACATATTTAATAAAACAAATTATGTACATCCCAACTTTTTCATTTTTAAGATAATTTATTTTATTAAATACAAGGTGGGCCAAAAGAAGTCATCCTATGTTTTTTGGCTCTCATTTTTTTTCTAAATTAAAAACTTCGATTCTGTGTTTTGATTATGTTTATTTGAACCTTTTGAATTTTATTGGTCAAGTCCAGAAGATGATATCGGCCAAATGGGCGCCGTCACAATTGATTGCCATACGGGCTCGTTTAATGGCATTTTTCATTACTTCGGCGAGAACTTCAAGCGACAGATTCTCGCACTTGAGTCGAATGTTGTCCTTGAGGGTTTCTAGGGGCTCGGGCTTGTTCATGTAAACACGGGACTTCAAAAAACCCCACAAAAAAAAGTCTGGAACGGTTAAATCGGGCGATCTTGCGGGCCAGTGCAAATCGCCAAAACGAGAGATGAGGCGACCTGGGAACGCCGCCTTCAGAATATCGGTTGTGGCTTGCGCAGTGTATGCCGTAGCTCCGTCCTGTTGGAACCACATATCCTCCAGTCCTAATTCGTCCAATTGCGGCAGAAAAAACTCGGTTGACATGGCTCTATAGCGCGCACGGTCCACTGTTGTCGTTTGACCAGCGGCCGGCGTTCTCGAAAAAAAATGGCCCGATAACTCCTCCAGCGTGAACAGCGCGAACTCGTGGATTTTTGGTGCCCCAGAAGCGATAGTTTTGCTTGTTCACGTACCCACAGGTAGGAATGAGCCTCATCGCTCATTATGATTTTGGTCGAAAAATCATCCACTTCGTCCTCGAGATTGAGGATGGCTTGGGCGTAGGTTACACGCGTTTGGCGGTCGACAGGCAGCAGCTGATGCACGGACTGGACTTTGTACGGGAACATGCGCAAGTCTTTGACCAAAAATCGCCTTAGGGACGACCGGCTGATGGCTAATTGCGAGGCACGGCGTCTGGTTGATGTTTCCGGCGACAGATCGACATCCTCGTCAACAGCGGCGATATTCTTGACACAACGGGCGCTCCGGGGCCGGCCACTCTTGGCAACCTCTCGTGTGGTCCCATACTCTTCAAGGTTGTTGGCCAAACGGCGCATTCTTTGCGCAGTCGGTGTCGGACGGCCGTGGAATCGGCGACGGAATTCGCGCTGCGCCAACACTACAGACGAATTGTTACGCAAAAAAATAGACACGATTATTCCGCGTTCTTGGGGAGTGTATCGCTCCATGGCTTGTTCACTTGTATTCTACATCTGTCTAGTCCACAAATGTCAAACAGATTTGACATTGGCGGCCATTTGCAAAAATAGGAGCATCTTCCAATAGGGTGATCTCTTTTGGCCCACCTTGTAGTAATAAAAAGATAATACAGTTTCCTTGCTTTTTCATTATTTCTTTTTCTAGGAATGTAATAGCTGAAACACAATAGTAGAGCAACATTCAAGATACACACACAGCTGAAAACCTCGAAAACAAAACATTTTGTAAACAAGAGAGATTAATTCTCGGACAGAGAGAAAATCCGCTTAAAATATAGTCAATCTATGTATGTGTTGCATTGAAAAGCATCGGTTCGGATAAATTTGCTGAGGCTGTCAGAATCGTATTGCTTTTGCTGTGGTAATTGTTTACAATACATCAGGTTCAAGCAGATGTAAGCTCAACAGATTTGTAAAGCACTTGTGACTGTTCGTAAACTTTTTCCAGTCGGTTTGTAAATAATTAAGATAATGATTAATTAGGTGGTGTGTTATAATAATTATCTTTTGACGATGTACTAAATAATTTACGGACTATTCCATATTCCAGGCAGAGATTTTTTGATCCCACTGCAGTGAATATCCTTTATAGGAAAAATCTAAAGTGTACAAACGTAAACATAATGTAAAATAGTACAAACAAGGTCTCAATCAAAACCTGCTCTGTTTCTATAACCTCCACCAAAATTGCGGAGGAGGACATCGTAAGGCTAAATAGGCTGGGACGCTGTTACTTTGTAAAGCTAACTAGGATAACTTGCCAGAAAGGGCTTACTTAAGGCTTTACTGATCCACATCCATACGTCTAGGATGTTGCTCGTTTGACATGATCTCACCTCATGTCGACATATACAGACTTTGGTACAATGTCCTGCAAGCTAGTAGAGCTTAGTAATTGCTCGGACTGACTATAGCTCTCCCTAAATTTAGTCCTACCATTTAGACCAGTGGCTGCTAAAGTGGTCTGTATCAATCCCTAGGGGTCCATGTCAGCTAAAATAAAAATTGGGGGTTGAGATATAAATGGGGGCCCGCGAAAATGCGTTGAATACTTAAGTACGCTGACTGTCAAAAGGCTTATATGTATTTGATAAGATTTTGTTTACTTTTACAGTTTGTCTTTTGGATGGTAAAAATCCAATTTTAAAATAAAATTTAATTAACCAGAAAGAAACTAGACACTCTGGAATTCATTCAAGGTTAAACCTTAAACTGCAAGAAAGCTTTTGTAGAAATTCACTGCGGCTAAAGCTAAAGTACATGCAGGCTTAAGCTGGGTCAATTTTTAAATCTGAGAGTAAATGATATAGCGTGTGACATGCGATGGAAGGAGCCGTTTTCACCGTTTTCTACTTTTTTCCACTTTTGTTTCGATGTAGTTCAGGCTTAAGGTGCATGGAAGCTTTAGCCACGGTCACTTTTTAAATTTAAGAGGAAATGATACAAAGTGTGATATGCGATGGAAGGATCAAAACCTAATTTTCACTGGTTTTTTTTTTACTTTTTCGCAATTTTTTTTGATGTAGTTCCGGGACCTATGTTATGAACTATAGCGAGAAAAATAATAGCTTTTCGATCTTCATACATGTATCTCTTGGAATGGGGTTTCAGAGCGGTTTTTTATCTTCTTACAAAAAAGGAACAGATAAGGAATCACTGATCGAGGAGACTAAATAACTAAATTGAAAACAAATATAGAAAATATGCAGTTTAAGCATCAGGCTCATCCCATCCATGTAAAGTATTCATTTCTTTGTGCAGTTATTTCATGTTACAGTTTCACTAAATTTTCATTTTGTGTCATTTCAATTAATTAATTTATAAAACCCAACATATGTAAATTGTTTCATAACTTTTTCACTCTACAGTTAAACGTTTAAAAGAGAGTTGTTAAACATTCAGTTGAAGTTGATACATTTTTAACAATTCCACATAAGGAATGCATAGGGTCCAACCAAAATAGAAAAAATGGCATGTGGTTACGCGAGACAAAAACAATTGGGGACCTCTGATTAGACCCTCAGCGCTGGAAGCTTGTACCTATTCAAATGCTGACTGGAAGTGGAAAAAACGGCTTTGTATTTCATTTGTCAATTCACGTGGTTTTTAATCAGCCACCTAATGAAAGCCATTCTTATAAACACATATAATTCGTATTTCAAAAAGCGGTTTACAATAAAAAGCCAGAAACTAACGACCTACTTAGACACATTTACAACCATTCGCTTTGAAGGTATTGTTAGAGATAAACTCTTTTTAGCAGTTTAAAGTGTTTACTCGGTAAATAAAAGATTATCAGAATTATGTGTACCTACATTGAACTTCTTTAAGCGCAATGGCAATTTCAAAGGCACAAAAATACAAATATTATTAAATATAAACTAAATAAGATTTAAAGTTAATATACCTGCCATAAAGAAGAAGTAATGCGCTTTGATTGGCAGGAGTTTTGCATTGATTTTCACCATTTCTACTAGTTATTTTGTCTCATGTACAAACAAAAAGTGAAACACTTAAAACAATATTAACTACACAGTTTATCACCGCCTATACTTATAGTAGTATAGGTCTAAGTATTTTTATCACAGCTTAAGAAATTCTAACATCATCCACAGGCTCAAAGTTGCACATTTTCATTCGGTTCTTCATAAGCAAGAATACTGAAGCTCTCAATGTGCTGGGTGCCGCAACCGAATCGCGCTCTGGATGACTTCAAAGTGCTCGAATATGCGAAATGTCTGATAAGGTTGTCTAGACATCGACAGCTGCAGAACACTGTAAGCAGAAAGAGGACGATATTATTAAAAGAAACATTTCTTGTAGAAGTTATCATGTAGGGTATTCGAAAAAAAGCTGCGTAAATAATATAATAATTTAATCTTCATTTGCAATTTGTTTTTGTTGTCGAGAGATGTACTAAAGGTAACGATTATTATCTTGCCAGGTTAACCATAAAAGGTGATTGTACTCGTAATACACTGCTCGTCAAGAGAATAGGTTCGGTACTACCCAGTGAAGAAAGTATTTTTCCTCTAAATGAGTTGGAAAGAAATCATTTTTAATTATGACACTTAAAAAAGGGTTTATTGGCAAACCATTTTTTAAATGCAAAATACTTAAGATGTGGCGTACACCTTATTATCTTCTTCCAAAACGTCGCACTTACCCCAGCGCGTGTTGGAACTGATATCAGCCGCCGCACTCTATTGTCAGCGTCCGTTGCTAAATTGAAAGTACATAACTAATTTTAAAATTTTCCAATTTCGTGTTTTACGACAGCTAAGAAATTAATAAAAAGTACAATCTTAACTACAAACTACCAATATTATCAACCGATATTCACACCTATTGCGAAGATCAACTATCAATCGATTGACGATTGACAAAATTTATCAACTAAAATTGATATTGGTATGGGGAAATACAATACAAATATAAGCTACATACATATTATGAACAAACCGCAAAAAGTAAAGTTATTGCGAATGAAAACTCAACTTTGACAGTTCTAAAATATGTTTGCTTTGAAGAGTGGTTGTTAAGACCTTCGAAAACAATTTAATTACGAGTGCTACAAATCTACGATTGTGGAATTTATTCAAAAATAAAATAGCTAATATGCTTTGTTCTGCAAGTGTTTTAAATGTTGAATCTCCTTTTCAAACTCCAATTTTTTCAATTTTTAGTTTTATTTTGGCTTTCCTGTGGTTATCGTTATTTTCCTTGTATAGTTTGAATTTCTCTTTCTTTAGCTTTAGGATTTCGGCCTCATGCTCTTGCTCCTGTTGATATTTTGTTTGTATAGTACTCGGTGTTTTTGATACTTTTTCTTATATCGGTCATTATATTTGTCATGTTGTCATGAAACTGTTTTTGACCAGAATTTTGTTCTTCTAACAGTATCATGCGACTCGGTTGCAATGCTTCAACTCGCGGTGTTGCTTTTGCTCTTGTTTGAACTGTTGGTTGTTCTGCTCTTTAGGTGACATTATTTGTCGATCTTCCCTGACTGGAGCTTGACTTAGCACTTAACTGCTCCTTATGCAACAGCAACGAAAGGGAAAATGTACTGCATCTCATCGCAAGATGTCCGATTCTAGCTGAGATACGGCGACAAATATGGAAACGGAATTACTTGGAACGAACAGACCTCATAGCAATTTTAAATGGAACAGATTGGAAAAAATTATCGCAATATATAAAAATAGCACTTACATATAGAAAGCAAATAATAAGAGAAGAATTTTTAATTTAATCAAACTTGATACCAAAGCACCATTAATTCACAAAATTAAAAAAGATGTATTAACAAGAGATATCATCTGGCTGACGGCCCTTCCGGCCATGCCTCAAAAGATTTATGTTTTTTTTTTAAAAAGATTTAAACTGTTTTGTAAATACCACTTTTTATGAATTAATAAATCCACTACTATTACTACTACCCTGATTGGAGCTTGATGTTTGCGCTGTATCTGGCTCGTTAAACCCAAATTCATTAGCAGGGGGATCCACGCAAGTATTCAATTCAAGGATGCGAATCACAGCCTCTTCCATGTCATTAAACTTGTGACATCGGTTTGGGCCACCACCAGTCGCAGATATTTGAACTTATTTTCAGTTTTTTTCTTTTTTCTTTTTGCATTTCAGGTCGATCCATACCTACAAATGTAGAAATTTAAATTGAAGATAAAGTTATTGGAAAAGTGGCGCAAGGTAGCCTTTGCCATTTCTGCCAATCTCGTTCTGGTGGTCCTAAGCTATTTAGCTCTATCGCAAATTGATCCCACTTCGCCTGCGCACCAGTTTTGGAACAAAACCCTTTTGCGATATCAAGATTCTGCTCCATAAACTCAACCAATCTATTGAGTTGCCTTTTACTTACATGTCTGTTTAAGAGTCGTCCTTTATCAACACCGAAATTGCGATTGATAGAAAAATCGACAGCTACCAATAAAATTGTTCACGATTGACATTCATAATACCGATTTGTCAACTGACTATCGCTAATTGATGCACGTTCACAATCGATCAACACTTCATTGATAATTGATCTTCGCAATACCATTTAAGAAAAATGATTGATAAGGACCAACTATCAATTGATAGTTGATCTTCGCAATAATGCTTATCAAAGTCACAGGCCTAGAAACCTTAAAGCTTAGACCTATTCAAATGGCGCAACAGAAAATTGTCTGCCACTGTAAAAGAGAATTAAGTAACGATAATATATCATATATTTAAGCAAATGATTTGTGAATCACCCTCTTTAAGGCGTCATTAACAAAAACGTTTTCATTTCAACGCATTAAGAAAAAAAGCCTTTCATTTTCTAGAAAAAGCCGAACCTATTATATTGGCGAGCAGTGTACGTGTGATTAGAGCATTGTAAATACTCGTCGGCCTGTATTCCTAATAATATGTTTAAAACGGCAAGGTAATTTTAAAATAGTGTGTCGATTTTAATCTTTATATTCTGCCGTTTGATCTGCATATTAAATCCATTGTATCGTGTAGTGCAGTAGGTACGACTAAAAGAATCTGTATGTTGATCCGCACGACTCCACGGGCAAAGCATAATTCTTCTTCCCCGCATTGATTACATAACACCCAAATTAAACTTGGCAATGCTCCTTTAACTAATATTTTGTTCGAAGTAGCTGTGGTACACTGAGGATCACAAGGATGAGGCCATATATTTTGCAATCGATTTTCAGTCTTTATACCTGTTGGAAATTGTATACCCAGAAACTTTTACTACCTGAGAACAGTTACATGTTTTCCTCAACAGTAAGTCATAAAGTTAAAGGGTATATAAGAAACCACCGCTGGAATTTCCCAAGATCAAACAATGAACTACTTGAAAAGCGTATAAAAAGATGCGCCAGTAGGATGAGGCCATTTTTTCAAAGTTTTGTTAAGAATATTTCCAAAATCGTTGAAAAGAACTGTTTTTATTTTGTTAGCAAACAAATTGGGTTCCGGAAAGACTTTGACAGCGACAGAAAGAGGAAAAATAGATGCTTTCAAGGAGTTAGGACTCTCAGACGAAGA
Source organism: Portevinia maculata (assembly GCA_949715645.1). Taxonomy (NCBI): domain Eukaryota; kingdom Metazoa; phylum Arthropoda; class Insecta; order Diptera; family Syrphidae; genus Portevinia; species Portevinia maculata. Next base: position 103,396,470 of record OX454525.1, read on the forward strand.
AATCGCAAGTAGGCTAATTAGAAGTAAGGCTGTTGTAAACAGTTATCTTGCGGATCCACAACACTATGTGAAACATCAAAAAGGGCGCACGGCAGAAGCACCAGCATTGCGAGAAAAGCGGGTTATTCTACGGTTTGCCTCAAATTCTACTCTACTAGTGACTAAAATAAGGGCCGACAGCGGAGTATCAGCCAGCGTAGCAACGGTACGAAGGATAATACGAAAAAGTGGTTATTTACAGAAAAGACAACTAAAAAGAAACCGGTTTTGAGGCAAGTACACAAGGAGCATCGAATAAATTTTGCAAGAGAATATCGCTTGAAGCAGTGGATGAAAACGCGTTGTCTTTTCGGATGAAAAGAAGTTTAACCTTGACGGCCCCGATGGTTACAACTTTTATTTCCATGATCTAAGAAAGGAGGCGCTTATTTTGGCAAGACATCACAGCCGTGTAATGGTGTGGGGAGCTATTACCGACTATGGCACAATCGAGTTGGAGTTTTTGTCCACAAGAATGAACGGAAACAACTACAAATGTTTGCTGGAACGGTCATTTCCAAAAAGGAAAAACATTTTCGGACCCCTGTCTTGGATATTCCAAGACAATGCCCCTATCCACACTTCCAGGGTTGTTAGAAGTTGGATTCAATCAGAAGACGTGAAACTTTTACTATGGCCGCCATATCATCGGATTTAAACATAATCAAACATGTTTTGGCATGGTTATCTCGTAGAGTGTATGAAGGCGGCAGACAATTTGAAGACAAGCAGACTTTAATCTCAGAACAGAAGCTGTTCGTGATGCCTGATTCTCTTAATTATTTAAAAAAAAAAACTGTATGATTCTATTCCAAACCGTCTTTTAGAGGTCATATCAAATGGCGGTCATACTCATTATTAATGTAGAAACACATAATAAATTAATGTTTTAAAACCATAAAATGTAAACATTTTATTAATGTTTTCCTTTCTTTAGAAGATTTCGCATGTGGCATCATCCTAGTGCGCATCTTTTTATACGCTTTTCAAGGAGTTCATTGTTTGATCTTGGGAAATTTCAGCGGTCGTTTCTTATTTACCGTTTAATGTTACGACTTACTGTTGGGATAATTTTCAACAGGTTTAAACACTGAAAATTAATTGCAAAATGTATGGCCTCATTCTTGTAATCGCCAGTGTATACATATACAAAGCATTTACATGTACACAATAAATAAAAGACAAATTGTTGTTCGCCGAACTTCTACACAGGACTTTCAGCATATTAGAACATTATTCATTTGTGGATTTTCTTTATTATTTTCCTATCTCCAAACCGCAAGAGTAGAACTTTTACATTTGTCGTTGAAGTCTTCTTCATACTCGCGCGCCACCTATTGGAAATCTTACGAAAACGATAACAACTGTACAAAGCTTTTTTTTTATTAATTTGTAGTTACGCGAATTGCTGCACTGCACGCACTAGCAACATATTCGATTTTTTTTTCAACCTCGTACCCAACTGCTTGTGTTGATCTTTAAGCCCAGCATAGATTGTAGCTCCAATACAAAAATGTCCGCACAGATAAAATTTAGCGAGGCAGTTTGGCAAAGCAATATTCTTCTCCTACGTTAAATTATTACTTTTGGTTTTGGTTACCTATATGGGCCGCGCAAATGTCACTCACTCCACTTTTTTTATCTAGCAAAATAAATGTCCGGCACATTAAATCGGCGCTAAGTTTTTCGACATTCTGGAAACAGTATTCTGAAACAATAAGCGATTCTTCGATGGAAATAGAATATCTTCAAAGAGCCAGAAAAAAATTTAGAAAAGTAACATTTAATTCAAACATTTAGGTGTTGCACTTATAACTATGTAGATCTTCTTCACTGTTTTGTAGATCCATTTTTAAATCAAATTTGTTCACTTTGATAATATATTGACGCCCAATTAAAATGGCGTTTACTGTCATCGTTCAATAACATGATTATTTGTCTCATCTACATCCTGCGTAAAGGATTTAGCGAGCATTTAAATTTGGTGTGGAGATATTAATTGGAGACAAGGGTCCCTAAATTTTAGTGTGAGCAGGCTTTAATAGATGTCCTATTGTATGTTGCTAATATATCGTACGTTGATGGTCATATATCAGCAAGTGCCAACAGAAAATGTACCAGCTCATTTTAAATCAATCGGGTATATCAAATTAATTCAAATTAATTTTGACGCATAGTTTGTAACATACCTTAATATCGCCCGTAGACCCCTAAAAGTTACTATATTTATGATCAGCATCGATAGTAATGTCGATCTAGCCATGTCCGTCCGTCCGTCCGTCTGTTGTCAAAAATTAGGCCTTTAAACTGGGCCTAGAGAGCTGAAATTTTAACCATATACTCTCTAGGGTCCCGAAATAATCAAGTTTACGAATTTTGAAATCCGCCCACAAATTTTTCGAAAAAATCGAATTTTGAGCTAGAAAGATGAAATTTTTTATATATAATCTATAACTCCTAAAACTGATCGGGAGATAAAATTTTCAAAAGCCCACAATTAAATAAAACAATTTTTTTGAAAAAACCAAAATTTGAGCTAGGGAGCTGAAATTTACAATATATACTCTCTAGGGGCCCTTTAAGCTCATGTGAAAATATTTTCAAAATCCGCCCACTGACACGCCCACAATTTTAAAAAAATACTTTTTTTGAAAATCCAAAGTTTGAGCTAGGGAGCTGAAATTTATAATATATACTCTCTAGGGGCCCCTTATGCTCATGTGTTAATTTTTTTTAAATCCGCTTACTGACAGCCACAATTAAATAAAATAATTTTATTGAAAAACCAAAGTTTGAGCTAGGAAGGTTTTTTTTTACAAAAGCTTAGTTTTTTTTTGATAAAATCCTTTAAATGTCATATAACAAAATATGTAGAGCGTTCTTTATAGCATAGTTAGACTTTTGTCACGCCCACTTATGAGGGATAGGAATAAGAATAGGGTATCCAACAGTTCGCCCAAGCGGACTGTAGCCCGTCCCTATGTTTTTATTTTAAGAAACTGAGGTCAAAGCGACTTTCTTTTTCCACGAATTAATGAATTGGACTTAAGGGATATTTGATCTCGTTATACAACGAGATATTTGGTTTAAACAGGACCGAGCAACGGCTCACACTTCCAAAACATCGATGGCTGTTTTGACGGAACACTTCACGGAGCGCTTCATCTCAAAAAGGGGCTATTTGGAGTGGCCAGCCCGATTTGGCTTTTAAAAAAAGGCCACCTTGTTTTAGATAGGAAAAAAAAGCTCAAAAATGTGTCTGTCACCGCCAATCTCGAAAATAATGAAAGTAATCGGATGCGATTTTCACTAATATGGGCGGATTAAAAAAAAACTGTTTTTAGTCAACTCATCCCTGTTTTTTTAAAAAAAAAGTCGATTTAATAAACGAACAATTAACTGTGTGCACAAATTATAGTAAGCTAATATCAGACGATTTGTGTATATGGCATACAAGTTGTATGTATGTCGTTGGCATTACCACTACGTTTCGCAGTAAGGTGCACCTTCTTGGTTGTACCAGAAGGAAGGCCCGCATAAGGAATCATCGATTGATTCTGTGTCTTACGTTTTTTCGGTGAATAAGCAAACATATATAAATTACCTCATGCAATAAGAGGAGAAAGCGATTCAAACAATCAATTAAAAGGCAATCACACAACTTTAAACTCAGTTCACCCAGACGTATACGTACAAACTCGTAAGCCTAATGAAAATCATGTTAATAATTCAAATTTAATGACAAACTACAAAACAGCGTTAATTACCCTCATTTCTTTATCTTTATAAATATATTAAAATTCCACTCCACCAAAGTACTTATTACGTAAGTACAAAAAACCATCAAAACTAAGACTCGTAGATGTGTCTGAACTTCTTTTATATCTAAACCACCATTAATCTAAATTATTTAGTTCCATTTTATCATTTATTGCATCTTGGTAATAATTAAATTTTATAGAACACGAAACTAAGTGGTACTATACTTTGCCTATAAAACATTATACAAATAGTAGATACAGACTCTCAGAATGCAGGGCGCTGCAGTTAAATGCCTTTATTTCCCAGGAATTTTTGTTTTGTTTTATTTATTAGGTAAGGGTTTTTAATGTCCGGACTCAAAAATTTAATACAAAATAACTCATCACAGAATTTTCAATCAATGCCATTTGTAATCTAAATTGCATGTCAGATGGCCTACACAGATTGAATGAGTGCACTCATTGTCCATAAAAAACATGACGCGAGTATAGGAAAGTTAAGTAGCTTTGATTTCGACAGGGTAGATCATTTAAATTCTCTTTAGAATTGATGTTATAACGCAAAGCTCATCATGTCGTATACATAACTCTCCCAATTCATTGCATCCCTGCTGCTCCGCCAGTTGAATTCGCCGGCTTGATCTCAAAAAGGGGCCTGCCTATGTCCCGATTTCGAATCATTTCCTCACTGAGAACAATCAAATGCTTTTGCTGTTTGCCTATCTTTCGCGATTGTATAGAAACCTTGATTGATATTGCCTTTTTGACGCGGTTAGTAAGATTTCTGCTTTGGACATGACATGATAGTAACTATTGAACTAGCCGCCCTTAACTTATCTTGAGATAGGTTTAATTGGAGTCCAATAACCAATATTTAAGATTATATTTATATTTAAGATTATAAGCATTTTAAATGCTCTAAAGACAGCCATAGGGTGCATCGTGGAAAATCTTTCCATAAATCCCAGTAAAGCCGTCATCGTTCCTTTTACTAAAAGGAGGGAATTAGACCTAGGCCTAATCACAATAAACGACACGGTCGTAGAGTATTCCGACGAAGTCAAGTATCTTGGAGTAATCCTGGACAACAGACTTAACTGGAACTCTCACATAAACAACAAAATTACTAAAGCTAATAGAGCTTTATGGGCCTGTCGTCGCACATATGGCAGAATCTGGGGAATCTCTCCAAAGATCGTCCACTGGATCTACACAGTGATGATAAGACCCATTATAACATACACCTCCATAGTATGGTGGACAAAATCCACACAAAAGGTCGCAATAGAGAAGTTCAAAAAGGTACAACGGCTTGCGTGCCTTGGTATCTCCGGAGCCATGCGAACCTGTCCAACAGCTGCCATAGAGGCAATAACAGGAATTACACCTCTCCACATATACATCCAAAAAGTGGCGATCTGCAGTACAATAAGTCTAATACAGTTAAACGAAATAAGTCTTAATGATCATCCGGAACTAAAGACCCTTCTCGATGAACTGCCAGAACTTAACATGAACTGCGCGGTCACAGACCGCATTCATAAAACACTATGCTTCAACACACGGTTCTCCACGGAGATACCCAAGAGAGAAGCATGGGTTAGTAATAACCCGCCAAACAGCCACAACGGCATAAAGTGGTATACGGATGGTTCTAAAATGGAAACGGGGGTAGGAGCGGGAATATACGGACCACACAAACGCTTTACGATACCCATGGGAAAAAGTCCCAGCGTATTTCAAGCAGAGCTCCACGCTATTCGAGAATGCGCCACCCACATTATTTTATCTGGCATAAAAGGTGCAACCATCCATATTTCCACGGATAGTCAAGCAGCTATAAACGCCCTTAGCTCGTATACAATTGACTCCAAATCAGTCATGTACTGCTTCAATACCCTACAAACACTCGGAATAAGAAACAAGACCAAATTATGGTGGGTTCCGGGTCATGTCGGGGTAGAAGGTAACGAAAAAGCCGACGAACTGGCCAGAAAAGGTTCAGAAACACCTTTCATAGGTCCCGAACCTTTCTGCTGCACTCCTAGATCAGCAGCAACGGCAGCAATTAAAAGCTGGGAACATAGAAAATGTATCTATCTTTGGGAAAGCATCCCAGGTCTAAGACAGGCCAAACGAGCCATTCGGCCCTTCAATCAAAATGCCAGCAAATGTCTAAACCTAAGCAGGCATGATATCAAAAACCTAGTAGGTTACCTTACTGGTCACCATGGTTTAAAATATCATCTACACAAAATGAGAATATCAGAATCTCCTGAGTGCCGACTCTGTCTTGAAGAGGCCGAGTCAGCTGAACACATTTTATGTGAATGTCCAGCCCTTAATGGAATTAGAAAGAAGACCTCCGTTCCCCACCGCTTCACCTAATGCACACCTTGCACACCCTGAGACGCCACTGTTAAATAATATCCCTTAAATTCTGAGCATAACTTCGCCGTTAATGGGAAAAAGACCTAGGTACACCAAAAAACATTAACAGTGAGGGACTTAGTTCCCACATAGTGGGAAATAAAACCACTTTCGCTAAGTGAACTTAGTTCCCATGTAAATTCGCGCGAATTTTCAATTTTTACACTTCAAATCGATCCTCCCTTGGGCAAATTTTTTTTTGCTACGCCTTTAGATTCTATCTTTACAAAAATCTTGTTGGCTTTCATAAAAAAATTTATGTCCTTATTGCAGAACTATCGTTCAGAACTTCACGAACATTTTCTTATAGATTGTTTTTGTATTTTGTTAATTGGAATCCTGGTCTCATTTATTTTGTTTAGTAGGTACATATTAACAAACATTTAAAACTTGAATTTTTAAGCTATTGACGATCCCCCTTCGGGATAGGGGTCAGAATTTACCCGAGGTAGGCATACCGGTCGTAAGAGGCGACTAAAATCCACCCTTCGGGATAGGGATCAGAATCTACCCGAGGTAGGCATGCCGGTCGTAAGAGGCGACCAAAATCCACCCTCAGTATACCGAGTGCATAGAGTATACAAAAAATGCAATGATTAAAACAAAAAGATATAATACCCCAGGTGGCAGCCCAGTTCTACTGGAAAATCCACACTCTTCGGAGGCAGGCTCTACGGATTCTGGGGAGAGCCATTTATTGCAATCATTCGACCCTTTTAAAAATAGTAAAAGGGTAACTAGATCACCACCAACGGGATCGGTGCCAGAAGCAAAAACTAATCGAAGTCCTACGACGCCAAAAGATTTTGGACGCTTTTCGAGGGACTCAACGAAATGCAAAAGCTTCGAGGACGAAAACAAGGAACTCCGCACTAAGCTTAACCAAATTGAACAGCTTTACCAAGAGCTTAAAAAAAGAGCTAGATCAGCTGAAAGCTGAGAACAAAGCACTTGTTGAATCTCAACCTAAAAAACAGCCAGAAGCCAAATCATACCGCTCAGCTAGCCGCGATTATCATACAGACGAAGAAGAGCTAGGGCGCGAAACGGATTGGATCACTAAGAGGAGACCGAACAAAAAACGGAAAGCCGGCTCCTCACCAGAAGTCGTTGTGCTAAAAGATAGACAACCCAAAAAGGCAAATGCCAACGAAATAGAAACGCTAAGGAAAAAACCTCAAAATAAGGTATACCTTCCACCTCCAATTAACGTTGTCGGAGTTTCAGACTACAGCAAGCTAAGTAGCCTTCTTAAGGAAATAGCAAAATCCACATTCAAAGTAACATCTCTGAATAATAATGTGTGGAAAATAAATGTAAGCGATGCTGAGAGCTATCGCGCAGTTTCTCAAAAGCTGAATACTGAGAAGGTACAATGGTACACTTATGAAAACAAGTCTGAAAGGCCACACCGAGTTGTAGCCAGAGGGCTCCACTCTTCGTGCCGCAAAGAAGATGTTTTGCAAGATCTTAAAACTAAAGGTTTCAAAATTATCGACGCGGTTAATATACTTAAAAAAGAAAAGCAAAAAACGGAACAAGACGAGGAAATTGTTGTCAAACGCGGACTTCCGCTATTCATGCTTAGTTTCGAAAAGTCTGAAAACATGGAAAAAATATACAACATTAAAACTATCCTAAACATAGTGGTTAAAATTGAACCGATGCGCCAAAGGACTCGTCAGATTCCTCAGTGTAAGCGTTGCCAAGGCTACAATCACACGCACACGTATTGCCAAAAAGAGCCGCGTTGCGTAAAATGTGCCGGTAAACATTTATCGAAGGAATGCGCTCTAAGTAGACAAGACCTACCAACATGCATAAATTGCAATGGAAAACATCCGGCAAATTATCGCGGATGCGAAGTGGCTAAGGAACTTCAAAATAGGCGCGACAAAATAAAGAAAACTACGCTACCAATCGCAAATAAAACCAATAACAAACCTGAAAGGGGCAATAATAAAACCAATGAAGGACGAAAAAAGGCTAAAGAAATGGTCAAAACACAACACCCAAGAGAAGGAAAATTGTTTAGAAAAAAGTCACCGAAAGCTGTTCCACAAACATACGCTGAAGCTGCGTTGCAAGGACGCGAACAAACAAATAAAACATCTGATCCAGTCTCCCAAGTTTTCTCTGCAATTCTTGCCAGGCTAGAAGAACAGAGCCAAATTAATAAACGTATGTTTGAAAAACTCGACAAGCTCGAAAATCAATTTCGAAGTACACGTGCAATAATATAAATATGACGGATTTAGTTAAATTAGTGACATGGAATGCGAACGGCCTTCTGCATAAGATGGACGAGCTCGAGATATTCATTCATAAATATGAAATTGATATTTGTTTGATTTCGGAAACTCATCTGACGAAAGAAACCAGCACAAACATTCGAGGATACATTGCCTATCACGCATATCACCCTTCGGAAAGGGCGAGAGGCGGGGCATCCTTGTTGATCAAAAATACCATTGAACACTCAGTCAGTGGAACAATCGAGCTTGACAAACTGCAATTATGCACGGTGAGCGTAAAAATTAAACACATAAAATATGATTTTGCAGCTATCTATTGCCCCCCACGTGCAACGATGGAAAGAAGCGATTTTATAAGTATCTTTGACTCACTTGGACGAAATTTCGTCATCGGAGATGACTTTAACGCAAAACATACCTTCTGGGGATCGAGATGCATTTCAGTAAAAGGTAGAGTTCTTTACGAAGCCGGTATGGAATTGGGGGTAGACTTTCATTCCTCAGGTAAACCGACATACTGGCCCTCGGATACGGCAAAAACACCAGACCTCATCGATTTCTTCATCACGAAAGGTTTGTCGGGAAACTCTATTGTAGTTGAGGAATGCTTCGATCTTTCTTCTGATCATTCACCGGTCATTTTGACAATTAACGGCTGTCTACGAAAAAAAGAAGGTCCGCCCAGACTAACTAACATGAAAACAAACTGGGAATCCTTTAAAAAATACTGTGAAAGTAAAATCGATCTCAAAGTGTCTCTTCGAACACCCCACGAACTTGAAGACGAAGTCGATCAATTTATTAACGTCATACAATGCTCAGCCTGGAAAAATACTCCCCATAAACGGAAAATAACCACAAATTGCGAAATAACATATCCCTTGGAAATCACGCAATTGTTAAAGAAGAAAAGGGGAGCGCGCAAAAGATGGCAACAATCTCGCGCTCCACAGGATAAAACCACTCTTAACTACCTTTGTAGTAAACTTAAGAGAGAAATTCGAGACTTTAAAAATCGTCAAATTTCTACATATCTTGGAAGCCTAACTGCGGATAAAAGTACAAATTACTCGCTCTGGAAAGCCATGAAAGGCATTAAAAAACCAAAAACGCAAGCGCCACCCATCAGGAAAATCAATGGAGAATGGGCGAAGAGTGACAAGGAAAAAGCCGAAATATTTGCAGAACATTTGGAAGAAACATTTAAACCATTTGATGGTCAAGCGTTGCTCGAATTTCCTGTCCTAACCGTGGCACCTGACAATTATAGAATAAAAAGTGTATCGCTAGCCGAACTACGCTTCGAAATAGAGAAACTAAAATTAAACAAAGCTCCTGGATATGACTTAATCACAGGACAGGTCCTTAAAGAGTTACCTAGGAAAGCTTTAATAAAGTTTGCATATCTTATAAATGCATCGTTCAGGTTATTGTACGTTCCACGACAATGGAAGGTAGCTGAAGTTATAATGGTTCCAAAGCCCGGTAAACCACTGAATGACAAAAAATCATATAGGCCAATATCTCTCTTACCGATAATGTCGAAGGTATTCGAAAAACTTTTGTTAAAGCGCCTACATCCGATTATCGAAGAACGTCGATTAATACCTGACCACCAATTCGGATTCAGGATTAAGCACTCTACAATCGACCAGGTTTACAGAATAACCAATGTAATTGAAAAAGCCCTAGAGGAGAAAAAAATATGTTCTAGTGTTTTTCTCGACGTCTCTCAGGCCTTTGATAAAGTATGGCATACAGGGTTGAAACATAAGCTAAGACTAGCTTTTCCGAAACAGTTATCTGATATCCTTAGTTGTTACTTATCAGACAGACTCTTTCGTGTAAAACACGGAAATGATTACTCTGAATTTAAAGAAATCGCGGCAGGAGTTCCCCAAGGAAGCGTTCTTGGACCGATCCTATTTCTAATATACACTAGTGATATTCCTCAAGAAGAAGGCACAACAGTAGCCACATTTGCAGACGATACAGCTATATTAGCGGTCAGTAATACCGTTGAATCAGCAACTAATAAACTCCAACGTTCTATTGACAAAATTTGTGATTGGACAAAGACTTGGCGTATTGCTCTCAACGAGGCCAAATCAACGCACGTGAATTTTACTTATAAAAAGGTAGACAACTTACCCATTTTCATTGATTCGGTACGAATTCCGTACGCAAACGAGGCAAAATATTTGGGTATGACACTCGATGCGAAATTAAAATGGAAACCGCACGTCAAGAAGAAACGCGAAGAGCTCGCCATTCGATGTAAACAAATGCACTGGCTGCTTGGTAGATTTTCCCAACTCAGCATGCAGAACAAGCTGCTTTTATACAAGCAAGTACTAAAACCGGTTTGGACATACGGTATACAACTTTGGGGTTGTACCAAATCCAGTAATATCAAAATTTTACAAACTTTTCAAAACAAAGTGCTAAGAAAAATAGTAAATGCACCATGGTTTATCAGAAACACTGATATCCACAGAGACCTAACTATGGCTACCGTCGAAGATGAAATAAAACATTTTGCCTGCAAACAACAGACACGCCTTCACGGTCATTGCAATATCACCATGCTACAAATTCGAGACGATACTAACCTAGTGCGCCGATTACAAAGGATAAAACCATTTGAATTAGCGCAATAAGATGTAACCGCGTGCTTATGGCGGTATTAGCAGGTGCCTCCACTGGGAAGCTGCCTGCCAAACGCGTAATTTACAGTTTAAATAAAACTACTAGATAGGAATAACCTAGTTGTAGTATGCAGGTTTCGAAGGGAGGTGGTTTTTGTTTTCTTATCTTAAGTGAGAAAGAGTCGCATGTACGATTTTCCACCTACCCCTATTATTCGTCCGAGCCTAGTTCTGGTTCCAAGTCTCGTGCTTTTAACCAGGATAGGTAACTCTCAGCTTGCTGAGAGTAACGATAATATTACTATGGCTTGGGAGTAATATTAGAAACTCTATAAATAAAAAAAAAAAAAAAAAAAAAAAGTTTGTTATTGATTGTATTACATATATTATATGATATTCATATATCTTTGATTCGAAATTTTGAAAATTTTGTTAATTAAATTTGGTAAATATATTACTCTGCCTCGGTTAAAAGGTAATTTCTCTTTTGTTAATAAAAATTGCAAAGTACCTACTTGACTCTTTAATTTTATTTTGTTCTTAGTCGACAGTGAGAATTTGCTTCCCATTAAAATGGAACTAAAACCGCTCAGAGTTTTCGGAATTTTTTTCCCACTTTACATGGGAACTAAGTCTACTTCGCGGAAGTGCTTTTATTTCCCACTTTGTGGGGACTTATTTCCCTCACCGTTCAAAACACCTACGTTTCTTAACGGGAATTCTCTGAGTTTATAAATACGGAACGAAAATTAATTGGAAAAAAAAACTAATTGACACCCTGTAGCGTCATTTAATAGTGAACAACAACAACATGAAGTAAAAAACATTTTGTTATCAATAGATACCTATGTATGTTTAAATCATATAAAAATGGTTATCGAAATTACTCATATTAACTGAACCATACACAAACTCATTATTATTATATACGTCGTTTAATTAATCAGATGTTTTGACACTGACGAATTCCTCTTTGATTTCTTTCACTTGTTCGAACTCGAAGGGGAAATATTCACTCAGTAAACAGTTGATACTCACGTAATCGTGAGCTGTTTGTGCAATCACAGACCACAGAGGGTTAACTAGTAGGGATAGGGACACGTAGTTGCCTTGCAAATTGATCGCGATCAATAATAATTCAAATTAGCTGCAAAACACATGCACATAGGTTGAACACACAAATCCAAGGGAACAATTATTTTTCTTTGAGATCTCCAGTAGACCAAACATATTACAATTACTCGTATTTGGCAAGATTTTAGAAAACTCAGATACTTGGATGGATGGATATATTTACCGAGAAAATCGCGAAAAATGCATATAGGTACGGCGCTACTCTTGTAAAAAACTCATGACTAAATAAAAAGAAAATGAACAACCCACTGCATTAACATATAGCTACATTTGTATTTCACTTTTTGACGTTTGCATCTTCATACGGTTGTTTGGTTAAGGAAACACCATATGAAAGAAGCCAACGCAAATATAATGCAACAAGCTGTTGCTGCCGAGTGCACAAGTGAGAAAGCACGACAAGGAATTTATATTGAAACGAAACCGATCTACACAAGACTTTGTATCATGGATGGAAAAGTCGATACAATTGTATTGAATTCGATACAAATCAGTTTGTTCGAGTACAAAAGTACAATTTACCATAATTCGATACAATTTATCAATATGCATCTGCAATCTGAATTTTTTAAAAAGAGAACGTTTTATGCATAACGGCGTTGAATGGACTCTACTTTTTACGAGTCACTGCTCTGACTGAACGCATTCAACTTTTTATTCCAGTCTCCATTTCCAGATTTAAACAGGATTGGCTGTCGCAGGCCAGTGTTCTGTTATTCGTTTTTTGTTTGTCTGTGTCGTGTTTATTTGTGCAACGGTTTATTTTGTTTTGTGTAATTTGAATTGTGTTACGGAAAAAAATCTGCTGACGAAATGGATAAGTAATACATGTTATTACATAGTGTTACGAACCAAATTTCTAGTTTTGTTTGCATTTTAGGTGGTTCATTAAAGGACAGCAAAGAAATGCATCTAAACAACCAGAAGAATCTTTTGATGAGTAAGTACAATAGTTTGCTCTTTGTTGGTAGTGTTAGCAATTAAACATAACTGTTTTTTAAAAGTAATTCTACTCCCTCCTGTTCAAACGATGTCCCAACAAAAAGAAGAAATATGAGGTGCATTTTCAAACCGAATGGAAAGAAAAGTACCCATGGCTTGAAGAAGATGTGGAAAGAAAAATCAAACGATGTATCTATTGAAATTCTAATGTTTCTGGGGGGAAAACACATCTCGAAAGACATGCATCCAATACGAACCACCAAAAAGCTTTTCTCGCGGGGAAAAAAAATATAAAAATAGATTCCATTGCAAAAAAAAAAACAGGATTGTGAGTTAACCGAAAATGCAAAAAAGTTAGAAGTTTCCCTATGCTTGTTTGTCGCCGAACATAATTTACCTTTTGCCGTGTTAGACCACCTCAATCTTTTGCTTAAAAAAAACACAAATGATTCAGATATCGTTAAAAAAATGTTAGTCAACCGACAAAAGGGCCAAAAAATAATAAGAAATTTGACAGCTCCAGAGAACTCCAAAATCATTTCTAGCATTGCTAATCGCCAGTACTATTCTTTAGTAGTTGACGAAAGTACTGATTTTTCTGTTTGCAAGAATCTAGCTGTTGTGATTAGAATATTCAATGTTAAATGTCAAGATATGTTCCTCGCGCTAACAGAAATAGAGACATACCTTTTAAAAACATGGTGGGATTTACAGCTGATAACTGCTCGGTCATGATGGGAAGGCTTAATGGCGTTCAAGCCAAAATCAAAGAAGTTGTCGCTAGAGTTGTTAATGGTTGCATCTGTCATAACTTGAACTTGTCTTCAAAAGCTGCGTCTGTTGACCTCCCAGCTACAATCGATGATTTAATACGAGCAATATGCCATCATTTTTGCAACAGCGCTTCAAGACGACAAGATTTCAAGAAATTTCAAGATTATTTCGGAACAGAGCTTCATGTTATTATTAGCTATAACGCAACACGATGGCTTTCCCGTCAGGTATAATAACATTTTCTGAAATTTATATTATACGAGGGCGGGTCAATAAGTCCGTGACTTTTGGAATAAAACACAGATTTTTTGATAAAAAAAATAATTTTATTTTTCAACGTAGTCTCCCTTGAGCTCTATAAACTTTGTCCAACGCTTCTCCAATTTTTTTGCCTTTATTTGCGAAATGACTTCATCATTGGAGTCAAATCTTTTTCCACCAAGCCATTTCTTCAGGTTTGGGAACAAGAAGTAGTCGCTCGGAGCCAAATCTGGAGAATAGGGTGGATGAGGGAGCAATTCATAGCCCAATTCATGGTTTTTTGCCATGGCAACTGCACATGTGTGCACCCTTGCATTGTCTTGGTGGAAAAGAATTTTTTTTCTTGGCCAAATGAGGTCGGTTTTTTTTTTAAATCGTCATTGAATCGGTCCAATAAGTTGGCATAATATTCCCCATTGATTGTTCTTCCCTTTTGAAGGTAGTCAATGTGGATTATCCCGCGTGCATCCCAAAAAACAGTCGCCATAACTTTATTGGCTGACAAACCCACCTTGGCCTTCTTTGGCGCCGATTCACCCTTAGAAACCCACTGTTTTGACTGTTGTTTGGTCTCTGGTGTGTTGTGATGGATTCATGTTTGGTCCACGGTTACAAAACGGCGCAAAAACTCCTCCATATTGCGATTAAACAACGCCAAACCTTCCTGTGAAGTTGTTACACGATTGCGTTTGTGGTCGACTGTGAGCAAACGCGGCACCCATCTTGCGGAAAGCTTTCTCATGCCCAAGTGATCATTCAAAATTGAAACCACTGAGCCATGCGAGATCCCTACGGCTTCCACAATCTCTCGCACTTTCAATCTTCGGTCGGCCAACAGCATATCGTGAATTTTTTCGATTGTTTCGGGTGTAGAGACCTCAACTGGGCGTCCAGGACGTTCGGCATCTTCAGTGCTTGTACGGCCACAACGAAATTCAGTAAACCACTTTTTTACCATTGAAATCGATGGTGCAGAGTCCCCATAGTATTTTTCAAGCTTAGCCTTGGTCTCGGTAATGGTTTTTTTTCGCAAGAAATAATGCTTACTAAGCACACGAAATTCACTTTTTTCCATTTTCTCCTCAAATTAGTGAGTAGTCTGATAAAAATAGCTGTCAAACACAAACGATGCCTGTTGACAGGAGCAGTGTTGCCGTTTCAGTAAAGAGTCCAAAGACAAATCAAATTTTATTTCGACCAACCTGAATAGTTTAACAAAACTTTACTTTTATTTCCTGTCATATGTTTTAGATATGATAAACAAATTGAATTTAGAAATGCAATCAGAAGATGCCAGAATTCATATAATTATTCCGAGAGTTAAAATTTTGTTCAGACAACTTTGCAGGAATTTTATGTCAAACAAAATTATCGATGAGCAAGACATTTTAGAGGCTAATTTAAAAGCGAATCATCTTTCACAACGTTTTCCTTAGAAACCCAATTTAATAATGAAGATGTATTGAATTTTAAAGAAAATGTAAACAAATTTTATATAAATTTTTTGGAAGACATAAAAAGGAGAATTGATATTCAAAATCCTTTATTAAATTCACTGGAGTATTTTTCACCAGAAGCAATAGCATCAGAAAAATTTAATTCAATTTTAAAATTTATTTTTGATTTTTTTCCCAATGAAAAAAAGAATATACAAAAAATAAACAATGAATATCGAGCACTTGCCGACTGCACACAAATTCAGCAATTCAAAAATTACTCAATTACAGATTTTTGAACTGAAATAAATTTAATAAAAAATGAGTATAATAAGTTGATGTTTGGAAACATTTATAAAATTGCTCAAGCCGTTCTTTCTATTCCCCATTCATCAGCAAATGTTGAAAGAGTTTTTAATGTGTAAACATTTTTGCTCTCGTTGATGTATAAATATATTTTTTCTCGGTAGGGGCTAGTTGGAAATATCTAGCGTCACCGTCATCGTATTATTATTAATTAGTTACGGCGTTAGCTAGATAACAAATTAGGTTGCTGACGGGCAACTGTGCCTACATGTTTACACATCAACTATACCGTGAGTGCAGTGTGGCTCACACCTTTTTTTCATATCAGACTCTAATAAAATCCAAATGCCGAAACCGACTTCAAGTCGGAACTTGCTCTGATTTGATTGAGACAAAAAATCTAATTAAGAACTCATCATGTTATGAATTTAACGTAAGTGGTAATATTTTGAAAACAAATGTGCAATATGAGAGTATTAAGCCTGAAGAGCTCATAGACTAAACGAAAAAACGAAAATATTTTTGCTTGTTAGATTTTATTATGAGGTCAATTATGTTTATTTATGTTAATTTATTTTCCTTTGTTCTTGTTTTTGAAAATAAATATTTTGAAGTCACTTATATTATTTTTTCATGCGAAAAATGGGTTTCAATACATTTCAGTACAATCTTAAATCATTTGTAAGTACCTACAACTCAAAAATCTCATTTTCCATCCCTGCTTTGTATATACCTACCAAAGATTGGAATATAAAGATCTGAAAGTCAGGTAGCTATTTGTCTCTTTTTTTTTGATCGCGAGAAAACCAATGCTGCCATTTTCACACTTTTATTACGTTCTGTATTTTAGGAGTGTCTAATGTGAACGGCTAGTTATTAAAATAACTTCGTGCATGATACCACTTGGATAAAATTTGCTGTTGAGCTTTGGATTCTCAATTGCAATCATTAGAAATCTTTCTGGGGACTCTGCATTCAAATATTTGGGTATCCTGTAAAGCTATAAACAGATGAGCAATTAATTTGCAACAATATTTTTGCAAGTGTTGTTAAAAAGTTTTTGTTGTTTGCATGTCTGTTTGCAAATTTCCAACTTGCCGAAATAATGCACGGACATGGCAAGTAAATGTGGAGTCGGAAACTTAAGGAGGTATCGTTTAAGTGCAATCGCATAATGCGACAATGACAAAAAGTAAAAAAGCTTTATCTATCTTCATTTTCCAGCTCACTGAAAGGTTGCTGACAAAATCAAAGCTGGGCTCCTTTTGAAATCCAATCTCGAAGCTTCCATTTTCTTTTTGTATAATTGTGTTCCCTTTAATATATTCTTTTTTTGCCTTGAATTCAGCGAGAACGAAACGGCAAGGAAGACCGAACCTCCGTTTTAAATACCAAGCCGTCGCGGATGCCAGAGCGCTTGGTTTGGACAACTTGAAACAGCGTGCCCTCGATTGCGAAGGATGGAAAGCTGCAGTGTCTCAGGCAAAGACTCTCCACCGGACGGGAGCCTGTTAAGTAAGTAGTAATCTTTATCTTTACGTTACCGCGAACCTCACAGGCGGACCAATAGAAATGCAGACAATTCAATAATGCAATAGTCTAAGCTGCCGGAACACTTTTGAATACTTTTTAAAAATAAAAGTACTTCGGAGTACTTTTAAGGAGTCAAGTTGAATTTACTTTTTTTGCAGTACAAAATAATTTTATGTTAACCAAATTCACAGCTCATTAAATAAAAAATCATATCCGCAACTGTCGTTAAGTAATAAATTTTATGGGAATTGGAAAGCGTTAAGTAATTAATTGTATGGAGATTATTCCAGTTTTTTGATTAAAACGATATCCAATATACCATTTGATTCAAAGATTCACTGCCAGTTGTCAAAAATGCTGTCAAAAATGCTTTCAGTTATTTTTCAATTTATTTGCAAGTTAATTTACGAACTTCGGTGAATTAATCGATTGCATGTTAATTGATGTTAATTATGAAGATTTCTACTTTAATTCGTTGATTAAGATAATTCACCCCTAATTTGCGTTTATTAATACGGCTGGTAATATTTACATAAACTTTTCAAAATACCAACTGATATTGAAATAATGTATTAAATGAATTAAACTATTTTATGTGAAAATTTTTTTTGTGTACCGAAATTTGCTCCCCTAATACATAAGCTTGCTACATGCAGATGTTCGAAGAAACCAGCAGAGCAAGGTATCTGCTCGGATGGAATAGCAACGATTTGAGATCGTTAGTTGATCGCGTCACTGGTTTCAGTCCGACTCAACGAACATTTGGAAAAATATCTTCTTTTTCGGATTTCGAGGAGCTTTTTTTGTTGTTCCAAGGTCCTCTTGGTAAAATAACCTTTAGTTTAGAAATACTGTGCGGTTTTTAGGGTATATTTTGGAAAAATATCCTTTTCTGGGTTTTAAGGACCTTTTATGGGTTCCAAGACCTTTCGGTAAAATAGGTTTAACACATTTTTTTTGGATTTTAGAGACTTTATGGGGTTCCAAGATTATGGACATTGTACAACGTAAGAACATTTAAAAGCAATCAGCAGCAATACTGTTTTTGTTAGATTAAGGGCTAATAAGAGAGTATATGAAAAGCATCAGAAATCGTTAGAGAGTTAATTCTGCATCGATGCAAAGTTTTTGACGTTTTGGAACTCACCGATTATCTCATTTCGAAATGTGAAACTGTCTTGGATATGAGGTAATTTTGAATCGCATTTGGAAATGGGGTACAAGTGCTTGTTGACTTCCGATCGCTCCAATTTAATTACATAACATAAGGAGCTTTTATGCATACTCCTTTAATTTAATGATGATTGATCTTCCTTCTACGACACCGGTTATCTTAAGTCGAGTCAACCCACAGCCTTAACTGCACACTTTTGAGCAGATTTAGAATGCTAAAATTGCTAAGATGTGATTTCTCCCCTTAGCCCCTGTTAGGACAAGCGCTATTTATGCCGATATCCTTTACCCAAAAGAGTATTCCGAAGAATACCTACATTTAAATTGTTAATTACTATATTCCAAATTATCAAAGAATATAGAATTACCAAGAAGTATTATCTGACTTTGAAAATGAAATCGAACACAAAAAGCTCTTTTGTTAAATAATGAAAAAAGAGCCGAATGAAAAATAATTGAGAGAAAAGCTCTTTCTCATACAACCTCGATGCTCGATCCACACGTATACATACATAATTCCATACACCATGGAAATCTCTAATATTATCTTCTGCATAATGTACTGCGATTTGTTTCAGTTGTTCGTAATAATAAAATTGTCAGGAGAAGTTTTTTACGAAAGAAAATTTTGGGAAAACCCTCCGGAAAAGTCGGGAAATTGGAAAAATCGAAAATTGATTATTTTTTGTATGGAATTTCGTGTGCAATTATTCCGGAATGGCTTTTCAAATGGAAAAATAGAAAATTCTTAGTGGAAAAACATTTATTGAAGCTCCTCGACACAACGAAGCAAAATATGTATGTAGTTTGAAAAAAATAAAATGTTAACGCCTAGCAAAGCAAGCTGGGGTCCACTAGTTTGCTACAAAACTGCAGTTGAAAATATTATTTTGAAAGAAAAAAATTGTTATTTGTTAAAGAAAATACCCAGTTTAAGTACCAACGTTCTGAAAAATGTTGTAACTAAACTTAAGCAGAATTTGAGATTTGAGACGTTATTACAAAAAATAAATACTAAAATGTAGTTTGCTCCTATTAAAAAAAAAGAAGCTTAATTATAAAGTGTGATCCTCTTTGCTATTTTCAAATTAATTTCATGCAAACGGTTGGAAAAAAAAACTTAACACTCTCTAACAAAAAAAAAAATTGCAGTTTATTTAAAAAATTCATAACGTCGCAAATTAGTTCTTCATTGATTTTAATTGGCTTTTTGGAACTATGCGACTAAAATCTTAGTTTTTTTCTTGCTCTTTGACTTTATTTCGTCAATTGCCCAGGAACATTTTTTTCTTAAGAGGACTAAAATCAAAAAATCAACTATTTTTAATTTGTGTTCAAGGCAGAAGTCATTGGAAAACCATTCAGGAGTTTCGTTCTTGCATTTTTGAATCATATTTTCTTTAATGTTTTTAATTTCAGGACTAACTGAATATATTGAATCAAATGACAAAATGTGTTTCTTGCTTATTTCAAAAAATTCATCTGAAGGTGCATTCAGGTTTCCAAAATCAGTGTTCCGACTGTAATTTTTTTGGAATAAGAAAAGTTCTGAAGGAGAGCTGATAACTTCATCTCTTTTCTTAATCCTGGAACTGCATATTTCATAATCTATTTTGGGTGCAACTTTAAAAGCAACGTAGCCTATAAAATACCTCATTGATACCAAATCAATGGTCATTTCGGAACTACAACTTTCAAAATTGTCACCAACAAAAAAATCAGGGTACTGTTCTAGAACATCGAGGTCAGTCAATTCTTTGTTACATTGCTGCTCATGGTGAGTAGTTAGAATAGACATGGACACAGAAACATTTTCGTCGAATCCCACTACGTTTAGCATGGGGTCGCTGTCCTCTTCGCAATTGCTTAAGCAACTGGATTGGACTATATTAGTGGCCATAACTTTTGCAATTATTATATTGAATTCATATAAAGACGGATTTTGATTGTTTCCCCCTTTTTGTCTAACAACTGCAAATAAATTTTCAAGTGGATCTTGATTTAAGCGTTTGGTCAGTAGAAAAAATTCCTCAGAATCATCTTTAAATAATTCTTCAGTAAGTTGTAGCACTCTGTTTATTGTTTGTTCAATACCTTTCAAAAAATATACAGTTTTGTTTTTTTTAACTAAAGTAATTTGAGCAATATATAATTTGAAGGATTTTAAAAATTCATGTGCACAATTATTTTTTTTAAGAGCTGATCTATAGAAATTGTCCGAATTCAAGGAACCGCTATTCATACAATCAAAAAGGTGATCAATTTTAGATATAAAATTTGCTGTAGAAAGTGCAACTTCGTTTGAGCAGTTCTTAAAACCACATCTATCTATAATTGTAAGAATAGCTGCCTTTACAGTTCTGCTAAAAACTTGTGTTGCAAATTTGACTCTCATTTTATCGAAATCAGTTGGAAATATATGCTGACTTGTAAGTTTCGGGCACATTTTCGTTTTTGTGTTCTGCTCCAACTGCCAAAGCTCCTTGACAACTTCAAAACTTACCAAGCCATCAGCGGTATTGAGATCGGACTTTATTAAACAATTACGTAGTGATTTAATGAGATGTGGAAAATCATATAAGCAGAAGATTTTCCTGTTATTAATTGAAAAGTATGGTTCCGCATCCGAAACTCCTAAGAGGCTATATGCTTTTCTGTTGGAAGACCCTTGATCACATACTACTGCCCGAATTGTGATTCCAATTTCAGAAAGAATTTTCACATTTTCAAGAATTATTTTTTTTAAATCAGCACCTGATAAGCCGTTTTGTGTCGCAAAGTAATTGAAAATAAGTTTCCAATTAGAGAATAATCCTCTTGCCATGAAAACACAAACCTGCTTACTAAAATTCCCATTTCGCTTGTAGCCCAAATCTTCAAACCCATCGATTAAATCTAATTTCGAGTTGTACCTCAATTCCCTTTTGATTGCAATTTCATCATATAATAAAACAACGTGTCCTTTGTCCCTTTCATCCATAGATAAAATTCTGTTTTTCAATTCTTCAAAGGCGTTATTTATGAATCCTGGTTGAAGAAATTTAATAGGAGCCCATCGATGCAATGTGGATATGTGAGGCATATTCAAATTTAATTTATTTCTCAAAAATGAATAAGTAGATTGGGAAACATAAAAAATATTTTGTGCAAGCCATTTGACTTCTTGGCTGTATTCTTTTGGTCGTGTACTTATGAGTAAATTGCAAAATATTTTAGATTGGTCACTTATATTCAGAGAGTTGATATAAGTTTTGATTGTGCTTACTGTATTTGTTCTTTTATTAGGACCCTTTTGTTCAATTTTTTTTTTCCCATTCAGAGCTGCCTTAAGATTTTTTTTTAATTTTTTAATTTGTTTTTCCAGAAAAATATTTTTTTTCCTGTAAAACGCAGTTAATTTATTGTATTTCTCACAATTTGTGCATACAACTTCTACAGACATAGAAGTTTCCGACGAATTCCTTCTTCTAGGTAATTCTGCAAGGTTAAATAAATTAAGATGCTCTGTTTCAAAGTGCTCGTCTACATAGATGTTTAGATTTATTGTCGGCACAGCTCCATTTTTCAATTTTTTTCTTCCTATGTCCTCCGAATGAAAGTGACGGTCACATATAAATAATTTTTTTTTAAAGTTATTTTCAGAGATTCCGCATTTTTCTCTCCAAATTTGACCCATAGGAGAATCCAGTAGCGGAAATTTAAATATTTTTGCTTCTGGATTCTGCCTTCTTGAAATATTACAACCAGTAATACAGCATTTTATCCCAGATCTTAAACAATTCTTTCCATTCATTTCAAATTAAATTGTCACCACCAATCTATCTGCATGTGCATCAACGAAGCGAATGAAAAAATCGGCACTGTGCAGAGGGATCGTTTGCCTTTCGTCAATACTCGTCATCGTTCATCAAGAACCGGTTATGCAGAAAGCAGACTATTCTGTTGGGACATGTGCGTGTACCTGGCTATAGGCATAAACAGGTATCGTAAGTCGTACTATCCTGTGGATGACTGTTTCGATGTGTGTGCTCGTTGGACTGTTTTCTGAAATTCTCTGAGCGCAAGATTAAAAAGTTCTTGATAAAGCAAAGCAATAGCAAAAGCTGTGAGAGCGGGTCGTGATATCAGAACCCGCCATACAAAAATTTTCAGTGCAAACATTTGTATGAGATGCGTCTTCTTGGTAATTATATATTCTTTGATATTATCTACTATAGCTTCTAAGCATTACTACAGTACTGTATCTAAACCCGTTTCAAATTAGCACCTCGTTTCGCACCATCAAATATGCATTCAACATTAAAGTCATACATACTCGTACATATGTAAGATACCATATGGGATTAAGTTTCACTTTGAAAACAATAACAACACCTTGCGTTGAAGGTGGCGTCATTTGTATAGAATTAACTTTGAAATGTGTACCTATATAGCATTCTTTTAATTTAAGGGGGATTTTCCAATGCCATTTAGTAGCGAATCCCCGATGGTATGAAACGCTAATAGACTTCATAATATCACAAATTCACAATGTTTGACTGATGTGGTTGGGTGTATGTGTTGTACCATTTTCTTAAGGAGCGTGAGCATTACGTGTAAATAGAGCAAAGTTGAATCTTTCGAAGCTGATATTGGGGTTGAGCGCAAGTCTGGGAAACACCTTAGAAAATCTATACATCAGAAGATATAAATATTTCTTCTAGTCTAGGTTCGAAACAGTTCTGGCAACATGGAACCTCTCCAATAAAGGTTGTTGAAACACATACCGAGAATGGAATCTTTCAACTTCATTGATGCAGAAACAATTGAAAATTAAATTTAATTTAATTATGCTGCACTAAATGTTAAGGTGGGAATTTACTTCACTTAGCCAAACCTGATATTTACAATTTCAGGCGGGGAACGTGAAATGAATGCAGTGAATGACTGTGAGTATTGATATTAACAAAGAAATTAATAATTACATGTGTATACATACCTAGCACTGAGCTTTTTTGGTGGACTGTTATTTTAAAGTTTGTTTTTAGGGCCTTACTGGTTTGAGTCTGTTTGGATACCTAGTCTCTTTCCATTTTCCTTGTGAAACGTGCAACATATTAAGGAAAGCCGCATTTTAGTCGAGTTTTCATTCCAGACGTAAGATGTACCAATTTTGGCTCCTGTGATCCCAGAGGTGTTTTAATAAGTTTATTGTTATAGATTTGTTTTAATTTTAGTGATTTTTGTGAAACAATATGCAAGTTACGGCGAAAGATGTTGGCAGGGTGCTGGCTTTTGACATTTAAGGAGAGACATTGAAAAGGACATTGGTTTTCAGCTCCTACAATCGGGCTCAGGTCGCCCCAGAACTTCTGGAAGGTATTTTTGATATATTTGGTGCTTGAGAGACTTCGAAATCGACACCGAACAGCGGTTGGTCTGTCTCACTGACTTGAAACCATTGGATAAGCAGCTCTTAATATATTCCTTTATAACGGGTGTTCAAATTTCATGTATCATTTTAAATTGGCAGCCACTTAATATGGTGAAAGGTTTGCAAAAGTTGAAAGAAAATTTCGTTTAAAATACGGTAGAAAAAATGCTCCGTCAAACCGTGCTATTAAACTTATCGTTCATAAATTTAAAGAAACTGGTTCGGTTCAAGATCAGAGAAGTAAAGCCTATCATCGTATTGGTTGTTCGAGTGGAAATATTGCAGCTGTTAGCAGCAGTGTTGCTGAAGAGCCAAGGACGTCAATTCGTCGTCATTCGCAGCAATGAAACCTCAAACCAACAACTTTGTTTAATATTTTGCACAAAGATCTGCATGTAAAAGGCTTACAAAATACAGTTAACACAAGAATTAAAGCCAACTGACCACGCATTGCTTCGTTAATTGGGCCATAGGGAAGCAACAACAAAATGACAATTTTTCAAGCAAATTATCTTCACCAGGCTCATTTCGAAATTGCCGGTTAACACCACTGGATTTTTTCTTATTGGGTTTCTTGAACAGTGAAGCTTATGCCGACAATCCTCAAACTGTTGAACACCTCAAAGACAACATCATCGATCAAATATCACTTATTGAACCATCATTATGCGAAAAAGTGATTCAAAATTTTGATAAAAGGTTGACAGTCCGCCAAGCTACCACAGAAGGTCACTTGGACGACATTCTTTTTCACTATTAACCGAAATATAATATACATTAATTTCCCATACAAAAAATACAGATTTCACACAATTTATGTCTTTCATTTAAAATTTAAAATGATACCTCAAATTTGAACACCCTTTAGTAAGTAGCACCTAAAAACAGGCAATAAGTCATTTGCTTGAGTGCTGCTTGGAGCAACAAACAAAATGCATGCGCTGTGTTTTCTTAAGGGTATTGTATCAATTAAAAAGGAAGTCCCTTTAGCGCACGCTTATTATAAAAAAAAAACAGCCGATGTCATCAATTGAAAGCGAAAAAATGTCAATTTGGCGTTATTTCAATTTTTCAAAGTGAAATAAGACCAACTGTATAAGTTTGGCTTTATTACACTTTTCAACAGCGAAATAAGACTAACTTTCGAGAGTTGGTCTTATTTCACGGCACCGCATTACCTAGCTTTATCGTTCAAAAAGTGATGACAGTGAGGGAACGCTTTCAAAAAAGGTCATCCCATAGAATAGACATGGATAAATTGTTATAAAATAAAATAAAAAATAGGCAATTACGGTCAATGCAGGACCCCTATACCTTGCTTCTCCAACCATTCGCGTGTGCGAAGGGAAAGGACCTACAATTTTTCGCCGACTCCGAATGGCAATTTTTGGATATAAGAAAGACTTTCTCAAGATGTGGGGCAATTGGGGGAAAACTTTACGTGCTACTGGGTCCCGGCGTGATTTAAATAACTTAAGACCAACAAAACTGTCTCTGTCGGTAAGTCCGGGTTCTATCAAAACTCTTACGCTCATGGGTAGGCGTGTTGACCTCTTTGTTTTCGAAAAATCACCAAAAAGCGGTGTACTGTTTTTCGGTATACAATTTTTCTCCTCCGCAATTGCGAACTAATACGGGGGAGCTCAGCTGCATTGGCGACGTTTCCACCGTGGCGTGGGTGAGGTGCTTATTTCTCGCGCTGTGGTGGCAGTGGTTCAATAGTGTTTTCTCTTCTTTCCTCCGTCTGTACAAGCTGGATAAAGCCAGACCGGAGTTTACTCTCTAGCCACATATCATTTGGTTAATAAGGCAAAACCACAAGGCTATCGTCGCTGACTATAGTCCTTGCAACGTGCCTTCGAATTACTCTATTGGTAAATGGGTACTCATGCAACGTTGTTTAAAATTCGTAAAAGTCGTAAGTGAACTGCCAAAATGTCTATGGAAAATCGTTTGCAATACGGTGGTTAGCTTTCGACATGAATTCGGTGCGCAGATCAAGATGGTAAACATGTAAAACTTTTTCAACCAATCAGCGGTCGAGCTGCAGTGGGGCTGTGATCTACTGAATACTACACTCCACAGATAAAACAAAGGCTCTTATCTAAATTGATTTACCATAATTTATGCAAGCAGGTTTTAGAGCTGTTCATGAAATGTTCGTTGTAAACTTACACTTTTACGAAGATGGTGAACTTTCGACGTTGTTTACATAGGTGCGCTTATTCTAAATAATATATATATAGCAGCAGGTTTGTGCATCTAGCAGCTAAAACCATCTTTTTATTCATTGTTTTTGTTGTGGTGTTTAGTTTGAACTTAAATATTAAGTGATATTAAGTCATTCTATGGAACCGTTATTCGGGACTTATGGGAAGTACTGCGTAAGCCATACTCTTGCTCGTGCTCTAATTATCTAAAATATAAAAATAAATCAAAATCGTAAAAGCTGGTTTTGAGGAGAGTGAAGTTTTCAAAAATGTTAGAAACTATTACATCTATTTTTTTTGGTGATTGTGATTAAATGCATAATAACCCTTCCACCTTACTGGTTCGCATATGGGGTTCGCCGGTTTGAACTCAATGAACATCGACAGGCCTCCCGGTCTCGGATCACTTCTTTACAAAACTGCTTGTTATTATTTTTCAGGCGTCCTTTTACGACACCAGTGATTTTCAGTCAAGTCATCTCATGGACATGCATGTTCAACGGAATGTTAAAATTATATACGTGTGGTTTGTCCCAATAGTGGCCTTTTACGACATGCTGAAAGGGCAAACTGAAGGCAATATACTGAAATACTAAAGGGCATTTGTGAAAAACCCCCATTTTTGGGTTTTCCAAGGACCTCTTGACTAAATAACCTTGAATACAGAATGCGCGGTTTAAAGAGAAATTTTTGAAAAATATTATTTTTTCGGTGTTAAATAACCGTTTTAAGGGTTCCAAGGACCTCTTGGTAAATTAACTTTGAATAGAGAAATACTGCGCGATTTTTAATCTCGATCGATTTTTTTTCTCTTACATTATAATGTATACCTATTAAATATCCATTAACAACTTGCCTACTATGTCACTCAAAACTCCTGTTGACAAAACCAATAAATCATCTTATTCTTATATCATATCATATATCATCATTATATCATAGCACTCGCAATTAAAACAAGCACACTGTGAATATTTCTATTTTATTCGCTTGAATAGGTGCACTCGTTTCTTAATGCACCCACGAAAGAAAAAATAAAACAAGCACAACATCCGTTCCTTTTTTCAAACAATGAGTGAATACTATGTTTTCCTTTTGTTGTTAGATCACTTTTGCACACTTGTCTGCTCAAATTAATGTTTAACGAAGTGCGAGTATGCTGAAGAAGTGTACACCTATGAATATAGCAAATGAATACATTCATGCAGACCTCTACAACAAAATTCGATTGGTTACAAATATTCTACGTCAGCCTGCTATTGTGCGCGTTTAATTTGCAAGGCAACTGCGATCTATTATCCCGTTTACATGAGATTCAATCCGGATTTAATCCGAATTGAATTCTATGTAAACGCAGATTGAAAGATTGAGGAATTCACTCAATCCGATCACAAAATTTTCTGCGATTTGATTGCAAATCAGCATGTAAACGCAAATTGAAAGATCGAGAGATCGAGTGAGAGTGTGTGTGCGTGCCTTCTTTGGTTTAATTTGTTATGTTCACTTGACTGGGATTTTTGTCGCCACTAACACAAGGCTATCCAAAATACGTATTAAGTAGGAGGTGTGGAACTGAATTCTACTTCAATTCAATCGCTCAATTCGGTGAGAGCGAAAACCCGCCTCGAAAACGAATTCAGTTTCAATTCGATCTTTCGATTCGGTCATGAAAACGTACTATATGAGTCCTTACTATTTTACTCTTTCTTATTGGTCGAAAAACTCACGTGGCCATCATTTGGCAAGTGATGGAAGGTTAACTATACTTTATCCAACAAAAATTGTCAGTATGGCGGCAAGCGAGGCACTTTATGTCCCGCATTTTAAGCCATTTCATCCATGACGTATTTTTTTTTTTTTTTTTATAATTTGCGTGCGCTAAAGGGATTTCTTTTCTCTGTAGTGACACAGTACCCTTATAATGGTAAAACCACAGCGCAGGCATTTTTAGTTTGTTGCGCAAGTAGCTCCCAGCAATTCATTGCCTATTTTTGGGTGCTACTTACTGAAGGAATAGAAGGATAGGAAAGAAGTTTGGTGCGATGTTTAGCGTATGTTTCACGTTTAACGATTTCAAGCAACCCATTGTATGATTGCATCCCTACCTAAATTGAGATCTTCCTTTTGGGAATTCTCGTATTCATTGGCAAAACAGGCGTCATTCATCGGAAAAACAAAGATATCATACAAACAGGTACATAATGAGATGAAAGGATGTATTTACGTTTTTTTTTGTATTTGAATAGTTTGCGACATAAACTCAATCAGCAAGATTTTCTAAAAACATTTCCCAGTCCTTTCCGCTATATGTATATTGTGAAAGGTAGACACAATCAGGCAATTATAATACAAAATTATATAACCATGACGCAATGTCATATACCTAAACAGATGGTAAAAAAACTGCACTTGTGTAGCTATACAATATAAATACAATCAAATTAAAACCGAATGGCAACACACCACGTAATAATTCGTTCTCAAAAGCACCAAAACTGAAAGTTCTTTGACAAAATCCATAGAAAAACCTTTAATGATATGCTTCATTGTAGAGATGGTAATACTCTTCTGATGTGCTTCAGTCACACACACTGCTTATTTTGGTGGGTGATAATAGCAAGCGAACACAAGACGATTATGCTCATTCCCATTTGGCTGTGTGGGAGATTGGTTGTGGTCGGTTGTATGCGAATTTTAAGAAAATCACAACAACAAGTGGTTTGGTTTTTATTTCAGTATCAATTCTTGCGTTTGAGTGCCGTGATAGTATCTACAGGCACTACTGGTAGAAAAAAAGCTCCTTCATAAGGCCTGTACTGACAATTTTTGTTGGATAAAGTATAGTAGGGAAATAGCAATTGCCTCGCACATTTGACGCGCTAAACACTCGAACACACTATACCTATGCTAACTTGTCTCTCACACTATTATAATAGTTTTCTCTTACCTCTCCCTCAATTAATTAATTTTCACATGCACATTTGATAAATACTTTTCCGGAAAATCCACATCCTTGAATCAAAACTAAAATTTATTTTTATTTCTCAGAGCAAAGGGGAGAAGGAGAAAATAACATTTCGATACCAATACACATTATTTATATAGGCCATAATTAACCTCCAAACGCGTTCAACTTATACGGCCTATATACAACATTGGACAAGTTTTATGAATGAGGTTTATGCATTAAAGCCTGCATAACTTTATGCAATCCTCATGCCTAATACGTTAATGATTATGAATAGGGCTGCACTATGCACAATTGAAAAAAAATATTTTATGTAAGAACCCGCATTAAAAAACTTTTCTCACTTCTGTAAATTTATGTTAATTAATTTTACAACCAGTTCGTGTTGTCCTTGAAGCATATGTATATAATATCCGTTGTTTAGCTACCTTATATTACTGGATGTGCACGCAACTTGAATGTTATTTATTTAATTCGAAGCAAAACCAGATTAACGCCCGACAACAGTGAATCATACGAAAAATCCCATCTATATCTACTATCGACGTCAGAATCGTTAATGAAGACCTTTTCAGCGAAACTTTGTTAGTAGGTTAGGTACCTACAATCAAAACAAAAATCAATGTCACGCTATGCTACCTTGCCGGCCCAGCGCTCATCTTGCAAACTTGCAATAACAATCAGCTTAGCTCGGATATCATATTCAGACCTCTACAAGCGGACAGCTTTAGCAATGCAACACTTTTTCACACGTAGATGCGATTAATACCCGATTTAAAACAAACTTGTTTTGTTTCTATATACCTACATATTAACTTCACAAATTCATACGTACTCGTAGATATTTCTTCTCGCACTCATCCCACAATTAGGCAAACTCCCAAATACTCAAAAAGTGATTTCTGTTAGCGACGCGACAGTGGTCATTTACTATCCCGAGCTGGCTGTCGCTATCGGACTTGTCTTGACGCTTACTTTTTAAGCCTAATTTAGTTTGCGACTTAAGTCAGTGCTAAACAGTCTGTTCACGGACGTTGTGCGCTTAAAACACTTGTATCCATATTCGTGCTTGGCTGCAAATTTAACATCATACTTGAACTTTACGCGTGCTCTGCGAGCATAGTGTCGTCAATGTCGGCCTTATTGATAAGAATTTGTGTATGAGTGCATTTTGTTTTTAAGCAAAAAAAAAAACCGATTTAATAGTTTGTTTTCTTTGTGCGTGCATTTTACTAAAGACATGAAGAGATCAAATTTAATTTGTGCTGCTTTGCTGATAACCCTTGGAAGTCTATCTTTCGCGGAAAAAGCATTCAACGATGGAAAGAGTAAGAATTTTATTTCAGTTGATCGGACGTGTGTGATAATTTGATGGGCGTTTTTTGTTTTAACAAAGCAATAAATGGCATCTGAATACTAGATATTTGATGTCAAGGTCGTACATTATATGAACGGCAGAGTTATATAGCCTTCGCTCATAGTAAACGGCCAGTAAGTACTGCAATGAAGTATCTGAAACTGAGGACATAGCTAGAATTTGCTTATCTAAGTAAGTTAATTCAACAGGTCGGAGGTGCATTAAGTGTTTTGTTAGCAGTGTTGTATGCTTGGTATAAACGAGTCTCATAATACATGTTAGTTGTTAGTGTTGGCTTGTAATTGTTACTAAAGTAACAAAGATATTAGGGGTGGCGACGGTGTAGAGGTTATTGTGCTGGCTTTTGACCCGTGCGGTGCTGGTTCAATCCCCATGGGGAACAACAACATACGCCACCCGTTAATTGAGAGAAAAGAGGATTTCTGCCTGGTAGTAGGTACAATGGACCGTCACCGAGTCTGAGTGCTCTGGAATTTGGATTTCCTTTAAAAAAAAAAACCAAAGATGCCTATTGCTTCCATTCAAAAGGCATCGAATATTTGTTTGGGACTTTGGGTAATTAACAATTATTGTACTCGTACTTTGTGGCAAGTTGGCTGAGATCACCCTTAACCTGTTTGTTGTTCCTCTTGCCTGAAGGCAACGGTTGCTTAGTTTTAATGTTCATGGACTCGGGTTACAAGTTCACTATATCCTTGAACTTGGACGCTTCGGTCAATTTAAATGGGCCCAGATAATGATGACCATTTTCATTTTAAGCAATTCGGCCCCAACTAGCTATGGGTGTGCAGGTGCTCTGAGGTTGTAGTGAGTAACGACTGAAATCCCCAAGAGTATAAAATGTCAAAAGAAGCTTCGTACATTTGCTGTTATTAAACGGTGTAGAATTGTAGTTCCTTTCCATTCGAGGCAAATATATAAATTCGCTCTCACAAGTGAACAAACAAGGGCTGGAATCGGTTATAGGTGACAATTGATAATTGATAGGTAGTAATGTTTCACTTTTAAGCGTTGAAAACAATATCAAATCTAAGGTTCGGCCTTCCTTGTCGTTTCGAATCTGGTGGTTGGGAAACTGTCTATTCTCCCGATGTGGAATCGAATATTCACTTCTTGGTAGAGTGCATAGAATTCGCAGTTTTACCTTCTCCTTAATTTGTTTTTTTTTTTATAATGTACCTACGTGCACTTAAGGGATTTTTTAGTACCCTTATCATGTAAAAGCTTCACAGCGCCGGCGGTAAGGAAATTAGGATAAGAAGAAAAGACGAGATGCCGATGCACGTTGGTTATGAATGTTTGTAGGTTATAATGTGAAGAAAAATAGATCGTGGGAAAATGCCCCCGGACTTGTACACAGGATTGTGGAACTTATATTTGGTCTTTCGGGTTTAATGTTTTGAACCCAAAAACCAAAGTAGCAACGGGTTAAACGGAATAATAATTTTTCATCGGATCTTCACTAAGGTTTCATTCGTGTAACTGATGTTTACTCAAAGATAGTTGAACTTCATAGCCTCAAAGTTTCTTCTATCAACATGTCAACACGTTGGCATTTAGGTCTCCGGACGGTAAATGCTATCATATGCGACTTTTAAATCAATGAGAAGATGGTGGGTTAGGACTTGAAACTCGTTGGTCTTTTCGAGGATTTGCTTCAGTATGAACATTCGGTCTATTGTCGATCTGTCGGGCCGGAAGCCACAGTGGTACATGCCGATTAGTGTGTTGCGTAGGGTGTTATATGCGGCATTAAGTAGGGCTATTCCTCGATAGATATCTCTCGGGAAAGACTGACAAACATCCAAGAGTATCAATTGTAATGAGAAGCTTTTCAAATTTTCCGTTCGGAGTCGGCGTAAAATTTTAAGTTCACGCAAATGGTAGGAGAAGTTAGGATGTTGCCCTGTATTACCCGTAAAATGAATTTATTTATTTTTATTTTATGTCTTTGTAGTTTTTGCAAGGAGGATCGCGTTTTTGTAGATGGGGCATAGGGAGCTGATAGTCCAGTCTTGCTTTATTCCACCCATACTTGGATGATGGTCTGGTTCATGAAGAGGTCCGCTTTTTGTATATCCACGCCAAACTCTTTTATACTGGATGGTGGAACCGGTTCTTCATTTATTAAATTTAGGCTCTTTAATTTCTGTAACATTCTCTCTACGTGATGTTCACAAAAATTAAGCAATTATGCTGTTGTTGCCATTGAATAATAAGGTGGAATTAGAATCGGCACCTAAACAAACATCTGCTACGCAGTCCATACGCGGCGATTGGATGCAATCGCGTGTATACGGGTTTCTAAATTGGATCCGGGATTTAATATTGAATGCAATCGCAAACAAATATCCCGTTGAACAATGCTCGAATTGTAATTTATAATGTAATGTATCCAGTTCGGGGTTGATTTTTTTTTGGTTAGTATGTAGGTACGGTGCAGGGAAATAACTTCACGGGCAATAACTTCACCTGGGCAATAACTTCACCTCGAGTGGGCAATACCTTCACTTTTTTTTTGTGAAGTTATTGCCCACTCATGGTGAGCAATAACTTCACCTAAAATTTTCTGAAGTTATTTCCCACCTATAATTTGAGAATTTGTCTATTATAACTAAAGACCCTTGCACCCACTCCAAATCAAACAGTGACCCCAAGCAGGGGGGTTGCAGGGGGCAGCATGCCCCCCCCCCATATGCATTGCACTGTTTATGGAATCTACTTGCGATTTCGCAACTAATCCCATAAACAGTGCAATGCATATGGGGAGCATGCTGCCCCCCTGCAACCCCCTGCTTGGGGTCACTGTTTGATTTGTGGTAGGTGCGAGGTACGTTTCTTGAATTATCATAAAATGTTAAGAGAATTTATTTCCCACTAAAAAGTGTAGTTATTGCTCACCATCAGTGGGCATTAAGTTGACAAAAAAAAAGTGAAATTATTGCCCACTCGAGGTGAAGTTATTGCCCAGTTGAAGTTATTGCCGGTGAAGTTATTTCCCTGCACCTGTAGGTACACCTAGTTGGCACGCTTCGGTTATTCTTACGACGAAACATTTTGTAGTGTGATAGTGAACTTTTTTCGTTTTCTTACTTTCCTACAAAGTATCACGAAATATTTATGTACCTTTGAGCTCATATCCGTTGACGAAATCGTGTTCCTTAATTAAGTTCATGGGTTTGAACTGATCAAACTCGAAGATATTACAGAGTGGTGGTGTTTTGTACTTGATCGAAAGTATTTTAAGGAACGTTCGTGGCGATGTTTGAAAAGTATTTGTATTTGTTGGTGTGTCATTCCACCAGCTTGGGTGCATATGTACAATACCTAATTTTTAGACCGTGTGTGTATTGTCGTTTGTCGACAAGTACCTACCTACATGCCTATTATTTAGTGATCTTATGTTTTGCTTAGGGTCGCAATTATAGGTACGTTCACTCATGATCTTTATGCTTATGTGTAGGTCACACTTTTACCTGCACCTAGACTAGAACCATTTAGAAACCAATTTCTGTGACTTTTTTCTACTTATGATTTTAGAATCTTCGTTCCACTTGAAGAAAACTACAATTTAAGTTGGAATTAAAACAAGTTCAGATAAATTGAAATTTATTTGTAATTATGCAGTGTATCTTGTACATTACAATGTTAGGGAAACAGCTCGCGCCCGCACTATAAGCAATAGATTAAAAAAAACATACACCCCTTTCGTGGAATCCGTCGGGGGGAACGATCCGCTAATAGTGAACAATTTGCATCGTGCAATCCGCAGACGTGAACCATCCATATGTCGGTAACGTGAATTATTTTATAGGGGTGATACCTATAAAGAAAACATAGGGACGGGCTACAGTCCGCTTGGGCGAACTGTTGGATACCCTATTCTTATTCCTATCCCTCATAAGTGGGCGTGATAAAAGTCTAAGTATGGTTGAATTGTTTAGAACGCTCTACCTATTTTGTTATATAACATTTAAAGGATTTTATCAAAAAAAAAAAAACGCTCCCTAGCTCAAACTTGGGTGTTTCAATAAAATTGTTTTATTTAATTGTACGCCCACAATGTGGTCAGTAGGCGGATTTAAAAAAAATTAACACATGAGAATAAAGGGCCCCTAGAGAGTATATATTATAAATTTCAGCTCCCTAGCTCAAACTTTGAACTTTAAAAAAAAAAAAAAATAATTGTGGGCGTGTTAGTGGGCGGATTTTGAAAATATTTACAAATGAGCATAAAGGGCCCATAGAGAGATACACTATAAATTTCAGCTCCCTAGCTGAAACTTTGGATTTTCAAAAATTAATATACCCTTAGAATAGGGTATAAAAAAATTATTTTATTTATTTGTGGGCGTGTCAGTTGGCGGATTTTGAAATTTTTTTATCCCGAGCAGTTTTAGGAGTCATAGATCATATATACAAAATTTCAGCTTTCTAGCTCAAAATTCGATTTTTCCAAAATTTGGTTTTTTTGATTTTGTGGGCGTGTCTGTGGGCGGATTTCAAAAATTCGTAAACTTGATTATTTCGCGACCCTAGAGAGTATATGGTTAAAATTTCAGCTCTCTAGGGCCAGTTTAAAGGCCTAATTTTTGGCTACAGACGGACGGACGGACGGACGGACGGACGGACGGACGGACATGGCTAGATCGACATTACTATCGATGCTGATCATAAATATAGTAACTTTTAGTGGTCTACGGGCAATATTAAGGTATGTTACAAACTATGCGTCAAAATTAATATACCCTTAGAATAGGGTATAAAAAATAATATCTAGTATAGTTTCTTGGTAGCAACCCTGTTAACTGGTAGGTAACTGTCCTGTGAAGATTTCTTTTTATATTTATGAAGGAAAGCAAATCCAAATACCAGAACCCAGAGCACTCAGAATCGGCAATGATCCATTGCACTACCTGGCCGAAATTCTCTTTTGGTGTAGAGGTTAGAGAAACAATGTGTCATTCGTTTCTCTCCATTAATGGGTGGCATATGTCGTTGTTCCCCATTGTGATTGACCTTACCGCACGAGTCGCGATGACAAGCCAACACACCGACCATTGAAACCATAGGTTGCGCTTTATCAGAAGATGCCGATCTCATTTTGTGTGGTCATTTCAGACTTCGTTCTTATTATGTTTATGTGTAGTGTCAGTCACTCTTCTTCTGTTATTCTGTTTTTCTTCACAAAATTAACTGTGTTATTCCCAATGGGAATATTTTGAAAAAATCGTTTATTTTAAGCACAAACTATTTCTGGCGTGTCTACTTAAATTTGTAACTATTCAATGTTGTTGCAAAATCTGGGCTATTTTTCACTTTCAAATTTTGTTGGGACATTTTTCCATTTAAATTGAGAAGACACTTTTTAGGGCGTTGGGGTGGGGTTTATTTTTTTGTTTCTAAATACTAAATTAATTTGCGAAAGCTATGATTTGCAGGTAGTTAGATGGGGATTCCGCCTGGGAAATCGGCTACGATCTAAAGACATTCATTTTTAATATCCGACCGAATTTATTTTGCCACTAGCTATTTTCGCAGTCGTAGCACACTGGTACATTAATAAAATAAAAACACATGTTGTACTCTTTATGGGGTACATGTTGTTTCAAATTTTGTTTTGAATAAATAAATAAAAAAAAGTACATAGTACATATATTAAATAAATCTGGAATTTTAGATTCATAAACAAAAATTGTCGGTCTCAGTTTCCGTCGAAACAAGCTCCATGGCCGAGATTCGGTGTGGGTCCAACACTAGATTTTACGTCTTAGTGCAACACAAAATGAATGAAAAAACATAGGGACGGGCTACAGTCCGCTTGGGCGAACTGTTGGATACCCTATTCTTATTCCTATCCCTCATTAGTGGGCGTGACAAAAGTCTAAGTATGGTTGAATTGTTAAGAACGCTTTACATATTTTGTTATATAACATTTAAAGGATTTTATCAAAAAAAAAACGCTCCCTAGCTCAAACTTGGGTGTTTCAATAAAATTGTATTATTTAATTGTGGGCGTGTCAGTAGGCGGATTTAAAAAAATTAACACATGAGCATAAAGCGACCCTAGAGAGTATATATTATAAATTTCAGCTCCCTAGCTCACTTTGAATTTAAAAAAAAAAAATAATAATAATAATTGTGGGCGTGCCAGTGGGCGGATTTTGAAAATATTTACACATAAGCATAAAGGGCCCATGGAGAGTATATATTATAAATTTCAGCTCCCTAGC
This sequence comes from Portevinia maculata, assembly GCA_949715645.1. NCBI lineage: Eukaryota > Metazoa > Arthropoda > Insecta > Diptera > Syrphidae > Portevinia > Portevinia maculata. The sequence continues at coordinate 103,433,364 of OX454525.1, forward strand.
TCAAACTTTGGATTTTCAAAAAAAAATGTTTTATTTATTTGTGGGCGTGTCAGTGGGCGGATTTTGAAAATATTTATATATGAGCTTAAAGGGCCCATAGAGAGTATATATTAAAAATTTCAGCTCCCTAGCTCAAATTTTGGTTTTTCAATAAAATTGTTTTATTTTTTTGTGGGCGTGGCAGTGGGCGGATTTTGAAAATTTTATATCCCGAGCAGTTTTAGGAGTCATAGATCATATATAAAAAATTTCAGCTTCCTAGCTCAAAATTCGATTTTTTCCAAAATTTTGTTTTTTTGAGTTTGTGGGCGTGTCTGTGGGCGGATTTCAAAAATTCGTAAACTTGATTATTTCGGGACCCTAGAGAGTATATGGTTAAAATTTCAGCTCTCTAGGTCCAGTTTAAATCCCTAATTTTTGCCGACGGACGGACGGACGGACGGACATGGCTAGATCGACATTACTATCGATGCTGATCATAAATATAGTAACTTTTAGGGGTCTACGGGCAATATTAAGGTATGTTACAAACTATGCGTCAAAATTAATATACCCCTAGAATAGGGTATAATGATCCACAAAAAATATACATATACATATACATATACATATCAAGGCAAAACCAAATTTATTGAATTTCTGTGAATCGGGCTTGTATTTCATATGTTGTCATTTTCATACTCTATCCTAAGGGTATATAAATTTTGAATCATAGTTTGTATCATACTTTATTATTGGGCGTAGACGCCTTAAAGTTAATATTATATTTGTCTGTTAAGCATGGAAAGATATGTCGATCGAGCCATGTTCGTCCGTCCCTCACCAATTTTTAGACCCTAAAATTCCAGCTAGAAAATTGAAATTTTGAAAATAATACTTTCCAGGGGCCTAAAATAAGTCTAAGAATTTTTAAATCCGCCCATACCTAATCTAAAAAAAAAACAAATTATCGACAACATCGAATTTTTAGCTAGAAAGCTGAAATTTTAGAGGCCCAAAATGTGTGTGTGTTAAGATTTTTGAAATCCGCTCACTGATACACCCACAATTTAAAAAATCTAAATTTGAACTACCAAACTGAAATTTATAATATTTATAGCCATAGCCACTAAGGGCCCTTGATGCTCATGTTGAAAGATTTTTCGAAATATGCGCACCAACACGCCCACAATTTAAAATAATCATTTTATCCAAAAATCAAAGTTTGAACTTGGATGCTGAAATTTGGAATTAATACTCTCTAGGGGCCCGAAATGCTCATGTTTAATTTTTTTTTTTTTTTTTTTTTTTTTTATAATAAGCGCGCACTAAAGGGATTTGTTGGGACCCTTATAATGTATTAGCTACACAGCGCGGGCGTTAAGGAAATTAGGGTGAGAGGAAAAGGAGAGATGCCGATGCACGTTGGTTTTGAATGTCTGTAGGTTACAATGTGTAGAAAAAATGGAGCGGGGAAGAGCATTCCACATTCGCGTTGTACGGCTGAGGAAAGATTCTTTGAACTTCACTGTACGTCCGAACACAGGCTTGAGGGTGAACTGATGAGCATTCCCTGCATGGCGGGTATTGCGGTTGAAATGTTCAAGGGGAGGAATGCAACTGGCTATTTCGTTTGAGCACTTATGGTGGAAATAACGATAAAATAACGATAGGCAGGAGACATTACGACGATGACTAAGAGAGTCAATCGATCTCGCGATGTCTCGGTCGCCAATGAGTTTTATCGCGCGTTTTTGGATCCTGTCAAGTAGCTCCAAATAAGTAATTGGTGCACCGGACCAGATATGAGCGTTGTACTCGAGTTTCGGGCGAATAAACGCCTTATAAATTGTAGCCAGATCAGAAGGGGTGAAATATTTCTTACAACGCTTAAGGAAGCCTAGACATTTCGCGGCGTTCTTGGCGACATCGAATATGTGGTCATTCCAACGAAGGTTGTCATTAACACACATACCGAGAATGGAAAGTCTTTCGGTTTCAGCGATGTAAGTGCCATTCATAGATAATGGCAGTGTGTGTGGGTTTTGCTTTAATGACAGGAGACGGCATTGAGTTTTGGAAGCATTAAATTCCACTCTATTGGTTTTACCCCACTGAGTTATGCTGTTAAGATCGGAATTTAATGAGCTTTACATACGTTGCCGTTCCAGTTCCACACCCGAAGATGAGGGGCGTGACCCAAGAAACGAATATGAGAAGCTGAGGGTACTGTCATCAGCAAAGGAATGGATTGGATTAGAAGTAACAGACAGGAGATCATTTATAAAAATGAGAAAGAGAGTCGGGGACAGAACAGAGCCTTGGGGGACACCAGCATTTATTTGGTGAGTTGCAGACTTGAAGCCGTCCAAAACAACTTGAATTGAACGGTCCGAAAGGTAATTTCTAATCCATTGAAGAAGAGTATCATCGATTCCAAATGCACGCATTTTCGACAAGAGAGCTTGGTGCCAAACTCTGTCAAATCCTTTTGAAATATCAAGCGCAACGATCTTACTTTCACCACCTTGGTGAAGAGATTGGTTCCACTTTTCGGTTAGATATGTCATCAAAACACCAGTGGACCTGTTGCTGCGAAAACCATACTGCCGGTCATTTAGAAGTTTTCGCGATTCAAGATATTTCATTAGCTGATGGTTTATCAGCGTTTCCATGACCTTAGAAAGAAGGGACGTAAGTGCAATTGGTCGGTAGGAGGAGGGAGAAGAAGATTCGCCTTTTTTTGGTACAGGCTGGACAAATGCTGTTTTCCATCTTCCCGGAAAGAGTCCTGAAGAATAGGACAGTTGGAAAAGCTTACGCAATGGTTTTGTCAGCGAAGAAGAACACCTCTTCAGAACGATAGGGGAAATACCATCTGGACCAGCGGATTTGTGAACGTCAAGATCTTGAAGTACTCTAGCCACTGTACGAGTGCGAAAGTGGATTGGTCCCATAGAGAATTCTACGCGCTCGAGTACAGGGGGAGACAAAGCACAATCTGGTAGCGTTGAGCTGACTGCAAAGTGAGCAGCAAGCAGATTGGCCTTATCTGTAGAGCTGACAGCTGGAATGTCGTTGTAAATGAGTGTCGGGATAGATGACGAGGCCGAATTCTTGATGTTTTTAACAAATGACCAAAAGTTTTTACTACCAGTGGGACTTTGTAGTATTTTTTGCCTCAACTTTTGGTCATAGGAGAATTTGACACGATTAATGTGGGCATTGCAGTTATTTCTGGCTCGTTTAAACTTTTTACGGCTTTCCTCAGATGGGTTGGCTTTGAATAGCCGAAAACTTACCTCTTTTAACCTGATAGCCTCTTTGCAGCTCGAGTCACACCACGCGTTAACCTTGGGTTTGATACTTTTAATCCTGTTAGGGATAAAAGTCTTCATACCCAGGTGAATTATGTTTGTGACCATATCAGCCAGCATCCACGTCGCTGTCGAGGAAGCACAGCGACCAGTTAAAACTCTTAAAGAAACCGTTTAATTTTTCCCAATTGGCTTTCTCGTACTGCCATACGGTTCTTTTAGGAGTTTGTTCTTTAACTATGTGGTTGGAGTACGAGAAATTTGCTGATATGATGCAATGGTCTGAAGAACCTAGAGGCGATAATACGTTCAAAGCGTATTTATGAGGGTGAGAGGTAAGAAACAAGTCCAATGTGTTGGCAGTTTGGCTGCTAATATCCGGTATTCGTGTCGGCTCATTTACAAGCTGAGTCAGATTATTTACCTCAGCAAAGATTTCGACGTACCTTCCTTCGGGTGTTGTCTGACCAGAATGTCGAAGCCAGCTTGAATTGTGTATATTGAAATCGCCCGCAATAACGATTTCAGAACGAGGATGAAGGGTCACAATTCTTGTAATAGAATCAGACAGGGCATCAAACTCATTATAAGTTGAATGTCTGTCCAAGTTGGGGCTTCTGTAAATAAAACAGTAGTGTATTAATTGCCTACGGACATGGAGTTTTAGCCAAATGAAATTAAATTCTGGGTTGGCACATTGGCCATATTGAGGCTGAAGTTGGTAGGCTACGTCACTACGTTTATAAACGGCGATACCGCGATGGGGAAAGAATAAAGGCACTAAGTTGTACCCAGGTAGACTAAACTCTGTTAAATCAGAGCCAACGCTAACCTGGGTTTCACTAAGTGCCAAAACAGCTGGTTTGTTGTGAAAAACATGGGCGTATAATGAAAAAAAATTCTTTCTCAACCCACGAATGTTGCTGACATCCACAACGAAATTCCTACACATTATAAAAAAACAAACATAAAAAAAAACACAACTCCGACGCTAACTAAGCATAGGCCGTGAATTGAAAATATACGTTAGATTTCCAAAACAATCTACCGCAGGTGTTATGCCCGTACGGTAATTTGTTTGGTCCACCAACAGAATGCCTTTACCCAAACGTTGCAAGTGCACAAACGATAATCGATCGACACATGCAATAGTCAAGAAAGAGCAACAGTGATGAAGTGGGATGGGGACGGAAGGAAAACCCTACGCTGTTGCTTTTTTTCGCTTTTTTCGTTATCACTGCCACCGGCCACCGGCACTGGCTCTATGTGGATTTTTTTTTTCTTTTTTCACACACACGCGATTTTGTATTTTTTTTCGCGAAACGTATTGGCGAGCCGGTAGGTATTATGTTTGTCGGTTTAGTGGCACCGAAATTGCATTTAAAAGAGGCAACGCGTCCGCACGCGACGGGAGGCAAACAACAACTGTATGTATCAAATCCGCCCACTATTTAAAAAAAAAAGTTTTATCAAAGAAATCATTTTAAATGAAAGTCCTATTCTCGCAAAGTATGTAGATAAACTTTTGAACACTTCCTTTCTGCCATGCCCACTTGTAATGGGCGATTTTTACAAAAACTTTGCTTTTTTCCATAAAATTCTTTAAACTTCCTATATCAAAATATGTAAATCATTTTTTACATTTACCCATACTTTGATTTTTGCCACGCCCCCATGAGGGATAGGGAACAGTTCGCACAAGCGGACTGTAGCCTTTCCCTATGTTTTTATTTTAAACTTAACGACCTAAGTGTTCGACCGAAACCGAATTCCGGCCATCGAACTTGTTTCCGCAGAAATCGAGGCCGAAATATTGTTTAAGTGAATAAAATCCCAAATTTATGTAAAGATACTATTTACTTTTTTATTGACTAGTTTTTTTCTTTGACACAAGAATTTTAAAAAAAACATGTGAACCAGATACAAGCCGCAAACTAGCGGTTGTTTGTTAAGGTCGCGGATCATATACCCAATAATACAGAGACGTGTAAATGTGCCAGTTTGCTGTGGCTCCAAAAATTGCTAGTTGCAAACAAACACATTCAGTCAGACACTAAAAATTATCGAATTTTGATCGTAGCCGATTTCTTACGACTAATCCGCACGTAACGACCTGTGCATCATAACTTTCGCAAGTTAATTAGGTAATTACAAAAAAAAAAAAAATGTCTTTTTCGAACTAATCGGGATGCTAAAGATGGAATGACAACATTCCGAAATATATTCAAGGTACTTTTTTAATTGTTTTTATAATGGTTGCGTAAGTTTTGCGAATGTATTAAAAGTAAATAAAGTGCACGACTGGGTCGAACAACACTTGCTCGCTTTTATAAGAATTGGATTGGAATCACATTTTCTTATTAGCCATTTTCTATTTTCGTAAAACTAGGAAATGGTTAGTAGCTATCAGTGGCGTGGCGTCCATATAACACGATTCCTACCGTCTTCCCTTTTAAAAATCCACCAAAAGTAAGCACTATCTGCCAAATAAATATATGAAAAATGAAACGCGTCCCGTATTTTAATTATAAAATAAAATCTACACACACACTCACACATAAGCTATCGAATAAGTTTAATATTTTCATTCTACCTCTCGTCTGTATCTTCATACTTCATTCAAGAATCAAGATTCAACCACATTCCACAATCCACAAATCACAAACAACAAACCAACGAAGAGTCACAAAAATACTCTTAGTAAAAAGTTTTCAACTACCGCTGCTCTCTATAATAGAATAAAAAATATTTTTCCGTCTTATTTACTTGTTTTATATCCCTTTCTTCTACAAGCATTGCGGTTCTGATCCTCTTTGTTCAACACCCGCTTTTATATTCAAAGAAAAAGACGCTACATTTCGTCTTATAAACCAAATCTCACGCTGAATACTTGGAATTGTTTCATTTCATTCTCCCTTTTGCGATTAGCATTGCGTTTCAATCGGAAGATATCAACATGTTGCAGGAATGCAGGTGCTACGTTTGACTCGTTTTTTTTGCAACATTGTGTCTAATAACACGGTGTTCTTTGACTTATTTCTTTTTTCTTATGACATAATATCTGAATGTGTTATGTGGGTTGATTCTTGATTTTGAATTTGATGTTGATATTGATATGCGTGTTGATGTAAGAAGTTGAGCTTTCATTTTTCTCTCTTGTGATAGTTAATGCTTCGATGTTTTTACAAATTTATTGTTATACTTTTGTCTTATGAAATAAAATATGGTAGAATATTATGGCAATTTGTCAGCAGAGTAAATTCAGCATATCGCTTAAGAGAAGTTCATGTCAAATAAAATACCGACACTTGTTTTTTTTTTAAGCAGGAATTCAAATTTTAATTTAGAATCAGTTGGAATTTATTGACAGACTGCGTTGCACAAGTGCAATAACTTGAAAAAATCTAGTGTTTTGTAAAGCCAATTTGATAAAATCTTAAATTAAAATAGTGAAAAGTTAGATGTGAAAGTGAAGGTTAATGTGTAATTTTTTAGTTTCTTTTATTACCAACTTACTGATAAAAACATTTTAGCTTCTTAATTTTAGTGCAGTTTTAGATTTTTTTTGGAAATGTCTTTGATTAGTGTAGATTGCTGTTTAACTGATTTCCTCCTGGAGGATTCAAATAGTTTTAGTAAGCTATCTTTTCTTGATAAAAAAAAAGTTATAGACGTAGGGCGCTCTATGCCTTTATAAATATTAATTACCAAAGGAGAGATGGTTTTGTGACACATTTTAATGTTTCCTTATACCAAAAATATAAGTGGCTAACTGGGAGTTGCAAGCTTAATAAAATGTTTTGTTTTCCTTGTCTTCTTTTTTCAAACTCCGCCAGTGTTTGGAGCCGAACGGGTTTCACTGATATAAATAATTTAGTTAATTCTTCGAAAAAACATATTAAGACAGAAAAACATATTCGTTGTTGTTTATCCCTACACGAATTCGGCACGAATCGCATTGAAACTTCTTTAGGAAATTCTTTCGTTGTTCATAATAAAAAAGTAGATAAAAATCGGAAACTAATGGAACGTTTTATTGACACGGTCATTTTATTAGGCAGACAGGAGTTAGCATTTCGCGGTCATGATGAAAGGTCTAGTTCAGATAATCGTGGCAATTATGTCGAAGCGGTTTATTTTTTATCTAAATATGACACTTTATTGGAATCCCATTTAGAGCAGTGTTCAAGTACACACAATCCAATTTTTTCAGGTTTATCCAACGATATTCAAAACGATTTGATACATAGTATCGCGGCGGTTATTAAATCCGAAATTAAAATGGAAATCAAGGATGCTCGGTTCGTGTCGATTATGATCGACGAAACACCAGATTTGAGTCATAGGGAACAACTGAGTGCCATATTTCGGTACTTATCAGAGGATGGTATACAAGAAAGATTTCTTGGATTTTTTGACGTTAGCGCAAGTCGTAATGCAAATGAGTTATCCAATCATATATTTAAAATTCTTGAAACATACGACTGCAAGGAAAAGTTAATAGGACAATCCTACGATGGTGCCGCAGTTATGTCCGGCGAGGGGGGTGGTGTTCAAAAGAAGGTCCTTGATGAATGCCCGATGGCAAATTTTATTCCTTGTTATGCACATGTTTTAAATTTAGTACTATCCCGATCTCTAGAAAACATAGCAGAACTTAAACTATTTTTTGGCTATACTAATAGCATCGTTCGATTTTTTAATAAATCCACAAAGCGGTCCAATCTTTTAAAACAAATTTCCAATCGACGCATGCCAGGAGTATCGGAAACTCGATGGCATTATAATTCAAGAATAATAAACGTAATCTTTAACTGTAGAATAGATATAATTGAAACTTTTAGTAAAATAATTAATGACTCTAGGGAATGGGATACTGACACACTTTCGATGGCAGGAAGTTTATTAAATAAATAGAGAGCAAGGAATTCTGTTTTTTGCTTCATACCCTTTCTGAAATATTTGCAAAGACCGATGTATTATTTAATTTAATTTAAAAAAAACAAACAGACGTTAGTTATGCCAAGCAAGAAATCGAACGTTTTGAGTCATGGATAAGCTCTGACTTTTTAAATATGTTTGAAGTTATTTATGACAGCGTAAATGATTGCATCGAACCTCCACGTAAACGCAGGTTGCTTGACTTCGATTTGAAGACGAATTATAAGCGCCTTTTTGTTGAAATTAAAGACAATATAGTTAGCCAAATAAATGCCAGATATAAATCATTTAGTAATCTTACATTTTTGGATTTAGTAAATAATTTGAAGTATGACACTTTTTCTCGTTCCAGTCCAGATGTAAAAATATCTTCCCTAATTAAGTTTTTTCCTAGAATTTTTGACTTCACGGCATTAAAAAATGAACTTAATGTTTTATATTCTTCGTCGTCACTTCGGCAGTTTGAGGTTCTCGACCTTCACAACCATTTGAATAGTGAAGCATTGAAAGAAGTGTTCCCTCAAGTCTTAAACTTAAGTAGTTTACTTTTAACACTTCCCATTGCCGTCGCCTCCGTTGAGAGGTCTTTTTCTGCTTTAAAAAGAATTCATACTTATTTAAGAAACTCACAGGGCGAGGATAGGCTCTCTGATTTAGCCCTCATATCGATAGAAAGAAGACTTCTTCTTAAAATTAAAAATAGACCAAACTTCTATGAAAGGGTATTGGCAGAGTTTATCAAAAAAGATCGTCGAATAGCATTAGAATACAAATAATTATAAAGAACTAATATTTTAACAAAACTTTTCACTTTTTTTTTTAAGTGTGTGAATTTTAGCTGTTTTTAATTTTGATTTATTTTTATTGCTGACATTATTATTTGTATCGTTTTTATATTTTAACAAATATAAAGAATTATCCATATAATTCTTCGGAATTTTCTTATTTTAAAATTACTATCCACATTATGCTGCATTTTTTTAAGTTATTGTATCATGCGTCTGTCAAGACCGGCTTCTTTTGAAGCCACTTTTGTTATGCTTTAAGCTCATTGTTGATTGAAATATTAATGTCTTGAAGTATAAAAAATGTGGCTAGAATATTTTTGCTAAGTCAATGTGGAATGCATATTATGTAGATACAATATCCCCATTAAAAATTATTTTATTTCAGGTTTTAAAGATTTTTTTTTCTAAGGTGACTAAATTTTTCAACGTCTTCCCTTTTAAAATTATCCACGCCACGCCACTGGTAGCTATTACACATAATATACCTGTATGTATAGAATCCCTAGGATCCCTCCGACATAAATATATTTGTTTTGATGTAATATATTTATTTAAAAATATATGTATAAACTTATATGTTATAAAAAAATCTTTCGAGAATCTGGTTCTGCAAATATGTTCAAAATTGAGATATGGCCGTTTTTCTAATGTGCTGACAATTTTGTGAAAATCTCACTATGCCAAACACTTACATTTTCTCTAAATATTAAAACTCCAAAAATGTTTAAATCATTTGAGCCGTTGTTACGAAAAGTGATTTTTAAAAGTTTAAAAGGGTTTTTCGTTAGCGACTTGACCACTTCAAACTTTCACTGTGAACGCACTCTTAAACTGATTACCAAACTGTCAATGCCAAAATATTCAGTCAAATCAACATTTTCATCATGGTAAAGAATACGAAGCAACAACGTTGACAAATAATTAAAGTTTACTACCGAAATTCCGAGTCGGTGGTCGGTGCCTTTAGGGGCGTTAACGACAATTATCGGCCGTCATTCTCATCCAAGTATATTCGCTGCTTGATGTTGCCGTGCCAGTGAGACCACGTTTTGCCCGAGGTGTAGAGAATATTGCCGCCGTCGCAAACCAGCCAAATCAGTCAATTTCACGGCGTTCTCTAGAATTCTGCCTCTCCCAGACCACATTATGGCGAATTTCGCGTAGGATCTTGGCCTACACCCTAACAATATCAAGCTGACTCAAGAACTAAAGCCACTTGATCATGTGAAGCGACGTACGTTCTCGAATTTAGTTCTGGACATGATGGAAGAAAATTAAGAATTTCATCGCAAAATCATCTTCAGCGATGAAGCGCATTTTTGGTTAAACAGCTTCGTCAATAAGCTAAATATGCGTTACTGGACAGGTGAGAACCCTCATGTGCTTCATGAAACAGTACTTCATCCGCAAAAAGTCACTCTTTGCGTCATTGGGCCGTTTTGTTTCGTCGGTGACAATTACCGTTATGTTACTGTAAATGGTATTCGCTACAGAGACATGTTGGAACGTTATTTCTTTGAGCAATTGCATGAATTGGCCATCACTGATATGTGGTTCCAACAAGACGGTGCCACAAGCCACACAGCGGGTGCAAAAATCAAGTTATTGAAGTCTCAAGTCGGTGAACGTGTTATCTCGAGAAACGGACCTTCCTATTGCCCGCCGAGATGGTGCGATTTAACGCCTCTAGACTTTTGTTTATGGGGTGACGTTAGAGGAGCTCAGAGCCAATATTGAACGAGAAATAGCGACCGAGTCATCGAAAATTGGGTTCAACGCATCGACCGCTGCATACGTTCCCGTGGTGAACATATGAACGAAGTTAAATTCCATTCATAATTGTTTTGATATAATAATTCAAGCCAATACATTTTTTTGAGATATCTCAAGTAGTTTGCATTTTATTTAAAAAAGAATTAGTCAAATCCTTAATTTTAATTAGATCCAAAGCTTAACTTTTCTGAACATTTGGTTGCTAAGATTTCGAAGGCAATTAACATTCTCTGGCAGTGCCGTAGGATGTTCAGCAGAACCTGGGGACTTAGTCCCAGGCTAGTTCACTGGATTTACACGTGCATCGTTAGGCCATACCTTATGTATGGTGCGATTGTATGGTGGGCTAGAGCTCACATCCTCAAACGTCAACTGTCGAAGCTACAGCACCTTGCGTGCTTATGCATTACAGGTGCGATGAGAGGAACTCCCACTGCTGCTATGGAAGTGTTGCTCTGTTTACCTCCCTTGCAGTTCCTTGCTGAGAGTGAGGCCAGAAAATCACTATACCGTATGTGTGTAGTACTTGGACGGCAGGTCAATCTCGGCGATGGGGCCAGAGGTGCTAGATACAGAGCTCTCTATGATAGCCTACCTGGCCATCGGGGAGGAGCACTTGACACTGTGTGCATGAAGCAAGTCTTTGAGCGCCGTTTTCAGGTCATCCTTCCTTAACGGCAGGAATGGAACAGTGAGGGGTGGAATGGCTTTAAGCCGGGTGATGTCATCGTCTATACCGATGGCTCACTCATTGACGGTATCTCCGGGGCCGGGGTCTACTCTAGAGACTGTCGGATAAATTTATCTGCAGCCTTGGGTAGACAAACAACTGTTTTTCAGGCAGAAATCTTTGCGATTGCTACTGCCGTAAATATCCTGTTAAGGAGAAGGATTAAAGGTAAAACCTTATACATCTGCTCAGATAGCCAAGCCGCTATCAAAGCCTGTTCGGCTGGTTCTCTCAACTCAAAAATAGTTGAGGAAACCATTGTTAAGCTTAACCGTCTGGGTAGATGCAACTCGGTATCACTTGCCTGGGTTCCTGGGCACACAGGTATCGATGGAAATGAAAGAGCGGATGCTCTGGCCAGGAAAGGCTCTTCAACAGCCTTCATTGGCCCACACCCATCCATAGGATGCTGCTCATCCGTCCACAAACGTGAAATGGATTCCGCTCTACGCCAACAACATTCCGAATACTGGCATGACCTGGTCTCATGCAGGTATTCGAAGAAGCTAGTGGACGGTCCGAAAATCAGCAGAGCTAAGTTTTTGCTTGGACTAAACAGGAAAGACTTGAGACCCTTGATTGGTCTCGTCACCGGTTTCAGTCCTCTTAACGAGCACCTCAAAACCATCCACATTAGGAGCTCGGGCCTATGTGAGTGCTGCCTGGAGGCGGATGAAACGGTATCTCACTTCATCTGTGAATGTCCGGCTTTCGCCAGAACCAGGCTCACCACTATAGGCAAACAATTCGTCAACGAAGATGAGATGGGGGACATTGAACTTGCTAATATTCTTCGCTTTGCCAAGGCTACTGGTAGGTTCTCCCTCACTGTATCTTACTATTTGCCAAAAACCAGCGAGCGGGCAGCTATGCCGAAGTACAATGGACCAATAGGTCTAAGTGCTTGTCATCTACTGATGACCCCACTGCACATACAATACAATACAATACAAATCCTTAATGAAAGACCCTTTATATACTTTTATTAGAAAAAAACTATGAACAAATTAATAAAAACATATTCCGAAAATCGGAGTAGGTACCTATGCAGATATGTTGTAAATATTAATATCAACAAATATTTATACCAATTGCTTTGAAATCAGTTCGCAAATTTTTGAGATATTGCCGGTTTTCTCGATCGAGTCTTAAGTAGTAGGTACCGGTATTCAAGTTTTATTATAAAAAAAAACTGAGTAAGCCCTCATTTTACACTCATCCTCTTCAATAAGCTTAATTTTTCTCAATCTCCTAGAACTATGAATATTACCCCCCTTCGATAAACGCACCTCAACTAGTCACGCTCACATCTATTCTTCATTCACGCTGTCAAAAACTTTTAAAGGTGCTGTTCTTCTTTATTTCTCATCGACTACTTCTCGCATCTAATGCCTCTCACTATCTTTTATCCTCCCTTTCCTTTATAGCTTTCTCTTTTCTGTTTAAAAATAATGTAATTTAGTTTTAAGGCATTTGAATTTACTGTAAATCAATCTTAACGGTCTAAGTACTAAAAAAGATACTTTTCTTTTAATGTACAAATTAACAAAATAAATAAATAATTTGAATTGAATTGAAGTTTTGATGTTTGAATACTGGGGATGTATTCAAACATCAAAACTGATCAAAATCGTTACAAGCATTTAAAAAAAAAGTGCAATTTTCAAAAAATAAAATGCCAATTTTAGAAAAATGGTGTTAAATGGTAGGTACATTATTAAAAATGATATAATAAGAAAAATTACCGCGAAATGGAAGCACTAAACTGTAAAAGACATAGTTTGATGGAAATCCGTCTACCTATTGTAGCTTGAGCCTCGGACAGACGAACCGACTATTTTGTCTGTAATTGTCGCTATATCATACCTCACTCAGTTTGAGTTCACGGTTGCTATATCTTTCTCTTTCCTTTACTAATATATACGAGAAAGTTTTAAACAGAAAAAATAATCAAGCAAATTATTTTTTCAATGAAAGATATTCACCATGAAAGTACGAGTATACTCATCTTACCACAGTATCGCATTTCGAATAAAACCTGAATTATGCTTTTTGCTTACTTAATACTGTCGACATTGGTTTCACTAGTTTATTCAGCATTTCTAATGACAACCACTTTATTTAAATATATTCTCTCAGAAATAGAGAACCTAGAACGCTAATGCCTTCAGCTAAGTGCTTCTATTACTTTCTCTCTAGAATCCGAAGTTCTTTATTGTTTTAAAATCCTTCCTGCAAATTTTATATATTGCATATTCTCCCGATTTTCATGAATTAATTAAAAATCTTATCTAATCTAAAAAACTTCAAAGATTAAACCTAGTGAGCGTGTTTAAATCACCAAACACGAACATTTTCCGCGTAGCTTATTACACCTTTTAGACATGTGGTGTTCCAAGCACATATTGGGCTAAGTTTTGGGTGTTTAACTCAGAGAAACGTTTCGGAAATTCATTATTTCTTACCGCAGTTTGCCAATTTCGGCGTCAAACTTAGCTCTTTCATGCCGACTTATTTGGAGCTGCTTAACAGGAGCAAAAAACGCGCGATAAAACTCATTGACGACCGAGACATCGCGAGATCGGTTGACTATCTTAGTCATCGTCGAAATGTCTCCTGCCTTTCGTTATTTTATCGTTATTTCCACCATAAGTGCTCAAACGAAATAGCCAGTTGCATTCCTCCATTTGAAAATTTCAACCGCAATACCCGCCATGCAAGGAATGCTCATCAGTTCACCCTCAAACATGTGTTCGGACGTATCGTGAAGTTCAAAGAATCTTTCCTCAGCCATACAACACGAATGTGGAATACTCTTCCACGCATTGTTTTTCCATCATATTATAACCTACAAACATTCAAAACCAACGTGCATCGGCATCTTACCTTTTCTTCTCACCCTGATTTCCTTAACGCCCGCGCTGTGTAGCTAATACATTATAAGGGTCCCAACAAATCCCTTTAGTGCGTGTTTTTATTTAAAAAAAAAAAAAAAAAAACGGTACACACCTCGAAAGCTTTCTCAGCTTGTTAGCAATATAGTGTCTGCAGTCACTTCATATGCAGCTGACCTGTTTAGTATACTGTACATTGCTATCCTATTTGCGTGTTGCGGCTTAAACAAACCAGATGTTAGGTTTTTCAATTTTGTTTGTTGAAAAAAGAATTCGCTAAAGTATTGTATGGCTTAATTAATTAAAGAAAATGCGTCTTCATCCAAACCCAGCCTAGTGACTTCTCTGAGCTTGTCCTCCAAGAGTCATATAAAATACATACTTGTTTGATTTGGTACTAATGAATAGAATATAACTAACATATGTAAATGATTTAAGTTTTAAACTCGTTTTTTTTAAACACCTAATTAAATGTCTACCAAAAAGTTGGGATATGTCCCCAGCAGAGAATATCATAAATCTTACTTATTTACAAGTCAATTACTCAATCGCGGTATTATTTTTGCACAGATATTCAAGACGTTGAACTTGATAGAGTAACCTCAAGGTAAACAGCGTTTGTGGTTCTCGAATTATGTTTAACGAATCAATTACCATTATAATTATAATTTGGTAGAAGCGGAACCCCCGTAATGGGGAATTTCTGGGAAATGTTATTGCTGTTTTTTCTTGGAAATTGGAACCAAAAATTAAACCCAAACAAATTATCAAGCCCATCATAAATATTTGCGATGAATCTTACACACAGCTTAAAAAGAACATTAAAGGGGTTTGAAAGTAAAAGCAATCGGGCAACGTTAATAGACTAGCGAAATCATTAACCGCGCAAAACTGTAAGTTGAAGCAGTTTATCTTAGCCATCTCAACAAAAAACTGCTTAGCACATTTCTAAGCCGGTACGGTAAGCCTAGCCAAACATTTAACACCTTAAAGCTGTCCAGCAAGTGTACATACTAATCCATGGGTCGTTACGACTGGAGATCAACGCTGTCATAAAACGATGATCAAATAACAGAAGAATGCATGTTTTGATTGGCCTCAGTGACGAATACAGGGACACCTGCCGGCGCTGCCCTAAATTTGAACCCTGCGGTACGCCCTCTTGCAAGAATTTAGCATTCGAATAATGTTCTCCAACTAAAACTCTATTACTTAAATAACTAAGCCTGACTGCCCTATCACTGAAACCGAAATAGTGGAGCAATTTACTACATAAGATAGTATGGTTTACTCTGTCAAAAGTCTTGGAGAAGTCAAGTAATCACAAGACTGTCAAATAATTGCGGTCATATTGTTGTCTTATATCGTCTAATATATTGACCATTGCTGTGGTACATACAACTATGTTGAGGCCTAAAGTCAGATTGAAAGGGAGAAAGCAAACTGCTTTCATTAACATGATGAACTATTTGATTCGCTAGTAACTTCTCAAAGACTTTTTACAGAGTCGGTACAGGGATTATCCGTGCCACTTTCCAGCTATCAGGGAAAACAGAGCAAGTCGAGCAATGGTTAATAGTATGTGTCAGTGTGCTTAAGATGTAAGCAAAATAATTTCAATAAAGCGAAGAGGTATACCATCCTCTCCCGTTGCATTTGACTTAAGCCCTATTACTGTCTCAAGCACATCGCATTCATTGACAGCTTTAAAGTCGCAGTTAAGGTTACAAAGAAGCTCAGTTTGTAAAGAAAATTGAGGGCTACTGTCAGAACTTGTTAAAAATGAGCTGTTAAGAACATTCGGGTCCAACCCGCACACACTATCTCCTTTTTTTCCAACACCAAATTTACGCAAATTTTCCCACTGTTGTTTGGAGGGGAGTGAGCTCTTTAGCTTAGTTTAAAAGTAATTACACTTTGCTCGACGTGTTACAAAGGTGGAGCGATTACGAGCCTGACAGAAGACCTCCCAATTCCTTGGGGTAGGGCTACGTTTAAATTTGCAGTACAATTTTTTTCGGGTATTTATTGCATCTATCACTTGCATGATCCGCAACGGCACATGTTTATCAAAAATTTTAAGAATCTGTGATTGGAGAAAGTTTAGCTTATCATTCACATGTCCTAGATACCAGCAATGCTGCCATGGTTTTACATTTGCTTCTCTATGCAATAACTCTAAATTAATGTTCTTGAAATCTCTGGAACGATAGGTGTATGGAAGAGATACATGGGAATAATCTATGTTATACGTACAAAATATTAAATCATGATCCAATATTCCATCAAGAGAGAGCTGGTCAAAGAGCAGAACATTCGAAACATCGGAGACTATCAGAAGATCAAGCAAACTAGGGTTAGTGTCCAAAAATTGTCGACGAACTGATCACTTATGTAGTAATAATTTTAATATATTAAAAACAATACCATTTTGATGTGCGTTTACATCAAAAGGTAAGCTAAATCTATCGAACACTTGTACATATAAAAAAAAACAATGTTTGTGTGTTCGTCTTCTTTTTTTTCCATAGTTTTCCATAGTCTTCACTATAGTCGTAGAAATGTGGAAGTGGACCTACAATTTTAAGCCGCCTCCGAATGGCAAATTTGAGAAGCTTCTCATGGCAATTGATTCTCTCGGATGTTTGTCCAACTTTCGCCTTAGGTGGGGGCAGTAAAAAAAGGTGCCGTGACATAACCCCAAGCGTCATAAGCCCAAATCTCGAAATTTGACCTTATGTCGCTTTTTGAATGTGACATAAGGCCAAATTCTAGCATTTGGTATTATGTCACTTTCACAAAGCGTCATAAGGCCAATTTGGCTTTATGACACTTTCGCTTGGTACTGTTTTCAACAATTTGCCCGGCACCGTAAAAAAAATGCTTAGGTGTTATTTTACCCCGCGAAGACTGAGATGATGCTGTTCACGAATAGAAGGGCAATACCTCAAGTGAGGTGGCTTTACTTCCAGGGCACTCAACTAAAGCTGTCAAGCAAGGTTAAGTATCTGGGTATTGTTCTAGACCCAAAGCTTAACTTTTCTGAACATTTGGTTGCTAGAATTTCGAAGGCAACTAACATTCTCTGGCAGTGCTGTAGGATGTTCAGCAGAACCTGGGACTTAGTCCCAGGCTGGTTCACTGCTGTCATGGATTCGTGGATCCATGGATTTACTCGTGCATCGTTAGGCCATAGCTTATGTATGGTGTGATTGTATGGTGGGCTTGAGCGCACATCCTCAAACGTCATCTGCCGAAGCTGCAGCACCTTGCGTGCTTATGCATTAAGGGTGCGATGAGAGGAACTCCCACTGCTACTATGGAAGTGTTGCTCTGTTAACCTCCCTTGCAGTTCCTTGCTGAGAGTGAGGCCAGAAAATCACTATACCGTATGTGTGTAGTACTTGGACGGCAGGTCAACCTCGGCGATGGGGCCAGAGGTGCTAGGTACAGAGCTCTATATGACAGCCTACCTGTCCATCGGTGAGGAGCACTTGACACTGTGTGCACGAAGCAATGGAACAGTGAGGGGTGGAATGGCTTTAGGCCGGGTGATGTCATTGTCTATACGGATGGTTCACTCATTGACGGCATCTCCGGAGCAGGGGTCTACTCTAGAGACTGTCGGATAAATTTATCTGCAGCCTTGGGTAGACAAATAACTATTTTTCAGGCAGAAATCTTTGCGATTGCCACTGCCGCCAATATCCTGTTAAGGAGAAGGATTAAGGGTAAAACCTTATACATCTGCTCAGATAGCCAAGCCGCTATCAAAGCCTGTTCGGCTGGCTCTCTCAACTCAAAAATAGTTGAGGAAACCATGGATAAGCTTAACCGTGTGGGAAGTAAGGTTACACTCGGTATCACTTGCCTGGGTTCCTGGGCACACAGGTATCCAGGGTAATGAAAGAGCGGATGCTCTGGCCAGGATGGGCTCTTCAACAGCCTTCATTGGCCCACAACCATCCTTAGAATGCTGGTCATCCGTCCACGAACGTGAAATGGCTGTGGCTCTACGGCAACAACATTTCGAATACTGGCATGACGTAGTCTCATGCAGGTATTCGAAGAAGCTAGTGGACGGTCCAAAAATCAGCAGAGCTAAGTTTTTGCTTGGACTAAATAGGAAAGACTTGAGATCCTTGGTTGGTCTCGCCACTGGTTTCGGTCATTTTAACGAGCACCTAAAGACCATCCATATTAGGAGCTCGGGCCTATGTGAGTGTTGCCTAGAGGCAACCAACGACCATACCACGTCGAGTTAATCGGTTCTCGTCAGATCACCGTAATTAAACGACGTTGGGCGCGGTTAGTACGTAGATGGGGGACCGTTTGAGAACAACCGCGTGTCGTTGGCCAGTCCCATCTACAGAGTTGAGGTAGATAATACATACGTGGTATCACAATGGACCTAAATTGGTCTAACTGTGTCGGCTTCTGCCGAAAGCCACATAAACCTAACCTAACCTAACCTAGAGGCGGATGAATCGGCATCTCACTTCATCTGTGAATGTCCTGCTTTCACCAGAACCAGGCTCAACACTATAGGTAAACAATTCGTCAACGAAGATGAGAAGGGGGATATAGAACTTGCTAATATCATTCGCTTTGCCAAGGCTACTGGCAGGTTCTCCCTCACTGACTCTATTACTAATCGCCAATAAGCAGCGAGCGGTCAGCTATGCTGAAGTACAATGGACCACTAGGTCTAAGTGCTTGTCATCTAGTGATGACCCCACTGCACATACAATACAATACAATACAATACAATACAATACTTGGCCCCGCGTGATTGGAACCTGAGACCCTTCGATTAATAGTGCAACACATTGGTGTAACTTTTTTTCCGTGCATTTATTCTTATATTAAATGATTTGTTATGTCAATTCTGAAACACTCAGGTCAACATTTTTTTCATTCTGTTTGCAAAATACGTTGACATTGCATCCGCATACTTTTTTCCAGACTTCTCTGTATTGCTTATAAATATAATTGTTTACTGAATGTCACCGTTTAAAATTTTTTAAGTATAGAATGGCATACAACATCTTATTTGCTTAAATATGTAGAATAATTAAAATATCAAAAAAAAAAAAAATAATATAACTTAAATCTTCAACACCGACCAATTTGTATCGGGTAGCTCAGAAAGGAAAAAATTCACAAACAAAAAAAAGCTGTACAAATTGCGAACCTCTTTACTTGATCGATAGTGTAAAAATGAATAAAAAGAAATTCATTTAAAAATTCGAACTCGTCTACCTAGTCGTCCTTGAGAAGAAGTTAAACTAGAAAAGATGAACATGTTTTGACATTTGACAACTTAAATTTAATATTATATCCAATGATTATTGTTGTTAACAAGAAAAACATAGATACGTGGATGTCGTTGTTCATTAAATAAATTAATTTGTTGAAAGCAATATAAATTCGTTTGTGCAATTATGAGATGCTAGTTTGTAGATATACTGGTCGACTGATAATTATTCGAATTCAATTTCGAATGCATTTTTTATTTACTTAGTTCATTATATACATAGATATGTATTTATTATTATTCATCTTTATTTCCGTAAAATGTACATAGTTAGAATTATAAAAAAAAGATTTGCAAACATGGCTATTAAGCCGTCCACCGGATAATTGGTAACTCTTAACATTTTGAGAGAATGAAAAATTAAAATAAAAATAAAGTAAGAAATACAAATGAAGTACCGTAAAAATTTACCCAATTCAATTGGGAATAGGAAAAGTTAAGGGATAGAAATATTACAGTCAAAGTAGTAATAAGTGAAACATACTTTTAAAACAAACGCTTTTGAGCCTATAACAGGATTGGAATTGCTTAAAACGATTAATTCCCTACCTAACTCTAATTCGTATGGTAGTGATGAGATCTCGAATCTGATTCTAAAGAATATTGGTCCCAATTTAGTAGACATTTTATCTTACATTTTTAATCTCAGCATTATGAGCGGAACTTTTCCAACTGAACTAAAAAGTGCCATTGTGATTCCTCTATTTAGAAAGGGTAATAAGACAGCCATATCCAATTATAGACCAATTTCGTTGTTGTCATCAATTTCCAAAGTATTTGAAAAAGTTGTTAAAAAGAGAATCTTAGCCTATCTTGATCATCTAAATTTTTTTAGTCCCATACAGTTTGGTTTTAGGACTGGTCACTCCACGGAAGATGCTCTTCTGGAGTTCTGCTCTATTTTGTATAAGGGTTTAGATGACAAACTTTTTTGCGCTGGTCTTTTTGTCGACATTACTAAGGCGTTTGATATGGTTGACCACGCAATCCTCCTACATAAATTGTATAAGGCTGGCTTCAGAGGTTTCATTTACAAATGGTTTGAGTCATATCGTAAAGATAGAACTCAACGTGTAAAAATTGGAAACAATATAAGCAGCTGTAAAACAAATAACTTGGGAGTGCCCCAAGGTTCTGTACTTGGTCCAATTTTATTCCTTATATATATAAATTCCTTATTTTTACTTCCTTTCTTGGGTAATACTAAAGCCTTTGCCGACGACCTTGGTATTGCTTACTATTCAGTCAGTCCCTTGGATTTAATAGCTAACATAAACCATGACGTTTTTTTACTAAGATGCTGTTTGAACTGGTCCAAGCACATTTCTCTTTTGAAAAAATATCTTCTTTCTTCTACTCGTTGTTTTTTTCGTCTTAGAAAGTATTGCTCATCGAATACATTGAAAATGGTTTACTATGGCTTATTCCATTCAAGATTGTAATATGGACTATGCAGTTGGGGTGGTGCTTATTTAAGCAAGTTGCAGAAATTAACTGTCATTCAAAAATCTGCTATACGAAAAGTTTGTGGCTCCCACCGTTCAGCTCACACTATGGACCTGTTCAGGTCCTTGAAAATACTTCCTCTGCGTCATCTATTTTACTTCAAAGTTCTGAAGGTCTTTTTTATGAGATGCGGGTATTGGGAAAGTCCGATTTCGGGAACTCGCAGCTTACGGAGCCATTCAAACTTTGTTGTAAATATTCCTGCTTTTCGCACTACAAGTTACAGAAACTCTTACTCCATTATATCATGCAAACTTTATAACACTCTGCCCTTAGAAATTCGTTCCATAAGAAACTTACACATATTTACAAAAGTAACGAGATCTTGGCTTCTTGCTTTTGACCATACTGAAATCGACACCCTGTTGCGCTATACTGTATAATAATAAAAATAATAATAAAAAAATAAATAAAAAAGATTTGCCCACTTTCTTTATCTAATTTAGACGTAATTATTAAATATTTGAATTTATCCTTTTTTGTATCATTTTTCTTTTAGTTATACATTGCTTTTCTTTCTAAATTGCCGTAATTTTTATTTTTTCTAACTTACTTCTCACGCCATCCTTTATTTTTATCTGCCTTTGTACACCCCACACAAAGTACCAATTTCCAAATGTGGCATCACCTCTATTTTTTTAAAAAATATAGATGCCACTAACTATTCTGTGTGTACGAGCATTACCCCCATATAAAATTGTTTGAATAATTTGTAAACTAATTTCTATACTATGTACATATTTGAATAAAGAAAAAATTTAATTGAAAAATTGAATTGAACAAACGAAATGAGGATACAGCGAGTAATTACTCAAGTAAATACAGGCTTTGAGTTTAGATAAACAGAATCAATTCTAAATTTAATAAAACACTGGTTTAAGATAATAGTTTCGAAAATTATATAAATACAGTTTAATTGCGAGAGTGGTATCTAAATTACCAGTCATGGCTTTTCGTTTGGCTTAAACAAAATAAAAGGAACAGTAAAAGATTTGCAATATTAGCTAAAAATCGGGCTGTTAGTTCGGCTAAAATAAACATTTAATAGATTTTGTCATAACATTAATCTTAAGGAGATAAAAGTATAAATTTCTGTAAGAGACCATCTGTGAGGGGAAGCGCGTAAGCAGTTTCTAACCACCCTCTCCATTCAGAACTCTCTAAAAGTCATCCGACTTAAAATAACTCTTATTAAAAAAGAACCGTCGAATTTTTTCCGAGATTGGTCATGATGCCAAGAAGTGGAAGATGTTTTCAATTTGATGGTCATGATGCCAAGAAGTGGAAGATGTTTTCAATTTGATTGATATTAACCGCAACTGTACACTCTAGTTGGGGTTAATATCAGTTCTGTGCGGTCTGTAATTGAGCTGTAGCATCTCTGTGCGAGCCTTAAATACATAACTCATCTCCATTACAGTGAATTCTTCTCGAAGGTTTTAAATATATAACTCATCTCCATTACAGTGAATTCTTTTCGAAGGTAATTAGTATCCCTTTAGCTGAGGTTAAATTATTGGTAAATTCTCCTTGACATAGACTCTCTTGTACGATCGAGAAATGTCTGAAACATGTTATCATCCATGGTAGAAATAGTCGTACAGAGCAGTGCTCCAAGAATCTACACTATGCACACTTAGGACCAACGGAATGTTATGGGCAGAAGCCAACTCATAACAGTCTTAAAAATGGGTACACCTACAGCGCAAGGGCACTAAAAGAATCTTTATCTGCAAATTGTTGTTAGATATTTACATGACTTTGATGTTTGATGATATAGTCTGCATTTGCTTTTAAATTCCCAAGAAAAATTAGAGGCGATCCCGAATAGCATAATTAGACGTGTTAGATGGAAGCCTTAAGATCCGCTTAAACATATATCTTTCGGTAGATTCAATTTCTGTAAATTGCTTGTATTTACATACACACTTCGTTTCCATGGTAAAAAACAGCTTTTGACTGTTGCACATACTGTTTATTGGTGCTTTTGCTACACTAAGTGATTGGCAGGTCATGCGTTCGAATCCTGACCAGGGCCATGATTTTTATAAATTGAATACACTCAACAAAAAGAGATCTCGCTAAAGCAATTTAGGCGCCACCCGTTGAGAAAAAAATCCCATCGCACCAAACTTCTTTCCTATCATTCTATTCTTTCATACAGTAAGTAGCACCCAAAAATAGGCAATGAATAACTTGCTGGGAGCTACTTACAGCAACAAACAAAATGCCTGCACTGTGGTTTCCACTATAAGGGTACTGTGGCACAAAAAAAAGAAATCCCTTTAGCGCAGGCAAATTATAAAAAAAAATCAATTTATGTTTAATATTGACTCGAAGGTTCAAATTATATGTAATTGTTAAACCTAATATTGTTTAAATTTATTGATTTGAAGCTGAAGAGTCACCGAGTTATCAGTAAAAATGGCAAGGTGATCTGCATAAACCAAAACTTTGACAAGTAGATCTCTAAAACGTACACCGCCACAGATGTGATCTTCAATATCGTTTATAAAAAGTGAAAAGATTATTGGACTCATTAAATGCAGCCCTGTGGGACATCTGCACCAGACATAAACTGCTTCGGTTTGATCTTACGAGTACCATCTGAGACCACTGCCATCATATTTGAGAGAAGCTCGAAAGTCGTTTTAAAATCCATGAAGAATGCGTACAGATTTGTTTATTTTTTTCTTTGAACCGCCTTTTGATCGACTGTCGCGAGATTAGATCGTAAATCAGCCTGAAAACAGCTTAATGCAGTGTTTCCTTCAAACCGTCTCACAAGTCTGTAGTAGAAGATTTGGATGAATAATTTCCGAAGGGAACACACCACTGAAATCCTTCTATAGTTTTCGGGTAGATTAGGGTCACCTTTTTTAAAAACTGCGGTGATACTAGAAGACCGCAAACTCTCTGGAAAATTCTCCTCAAAAAGCATTGTGCTAAAAAACACTTAAATGTTTCTAAAAATGTGAAGTGGCATTTTTGTAAGACTGCGCTGGGATTACATCTGATCCTGACGCCTAATTGCTTTTAACTTTTTTTTAGTGCAGTAAGCAGTTCCGTCATTCAAAATGGTGCATCCATTTCGTCAATGTATATGAACGGAAGAGCATAGCTTATAAACACTTGGCTTGGGTCAACTAACAAAAGTTCGTCGAGGTCTAATGCCAGAGTGTCAACACAAATTGAAAATATAACTGACTTATTGCGGCCACCACAATTGCGAACATTGTTTTCAAAAGCTCTAAAATCACGGCTCTCAAAACGGTTTAATGCCGGCTTAATGCGTATGGGGGGGATGCTGCCCCCCTGCAGCACCCCTGCTTGGGGTCACTGTTTGATTTGAAGTAGGTGCGAGGTTTTATTTTAGCACTTAGCCTTATTGCAATTGGGTTAATGAATTCGTATGGCCTTATTTCACTTTCAGAAAGCCATAGTGGGTCATAACTCCTCGAACACTTGAAATCCATTTTGGGGAATTATTTCATACTTATTTGGGGGCTTATTTCATCTTCGATTTGGGGAGTTATTTCATTTTTCATTTGGGGGGTTATTTCCTGGAGCCCCTTTTCACTGCATCCCTGCTGGGCCGCATGCGAGGTTTGCCTCCTGGTTTCAAATTATTTCATCACCGAGGCCAATCAAATGCTGTTGTTTTTGCATTCGCGTGATGCAGGAATTTTGAGTCCTGCCACTGTTTATACTATTTTGACACATGCATGTTCCTGTTATTAATAATTGTTTTATTTCCTTTAACAACGCCGAAGCTGATCTCCATCGTCGAGCCCCGGATTTGAGTTCACACTTGCGGAATAGTTTCAAGATGATAAGTGTTTCAGTTTCGCTAGGCTCGCCGGCAGCTAGGCCTGAGCCAGGTGTGTCGCGCCAGGGCCCTTTGGAGGTGGCGAAAGCAGCAGTAACTTATTTATTGTGAAGGCTTTCGCCACCAAACTACCGACACATATGCTAGAAATGGCCTTATCATAGCCGTGGAAATCCATAGAACTCTTTTCGGTGATAAGAACCATGCCTTGCCGAAATGTCCTTGTACTGCCAGAAAACCGACAGCGCTTTGGGAGTATTCAACTCAACCTACTTGGACCAAATAAGTTGGCTTTCTAGGATGACTCCCAAATATTTTGATTCATTAGAAAGCTGGATTCTGACGTCTTTTAGCACTGATTGAGTCAACCCGATCAGCATCCTCCTCCTCGTAAATGGAAGAACCTATGCCCATTCCTAGTGAACCATTCGTCGACCTCGTACCGGGCCGCCAGCGCTTTGGAGCAGACACTCGCTAGGCATGATCTTACAGAAAGAGTTGAATCATCACCTGAGCACGACTGAGCGTAGACGTTAGAACTGTTGAGAGTGTTCAGCAGAGAGTCAACCAGCATGTACCATAGCAGTGGATACAGAATGATGCAAATAATGTACACAACCAAAGATTTAGTTTAACATTAAACTGCGAAAACTTCAAGAGTTTGACATAAGGTCCATCGGCATGATTTTCATGGGCATTTTTTCATAAACAATGTAAATATTATATTGCTGAAATTCTTCGATGATCCCCTCCATATGAGGAGAAAGACCGTCCGGCGTAAGAGTCGAAGAGTCGTCCAAACATTTTTTTACCATAACCTTCCCAATTGCTGTTTGAATCACCTGGAATTTTGATTAAACAATTTAGGCAAAACTGAGTTAAAAAATGATGTCATATTTTGTAGTGCAACTTAAGAGAGTGTGAAAAGCCAGATCCGAAATCTTTAACCTTTCTTTATGGCTCAGGTAGACAAAACCACTTAATAATCAGGTGACAAACCCGAATCCATTGTCAAAATATTCCACAATAACCTGTCGCATGATAACTACCTTTCGGCTAACTGTAAACTCTATCAGTGTGTATTCGTAATTAATATTCTTTTTCTTTCCTTTTTAAATTTTAGTTCGCGTATGCATCGTAGAGGGGCGTGGCAATTACCAAAAAACCCCACTCTTTTGCCCAACTCTAGAGGCTCAAACAAACATGGAGTGTGTTGTAGGGTTAGATCGCCTGGATTGTGTACGTCGCATTCATAAGGGAACTGCACATTTTGGGGTATTTTCTTCAGAGGATCTAGTCGCAGCCAGATGGGCCAGCGTGGAAATTCTTGTCACTAGTGAACTGCGTTTCCACGACACTCCCTTTGAATATGAGATTGTAGCAGTGGTAGACAATGAGGCTGGAATTCATTCAGCTCACGACTTGAAGCAGGCAAAGTTTTGCCATCCAGGACATGGACTAGAGAATCACTGGACCGAAGTTTTAGCCAATGTAAGCTTAAGATAACTGTTACTCATATTTTGTTTAACACATTTTTATTTTATTTTAGTACTTTGAGTCATTGTTGGTGCCGAAATCATGTGACCCAAACCTCTCATTAACTGAAGATCGAATAAAATCAAGTGCAAGCTATTTTGGACCCAGTTGCAAGGCTGGTCCATGGGTCCCCGACCAAGTGCAGGATAGATTGCTAAAGAGGAAATATCCCTCGCTCTGCCAATTATGCTATGACTCATATCGCTGCAGTGTTGGCGATAAGCACTGGGGAAGGCGTGGTGCCCTGTACTGCCTCACTAGTGGGGGCGGTGATGTGGCATGGGCGAGATTAGACGATGTAAGAAGTCATTTCGGATTAAGTGGCCTACAGGCTCAGGCAGAACAATCCGAGTATAGCTTCCTCTGTCCCGATGGTCATTTGCAACCATTGAATTCAACGCAACCTTGTGTTTGGGTGGCAAAGCCGTGGCCAGCAGTAGCGGCAAGACGAAGTCATGCATCGCAGGTTCGTGATATCGTTTCAAAACTCTCACACAATGACACGAAAAGCTGGCAGAATGCCTTACTCAGCTTACTGGAGACTTATCACGTAAATATCAATCAATTGGATAACACAATTCCCATTGATGACTACTTGGACCAGGCCACAGCTTTTCAAGGAGCTTACAGCTTCCCAGAGTGCAACCCTCCAAGGTCAATTGTTTTCTGTACGACGTCTATTATTCAGCACATTAAGTGCTCATGGTTACAAGAAGCTGCTCAGGTTTATGGCATTCAACCTAATATTCAGTGCATCCGATCAGAAAGTCTTGAAAGCTGCATGGACGATACTATGTTTCAGACATCGGATGTGGTTCTTGTAGATCATGAGACCCGAATCAAGGCTCAACGGGACTACAAACTAACCCCTTTGCTATATGAGATGTCCCAGGATATGCACGAGCGTTATGCAACAATAGCTGTGGTTCGAAAAGATTCCAAATTTGAAAAGTTCCAAGACCTTGAAGGATCAAAAGCATGCCTACCGTCGTTCGAAGGTGCTGCTCATCTATCAGTACTGGAGACTATTGCCAATTTCACTAAGCAGCCAACATCAATATCGAAATATTTCTCAAGCGAATCCTGTACCTGGAATCCAAATAATAGTCATCAATGCCCTGAAAGTTACAAAGGTGATGAAGGAGCCCTGCGCTGTCTACAAGAGGGTGCTGATGTAGCCTTCATAAGCTCACATACTTTGAAAATCTTTTCAAACGGAACAATGAACTCCACTTGGGTCAAGAACTTGAACCGAAACACTTTCAGAGTTCTTTGCCCCTTCGGTGGAAACGAAAAAGGATCCAAATACGAATACTGCTACCTACACTGGACACCCCGGGGACATGTTATGGTTCATAATGCAACCCTAACAAGAAGGAATGAAATCTACAATTCACTTCGTGACATGGATCGGCTGTTTGGTAAGTTCTACAAGAGCCAGACCATTCCGTTCACCATGTTCGGACCATTCGATAGAAAAAACAACATCATGTTCCGTGACAAGACAGAGGGCCTTCGCGGACTAACTGAGCTCAGGGCGGATCGATCCAGAAGAGTCATGGAAGATATCTTTGATAAATACATTGCTCATAAATACCCAAACAGTGGAGCGGGAGAATCCTCATTACCATTCAATAAATGGATAGTTGTCGGATATTTGTTCAGTCTCTTTCTGGTGTAGAGCACCCGTTATGGCGTTAGTCACGAAAGAATTTTAATAGATTTTTCTCCTCCTAAACACTCAATAAATTGTGATACTAATTATAATAACTGTTATATAAATAAAAACAATTTTATTTGAAAAAGTAGTAAAAGGGCTCGTTTTTGACAGATTTAAAAAATAAAGAATGACATATTAAAACGAAAAACATAGTAAAGTAAGTAAAAGTAAGTAAAAAATAGGACTAACCAACATTTCCGTAAAGAAGATTGGCCTAGGCTGCGTTAATGCGCATAGAATCGAGCTTAAGCTGGATTCGTCTAGAAACACTGTTGGCATTGTATATAAACTCTATAGTACTATCATGAAGAATTGGTTTTGATATGACAGCACTAAAGGGGCCCTTACCAATGAATAAAGAGACAAGGAAGCGGTGTTCTGGAAAAAAAGTGAAGCATCTGTTTAAGTGGTGTGAGTGTTTACTAATCCAATAGCGTTTTTCTCAATCCCATCAGATATGGCATGAGGTAATCTGCAGTTTTGAATAAGGACCCATATGAAAGTGTTAAACATTTCACTTAACTTTTTAACATTATTTGCAGCATCTTTCAAAGATTCGAACATTTATTTATTATTGGAATATAATTTATTTATTTATATTTTATCGATTTCCATGAAGTGTATGGAATTGTTTGCAGAATTCATATACTTACTCAAATATTTATCTACACTTCTTTATCTATTGCAGCCTATCTTGTGAAAAAAGTCTACCTTTTCGAGTACGCCCGTCTAATTTGAACGAGACATTTTTTTTATCAATTTGTTCATAACTTTTTTTTCCTGGGTATTCATAATCTTTTGCCATTGGTCCATTTGATTGCTAACCAAATGATTTGGCATATTTCATAGGTAGTTAAATTAATTTTTTTTAAGATTTCCATAAACCCGGAACCATTTCAAATTGCAAATTAACATTAATTAAACACGCAATTTTTTCAATTAGAATTTTTTATTTTATAAATGGTTTCAAAAAAAAACATCACATCCCCTTAAAATGAACAATCTTACTGTATTATTTTCATTTTCTTAAACTCAAACTTTTTCGATTTTCCATTCTCTTTCCTTTTTTCATTTTTCTTTCAAAAAGATCTGCATTCATGGCACCAATTTCTTCCAAAATTTCAAAAGTTTCTTCATTGATTAGATTATTCTGCAAAACTTCTTTTAATGAAGCTGTTTTTTTCAATTTGCGGCAAACTTTTTGATTAAGTACTTTCATTTTTCTGTCTTTATCTTTAATCAACTTTCTTAAAATACTTATTTTTGTTTTCATCTGTTTGCTTCTTGGTGAAGCATTTAAAGATGATGCCCCATCAGAAGAGACCGTTGCTCTTTTTAAAGTTATTCTCCGATTCTTCGTAAATTTTAAATACATAAGTTAATAAATTTTAAATAATTGGCTTACAACTAGAGCTGGATCATGAGTTGTTCCAACTGTTGGTGGGAAAATAGAAACGCACTCTGGGACTTTTTCTTCTACTATAAGATTAGCGGAATCTTCTACAGCCGGTCTAACACAGCGATCCTCAAAATGTACTACTCTCGGCACAATAATCCTAACTTCCTCCACACCATGGTGGTCCATATTACTGCAGCTTGAAATGTCTTGGCTAATGAAAAAAACACCATGTTTTAAACACACAACATTTACCTGGTCTTGCACTTATAAGACTTTGAATGAGGGAATCCACCACAACAACAAACAGAAAAAGGTACACACGAAGTGGAATAAGACATCACACAATCACTCAATCACTTTACTGTCACGAGGATCAACCAACAAGGAAATTGACGCGAAAAGATCAAAACGCATAAAACACAAATTTTGATGCACGCAACATTAGCAATAATACCTTTCATAGGCCGAGGTTCCATCGAGAGATGATACTGCAGACGGCATTAGTCTTTTCCTCTTCATATTGAAAATAAAATCGCTGGCATTAAAGTGTTTCGAACACACAACACTACGAATCGTTATGTCTTCATTTTTAAGGTTCAGGGCAGATATCCAAAGATTTCTTTTGAATGCACACTGAGGAAACCTTAAACACGAACGGAAAAGTAAAAGCCATAAATTACAGAATAACTAGATAATTACTTGCGTCCCCTTTGCCCTACAACACCCATTTGTTTACGTTTTTTAAAGAATTTTTAAAATTTCTGGTGAATAAAACGTTTAGCAAAAATCCTACATTAAAAATTTTAAAATCCTCAGGTTACATCCCTGCCATTTATAACATCACTGTAAATTTGCATTACTGTTTATAACATCCCTGAGGGTCACTGAGTTAAAGTGACCTTAGTCCCCCATTTGTTTTGGCGCGATTTTCTACACAGTTTTTTTTTGCATAGTTTTCTGTGACCCTGTGGGGGATTAATGTCAAAAATTTGTAAGAAAAATGCTTCACTCACACATACTGTGTATGTGAAAAAGAGCTATTCCTTGTCTCTTTATTCAATGGCCCTTACATGGTCAATCGAATGACATGAATCACTAGCATGTGTTTGTGAAAATGTATCTGTATGAGTCACACACATTTGGTGAAGTCTGATAGGTCTTTTCACCAAGCTATCTCTTTCTGAAGTGCCGCATCCCTTTCTTAAACGTCTAACGTCACAAGCAAATTGAATGAAAACAATGTCAGTGTCAAAAGAGCAAAAAAAAAAAACAAACAAACAGCTGAATGAAATTAATAATCATTGTGATTGTTAATAAAGTGTATATTTAAGTGAAAATAGAAGCAATTGAAGATTAAACATAGGGGCGGGCTACAGTCCGCTTGGGCGAACTGTTGGATACCCTATTCTTATTCCTATATCTCATAAGTGGGCGTGACAAAAATTTAAAGGATTTTATCGAAAAAACTAAGCTTTTGTAAATAAAAACGCTCCCTAGCTCAAACTTTGGTTTTTCAATAAAATTGTTTTATTTAATTGTGGGCGTGTCAGTAGGCGGATTTAAAAAAAATTTAAGTATGAGCATAAAGGGCACCTAGAGAGTATATACTATAAATTTCAGCTCCCTAGCTCAAACTTTGGACTTTCAAAAATAAAAAAAAAATAATTGTGGGCGTGTCAGTAGGCGGATTTTGAAAATATTTCCACATGAGCATAAAGGGACCCTAGAGAGTATATATTAAAAATTTCAGCTCCCTAGCTCAAATTTTGGTTTTTCAAAAAAAATATTTTATTTAATTGTGGGCGTGTCAGTGGGCGGATTTTGAAAATTTTATGTCCCAAGCAGTTTTATGAGCCAAAGATCATATATAAAAAAATTCAGCTTTCTAGCTCAAAATTCAATTTTTCCCAAAATTTGTTTTATTTAATTGTGGGCGTGTCAGTGGGCGGATTTTGAAAATTTTATGTCCCAATCAGTTTTATGGGCCATAGATCATATATAAAAAATTTCAGCTCTCTAGCTCAAAATTCGATTTTTTCCAAAATTTTGTTTTTTTGAGTTTGTGGGCGTGTCTGTGGGCGGATTTCAAAAATTCTTAAACTTGATTATTTCGGGACCCTAGAGAGTATATGGTTAAAATTTCAGCTCTCTAGGTCCAGTTTAAAGGCCTAATTTTTGCCGACGGACGGACGGACGGACGGACATGGCTAGATCGACATTACTATCGATGCTGATCATAAATATAGTAACTTTTAGGGGTCTACGGGCAATATTAAGGTATGTTACAAACTATGCGTCAAAATTAATATACCCCTAGAATAGGGTATAAAAAGTACCAGCTTATAGAAAAAAACCGTGAGAAAGTAAGTTAAACTAAAAAGTTGCTTCGAAACAGAAATATCTTTTTGCCACAAGGCGATTGTCACGGTTTCACTTTTATTTATTGTACAGAATCTTAATGTATTGTTATCTTTTGAGTATTCCAAAATAGTGTTTGGATACTCCTTTTTAGTTCTAGAAATTTTTTTTTGTTATAATTCACTTTAATATAAAATTATTGCGAGATATTCGCAACGAAAGCATTTTTTGCCACAACTACGCGATTCTCACTTTTTCACTTTTATTTTTTGAACACAATCACATTATAATGTTAACTTTTTAATTATCCAAAACGTGGTTTGGATACTACTTCTTAGTTCCGCAACTTTTTTTTTTGTTAAAATTGGCTTTCTTATCAACTTTTAGTAACTATTCGCGAAGAACTTATTTCCCGCCATGCAAATTCGCCATTGTTTTCATTAATTTCATTCAGCTGTTTGTTTGTTTTTTTTCTCTTTTGACACTGACATTGTCGTTTTTTTTTCTCTCTCTTTTGACACTGACATTGTCGTGGCAAACCCTATTGACGAAAATCAAAACAAGTTTGAACGAGCATGAGCATGATGAACGTCATGCCGATTGATACGTGTAAGGGTTAGATTGACGTAATTACTTCATTGTGTTTTGTGTCGCGGAAGCGAAAACATGTGCGGAAAACTAAAGGACGATGAAGACCGAGCATTTGTATCGGAATTAATTGAAACGTATCGGTTATTACCGAGTTTATGGGATGTCAAAGGGAAAAATGATAGCGACCGAAACAAAAAAAATGCAACTATATTAAGTTTTACTGCAAAAGTATAAAGAAAAGTATCCTGATGCACAAAAAGCGGATGTCACCAGAAAAATAAATACGTTGAGAACGAATTTTCGGCGCGAGCTAAAACGTTTAAATGAATTACACAAAAGCGGATCCGGTGTTGATAATTTCAGTGAACCAACTCATTGGTATTTTAATGAAATTAGTTTCATTAAAGACAGCGAATCTCCGTGTGCATCTCGCAGTACAATTCAAGAATATATTGCAAGAGCAATATATGGAATACAATCATCCGTTTCCCTTATCGCACATCCGTGCACCACGAAAACTCACAAAAACTAAAAATTTCACGTCAATAGATTGAACAGTGTAAGGGGTAGCGTCAATCCACACATACACGATGCATGATGTCCACCGATTGATCATGTAAGGGCCCCTTTAGAATGAATGCTTTCGCCTCTAGTTCCCTATGAACTATAGATTGCAGATTCTTTCTTAATTCATTGTGTTAATTTTTTTATATGCAGCTTGTATCACAATGTATCTACACAATATGTATTAGTTAAGAAAATAAAAATTGAATTGAATTGAAAATTTATTGTGTAGGAGCGAATGAGACCAGAGATATGATTTCACGTAAAATGAAACAAAGGATAAATTTATTTGGATTTTCTCACATTTTAAAAGAAAAATTATCCTCTGAGTGTAAAGAAGCAGCAAATATATGTTTTTGATTCTTTTAACTTATATTAAATTTAAAGTGAGATAGGTCATGCAGAATTCACAATTATTGCATTCCCATGTTTGCATGTACTTTATATACCCTATTCTAAGGGTATATTAATTTTGACGCATAGTTTGTAACATACCTTAATATTGCCCGTAGATCCCTAAAAGTTACTTATTTATGATCAGCATCGATAGTAATGTCGATCTAGCCATGTCCGTCCGTCCGTCCGTCCGTCCGTCCGTCCGTCCGTCGGCAAAAATTAGGCCTTTAAACTGGACCTAGAGAGCTGAAATTTTAACCATATACTCTCTAGGGTCCCGAAATAATCAAGTTTACGAATTTTTGAAATCCGCCCACAGACACGCCCACAAACTCAAAAAAACAAAATTTTGGAAAAAATCGAATTTTAAGCTAGAAAGCTGAAATTTTTTATATATGATCTATGACTCCTAAAACTGCTCGGGATAAAAAATTTTCAAAATCCGCCCACTGAAACGCCCACAAATAAATAAAACAATTTTTATATACCCTATTCTAAGGGTATATTAATTTTTGAAAATCCAAAGTTTGAGCTAGGGAGCTGAAATTTATAATATATACTCTCTATGGGCCCTTTATACTGATGTGTAAATATTTTCAAAATCCGCCCACTGACACGCCCACAATTATTTTTTTTTTTTTTTTGAAAATTCAAAGTTTGAGCTAGGGAGCTAAAATTTATAATATATACTCTCTAGGGGCCCTTTATTCTCATGTGTTAATTTTTTTTTAAATCCGCCTACTGACACGCCCACAATCAAATAAAACAATTTTATTGAAACACTCAAGTTTGAGCTAGGGAGCGTTTTTTTTTATAAAATCCTTTAAATGTCGTATAACAAAATATGTAGAGCGTTCTTAACAATTCCACCATACTTAGACTTTTGTCACGCCCACTTATGAGGGATAGGAATATGAATAGGGTATCCAACAGTTCGCCCAAGCGGACTGTAGCCCGTCCCTATGTTTTTTTTGTTGAAAATCCAAAGTTTGAGCTAGGGAGCTGAAATTTATAATATATACTCTCTAGGGGGGCCCTTATGCTCATGTGTAAATATTTTCAAAATCCTCTCACTGACACGCCCACATCTAAAAAAAAAACTTTTTTTGAAAAATCAAAGTTTGAGGTAGGGAGCGGAAATCTATAATATATACTCTCTAGGGGCCCTTTATGCTCATGTGTTAATTTTTTTTAAATCCGCCTACTGACACGCCCACAATTAAATAAAACAATTTTATTGAAACACCGAAGTTTGAGCTAGGGAGCGTTTTTTCGATAAAATCCTTTAAATGTTATATAACAAAATATGTAGAGCGTTCTTAACAATTCAACCATACTTAGACTTTTGTCACGTCAACTTATGAGGGATAGGAATAAGAATAGGGTAATCAACAGTTCGCCCAAGCGGACTGTAGCCCGTCCCTCAGTTTTTTTTTTGTGTTTTTGTTGTTTCGAAGCACAGGTAGAATGTAGGATTTGCAAGAAGCAGAGTTTTATGATGGAATTAAAGTTAGTTAATTTGTATGGATAATGGATCTCGCATTATCGACTCTCTGATCATGCCATATGATTTTCGTTCTTATGGAAGTGTTAGTATTTATTTATTTTTCTGTGTAATAGCCGAATACTTTTGATGATTTGCAATGTTGCCTTCGCTTCGGCAATAGTATGTTTGATGAGAGGGAGATGATGGAAAAATAAGAAATCTGGTTTCTTCGTCTGCTAGTAGAATGTATGATGGAAGAGGCAATTCGTTTGAAAGAGAGTTTATATACAATGCTGTTGGTCATCGAGCCTCGCTTGCCGAATTTCTAACGACTCTGCAAAATGGATTAGTTCCCCAACCATGTAAGTATTTAACAACTCCGTTTTATTGTTGACTAGAAGAATCTGGCCAAAGTGGTTTCGTCCTCGCCTACATTCGTATATAAATAGTTATTTTTAACTATTTTAGTTAATTCATTTATTAAATCTTAAAATCTAAATTACAATTATTTATGTTAATGCATGCGTTGTAATGCCTGTTTCAATTTTGTTGTGCTAAAATCAAGTGTAGGTATATATTTTTTTGCTCAATCGGATTAAAGATGCGCAGAATTATAGGAGATGAGGACACAAACATTAGCGCGCCACCTATCGTACGTTGATGGTACTATGGGGAAAACATTCACGCAAGTGCCAACTTCCACTCTATGATATGACTTTTGGGTGCTTTTTCATAAACTTCCTCGCAAGTGCCAACAACAAAAACTGTAGGTATAGCGTTTTAACTTAATCGGATGAACGATGCGCGAACGGATAGAAGACGAACAATTATCCGATACGACTCGTGGCGCTCGAGTATGTTTATGGATGACAGAAACTTTCGCGCAAGTATCAACACTGTACAAATAGACCAAGAGCCCACTGCAAATTTTGTGTGTGATATGATAACCAAAATATGCGTATATTAGTGTGAAGGTATGCACGATACGATATCAAATCCGGAAGTCTGGCAGCGATTCGTCGTAGCTGAGGTTAGTAATAGTAGGTTGAAAAAGTGATTTTTTCCAAAGTCTAGATTTTTGTGATAACCACTTGAATTTAGTATCAAATGAATCAATCGAATAGACTGCCCTGATCACAAAAGTGTGGGTCCCAGACGTTTTACACGCAGCCAAACCCTTGCCAGACGCATTTTTAATATGTGAAAATTACCCTTTTTAAGCAATTCTCATAACAATCTTGTGATAGAACAAACACATCTGATAACAGCAATGACCAAAAATGTTGAAATAAAGAGAAGCCTTTGATTTATCATGCAAAACGTATATGTAACCGTTTTGTACAATTGCTTTAACCTATGGGTAGTGGCAAAACAAGCAAGTTTGCTGATAAAACTACAATTGTGTTGAGTATGTAGTTGCATTTTTCTGCCCGTGAAGTGAAAATGTGGAAAGAAGTTGAAAGTAAATGTGTTCTGCATTCAAGTGAAAGTCTCAAACAATGTGGCAAAATTATTTAGTTTAATGTCCAACCTTTAGAAAAGTGCACTAACATTTTAAAATGCCGAAAACTTAGAAATTTTAAATACTCGGACGTTGATCTACCAACGACAGTCGATAGTGTAAGTGGATATCATAGCCAGTACTATTGGTTGTTTACTGCAGTTTCGAAACAGTTTTTATCTTTGATGCTGAAGGAAATGAACGTAATACTTGTTTTTTTTTTTGTGTTCATGTTACTAAATATTTGAAGGGAAGGAAAGAAAAGGTTATATCTACACGGAGATCCACATTGGGACATGTTGTTTGCAAAGCAATATGATGCGGTGTACCAAACCTTGACTAATAGCTCTGAAGACGATGGAATGAAATACCACAAGACATGTCTTGCTAAATTTCTGCAAGAGGCCAGTAATTTGGAAAGAAAAGTAACGACGAAAAAATCTGTGTGCAGCCATGCCCAAAAATATGCACTATCATTTATTTATGAATTTCTGGATGAACACATATTGAAATTGAAAGAAATGCATCCATTTGATGACATACTAATTTGTACCAACCAAAATTATGCGAGAAAGGCCAGTCAATAACTTATTCCAAAGTTTGTTTGAAACGGAAACTACTGAATATATACAAAGGGAGAATTGTAATGAAAAAGATTCAAAATCGATTGTTCATTTTTGATGCCAGTATAAATGAATGCCAAGACAGTTTCCTAAACGATACAATTACATCCGTTAATTTAAAATCTGCTATGAGGTACTATCTATTACATATTATGTTATCTAAGCTATGAACACTTATTTATTTATGAATCTGTTAGGAATATTGCTTTCAAATTGAGAGAAGAAGTAACTAAACTTGATAGCTCCACTCTCCCAAACATTTTGGCTATAAAATCTGTGGTAGAGAATGCGGCGAAAGTCCCGGAAATGCTAGAAGATTTTTTCCGATGTCTTCTTCTTGGCTCAAATTTTAGTTAATAGTTCTTATATGATAATGTGAATGTATTTTTATTTTATGTACAAAATAAATACACTTTTATAGCAATTTGTGAAGTATATTAAAATTATTTATTTTGGTCATTGCTGTTATTAAATGTGTTTGTTCTATCGCAAGATTGTTATGAGGATTTGCTTACTTCATGTCAATTTGTGATGCAAATTGTCTCTATTTCTAATTTTGCTGCACCTCCAGATATTTAAAAAAATAAATAATTATTAGGCATTAACATTAAGTATACATTATACAGGCCCTAAAACCTAGCTTCTTCAACCATTTGCTTGTGCGAAGTGAAAGGGACCTACAATTTTAAGCCGAATCCAAACGGCACATTTGGGAAGCTTTTCGCCGTTCGGATTCGGTTTAAATTGTAGGTCCCTTCCACTTCGCACAAGTAAATGTTTGGAGAAGCTAGATTTTAGGCCCTGTTTGGCCTCAGTGATATTTTGGGCAGGGAAAAAAGAAACATCGTTTAATTTTTTGAATATTGCCGGTAGAGTGCAAACTTATAGCATCAATGAATCATTTCTCGAAGCACACAAATCTTCTGGCTCAAACGATAAAATTAGTAGATAAATTTACTAAATATTATTTGAACTCAAAAGCTAAAGCAAAAGTGGTACCTAGTCATACGCTGTTCGCACCGAACCAAAATCCTTCACTTTTACACTTGCTCTAAAATGTGTTTATGGACTAAAGATATTAATTTGCATAGTCAAACAATGCCCGCATTTAATTTTCCATTAATCACTATCTACTTTATTGCGAACATATATAGCAAATTTATTACAAAATAACAAAATCATAAACAATTTTGTTTTGACATGTTTTTAATCAGCTGCACCAATGTGACCACAGTGACTAAGAGGGGGGCAGGAATAGGGGCAAGAATATTGAACTTACTTATTTATAAAGTAAAAGTCCATACACCGCAAAAAACATTGTTAGTGAAAATTTCGATAGAGTTCGAAAACCCTCATAAACAAAAGTTCTCGATACGGCTCTGGTTGAAAAGTGATGATTGTATCGAAATCGAAAGGTGTTCTTGCTTTAACAGTTGCATGTAAACTTTGAGGTTCTATCATCGTAATCTCCCAAAAGTACTAGATCTCAAAATCTTCCAAATGCATGGGGAATCTTCCGATTTCGATGTAGATTTCCAGTGTTTTCGATTCGAAATCTTTTTCTCGAAACAGCGCACTATACACGATATACAAATCAATTTACACACCAAGCAAGCTTACAGCGCCACAATTCAATTTCAAACCTAAGAACTCCCATCGCACTCAGCGTCATCTATAGTTTCATTTAATAATCCACCAAATTTAGCAAAGACCGCAATCAAATTAAAATAACTCACCATGAACTAACTATTACACCACTAGATTTACAGTAGCGCCGTTGCCATGGGCAAATGGTCAAATGTCAAAACAATAACAAGCAACACCACCAACAATCCCATTGATTGATTAAATTGAAAAGAAAACGAATTTTACATAAAATGTCCAAAAATATTCGCAGTAAACAAGTGAAAACGGTAAATACGACTATTAACAACTATGTCGTCACAATTTTTGCACGAAATACAAAATCGTATCACTACACCCGCACAAAGCACTCAAATACTTGATTTCAGAGTTCATATCAACCACTTTCAATTAATATCCACAAAAAAGCAAAGAATTTCGGTTATATCTACAAAACTATGTTAAAATGACAAATGGAAGTTTATTTTCTTATATAGTGGCTAAAAATGCGCAACGGTCTATTTACTCAATCCATTACTAATTACTAAAACACTGTTCAATAAAGAAAACAGAATTAATTTGGAATGAACTGGGGTGGGCAGAATTTGGGTCAGTGAATGTTTTTGACGTGTTAATACCAAAACATTGGTTATTTATTGGTGTTGAGAATGCCGCTGCTATGTTTGTAGTGGCGGGATTTCCAAAGTAGAAGTCTGTTCAAAGTGGGAATCTAAAAAATGCATCTGCATATGAAACCGGAGCTGCCAAGAGTTAAATAAAATAATGGTGTAACCGTATGTGCAACCGATCCCGTTCTCATGCAACAGGCCTAGTAAAATTGAGGAATTTTATTTTATTTTAGTAAATCGTGAATGCACTTTTTCCAATCTGAAGCACATGTCAAAATCAATATCATAATACATACTCGCATAGTTCCTTTTCTGCCCATTTTTGTTTATGGTTTACACCTTCGGTGGCACTTACATTGCTTGGATTGTTTATTTCCATTTGTATTAAGGTCAACATCATTTTAAAAGAAATAGAAGCTATCTCTTTCTGAAGTTCCGAATCCCTTTCTTAAAGTCGAAAAATAATTGATGTATACAATTTTGGTAATTTGCGGAAATCGTATGGAAAAACCATTGTGAAAGTAAAGGGTCTTTCATTAAGGACTTGACAACTTCATTTTTAAATGAAATGCAAACTACTTGAGATATCTCAAAAAAATATATTGGCTTGAATTATTATCAAAACATTTATGAATTCAACTTCGTTCATAATTATGTCCACCACGGGAACGGGAAAAAAAGTCTAGAGGCGTTAAATCACATGATCTTGTCAGCCAATAGACGGGTCCGTTTCTCGAGCACCCGCAGTGTGGCTTGTGATACCGTCTTGTTGGGACCACATATCACTGATGCCCAATTCATGCAATTGCTCAAATAAATAACGTTCCAACATGTCTCTGTAGCGAATACCATTTACCGTAACGTGACGATCATTTTCATCGACGCCACCGGCATTAAAACCGCGCCAAACAGTGACTTTTGCGGATGAAGTGCTGTTTCATGAAGCACATAAGGGTCCTCATCTGTCTAGTAACGCATATTTTGCTAATTGACAAAGATGTTTAACCAAAAATGCGCTTTAGTTCTTGAGTCAGCTTGATCTTGTAAGGGTGTAGGCCAAGATCCTTACGCGAATTTCGCCATAAGGTGGTCTGGGAAAGGCACAATTCTTGAGAACGTCGTGAAATTGACTGATTTGGCTGGTTTGCGACGGACGCCTCTACGGCAGCAATATTCTCTTTTTTTCACTAGACTATGAATTGCTTGTCTACTGGGACGAGAATTACGGCCGAAAATTGGCGTTAGCGCTCTTAAAGTTTCGACAACCGACTCGGTATTTCTGTAGAAAATTTAAATTATTTTTAAATTTGTTACTTCGTGTCCTTTACCATGAAAATGTTGATTTTATTGAATATTTTGACATTGACAGTTCGGTAATCGGTTTAAGAGTGCATTCACACTGAAAGTTTGAAGTTGTGAAGTCGCTAATGAAAGACCCTTTATATATTTAAGTGAAAACAAAAGCTGTTGAAGAGTAAAATCTATCAAAATATAGAGAAAAAAAAATTGGACATGCCAACCAAAAGGAGTGTGCAGCTCTGGATGCAGCAATTTACAGGCATTTTCATTTTTTTTTTGTATAGGTAATTGTGTTATTTTGTTATTAATTGTTTTTAGTAGTATAACATGAATGTTTAGAAAACAGTTCACCTTAATTTGTTTAAAAACAATAATATTTTTTTGGTAAAACAACGCGATTCTCACTGTTACACTTCTGTTTTTTTTACACAATCC
The DNA here is from genome assembly GCA_949715645.1 of Portevinia maculata. NCBI lineage: Eukaryota > Metazoa > Arthropoda > Insecta > Diptera > Syrphidae > Portevinia > Portevinia maculata. The sequence goes on from OX454525.1 coordinate 103,474,598, forward strand.
TAATATGTTGTTAACTTTTTAGTATTCAAAAACAGGGTTTGTTTTTATGAAATATTAGCGCAAAACTCGTCTCCCGCCATACAAATTCAAAGATTTGACAAATCAATAAATTCAGCCGATGTTTTTTTTTTATTTGACACTGACGTTGTCGCGAAACTCTAATGAAATCTAGTTATAACTACGACAGCGCGTGGAGCAACAACATTGGCGAGGTGTCAAAAACATAAGTTCAAATTTTACTCTATTACATTTTTCTGTTCCAATAGTGCTCGGGTGTAGATAAAGAGCAAGACTCTTGCAACATTGAAGTCAGCATATTTTGTTGTTTTAGTGCAAGAAAATGCATTTTCCTTATGATAATAGTCCAATTACAACGGATCGTGAATACCTAATGTTAACTGCATCTGGAAGGTGTCAACACGGCCCTTCCCAGTGTGCCGTGGTAACATGTGGATGCAGTCCAAAAAGCTAAATCACGTTGATTATATTGGCTCGGCCACATTAAGCGAATGGAAAATAATGCCCCAGCCAAGACGATCTTCTACTCCCAGCCCCCTGGTTCGAGAAGCCATCACGGATACCAGAGCGCTTGGCCTAGAGGCGGTGTGCTCGGCATCGCAGACGATGGAAGGCTGCATTGTCTCAGGCAGAGACTCTTTAAGGGTCGGGAGCCACTTAAGTAAGTAAGAAATGTGAAATGAAATCATGGAATTTGTCAATTCCTCTTATCTGTTAAATCGGTTTGATGTCACAATCCCGAAAAAATCACCAATCGAAATCACAAAATTTATTGAAATATTTATCAAATATTCGATTCGGTGACGAGCTGTTCTCGAAATTCTTCTTCTTCCTTAACGGCAAGGCTATGATCAGGATTAAATGATTCATAACCATCCCACTTTGCTGGTCCGCCTGGGATTGCCGGTTCGACCTCAATGAATATTGGCAGGCCCCGGTTTCGGATTACTTTATCACTGAGTCCAATCAAATGCTGGAGTTGTTGCATTTGTGTGATCCAGGAGTTGTTGGCTTCCTTTTATTTTGAACAATTTCTACACTTGCACGCTCCCGTTATTGAAAATGTTAAGTTAAGCAATTTCTCCCCTTAGTCGCCTTTTACAAGCGCTGAATTTTGGGCGGCAGTTACATTCTTAGCCGTTCCTGCGCGTACAGCGCTATGCGCGAAACGAAAATAAAAAAAAAGGAACGGGCTACAGTCCGCTTAGGCGAACTGTTGGATACGCTATTCTTATTCCTATCCCTTATGAGTGGGCGTGACAAAAGTCTAAGTATGGTTGTTATTATTATTTTGTTATATAACATTTAAAGGATTTTATAAAAAAAAACGAAGCTTTTGTAAAAAAAACGCTACCTAGCTCGAACTTTGGTTTTTCAATAAAATTGTTTTATTTAATTGTGGGCGTGTCAGTGGGCGGATTTTGAAAATTTTATCTCCCGAGCAGTTTTAGGAGTCATAGATCATATATAAAATATTTCAGCTTTCTAGCTCAAAATTAGATTTTTTCGGACGGACATGGCTAGATCGACATTAATATCGATGCTGATCATAAATATAGTAACTTTTAGGGGTCTACGGGCAATATTAAGGTATGTTACAAACTATGCGTCGAAATTAATATACCCTTAGAATAGGGTATACAAATATGGATAGATTTTTGACTTACGATCAGGAAGGAGTACGAAGCTGTCTCTTCAACTGGTTGAATTTGCAGCAAAATGAAGGGATTTTAAAAATCTTGAAAGAAATTTTGTTTGACATGTATTGACTTTATTTGAGGTTTTTTATTGTCTTTTATTTTTTACATATTTTTTTTTTAATTTTTGGTTCCTGTACTTTCGAGATTTTGGATTATAGGTTTTTGGGATAATGAGTTTTCGGGATTCCTAATTTTTGGGATTATGACTTAATTGCATTTTGAACTTTCGGCTCGCAATTATAAATCCTTTGGGTTTACTTTTGTACTGAAGTAGACAGACCCACCTCATTTTGATCAATTATATTGGCCCGTAGCACATAAACTTCTTTTTTGTCTGTTACCTACCGGCGATGTTACAATCAGAATTGAAGGTTTCGTAACCCTCCATTGCCTGAACAATATTATCTAAAACGCGTACGATATAGCAGGTGCTGTATTATCGGCGCAATGAAGATATCTTGTAATCTCCAGAAAGCGATTGCGTCTCATTGCGATGGCAACTAACACGTTGTGCATATCTGGAGATTCTTCCCAATAACTTCGTTTTTTGAGTATCTTGCTGTATCATGATAAAAGCAGAATTCCCCAAAACACACGCATTTCATTTGAGTAAATTTTAGGCGATGAACTATATGCAGCGCAGCTATTTGACTCCTTTGTTAGGTGTGAAGGCACTTCGTCGTCAAAAAAAAGCTCAAATAGTTCAACGGGGGAAAGGGTTGAGATTGCGGCATAATTTGGTTCGGGGAAAATCGTATTTGAATATTTGTTTTAATCTTTTTAAACTTTTTTAATTGTGGAGGCTGTTCTATACCGGGTGCATTTTCATTACTCACATCAAAAGACAGATTTATTAGCACAACCCCCCGCAAGTAGTTGACGACCCGTGAGATTCTCAACCAACCAACTTCCTTCTTCATCAGAATCCTCATCTGGATCGAATTTACTGCTGGAATTTCAATGTAAATTCGGTCAACCTCCTCAGCTTCTAAAATTTCCAGAGCCTGAAGGGTTAAATCCCTAAAATAACTTTCACAAGTCAATAAAAAACTGAAAAACATGACAATCGACGATGACTGAATATACGAGTATAGTGCTATTGCCCAGCGTACCCATATTGGTACAGCCAAGCTTTATGGCTCACTGATATTACATAACTCCAAACAAAAAAACACCATTCAGAACAAAATAGTTATATTCATTTCCAGTTCATACAATTATATTCAATGAACGAAATAAAAATAACACACAAATTTAAAACACGGACACCCAACGTTTCACTAATAAAAGATATCAATAAACCGCAAAATTAAATAGACAATAAAACAAATCGTTGCACTTTACAATCCACAAAATATTATCAAATACTGACAGGCAATGTAATGTGAACTAAAAGTGATGATATTTTTCAAATAATAACGGAATATTAACTGAGTAATGAACAGTTTAAATGAGAGAGAGAGAGAAGATATGGGTTAATACAAAACTTGGAGAGAGGCAAATTGGTTACTGTTGAGCGACCAGAAACAAATCCATGTTGCAATGGAAAAATGTGCTCCTTTACCTTTACCTAAACTTCTTTCCTATCCTTCTATTATTTCATACAGTAATTAGCACCCAGTAATAGGCAATGAATCATTTGCTGGGAGCTACTTACAGCAAACCCAAAAATTCCTTCGCTGTGGTTTCCACTATAAGGGTACTGTGTCACAGATAAAAGAAATCCCTTTTACGCACGCAAATTATAAAAAAAAACCTTTACCTTTTTTATCGTCTGCTCAAAAAAATTCGGTATTGCTGATAACTTGGCCCGGGTTCAATCTCCATTTGTAAGCTGCCCTATCATTTTTAGTGTTATGAAAGTTTTATTGGTTCTTGAGCATATAAAACTTACTTTCATATGGCTCCTTTTCGGATCTACCGCTTTGATTTAGTTCTAAGTTTTCACAAAATCGAAACAAATATTATTTCAACTTAATTTCATTTTAGCAACCCAAAGCAGAGTCCCTAAATAAGACATCACGTGTGAAATCATCGAGTGACCTCAAAAAAGTTGCAACGAAGCAAACGGCCGCAACCAGAACCGTCGTCTCAATCAAAGATGAGGAAAAAAAGAAACCCCTCGCAACTCGAGCCACTACACAATCAAGCTCCGTAAAACGTTTAACAAATGCTAGCACCGCACGGCTGTTAAGCCCCAATCCCACTTTGTCTAAGACGAATTCTGCACCATCATCCAAAACACCAAAATCTGTAACTCGAGCTGCATCCGAAAAGAAAACTCCGCCACTTAAAGCCAAACTCCTAGCTAGCACATCAACATCAAAAGTCCCCAACAGGCCACTTTCTAGTAAACCGAACCTAGTTATGTCCTCTGTTCATAACGTAACTATTTCCTCGCCTCCTCCGAAACGTAGGGATGTACCAATAGAGCCAATAATTGAAATAGATGAACCTAAGCCTCGAAGCAAAAACCGGACATTACAAACCGACGAAATTGTCCTAGTCAAGAATAATGATGTAACATCCAAAACCGAAGCAAATAAACTAATCGCAGACGTTCCACTCATAGTCAAGGAATCAGTGGCATTTGAAGTAACATTTATTGAGAACGCAAAACAGTCAAGTAAGAGTAAAAGTCCAGCTCCATCTGATTCAGGTCCGGACTATGATGATGACTTTGAATCATATGAGTCCGACTTCGAGACCGGTTCATCGTCAGCTGAAGTTGTCTCAAAAACATCAAGCTTATCAGAAACTAATCCGCCCTCCGCCAATGATAGTGAAACTGAACCTGAAGCACATTCTGAAGATGAAGACGAAGACTCGGAGCCCACCCAGTTTCCCATAACAGTCATTCATAGGGATAAGGAGCAGGAACGTAAATTGGATTCTGGAAATTATGAACTAAATTCAAAGAACCGAAAACCTCTAGAACCCTTTGACAGCCTAGATACACTAGCGAACAGTGAGCAACTTGACTCTGGAATTAGCTATGAGAACAGTATTGCTACTATATGTCACGAGCCTGGATCACTGATGTATGAGAACAATGCTCGCAGTATTGCTGTCGAATCAGAATCGATGGTGTTCGGAGGTTACACAGGATTTCACACAAGACCCAGAGTAACAAAGCGAGGCCTTGAAATTATGTCAAAGATACAGCTTGACACAATTACTTTTACACTGCTCGATTTGAAACCCATTGCCTATGACACTTTCATGCGAATGTTTGGCAGCTCGAATACGCGGCAATCTGCAACACAGACCCAAGAAGATCGGTTGGAAAGCGAGTGTCAAACTGATGAGAACGTGCTTCGTTCGGTTTGGACTCAACATCCACCAGAGTACAATATACTTAGGATTCACGATTCCAATGGTACTAGCACTTGCACTGGTGAGCTAACTAACGGCGGACATTCTAGGGTGCAACAACATGAAGACCTTTTTGACAATTCAATAAATGCTATATCAAAATTGCGTCAGGACACCCTTTCTATCAAGAAATGCCAACAAAAACCAATTGACTTTGAGCGTCTTAATACATTTTTGATCAACTCATCACTTCTTATATCGCGGATCTTAACATCCAACGATACAGACTTAAGTCTAGATACCGATGAGCTGCCAGCACTAAGCACTGGTTTCTACAAACTTAACACAAATTTGCTCAACGCTCTCAAAGTGGTTCGAGTATTTGCTAATGCCAAGTTTAACTTGATTTTGACGGTTCATGAGAGTATAGCTAATATTTACCACAACGACTTTAGGAACTTAATCATGGTTTGGAATAGTGGAAATGTCAACAAACCCGTGCGCCTGCTATCCACATGGAGCGAGGTGTGTCAAGCTGAGATATGTAACGAGTCAACGGATATCGTTATCTGCGGTCTAAGAGACGGAGGTGTTGCAATGTGGGATCTAAGAGAGACTTATTCGTTTAGTTCAAAACTCGATGGATACTTGACGCATTTTTCAGCGACGCATTCCATTGCGCCGAGTTGGGGTGGTTCGGATATGCGATCATTCGATTTCGGAGCAATAGTTGATGTAAAGAGCTTTCGCTCATTATCAAAGGCGGGACTGGAGTCGTTCAAGAATATTCAGGTGAGTTACATTTAATTGATAAAGCCTTCCTTTGAAATACTTTACCTGCAGCAGTAGGCTTAGGTCAAAAAGTTTTTGGGCTAAGATCCAAACTGAAATTTGTTTTTTACAGTTACCTATGCTTTTCAGTCTCAGGATTAGCCTATACCTACATCTAGAAATTCTTAGGAAAACCTTTCTTTTAATTTATGATGAAATGTCTCTCCATGCAACCTTCATAGTTTCTTAACAAATTTCATTTTTGTTGTTCCAGTTTGCCTCATTAAACGAAACCGGTATTGTGGTAATCTGGACTTTAGTCGAAACCACTCTTCGTAATTATGAGATGCCTCAAGGATCTGATTGCAAAATTGAATACAGTTCTCCTTGGGCTCGTGTTAAACTTATCCAAAGTGCCATTTGTGATCTGCGTGAGTACATGGAACTGGGAACAATACGGCCGAAAAGCGATTTTGAACGAACAAAATCCAATTTTCAACTGGAAATCTTCGAAGATGACATCCTCAAGGAGCTGGCCGAAGGAAAACGAGACCAGAAACTTGGCCTCCAGGGGCTACGGTTTATAAATCTAGATTGTGGAACTGAACTCATTTTTATAGGAACGAATCGTAACTTTATTATATCTTGTTCAAAAACCCTTAAGCGGGAACGTTTTCAAAGGATCAATATTGTCGACAGTGGATTCTTATTTCCGACAGCCATCAAATTGCTACAAAATGAAAATTACCTTGCTGTTGGTCTCTCCAATGGTACGGTGACCCTTCTCAATTGCAATCAAAAGGAAACGAATAAACAGCTACCAGGGCCACATAAGTTGGATAATTTTCGTGGACATGGCACACCACAATCCAAGTCGAATGAGTTTGAGTTAGAAGTCGGAAAATCATGTGCTATTCAAAACATCATTCGAAATGAGAGGCGTTCATCTGATACCCAATGTGTAGAACACGACTATCGTCCCAACACTGCATTAATAGCGACTGCGATAGAGAGGGGTAAGAAGCCCTTCGAGATGCGAGTTTTTGATGAGCAGGTACTGCTAAATGGCTCGGTTTTGCGAAAGAACTTGGTTCAGAAATTAGAGGTCTCCAGCGATGGGTGGACATTATTTGTTCTGTCAGATGGTGATGTGAGAACGTATGACTTTCAAACTGACAGTGAGGTTCCATTCAACAACAATACGCTGAAGAGTAGTAAGGTCCTGGATTTAACCGTGAATCGTGCTGGTGGCGAAAGAAAACAGTTGATTTTGTTAAATCAAATTAATATTGTCCAAGTGCACTTGTTAAAATAAAATCCGTTTTTGTAATATAAAGGTTTGTTTTTAAATAGTTATTTTATTTTTGTATTTATTATTCTTATTTTAAGTTTCTTGTGTGGGTATTGCCTGAAATAACGGAATAAGCGGTGGCATCGGTGCAGTAGTAGTGTATCCGCTTACTGATTGAAAGGTCGTGCGTTCGTTATTACATGAAAACTAGATCTTCCTGAGCAATTTAGACACCATCCGTGGAGAAAAACCTTACAACTGCACCTCAACACTTCTTTCCTATCTTTCTATTCTTTCTAATAGTAACTATGACCGAAAAGCATGCAATGAAATACGATATTGCTTCCTGTTAAATACAAATGCCTGCGCTGTGTTCTTAGCACTATAAGGGTACTGTAACATTTACAGAAAACCCCCTTTAGCGTAAGCAAATTAAAAACAAAAAAAAAACCCAAGAAAAAGGCACAACCACCCACAAACTTAACAACAATCATCTAATAATACCGCGCCCAAGGCACAGATGCCCTAAATCCGAAAAATGAATGACCGCCAAAAAAACTCAAAAAATGTTATCTCCCCAGGAAATGGATTACATATTCGAAACAAACATTGTTTGGGTAGCACCTAAACCTTTTTCGCATGGTTTAGCCCACTCAGGTAACCTCGTTGCTCCACGCTAAGTGTCGGTGATCATTGTCTATCACGTGCTTTATTACTTGGAATTAACTGCTTCAGTCAATAGTCTATTAAAATAAGTCCTTATCCAGCAGCTTCTTCTGGTTCACGGTTTTGATAGTTCTCTGCTGCTTTTTGACTTTTAAATTCATTTTTTATTGCTTATTAAATATCAACTTACATACTAGACAAAAATGATTAAATCTAACTTAAAATTAGCAGGATACTTAACTTATTCTAGATTATTGTTCCTTATGCGGACACCCTAAATTTAGCTATATCTCAAAACTAAACTCGGCCTTACAACTATTTTACGGAGTAATCTTACATATAAAGGGTTTTTCAACAGGAACGCTACAAAAGTAGAGCGACAGGGACAGCAAACGACGCCGAATTTCTTGCCGCTCTTTTGACATTTCTCTTCAGTAAGGTTTGCCATTTCATGATGGAAAGATATACGAGCCAACAATGAGTCGAAATTATTAAAATTTACTACCGAAATTCGGTGTCAGTGGCCTCAACGTTAAGAGCGCTACGTCCAATTTATGGTCGTCATAATCGTGTCCAGTCGCTTGGCCGCCTCGGTCGTGCGATTTGACGCCGTTAGACTATTTCCTTGGGGGCTACGTCAAGTCTATGGTCTATGCCAACAAGCCAGCGACGATTGATGAACTTCGTACGAATATCGAACGTGAAATTGCAGCAGTATCGGCCGATTTATGCTTGAAAACCGTCGAAAATTGGGTTCAGCGTCTGGACTTCTGCAAGCGTGCCCGTGGTGGCCATGTAAAAGAAATCGAGTTCCATACACAATGGCATCGAACGTACTTTCACAGAAATAAAGAATTTCGTTGCCTTGCGCAACAAGTGTTCAAAATCCCAATTGCTTTCCGGGCGCCTGGCAGTCGTCAACATACACAAGCCCCGCCGTGAGCGACTGAAGCCTTACAGCGTCAGTCACCTCCCGGAAGCACCACCAGAAACGCCCTGGCTAACTTAATCTAACTTATAAAATAATAGGATGTTACCTAAAGTAACGCACCGTCCTGGGAGGGCATGTTGACCCCTGCCCCCTCAACAAGCCACCAAAATTCGGCGAATTTCTTTTCCGTATCAAATAGTTCTCTGCTGCAGTCGTATTGGGTTGCACATATATCTTGTTAAACTCGTCGTTAAATAAACAGACTTTTAAAACTTTCCGATATTGCCTATAGGTATGGTGACCATTTTCGTCAAAGCAAAATGAGGGATACTTTTTTATACCCTATTTTAAGGGTATATTAATTTTGACGCATAGCTTGTAACATACCTTAATATTGCCCGTAGACCCCCAAAAGTTACTATATTTATGATCAGCATCGATAGTAATGTCGATCTAGCCATGTCCGTCCGTCCGTCCGTCCGTCCGTCCGTCCGTCTGTCGGCAAAAATTAGTCCAATTTAAACTGGACCTAGAGAGCTGAAATTTTAACCATATACTCTCTAGGGTCCCGAAATAATCAAGTTTACGAATTTTTGAAAGCCGCCCACAGACAAACTCAAAAAAACAAAATTTTGGAAAAATTCAAAGTTTGAGCTAGGGAGCTGAAATTTATAATATATACTCTCTAGGGGCCCTTTATTCTCATGTGTTAATTTGTTTTAAATCCGCCTACTGACACGCCCACAATTAAATAAAACAATTTTATTGAAATACCCAAGTTTGAGCTAGGGAGCGTTTTTTTTGATAAAATCCTTTAAATGTTATACATATTGTTCTTACTAGAACTAAAAACTGTGAACAAAATAACTGCAAGACGAATTAAAGCAAAACCACTGTATTTTGAAACGTTATAAAGACTGTATTTTATTTGGTCAGTGACCCTCTTTATATACAATTATTGACATTTGTTGAAAATATCCCCAATGGGAAATTTCGCTTGATGAGTGCGTTCTGCGTTTTATAGGGTGACGTCACGTTGCATCGGTTGTGTAATCAACATTCTCCCCCCACCGATGAGCGAAGGTCATCATTTGCTGCTGGTCTTCCGTCTCTTGCTGCCCTTTGAAATGTTGCTGCCCATGCCTTGATGTGCTAGTAGTAATTATTTGCTCATTGTATGCCCATACGTTTCAGTACATGAAAAGAGACAAGAAATTATTATATTTGTTTACATACAAACACACAAAACAGTAACGCAAACAGAAAAGAAAACGATTTGCATTTAGACAACGTTGATAGAAAATACTACACGAGATCCCGTTCTTGTTCTCTCGCCTATGATCTTCTTTTTTTTTTTTGTTTTCGTTGACTATGGTGACGATTGCTGACTGATAACGAATCGATGAGCGGTGCATCGTACCGATGTGTTGTGTTTGCCTTCTGATTGCAGTGGCTTCGTTGTTGTTGTTGCTGAGCGATGACGATGAAGATGCCAGTAGTTTCGGTGTTTACGTCGCTTGGTGTTGTTGTTGACGGTCAGGTCGCGTCTTTTCGCCTGTGATCAGTTCCGGTGGTGCGTGAATTTACTTGTTAATATTGTTTTAAATTTGCAGTGCTAAGTGTTAAGATTATCCAATGCAATTCGGGTAAGTAGCATTTAATTGGAATGGTTTAAATTTGAATTCATTGTTTTGTTTTGTGTGTAGAGTTGGGTTTTTTTTTTTTTTGTTTTCTCGCGTCCATCGGCGATGTGTGTGTGTGTGTGTATGTCGTGATGAATGACGAGTTAGATTTGAGTTGCGTTGGGGAAATATGTTTGATGAATGATTATGAGTTGATATGTAGCAATCGATTTGTTTGCAGTATTTATATGGTGTGAGTATGAGAGTAGGAGAGTGGACTGTATATGTATGATTTTCATTATGCTTGTTTGCAAAAGGGTTGAAAGTGTGCAGGGGTTTGGGTATTTCTTTTGGATGTGGGTTATTTGCGATTTAGTATGAAGTGATGTCATGTTTTATGTTGAGTGTGTTTGAATAAAGTTGGTATGAAGACAGTAGGGTGAAAAGTTTTAGCGCGTTTCATATGTGGAGGAATTTTATTAATTTGATATATTTTTATTTTTATTTTTTTTTGTTGAATGGGTTTGAAGTTTGGAGAGATAAATTTAGGGCTATTGTGGGCTATTGTTTATTGGTAGTAGACAGAGTTTGGTAATTGGCCGTCGGAATTCTCCGTGTTGGGTTTTCACCTTCACCACCCGTACGAGGGTGTCGGCTCCTGGGTATGTTTCTTGTATTCGGCCTAAACACCATTTCGCTGGAGGAAGCCGCTCATCCTTGATCAACACCAAGTCTCCTACATTTAGTTGTGGCTGAGGTTTCAACCATTTCGGACGCTGTTGTAAACGGCTTAAGTACTCTGTCTGCCATTGCTTCCAGAACATCTGCAAATGCGCCTGAATCGCCTTCCATCGGTCGGTGTAGCTTTGCTTGCCAACGGTTAAGTCGGGTTCAGGAACCGTGAACAGGGTTTCTCCTATCAGGAAGTGTGCGGGTGTCAATGCGTTGAAGTCCTCTGGATCTTCTGTTAGTTGTGGATGTTTTGGTGGGGTGTAGCTGTACAAAAAACTGTCTGTTGTGGGGAGCCAATGAATTCCTAGGGTCTTCAGTTGACTTGAACCCTCTGAGGGGAGAGAAAACTTTACCTCACGGTCCTGAGGGGGTACGTTTTGCATCAAGTCATCTGTGTTAGACGCCCACTTACGTAAATAAAGTCCCGCTGCTTCAAGTATTGTTTTGATCTCCTTAATTTTACTTTCAGCTTCACGTTTTGTATCAGCTCCAGAGATAAGGTCGTCTACGTACATCTCTTCTTGAATCATCTTTGCAGCTCGTGGATACTGAAACCGGGCCTCTTCTGCTAACCAATTGAGAGTGCGGATAGCTAAATAAGGAGCAGACGCTGTCCCGAAGGTAACCGTTTTGAGCTGATATGTTTTCAGAACTTCGGATGGATCTTTACGCCAGAGGATAAGTTGGTAAAAGGAATCTCTCTCATTCACCCAGATTTGCCGGTACATTTTTTCGATGTCGGCTGTAAATGTGTACCTGTACAGCCTCCACCTCAGGATGACATCGACGATGTTATTTTGGAGAGTTGGTCCTACCATTAGCGTGTCGTTGAGTGACTTTCCATCCGAAGTCTTAAACGAAGCGTCGAAAACTACTCTCAGCTTGGTTGATGAGCTACTCTCCTTAATGACCGCGTGATGTGGCAGGAAATAGTGCCGTGAGTTCTCCACAGCTTGCACGTTCTCAACTTCGCTCATGTGACCCAAACGTAAGTAGTCTTCCGAGTTTGGTCTTTTGTGCCAAGGGCAAGTTGGCATTTTTGGGTCTGACCAATTCTGGCAAAAGTATGTCAGCTAACACGTCGCTGCCCAACAACAAATCAACCTTGGCTGGCTTAAAAAAGGATGGGTCGGCTAAGCACAAGCCATCGAGGTGCCTCCAATCGGCAACTGGAAGGTTCCGGGCCGGGATATGCCCAGACAGCGACTTATACACAAGAGCCTGTGTGGAGGTTTCGAAGGCTGAGTGGTGAGAACCGATCGTGATGTCAACGACCTTCTTACATGTGCCGCTGCTGACCAAACCTAACCCAGAGACCTCGACATAAGTTGATTTGTGCCTCGAGTGCAAAAGCTGAAATGCTGATTCGGTTATAAAGGAAGCCTCAGAACCTGAATCCAGCAATGCTCGTAGTGAAACAATGTTTCCTGACGATCCGCTCACCTTCACTATAGCTGTGGCCAACATAACCTGGGTCGACGCATGTGGCACAGAGTGGTATGTGTTGATGGACTTGCTGCAACAAGGTGTTTCTCCATCCGATGGTTGGGTATTTGGACCATCCCGCTGAATCGTTGAAGAATGTTCAAGATTATGGGGATTTATCGCTGAGGTGCGAAAGTTTTTGTTATGCGACTGATGATCTACGTGTGAAGCGTTATGTGACGAATTGTGCAACAGTGAATGGTGTGCTTGCTGACAGTAATGACATCGATGGGTACTTGGACAATTATCAGAAAAATGACTGTAAGCAAGACAATTTCTACACAAACCTAGTCTACCAATGCTTTGACAGCGCTCATGGACACTCATTTTGAGAAATCGACTACACTTTCGAATAGAATGTGCACCCCTATTGCACAGCTTGCAAGAATATTTGGATGCATCGGTCTGCGAGTGAAAAGAACTGCGCTGCAATAACTTCTTCAACGGTTCAGATGATGGTCGAACATGCTGGTATACCACTGCCTCCAATGTACGGAATCTTGTTTCCAGAAACTGCTTGAATTCTGCAAAGGTGGGCAGTTCCTTGGTGTTGTCCTTTGAACCTAGCTTCTCCTCCCAAAGCTGCTGTGTTTTCGACTGCAGTTTTTGCAGCAGTACGTACACTAACACCGCATCCCAGCGTTGAACCGGAACATTTAAAGCTTCCAAGCTGTGAACTATTTCGGTGGATGTATCCAACAACTCCTTGATAGCTTCAGACCGTTCTTGGATTATGGACGGCTGATTGAAGAAGCATTTCAACTGTGTGTTGACCAGAATTCGTTGGTGATCATACCTATCCTGTAAAATAGCCCACGCCTTTGAATAATTACCATTAGCAATGGGTAAGTGTGACAAAATTTTATCGGCATCACCTGACACACTAGTTTTTAAATAATGCAATTTCTGAATTTCAGACAGAGACGCATTATGATGGACCAACGAAATAAATAAATCTCGGAAACCTCGCCAAGACTCATAACTACCAGAGAAAACAGGTACAGGGATATTTTTCAAACGAATATCTGCATTGTGAGATCCTACAGTATTGTTTAAATGGTTTTCGTTGACATCTTCCTTCGTTTCCTTCACCTTAACCTTATCCATTGCATCTAACAAATCCGCCCGATATTCAAAATATAGCTCACGAAACTTCTCGTACGCCTCCTCTATTTCGCAGCATTTTTCTTCATCACCATCCGACACTGACCCTATGCACAAGTCATAGACACTCTCTGCTGATTCCATGGATTTCTCCAATAAGGACATACGACCAGATAAATAATTGGCAGTGCGAGTGTTAGACCCCCTTTTAGCAAAGTTTGAAACATCTTTTCCCAATTGCGTCAACACTCTTGTAAGTTTATTTGGTTTCATATTATTTTATTAAATATATGTATGTAACACACTCTACTTTTATAGGTAATTCAGTACAATGAACGTACTCACGTGAGAATCCTTCCAGTTGAAGACGTACACACAGCACACAGTATTTGTTATATGCAGCAACTTTATGTCCAGATCCTAGGAATCATCTCCAGCTCCAAAATGTCCAGTTTGTGTAGGAATCACCTCCAGCTCCAAAATGTCCAGTTTGTGTTGTTTTAAATTTTATGTTTTGTTTGCACAAATTGATTGTACGTGATTGTACGTATGTACGTATGAATGTAAATAAAACGCGAGTGCAGTTAATGACTTTAAAATTTAGTTTTATGATGAGATTTATAAAAATCCGGCTCGAAGGACCAAAATGTTCTTACTAGAACTAAAAACTGTGAACAAAATAACTGCAAGACGAATTAAAGCAAAACCACTGTATTTTGAAACGTTATAAAGACTGTATTTTATTTGGTCAGTGACCCTCTTTATATACAATTATTGACATTTGTTGAAAATATCCCCAATGGGAAATTTCGCTTGATGAGTGCGTTCTGCGTTTTATAGGGTGACGTCACGTTGCATCGGTTGTGTAATCAACACATATAACAAAATATGTAGGGCGTTCTTAACAATTCAACCATACTTAGACTTTTGTCACGGCCACTTATGAGGGATAGGAATAAGAATAGGGTATCCAACAGTTCGCCCAAGCGGACTGTAGTCCGTCCCTATGTTTTTTGTTTACAAACGTTTTGTATTTATTAAATTCAAGCAGAATCTTGCAAACCCTAGCTTACATCCGTAAATAAAATATGCGAATTGTGAGTTATGGTCGCGAGGTCTTCTAAAAATCCAATGGGAAAAAGCGCTTTCAGTTATTCCCGAATTTTTCAATTTTACTGGCTACTCTTCCAATTTTTCTTCAAGTAAAAACTATGCGCTTACCAAAACGAAGAACATTTAATTTACATTAAATAAAAAAAAATCAACACTAATGCCGGTATTCAATGACCAATCATAAACTAACATCTCCCTAAACCGTGTTCACCAACCTTAGTAGTGCAGATTTATGAGCGATATGAGTGGTCTCTAGCACTTTTAAGTTGAGAGCAGTGGTATCTTAAAAGTTTCCAAAGTTCGAAATCAGCTGGGTCCCTTTACATAATATTTGTTACAATAATGCGACGGACGGATTTCCATATGCAAAGGTTTTCCCAAGGGTACACTAGTAATATATATTTCTAGCTTTCATTTTCGCTTTAAAATTGCATAGCTAGTTCAAGTTCTTGCACTTGTATACTAGAAATTCATATTTCTGACTTTCTGTATCCACTGTCGCCCAAAAGAACGATCCTTATATTTGCAGCATGGATCTAAAGCGTTCCTTCGCTTTGATTATTATCGACAGATATTGATATTGTTTTTGCTGATCGTGTAAATTTGAATATTATATACTGTGGATATATTTCATTAAAAAACAGGCCTATTGTAATCTTCCAGAGTTCGAAAAGAGAGAACAAATTAATACTTCGCACATTCGAGCTAACCTATTAATGCTTGGTGAATACGTAGCAACAATTTAAGACTAGGATAAATTCATTTGAACTTTGTCACTGCTTCAAACATTATTCATTATTAGAAATGCTCCTCAGTTGGCGCATTAGTAACCGGTTTGCGCACAATGAAATCGATTGCTTTAAGCCGTGTTTGTTTGCACGCGGATATAGGATTGGCACAAAAAAACGACCATCGCCGCTTAAGAATTCAGCAAAGAAAACTTGGCAGCACACATGCACCTATGACATGCACCGTGCTGTAAGTTGTAGTTAAGAAATTTGTATTGAAAATCCTGAAATTGAAATTGATGCCAACATATTATAAAAATATAAAAAACCATTTCACATTAACAGATTTGCTAAATTCAATTACCTTTATAATGAAGTTTGAAAATAATAATAATAATAAAATCACGAACAAAATATTCGGTGGGATTTGTTAGTATTCGGTGGGATATCAAACTTTGACATTTCCTGAAAAATTCATCGCAACAATTCATCACAAACGAAGAAAATGGATTTTGGATGCACTGTTTATCCCCGCGACTTAGGGACTTAGCGGCGATAGCTATCCCCGCTAAAGTTAGCGTATATAGGATAAGTTGTTGTTGTATTTTACATGCAAATTTCAAATTATCCCTATATCCGCGTGCAAAAAAAAACACGGCTTTAATTAATACTCGATGTACGCAAATTTTTTTCGATGATTTTAAGGACAGTTTCAAACATAAAGACAAACCCCGTCCTTTATTTAAAAAAAAGAGAGAGAGAGGTAAAAAGAAAGGAGTGTCTTCTTAAATAAATGTCGAATGTTCACCTTACCTATACAGCAACATCTCGCAAATAGATAAATTGCAGTCGTTCCATTCATCTTTGTTTGGCTGATATTGTCCATGGGAACATTATGTAGTATGTGTTTTGCCAATTGTAAGGGCAGGGTTAGATGGTTGGTTTGAAATGGACCTCGATGAGGTTGGCTCAGGGACATAAGTCCCGAACTCTTTTTTCGGGGTCTTTCCAGCTTGGTTTGAATACCACTTTTACCTTCGAACCAGGTATCGGGTATAGTTGCCAGTTCCAGGCAGCCTTTCAACATGTACGGCGGGTGTTTTCGTATCGTTCCGAACATCATCATCCCCTTTTAGTTTCTCATCACTGGACATGTCAGGCAAGATATGTGAGCGAACAGTAAACTCTACGGCAGGTCTTTGACCAGAGATAGGCAAATGTTTGTCCATTATAGTTTAACGAATCCACTTCGAATTCTCCTGTGGATTCATTCGGATTCATACGGTGTTTCGTAATGTGCGATTATAATTAGCGATTATTAAACGTATTGTATTACCTTTCATATTTATCAGTAATCTATGTTTTGTTAATATTTATTGATAAATCTACATTTGCCCCCCTATTCTAATTCAAAATTATTTCTATTCTATGTTTTGCTTGCATTCATCATTCATGTTAGATAGCTGTAACTTGATTTGCTAATATGTGCGTAATATTATGAAAGAAAATTATATGATGTTCGCTCTCTTTGCTTTTGGCCATCCATTTATAACGTATAAAAATTGCTGGTTTTTTTTCTTTCGATTCGTCATCTTCGTCGTTGATTCATTTACGTCAATCATAAGGACACAAGGTGTAGTGGTTGTTTTTGAAAGGACTCTGCGCAGTCTGGCCGATTGAGATGTGCTCTCAATGCTCAGACAGAAATTGCGCTAAGAACTACGTTGCGCTTTTCTTACCTCAGTTTTAAAAGAAAATAGGCTCTTATTGTAGATCTCGCAGTCCCTGGGTAGCCTTGTTGATTTGGCTCTGTTGAAGTTCTTTCTGTTCTTGCATCAAAATTAGTTGAGTTCTGTACGGCACTACGGTGTAAGGCACTACGGCACTACGGTGATCGTGAACCAACTCGTGTTCGCGATTCCTTAGCACAATTGCCTCTCTTTTCCTTTCATCATCTCAAAAGCTGTCCTTCAAGGATGATGATGGCGCGGCTTCCGGAAGGGGAATGATGAGGAAGATAATTAGAGAGCGACGGTTTTCCTTTGCTCGACGTTGTCATTGGGGTCTGTCGGAGCTGTGGGGGGAGGGGAGACGTTTTGGGGTGCTATGACTCCTCTACAATATTCCAGCATTTGACTGGCAAGTCAGGATTTTGATAGGAAATGATTGTGGGCAAAGGCTAACACATAAAAGTCTATAATTTAACTACAAGTGTTGTTAAATGCTTAAGTTGCTACAGTGAAGCTACAGTCAGTGTTTTGCTGTACAAAAAACTGGGTCCTCAATACGATTGGCTGAAGATATCGCTGTCTATATCGATATTGATAGCAGTGCTTCACGTATGAAATTGGAAATCAATATCGTTTAAATAATATCGTTTTGACGATTGAATATTTGGTTCACTTAACTCAAAAAACGTAAAAACACTATCGTCAAGACAACAGCAATTCCGCCGTAGAGAGGTATGGTCTCGCATCGCATATATTTTGCAGAAAATTAAAGCATTTTAAATCCGTAATTAATGATTTTTTTAAGTGAACAATTGATATTTGATTTTTTTAAATGCCACCGAATATAATCGAAACGATTTCTTATACTCGTAAAAAGATGCAATTTAAAAAAAACTGTCAAACACCTTGTAACTTTCTTTCTGCATTAATAAAATGGACCTTAGCAAATTAACAGCATTATGGTGTAATTTTTAAAGCCAGTAGGTACTAAATTTGATTTTGAAGAAAACATGAAATTTCTTTAAATATCCATTTATTTGTATCGGTAGAACACATTCTGCAAATAGTTATTCAGTTTTTAAACGAAATTTTGAGCGAAAACGGTTAACAGTACGGCTAAAGGCGGTATCAGATTATCGATTATGACGGGTAGAATATTGGTGACAGTGCTCAACGTTTTGAAACCAAATTTCTAAAATTTTGGTAACGTTGTAGCCAATGAAATTGCAAAAACAACTGAATAAAAGTGACACTGATAGTTTGCAATCTGACAATTGGTTTGACAGATATAACTGTCTGAAGTTAGTACTAGTTTAAGAAAATCACTCTTTATAACTTTCTGACCTGAAGTAAAAACAATTTTTTTTTTTTTTTTTTTTTTTAAATTCTGGCTCGCCAAGGCGATTTATAAGGGGGACACTTCGACCTAAAAAGATCTTTTGTGCCGTATGGACCAGAAAAGTTTAAACTAGTAGAATTTCCACTTTACGTGTAAAGCGGACCATTTTACCAGTAGAAGAATTCTTTATGTCCTCGGGGCTCATTTGCTCCCTGAAAAAGATCTTCTTTCTAATTCCATTAAGGGATGGACATTCACATGAAATGTGTTCAACTGACTCGTCCTCTTCAAGACAGAGTCGGCACTCAGGAGAGTCTGATATTCTCATTTTGTGTAGATGATATCTTAAACCATGGTGACCAGTAAGGGAACCTACTAGGTTTTTGATATTATGCCTGCTTAGGTTTAGACATTTGCTGGCATTTTTATTGAAGGGCCGAATGGCTCGTTTGGCCTGTCTTAGACCTGGGATGCTTTCCCAAAGATAGATACATTTTCTATGTTCCCAGCTTTTAATTGCTGCCGTTGCTGCTGATCTAGGAGTGCAGCAGAAAGGTTCGGGACCTATGAAAGGTGTTTCTGAACCTTTTCTGGCCAGTTCGTCCGCCTTTTCGTTACCTTCGACCCTATGCGAAGGGGACTTAGTGGTGCTGGCACTAAATGGTACCTCCGCTACCTCAATAAAGGCTTCGGGCCCGAGGAAGCCAAAAGGAGGGCCGAGGAGCATCGGGCCAAGCCCGAAAGTACAGAAGTGGCGACGGGGAAAAGGGGGAATAGCAACATCACCCCCCCCCCCCACAACAAATAAAGCCAAAAAACAGAAGGTGGATGAAGGTACCGAGGGGGCCACGGGAAAGCCTGCAAAAGCAAGCGCCACCGTGGTCGGTCGAAGCTATGCTACGGCGGTGAAAACCTTCCCGGCTAGCGGTAAACGCGAGACAGGTGCGATTGCTGAGCAGGTTGCTGTTCTCCCGGTGAAATATCCGCAGGAGATCCTCAGCAACCCAGACCTCACGGCACTTGAAGACGCCATTGTGTTGGAAATGGCCTTGGGATGGGAGCATAAGCTCAAATTCCAGGGCATACATTTCAAACATGGAATGCTCTTAGTGGACTGCGAGACTCCGCAGACAGCTGAGTGGCTAAAGGCAGTAGCCCCAAAGTTGGGGAAATGGAAGGGGACACCCCTCATGGCTTGCAGTGGGACTGATATACCACGGTCCTACTCAATAACGATCTTCCTTCCACGCAGTGCAGAGCAAGAAGCTAAAACCTCCTTGGCACTGCTGGAAGCACAGAATGTGGGACTTAACGTCCAGGCGTGGAAGATTCTCAATTGTCGAAAAGAGGGAACCGGGCAGGTACTGGCTCTTGGCATCGACCGAGAATCCTTCGACGCCATAAAATCCCAAAAAGGATCCCTGAGCTACCGATTCGGCAGGGTTGCGGTGTGCGGACTCAAGAGGTCGGACGAGATCTCTGGGCAAACAGCCCAGCCAGCATCGAATCTGAATTCGCAGAGCGCGCAGTCCGAGGTAGAGCATACTGCTCCTCCGAAGACTAAAGCACCTTCTTCCGTTGTCCAATCGGCGGAGCAGGCTCCTGAGGAGACCGAGGAGTCTATGTCCAGCTCGGAGAGCATGATCTCTGAGGGGGAAATGGACAACACGGTCATCGACCTCTTCCAGGAAATCACCCAGGAGGAGGAAGATTCGTTGCTGAAGGAGGACGGGGCAACCGCCCCGCGCGAGCAATAGCTCGATGAACCCCGCCAACAGCAAAATCAAACTAGCACAGGTAAACATTCACCATGCTATAGCCGCCTCGGGGACTATATTTAGGATGTTTACCTGCCAAAGCCTAGGGCTAGTACTGATCCAGGAGCCATGGATCCTGAAAGGACAAGTCAAAGGATTGGCGAGCAAGGATGCACAGGTAATATGGGACACTCGGGCCGAGAAACCGAGAGCTTGCATTCTAATAAACAATAAATATAAATTTATTCTACTTTCAGAATACGCGACACGAGATCTGGTGCCAATTCAGGTACATCTGGATGTTGAAGGATGTCACCGCACCATTGTCATCGTATCGGCGTACTGTGCAGGGGATGAGCCGGTTGTATCATCCCAAATGCAGCGACTGGTGGAGCATTGCAACAAGCTCCGCATGTCGCTCCTTATAGGGTGTGATGCAAATGCCCACAACATCATATGGGGGAGCACCGACACCAACACCAGGGGTGAGTACCTACTAGAATTTATTATGAGTTCGTCACTTGATATTATAAACGTGGGAAATACCCCCACTTTTGTAACTAGTGTCAGGGAGGAAGTACTCGACCTCACGCTTGGTAGCCCAAGCGTAAGTAAATTAATTAGTAACTGGAGAGTATCTAGTGAGCCGTCATTGTCTGACCATCGAATAATAGTATTCGACCTGGACAGCAAAAGTATCACGAGAAATCCAGTAAGAAACCCAAGGAAAACCAATTGGGAAACTTATAGAACTGCTCTAGAGAGCAATCTGGGGCGCCTTAGTCTGAGGAAGGCTCCGGGACACCCCCTAGAGCTAGAGAGCGCAGTGGAAGGCATAACAAACGCCATCATCACTGCGTTCGAAGAAAACTGTCCTCTAAGTAGAGAACGGGACAGGAAACAGACGCCAACTTGTCAAAATTAAGATCCGAGGTGCGGAAGCTTTTCAATAAAGCAAAGCGCAGCGGAGAATGGCAAAGCTACTGACTAAATATAAAAAGGAAATAAGAAAAGCTAAAAGAAATAGCTTCAGAAAATTCTGTGAGACAATCACCAGCACCCCTACTGCGGCAAGGCTACACAAAGCTCTTGCGAAGTCAGGAGGGATGCCGATGTCTCTGAGGAAACCAGATGGCGAGTTCACGGAAGATGAGGATCAAAGGGCACTATTGCTACTAGAAACTCACTTTCCTGGCAGCTCGCCTAGTACTGAACCAGGAATCAATACCACTTCAATCAGACCTCGGAGGGAAGACTGGGAAACAACATCAACCATCTGTTCTGAGGGACGGCTGAAATGGGCAATAAATTCCTTTCAGCCTTTCAAATCTGCCGGAGTGGACGGCATTATACCCGCCCTTCTTCAAGAAGGGCAAAGAGTACTAATACCACACCTGCTAAAGATAACAAGGAGCAGTATTGCCTTGGGCCACATACCAATGCAATGGAGACGAGCAAGGGTTGTGTTTATACCAAAAGCGGGGAAAAAAGACCCCACACAGCCAAAATCGTACAGACCCATCATCCTTACGTCATTTCTTCTGAAGATGACAGAAAAGGCTGTAGACAATTATTTAAGGGAAGATGTTCTGAACACATCCCAGTTACATCATCGTCAGCATGCATACAGAGCGGGCAGATCAACAGAGACCGAACTATATCAGCTGACGGAGATAATTCGAAGTGCCCTGGAGGCAAAAGAAATAGTACTGTGCGCTTTCCTAGACATAGAGGGAGCATTTGACAACACCTCACATGATGCGATCAAACGATCCCTGGATAGGAAAGGAGTTAACAGTACAGTATCCAACTGGATGTGTGAGCTGCTGAGCACTAGATCAGCAGAGACTGACCATCTGGAATCATCAGAGGAAACACAACGAGAGGATGTCCACAAGGAGGGGTACTATCACCCTTAATGTGGAGCCTAGTTGTAGACGAACTGCTGGAAAAATTAACCAACCATGGCATCAACTGTCGGGCGTACGCCGATGACATTGTATTGATTGCCAGGGGCAAGTTCGAAGAAACCCTTGGAGACATCATACAAAAGGGGCTTAAAGTACCCAAGGAATGGTGCCATAATGTCGGACTTAACATTAATCCGGCGAAAACAACGATAGTACCATTCACAAGGAAAAGACAACATCAAAGACTTAAGGACATACACCTATCAGGCACGACACTGATACCAGTCAAAGAAGTAAAATATCTAGGACTCCATCTAGATAGTAAACTCCTCTGGCGAAAACATACAGAGGAGATATCCAAGAAGGCCACCCGCGCTCTCATGATATGTAGGAGCCTAGCGGGGAAGGCATGGGGATGCAGCCCAAGCATCCTGCGATGGATGTACACTGCAATCGTGAGACCAATGATCACATACGGAGCGGTAGCATGGGCGAAACGAACCAGTCTAGTCACAACGCGAGAGACACTCGGCAAAGTGCAAAGACTGGCGTGCCTGTGCATTACCGGAGCAATGCGTAGCTGCCCAACCGCAACCATGGAGGTGTTATTGGAACTGACCCCTCTACACATCATGGTGATGAACGAGGCAGACAAAACAATCCTTAGGATGGCAAAGGAGGGAATTGGGAGAGGGAAATGCATCGGTTCGAAAGAACACGGTGACTTACTCAAAAAACTTCCACTTCTTGGCATACCTAGGGACGACAGCATCAGGAAATTCAACTTCGAGAAGAATTTCCAGATAAAGCTCAGCAATAAGGAGAACTGGAGCAACGAATCCAAAACTTATGGGCTGAGCAACCACACAACAAAGTGGTATACGGACGGCTCGAGGACTGAGGAGGGAACTGGTGCAGGAATGTTTGGGCCGGGAACTAAGCACTACGAATCCATGGGCAAATGTACCAGCATCTTCCAGGCAGAAATATGTGCCATAGACAGGTGCGTTCGAATCAACCTCGAGAAAAACTATAGAAATTGCAACATAGCAATAATGTCTGACAGCCAAGCAGCTATAAAGGCTCTTGACGCCTACGTTATCAAGTCAAAACTCGTGTGGGAATGCCTACAAGGACTGAATAGACTAGGCCAGAATAACAGAATCTCTATCTGCTGGGTGCCTAGCCATGCCTAGCCATGTTGGCATTACGGGCAATGAGGCAGCGGACTCTCTGGCAAGAAAAGGGGCAGAGGAACCCTTCATAGGACCTGAACCATTCTGCGGGATAGGAGAACACACTATACGCGAAGATTTCAGGAGACTGGAGGAAGAAACAAAGGCCAAAACCTTTCTCAACCTCCAAGGTCTGAGGCAAGCAAAGAAACTCTTAGGAAATTACAACCAAAAGAGATTCAAAGTTTGTATCGGCCTTAACAAAAACAACCTAAGAATCCTAACAGGCCTCCTCACGGGGCACTGCAGACTCAAGGAGCACCTGAGGAAAATGGGCATATCGGAGGACGGGCTCTGCAGATTCTGCAGTGAAACCGCCGAAACTCCAGACCATATACTGGAATCCTGTGGTGCACTGATCCACAAAAGGATGAAACATTTGGGCAGGCACCAAATAACAGACAAGGACATACAAACCATGGACCCACAGCTCATTCTCAGATTCATCAAAGAAACTGGACTGGACGCTGTGCTCTAAGGAGTGTGACCTGCCATAAATCAGAGCAATACCTCGACACGCTTCACAAAGAAGTATCTAGAGAGGGCTCTGAACGAGGGCGTGCACCTCTCCGAGGCACAAGCAAGATGACACAATAGACCAATAAGTCGCAGTGTAATATACCCTAACCCAATATTATTATTATTATTATTATTACCTTCTACCCCGACATGACCCGGAACCCACCATAATTTGGTCTTGTTTCTTATTCCGAGTGTTTGTAGGGTATTGAAGCAGTACATGACTGATTTTGAGTCAATGGTATACGAGCTAAGGGCGTTTATAGCTGCTTGACTATCCGTGAAAATATGGATGGTTGCACCTTTTATGCCAGATAAAATAATGTGGCTGGCGCATTCTTGAATGGCGTGGAGCTCTGCTTGAAATACGCTGGGACTTTTTCCCATGGGTATCGTAAAGCGTTTGTGTGTTCCGTATATTCCCGCTCCTACCCCCGTTTCCATTTTAGACCATCCGTATACCACTTTATGCCGTTGTGGCTGTTTGGTGGGTTATTACTAACCCATGCTTCTCTCTTGGGGATCTCCGTGGAGAACCGTTTGTTGAAGCATAGTATTTTTTGAATGCGGTTTGTGACCGCGCAGTTCATGTTAAGTTCTAGCAGTTCATCGAGAAGGGTCTTTAGTTCCGGGTGATCATTAAGACTTATCTCGTTTAACTGTATTAGACTTATTGCACTGCGGATCGCCACTTTTTGAATGTATATGTGGAGAGGTGTAATTCCTGTTATTGCCTCTATGGCAGCTGTTGGACAGGTTCGCATGGCTCCGGAGATACCAAGGCACGCAAGCCGTTGTACCTTTTTGAGCTTCTCTATTGCGACCTTTTGTGTGGATTTTGTCCACCATACTATGGAGGCGTATGTTATAATGGGTCTTATCATCACTGTGTAGATCCAGTGGACGATCTTTGGAGAGATTCCCCAGGTTCTGCCATATGTGCGACGACAGGCCCATAAAGCTCTATTAGCTTTAGTGATTTTGTTGTTTATGTGAGAGTTCCAGTTAAGTCTATTGTCAAGGATTACTCCAAGATACTTGACTTCGTCGTAATACTCTACGACCGTGTCGTTTATTGTGATTAGGCCTAGGTCTAATTTCCTCCTTTTAGTAAAAGGAACGATAACGGCTTTACTGGGATTTATGGAAAGATTTTCATTGATGCACCAGTCTATGGCTGTCTTTAGAGCATTTTTTATTTTTGATGTGACTCCAATTGAGTCTTTGCCCCTGTCTATGATGACAATATCATCGGCGTACCCAATTGTAGTGTAGCCCAAATTTCTCAACTTATGTAGCAGGTCATCGATGACCAATGACCACAAAAGGGGTGAAAGTAGTCCCCTTGTGGGCAGCCCCTTACGGCTGTTACTGATACTGATACTGAGGTCGTTCCTGACAAGGCAGTTATTTTGCGACTTTCCAGCATCGCTTTGATCCACTTAATAGTTGGTTTGTCTATGTCTCTATGGTACGAGTACAAAGCATTTGATATGGATTCATATCCAGTGTTGTCGAAAGCACCCTCTATGTCCAGAAAGGCACAAAGTGCGATCTCATTGCAACGGTAGGCGTTTTTTATCTCTGTAGTTAGTCTTAACAGAGCGCCTTCCGTGGATTTGCCCTTTTGGTATGCATATTGGTGAGGGTGAAGAGGCATGCTTTTTGATATGCATGCTCTAATGTGGATGTCAATAATCCTTTCCATTGTTTTCAGAAAAAACGATGTCAGGCTTATCGGACAATATGATTTAGGTAATTCGCTCGGCTTGTTTCCCGGTTTAGGTATAAATACTACGTTTGCCTCCCTCCAGGTAACTGATATATACCCCCAGTTGAAGCTGAACCTAAATAAGGCAATCATGGATGGTAATAAAAATTCTATTCCATTTTGAATGAGGGCTGGAAAAATACCGTCTGTTCCTGATGCCTTGAATGGTTTAAATGAGTTAATTGTCCATTTAACCTTATCCGGAGTAAAAAGTGTTCCGGATAAACTATTAATTCTGCTGAGGTTTCTTGGAATTGAGACCTCCGCTATATGGTCCTCTGTAATGACCATCGTGTGAGACCCTGGGAAGTGAGCCTGAAGCTAAGTTTTCAGCGTTTCTTCCCGGTCGCGTGTGATTGAACCATCTGATTTGATTAACAATCCCATGCTTTTTTCTTGATCCCTTGACAGAGCCCTTTGGAGGCGTGCCACCTCTGGAAGTTTTTCGATCTTCTCACAGTTTGCACGCCATGACGCTCTTTTGGATCTGCGCAACTCTAAGTTGTATATGGTCAGCATGGATTTATATTGTTCCCATGTGCCGGTGCGTTTGGCTTTGTTAAAAAGCTTTCTCACTCTCTTTCGAATAGACTCAAGGTTATCGTTCCACCATGGTACGCACCTTTTAACCACGGTTCTTTTAACCTTGCAACTATTTTTGAATGAGGTAAGAATAATATCATTTATTTGACTCTGCGCAGCATCTGCATCATTTGTTGTTGATGGTGCTTCTGGCAGCATGTCAGATCTGACCGCAAGATTTTCGCGGTAAGTTCTCCAATTAGTCAGTCTGTTGTCATAACGGACTGACGCGTGTTCGCCATTGCATCTTATCTCGAATCGGATGTGCATATAATCCGATAGAGATGCCTCGCCAGACACATGCTAGCCCTCTATAATATCCTTCATAAAAGGAGATGAGATAGTAAGGTCTAAAACTTCTTCTCTTATGGAAATT
Organism: Portevinia maculata; assembly: GCA_949715645.1. Taxonomy (NCBI): domain Eukaryota; kingdom Metazoa; phylum Arthropoda; class Insecta; order Diptera; family Syrphidae; genus Portevinia; species Portevinia maculata. The sequence goes on from OX454525.1 coordinate 103,501,293, forward strand.
CTAAACGTGGGACTATTTCTCTTGTTTAGAATGACGAGGTTATTGCTATATAGATATTCTAATAACGACTCACCTCTGTTGTTTGTATCTCGGCTGCCCCAGATGGTGTTATGTGCGTTTGCGTCGCAGCCGATTAGGATATGTACTTTCTGGTCCTCACAGTACCGGACAAGTTCCTGTACTGGTAAGGGAGACACTACATCCGTGGCTCCAGCAAAGGACGCCGATGGGCATACAAATTTATGCAGCTCTCGGCCTTTGTGGCGCTCTATTAGGACCGCCACCAGGTCCCTAGTTATGAAACCTGGAATGAGAGAACATTTTATATCTTTCTTTCTATAGCCGCCCTTGGTCTGAAAGGACTTTTGGCGAAAATTAGCTCTCTGTGTTTACAATTTAATCCGGATATCTTACCATTGGTTGCCCATGGTTCCTGGATTAGTCCAATAGCAATGTTCCCTTCGGCACATCGCTGGCTACAGGTGTCCGAGGCACCCATAGCCCTGTGCAGGTTGGCCTGCAAAACGCTGAGACGGGTGGTCATCATTTGCGCCTGTATTCAGGGTTTCGTACTCTATTGGGCTTATTGTCACCTCTCCTACGTACGATACCCTGTTGAGGAAGACCACTTTGTCTGCCTCTAGGACTTTTGTTTTTATGTCCTTCTTGTGCCAGTGCTTTTGTACGATCCATGCCTAACATGGGCCTGAATCGTTTTTGGCTTTCTCTGGCAGTGCAGTGGGCACTATCGGCCTTTTCGGCTGCGCTTGACTTCGCGCATGTAGCTTCTTTTTCTGGCACAGGTGTTGCCGTGCTTGAAGCTGCAGCCTTATCGGCAGCGCTGGTGCTGGCCCCAGTTGGGTCAGTTGCGGTACTGCCGTGAGCTGTGGTATTTTTAAAACCTAAAACGTGCTGTTTCTGCTCTTTAGGGCCCTGTTTGGCCATCTTGTCAGCACTTTTTAGGATAAGTTTGGTTTGTCCGAAACGGAAAGAGACCATACCCTTCAGCTCCACGAGTCTCCTCATGGTGCTGTCATTGATAGCAAAGACCATATGTGCGATGTCTCGCTCATCCGATCTTTGCAGAACTCTCCACGTTCTCGTGTTGAGCTCTTTGTTTTGGCCATCTAATAAGGCTAGGATCCTTTCGCTAGCTACACCGGTACTCTGCGGGAAGAACCCTCTGATGACAGTGGAAAATTTTCCTCTCCCACAAGCATCACCTCTAACCCGCATTTCTCTTTTAGCTTGGCGAAGGTTGTCTTCATCCACTCTGCAGTGGTGGCGTCCGCACATACGATCATGAGCCATCCGGCTTTGAATGTAGTACCGCGGAAGGCTGGTTTGACCTCCTCGTCACGCTGTTCGATCGTGATATCCATAATCCTCTCCTGTATCAAACCCATTTGTTCGTTGGTGAGAGGATTACGATCGATGTCCACCGGTACAACACCCAGTCTAACATAGCTCGTTATATTGCTATACGAGACTTTGTCGACGATTGTCTTCCCAGTGCGACCTCGCTTCGCTTCGGATTGATGCGGGGTATTATCCTCGGATCGCATTCGCTTCACCTCGGGACCTTTGTTTTCCATCGTTTGGATCGCATAGAGACGGGCCTGCTCAATGGTGCTCCCCTTCTTCTGCGCGCTTTTAAATCTGCGCTGTTCAGATGGTGTGAACCTAACGTACTCAGACTCAGTCTGTGCCACGTTGCCGACTGTCTTAGGTACGTCCTCTATATCGGGATGTCTTTCATCCGATAATATAATGCAACAGCATATGGTGCTGGATTCTGAAATAGAGTCACTGAGTTGAGACAAGTTCTCTTCAGGTTCCCCCATTTCAGAGTCGATGATTTCCGACTCTATCCCTTTGACAGATGTCGTGTCGTCATCGACAGGGTGTTCTAAAACATCCCTGTTTGATGATGCAATTTTAGAGACATCATTCTCTATTGTTTTTTTTTTGTTATTTGGTTTATTTTGAAACCCACGAGTATTCGGGATATGGTGTCGCCCGTGGTCTACCCGTCTAACCACAGGAAGGCTATCTTAAAATCGGAGGTCGCCTGGTATCCGAAGTTTGCAAACTAACGACTAAGCACCCTATTAGTCATGCATCTCTCGGCGCTTGCCACCTTAGATTAGGGGTTTATAGGGGAAGTAGGATTTAGGGATTTGATGGAGGGGGGATATGGGTAATTGGGGAGAAAGAGGAGAAGGGGCGGATGTGTAGTCCTGGTCAGTTCTTAGTTAACGCTCATCAGACGGCCTGTCCCTTATCAGAATAGCCCGATGACTCTTTACGCCGTAAGCCTCCGCACAGGCACCATCGAATTTGCGTTCCATGATGGTGCACACGTCAAGGTGACTGACCCCGCAAGTAGGAAGTAAAGTAAAAACTATAAGTCTTAAGTCTAAAGCCCTTCGAAACAGCCCTACATTTGTTTTATATCCTCCTTTTCAGAACTAATAATTGAAGTCTATATTTATGCATTTTCCATAAACAATAGATCAGATTACTTGTAAAAGGTTTTATGAGGATTGAGGACGGGCTGCCAACAATAGACCCGAAGACCGTAAAATCATTACCACTTAATGAGTGGGCATACTTTTTTTTCAGTGGAAAAGATAGTCTATTTACAGCGACTTGGAAATATTTAAAAATATTTATACACCTATTTTCGATTTCAACTTTTGAACAAAAAAAGGACAGGTCATTCCTTTCTAATCGAACCTCTCTAGCACACAAAGGGTGAACTGAGATTTTAGGTAAGTTTTCAAATTTATATGCAAACTAAATGCTTGCTTAGTTTAGGTTGAACGCTTTTCAAACTTTTTTTAAAAACCCAACACAAAGTCAAAAAGTTTTCCAAAAACAGCTTTTCAAAAAATTGTAAAATTGCAAAATAAAAATTAGGTCATATTTGAAATAAGAATCATCACATTTACAAAGCGAAAAAAAAATCACTTTGCCAGATTTAACGCCCAAATCCTAAACAAAATTATTTTAAAAATAACGTAACTTTGACTTGCGTGTTTGTGTAGCCAAACTAGTTGGCCCGAATTAAATAGATTTCTTTTTGATTAATTTTTGGATTAGACACACCCAAAAATTAAATTCTGGATGCACTTTGGATTCAATTTGTTTGCTAAACTTTTTTCTAGTAAATCAAGTAAAAAAGTAGCAAAGTAACTTTTGGATTAGATTATTTCAGTTTTAAATTAGGAACATGAATCGACATAGGAAAGGAACTTAGCAAATTCAAGCTCCACCCATGTGTTTTAGTTGTAAGAAATATAAATTAATTCTGCTTAGATCATTTTGTGATAATTAAAAACTTCAGATGTGTGATTTGTTAATAAAGCGATAATTAAAAACGGCTACTGTCGGAAATCTTTTAAACTCCTTGTTTCATATTTTCTGAGCTCCTTATTGCATTCCAAATTGTCTGCTAGTAACGTTTAGATGAAAACATTCTTGTTTTGTTCTACTGATGAGACCAAGATGAGAATATTCTTCTTTTGAACTCCTAATGAGAACAAGTTTTTTGGAATAGTTGGATATTGAACATACGAAAGCCATTACCGTTCATTCGATAATATATTTTATTTGTGAAATATGCCTGAGCGGGACACATGCTCCTTTGCAGCAGCAATTCTTGCGATCGTATGTAGGTCGCCAGAAACGCCAAAATAGAGGCAACGATCCTGGCTGACTAAGTATTGGAATTATGGTTGAGTTACGCATACACTCCTCGCCACTTGAATAGGACACCCTGTATGCTCTATTTGCCATTACTTATAAGTTATAACTCGAAAGCGGAATGATAAAATAATGATATTATGCCCGTTATCTTTGTCCAACTCTTCTTCTTTCTCTGTGACAAAGTTGCAAGTTCTGGAAAAGAGCCGTTATATGTTTTTTTTCCACTTTATGTTAACATTCGTTGGAATCGAAAAAAAATAAAATAAAAAATAAAAACAACATTTTTGCGAAACTTGAATAGAACATGTATTTAGTTTGATCGTCATCTTTGGCACGCGCACTCTTATTCTTCGTTGATCGATTTTTTTTGTTAATTTCGACTATTTAATTTTAATTGAAAAAAAAAACCTAAAATGGGTCGAGGAAAAGCATTAACCGATGCGGAAAAGGACAAATCAAAGCTTACAAGGACGCTGGCTTATCTATTGCCAAAATAGCTAAACAAAAATCGAGAGGAGCCGGCACGTTATATCCACAATTTTAAGTAATGAATATGAAAAAAATGAAAGGCCGGACACACAGCGTGCTTACTAATGCGGAAAGGCGACCTATTTTAAGAAAAGCGTCAAATTCTCACGACTCTTTGGCAAAAATCAGGGATTACCGCGGTGTCAAGGCAAGTCTTACAACTGTGCGTCGTGTTATTTCGAAAGCTAAACATCTAAAAAGACTGAAAATCAAGAAGAGGTCACCTCTCAACCCGGTTCGAAAAGAGCAACGCCTCATTTTTGTCGCGCACATGTGACGAATTGGGAGTGGCATAGAATAGTCTTCTCCGATGAAAAAAAATTTAATTTGGAAGGCCCCGATGGCTATAGCTACTATTTTCATGACCTCCGCAAAGAAACACATTATTTGGACCGGCTGCATAGCAGAGTTGGAGGTGTGATGGTGTGGGGGACATTTTCTATTATGGAACCTGCCAAATACAATTTATGTCAACCACAATGAATGCGTTGTCTTACAATGGCATATTGAAAAAGGCCTTACCATACTTTCATACCTTTTTTGGACATCTGCCGTGGATTTATCAACATGATAATGCGCCAATACATACAGCTCGAGTAGTTAAAACCTATATACAGAGCCAAAATGTGGAGCTATTGAGCTGGCCGCCCTATTCTCCGGATTTAAATATCATTGAAAATGTTTGGGGATGGTTGACACGTCAAATATACGGATCAGGACAACAATATTCGTGTATACCCGAACTAACCCAAGCCATCGAATTAGCTTGGAGCTCGATTTCACTGAATTATTTGGCTAATTTTTATTTACATCCCTTCCACGCCGGATGTGTGAAGTTTTGGAACAGAAAGATGGCTCAACACACTATTAAAAAAAAATTGTTTGACCGGCAAAATGAGGGGTCAACATTTTCGCCACTTGAATAGGACACTTTAATAAAAAAAATATTTTAGAGATTTCTGATTATTTTTGGAATAAAAAGAATCAGAAATCTCTAAAATATTTTTTTATTTATATTATTTATAATTTATATTATTTTTAATTTAGAGATTTCTGATTCTTTTTATTCCAAATATATTATGAATCAGAAATCAAAAATATTATTTTTGGAATAAAAAGAATCAGAAATCTCTAAAATATTTTTTTATTTATATTATTTATAATTTATATTATTTTTAATTTAGAGATTTCTGATTCTTTTTATTCCAAATATATTATGAATCAGAAATCAAAAATATTATTTTTGGAATAAAAAGAATCAGAAATCTCTAAAATATTTTTTTTATTAAAGTGTCCTATTCAAGTGGCGAAAATGTTGACCCCTCATTTTGCCGGTTTTTGGTTGATAATATTTTGTTAAAACTTAAAACTTTAGCATTGAATCTTCCTTTTAATAAAATAACAGCAATTAAATTAACTTTAATTTACAAAAAAAAAAAAAAAAAAGTCTCTAGCATGCTTGGTCCTATTCAAGTGGCGAGGAGTGTATGTATGACTACCCTATATCCTTTTTCTTTCAATTTTGCATGTAGAATATCCAACGGCAATGAAATTGACACCAAATTCTTGAATCATGATACAAAGAAGAAAAGATACAAATCAGACTGATGTTGTTCAGTCGTTGTCAAGCGTCAAGGTCTTGAGGACTAGACGATTAGTGGCAAACTTTCCACTTCCGTGGATTTTTGCAATTTCGGAAGTAATTCCTACTACATAGGTACAGAGTATAAAAAGATAAACTGAACAAAATTACAAAGTGTTCATGCCCATAGCTGATACCTGATGCAAGTTACCTACATCCGAACCCTGCATAATGTAGTTTCGTTATTTATTTTTATAGCTCAAGTTTTCTAATTTTTTTACTTCACATTTTGTTCTTTATTGCTTTTGTTGTCATCTCACCTTCGCAAGAGTGTCATTACGAGTGTGTAAGGTCGGTGAGCAGTGTCACCCTTCTGACAGTTGAATTTGCTGCGACATCATTGGATATTAGATCAAAGCTGCTAATTGCGAGCACCATGCACACGCATGAGATTCTTTCCAGGTGGTTTTTATTGCCTCCAAGCATAATTCCGGCGCAGTTCAATTTGTGGCGCGAATTAAACAGCCAGTGTTGGTTGTCAACCAACCAATCATTATCATTAGCTGTGCAACAGCAAATGGGTTATATTAGGGATAATTCAATTTTATTGTTTTCTTGTATTTACTACTGTATATGTATTGTTAATCATTTAGGGTAATATGGGGGTAATAGTATAGTAAGGTGCCCCTATTGCGGTAATCTAAATTTTATTAAAGTCGTTAAGGAATTATCTATAATATGTTTCGGCAGTACGACTGACAAAATTATTTTAGCTTTTGATTTAATTTTTTAATGACTCTCTTTCTCTCTTGACTCTCAATATTTGGGAGCCCCACTCAATTTAGTTCGGCTTCCCGGTTTAGAAAATCAGTTATTCAATTAAATTTCAATGCAATTTATTTAACAGCATATTGGTATGTAAAGACTTTAAGACTTTGTCTTAAAGGGTGGCTACGGTGTAGAGGTTAGTGTGTTGGCTTGTTACCCATGCGGTGCAGGTTCAATCCCCATGGGGAACAACAACATACGCCACCCATTCACATGCCTCTAAACCAAAAGGAGGATTTCTGCCTGGTAGTACAATGGAACGTTACCGAGTCTGAGTGCTCTGGGATTTGGATTTCCTTTTTTATTCAAAAAAAAAAAAGGGAAGTTGTGGCAAATCAAGCTGTGTGGGTGGGTTGATTGAGCCACCTCAAATTTTCTTCCAAGGACAAGCATCCAGTTGGGAATAGCTTTATACTAGCGTTAATGTTATTGGCCATCTTCTATCTCTCTTTATTAGAGGTTTTTCATCTTATTTCAGTACGCGCTCCGAGTGTTTCAGCGTAAAGTTTAAATAAGTAAAAAATATGTTCTTTTTATGTTTAGTGTTGAAACTCCCGCCACTCGAAATGTAAGTCAGTTGTGGGGCAAATAAAGCTAGTAACCGATAACAACTCTGCAAAAAAAGGTTTAAGCCGAGTATAAAAAAAATGTCCTTACAAAAGATCAAGAGGATGAGCTGTTGGCTCATATTTTTGAACTGGAGAAACAATTTTTTTGCAATTACTCCTAAAGATCTCTGCAAACTGGCTTTTTATTAAGCTGCCCCTTCAATAAAACTTCAGGAGTTGCGTATAAAGATTGGTTTTGTGGACTTAGAGCTAGGCACGCCGAATCGTCTCGTAGGTCGTAGAAGTGCAGAAGCTACATCCTTTTTTTATAAAGCGCGGGAACTCAAGGATTTTTAAGTACTCATAAAATGTAATAGCTACACAGTGCGGGCGTTAAAGGATAAGAAGATAGGGAGAGATGCCGATGCACGTTTGAGTGATTATACAGTACCTGGCCATATTATTAGACCCAAGCTAAAAAATTCAATATTTTGCCTTTAGAGATCGATTTCTTCGAATTCTTACCAAAATAGTTAGGTTTATGACCTTTATCTATACCCAAAGCAATATATTAAAGAGAAGAAAACACAATTTCGACCAATGAAGTAAACTTTTTTTAATAAATTGAAAAAGTGTGTTGAAAAGCATAAAATGTAACTTTTTTTAGTACTTGGTTTGTGCACCTTTAGCTGCAATAAGGAGCTCCCAGACGTTCTCTATCGGGTTCATGTCGCGAGAATTCCCTGGCCAATCCAAGACCTCGATTTGTTTTGCTTCAAAAAGGTCGTTATGCTTTTGGCTTTAGGCATGGAGCTCCATCATGCATAAAAATTGGCTTTTTACTTCCAGGAAACCATTCTGCCAGTTGGGGTATCAGTCTTGTTTCCAGAACCGTTTTGTACTGGTCCTGCCTCATCGTCTTTTCTACGACGTATAGGCGTCCAGTGCCTTGACCAGAAATCACAGACCAAACCATTATTGACGGTGGATGTTTAACCGTTGAGACAATGCATTCCGGTTTGTTGCGCTCGCCTGATCTTCGTCGAACATAATTCGACTTTTCCGTCATGACCTGTAAAACCGATTCGTCTGAGAAGCAAACCTGAAAAACAATATTAAAAACTGTTTGTTCGCGTTCGAAGGATACTTTTTCTTTAGGGTAATCAATTATTATACCTAGAATTTGTAATTTTACCTTTTTCCAGTCGTGAACGGTAAATGTTTTATATTTTTTGGCCCAGTCCAAACGCTTCTGGATCATCCGTGGAGTTAACTTTGGCTTACGGGCCGGCCTTCTCGCAACTAACCCCATTTCCTTCAATCTGCGCCGCAATGTTCTCTGCGAAACTGGTATGGATTCGTCAGATATGAGCTTGGTCAAGAAATGCAGTGGCAGCTTTCTATTTTGGATGCAAATATCCCTTATTTTCCGGTCAGTTCGTGGAGTTGTCTTGCGGGACCTACCACAGTTACCTTGTCTTCTTGGATCCAGTGTCATTCCCGAGTCCATTTTCTTTTTCAAGTTCTTAACTGAACTTCTTGAAACTCCAACCAGCTCAGCTATTTTGTACTGACTCAGACTGGAACACTTTAGGAGACCGATCATTTGACCCTCCTTTTTTGGCGAAAGGTCCGACTTCTTGCCCATCTTGCAAATGCTTAAGTAATTATTTTTTTAATTTTTATAATCAGTGACAAGCTCTGCTGATATAATTGATCATATGCCAAAGCATAACATTAATACTTACCGTTGTATTTAAGAGTTTGCTGATGAAAAACCGCTTTCAAATATAAAATATTCAAAAAAAATCCTTATGGGTATATCACCTCGCAATCCTCCCGAACGAATATAAACATCAAATGATTCATAACAAATAGTTTCGCTGTTAAAATTACTACAAAATGTTTCCCGCATAACAAAACAGTCAATTCAAATAAAACAAAAGCCTACTTCATAAATATTTTGACTTTTCTCGCAAAAAATTTGAATTTGTTTGTTTGGGTCTAATAATATGGCCAGGTACTGTAGCGAAGGAAAAATAGAGCGTGAAAGAGCATTCCACATTCGTGTTGTACGACCAAGGAAAGATTCTTTGTATTACGAGTACGACGGTTGAAATATTATATGGTTGGAATGAAACTGGCTATTTTGTTTGAGCATTTATGGTGGAAATAACGATATCATTTAACAAACCAGTTGATTCGTTGTTTTAAGAGTGAGGCAAGTTTTCTGCTTGCTGAATTTATAACGTGGATGAGACGGGCATTACAGCGGTAAGCTACTTAAAAATTCGAATCTACGCTTTCATTGCCTTAGGAACAATCAAAGTCAAGTTGGTAGAATTACGTCTGCAGAAAGGGGGTTATTGGCATGTCTGCAAGTGGCAGTTATTCTCCACCATTGCTGATTTTTCCTCCTGCGAGAATGAGCTCTGCGATAAACGTGGACTTTTTGTAGTCAGCTTAAAGACTGGATGTATAAAAATCCAAAAGCTCATTTTGCCCCAATGGGTGGGGCAAACAGGGCAGAGCTTTCTCATTCCTTGATCACAGTCCTGAGAAGCTCTTGTTCGTTCCACCTCGCTGTTCGGCTTTGGTTTCGGGTGGGAACGCGAAGTTCTCTAAGTAGGTCGAAATCGATGTATTGGTGATCGCTGCTCGTGTAAGCATTATAACTCTAAGTTTTCTTTCATTGTGGAGCTTGTCACGATCTGTCAAGATCAGAAGGTAGGTATGCTGTCTACGTTCGCTATGTTGAACGCTCGTATCCAAGCTACCTCGAGTATTTACCTCGTGAATCTGTAGTGGGCATTACCATAAACGTTGTAACTTACCAATGTACCATAATAAATTAATGAATTAATCTGTTTTCAAAAAGTAACATTTTGTTTAATAATTCTTTGGGATAAGAATACTTTGGAAAATGATAAACATCATTGTATTGAAGATGACCTAATATGTTTTTTTTCTGACTTTGAAGTAAAATATCAACCTACATATGTACGTCCCATACAAATTACCTATTTAGGTAAGAATTGGTTCGACGTATATGTAGGCCACTTTATTTGCCGTACGTGTACTGAAGCCAAAAGTGGTAAGTCAGGAGTTTACTTCAATTCCATTCTGAACAAACGGTTAAATATTTCTATAACTTTCTATTGGATCAAGGCAACACAATATCAAAAATGATTTCTCCATTTCCACATTAACTGGATAAAAGAAGATTCTTCACAAATCGCTTTCAAACTCGATTTGCTTAAAAAAGTCGTTTTGACGTTTAAGTCAAACCAATTCTGAGGCGACCGACGTAATAATAATACGCACAGTGGAAGGGCACAAACTAATCGAGGGATCTCATGTTTAAATCACGCCGGACCCCAGTTACCCCTAAAGTTTTTTTTTCCACTCTTCCACCCTTGCGAAACTCTGCCAAACATCCAAGAGTATAAAATATAATGAGAAGCTTTTTAAATTTGCCGTTTGGAGGCACTTTCCACTTCGCAGTGAAGAAGATTTGGAGAAGCCAGGTTTTATGCCCTATATGGGCCGTTAAATTACCGTTTAATCAAGCTGATATCACACACCTTGAAGATCGTTGAGTGGGTATTAGATAGCCAAATGCGGAAAATAAAACGGGTATCTGAAGACCAGTGCGGGTTTGACAGAGGCAAATCAACCACAGATGCAATCCAAAATAAAAGGATCATGATGGAAAAACATCCAGATTCCTTAAAGGATTTGGAAATGGTGTTGGTTGATTTTGAAAAGGCTTTTAATAGACAACCAAGGGATCTTTTATTGGTGGCGCTAAGACAACGAGGAGTTCCAGAAACCTACGTGCAAATGATCATTGACATGTATGAGGTTGTAAAGGCAAGAGTAAGATGCCCGGCTGGCTTCGAAATCAAAGACGGTTACACCAGGGAAGCACCTTAATGTTTATATTCATGTACATACATTAATGGATCTTCAAAACGGTTAACCTGTCATATGATCTGCGTCAGGCTTCGTTATGATTTCGTCTCAAAAGAACTGGAAGAAGTATATTGGCAAGGATGGATGAAAGGAACCAGAGCTTAGGTATGTACATACACCCTTTTCATTTCAGAATTTCCTTGAGCTTATCTACTGTCCAACAAACCCTTTTCAACATTTTGCCCTGATTAAATCGAGTGTCCTTGCTTCACAATGAATGTACATATAAATAGTTCGTTTGACAATTGCCATTAAAATTCCAAATATTCACTGGGAAACAGATCATATGTCCTCAGGTCAGTCTTTGATAATTAGAACTGAACGAACAACTGGATGGGGCTAAATGTCCATGTTGCAAGACATGCAGCAAATTGCAAATATGAAGAATCACCATTACCACTAAAACAAAACATTAACAGGAAGCATGTGTGCACAATCGTATAGCCCGGGTAATTGCATTGCTGATGATGTTGCCGATGATAGTGATAAACTTTGTCGAGTGCCGAGTATAACTGGAAGCGGGGTGAGAAGGAAATAAGAATTCGAGTTTTTAACACCAATATATGTACGACCCTTGTTCAGAATCGACCAAGGAGACAGTTATTATCGATAATTGCATGACCTATGAACGGGGCATGACATTATGTGCTCGTGCACCATCCATGTATCTACATATTATATACATATACCCACATACATATATTGGGTCGGATATCAGCTTGACCCTTTCCACACCTTCCGAATGGTTAAGTCTGGTTAAATTGTTGCGCGGCTTACCCCGATTCCTTCTGCTTTTTTTGTTTGTCCTAATTAGGATATGTGATTTAATATTCTGTAATAGCATTAGGGTACTGTAAGTAGTGGCGACATGGAATTCCATGTTTTTAGGTCGAGGAGATAATTTGTTAGGATGGTGGGACTAATGTACGGGGAAGGAGCCATGTAACTATGAATGTCAAGCGAACAATGAACAAAAAATGGTCAAATATTTGTTTGGTGTGATAATGACACCACTAACAGGGGTAAGTTGAGACACAAGTGATATATTACAGCGAAATAATGGAATGAAATAAGATTTGGGTAAATATTTTGAATTCTTATTTGCTTAAATATAATTTGATTGTATGGCTTAATGGGATACCTTTGCAGGTTCATCGTATATTCGCCACACAAAGTGTACTCGATTCGAAGTCCAGACATTCTCAAATACACATTCTTATAGAACAATCTTTATTTGAACCCTCAAAACAGTAGCAACATTTTGTAAGTGTAAGGCAGGGTATAAACGATACAGTGATCTTACCAACTTCAGTTTTGTAGACATCGGAGTAAACGTCCTACGAAAGCACATACATACCATACGATTAGGGTAGGTACGACTGTATTGTATTCTCATTGTTCATTATTGATCTTGATACTCGTGCGATATGGGTACAACCTTTCATGTTGTGCATACATACCTTTTATTTATATGACATGGTTTTCGAAAAATGAAAAAAGGAACAAACTTTGGAAAAAAAATACCGAAGTTATATACCTACCTATACTTTTTTAAGGATCGCAAAAGTGTTGAATATTTGGTAATGACCAATTCGTACAATATTAGTTTTTTATTAAAGCTTCTGGCACGATCACAATTTAAAAAAAAAATCAAACAATAGTGGGAGTCCAAGGCGATGAAAAAAGCAGTTCGACCTATAAGATCATTTGGGCCAGAAAATATTAAGGCTAGTAGGTAAAATGTTTACTCTCCGTATAACAAGTTTACAAGCAGAGGACTTCTTAAGTAGAATATAGTCCAATGCGTTTAGTTACGTTGTGAAATCACAAGTAGATCCCATAAACAGTACAATGTGTATGCAACCCCCCTAACCAATGACCATACCACGTTGAGTTAATCGGTTCTCGTCAGATCACCGTATCTTATCTCGCTCTTCATCTATGTCCTTTAAAAAAATGGTTAAAAGACTTAAACCTTGGATTTCGAGTCTATTATTAAAGAAAGTCATTGGCAAAAATAAACTCAGAATAAAGTGTAAAAAGAAGCCTGAGAACTTGAGTCTAAAAAGAAGGTATAAAAAATTGTGTATTGAAATAAAAAAAGAAATTCCTATCTGCCGAGATAATTATTACCGTTCTCAATTTAGCTCAGCACAGGGAAATTTAAAAAATGAATGGCGAGTAGTAAATAGCTTACTTAATAAATCCACTGCTTCTAAAAAACCTACTGTGTTGCGTGTTGGTAAGTCTGAAGTTAATGACAAAATTACTATTGCTCATGCTTTCAATTGTTATTTTACCAATGTTGGCTGCAGTCTGCAACCGAGTCCTATCAAATCGAATTGTTGTACTTGTCCTTCCTTTAGTGGATGTTCTGAACTGTTTAATAGTAGTAGTTTTGTTTTTGAGCCCATAACTTCGATTGAAATATAATATAAGTTATTGGTACTCTACCAAATTCGACTTCGTGCGGAGCTTATAGTATGTCAAACTGTGTACTTAAAAAAAATGGTGTTTTTTATAGTTGATGTCTTGGCATATGTCTTAAATCGTTGTGTGTTTGAAGGTGTCTTTCCTGAATGTCTTAAATGTGATGATGTAATACCTTTATTCAAAAAGGGTTCCGCTACTGAGATCGGTAACTATAGGCCCATTTCACTTCTTTCTGTCTTTAGCAAAATATTTGAAAAACTAATGAAAAATAGAATAATGACTTTTTTAAACAAAAATAGATTTTTCAATCCAAGTCAATTTGGCTTTTTAAAAGGCAAATCAGCGGAAGATGCACTCCTACAGTTTTGTTCCCTTGTAATGTCACACCTTGATAGCAAAAAATGTACGGCTGGTTTGTTTATTGATATAACCAAAGCTTTCGACATGGTTAACCACAATCTTCTGTTGGGAAAACTGAAGAAAGCTGGATTTCGTGGTTTCATGCTCCACTGGTTTTCGTCATATCTTGCAAATAGATCGCAGAGAGTAAAGTTGGATGATATAAGGAGCGAGTTATTGTTACTTAACCTGGGTGTTCCTCAAGGCTCCGTTTAAGGTCCAATTCTGTTTTTGATCTACATAAACTCACTCTTTGCTCTTAGTTTCAAGGGTAAACCAACAGCCTTTGCTGATGACATTGGTATCACTTATGGCTTAAACAGTCCTTTGGACCTAGTTTCTCATATTAATTGGGATCTTAGTTTGTTGAGACATTGGTTTGCTGAACATCAATTAGTGATAAGCTCAAAAACAAAGATAATGTTCTTCTGCTTATCTTCTATACACACTTTGGATGTTAATGTGTACTTTCACGCACCTGAATGCCTTAGATATAAACTGTCTAGTTGCTATTGTGATTCCGGCTCTTCCTTTCCCTCTTTTTGTTATAATGTTTCATGTAGTGATAAATGTTTCCTAACTGAAAGAGTGAATGAATTTAAATATTTGGGGCTTACTCTTGACTCTAGGATGAATTTTGTGAATCACACTAACACATTGAAAAATTATTTCCGATGCACTATCCGACATTTTTTTTATTTGCGTAATGTCTGCTCTACCAAGCTTTTACTGACAATATATTATGGTATCTTTCATTCCAAGTTACAATATGGAATTGCTTGTTGGGGTGGTGTATATCGAAATAAAATACATCCTCTGTTGGTTTTTCAAAAATACGTTCTAAGGAAAATTTGTCGAAAACCTCGTAGGCATTCTAGCTATCCTTTGTGCCCTGAAAATTCTTCCTGTCCGTCATTTGTATTGTTTTAAGGTGTTAAAAATATTCTTTATGAAGTCTGGTAATCTTAATTTTCGTTTAATTTTTCGTTACAATCTTCGTGGAAACCTTTCGAACACGTTATCTGTACCCAATTTTCGCACTACTGCTTATCGTAATTTTTTCTCTGTTTTGTCTTACCGGTTATTTGATGAACTTCCTCTGTCCTTCAGAACAGTAGCAATTCCAGAAATGTTCTTAAAATGCGTTAAAATGTGGCTCTTCAGTCTTGACTATGCAGCTTTAGAATTTGTTACTTCTAATATAATGGTTTAACTTTGGTTTACATTTTTTTCTTTTCAAATCGTTTGTTATTACAATTTCCTTTTCTGTTTATAATTTTTTCTGTTTAAACATGTTTTTTTTTTCTTTACTTTTTTAGTTTTTTGGTTTTTATTACTGGGTCACTGTTTTCTTTCCAAATGGACTCCCGCTATTGTTTGAAAAATTACATCTTAAAATCTTACACTTGATCATTTCGGGCCGAAAATTGTAAAAGTAACTTTTAAGGGGTGTTAAAAGTGGGTATGGCAGACAATTTCATGTAAAGGAATTGTTCAAAATGACTGCTCTCAAGTATGTAGATAAATACTTTGCAAATGCTTTCTTCAATAAAACGGTTGTTTTTTAAATAGTCGGAGGATTTTAAAATTATTTACACATGAGCATTAAGGGCCCCTAGAGACTATATGTTCCAAAGGGCCATGCCCAAATATGGTGCGTTTTTTTTATGGCACACCAACGCGACATAGCAGGATGTGTAGAGTACTTCAATACAAACAATATTTACTACGGCAGCTCAGCTCTAAAGTACATCGGCCTCGAGTTATGCGCCCTAATGTAATAGGACGTATACATAGTTTTTCTAATTACATAAATACGTGTTATAGATTAGGGCGCATAACTCGAGACGGATGTACTTTAGAGCTGAGCTGTCGTAGTAACTATTGTTTGTATTGAAGTACTCCACACATCCTGCTAGTTGGCGTTAGTGTGCCATCAAAAAAAAAGGCACCAGTTGCTCATACATTTCAGGCAAAGCCCTTTCAGCTTCCTAGATCAAACTTTGATTTTTCGAACAAACTGTTTTTTTTAAATTGTGAGTGTGTCAGTGAGTGCATTTAAAAAATCTTAACACACGAGCATTTCGGGCCCCTAAAGTCAATATATTTCAAATTTGAGCTTTCTAGCTCACATTTCGATTTTTTCGATATATGCACATTTGTTTTTTGAGGTTGTAGACGGATTTAAAAAGTCTTACACTTCATTATTTTAGGCCCCTAAAGAGTGATATGATTCAAATTTCAGTATTTGACACGTTTCACAAATCACTCGAGAGCTGTCAAAAAAGAACAGTGAAAAACCAGACAGCAAAAATATCACCCGTTATTATGTATTTCGAATATCCAATCCAGGAAGTTAAGGGTTCATCTATCTCGGATTAACCGCAAATTCAAGAATGACACCCTTGTGTAGATCCGTCGAAGAACAGCTTTAACTTAACTCGGCTTGGCAAAACACATGGGTTTAGAACTCCTGATTCGAAGGACAACATATTTTAGTAGCCTTTTGTGATAGGTACACAGCGCTTAAGAAAATTAGGATTAGAACATATTGAGAGATGCCGATATATGTTGGTTTTGAATGTTTGTAGACAATAATTTAAATGAAAAATGGAGCGAGGAAGGGCATTCCACATTCGTGTTGTACGGCTAAGGAAAGATTCTTAGTATTTCACTGTACGACTGACTACTGGCTTAAGTGTGAACTGATGCGCATTAGTGGATTGGCGGGTATCTCGGTTGGAATATTATAAATGTAGACTGCAGCTGGCTTTTTCGCTTGATCACTTTTGGTGGAAATATCGATAAAACAGCGATAGATAACAGACAATAACATACGTTGCCGTTGCAGTTCCAAGCCCGAAAATGAGGGGGATGAACCAAGAAACAAAAATATCAGAAGCTGATGGTACTGTCATCAGCAAAGGAGTGGATAGGATTACAGGTAACAGACAGGAGATCATTGATAAAAATAAAAAGGGAGTCGGAAACAAAACAGAGCCTTGAGAAACACAAGCGTTTTTTTGGCGAGTTGCAGATTTGAAACCATCCAAAAGAACTGGAATCAAACGGTCCGAAATGTAATTTGTAATCCATTGAAGAAAATTATCATCGATTCCGCCTTTTCGACGTGCGATCTTGGTGCCAAACTCTATCAAATGAAATGGAAATATCAACCGCAACGATCTTAGGTACTTGGTGAAGAGGCCTGTTGCTGAGAAAACCGTATTGCCGGTCATTAAGGGCTTTTTGGGATTCAAGATATTTCATGTACTGACGATTTATCACCGTTTACATGACCTTGGGAAGAAGGGACGGTAGTGCAATTCGTCGGAAGAAAAAGCGAGAACAGATTCGCCTTTTTTAGGGGCCTTACGCAACCTTACGCAATGGTTTTGCCAGTGAGAAAGAACACCCCTTCAGAACGATAGGGGAATTACCATCTGGACCAGTGCATTTGTGAACGACAAGATCTTGAAGTACTCTAGCCACCTTACGACCGCGGAAGTGGATTGGGCCCATGGAGTATTATACACGCTCGATTACAGGGGGGAGATAAAGCATTATCTGGCCCCGGGATCGTTGAGTTAGCTGCAAAGTGAGCAGCAATCAGATTGACTTTGTCCATAGAGCGGACAGCTGGAATGCCATTTTTAAGAAACGACTAAATTTTTACTACCCGTGGGACTTAATAGTATTTTTTACCTCAACTTTTGGTCGTAGGAGAATTTGACACGATTAATGTGGGCATTGCAGTCATTTCTGGCTCCTTTGAGCTTTTTTCGGCTTTCCTCAGATGGGTTGGCCTTAATGCCCGAAAGCGTACCCCTTTTAACCTGATAGCCTCTTTACAGCTCGAGTCAAAGCACGCGTATTCAACAGTATCCATGTCGCTATAGAAGAAGCACAGCGACCAATTAAAACATAAAGAAACCGTTTAGTACTTTAGTTGCCCATATTGAATTTCTCGTATTGCCATATGGTTCTTTTAGGAGCTTGTTCTTTAACTATGTGGTTGGAGTACAAGAAATTCGCTTATATTATACAATGGTCTGACGAACCTAAAGGCGATACTACCATTATAGCGTATTTATCAGGGTGAGAGGTAAGAAACGAATCCGTGGTGTTGGTGGTTTGACTGCTAATATCCGTTATTCGTGGCGGCTCAATTACAAGCTGAAACAGATTATTTACCTCAGCAAAAATCTCCTACTTGTCGTTCTCTGACCGGAATGTCGAATCCAACTGGAATTGTTTATAATTAAATCGACCGCAATGACGATTTCAGTTCGAAGATGAAGGGTCACAATTCTTCAGACAGGTAATCAAACTCATTTTAAGTTGAATGTCTGTCCGAATTGGGCTTTGCAAATAAAACAGTAGTGTATTAATTGCCTACGGACAAGAAATTTTAGCCAAATTGTAATTAAATTCCGGATTGGAAAATAACCATTTCACAATTTTGAGGGTGAAGCTACTTACTACGTATATAAACGGACAGACCATGGTGGGGAAAGAATAATGGCACTAAGTTGTAGCCAGGTTCAATCCCCATGGGGAACAACAACATACGCCACCCAATCACATGCCTCTACACCAAAAGGAGGATTTCTGCCTGGTAGTACAATGGAACGTTACCGAGTCTGAGTGCTCTGGGATTTGGATTTCCATTTTATTAAAAAAAAAAAAAAAAAAAAAAAAAAAGAGAAGGTAAACTAAACTCCATTAAAAGAGAGCCAACGCTAACCCGTGTTTCACTTAGTGCTACCTAACAAAGCAGAGCCGTGACGTGAAGATCTGCGTTGCATTTTCAAAACAATTTACTGCAATTTACCGTACGGTAATTTGCTTTGGTCCACCAACAAAATCAACAACAACACCACCCGCTATCCGTCAGTTGCTGCCTCTACCCAACCATTGTAAGTACACACACGAAAATCGTACGGCACACGTAATAGCCAAGCAAAGGCATGATGGAGTGGGATGGAGAACGATGGAATAGCACTGACACAGTGACACCGCCACTGGCATTGTGTGAATTTGTTTTTTGACTAGCGGTAGCTGTTTGTCGGTTGGGCGACACCGGATTACGGGCAAACATTGCAAATCGTGTACACTACGGGAGGCAAACAGTAACTACTGATACTACATGTTCTACCGAACCCTAATTCTGCCAGTTCTGGTTTATAGCGCCGAGTGCCGGGCTATAAGCAGAAAAGGAGACTTGATAATAGGTTACTTTAAGAAAAATTCTTCGTCGCATTTTTGATCCTGCGTGCGAAGGGGGCGGGTGGAGGAGAATATACAACCACGTTCTCTAGAAACTTTAACAAGATGTGGATGTATTCCGAAAAGCTAAAATACATCGACTTCATTGTCTCTTGCACATTGAGCGAATGTGCAATAATGCTCCAACCAAGAGGATCCTGGGCTTCTTAAGACCACGACATAGCGGATGTCAGAGCGCTTGCTCTGGATAACTTGAAGGAGTGTAGCCAGGATCGCAGGGGATGGAAGACTGCAGTGTCTCGGGTAGGATACTCTTAACGGTTCTGAAGTCTAATATGTAAGTTAGGATGTTAGCACAGACAAAAGCTTCCCTCTTAACTTTATTTACTGAATCAATCGTTTTTCTTAAAACGTTTCCTATACAACCTGAAATGAAACGTGTTTTGCATCTGACCTCTAGAATTTGTAGAAGCATCTAGAAGAAGTTAATTGCTCTTCACCTTACTGAATCATTACTTTCTGTAGAATCTGTAATGGAATCCTTCCAGCCGATTACCTACATCGGTGTGTGTTCTTTAAGGCACATAACAATTAAGTAGTATTTTTAATATAATAACTTTTGTAAGTAGTGGGTGTTATACCTCTTACATGACAAATGTTTCAACTCGTCCATTAAATTATGTGAAAATGTCACCTGGACAGGTGAATCTTGCAAAAGGGTGAATCCTTTTTATTTTGAGTCGACTCTTGCATGCTGTAATGTGTAATTTTAACCCCTTTGAACTATTTCCATCTAACGCAACTTATGTGACAGCTGCCAAGTGAGTTGTTTCTATTCTAGAAACAGTAACACATGGTTATTGATTTCAAATTAGCATTAAGTAACCCAAGTCGAAGAGGTGCACAGAAAATAAAATGTTATTTTGTTTTTTTTTTATACGGACGGATACAAACAATTTGGTGCTGTTGTGTTTACAAACATTAGCGGTTTTAAAATTTATTATGAAAAAGTGCGGTTAAATATAGAGCATAACATTATATTGTGTAATCTCAAGCTTAGTTAGATTGTACCTTATTGCGGTTTGGCAGGTAGACAGGCAGGTAGACAGGCAGGTAGACAGGCTCGGTGCTCGCTGCTCTCGTAGAAAAGACAAACATATGGTTCAACATGTTCCCATTTTGTTGCTTTGCTCTCTACAATATAGCCGATGTTATGTACAAGGATTCCTATGCTATCATACCTATCATCAACTATCGAAATTCTCGGAGAATAATTCTTTGGCAATAAGTAAAAGTAGCTTTAAACGTATTCCTTTTTCTTGGCTTTCTTTTAGTCTGGATTTCATAACTTAATGCCAATACCTCTACACACAATCACATAAAATTAGATTATCTTAAACTTATAAGGACAATAACTGCATTTTTGTGTAGTAGCAGTAGAAACCATTCCTAACATTTTTTGAAACCGCTTAAGTCTGTCAATTCAAAATGAAAGAAAATCGCTTAAGTCAATGTAACTAGTTCATTCTGATTCTTATTTTGGCTTAAGTCATTTTACGCCCGACTTAAAAAAAGGGACCCTGTAATCAAGTTTCAACCACTGAAGCAATGTATTTTGTGGGTATTGTCAACACCCATTTACAAAATAATTTTCATTTACCTAACCCCAAGACTTTCTCTTAAAACAATTTTATTGGTATATTAGCTATACCTCAAAAATACTTAGCTGAAACTTCATTTTGCTTGTACTGAAAAATGACAAAATTAGACATAAGCTACATTAACTTATCACCACAGAATTGTTTTTTCCGAATTGTATAAGAAACCCGCTTCCTAATCTTTATCGAAATAATTCTTACTTCGGATTCGGGGGAATGAATAAGCTTTCCAACAGAATTCAAACGAACCTTAGTCCTGCGGAAAACCTTAGTTTTCGGGATTTTGAAACTTTCGGGACTTCAAATTTTTTCCGGTTTTGAATTTTCAGGATTTTTTCCGCAGGACATAAAGTACCAACAAGAAAGGCAATATAGCCGGCTAGTTCCTTAGATACACCGACGATTGAGACTTGCCATACGTCGGGCTTATTGCGCAGCAACCCTTCTTTAAGACTGTCTGTACTCCAAAGTGTCCTTAAATCTTTACTGCTTTCAATTTTGTTTCAATTTTATTTGAAAAAAAAAACTTGAATATTGGTTTTTTTCTACAGCACATTAGTAATTCACTCTTTGAATAAGAACAAAAACAAATTAATACTCATTCAAAACTCACTCGGTTTTCTTGACATACAATTTCAAATTTTTTTGTTTATCTGTCAGTTATCTTAATTTTTTATGAGAAAACAAAAATTGTGTAGGTGTACATGCCACATGGTTACAATAAAACGTTTATAGATATTTAATAAACATATTAAATTCAAATATTTACTCTTTCGATATGCTGTTTACTGTTTTCCAGTGGAATAATAAACACACACAAATCAAAACAAAAAGGAAATTCATTTTTTTTGACGTAGTAGGTTTGACTAGAAATTATTTGAGTTTTCGCATGCGTACCTCGAACTACGTTTGTTCAATGAACCTAAGCTGCACAGAAAAGTACAAAATTTTGTGTTCCATGAGTAAAAATCTTGCCCCAAACTGTTCCACATTCTGTCACTTTGTGTTCCATGAAGCGGTGTAGATCAGTTTAGCACAAGATTTTGTGCACCTAACATTGAGTTAGGGCAAGTTAGTGAAAAGTGACAAATTTGAAAATTCAAATTGTACTGATATCAACTGATTTATTGGTTTGGCATGAGATATTGTATTTCTTAATTGAAAGTTATTACACCTTATTGGCCGCAAAAATCGTAATAAAAAGAAGTAAAAACTAAAAACAAAAACGAAAAACTTTTATGTAATAATAAGCTGCGGAACCATCATCAGCGAGCGACAACTAAACAATTATTAATTATAATTGTTTAATTGTCGCTCGCTGATGATGGTTCCGCAACTGAGAACCGAAATGCATACGTGCTAAATAAAAAAGAATTTTGAAAATTTCAAACATAAAAGTTTTTCGTTTTTGTTTTTAGTTTTTACTTCTTTTTATTTACGATCTGACCACAAACTTGGCTATAACATTCACGATTAAAAAGGTGAATTAAGTTAAAATCGTATTTCTTAGTTTGTTGTTACAAATATTTGGATATTTATTACAAAACATTCAAGAGAATAACATGGAACAAGTACTTATTGTGATCAAATCGATAAAGGCCAAACATTGACGGTACAATGCTCACTCAAAATCCGAAGTTCACTAGGAAACACTAATGATGATCTATTTGAAATTTTACAGCTGAGACGAGAACATACGACACGAAGCTGTAGTTTTCTATTCTGATTTGATCTGACAGTTTTCATTCATTGCGCTGTTCTGCTCTGTTCTTTTCCAGTTTTGAGTGCGGATTTGTTTTCGATTTACAGGTAAAATAAAGAATTAATGAAAAATGTTTTGTAGAAAAAACACCCTTATAACAATGAAACTAATTCTGCAACACGCTTTTCACACCGAACTAAGAACTAAAAAGTTTTCGACACGAAGTTTACGAAAACTCGTTGAAGCACTGCGGGTGCACACACCGTCTATTGTTTTGTTGGTACTTTAAATCACTTGAACACTTTCTGTGGAATTCTGATGTTGATAAGTGGCTTTGATATTCATCATATTATTGTTTTGTTTGTTGGAAAAATCCACAACAGGAGAATTAGTAAAGTAATTACTTAAAGCTTAGCAAAAAATCGTCTGTAATATTCACCAATAAGTGTATGCTTGGCACCTTCTTACATCAAGTGACGGCACACGTCTCCCAGCAGAACTGTCAATCACATCTTGTATCATTTAGCTAAGTGGCTTGTTCCAATAAGATATCAAATTTGAACCGATATTATTTATATTGTCAAAATAGGTTCATAACTTTTATTTTTATGTGTTTTATCAGAAGACCGGCGGAACCTTTTTATTCTAAGCCCGTCCCTGTACGAAAGATTCCCGATACGTCGATATTTCTGTCAATTGCATTTTTCTAAGAGGAGATATAACTGTACGCTAAAAGCAATCCATCCATCAGTTAAACGAACAAAAAATAAAAAAAATGATTTTCAATTATTATAATCCGGTCTTTTAATTGTAAATCCCTATCCGCTCGCTGTGAAAGCTAGCACGTAATTATGAAATTTATCCGTTTGTTAAATTTCCCTATCAGTAATGAAAAAAATCTCCATATAATAAGTACATAACTGACATTTGCTAAAGAAATTAACTTGAAAATGGCAGCACACACATAAATTGAAATAAACTACGAGTATTATATTCAATCTGACAACTGTTATCTGTAAAATATACAAAAATATTTCGGTTTCGTGTGTGAGTAATATGGAAAACCTTTTGCTTTCACCCGTCCACACTCCTTGAACCTACATGAGTTAGTTTTTTGACAGTTCTTATGATAAATTTCAAAAATGAATTTTAAAAAGAATTTTATTTTAAGAAGCGATTAAACCGATAGTTAGGACTACAACTAGTTAAATTTTAATTATTTATAAGGCAGTGTATCAATTTTATAAATAAATTATAGTTTTTTTCTGTAAACAGAATAAATTATTAATAAGATTTCCTTATAGCCAAATAAATAATGACATGCTATCCGCTCATAAACTCATTTGATAGCTAGGTTGTTGTTAAGAAATGTATCCGTTAGCTAAAAATTCTTAAATGAAATGTTCTCTATAGATAACTAACTGACGTTTGACCTAAAAATGTTACTTACAAATGGCATCATGTACATAAATATTAACAAAAATATAACATTCATATCCACTCTACTATGGGTCGTGGTTATCAATGATATTCTGAGCAAACTTAGAACTAAAGGGTTTTTCAATAAGAGCGCTACAAAAGTTTTTTTAAATAAAACAAAAACGGTTTTGGATACCAATGAAATTCTTTATTCCTGTGAAAGTACGTTCGTTGAATGATGTACTGGCTGTGTATAATGATAGTCAGACCACTTCTCACCTATGGGGACGGGTGCCTTGCGAACAACGCGCACAGCGGCACTGAACATGTTTCTGCATCAGGCATTCAGGCAGTACTGAAGTTATCCAGGCGAAATACCAAGCAGGAAATAGTAGGATACGTCTCACCAATTTCGGGCTGTTCAAAGCATCCAATTGAGGACAATGCTCTATTTTCAATATAGAAAACTTAGAAAAATCGAATGAGGGCATATCATTCTAAGATTTATTTCGAGATACCCTATACGGTGGTGTATCTTGAGAGAGCGGAGTGGCAAAATAACGCAGTCATTAACTCATGTGACATTGGAGTATTCACTGAATGATGATGGGTTCCGGTATTTGCTCTGCGAAAACAGAGGTGAGAGAATCTCTGCGGCTTCTAGACTGTGCTGGGTGCCCGGGCATTCGACAATAAGTCGCGGATTAGCTATCAAGAAAAGGAGGATAAATGCGCCTGCAAAGCAGGAGATTGAACATAAACCCCGCCCTGTGGGTAGTCAAAGGGAAGTTATCGGAAAGAGGGAGTCACATAGTGGGGCAAAAGGCATCCAAGGTCCTGTGCCCCAATTTGAACAAAAAGAAAATTTGTTTTTAAAACTAAGTAGATGTCAGCTTAGAATGACAATCGGCAACCTTTGCGGACATTACCTTCTAAGGAAGCACACCAAAATATTGCGATTCTCGGAAACAGACGCGTGTAGATACTGCAATTATATTTGCTTCACGGAAGACATTATGCACAATTTTGTGAATGCGTGGGTATCGCTCGAAATAGGAAAAGATGCTACGGCAACTATTTCTTTGATTTCTTTGAGTCTAGAAGAGGTAGCGTCGATCGACTGCAATAAACTAGTGCTATTCTGTAAAATGCTTTTAAGAACAGGTTCAGGATGATGACTAACATTATAATTGGTTCACCCAGGGTCGCGATGGGTCCATTAAGGTTCCTAGTATTTCTATGGCAGCAGTGTCATAGCCCTGACTTAGGTAACCTAACCCAACCTTGCTCCTTTTGAAGAGTACAATTTTTTGCTTGTGTTAGTTGATTAAGGTAGCATCTTTTTTCAAGTTAAAAGTGCTAAAGGACTATTCTGCCCATAGTTATGATGGGAAATGACGACGAACATGAAAACCGCGGGGAAGCGTTGCAATCGCAAAACCATTTTGCGGACGTAAAGCACATACAAAACTTATTTTCGCGCTTCTTTAAGGAAGGAGGTTAAGTTGATTGGCAATATGTTCGCCTTTAGTTAGGTACCTTGAAATAAATTTCTAAGCTATATTTTATATTTTTTTGTGTTTTTTTATTTCATACTAGTAATTCCTTTCGTCCGCAGTAAAGTTGAATTTTAGTTTAAAATTAAAAAAACACTATAGGAAATACATATCTAAACAAAGCTTGTGGAGGAAAATCAAATAAATACAAAACGAAAACAGACTTTCCCTTTCCAAAGAGGTCTTTCCGGAAGAATAGTTACTTACTTAACGGGCTCCCGACCCGTGCTCCCGAGTCTCTGCCTGAGACACAGCAACCTTCCATCCTCTGCAATACCGGGTACGCTGCTTCCATTTCCCCAGACCAAGCGCTCTGGCATCTGCGATGGCTTTGTCCTTAAAACACAGGTTCAGTCTTCCCTGCCTTCTCCAACCTGGAGGCTGGAAGTCGAAGATCCTCTTCGCTGGAGCGTTATTGCCCATTCGTTCAATGAGGAAGAGCCAATGAAGTCGACTTAGCTTTTGGACTAGATCCAATTCTCAGTTCAGCTCATAGAGTTCGCGGCTGCATCTTCTCCTCCATTCGCTTTCATCGCACACAGGAACACATACCCGATGGAGAATTTTTCTTTCAAAAGAACCCAATATAAGCTACCCTCGACGCCATAAAGCAGGACTTCGAGTGAGGAGTTTGAACCCATTTGTTTTTTTCAAACCGAAGTTGCAGCGGTTTCCTACGGAAATTGTTCGTCTTATCTCCACTAAGGTGTCATTCGTGTGGAGTTGATGTTTTCTCCATGATAGATGAACTCTTCAACTACCTCGAAGTAACATTTTATTCCAGGCGGTGGACAGATGATTGTTAGTTTGATGACTGCTTGTACTTGTTCTTGTCCTCATTAATTTCAAGGCCAACAAATTTCGCCTGTTCTTCAATCGCCGCGACGCTTATAAATCTACCTGTAATTCACCAAAAAAAACATAAGTCAGTAAACAAAATTGGCAGTTCGCTACTTAGTTTCTATACGTGATGTCAGCTGGTTTCTTAAAAAAAATAGTTGCAGTGAACGTCTGTGAAAATTTATTTTCAAAACAAATCTTTAACGTAAGTAGATACTTGTAACTGTAGTTGTTATCATATAAAAACTGGGGGGGGGGGGGGGGTGCAAGATTAGCTGCTGAAACTAAATAGTTTCGCTTCACATCATTTGAACAGCGCAGATTTAAGCGCGCGCAGAAGAAGGGGAGCACCATTGAGCAGGCCCGTCTCTATGCGATCCAAACGATGGAAAACAAGAGTCCCGAGGTGAAGCGAATGCGATCCGCGGATAATACCCCGCCTCAATCCGAAGCGAAGCGAGGTCGCACTGGGAAGACAACCGTCGACAAAGTCTCGTATAGCAAATAAACGAAAGCCAAAAACGATTCAGGCCTAAGTTAGGCATGGATCGTAAGAAAGCACTGGCACAAGATGGACATAAAAACAAAAGTCCGAGAGGCAGACAAAGTGGTCTTCCTCAACAGAGTATCGTATGTAGGAGAGGTGCCAACAAGCCCAATAGAGTACGAAACCCTGAATACAGACGCAAATGATGACCACCCATCTCAGCGTAGTGCAGGCCAACCTGCACAGGGCTATGGGTGCCTCGGACACCTTTAGCCAGCGATGTGCCGAAGGGAACATTGCTATTAGACTAATCCAGGAACCATGGGCAACCAATGGTAAGATATCCGTATTAAATTGTAAACAATGAGAGCAAATTTTCGTCAAAGGTCCTTTCAGACCAAGGGCGGCTATCACTATTAAGAAAGATATAAAATTTTCTCTCATTCCAGGTTTCAAAACTAGGGACCTGGTGGCGGTCCTAATAGAGCGCCACAAAGGCCGATAGCTGCATAAATTTGTATGCGCATCGGCGTACTTTGCTGGAGACACGAATGTAGTGCCTCTCTTACCAGTACAGGAACTTGTACGGGACTGTGAGGACCAGAAAGTACATATCCTAATCGGCTGCGACGCAAACGCACATAATGCCATCTGGTGCAGCCGAGATACAAACAACAGAGGTGAGTCGTTATTAGAATATTTATATGGCAATAACCTCGTCTTTCTAAACAAGGGAAATAGACCTACGTTTAGAAATTCCATAAGAGAAGAAGTTTTAGACCTTACTATCTCATCTCCTTTTATGAAGGATATTATAGAGGGCTGGCTATAGACAGACTGACTAATTAAAGAACTTACCGCGAAAATCTTGCGGTCAGATCTGACATGCTGCCAGAAGCGCCATCAACAACAAATGATGCAGATGCTGCGCAATGTTAAATAAATGATATTATTCTTACCTCATTCAAAAATAGTTGCAAGGTTAAAAGAACCGTGGTTAAAAGGTGCGTACCATGGTAGAACGATAACATTGAGCCTATTCGAAAGAGAGTGAGAAAGCTTTTTAACAAAGCAAAACGCACTGGCACATGGGAACAATATAAATCCATGCTGACCATATACAACTTAGAGTTGCGCAGATCCAAAAAAGCCTCATGGCGTGCAAACTGTGAGGAGATCGAAAAACTTCCAGAGGTGGCACGCATCCAAAGGGCTCTGTCAAAGGATCAAGAAAAAAGCATGGGATTGTTAATCAAATCAGATGGTTCAATCACACGCGACCGGGAAGAAACGCTGAAAACTTTGCTTCAGGCTCACTTCCCAGGGTCTCACACGATGGTCATTACAGATGACCATATAGCGGAGGTCTCAATTCCAAGAAACCTCAGCAGAATTAATAGTTTATCCGGAACACTTTTTACTCCGGATAAGGTTAAATGGACAATTAACTCATTTAAACCATTCAAGGCATCAGGAACAGACGGTATTTTTCCAGCCCTCATTCAAAATGGAATAGAATTTTTATTACCATCCATGATTGCCTTATTTAGGTTCAGCTTCAACTGGGGGTATATATCAGTTACCTGGAGGGAGGCAAACGTAGTATTTATACCTAAACCGGGAAACAAGCCGAGCGAATTACCTAAATCATATCGTCCGATAAGCCTGACATCGTTTTTTCTGAAAACAATGGAAAGGATTATTGACATCCACATTAGAGCATGCATATCAAAAAGCATGCCTCTTCACCCTCACCAATATGCATACCAAAAGGGCAAATCCACGGAAGGCGCTCTGTTAAGACTAACTACAGAGATAAAAAACGCCTACCGTTGCAAACAGATCGCACTTTGTGCCTTTCTGGACATAGAGGGTGCTTTCGACAACACTGGATATGAATCCATATCAAATGCTTTGTACTCGTACCATAGAGACATAGACAAACCAACTATTAAGTGGATCAAAGCGATGCTGGAAAGTCGCAAAATAACTGCCTTGTCAGGAACGACCTCAGTATCAGTAACAGCCGTAAGTGGCTGCCCACAAGGGGGAGTACTTTCACCCCTTTTGTGGTCATTGGTCATCGATGACCTGCTACACAAGAGGAGCAATTTGGGCTACACTACAATTGGGTACGCCGATGATATTGTCATCATTGTCAGGGGCAAAGACTCAAATGGAGTCACATCAAAAATGAAAAATGCTCTAAAGACAGCCATAGACTGGTGCATCAAGGAAAATCTTTCCATAAATCCCAGTAAAGCCGTCATCGTTCCTTTCACTAAAAGGAGGAAATTAGACCTAGACCTAATCACAATAAACGACACGGTCGTAGAGTATTCCGACGAAGTCAAGTATCTTGGAGTAATCCTGGACAAGAGACTTAACTGGAACTCTCACATAAATAACAAAATCAGTAAAGCTAAGAGAGCTTTATGGGCCTGTCGTCGCACATATGGCAGAACCTGGGGAATCTCTCCAAAGATCGTCCACTGGATCTACACAGTGATGATAAGACCCGTTATAACATACGCCTCCATAGTATGGTGGACAAAATCCACACAAAAGGTCGCAATAGAGAAGCTCAAAAAGGTACAACGGCTTGCGTGCCTTGGTATCTCCGGAGCCATGCGAACCTGTCCAACGAATGCCATAGAGGCAATAACAGGAATTACACCTCTCCACATATACATCCAAAAAGTGGCGATCCGCAGTGCAATAAGTCTAATACAGTTAAACGAGATAAGTCTTAATGATCATCCGGAACTAAAGACCCTTTTCGATGAACTGCCAGAACTTAACATGAACTGCGCGGTCACAGAACGCATTCAAAAAACACTATGCTTCAACAAAGGGTTCTCCACGGAGATACCCAAGAGAGAAGCACTGGTTAGTAATAACCCACCAAACAGCCACAACGGCATAAAGTTGTATACGGATGGTTCTAAAATGGAAACGGGGGTAGGAGCGGGAATATACGGACCACACAAACCCTTTACGATACCCATGGGAAAAAGTCCCAGCGTATTTCAAGCAGAGCTCCACGCCATTCAAGAATGCGCCAGCCACATTATGTTATCTGGTATAAAAGATGCAACCATCCATATTTTCACGGATAGTCAAGCAGCTATAAACGCCCTTAGCTCATATACCATTGACTCCAAATCAGTCATGTACTGCTTCAATACCCTACAAACACTCGGAATAAGAAACAAAACCAAATTATGGTGGGTTCCGGATCATGTCGGGGTAGAAGGTAACGAAAAGGCCGACGAACTGGCCAGAAAAGGTTCAGAAACACCTTTCATAGGTCCCGAACCTTTCTGCTGCACTCCTAGATCAGCAGCAAGGGCAGCAATTAAAAGCTGGGAACATAGAAAATGTATCTATCTTTGCGAAAGCATCCCAGGTCTAAGACAGGCCAAACGAGCCATTCGGCCCTTCAATCAAAATGCCAGCAAATGTCTAAACCTAAGCAGGGATGATATCAAAAACCTAGTAGGTTACCTTACTGGTCACCATGGTTTAAGATATCATCTACACAAAATGAGAATATCAGACTCTCCTGAGTGCCGACTCTGTCTTGAAGAGGACGAGTCAGCTGAACACATTTTATGTGAATGTCCAGCCCTTAATGGAATTAGAAAGAAGATCTTTTTCAGGGAACAAATGAGCCCCGAGGACATAAAGAATTCTTCTACTGGTAAAATTGTCCGCTTTACACGGAAAGTGGATCTTTTAGGTCGAAGCTTAACTATAGAACGAGTGATGAATCCCTTTTGAGTCTTAATATACACGCCTCTAACTCGTTTATCGGGACCGAGATGTGTCTTCACCACTCTGTCTATTCGCCATTCATTAGGAGGAAGCTGCTCGTCTCGTATGACAACGAGATCATCCACAGCGATATTCTTCTGAGGATACTGCCATTTGTTCCTTTTATGGAGTTCTTGTAAGTATTCCTCTTTCCAGCGGCGGCTGAGCTGATGGTGAAGAATTGTAAGCCTTTGCCATCGGTTCATAGAATTTAAGGAACACTCGGTCAGCGATGGCTCCGGAACTCTGAGCAAGGGACCACCCCTCAGGAAATACCCAGGGGTGAGAGCGATAATATCAGAAGGATTTTCTGACATTGGGGAAATAGGTCGGGAATTAAGGCAAGATTCCACGCGTGCAAGAAGTGTTGAAAACTCCTCAAACGTAAGTTTAGTACTGCCTACTGTCTTGCGAATATGTGCCTTAAAACACTTGACCCCTGCCTCCCAGAGCCCACCAATATGCGGGGCACCAAGAGGGATGAATGACCATTTGATTTGAGAAAAGTTGGTGTTTGGGTAAGTTTTGAGTGCATTTTGAAAATCTAATAAAAGTGATTTTGATGCACCGACAAAATTGGTCCCGTTGTCGGAAAAGACATGATCAGGCATGCCCCTACGAGCAACAAAACGTGAAAAGGATGCAAGGAACGCTTGGGTTGACAGATCACTTACTGCCTCTAAATGTATTGCCTTTCTGGAAAAACATACAAAGAGACACACATAGCCTTTCTCCAATCGACTAGTCTTAATGAAAAAAGGGCCTGCAAAGTCAATGCCAGTATTTGTAAAGGGCAGCGTAAATGTCGTCCTTTCTAAGGGTAGCACACCCATTAGTTGCGTACGCATTTTCTTCTTGTGCAAAATGCATGCTTTACAATCGTGGATACATTTCTTCACCAAGTTTTTCATTTTTGGTATCCAAAATTCATGTCGTAGTATGCGAAGCATTAATTGAATATCACCATGCAATGAAAGTTGGTGTACAAATGCAACGAATAGTTTCGAAAAGTACGCATTATATCCAAGTAAAATAGGATACTTCTCATTAAACGTAAGTGAAGACGAAGTTAGTCTTCCATTAACACGAAGGACTTGTTTAGAATCCAAGATGGGGTCAAGTGTCAATAGAGAACTAGTGGATTTAATGGGTTTATTTTGAAGCAGAGCTTGATATTATGCAGGAAAGAATATCTGTTGAGAAAGCATGATCATTTTATTTTTAGTAAAATGTATCTCGTCAGGAGAGAGCGAATGTGCTAAATATTTTCTCTGATGAAATCGAGTGGCGTTGATAAATCGAAACATATAGCTAAGAACACGAACTGCTCTATGCCAC
Source organism: Portevinia maculata (assembly GCA_949715645.1). Lineage (NCBI taxonomy): Eukaryota > Metazoa > Arthropoda > Insecta > Diptera > Syrphidae > Portevinia > Portevinia maculata. The sequence continues at coordinate 103,533,342 of OX454525.1, forward strand.
GAAGGATGATTTCGAAGCCATCATCTGTTATTGTAACAAAGGTTTTAAGAGGCTTTGCCTCTAACAATGACTCCTCTGGGGGAAATGGAAGTGAAATTGGCCAGTTTCGTTGATGTTCTTGCAACCAATTTGAACCGTGCCACCACAGCTTTCTTGCGCGTAGATCGTCAGGGGTTAAACCGCGTGTAGCCAGATCTGCAGGGTTGTCTTATAAAGAAATGTGGCGCCAAGAAGCATTCTGCATATTAGTTTGAATTTCGGAAGTTCTGTTGGCCACGAAAGTTTTCCAAGTACATGGTTGTTTACTCAGCCATGACAAAACGATCGTGGAATCCGTCCACACAAATAATTCATGGTTCTGTATGAAGTGCAATTTCTCGACTCCTATTCGAACCATATTCGAAAGTAATGTTGCTCCAAGCAACTCTAGACGAGGCAGTGAAATTGAATGGAAGGGAGCAACCTTGCTTTTTGCCCATAACAAATGAGAGGAAAAAGAGGACGTGCTATGTTGAACTCTTATATACAAAGCAGCACAATATGCTTTCTCCGAAGAGTCACAAAAGCCATGGATTTGTATTGGAGCCCAGGGAACATATTCCACCCACCTTCGTATGCAGATTGTTCGCAGAGCAGGGAAGTTAGCTGTAAATGATTTCCACATCTGCAGTGTTAAGGGTTTGAGGTTTTCATCCCAACCGGTCTGATCTTTCCAAATCTGCTGCCTGATGATTTTTGCTGAAATCACGACTGGAGCAAGCCATCCGGCGGGATCATATAGTTAAGCAATGACAGAGAGGACCGATCGTTTTGTTATAGAGCCCAGCAAAGTTTCTGAAGGGACTGAGAAAGAAAAAGTGTCTGGAAGGGCCTTCCAACAGATGCCTTAAATTTTTGCTGAACTCTTGTGATCGATTACCAAAAAGTCTTCATTAAAAAGATGCTGTTTTGGTATGTGGCTTAACAACTCAGGTGTATTAGAAGTCCACTTTCAGAGACTGAACCCAGCCGAAGAAAAAGCGGATACTAGCTGATGCTGAGCAGATTGGTTCGATTGAATATCATGAGCACCTGACAGTACGTCATCGACATAAAAATCGCGCCGTAGAATTGTCGAAGCAAGAGGATGGAAATTCTGAACATCGTCAGCCAGTTGGCGTATGGTTCTAATAGCTAAGTACGGAGCGCAATTAACTCCAAACGTAACAGTTTTGAGTTGAAAATCTCCTATCGTATCATGTGGCGTTTCACGAAACAAAATTCTCTGAAAAGGTGTGTCTTTGGGGTTGACTAGGATTTGCCGATACATAAACATATTTGAAGCATCGCCAATTTAAAAGTAGTAACGTTATATCAGACTGAAGTATGGGCCCAGGATAAAGAATGTCATTGAGACTCCTTCCATTGGAAGAGGGATTTGAAGCATTGATGACAGCTCTTACCTGTGTGGTGGTACTTAGGGGCTTGACTACAGTATGATGGGGTAAGTAATATGAATACGAGTAGATTTTATTAGATTTAGATACTTCTGATGAACTTGTGGGTTCCATATGATCAAGGATAAGGTATTCTCGAATCACTGAATAATATTAATCACAATATTGATCCGCCGGAGAAAGCGAGGGATTCCGTGGCAGCTCCTCTAGTTTCCTAAATTGTTCAATTTGCTTATCAAGAGAAATTTCATTGAAATAAGATACGAACGTAGAATAAGTAGAGTTATGCGCTGTGGAAGAATTTACTGGACCCAAAAGTACCCAGCCAAACACGGCATTTTGCGCCATAAGAGCGTTCAAAATTTTATTTTTTACACCATCTAATACTATCGCTGGATACAGATCTGCTCCGATGAGCATATCTACTTTGCACCTTTGATTGAAATACGGGTCCGCTAAAGGAAAATCAATTTCGTTTTTGAGATCCTCAATGTTGAGCGATTGTGAAGGGAGATGACCTGTTAATCGTTCAAGGACCAATGCTTGAACATTGAGAGCGAACTCCTGCCTACGATCTGAACAAAGACTAAATGAGCATAGTTTCGAAGAAGAGGCTCTTCTGGACTTTCAATATAAGCCGCATTAGAATGCACACAATCTACATAATGCTTTTTCACTTCATGCCAAAGATCTTTAAGTTCGATCGTATATGCTTGCAAAGACGAAACAGTATGATCAACTATGGGTTTTTCTTTAAAAGAGGCGCGAAATTCAACTAACTGATCTGCGGACAAAATGAATGCATCTAAAATGCTCATATTGATTATTGTGAGATCGGCGAATATGGGACTAATATGAAATGTAATGGGTAATATAGAAATCACTCACTTTTAGGTATTATCGGACAGTTTTTTTTTTTTTTTACACAATGGTAGAAAAATTTATATGGATCGGTATTTAATATGCACAATATATTTAATGTAATATTTTCTATGATAGCCTCGTATTTTTTGAAAATTAAATACGGAAAAAAAAACTACCTTACAAAAGAAATACACGCGGTAATACTCGCACTGAGAAGGCAAAATACTGTACGCACCTGACTAATTCCAAGACGAAACGGTGAATCAGCGAAGAGTTGAACTGTGTGGAGCGTGGGAAGCGTGGGGATAGCTGCCAACTGTGGTTGTGTAGGAAAAAATGTGTTGATCTTCTCTTCGATGATTTCTTTTTCTTAGAAAATTCGCCAAATGTTGGGGGGGGGGGGTGCAGATTAGCTGCTGAAACTAAATAGTTTCGCTGGAGAGGCGCTGGTCTCGTTGGATTCGGGGTCGCCAATTGCGGGGCACAATTGATGAAGGGTTCAAAATGCAATGGATGAAAAGAAAAAATAGTGAATTAAGAAAAAAAAACAAGTTTTGGGTTGAACAAGCTCTTTATTAAAATTCAGGTCTTACCTCTAAGCGAGTGGGATAAAGAATGGAGGAGAGCTTAACGTAAATACGCTTTGCTCGATTATAAAAAAACCGAAAATAGGGATTTTTTAAAAAGTTGAGTTGTGTCTTTGGTCTGTGGACAAAAAGAACCCAATTTGTGAGTTTACTAACTTGAAAATATCTGTTCGGAAATATGCAACTGGGATACAAATGTGTTTTGCCATTTTACTTTAACGTAAAAAATATACAGCCTTCTCCTCGATGTTCATTAACACAAAAAAAAACTTCTTCTTTCTCTTTAACGTCAGGGTTATGAGCTGGGCTAAAGGGATCATAATCCTCCTACTCAACTACATCCCTATTGATTTGCATATGGATTCGCCGGTTCAACTTAAAAAATAACAGCAGACCTTCCGATTTTAAATCAAATCGTCACAGATGCCAATTAAATGCTGGTGTTGCTGCAATTGTGTGATCCAGGAGGTTTAAGGCCTGCCTCTATATCGCGATTGTATGAAAGCCCTTATTAATATAAGTCGCTTTTTATTATCGCTACTGATTTATATATATCATCCCATGAAAATAAAACAATCCGAATCGTCAAATATTTTTAATTTGCAAGTTTGGCACGCGTGATGGATGTTTCCTTTTATCACATTTTATTTACGAATACATTCGTGTGTTTTATTTACAACTTTTGGAATTCTCGATCACAATATCGATTTACACCAAACTGCACTCATCATCGATTTTATTTATTGTCATCCAGCAGCCATTTTTATCTCTAATAAACATCACGGAAATGTATTTTCCGTGAATTTCGAGACATTTCATTCCGAATAGTAAGCATCTGGAATTATACGTTGGTTTATCAATTCTCCAATTCAATTCAAAATAGCATATAGGGTAAATGTTCTTTGAACTTTCTCAATTTTGTGTATAAGGCATATTGTGTTTTTGATAATTAAGACATTAAATTCATCCTAGGATATTCCTACTTTGTCATTTTGCAATGTGGCAACTCCGTCCTTAAAGCACAAAATAGAAAAAGAAACATTGAAAAGTTAAAATTGTTAAAGTATTGCTCTTGCTATCAGTTTTGGATTTACGTTTTTATACCCTATTCTAAGGGTATATTAATTTTGACACGTAGTTTGTAACATACCTTAATATTGTCCGTAGACCCCTAAAAGTTACTATATTTATGATCAGCATCAATAGTAGTGTCGATCTACCTATGTCCGTCCATCCGTCCGTCTGACGGTAAAAATTAGGCCTTTAAACTGAACCTAGAGAGATGAAATTATAACCATATACGCTCTAGGGTCCCGAAATAATCAAGTTTAAGAATTTTCGAAATCCGCCCACAGACACGCCCACAAACTCGAAAAAATCGAATTTTGAGCTAGAAAGCTGAAATTTTTTATATACGAGTATGATCCTTGGCTCCTAAAACTGATCGCGAGATAAAATTTTGAAAATCCGATCACTGACACGCCCACAATTAAATAAAACAATTTTACTGAAAAGTGAAAGTTTGAGCTAGGAAGCTGAAATTTATAATATATATGTACTTTCTATGGGCCTTTATGCTTAGGTGTAAATATTTTCAAAATCCGCCCAGAGACACACACGCCCACAATTAATTTTTTTTTTTTGAAAATCCTAAGTTTGAGCTAGGGAGCTGAAATTTATAATATATACTCTCTAGGGGCCCTTTATGCTCATGCGTATTTTTTTTTTAAAATCCGCCCACTGACACGCCCACAATTAAATAAAACAATTTTATTGGAAAACCAAAGTTTGAGCTAGGGAGCGTTTTTTTACAAAAGCTTAGTTTTTTCGATAAAATCCTTTAAATGTTATATAACAAAATATGTAGAGCGTTCTTAACAATTCAACCATGCTTAGACTTTTGTCACACCCACTTATGAGGGATAGGAATAAGAATAGGGTATCCAACAGTTCGTCCAAGCGGACTGTAGCCCGTCCTTATGTTTAATTCACGAATTTTTAACCCGATAGCACACAGGATCTCGTAGAGTTGTTGTACTTTGGGTACATGGATGATCACCTCAAATAATATTGCCTATGCCCTTTTTGACAGGGTTGATAGGATCTCTTCTTTGAACATGACAGTACCAACTGAGCCGATCGCGCTCCATTTTCATCGAGATATGTTATGTTGGGCTCTCATTTTTACAAATCTTCATTAGGCAGACGGCTGCGAGATACGCTTTTAAGCTGCAAGTTAATGTTACGATCTATATCGAACAATCACACAATATACAATGTTACAATCTATATCGAACAATCACACAATATACAATGTTACAACGTAACATTCAATGCCCAGCCACAGCAACCTGAAACAACAAACCGAAACAATAAACATAAATTTCAAGCTGAAGTCATAATGCACTTGACTCAGCAGATCATAAAATGAAACCACTTGTTGGGGACTTGCAGAGGAGATCCAAATCAGTTCTTAAGTATAATCCAAACGGAGAAGTCCGGTTAGTTCATAAGTAGAATTCTAAGTGTAAAAGTGTAAGGAAAAAAATAAAAAACTTTTTTAAAAACAAAAATGAGAAAGTGATTTTTTAATTTGCAGCTTGAATACAAGTATAAATCACATGACTTATGTATGTCACCGTATGTCACCTTAAAATACTCAATCACAAACTTGGACAGTTTTACCCAACCCTAACTCTATGGTTAGGAAATGCAGTTTCGGAAAATTATTTGAGGTAGAAATATTGAACCATTCTAAATGGGACAATGGTGTTCCGACAATGGACCCCAGAAGTCTTGTTTGGTACACCGACAGATCGAAAATGGAATCTAGAGTTGGAGCTGATGTCGTTGGACCCAACATCAAAGTCTCTCTATATGGAAATGGGTGCCACGGAATTCCCGGCGGAAGTCCATTCCATTAAGAAATGCGCTGGTAAATTCAAGACGTAGCGAAAGTCTACTCCTCTTGGGCAAACTATTATTATACAGTATTTCTATTCTTGTCCCTCATCAAATGGGGGTGCCAGAAATCTAAGTATGGATGAATTGTTAAGAACAATCTACATATTTTGTTATACAACATTTAAGGGATTTTATCGCAAAAAAAGTTTGTGTAACAAACGCCGTTTGAAATGCCCACTTTTTTAGCGGCGTTTTTTTGCAGATATCTTTAAATTTGAGGGATTGTTCAAAATGACTTTATACATACTCGTACTTTGCTAATTGTTACTTCAATAAAACGTTTTTTTAGTAGGGCGTTGCAGTGGGCGGATTTCCAAAATATTAAAACATGAGTATTAAGGGACTCTAGAGAGCATTATATTCAAATTTCAGCTTCCGAGCTCCAACCTTGACTTTTCGATAAAACATTTTTTTTTAAATTTTAGTCGTGGCACTAGGCGGATTTAAACATTTTAACACATGAGCATTTTGGGCCCTGAAAGGCAATATATTCCAAACTTCAACTTGGACAGTATTTCGAATTTCGGATTTTGATAATGCTTACACCTGATTATTAGAGATTATATGATTCGAATTTTAGCTTTCAAGTTCGACCTTAAAACGTCCAATTTTTGCCGACGGATGGTTGGACATGGCTAGATCGACATTACTATCGATCACCAATACAGGAACTTTTAGGAGCTGTATCCGAACCTTTTTGCAGAGTCTATTGGGCTGCTGTGTTAAGGGTTAAGGCTAATGAAAGATTGGGAACAATATCATCTCAACAAAAAATGAATCTGTGTCCGAAGACAGAATAAAAGTTCTGTATGGAGGATGACTTCATTGGTTGAGACTACGTTTATTTTAAACGGAGATACTTTTTATTTATTTATTTATTTTTATTTATTTCAAAATCGCTTACAGAGTAGGACAAAAGTCTTATAAATTTTTGAAAGCCTTTAAATTAATTTAAGAATTTGAGTTTAATGTGTTTATTAAGCTATTTACAAAAAAAGAGAAAGCAAGCAATAAAAAGAGAAAAAAGAAAAAGAGGAAAACAAAAATTGAATAAATAGATAGAGATTATCAATGATTTGCCAAATAGTTGAAAAGTAAACATTTAAATCTTCTTGTGCTCTTTACACTTCTCATACTTATGGGCAGGGAGTTCCAAAGGCGAATAATATGGACGAAGAATTGACGCTCAGTAATAAGAAAATTGTATCGAGGTAGTATAAAAGCAAACGACCTTGTTGAATGAGGGAAGTTCAGCTTACCGTGTAAATAATCAGGCTGTTTTGTTTGAATGATTTCATGTAGATAGGTAAGTGAGCGAAAGTTTAATAGATTGTCTAGATTACAGCCAGAAATGCAAACAGCAAAAGAGGAAACGTGGTCATAGCGACGGAGATTATAGACATAACGGGCAATGTTGTTATATGCGACATTTAATTTGCGGTTGGTGGCAGAGTCCAAGTTCCAAAAAATTTCACATCCATATAACATAATGGGTAGTAGTAGCGTTTTGGCAAGAAGAAGTTTGGTTTTTATGGGGATGAAACTTCGAGTGACTTGGAGAACACGGAGACTACCATACACTTTACCGATACGTGTATTTATATAAAAAAAAAAACACCATATTTATTGGTGTTCAAATACAGGAAACTGGCGGTCTTGTGGTTTTCTATAGGTACTTTAACACCGCACATTTTTGAGCTTTTTAAAAAATGGGTATATACTATATACATTGCAATGTGGAACCAGAAATATACTGGGGCCTCATTAGCAGCCGATTCATTCTATTCCCCCGAAAATTGGACGTGACAAAAAAGTATGGGCGAATTGTTAAAAAGATTATTGTTTACATATTTTGTTATACAATGTAGGACAAAAGTATTTTGACATTAGAAAAATAATATTGTTGCGACCATTTCTTATGATTTATTGAGTTAATAAATTTAAACGACTTTTAAATTTATAAATAATATTTTAAGTTTCTTAAAATTCAAAAATGAAAATTTTTAATATTACAGTTTAGAAAAAAAATCGATGTTTTAAAACTGTTGGTGGACAAAAGTAATTTGACAATTCAATATTGTTCAACAAAATGAGATAAAAAGTTAATATTAGTGATAATAACAAAAATATTAATAAAAAGTAAACCCTCCTTTGACATCAATCACCTTTTGTAAGCGTACAGGAATTGATTTTACCAAATTTTTTAATGTTTCCATTGAAATATCCTGCCAAAGTTCTTGAACTTCAGCAATCGTTTCCTCGTGCGTTCTTGATAAGTCTGAGCTTCGTTTTCTTTTTATATAAGCATATACACATTCTCTATTATATTGAGATCGGGACTTTGGGGTGGCAAATCTACGGTAATGACTTCGACATTTCTCAAAAATTCGGTTATTATATGAGCCTTGCGGCATGGAGCGTTGTCCTGCTGCAGTATAAATGATTGTCCAATGAGCCGGTCACCGGAAGTGAATGCGTGGTCATTCAGGATACGTAAATATTTGTCTTTGTTCATTGTTAAATCAATTGGTATCAAATCGCCCAAACCATTGAAGCACACGCAACCCCAGAACATTACCTATCCTCCACCATGTGGTACCCGTTGGCACACAGGTCTCATTTTTTGCGAGCATTCTTTGGCAACCTGCAATAAATCTTTTTCTTCTATCCATGATATTCAAAAGAGCTTTCATCTGTCCATAAAACTTGTTCCCAAAACGATTGCGACTTGTTTATGTAGGATTTGGCGAATGTTAACCTTTTCAGCTTATTTTTTGTTGAAATTAATGGAATTGGATGAGTTGTATAAGTAGAAAAATCGGCCTCCCTTAGCTGTCTTTCGACAGTTTTTCTACTTATCGATATTTTATGGTGCTCTTTGAGCTCAATCGACACTGTTTTTTGGTGTAATCAGCACATTTTCTTTAAATTTCTTCAGTATTATGCGGTCCTCTATAGGCTTTTTTTTGCGTGGTCTTCCCGATCTGACCTAATTTTTTAGTGAATCATTCTCTTTTTTTTTTTGTTTATTTAGTAATAAATTGTTTTTCTAGGTATGTCGTATAATTTGCTAAGGTATTCTACAGAAATACCTGCATTATAAATACTTAGTGACCATTTCATTTCTAATAAGTTCACTTATTTCACGTGTTTTGCCCATAATTTAACAAAAAATTCGATCTATCACTGATTATTATTAATAAAGACAAGAAAAATCACTTAAAAAATTAGACCACGTTTTTTGTACCGCAAGCGAATCATCGAAAATGAAAATGAAAAGCATTGTCAAAATACTTTTGTCCAGCTAAAGAATCATAATCTGCCACGCAAATAATCATAGAAAAGAAATGTGTTACGTTATCAGTGCAATCTTTTGCTCTCTCGTAAAAATTGAATGGATACCGTTTCTTCTCTAAGTTTGGAGAAATAAGCGGTTTAGATTTTGCAATGTATTGTCAAAATACTTTTGTCCTACATTGTACATAACTGTTTTTTACGTTTTTACAGAATTTTACCGCTGGATTTGTTACTTGGGTTCGTTCTTTTGTGCAACAGTGGATTTCATTTTACCTAAAAACAGGCCTAATATGTTAGAAAGCACTATCATATCCGAAATAAAAATCCTTGACGATGTCGATTGTATTTTACCATTAATGCAAACAAACAACAAAGATCCCACGGTACCGTAGATGTTGAAACGTTGCCAATTTTAATATTTAATTTTTCATTTTTTTCTTTGTCAAATAAAATAACAGCACTAAAATGTTACATCGAAATGGATTTTAATTCAATAAGTATCTATTTCGAATTTTTCTCTTTTTTTAACTTATATTAAATAGGCTTAATGCAAGAATTGTTTACAGATTGGCAAACTGTTCGAGAACTATCGGCAATTCCCTACAATTATGCACATCAGCATCATTTCGCAGTGAAACAGCGCACAGTAAAACTGCAAGAAAAATGCACTTTTTATAAAGATTCTTCTTACATTGTAGTGGTGCATCAAGATAATTTTTGTAGGTGACTCCCACTGCCCCTTTGAGGGGAATTTTTCCATAACTTCGACAAACACTTTAACTCACGTCTCGTTAGTCTAATCCATTTGAAACTTTGCATTTTGGTAGAAAATCATATCTTTAGACTGCTATTTCAGTTTTTTTAATGTGCAAACATTTTTGCTCTCGTTGATGTGTAAATATCTTTTTTCTCGGTAGGGGCTAGTTGGAAATATCGAGCGTCACCGTCATCGTCAGATTTTCCCGTCACCGTCAGATTTTATTACCACGTGAGTTAATCGGTGCTCGCCAGATCACCGCAATTAAACGACGTTGGGGGCGGTTAGTACGTAGATGACTGACCGTTTGAGAACAACCGCGTGTCGTTGTTTTTTTTTTATTTTATTTATTTCGTTATACATTTTCCAGTTTTAATTAAGTTCAATTTTAGAGATTATTATGTCCTTACGAAACACCGGGAAGTTGTGTGGAAGTAGATTTGTTTTGAATAATTGAGGTTGTATAGCTTGAAGTTTGTTGCACATCAGTTGAAGGTAAGAGGAAAAGAATCGATTTGTACAAGGTGGGCCAAAAGAGTTCACCCTATTGGAAGATGCTCCTATTTTTGCAAATGGCCGCCAATGTCAAATCTGTTTTGATATTTGTGGACTAGACAGATGTAGAATACAAGTGGACAAGCCATGGAGCGATACACTCCCCAAGAACGCGGAATAATCGTGTCTATTTTTTTGCGTAACAATTCGTCTGTAGTGTTGGCGCAGCGCGAATTCCGTCGCCGATTCCAAGGCCGTCCAACACCGACTGCGCAAACACTGCACCGTTTGGCCACCAATCTTGAAAAGTATGGGACCACACGAGACGTTGCCAAGACTGGCCGGCCCCGGAGCGCCCGTTGTGCCGAAAATATCGCCGCTGTTGACGATGATGTCGAGCTGTCGCCGGAAACATCGACCAGACGCCGAGCCTCGCAATTAGCCATCAGCCGGTCGTCCCTAAGGCGAATTTTGGTCAACGACTTGCGCATGTTCCCGTACAAAGTCCAGTCCGTGCATCAGCTGCTGCCTTTCGACCGCCTAACGCGTGTAACCTATGCCCAAGCCATCCTGAATCTCGAGGACGAAGTGGACGATTTTTCGACCAAAATCATAATGAGCGATGAGGCTCATTTCCACCTCAGCGGGTACGTGAACAAGCAAAACTATCGCTTCTGGGGCACCGAAAATCCACGAGTAATGCAAGAGGAGCCATTACACCCGCTCAAAGTTACTGCATGGTGCGCTGTTCACGCTGGAGGAGTCATCGGGCCATTTTTTTTCGAGAACGCCGCTGGTCAAACGACAACAGTGGACGGTGCGCGCTATAGGGCCATGTTAACCGAGTTTTTTCTGCCGCAACTGGACGAATTAGGACTGGAGGACATGTGGTTCCAACAGGACGGAGCTACGGCACACACTGCGCGAGCCACAACCGATATTCTGAAGGCGGCGTTCCCGGGTCGCCTCATATCTCGTTTTGGCGATTTGGCGTTCCAGACTTTTTTTTGTGCGGTTTTTTGAAGTCCCGTGTTTACGTGAACAAGCCCGAGACCCTAGAAGCCCTCAAGGACAACATTCGACACGAGTGCGAGAATCTGTCGCCCGAAGTTCTTGCCGAAGTGATGAAAAATGCCATAAAACGATTCCGTTTGGCAATCAAATGTGACGGCGCCCATTTGGCCGATATCATCTTCTCGACTTGACCAATAAAATTCCAAAGGTTCAAATAAACATAATCAAAAAACAGAATCGAAGTTTTTCATTTAGAAAAAAAATGAGAGCCAAACAACATCGGATGACTTCTTTTGGCCCACCTTGTACTTCGGTAACCGATGGCCGATTTAAGAATGTCACTTTTAGTTGTAATAAGGTTATTTACCAAGTGGTCCTTTTAGAACCAAATAAGGTCCTTAAGCCCGAAATTTTTTTTTTCAAAAACTCCTAAAAAACCGCGCAGTATATTGTGTTCAATGTTATTTGACTAACAGATCCTTGGAACAACAAGAAGGTCCTTAAAAGTAGAATAAAGGATATTTTTCCAAAATGTCATTAAAATCCACACGGTATATCTGTGTTCAGTGTTATTTGACTAAGAGGTCCTTGCAACAACAAAAAAGGTCCGTAAAAGTCGAAGAAAGGATATTTTTTCAAAAATACCGTTAGAGTCCACACGGTATATCTGTGTTCAATGTTATTTGACTAAGAGGTCCTTGCAACAACAAAAGAGGTCCTTAAAAGTCTAAGAAAGGATATTTTTCCAAAATGCCATTAGAATCCGCACGGTATATCTGTGTTCAATGTTATTTGACTAAAATGTCCTTGCAACAACAAAAAAGGTCCTTAAAAGTCGAAGAAATGATATTTTTCCAAAATGCCGTTAGAATCCACACGATATATCAGTGTTTAATGTTATTTGACTAAGAGGTCCTTGCAACAACAAAAAGGTCCTTAATAGTCGAAAACAGAATATTTTTCCAAAATGTCATTAGAATCCGCACGGTATATCTGCGTTCAATGTTATTTGACTAAGAGGTCTTTGGAACAACAAAAAGTTCATTAAAAGTCGAAAAAAGGATATTTTACCAAAATGTTTGTTGTTCCTAGCACCCCTCATTCAAATAACATTGAACTCATATATGTATAGCGTGCCGTTTCTAAAGACATTTTGGGAAAATATCCTTTTTCGGGTTGTTTAATTATTGTGGCTTCAAGGACCTCTTTGTAAAATAACCTGATGTAAAATAAAAGGGACATTCAATCAATTTTTATTTTAAACGCGATATGCATAATAAATCCCAATAAATTATCACCATTATAGCAAAATAAAAAATTTTGATTTAGTTATTAGTTATTACCTAGGCAGCTAAAAAGCTACAGCTAAAAACTAACCAACTTTCAGTTGTCATCCGCAACTAACTTTGGCAACCTAACGAGCTTAGTTACACAACCTGCAACTAATAGCTAACAGCAAAAATTAGTTGTCATTATGATAGCTAACCACCAAATCGATTGCATTTTTAGCGCAGCTAATTTACTCGTAACTACATTAGTTACTTAGTTATGGTGTTAGCTAGAAACAAATTAGGTAGCTAACGCGCAACTGTGCCTAAATGTTTACACATCAACTATACCGTGAGTGCAGCGTGGCTCACACCTTTTTTTTAAATTAGAATGGAAAATGTCAGAAGTAGCTATGCACTTTTTATAAGGGCTATAATCAGAAGCCGCGTTACATATCGATGATAAATACGAGAAAATAAAAGATTATACTATCGCGGATGTTCTTAAAATGAATAACCTTAAAGGTTAAAAGCTCCCAAAAACCTTTAAGGTTAATCATTTTAAGAACCTCGTAGCCCTCGAACCCATTAATTTCATAAATCGTAATTAATATATAAAAAAGGTTCATTTTAAGACAATGCTCCCTCCATTGTTTAGCTATCACTCAGCTTTCTGCTCTATGCGGTGAGAAAGCTAAGATACACGCAATTCTCTAACAGATTATCATGATCCAATACGAAACTATTCGAAGATGATTGTTTCTGATCATAGGCTTCGGGGCGTTAGGTGTACACCGAAATAAAATAATTGTAGGTATTGGAGCGCGACGACAAAAAATGTGATTTTTATTTACATTTCCATACACACAGACGTCGTTGAAGCGCGACGACAGATTGCAGAACAACTGCTGCAGTTCCACATGACACATACGGATTTGGTATGTCTATGACAAAGACATGTTACAAAAAGTCAAAATTAATATATGTGGCCTTAGAAACGACAATGACGGCTAAAATTGTTTCGATTGAATTTCATCTTACTCTGGGCAGATAATTTAAATTTTTATGATGCTTTACCCAATAAGGTCATAAATTAGCCCTTTTTTTCGTGCCACCTGTATACGAGCAGTAAGTTAATCTACCTGTTATCATATTTTAAATAAAAAAAAGGCATTATAGGAACAACTACTATGGGTAAAAGAAATTCATTAACCAAGGATGAAATAGGCCAAATCCGAGCTTACAAAGTAAATCTATCCGTTTTATAGCAACAGTTGTTCACAGCTATCTTAATGACCCTGAGAACTGTGCAAAAAAAACCTTAAAGGAGGAACAATCAGAGCAACAACAAGTCATCGACATTGGATTTTGAGAGCTGCTTCGAATTCAAGACTTTCGCTAAGTAAAATCAAGGCAGAAACTGGAGTTGAAGCTAGAAGGTCAACTGTTTATAGCATGATACAGCAGTCCAACCGTATTAGACACAAAAAAAAAAAAAAAAAACATAGGAACGGGCTACAGTCCGCTTGGGCGAACTGTTGGATACCCTATTCTTATTTCTATCCCTCATAAGTGGGCTTGACAAAAGTCTAAGTATGGTTGAATTGTTAAGAACGCCCTACATATTTTGTTATACGACATTTAAAGGATTTTATCAAAAAAACGCTCCCTAGCTCAAACTTGGGTGTTTCAATAAAATTGTTTTATTTAATTGTGGGCGTGTCAGTAGGCAGATTTAAAAAAAAATTAACACATGAGAATAAAGGGCCCCTAGAGAGTATATATTATAAATTTCAGCTCCCTAGCTCAAACTTGGATTTTCAAAAAAAAGGTTTTTTTTAAATTGTGGGCGTGTCAGTAGGCGGATTTTGAAAATATTTACACATGAGCTTAAAGGGCCCCTAGAGGGTATATATGATAAATTTCAGCTCCCTAGCTCAAATTTTGGTTTTCCAATAAAATTGTTTTATTTTTTTGTGGGCGTTTCAATAGGCGGATTTTGAAAATTTTATATCCCGAGCAGTTTTAGGAGTCATAGATCATATATAAAAAATTTCAGCTTTCTAGCTCAAAATTCGATTTTTTCCAAAATTTTGTTTTTTTGAGTTTGTGGGCGTGTCTGTGGGCGGATTTCAAAAATTCGTAAGCTTGATTATTTCGGGACCCTAGAGAGTATATGGTTAAAATTTCAGCTCTCTAGGTCCAGCTTAAAGGCCTAATTTTTGCCGACGGACGGACGGACGGACATGGCTAGATCGACATTACTATCGATGCTGATCATAAATATAGTAACTTTTAGGGGTCTACGGGCAATATTAAGGTATGTTACAAACTATGCGTCAAAATTAATATACCCTTAGAATAGGGTATAAAGAAACAACCATTGAACGCAGCTCGCAAAAGTCGAGAGTGGAATACCGTTGTCTTTTGGTGGATATATGTAATTATTATTTTCATGATTTGAGGAAGGATGAAACAACCTTGGATAGAAAACATAGGGGCGGGCTACAGTCCGCTTGGGCGAACTGTTGGATACCCTATTCTTATTCCTATATCTCATAAGTGGGCGTGGCAAAAATTTAAAGGATTTTATCGAAAAAACTAAGCTTTTGTAAATAAAAACGCTCCCTAGCTCAAACCTTGGTTTTTCAATAAAATTGTTTTATTTAATTGTGGGCGTGTCAGTAGGCGGATTTAAAAAAAAATTAAGTATGAGCATAAAGGGCACCTAGAGAGTATATACTATAAATTTCAGCTCCCTAGCTCAAACTTTGAACTTTCAAAAATAAAAATAAAATAATTGTGGGCGTGTCAGTAGGCGGATTTTGAAAATATTTACACATGAGCATAAAGGGCCCCTAGAGAGTATATATTAAAAATTTCAGCTCCCTAGCTCAAATTTTGGTTTTTCAAAAAAAATATTTTATTTAATTGTGGGCGTGTCAGTGGGCGGATTTTGAAAATTTTATGTCCCATGCAGTTTTATGGGCCAAAGATCATATATAAAAAATTTCAGCTTTCTAGCTCAAAATTCAATTTTTCCCAAAATTTGTTTTATTTAATTGTGGGCGTGTCAGTGGGCGGATTTTGAAAATTTTATGTCCCAATCAGTTTTATGGGCCATAGATCATATATAAAAAAATTCAGCTCTCTAGCTCAAAATTCGATTTTTTCCAAAATTTTGTTTTTTTGAGTTTGTGGGCGTGTCTGTGGGCGGATTTCAAAAATTCTTAAACTTGATTATTTCGGGACCCTAGAGAGTATATGGTTAAAATTTCAGCTCTCTAGGTCCAGTTTAAAGGCCTAATTTTTGCCGACGGACGGACGGACGGACGGACGGACGGACGGACGGACATGGCTAGATCGACATTACTATCGATGCTGATCATAAATATAGTAACTTTTAGGGGTCTACGGGCAATATTAAGGTATGTTACAAACTATGCGTCAAAATTAATATACCCCTAGAATAGGGTATAAACACAGCAAGGGAGGTGAAGTATTGGTCCGGGGAGCAATAAGATTTTACGGAACTGCAAACCTTGATTTTCAAAGCTAAAAAATGACCGCAATCACCTACAAATCTATACTGGAAAGAGCTTTCCCTCAATTTTCCGAATAGTTTGGTCGACAACGATGCATTTACCGACAATGTACCGGTTTCTTCGATATCTCCCAAACGAGTTGACATACACTTCTCTTCAACTTAATAAGCACAAACATTTTCTAAGCTACGTTGTCCATTTTTTCAAAACCTTGTGCCGTAATACATCATTTGATGATGCTAACTGTTTGCTTATGATGTTGACAAAATAAATCGAAAAGAATAATAAAAAAGTACCGCTATGTTTTTTTCTCTGGTTCTTCTCTTGCAAAGCATTCAATTTCGAAAAATGCAGTTTTATTTTGAGTCAACTGAATAGACAGAAGGTCATTATGTTCACTGGTTATGAGTATTCTGTGGAGATTGACACATTAGATCAACAGTTGAAGTGCTTTAAGTGAATTTTCTTTGATTAATTGTATTTGAAAGAAAAATGGGTAGATCAAAATCTCTAAATAGTGTGAAAAGAGCTAAAATCGATTTACTAAAAGAACAAGAACCAACCGGGCGTTCTATAGCTGACAAAATTGTATGAAGTTTTAGTGTGATCTAGGTATTCTTATTTAAGAAGCAAAGATTCCGAAAAAAACATGAAAGGAGGTCAAAAAAAGGCAACAACAGCAGTTGATCGAAAAGCAATTTTAAGATGTGCTTCCAATTCGTGCGACTCCGCGGCAAAAATAAAGCAGAAAGCCGGTGTTACAGCAAGCGTTTCAACAGTGCGAAGGGTTATCAATAGTGCCAAACATCTAAAACGGATGAAAATTCTTTTTTGTACTTAACGAGAAACGGATGTGTAAGTGTATGCGCTTAGAATTCACTAGACTCCATATGATTGAAAAATGAAACGTAGTTTTTCCGGATAAGAAGAAGTTTAATTTTGATGGCCTGATGGGTTTATTTATTACTTCCACGATGTGAGGAAAGAAGAATGATTTTTAGCGCGGCATCATAGTCGAGAAGATGGTGTTATCGTATAAGGAGCAGTTAGCTACTATGGTACTGTAGAGCTTGAGTTCCAAACCTCAAAAATGACTGCATTAAGTTATAAAGGAATTTTGCAAAGCAATTTCACTAAATTTTCAGGCATTTTTGGACCCATAACCTGGAATTTTCAGCAGGATCCACACGGAGCGCATAGTAAAAAATTGGATAGAGGAGCAGAAAGTGGAACTGCTTCAATGGCCGCTGTACTCACCGGACCTGAGCCTTATAGACAACGTTTGGGGATGGTTAGAACGAAAAGTTTATGAGTCTAGCCGTCAGTTTGAGGACAGAGAATCCCTTATTGCAGTCATTACATTGGCCTGGAGGGAAATTCCGATGAACTACATAAAGAGACTGTACGATTCCATGCCGGATCGAATTTACGAAACTATTACGAATAAAGGCGGCAGTATCCACTACTTAAATTAACCAATAAAAAATTATTTTAAGAAAAACTTGTTTCATTTAATCCCACCAACTTTTATTTTCAATTTCAATATTTGTGTCTATTCAGTTGGCGCAAAATAAAACTCCATTTTTCCATATTGAGTGCTTTGCAAGAGAACCAGGGGGAAAATAACGGTAATTTTTCAGTTATTCTCTGAATTATTTTCTCAACATCATAAGCGAACAGTTAGCATCATCAAATGATATATTACGGCAAAAGGTTTTGAAAAAGTGGACAACGAATTTAACAAGTTTTTGTGCTTATTCAGTTGAAGCGAAGTGTATACCGCAAGAATAACCTTAACTTGGATTCAGAGTCAAAATGTACTGGCATGGCCGCCATATTCACCGGACCTGAACATCATTGAAAACGTGTGGGGATGGCTTTTAAAAAAGGTCTTCAAAGAAGGAAAACAATGCTCTAACTCCGAAGAAGTAATTGAAGCCATAAAACAAGCCTGGTCCGAAATATCACTAAGTTACTCGGAAGAACTGCATAAACCTCTTCATAGCAGGTAGTACACATTATTAAAACTATTGTTATAATCTTAATAAAACCCAAACTGGAAAAAATTCCAAAAAAATGTATTGTTTTATTACCTTTTAAGCATCTATCAGTTAGATTAAGTAAATGTTTGTAAACAGGTGGAACGAAGAAAAAGGACAACATAAACATAATATATCCTTCTTTCATATTACATTTGGTTTTTATCATATTATCGAAGGATTTAAAAAAATTCGTAAAATTAAATCATGAAACTACCTCCTGCGGGTTGGTTAGCTACCAGGCGCGTCCCCGGGTGGTGGATAGGGGGACCTCGGTACGATACGTTCGTGATCCGAGGTTTTAGAGTTATAGCGGCGTTTTTTATACACCGTCAAAGCTCTATCGCGAACCAAACCAAAAACAAGTATGCAGGAACAACTAAAAGATATAACTACTCCAGGTGGTACTCGCACGGGCGAAAATCCACCCGTGGTCTTTTCGACCACGATCGGGGCACGGATTCTGGAGGCCCCAACCAACATACTTATACCCCCGTCTGTTCAGGCGTTGACCTTCGAGTTGCGAAATGGTTTGCTTCCGAAGATTCCTGCAGCTCTATCTCCGATACGTTCGGTAGACAGGGCTGGAAAAATGGAGAAAGTGGCGGAGAGGTTCAACCTGATACGCTTAATCTTCAGGCCAATAGACAGACAGCCGATAGGTGCGATGCTGCCGACGAGGCCTGTGAAACCGAACAGGTGAAACGGGCCACAGAGGCGGCGTCCACTGGTCAGCTTCCATCTAAGAGCCAGCGAAAGAGGAAAAGGAGAAAGGCGGCTATCGTGCGGCGCAAAGAAACTGCACCGCCAGTTGAAGGCGCAAGCGCTGAGAACGGCACTTCCCCGGCGGCGACGGCAAAGAGATGCAGGTCGGCAGAGGTTACCCCAACCGAAACCAGCCAGCTGACTGAAACCAACGCTGCCTCCCCTTCCAAAAGCTCGAACAGGAAAAAACGGAGGAAGAAGGCCTCAAGCACTCCTGTCGGTGGAACTGCGCGTGCACCTTCTGCGTGCCCTTCCACTAGAACACTTCCAGCTGATGTATTTCCAATGATTGGATTTACTCAGATTAACCTTCAACACTCCAAGGCTGACAGTGCACTCATCAGTAAGAAGCTTTCTGTGTTGAATACAAAAGCCCACATAACATCCATACAGGAGCCATGGGTGTGGCATTGGAGGTGTCCGTGGTACTACGATACTCTGTGACTAGCGGTCCGAGAGACCAAGGGCTTGTCTTGCTGTGTCGAACCTTCTCTCAACGACTAAGCTTGGACAATTTTGTGGCCAAGATTGGGTTGCTGCAGTCATTAGCTACGAAACGAATGGAGATTGGAAGACCTTCGTCGTGGCGTCAGCTTATCTCCCCTATGATTCGGTAGTGCCTCCACCACCGAGGGCAATTGCTGAACTCATTGACTATTGCGACACCAGGAAGATGGGCCTAGTTATATGCTGTGATGCCAATGCTCAAAACACTGTTTGGGGCAGCAGCAAATGCAACATGCGAGGAAACCATCTCCTGGATTTCATTCTATCATCTGATCTTACTATCAACAATGTTGGCTCGCAAGCAACTTTTGTGACGTCATGAAGACAGGAAGTGATCGACCTAACTTTATCATAGATACTTTAAGGCGGTTACTAACTGGAAGGTCTATTCGGAGGTGTCCCTCTCAGACCATAGATATATCGAATTCCAAATCGGATGCGAAGCCATAACTTTGCAGGAGAGGAGGAATCCGAGAAAAACCAACTGGATACGCTTCAGGGAGGAATTAGGGAAAACTCTCAAAACTCCAACCAAACTCAGGACGAGACAAAAGGTAGAGGAAGCTGTTCAAGACCTGAATAGTGCCATAACTAGCTGTTTTGAACTGACGTGCCCAGTAAGCAAACCCCCTGGCAGAACGCCGGTTCCCTGGTGGAGCTCGGAACTGCAAAGAATTCGTAGAGAAGCTAGAAAGCTTCTAAATAGGTCACTCAAGACTGATTTGGAGACAGACTGGAATCTCTACCGATCGAAGCAGAAGGAATATAAGAGGCTAATTCGGGTATCGAAAAGTGCTTCTTATAAGAATTTCTGCGAAAAGATTGAACGCTGGGTGAAACTAGTAGGTTGGTTAAAGTTCTGAAAAAGGGCAAACCAGCCAAACTGGACTCACTTAGAAAACTTGATGTCACCTTCACTGAGACGAAAGCGGAAACTCTTAGTTATCTGCTGGAGTCTCACTTTCCGGGTAATCAGATTACAATTGGTTCACAACCAGCCCCGATTACCGAGACTATGAGTGAGCCAAGACAAACAACTCGGCGTAGCTGGTATATTGCGAAGGCCGTGGTGACGGACGAGGCCATTAAATATGCTTTTGCGTCTTTTGACGGCTTCAAGTCACCTGGTACGGACGGAATATACCCAGCCATGCTGCAGCAATGTACAAACCAGTTGCTTCCGACTACGAAGAAAATCTTCATCGCTGTCCTAGCACTGGCATACATTCTAACACCCTGGCGTACAGTTAGAGTAGCATTTATACCTAAAATTTGGCAGAAGTGACTACTCACTCGCCAAGAGCTTCAGACCAATCAGTCTGACTTCCTTCTTGCTGAAAAGCACGGAAAGGCTGGTCGAGCTTCACGTGCGCAAAACTGCTTTGCGATTGCACCCACTATCTCCGATGCAACATCCCTATCAACGCGGAAAATCCTACGAGACTGCGCTCCAAAATCTAGGTGGTAGAATTGAGGGCGCGCTTGACAGAAAATACGCGATGGGCATTTTCATCGATATTGAGGGTGCTTTTGACAATGCGACTTTTGATAGCATGTGCAGCTCCGCCAGACAACACGGAGTAGACGAACCATTGGTGTTGTGGATTAAAGCAATGCTAATGAATAGAACGTTGGTTGCGGATGCGGATTGTGACCGCTATGTTATGGCGGGGGTAAACAGAGGCTGCCCGCAAGGCGGCGTCCTGTCTCCTTTGCTGTGGTGTATGCTGGTCGACTCTCTGCTGAACGCACTCAACAGTTCTAATATTTACGCTCAGGCGTACGCGGATGATGTTGCTGTGCTTTCTGTTGGATCATGCCTAGCGACTGTATGCGCCAAGGCGCAGACGGCCCTTGACGTGATCGGCGAATGGTGCACTAGGAATGGGCTCTCGGTCAATCCTCTTAAGACTGAGGTTGTTCTCTTTACGAGAAGGAGGAAGCTGGTCGGGTTGACTCAGCCAGTGCTAAAAGGCGTCACAATCCAACTCTCCAATGAAGCAAAGTATCTGGGAGTCATCCTGGATAGCAAACTTCTTTGGTCCAAACATGTTGAGCTGAAGACTGCCAAGGCGCTGTCTATTTTCTGGCAGTGCAAAGGCATTTTCGGCAAGACATGGGGCTTATCACCGAAAAGATTCCTATGGATTTATACGGCTATTATAAGACCATTTATAGCATACGCATCGGTTGTTTGGTGGAATAAGCTTTCACGTAAATACGTCACTGCTGCTTTTGCCAAACTCCAAAGGCAGGTATGTCTCGGCTGCACGGGGGCCTTCCCCAGCACGCCTGGCTCCGGCCTAGATGCACTATTGAACCTTCCGCCCCTTGATGTTTACATCATGGGCTGTACAATCAAGGCTATCTCACGTCTTACAAGAGGTGGCTTTTGGTATAACTCGCACTGGAGTTTTGATGAACTTGCGCAACGGTTGTCCTTCGACTCCTGTCTTATGGATATGCCGTCTGATGCGATGACACCGGAACTTCGGCTAAAGCGCAACTACGAGATCGACTTTCCTCGCGTCCATGACTGGCTCTGGCCGGACTCTGAACCTGGAAGGGAATGCAGTCGAATCTTCACGGATGGCTCCAAAACCGATCAAGGATCTGGTGCTGGTGTCTTCGTGGAGAGCGATAACGTTAGACTTTTCTTTTCGTTAGGCAAATATGCGTTATTCTTCAAAACAGAGACTTATGGGCGAAGTATCTGCGTCGGTAGCGACAGTCAGGCTGCGCTGAAGGCCTTACTCAAACCCTTAACTACCTCTAAAATAGTACGTGAATGCAAGATATCTCTGAATTCGGGAAGGCTGAATTCACTTAAACTTGTCTGGGTCCCGGGTCATAACGGGATCAC
The DNA here is from genome assembly GCA_949715645.1 of Portevinia maculata. Lineage (NCBI taxonomy): Eukaryota > Metazoa > Arthropoda > Insecta > Diptera > Syrphidae > Portevinia > Portevinia maculata. The sequence continues at coordinate 103,555,743 of OX454525.1, forward strand.
GGGAAATGAGATTTCCGATGAACTTGCTAGACAAGGCTCAGAGAGGGGCTTCTCAGGACCTGAACCAACGATTTGTCTGAATGCGTCCTCGGTCAGGGCTTCCATTGACGGTTGGGTTTCCTATGAACACAATCGCCGTTGGCATGACTCTCCAGGGTGCAGACAGACTAAGCAAATGCTCCCCGACGTCTGTGGGAAATCCGCGGCATTCTTGTTGTCTCTCAACAGAAAAGACTGCAGGCAGACTACTGGCGTTCTTACGGGACACTACGCTTTTGCCAAACACCTTAAGGTGCTAGACCTAAGCGACACCACCAACTGCGAAGCCTGTGGAGAAAGCGACGACACTGCGGAACATTTCCTCTGTGATTGTCCTGCTTTTGCTCGTATCAGGTGGCAGGTATTTGGTGCGGATATGGTGAGTGCTGTAAACCTAAGCTCCTAATCATTGAAGCGCCTTCTCGTTTTTCGATGGAGAATGAACGCTGCTCCATCAAGGATTTTGTTGTCAAAAAATGTTTCAAACAAGGTTACTTGCTGTCATGCGACTTCTGTAACATCGTTCTTGAAAGAATAGTGCAAGACTCACGCGCGAACAACAGAGTCACAATCTTTCAAAAGATTTTCCAATTACTCGTAACGCCGATGATATTGACAATCGGCACAATGCAGCGTGATGTCAAAGGCGCTTTCGTGACTATAGAGACGGAGGCGACGAAACCGACTTACTGATCAATGAGGGCAAGAACAACTGTATGCTGTCACGAAGAAAGGACACCCAACACCGACTTCTTGGACTAGAGAAAGGTATAACTTTGAGATAGTTAACTAGTTTGTCTACCACGGCAAAGCTATAAATGCAGACAACGACACCAGCGCTGAGATCAACCGTTAAATAACTCTCGCCAATCGCTAATTCTTTGGGCTTAAATATCAATTTAAAAGCAAAGCCCCCTCTCGAACTACTAAAGTGACCCATTATAAGACCTTTATTATCCCAGAACTGCTCTATGCAGAGGCATGGATTTTTTCTAAAATGCATGAGGTTGCTTTAGGGTGATTAAGGGTTCCGTCAGACGGTAAGTGGAGCAGGAGATACAACGACAAACTTTACGGGCTGTTCAGCGACATCGACTTAACCAAAGAGTAAAGGTCCACCAACTGAGTTGTACAGCGGTTAGACAGCAATGCTCCGGCCCGGAAGATCTTGAAATTCACCCCGTAGAACAGCGCAGTAGAGGAAGACCGCGACAGAGGCATTGCACGCAAGTGGAAAGGGCACCTTTCCGCGTGAAACTGGAGGCAGCTAGCTAAAGATGGATCTAGCTGGAGACGCTTGTTGGTTGAGGCCCAGGTCCAACCCGAACCGTAGCGCCACATTAAGTAAGTACGTAACTTACAAAAATAATAAGGAAGAAAAAATCGTTTCGCCATTTAGCCCTTCCTATAGAAATCTATTGCCAAAGACAGTGGATTGGTTACTGCTAAGGCTAAAACGTTTTCCTTTGATAAGTACCCCCGAATAAGGCCTGAAGAAAATTCTTAAATATGTTTTTGTTTTCTTACTCGAGTAAGTCCATGAAGTCAATTTATCAAGTTTATATTTTATTTTTAATCAACATTTTTACCTAAGATTTATAAATCACAATGAAATTGCTGATAAAAAATTATATTGTTCAAGTCAAATTCCCCATCTCTAACTTCCTTCAACAAAAAGTTCGCAACTCTGATTGGTCAACTCCGTTATCAAGCAACTATTATAGGTCAAATTGCCTACCCTCTACTCTACTGCATAAATTTGTTAAGGTACATAAACTGTTGGTTATTTCCAACCATCAAACATAAACTTTGCAACAACCACCCTTATAGCTGGATATCCCACTTATGCACTCGAAAACACACATTAAACCCTTTACAGAAGACACACAATACTGTACACCAACTAGCTACAGAGTACACCGCGACAAATAATGTCCAATAAAAGTTATACAAAATCCATATAACCGTGTGTGGCAACTGGCAAATGAATGTTATTCATCATGGAAAAGTGTTGTACGTTCCAGTAATTACCGTCAACATTGCGTGATTGGTTGAATCAGGGCCTAGACACAGAAAAACTACCTTTCTGTCAGGCAGACCTACAATTATTACGAATAGAAGGAAATTAACCCCCACCAAATGTGAGTCCATGTCGACCCATACAAGTATAAAATAGATATTACTAATGCGGGCGGGATTAGTTGGTAACTTGCTCGCGTCAAGGATAAATGCAGATACAGTGGTTCGGTAAAAAGGATATCTCCTTGAATTGGTTTTAAAATCCTGGGTATAATAATATTAACTGTGTACCAGTTTGACAATGTGTAACAGTGCAGTGCATCGTCCGTTCAATGGAATCGTTGATCCTTTTTCATTTTCTACTTTTCATTTACTAAGGACATGTAATCGTTTAATGCTGCCAACAGGTAAGCTGTCGGACTTCTTCAAATAAAAAGTTGCACAGCCTCTTAAATGTTTGAAGAAATAAAGTTTGTCAACTTATGAATATTAGCGAACTTGAACTGTCTTTAATTGTAGGCTTCGCGAGAAGTTCGCAATTTGTTATTTTATTGAAAGTTTATGCTACGTTTGGACGCTATACAAAAACCTATTTCCAGGTAAAACCTACTAAGTTACTTCCTCTTTTCAAGTCTGCTTCCATATAATTTGCAGTATTTGAAAACTTTTCGTTGCTTAAATTGTGGATATGAAAAGGGTTACTGTACAATTTATGAATCTCGCAAAAAGTATGATTGCCTATCACATAATATTTTCAGCCAACTTGGAAAGCTAAAACTATTTCGTCAATATTTCGATTTTATGGTGCAAGTTTTAGGCTAATAACGAGTTCGACAGCTTTTTTTGGCTGCTATTTCTGAAACGGAAAAACTCAGTTTACGGTACCGTTCAAGAATTCAGTTTTGCAGCGCTACATAGCTCATCCTTACCCAAAATGAATATTTCAACGAGCTGACTGCACAAACTGTGTACTTGTCTGGATTCGTACAAATACGGTGTCCCTCTACCCTTATCGTGTTAGTGATTCTTCGTTTTTGAGTTCGGAATTATCATCTTTTCCATAATCCGTCAATGCAAACAGAGTCGAATTTTCGCTCAAAACCATTAAGTTTGTTTTCTTCTGCTTTCATCAAGAGATTGAAGTACATATAAATTTGCCCAGAAATTCATTTTTGATGTGTACACAACAAATAAGGCAGTAATGCCAAAAACTACCCACCCTCATTGTACTCTTTCCTCGACCCGCACTTCCAAAATTTGACATACCTATTTTAGCCCAAAGTTGCGGCATACTATAATTACTGGATGGGCAAGTACGCGTGTTGCGATTTACATATATATTCCTCTTCATATGAATTAGAAGGAGCATATCGACTACCTGCTTCGTTTTGTCAAGTTTCGTCCGCTTTTGTTCACTTACGAAAACAGTGATCCCATTCGCACTTAAGGTCTAACCATAATAGGCGAAAGCAAACTGAAGCATGAAGCTTTTGGCAAATGCTTAAGTCGCCCATACTTAACGAATTCTTAATTTCACTTGTTATTGTTTTGTGAATTTCAGTGAAAAAACCTAACTACGACGACTAACGAAACTACAATAACCTAAATACATATTAAGGTATCATCACTTATAGAAGAAACAACAAACCTTTCTTCGCGAAACACCGAATGGGATCAGCTGGAAAAACATATTTCCGCAACCTGGAGTTTGACGTCCGATAGCAAAAGATGACGAAAACTGGACGAAACGCCGCTTATATTAATTCTTAACAAGAATTATTTATAAATATATTTTACAGCCTATAGACTATCTACTCAACTCTATCCAATACTTAAACTGTCCTTATGTAAGAAAACATTATTTATGTATAAATGATTTTCAACCTGAAGCAACGTTCATTAAGAGTTGCGTAAGCCAAACGTCAAAAGTTGCATTTGAAGACTGTAAAGGGGTCTTACTAAACGGGTTTCCGACCCGTGGAGAGTCTCTGCCTGAGACACTGCAGCCCTTCATCTTCCGCGATCCCGGAAAAGCTTATTCCAGTTATCCCCATCAAGGGTTCTGGCGTCCGCGATGAGTTGGTATTTAAAATGCATGTTCGGTTTTCCTTGTAGTCATGAATTTGATGGCTGGGAGTAGAAGATGCTCTTCGCTTGAGCGTTATTGTCCATTCGCTCGATGTGTTTTCGCTAGCAGATTGGTTAGTGTCTTATCTTATCACGAACCTCAATCAGTAAACACACAGAGGATCTTATTATCCTTCTTCCTAAACAGCACAGTAATGATCAGAATTAAAAGATTTTGAAAAAGCTTATACATAACTCTTAAATTATATGAGAGCGCAATCAAATTTGTTCACTTTTATGCTTGTTTAGGCCTTTTTAACGAAAAAAATTCGTGAAGTAAATAAAATTTTGTTTAAGTTTCATACAGTGCCATATGCACTGATTACTTAGTTACATAAGTACGTTGACAAAACAAAATTGTATAGGAAGAATTTGACTGCCACTGCGGTGCACTGTTATTCTTATATTCCTACTAAGGGCAACAAGCGACGGATGGTTATCCAATCCGTGAGAAAACACGCAATTTTTTAAAATCTGATTTCTTTTTATTTAAAACTAACTTTTTTTTTTGCTGGGAATTCGCTGGAAGTAAAAAATCATCGAAAGACATTGCAGAGCTAGTACGCGAGGGATGCTTCTGCAATAGTGATGGAGTTTTACTCATCTAAAAAAACTCCCGGGGGACTGACATTCGCCATCCCGAATGAGATTGCACCTAGACTAATCGGCAATTTGTTTTTGAACTACATATTTGTTGAATTTAACAGATAAATCCGCCGTTTGTCGGATTTCTAAACTTTTTTTTTGTTTGAAATCAATACCTGATTTCTTAGCCCTAGCTAGGTTTTACCCGTCTCAATCTCCTGATTGCATTGTCATTATTTAAAAGTTCTGTTATTTCTGTGTTTAAGTGGTTGAGAAGCCTACTTCTATGCCTTTGAGCAACTTTCTTAACTTCATCTTCAACCATTTCAATATTTAGATCTTTATGCAGATCGGCATTGCGTATGTACCAAGGTGCATTAATTATGTTCCTTAGTACTTTATTTTGGAAAACCTAAATTGTTTGTAAATTTGTTGGGCATGTGCATGCCCACAACTGGAGCCCGTAGGTCCATACTGGTTTCAGAACTTGCGTGTATAGCAATAACTTGTTGTAGTTAGACAGGGATGAGAATCTCCCAATAAGCCAATACATTTTACTGTATCGCATGTTCAACTCATCTTTTTTTTTCTTTACGTGCGCTTTCCAACGCAGTTTAGCGTCTAGAGTTATGCCTAGATATTTGGCTGTGTTTGAATATTCCACTACATTGTTGTTAATGTAGACTGGAATGTGTGGTACGATTTTATACGTAAAATTAATATCGACTGACTTAAAGTCATTTAATCTAATCTGCCATTTCTCAGTCCATTCTGAAATGTTGTGTATTGCTGTTTGAAGCTTTTTTGTTGCTATTTCGACAGTTGCTCCCACAGCAAGGACAGCTGTATCATCTGCAAAAGTAGCTATGGTGGTTTCTTCACTTTCTGTCAGATCGCTAGTGAAAAGTAGGTATAGAACTGGACCCAGCACACTGCCTTGCGGTACACCAGCTTAAATCTCTCTTAATGTTGAGTACTCTGCATCTTGTTCAATTCTGAAGAATCTTTTTGATATATAAGACTGCAAAATGGTCGCATACTGCATACTGCTTCGGCAGTTGCTTTTGTAATTTGTGTATCAGTCCTTTGTGCCAGACTTTATCGGAAGCTTGTGCTATATCAAGAAATACTGTAGAGCACACATTTTTCTCTTCAAATGCTTTTTCGATTCTTTCTGTGATTCTATGCACCTGATCAATGGTAGAGTGCTTATTTCTAAATCCAAATTGGTGAATTGGGACTAGCGATTTTTCATCTATTATTTTTTGTAGACGTTTTACCAGCACTTTTTCGAACAACTTGGACAACATTGGTAGAATAGATATTGGGCGATATGAGGTAACTTCGTTAGGTGGTTTGCCTGGTTTAGGTATCATTATTACCTCCGCGACTTTCCACATGCTTGGCACATATCTTAATTTAAATGCAGCATTAATAATCTGCGCTAGTTTTTTTTAAACATTTTCGTGGAAATTGCTTCAAAATTTCTCCTGTAATTAAATCAAACCCTGGGGCCTTTTTATGCTTTCTTTAATGGCAAGTTCTTTAGCTGTTACTGGCCGAATAGGTCTATCTTCTTCGCACCTTATTTCGAGTCCTTGATAACCTTTATCTTCATAAGGTTTGAATAAGTCTTCAAGATACTCAGCGAAAGTGTTTGCTTTCTCTTGGTTGCTTTTCGCCCAGTTACCTTCTCTGGTTTTTACTGGCGGAATGTGAGCTATTGGCCTGTTCCTTTTCTTCGTTGCCTTCCAGAGCGAGTAGTCGGTACTAGCATCATTTGTAAGACTTGTGAGGTAAGTTTTAAAAGACTCATTATTGAATTCTCTTACAAATTTTCTGAGCTTATGATTTAAGTTGTTCAGTGTGGTCTTGTCGCTTCGCGCGCTTGTCTGTTGCCAGCGTTTTCTAGCTTTCCTCTTTTCTGTTATAATTTCACATATTTCGGGAGGATAAGAGTTTTTTTTGATCTTTTTTGATGTTTAGGGAGTGGCAGCCCACGCAGCTTTGTGTATTCTGAGCGTCAATATTTGGACTGCTTCTTCTAGTTGATCTTCTGTTTGAATAGCTGGTGATAGTTGGATACTTTCCTCCAACTTCTGTCTGAAGTAGATCCAATCAGTCAGTCTATTTACTAGTTTTGGGATATGGTCTTTTATTATTATTTTATCGCTAAGTGTTAAGAGTATAGAGGAATGATCTGATTGAAGATCAGGTCCTTCCTCATGGGCGTTGCCCATGCCCAAGAATTGTATTGGCCAATATGTTCAATTAGACTAAATAATTATTATTTATAGCGTGTACCTGGCGTGCTTTGCTGCTCCTAATAAAAAGAAATACATGTTTTGTTAAGTAAAAAAACAAAATTACATCGCAAACTTGGTGGACCGATTTTGATCATACTCGTACCTCACAGAAACACTCTCGGGCCAATACCAATAATTGCCTGATTTGAGCTCAATAGGTTCAGTTAAAAGGACTGCACCTTTTTCTCCGCATGGCTTACCCCGCTTACGCAACTTCATTGCTATCCGCTAATGGTGGATGCTAGTTGTCGCCTCATTCAGATTATATTTTCGAATGAAACCGCAACAGGAAAGAAAGAAACTTCAATAGAATCACTTTTCATTCACTTTCACACCGATTGTTAACATCGAAATTACCGATTCGTAGTTAAAGAAAAAACTTTCTAGTGTTACATTTACGAAAAAAGATGCAACCGCAGAAAAACACGAAGAGTAATAAACGAACAAATGTCAGAGCTGTTGATAATTGTATGTCGCAACGCCATCTAAACTATCGCTACCTATTGAATTCTGATCATTCTTCATACAAAATGCCCATACAAAACACAATATCGGCTTTTCCTGGATTTTTCAATTTTTCTTCCCAAAAAACCTTATTCGGACTATTACAAACATTTACAAATACCCCAATATAAGCTCTATTTGCCTGTTTGTTGTTCAGCCCTCATAGTCATACAGCAGAGCTGGCAGTATCCGAGTTTTCTACATATGTATATCTTACATTTAGTCTTCCCGGTTAGGAGTTTTGCACACATTTATTTTACCAAACCGAAGTAGTACCGGTTTCCTTCGGCTATACGCTTTACGCTAGTCATGATGCATTCACTTACTTACATACTTACTTAGGTAGCGCTACAGTCCGAGGTGGACCTGGGCCTTAACCAATACGCCTCTCCAGTTAGCACGACCTTTGGCTAACTGCGTCCAGTTGTGCACTCCGAGTTGGTTGAGGTCCCCTTCCACTGGCGCGCGCCACCTAAGTTGAGGTCTTCCTGTACTGCATTATCCCTCCGGGTTGGAATCGAAGACTCTTCGGGCCGGAGCGTTGGTGTCCATTCCCTCTACATGTCCTAGCCATCTTAGTCGACTGATACGTACTTTTTTGACTAAATCGATATCGCCGTACAGCTCGTAGAGTTCGATGTTAAATCTCCCCCTCCAAAGCCCGTCAACGCAAACGGGACGGAAAATAACTCGAAGAATTTTGCGTTCGAAACGACCAAGAATATCTTCATCCGCTTTTGCTAATGTCCACGCTTCTGCGCCGTACAGCAGGACTGGGATGATGAGGGTCTTATATAGAAAAACTAAGGAGACTAGTATTTCTTGACAAGGTCTTACTAATCAATTGCCGTCTTAGGCCAAAGAAACAGCGGTTGGCAAGTGTAATTCTTTGTTTGATTTCAGCTGTGGTGTCATTATCAGAATTAATAGCGGAGCCGTGGTAGACAAAGTCCCTTACTACCTCAAAATTATAGCTGTCTATCGTGACGTTCTGTCCGATTCGTCGATGTTGTGTGTCCCTTCTTGTTGACAGCATATATTTTGTTTTGCGCTCATTCACCACTAAACCCATTTTTGCCGCTTCTGTGCTAATACTTGCAAACGCACCGGTGACAGCTCGCTGTGTTCTGCCAATTATGTCAATAGCCGTGTTTCTTTGCACGCGGATATAGGTATGGCATTAAAAAATGACCATCGCCGCTTAAGAATTCATCAAAAAAAAACTTGGCAGCACACATGCACCTATGACGTTTATTAGTGACACAGCTGAAAGTTGAGTTAAGAAATTTGTATTGAAAATCGTCAAATTCAAAAATATTATTTTCCGACAGTTGAAATTAATGCCAAACATATTCTAAAATTATAAAAAAACAGTTTCACATTGACAGATTTACTAAATTTTGAAAAAAATAATAATAATAATATCCCGAACAAAATATTCGGCGGGATGTGCCAGTGGTCGGCGGGATGTCAAACTTTGACATTTCCTAAAAAATTCATCGCAACGATTCATCAGAAACGAAGAAAATGGATTTTGGAAGCACTGTTTATCCCCGCTAAAGGAGTTAGCGCCGATAGCTATCCCCGCTAAAGTTAGCGTATATAGGATAAGTTGTTGTTGTATTTTACATGCAAATTTCAAATTATCCCTATATCCGCGTGCAAAGAAACACGGCTATTGTAGTTAGATTGCTATTTGTCATTCTTCTTTTTGTTAATATCTTTAACGACGAGGTTATGATTTGGATTAAAGGGATCAAAACCCTCCCACTTCACTACATCCCTACTGTGGTTCTTGACAGTACGTCCGTGGGAATCGTCAGCAGATAAATATTGGCAAAAACCTGTTTTGTTTCGAAATAAAAATAAAAATTACCTAAATAAATGAAAATACGATTATTTTGATAAAGGGCGGGTTCAATATGTAGGATAACTTCGAGTCTATACTAGGTTGTCTAGTCTTGTAATTGGATGAAAAGCTTACGTGATTATCAGCTGTTCACTAAAATGGTCCCCTTCAAGCAAGTCAACAAAATCAAACCTTATTCGTCAGTGTAGTACATATGTCAAAAACATCTGAATCATTGTGCGCGTTCAATTTTCAAGGCAACTGCAAGTTCCCTAGTAGTTAAGTTAAACCTTTATCACTTGTCAAACAATGGTCACGTGAGTTATTCGATCAATAAGGAAGTGTAAAATAGTAGGGACTAGCAGTTGCCTTGCAAATTGAACGCGCGCATTTTTCTTCAGTGTTTGTAGTATTCTAAGGACTACGCTTGTGTATGTAATATTACTTTACAAGAATACTCCAGAAAACATTCGTTTGCGTATTATTTGTCGGAGAGGAACCTTCGATGTATGACGAATCTTGTACGCGTCGTGATGAGAAGGCATATGGTAGGAACGGATCAGCACTTCAACTCCGACCTTGACTTTGACAGGAGCGCGAACTTTAGCGAAGTCGAGTCAAACCAATTGAAGAATGCAACTTCGAGAGCGAAACCGAAAACTGTTAAACAAAAGAGAAAATGAGCTCTAAACACATATGAGTATTTTCATGTTCGGAAAACTGAAAACATCGCCGCAAGTTTGGTGGCATTTATACTTCAACTTTGAATGTCAGATTTAGGTCTAACGTTGAAGTCAAAGTTGAGGTTGAGGTGCTTATGTGTTCCATTCCATTAAAAAGCATTGGTCCTAAAATGTGCGGCTTGGTGGTCAAAGTCGATGTCGGAGTGGCTGTGTTGATCTGTTTCTACCAATAACGTTTCAATATATCTGTGAACCTTGACAGAAATAAAAGATGCTAGGCAACGCGTTCAAATTTGCAGTTAACTTGCAGGCGGCTCGGGTTACCTTGAAGTTTCAACTTGCCCAAATGAAAGCGATATTCTCATAACGTTTTATTTAATGATGTTTTATAACGTGTTTCCACTCATTTTTGCTATTATACGTCACATAGATATGCCAACACTATACATATACAAGGTGGCGCAAAAATAACCTTCCGATGTTTTTTGGCTGTAATTTAAAAAAAAAAAAGAAAAACTTTGATTCTTCTTGTGGATTATTTTTATTTGGTCTTTTAATTTTTTTTACACCAAGTCGAGAATATGATGTCATGTAAATGGCCGCCGCCACAGTTGATTGCCATTTGAGCCCTTTTTATGGCATTTTCCATCACTTTGGCCAAAACTTCCGGCGATAGGTCCTCACATTGTTGACGGATATTGTCTTTAAGAGCTGCAAGAGTCTGAGGCTTGTTGACATAAACCCGCGACTTCAAAAAGCCCCACAAAAAGAAGTCTGGAGCGGTCAAATCAGGCGATCTTGCTGGCCAGTGCAAATCGCCAAAACGGGAGATTAGGCGCCTGGGAAATGCATCCTTCAGCATATCTGTTGTGGCACGTGCAGTGTGTGCCGTTGCACCGTCCTGTTGGAACCACATGTTTTCCAATCCCAATTCATCAAGTTGCGGCAAAAAGAACTCGTTGATCATTGCTCTGTAGCGCTCACCATTCACAGTAACCGTTTGGCCCGCGACGTCTTCGAAGAAAAAAGGTCCGATGACTCCTCCAGCGAAAACAGCACACCATACAGTGACTTTGAGCGGGTGTAATGGCTCTGCGTGGGTTACACGCGGATTTTCAGTGCCCCAGAAGCGTAAATTTTGCTTATTTACGTACCCGCTAAGATGGAAATGGGCCTCATCACTCATGATTATTTTTGATGATAAATCATCTTCCTCTTGGTGGTGATTAAGGATGGCTTGAGCGTATGTTAGACGCGATTGGCGGTCAGCAGCTAACAGCTGATGCACCGTCTGGACTTTGTACGGAAACATATTCAAATCTTGTACCAAAATTCGCTGTAAAGACCGTCGACTGATACCCATTTGCGTGGCACGTCGTCTGGTCGATGTCGACGGCGCTTCCATGACATCTTCGGCTACAGCAGCAATATTCTCTGCAGAACGGCTACTCCGGGGTCTGCCACGCCTGGCAGCATCTCGTGTTGTGCCAGTCTCTTCGAGGCGAGCGGCTAAACGTCGCAGTGTTTCACCAGTAGGCATTGGACGGGTAGGAAATCTGCGACGAAATTCACGTTGTGCCAAGGTCACCGACCGATTATTGCTCAAATAAATAGTCACCAATATTCCGCGTTTTGGAGCAGTGTAGCGTAACATTGTTTATTAACGTGTATTTCGCATGTGTACTACACAAATGTCAAAACAGAACTGACATTAGGGGCAAATCGCAAAATTTATAGCATTTTCTGATAGGAGGATTACTTTTGCGCCACCTTGTATATTTGGGTAGGAAACAATACATAGAAGTGCACAATACAAAAATTATCCACATATATATAACACACATTATGATACAGCAGGTAAAATGAAGCGAATTGGATGAAATTACAACAACAACAACATTGCTGTGTGAGGCAATAATCTGCCAATCGGAACGGAAAAATTTTATAGCATGAAGTTACTTGAAAATGTTTGAAGTTACTTGGACATGTTTGAAGTTACTTGAAAATGCTTGAAGTTACTTGAAAATGCCGGAAAAATTTTATATCATGTGAAATCAGAGAATGCAATGTCGAAAAATTTCATTTTCCGATTAATATGTATAACAGTCGACTTTGTTTTTTTTTCAACTTATAGAATAAATTGGTCCAATTTCGACCATGTGGCGACCCCTAGTTTTATATATTCTATATGCCTATATATATGCATATGACTCCTTTATGACTTATAGAGAATATAGGACATATTTTGAAAGATTCAGCTTAATGGCATGTAGCGGTTCCAGTCATTATAAGAATAAGTTTTACCTTTCAATTTGTGTTTTAATTTAAATGTTTGCAAGGATTTAAATATAGTGCTAAGCTGTGTTTTGTGTTTCTGTTTTCCTTTCAGAAGTTCAAAATTACTACAGTCTTATGAAAGACAACACATTTCCACATATTACTCCGCTAAGGTCCCCGCCAATTGACCATAACGAATTGCAGTCTCAACCTCCAGATGTGCTCTGTAAAAATTCCACTGGAATATTTTCCCACAAGACACTCGAGAACGAAAAACTACAAAACTCCTTGCCGCCGGTATTAAGCGTCGTTAGTAGTACTGGTAGCTGTTCCCCACTTAGCTGCGAATACAGTACGGCAGAATATCCAATTACAGATTTGAACCGACCTAACGTATTTTCCTCATACTTACAAAGAAGGCCCCGAGGAGAAAAACGACCAATACCCGACGAACAGAAAGATGAAAAATACTACGAACGCCGGAAACGTAACAACGAAGCTGCAAAGAAATCCCGCGACGCTCGTAAAATACGCGAGGATAGAATAGCCTTTCGAGCAGCTCTTTTGGAACAAGAGAATTCAATTCTTCGTACACAAATAGTTGCCCTGAGGAATGAACTAGAAACCGTGCGGCAAATGCTAACCAGTAGCACTGGAAGTAGACAATAGTAAAATCAAAGTTAGGATATTTTTCGTAGCTATAATTTTATTGAATGTATGATTTTGTAAAAATCTTATACCAATTAAGTTGTGAAGATACTTGGATCTATGTACCTAGCTATTTATTTATTTATTAGTAAAATACATGTGAATGTGAATCTATGGGTAACGTTTTTGTTTGAAAAATAAATGTTATAGGAAATATGTTTGCCGCCGCGTTTTTTTCATGAACATACATTGTGTACTATCGCGGAAAAAGATTGAAGTCAAAAAGCTAAGAACCAATCCAATAGGTAGGTACGTACTTTGGTTTCGATTTTCCTACTGTATACCTAGGTGGCTGTCTGCAGGTTAGGTTAGGTTAGGTTGAGGTGGCTGTTAGCCGAAAGCTAACACACTTAGACCAAAGAGGTCCATTGTGATGCCACTAGGATCGGGAGTATCTACCACTACCCGCTAAAACCATTTGGAGCTTCTAATGAAGCGTGATAGACTTCTAACATCTGAGTTAGCCAAGTCACTGAGTTCATTAAGGAAGAAGGCTCCCAAATAGAGATTTCTTTTATGGGAGAGTGCAGGACATGTGCAGAGGAGATGAAGTGTAGTCTCCTCCTCCTCCTCATCCCTGCAACTTCTGCAGAAGTCGTTAGAATAGACGCCAAGCCTTGATGCGTGCTTGCCTATTAGACAGTGCCCTGTGATGGCACCTATGACAGAGCTAATATGCAGTCGGTTAAGTGAGATCAAACTCAGAGAGCGTCGCAGGTCCAGCTTTGGCCAGATATGCTTGGTCGCTAGACACGTATCACTACCTGTCCACCTGAGGTTTGTACTCTCGACTGCGGCTAGCTTAAGCATGAGTTTACAAGTAGCGATGGGCATACCTAAGAAACCTTTATCAGGTAGAAGAGGTAATGCTGTTCCTTTTTTGGCGAGTTCGTCTGCCCTACAGTTCCCTGGGATGTCTCTGTGCCCTGGCACCCAAAAGAGGTGAAAGTTGAACTGCTCTGCCATCTCCTCAAGAGACGAGCGGCAGTCTATGGCTACGATGGAGTTTGAAGAGACTGAATCCAAGGATTTCAGCGCGGCTTGACTATCCGAGAATATGCGGATGTCCTTAGCGGATATCACGTTTCTCTTCAGCCACGACAAGACTTCCTTAATCGCCATGATTTCCGCCTGGAACACGCTACAATGATCAGGAAGACGGAAAGAGAGACTGATATTAAGTCTTTCTGAGAAAACACCACCTCCGACCCCATCACTAGTTTTTGATCCGTCGGTGTAAAAGTGGATCGAATTATCTTCCATGCAATCAGCCTCCTCCCAGAATGATCTGGAGGGGATAGTGATTTGGAAGTTCTTTTCGAACTGTAGCTGGGGTATAGTGTAGTCGATGTTTCTTGGTAGGGACCCATGGGAGTCCAGAATGATAGAGTGGCCAATATTTGTATTGATCCACTGTGATGTGGCTTTTAAACGGACAGCGGAGCAGGCAGCTGATTGCCTGCTGAAAATATCCAGGGGTGTTAGATGCAGTAATATGTCCAGTGCAGCGGAGGGGGTCGTACGGAGTGCTCCGCAGATACACAGACAAGCTGTGCGTTGCACCTTGCTCAGCTTATCACGGTTTACCGCTTTGTCTAGAGCAGTCCACCAGACAACCACCCCGTATGTCAGGATCGGTCTAACTACCGATACGTATAGCCAGTGTGATATGCGGGGCTGTAGGCCCCACTTATTTCCGATGGCTTTTTTGCAAGAGAAAAGTGCTACTGTAGCTTTCCTTACTCTTTCTTGTACATTGGGTTTCCAGCTTAACTTCTTATCGAATATTAGACCCAGAAATTTAGCTTCGTCGGAAAAGGTTAAGCTTGTACCGTTGATAGAGGGAGGGTCGATATGAGGGACTTTATATTTCCTGGAGAAGAGGACAAGCTCGGTTTTGTGAGGGTTAACCCCCAGCCCACAGCTTCTTGCCCAAATTGAAAGCTTGTTGAGAGCGTTTTGAAGGAGTTCCTTTAGAGTGTTGAGGTATTTCCCTGAGACGGCAATAGCAATGTCATCCGCATAGGCAATCACCGTGCAACCCTCCCCTTCCAGGCATGTCAGTAGTTTATTCACCACCAAGTTCCACAGAAGGGGGGAGAGGACACCACCTTGTGGCGTGCCTCTACTGACAGACCTTCTAGCGGATGAAACGCCCAGTTTTGAATTGATAATCCTGCTTGTTAGCAAAAGACTGATCAATGCACCAAGCGATCCATCCACATTTAGTTCTGTTAGTGCATTTGCGATTGCAGATGTGTCGACGTTGTTAAAAGCGCCCTCTATGTCTAGGAAGGCAACCATAGTGTATTCCTTGTGGTGAAGGGAGTATTCTATGGTGCGTACCAAGGAGTGAAGGGCAGTTTCCACTGATTTACCCTTAATGTACGCATGTTGTGCCGCAGACAGCAGTTGCGGGCTTATATTCATGCGAAGATGGATATCAATCAGACGCTCCAGCGTTTTGAGGAGGAATGATGATAGACTGATGGGTCTGAGGTCTTTTGGACTAACATGGGAGTATTTCCCAGCCTTGGGTATGAAGACTACTTTAACTTCCCTCCAAGCCTGAGGAATGTGAGTAAGCCTTAAACAGCTATTCATAATCATCTCCAGTGTTGGTAGAATGATGTCAGAAGTCCTCTGAAGTTCGGCAGGTATTATGCCGTCAGGTCCTGCAGACTTGAAGGGCTTGAAGCTTTGTAGTGCCCAAAGAAGCTTGTCCCTAGTAATCAGATTTTGAGAATTTGTTACCTGTAAATCCATAGGTGACCTGTTTGGGTTACTATGGCCGGTAATGTTGGAGCTACCAGGGAAGTGTGTGTCAAGTAGCAGATTGAGCGATTCCTCGCTGGATGTAGTCCACGAGCCATCTGCTTTCTTTAGGCAGCTAGGCATAGTTGGATTTGAAGCAAGGATTTTTCTTAGCCTTGATGCCTCTGAGGTTTCTTCTATTTTGCCACAGAAGAGTCTCCACGAAGATCTTTTGGCCTTCCTTAATTCTTTTTTGTATGATTTGAGGGATACTTTATAGGAGTCCCAGTCAGTATTGGATCTTGAGCTTTTAGCTCGATTGAAGAGTCTCCTGCAATCATTTCTCAGTGGTCCTAATTCAGGTATCCACCAATGTGGCTTCTTTTTCCCCCTGGGACGAACGAGTGGGCAGGAAACAGCCATCGCTTCCTTAAAAGCCATCGTGAGCTTGTTGACTTTGCTGTCAAGCTCGCTAGGATTGCGTGGGGGACTTAAGAGTTCAGAGGTTATATGTCTGCGCATAGTATCTCTGTATTTGGGCCAGTCTGTTTTCCGAGGGTTACGGAATGTGGATTGGCAGGGGATGTCAACGTTTAGGTTGAAGGTAAGATATCGGTGGTCGGAGAAGGAATGGTCAGACGAAACCCTCCAACTCGATATGAATTTGTGGATGTTATTGGAGACAAGAGTAATGTCTAAGACTTCTTGTCGATTCTTGGTGATGAAGGTGGGCTCATTACCCATGTTGCACACAATGAGGTTAGTACTTAAAATGTAATCGAAAAGTGACTCACCTCTGCTGTTGATATCAGTGCTTCCCCATACGGTGTGATGCGCATTAGCGTCACATCCGATGATGAGTGCAGCTTTCCGCCTCTCTACTTCCGCAATAAAACTCTCCAGGTTAACACCAGGAAGAGGTCCCAGGTTGTCATGGGCAAGATACGCTGATGCCAACCAGTATGTGCTACCAGCAGTCTCCAGTTTGGCAGCCGTCGTATCTCGATCGCTGAAATTAGGGAGTAAATAAGCATTAAGGCTACTCTTCACTAGTATGCACGATCTAGGTTTACCTTTGTCGGACACATATAGTGGGTAGTATCCAGGGGTCTTCAGTCCACGAACCAGGTTATTGACGACCCAGGGCTCCTGGACCAAGACTACGTCTTCTCCGGTTTTTGCTAGACGGAGAATAAGGGCGGCCGAGGCCTTAATCGAGTGTTGGAGGTTAATCTGAATGATCTGCAGCATTGCTACGATCTTGTGGAGAAGCCTCCATCACTGTTTTATTGAGGTCCTCCAAATCAGAGGACGAACTGAGAAGTTCATCCTCACTCAGAGGATCCTTGTTGGACAAGCCTTCCAATACAGAGGATGAGCTAAGGAGCTCGTCTTCCCTCAGAAGGTCATTGTCATTGGTGTCGTGTGTGTCCATAACCGACTGGGAGTCGATCACAGGGGGTAGAGACATGGTTGGTTCCTTAGAGGGCTCTAAAATGTCATCCTCTAGGGAGGGGAAGGTGACTGATGCGCTTGCATCCGACACAACAGATTCGGAGGGATGATGGGGTCGCTTATCAGCGTCCAAATCATCCTTCTTGTAGACCTTCAGCGTGATGTCGTTCCACCCGAACCGAATCATGCCTGCGGTCGCTGCCAGATGAGCAAGGGATTCCTGATTGATGATGATAACAGCGCATCGGTAGGAACCCTTTTGTTCTTCCAGTTTTGCGACTTTCCAGTCGTGAGTCGGAAGGGATGGGTTGCTGATTTTGAGGAGGTGCAGTATCCTTTCAGGGGAGGAAGGGCTAATTGGGATCCAGGCACGCGATCTCGGTCGGCAAGGGATGTCCTCCCTTGCAACAACATCAAGCTTAGCCCCTGGCCAAAGCTCACCAAGCTTGTTGATCGCGACCTTGTAGAGGTCCAATGATCGCTGATCATCGCACGCGATAAGTTTAACTCGTCCTTGATGCCAGCCACCATCATGGATTATTGGCGGTGGTCCGGGGATATCCTTGTAGAAATCCTCGAAGTTTTCCAATAGGGAGAGCATAATGAGATCCCACCGTTCAGGTGAGATCCTACCATCGGCGTCGCTGCGGTCTATAACTGCGACCACAATACCTTTTTTTAGGACGTCGCTAAAAGACCTATGAGATTTGACGGTGGACGCGCTAGGAGGAATACTGGTGTTGTGCATCCTCAGGCGCTTGGAGACCGAACTGACCTCCTCCACCGATCTCTGTCGCTTTGACGCAATGTCTCCGCTGGTCTTGTCCTTTCCTGTGAGTACGTTCTGAGCCCAGGTCAGTTTACTGATCTGAGCAGGGGTTCTATCCAACTCAGGGATAGTGCCGATAGAGCCAATAATGCGATTTGCATTGCGTTTATCCTTGTAGTGCGACGTCGAGGTGTTACGACGACGCCTACAAGACGCGCTGGTGGAAGTAGGACCATGTTGCACAGTCCCACTCCCCCCAGGGGGGTGATTGTGACTGGTAGTAGCATCCAAGCGTTTACTGCCAGCGGAAGGACCATGAGTTTGCACAGTCTTACCCCTGACTAGTGTAGCAGGAGTTTTACCAGGGGGCAGCTTTGGGACACTGCCTGAGGGGTTGCTGCCAGCAGAGGTGGGACCATTTTGCACAGTCCCACTTTTGCTGGGAAATTTATTTTTATGCTCGCAATCACTGACGGAGGAACCACGGTTATCCACAGTTCCGCTGCCAGCTGCCATAAGAGCATTGCCGGTAGACAGCTTTGTCGCCGTACTACCGTCCGGTTTCAAAGGGATACCGGCCTTAAAAATTTGTTTTTGTTTTTGATTAGGTTTCATAATAGTTCCCACGAGTAGCGGAGAAGGGAAGGTCCGTCTGTACAGAGATCCGCATTGTACAGATAAGGCTAGCTGTTCCGGAGGTCGCCAGGTATCCGGATACTCCGCTTGCGACTGAGCTATTTTTTAAACCTGGGCCCTCAGCCAGGCTGACTATCGGCACGGGTCTCCATTAGTCCAGCCCAGGGGATAAAGGAGGGAGAGAGAAGGGAAGGGGAGAGTAAGGAATAGAGGAGTGGGAGAAGATTGGGGGAGAGTGGGATCAGGACGGAGTGTCCTGTGGGCAGTTCTTAGTAGATGCTGAAAAACAGCACCCTTAAGCCTCCACACCGGCACCAACAAAGAGAGGTGCGCTCGACAAGGTGACTGACCCTTCGTGGAGGCTGTCTGCAGACAATGTGTGGATTCCGATTGATGTTTCATGTTCTTTAATGTTATTTAGTGTGTTTGAAATACATGAAAAAAAATCTACAGTCTACCTCTGTAATCGAGACACCTCCCAATCGGTACAACTTTTTTGGTGTACAATATACCCCTGCAATCGGGACACCTCCAAACCGAAATTTTATTCTGGCAGAAGCTTTATTGAATCAAACCTCCTACTTTCGAAACTCTACCAAAAAATCAGCAAATTCTTTAGGTGAGAATTGGTTCGACGTACAGTCCCTGGCCAAATTATAAGACGCACTGCAGTTTTTTAATAGTTTTATGTGTTGCACGAGTTTATATGCAATATTTTTATATTTAAACATACATATAATGTGTTTTTGTTTAGGAGATTTTGTATATGATTCCATTTTGTATTTATTTTAAACGTGTTGCATTACAGTGTTAAACAATTAATACGCGAACGTAAACAAGTACAAACAAAGTACACAGAACCTGTATGTAAGCCACTTTTTTTGCCGTGTGTGTATTGAAGAGAAAATTGGTAAGTCAGATGGAGTTTACTTCAAATCCATTCTGAACAAACGGGTTAAATATTTATAGAACTTTCTTTTGGACCAAGTCCAAGCAACTCAATTACAAAAATGATTTCTCTATTTACACATAAACTGGATAAAAGAAGATTTTTCACAATTCGCTTTCAAACTCGATTTGAAAAAAAAGTCCTTATGGCGTTTAAGTCCGACCTTATAATAATAATAATAAATACTATAATTGATGTATAGGCGAGTGGCACAAATAAATACACGCGGCATCTCAGGTTCAATTCACGCCGGGGCCCAGTAACACCAAATTTGTTTCCACTATTTTCGTTCCACCTTTTGCGAAACTCTGTCATCATCCAAGAGTATAAATTGTCATGAGAAGTATTTCAAATTTGAAGTTTGTAGTCACTTTAAATTGTAGGTTCTTCCCACTTCCGACAAGCAAATGGTTGGAGAAGCTATGTTTAAGACCCTGTATGGGCCGTTAAAAACGATACTCGAGACTGTCATAATTACCGTTTAATCAAGCTTGAAGATCGTTGAGCGGGTATAGGTCATAGGTTAAAAAGGGGTATGCAATTTGCATACAGCACTAGGTACCAGAAGGGCCCATCGCGATCCCTAGGGAACCACTTGAGCGGGTATAACATTGCCGAACGTGGAAAATAATCTGAAGACCAGTGGGAATTTGACGGAGATACGAGGGCGGGTCAATAAGTCCGTGACTTTTGGAATAAAACACAGATTTTTTGATAAAATTTTTTTTTTATTTTTAACGTAGTCTCCCTTGAGCTCTATACACTTTGTCCAACGCTTCACCAATTTTTGTATCCCTTCCAAAAAAAATGATTTGTCGAGGTCCTCAAAATAGGCCTTTGTTTGCGAGATGACTTCATCATTGGAGTCAAATCTTTTTCCACCAAGCCATTTCTTCAGGTTTGGGAACAAGAAGTAGTCGCTCGGAGCCAAATCTGGAGAATAGGGTGGATGAGGGAGCAATTCATAGCCCAATTCATGGTTTTTTGCCATGGCAACTGCACATGTGTGCACCCTTGCATTGTCTTGGTGGAAAAGAACTTTTTTCTTGGCCAAATGAGGTCGGTTTTTTTCAAATCGTCATTGAATCGGTCCAATAAGTTGGCATAATATTCCCCATTGATTGTTCTTCCCTTTTGAAGGTAGTCAATGTGGATTATCCCGCGTGCATCCCAAAAAACAGTCGCCATAACTTTATTGGCTGACAAACCCACCTTGGCCTTCTTTGGCGCCGATTCACCCTTAGAAACCCACTGTTTTGACTGTTGTTTGGTCTCTGGTGTGTTGTGATGGATCCATGTTTCGTCCACGGTTACAAAACGGTGCAAAAACTCCTCCATATTGCGATTAAACAATGCCAAACCTTCCTGTGAAGTTGTTACACGATTGCGTTTGTGGTCGACTGTGAGCAAACGCGGCACCCATCTTGCGGAAAGCTTTCTCATGCCCAAGTGATCATTCAAAATTGAAACCACTGAGCCATGCGAGATCCCTACGGCTTCCACAATCTCTCGCATTTTCAATCTTCGGTCGGCCAACACCATATCGTGAATTTTTTCGATTGTTTCGGGTGTGGAGACCTCAACTGGGCGTCGAGGACGTTCGGCATTTTCAGTGCTTGTACGGCCACAACGAAATTCAGTAAACCACTTTTTTACCATTGAAATCGATGGTGCAGAGTCCCCATAGTATTTCTCAAGCTTAGCCTTGGTCTCGGTAATGGTTTTTTTTCGCAAGAAATAATGCTTAATAAGCACACGAAATTCACTTTTTTCCATTTTCTCCTCAAATTAGTGAGTAGTCTGATAAAAATAGCTGTCAAACACAAACTAACTGACGCAGCAAGTTTAAATTTTGACAGGAGTCAACTGACAGATGCCTGTTGACAGGAGCAGTGTTGCTGTTTCAGTAAAGAGGTCAGAAATTCAAAAAGTCACGGACTTATTGACCCGCCCTCATCAACCACATATGCAATCCTTTTACCTTTGGATTGCATATGTGGTTGTGGGTCCCAAAAAAAAATAAACAATAATGTGACTTCTCTAATCGGGACAATGAAATTCAAGTTAAGAATATGCGCAGCTGAATCGCATGTGGCCTCAAACCGATATATTTTTTTATAAAAGTAATACTCAATCCGAGACAAACAACAAAAAGCAGGGTTTTTAGGGTTCCGTAGCCAAATGGCAAAAAACGGAACCCTTATAGATTCGTCATTTCTGGCTGTCTGTCTGTCTGTCCGGGAGTGTCACAGCAACTTTTTTCAGAAATTATAAGAACTTTACTGTTGAAACTTGGTAAGTAGATGTATTCTGTGACACACCCACAATTAAAAAAAAATAAAGTTTGAGCTAGGGAGCTGAAATTTATAATATAGGCTCTCCAGGGCCCCTTGATGCTCATGTGTAAATATTTTCAAAATTCACCCACTGACACGCAAACAATTTAAAAAAAACCAAAGTTTGAGCCAGGGAGCTGAAATTTGTAATATAGGCTCTCCAGGGGCCCTCGATGCTCGTGTGTATTTTCAAAATTCGCCCACTGACAGGCCAACAATTTAAATTAGATGGAGCGAAAGAAATTTTACTTCAGTCGTGTGGTCTTAAGCACACTCATTTTTTTTCATCAAACCCATACGTGTGGGGTATCTATGGATAGGTCTTCAAAAATGATATTGAGGTTTCTCATATCATTTTTTTCTAAACTGAATAGTTTGCGCGAGAGAAACTTCCAAAGTGGTAAATGTGTGTCCCCTCCCCCTGTAACTTCTAAAATAAGAGAATGATAAAACTACAAAAAATATATGATGTACATTACCATGCAAACTTCCACCGAAAGTTGGTTTGAACGAGATCTAGTAAGTATTTTTTTATTTAATACGTCATAAATCGTAAACCGCAATTTACCTTTCATTCAATCAACTCAAATATAAAAAAAAAAAACATTTAATTTTGCTCATAAGGTTTATGTTTAACCTTATGCGTAAACCGTGAACCATTATTTTCTAATAGTAAATCTGTAATAGGTGCCTAAGTAAATAATAATTATAATTCGCGCGGAACCCTTCATGGGCGAGTCCGACTCGCACTTGGCCGCTTTTTTATTTTATTTTGCATATTGTAAATATATTGACACCGAGCAGTAGAAGTTAGTTTTGAGTGGATAAGTTATCGGCAGTGTATGAAATTCACTTAATTCAGTCGGCTAGTTGACGAAAAATCATTATTTCATACAAACCGTGTAATAAGCCAGCATCTCGGCCATCATTCTATAGAATGTTCTAACCCACACCCATCACTTCGCGGGGCTGTTTAGAAATCCATGTAGGTCTTTGTGATAGCCGCCGTGAACTGTCAGGAAATGCGTAAGGTGGTAGTTGCTTTGTCCAGGTTTCAATTGTCGGGACTAATTGAATCACTTATTTTCAAAACGTGACATGTCCACATTTTTCCAAAAATCGTTTTATATTTTTTTCCGGCAAAGCAGGGATATCTGCGTTGCCACATGAAATATGATATGTCCAACTATAATAATTAATTTTTAATTGCTTTTTTTCTTCTGTTGATGATAGTTAAAACTTAAAGGCATTTAAAAATTAAGCTTTTATTTTAGTTTATTTTCAAAACGTGAAATGTCCAAAATAGTTATTTATTTTTTTCCTTTTATATATGTGTCCTAGAAATCTATATATATAAAAGTCAATCCATATTTGAGTTTGTTGCCGCTGTTTGGCCAAACGCGTTAACCGATTCCAATGAAATTTTTTTTCATGAAAGGTGACGTCTGTACAAAGGATGTTTGGTATGTGCGATATCTGTATCTGCATCGGTGTGTGAATTATGGGCATTTGAGTGAGTACACATGCATATGTGCGTATGCGTGTAAATTCCGATGCAGATACAGAGACCGCACATATAAACATAGGGACGGGCTACAGTCCGCTTGGGCGAACTGTTGGATACCCTATTCTTATTCCTATCCCTCATAAGTGGGCGTGACAAAAGTCTAAGTATGGTTGAATTGTTAAGAACGCTCTACATACGAGTATTTTGTTATATAACATTTAAAGGATTTTATCAAAAAAAAACACTCCCTAGCTCAAACTTGGGTATTTCAATAAAATTGTTTTATTTAATTGTGGGCGTGTCAGTAGGCGGATTAAAAAAAAATTAACACATGAGAATAAAGGGCCCCTAGAGAGTATATATTATAAATTTCAGCTCCCTAGCTCAAACTTTGAATTTTCAGAAAAAAAAAAATTAATTGTGGGCGTGTCAGTGGGCGGATTTTGAAAATATTTACACATGAGCATAAAGGGCCCATAGAGAGTATATACTATAAATTTCAGCTCACTAGCTGAAACTTTGGATTTTCAAAAATTAATATACCCTTAGAATAGGGTATAAAAAAATTATTTTATTTATTTGTGGGCGTGTCAGTGGGTGGATTTTGAAAATTTGTTATCGCGAGCAGTTTTAGGAGTCATAGATCATATATAAAAAATGTCAGCTTTCTAGCTCAAAATTCGATTTTTTCCAAAATTTGGTTTTTTTGAGTTTGTGGGCGTGTCTGTGGGCGGATTTCAAAAATTCGTAAACTTGATTATTTCGGGACCCTAGAGAGTATATGGTTAAAATTTCAGCTCTCTAGGTCCAGTTTAAAGGCCTAATTTTTTGCTACAGACGGACGGACGGACGGACGGACATGGCTAGATCGACATTACTATCGATGCTGATCATAAATATAGTAACTTTTAGGGGTCTACGGGCAATATTAAGGTATGTTACAAACTATGCGTCAAAATTAATATACCCTTAGAATAGGGTATAAAAATCCATCGTACAGACGTCACCTATTTTGTTATCCGAACGCGCATATGAAAGAGGGAGACCAGACCAACGTTTTAAGCCTATTGTGGTTTTTGTGCGCAATTTCATTCTTGAGATATCGTGTGTTCAATGTTTTATTCAAATAACTCTTATTGATTTTTTTTGCATTTTTTTTTTGTAAATCGGACATCGGAAGTTGCTTTTCCCACATTGATAACAATCCGTGTGAAAGTGAATGAAAAGTGATTCTATCGAAGTTTTTTACTTTCGCTTTGTTGTTTGATTCGCACAAGTAAGCTGACATAGGCGCCTGCCAGACAAAAAGCACCTACCCTTAGCGGAACAGGTTGACCTCAAATCAGGCAATCTTCGGTATTGGCCTGAGAGTGTTTCTGTGAAGTTTGGTCAAAATCGGTCTTCTTTTTTTAGGGGCAGCAACATAGGTACGCCAGATACCCGCTATAGACAATAATAAGGAAGTCTACTCGAACATATTGGCCAATAGAATTCTCGGGCACGGGCAAAGCCGGGCGGGTGTAGCTAGTTAGATATAAAATCTTAATAATGATACCGAGTTTTATTTGATTTTCTCGACGAATACAAATGTAAGATTAGTTCGTAAAATAGTTTTTAGGGCGAAATGCAATAATTATAAGATATAGTTTAGTTTAGGGCGTCCGCATAAGGAACAATTTTACTTTATTATTTTTAAATCTATCACATTTTCTTATATGTTTTTTTTTTACATTTGAGTGTAATCGCACAATTCACACAGAGTTATGATATTATAATCTTACTTCTGAATAATGTTATAATTATGATGTTAAAAAGAAAACAGCTTGGTAAGAAAATAATCTAGTCGAAAGGAAAGAGATTAGGAAAACCTTTCATCAGAAAAAAAAAAAATAATAATAATAATAATAATAACAATAATAATAAATAAATAAATAACATACATATATAAGAATACCAATATGTATATGCAAGCAGATTCTTAAAACTAATATCACAGTAGGAAGGTTTTGAAATTTAATAAATTAATAAATAAATAACAAATATGTACAAAATAAATAAGTATTACAAAAACCAGGAAACTAATAAAAACAAACGTAACAAAATAATATAAATAAATATTTAATAATTTAATATATAAATAACAACTAAAAAATAGTAGATAGTACAGAAATAAATAAATTCTACAAAAAAATAAATAAATGAAAAAATAAACAATCATATAAATACACACAGAGTCGATAGTAACGAAAATAATACTCATCAGATGAACAATGCGAAGAGCAGGAAATAACAATAAGAATTAGGGTGCTACGTTTGCAACAAGATTATTAATAAGCACGGACATCTCACAGCTAATTGCGTATCTAGCTGTAAGTCTTTCTATTCTAGTAGAAACCAAATCGACATTGGCTATTTCGTGGAGTTCAAGTGTTGAAAAGTGCCAAGGAAGCTTAAGCATTAGTTTTAATAGCTTATTTTGCGCTATTTGTAATTTTTTGATGTGCGTTATTGCACACTTTTCCCAAACTGGACAACCATAAAACATAAAGGCCCGAAAAATGACTTTAAAAATGATTAATTTATTTTCTTGGCTTAGCATAGATTTCCTGTTTATAAGAGGATACATTATTCGTATAGTTTTATTTATTTTGTCTATGGTGTTTGTTATATGTTTATTGTAAGTAAGCTTTTTATCTAATGCAATGCCTAGGTATTTGACAGTGTCCATCCAAGACGTGTAAGCATTATTAATAATTAAGTCATTGCTGGGCAAAAAACAAGCTTTTCTTTTTCTGGTAAAAAAGATAGCTTGGGTTTTAGAAGCATTGACTTTTATCTTCCATTTATTGAAGTAAGTCATAAGAGTATTTAGTGCCGATTGAAGGTTGGTTTGGATTGTAAAACCAAGCACATCGGACGAAAAAATACAAGTATCGTCTGCAAACATTGCAGAATCACAGTTGGGAAGGTGTGGAAAGTCAGACGTATACACATTAAACAACACGGGACCCAGGACGGATCCTTGGGGAACTCCTGCAGGAACTGGCCTTTCGGTTGAGTAGGTGTTATTTACACAGACCATAAAGACGCGTCCTTCTAAAAAACTTTTTATTATTTTAATAACATACATAGGAAATTCACACAACATCATTTTATAAAGTAGTCCTGCATGCCAGACAGCATCAAAAGCCTTTTCGACATCGAGGAGCACTACTCCTGTAGATTTATTGGATGTAAATCCTTTTTTGATGTGCTGAGATATTCTGTCGACTTGTTGCACAGTATTGTAATGAGACCTAAAGCCAAACTGTTGCTGAGGCAATATACCTTTCTCACTAAGTAGTTTGTCGATTTTATTTTTGACAATTTTTTCGAAAATTTTGCTTATAGAACTAAGTAACCTAATGGGTCTGTAGCTGTTGGAGTTATTTGCGGGTTTACCCGGTTTTAAAATCGGCATAATCTTAGCTTTCTTCCACGCATTTGGGAAGTACTGTAATTTTATGCATGAATTAAATATGTAAAGTACAAAGTTAATCCCAGTTCTGGGGAGATTTTTAATATATATATTCTGTATATTATCAATACCTGGGGATTTGCGAGCTTTAAGTTTCGAAATTAAAAGGTTTATTTGCGGATAGGTCACATACAAATTATTCTCTATAACTTCTGGAGTCGACATTAAACTAGATACAGCGCTTTGTACCAACGTTTCCGTAACTCTATTCCCCATCCCGCTGGAGGTTGTGTGGTTTCTCAAAAAGGACAGGGAGAGAATGTCAGCCTTCTCGGCGTTTGTGGTCGAGGAGATCTGAACATCACCAAATGAAGGAATAAAATTTAACTTCTTTTTCATTATTTTTGCAATATTCCAAAACGGTTTACTGTGTTTTTCTAAGTTTTGGAGTTTAGCGTTCCACTTTATATTGCGAAACTTTTGCATTTCGGCTTTGATGATATTGTTGAGAATAATAACGTTGTCAAAAAACACACGCATCCTATGTCTTTGCCAGTTTCTTCGATATAAGTTCCTCAACTTAATTAAACGCAGTATACTTATGGGAAGTGAAGAAGTGTTTTTAACAGTTCTTAGTTTTCTGGGTATGGACATATTAATAGCATTTTCGATAGTGCTTTTAAACGTATTAATACTGTCGTCCACACGTGCAGAAGTAACGCCGTCGATATTTAAATCATGACCACTCAAACTGGAACTAATATGTCGTTTGTATCTCCCCCAATTTGCGTTTTTGAGGTCCGAGTAGTTGTTGTTTTCGCTGCGATCAGGTCTGTGCAGTATGCTGCAAAGTACTGGGAGATGATCTGAGGATAGATCGTTTAAAGTTGTTGGTTGGGTAAATAATTGAGGAATATTGGAAAGGAAAATGTCTAAGGTGGAAGGGTTACTTCTGGTGTTGTATGAGATGTAGGTTGGTGAATTGGGAAACATAATTTGGAAATTGTGGCTAGTATTAAGGTCATGCAAAATGTTTCCCCAGGAATTAGCTCTTAGGCAACCCCAACTCCTATGACGACAATTGAGGTCACCGCCTACTAAGTAAAAATCTTGTATGTTAATAAACTTTCTAAGGTCATTTTTCAGCCAATATTTATTATTTTGTGAGTTTGAAGCCCCTGGAAAGTATACAGAAAAGATCGATAACGTCCTTCCATTTGCGAAAAATAGTTGAATTCCAATGTTTTCTATTAGCTTTGTTTTAAGACTGGGCAGTAATGAATGTTTCAATGTTTTCTTTATTACAATAGCAACACCTCCTCCCATGCGATCTACTCTGTCGGAACGGTAACACTTGTACAAACTATCAGAAAATGGGACATTAGATTTTAAACCTGTTTCAGAGATAAGGCCAATGTCGATGTTGTTTCTACTTAAAAATGAAAAAAATTCAAAAGACTTATTTCGAATGCCTCTAGCATTCCAGCACACAACTTTTAAGTTAGCAGATCTAATAAGGAACAATAATCTAGAATAAGTATCCTGTTAATTTGAAGCAAGATTTATTCATTTTTGTCTAGTACGTTATAAATGAAAGCTAGTGCACTTACTCAAACGGTACGATATCATATTTTTGTTTTGATTTATTTTCCATGGAAACAAAAAATAATCATTTTTTTTCGTCTCCTGTACAATTTTTAAATGTGGACATGTCACGTTTTGAAAATAAGTGATTCAATTTGTAGATCCATCTGCCATTTTTGTTTCACCCACCTGATTTGCACATAGCTACTGAAGCAGTTCTTTCCTCTTCTCTTTTTCTTGCAATTTTACTTGCATTTTGTCCGCCCAGTGTTTTCCTGTTGTAGATCTTCAACATTTCGCCCGCTAGAACGTCTATGCGATTAGCCTTAATGCGCTTAGCCTGTATGCGGATGATAGTTCTCATCTTGTTTCTTGCGTCGCTGATGCACTCGCCCAAACCGTGACGGTTTATAGGAGGACCGAGCTGACTACTCTTGATAGAAGGATTCTCTTAGCATATCCAGGTCCACCGGTATTAGGTAGTATGCGTGAGAGAGCTCCCTGTATTTGCGATGCTTGCTTTTTTATGTAATCCACGTGCGTCTTGAACTGCACTCTGTTATCTAGCATTACTGCAGGATATTTAACTGCCTCCTTGGATCCGATGATCTGGTTCCCCACCTGGAAATTGGCGAATTCAATGGTATTCCCATTCGTTATAAGGACAGCTTCTATTTTATGGTTGGTTAGTTCTAGTCCGGCGGATACTAGGCGGTATTTTATCCTGAAAATTGCTTCATTTGTACCTGATTCCTTGGCATGGAACTGTTTAGCTACTGTCACGATGGCGATGTCGTTAACGAATCCAATTATCGTTACTCCACGAAGTAGCCTCAATCGTAGGATTTCTTCATACATAATGCTCCACTGAAGCGGCCCTAGTGCCGATCCCTGTGGGAAGCCCGCTGTGACGTTGTAGTATTTTACTCCTTCGTCGGTATTAGATTCCTGTTATTAAAGTAGTTTGCCTACTCAGCAAGTAATATGGTGTATCCAGTCTGGCGAGACATCAGCGTTACAACCGCACAGAACTCTTTTGTGCCGTATAGCCATCTTACTCCTTCGATGGAACTTTTTGCTGTCAACCAACGCTCCTATGCCATTAACGGTAGACCGCACTCTTCTAAAGCCAAACTGAAGAAGACTATATATTATCCTGGTTATCCCAAATGCTTCCATCCTTTCCCTCTATTTGCTAAGCCTATATTCAGAGGTGCAAATGTTTCCAAAGCATACGTCCTCTACCATTGGTTAGTTTTCTTCCCCGCTCGCTCATTCGAAGTTGTCTTGGAAAGCATGTCTTCCACGTATCCATATAATAAATCTGTTTCGATTTGCGCAGATCCATACGTCGCTAACGAGGTTCTTGTACGGTTCGGTGATCGAAATAATGTTCGCTCCCTTATCTTTTGCTGTTTGTGCCAGGAGGTCCTGGACTGCTTCGCTGTGATTTAAGAAATCTTCATGATTTTCTGCTGCTGATGGCTCTTCTAAGGACCGCGCATTTACTGCTTCCGGCTATATACTTCGACTGTTCTGGGTGGTTATTTTTTTACAGAAATGCACGATGGATCCTTCAAGCAGTCTCTTGCAGAGCAGTCTCCTACAGAGCTAAGATCGATCTTCCAAGCTTTTGCATTGTTTGGCTAGGTGGCCAAAGTCTAGATATTTGAAGCATTTTTTAAGCAACATCCGCTCACGAATACGAATGCCCATCTTATTTCTATCTTCCTTGTTTCTTAAAGTTTACCTGCGCTTGCCACTGCGGTCTTTATGCCACCGCATGCTTTCCGAAGGGAGAGCATATGGCCACTACCGATGTTCCAAATTGCTTTTTGATTGACTCGCATATCAGTTCTTCGAAGTCAAGTGCCAAGTGAAAGTGAAATATAAATATGTTTTTAAACGTACAAACGCGAAAAATAAAAAATTATAGTTCTCGGCGTTTCGGTCGCGCGGATGATAACTTTAAGAGCCTGTATAGATTCGAATTCCACAATGTAGAGTGGTTAAGCACTCATTTCCTTTCCGGGATTGCTGAGGAAACCCGTGGTGGTGCCATACCAAACTTTGAAAAAATAAAAATCTTTTTAAGATACATTGGAGACCCGGATTTCCAAGTTGGAGTTGGTGAAGATATTGGAATCCATAGATCCACCGTATCGAAGATATTGTGGCAGGTGTGTTGCGCTATATGTGCAAAAGCACATTTATGGATCAAATTTCCATCGCAAAATATCTCTACGACGAAGACTTCCCAACGAGTGAGATCTCAACGTTCCAAGAAGCGCCTATACCGGAACCTTCTCAAGGAAATAATACTATTTATAAAAGAGGAAAATCCAGAAGAAACGAAATTACTTCAATTATTCAAGGTTTTGTTATTTGATGTTTTTTATCTTCCTTTTTTCATGATAATGGTTTATGTATTTGTTCCTTTATGTAATACTTTGTTCCTTCTTGAAGTTATATTTTTTTGAGTTATAATAAATTAATTTAGTTTTTATCTCAAAAAGTAATATATGCCTTTTGATTAATTTTGTTTATTCTTCAGTAAGTCTATTTCTAATAACAATTTTTCTTTTTGTAAGATAAATATTTCCTTCTGTTGATTGTTCAGTTCTTTTTTTTGCTGGTTTAACTCCTTTTGTTGAGTAAGCACTTCTTTTTGGAGCTTAAGTACCGAATATTGGTTAACTAAGCATTGATTGTTCTGATTTCTTTTTTTAGGTGTTGGCGTAACTTGCAGCAATTGTGGAATACTCCTTGACGGCCCTGGTAGTTCTTCCCCTTGAAGCAGGGTGTCCTCAGCTAAAATACAATCTTTGCTGGTACCCGGCAACCCACATTGTACTGCACCTGTAATTCAATAAAATGTTTTAAATTGTATTTAATAATTGTACATTTTCACCATTAAAAAACAAAAAAATACTCACCAGGTATTTTGTTCAGAATAGGATTAGTTTTATAATCCATGAGATTTAGCAGCTGCTCTTCATGCGATTTCAATATTATTGGAAAATTTCCTGTCTTTTTTTATCTCCTTTTGCTTTGATGCGCCCCTTCATATTTTCAATTTTTTTCTTATTTGGGAGCTGTTCAACTGAATGGCATACATTTGTCTAACTAGTTCTTCCTCAGCTTGAAGCGCATCTAACTTTTTCATTTTCATTGCTGGAGTTTGGCTTTTTTCAAAAAGACATGGAACAAGACATGGTACAAAATCTTCTTCCTCCATGCCAAATCTCTTTTTTTTGTTGGTTTTTCTCTAACTTCGTCTAAGTACTCTTCGTCCGAATAATTGTCCATTCTGTAGTTTAAAAAAGTTCCTCTCAAGCACCCTCGTTAAGTTTAACGAAAAATATTTTTATTCACCTCAAATCGAGTGTTCCCTCTAAAAACTAGAGGGAACACTCACACTCAGTTTTTATTCACACCACCCAGTGACACCTCTCGAAATTTCCAGATTCGTTAAGTTCAGAAGGTTCGAGAACAACATAATTAGTTATTCCATAGCTATTCAAACTGCATTTCAAATGCTGCCAATTGTCGGTAATATGGGTCTCTACTAGATGGCGGTGCGAGTGACTAATGGGTGCTGAATGTGTCAGTTTGAGCAAACATGCAACAATATCCCCCTCTTAAACTTGTTTGTCCCGAACAAGCACGTCAATATTTTCACCATGGTAGCGATGGAGACGATCCACATGGACAACTTTCAACTTGCCTCTTCCTCGCTGGATCCGGTAGACAACATCGTTGATGCACTTCACTATCTTATAGGGTCCTTCCCAATAATGCTGTAGTTTAGGTGACATGCCTTTTTGGCGATGAGGGTCGTATAGCCATACCAAATCTCCTTCCTGGAATCCTGTGGTGGATGCTTTGGTATCGTACCTCGTCTTCATGCGGTCGCCGGATATCCGATGAATGTTTCAGTCGATGTCAGTACCCGCTACACACTTCCCAACCACCTCACGTTGCTTCAATTTGACGCTTTTGTGTTCCGCATTAAGAACTCGTACGGGAACAATATTGTTCTTCGGCTCAACAAGCACTTTTCCAACCACGCAGTTTCGGTAGTGGTTGTCTTTTGGCTCAAATAGAAAGAATCGGTGGCTCGTAGGATCACCTTCCAGCTTTGTCCGAATCAGTGTCTCTGAAGAAGGTGGTAGGACCTCGTCCTCACTAATGACTGTCCTCAGGGATGCGGCGTTCTCGTTCCCGTACACCATCGGAATCTCTACGTTTCGATACTTGATTACTTGCATCCTAAAGTCCAATACTACATCATGCGCCATCATGAAATCGATTCCAATGATGCATTCGTCACATATATCGGCTACTAGGAAAGCGTGGAGAATGCTAATCCTGCCAGATTTATTTTTAGCATGACCTCTCCATACACTTTCGCTGTCGCTCCTGTTGCTGTTTTCAGACAGTAACTGCTGGTGTTGTGCAACCAAGACTGACAGACGATGTCCCTCCTTATAATGGAAGCGGTGGCACCGGTGTCGATGGCTGCCACGCACTTATTCTGACCGATATAGGCTTCCACTGTTAGACTCTGGTTTCCTCGTTTGGTTTGGGAGACTTGAATTGTGGTCCTGGAGTCGTCGATTCCGGAAACCCACTTCTGCCCCGAGAAGCTACTCCTTACACGTTTCCCGGCTGCTGGTTCTGCGAAGCTATATCGTTGCGCCTTCTAGGCCCGCAATGTGGACAACTGCATTGTCTGGGTGGAGCTCTGCAGTGCCTCTGTAGGTGCCCTATTTTGTTGCAGTTACAGCAGCGCATTCGACCTCTGTTGTCTCTGTTCCGGTCTACGATGTCCACTCTTTGACATGAGCATTCAACGGCTGTCATTTCCCTTACGCGGTGGAAAACATGCGATGCCTGATCAGCAGCTTGCATTGCTAAGGCAAATGCTAGGGCCTCATCGAGAGTTCTCTTTCCAGCCATTCTTACGGCCATTTGCAGTTGTATATCTTCAATGGCTTGGATAAACGCCTCCACAGCCATTTCATTGATGAGAACCTCACCAGCATTAGGATATAACAAATGTGCCAGACGGTCGATATCTGCTTGCAGCTGTTGAAGTGTTTCTCCCCTCATCTGGACTCTGCTGCGTAGCTGGACCCTGTACACTTGCTGCATGTGCTCATTACCGAAGCGCATCTCTATAGCCTTGACCAAGGCGTCGTAGTTGTGTTGCTTCTCTTCTGAGACGGTTTGGAGTAACTCCGCAGCTGTACCTATTAGTGCGAGCGTTAGCGCAATCGACTTTTCCTCGTTGTCCCAACTGTTCGCCGTTGCAGCTGCTTCAAACTGTTTCTTATAAATTGGCCATGATGTTTGATCATCGAAAACAGGAGGCTGCATCTCTTTCCTTCTCGGGCAGTCCACAAAATTTTCTCGAGCCTTCTGCTTCTTCACTTTCTCGAGCTCTTTAGCCAAGTTCTCGAAGTTTGTTTCATGCTTGCAAAACGTCTGATGGATTTCGTCGAATTTGGTTTCAACCTTCTCGAACTTGTGGTCAATTTCTTCGAGTTTTCCTTCGAGAACATTTTTAAAATCTTCCACAGCGCTCTTTTGGGCGGCAACTATGGAATTCTTTTGTTCTTCGAATTTAGAGTCCATTGCTTGCAATTTGGAATCTAGAAAATTTGCCTGTTGTTATAGAGAATTCTTTTGTTCATCAAATTTAGAGTCCATTGATTCCAATTTGGAATCTAGAAAATTCTTCTGTTCATTAAATTTAGAGTCCATAGAGAGAAGTAATTCCATCATAGCTGTCATATCAACGCCTGTACTTACTTGTTCTTCTGCTACGTCAAATAAAACGGACTTCGGGTTTTCTCCTTCGTTTTCAACAGCTTCCTGCAGTCGAAGCACCAGATCATTTTTTCCTCCAGCTGTGGAGAGATTCCGCTTTTCTAGCTCAGCTTTTAACTGCGGTATACTGAGCTGTAGTAATTTCAATGTGCGGCCCATTTTTGTTTTCCTTTTTTGTTAACTAATTCACTTCACTTTAATTTCACACTGAATACGTTTTATCCCACTTCTGACACCAATGTTACATCCAGGCTAGGATTCGAAAAGATAAAACATAATTCTATTTAATTAATCTTTATTAGTTCTCTTTCAATGTCTTTTACTTCTTGATTATTACTCTAATAATTCACTTATTTAATTCAACAATTCACTTTCCCAATTAATCACTTTAAATACACAATCACT
The DNA here is from genome assembly GCA_949715645.1 of Portevinia maculata. NCBI lineage: Eukaryota > Metazoa > Arthropoda > Insecta > Diptera > Syrphidae > Portevinia > Portevinia maculata. The sequence continues at coordinate 103,590,527 of OX454525.1, forward strand.
TTTCTCTTACTCAATACTTATACTTTTTCTCTATACTTTTCACTACTGTCATCTATCGCAGTTCTTTATCGCGGTTCACAACTAGAATGTCTTGGGTGCTCCTGCGACATCTATTTATATCTCCTAGTGACACCTCTCGAAATTTCCAGATTCGTTAAGTTCAGGAGGTTCGAGAACAACATAATTAGTTATTCCATAGCTATTCAAACTGCATTTCAAATGCTGCCAATTATCGGTAATATGGATCTCTACTAGATGGCGGTGCGAGTGACTAATGTGGGCTGCATGTCACAGTTTGAGCAAACATGCAACAGAATGCATAGCTTTTTTGTTTGAAAAGTTTTAAAAATGTAAACATAAATTTGTTTAAAAACGAAACAAAAACCTGCCTTACTGAAAATTTAATACATTTTTTGAGTTATTGTTATTATAAAAGAATCTTTAAATCCTAAAACAAGGGTTAAAGCATACAAAAAGAAATTGGTTTAAATGTCATGTTCATATCAGATGAGCAAGTACTCGTAAAATGGGTGCGAACTGGCTTACGCTTCAGCTCTACCTGTGAACCAATATTATACATCAATAAATTATATTTAAATATATTCGCTCTTTTATTTCAATCGATTTTATTTATTTCACATACGAGTATGATTCAAAATGTCAAATGTATTTTGGTTTATAAATGGTTACTGGTTTTTCTTTAAAAAAATGTTACATGCATTCAAAGTGTTAAATAATTTTCATTTTAATAAAGTAAACAAACCCAATTAATTAAATAATTATTTTCATTTTACTTTTTTTTTTCCAATCAAATTTTTCAAATGAATAAGACACAAATTTGTATATTAAATAGAACCAAAGGCAACAACATTTTTGCACATTCAAAGATTAAACTTAACTTAAGAAAAATTTTTATTAGTTTTTTTTTATATAAATACGTAGATACATTTTTTGAAAATATATTTGTATAATTTTTTTTATAGATTTGTTTTCACACAAAGAGCACTTGAACTAACGAAAAAATATACTAAAGGCTTTTCTCATACAAATTATACAAAAGCGAAATTGCTCCAAAAGCCAAAATTTGTATTGCACTTCTCAAAAAATATATTTATTTGTCTGTACATAATTTTGTTAAAAATTAGATTAAAATGGGTTAAAGGATTTTTAAAACTATGGTTAAAAAAATTATACATGTATTTATGTATATGTGAGTATGTACTTTTTTGTATATTAACCTAATTTAAGAAAAACGATGGCAGTTTTTTTTTAATTTTTTTAATGTTAGAAACACGTTCAAATACTAAATATTTTATTGTTTTTTGTTGTATATTGGGAGCTGCTATACTGACGACAGATAACATAAAATCAAAACGACCGACCGACATCTTTTTTTTAATAGCGGTGTCCGTTTATCACTACAGACATGATAGAGACAGCTGTTGTCGAAACGATGTCCTTCGGTGGTTTTCATTTTAAGTGATCTGGGTCCTAGCAAAGTTCGATAAATAACAAATATTTATTCTTAATGATTTTATTTATATTTTAAAAATGAAATAGTTTTTGTTTAAGGAATTTAAAAAAAATAGCATATAGTTTTGATTGCGATGGAACTGCAAAGACAAGTGATTTTTGATAGCAGTAAAGGGATATGATTTAAGTGTTTTAAAAGCAGCTTTATCATTTTTATGTATGCATATACATATTTAATCTTAGATCTTTAATAATACCTAAACTTTTTTTATATCAGGCTATAATCGATGAAAAAAATAACACGACTTCATTATTCAGAACAAAAGAAAGAACAACATTGTTTTTATTTTATTTTTTTAATTTGTCCTTTACACAAATTGAAAAAAATAAGAGTTTGTAAATAATGCGTTGTGATTCCGTGAAGCGTTTTTATTTTGTATTGAGACGGCCGAAGATCACCGAAGTCGTAAAAGATAAAAGACCAGGTACTGTTGGCCGGAAAAAAAGTTGGTAACATTCAAGAAAAAAATACGTACCTACTGAATCAAATTTGTAATTTGTATGTTGATTGGGTCTGCCTTTAAGTCGACTGGACAATGGTCCAGATGTTGTTTAGCTAAGCTGAGACAATTCATAAATTCAAAATGTTTAAGCTCGATGAAATAAAAATAAGTGAGAACGTTACGCGAAAAAAATGCACTGCAGTAAAAAAAATATGCCCGAGCCTTCGAGAACTGGCACTCGTACTCGTATTCTAAACTCGTATTCTAATCTGAAGCAATTGCCATCAACGTAACACATAAATAAGACCCTTTGAAAAATAAAACCAGTGGGACCTTAACACTAAAAATGATTCTTGTTGAATATTGTTAACGCAAAAATGCACTTATAAATTAAGATAACAATCGATAGGAAAACGAGAGGAGGCTTAAATTTACGCACATGGTTACGGACATGGTTCAAAATTATTTAACTACAGGCATACCCGGGTTAATTAAATCGTTCATGGAAAGTGCGACGTTAACCTCTTTGCGCGGGTCAAAGAAAGAGTCAAAGTCATATTTACCCTCGGACAAAATATTTAATAACCAATAACATTAGGTATCGTGTAAATCAACGCAATTTCCCACTTTACAATTTTAGAAAGTCCAACCATACCATTTCAGCTATGGTAATGTAACAATGGAAGGCGATTGACGAAAGTGAGGGGATCCATTTTTGTTGATTACTTTTACACTCCTTTTATGGTTGTCCAGTTATTGATAAACGACAACATTTATCAATAGATTAACATTTTGATATTATAAAATAAAGAATTAGGCTATTTTCGAAAATGTCCCAAAAACGTCAATCGATTGATCGTCCAATCTTCATTTTATGAAACAGAAGCTGCAATCGTTATGTTTGCACACATTTAATGCCTTTTGCTGCAAGCGCATTTGACGTTTTCAAACACAATCAAAATGGACCAATATCAACTGAAAGGGGATTCGAATATTGAAAATCAAATGATGTGGAAACAAAATAAATTAATTTAATTTCACACTAAATAATTAAAACAAGAACTTCCACTGGGAAGTTAATAATCTTTTTTCACATCATCCTTTTCATTTTTAGGGTCATCAATCTTTCTCGTCACTTCGGATTGTTTACTGCACATCTGCAACGCAGATGGCGTTTCTGAACAAGTGACTTGCGCAAACTGCATTATCAAACGTAATGCTTGTCGTTTTTCAATCAGCGGCCAGAGGCTCGAAAATAACCGAACGAAATTAGACAGCGTAGAGTGGTTTTATTTCTAAAAAAAAATGGTTCGTACAAATTGACAATTATATATATACATAATTCTTACCGCAGTTTGCACCTCTGGTCCGCTGGAGTAGTAAAATTGAGATGCGGTCGGCGCGGATTTCCAGAAGTGCAACTGAAGTTAGCTCTTGTTAAAAATGAACGATGTAATTTATAATCTCGCCCTGTGCTCCTCGCCTATGTATGTTTGTTGAAATTATTAGCGAGTGGTCGTTCTGCTACAATGATAATGCAGTTACATAAAATAATAATAGGTCAGTTCGCATACTTTTATGTGTAGAAAAGAAAACTGTTAAATCTCCACAATCGAGAGAATCCTCGAACGCGAACGCTTTTGTGTAAAAAGGTGAAAAACCTTAGTTTGGCTTGAAAGAAGAACCGCTGTTTTTTATTTGCTGGAAAACTCGTAGGGTTTCATCATTTGACAGTTAATTTTTCTTTAGTTCATCTTTCTCAGTACGTGAACCGGTTTGTGTAGTTTCGCATAGATTAACGTTTGCATGTTTGTACGCGAAAGGATGTTTGCGTTTTCGAAGAATTTACTTTTGCAGTTGTGAAAAGGTATTTCATTTAACGTTTTGATTATTAAATTCTGTTTTTTTTTTTGGGTTCGTTGTTTTTGCCTCAGTGAACATTGTATTTTATTTAGACGTTTGTTATTAATAAATTTTACGATTACTTTCGCCTATTTTTATAAACTTTTTAATTTGTTTTCATTAACTTATGCGTTTCGTGAATAGTTTTTGTTCATGACTTTTATTAAAATGAAGTTTCACTGATTGTATTTTTTCAACACAGATATTATTTTCCCCAAAAAACAATTCTACTTACGACAAATTCTATTTAACAAACAAAAAAAAGCGAATGAATCCTCTTCATTTATTTGTCAACGACAAATATTTGATCGACTTAAAATTTGACAACTATAAAACAGATGAATGAATTTTTTCATAAAAACAATAAAAACAAAAACCCATAAAATTCGAAGTAACGAAATGTTACTCCCTAATAAGTACACGATTTTCTTACTTTAGCACAAATGTCTTAATGCAAATAACAAAAATACGAAACGAAATGACGTTCCCACACAACTGATTGTTAAACGCATTTAAAAATGATTCACAACAACTATTACTCAACCCCACTGTTCACTGTACACATAAAGGACTCAATTATACTTTATCCAACAAAAATTGTCAGTACAGGCCTTATGGAGGAGCTTTTTTTCTACCAGTAGCGCCTGTAGATACTCTCACGGCACTCAAACGCAAGAATTGACACTGAAATAAAAACCAAACCACTGTCATACCAAGGAATTGTTGTTGTAATTTTCCTAAAATTCGCATACAACCCACCACAACCAGTCTCCCACACAGCCGAATGGGAATGAGCATGATCGTCTTGTGTTCGCTTGCTATTATCATCCACCAAAATAAGCAGTGTGTGTGACTGAAGCACATCAGAAGAGTAGGTATTACCATCTCTACAATGAAAATCATTAAGGGTTTTTCTATGGATTTTGTCAAAGAACTTTCGGTTTTGGTGCTTTTGAGAACAAATTATTACGTGGGGTGTTGCCATTCGGTTTTAATTTGATTGTATTTGTATTGCACAGCTGCACAAGTGCAGTTTTTTTACCATCTGTTAAGGTATATGACATTGCGTCGTGGTTATATAATTTTGTATTCTAATTGCCTGATTGTGTTTACCTTTCACAATATACATATAGCGGAAAGGACTGGGAAATGTTTTTAGAAAATCTTGCTGAACTCAATCAGCAAGATTTTCTAATGTCGCAAACTGTTTAAATAAAAAAAACATAAATACGTTCTTTGATCTCATTACGTACCTGTTTGTATGATGTCTTTGTTTTTCCGATGAATGACGCCTGTTTTGCCAATGAATACGGGAATTCCCAAAAGGAAGATCTTAAGTTAGGTAGGGATGCAATCATACAATGGGTTGCTTGAAATCGTTAAACGTTACAAAGCCAAGTATGAAACATACGTCGTGGATGAAATGGCTCAAAATGCGGGACATAAAGTGCTTCACTGTGACCTTAATCCAATAGAATTGGTTTGGGCTCAAGTGAAAGGGTTTGTAGCAAGCCAAAACAAGTCATTTAAAATGACTGAAATAAGAAACTTACTAACGACAGCACTTACAAGGGTTGACAAGGAAAAATGGCATCGATGTGTCCAACTCGTTGAACAGGTTGGTGAGCCCAATGTGTGGGAAATCGACGTTTTTGCCGAGGAAGCATTTGAAAGGTTAATAATAGACCTAAATAACGAGAGCAGTAGCAGTAATTACTCATCGGATTAGTTAAGTAGTGATATTAGAAATTACTATTTTATGTTTTACAATATTTATAATGAATAAATTGGATTACAGTGATATATTTTTCGTTTTGATTTACCCTTAAAAAACGCGCCTATTATTATCTTACCAGAAGAGGAAAAAGATAAACGGAATTTATTTCGTTCCGCAATATTTTTATTTTAAATTGAAAGATGGTAACCCTAATAGAATTGCTCTCTGAGTTATGGCGAATTATCATATACACTACGGTAACCCTGTGAGAGCTTTGAAGAGGGACCGATTTATGTAAGTCATTGCAACCAGACTGAGAAACAAACATCCTATCTTGCCTGTACTGACAATTTTTGTTGGATAAAGTATAGTTAACGCAGCTCGGCACTGTGTGTGGGTGTGGGTTTTGTTTGAATTTCAGTTCGATCGAGAATTCCATTTGGAACGGACACAGTGTCCAGTTAGCTAAACAGGGAGCGATCAAAGCTTTTAAGTTTTCATTATAACATTTTGAGCGATCGAAGCCTTGTAAGTTTTCGATTTAATATTTACAGAAGTGGGATATAACAAATTAAATAAAAACGCCTTTGTGAACTTGAAAAATACATATGAAATCCTCTGTGGATGATAACTAAATAATCCTACGTGTGCTTGAAAAATTCATTTGAAATCCTCTGTTGGTTAAAGCTGGATAAGCCTTGTTGAAATCTATCAAATGTTCTGGGGGAAGTAAATTCCGTGAGCTTAAGTTGGTTGGAAATAACGAGGAAATGTCCTTAACGGAGACTTGGACGATATGGATGACGGCACTCTTCTACATAACTGAGGGCAGTGATACTCGTAAATCGGATGGCCGAGTTGTTAAACGCATTTGATAATGATTCGCCACAACCATTATTCAACCCCACAGTACACAAAGTGGACTAAAATAGAGCGAGATGTGAGAACACCCATCTCATATAAAAAAAAAGCATTAAATTCCTTTTGAAAAGCACCTATTTTATTTCACCTGTTTAAAAATTATCAAAGCACACATTTTTATTTCATCTTTGTAAAATTAGTATAAAAGGCAGTGAAAAATCAAATCAAGTTATCAGTCGTTCACTAGTCAGTAGACGAATAGAACAAATAATTGGTCGTTCGGCTCTAACTCTTGAATTAATTCAATTATAAAAATGAAAATTTGATTAAAATAAAGTAAAGACAAGATTGTGTCAACCTATTCATTTTAAATAGGCCAAACAGTAAATCAAAATTTTAACGTATTATAGCTATACCAATGCGTTAAAAGTGGAACAGTTAGCACATTGAAACGAACACATCATAGGAACGATTTGTATCATTTCAGTGAATCGACTGAGAAGTTGAACAGGAAAAGTTGTCCGTAGCCCCAATTATAGCCATACGTAAAATAAAAACGTAAATAAATTTATTTGCTTTTTTGGTCCAGTTCAAATGAATAGATCGACACAATCTTTGTCCTAAAATGTTACACATACATATATATTAGGCCCATACAGGGCCTGAATCTAGCTTCTCCAACCACTTTCATGGGAAGTGGAGGGGACCTACAGTTTTACGCCGAATCCGAACGGTAAATTTGAGAAGCTTTCTCATGACAATTTGATACTCTTGGGTGTTTGTCAGACGTTCGCAAGAGGTGCCAACAACACGCGGTATTCAAAAGTGGTCCCCCATCTAAGTACTAACCACGCCCTACGTCGTTTAATTGCGGTGACCGAACGAGAACCGATTGATTCGACGTGGCAAGGTCGTTGGCGTCCTAAAATGTTGCTTATGCATTATTAAACTAATAAAACTAAGAAATGAGACACAAAATTTGCTAAAAAATGAGTTTCTTTATATTTCCGTACGTTGGTACTGTTATGTTCAAAGGAGAAATCCAACGAATTCCGTAAAAAAGGCAATATCAATCAACGATACTGTACAATCGCGAAAAAGATGCACTGGCAGGATATCAGAAATGCAATAATACAAGCACAAAGTGATTCGAAATTGGGCGCCTAGTAGTTGCGATGCGAATTGAACGAGCCCAATTTATTCAGCAACTAAAAACCAGATCTCATTACGATAGTTTTATTTGGAAAGTCATTACCGCTGTAAATCTTTGTAAGTTGCCGAGGTTACAAATTTGTGAATATCCATTGGATTGAAAATCCATACTTGACTATGTATTTTTAACAACAAATTATCCAAATCATAAATGAAGTGAAACGAATGACAACTTGTTTCTCCAACCTCTACATCAAAAGGAGGATTTCTGCCTGTTAGTACAATGGACAATCATTGCCGAGTCTGAGTGCTCTGGGATTTGAATTCCGCTGAATTTTCAAAAGATTTGGGAATCCTACTACTCCAGTTAGCTTTCAGACAAAAATAGGTACTTTATACATGTTATAATCCTGTCAATATGAGGTAACCGTTTTTTTGTAAATAAAAAAAATAAAAAATAAATACATTTTTACTTTTCCTTTTAATGTATAAAGTTTTTTTTTTTATTTGCTGTTGTCCAAGATAAGTATAAATTAAACAAAAATAGTTCTCAAAATACAATAAATTATAAAAAATAAAAACAATCAAAAACGCGAAAAAAAATTAAATAGATGCCCTTTCTAGTTGCACAATGTTTATATGTAGGTAGATGTATTTGTATCTCTCTAAATAAAATGTTAAAAATTAAAAAAAAAGGAAATAATTCATACAGTTTTTCTTCCCCAAAATAAAAACAATGATTTATTTGTTTTAACAAAAAAGAAACATACTCTGTTAAATAATAATAAGGAATGACAGAAATATACATTTGTTTTTAATTAAAATATATATATACATAATGTATATATAAAAGAAGAAATTGTTGGACAACTTATAAAACAAATAAAGAAAACAAAAATTCTACTTAACAAAATTATAATTAAATTAGAAGAAAGTTAAAGGAAAAAAATGTGTTGTTTTATCGTATCTGAAGAAATTGCATCAAATAGAGCACAAATGCCCTGAATTTTTATCATTTTTAACCTAAAATCGTAAATACAAATATTTGTTTATATATAAGAAAAAAAAAACAAAAAATAGCTCTCCACAATTGGAAAGATTTTATAAAAAAAAAAAACAAAACAAAATGCTTTCCTGATTTCTCTTTCTCTCTCTCGATCTGCCTCTGAATAAGTGTTTTGTTCGTGTGTAAAAGTTCGCGTGTTTGTTATATATTCGGCTTCTTAAGTTTTACGTGGTGGGGTTGGGTAGTGTGTTTTGTGTTATGTGTTTGTGGCTATGAATGCACGTGTGTTGCGTGTTTCTGTGTTTTTCTAATATATATAATAATATTTATATAAAAAAATTTCGTTATTTATAGCCCTAATGTAATATTTTTTCTTCTAGAGTATTTTTTATATTATGTTCTATGTAAAGAAAACCAAAGTGTATATGAACGACCAGGCGCGAAGGGTTATCTGCAAATTAAATTTTTAAAAACCTGGTATGTATGTTTGGATGTTTACCACTATGGATATTGCTACTTTTTTAGTTACTTGATTTTGTTTTTTTAATTATTTAAAAGCGCAACTGGTTTCGAAGTGTTTTCAAATTTGTTTTTTTTCTTTTACTTTAACGAAGAATCGGTGAATTTGTTTACTTTTGTTTGTTTTTCCTTGTTTTTATTTATAATAAAATATTTAATTATTAATTGTTGTTGTTGTTGTTTTTACTTTTTTTAAATATATATTTTTATATATAAGGATGTATGTATAACGTTCCTGTTTAAGCTTCGACCTTCTTCTTTTCCTTCTTCTTTTTCAAGAACGATGGTGTCCTGAGCCCCTTCTTCTTCTTCTTGTCTTTTTTTGGAGAACCGTCTGTTGAAATATCCTGGAACAGAAATAGAAATTTGCAATGAAAAAATCGTTTGTGTGCTTGACTAAAAGGAATAATAAAAAAAACAAAATCTACTTATCGACATTATGTGGAGGGATGACTAGGTAAAAAAGAAATATATAAATATTAGGTGGATATATGCGTGCGAAGTTATAATTTTGGCACGAGTAGAAGTGACTTCCACATTTACGCCGTGTCCGCTCCTGGCTAGCTGAGAAAGCCTCTCCAAGTTATAATAGGCGATATAAGAACTCTGCTATAAAGTCTACTGAGGGTCAGGATAGCTTAAAGTAAGGCTCTCCTTAAATCCGCTGTACATTGATGGATATTAGAAGTGGACTGGGGGTAGAATGACTTTTTTTCCTCAGAATCACCCCTTAAAATACTCTCACAAAGTACAGAACATCCTGCATATTCGATTGAAGTGACAAATTACCTCCTTCCTTTCAAGCTGTTCAAGCTGCATTTCTTTGTTCGCTCAGAGCATAATCAGAGCGCGCTCTATCATAAAAATAAATTGACTCTGCAGTCTGAATAAAAAAATTAACACAGCCAAGGACAGACTGAGAACGGAAAACAAAGGAAAACGAAATCAAAAACAGTTAAAAATACGATCGGCTTTACTTGCTAACTGTTCATTGCTCAGCTCTGACCCTAAAAAAGAAAAACGTCTATAGTGACAGACTTAATCAGTCAAACGATATTTATCTTTATCGTGTTGTATGACGTGATTGTGATCGGGGTTGTGTGGGAAAGAGCTTTTCCTAAAGAAAAATTATATTTCACTTTATTTAAAGATTTATAAGTTTTTTTATTTAAATTTTACTTTCAGAGTCAAAAAATACTTGGCATTTCTATAATATTTGTTGCGCGTTCTCGGTTTGTATAAACCGCTTAATTTCTTATTCTATCAAGCTTTGTAACTCCTGCTGTCATGCGAAGCATTTTCATCTAAGCTGCAGTTCATTTGTTCTCGCACATTAAGTATGCTGTGTTCCTGCGGTGTATTTCATCAGTCAGGGACATTCGTACGCTTACGCGATGATTGCTGTCGTTATCACAGGTACTTCGCTATTGTTTATAGATCTCAGATATTTGAACCAAAATGAAGAACTTGCACTTTCAACAAACAAACATCTGTCCAAGTAGACAAAACGTTACTGTTGTGTTGAAAGCAGCAACTTCGAGGTAGAAGGGAGTTCGCCTACCTGAGTAAACATCAACTCCACAAACACCTTAGTGGAGATCCGACAAAGAAATACCCTAGGAAACCGTTGTTACCTCGGTTTGGCAAAACAAGTGGGTTCAAAACTAATCGGAAGACCAAGTGTAAGCTCAACAGAACACTGATACTGCCAGTTCTGCTTTTTGGCGCCAAGTGCTGAACGATAAGCAGGAAAGGAGATCTAATGTTGGGTTCTTTCGAAAGAAAAATACTACGTCTGCTATTTGTTCCCCTGTACGAGGAGGATAATCAGATACGACCCCGATTTCTATGATCTGTACCAAGACGTGAATGTAGTCCGAAAAGCTAAAACAGCGAATGGACCATAATGCTCTAGCTGAGAGGATTTTTGACTCCCAGCCCACAGGTTCGAGACGACAAGGAAGACCGAACCTCCGTTTCAAATACCAAGCCATCGCGCTTGATTTGGACAACGGGTGCCTGGGACCGCGGGTGCGGATAGAAGTTTACAGTGTCTCAGGAAGATACTCTCCACGGGTCGGGAGCCCGTTAAGTAAGTATAACGATACCCATTCCCCTGCCTGGGAACTCCTCGGTGACTCCAGCGGGGCATTTTACTCTTGTATTTGCTCCCTCATTTACAAGGTCATCACCTTCTCTACTAAGGTTTCTGGAAATCCTCGTTGTCTTAGTGCCACCCATAACAGTTGTCTATCGAAGGTCTTTTCAAAATCAACCATATGTAAATCATGGAATCGCAATGTTTTGCCATTATGGAGGAAACAAATCAACACTTCAACTACGACTTCAACTTTGAAAACCCGCCGCACGTTTTAGAACCAATGCTTTTTAATTGGATGAAACACATTAGCACTTCAACCTCAACTTCGACTTCAACGTTCGACCTTAATCCTAAATTCAAAGTTGAAAAGTTTTCCCACCAACCTTGCGGCTATGTTTTCAGTTTTCCCAACATGCAAATGCTTATATTTTAAGCGAATTTTCTCTCTTGTTTGTATTTTGACAGAATTTTCACTTTTGTTTACAACCAGTTTTTGTTTCCCTTTCTTTTTTCAATGTGTTTGACTCGACTTCAAACGGTTAAGTTCTTGCTCCTGTCAAAGTCGAAGTGATGATCTGTTTCCACCATTATGATCCTTTTATTTTGGATTGCATCTGTGGTTGATTTACCTGCGACAAACCCGCACTGGTCATCAAATAGGCGTATTATTTCCATCCAAAACTAGCTCAACGATATTCGCGGTTTGGGACATCAGATTGATAGAATGGTAATTATCCGCCTCGCGTGAATCGAATTAGAAGTTCCAAGATTTGAGGATGCATTCACATCAAAGAACCTATCTCAAAGCAAATTCAGTGCCACCGGCTCAGTTGGAACAGGCATATTCAAAGGAGAGATCCTACGAACCCCGTCAAAAGGGCAATAACAATCAACGTTCCTTAGCAGTCTCGAAAGGAAGGCAGGCCTAAAAACGCCTGGATCACATTAATGCACCAACACCCGCAATGGATTGGTCTGAGTGACTAAGAGATTCGAAATCGAGAGGCATGCCGATACTTTTTGGGGTCAAACCGGCGAACCCGACAAGTGGACCAGTAGGGATGCAGTGAAGTGAAAGGGTTATGATCCCTTTAGTCCAGATCATAACCACGTCGTTAAAGAAAAGAGAGTTTCGTTTTATTAAGCGAGCTCGTCAGACTATTCCCGGCACCCAACAAAGATAAATGTTGAAATGGTCCACCATCTGCTTAAGAGATGAGCGGAAATCTAGGACTACTATACAGCTTATAGAGATTGATTAAATGGATTTATTTGCTTCCTGGCGGTATGAGAATATGCGCATGTCTTCAGAGGATATCACGTTTTGTTTCAGTCCGTTGTACTAAAAAACAGGCTAGCCCTCAACAAAATAAACAACATAGTCATAATAATATATATTTTTATAATATTTACCTCTTTACTGCTGTGAGAAAATGTGCTCAGATGAGCCTCTGAATGATCTCCATTTTGTACATTTTCACCTGAAATTATTAGTTACAGTAAATTATTTTTTGAAATTTATATAATGATGGGGAAATATAATCTGTTTAAATACATAATTTTTTGTTATAATTTGGCCGTTATTTTTCGGTTTATATTAGTAAAATGTTTAAAATTAAAAAGTGTTATATGTATGTGCATGCATAAAATTACAAAAATGTTCACTTATGTGTATATGAGTGTGTGTATGTGTGAAACATGCAACTGAATTGTGAAATAAATAAACAAAAATAAATGAAGAAACATTTACCTCAACCCGAACCCACTCTTGATTTATTTTTCTTAACTTGTTTTCTTCGGCGCCGTGATTCTTCTTTTTAAACAAGAAAATTAGATTTTTCTTGTGTTGCGTTGAAAAATGAAATTACCAATTTTTTTTTCTATTCCGAAGCCTTAGCTTCAGAATTTAAGCTCGCCCGGATGTCTTCGGTTATTTGAGAAATCTTCGTTTTACATTCACAAAGAATAGTTCGATTGTGCAACTCATTCGCTTGGATGATGAGATTAATTAGATTCTCCAACTCATGCTCCAGGAGCAGTAAGACATTGTGATGTGTTTCCTTGACAGTTCGGTCACATCCCACGATAAGGGAGTTCTTTTGTAATTGATGGGAAATAATTGAGATTTCATCATCGATGACTCGCTCCAGCTGTGATTTGATCTCATCTTCATGAGCTGCAAAGCTACGAATATGATCCGAGTTTCGGATGATAATGTTTATGGAAATCTGTACGGATTTAACCGAATCTTCTGACTCAATTGAGCTCAATGTACGTTTATGACTTGCCATTGGCATGGCAGGTGAGTCAAATGCCTGTTCTGACTCGGGTTTGGCAAGAACGTCAAAGCTACGGCTTCGAACTGGATGATGGATTCTCAAGGTGTAGGTTTTTTGTAAACGCTCCAATGCAACCTCTTCATCGCTTTCGATGTGCGATGCAGCGTCGTATATTGGTGATAAAAGGCTTCTTAGGCTATCTGAGAGATCGTCGATGAGAAGAGAACCAGACTTAACACTGGTCGTACTAAGAGGTGCCGGCGATGGGGTGGGTCGTTCGAGATTTATTTCTTTTACCGAAACAAACTGACCTGCAGTGGTACTGCTTATAAATTCGACAATTTTTTGTCGACGAAATTGGAGCTTGGCTGCCAACAAGTTCTGGGGAAAGAGGCTTACTGTTGGTAGATAAGTTAGCAGAGATTTTGGGCAATTGAAACCGTAATGCGAATGCGTGCGATAAGGTTTGGGTTCAGAAGATGAGACATCTTTTATGTGGGAGTACAGACTCGTAGAAGGATAGTTATATTGGGGTGATTGCTCGACTTTGTGAATCATGTAAACGTGTACGGATGAAAAGCGGGGAGGATGTGTCTGGTAGGCACTGGCCTTATAGAGGAACGCGTACTTATGAGATAGCATTATCATGTGGAATCGGTTAATAATTTTTTGAATGGCCAGGATGTCAACTGTGTTATCTTTGTATTCTATTTGGATGGATGAGGTATTTGAGTGAGGATGAGTAGGCTTCTTTAGTGCTTGTGTTGTGGTAGTGACAGCTGGGAAGAGAAAATATTAAGATAAGGTAAGTAGCTGAGTAAGGACAAACACGTGTGACACATAACACTGGACAAAACACGCAATTTAAACATACGTTGATAACGACTAAGGATTAGTTGTGAGAACATACGTCGCAGTCTTTGGTAAGTTAAATGAGTAAACGTGAGAGGGATGTGCTGCTTTTTAAAGAGTGCAATTTCGATCTTCCGCACTGTAAGGCAATGAGTAATGAAATAAACCTTTCAGTCCCACAGCCAAGCAGTTCGGCTATTGCAAAATATTGCACAAAAGAAAGTAAGGAAGGCTGTTCGATGACCTAAGGCAAAGAAATTCAATTTAAATGCGGTAGTAGGCAAATTTAGATCGCGCATTCATAAGGAGAACACAAAGGAAGAAGATTAGGGAATGTTCGTGAAGAGTATGAAATAATGTTCATTTTATTATCAAAGAACTCGTTACAAAAAAAATCGATTCACATACAAATACATTTCAAACATAAAAGATTTTATCTAACAAGACTCATCAATGTGTACTACATCATTTACAAGCATTTTACAACACTCTTTACACCGAATCTTACCAGAATACGATCCAGTAACTGATGAGAGATCAGCGACCGGATCGTAGTCGAGAATCATTCGGTGTACATGAGATCTTAAGACACGTGTAAATGTGTTTACAAAAGATAAATTTCATAAAAAAATAAACGAAAACAACTTAAGAAAAAAAAATCCACGATATCCGCTGACAAAGAAGGCACATTTTTCTAAAATAAAATCCAATACATGCTCGCAGAAAACGCATTTAAAACAAAAACAAATCTTAATCTTCTCCTTCAGAAATAGAAAAAGTCTGAACATCACAGCAGATCTGCTCCACGTACTGATTCAAGATGATATCATTCCTCAACTTTTGGCAACAATCTTCGATTTCACTTTGTGTTTCAATAACTAAATCCATAGATTCGGATGCCTTTGCAACCTGATTGCCATAATCATGCACGGTTTTCTGGTATTGATCAAGTCGTGGCTTGAGGGCATTAATTTGTTGCCCTAAACCTTCGATTTCCATGTCCACCTTGGAGCTTACTTTCAAATGTTCCCCATCTTCGAATTGCACATCCTTTTCTTCACTACCCTTCTGGATATGGTTTTTCCCATTTTTTAGCAATCGACCGGGAGCAGCAGTTTTTGCATCGCCTGATGACAAAGAAACCCAAAACCTCGGTGAACTATAACTTAGATTAGTCTGAAATGAGTATACCGAGGGATTCGACTTCGACGACTTGTTGGAGGACAAACATGGAGAGCTTGCACTAGATCCGATTGGGCTATTTGGAATTAATGCACCGCGTCGGCGACGTGGTATAGAAGCGTTTCGTATATTTTCAGCAACAAAGTTTCTCTTGATTTTCTTGCGGGCTTGATGGCAGTCCGTGCAATCTGGGCTGAATGAATGCTTTGGACATTTGGATGGTTTCTTAGGTATTGGAGTTTGTCGTTGACGTTGCGGAGGGGGAGAGTAATCCGTCGATGGTGACTTTGCTGATGGCAGCGGGCTTTCATCTCGATTAACCTTAGAAAGATCTCTGATTGTTGGCACTTGCCTCAATCGGCGTTTGCGTTTGCCCGGTTGATTGTCATTTTTCTCCACTTCAGATACGTTTAGCGAGTAGAAGCTATCGGTTTGCTGGGAACTCACTGTCTCTGGAGTGGATGACGCTACAGCGGAATCTACTTCGCTGAACTGTTGCTTTATTATTCGCTCCAACTTCAATGGTGTCATCTTGTGACGAATAGTTTTTTCGATTTCATTGAAGATTGGCTCCTGATCTTTGAGATGATTCACCTCGATTTTGTTGATAATCATAAGCTCCATGGAATTTAGCTCAGAATCAGACACATTTGGTTCAGTATCATCGAGTGAATAAAACTTCCCCGGTGCATTTTCATCGCCACCAGCTTGATTGACGTCTGACGTACTGCAAATTATGTAGGTATCGGTCGCACTAGCCGCTGAAATGCTTTTTTGGTCGTTATTATTTGGTGAAGAAATACTACTTAAGCTAACGCGGCTTTCCCCAAAGAAGATCTCGCTTTTGTCGATTTCCAAGTCGTTATCTGAGTCACTAAAGTACCTTGGACTGTAGTATTGAATATGATCTTCCCAGAGTTCGGTAAATTCAAACTTTCGTTGGTTTCGTTCCTCACGAGTCATCAGTTTTCTCACGCTGGAGTGGCTCGAATTCGCTGAACTGCTAACATCTGCGTTCCGATCATCGGGGAAAGGCTTTTCAGCTGGCAGAAGTGAAACGTCATTAATTTCTGGCAATTTATTTAGCTTAAGCAAACTCATTTCATTTGTCAATGCGCAGACATGTTCGTCATTGTCCACAGTGATGTCAGAGGTAGCTGTTCTCGAGGGTAAGAAGCCCACATTAGTGGATTCCTCCGAGTAATTCAATCGAGTGATCTTGTCCAAAAACGTCGAGCAATCTATTCCTACCAGATCCACCTCATAAGCTTCTTTAACCGGCTCGAGGTTATTTGCAAATGCGACGACATGTTCTTCATTATCCACAGTGATGTCAGAGGTAAATGTTCTCGAGGGTAGGAAGCTCACATTTTTGGATTCCTCCGAGTAATTCATTCGAGTGATCTTGTCCAAAAACGTCGAGCAATCTATTCCCACCAGATCCATCTCATAAACCTCTATAGCCGGCTCGAGGTTATTTGCAAATGCGACGACATGTTCTTCATTATCCACAGTGATGTCAGAGGTAACTGTTCTCGAGGGTAGGAAGCTCACATTTGTGGATTCCTCCGAGTAATTCATTCGAGTGATCTTATCCAAGAAGGTAGTGCCATCATCCGCAGGCTTAACTTCATTTGAATTGCAATCTACGACTGCCAAATCAATATCGTCTTCATTAATTTCTATAACCGGCTCGAGAACCCTACAAGCATTAAGATCATCATCAATCCAACTTTTGAGATCTTCCAGCAGTTCAAAGCAATCATCGCCATCGTCATCGTCGTCATCGCTATTCTCCCCCAAAGATATCTTTACAAAGGATTTTCTCAGCTTCTCTTTATTCTGACAGCTTATTTTCGGACACGATAAATCTGGTCGAAGCCGGAGAATTTTGTCAAAGCAGGTATCACACAAATCAACATACCGAGGACTCGAAAATATCTCATTATAAGTGAAGGATTTTTTGAGTGGTGTATACTTGCTGGGTGACGTCGGAATGTGATAATGCTCAGGAGCTGTCTGAAATCTTGGATAATTAAAACCGAAATGTGACAGTGTACGATATGGACTGCAATGGGCTTCGACGCCTTTGCAACTTTGGCTGAGACACTCCGAAGGCATTTTCAAATATGGTATTTCGAAGAACAGGCTGCTGGTAAGCGATTGGATATCAGACTGTACGACTGGGTAGCAAACTCGTGGAGTAAAACATTCAAAGTCTCTTTGCGAGTGCAATTCGGATGGAGTGAACTGTAACTGCGAATTCACATGCGCGTTCTGCTGCAAGAGTTTTCGAGAATCGACATGCAACCCACAACATTTGTCAGCGAATAAGGAATTGTAAAACTGTTCATGGTATGAAGAATGATCCAATTTGGATAATATTTCAAAGACTTGATCATTTTCTTGTTGGGTGACTTGATCTTGAATAATATGAACCGGTTTCTTGTTAGTTTGGTTAGTCGAGGATATTTCTTCAGCTGGAAAATGAGAAATGCGGGTTAGTTGGCAGCGGAAAGCAAATGTGTAGTAGATTCTGTGTGTGGATTTGAAGTCACCCAAAGAGATGGTGGTTATTACCAATTTGAGTCGTATGGTTCTTACTTAAACATGTGCGAGTATAATCTATAGGTTTAACTATAGAATCAAAAGCTCCAGAATGTAAGAAAGAAACTCTAATAATGGATTTCCTGTGAACGATTACTTGCCGACAGAGTACTCTACGACAGCATTTACCCTGAGGAGTTTAATAGCCTGTTCTCCATGTATAATGGAACAGTTTTGTAAAAGAAACGGGAAAACGTAACAGAAAACCAGTATTATGTTAGGAAGAAAGAAAAACGGTGCGATTATAGACGTTGTTTTAAAATGTAATGAAAATGAAATGTTGTATTTAGGGAAGACTTCGCAATTCTTTTGTAACTGCATACTTATTGAAAGAAGTTAAGTTGTCCGACGATTGGTTTTTCAATTGACCCTACGCAACTGGCTTCAAGCTCATCTTCAAAAGATTTCAACCTTTCCACACCACAAAAGATGAATTTATTAAAGAATAGGTTTGCTCCAAATTAAACATCGCTAAAGTACAAATGGAAGAGCTTCGCAATACCAACCAATTTCGAAGAAGGTACTGAAAATTTACAGTTAAACAAATTTCACTTACAAAAAATGCTTACAAACTAAATTAGTAAAACAACCACCATCTCTTTGCAAGTGAACCTTAATAAAGCATCCCAACATTGTTAATAAGCCAAGGAAATCTAATTCACTTTAAATTCACATATTATTTATGTCAATTTTTTTGTACGTATGAATTTATGTATTTATATGTGTGGTATATAATTTTATATATCTAATTCCTAATTCGTGTAGATGTTGATAGTAACCATAAACCATTACTCGGGTTATTCACTTTTTTGTGTTATTTACATCTGTGCTATTATAACAGATATAATGTAAACTTATTGATTGTATTACCTCGAGGAGATGGTAGATTTTTAATTGTTGCCGTATGTTGTCGCTCTCCATTAAGAAAGTCAAGAGTTGCTATAATATTTCATTTAAAATACTTTAATATTTAAATAAAAATTTACTAAAATAAAAAAACAATAAGCTTTTCTTTGGTGGAAATTTTGTCAATCACTTATTGCACAACTGAATGTGGATACGTAGCTAAACATATGTATATCGGTGGGTGGTGGAGGGAGGGTGATTTGTTTTTGTTACATACAACGAAAAAAACGTTTACCAAAAGACACAATAAAACAATGCACTATAAACATTTAAAAAAAATACACACAAGACATGTTATGAATAAGAAACCTGATACAAAATAAAATAAATAAAATGCGACAATATTTCCATGCGGCTCCCATAAAACGCAAAACAAAAGATGAATGTGAATTTACACAAGTACTCGTAAATTATTATACATATTTTTTTTGTACATAATGTTTATCTTTATGTTTTTTGTACATAAATAGTTGCTGGCTGGATCGACATACATTTCTAAGCTGCTAAACAAAGTAACTTTTAAAGGCTTATGACCAATAATAAGGAATGTTACATACTACCAGTCAAATGTAAATGACCTAAGGATAGGGTATGTACACTGGCGGTCACAAGGATGAGGCCATACATTTCGCAATCGTTTTTCAGTCTTTATACCTGTTGGTAATTTTATATCCGGAAACTTTTACTACCTGTACCCAGGTACATATTTTCCCAACAGTAAGTCATAAAATTAAAGGGTAAATAAGAAACGACCGCTGGAATTTTATAAGAACAAACAATGAATTACTTGAAAAGCGTATAAAATGATGCGCCACTAGATGAGGCCACTGCGAATATTTCGTTGCAGGAGTTCACATCAGCGATTTTTTTTTAAGTTTTGTTAAGAATATTTAAAAAAGCGTTAAAAAAACTGTTTCTATTAATTTAAAAAAAGGTTCCGGAAGGACTTTGACATCGACAGAAAGAGGAAAAATAGATGCTTTCAAGGAGTTAAGACTCTCAGCCGAGAAATTGCAAGTAGGCTAAATAGAAGTAAGATTGTTGTAAACAGTTATCTTGCGGATCTACAACACTATGGGAAAAATCAAAAAGGACGCACGGCAGAAGCAACAACATTGCGAGAAAAGCGGGTTATTCTACGCCTTGCCTCAAATTCAACTCTACCAGTGACTAAAATAAGGGCCAACAGCGGAGTATCCAAAGCAACGGTCCGAAGGATAATACGAAAAAGTGGTACTGTACAGAGAAGAAAACATAAAAAGAAATCTGTTTTCAGGCAAGTGCACACGGAGCATCGAATGAATTTTGCACATGTCGCTTGGAGCAGTGAATGGAAACGCGTTGTCTTTTCGGATGAAAAAAAGTTTAACCTTGATGGCCCCGATGGTTACAACTTTTATTTCCATGATCTAACAAAGGAGGAGTTTATTTTGGCAAGACATCACTGCCGTACTTCAGGTGTAATGGTGTGGGGAGCTATTACCCACTATGGCACAATCGAGTGTCCACAACAATGAACGAAAACAACTACAAATGTTTGCTGGAACGGTCATTTCCAAAAGTGAAAAACATTTTCGGACCCCTGTCTTGGATATTCCAACAAGACAATGCCCCTATCCACACTTCCACGGTTGTTAGTAGTTGGATTCAATTAAAAGACATGAAACTTTTTCCATGACCGCCCTATTCACCGGACTTAAACATAATCGAAAATGTATTGGCATGGTTATCTCGTAAAGCGTATGAAGGCGGCAGACAATTTGAAGACAAGGACACTTTAATCGAAGCTATTAGTGTCTTAATTATTTCTATTCCAAACCGTCTTATAGAGTTCATATCGAAAAATGGCGGGCATACTCATTATTAATGTAGAAACACATAATAAATAAATGTTTTAAAACCATAAAATGTAAACAATTAATTTTTCCTTTCTTTCAAAGATTTTGCATGTGGCCTCATCCTAGTGGTGCATCTTTTGATACGCTTTTCAAGTAGTTCATTGTTTGATCTTGGGAAATTCCAGCGGTCGTTTCTTATTTACCCTTTATTTTATGACTTACTATTGGGAAAATATCTACCTGTTCCCATGTAGTAAAAGTTTGCGGGTCGAAGGCTGAAAATCGATTGCAAAATGTATGGCCTCATCGTTGTGATCGCCAGTGTATGATAATCAGCCTTATCCGTAAACTTATATAAAGGAGTACATAAAGTTACCCAGAAACATTATTCATGAAACTTATTATTAGAGAATGCATAAGATAAACGCGAGGATGTATTAGTGCCTGTATAAGGATGATTTAGTATGTTACTTTCTCCTTCTATCTTTTGCTCTTAGAGCTCAAAATTATCATTAATTTTAATTTAATGATACTCAGTATTTCAGCAGTGAGGATTGTCAAAAGTATTATAAATCAAATATGAAGTTAAAATTAATTAAATATTATTTAGTTTGCATAAAAACAATCGAATCTTCAAATATCAGCAGAATATTTTCATTTGTTTTTTCCCAAACGGCGGGCCACTAAATGTAATAGATTTCTTCTTTTTGGTTATTTATCTCACACAAAATCTGTAAAACTAATATGGGTTGGAAAATGTTTTATGAATAAGGGGTTATGCACCGATGCGTAAATACTTACGCACTGCGTAACTAGCAACCGTTCAGTGGTGAATTAGCGAATTCTAATGAATAAGCCTGAATATGTTTTCTTCTTCTTCCTTAATAGCGGTGAGGCTATGATCAGAATTAAATTAATCATAACCCCCAAACTTCACTGCATCCCTGTAGTGTTCGCCTGAATGGTTATTATTTAATTTTATACGATACCGTAAAATTAATTTGTGAACGAAAAAATTATTAAATCCTTGTTTCCCTGGAACCCGTCAAATATATTCGGACACCTTTTTTAAATCGTTTGCAGATTAAATTGTGCCCAACTCTTCAAGATCGAAATATCTGTTACAAAATTGTGGTAAACTTACGAAACGATTTTGGTGTGTGAATCAAAATAATAAACGTGGTAAATTTTGTATATCTGTCACATTTCACAGATGAAACAGAGGCGCATATCCAACAGGCGATTGTTTTAGTGTACGTGCAGCACGGTGGTTACAAACCAACTTCTCGCTTTCCAGTCTATAGTGAACCCGCTTCCTGCTTTAACAAGCTTTTACCTGAATGATTTTTTTAATTGTTTTTAGTTTATTGTGACCTTTCACTGGAATCACGCTGGCTTTGAGGACCGGCGTGAATTTTGCCGGAAAGCCATCATTGAAGCAAGCAGTTTGTAGGGGGTGTTCATGAAAGGTATGTCGTAAACTTGGACTTTTACGTTTGTAGGGGGTGTCCATGAAAGAAAGGTATGTCGTAAACTTGGACTTTTACGAATATTTTAAACTAACCGCATTGCCGTGCGGTGCGGGGCTAAGAATATCACTGCAGCGCCGCCCAAAAAAAAAGTGCTTGTCGTAAAAGGCGACAAAGCGGAGAAATCACATTTAGGCAATTTTAACATTTATGTGAGCCTAGCAATATATTGAACATCTTGAAACTGTGCCGCGAATGTGTGTGCAAATTCGTTGACACGACTGAAGATCACCGGTGTCGTAAAAGGAAGATAAAACAATAATCAATATGGGACCGTTGAAATCGTAAAAAAGTGACTTAAAACTCCTGGATCACACAAAAACAAACACCTCCAGCTTTTGATTGGCTTCAGTTTATTATAAAGTGATCCAAAACAGAGAGGCCTCCCAATATTCATTGAGGTCAAACCGGCGAGCGGCACAGGGATGCAGTTAAGTAGGAAGCTTATGATCGCTTTGATTCTGATCAAAGCTTCGCCGTTGAGGAGGAAGAAGAACATGACATTGCATGAATGCCATTATTATGACACTTTAAGTTCTTAAAAAAAATAAAGAGCTTGAAATGAACTGACTGCTGACGAAACACAAACGATTTCAATTTATTTACACCGTAATTAAACGACGTTAGTACGTAGATGGGGGACCGTTTGAGAACAACCGCGTGTCGTTGGCCAGTCCCATCTACAGAGCTGAGGTAGATAATACATACGTGGTATCACAATGGACCTAAATTGGTATAAGTGCTTCTGCCGACAGCCACCTAAAACCTAACCTATTTATTTACAAATGCAGTATGAATGAACTGCTTTTTCAAAATCTAGTCTATGACACACAAGTATTCATTCAAACCTAAATGTTCATTGATGGTCGATTGCTATTTATAAAATGTTTCAGTCGAAAATCATATTTAAGAAGCGAAATCAAAAATTAAAAACATCCTCTCAAACTCAAATGAAACACAATAACGAGTAGTAGTAGTAACGGCTGATTGTCTCTATTCTAAACAGCGAATGAGTAGAAATTATAAAACAAACGCATTTAAATGAAAAAAAAACAAAATTCATGATTTGAAACAAACTTAATTTCTTTTTTACTAATTTTGAAACTCACCGTGATTTTTTTTAAAAACTAGAGTAAAAAATCGACTTGTGTTGGTTTTTTTTATAAAACTGGTTGAGATTGTGTTGAGTTGGAAGTTTTCATTTTTTTTATTTATTATTAACTAGTGTTCATTTGTTTTTTTTATTTTTTTATAAAAACTATGCTTCTATTCTGTCAAATTATTAACTAATTTACTTTCGTTTGGAATTACGAGAGCTGGCTACGATGGAAATTGTTAAAATAATTTTAAAAATAAATAAATTAATAATTTGTTGTATTCATATTTTAAAGCAAAAACAAAAACGAACTGATTGAAAACAAAATAAATTGGTAGAGTAGTTCCGTTAAATATGCAAGTCACTTAAAACACAGCATAAAGGTTGTTGTTCCTGTTTGATACATATATATATTTTTTTACAATAAACAAAGAGAAACAACATCTATTACTTTATATAAACAATCTAAAGTAAAAAGAAAGAAAAAAACATTTTGTAAATTGTTTTATATTGGAGACTTTTGTGGAATTTAAATAAATTTTTATCTTTTACTCTAGGGGTAAGGTAAACAATTGACTCTACTTTAAGGTGAATATACATATCTGTATATAAGAGGTTTTGACCGTACCAAAATAAATATATATATCATTCGAGTAAAATAGGAATGAACATAGAACACTAAATAAATCCGGTCTCTACACACAAAGAAATAGAATATACTTCTACTTTTTTTTAAATAAATAACTACGTACTTTGTGGCTTGAAGGAATTTAAAAAAAATGTATATACATAATTTGAAAACCTATTGTCGATGCAGAATCGTTTCATTATTTATTTTTCAGCAAATGACTGGCCGATTTTGGATGTAGATAAAAAATGAGATGAAAAAAACATAGAAGACTCGTTAACTATTGGGGAAGAAATGGCAGAAAAAAAACCGGACAACCGCCAGAAATCGTTCACTCGTTGTCCATCCCAGAATCGCGTATATGTGGATATACTACCGCAAACATTTAGTACAAGCAGTTTTTCGCATACGCTGCAGCACAGAAAAATGTCTTTTAGGGAAGCGTATCGGATACAGGAGAAGAAATACAAGAAGATCCTGCAAGAAAGAGGAGGTCCTACGCAGTCCCCCGTCAGAAGGACATAGAAGTTTTGCGATAGAAACAAACATCTGAATTTTTTAATAAGAAAGCCAAGCTACTGGCTGCTAGCATTAAGATAGGAACACAAGCTCTTCCGGGCGATGTAAAAGAGTAGATGTGTTTAAGCAGCTTTTCTAGCATCTACTGGCATAATGCAGAGAGTGGTCGACATTGAGTCAATAAATAGTACCACATCCAACATCCAGAATAAAAGAGGTTGCCTTAGTTTGAAAAAATGAAGCTTAGGAATAACAAGACCGCCTGCTCTGATGGTATATCAGCAGAACTCTTTAAATACTTACGCAATATTTGGTAGAGCGCATGCATCAAATTATGGAAGAAGACAAAAAAAGACAAGGTTAGGTTAGGTTAAACAGGGGTATGCAGTTTGCATACAGCACTAGGCACCAGAAGGGCCCACCGCAGTATTAAGGTAACCGATTGAATCCAAAACTTGGAAAGGAGACAAACCTAAACACTTTCCCTAACAAAACATGAAATCTTCCTGCTAAATTTTACCAGCCTCCTGTTGTCTGTTCCACCCAACTCCCCTAATTCCTCAAGAAGTACTCTCCTAGAAACCTCCTACGATTCGGTGCTATACCCTCGCACTCACACAGTATGTGCGTTATGTCTTCCTCGGGTTGCAGGTCCCCACAGAACCTGCATGTATCCACATCTACCACCTAGCATGCTTCCTTAGGAAACAGTGTCCCGGCATAATCCCAAATAGTGTTCTAAGCTATTCCCTACTCGATTTGAGAATTTCATTAGATCTTTCCTTGTACAAATGCGGCCAAAGCGCTTTAGCACCCTATGCCGCTCTAAATTTTGCCATCTAAGGTCAGCCATTTTTAAGATTTTCTTATTAATTATTCGCTTGATAACGCCAAGGGGCGGTTTGACGTCCACCACTACTCTCAAGTTCCCGTCCCTTTTTCGCCAGCTCATCGGCTTGCTCATTCCCCTCTATACCGCTGTGTCCCGGTACCCAGCAGTCTTACTCGGTTCCGCATGCATACTGCTCTTAGCATTGTGCGACAGTTTCTAATTGTCTCAGAATTGAGACAAATTGAGAAAAAGACAAAGCCATCATGAAGGCAGAAGCGCCTTGGTCTGGATAACTGAAAATAACGAGGATGGAAGGCTATAGTCTCTGGCAGAAACTTCTTCACGGGTCGAGAGCCGGTTAAGTAAATTATTGAAAATTATAGTCTCGATATGAAACGATGAAGAACAAATCAAGCGGTTAGGTTGGTTGGAATGGTTGCGTGAGCGCAAATAATTCTTCGATGGGGCTTTTGACTTGAGGATCGCTTCGCGACTTTTCGTAGAGAATGTGATTCGATCATAAGTTTAGAGCGATTTGCATATTTTCCACGAACAAGGCTATAGATTTTTTGTAAACAAAGAAAGAATGGAATGTTTTTTGTAAAAAAGATGAAAATTTATCGGCAGGAATTAAGGAACGAACTCAACCAGCTTTGCTTAAATCTAGAAGCGTTATCTAGCTTTGAAGCACACGTTGGCACGTACCAATACCAAAATTATTAATATTTTATATATAATTAAAGTGAAGGTTAAATTTGGAAACTCACATTAATTTTGTTATTTGGAAGCCCATTGGCTTTAAATAAAGAGTTGTGACCTTTGTATTTGAATTTGCTTGACAGTCGAAGTTACCTTTTCATAAAACGTTGTCAATTGCAAACCAATTTTCTCTGGGGGATCTGCTCGCATCTTTGACACATTGCCAGACCATTGTGTCATATCAGCGAAATTTTCCTATTTCAACTTCATAGTTAAAGAACACACTTCGTAATCGTAGGGCAAAGCGAGAAAGCCAAATGGACAGCATTAATGAAATTTTTGCATCCATCCAATGAATTGAACACGTATTTTGGTAGAAGACAATTCAATGTGTTAGTGTCATTTTAAATTCATAAAGCGTCGTATCACACTCTATTCCTTTTCGCGAATAATGAAACGATTTTGCTTTGTCTAATTCTACATATTCATAAATCTTACAAAATATTCCACAAAAGACTTTTTGCAGATAAAAAAACTTAGTCTTTGTGTTAAAAAAAAAACAAACATAGATAATTAACAAAAACATATACATAATTTGCTAAAAATGTAGGTAACTTACCATCACTCAATACTACTTCAGGTTGGCTAGGGACTGGCGCTTGCTTAGTTTCTATTCTAATAACTTGGTGCTCTGTAAGGAAACCAATCAAATAATTTTCGTATTTCATACCGTTGCAATAAAGTTAACTTTAATTACCTAATGCATCCTCAGTTTCTGATTGGCTTACAACGGCAGTTTTCGATGAATTTTGCTGTTGTGCTCCCGAAGTTTGTAGCGAACTTAGAGCTTCTGACTCGGAGAAATCGGTGTCGGTATCTAGATGTTGAATTTGATTGTTTTTAATGGCTTAATGCACACTTTAAATTGAAAATCTTACATTCGCCATGAATATTCTTTTTCCTTTCGACAGTTCTTTTATATTCGTTCAGTTCGTCGTCTGTAACATTGTCGAATGGGTTCTTTGCGTATGGTGCCTTGTAGACGGTTGCATTGTGTTGGAAACCACGTTGAATAATACCCTTGGATGCAGCACCCATTAAAACAACATGATCACCAGCTGAAGATACGGTTGCGTCTTTAATGCGATTCGCTTCATCCCATGTAACACCTTCCAAAATATGGGATTGTGGACCAGCAGAAATTTTATCAGCACGACGATTGTCTTTGATCTAGAGTGGGAATAAAAGTAAACAGGAAACATAGAAAACGGGGGTCGTCAACATTGTTTTTTTTAGTTAAGTCGTGCAGTGCGACTGTCTTACTAGTTGTTAAAGTTAAAGTTATATACCTAATGCCTTAAAAATTTAGCTTGGGCTAGCATTTCTGGAAGCAAATAAAGTTCCTGACAGCAATATAATTCCCAACTACAGTAATTGACTGAGAACAATTTCATATTAGAGACTACCTTTGCTGCCCTGCCATTATGCATGACGTTAACTTCTTCTGAAAGAGAGATATCGTTCATGAAACAGGAAAACCTCCCATCATCATATGGATCTAAATATGTATGCTTGTATATCCGATTCCACACGGCAAAAGGATATGAAAAACGACTGGAAAAGGAACAGTAAGAAAAGTGCACTGCTGCGTCTAGAGGTTAAGTCCTTGTTTCCCAAACTTACTTATTTACGACTCTCACGCCGTATTACGTAGGTATACACAAAGGGGCTTCTAAAGTAGGAAAAATGTAAAAAAAATGTCGTTTGGACCGCGAAATTCTTGAGTGTTTTTCAGATACATTAGCGTTAACGGCTAAGCTGTACCACGACATAAGTCGTCTAAAATATATCCAATGGAATTGTTTGCCGTTGTCAGCAATGCAAATCGGATCGCTGAATAGAAGTTGTTCCTTGAGAAAATTTGTTCGCGATGAAACTATTCTGACGCATTAGGGTAATCTGATGAAGTGCATTTGTTATCCGATGTTTTGTAACAATGAAGTTTAGATCTCGATTAAAAAATTTGCTTTTGGTGGCTATCTCGATATCGCACATGCGCTTGATGTGGTTCTAAATTTTGGACGAATCACTAACTGCCGTAATATTGAGGTCTTTCAAAACTTGTTCTTTAGAGGATATTAGCTTCGTGTTTTGGCCAAATCAGTATTATTCAAGCGCGTTTGAATAACTTATCAAGATTTAAAGTTTTAGCTGTCACACCGCGGACGAAAAATAATGGCTTAGCCAAAAACTTGAAAATTAATCCGCTTTAGAGCTAGTTTTGGTGTACAAATAGTTCAGAAGCACCTCAATTATAAGGCGTACTAATATTGCCTTTTGAAGTTGGTTTGTTTTCCTTGTTCTATTCTAACAGCGAAGTTATGATCTCAAATAAGGGGATAAAGTCGGTCCCACCTTTCCGCATTCCTTTTTTTCAGCCTCAAAAAGTTTCGGCATGTCTCCCAGATACGGATGGCTACTGAGGCCAATCAAATGTTGATATTGTTACATTTGAGTGACCCAGGATTATAAATAGGCACTATTTTTTCTAAATAGTGTGCCAATTTATACAAGCAGAATGACCAGCCGATGAGAATGGTTGAGACAGTAGGCAAGGCCGTACCTCAGGTTTTAACACGTTCGCGGACAAGGCGGCATATGCCGCTCAATTTTGCCGTTTTTGCTGGGACAAAGCGGCATATCCCGTCCAACTTTGTTGTACTCTATAACGCAAAGCGGCAACTGCCGTCAAGATTTTCATTGAATTATATACGCAATGAAACCTACTGTCCCAGTAGAAAACAAAACAGTTTGTGAAATGTCCCAGCAGACCGCTAGACGATGGTCTCAGCGAACTGCTAGGTATGTTGTTGTTTTTTTTTATTATTGTAGCGGTTTATAGTACTTTTCCCGTTCTAAAAGTGATGAAAAAACGGCAGAGAATATTGTTTCACGTTCTTTCATTATTTTTATTCTTCTTATTTTCATATTTGTTTATTAATTTTTTTATATGAAATAATAAAAGTGTTTCTTTTCCTATATATTCCAGAGCGGCGTTTCCCGCTCTGTCCCAACATATCAAATATATATGTAAAATTTTGATCTACTGACAGAGCGGCATTTCCCGCTCCTGTTTTTTTTATAAAAAAAACATGTAAATCATTATGAAAATCCTATTGGTTGTTTTTTCGTTAATTTATTCCAGTCGGAACAAAAGTTATGGTTGGTGCAATTTCCAACACCGTTTGCGATTTCAACTGTCCGCGAACGTGTTAAAGACAAAACCTATTTTCGGATGTTACAGCGCTCGGCCCGGGGTTAAGGAGGATGACAATCTGCAATTATCGCGTCATAGGCTTAAGTACTAAAACTTTCATTTGTACCTTCTTAAAATCTAGATAAAAATCAGATGCACCATCGAACGACAAAAATAAAAATTACAAACAGTCAAAATAAAATAATATTACTTGTACTCACCTGTTGTTGCAGCTTCTTGAACTCTTTCGGATTCGTTCCTGGTGGCACAAATTGCATTGCACCTTCAATACGCACTGGTGTGGAGTGCGTCGGTGAGCCTTCAGCTACCCACTGAGATTTATTTCATAATTTTGTACAAAAACGATCACAATAACAAGTGAAAAATATTTAGTTTTACGTCGAGTTAAAAACGCATAGCCCAGTTGCGCAAGGAAAGAGAGCCGGCAGAGCAAAGAGTTGAATATGAAAGAAAAAAGAAAATATTTTGTTTTTTTTTGTCTTCTCTTTTCTTTGAGCAAAATTTGCTACATAACTACAATTTAAAGATTCAAATATAAACAGTTTTTAGCGACAATTTTGGATTTAAAAAAAATCATACAAGTTAATAAATGGGAAACAAAATGTGTGCAGATGAAAACCCAAGTGTTAGTTTGTGCTGTTTTGGTTAAAAGAAATAAATACATATATAAATACAATATACATCTTACATCGCCAAATTAGTAAATATAAAAATAATAATTTTGTGCCTATGGACGGACGAAAATGCATTTAGAATGTTCCTTTGAAGCATGCTTTTGTTAAAATAAATAAACGAAATACACAAAAAAAGAAAGACATAAGAACGCACAAAAAATATAAATAAAAGGTATATAGAGAGAGATAAAGAAAGACATTGTCGCTTAAACTTTTAAATTTGGCTTATAAGCATTTATAGTTTACAATTTTCTTTTTTCTTTCAGAATTTCGGAAAATATTGAAAGCTATGCACGCGCAGCTGACAAGAACCTATCAATCAACTCCGAAAATATGGCACAAAATTATTATTGAAAATTAAAAGAAAATTAAACTTGTTAAAGACAAATTGATTATTTGTTTGAAAATTTAGTTTATTACAATTTTTATAATTTATATGTATGTATTTCTTTTACAAGCTTTATTATTGTTTGTTGCAAAAACACCTTAAAAACATCTGCTCCGAGTACATTTTTTTTTGTTTGAATATCAACTATTTTATGTTGATTTATGTTTGAGTAAAATTTTAATGGCAAAAGCATTAGTGTATGATAATTATGCATTATTCTATAATTGTGTTTATCTATGTAACGATTGCTAGTACATACATAATATTCACGTGGAAAAAACAATTTTTCTTCGTTTTATTAAATTTTGTTAGTCTTGGGGAATGTGTGTTTGGAAAAATGGAATGTATATATAATTGGAGCAATTAAACAACGTATTTTGGGTCGTTGACTGTAACTGAGGAAGTTTGTTGTGTGTGCTTTTTACCAAATACACAAATCGGAAGTTTTTACTGATTGTTTCTTGGTTTTTGCAGGTATTTGCAGTAGTAATAGTGCAATTTTTTGTAGTTTGATTGCCTTCAACGAGTGCTTACGTGATGCAATAACAACAGAGAATGTCTACGATTAGACAACGATGGCAAACATTTGATGAACTGCAGTTCTTTTTTTTGCAATAAACTTAAGAAAAATTTATTATTTTATTGATATTAATATTTTAATATTTTATTGAAAAAATTGGTCATGTTGTGGATCAACACGAAACAAGCTTGTGGCTGATTAAACCTTACAAGCGACTAATAATCCATAACACCAAAGAATTACAAGCTTAGCACTGAAAAGGCAGCAGAAGAGATTCCACGACGTTAAGTGGAGGAATTAATATAGACTCCTGAGAAAGGGCAGGAGAAGAGTAAAATCGGAGAAAATGTTTTGGCATCAATTGCAAACTTGTAATAGAAAACGCTTCCTTATCAATAGAATGCTTTTTGTGTTATTAAAAAGTCAAAACCAAGAGCAAAATTGTTCACAAATCTTTGCACCTTCAAGTAACACAGCGGGCTAGTTTTGTTACTTATGCTGTATTAATTTGTATTGATTAATAATAAATTCGTTTGGTTTTGAAAAGCGGAAACAAAGTTTTTATGTGACCGTTTTTCGTGTCACTGTAACTGGGACCGACCAAAGCATTAGAGGCAACAATTGCAGAAGTTGTGAAGAACAAAAAAGCCAAAAACATTACCAAATTGGTATGGCCCAGTCAGCTCAGATTTTATCTCGCTAACACCGGTTAAGGCGAAGTGTACCTCTTGCCAATTATATATGGTTAATAGTAAAAGATATAGCTCATTGTCAATCTTCTTCTTCTTCCTTAACGGCGAGGTCTTGTTCAGGATTGCATCCATTACCGGATCCATTTCCATTTTATAATGCCGAAGGTGGGCACCATACAACCGACTTTCCCAGCCTAATTTTCTTATCAAACGCCCTACCATTGTTTAATCGATCAATTTTGTTAAATTTGTGTCTACGAATAAATTTTGATCATTTAAAGCACGTATCGTTGCCCGACTATCATTTAAATCCTAACACACGAAAAGCTATATATATTAATTTATTTTTTTAATATCAAAAATAATTTATTTTGCTTTTTAAATATTTTTAATTTAAATAAGATTTTAGATAAAAAAAAACTAATAAAATATAAATTGTGCATTTGTTTAATGTTATCACAAGCAAAACTAAACTGAAAAAATAAAGAAACCAGAATTGGAATGGTAATTTAAAATGGCACAATTAAGTTACTCTAAATGGTTTCTTAATTTGTTTTCTCTTAGTTGTGTGTCTGTGTGTGACTTAAAAATGGACTTGATGTAATTTTTTTAATAATTTAAATGTTGGTTTGAAGGAATATTTAATTCCCATCCTCGAATGTTATAATTTCTACCTTTGTGATTTTTTTCGGATCTGGTGTTCCGGTCTCCAGCACTTCAACCTTTTGGTAAACATTTGGCGAATTAAGCCATCGGCTACGATCTCCGCCCTTACGCCAATCTCCTCTTTTCCAAATTCTGAAATAAAATATAAAAAATATGATTAGAAAAATAAAGAAAACAAAAAATGAATACAGGAAGTGCGCTCGGTAAAAAATAAAACATTTGTTGCCTTGTCTAATTGAAATATTCACAATCAACATGATAGCCAATTTTGGTAATAGTATAATTATAATGAGTTGAATGAGGATACCCGTAAAAATATAAGGAATCAATGCTAAAATAATGGAAAAAAAACAGACTGCAAAACGGCGAAGAAGATCGGTAGAATGCTATCAATGTGATAGCCATCCCATCACGTAACTTTTCAGACGATCATCGTCCAAACGATAATAGTGACCGAAATCATCATCATCTAACATTATCGTCAATAGCATAAGAATCAAATTAAGAAATCTGGCACGAATGCAGTTGGAATTATACTCCTACTTAACTATAGACGGCGCGGCGTCATTACAACTCTTTTGGGAAACAGCTGATTTTTCGGTGAAACTTAAATGTGTTTTTATACGTATATTCACGAAAGTAAGTCTCAATTTTATTATTCGCGTACACTTTTTCTAATTTTAAAATCACTAATTTTCAAATCAATTTTCCTTTACTAATTCGCTTGCAAGGGATAAATACGACCATTGAAACACAAAGGGGCGTAAGTGATATTTACCAATTTTACAAGAGAGCAAAAAAAATAAAAAATGATTTTCCTTTATTAAAGTGTATTGACATTTTTGGGGTTTTCTTATTGACCAAATATTTTTATTGTTTTAAAAATTGTTTAGAACTGATATTTTGGCTCGGTTTTTGAGTTCTCCTTTTTGGAGTGATTTTATCGCTCTGGAAAGTCAAAAGTTACCACTTACGCCTCTTTGTCTCGCTTCGGAATACTGGAGAGTTACTTACGACCAATGATTAAAACTGAAATAAGGTATTTTTTTTTGTTTCTCATGAATAAAACAAACTTTTTATTTTGTTCTATTGATAGTAATTTTATTTATTTACTTTTACTTTATGAGTAGTAACTAAACTACTTATGGATGAGTTGTTGTTGTTTTAATGTGGTAAATTTCTGTAAAAGATCTTGTGTTCATCAAATCGAAAGACGGGATTTCGTCCTTCAGTTAATGATATCAAATCTTTGTATTTTGCAACGGGAACTTTAGGCGGTTCTTTGTTTAGATTTTTTAAATCTTTGTTAAACGATTTTTCCGCCATTCTCTGTAATGATATCGATCTATAAGACTGACTGTTGTGTGATGTTTTAAATTCTACCATTCCAGGACAGTCTTTCTTTACTCTCACTTCTTTAATTTCTGTCCAATTGATCGGACTGCCTGTTTCATTATCTTTTCTTTTGTTTAGGATGCGTAGGTTTTTTGAGACCTCCTTGAAGTCATAGAAGTCGCTTGTCTCAAGTTGTTTGACAATATAGGGCTTGCTGCTTCTTGCCAACCGGATTATAGGCACAATTTGTGATGGTAAGAGATCTCCTGCATGATCGATGGCATATGAAATCGCACTGTGAGCAGAGTCACCTTCATTTTGACCAGAGTTGCACAAAAGTTAGCTTAGCTAATAGCTAAAAAGCTACAACTAAATTAGCTGTAGTTTCTTTGCACGTACATAACTAAACCATAATTTTAGTTGTAGTTGCCACAAATTTTGAACCTAAAATAGTTATTAGTTGCGAAGTGTAACTAAGCGTGTTTAGTTATGAAAAATTAGTTGCCAGAGTGTAACTAACAATAATTAGCTTTAGTTTTAGCTTTTTAGCTATCGATTGAACACAACTAATAATTTTTTTCAAACAATTTAATCCGAAAAGGCTTACAGGAACAGGAGCGATTCTTTTATTTCGTTATACATTTTCTAGTTTTAATTATGTTTAATTTTAGAGATTATTATGTCCTTACGAAACACGAGGAAATAGTGTGGAAGTAGATTTGTCTTCGATAAGTTTTGAATAATTGAGGTTGTATAGCTTGAAGTTTGTTGTACATCAGTTGAAGGTAAGAGGTAACCGATGGCCGATTGAAGAATGCCACTTTTAGTTGTCATAAGGTTATTTACCAAGAGGAGCACCAAATAAGGTCCTTAAACCCGAAATTTTTTTTTTTCAAAAACTAAAAGAAAACCGCGCCTTATATCTGTGTTCAATGTTATTTGACTAAGAGGTCCTTGTAATAAACAAAAAAGGTCCTTGAAAATGGAAAAAGGGATATTATTCCAAAATATCATTTGAGACCACACGGTATATCTGTGTTCAGTCTTATTTGACTAAGAGGTCCTTGCAACAACAAAAAAGGTCCTTAAAACTTGAAAAAAGGATATTTTTCCAAAATATCATTTGAATCCACACGTTGTATCTGTGTTCAATGTTATTTGACTAAGAGGTCCTTGCAACAACAAAAAAGGTCCTTAAAATTTCAAAAAAGGATATTTTTCCAAAATATCATTTGAATCCACACGGTATATCTGTGTTTAATGTTATTTGACTAAGAGGTCCTTGCAACAACAAAAAAGGTCCTTAATAGTCGAAAAAAGGATATTTTTCCAAAATGTTTGTTGTTTCTAGGACCCCCTATTCAAATAACATTGAACTCATGTATACCGCGCCGTTTCTAAAGACATTTTGGAAAAATATCCTTTTTCGGGATTAAAGGAGCTTTATTGTGGCTCCAAGGACCTCTTTGTAAACTAACCTGATGTAAAATAAAAGGGACATTCAATCAAATTTTATTTTAATAGCAATATGCATAGTAAATCCCAATAAATTGTCGCCATTTTAGCAAAACAATAAATTTTGATTTAGTTATTACATGGTTGCCACTATTATTAAAAAAAAAATTCCCTGACTTTTCCCTGACTTTCCCTGACCAGTTTTAAAAATTTCCCTGACCAAATTTTGCAAATATAGCAAACAAAATGACGCATTTAAACACTAGTCCCAAATATTTAAAGAACAGACAAATTGTATACTTCTAAACATTCCTTTTAAAAAATATCAATGAAACAATCAGCTGTGAACAGGATATACCTTATTTTTTTAAAAGGGAGAGTTGATAATTTATTTTCTCTTCTTCTTGAATGCGAATTTTTGCTTTTTCCTTATAATTTTTTTTTATTTCTTCCTCCCTTTTTCTTTTTAATTAGTTTACTCCATCTTCTTTTTTTTAATTTAAGTTTTTCTTCTGACTGCTGTGTATATCGGCTATGAGAGGATCGAACCTTAAATATTAATTTGGAATTTATTTCCACTTTCGATACTCCCCCAGCCTCTTTCACGCCATCTAAGACTCTTAAATACGAGTACATAAGATTGAATAATAGCTACAGCTGATTCTAATATTAATAAAGCAATTTGAGTAATTAATAAAATTATAATAATTATTGAAGATATTTCCTAATAATGTTAATAATAAATGACCAGCAATTATATTAGCTGTTAAACGAACAGCTAATGTACCTGATCGAAAAACTCTGAGCGACTAGTGACTCCTCAAGGAGGTTTTCGACCAAAAGAGTCTTGTTAATTGAGAAGCCACTCTCAACTGAGGCGTTTCCGTGCGATAAAATGCAACACATTTTTATAACATGCCAAAGATCTATAAAATTTTCATTTTTGCCATAAAGCTGAAAGTAGAACTTTGCAACTGTACATGCATTATGTACTGCAATTTTGCCCTTTCCGCGCATGTATCAAACAATCTATTGGCATTATATAAAATTTGAAGCAAATTTTTGAATCTTTTACTGTAGAGACCGTTGTTTTGCAAAATATTTCTAGGATTAAGACTGTTCGATTTTTGATATTATGCTTATAATAATTTTGCGGCAATCCAGTTTAAATTTTAAAATATCTTTTTTTTCGAAAAATTGTCTTTTTGTTTTATTGCATTGATGATTTTCGTTGCTTTGAAGCCAACGTCAACGTTTTTTATTTCCAGAAGATTGGATTGACTTGAAAGATCGATTGAAATCCTATGGAGCATTCGCTGATATACTTTTTTTTGACGATGCGATGCAATAAGTTTTTAACCAATATGAGGAGATCTTCATAAAGGTAAAATATCAATGGCCTTGAAATTTTGATACAAAATGTTTCACAATCAGATGTAATTGTATGGGAAAATGCAAGTTTGCAGTCTTGGAAGTATTTTTTTACGTTTTCAATTGGCCTTGTTTTTGGTAAATCTGAATTTGTCATAGAAAAAAAGTGCTTCAACTCTCTAAACAGATTTTGTTTTCTAGTCAATGTACACCGCAATATTTCAGGGGAAATCGAGTACAATCAATTTTGGAGGTAAATAAGCTTCTTCTTGCAGGACCTTCTTTGAAAACGTATGCCTTAAAAGAATGTACAGGTCCCATGAAAAATTTGTAAGTCCAGTTTTCGTGGCTCCATGTATTACATGTAGACCACACACACCACATTCTAATAGCTGCGTACCATCCGGATCAAATTCATTTCGCTGTTGTTTAAATTTCTTTAAAATAGATAAATTTACGTTTGGGCCACGCATAGATACTTGAAGAAGTTTCTCTTTTTTCAAAAATCGAATTCCATTGTCAAAATGTTTTAAAATGTCATCTGACTTTGAAGATCCCATGAACTCGCTTTCTAAGTACCTATTGCAAACAAATCCTTTTGACTCATCAAAAAACGGACAACTAAATCCATTTGTCCTTTCTGAGCTATTTTGTTCAGTGGTTCGTCAAAACATATAACAAAGTCGTCACATTTGTTTACTTTATCCAAAAGATTGTTATGGAAATATGGGGAGGTACCGTGGTTGATAACGTAGGAACTGTTAGTTCTTCCTAACTTAACATTTTGAGCAATTTGGCTGTCTGGGAACATCAATCGAAAAAGATCACTAATTTCCACAGCCGAGTTCAAGGACGCTCTGGTGGAAATAATATACAGACACCACCTTATCTCTGCGACAATGGAACCGGTCTTGTCGAAAGTAAAATATGTTGTTTGTGTACTTTGAGCGTTAATATTTTCTGGTGTATTTTGAGATGTTTTTGACTACTAGAGGCGACCAATGAATGCGCCGCAGTAAAGAAAGTATCAATTTTTTGTGACGTCAAAGCCTTAGATTTTGACTTATGCGCTAGTCCATTTTGATGCGACACCAAAACCCTTTGGCCTATGTTGCTTAACTCAAATTCGTTTTTGCATAATTTGCATCTTGCTTTGCCGTTATTGCCTTAAAATAAAAACTATACTATACAAAATCTTCCTTAGCAAAGGGAACAAATTTCGCTAAACAAAGTCAATCGAAATAGACTATTTTGATTTTTGATGTATAAGTTTGCATATCTTTTTTTCGGAAAGAATGAAGATGTGGTTTTCCATTTAAGCATTATCTCAGACTTTTCGTAGCGCATGTATCGAAAAATAGGATTGATATGCTTTTCAATGCTACTTGGCATCTCCATTAGCTGTTTAGCAATTAATACAACTGCGTGCAAACGCTATACTTTCTCGAAACCAAAATCGTCTCAATCAATCAAATTAAAAATGTCCACGATATATACATTATTAGGTAATAGTGGTGGATTAGTGAAATGGTGCGTGGGTATATCTTGAAAGATATCGAGATCTGCGAAATGTGATCCCAAAATAAGAAAAAATGTGGATTCATGAAAAGTAACATTTTTGCTCCCAATGGAAAACCACATAAATTTTATTCAAAAATATTGCACAGAACAGAAAAGATATAAAGTTGTGTTCCTTTTCACAAATAAAATTTTGTGTGGGTAAACTTCAGAGCTCGACATACAAATTTTGTTTAATATTATAAAAAAAAAAAATACACACAACGGGAATTTTCCCTGACTGTTTTCGAAATTCCCTGACTTTCCCTGGCATTCCCTGACCAAATGTTCGTTCCCTGACTTTCCCTGATTTTCCAGTCCAGTGGCAACCATGTATTAGTTATTACCTAGACAGCTAAAAAGCTACAGCTAAAAAGCTAACCAACTTTTAGTTGTCATCCGCAACTAACTTTGGCAACCTAACGTGCTTAGTTACACAACCTGCAACTAATAGCTAAAATTAGTTGTCATTATGATAGCTAACCACCAAATCGATTGCATTTTTAGCGCAGCTAATTTAACTACGTTAGTTACCTAGTTATGGCGTTAGCTAGATAACAAATTAGGTAGCTAACGTGCAACTGTGATTTTGACCATGATTGGTTTCGAAATATCGCAAACTGATTTCTTGAACAGGAAGCTTCATCACTGCCCAAAGTAGCATGGCCACCACAATTGTGTTTTTGTTTTGGCCGGCACAGCCGTCACTGAAGAGATCAAAGTGAGTGACTCCATTTTGAGCGTATAGTGTCAAAAACTGAAAAACACAGGATGATATTTAGCATGCTCCTCTTTTACTGATGGCCTCGTGCCAGAAGTAGCAATAGGAATCTTTTGTAGCCAAATTGTATATGGTGAAATTGAAGTTTGCAAATCTTCTTTTGTAAAATATTGCACCTTCATTAGACTTAGGTAGATAAATAACTTGCATTGCAACATTTTTAAGAGTTTCCTTAATTTGCCTCACTTTGTTTTTCTCAGAGGTATGAGCATTGAATAGTTTCTCTAGTTTATCTTTAACTTGACTATCTCCTTACATGTATGTCATACACAAACTGCACTGATCCTTTTTTGGTCGGTGAAAGCTTAGATTCATTGATTTGAATACGTTGAGGTAAGTACGGAGGCTTGGCGTTTGATTTCCAGAATTTTCATCCAAGTACATCCGGTACAATAGAACAGATTAAAAATTGGATATCTTAAGACTGAGTTAAGATATAAAATTTATTTAAATTCAATTACAAAGGCTATTATTTCTTCTAAAAATAGAGGCCTAAAATTAATTTTATTTATTGCGAATCATCAGTCACATCACTTACGCCCGTTTCTGTTTCCGAGAATAATAAGAAAATCAAAGAGGCGTAAGCTCGCATACGCCTATTCGTGCTACGAAACAATTACAAAATATGACTTACACCCCAAAACAAAAAGACAAAATCTCAGCAATGGGTTCGAATTCATTTACGACCTTTTGTGATGCCAAAGAACTTGCTTTAACAAGTTGTTTTATGTAATAATCTCAAAATGGGGTGTTTGGTACTTACGCCCCTTTGTTTTTCAATGTTCGAATAGTACCTTGTAAGCGAATTAGTATGAACGGTTTCGAGTTTTAACGCCTTAGCCAACCCACTGACGACATCAGCGGATACATATATTTGTTTGACATTTCTAAATCGCAAGGGGAAACGCAATGAAATAGAGTTTCTTATTTATAATAAATTGCATTGGGCCTTACTAATAACAAAATTGGTGTGAAACTTAAAATCGTAGTCCCTTTCACTCATATGCAAAAGGAAATTTAAATGAACGGGACGACAAATTAAGGTTCAACATTAAATTTGTTATTGGTAAGGCCAATTGATTACATTCTAAAGCATTTAAAGAAAAGATTTAAGTCAATTGTTCACTTTAAAGAAAAACAATGAAAACAGCTTTTATTGGCTGCAAAATATGTAAATCGATAAATAAATAAAATAAAATAAATATTAGGCATTAACGGCCCATAGAGGGCCTAAAACCTAGCTTCTCCAACCGCTTTCTTTGCGAAGTGGAAGGGACCTACAATTTTAAGCCGAATCCGAACGGCAAATTTGAGAAGCGCTTCTCATGACAATTGATACTCTTGGATGTTTGTCAGACGTTCGCAAGAGGTGGGGCAGTGGAAAAAAAACTCAAGATGTTATTTGGATGATAGACGATATCTCATTAAATATCATCGTCGTGACAATGGTGTTCTGACATTTCGTGAGTTGTGTGAAGCAGAAAATTAGGCTTGGAAACGATGACGTTGACCCCAGTTAACCTGGACGGTACAAGCAAAGACAATCGTCTTTCCGACCGAATTATCGCAGTGAAAAAATGTCTGCTGAATGAAACACTCAGCATTGTTTGCCCTATGCACAAGAAATGAGACCCTCTTAACTGCGCCTAAAGAATCATTACTCTCCTTAACATCGCATCCAAGACCGTGTATTCTGTGTTGTGTGCTCGCCTGAAACCGTATTTGTCAGGGATCTGATAAGGGTCTATTAGTGCGGTTTTACCCCCGCCAGTTGACAATAAACTAATTTTGTACAGTACCTACGAAAGATCGAAGATGGGGTTTCCAGGAAGTCCAGATCGATATTCACCATATTTTGTTTCTGATTTCAATGCCGCTTATGACAGACCCACATTTATGATGGTGATGAGCTGTGACCTATGGAACATCATAATAAAGAACTCGCAAGTTAACGCCAGAGGCGAACTTTGTCAGAAGTCTATGCAATGGCATACTTACAAACGCTGTTGTTATAGACATCATTGGTGCGATTGCAAATGGGTTTAGCAACAGAAAGGGAAAAATAATAACGATGAATCAGACAAAACATCATAATTATATAGTAAGGGCTTTGTATACCTCGGCTCCGCTATTAACCGTGATATAAAATCTCGTCAGAAATAAAACCAAGGTTTTACTTTGCAATACGCATACAAAACATCATTACCCCAATTTCGCACTAAAGTGCAGAAGCATGGACGTTAGCAAAGCTAATGAAGATATAATATTCTTGGTCGTTTTTACCGCAAAATTCTTTGAACAATTTTTGGCATCATTTGAGTTGATGGACTTTGTGGGATGAGATTAAACAGCTTAATGAATAAAAATAAAATAATAGACAAGCAAACAAAAGGTGAGTCTGCAGGAAGAAGTACTTCCTGGGCTCTGCGGGGATCTCTTCAACTCCTAGAATTTTGAAAAGTAGAATTAAGCCCGCTCTCACCAAATCACACTGAGGTAAGTTCCTAAAAACACCACCTAGTCTGGTTGGTTCCCCTGTGGGGCTTTGTCGCTATGCTCAATGTTACAACTGCGTAGAAGTGATTTTGCAAGCATTGTTTTTGGGTGGCGCTGCAGTGATATTCTTAGCCCGGCACTGGACAGATATTAGAATGCTTATAAACGACAAAACAGCTGGTCCTAAAATTGAACAATTCATTCGAGACGGTGTATTGATTTTTTTTGTAGTATCTATTTGTTTGCTTGTTTGCTTTTACAAAAGAAAATATACTCAATAGGTAATATTGCATAAAGTACTTTGCAATTCTTCGAATATTTTTATCAGGAATTAAAGAATTTACTCACCCTTGCCGATAGAGTTCTTCCTCTTCTAGCAAATAACCCAACGACGATACAGCTGGTGGAACTTCAACGTCATTCTTCGGCTTAGGCAGTTCAGATTTAATCAATGGATGACGATAAATGTAACCAGTACGGAAGCCAGCATTGTCCAGCATACGCATCAAAGCTTCAAATTCAGCACCTCCAACGCGCCATTTTGGCTGCTGCAGCAACTTATGGCTAGTCTCCGTCTGTGATTCATCTTTATCGGTAGAAGCATCTTCGGAGAGGGTTGCTTTCTTTTCTAAAGCAGCGGCTAGATCTTCTGGTGGTCGGCGTGCTGCATCGTAGATGGTTTTTCTTGATTCCTCAGGAATCATGACTAAATTATCAATACCCATTGGCAGTAGTTTTAATTGAGTTTCACACGCTTGCACAATGTGATGGGCAGCGAAGAATGCCTCCTCGATGGTTTCACCGCAGCAGAGAGCGCCATAATTTGTCAATAGCATAACCTTTGATACTGGGCCCAAATTGCGTACGAGCTTTTCACGTTCCTCCACATCGGCCAGGCTGCCAGTGTACTGATGGGTTGAGATCTCCCCGAGGATCACAGAGTCATTGGTCAATGGCAAAAGACCAACTTTGAGTGATGAGACCGCAACAACGGGATTGCAACCAATATAAATGGCACAACGAATATCTGGGCGGGCAGCATGGACGACAGAGTGTAATATAAACTCTGTAAAAAGAAAACGAATATTCACAATAGACACTAGCTTTTTAAGTTTGCATGTTTCTCATGGACTTACGATTCTTATTTACTCCGAAATTTGTTGTTCCGTGCTCAATGAGATGGCCTTGCATATCAACTTTGTTTAATGACGATGCGGTTACTTCATGGAACAGCAGGCCATAGGGATTAACCAGAAACAACTCCTGGTCGACTTTAAGACGTGCTGTTATCTGTGCTCCCAGACCCTGTGCCCAACCATAAACATCTAACAAACGAAATGTAGCTGCCAATTTGCATCTGAGTATTTTTTCGCCCTTGGAGTAGCCCATCGATTCGACACCACGAATATCATTTATCGGTAGCACACAGTTGGAGCTTTTGAAAACATTAGCAACTCGTGATGTTGGTACACCAACGATATCGGATAACTGTTGTAGAATGCCCGATGATGCACCACCCTCACGAATTTGACTATCGACAATGCGTTCCAATTCTTCACGGAATAATTTGGAACACATTATAGCTTCGACACGTTTGCGGCGTTCCATTTCTCGCATGTCCTTCAAAGAAAAACACATCATTAAAAAAACAGATTCAATGAGAGAGTATTACCTGTTCAATATCAGCTGGTCTTGCTTTATTGTTTTCATCTTCCTCTGTCGTCAGTACTATTCCGTTCTGTGATGGTTGCTCAACTTCGGTCATTTTTAATTGGCTTGTCTACTAGCTATAGCGTCACGGTAATAAAATCTGAAAATATAGAGGTATAGATATGATTAGTACAACAATTACTTTAAGCTAGTGGCAAAGTAAATATCGTCGCCATTCCTTGGCAACTATAATTGACGCCTCTTAACCCTAATAAACCTTTACGTTATTGTGTGTTTTGTATGTTATAAAATGGCATTCCAACTTTTTGATAAAGAAATGTTTTGTCAGAGGAAATCGGTTTCCTCCTACTTAAAACCTGATACAAAGTAGATACGAGGTTGAGAGAGAATGACGATGTCAACAATGCCAAACGGTATCGGAACATAAGCATTGGAAAAATAGATCTTTACCACTTAGAGAACAGAGCAATATGCACTTTTTTGGACACCCTTCGGCTTCCACTATCAGTCGTAAGGTAATTTATACGCACCATTTCGTGTGGAGTTTCTTCGTTCGTTAGGTAAAGGTTTAAATGTTCTTTAGGTAAAATAGCAGCTTCCAACCCTGCAAGCGTGTTTTGTAATTAACAAAGCAATTAACTATGTATATTGATAACGCGTGCCAAACACAACATACAATAATTATTGACAATTAGTTATTGTCGAGTATTATGAAATAGCAACCCTTATGCCAATAGCTTACCATAGCTACATAACATATCTAACTTTTCACAACAAAGGACCAGGTCAATCACCCTATTTTAACGCCCCACCACTCAGAACTGTTGCTTGTGATGGTAATATGTAATGTTGTTTCGAACGAGTCCAACCAAAAGCAGCAGTCACGTGTATCAATTGTAGCTGTGCTAAAGCGAACGTCAGCAAATTGTCACACAACGAACAGAAAATAACTTACATTTGCAAGACTAAAAAACAAGTACTGGGCGCCCATGAATTATGCTAAATTTTCGATAATGATATACATAACAATTGTGCGAGCGCACATCATAGTGCGACAAGTGCGCCGCAGGCAAATAAGAAAACCGTCATATGACGAGTTAATGGGTGAGTAAAGTTACTCGTATATCACGACTCCCTATTGAACTTCAACAAATTTGCAAATGCAAATATAAAGCACAAGCCGGTTGTTTGTTGGTAGCTGCCTGCAGTTGGAATTGCCGGCTTACAAATATT
This sequence comes from Portevinia maculata, assembly GCA_949715645.1. NCBI lineage: Eukaryota > Metazoa > Arthropoda > Insecta > Diptera > Syrphidae > Portevinia > Portevinia maculata. The sequence goes on from OX454525.1 coordinate 103,634,844, forward strand.
ACCTTAGATTAGATAAATTAATTCTGTGTAAGTATGTGTGCCTACTCAAATGTATAGTATAAGTGAGAATATGCTGATTTAGCATCATTCATTGAACTCCTACCGCTACCACACCCCAAACGAATCGTAATTTAGGAAGTTTGAAGTGTACTTGATTTTGTCACGTTTTAAATATATTAAGTTTGCACTCAAAATCTATTTTCGCAGTATTATGTCAAGTTGAAAATTAAAGCGAGTCAGGTCACCTTTTCATGTTCTGGTGATGCAACAGTATACCTTTTAATTGTTTTGGGGTTAAGAAGTTCATGTAGAATTCTATGTGCGTTTTTTTTGTCGGAGTATGGAATATGGTATATTGTGGCGCAGAGGTTTGTGTATTGAACTACTTTTAAAGGTCTCACGTTCAAATCCCCCCGTGGCCAAGAAACATCTAAAAATTCTTTTCACAGCCCCAAATCTTGTGAACGTCTGACCAACATCCAAGAGTTTGAGTTGTCATGAGAAGCTTTTCGAATTTGCCGTTCGGATTCGGCTTTAAATTGTAGGTCCCTTCAACTTTGCACAAGCAAACGGTTGGAGAAGCTAGGTTTAAGGCCTGTATGGGCCGTTAACGCCTAGTATTTATTTATTTATGGAATATGTGAAAAGGGGCAAACATTGTGGACGTTGCTTACTAAAAACGTTCGTTTCTATATTATGTATGTTGTCTGTAATTTCATGTACCTACATAGATGGATCACAACACAACGTAGAAGTTTAAACTCGAACTAGCATGTGCTCCAAAATAAACTTGTAAGACAGAAAATTGACCTCCGCTTCAAACAAAAAACAAACTGAGGAAATTGACTTGCCTTGCGAAAAGGTGATCAATCAAAAATATGTTTCCGTCGCAAATGAGTTCAGAGCAAACTGCATAGACGTTAAGCGATTTTAAAAAGAATTCATGACCCTTCGCGAACGAGTTTTATATTTTTTAATGATATGGTCTCGCGTGCTTCAATACATAGCTCTGTTAGTCCGCAACAAAATCCGACATGGTGTTAAGTATTTTTTTTTTAAATAGCTTAGGAGTAGCTTAATTTTAACATTTCCAAACATAGTTACAGAAGAACTGATGCGCTTTCATTTTTGAATGGCATTTTTGCCAATGCCTTTAAATGATGGAAAATGAAAAAAAACCTAACCTGTATGCATATGTGAGCGAAGCGGCTCAGTGGTTAGTGTGTTGGACTTCTGACTAAGGCGTCTCAGGTTCAAATAACGCCGGGGCCCAATAGCACCCAATGACTTTGCACTCTCCCACTTCTTGCAAAAGTCTGACCAACATCCAAGAGTATCAATTTATTGTTATGAAGAGCTTCTTCGAATCGAGTTGTGAACAATCGCCGGTATCAAATCTCTTTGGAAAAAGTACACAAACAATAACATTTTGAGCATAGTATTTCTTCCTGTCCAAACAAAAAAGGTCCGGCTTTAGTCGCATAAACCAAACAATAGTTTATTTATTTTAGGTTGACTCATATCGAAATAATTGTAATAAATCGGTCAATTCGAATAAACAAAACCGCAAATTCAGAGGAAACACAAACAACTACAACTATTATGTGAAAGACAGAAGTATATTTATGAAATGATATATTGCCATGAGGTCATTAAGATCTAATTTGTCGGTTGATTGAAGCGTCAATGAAGGCATGATATGTATCTTTCCACAAAATACACACAGCAAAGAAGCCGACTCTTGCCAGCAAATACACCGTGATGGTATCGTTTTCGTAGTCATTATCGATTGGCATTTCATTTCTCATGAATCTGCAGCAATTTTAGATATCATGATTGTCATCGTTCAACTTAATTTCAACTGAATTTTCTAACACGAGAATCCGATTGAAGGTTTCGTTGAAATGTGAGCGTCGAAAAGGTCGGCCTTTTCATATTTCGTGGTTGGCGGCATTTGTCATGGTCGGTTTGTCGGCGCCATCCTCTAACCCTATACCGGTTGGCAACCCAATGTTAGTATCTATGTAATTATAAAGTAGGAAATTTTAATAATAGTGAACGTGACCCACCCACACAAAACAAGTACATACCTCTCAGGGAACGTTTAAATTGTTTCTATCGATTTTCTTCCTTGGGCTGCATAAAATAATGAAAAAAATAAAAAATAAACGAACAACGCCCACAATAAAAATAAAAAGCTCAGGAGGGCTAAACAGCGCACAAGTTCAATGACACTGCCGGCGTTCGTCGGTGGTTGGGTGGAATGTTTTCTTTAGGCGAGTGTACTTTCTTTCGTGACTTTTAGGAATAAGCTGTTGACTTTTTCAAGGGATTTTTGTCCCTTCTTGTTTTTAATTTCAGAAATTGTTTTATTCTGTGCGGCGGATTCATCCACCGAACTAACCTCCCCTATTTACCCCAATTATAATGGAATGAAAGATGTTTTGTGTAAGAGGTGACGTAATTCCTAGCAGCCAAAAGACTCAAAATCCTACATGGAACTTGATTCCGTGGTCGTGAGAGTATTTCGTCGATCGATTTCATAGATTTATTGCCTGTTCTGGGCACGCGTGTTGGCCGCATAATGTATTCAAAACAGGTTCCGCTGGGGGCATTAATATACAATGGATGACGTGATGCAATTGTACACAACCGATGTGGGGACTGCGACTAGTGCGCGTGATTAAGTTGTCTTTGATTAGTTGTTTAATTATCCTGATGATGTGTTTTTGCAGGAAGAATTTTTAAACACAATTTAAAATATTTTCTTTTCAAAAGAATGGCATCGCGTCGGAATGGCATAACTCTGTCTTTGTATAGATTATAGAGGACAAAGGCCTTTTATAACAGAAACGCATGTTGGTTGGAAATATATAATGGTATTTTTCTTTTTTAACGACGAAATTTTGATCTATGACTAGGGGGATCAGATAAGGATGGTTGATTTACCTGCGACAAACATGTACGGGGGTCATCAGATAGCCATTATTGGGTATTTGTGACATCCACCAGCTTGATCGAACGGTAATTATCACTTCTCGAAACGTTTTTGCTTTTGTTAAAGGTTATTTTTTTTCAATATAGCAAGATGCCCTACAGTTAGATATTCTGACAGCTGATACCATATTTTTATTAAGTTATGTTTGGCAAATCATCATGAGCCTAACGCTTAAGTAGGGTTTACAAATTGCGAAAATAATTAATTTCCGTGTTCAGTAAAAAACTGTTAATAGAGTCAACATAATCGACCAACTGAGTCGGCCATTCGAAACACAATTACCTAAACAAATTTGCACGGCATTTTTTCTTTTGAACTCCTACTCACTTACAAGAATGCTCAGGTGAAAATATTGGCAACGATGCGGCCAGTGTTGAGGAAGATACTAATACATATACCGATTGTTCATCTTGCGCAAGAGCTTGGCCTGTTTCCATCGATTTTGTGAACGATTTTGCGCCTGAACAGTTGGAAGACGATCCACGCTTTTACTTTCAAATTTAGCCTGCAGTTTTGGAATCAACAGGATGGTGCCACATGCAATATTGCCGGCGAAGCTATCGAGTTATAAACGGAAGTGCTCGATGCCATTATCTGTAGGAATGGACCTGTGCCCTGGCATCCAAGCTAGTGTGATTTAACGCCTTTGGCATAGTTTTGAATCTGAAGTCGTTGTCCTATGCGGACAAACTAAAAGAATTCCAGCCATGGAAGAGAACATCGATCCCACTATTCAAAAGAGACGGTCTGAACCCTCCAAAAAGTTTAATAAAATTGGAGTTCCATCATGTAGTTCCTTAGACGCACCCGTGGTTTTCATATGACCGAAATAATTTTTCAAAAACATTAATTTTTCGATTTTTGCTTAAAAAACAAAAATATCAGTAAAACCAACGTATATGCAGACAATGACCTTCTTTTGGGGGCGTTTGAACAAATTTTAAAATGTTCTTCATTTTGTTAGAGACATAAAATATCACAAAATGAACCAAGGTTCTCAACCCAAAGCTACGCCCACTTTGGGAGATAGAAATATGGATAGTGTGTCCAACAGCTCGCCCAAGCGGACTTTGTGGCCTTTTCTTATGATTTATTTTAATTTCACATTCTTCAGTGTTTAAAATAACTAAAATCTGAAATCATTCGTCAGGATTTGGGCAGACACAAGTTAAGTTATACTCATCTGTTTTAAGTGTCATACATAGATACATATTAGGCACGAACAGCCCATACCTAGTTTCTCCAACCATTTATGGGTACGAAGCTTTATTTTTGGCACTTATACAGTTTTCCGCCGATTTGGAATGGCATATTTGAGAAACTTCCCATGTACTGTTTGAGGTTTGTCACACTTTCGAAAGATGTTAGGTGGTGAAAAAACGTTAGATGTTTACTGGTGGGAATCGTAACTGCTTTCACTCGGTCAGACGTCCAACGCACTAACACACACAACTAATTACCTTCATACATTTAAGTCGTAAGTTAATAATTTATTTATCTTGGAACACCAAGTTTATATTAATACAAAAAATATCAGTAATATTATGCAACAATTTATATTCGTCCCAATTAGCAGCGCAGAAATTACCTCATTCCGAGTATTCAATTGGGACACACAGTCACTAGAGCGCACGACGAATACCCAATTCATCCAAGATACGAGGGCGGTATACAAATGACTCAAACGTGGGTCAAGCTTAATTCAATTTACTCTCTCAGATGTGTAAACGTTTTTTATTAATTATATTCGGACCTACGTTGCTTCCTTCCATTATATTGCCCACATCTGCATGCGTACGTGTTTTCTGTTCCCGGTATACAACTCATAATTCGGGTCATTGAATTGTGTAGAGATTAATACTTTGTTAGTTTCGGTTTTACTTAGTTTGTTTGTTATGTCTTGAACACATTCTTTCGCTAGCTTATGAGAGTAATGTTTATAATTTCTTCGAAAAGAGAAAAACCATACATTACATTATTTAATATTCAGAGGAGATTATATGTTTAATATATTAGCAAATCTACACACAGACACAGAGAGCTACTAAAATCAGTGACGTAAATTACTAACCAGAAAAAAACTTCTAATGAGTCAGCATTTTTAGTAGCTCCAAATGTACAGGACCTTATTAAAACCAATCTAGGCCTGTCTTATGCTGTGTAGCTAATTACAATGTTTGTTTAAATTTATATTTAAGAAATACGTAGAAATACAGTTGCTCTAAGCGAGCAAAGAGCCAAGGAATATATGTTATTGCTGCCTTGAGACAAATTATACTTCATTAATTTTACTTAATGTCCAGGTCAGCAAACGACCTATTCAAAACGTAACCAAACAAATCATTCCCACAAAACGGCTTACATTCTGAAATTCGGTGACATTGTCTGCAGCAATTCAATGGCTTTTCAAAGGGCAAAGATCCCATAGCCAATGGACTTTATTTACTCTCTCAATTATTGAACGTACTTTATTAAAGCGTAGATAAACAATACAAGCCGTGTACCCGTTTTATTCTCACATTCATTTGCCGAACGGGTGTTCGTTATTTTCATTAAGTGTATTTAATGCAATCCGGATTCAATTCGAATTGAATTTTATGTAAACGCAGATCGAATCTCAACAGGATTGACTCAATCCCATCACAAATTTGTCCATGATCGGATTGAAATCGAGCATGAAAACACGAATTGAAAGATCGAGTTTGGCAAACGGTGCGAGTCTGTGTTTTTTTTCCTTTGTTTTGTTCATTTGTTCGAGCTTTTTGTCGCCTCTAACACAACAGAATACAAAACACGTATTCAGTAGGAACTGTGACTCTGGCTTCTTTTTCAATCCAATTCCTCAACTCGGTGAAAGCGAAAACCAGTTTCAATTCGATCTTTCGATTCAGTTTCAATTCGATCTTTCGATTCGGTCATGTAAACGGGGTAAATTTTGACGAGGACAAATCAATTCGACTATGAGAATGATCCAATGCAAATACGCACACCCGAGATTTCACACAAAATATTATTCATAATTGAAAGAAAAATGTATATATCAAATGTGACAAGCATGACATAAGCAAACAAGAGCACTTTGTGTGAGTTTAAATATGATAACAAGTTTGAATGAGGTCGGCAGCACTATACTGTGTGACTAGCAACACTCCCCCTAGCCCCGCCCTTAGTTGTGTTTGCTTAGGGTGTTGCTGTTGGGTCTTGATGAACCATACTTTTTTCAATGGATAAATAAAGGTCATATAGTTGAGAGAAAATAGCTAATAGCCAATAAAAAGGGTCAGCTAGATATTCGCGATAGATGCTGTAGTGGAATTCATAATAATGGTCTTAGTCTTATTCCTTGAATTTTTTTTAGTTGCATAGCAAAAAGAGTAAGAAAGTTTATGAAAGTATATATTTATTTTTCCGAGCGATAATGAAGACTTGTTTGCGTTGAACTAACAAAAACTACTTATTTTTTATCGGAAATGAGATATAAAAAAGATTGCGTATGTTGACACAACGAGGTGTGCTTAATAGATAGTGATTAATGGTAGACTTAAGGTTTCGACAGAGTGATCATACGAGGTACGAAGACGTTGTATGGGTTCACAATAATTGAGGACACGCAGGTTATTTTTCTATAATTCTTGGCGACATTATATGGAGCTAATAGTGCAGTAGTAGTTTTTGTTTGCTGGTCAGAATAATATCTATGCGTTAAAATCTCAACAAAGTCAATGAAGCATAAGTTCGCCGAATAAGATAATTGAAGTGCAGTGAACAACTGCTTTAGTTATTATTCTAAGCGATTACAAAAATCTAAACGAATTCTTCTTAAATTGGTGGGAACTATGGCGCAGAAAATCGTCTTTTCGTGCAATGCTTGCACCTAAATTTATACAATTAAAACAGCATTTAGCCAAAACAGTCAAATGATATGACAAAAATTGTGATTTTCATCTCATTTAACCGGCATTTCACTTTAGCGAAATTCAAAAATGTCAGTTAAGAGAACTCCGGATAACTGAACAAAAGTATTATAGAAGCGAGTTTAGTGAATTTTTATAAATATGTAAATTCAAACAAGTAGAATCAGTTGACGAAACAAAAATAATTAAATAGTTTAAAATTAACAGAACAAAACAATAAAAAATCGGGAATAAAAGATACTACATATTAGGTTGTTACGGATCTTAATAGATTAGATATTAGTATAAATTCATATATTTTTTTTTTGCAAATAGTCTTTAATCTTCTTTTGAGACAAAATCTGAAAATGGCAATTTGGCATTTTATGCTCTAGGTCATCTTCGATTAGTTCGACCTTAAAACAAACAAATTAATGCATTCAAAGCCTACTTATAACGATTTTGGTTTGTGATTTATTTCTGTATTACATATATACGTAAATATTTTCAGTTGTTTCGTTAAAGCGGGGAGTTTTTTGTATGGTATGTTGAATTTTTTCTAAGGAAATGCTTTTTAAGATGTCCTAGTTCATTAGTTAAGCTGGTTTTAATAAAGCGGAGTAATTTGCATGAAGTTTTAAGCAGGGCCGGCTCCAGCCAAACAAGCGCCCTGTGCAAGATTTACAGAAAGCGCGCTCTATTTTGAGTTAGATTCTCCTTGAAGTTGCAATATTGCAAGCGATGTGAGTTAATGTGCAAAAATTGCACAAAACACGATGACAAAGTAATTATTATATTAATAAGCGGAGTTTTCAGTTAAAATAAATAAGCTGGTTTTTTTATTATTTCATTTGGAAATAATTTAAAAGTTGATTTCTTATTTGACAAATTTTTTTTTTTTTTTTGTTATAATGTACTAAAGGGATTTTTTGTATACCCTTATTACACAGCGCGGGCGTTAGGGAAATTATGATTAGAAGGAAAGGAGAGTTGCCGATGCACGTTGCTTTTTAATGTTTGTAGGTTATAATGTAAAGGAAAAATAGACCGCGGAAGAATATTCCACATTCGTGTTGTACGGCTGAGGAAAAATTCTTTGAACTTCACTGTACGTCCGAATACAGGCTTGAGGGTGAGCTGATGAGCATTCATTACATGGCGGGTATTGCGGTTGAAATGTTCTAGGAGTGGAATGCAACTGGCTATTTCGTTAGAGCACTTATTTTGGAAATTACGATAAAATAACGAAAGACAGGAGACATTACGACGATGACTAAGAGAGTTAATCGATCTCGCGATGTCTCGGTCGCCAATGACTTCTATCGTGCTTTTTTGGATCCTGTCAAGTAGCTCCAAATAAGTTATTGGTGCAGCAGACCAGATATGAGCGTTATACTCGAGTTTCGGGCGAATAAACGCCTTATAAATTGTAGCCAGATCAGAAGGGTTGAAATATTTCTTAGATCGCTTAAGGAAGCCTAGACATTTCGCAGCGTTCTTGGCAACATCGAATTTGTGGTCATTCCAACGGAGGTTGTCATTAACACACATATCGAGAATGGAGTCTTTCGGTTTCAGCGATACAGGTGCCATTTATGAATAAAAGCAGTGTGTGTGGGTTTTGCTTTAATGACAGATGACAGCATTGCGTTTTAGAAGCATTAAATTCCACTCTTGGTTTTACTCCACTGAGTTATGCTGTTAAGATCGGAATTTATTGAGCTTAGCATACGTTGCCGTTCCAGAAACGTATATGAGAAGTCGAGGGTACCGTCATCAGCAAAGGAATGGATTATATTAGAAGTAACAGACAGGAGATCATTTATAAAAATGAGAAAGAGAGTCGGGGATAGAACAGAGCCTTGGGAGACACCAGCATTTATTTGGTGCTTGAAACCGTCCAAAACAACTTGAATTGAACGTTCCGAAAGGTAATTTCTAATCCATTGAAGAAGATTATCATCGATTATAAATGCACACATTTTCGACAAAAGAGCTTGATGCCAAACTCTGTCAAATGTATTTGAAATATCACTAACTATAGACCTATTTCAAAAGTTTCATGCATTCCTGAGGTCTTCGAGCAAATCGTCTGTGAGAAGTTGATATTCCTCTTTCTCAAATTAATTTGAAAATAACAGAATGGATTTGTAGAAAAACACAGATCCACTGTCACTAATCCACTATTTTTCTTGTATAGTTTATCTAATGACTCAGAAATAGGGGATGAAGTGGACTGCATATACACCGACTTATCCCCCAGCTGTCGAAATTAATCATATTTAAACTCATAGCTCATGGTTTCTCTTCAGTGTCTACGTTTTGTAATTCTCGCATCGAGAAACCTTCTCACATAGGCGGCGTGAAGTTAATAAGGACAAAACGGTTGTAAATTGGGACAAACGTCCTTTTCTCACGTTCAACTGGTTCTGAACAATAATTTTTCTCGACGTGAAACGTTTTCCTATGAATTTGTTGGAAATGAAGTCTGGAAATATGCTAGTAAAACGGTTTCTCTAAACAAATGTTGAGAAAATGTCTGGACCTTTCTGTTCAACATTAAGAGAAATTAAAGCTCGTGTACCACAAGGCAATGTACTAGGTCCATTGCTATACCTTTTATTCACTAGCTATCTGCCTAAAAGTCGAGGAATCACAATACCAGCTTTTGCAGATGACACTGCTGTTCTTACTGTGAGAGCAATAGCCGAAATAGCAAAAAAAAAAATTGAAATGGCAACAGTATCGCAGAATGGACTAAAAAATAGCAGATTAGAGTAAATGACCTAGTCAGCCCATATTAATTTCACGTATAAAAACGAACCCCACATTCCAGTATACATGTAGTGGAATACTCAAATCCAGCCAATTATCTGGGAATGACTTTAGAAGCTAAACTGCGTTGGAAAGCGCAAGAGAGAGAGATGAAGGTAAAGAAAAATAGAGATAAGTTGAACATGCGATACAAAAAAATGTAGGTATTGGCTTGTTATTTTTTATAATTTACTTACGCTAAAGGGGTTTTCTGTAAATCTTACAGTTCCCTTATTGTGCTAGGAACACAGCGCAAGCATTTTGTTGTTTAACAGCAAGCAGCATCTAGCAATGCCGTATTTCATTGTATGCTTTTAGGTGCTACTCACTATTAGAAAGAATAGAGACATAGGATAGAAGTGATTTGGTGCAGTTATAAGGTTTTTCTCCACGGGTGGTGTCTAAGTTGCATGTATTCGATATAAAGTAATGGACTTGACCGGGATCCGAACGCACGACCTTCCATTCAGTAAGCGAATAGACTACTACTGCACCGTTGGTACCCGCTTGGGAGATACTCGATCCTAGGAGATACTCGTCCCTGTTCAACTATAATAAGTTGTTGAATAAAGTTCTGAGGAACATAGTTAATGCACCTTGGTACATACGCAACGCTGATCTACATTGATATCTAAATACTCAAATGGTTGAAGATGAAGTAAACAAAAGTCGCTCAAAGGCACAAAGAAGGCTTATCAACCACGTTAACTTGGATATACCAGAACCGTTAAATACTGACAATGTAAAGAATGGGCGTGTAAAATCTCTTGATCTATAAGAGTCAGCTAAGGCGAAAAATTAGGTAAATTCAAACCAAAAAGTTTAGAAATCCGACAAATGGCGGATTTTTCTTTTCAATTTTGTAAATGAGTCAAAAATTAACTGGCAATTAGTCGAACGACTAGGTGCCCCTAGTCCCTCAATGCAGAAGCATCCCTCGCGTACTATCTCTGCAATGTCTTTCGATGATTTAAAGACATACTAGAATGGTTGGTCATAAAATATGGTAAATGTAGGATTAAGGATTTCCTCTGGCCTATAGCCATATCAGCAATCACTTTGTCAATTAATAAAGAGGCACACTTGCGACTCAATCGATATATTCCGCAAGAAATTGGTGATCAGGCATTGCGAAAGTATCGTGGGTGTCATGGAGACTTTTATGTTAGATGTGCGTTCTATTTCGGCGATTGAAATGCTTTGCATGAATAATTGCCATTAACATTTTTATAATGGCCATCTTTATCTTGAAATAACAATTTACTAAAATATTAAATATTAAACTTGAAACGAGGATTTTTTTGACATTCGAATTCCAATAATCAAATGAAATGAGAAATCGCGAGGGTTGTTTCTCGCATCGTAATACAGGAACAGTTTTACTTTCAGGTCGAGAAACGATGGAATTTCGCGTTTCACGTTTTCCATTTGCGAGAAGTTCTCGAACGAGTTATAGAACGTAGGCACAGGTTTCATGAAATGGATTGATTCATACCTAAGAGCAAGGGCTTATAGGTTTGCTATCAAAACCTTTCACTGTTCATGTGACATGTAATTTTAGACTAGCTAATTAAGATGTGAAAGCAGCTATTAATGGTAGACTAATATACATGCAGAGTGAGCGTACTAGGTACGAAGACGTTGAATGGGATCAACATTATTGATATGTATCGTGTTCTATAACTTTGTGTGAAGCTAATGCTGCAGTGGTCTGATCAAAAGGCTAAAAATAAAATAAATAGTAGGCATTAACGGCCCATAGCTTTCCAAACTTGCCAAATCAAAATTTTCATGGAAACGCATCAATGAAGATGGGGAAAAGTTTATGTGGAATTCGGTACGGTCGTTTCGCTATACGAAACCGATCGAAGGTAAAACTAAGCTTAGGGCCTAAAACCTAGCTTCTCCAACCATTTGCTTGTGCAAGTGGAAGGGACCTACAATTTAAAGCCGAGTCCGAACGACAATTTTGAGAAGCTTCTCATGACAATTGGTACTCTTGGATGTTTGTCAGACGTTCGTAAGAGGTGGGGCAGTGGAAAAAAACTCTACGATGTTACTTGGCTACGGCGGGATTTGAACCTGAGACCTTTAGATTAGTAGTCCAACAGGCTTTTCCACGTTTACAATCTTGATTTGCACGCCAAATTCGACAAATACAAATATTGACAGTTCATTTACCACGTCGTAAACTTTCCAAGTTTTCGATTTCATGATGGTTTTACGACGTTGCTTTTTATCTAGCCTAATTCTTCTTCGATTGGTTAGAAAGCCACTGGGCAGAAAATCATCGTCTTCGTGCAATGCTTGCACTAAAAGGTTAGCAACTAAAACTGCTTTAAGCGAATATAATTGCAATAATAAGTGCTGTGTTTCCAGTTCGTTAAAAACAATAACATGCGCTGTGTTTGACATAAGAGGCGGTTCGATAAGTCTTGTGATGGAAAACTGGCGTTCGGATCTCATGAGGGATTTTTTCCGATATCTTTGTTTCTTTCAAGGCATAGACAAAAAAAAATCAAAAGATCTGCAAACATTGAGTTTTTTACAGTGATCGAAAGGACTTGTATTATTTTCTCAAAATGGAAATGAATGATGAATTTCGTGGTTTAATAAAGCACTACTTTAAGCGTGGTAAAAACATTAAGGAGACTGAAGAAAGGCTTTAACTCCTTCGGATTCACTGAACTTGATTGTATTCGTACGAGCACAAGTTACGCTGAGCACACGAGGACCCCCAAAAGACGTCACAACAAAAGAAATGTTCAACAGAATACACGATATTGTGTTAGATGATCGCAGAGTCAAGGTTCATGGGATACAAAGCTGAAATTGTACAGTTTAAATGAAATCGTTATTAGTAACCATGAAAAACTGATCGGCAAGATGGGTGCCGCGTGTACTGACAGTTTATCAAAACCGGAATCGGGTTAAAAAATTTACGGTTTTCCGTAAAAGTTGATGAATCCTGGATATATGGCAGGAATAAAAGAACAGTCGAAAACGTGGACTTCTTTAGAAGAACTTGCTCCAAAAAAGGCAAAACAGTTCCGTCGACCAGAAGTCAACAGGGGTTTTCTTGGGATTCCCATGGCGTAATCTTCATTAAAATAAATTTAATGTAGAATTGATGGAAAAGCGTCGTCATTTGAAGAAGAATAAAGAGACGTCTCTTCACGACAATGAACAAGCTCATTCGTTCGTATTAGCAGCAGCGAAATAAGCCGAATTGCGAAATGAACTCCTCCCTTTTCTCCAGATGCCGCTTCCTGTGATTTTTTACTGTTTTCAAATATGCAAGAAGAAATGGCCCGGCGGAAAAGTGTGATATTTATTATATAGGGCAAATCATTAAAGATCTAACACCCCCCGGCGAATTTAATGAAAGTTTTCTGAACGTAGCGACGCTCTAGCAAAACGCACCGAGCAACTCTCACAGTTAATATCATCCTAAATGTCTTTTGAAATACATATCCTCAATAGGAAAATACTCAATAACATTTCAAAAAAAAATTACAATGACATTATATTGATTCTAAAACAGTTTGATGACGACTACGTGAAATGAAACCATTATGAAGCACACATCTTTATTGTTTACATAAATCTATAGACAAAACGTACACACCCTCAGAATCTTTTTCAGAGAATTACATCACCGCGACAAGGCTGATAAAATATTCAATTAACACCGTCAACGAGACGTCAACAAAGTGTGCCATTTTAAGCATCAGAAGTAGGATGTCGTAAATTAGTGTACTTCAATGATAAGGCATACAAAAATCCGCATGCAATGGGAAAATGAGCAGAGTGTGACAAGTGCTCAACGCGGGAAGGCTTCAAAGTATGGCCAACCGAAGTCAGCGTTGCATAATGTCCATTCTTTTCATTTGTATTCCTCTTCTTCTTTAATTTATATTCAAAACATATTCTTAACAAATTGTTAACTCAGCTTCAACTGTAAACCCCAGTTGTCCAATCTGCGAGAGGCGGCTTAACGTCTGGCCTTTTTTGTATAGAGCGAACGTAGTAATGTGAATTTAAAATGCGGCACGAGAATTATCATTTTGTTTTCTTTAATCGAATGAAGTTGCGCACACACTTTGCCGGGGAAGAGGAAGTCTTTTGGAACCAAGTTGTGTGTTAATTGAGGCGAGTATTTCAGGAAGTTGTATAGTGGAAGAGTGAGCACAAGCAGAACGATATACATATGCGTTTTATAAATTTACTCTTGTTTGGGAGATATGTATTGTTTGAAAAAGTGGTTTAACCTTCAACTCCGAAAGAACCTTGCAATCAAAAAAGGTTTGTAGACAAACATACAGCATCAACCTCTCTACACTCAAGAGCATAATTTCAATTTTCATAATCAGGTTAAATTCGTCCGCTAAACGCATTCAGACGCTTATTTCAATACAAAGCACTTCTTTACATGAAGCAATTCTGGTTTTTCTTTGAAAATGAAATCCAATTTCGTAAAAATAAATAAAGACAACACTACTGAAAAAGACAACAAAATATACAAACATTTTTGGACCGGCTCAGACTCATTAATTATTATGAATTTCTATTCTGAGCTGAACTTGTAATAGTTTTCGTTTTATACTACAGCAGAGATAATTTTAACTCTTTCCGGTTGAAAAATATGAGAAGAAAACCGGCTTAACCGTCACCAAAATTATAAATTTAGATTTTTTCAAAAAAAGATCTCGCATTTATTTGTATACATAAAAAACTAAATAAAGAGAATATTTTTTTATGGTGGTCTTGCAAACATGATTGTCTTTACCTCGCTCGTGATGTTAACTGTGCTACAGATGGAACACCGTCATTTGGAACATATGTCTTATTTTATAAAGCCTATAGTAATTAGGTGCACACCAATTTGGCTCCGACATCCATCAATGACAAGCTAATGTCCCAACAACCAACTAAACTGTGCTTGCCTAATACAGGAACTAATGTGGGAATCATGCAAATCTGGAACGGAAGACCAATAATTTTTGCAACTAGGAAACTTCTTGATTCTTACAAGCAAGAACAATACAATATACGAGGGGCGTTCAATATATTCTCGGTATCGATATGAAGGAAAATGCGAATTCAATTTAAATTGTCTTTATTTTTAAATACTATTTCCCCTAACATCAATGCATTTGTTACATCTTGAGATAAGCTTTTTTTAAACCCTCCAAAAAATAAATTTCCCCTTTCTCTGCAAAATACCCATTTATTGCCGCCTTGAGTTCTTCATCATCCGAAAATCTTTTTCCACGAAGACATTTTTTCAAATCCGGAAACAGGAAATAATCACTAGGGGTAAGGTCTGGACTATAGGGTCGGTGTTGGATTTCTTTGAAACCACAATCGCGCGCAGCAGCCTTGGAAACTCGCGCCGTGTGAACAGGAGCGTTGTCATGAAGAAGCAACACACCCGCTGAGAGTTTACCCCGTCTTTTCTTTTTAATTTCCTCCCGCAAATTATGCAAAGTGGAAGCGTAGGATGTGGCGTTGATGGTTTCACCTTTTTTTTGTACTCAATGAGCAAGATTCCCTTTGAGTCCCAAAAAACTGTGGCCATGAGCTTCCCGGCAGACGGAGTGACTTTGAACTTCTTCGGGAGGTCTGTTCTTTTTTTATGCCACTGCATGGACTCTTGTTGGCTTTCAGGGTCATAGTGGTGGACCCATGTTTTGTCCCCAGTAACAATTCGATCCATAACACCGCCCGCGTTCTCACTACACATCTCCAAAAGCTCTCTACAGCATGCGATTCTCACTTTTTTCTGAGGCGCTGTGAGCATTCGTGGCACCCACCTTGCACTGACCTTTGAAAGGTTAAGATGGTCATGAAGAATGGTGTGAATGGTACCAATTGAAAGCTTGGTGATCTCTGCCATCATTTTCACCTTTATTCGGGCATCCTCAAGAACAAGTTTTTCGACTTCTTTGATGCTTTCTCCCGTACAAGCAGTAGCCGGGGCGCCGGAGCGGGGGTCGTCTTCAATGCTCTCTCTGCCTCTCTTGAACTCACTTGACCACTTTTGCACAGTTGATAATGAAGGTGCGGAACCCTGGTAAACAGCCACCATCTCTTCATGAATAGTTTTTTGACTTTTTCCTTGCTTAGTGAGAAATTTAATTACAGCACGATGCTCAATTTTCACCATCATCGTCTCAGTTGCCATTATGATTCTGTTTAACTAAAGATAAAACGCGAATTAATAATCACATTTATATGAAATTTTACATGAATGCACTAAAATAATAGTATTACTTGAGAAATAAGTCAATATATATATACAACCACAGCTTCACCCCGATACCGAGAATATATTGAACGCCCCTCGTATGTTTTGATTTCCTTCTCTTAAGTCTTGCCTGTTTGCATGTACACTTCAAGTATAAGTTTAATTGGAAAATTCGTCTTCTTCCTTTAGGGAGAAGTTATGATCAGGATTAAGGGAATCCTTCTACTGTACTGCACCCCTTCTGCTCTGCCTGTGAGGTTCGCCCTCAATAAACATTGTGGTTTCACTTCATCACTGAGGCCAATCAAAGGCCTGTATTGCTGCCTTTGCGTGATGATCAAGGAGTTTGTAGGCCTGCCTCGTTTATAAGATTTTGACATTGGCATGCTTCCATTATTGACTTTTACAACACCGGTGGTCTTCAATCGCGGGACAGCTTTAAAATGTTAAATGTGTTCCTAAGTTCGCCTGGATATTAAAATTGCCTAGATGTCATTTCTGCCTTTAGTGGCATTTTACGTCAAGCACTGTTTTTTTTTTTTTGAGTGGGGGAGGGGAGTCTGCAGTGATATTCTCTTCTAGCCCGTCCCTGCATGGACAAAGTTTGTTTGGAAATTAAATGCTCAAAAATTTGATCGTCAAACAATAGTTAAAAAAAAAAGATCTATGGGTGTTGGACTTTCAATTCCTCCAAAATCATAGTCAAACCCCGATACAATTTGCTCCTGAATATTTAAGTGGATTGAGTCCAGTAACAAGTAACTTTTGAAGGATTTTGCCCTGGAAGTCTTTGCGAGGTATCCGTCGGAACATAAGTTCTAAGAATCAGAGGGATATTTGTTTCGAGGTAGATATTCTTAAAAACAGATGTTCGAGGCAAAAATCAAATCCTCCTTCCGCTCCGACGTAAACCTCGCTAGGGCCGATTGTCCTACGAATCACAAAGCAATACAGATCTCCCTAAAGCAATTTAAGCGCCACCCGTGGAGAAAAAACCCTAGAAAAGCACCAAATTTGTATCCTATCCTCCTATTCTTTTACGTAGTAAGTAGCACCTTTACAGGCAATGCATCATTTGCTGTAAGGTGCTACTTTTTCAGCAACAATCAAAATGCCTGCGCTGTGGTTACATTATAACTTTATAAGGTTTACTGTACCAAACACAAAATATGAAATCCCTTAAGCGCACGCCAATTGGAAAAAAAGAAGAAGATTTGAAGCTCCTGGTCCTCAGGCACCGCATTGAAATCTGGCCAAAATAAGTCACTGAAGATCAGATTAGGGTCCAGGGAAAAGTGAAACTGCATCGTCTTCTGTTCCCAATTCTATCGAAAATTTATTAAAGCTCATGCCAACCAAGTTTAAATCTGGTTCATTGTAATCCGATATGAATTAAGTGGATATAAATAGAAATAAATAAAATGTTCGCTTCCGTCGTAGTGGGTCAAAAATCATACATTAATTTTCTTGTGAATTGACCGGATCTCGACCGAATTCTATAACTTATTACACAGAACTGTAGAATTTAGACACTTAACCCCCAAATTATAAATTGTTGGTTATAACTTAGGTTAGGTTAGGTTGGGGTTGCAGCCTAAGGCCAACACACTTAGACCAGGTTCATTGTGATACCACACTTTATAACTTATAAAAACACTTATGAACTAAATGACTTCACATTTTGTACCAGTGAGCAGGAAAGAGTAAAACTGGTAAGTGTAGGGTTAGGTTAGGTTAGGTTAGGTTAGGTTAGGTTAGGTTAGGTTAGGTTAGGTTAGGTTAGGTTTATGTGGCTGCCGGCACAAGCCGACACACTTAGACCAATTTAGGTCCATTGTGACACCACGTATAATTATCTACTTCAACTCTGTAGATGGGACTGGCCAACGACACGCGGTTGTTCTCAAACGGTCCCCCATCTACGTACTAACCGCGCCCAACGTCGTTTAATTACGGTGATCTGATGAGAACCGATTAACTCGACGTGGTATAGTCGTTGGTTTGTGGTAAGTGTAATTAAGCAATAAAGTGTATCTACGGCTAATAGAAGGCTCCATTATCACAGAGTTTATCAATGAAAAATACATTAATCATGTCAAAACGACATTTATGGAACACGTCCCTTTTAATAAAATTTTTGCATTTAGATATGGTTAGAAGGCAACATTGTTTATTTATTTATTTTATTTTTACTACTACCCTAATGGAGCATATCTACAAATTCGAGTTTACCCTTGAACTTGATTTTTTCTTAACCGTTTTACTGTTGTATATTAGGTAACCCCACTTTTCTGCACGACTGAGTGAGTGGATTCAACTCACTAGATGGCATACATATACATGGCAGGGATGGAAAAGTCGATACAATGTTATCGAATTCAATACAAATCAATTTGTTCAATTTGCCTTTATTCGATACAATTTATAAAACTGCATTGTTTGAAACCGTTTGCAATCAGTATTTTTCAAAAAAAAAAATCAAGTCAATTTACGATTGACACATTTATTTGTTTTAAGTTTCACATATCGTTAACGGTATTATATTTGGAACACAAAAAATGTGCAAAATGAGGGAATTGAGCTTGATGACAGGGTAATCTACCTCACGTAATCTTTGCGTAGTTTGCAGGAAAACTACTTTCCACCATAAACTACCTTTAACTACGTCTAGTACTAGTCTAACAAATTGATTGTCCTGTCAATGTCAGTGAGGTTAAGATGTTAAGTTGACAACTGCAAAACTATACATGGCATATGTTAACTACGTCTGCTACAGTTATCTACGTTTTCTACGATAACTACACGAATATGTAGCAGACGTTACAAATGCAATTAGACTAAACTATAAAATGAAGAAGTGTAAAAAATAAATTATTTTTTGTTTGTAAGGTTTTTTTATGAAGTTATTTATGTTTATTTTTGATAGTGCATTGTACTTTGAGTTAAAAATAAAAAAAAAAAACTTTCAGTTCACTTTATATTATTTTCATGCGAAAAAGAGTTTTCAATACAATTGACTCTATTTCAGTACAATCTTAGAACCGTTTTAAATACAATTCAGAAATGTCATTTTCCATCCCTATACATGGGTATCTAATCTGTTTATTTTTTTATGAAATCAAGGGGCACGGCAGTGACAAACCAAATTAGGTAGCAATTTGGGACTACACCCCTTTTTACAGGAGCAAACGAATGCCTTTTCCACACGTGGGTTTGGTTGCCCCATATCTCTAAGTCAGTTCCCAAAATACCTACAGCTATAAATGGAGGTAAGTGTTAAACAACAAACAAAGCAACAACTGTCTTTATTATTAGGGGTTTTGGAAGGAAAACTTGAGGAAAGTAACTTTTTATAACTAACTTCTTTTTCGAATCCTGCAATGTTTGAATCCGGCTACATCGAAAATATTTAATAAGTCTACAGAAACTAAGAACTTGGCATACTTTAAGATCTCACTACTTTTCATGGCTGACTGGACTTGTAAGACATAATCGATTTTTGCAAAAGGAGAACTTGAATCTTTTTCACATTTGTGAAATTAGTGTGATATTAATTTCGGTTTCAACTTCGCATTAATGCGTTCATTAACTCCCGCATGCACTCTGATTACAAAAAAATAACAATTTGAACAGACGGCCATAATTATTATCTCGATCCTCCTATTTACAAAGATTGGCGACTTACAAACAACAACGGTGTGTCTCAGGTTCGATTTCTCTTGTATCCCTGACATTGCTTTTAATATGGCATTCGAATACTCTCGCACTTAAATCTTTCAAATGCATTATATAATGTGAACGAATTACCAACCCAGCACATTGAGCCCATCACATAGCACGTTGAAACATTTTTAAACTCACAAAACCACTAAAGACAAATAAACATCTCAGCGATATAAAATTAACTTTCGTAGCCGAATGTTTACATTTAGCTAGTAAATATTGTATACACACATGTTCCCGTTTCGTAGAGGACGGATTAACAATAATTTCAGGTAAATTTGTTGTCAGACACAAACATCTAATGCACAACCGAAAAGTATTGTACATGCGTTCGTTTCTACATTGTTCGCATGAAACTTTGCTGCTGTCGACCTTACATTTTTGTTAAGTAAAAATATTCACTTCCTTAATCTGTACTGGAACGGGCAGGCGTAACAACTACAAACACGAATAAGTAATATTTTTTAATATACATACAGTACGAACTCGGTTAACGCAACCCTAGAATCGCGCAACTCCTAGATTTCCGCAACACTAAAGTCGTCACACTTCTTGACTCTATAAGTGCAACTTGTCGTTACAGTTTCTTCGATTACTGCAACTTCTTGCGTTTATTCATGTTTTTTTATTTCCATGTTCACGTTGGGCGCGGTTAGTACGTAGATGGGGAACCGTTGGAGAACAACCGCGTGTCGTTGGCCAGTCCCATCTACAGAGTTGAGGTAGATAATACATACGTGGTATCACAATGGACCTAAATTGGTCTAAGTGTGTCGGCTTCTGCCGACAGCCACATAAACCTAACCTAACCTAACCAAGGTTGTGCAAAAGTTGGTAAGTGCAACAATTTCGGTTATTGCAATTGCCTTAATTTCTATTAGTTGCGTAAATCGAGTTTGTACTGTAATATCAAACGCACTTAGGTACATACGAGTATCTACTCACACAACGTGCAAAATGACTACTTGCGAGTTTTTTAGTAGATATGTTCCTGAATAGTATTATCTATTTTATTCTCTCACAAAATCTTAGTCTTTTGTCTATTTTTAAAAAGTGGCAGCAGAAGTCTACAAAATACATCCAAAGAAATATTCAATTTGCAATGAGTCCTACATGAGATCCTATTCAATGGAAATTGAGTTAGGTTCTCCACTTTAGAAAATACTTCTGACCGTGATTCTTAATAACACAACCAGCCCATGGCCATTTGTTGAGTTATTCGGGAGTTCGTTTACCTTTTTCGTTTCTATTTTTTGGTTTTAGATCGGCAATTAAGATACTTCTATAGCGATGCTTATAAAGTTGTTGTGCACTCGTCGAATTGATTGATCTGTTTTCTTGAGCTTCATGTAGTTTTCTTTGTCAATATTAATTTGTGTTTTTAATGTATCGCGTAATATCTACAACCACAACAAAAAAAAAAAAACATAAAGACGCGCTGATGCAATGTAAATTTGGGATACTTTTAAAAGTCGAAAGAAAAAGATCAAACATAATAAAATCTCGAATTCAATAGAAACTGTGTCTGCTATGCCCGGAGGTGACGTAAGGTGTTAAGTAGTAGATGGGCGGGAATCGACCTTTAAGATTTGTAATAGTCACGTGAAAGTGTCCGTCAGTAACAAATACGAGGCGTAGATAATAATTCAAAATACAGACATTAAAAACAGACGTTCATAAACAGAAAAACACGTCTTAATCATTAGTAGGTAGAAATGACTGTTGCATGAAAATTGTGATTTTTCGATACGTTGGTTGTTATATAAGCATATATTATGTATTTACAAGAAAGAGATGGAACCTAAAAACAACGCCTTGAACCACCGTATTATTGCTAAATTCGTTGGCAGGCGTTGACAGGCGTTGTCCTGGTCAATCTTGGTAAAAAAAAAAAAACCAGCAAAGAAATGACACAGATAAGCTTCTATTACATGGTCAACGAAAGCCGTTAAGATAATGTTAGAATCTGCAACAAAGTGGTCAATTCGTGCGTTCCTAACGAGCATGTAATTCTCTCACATCTATGTATCAATCAACCAATTGTCAACTAATCAATAAATTTATAACAATTCGCTGAAAAGGCATTTTCATTTCAGCCTTCGCATTTGTTTTGACAGATTGCAAATTTGTCATTTTAAGGCATTTAGGAAACCAATGCGAAAACTTGAAAACAGAAGCCGGAGTGTTATTTATTCACGACATATGCAATTATATTTATATAGGTATGTATGTAATAGTTCATAATTCAGCGCAGAAGTAAACAGTGGTACATTTTTCCCATGGACAAAGCTGGATCTGCGACGCTCTAAGTGTCTAATCTCATTAAACCGACTGCATATTAGCTCGACTATAGGTGTTATCACAGGACACTGCTTAATAGGCAGGCACGCATCCAGACTTGGCGTGCACTCAAACGACTCCTACAGAAGCTGCATGGACGAGGAGGAGGAGGAGACTATACTTCACCTTCTCTGCACATGTCCTGCGCTCTCCCACAAAAGAAATTTGCATCTAGGGGACTTCCTGTTTAATGATACAAGCGACTTAGCCAACACTGGCGTTAGAAGTGTTTCGCGCTTCATAAGAAGCTCCTATTGGTTCAACGAGCAGTGAGGAAATCCCCAGATCTGTGTGGTACCACAATGGACCTAATATTGGTCTAAGTGTGTTGGCCTTAGCTGACAGCCACGTCAACCTAACCTAACCTAACCTAAGGATGATGTTGACTCCATTGTTCAAAATTCTACGCAAGCTGTTCTTTCTTCAGTTGATGAAAACATTCCCAAACGGGAAAAAAAGTACTTATAATAAACTGACAGTTCATATTCTAGAACTTATAAAATTAAGAAACATTCATTGAAAAAATTGGCAAAAGTATAGCCAACCTTATTCTTGAACAATGGTATCGCATTTTAATAAGCAGATTACTGACCAAATACTGGTGCATCGGAACGAAGAATGTAACAGAAAATTGAGTGTTGTCGAAAAAAATGCCAAGCCCTTCTGGAATATCGTCAAGGTAGTAAAAAACAAAAACCGTAAGATACCATTCCTAAAGGATTCTTCCATATTTTACATATTTTATAGATGTTGAGAAAGCAAACCTACTCGGCACGAACTCTTCAAAAAATCACCTGGTCTCTCAACATTTGGGTGAGTTTGTAACAAATGAACTTGTTGGGGACACAATCGACAGATTTAACATGTCAAATGAATTGACTCCTTCTAATGCATTAGTAGCTGAAGAAAACGTTAGTAATATAGTCAGCAGCCTGCAAACCCGAAAAGTAGGAGGACTAGACAAAGTTCAAAATACGTACCTAAAACAACTTCCTCAGGTTGGAATTAAATATCTATCATACGTTATTAATGCATGTTTAAAATGCCAATACTTTCCTCAATGTTAGAAAAAAAAACCTTGCTTGTACCTGTTCTTAAAGCTGGAAAAGCCCCAGATATCTCTGAAAGCTATAGGGCAATAAGCCTAAGCAACACATTTGAAAATTTGTTTCAGATAAAGATATTTTTCCTGATGTACAATTCGGCTTTCGAAGATTTCACAGCACTTCACACCAGGTAAAAAGAATTTGTAACCATGTTTTAGACCATCGTTCACGTGATCAGTCAACGGGCATGATATTGATAGATATTGAAAAAGCCTTTGATTCTGTATGGCACAATGGAATAATATATAAAGTGTTACGCTTCGAGTTTCCTTTGTATTTATGTAAAATTGTTCAGAGTTTCTTATCCAGTAGATGTTTTCAAGTGCAAGTAAATTGTGGTGTTTCTAACATGTTATTTTTTGATTCTGGTGTGGCCCAAGGCTCAGTCTTAGGTCCAACCCTTTTCAATACATATATATACGTCAGATTTTCCAAGTCTTCCGCAATGTGAAGCAGCCATTTTTGCTGATTACTCTGCAGTATTTGCGTCATATGAATTTGCTCTCAACATTGAGACCAACCTAAAACATGCGATCGAAATACTTAAAAAATATTATAGCAAATGGAAAATTAAGCTGAATGCTAGAAAGACGCAAGCCATATTTTTCACACGAAAAAGAAAAGCTTGCTATCTTCCCGGCAGACAGCTTCAAATAAATGGTAACACAATACCATGGGAGGAATCCATAAAGTATCTCGCCTTGATACAAACTAACATTTGATCAACATATTCAAAGTACGTTAAGGAAAACAGGTATTGCAATTAAGATGCTCTACCCTTTCATCAATAGAAAATCTTCACTCACAAACGACAATTAGATAATAATTTATAAGTAATTTCGGGTGTCCAATATGGGGTACTGCAGCAAGATTCCATTTAAAGAAGTTGCAGGTATCACAAAACAAAGTTTTAAAAATGATGTTAAACCTGCCCTTTCATAATTCAACCCTACACCTCCACAGAAGGGCGAATGTTGAATTGATCTTCGATAGGATTCGAAAACTTACTACTAATTTTAATAACAGCTGTGGTAGTTCTGAGAATCGTCTCATAAACCAGCTAAATGTTTAATCTGTGATATTTTTGTGTAAATATTTATTGCGTTTGCTGTCATTTACTAGTTATTTATTAAATTATTTGCTTATTTATTCATATATTTATTTATTTATTTATTTATTTGTTTATTTATTTTTGTATTTATTTATTTATTTATATATTTATTTATTTACTTTTTTATATATTTATTTATTTATATATTTATTTATTTATTTATATATTTATTTATTTGTTTATCTATTTTATTTTACATATTTTTTTTTTTTGTTGTCAAATGAAGGTTTTTTTTCGTATTTTCCTTCGATAAACTCTTCCAATCATTCATAGTTATTTAATATTTGCCATACAAGAAAATGTTTCAGTAGAAAGATAATGTATGAAATCTCTGAATTGTAAAATGTGCGCTCACAGACTTTTTTGAAAAGATTGTTACGAAATAAAATGAAATGTATTGTCATAAAAAAACGGCTATGTATTTAAAGTACATGCCGAAAATAACATAAAAACACGCCTGTCCTTTCGCTACAGCTAGCTTTTCTTATAACAATTAACCGACACCGGTAAGAAACGTGCAAGTGCACTCGGCATCTCTTTTCTTTCTTTAATTCTCTGACGGAATACAGTGGCTCGAAAACTCTTCGTACCGTCAACAAATCCCACTGAATGCTGAATCTCTTCCAACGAACTATCGCATAGTAACTTTTAGATATAAAGGAACTACGGACAACCTTTATCGGCGGCTTCAGAATACAGGTATGTTTGGCACTGCACGTCTGAGTGCGTTAATCTTTAAAAGAAGCTCGCTATTTTTCGGAAAACACGAAAAATCTCAAAAAAGCCATACGGATCTGTTGATTTCAACATTTAGACTATCAGAAGTTCGTCACATCTTCTTCGTCGTCAATGTATTTCTATGATCACTACTGGTTCACCGGTTCGACCTCAACGCATATCAGCACACCCGGTTTCACGTCAGCGTAGCTCATCATCGATGTCAATCAAATATGGGTGTGTTGCATTTGTGTAATCCAGGGACTTTGAAGCCTGTTTGTTATTGATTATTGTTTGATTTCTTACTTTTTTTAATACACCAATAATCTCCAGTCGTGTCAACCCACGGATTTGCATGCACACTTGCGAAATATTTTCAAAGTGTTAAATGTGTCTCACATGAACGTAGTTTGCCTAGATGTGATCTTCGCCCTTAGTCGCCTTTTACGACTCTTTTTCTGGGGGCGCTGCAGTTATCACCCCTATCGTGGAATCCGTCGGGGGAACAATCCGCTAATAGTGAACAATTTGCATCGTGTAATCCGCAGACGTGAAGCATCCACATGTCGGTAACGTGAATAAAATTCACTGTATCGTGGAAAACGAACGGATCGAATCTATCCATACATCCGCAGTTTTTATTTTATTTTTACTGAATTTAATTTTTACAAAACAAATGTGTTTGAAATGAGCTGTCACAATTGAATTTCCTAATCACCAATAGTGGTCGGTAAGGGAGAGTATCCGACGGATCCCACGATAGCAATTTTCTGTTCACGTGAATCGAATAAGTGAAGTGAATCTCAGTCGTTCCGCAGCTCTCATCGAGATAGGTCGGCTAGTTAGTGTTCAGCGGGAAAAACGGAAAGAGTATCGATAATAAAAGCGATTTAGCCAAGTATTTTTAAGTCCAAAGTTGGCTTAGTAAGTTAGGCGTCCGACTTTAACGCCGGAGACTTGGGTTCGATTCTCGGCCAGTCTTCAATTTTTTAATTTTATTTTTTTTTCGGAAATATAGTGATAGAGACACAAAAATAAACAAAAAAAAAGTGCCGCATTATCAGGCGATGGACCCCGGAAAATCGGTGGTCCCGCTTACGGGTGTGGGTGTGCCGTTGCGACGTGTGGTGCGAACACGTGAGCCGGCAAAAAAATCAGCAGCAACAACAGCAGCAACAACAGCAGTAACGAAAGCAGCAACAGCAGCAACAACAGCAGCAGCAATAACATCAGCAACAACAACAACAATAGCAACAGCAACGAGAACAGCAGCAGCAGCAGTGTGTATGCCAAGGGCAGTAGCTGCACATGCTTCTAAAATGGCACCAATTGCAGCAACAACAACGGGTCGATCGTTGCCTAGGCGAGTGTTCTCGCAGGCAATACCAGCACCAACAAAGTCAGTAGCAGCAGCTGAAAACCCAGCTACAGAAGTAGAGAAGGAGGAGTTTCGAAAGGTGGAGAAGAGGCGACGGAAGCTTAATCCGAAGCCGAATCTTTCTGCGAAGAGAAGGGCGAACCTGGCAGGCCCTAATGTGGAATCATCGATGGCTGGTACCGATGATGACACGGATAACACCAGCTCTTACGAAGCTGAAGTGCGAGCGGGCCGGTACGTCGGAGAGGGAAACTCCTTCAGGGACCTACCGGTCGACGACGATGATAGCAATGTCATCCAAATGGAGGATAGAGAGGAAGATGATGAGGAGGCTCAGCTTGACCAACTCATCAAAGAGCTCCTTGAGAAACGTGAGCAGTTGAGGCTGAAAAAAGTACAGCAGCAGCAACAACAAATAGTGCTGAGGGAGCAAATCCAGCAACAACATCAACAGAAGCAACAACAACGACAACAGCAACAGAACCAACAAAAGCAGCAACAGCAGCAGCAAAAGCAGCAACTGCAGCCAAATCAGCAACAGCAGTCAAAGCAGCAACAGCAGCAGAAACCAGCAAGGAAGAACAAAATTCCACCGATTAATGTGAGTAATTTCGATATAAGTGATAGTATAAGGTTATGTAGGCTTATAACAAAGAACTTTCATGTTAAAAGGCTATCCGCCAATAAACATATAATTATTTGTGAAGAAATAGAGGAGTACAATAGGGTGCGCACCGCCTTGGGAGAGGTTAAGACCGAGTACTTTACGTACACCCCAAGAGAGCAAAAGCTAAAAACCGTTGTATTAAAGGGAATTGATCCCTCAATAAAAACGGAGGAGCTCGAAAGAGAGCTAAAGAACTTTGAAAGCGATGACCTCAAGTTCGTGGGGGTCAAGCCGTTTTCCTCGGCTGTGGCAAGGGGTGGTAACCGTCACTTACCATTCTTCCTGGTTCAGCTCACTCCCGACAGCAAAATCGACAGGCTGCGAAATATCCGCTTCCTGTACTACCATGCTGTAAGGTGGGAGAAAATAAAGAGGTCAGATCGCATACTTCAATGTATGCGCTGCCAAAGGTTCGGGCACGCCGCAGCTAACTGCAACATGCAGTTTAGATGCGTCAAGTGCGACAAAGACCACAAACATGGTGAATGTTCTCTTGGCAAGGAGAGAGTCGAAGACCGGGGTGTCCTCTCTTGTGTGCTCTGCAGGAACTCTGGCCATCCCGCCAACTTCAGGGGTTGCCCAAAGTACCAGGAGCTGAAAAAGCGAGTCCAGGCCCGCAAACAGCAGTCGGAAGACGATAGGCGTCAAAAGAGTCGCTCGTTCTCGAATTTTGTGGCACCCAACGTGTCCTTTGCCCAAATGGCAGCTGGACCGGGTCAAGCCCACATGACATCAATCCAACCAAAGGTAGCCCAAAAGGCACCAGAGGTGGATCTGGACTTAAAATCGATCCTTCTGTCTCTGCACGGAAAGATCGACAAGTTCCAGAAACAATTAAATGAACAAGCGGCCCGAATTGACTTTATCTATTCGGAGCTGTTTGTGGGGTCTGGTGTGCCATAAATCTAATGGCTGCGCTGGATGAGGGAAACTTAAAGATCCTTGCTGTGAATGTTAATTCACTAGTCAGGATCGAGAAAAGAACGTCACTTGCCAATTTGTTGAAAACCGAAAACCCGGATGTGCTTTTGGTTAGCGAAACTAAGCTAAATCAGAAGCACAAACTGGGATACAAAGACTATCATGTAATAAGAAGAGACCGGCCTCACTCCACTCAAGGAGGTGGGGTTGGAATCTTAATTCGAAAAGGCCTGCGCCATAGGGTTATATATAGCGGAGACGTGCGTAGGTTCCAGTTGTTGGAGGCATGCATCATATGCATTCCTCTCCATAGCCGGAGGAGAATGTATGTGGTGTCGCTTTACGCACCTGCTGCACCTCCACCAAACCAATTTATGACAGAGCTCGAGACACTTTTTCGTGGTCTGCAGCTGAACTCGGAGGAGAATTATTACTTCTTGGCCGGAGATATTAATGCCAAACATGCGGCATGGGGAAATGTTACTGCAAATCCCAGGGGCAACCAGTTTCACGACTGGTGGCGCCTCAATATGATTGAGTACAACCTCGAGTTGTACGCGACGGATATCCCTTCTTTCCCAAGAAGCGGTGCTTTCCTGGACTTGGCCTTAACGGACGCAAGACTTCAACTGACGAACATAGATCAAAACACGCGGAACTGTTTGCGTGCGTTTGAGTACGATAGTGATCACTACGGACTCGCCGCCGCAATACGGATCCCGAACGAGCAAACGCTGCTGGAGGAGTACGAAGCATTGTGTTCATTCGATTATCGGAGGGCACAATGGTCGCGCTTCTCCAGATTTTTAAAGCGAGATATACGTTCGAGTGGGATCGACCCACCGACAAACAGTAACATGACAAATGATGACATTGATCGGCATTTATTGCAAATGAACGACGCCATCAAACGAACTATGGAACGAACTATTCCTCGAGTAGGACGTTCCGACGACGACCAGACAGAAAAGTACAGAAACCCGACAATCGACGCACTATACCGACAGAAAAGTAGACTGCTCTCGAGGCTTAAACGGCTGTACAGGCAATTTACTGATCGCAACGACCCGGAGGTAAGGATGCTGAATTCAGAGATCCGAATCCTGAAACAGCTGATAAAAGAAAATTACAAAAAATCTGTAAGTCTGTATTGGGGCAATAAAATTCGGGCTATTAAAACCTGTAGTCCGAATATGTTCCCACAGATAAATAAGTTGTTCAGGAGGAAAGATCACAATGATATTCCTTGTGTTCGAATCTCCCAGACAGCAGACAACAGACAGACAGTACTGACTGCTGGAATAAGTCCAGAAAGTGTCGCTTCAAACGACGATTTTTTCGTGGTCGAGGACCCACAGGAGAAAGTGGATTTGCTGGGCGCTTGTTTCGAGGCCGTGTATACGGTGAGCAATCCTGTTCGCCGTAACCACGACATTGAGAATAGGGCTCTGGTGAACCACTTCGATCTGCGCACCGAACTTGAGAATTGGCGATCTGAGAATAACGGATTCACCGTGTTCACTGATGAAAACCATGCTAATGCAGTTGTCGCCAATGGCCGAGATGCATCGCACTTGTTCGTGTCGAAGGATGATCTTCGGTGCATCTTCGGGTCACTAAAGAATAAAAAGTCGGCGGGGATGGATGGTGTCCCAAACGTCGTATTGAGACACTTGCCTCTGGAGACTGTAGATATTTTCACCACGCTGTTTAACAATGCGCTGAATAATGCACATTATCCGGCGCATTGGAAGGTAGCTGTGGTACACCCTATCCCGAAAAAAGGTAAAGATAGGACGAACCCAGCCAATCTCCGGTCAATTAGCTTGCTTCCGAATATTAGCAAGGTCTTTGAAAAGGTTGTCAATAGAGCTCTGTTAAAGTGGGTCGAGGACAATAACATAATTCCGGACAACCAGTTTGGTTTCAGGGCGAGGCATGACACTATTCATGCCGCGTCGAAACTGGTTTCCGACATTCAGTGGAATAAATGCAAGAGCCAATGCACGGGTGCTTGTCTGGTTGATTTTGAGAAGGCTTTCGACACCGTATGGTTAGAGGGACTTTTCTACAAGTTGACCAGGCGGGGGATGCACAAACCTTTGCTATATGTAATTTATAATATGCTTATGGGAAAGAAGTTCGTTGTCAAATGTGGCAACGTGACTTCGAGCAGAGTCTTTGAAATTAAAAACGGTTTACAGCAGGGGGCGGTCAATTCTCCGATCCTGTTTAACATTTACACGAGTGATCTGGTGGGTTCACTCAGACATGCTATAGCGTATGCCGACGATTTGGTGGCATACAGATCAGGTCCTAAAATCGAGGTCATTAATATCCTTTTGCAGCGTGACTTTGATCAAATTAAGCGATATTGCGACGACTGGAAGTTGAAAATCAACTTTCAGAAGACGGAAACAATCTTGTTCAGAACTCCATTGGCTGGGGCCTCTAGGGATACCAGAAAAAACTGGAAAAAATTGGCCATTATTGGACAAAATGGGCAGCCACTGGCGGTGAGAAGCGCAGTTAGATATCTAGGTATCTGGCTTGACCAGTATCTATATTTCGATAGACATATAGTTGCTTGTCTTGCTGGGGCCAAGAAGGCTTATGCTCTGACAAGGAGACTGTTTCATAGCAGTCAACTTGACTCCAGAGTGAAGGTCATTTGCTACGTGGCCCTTATAAGGCCGATCATCGCTTATGGTTGTCCATTATGGTTTAATATAGCGCCTAGCTATATGGAAAAGATTCGGGTTTTGGAGAGACAAAGTCTTAGGACCTGTCTCCGGTTGTTCCGAACGCCTGAATCCAACTATATAAAATACTATCCCAACAAGGTCCTATACGATGGGGCTCAGTTGAATAGGATTGACAATTTCCTCATTAAGGTGACTCGAAGGCACGTTGCAAGGGCGATGGCCAGCGACAATAGTCTGATCTTTGGGGCTTACTACCCCAATGAAATGTACATTGAGAGTACACTCCGGTCTGGCTTTATCCCGCCAGAGGCATTTATCCATATTGATGCAAAAGGGCTGGTACAGACGAGGGATGGTATCCCGGTATTATACCACCGCTACCGCAGTGCGAGAGATAAGCGGCTCATCCGCGGCGAGGACGTCGCCAATGCTCATGAGCTCCTCCGTTTTAGTACCGCAATAGCGGAGAGGGATAAATTCGATACAGAAAAGCAATTTGCCGAATTTTGGTGGCTTTTTGAGGGTGGAGGGTTCAACATGCCCTCCCAAGACGGTGCGTTACTCTAGGTAACATCCTCTTAGTTTGTAAGATAGATTAAGTTAGCTAGGGCGTTTCTGGGAGGGGCCGGGCTCGCCAACTTGTGGTGGTGCTTCCGGGAGGTGATTGATTCTGTAAGGCATCAGTCAGCTCACGGCGGCGCGTGTGCACGTTGACGACTGCCAGGCGCTCGGAAAGCAATTGGGATTTTGACCACTTGTTTCGTAATGCAACGAGTGCTCAGAATCCTAATTATAGTTAGAATATGTTAATTAGTTTAAGTAAGTAGAGTAGGTAGTTTGTAATTTGTTTTTTTATATAAAAATATAAAATTTGATAAAGATGCCGAGTTTTCTTAAAAATTTTCTCGATGAAAACATAATATGTAAGATTAGTTCGTAAAATAGTTTTTAGGCCGAAAGGCAATAATTATAAGATAGAGTTAAGTTTAGGGCGTCCGCATAAGGATCAATAATCTAGAATAAGTATCCTGTTAATTTTAAGTTAGATTTACTCATTTTTGTCTAGTATATAAGTTGATATAAGCTAATAATTAATAAAAATGAATTTAAAAGTCAAAAAGTGAAGTGAATCTCAGATCCGACGGATTCCACGATAGGGGTGTATATTTCTCGATTCTTTAGAAACGTTGAATTATATTTCGTTTTTGACTAGGTTCGTAGGATCTTTCGTTTCAACATGACAGCGCCAAGTGAGCCGAGGGGAAATTTGTCAGATCAATGCCAGAAACAGGTCAGTAGAAAAAATCTTGTATCGAATGATTCGAACCTTTCACTTAGACCCTGGAACTCTAAGAAAAATAGCTACTTAAAAAGCATTTTTGGATTGTGGTGCGAGATTCGAATACCGATTCTGGCTTGCAGTTATCTCTACTGTCACTCAGTGATTCTACAATCACAAAACACGTTACTAAGAGATTGATACCACTTCTAATTTATAGGCAGATAGATGTTGCTTCCTGTTTGTGATATAACATACAGACAGATAGTCTCCACAGTCTGACACTATTTCCTTCAATGATTGCATTCTTAACATACATGAACATACCTATATGTATTTGAATGTACGTCAATCACAAGAGCGAACGGCAAGGCAACCCGTTCTTATATATTATACTCCGTCCCAGGAAGACGTTAAGTATCCCAACGTCGCATTACAATTAATGAACACTTTGTATAGCCTTACAATTTCATTACTGCTCGTCCTCCGGCGGCTGTCATAGCTGCTTGATGATCACAAACGATACAATGCACTTCTCTATATTCATACAAAAATGCTTCGCAGCTAAACTCTTAAGGGCAATAAAACATCTTCGATTGTGCGACATTCATACAGTGGCACGTTTCCGTTCCACTCCTTCAATTGCCATCAAGAATGTTGTACTCTAAAATCATTTTGAGGTTGCAAAATGGTGAAACTGGGAATCGCATTTGTTCTATGAATTTTGCTGGCGAATTCTTAACATTCGGACTCTTCTAGATGGCTGACGCTGACCCCAAAACCAAGTTTATTATCCGCTCTTCCCCTTTATAAGCTGTACGTAAATAGCCGGCAAAACCACGACGAGTAATTAACTATTTATCTGTGTCAGAAAGGGGCAGAGAGAAAGAGAGAAAAAGAGAACTTTCTTTGAAAGGCATTCATCAAGTGTGCATAAACTATGGAATTTTTAAAAACGTAAATATAGAACGGAGATGGATTTTATTTAACTCGTGTGTGTGTATGGACTGTTTGGATTTTTATGTTAGTGCCGCTTTGGCGTTTTTTTTTTTTATCTATAACAGTTCGTTTCAAAAGACTTATCTCAAACCAACTCCACGTAAGGAGCTGCTGAATAGCTTTGAATCTGCGCCATGTGTGATTTTTAGTTAATTCTGTTTGACCAAAAATGATTAATAGAAATTTAACAAAAATCAGCCAGACTTCCCATAAGTAGTGACAATGCGGAGACCAACACAAAACTTTTCTAGTCAAATGGTTTCGTATTTTTCGAACGGCACATGACTCTATTAGACACATTATTACGCCAATGTGCTCCTTCCCATACGGCATCAGCGCTCTAAACTTACCCCAATTCCTAAGTACCGGCCGGTCAGAGACCCCGCATACTCAAACAAATACTTAAGTCTGTCAGCTGTCACATTCGTTAACGTATTGTTTTGCAATACATGAGCGGAATATGAAATTGCATACCTTGATGTCGCTCTCTTCGCAGGTAGCATTTTTTTTTCTAAAGATTAATACCATTATATTACAATCATTGATGAGTACAAAATTTAAATTAGAAGGAGAGAGTGTTATATTTATTGGCATTCCACGTTCATCTAATTCCATGAAATATAGAATAAATAACAAAGCACATAGACACAGAGAGATACACCGCGCTGTCAGTTATACCTTTTGCTCTTTTACTCTCTATTTGTCGGCTGAAAATTTTGAACCGCTATTTTTATTCGTATCTACAATTCCAATGAGCACAAGGAAGTTTTTAATTAGTCAAGAATCGATTAAATACGTGCGGTTAATGCTGTTTTTATCCATTGACTACGCGTATTGAATACATGATGTCATGACAGAAAGAGAAAGAACAACACAGAGAGTACAAAAGAGGAACATTAAGGTTCAAAAAAACAAAACCGAAAAGGAAACCACAATTTAGGTCGAACACGGGTGTTGCATATTAGTTTCGATTTAAATTTGAATATTTATTTTTTTTTATTTTTCCCATTTAAACAGATACAAGAAGCAAAGCAAAAAAAAAACTTTCTCTTTCTTTATACTTTGCGTGACACCACGGTGACTTGGTGTCTTTCTATTTTCATTTATTCTAAATCGAAAGCAATTTTTCCTAATGTATTCATGTCCCATTTTTGTTTCTCTCCTTTCGCTCTATCTAAAAATACTTAAACGAAGAATAATGAGTCAACAGAAACGCAAGAGACAGAAAGTCAATTCAAAAGACAAAATGCAAACAACAACAAATCGTAAAGATTACTACACAAATTTTAGTTGAACCAAAGCCAACTGAGCCAAGTTTAAATTGCCACCATTGATGGCTCAGTGGACCAAGACCAACTCCAAATATTGTAAGACAAAAATCTACAGACAAAAATATTTAAATTAGTTTAAAAGTAAATAATAACAAACAAAAACATTTTAAATCTGAATGCGGAATATGCGCAAAAATTGTTTGAATGGCGTCAGCCTTATGAGATGATGAATTTAACTATAGAAATATTTGTATTTACATTATACATACATAGTATAGCTTGTGTATCGATTATATTATGATTATACCACGTATCTGTGTGTCTCATAGACACGGTTTCCGCCCAATGCATCTATTTGGCGGGCAATGATTAATATTGTGAAAGGTGTGATGTTGCGGAGTTTTAAAAATAACACTGGAAAACTTTATGGGATATGGGATATGGTATATTCACATGGTGTTTACAGACATACATACATTATCTATGTAGATATTTCTTCCATCAAACTGAATAGGTTTTATGTACATAAAGGGTCGTATGACTGGGCGCAGTGGCTCTGTAGGGTCTCCGGTTGAAATCACACCGCGCCAAGTTGCACATAAAGTTTTTTTTCCAGTGGTCCTCCTCTTGCGAACGTCTGACAAATATCCAAGAGTATCAATTGTCACGAGATGCTTCTCAAATTTGCCGTTCGAGTTTGGCTTAAAATTGTATTGTCACTTCGAACCAGCAAATGATGAGGAAGCTATGTTTTAGGGCAATGTATGGGCCGTTAATACCTATTAATTTTGTTTAATAAGTCGTATTAATAAAAAACAGTATTTTCTTTTAGTGAAAGGTTATATGATGCGTAGTTCGTGTGTCCCTTCTGGACTCACGAACCGCTCGACGGATTTTAACCCAACTATGTTAAGAATCTTCCAGACACGATAGCTTGGACGAGGCAAAAAATAACGCTTTTTTGTATAATAGGGATAAAATACAAGCATTTTTCAATGTATGTAGTTTTCTAAAAATTGACTCAATATATAATAAAAAAAAAAAAACGGCAACACTTAGAATAAAATACTATAACTTTTTGAAAGCCATAAATCTGTTCTTTAATATACATACTTTTCAAATCAAGTTATTTTATAAATAGTTTTTAAAAAAGTACTAATTCAAAAATGATCATTTACTGTTTTTTTTTAAATTGAGAATGTTAGTATTTACTAAATTGACTTTTATTTTACTGCCTCTATCAATTTTTTGCAGAATAGTTTATACTTTCTAGTTTTTGAGAAAGTTAAAAATTACGAAAATAATTTGATTTGGAGTAGGTGCGAGGTTGGATATATGCAAAGTTAGAGATCGCCAAACGGTACTCGTATGTATGTTCAGTTGTCGAGCAGGAGCAGTTGTTCAAAGTCAACAGTACCCGGCCTTCTTCGCGGGATAAGGGGATTTTAACTCTTTTTCCGGAGTCTGTCCACGCTCACGCAACTTCCAGTCGTCTGGCAGGCGCCTATGTCAACAGTTTTCTTACTCAAAAATTGCTGGGTAGCCCGCTTTGCGGGATGAAGGGTTTTGAACTCTGAGCAATAATTTTGATTAGGACTAATCCATAGTCATTGATTAACTTCAAAGTAAAACCACCCCAAAACTACGAAAAAAGTAGTTTCATATTTTTCAATTTCCTCCAAAACTCGAAGGTATAAAACAGCGGGCACTAAAAATAAATAACAATTAACTTTCACAGTTTCTTTGGTAATGTTTTTTTTTCTATTCGCAGATAGAACAAAGAAAGGCAAAAATTAGGCCTTTAAACTTGTCCTAGAGAGCTGAAATTTTAACCATATACTCTCTAGGGGCCCGAAATAAACAAGTTTAGGAATTTTTGAAATCCGCCCACACACACGCCCACAATTAAATAAAACAATTTTATTGAAAAGTCAAAGTTTGAGCAAACAAAAGCTTCGTTTTTTTCGATTAAATCCTTCACATTTTATGTAAAAAAATATGTAGAGCGTTCTTAAAAATTCAACCATACTTAGACTTTTGTCACGCGCACTTATGAGGGATAGGAATAAGAATAGGGTATCCAACAGTTCGCCCAAGCGGACTGTAGCCCGCCCCTATGTTTTCTCTTCTCTCCAAAGCTAACCCAATTTTGGTACTCTGGAATGAGGATTCCAACTTAAAAAAAAATATACAATACAGTTACTTCGTTTATGGATAAGATAATGTTAGTCGTTACCGGCTTCCGGAAATTTAACTGCGACCAAAATCATGAATATACAGTAACAAATTCATATATCATTCTTACTTCCCACCTTATGCATGAATTTTGTTCTATAAATACTACGTAGTAGTATTTGTTTAAACGGCATTTTAATAATTTTGAGCAGCAATAAATATGGATGATTTCTCTGAATAAAAAACCCACTCTTTTCTTTTTCTCGTCCTGTACTTATTAGTCCGAATAACCGCTTGCAGTAAGTGATTCGGATTAGCGAGACATGTTTACACTGTTGCTTAAGGGCTAGAACACATGCGCTGCGATTTGTTTGACCCTATCTATGCAATAGTCGCATTCGAGATTTCAGTTTTTAGTCATTCGTGTATCATATGCGCACGGTTGCAAGGTCAGGCTACTTATCGTCAATCTGGCTCTTCAAAATTTCCCTCGCTGTTAGAACTTGTAAACGTTGATGGTATAGAGCAGGAATAGTTGCACGAAACTTTTGTCAAAAGATGATTGCTGTCGTTTTATCACTTCTTCGTTGCTTGTATGCGTATCTTTATTTAATCTTACTTATTTAATCCTACAGCCTTCAACAAAGATATCATTCAATTCATTGCATATCTTTAAAATCAAAAAATAAAAATGCACAAGATCAAGTCAAGATCAAACACCTTAATATAGGTTGTTTTTTATGGAGGTATATCCCTCTGTCAAACTAGCTGTCATACTAATAAAGTGCGTTTGGCTTTTTTTCAGTTTGGCAAATCACCATGGAAAGACTTTTACCAGACAACGTTTACTAATCGTGGAAATTTATTTCCAAAATTCGCGGTCTGTTTGCCAAACAGCGCGTGCAACCATGACTTTGTTGAGCCAAACGTTTAGTGACGGAATCATCTCAAGAAATGAACCTGTGAGTTGGCCACCTCGTTCGTGTGATTTGACACCTTTGGACTACTTTTTGTGGGGGTACGTCAAATCTCTGGTCTATGCTGATAAACCAGCAACGATTGATCACTTGGAAGCCAACATTCGACGCAATATTGACGAAATAAGACCTGGTATGCTCGAAAAAGCGGTGCAAAATTGGACCAACAGGATGGCGTTCATAAGGCGCAATCGCGGAGGCGATAGGCCATATATTTGTTGTTTTGATTTGGAATGCTTGTGAACTATCCAAGGAAAAATAACATGTTAGAGCACTCCACATAAGTCGTGTACGTCAAAGAATAGATTATCTGCATTTTATAGTACGCATTGGCTCGCTGTTATGATAAAAGACATCATTGCGTTTTGGAACCAATAGGTAGGAATTCAATGAGCCTAACACACATACACACATTGGCGATTCAGTTCCAAGCCCGAAAATTAGGTACTTTTGTATGTATGTACCAAGGTAGGACAGTGAACAGTAGTTCTGGGATTAGAAACTCCAATCGTTGGAAATGCACTTACCATTTATCCACTGTCAATTATTCTTGTCGATTCGTTTGAATATTAATTAAGCAACCCAGGCCTACAACTCTCAATTTGTAATTTTCTTTTTTCGATTCTTAAAAGTCTGACCAATTTTATAGCTTTGGTAAATTGGTATGATATCTTATTCGTTTAAAAGTTCGATTTTTGCAACCAAAAAAGACAAAAGCGGCAACAGTGCGGAACAAGTATATAATACTTGCATTACACCATGCACCTAAAAACATAAAAACAACGACGACTCACCTGTACTATAATAAAATGTGTATTCCTTAATTTACGTCAATTTTATAAAATAAAATCTGAAAATAAAAGAAAACATGCCAAATTAGAAACATTTTATAATACATATTTTTATTACAGAGGGTCTTTCATTAAAGACTTGACAACTCCTTTTTTAAATAAAATGCAAACTGCTTGATATCTCAAAGAAAAATTGATTGGCTGAATTATTATCAAAACATTTATGAATGGAATTCGACTTCGTTCATATGTCCACCACGGGAACATATGCAGCGGTCAATACGCTGACCACAATTTTCGATGACTCGGGCGGACATTTCGGACGACACGGCCGCTATTTCTTGTTCAATATTGGCTCTGGCTGCTCTAACGTCGCCGGCTTGCTGGCATACACCAATGATTTAATGTAGCCCCATAAAAAAAAGTCTAGAGGCGTTTAATCGATCTCGGCGGCCAATAGACGGGTCCGTTTCTCGAGATAACACGTTCACAGAACTGAGACTTCAATAACTCGATTGTTGCACGTGGCTTGTGGCACCGTCTTGTTACAACCAGATACACTCCTCGCCACTTGAACAGGACACTCCTTATGTCTGTTTTCTATTTTTCATTGCTCCCAAACCAAGCATGCTAAAGACTTAATTTTTTTGGTAAATTAAAGTTAATTTAATTGCTTTAATTTAATCAAAAGGAAGATTCAATGCTAAAGCTTTAAGTTTTTACAAAACATTTATCAACCGAAAACCGGCAAAATGCGGGGTCGAAAATTTGCGCCACTTGAATAGGACCCTTTAATAAAGAAATTTCTGATTCTTTTTATTACAAAAATAACTTAAATTTAAGATAATTGGAGTATTTTACATTCAAAAAAAATGTTTAGTAGTGTGTTGAGTCACCTTTCTGTTCCAAAACTTCACACATCCGGTTTGCAAGGGATCTATAGCCAAATAATTCAGTGAAATCGAGCTCCAAGCTAATTCGATGGCTTGGGTTAGTTCGGGTATACTCGAATATTGTTGTCCTGATCCGTACACGTGACGTGTCAACCATCCCCAAACATTTTCAATGATATTTAAATCCGGAAAATAGGGCGGCCAGCTTAATAGCTCCACATTTTAGCTCTGTATATAGGTTTTAACTACTCGAGCTGTATGTATTGGCGCATTATTATGTTGATAAATCCACGGCAGAGGTCCAAAAAGGGTATGAAAGTATAAAAAGGCCTTTTTAAATATGCCATTGTAAGACAACGCATTCATTATGGTTGACATAAATTGTAGTTGACAGGTTCCATAATAGGAAATGGCCCCCACACCATTACACTTCCAACTCTGCTATGCAGCCCTTCCAAATAATGTGTTTCTTTGCGAATGTAGTAGCTATAGCCATCGGGGAATTCCAAATTAATTTTTTTTTATCGGAGAAGACTACTCTATGCCACTCAGCAGTACAGGTCACATGTGACCAAAAACTGAGTCGTTGCTCTTTTCGAACCGGGCTGAGATTTGGCTACTTCTCGATTTTCAGTCTTTTTAGATGTTTAGCTTTCGACGACGCATAGTTGCAAGACTTGCCTTGACACCGCATTTATTCCTGATTTTTGCCAAAGAGTCGTAGGAATTTGACGCTTTTCTTAAAATAAGTCGCCTATCCGCATTAGTAAGCACGCTGTGTGTCCGGCCTTTCATGTTTTTTCCATAACGAATATGTTACTTAAAAATGTGGATATAACGTGTCGGCTCCTCTCGATTTTTTTTATACGCTATTCTAAGGGTATATTAATTTTGACGCATAGTTTGTAACATACCTTAATATTGCCCGTAGACCCCTAAAAGTTACTATATTTATGATCAGCATCGATAGTAATGTCGATCTAGCCATGTCCGTCCGTCCGTCCGTCTGTAGCCAAAAATTAGGCCTTTAAACTGGACCTAGAGAGCTGAAATTTTAACCATATACTCTCTAGGGTCCCGAAATAATCAAGTTTACGAATTTTTGAAATCCGCCCACAGACACGCCCACAAACTCAAAAAAACCAAATTTTGGAAAAAATCGAATTTTGAGCTAGAAAGCTGACATTTTTTATATATGATCTATGACTCCTAAAACTGCTCGGGATAAAAAAATTTCAAAATCCGCCCACTGACACGCCCACAAATAAATAAAATAATTTTTTTATACCCTATTCTAAGGGTATATTAATTTTTGAAAATCCAAAGTTTCAGCTAGGGAGCTGAAATTTATAGTATATACTCTCTATGGGCCCTTTATGCTCATGTGTAAATATTTTCAAAATCCGCCCACTGACACGCCCACAATTAATTTTTTTTTTTTTTTTTAAATTCAAAGTTTGAGCTAGGGAGCTGAAATTTATAATATATACTCCCTAGGGGCCCTTTATTCTCATGTGTTAATTTTTTTTAAATCCGCCTACTGACACGCCCACAATTAAATAAAACAATTTTATTGAAACACCCAAGTTTGAGCTAGGGAGCGTTTTTTTTTTGATAAAATCCTTTAAATGTTATATAACAAAATATGTAGAGCGTTCTTAACAATTCAACCATACTTAGACTTTTGTCACGCCCACTTATGAGGGATAGGAATAAGAATAGGGTATCCAACAGTTCGCCCAAGCGGACTGTAGCCCGTCCCTATGTTTTTAGCTATATTGGCAATAGATAAGCCAGCGTCCTTGTAAGCTTTGATTTGTCCCTTTTCCGCTATGGTTAATGTTTTTCCCCCACCCAGTTTAGGTTTTTTTTTTTTTAATTAAATAGTCGGAATTAACAAAAAAAATCGACCAACGAAGAATACGAGTCCGCGTGCCAAAGATAACTATCAAACTAAATGCATGTTCTATTCAAAAATGTTGTTTTAATTCCAACGAATGTTAACATAAAGTGGGAAAAAAACTTATAACGGCTCTTTTCCAGAACTTGCAATTTTGTCACAGAGAAAGAAGAAGAGTTGGACAAAGATAACGGGCATATTATCATTATTTTATCATTCCGCTTTCGAGTTATGAGCAATTGCAAATAGTGTACAGGGTGTCCTATTCAAGTGGCGACGAGTGTATCACTGATGTACAATTCATGCAATTGATCAAAGAAATAACGGTCCAACATGTCTCTGTAGCGAATACCATTTACCGTAATGTGACGGTTATTTTCATCGACGAAAATAAACGGCCC
Organism: Portevinia maculata; assembly: GCA_949715645.1. NCBI lineage: Eukaryota > Metazoa > Arthropoda > Insecta > Diptera > Syrphidae > Portevinia > Portevinia maculata. The sequence continues at coordinate 103,676,153 of OX454525.1, forward strand.
AATGATGACACCGGCATGAAAACCGCACCAAACAGTGACTTTTTGCGGATGAAGTGCTGTTTCATGAAGCACATAGGGTTCTCACCCGTACAGTAACGCATATTTTGCTTATTGACGTTTACCAAAAATGCGCATCATCGCTGAAGATGATTTTGCGATGAAATTCTTATTTTCTTCCATCATGTCCAGAGCCTTATTCGAGAACGTACGTCACTTCATATGATCAAGTGGCTTTGGTTCTTGAGTCAGCCTGATCTTGTACGGGTGTAGGCCAAGATACTTACGCAAAATTCGCCATGTGGTCTGGGAGCGGCCCAATTCTTGAGAACGCCGTGAAATTGATTGATTTAGCTGGTTTGCGACGGACGCCTCTACGGCAGCAATATTCTCCACACTTCGGGCAAAACGTAGTCTCACTGGCACGGCAACATGAAGCAGTGAATATTCTGATTCTGGAAAGAGAATTACGGCCGAAAATTGGCGTTAACGCTCTTAAAGTTGCGACCACCGACTCGGAATTTCGGTAGTAAATTTTAATTATTGGTAAACGTTGTTCCTTTGTGTACATCACCATGATGAAAATGTTGATTTTACTGAATATTATGACATTAAAAGTTCGTTAATGGTTTAAAGGTGCGTTCACGCTGAAAGTTTGAAGTTTTTTATCCATGCTATTTGGTTATGGAACTCCTTGCCCTTTCATATAAAAAGATTATCAAACACCAATAATTTCAAGGCTGCACTTTTAAATTTCTACGCTTCACAATAACATAATACTTCTTAACTTCCTCTTCTTCCATCTGTTGTTCTCTTTCTTCTTCTCTGTCCTAATTTTATCTATCTTTCATTTTTCTTTTCTTCTTTTCTTTTTATTTTCTGTCACTATACTTTCTGAGCTAAATTGAAATTTTTTATTATTTGTACACCCTACTTAGTTTTTTTTGCTGTACTATTAAAGACCAAGTCTTAATGTATAGCATTTTTAAAATAATAAATAAATGAAATGAAATGAAGTCGCTAATGAAAGACTCTTTACATGTACATAATACGTATATCAAAAAGAAGGACCATATGGACCTAAATCGTTGCTTCTCTGTCTATTTGTGTTTACGAAGCTTTATTTTTTGCCACGAATGGAAGGGACCAACAATATTATAATAAGACTCCGACAATGAAGTTTGAGATGCTTCCCGAGCCAAATGATATACATACTTAGATGTTACTCAGACATTGGGGGAAGTTTAAAAAAAAAAACTTTAATGTGTAACCGAGGGGATTTTGACCTGGGACCTATCGGTCAGTAGTCCGACGCACTAACCACCACATTTATGTGTAATATTTTATATAGCTATTTTAATGAACATTAAAACTTTATTAGAACGTTATTTTTTGGAAGACTCTACAGCCACCACAGGGTCATTCACATGAGTAGAAAACTAATTGTACTCACCTAATTTGCATTAATAAAATGTCAGTTTCTTTTTTATTATTGTACATTTTATTTCGTTTGTTTGGCCGAAATCTCCGCATAACAGCAAAGCCACTGACCACTCATAAGCATAAAAGAAACCGCAAATGAGGGTAGAAATACAAACCGACTATGATAAAACGTCACTTTTGGTACACAGCCACTTTCGAGGTACCAAAATAGAACTCTAATTACAGGTTTGATTTTTAAAGAAAATACGTACATATTTTGTATTCGATAGATTTTTATTTTAATCGATAGGAGCTTGTTTGTCCTTAATAATAAAAAAACAATATCAGCCAAACGACCGACCTCAACGATCTGTGTTTTGCAAATCCAAGCTCTTTTGATTGAGTTCCCATCACATTTTTGCAAATTCTTTTTTTTTAACGATAATGGCACGAATGTTGTTCTTGAGTGCTTCAATTGGCTGGGGAGCATTGACATTAAGCTTCTCCTTCACATGGACCCAAAAAAAGAAGTCACATGATGTAAATATAGAGAAATGACGGTGCCAGGAAGGTTTTTAGCAAAAGAGAAATGGTTTGGACACTTGCTTGGTACGAAGCGCCCGTCGTTATGTATGTAAATCGATTCCCAAATGAAATAATCATAATTTATTGTCCATCGTATCCCAGTCGGAAAGTCAATAAGCTCTAGTCTTCACGGCAATGTTTTCAAGTTGGAAAAATACAACAACGACACACGCATATACGACACCTCACTCTGTCCAAAAAGACGAATGCGCATGCATAAAACAAATACATACATACAGCTTCATTCTCACTATTCTTTGTAAATTAATGTTCAGACGATTGTCAGATCTGTCAATGCTCTGCCAATGACCTGCCAATATCCAACTAGCTTGCAATGCTAAATTGGCAGTTCACACAATTGGTGGTTGGCCTGATTATGCTTTTCCTGACAACTTATCACACTGATAAAACGTCACTTTTGGTACACAGCCACTTTCGAGGTACCAAAATAGAACTCTAATTACAGGTTTGATTTTTAAAGAAAATACGTACATATTTTGTATTCGATAGATTTTTATTTTAATCGATAGGAGCTTGTTTGTCCTTAATAATAAAAAAACAATATCAGCCAAACGACCGACCTCAACGATCTGTGTTTTGCAAATCCAAGCTCTTTTGATTGAGTTCCCATCACATTTTTGCAAATTCTTTTTTTTTAACGATAATGGCACGAATGTTGTTCTTGAGTGCTTCAATTGGCTGGGGAGCATTGACATTAAGCTTCTCCTTCACATGGACCCAAAAAAAGAAGTCACATGATGTAAATATAGAGAAATGACGGTGCCAGGAAGGTTTTTAGCAAAAGAGAAATGGTTTGGACACTTGCTTGGTACGAAGCGCCCGTCGTTATGTATGTAAATCGATTCCCAAATGAAATAATCATAATTTATTGTCCATCGTATCCCAGTCGGAAAGTCAATAAGCTCTAGTCTTCACGGCAATGTTTTCAAGTTGGAAAAATACAACAACGACACACGCATATACGACACCTCACTCTGTCCAAAAAGACGAATGCGCATGCATAAAACAAATACATACATACAGCTTCATTCTCACTATTCTTTGTAAATTAATGTTCAGACGATTGTCAGATCTGTCAATGCTCTGCCAATGACCTGCCAATATCCAACTAGCTTGCAATGCTAAATTGGCAGTTCACACAATTGGTGGTTGGCCTGATTATGCTTTTCCTGACAACTTTCACAGGTGGAAAATTGTCAGTTGTAAGTTTACGAAAAATTGTCCGATTTGTTGACAGGCATTGTCAGACAAATTCAAACTTTTATTTTCGTTCTGCAATTGGAACAAAAAGATGCTGCGACTATTTCGGGTGTATACGTGATGCAAAGCAGCGAGGATGATGAATTGCCACAAAAATGTCGAAGTGTTTGAACCAAGGATTGGGTATTGGGTAGCCCGTCGTCAGGAGGGATTTTGCAAAATTGGTCAAAGAAATATATTGCAATTTTTTGCGTACGGATTCTAAAAAAATCTATAATCTTCTATAATTGCTGACCCATATCCAAAAGCAAGAAGCGGAAATGCGCGCGAGCATTTCAGCAGGTGAGCAGCTTGCGATGACTCTACGATACCTAGCTACCGTCGAAAATGTTCGGTCTATGCAATACCTGTTCCGCATTCCTGTGTCAACGATCTCGTAAATTATTCCAAATGTTCTGGATGTCATCTACAAAGTGCTCGTGGATGAATATCTTCAGATAAATTTATTTCATTATGTAGTACAATCTACGAATCTAAGGAAATTTATCTGACAATGAAGATATTGTCAGACGTTATAAGGACAGCACATCTGACAATAGCAAATGAGTCTGCAAGTGTCGTAAACGTCTGACAATAGTACAATTGTGTGCTCAGACGATTGCCAGATACCTGACAATATAATTTGGGGCGTTCAATTTGCAAGGCAACTGCAAGTTCCCTACTAATTAAATTTCTTTCACTTGCCAATCGATGGTCACGTGAGTCGTAAGCAAAATCTTTTTATGGCATATGTGTCGGTAAATGGTGAAATATTTGCCAAGATTTTTCGATTTGATCAACGAGGAAAGGTAAAATAGTAGGAACTAGTCGTTGCCTTGCAAATTGAACGCGCCCATTGTCAGATGTCGGTCTGACAATGTATTTTTTGCAAATATTGTGAGACAAAATTGTAACTTAACACGGTTGTAAGACATTTGCGACAATTTGTTCACTGACAGATCTGACAATATTGTCAGATGTGGCGATCGTCTGAACATACCTTAACATTTAAATCTGATCTGCTTCGCCATCTGCCGTAGATGTACATATTGTTTCTCTTTCCTTTTCACAAGAGAAAATGACACATAGTGTTTGTGTATATGCACCCACCCCTACCCCAAAGCAGAGTAAGTCAGCAAGTTGAAAGAGAAGAAAAAAAACCGCGCCCTGCCGCCTTGAAAATCAATACAAATGACTTACCCACTTCCGACAAAAGTGAAGTCATATTGTTTCGAAAACAGTTCAAATATAATTAAAAGTAATGTACTTGCGGGAAAAGCTAAGAAGAAAACAAAAAATGTGTAAACAAAAAAACATACAGTGAAACCTTGTTATAACGAATCTGCTTTCGTTGGCAACTCATTGAGCGCAGATCATCCCAATCAGTAAACATATTATTAATCCGCATTTTACACGGAGCAAAAAATAAACGCCCACATGGCGTATGACCGTTATACGGTTTGCGTACTGCAGTTGTGTGACTCTTTAACTATGTATCGAGTAGTAAAGGTTTTTTTTGCACCACATGAAATATTTTTGTTTTTTGTTTGTTTAAGTATAGTAACCCTTTACTTCTGAGACGCTGGCGGGAAACTATTAGAGTGGAAGGAAAAAAACCACTAATCTTAATCTAAAGAAAGATTCCTTAAAGATGAAATTTCACTGAACATACTCATTCGTAAATTGATTTGTACGATAGTCTAAACATTTTGTGAATAATCAACTTCATTGTGAGTGTCAATTGGCTTATTTCAATATGTGCTATTGTGAACGGAAAATTTGCATTGTTATTTTTGTCAATCGCATTTTTTTAGTTGACTTCGATTTACAAAATCCTCCAGAATCGTTCGTTCACAATACCACATATTTACACCACTATGATTATCAAATAACAATTGGTAATTGACTATGTATCTCCAATGTCAGTTATTGTGATCTGTCGATATTGGTTGATGTTGTCAATAGCAGTAAATTAGAAAATTGTGCTTGACAAGAATATCAATGGGAATCGTCCGTTCACAATAGCACAATTTGGAAATAGCTAGTTATGAATTGTCATTGGCAATAATAGGGGTGATTAAAAAAAGTCAATTGGCAATAGTTATAGGGGTAAATAACTAGAAAGCTGGGCGATTTGCTATTTAACACCGTCTGTAAAATCAATATAAAATCAAAACATTGTGAAGTACACTATCGCGCATGTGCACTCCTAGCGCTAATTGTAGACTCTTCCGTACTTGGTCTCACTAACACAAAACCTAGTTCAGTGTGCTTGGTGGAAAGAAAATCCCTTAAATAAAAATAGGGCAGCCAAAAGCCAACAATCCAGGTCTAAAGTAAGAAATCAGCGGTTTTGTTCGTCAAGGGTCTAATATGTGAGCATTGATGATATGTTTTGTGTGGTTATATGGATTTTCTGCTGATACCTAGTGGGTTTCGACAATTTTATAGCGTCTGGCAAGGACTAAGCTGCGTGTAAAACGTCTTGGACTTACATGTCTGTGTTCACCAGAGTCTTCAATAGACCTAGAAAAAAATGGGGGGTTACGTCTAATATTAAAAAATGTTTTTGATCCTGGACTTTGATCGCGTCTGGCAAGGACTTGGACCAATATTTTCATGTTTAAGCTGATCTACTCTGTTGCTTAGGGCTATAATCAAGTGGTTACACTTATTATTACTATTGTGGAAAATGACGCATATTCAACGCGCTGTCACACGAATCGGCTGCCACGATCTGCTGCCAGACTATTATTTTTGATACACTCTCTACTCAGGCTACCGCTACACAGTATGCAAATATCTTTCGGTTACCTCTCAGACCGAAAAATTACTTCGGGCATTAGTCTATAAAGACATCCACGTTGAGCGACGAGAATAAATACTGTTCTTGTATCAATTTCTAAGCAACAATAATGATAATATTCAATACTGTGTTGTCTAATTGCACAAAGTCCTCTGAAGCAGGACGCTAATGGAATTTATAAACATGTACTTCAAAGACATTTGTGGAGGTACAGAGACGTTTTATTTTTTTTTGTTACACAACGTACCTAAACGCAATTATTCTTCTATTCCCTTCGATGGGCAAACCATTTTCATATGACGTATTAACGAGCAACTTCACAGCTTCATAAGCAAACAGTGGGCAGTAATATACTTAAGACCAACAATAACGTCGCAAGCGAATTTTTGACCTAAAACTTTTTACATACTACAAAAAGTTGAAATCCGCTGATTTCATCACTTTTATTTTTTACTTCCAATAACGATACCACCTTTTAATCCTAAGTTTATAGCTGTCTTTTTAGAACAGATAGCTGGCCCATCATAAACCAGTCTTTCTCATTAAATTCAACCAGCTGGGTAATCTCATCCATATTGGCGGAGGCAATGTTTTCTGTGAAATTTTGACCGTGTTTACGAAATGAGTTTTACCGTTTGCAGTTATGCGATTCATTAAACGACTCTTTATCCCCTTCATATGTTCTTCATCTCGGGCTGTATAGGTTGAAGATATACCCTAACGGACTGACTATCTTGTTCATTCAAAGTGTGGACCAAAACACCGTCAAAATGATTGTACGGCATTTGCCAAATCTTTTGCCAGCCAAGTCGCTCGCAAATTTTCGCCGTCACCATGTTTGTACAGTCAACGCGTACATAATCGAATCCCAGCAGCATGGCCAAGTGTGCCGAGTTCTGAACTAATTTATGTGCAATGCCTTGCTTGCGGTACTGCGGGGCAACAGCTAATCCAGCCACTTCCATTACGCGTTTCTTTTGTCCACCAGCTATAGGCAATTTAGCTTCAAAACTAATTTTATGCCAGGAATGCAACAAATTGCGTGTAGCTTCGGTCCTAGCCAGTTTAGCTAATTGAAGGAGTACATCGTTCGATGTACCTGGTCCGTACGCATGGCGACAATTAATGCACAGGCCACAGATTTGTTTGCGACAGATTGCTGCTAAGGACAACTCTATTAAAGTTACGATAATGAAAATGTGGGTTCCCTTGGCAAATAAACAGACGGTTAACTACCAGATTTTAGGAGGGTCAGCCAGAGGGCTGAGAGGTAGTTCAGAGTTTCTTTGTGGCGCTTAGCGATTCCCAATGAACGCATAAATGGGTCGTCAAGGTAGTTCAGTCTCATAAACCGTACCGCTTCTGAAAATTTGTCTTTGCCTACCATTTGTATATCAATTGGTTTCTGTTGGCAGAAAGGTATGTTATCCAGGTTGAAGTTCTTGAAGTCATATACGCACCTTTGATTTGAAAACACGTAAGCGGCTATAGAACCGGGAGTTAGCCATTAGAGGGGGTTTCTTAATTCTTCAATTTACTTACAGGGAAATTTAGATTGATTTAAATTTGTTTGCCTGTGATTGATTTAGAGTCCTGACGATGAATGATTTTTATTTTTGTACGTCAGCTTGATATCTGTTTAAAAAAAATTAAACAGAGGTCAGAGTGGAATTGTTCTGTAAATCATTGTGTACACTATAGAGACAAGGTGATAGAGAGATATCTCTTTTTTAACACTGCGTTCATCTCTATACCATAAAACGTAACTACGTACAGTGTTCGTAGAGAAATTCCCGTGAGATTTCTACCAAACGTTCTATGGGCCGTGTACACTGACTACTCATTTTTATTTCGAGCCGAGGCTCGACGGGTTAAAAATATCACTAGCTCCAAAAAAAAACAGCGCTTTAAGGAAATAATCCGATAAAATTTCGGTTTTCAACATTGAAGTGTCATTTAAGGCAGTGCAAAAAGCCCACAATTGTTCCTTCTTTGCAAAAGCAGTTCCTTGAAAATCACACCCTAAGTTAAAATATAAGATACAAATATTAGCCATTGTTTACACCCAGAAGACGTGGGCACAACATGGGTTCAGTCTATTCGAAATCTCGAATTTTAATAAGTGACATTTCGCAATATTACCCTTAGAAGACTCGAAAAATGGCATTATGTCATTGCACCGTGAGTCATCTACCCGACAGAACTATTCAGCTCTGTCACGAATAATTTTTCAACGGAATTTTTCCTATTTTCGAAGACTAGGCATCATAAATGAATTTCGAATGGAAAACGAAAAACTCCGCCGGCAAGAAGCTGTTGTGAATGCCGTTCCGGGAACATTTTTTTTTGTTTATGTCCCCTTAATTTTACTCAGGAACTATGTTGAATAATTAAAGATGTGTGTAATGTTTTCAAACAAATGTTGAAAATTGCTCATTTATTTCATCACAGGTCAATTTTATTTACATCGTCGGGCGCAGTGGCTCAATGGTTGGTGTGTCGGACTACTAATCGAAAGGTCCCCGGTCCAATTCCCGCCGGGGCGAATTAACATCTTGAGTTTTTTTCCACTGCCCCACCTCTGGCGAACGTCTGACAAACATCCAAAAGTATCAAATGTCATAAGAAGCTTCTCAAATTTGCCGTTCGGATTCGGCGTAAAATTGTAGGTCCCTTCCACTTCGCAAAGAAAGTGGTTGGAGAAGCTAGGTTTTAGGCCCTCTATGGGCCGTTAATGCCTAATATTTATTTATTTATTTTGTCTTCAATAGTTATATTTCGTATTCACAAAGTAAATATTTTATTTAAAGCAATTAAGTTCATAAAGTGTCTCCTATTCTTTTCCTAATAGAACGTTGCGCTTCGGTCAGGAACCGCAAATAAGTACTGGGAGTAACAATTTGATCTCCTTCGAGTGCTTCTATTTGAATTGGTTATACTGCGACATCATTACTTCTAAAATGAATATACAATTTATATACAAAGTGCAACAGTCATTTTTGATTTTAATTGATTTGCATTGCATATAGTGCAACTACCTCTCGCCAACGGCAGCCGTTCTGTGGAGAGTCAAAAACCATGGCTCTCATAACGATATCCAGCGTCAGATTCAAAAACGCTGGAACTTGGGAAAAGGTTAACAGGGATAGGCCAACTTTGCAGTCGTTTCCCACTCCCTTTTGACATCTGCCTTCAGCAAAGAAATGCGAGCATGCAGTTAGCTTCACTATTGGAGAAACTCAAAACTATTTTTTTTGTTAGTGGCAATGAATTTGAAAGCAAATGTATTTATACATACTTCTCGTGCAGGGACGGGCTTAGAATATCACTGCAGTGTTCCCCCAAAACAGCGCTTGTCGTAAAAGGCGACTAAGGGAAGAAATCACATCTAGGCAATTTTAGCATCCAGGTGAGCCTAGCGACACATTTTACATTGTCCCGGAAGTGTGCATGCAAATCCGTGGGTTGACACGACTAGAGATCACCGGTGTCGTAAAGGGTCGATCAAACAATAATCATTCGAATCGTAGAAAGAGGCAGGCCTGGATCACACAAATGCAACAACATCAGCATTTGATTTGTCTCATTGATGATGTGATCCGAAACGTGGTTGCCGATGTTTATTGAGGTCGAACCGGAAACCAGTAGGGATGCGGTAAAGCGGGGGAGGGGTATGAATTCTCTCATCCTAATCATAACCTCGCCGTAAAGGAAGAACATGTATTTATACATACATATTTTAAAATTCTTTTTTCTTACGGATTTTTACTTACTTTACTTTTAGTGGCGCCTACAGTCCGCGGTGGATGATTGGTTGAGGTTGGTTGCTGCCTTGACCCTCACGGGTGGATTCGAAGACTCGTCGGGCTGGAGCATTGTTGTCCACAAGCTACACGTGTCCCAGTCAACTCAGGCGTTGTATTTTTAGCTATTTGACCAGGTCAGCGTCGCTGTATAGCCCGTATAGTTTGTCGTTGAATCTTCTCCTCCACACTCCATCGTCACAAACTGAACCGAATATCACTCGAAGAATCTCCCTCTCAAAGCATCCCAGGTTTTCATCCGCTTTTGACAGGGTCCATGCTTCTGCACCATACAGCAGGACCGGGATGATTAAGGTCTTATATAATATCTCCTTGGTTCTATGAGAGAGGGCTTTACTTACAGTACCTTGCCATATTATTAGACCCAAGTAAAAAAATTCATTTTTTTTTTTAAATTATTTAAAAAGTATGAAGTTGGCTTCTTTGATTTTTCATTTATATTTTGCGTTACCTAGGTAATTATTAGGCTTTATTTGAGACTTCTTTACGGTATATTATGCAACATTTGAAGTTTCTATTAAGTAGTGAATGGTTGTGTGACTAAAAAGTTCAAAAAGTGCCTTAAAATTATTTGCATATAAAAGTTATTTCTGTCAAATAAAGCTCGTGTTTTTCGGTAAGTTCTGATGTTTTACTTTTGTTTATGGGTAAAACTATGCATACAGATAGTCATTATATTAAAAAAAAAAAATTTTTTAGTATTTAATCCTTCGAAAGATGGGAAAAGGGTCAGACCTCTCCCCGAAGAAAGTCGGCCAAGTTGTTGGCCTATTAAAGGCATCCAACCTATCCCAATATGATATTGCGGGTGTAGTTGGAGTGTCGCGAAGTTCTGTTAAGAATATTAAAAAAAAAATGGATCTTGGGGTATCTTTAAGCCCGAAGAGGAAGGGTAATTGCGGTAGACCTCGCAACACAACACCCAGAACAGACCGCAAAATTCGGGATATTTGCACGGCAAATCGAAAATTACCAGTTTCCATGTTGGCGAAAAAGGTTTCCGATGAAGGAATTGGAATTTCCCAGCGAACAGTGCAGCGTAGATTGGCTGAAATCGGTCTTTTTGCCAGAAAACCAGCTCGAAAACCAAAGCTGACTGCCACCATAATTAGAAAGCGTTTCGACTGGGCTCATAAATACAAAAAATTCACTGTTGAAGATTGGAAAAAGGTAATAAAATAAGACAAACTTAAAGCCAATAAGGTCATAAAAGTACAACTAATTTTTAATCTTAAAATCGCTATTTCTTTAACTTCGCAGGTTTGTTTCTCTGACGAATCTGTTTTCCAAGTAATGATGGAAAAAACGAAGTTTGTCAGAAGGAGACCGGGCGAACAAAATAAACCAGAGTGCATTGTGCCCACAATTAAACATCCCCCATCCATAATGATTTGGTCAGTTATTTCTGGGAAAGGCACAGGGCGGCTCTATCTGGTTGAAAAGACTATGCGGCAGGATCAATACAAGAAGGTCCTGGAAACAAGGCTGCTACCGCAGCTTCAAGAATGGTTTTCTGTGGGCGAGCAATCCATTTTTATGCATGATGGGGCTCCCTGCCACAAAGCCAAGAGCATAACTGCCTTTCTCCAAGAAAGGAGCATCAACGTTTTGGATTGGCCAGGAAATTTCCCGGACATGAATCCGATTGAGAATGTCTGGGAGCTCTTGAAGCGGGCGGTGGCTAAAAGTGCCATAACCAAGAAAAGGCAGCTGATGGAGAAGATCATTTTCGAGTGGAATCACAACCCACATATCCAAGTAACCGTGCAATCTTGCATAGAAAGCATGCCACGGCGAATTAAGGCACTTATAGCTGCAAAAGGAGAGCACACCAAATATTGATTTTTACGAAAAGCATGCATCCCCAACTCTAAAATAAAAAAAATAAATCAACATTAAATAACTAGCAAAACCTTTCCTTCTTTTTTTTATTTCTGATATTATATATTATAGTAAACAAATTTAATCTAGAACATATTTATTACAAATTTAGTCACAGCAACCATTTAAGACAAACAAACATTTTTTTTATGCTGGGTCTAATAATATGGCAAGGTACTGTATTAGATGCCTTTTTAGCCCGAAGAAACAGCGATTGACAAGTGATTCTTCGCTTGATCTCTGCGCCGATGTCATTTTGCGAAGTGATAGTGGAGCCCAGGTAGACAAAGTCTTTAACTACAGTCAAAATCGGTTATAACGACTTTCAAGGGAATGACGAATTTGGTCGTTATAAGCGATAGGTCGCTATTATTATTATTACTTTTTTTCCCTAATTTTTCTTTGATTATGAGACATAAAATAATAAGAATACAAAAATACGTGACCAACGACCATACCACGTTGAGTTAATCGGTTCTCGTCAGATCACCGTAATTAAACGACGTTGGGCGCGGTTAGTACGTAGATGGGGGACCGTTTGAGAACAACCGCGTGTCGTTGGCCAGTCCCATCTACAGAGTTGAGGTAGATAATTATACCTGGTGTCACAATGGACCTAAATTGGTCTAAGTGTGTCGGCTTCTGCCGACAGCCACATAAACCTAACCTAACCTAACCTACAAATATACGTTAACTGTTTATTAAAAAAAGTGGAAATATCTAATTGCTTAGTTGGTACAGATTTTTCTTTTTGACTCATTTTCCGATAAGAAGGTACAAATTTTCGCCTCACAAAATATATTAAACTTCTGCAACCACTTGTTACACTGAAAAATTTGCACTGAGTAAAACTTCCCCAACGTAGAAAAAACTCAATAAACGCAAAAGCAAAAAAAATACGTCTACAAACGGTAACTGTAACATATCCCAGATTCTACGAACTTAGATACATCGCATCTACAGAGAAACAGTTTACCGTTCTAGAAAAAAAATCAGTTGCGCCAACAGCTGCGTCGATTTTAGTCGTTATAACCGATATTAAATTAAAAAAAAAGTGTAAAATCGGTCGTTGTAACCGATACGTCGTTATAACCGATGTCGTTATAAGCGATTTTGACTGTACTTCGAAGTTGTATCTGTGTTCGTGACGTTTTGTCCGAGTAGCCGATGTTGAGAGTCCTTTCTCGTTGACAGCATATACTTCGGTTTGTCCTCATTAACAGCCAGACTCATCTTCGCCGCCTCTGTTTCGATGCTTGCAAGTGCGCCACTGACAGCTCGCCGCGTTCTTCCAATAATGTCAACATCATCAGCATAGGCAAGTAGTTGAACGGACTTTTGAAAACTTGTACCTTTGGTGTTGGCTTCTGAGTTCCGTACAATTGCTTCAAGAACGATGTTAAAGAAAGTACATGATAGTGCGTCGCCTTGTCTCAAACCTTTTTGACAATAAATAGCTCGGTGGTGTTCTGGCCGACTTTGACGGAGCAGCGAGATTTCTCCATCGTCATCCTGCACAAACGGACGAGCTTAGCGGGGATGCCAAAACTTGGCATGGCTTTGTATAATTCGTCCCAAGATCTGTCGGAGTGTGAAAATTTGGTCGATGGTTGACCGATCCTTGAACCTTTCGCCAACAACCGATCAGGTTGTTGGCGAAAGGTTTTAGGCGTTCACACAATACAGCCGACAAGATCTCTGTAGTTGGCGCAGTTTAGAGTATCTCCTTTCTTGTGGATGGGATTCATTTACGGATTCATTTTATATTAAAATCGTTCTCCAATATTAATGCTACATTCGTCAACATTTTAATCAATTTAAAATTCACACCTTATTACTTCTTATAAAAAATTCAAGAGCAATAACTTGCTCTTAAATCAGCTCATTTTGAATGAATTGATCTTTCAAAACATTCGAATATAACTTCTTCGAATGCAGTTTTACTGATTCTGAACAAATAGTATTAGATGGCGATTCACAATAGCGGGATTTATTCTCTTGAATAAAATCATTCGGCGAAACTAAAATTCCGGAATTCCCGATGGGGCTGATTATGGAGAATACAAAAAAAAGAAATGAAAACCTTGATTTTTGTTTCAATACAAAATATAAAAACAGTGAAGAATAATTGTGACTTTATAACCCACCTTAGTGAGTCATAAGTCCACAGGCGTGGGTTACTGCCCACTGTCGAAAATTGGTCTGTAGAATGATGACCCTGCATCAACAATTCCTCGTCCTAATAGGTTAAGTGACTGACGACATACCTCGCAATGTCCATAGGAAGTTCCATGGTGATTACAAAAAATGTTCATGGATCTGTTTCTTAAGCCACCTTTGAGTTTTGAATGAATCACTGGATGCAACCGGATGTATATGAAAAAAAGCTTATATTTACATCAGTTCGCCAGTGTTAGAAAACTCTTCAAGTAAAAGACATCGAAGAATCTTTTCTTCTTCATAACGAACTTGACACACAACACCTTTTCCAATCCTTCTACCGCGTTCATGTTTAACCGGAATGAATGGATGAAAAAAAAATGCCTCCCCATGGTTCACATCAGAATACAAATAAATATGGAGAAAAGGAAATACAACGAGTACTCCTTTAACCAATTTAAAGTCATCTTCAACGGTCTTCCACCTACGCTCAGGCCAGATTAAAGGGAAAAAAACAAATAAATACGCATGAGGTAGCTGTTACCATCAGCCACAGCCCCCCCACTCTGATCGCAATAATCCCAAGTGATTGTGATTGTGTCTCTTGGCAACGAAAGGAAGCCAATAACGATGATGCTATATGTCACAACTGTACCCATGAGTACTCATTAACTGGCTTAACAACAACTCCTTAAACTGGTAGAGACAAGAGTCAATTCTTGAAAGAGATGTGTGTGTATGCTGCTTTGTGATCGTAAATGCTGTTATATCCAAGTCGAATATATATGGCTTGCGTGCGTCGTTGCACACAACTGTGAGACTGGTTTTTGCCACTCAGTTGCTGCATTTTGTTTTTTTTGTGTCGTCTGCCTTTTCTTCTGAAGAAATTAAAAAGCGAATGATAGAGAGAAGCTAGTGAATACACTTAAACTGGATACGCGTTGACTTCCGATTCGTGTGTAATTTGACATCCTGTTTTATAAGTGTGAGGTTAAACGTTGGTTAAACCCAAGGGGGTATTATCGATTTGCAATTTTTGAGGACTTACTGAAGCTTCTGGCTCACTGGAAGAACATGCCAGAAACTTATTAAGAAATGCAGTCCCACACTTCTTCCTTGATATTGTGACGTAAAGCATAGTACGCAGCTCGAGCTAAAATTTAGCTCCCATACGAAATTCTCTCCAAAATTTAGCCAAGCATTTTAGCTGATTGGTACGCAGCTCCAGCTAAAATTTCAAACTTTTGTTTCGCAGTGTACATTATTTAACTGTCAAAATTTAGCGGACAGATAAATTGCTCGGCACATTTAATTAATTTTGACAGACAGCTGTATTTTGACAGACAGCTGCTCATTTCGTCTCAAATTGTTTTTATTTTGTGCAAAAATGGATTCCGGCGAGTTGTTGTCTTACTATGTTGAGGAAAGTCTACACAACTCTCTTTCAAAATATAGCTGAAGTCTTTAGCTCGTGTTTGCAGAGAAGAATATGAATTACATTTTAGCTCGATCTGCGTACTACGCTTAAGGGACGAGTTTAGTTTTTGTTTATGAAGATACAAATGGGGGCCGCAACAATTAATAACAGGCTTATGCAGTGAAATCTATAGAAATAGAGGTAGGCCAGCATTTTTATTGGCCTAAGTGACGGTGAACTGACGGCTAACCAGTAGGAATGCCGTAAAGTCGGCAGGTTATGGTCCCTCTAATCCGGATAATAACCTACCAATTAAAGATGAAAAGGTAGAAATCGAAGCGTTCTCATCCACAGTTCAAGTAGGATAACAAACCGTTGGGTTAAGGTTTAAAGCAGGCTCATTATTATATGTAGGTATATAAATGACATTTCGTCGCTTGAAAAGCAAACTGACATAAGTTAAAATTTGACGATTTTGAGTTAACTATACAGAACGAATCGCAAACAAAAATAAAAATTTTCTATCAAACCGTCATAACTATAACTCTTAAACTGACAGCATGATGGCTTAAGTGTCTTTTTGAATTCGAAGGAAATATCCCTGTTGTTTTCCCAGCTAAATGATTTTTTTTTCATTTGTAACACTTTGCTTCTAAAAAAAAAACTATGAAATCGTGATAAATAAATTTCTTGAAAAGTGACACTTTTCGTTTTGTGTCATTTTACTGACAAATTTCAGTAAATTTATTTTTGTAGTACATAAAACATTTCAATTTGCGTTGTCATTTTACCTTGGAACAAAACTAGTTGATGAACTTCAAAGTTCTTTTGATTACTTTTAGAAGTGTCATTTACCAATAAGCTATAGGTAGGTATTATTTTATATAATATTACTAGCTGACCCGTGCTCGCCTTGCTTCGCCAGTCCGCCACTTCTCAAATTTAAAACAAAATACTTGCTGATAAGAACTGATAAAGAAAACGTCGAGAGTGTCTCTTCTCATTATATGGATATACTCTCAGTGTGACTCCCTCTCAATCTCAATTTCATTTCATACCCGTAATATAGGGTGCACCACAAAAAAAAAAACACAAACTACAAAAGGTGCATAAAAAAAGAAAGAAAAAGCACACAGCACAAAAGGTACAGAGAAAGAAACAGATTTGTGCCGCACACATACACAAATTTCCCTCCACTCAACGCTGTGAAAATCCAAAGATCTAGCTTCAATCGAACATTTTACTTTTTTTGAATTGTATAAAATTTATAGTTTATGATTTGATGATTTATATCTTAAAATCTTTGTACATAATTGAACTTTATATTAAAAAAAAATCCTATTTCATTTGGATGAGTCATTCCAAAGCTAGGAGCTAGAAAGTATTCGAGAGTTACAACTTTTCTTAGATATCAGCTTAGATCTCCGCTTCTGGACAGCGGATGAAGCATTTTCCCGCGGTAAAAAGAAGCCTATGTCCATCCTCAGGCTCTAGACTATCTGTGTACCAAATTTCATTTATCGGTTCAGTAGTTTTGCGTTAAAGCGAGACAGAGTTACTTTCGCTTTTATAATATTAGTATGGATTCTAATCGATTTTTTCATTAAAGTTCCTATATTTATTTTATTACAACTTAATACTATTTAAAGTGGGTGGTTTCTACAAAATACGCAAAAAAATACTGACGAACAGTAATATTTTTGTTAAATAATCGTTATTTTTTAGTTTTTTTAATTACTTACATTTATTAAACTTAATTTCTTTGTTTTAATAAATACAATTTTATATTGTTTGTAAAACAACTTAATATATTTAAAAAAAAGAAGACTGCTGAACAGTAGTTTAAGTTTTGCATATCCTTTATGTTTGTCCTTGTTATTTATTTCTTTAGTTAAATTTAACTCATTTTGAGTTATTAATAAAACAATATATTTTTTGACGATAAACATTGCTGGTTTTATTTCAAAACAAGACGACACTTTTTCACACTTTTTTGAATGAGTAGCTATTTTGATGCAAAATGACAAAAGTCCAAATTTTTTGGCATTTTGTAGTAACTTTATACACCAGTTGAAAGAAGAAAACAAAAATACTTTTTTACTTTACAACTTTTTGGTATTCATTGAAATTCAAAACTAAAATGATTTTTTTACGTTATGAAAAACTTCAAATGGCTTTTCTGAAAATGTATGAATTTTGACATATGTCAGTTTGCTTTTCAAGCGACGATTTGTGTGATCCAGGATTTTTTAGGCCTGCTTCTTTCTACGATTTCTACACGTGCATGTAACTGATTATCGTTTGATCAAACTTTTACGATACCGGTGATCTCTACTCGTGTCAACCCACAGTTTTACATGCACACTTGTGGGAGTTTCCTAGAAGAGATTCTCCTCAGCCACCTTCTACCACAAACGCTGTTTTTTTTTTGGAGGTGTGAGATTTTTAGCCCGTCGGGACAATCGAAAAAAAAACTATATTAAACAAAACAGTTTGAAAACTATTCAACTTTACCACTGAAGGCAGTTCATTGTCAAATGTCTTCGAATCTCTTCACCAATTCAAGGCTACAGACTGTCCAAGAAGGTTTAGGGGTTCAATTGTACCCTGAATATGAACGTTAGGAATTAACCTAATAAGGGATACATTGTCATGATCATAACAATACAACGTTACCAATGGCTCCTCCAATTGAGTGCTGCAGGCATCTGAGCGATCCGATACCTTACACCAGCACTTCTTTAATTGCTCGGCTTTTACCTTATCCCAACCTGATTAAAAAAAAACCGATTGCTTTTTTTAATTTAAATTTTCTCCAAAATCTCTGCAATTCTTTCGCTTTTCTAGCTATTAGTTAATCCCGCCTTACATTTCTTCATGGCTTGTTGCGTTATCGTAATGCTTTCCTCGGCAAATTAGGTTTATCTACTCGTATTAATTCACGATCATGAGTTCAAAAAAATGTAAACAAATTAAAACCATGTATTTTAGCTTCATATTTTACAAAACCTTTGCACGAATTAAATAAAACACTTTCAGAAAATAAATGATGTCATCCAAGCGGACTAAGGAAAGTTTTTTAAAACACCTCGGCATTTTTTGTTTGCCAATAACAAGCGTATCCCGGAAGCGTTACAGCACAACATTAAATTTATTCTTGCTTTTGGAGTTTCAAGTCCAGGAGCATTTTTATGGAAACAATATACAATAGTTTTGTCTGGCAGTAATGTATACAACAAATCAGACTAGTCGGCTCTAAAAATGGTGTCACATTAAGATCGACCATACGACCAACGACCATACCACGTCGAGTTAATCGGTTCTCGTCAGATCACCGTAATTAAACGACGTTGGGCGCGGTTAGTACGTAGATGGGGGACCTTTTGGCCAGTCCCATCTACAGAGTTGAGGTAGATAAATACATCCGTGGTATCACATCGCCCTAAATTGGTCTAAGCGTGTCGGCTTTTGCCGACAGCCACATAAACCTAACCTAAAATCGCCTATTTTGATTTAGCGCCAATTTTGTGTGTCGACCGTACAGCGCTGTTGTTTGACAGCTGTCATATGTGAACATTGAGGTTTAATGATGGAGAACTACGCGGTCGAATGAAGGATTTTTTAAGGAGACGGTTCGAAAATATCGTGGATTTTCGGTCACCAAAATGGATCAGTTCAAGCCCAGAAGAGACCTATCACAGTTCGTGCAGCTCCGTCTAATGAAAACATTGCAGCTGTTAGTGAATGTTGAACAGAATCCTTCTACCTCGATTAGCCATCGTTCTCAGCAATTAAAACTTTCACAGATCAGTTTACAGCTAATTTTGACTAAAGATTTGCAGTTACAAGATTCCTCAAATTGCTGAAATGCATCCGAACATGCGGTTGCAACAGGACGGCGGAACCTCTCACACAGCAAACGAAAAATGGCATTGTTGAAGACGAAATTTAAAGGCTTACGAGTGTCAATCGACAATTGATAATTGACTATTTTCAATCAGCCTTATTACGATTGTCAAAGATCAATTATTTGACATTTGATAAAATTTGTCAATCAATTTGTTATTCGGTATTATGAACAACGATTGACAAATTGTTGACTCATTGTGAATATTTAACAAAAACGACTGTGAATATTGCGCACTTCGTTTGACATTTCACTTTATTTCATTAGTTGCATTAGATGCTTCCTTCGAAAGTCTAAAGTTTTGTACAAATCTAAAACCTAGTTTAAATTACTTTTAAGAAAATTTACGGATTTATGTATGTACGAGTACATACATTTGTTCGTCCAAATCCAGTGGATTAGAAGCATCAAGTAATTTTTTCCGAATGTTTTCTTGCCTCATATTATCCTCTTCCACAATATCATTTTCACAGAAAAAAAATTCTACCGTAGACATTTATTATTATTTACAAAACAAATCAATAAAATAAACCATAATATGTTTACCAACGACGAATTAGCGATTGGCTGAAAAATTGATAGATATCAAAAATTTCGACAACCATAATACCGCGAAAAAACGAACAATGCCGTTCACAATAGACCGCCAAATGGTATTTTATTCACTACTGATCAAAAATTTTGATGTTTGTTAATCATAATACCGTTTTATCAATTTTATTGGTAAACGAACAAATTTATCAAATATCGTATTGATATTTGACAACCATAATAGGGGTGAATGTGTGCTATTGTGAACGAACGATTCTAAAGGACTTTGTCAATCGCAGTCAATTGAAAAAATGCGATTGACAAGAATATCAATGAAAATGATTCGTTCACAATAGCACACATTGAAAATAGTCAATTATCAATTGTCGATTGACACTCGCAATAGGGGTGAGAGTTATCTCTCTCCGGGGCGATGTGAATAGGCTACCAAGATCATGCGATATGACGCCATTTGGGGTTTTTTTTAAAGAAAATGCTAAGGACAGTTCCTGAACTGAAAGACTAGATTCAACGCGATATTGCTGAAATTCGGCCGGCTTTTTGTTAAAATGTCGTCAAAAGGACCAAAGTGTGCCATCAGTCAGGAGGCGGCCATTTATCGGATACTGTTCTTTACAAACATAACCTCCATGTCTACACTTTATTAAAATTATACTATCAGAACTTTAAAAAAAAAACATTAGGTTTTTTTATAAATTTCAAATAGGCGACCTTAATGGGACACCTTTTGGATCTTATACCGTGCCAGAAACATTTGCCAGATTTTCTCATCAAATTTTTATGGAAATAGCAGAACTGCACTCACACTTCAAGATAATCATTCGCCACACACCTTGAGAAGTCGTAATTCAAAAAGCCTATTCAAATTTTGCAGCTATATATCATTGAACAATTTTTATCTCCAATGTCCGAAGATGCTAAAATTGCAAAAGCTTTTCTTTTCACTGTTGCGCCGTTTATCTTCCAATTTCTTTTGCAATGACGTAGGATCACAGGGCACGGCTTATTTCCCATTTTTAGAAATTCAGCCATTTGTAACCTTGAATATTATCTAAGGTTTATTTCTTTTGAATTAGCAATAAAAGAACGTCCCACTCTATATTTTACAGCCAATGCTCCATTTGAAACAACTTTTTAATTTTATCAATGATTTACGATTCTTCTTCTAATGACAGTCTTTTTTTTTTTTAAAAGTGAAGCTATTTTGACTCGCTTACAGGATGATATTTGAACTATGTAACTTCATAATCGCTTTTAAACTATTTTACTTCACAACAATCACTTGCTGACGTGAAATTGCCTTTAAACATGTCACAAAGCATAACGAACAGACACCAGGAAACGATTTTTTCACGTTGACACCCATTTGTTACTTTGAATTTGTAAAAAATATATAAATAGAATTGAACACAATACAAACGTAAATGCAGCTGGAGAGAACAGAGATTTTAATTTCTTAGGCAAAATTTTACCGTTCTAAAATTGGAATCCTTCTTTCTGAACGGCAAAGCAATGGTCAGAATTAAAGGGACCATAACCCTCCCATTTGACTGCTGGAATAATTTATTCCAATTTCCGAGCTCAACACAACAGACAAGATTTTATTCTTATTTCCGCGAGTTTCATTTATCGAGCGTTGCCTGTGTTTATTAAACATAAATAACTAGAGAAAAAAGGAAAGATTTCAAAATGCATAATAACTTATAGTTCATTTAACTAGTGTTTTTTTAACATGGGTCTGAAAACTGTTCCAACACCCCACTTAACAGCATCGTCACAAAAATCGTTGTTCCCCTGGATTTCTCAGGTGTGCTTTTTTTTATTTCAAAAATATATATTTTCCATTGACACACCAAGCCTTAAATCTTTTAAAGTATCCCTTCGAAGCTAGTTGTTCTTAAACTCACATACGCGGTTGACAATTATCTTGTTACATGACTGAAAAATATCATTAAATGTTTCAGAAATGTATTTGTCCAAACTATAAACATTTTTGTTTATTGCTATGCGGTAAGTCGAACGGATGTTATTTCAACGAAGTACACGTTTTTTCACATCAGCGGTACAGTAGTAGAAGCTACTGAAAATCACCGTCTAATAGGCAAATACAATGTTGCCAAGGTTCCAGTGTTGCAAAAAGTCCACTATTATAATCGTACGAAGCAAACTGCATTTAACACATCAGTTCGACGGTTCCTTCCAGACGACCGCTGCTTTCTGTTAGGTATATTATTGAGTTGGTTCCTTTCTGAGATATGGATATACCACTTTGAGGTTTCAGACTTTTATATACCTTATTTTACATTCGAATTTTGAGCTAGAAAGCTGAAATTTTTTATATATGATCTTTGACCACTAAAACTGCTCGGGAGAAAACATTTTCAAAATCCGTCCACTGACACGCCCACAATTAAATAAAACAATTTTATTGAAAAGTCAAAGTTTGAGCTAGGGAGCTGAAATTTATAATATATACTCTCTAGGGAACCTTTATGCTCATGTGTAAAATGTTTTTAAAATCCGCCTACTGACACGCCCACAATTAACAATTTTATTGGAAAACCAAAGTGGAGCGTTTTTTAGGGTTCCGTAGCCAAATGGCAAAAAACGGAACCCTTATAGATTCGTCATGTCTGTCTGTCCGGGAATGTCACAGCCACTTTTTTCCGAAACTATAAGAGCTATACTGCTGAAACTTGGTAAGTAGATGTATTCTGTGAACCGCATTAAGATTTTCAAATAAAAATAGAAAAAAAACAATAAATTTTGGGGGTTCCCCATACTTAGAACTGAAACTCTAATTTTTTTTCATCAAACCCATACGTCTGGGGTACCTATGGATAGGCCTTCAAAAATGATATTGAGGTTTCTATAATATCATTTTTTTCTAAACTGAATAGTTTGCGCGAGAGACACTTCCAAAGTGGTAAAATGTGTGTTTTAATACGTCATAAATCGTAAACCGCAATTTATCTTTCATTCAATCAACTTAAATATAAAAAAAACATTTAATTTCATAAACATAAACATTATGCGTAAACTGTGAACCATTATTTTCTAATACATAATAAATCTGTAATAGGTAGACCTAAGTAAATAATAATTATAATTTGTGCGGAACCATTCATGGGCGAGTCCGACTCGCACTTGGCCGCTTTTTTTACAAAAGTTTCGTTTTATTTCGATTAAATCCTTTAAACGTTGTATAACAAAATATGTAGAGCGTTCTTAAAAATTCAAGCATACTTAGACTTTTGTCACGCCCACTTATGAGGGATAGGAATAAGAATAGGGTATCCAACAGTTCGCCAAAGCGGACTGTAGCCCGTCCCTATGTTTAAATCCCCTTCTAAAAACCATTTCTTTGAAAAATCTCAATTCACAACAAATTAAAAATTGAAGCAACACTTATATGAAAGCATCACGGGGCGTTGTTTTGTAACTTGCCTTCCAATAACAATTTATAAATAAAATGCTGTGGTTTTACGCAATTTGCGGTTCTCCAATTATTTGTGGGTGGGATGGGATGGCAAGTTCTATTTCTGGAACGAATTGGAGAAAGATGAATCATATTTCCATTTCACACTAATAGGATAAGGACACTTGTTAACACCGAAGAAAATGCATCGATACAATGAAGCCTGGATGAACATATATATTAAAATGTTCATATTAGATATGTACAAGTATTAACGCTATATTTTATACTCTAACTCAAAATCTTCGTTTCACCAAAACAATTAAAAAAGATTGCTTCCGCATTTCGAAACAAAGCTATTAAACCATAAAAAATATAATGGGGTTTAGTTGCCGAAGTTGGAAAATAATGCCTTGTGATATGGATCCGTGGGTTTTTAAAATATTTAGCGTTTTTATTAATGTTGAGCTAAATCCTTGACGTTAACCTCAATTCATAACAAACAAAAATCACATCACATTTACACGGTACTTAGAGCATTTAACTTTTGAATAAATTTGCCTGTCAATATCGTTGTGGAAAATGCTTTTTTATTTCATCCCTTATATTGGATCCTTCTTTGACATGGCAGCTGGACTTTGTCCTTTTGAATTTTAAAACGTTTCCATTGAATTTCAAGTGTCGCTTCTTCATTTTCTTTCTTTTTACCGACGAGGTTATAATCTGGACTAAAGGGATCACATCATCATCCCTACTGGTCCGCCTGTGGAGATGCCGGTTCCACACCAAAAAATAACAGCAGGGGTCCCTTATTTTGAATCATTTCATCACTGAGGCCTATCAAATGATGGTGTTGCTGCATTTGAGTGATCCAGGAGTTTTTAGGTATGAAGACATGGATTGATATTACCATTCTGACAGGGTTCGTAGGATCTCTCCTTGTAACATGACAGTACCAATCGAGCATTTCAATTGTCATTGTCATTGACAACTAAAAACAACCAAAACATGATAAAAATACAAATCTAAAATTAAGTACAAGTTCCAAAAGATAAACAACCCAAAACTGCGCCACACCCTAGCGAAAACTTGCTCGCAAACTATCGCTGATTATTGTCGGTTTGTTTACGTTAGAAGAATATCTATGTATTTAAATTAGCATCAATTAATAACAAAAGAATTCCATATAACCTACTAACCAGTTTATAAAACTTAGGAAAAGACGCCTCTGCCATTTCCACCCTCCTCTGTTTGGAAGTCAAAGCCAGTACTAAACAAATTCATTTGAATCTAAATCACATGCAGAGTTATTGTTCGAATTATTGCAAATCAAATCTTTTACCCCTCAGCAAGACGCATGTATGCGTACATGCATATATACAAGCACAAATACTGAATTGCAGAAAGTCTGTCTCTGTTCGCCGAACAAGTAGTGTCTGTGAGTCTACTAAACTCCGGGCCGATACATAAATTTGCCTCCAGTGTGTGACGTTTCGCAACACAACTAATACTGCTGCTTTTCCTCGGTGCTGCTTATTCTATTCAGTCGTTATTTATGTTGTACTGCTCTGGTATACCACTGTCGCAGATATACCACCTATTTAAAAGTGATGGCACTGTGCCTTCCTGTCTTTTCAATTTATGCAATCAAGAGTGAAGCTTACAAAAAAAAAACGAATCGCTTCGGAACATGAAAAAATCACAGAAAATCAACAACTCTCAGAATGTGCTATGGCTGTAGCTGGCGCGAGACTGGGAAATATAAACTGATGATGCCATCAGCGCTGAAGGCTATTATATAATCAGACGATTCACGACGATATCTTCACCGTTCAACATGGAAATAAAAGAAAAATAAAAAAAAAAGTTGACGAAAATAATGTTGTGGTTTTGGGCAGAGTGATTCAGTGATTTGGAATACTTGAAATACTACTGGGTTAGAAATCTCTTCCGAAAGTGTGACAAACATCGTGGAGAAGAAACTCTCATGAGAAGCTTCCCAAAATTTGCCTTTCAAAATCGGTCTCCAAATCGCGTTGAATTGTAGGTTCCTTCCTTTTGTGTCCAAAAAAAAAGCTTCGCACACACAAATGGTTGAAGAAGTCAAGAAAAAAGTTCCCCGCCTATTTCAAGCAGAGCTCCACGCAATTCAGGAATGTGCCAGTCACATCAATACAAATGGTATTAAATGCGCCACCATCCATATATTCACGGATAGTCAAGCAGCTATAAATTTCCTTAAGCTCGCATACCATTGACTCCAAATCAGTCTTGCACTGTTTTAATACCCTTTAAACAATCGACTCAAGAAAAAAGACCAAACTGTGGTGTGTTCTGGGCCATGAAAGTTTTGAAAGTAATGAAAAGGCCGACGCACAGCCAAGAAAGAGCTCAGAAACTCCTTTCAAATGTCCCGAACCCTTGTGGTGCACTCCTAGATCAGCAGTTACTACAGCTATACAGAAAGCTGAGAACATATGAAAAAAACCAATTATTGGGAGAGCATCCCATGACTAGGTGGAGGCCAAACGCGCCATCCGGCTTTTAACAGCAATGCCAATAAATGTCTAAATTGGAGTCTGCATAATATCGAAAACTAAGTAAATTTAAATAAAGAATTTTATAAAAAAAATTAAAACATAATAAATAATTTATAACAGATGTTATAAAAATTTTAATTCGAAACATACTGGTCACCACGGTTTATGATACCACCTTAACAAAATGAAAATAGTCGACTCTACAGAGTGCCGGCTATGTTTTGAAAAGAACGAAACAGCTAAACACATTTCATGCGAATGTAGAAATGCTACTAGCCCAAATAATTTCTCGCCCAAACGGCACAATAGATGTTACAGGTCGCAGTGCCTCTTTCTTCGCCGACAGAAGCTAATAAAAAAATGGTTGCCCAAATCAGATTTTGCAGACGGTTTGATGAGTTATGATTTTTCTGGGGAAGCTTTAAATATTATAAACAAGAGCTCCATATCACTCCAGTAAGAAGCATGGACTTGGCTTTGACAAGTGTTGTATACACTTCTTTCAACAAGTCTATGAAAAAAATGCTGAGCTGCAAAACTAGAGAACGTTAGAAAAATTCAAAGGATGAAAATTATTTTGTTAGCCCGCACAAGTGGAATGGAACCTCGATCATTTCTATGTGAAAGCCTGAAACCCAGCATTCGAAATCATTTTAACGGCTTATTGGTTCATGCTCCGACTACAGAGCAATCTCATGTGAATCAAAATTAAATTTGATATGCTATGGCAATAGTTACTCAATCAGGTAACAGAGCGGATCGATCACCCAAGACCTGATACGTTTTGGAAGCATCAAAACCGATATTAAAATTAAAATACCACAAACAACTTTGTCTTGTTATGTGTCATGGCAGGTAGGTGTGGTGGTTTGTTAAAAGCCCAAATTGCCTATACCCTGTCATTCTAATTTTAATTTCTATAATTAAACTGACGTTTCAAAATTGAAATTAAAAATTAATCCATGATTCTTTCAATAGGGTGATGGTTTTCTGGCAGGTGTTGAATTATTCAGTATAGTTTCGACGATTCATCATAAAGCCTTTGACGGTTCCCCGCCATTTAGAAATTGTTTTTTTTAAGTATTACCAAGTTCGGAGATGATCCTGATTAAGACCGTGAACAACGTAAACACATCTGCGATCGCAAATGCGCTAACAGAACTGAATGTGGATGGCTCGCTTGGTGAATTGATCAATCTTTTGCTTTCAAGCAGGATTATCAACTCAAAACTGGGCGATACATTCGCTAGGAGGTCTGTCAGTAGAGGTACGCCACAAGGCGGTGTCCTTACCCCTTTGGTGGAACTTGGTGCGGAATAAACTACTGATATGCCTGGAGGGGGAGGTCTGCAAGGTGATTGCCTATGCGGATAACGTTGCTATTGCCGTTTCGGGAAAACACTTTAAGGGAACCCCTTCAAAACGATCTCAACAAGCTTACAAGATGGGCAAATCGCTGTGGACTGGGGGTTAACCTTCACAAAACCGAACTTGTCCTCTTTTCCAGGAAATATAAAATCCCTCATGTTGGCCCTCCCTATATTAACGGGACAAGCTTAACCTTTTCCGATGAAGTTAAATTCTTGGGTCTAATCTTCGATAGGAAGTTAAGCTGGAAACCCAATTTACAAGAAAGAGTCAAAAAAGCTACAGAAGCACTTTTCTCCTGCAAAAAAGCCATCGGTAATAAGTGGACCTACAGCCCCGCATGTGCCCCTGGCTATACGTATCGCTAGTGAGAACGATTCTGACATACGGGGTGGGGTGGTTGTCTGGTGGACTGCTCTGGATAAAACGGTAAACCGTGATAAGCTGAGCAAGGTTCAACATGCAGGTTATCTGTGCGAACGACTCCCTCCGCTGCACTGGACATTTTATTTCATCTGACATCCTTCGATATTTTTAGCAGGCAAATAGCTGTACGCTTAAAAGCTACCTCACAGTGGCTCAATACGAATATTGGCCACTCTATCACTTGGGTCTCTACCAAGGAACATTGACTACACCATACCCCAATTACATTTCCAAATCACTATGCACACCACATCAATCTGGGAGGATGTTGTATTCATGGAAGATGAATCGATCCACTTCTACACCGACGGATAAAAAACTAGTGATGGGGTAGATGGGGGTGTTTTCTCAGAAAGACTAAAGACCGCGTCGAATCAATCGGTTCTCGTTCGATCACCACAATTAAACGATGTATGGAGTGGTTAATACTTAGATGGGGGACCACTTGGGAATACGGCGTGTTGTTGGCACCTCTTGCGAACGTCTGACACACATCCAAGAGTATCAAATTGTCATGAGAAAGCTTCTCAAATTTGCCGTTCGGATTCGGCGTAAAACTGGAGGTCCCCTCCACTTCGCATGAAAGTGGAGGAAGCTAGGTTCAGGCCCTGTATGGGCCGTTAAGGCCCAACATGTATGTATGTATGTGTGTGTCGTGGTTGAAAATAAATGTGATATCCACTAAGGACATCCGTATATTGTCGGACAGTCAAGCCACGCTAAAGTCCCTGGACTCAGTCTCTTCAAACCCCATCGTAGCCATAGACTCATCTGCTTGACGTCTATTGAAATGACTTCTGTAGAGGCTGCAGGGACGAGGAGGAGTAGGAGACTACACTTCACCTCCTCTGTACATGTCCTGCACTCTCCCATAAAAGAAATCTCTATCTAGGAGCCTTCTTCCTTAATGAACTCAGCGACTTAGCTAACACAGGCGTTAGAAGACTATCGCGCTTTGTTAGAAGCTCCAAATTGTTTAGCGAGTAGAGGTCGAAATTCCCCCGATTCACGTGGCACCACAGCGGACCTCATTGGTCTAAGTGTGTTGGCTATTAGCTGACAGCCAGCCTAACCTAAGACCGCTACAGACCATGTTACTCGAATTTCTGTGGCCAGAACTTAATTGTTATTTTTTTATAAAAAGACGGCGCTACGTGCAATAAGCGGAACGATTTGCCCGATTTGCTGAAGGATAGGTTTAACGACTTTATCTTTATTATTTTCATTGATTGATTTGACTAAGCACTATCTCTACATAAGTAGGATACTTTTCACCTGCCCTTGGCGGGACTAGACTCTGATGTTCAATTAGTAGTAGTAGTAGCCATTCATATATGTATATTAGTACAAAAACACTTTACAAAAATCAAAATTTTGCAGTTCAATTTTTAGGTAAGTCATAGTTTTACGAAATGTATGCATCTAGATTTAAATACTCTGAAATTTGTTTCGTTTTTTATTTCATTTGGCAAGTTGTTAAATAAAAGTATTCCCTTGTACAAAAGCGCGTTGCCAGCGGCTGCCGAAATCTGGCGATTTACCCTGATGTCGTTAAAGTTCCTCAATTGACTGAATCATCTCATGACGAGAATTTGTGCACTGCCCGCCGCGGTCATGTGATTTGACACCTCTAGATTATGGGGCTACGTCAAAGCACAATTCTATGCCGACAATTAACAGAATTTACATAGTTTGGATTCCAACATTCGTCCAGCTATTGCCGGCATACAGCCGCAAATGGCAGGTTGATCAAAAATTGGAGCCATCACATATAAATAATATCTTGCTCCGAACATACCTGCATTGTTCAAGCATACAAATAAAGCAAAAACTAAATTGATATGACCATCCATTATTGCTTTATTTTAAATTAAAATCATATGTATCACACTTAATGAAATATCCATGTTATAGGAAATTCAACAAATTTGCACAATATTGCTAGAGGTCGAAATATCCAAATTTGAGAAAGTCGGTTTTGAAAATTTTGACATTAGGGGGCTCTATTGTGAGGGAGTAAGAAAGCAGTTCGACAACTAATGCTTGAAAATTGTTGGTTCCAGGGAGCGGGTGCCTTTTATTTAATTAAAATAAAGATTTTATCCCTTTTTATTAATATCGTTTTATTTTTTTCTGAAAAGGGAAACATACGAGTAGCATAAGACTCCATCTACACGAGTTTTTTTTTTTTTTTGAAAACGGCCTTCCTTATTGCTCGTTAAAATTATTAACCCAATTGTGTCATAGTCACTGACATTTGTAGTGCCACATCATGCGTGAATTAAAGCTAAAAAAAAACAGCCCACACAATGAAATTCATTCATTCATTCATTCGTTCATGCTGATACCACACAATTTTCGTTTGCAATGTAATAGCAAAATTAATTTCCAAATCCACGCTTACTTGCGATAAAATTTGTATGGATGTCCCACTTAATTAGAATTTAATTCGATCACTTCAATTTCATAGGCAGCATGTGTGGTTAACAATTTAATAATAAGCAGAGCATGTCCGCTCGAATCTCATCATGAAAATTGATACCTCAACTTCCTTGACCACCATTTATTGAAATTCCATCCAACCATTTCCGTCAACGATACACCCTGTAACACCTGCCACCCGACGCAAATGTTTACCTTAACAAATTGCAATTTTTATAGACTCATTCAGGGAGTAGAAATATAAACAAACAAAAATATAAAAAATGAAAGTGTACGACATGCATGTTGGCATTTTACACTTGTCTATGGTTTTCCTTCTTTATTGGTGTTTTCCCTTGCTTTTTGCGGTGCTAATACTACATATTATATATTTTAACTGCAATTTATTTTCTTATGTACAATGAATGCGCATACATATATTTCATGCACACCTTTGCGTCATTAACTATGTAAGGATGAGTGATTTGTGGCAGGGGGAAACTTGTGCAACATCACGTAACCGAGTTTTGTGCAAATAAACTTCCCGTCGACCGTAAATAAAATTTAAAAAAAAAAACAAATAAAATAAAACATATAAATCGACGGCACTACTGTAAATCGCCCCTTTGTATTTGGTTTATGCGCGATACCGAAATGTCCGACGAAATCAAAAATTTGTTTCATCGAAGAGAGAATATGAATTTGCTTTTAGCAATATTGGCTAATGTGCAATACAAATGCAAAATAATGGTTAATACCGTTTTAAAGTTAGAAATCTAACTTATGTTGACAGTAGGATTTATTGCATAGTTATGCAGCAGATCGGGTGCGTAACTTTGACGTTCTCACTTGTGTTGCACTTCGATTCGTTTTATGTTTCATCAAAAGCTCATTTTAAGTAGGTAGTCAGAGGCAGTGCAGGCAGTATTCCGAATCGAAATTTTTGGTTATCATTTCTAACCAAAGAGTATTCCGAAATAATTACATATGTACCTAAAATGTATAGGTATCTGTATATATGTAAACATATTTATACTTTTTGTGCAAAAAAACAAAAAAAAAATACCATTATCCATACTCATATTATAAATGCGAAAGTAACTCGGTCTGTCTGTCGGTCTGTCTGAGAATTGACATATGCTACTTTTTACCGCGGGAAAATGCTTCATCCGCTGTCCAGAAGCGGAGAATGCTTTCTAGCTCCTAGCTTTGGAATGACTCATCCAAATGAAATAGGATTTTTTTTAATATAAAGTTCAATCATGTATAAAGATTTTAAGATATAAATCATCTTTGTAGGTTATCCTGAAGTTGAACAATAAGCATTAAACTACAAATTTTATACAATTCAAAAAAGTAAAATGTTCGATTGAAGCTAGATCGTTGGATTTTCCCAGTGTTCAGTGGAGGAAAATTTGTGTGTGTGTGCGGCACAAATCTGTTTCTCTACCTGTACCTTTTGTGTAATGCGCTTTTTCTTTCTTTTTTTATCCACCTTTTGCAGTTTGTGTTGTTTTTTTATGGCGCATGGCCATGGGATTGAGAAAGATAGGGTATGAAATGTAAATGAGATTGAGAGGGAGTCACACTCAGATATCCATATAATGAGTAGGGACACTCTTGACGTTTTCGTTATCAGTTCTTAACAGCAAGTATTTTGTTTTAAATTTGAGAAGTGGCAGACTGGCGAAGCAAGGCGAGCAACGGGACAGCTAGTTACTACATAAATTAAATTCAGGTACAACTTTAAATAATTACAATTTTTGAATTATTATCTTTAATGACGCTGGGAAGAATATATAGAAATTTGACAATAGATTTGAGCGCGTTCGATTTGCGAGTTCCCTACTAGTTAAACCTCTGTCACTTGCCAAACGATGGTCACATGAGTTATTCGATCAATAAGGAAGGGTAAAACAGCGCCCAGGGTTTCGAATAAATTTAAACTGCAATGCATGGGTATGGGCTCCAAAAATCGTACCCAAAGGTTAGTGCCATTGCTTACAATACATACTTCCTAATTTAGTTCACGAATCTGAGGCTGATTTACTAAAACAAGAATGACGATCTTTTCAAAAACTAACGGTTTTTTACAACGACTTTGACTTTGAAGACTTACTATTTACTTAACGGGCTCCGGACCCGAAAAGAGTCTCTGCCTGGGACACTGCAGCCTTCCATCCTCTACGATCCCGGGCACGTTGCTTCCAGTAGTCCAGACTAAGCGCTCTGGTATCCGCGATGGCTTGGTCTTTAAAACGGAGCTTCGTTCTTCCTTGTCTTCTCGAACCATTGGGGTTGGGATTCGAATATCCTCTTAGCTGGAGCATTATTGACCCATCGCTCGATGAGGCCGAGCCAATGTAGTCGACGTATTTTGGCTTTTTGGACTACATCCACATCTTGGTATAGCTCATAGAGTTGTATCTTCTCCTCCATTCGCACTCCTCGCACCACAGGACCAAAAATCCGCCGAAGAATTTTTCTTTCGAAGGAGCCCAGTATCAGCACTCCCTTCCTGCTTATCTTCCAGCACTCGGCGCCCTAAGGCAGAACTGGCAGGATAAGGGTTTTGTAAAGTATACATTTCATCCTCCGAGTTAGGAGTTTTGAACCCAGTCGTTTTGCCAAACCGAAGTAGCAGCAGTTTCCTAGGGTTGTTCTTCGCCGGATCTCCACTAACGTGTCATTCGTGGAGTTCATGTTTACTCCGAGGTAGATGAACTCCTTAACTGCCTCGAAATTGTTGCTACCAATATAGTGACGTTTTGTCCTAGGCGGTGGACAGATGTTCGTTTGTTTGTTGATAGCATGTATTTAGTCTTGTCATCATTTACTACAAGGCCAACAGATTTCGCATGTTCTTCAATCGCCGTGAAAGCTTCTATCTATGTAAATATTTTCGCCGAATTGAAACATAGCTTGAAAACACCCATTAGATACAAGCTATGTTTCCAAAATAATATAAAATTTAAAGGGTCAATGGAGAAATTTCCGAACTAAAAGGAGTAGCATTTGGGGTCCCCCAAGGTTCGGCACTAGTAACATTGTTGTTTATCAAATATATATAATGATATAAAAAATGATATTAAAAATAGTAAACTCGCCTTATTAAGACTTTGCCGAATGCCACTACAAAAGGCGAGAGAATTTAAAAACTGTGGTAAAAAGAAACAGGCTGAAATTCAATGCTTAAAAAGAAAACAAACAATGATAATGAACGAGAGATCGGGAGAAGATTGAAAATCAAACTACAGAAAAAGTTAAAAAAATAAAGTACTTAGGCATAACTTATTTGTTCAATAATATTCACAGCGAAGTGCTGCTTTGATCTTCTACTTTCTCTTAAACCACGAGGTTGTGATCTGGACTAAAACTACCATAAGCCTCCTTCCTACTTCACTGCATCCCTACTGGTCCGCCTAAGCGGTTCGCCCGTTTGGCCTCAAAATTTAACGGCAGGCCTCTCGATTTCTGATCACTTCGCCATTGAGGCCAATCAAATGCTGGTGTTGCAGCATTTGGGTGATACAATAGTTTATCGATGTTGCCTTTTTGACAGGGTTCATAGGATCTCTCCTTTGAACATGAGAGTACCAACTGAGCCGATCGTGCTCAATTTTTTTTCGATATAGGTTCTTTGACGTGAAGGCTTTCTCGGATCTTGGAATTTCTTATTCGATCCAAGGGTTGTTATTCCTGCTGTGTGCGAAGGGCTGCATTGATACATGATGCAAACATATTGATTTCCACACAACAGAAGCAGTAAACAAAAATGAATAGTCGATGTCTGTGTTACTTGGGATCGTTGTTTTGTGCAACAGTGGATACATTTCAATAAAAAACACACCTAGTGTTTGAACATAAGGCGCAATATATATCTATATGGTAATTGTCAAACCACATTTTTATACCCTATTCTAAGGGTATATTAATTTTGACTCATAGTTTCTAAGAACATACCTTAATACTGCCCATACACCCCTAAAAGTTACTATATTTATGATCAGCATCGATAGTAATGTCGATCTAGCCATGTCCGTACGGCCGTCTGTCTATCGGCAAAATTAGGCCTTTAAACTGGACCTAGAGAGCTGAAATTTTAACCATATACTCTCTAGGGGCCCGAAATATTCAAGTTTAAAAATTTTTGAAATCCGCCCACAGACACGCCTACAAACTCGAAGAAACAGATTTATCGAAAAAAATCAACTGCTCGGGAGATACAAATTTTAAAATCCGCTAACTGGCACGCCGACAATTAAATAAAACAATTTTATTGAAAAACTTAAGTTTGAGCTAGGGAGCTGAAATTTATATATATACTCTCTAGGGGCCCTTTATGCTCATGTGTAAATATTTTCAAAACCCGCCTACTGGCCCACAATTTAAAAAAAAAACTTTTTTTGAAAAACCAAAGTTTGAGCTAGTGAGCGTTTTTTTACAAAAAAAAATTTCGATTAAATCCTTTAAATGTTATATAACAAAATATGTAGAGACTTCTTGAGCCTTGTGTGCTATTGTGCACGAACGATTCTAAAGGATTTTGTCAATCGCAGTCAATTAAAAAAATTCGATTGACAAAAATACCAAATGAATCGTTCGCTCACAATAGCACACATTGAAAATAGTCAATTATCAATTGTCGATTGATCTTCACAATAAGGCTGCTTAGCAATTCAACCATACTTAGACTTTTGTCACGCCCACTTATGAGGGATAGGAATAAGAATAGGGTATCCAGCAGTTCGCCCAAGCGGACTGTAGCCCGTCCCTATGTTTAATATTGTTTCAACATTTTGTTTCTTTGTAGTGATAACGAAGCTAAGATCCAACTTTTCATTGTAGCCGTTGGAACTTTGGCAAAACAAATGGGTTTGACACTACTTACTCAAAAGATGCATGCATGATAAATAGGAAAGGGGATCTAATATTGGGTTCTTTTAAAAAAAATACTCTGTCGGATATTTGGCATATGGATGTACGTACAGAGATGTGTGTGTATTGGCAGGTCGCGCGTTCGAATATCGACAACAATACAGATCTCCCTACAGCAGTTTGGGCGCCATCCGTGGACACGCTACAACAGCACCAAACGTCTATCCTATTCTTTTATGTAAAAAATAGCACCTTACAACAGGCAGTGATTTTGCTGCAACAAACAAAATGCCTACGTTATAAGGGTGCTAATTCAATTACAGAAAAAGACATCTATTTAGCGCAGGCTAATTAAAAAAAAAAAGCTAATTCACGTCGACTAGGGGGAACAAGAGGATCTTCGACTTCCAGCCTCCATGTTCGAGAAGGCCTAACCTCCCTTTTAAGGACCAAGACATCGCGGATGCCAGAGAGCTTGGTCTACATAACTGGAAGCAGCGTGGCCGAGATCGCACAAGATGAAAGGCTACAGTGTCTCAGGGAGAGACTCTTCACGGGCCAGTAGCCCGTTTAGTAAAAGTAAGTTAGAGTTTAAAATTCCTTAAAAAGCTTCCCCGTAGCACAACGAACGAAATACATTTAATATTTAAAAAAAAATGTATCCAATTCGCTAAACTTAACTACCTACTTAAATATGATACTTGTAAAATTGTAAATTTAGAAGTTCAATAACTCCTATGGAGCTGGCAAATAAATAAATACTACCACAATATACCTACATATCATGTAAATATGTACTGTTTTTTGTGTTATTATATGCTCCACTAGAGGCAATCACATCTGGGCCAAAATCTGGTTGTATGCCAAATGAAATGATAAATATTACTTTTAGCTTAGTTCGGCTGCTTAGTTATGCGGAAACTTGACGGCGATTTAAAGCCAATCTGATTTTTGAAACAATTAAATGATAAAAAAAAGGAAAAGATACAGTCCACTCGGGCGAACTCTGGAGTTCCTACCCCAACCATATTCCTATCCCCCAAAAGTGGGTTTGGAATTGGTTCGGGAGCCCTTGTCAATTTTTGGAGCATTTTATTGTTTTTTAAAAAATGAACAAAATTTCAAAATTTCATCAAAACACTCCACGGCAAAACAAAAACTTTGCTTAGGCGAGTTGTTAGGACGGACTACATATATACATATATATTTCACCTTTCGTTTTTTCACCAATCAATCAAAAAAACAACACCGTTTGCCCATGCACGAACGGGAAATGTAAAAAATAGTCGCAAAAGGCGACTTAGGGGAAAATCACATCATCCGGGCAATTTTAATGATCGGATGAAAATTTCTGCCTAAAAACTCTTAGATCAAACAAATATAATAACACTAGCATTCGATTTGGCTCAGTAAAGACGTAATCATAACCATACGTTAAAAAAGATTTTAAAAAAAATGTCAAAACGCCCCTAAAGTGGGCATGGCAAACACTTTTTATGGCGAATTGTTAAAAAAGATATTGTCTACTTAATTTGCAAAGAACACGACCTTCATTCCCACCAAGACTCCTTCGATAAAACTTTTTTTTTTTAAAGTGGGCGGATTTTAAAACAAAAAATATGTTATAAAAATTTTAGCTTTCTAGCTCGAATTGAAGGGCCTCCAAATTGGTGAAGGATGGATGTTTTCAACGATTGCGGGAGATTCCCTCCCACTCACATAGTATAATATATATCAATGGTTGAATAAACAATAATAGAACGTAACCGAATGATGGTCGCACTAACAACTTAAACTAAGAAGTATGCCCAATCGTAAAAAAACATAATAGCGATGATGCGAAAAAGGATCGCAGCCCAAACTGAAACCATGACGACACCGATTTGTTAGTGAGATTGGCCTAAGATCGGTAATGAACTGTCTTTGCTTAAAACTTCTTTTTTTTATAATAAATCTTTCGATAATTATTTATTTAGAATATTTGTGGGATGGACGAGACACATCTCAGTTTGCTTGTCGAAAAATGATCTTCGAGTCATTTAAAAATAAAAAGAGGGCTTGGTGGATAGTGTCCCAAACGTCGTATTGAGACACCTAACTTTGGAGGCTGTAGATATTTTTACAATGGTGTTTATAAATAAGTGTTGAACAATCCGCTGGATAATGCACATTATTGCAGGTGGCAATGGTGCGATGGTAGTGTATTCACTAAGTGATTGGCAGGTCGTGCGTTCGAATCCGAACCACGGTCATGATTTTTATAAATTTAATACACACAAAAAAAACAAATCTCCCTAAAGAAATTTAGGCGCCACCTGTGGAGAAAAAAATCCCATCGCACCAAACTTCTTTCCTATCCTTCTATTCTTTCATACAGTAGGTAGCACCCAAAACTAGGCAATGAATCATTTGCTTGGAGCTACTCACAGCAACAACAAAATGCCTGCGCTGTGGTTTCCACTATAAGGGTACGGTGTCACAGAAAAAAGAAATCCCTTTAAATTATAAAAAATAAAAAAAAATAAAAAAAATTATCCGGTAATGGTAGCTGTGGTACTCCCTATCCCAAAGACAGGTAAAGCTATGACAAACCCTAACAATCTCCGGTTAATATGTAAAGGGTTTTTCAACAGGGACGCTACAAAAGTAGAGCGACAGGGACAGCAAACGACGCCGAATTTCTTGCCGCTCTTTTGACATTTCTCTTCAGTATGGTTTGCCATTTCATGATGGAAAGATATACGAGCCAACAACGAGTCAAAATTATTAAAATTTACTACCGAAATTCGGAGTCAGTGGCCTCAACGTTAAGAGCGCTACGTCCAATTTATGGTCGTCATAATCGTCCTAGCAGATCAACAATTGAGCGTCTAGTGGAAAAATTTGAATCCACAAGCACAGTGCAAAATGTTCCCGTGCCAGTGAGACAAAGAAGTGCCCGTAGTGTCGAGAATATTGCTGCCGCTGAGGCTTCAGTTGAAGAAAGCCCAAATGTGTCTCTCACACGTCGTTCTCAAGCGTTGGGCATCTCTGTGACGTCGTTGTGACGAATTTTTTGGCTACCGTTCAATGATAACCGAATATTTTTGGCCCCAATTGGATGATATGGACTTGGAGGACATGTGGTTCCAAATTTCATTGATATCCAAAACCGTTTTTGTTTTATTTAAAAAAAAACTTTTGTAGCGCTCGTATTGAAAAACCCTTTATTAACAAAAAACACACAATCGGTAAGCGCAAGCAATATTTAAATGTGAGTGACCATGAAACGATTCAATTTATAATTAAGTGTGCTAATGAAAAAAAAAAATAAGAGAATTAAGTACTGCAAGTATGAAGTATCCATTTTTGTTTCGAGATTATGACTGAATTTATTTTTTGCAAGCTTTAGGAACGAGCAACCATTTAGTGTTACCGCGCTTAGTGAATATTTTGCTATAGAACTTAAGAGAATAGTAGCTTCAATGACAAAGACACGGCTAAAGTTAATATCCTACCAAAATGCAGAATGGTTTAACCCAGACCTTCAACATGCAAAATCAACTAAAAATAATCTATATAGAAAGGCTGTGATAACAAAAAGTATGTCCGATTGGAGTAATTACCGTAATTTTAGAATTTTTTATAAGCAAAAGCTAAGATCAGTAAAGTCTTCTTTTATCATGAGGAAGATTGACTCTAGCCGTGTTTCTTTGCACGTGGATATAGGGATAATTTGAAATTTGCATGTAAAATACAACAACAACTTATCCTATATACGCTAACTTTAGAGGGGATAGCTATCGCCGCTAAGTACTTTAGCGAGGATAAACAGTGCTTTCAAAACCTATTTTCTTCGTTTCTGATGATCTGTTGCGATGAATTTTTCAGGAAATGTCCAAGTTTGACATGTCGCCGACCACTAACACATCCCGCCGAATATTTTGTTCGTGATTTCATTATTATTTTTTTTTCAAAATTTAGTAAATCTGTCAATGTGAAACTGTTTTTTTATAATTTTAGAATATGTTTGGCATTAATTTCAACTGTCGGAAATCAATATTATTGAATTTCACGATTTTCAATACAAATTTCTTAACTCAACTTACAGCTGTGTCACTAATAAACGTCATAGGTGCATGTGTGCTGCCAAGTTTTTTTTTGATGAATTCTTAAGCGGCGATGGTCGTTTTTTAATAGCCGTGTTTCTTTGCACGCGGATATAGGGATGGCATCAGAAAACGACCATCGCCGCTTAAGAATTCATCAAAAAAAACTTGGCAGCACACATGCACCTATGACATGCACCGTGACACAGCTGTAAGTTGTAGTTAAGAAATTTGTATTGAAAATCCTGAAATTGAAAAATATTTACCAATTGAAATTGATGCCAAGCATATTCTAAAATTATGAAAAACAATTTCACATTAACAGATTTGCTTAATTCAATTACCTTTATAATGAAGTTTGAAAAATAAAAATAATAAAATCACGAATAAAATATTCGGCGGGATGTGTCAGTGGTTGGCGGTATGTCAAACTTTGATTTTTCTTGAAAAATTCATCGCAAAAATTCATCAGAAACAAAGAAAATGGATTTTGGAAGCACTGGATAGCGATAGCTAACGATAATGAAGAATAACTGTTGCAAAGATTCAGTGGTAAGTGCGCTGGACTACTGGTTTTCAAATCATCCCACATTAACCCAAAGACTTTCCACTGACAACAGCAAAGAGTAGGTATCAGTTGTCATGAAGTTTCTCAAATCTGGCGGCCAAGCTCGGCGTTTAAGTGCAGGTGCCTTTTTTCTATTCGTGACAAAAAAAAAGGTAGGGTAGGTGTACCGGCCACCTAACTATTTTTCTAACTTTGATATGTGATAACTAATTCACTTGGTCACTTTAAAATTAAAGGCAAGTTTATGTTGCCTTGTATTTGGAAATGGTCCCAGCTTTTCTAAGGCTTAGGTAGGGATTTCGGTGGCGTGAAATTACTCCAAACGATATAAGTATAAACTGTATGAATTTGGTCTTATTTCGCTTTGAGAAAGTGAAAAAACTATTATTAAAAAGTCCCGAAAAAAAACTTCGGGACTTATAATCCTGGGACTGATGTCCCTGCGCCGTATACTAGGCGTACGTTATTTCACCGAGAAGTGAATTTGCTTAGCCTTATTTCACTTTCACAATATGTATTGGCTTTATTTCGTTCGGCGTTATTTCACGCCACCAAGATTTCTTTTTAAAAACGATCTTAGCAGAGAGGAATGGGAATTAAATGAACACGCCGCCCATCATCTATACAGATGGGTCAAAGATGGACGGAGGTGTTTAAGCTGGAATGTTTTCCGAAACATTA
Source organism: Portevinia maculata (assembly GCA_949715645.1). NCBI lineage: Eukaryota > Metazoa > Arthropoda > Insecta > Diptera > Syrphidae > Portevinia > Portevinia maculata. The sequence goes on from OX454525.1 coordinate 103,716,352, forward strand.
AAGCTAAAGAACACATTTCCAGTCAAATCAGCCTCAATGGCGACTATACCATATAATGATTTCACAATTTTCACTGACAGCCAGGTTGAAATAAAAGCTATCTCCGCTGTCGAAAGAAAATCGAAGCTTGTGAAACAGTGTCGTAAACAGGTGAATGCTCTTGGGGAACAAAATAGTGTAAGACTCTGCTAGGTCCTTGGACACAGGGGTATACATGGTAATAAAGTTGAAGATGAATTAACAAAAAAGCGTTCTACCATCCTGAACAGGCGGACCAGTCTCTCAAACCGCCACTGTGTGATCTCAAAGCACGGGTGGGCAGAAAATAATGGAAATCGCCAATAACAGGTGTAACGCTTTTCCCACCTGTGAAACACCCAAGAAAATGTGCCCAGAGTACCTATGACAAAGCCAGAACACACAAACTCCTTTAAAGCAACAGAAAATCTGTTTCGATGAATTGCTTACGGGACACAATTTACTAAAGAACCACAAAATAAAAATGCATCTTCCCAATCACGACCTATGCAGAAGTAAGAAGTAATTCACGAGGATACCCTCCACTTTCTGCGAGACGCCCAAGCCTCATTCAATAATACTACTTCAACACAACAATACTACTTCTTCACCAACCCACCAACCTAACCTAACCTAGCCATTTTCTACCCGGGCGATCATTTTTTAATGGGTTCTTACGTTTTTCTATTTTGAAATTTCTTTGAACTGTGTCAAGGTCAGTTTTTTAATGGGAATGCCACATTTGGCCACATTAATGTACTTGTTTCGTTATCGTTATCGCCTTTTCCTCTTCAGGATGCAAAACAGATTTGGGCCCTTTTTCCTACATTCCTCATCCACTTTCCTATGCAAACTAACTTGCAAAGTACTCTTTGGGATATTGTAATTGGAAGCAGCTTCTTCCATCTCTATGACCGGATACTGAAACAGGATGTTTTAGTAACCGCCCAGGGGTGAACTTTCGAAGAACATTTTGGAACCTTAGCCTAATTGCACACACACCGATTTTGGACGGCCAGTATAAAATCGGCCGAAATTTTACCGGTAGCAGGGTGCTAGCACACTCACCGGATTTTTACCGGTCTAACAATCAGTTGATTTGTTGTCGCACTACCAAAACTAGTTTTAAAATGGAATTTCGAATGGAATGGTCGGCAAAAAATCGGTGCGTGTGTAAGCGTGTATTTAATCACGTGGGCTACTACTTTCCGATACTGCCGGCGATACAGTAGCAGTGGACGGCTGCTCACCGGCATTTTGACGGCACCGATCAGCGGTCGGCGTGTGTGCCAGGTTCCGTTCCCACATGTGGTTCACTATTGGAATTTGGACGACCGGTATAAAATCGGCCGTCCAAAATCGGTGTGTGTGCAATTAGGCTTACGTATTAAAGGCATATCATTTATATACATAGTTTGATGGAGAAAAGTATTTTGCTCCATTTGAAACAAAATCAAATAAAAAAAAATACAATTTTGACCAAAAATCTAGTTCCCAACCACCTTGGCCGGACACTAGAACATCTCACAAATAAGTTCTAGTAAGCGGCCAACAGCTAATAACAATGTAAAAATGAAAACACCGTTTTCTTCACGTTTTATGATCAATAATTTAATATTTACTTAACAAAAAACATTAAAACAGTTGCATATTATCAGAAAAACTGAAACTTACGTTTCAAGTTTGATATCTCCACTAAATCTCGCGAACTCTAAACACACACTTTTCACTTGCTCGACGAACTACACAGATTGCGCATTTTTTTTTGCGGTCCAGTGATATTCACCGCTGTTTTACCAGAACGTTTTTTGTTTCTTTTTTAAAAAGGAAATCCAAATCCCAGAACACTCAGACTCGATAGCGGTTCACTGTACTAACAGGTACCAGGCCGAAATCCTCTTTTTGGTGTAGAGGCTGGAGAATGGGTGGCGTATGTTGTTGTTCCACATGGGAATTGAACCTGCACCGCACGGGTCACAAGCCAACACACTAACCTCTACTTCGTCGCCACCCTTTACCAGCACTTTAGATAGGCCAAATATTAATGCCACAATTTGTTGCCCATGAAAATTATCAAACATTTTTATTATCAAACATTTAACGCAATAGTGATACTAGTGACCTACCCAACCTATATCCCGCACGCTCAGATGAATAGAGAAGCTTGATTTTCGGCCATTTATAGGCCTTTAATAAAAACCTTTTTTTTTTTTATTCGCTAACAATAGGGCCCTAAGTTTTAAAAAAGCGCACCTGCCCTATCACCCACAAAAGATGACATAAAGCTATCGCCGCCGCATTCCTTTTACTCCAAAGGAAACTCGCGCATGTTGCCATGGAATCTCTTTGTTCAAAATGCAATCAAATAAACGGTACAGTTTTTTTGCCAATATGCCCTTTAATAAGTAGATAGAATTTGCGGTGCGATATACTGTCCATGGCGACAGTGTACATCCTCACCTGGTAACTTTTAATTCACAAATTTCAAAAGCAGTCGCAGTAGCAACGAAGGTAATTAATTGAAAGGAGATTCGTTTAAAGCAACAACTTGTACAGACCAATAGAAATGAAGAAAAAATATTTCTTAAAAAAGTTTGAAGAGAAGTTTGTACTGTAATGTTAATATTGTTGGGTGGAGTGGATCGGATAACGTTTCAAAATTTATTGAATTCCCCTTTCTGAAGACATAGTCATACCCTCAAAAAATCAAAAATGACGTCATTTTTTGTCCCACACGGTACACTCTTTTACCCTCTTTTCCTGCCATTTTGGTTCCGAATTTTTCCCAATTTTTGAAGTTTTTTATTATTTAATTGCACAAATATTTAAAAAGAATTTATATATGTATATATTTTTGAATTCCATTCACACTGCAAAAAAAAAACAAAAAAGGAAACTTACGAAATTTTCCCCACGAGCCGCTAATCGGCAAATCTTTAGTTAATAAAATTTTCCAAAAAATTAAACTTTTTTTCTTTCTAATTGGAACACAGAATTTAATAAAAGAAACGAATCTATCGACGAGTAGAGATCGAGGAATCAACCAAAAAATATAAAAGTGCACAGAAATTTCCCAAAAAAAAATATCCCTGTATCATGCGAGGGGGTGGCGGGGAAATGTCACGTTCAAAACCGCACATCATCGCGCACAAACGCAGTAATATTACGGAAAAAAACACCTACTTACCAATATTTTTTTTTCGTTTTTGCTTCTCTTCGTTCTCTACGCACACTCGTCGTTGATAAATTGGAATAAGAAAAGTGGAAGCAAATTATAATCCAAGGGGAAGAGAGCGAAAATATAATAATCCAATGTTTGTCGGTTTATTAAACGCCACCACAAATTTTGAATGGTTTTCTACAATTTTATCTTTCGCAACACAACTGCAATTGAAAACGAAAAGAAAAGTATTTTTATTTTACTTTTTTTTCTTAAGCGTAACGAATGTAACGCGACCACAACCGTATACACACAGCACTTAAGTAGCGCGCGGTTTAATAGGGGAATTTATTTTCCCTCTTGCGATTTTATATGATTTCACACGCACACCACAAAACGAACACGAGAGCAGCAGTAAAGTTTGTAGGAAAAAAAAGGAGACAAATTTCCCTCTATAATTTTAAAAGCATACGCCCAGTTGACGTATCGAACGGGAATAGATGAAAAAAAAATGGAAAATATAATAAATTTTCACAGGAAAAAAGAAAAATTTAAGATTTTCCGCAAGTTTTACTGCTACGTTTTTATAGCATTTTTTTATTTAATTTGCTTGAGTTAATTTTTGATTGTCACTTTATTACGTCACGTAGGGTGGTGGCAATGCCGGCGCGTTGTCTTTTTCCGCTTTGATCGATTGGAACAGGTTTTCTATTGGTCTTGCAAACACGCAACGCGATTTAAAAAAACACTTTTTAGGGTTCCTTTTAATGAAAACTTTCACTTATTACAGGAATTGAGTTATTTTACCTTCTTTGATCCGCCAAACTCAACAATTAAAACAGAAAAATATTTGAAACAACGCGTTCGTCAGTCGGGATGCGCCACATTCGATCCAGTACTCTTCTACTTTGATTCTGCTAAGAATTTCCCTTGACTACGAGCTCAGTAAGTAATATTTTAGATCAGCGGTAGTCTGTTGGATTCATTTTACTGGGAATTTTGTGTGGAAGTGTTGGTACTTGGTAGGTGAGTTTGGTTTTGTTTACTCGACATTGGAGTGAAGAGAGCCAAATTAGTTGAGCCTGTCTCATTCTTTGAAGTGCGTTGGCATGCGATTGCGATGATGTCAACCAGAAAAAGAAATAACTGGGATGGTGGAAATGGAGAATTGCAGCCACTCCGTTTCCCAGCGGAAATCCATTTTAAAAAGTAGAAATGTACCTATGTTACGAAGTTTGAAATGGAGGCGATAGCTTCGTTAAATATTTTTAAAATTTTGGAGTTACGAGATTTTCTTGTTTTTATGAAGTAATTATTATATATACCTACTAAAAAATATTATTATTAATAATTTAACATACAAAATAATCATTAACCGAAACGATGGCCTTAGTAAGATTTTTTCAATCCCCCCGAAATTTTTTTTAAATTTTGGAGGTTTTCTTATTAAGGGTACATCTATATCATAAGGACGTTTTCTATTGGCAAACAAAATCTATCTTTTTTTTTTCTCAGATCAGTTCGTTTTCCAATGGGTTAATCAAGATCACTTTTCGCAAAACTTACAAGCCCGAGAAGATCTGAAGCTTTAAATGGTTGCCTCAATCACTGTCTTAAATGGACTGGCCAATACTGTTTTCTCAAAGAAATATAATATATGGATAAATATGAAAATGTTTCTACATCTGCGAGTAAGATTTGTGATATTAAACATATTTTCCACCATGTTTTTCATTAGGCGATTTTCTGTTTCATTCACATCTGAGTTCTAAATAAAGCATGCTATAAACCGAGTGTGCTCAGAGCCTCTAATTTGTTTATGAAACAAAATTGAGCACTTACTTCCTCTACTTTTACTGAGCACTTAGCTATCTATTAATAAGCTAAAATATATGCCTCTTGCCTTTTTGACTGACCGCATATATATAACCACGATTGCACTGTATTAGACTGTAAACAACATAAAGGCTCTACTGGTCAAATAGGCCACATGAATAGCCGTCAAAAAACTATTTATGATCACATTGTATGCAAAAAAAAATTTCAAATTGTTTGTCAAACATCTACAATAAACGAATTTTTGTGGGTCTAAACAGGGTTGTGGGTAAAATATTGTGACAACTGTTGAAATTTGAGATAGACGACAATTCGCATCTTTGAAATTTAAGGAAACCTAGCTTGCCAGAAGCAAAATCCAAAAGAACTTAATTCGACAAGGGGTGCGTTAATAGAACCCCTTACCCAAGTAGAAAAGCAAACTTCGAACGCCATTCTAACAGCGTAGGATTTTTGTTACTTTATTTTCCCTTCCGTCAGTCTGTTAATTTACTCCGAGCTCAGAGTGCGCTCTGATTATTATTGGGCTATGAAAATAAAAATAAATACGTTTTCAATGCTGTGACGTATCTAACGCCTCAGCTATAGCAACACGTAAAAGGTGAAACAGTAAAAAATTGAAACGAACAAATCATAGGAACAATTTGTACCAATTCTGTGAATTGACTGATATGTTGAACAGAAAAAAGATGATTACCTATTCACACCGCATCAAAAACGTGATTTTGCGATGCCACTGAAATCTTCATTAGAAACTGAAATTTTGATCTTGTTTTTGGAAGACATTGATAAAATCTCCTCAAATCGTACTGTTCGAAACAACCATTGCTGTTCACCCAGGACCCTATCTAGAAATTCGTTTAAGTGTTTCGTTAACATAAACAGTAGAGAGTAGATGTACATGTAAAGGGTTTTTCAACAGGGACGCTACAAAAGTAGAGCGATAGGGACAGCAAACGACGCCGAATTTCCGCCCTTTTGACAGTTCTCTTTAGTAAGGTTTGCCATTTCATGATGGAAAGATATACGAGCCAACAACGAGTCGAAATTATTAAATATTACTACCGAAATTCGGAGTCAGTGGCCTCAACGTGTTATCTCACGTGGAAACCGTGTTATCTCACGAAATGGTCCAGTCGCTTGGCCGCCTCGGTCGTACGATTTGACGCCGTTAGACTATTTCCTGTGTGGCTACGTCAAGTCGATTGTCTATGCCAACAAGCCAGCGACGATTGATGAACTTCGTACGAATATCGAACGTGAAATTGCAGCAGTATCGGCCGATTTATGCTTGAAAACCGTCGAAAATTGGGTTCAGCGTCTGGACTTCTGCAAGCGTGCCCGTGGTGGCCATGCAAAAGAAATCGAATTCCATACATAATGACATCGAACGTACTTTCACAGGAATAAAGAATTTCATTGATATCCAAAACCGTTTTTGTTTTATTTAAAAGCGCTTTTGTAGCGCTCTTATTGAAAAACCCTTTACTATGACTATGAGCTAAAAGCCTATTAGGCGCTCCTGATTTTGCTCTCACATTTCTGGCTCCCAATGGGATTACATCAGCTGTGAATTATACGTTGTTGTAACTTGTATGTTAAAGGTACTTTAGATATTGGCAATTGCTTAGAAACTGAATTGTGTGTCTAGTCACAATGATCTAATTATTGTTCAGGTCAGGCCTGGAAGTTCGAAGAAAGTTTTTTCTATTTCTCTTCGGAACCTTTTAGACAATAAATTTCAATAGTTTTTATACATCTGCGCACAAAGACACATTTATTTTCAAATAGAATTTTTTTTTACAAAAATGGCGTTAAGTAGACACAGCTTTGAGAGATATCATAAAAATATTTCTTCTTACTTTTTACGCCCTATCCTAAAGGTCTTATAATTTTGACTCAAAATTTGCAACATACCTAAATATTGCTCGTTACTATATTTGTGATCCATCGAAAGTTATGTCAATCTAGCCATGTCTGCCCGTCCGTTGTCAATCTTTAGGCCGTAAAATTAGAGCCAGAATGCTGAAATTTGGAATATGTACCTACCCTCTAAGGTCCCGAAATGGTTAGGTTATATTAGGAGGGTTGCTTGCACAATTGTGGAAGTATCACCCAGAGGGTCCCGAATTACTTAAGTGTATTTTGTTTTAAATCCGCCTGCTGACAAAAAAAAAAGTTTTGTTGAAGAAATCCATGGAATGTAGATATTGTCGTTCTAAACAATCTCTTCATACAGTCATGTTTGGCAACCACTTCCTGCGCATATTTTTTTTACCAAAAACATTGTACATATTTAAACAAAATTTTTGAAACCTAAAAGTATCTATAACGAAATATGTACAGGTACACAATATCCTTCATAACAATTCACCCATCCTTGAATTTTTGACACTCCCTTTTTTGAAGGGGATAGGAATAGGGTATCCAACAATACGCGGACTGTAGACTTTACTTCTGCAGTTTAAATTTAAATTTAAGTTGAAAATAAATTTCCTTTCATTCGTTTTACATTAGAACTATCCACACACACGCACGAATAGTTTGCAGAAGGTGAAGGATCTACACATTTCTATATTTTTACTATTCAAGGAGATTGAGGTTATTTAAAGGAGATCAGCTTCGAACCCATTCACAAAGGCAATATGAATCAACGTTCCAATACAATCAAGAAAACGAGGCAGGCCTCAAAACTCCAGGATCTCAATAACATAATGCAACAGCACCAGATTTGATTGGCCTCAATGACGAAGCGATTCAAAAGCCCACAGGCGGACCAGTGTAGTGGGAGAGTTATAATCCTTCTGGTCCTGATATGTACTTTTTTCATAAGTTTTATTGTACTTACATTAAATTCAAGGCGTTTGCACATTGTGGCTGTAAAGCTGATTGAACTCATAATTATGTTATAGGAAAAAAAATTAAATAACCTTAACTTCGTTAAAGAAAAAGAGGCTATTCTAAAGCTTCGTAATAATAAAAAAAACCTGTAGAATATAGCTAGAATCACATGATAAAAGACATCACACTAAATTTACGAACATCGAAATTACAGTGTTAGTATGCATGTAATTTCGATGCTCCTTTCCTTTGGGGTGGTGGGCCCCAAAGGAAAGCAACATATAAATGGTTTTATCGAACAGCCACAAGCTCTTTAAGGTAACACTCAATGTCATACACGTTCCGCTGCATAAAGTTGTCAACTTTCGTCAAGTTTATCTATCTCAAGCTCCGCAAAAGTAACATAATGTACCTACAACCTTACCTCGGTGGTAGCTTGACCATTTCATTCGATTACAAGACTTGAACAAAAATACTGGCACACTCCGAACAGACTATTTAACCGTCACTTGCTTAGAAACACTTAAACATCTTAAATAAATAAACTCACAAAGTTTTCGTTTTCAAAGCATTGCGGCAGTTGCTCTCCTAAAAAAGGCATTGGCATCAGCAAGCAAAACCAAATGATAATAATTTTTTCTTGTGTATTTTTTTTTTAAACCTAAATTTAAATTAAAGGAATGAAATAAAAACAACCCTGGTTCTCCAACCATTTGCTTGTGCGAAGGCGAAGAGACCTACAATTTTAAGCAAATTTGACAATTGATACTCTTCGATATATGTCCCAGACGTTAGCAAGAGGTGGGGTATTGGAAAAAACTTAAAGTGTTACTTGGACCCACGGGATTTAAATCGGGGAATAGGTAAGTTATTTAATTTTGATTTAAATTTTTAGTTCGTAAAAATCAGCACTGCTTTCCTACAGAATACGAGTTCTCCCAGAGATGAGACATTATGTAGTTAGATCGGTTTATCGCCCGAATACCCCTTTATAAGGCGTTTTTCTTTTTTAGCTCCGAGCGGGGCACTGAGCTGTCAAAAAAAGAACTGTGTTACTTTTTTAGCTCGGAGCGCTCTGAGCACAAAATTTGTATTTCTTTTTTATCTCTGAGCTAGCTCAGGGCTCGCTCGATGAGCTCGATTAAAAATGACCGAGCACATCGAGCGAAAAGCTGAGCGCGGCTGACTTCATTCATTAATTTGTGCTTTTCCATAGTTTTTTTACTAGAAATTATAATTTAAATGGAACAATCCTTGACAAACACCAATTTCAGAAGCAATCCTGACTATTTTGAAAATTAAGAGAAAAAAAAATATCTAATGACAGTTCAGTGCCCAATTCTGTTTCTTAATTAGCTCGGAGCGCTCAGGTTATGTTCAGCTCGGAGCGAGCTCTGATCCCTCGGGCCCCGCTCTGTTCCCCGCTCGGGGCTAAAAAAGAAAAACGCCTATAGTAAATTTTTTAAAAAAAAGTCCAAAAGCTTACCTGTAATGTAATCACATCCTAAGATATTTTTTCTACCACGTAAAAAAATCCCATGCTCTACAAGAAAAAAATGCCCCATCAGCTGTCAACTTTCTTCCTTTTTTTTTTAAAAAAAGTAAAACAAGTTGAGTTTGGACGTCGTCGCGCGAAAGTCTTTAAGTTTTTTTTTTAAAGTGAAATGCCGGTGTCTATAAAATTTCTATGACACACAAATAAGAGCGGTAAGTTGCACTTCACTATGCTTATCTTTTTTCAATAGTTATTTCGTAAAGATATTCGAGATGAAAAATAACTTATCAAACGTTTTTCCCACCCCACACTTTTTCTGTCACCCATGCAGGCAATTTTTTTTTTTAATTTTTGGTTCGTTACGAACATTATTTACTATAATAACAACCTATATACGAAGTACAAGAACGAAAGAGACGACAACAAAAATGGGACGCAGTCCATCGCCCGTTCACAGAAGACGTGAAAAAGAGCGCACCGAAAGAAAGAAACGTCGCGAACGACGTTCCAGAGAACGTGAGCGTGAAAGGGATCGCGATGTTGGCAGCCACCGTTCAGCGAGGCGACGTTCGAGAGATAGAGAGCGCAACAGGAGTCGCAGCCGTGACAGATCATCCAGAAGGCGTTCGAGGTGAATAAAGTGTAGTGTATACGAACCATGACGACCAAATAAGTATAAAACTTTTGAAAGAAATATATTAAATTATTATTGGTAAGTGATTTAACTTAAATTTTAGTTTACCCATTGAAAAATTCGCTTTGAAACTGTTTACTTTTGAAGCAAGAAAAATATCCCAACGGGCAGTTTAGTGTGGTGAAATTCTTTGTGACATTTGTTTGACATTTCGTACCGCATTTTATATCTTCTCCACGTGAATCGCAGGCAATTTCATAAAAGTTGAAATTTCTGCAAAAATACTTCATTTCGTTCCCATAATTTCTTTCAAGTAGTTTAGCAAATTTAAAGCGTTAGTTTAAAACGTAACATTTCATAATGGCTTTACGCGTACAGTTTGAAAACAACGACGATATCGGTGTTTTCAGTAAATTAACAAATACCTACTGTTTGGTGGCCATCGGTGGCTCGGAAACATTCTACAGCGTCTATGAATCAGAATTGGCAGACACGATTCCAGTGATTCATGCCAGCATCGGCGGATGTCGCATAATTGGACGTCTCACGGTCGGCAACCGAAATGGTCTGTTGGTGCCCGGGTCCACCACCGATGTGGAACTGCAGCACATTCGAAACAGTCTGCCGGACAGTGTAAAAATCCAACGTGTAGAGGAGCGTCTATCTGCTCTGGGCAACGTGATCGCTTGCAATGACTACGTAGCCTTGGTGCACCCAGATTTGGACAAAGAAACAGAGGAAATCATCGGCGATGTACTGAAGGTGGAGGTCTTCCGCCAGACAATTGCTGATAACACATTGGTTGGCTCTTATACTGTGCTTAGCAACCAGGGTGGCATGGTTCATCCAAAAACATCGATTCAAGATCAGGATGAGTTGTCGTCGTTACTGCAGGTGCCATTGGTTGCGGGAACCGTGAACAGAGGTAGTGAGGTTCTTGCTGCCGGCATGGTGGTCAACGATTGGATCTCATTCTGTGGAATGAATACAACAGCCACTGAGATCTCTGTCATCGAGAGCGTCTTCAAGCTGAACCAATCCCAGCCGTCGACAGTGACCACGAAGTTGCGGGCGGCTCTTATCGAAGATATGTCGTAAATCGCAGAGCTTTAGTTTCTGTTTTTAGCTTAAGATAGGACAAGTAATGTAGTATCACCAGAGCTCGGATGGGGCAAAGAAAACCCCTGGTCGTTGTTCCGTCTGTATATGGAACATTTTTTGTAAAACAAAATAAAGAAAAAGATTCAAACAATTGTTTGCAGTGTGTTATTTCGGATTTCATCTGTGAAATTTTATCTTAGGTTTTTCCTTTTGGTCAACATATCCACTGCCGCGTTTTTTTTTTTATTCAGTTTCATTGGAGAAGAAGCGACTCTGTAGATTAGTGATCCTTACAAAGAATACCAATACTGTTAACATGGGTGCCGATTGGCCAATGACCTGTGCAGATTTGCCTCAATTCTTGTTCACTTTGAGACTGATTTAAATGAAAAGAGAACCAACTTTCTACGTTTTGGCAAAACATCCTGGTGTCGTAAGAGACTGCGGGACCATTCATAAATGCAAGGTTTGCAAAGCAATAGCAATGCAAAGCAGGAAGTACTGCGCAAATTGAAGTTCAGAGTTTCCTGCAAATCATGCGCTTGCAAAGCACATATCAGATGGTTATGAACGAACAACTGTGTAAAAATGAAATTTACTTCGATCGCTGTCATTTAATAAGTAATATTACAGATTGTTCTCAACCATTACTTATCTGTAGTATTTTCACCCATTTTCAACAAAAAGAAATTAAAAAGCAATACTATTCTGAAATCTGCACGATTGTGCTCAAAATTGCGCAGTAAATAAAACTTTACTATATTTATGAATTCTCTGCTTAGCAGTGATGAAAATTAATGCATTTGTGAAATCTCTGCTTAGCACATCTTGCGCAATATTGCATTTGTGAATGGGCTCTGCGTTCGATTACTGTTCTAATTCAGATTTTTGAGTCTGGATTATCATCCACTAATATTTGGAAAGAATTTATGAACATTTTACAATTCGAACGCATTTGATCGGTTTTTCTGTCAAAAATTGATTTGTTTAACGCGTAATTTCGCACTGCGGAAATGTACATTGCTTTTGATCGGAGAATTATTGCGATGAATTAATCGAAATAGACCGTCGTATGGAAATTCTCCGATTTCGTTCACATCTAATAGTCCAGTCAAAATAGACATTTGACTTAGGCAAAATTCGCATAGAGCTGAAAATTGGCAGAGACGTTAAATACATCATTATAAATAAAATGTCAAAAGTCCGCATCGATCCTACTTTTGCAAAAAAAATTATTCAAGGTCAAACGTACAAAATTAAGATTTTTCCCATTTTTCTCGAAAACGGTAAGTTTTATCGTAAAAATAGGTCAGACAAAGTGTAGATCGTACAATTCTCTACAAAAACGGTCCAGTCACTTTTGAGATATCGCGGTTTTAATAATTAGAAAATTAATATTTTACATAATATGCACAATAAAAGACTATACTGTCAGTCTCTAATTCCCTTGGTCGGTAACCTTGAGTAACATCATTGCATTCTATAAATTCATATAACAGCTGAACGTACAGTAGATTGGCGAGCTTATTTGAATTGCGTTAAAGAAATGCTTCATTATCTTCATGCGTTAGGACATTCTAATTATGCCAAGTCTACACATTTATATCTACATACAAGACCTTGATGGATCCTAGTATGTATCAAAGATTTATCGAAGGATTTTTCACTATTAGATGTTCTGATAAATTAAATCGTGTAACTTCGACGGATATGGTGATTGAACAATCAATGATGAAGTGTATGAAAACAGATGGAGGTGTTGCTCAAGGGAGAAGTACGCAAGAAAGTGTCATTAGTAAATCTGTTTATGGCATGCATACGATGAATACTGTGCGTGAAGGATTGGAATATCTCGCTCATGTTAGAATGAACTCAACAGACCAGCATGTGAATGCAAGCGATTCTCGTCCGTGTAATGAGAGATATTGAAGATATTAATAAACTTGCGGAGTGGCTCTTATCACATGATCCGTTCCATGTGATTCCAAAAATTATGTCCACTGCCAGCGGAGTCGTCGGCGATAATAAAATTATTTGTCATAATGCTCGTGGAGTTGGACTTGCTTCTATAAGCAAAATTACTGATAGAGTACTTCCTCTTTTAAGTGCAAGTAGCGTCATAAAAGTACATGGTGAACAGGTGCCTATAGACCATGTATTATTATTTCAACGCTTGAGCATTTGAAGATGAACTTGAAACATTCTTTGCATATGAATTAGCTCCTTACCCATTATCACGCTTTGATGCAGTGGGAATGCGTAAAACTATAAAGTCAGCTCTTTATAATTGCTTTGAATGTTTAAACTTCGAAATTGATAACACAAATGCTATCTACATCATCAATGGAGGGTATCTATTACACCATGTTGTATGGGATCGAGAGGAAACATTTCATATTATTTTAATCGGGTTAAATTTTTTTCCATACACCAATCAGTGTGAATAAATTCTTTCTGAATAAATAAAATTAATACAGCCCATTTTAGCCGAAAATCTACAAAACACGATTTTTAATTGAGATTATGGTACTATACATACTACCTATATATAAGGTACTTTCTGGATTGTTGCAAAAAAAATTGAGATAACAATTAAACATGACATTACGATGAGAGGGAAGTAGAAAAAAATGTGTTGGAAAATTCTGTTCCTCCGTCTGCCTGTTTGCAGATCTGCAGCCTAAGCGGATGGGCCGATTTGCAAACTTGGTTCATAGTGTTTATTTAGTAGTCTCACACTAGGCGTTGTTGAAATTGGAATTTTAGCTCTAAAACAATGGTATACGTCATATAACGGATTGTTAAAACTTAATTTTTCTAAAAACGGCCTTAATGATTTAGATAAAACAGTCTATCTTTTGGTAAGAATAGATTTTGCGAGATTTATCTTAAAACGGTACCTCCTATAGAACCGATTTTTTAACATCAGAATTTCTCGCTAACAACAAAACCGATTTCAATTATATTTAGGGCCAGTTTCAAATGTTTCGGATAAAGTATCGGACAGTTAGCCGACACATAACCCTATCCAACAGATAAAAGTTGCTGATAATTTTTTTCTGTTTCATCGTCAAAGTCTCAGATAAACTAAATGGTGGAAAAATTTATCAGCCAGTTAGTTTGTTTTGAATCATATGCCATTTGTTTTGCTTTGTTTGTTTCGTGTTTTCTAGAAGCTTAAACCGATTAAACTCATAAAATTGTATTGTTGCGTTTTAAATGGATACAGCTAGCGAAAATGCAAACTTAATTCTCTTCAATTGTTCTGGGTTTCATTTTTAACAATGCAGTTTGAAAGACTTGATGTTAGTGTTACTAAGATCATTAGGATCATTGTAGAAGGATACTCCCAGATGAAGTTTTGCGTTTTTATGAGAGAACAGGACATGTGCAGAGAAGGTGGAGAATAGTCTCCTCCTTTACTTCGTCAAAACAGCTTCTGCTGAAATCATTTGTGTACGCCAAGCCTTGTTGCATGCTTGCATATAAGGGAGTGCTAATGTTCCACCTGTATAAAGAGATTGAGCGTTTTGGCCAAACTGGGTTTATCGCTTAGCAAGGTACCATTTATCTACCTAAGGTTCATCAGCCTTGAAATTCCAAAGAATGTTTATTTGCCCCGGCACACAACACAGGTTAATGTGTAACTTAGCTAAGTAAAACGAACAGCGTGACTTCGCAGGTGTGAAACACTCCATGCTACTTCTGCTATAATGGACAATCTGTTTCACCTGACATCCTTCCTAGTAACATAAACTACATCACCACTCAGCTTCGTTTTGACATAAACTTCTCTGTCGCCATCTTTCCTAGATCATTCTTGGAGGAAGGTCCCCTTCAAATTTATACAAAGAAAAATTTTAGAAAAGGAGTTGGAACACAAGGACAAGGATGAATTAGAAAAACAACATCTTCTACTTAAAATTGAATTGTTGAAAAAAGGTTTAGGAGAAAAGTGAATAAAATGTTTCTTTCAAAGTCGAGCTTTACTCTATTCATTCATTCAAATTATGGTTAAATAAGAACAAATATAAGGATATTTTGTCAATTTTATTTATTTAAAAAGGCACAAACAAATTTAATTATAGCAGAGACGAAAAATAGTAAATAACAGAATTTCTTACAATATTTCGACTACTATCTCTTAGTAAACTATTACTAACATCATAAGTTTCATCAGTATCATCTTGCATACTATTTTCAAAAGTTTCTTCACTCATGTCTGTGGCTATATTGTGGAGCACTGCACATGCAACAATAATTGCTTGTACTTTCGAATGGTGCAAAGTAATTTTGTATGACAAAATTGGAAATCTACTCTTCCATACGCCATATGATCTTTCTACTACATTTCTCGTTCTGATTTGTGACTCGTTGTACAAATGCTCACCAGGTCTCCGTGGATTGTGAAGGGGAGTTAGCAACAAATTTTGAGTCCACTACTGTTTGAACATTCATTGAGAAGTTGCCTCTCCGGTGTCTGTACAATTCGGCAGTTTCTCCTCCTGCCAACAAGTGAAAATAATTATCATTTCTGGTACCTGTTATTCTTGAAGGTACTTACCTGGTGATTTAATGTTAATGTGAGTACAATCAATGACTCCAACAACCCTGGGAATTCTTGCAATTTCATAAAAACTTTGTGTTATCTATGTTTTCTGTATCTAATGGGAATTAAACATACAAAGGTCTTAATTTAGATATTGCTTCTGAGACCCTGTGTATGATCCTGCAAGCGGAGGCCTTATACTTACTCTAGCGAAGTCGCCACATACAATTAAAAATGTCCCAGTTGCAAAATATCGGAGAGTTATAAGTTATAAGTACAAGTAATCGTTGCATTGGTGGAACTGCAAAACTACTGAAAATCCAATAGGCAATGGCAAATAAGTTAATGTCATATTGGTATTCTACTTACTAGTCAATTAAAGTTTTTATATCACTTTCTATTAATGTAAGGATATTTCTTACAGATGTTTTGGTGAGCCGAAATCGAATTCTGAAATCTTCATGGTCGAGTGTTTCAAAATAGTTTGGCCTTGGGCGAAACACTCTGTTCCTACGGAGCCGTGTAATATGATTGTAATATTCTTCAAATTCGTCTTCTAAAAATTCAAACAAATCCATGTTAGGGCACTTGTGACTGCTGTCTACGGTCGTCAACGAAGGAATGCTCTGAAACTATATTTTTTCCAGTCACTTCAAATAAATATTTTGTTTATCTTCCGGTTAAATAATTTAACAGCCACTTGAACCGGCCGATAGGCTATCCGAGACTATATCTGTCGGATATCACTATCCGAAACCTTTGAAACCAAAAGTTCATGTTCAGCTGACAGATAAGTTCCGGATAGGCTATCCGAGACTTTATCAGCTAGTCTTGAAACTGGCCCTTAAAATTTAGGAAGGCTTTTATGATCAAATTCATACATAACTTTTTTGGTTTTTTGAACATGCTGGAAACGGGTATATTGAATTTTTCCAGATTTTTTTCCAGATGAAAACTACAGATTTCCTTGTATTGAAATATGTACTCAAAAAATTGCAAAATATTTTTCAAAAATTAAAAAAAAAACGGTCTAAAAAAACTGCTTTAACGATTTTCAATATTTTTTTCCTAGGTAGACTATTGCTAATAAAATACTATTGCATACTTAGTTTTTCCACGAAAACTCACAAACAAATTTAAAAAACTAAAAGACTTTTCCAATATTTTTTTAAATAATTTTAAGTTATTATTTATTAGGTACATATCATCATTCTTTAAGATTTTATTACTACAAAAAGCATTACATAACAATGTAGGTAGGAATCATTTTTATAAAATTAAATTTAATCTTCTCGCCTTCTGCGCTGCAAATATATCTAAAACTTCCTCAGTGTCAATCTCAATTTGTTGATGAATTCACATTACCGCCAATTCTGTTAATCTTTTTTTCACCGGTAGAATTTCTTAGATAAGTTTTTAGACGTTTTATTGTCGAAAATGTTCTTTCTGGTGTACATGTTGAAACCGGTAGTGTCGCCAAAATTTTAAGAAGCTTTTGGATGTCAGGAAACAGATGCTTATTGCATTCCCCAAGAGCTGTTATTGCACTCTGTGAACGCTCTATATCTTTTTGTGTATGGCATTTTGTCTTCCATAGCGTAAATTCAGCTTTTAAAGTATCCCAATCCAAAAAACATTTATAAAATTTGAAGTTTTCTTCGTTTTTTGTTTTTTGTTCGATTTTGCCAAGGATCGATGGAATCAAAATGCACAAAGAGGAAAGTATGGACTTATGGTTTTCAAATCTCATTTTAAAAGAGGAATCATTATACTTATCCTAAAAAAGGTTTTAGGATCTGTTGTGCTCATGTTTTGTCTGTGCGGCCTTGGCACAATTCGTGAAATTTTAAGTTTTTCATCCACAACATTTACTAAGTTTAGTGCAGTCTCAAAAATTGTTTTGAATTCCGGAATGATATTCCTTGGAATGTGTTTGTTATTAATTCCACATGTTCCAATCGAGACACTAAGTCGCATGAAAGGGATTGTAAGATCTTACAAAGTGGCAATGTATATGTAAACAAAACACTCATACAACACAAACTTACTGCAAAATCACCAGCTGAAATAGATCTTAAAAATCAACTCGCCTTCGATTACGTATCAGAGTCCTTAGGTCCGTTCGCGAACTAATATGCAAACGTAAATTTATATAAACTTTCGTGCAAAACAAACGCGTTCGCGTACTGAGAAAATGGTAAAAAGATGAACGAAAGAAATATGTACTTTCGTTCATTTTTCTTCACACAGAATTTCAGCTGGTAAGAAAATGAAAACTGTCAAATGATGAAATCCTATGAGTTTGGCAGCAAAAAGAAACAGCTGTTTCTTCTTTTCAAGCCGAACTAAGAAGTTTTTACGCAAAAGCGTTCGCGTACTTTTCTTAGAAATGAGAGGATTCTCTCTCGATTTTGGAGATTTGACACTTTTCATTTTTCTACACATAAAGTACGCGAACGGACTTCTTATCACTACACAACTCTTCCAAAGCATCAATTATCGCTTCAAAAATTTCCTTAAACCTTGTCAACCCATTATGGTTTTCCACCCAGCGTGTTTCACACATTGCTGTTAAATTTTTCCATTTATTTTGAGGATATTTTGTTTAATCATTTCCTGCAACAAATGTGTGCGCTTTGCGATAATTTAAAAAAAAAATCCAACGGATTTTTTGGTACCAATAGTGTTGCGAATAGGCTGAATTCGACAAGAATGCCCTAATGCCAGGTTTAGAGAGTGTGCGCTACAATGCACGTATAAGGCTTCTGGATGAGATTCGCGTACTACAGGTTGAACTCCGTTAAAACTGCCTTTCATAGCTTAAAACTAAAATCAGAAATTTTTAACATAATCAATAATTATTTGAGTACAAATTTCATACTAATGCGGAAAAGTATGATTTACAGATACATTTTTAAAAAAAAATCCCTGGCTACGGCCTTGATTGACTCTTCTCCACACGAGATCGTTACAAATGGAATTAGTTTTCTTCTTGCATGTATGGTGCTCAAAAAAAAATTTATCCCATAGACAAATATAGATATTTGAGGTTTGTAAAATCTGCATGGAACAATAAAACAGTACAGTTGTCTTGTCTGCCTCCAACATCTGCTTCTGCCATTCAACACTTGTATCGTGTGTATTATCAAGTTCAAATGTGGCTAGGCAATGAGCTGGACCCAGAAGGATGGGGTTGGAAATTAACAGATTATTATTTGGAGCTAATTCAAACTCTACTCCCACCTGCTCCAGAAATACTGCTTAATACCATTTTTTGTAAATGCAAGACGGATTGTAGTAAGAATTGTGGCTGTCAAAAAGGGGGATTATTTTGTTCGCCAGTATGCATCAATGGTCAGGGTCAGACTTGCTCCAATATTGAAACAAATACAACAGATGAAAATATTTATGATATTAATGAATACACAATTGATGCATCCCTTTTCTTAGAACAGCGAACAAAAATTCTGCAAGAAGGAGAAAGTGAAGACGAAGAAATAATTGTAGAAGTAGAATTAGAAAATTATCTAATATAATAACATTCAGAAGAAAACAACCTATTCAAATTTAATCATTAGCAATATCTCCATTATTTCAATCAATAGGATACGATCTGATCAAACTTTATTTATTACAATAGATCGTGGAGTATACCTACTGGTGAAATCACGTTAAAAAAAATGCGCCAAGTACATTAACTCATAGGTGGTGCGGAAATGTGTGCATATTATGTAAAATATGAATTTTCTAATTATTAAAACCGTGATATCTCACATATGGTGAGTCGTAAGAGAAAAAGTGACTTAACCGTTTTTGTAGAGAATTGTTTATTTTCACTTATTTTCACTTTAAAACGTACCGTTTTCGAGAAAATGAAAAAAAAACATTAATTTTGTTTGTTGGTTTGACCTTGAATAAAATTTTTTGATCGATGGGGACTTTTGACATTTTATTTATAATGATGTATTTAACTGCCAATTTTCAGCTCTATCCGAATTTTGCCCAAGTTATGACTTTTTTTTGTCTATTTTGACTGGACTATAAGAAAATTTCCTGCCGAACGGACATCTCGATAGGGCCGGAAGTAATTGGTAAAGATGCCCTGTAAATTAGTCACCTCAACGATAATAGAGTTTCTAGTTTATACCGCGAAGTACACGCAAATGGGGGTTACACACGCAGAGCAAATGACCATCAACGCCAACAAGTACACCGAGTATTTACTTCCATCGAGTATGAGCCCGATATTGAATACATATTACGCTCATTCGAAAGTGGGCATTGGTGCTATGGACAAGGAATGTTCGCATTGTAATGCGCTTAAATTCAAAAATGAGCCAGCCGGGATGTGTTGCGCGTCACGAAAAGTGCAACCACCAGAAATTGAAACACCACCTGAACCATTGAACGGCTTAATTATCGGTACGGATCCAGATTCTAACCTGTTCCTAAAGTCAATTCGAACATTTAATTCATGTTTCCAAATGACATCGTTCGGAGCAACAGAAATAGTTAAAAAACATAGGGACGGGCTACAGTCCGCTTGGGCGAACTGTTGGATACCCTATTCTTATTCCTATCCCTCATAAGTGGGCGTGACAAAAGTCTAAGTATGGTTAAATTGTTAAGAACGCTCTACATATTTTGTTATATAACATTTAAAGGATTTTATCAAAAAAAACGCTCCCTAGCTCAAACTTGGGTGTTTCAACAAAATTGTTTTATTTAATTGTGGTCTTGTCAGTAGGCGGATTTAAAAAAAAATTAACACATGAGCATAAAGGGCCCCTAGAGAGTATATATTATAAATTTCAGCTCCCTAGCTCAAACTTTGGATTTTCAAAAAAATTGTTTTATTTATTTGTGGGCGTGTCAGTGGGCGGATTTTGAAAATATTTATACATGAGCTTAAAGGGCCCCTAGAGAGTATATATTATAAATTTCAGATCCCTAGCTCAAACTTTGGATTTTCAAAAAAATTGTTTTATTTATTTGTGGGCGTGTCAGTGGGCGGATTTTGAAAATATTTATACATGAGCTTAAAGGGCCCCTAGAGAGTATATATTAAAAATTTCAGCTCCCTAGCTCAAATTTTGGTTTTTCAATAAAATTGTTTTATTTTTTTGTGGGCGTGGCAGTGGGCGGATTTTGAAAATTTTATATCCCGAGCAGTTTTAGGAGTCATAGATCATATATAAAAAATTTCAGCTTCCTAGCTCAAAATTCGATTTTTTCCAAAATTTTGTTTTTTTGAGTTTGTGGGCGTGTCTGTGGGCGGATTTCAAAAATTCGTAAACTTGATTATTTCGGGACCCTAGAGAGTATATGGTTAAAATTTCAGCTCTCTAGGTCCAGTTTAAAGGCCTAATTTTTGCCGACGGACGGACGGACGGACGGACATGGCTAGATCACCAATCGCCAATCGCGTGGATGCACAGTTAATAAAGGCCAATGAATTAAAAAAAATAATAGTTGCTGTTTTGTTATTTTTATAGGCCGTCATCGTCCACAGCGCTCCTTTCCTCAGTCATAAACTTGGTTGGTTGTT
The DNA here is from genome assembly GCA_949715645.1 of Portevinia maculata. NCBI lineage: Eukaryota > Metazoa > Arthropoda > Insecta > Diptera > Syrphidae > Portevinia > Portevinia maculata. The sequence continues at coordinate 103,737,534 of OX454525.1, forward strand.
TTTCATTCCCCTAACAATATATTCACTAGAAATAGTTTATATGGCAAAACAACGTTTGCCGGGTCAGCTATTGCTATTATATAATTGTTCGTTACTTTCTTCCGACCCAGGAGAGTCTCTACCGGACACACTGCCACCTTCCATCGTCTGCGGTCCCGGGCTGATTCCAATTGTACAGACCAAGCGCTCTAGCATCCGGGTTAGCTTTATCTTTAGAACTACGGGAGCTGACGAATGCCGTAAAGCATCCATTCACCGCACGGAAGCAAAATTTCATGTTGGCAAGCCCTTACTTACTTAGTTAACGGGCTCCCGACCAGTGAAGAATCTCTGCCTGAGACACTACAGCCTTTCATGCTCTGCGATCCCGGGCACACTGCTTCCAATTGTGCAGACCTAAGCGCTGCCGACCAAGGCATCCGCGTGGCTTGGTTTTTAAATCGGAGCTTCGGCTTTCCTTGCATTCTGGAACCTGGGGGCTGGGGGTCGAAGATCTTGAGTGGAGCATTATTGTGCATTCGCTTAATGTTGCCGCGCCAATGTAGTCGATGTGATTTAGCTTTTTGGACTACATTCACATCTTGGTACAGCTCATATTGTTCGCGTATCTTCTCCATTCGCCTTGATTTTTCTTTTAAAAGAACCCAATAGTAGCTCATCTTTTCTACTTTTCGTGCAGCACTCGCACCATAAAGCACTGGAAGGATTGATGTTCGATAGAGAATGCATTTTTGCCTTTAATTCAGGAGTTTTGAATCCATTTGCTTCGCCAAACTGAAGTAGTAGCGGTTTCCTAAGGTAATTCTCCATTGGATCTCCACTTTGCTGTCATTCGTTGAGTTATTGTTTACGCCAAGGTAGATGAACTCCTTAAGTACCTCGAAGTTATTGCTATCAACAGTGATGTTTTGTCCTAGGTTTGACAGAAGTTTGTTTTTTTGTTGATAGCATATACTTGGTCTTGTCCTCATTTGCTTCAAGACTTACCAATTTGGCCTCTTCTTTAATCGTCGTTAAAGCCTCTTACACGGCACGCTGGAAACGGCCGATGATGTCGATATCGTCCGCATACCCTACTTTCTTATGCGGCTTGAAAGTAGATGAAAAGGTGATGGGTCTCGACTTGAATTTCATTGGACTTTTCCAGAATTTACCTTAGTTTGAAGATTTGGTCTATTGTCGATCTGCCGGACCGGAAGCCACACTGGTACGTGCCGATTAGTGTGTTGCAGAAGGTTTGGATGGGATCTTTATGCCACATTTAGTAGGGATATGGCTCAATAGTTCTTGCAAAACATAGAATCGCTTTATTTGAATATTTGAAGATGGAACGTATGGAGCTGATAGTAGTCCAGTCATAGGGCTTGCTTTCTTCCACCCATACTTGGTTGATGATCGGGTGCATGCGCCCTACCAAAACATTACCTCCATATTGTTCTCTTTTGGTGAAATCTGTTCTTCATTGAAAGGAACGGAAGTGACTTTCTTCTTACCCTATCGATCTCTCTACATGAAGCCCATTTAGCAGCTGCTGCAAATGCTGCTTAAATATATCTACAATTCCCTGCGCTTCGGTGACTAGTTTATCGTCGCTGTTTCAAGGAGCCTGCGTCCTGGTCTTAAAACCTGCAGCCAGTTCCTTTGATTGCTTGTAAAATCTCCAGATATTGTTTCGATCGCAAGGCTATTCCATTTTATTGAGCTCTTCGAGCACAATTTTGACATCGTACCCCAGACAGGCTCTGAAGACCCCGTCCAGGAGGTCATAAAACACCTATTGGATAGGATCTTCATCTTCAGCCTCATGGATAGGTGCGCGTGCACATATTAGGCTAATGCTTTAAAACTTTTGATGCGGATCACAGCCAGGCGACCACTTATCGGCTGGAAGTCTATAACTTTTGTGCTTAGCCGTTTCCCACGACGAATCCGTACCCTTACATATGAATTCTTTTATGGCAGCTGTAATAAATGTCGCAATTTTTTCTTTTCAACATACCTGATCCTATCCGTCGTTTCTCCTGGATCGTGATAATATCTGCCTTGTGCCGCTCGAGGACAGACTCAAGTTTTTGAGTAGTACCTGAGGTGTACAGGGTGTATACTCTCAGATCGTATTCCGTTGACGTTCCGCGTCTGGTAGACATATGAAGGTATCCATTATCCGAGGTTTCATGTGTCTCTCTCATAACTATTTATGTTAGACATGATCGGAAAGTTACCTCAAACTACAACCAGGAGGGCCAGTTCCATTTGTTTATCCCTAGGACGAGTGCCGGGTTTTCTGGAGTCAGTAACCCACTTTGGGGAAATGAGGCTCCCATTGGCCTATTTAGGGCTCATCCTCTTTTCCAACACCCTGGCTTAGTATTGTTGATCCGTATAGACCTGGGATTCAAATAGGTTGAAGCTGATTGGGAGCACGAATATTTCAACCTGACTGGAACTGGTAGACGTCACCATTGATCTCTTCTAGGAAATTCGACCTTTGCGGTCTGAAGCACGAGGAAGTGTCTCAGTAAGAAAAAAAACCCTCGCCGCTCTGTCATCCGCTGCCACTAACGAGCTTTCAAATGGATTGGTTATCCTATCTCCAGTCGAGGTACTAGGCACCCACCAGCCACCAACGTGAAGATGTAAAGTAGGAGTTGTTAGTGAGAGGCTATAGTGAGAATGGTTGTGCTATAATATATTCGCATCACTACCCTTTGGCCAGCCTAAATGAAAAATAATGGAATCCTGAAATTGGAAGGACTTGAAAATAATAATTGATATTTAAATGGAAATACTGGAAGGATAATTTTCGCCTAAGTTCGCTTTTGGGAATAACCCGAAGCGAAGTAGTTCAAAATGGAGTTCAAAGCGAACCGCCGAGCATTATGGAACAGGTCCCCGGGTATCTGTCACAGATTTTGAAGAAAAAAGTATCTAACGAACGATGTAAGTTCCAACTACATACCTCCCTACATAGAATTTCATAAACCATTCTCTAGCTCCCCAATCCAGCAAAGATTACGACACGATTGACTCCCAAAAAGGAATCGACATTAAATCTACACATATTGATCAAATTTGGTGCTGACTAAGTAGACAAATATAAGGCTCCTTATGATAGCACATGAATCTAGGTTCAACTCCCCACTAGTTTAACCAGTAAGCGCTTCGGATAATGCGTATCAGTATTGATCAAATCATTAAAAACGTTGTAGAAGAAAGCTCCCAGATTAAACCTTTTTCGGGTAGAATATGTAGGTAATGTAGTTCCACGTTCCATTCTCTGAAATGCTTCTACAGAAGTGAATGTTTTTTAGTACCATTTAAGCTGCTAAATTTCGCAACGCAGTCCATACAAAGTTCATAGCATAGTGTGACGGTGGTATATATATTTGCCGACAACAAATCCACCCAAGGTTGTCCTTGGAGATTAATTTCAAGTTAAGTTCAATATGAAACGTAGTTTCTTTATTTATTTTTTTCATAAAAAGCATACGTTAATAACCCACAAACTTTTCCCCAACAGATCAAGATCAACGCGTTCTAGAGACCGTGAATACCCATCCACATCTTCACGCGCCCGAGCAGAGAGGCCAAAAATCAGCGAAGCCGACCTAGAAGGGAAATCTCCAGATGAAGTTGAAATGCTGAAAACGATGGGATTCTGTAACTTTGACACAACTAAAAACAAAAAAGTAGACGGCAACGACGTCGGCGATGTGCACGTCATTCTTAAACGTAAATATCGTCAGTACATGAATCGTAAGGGTGGTTTCAACCGACCGCTGGACTTTGTTGCCTAGCTGTCAGTGCCAACAAGCAACACACAAATTTCTTTTGCTACTTTAATCACACATTTTCAAACAATCATTTATATATCAACAACTGCCTGAGCGACTATACGACAGGCCCAACATAGTATATTACTTTACTCTGACAATCCTGCAATTTTTTGCCATAGACCGGTTTACAAAATTCTCAAAATTTCCACATACTGCCTCAATACAAGAAATAGGTTTAGCCGAACACGACGAACAATCAGTTTCTTTGTGTTCAAAATAATCAAAATGTTACAAGTCAGTTTTATTGCCTCTCACAATAGACCGACAGTTTATTATTGTTACAACAATTTAAGTTTCTTTTCGTTTATAGAGTGTCTTAAAGATAGACCATTACGAACAGCTAATTAGAAATGGAACAGCCCTTAGCTGAGTGAAAGAGGTTGTTCGGCTTGTCAGACCCTAGATGTGTTGTAACAGACCGAACGGCCTGCATTGTGTCCAGTTAGCTGGTTGTAATTATCAAAATCTTTAATGATGCTATATTTAATATACGAACACAAAATTTACACACACAACCTTCCCCAATTCCCAACAAACAGCTCCCCCATCCTCCACCTTTCACCATCACATTCCTCCATACAATGCAATAGTACAATTTTTTATACACAGAGTTTTATTTATAAAAAAAAAATATTTATTTATACACACACACACATCTCTCTACCAACCCGGTTCCCTATCCTCAGTTATCCTGTACATACATAATAAACATCCAGCAATAGTTACCAAACCTAACAAATCCCCATCCAACTCCTTACAATAGACCAAATGCAATAGCCAGGATTAATGTTTTGTTTGTTTTCTTACACACAAGTGCCACAATAATTAAAAAAAATAAAAATATATAGAAATACCTAATAATAAACAGCGACGTTATATAGAAAATATGCCTCATATCAGTAAATATGTTCTTTAATTTCAAATGCAAATAAAAAAAACAACCGCGAAGGTAGTTTCCTTCCGACAGTTAACATACAACTCCTTTAGATCACCACTCCATTTCGGCAATTTTATATCAACCCCCCACATGCCTTATAACAATTGAATAACAGAACGAAATTGCAGGGATTTTTTTCTATTACTTTTGTTATAAAATAACATTTATTTTCTTATCGTTTTTATTTTATTTCTTATTTATATTACAGTTTTTATTTTACTAAAAAAATTCTCCAAAAAACACACAAATGTGTAAACTGAAAATGTATGAATCGAATTTTTGGCAAAGAACAAGTTCAACAGCAACTTTGTGTTGTATAATTTAATTAGTTTAAACCTGTTTAAGAATACAATTTATGGTATTTTGATGTAGTTTAGTAAAGAAGCTCCTATGAGTTTTTTTAATTTGCGATATAAACAATACATTTGTTTTTTTTTTATATAAATCATAAAAAGAAGATGATGAAATGTGTATCGGTTGTTAAAAATAAATTAAAATAAATAATAAATGTAAAACTGTATGTTGTGTTGTTTATTCAGAAGGCGATCTAAGGGGGAAAATCACATCTAGGCAATTTCAACATCCAGGTGAGCCTACCGACACATTTGACATCCTAAAGCTGTACCGCAACTGTGCATGCAAATCCGTTGGTTGACACGATTGGAGATCACCGGTGTCGTAAAAGAAAGATCAAAAAAGAAATAATAGGAGGATGTACGTGTCAAACTCGTTTAAACTAAAGCACTATGGAAATGTATGCTAATAGAAAACGCACTACCCCGCCAGTTTTGCCTGGCTACTAATCCTGGGACGATTAGCGGCGTCCTTTCCCCCCTTCTCTGGAACTTGGTGGTGAATGAACTACTGATATACCTGGAAGGGGAGGGCTGCAGGATGATTGCATATGCGGATGACTTTGCATTACCGTCTCCGGGAAACACCCCAACACTATGAAGGAACTCTTGCAAAACGCTCTCAATCTCAACAAGCTAAAGAGATGGGCTAATCGTTGTGGCTTGGGTATCAACCACTACAAAAACGAACTTGTCCTCTTCTCCAGGAAATACAAGATCCCGCATATTGACCCACCCTCTTTTGGTGGTATAAGCTAAGTATTTTCCAACGAAGCTAAGTTCTTGGGTCTTATCTTCGATAGGAAGTTAAGCTGGAAACCCAACATAAAAGAAAGAGTCGCTCCATCATTCTGGACTCATTTGAGTCTCTAACAGGAAATATAGACTACACCATACCCCAATTACAGTTCGAAAGGAACTTTGAAGACACTATTCCTTCCGGATCATTCTGGGATGACGCTTGAAGAAGCGGAAGATAAATCGATCCGCTTCTACACCGATGGATCAAAAACTAGTGACGGGGTTGGTGGTGACGTTTTCTTAGAAAGGCTAAATCTAAGTCTCTCTTTCCGTCTTCCTAATCATTGTAGCGTATTCCAGGCGGAAATTATGGCCCTGACGTGGCTAAAGAGAAATGTGATATCCACAAAGGACATCCGTATCTTCTCGGACAGCCATGCCGCGATGAAGTCTGTGGATTCAGTCTCCTTAAATTCCATCGCAGCCCTTGACTGCCGTTCATCTCTTAAGGAGATGGCGGAGCAGTTTAACATTCACCTTTGTTGGGTGCCGGGGCATAGAGATATTCCAGGAAACTGCAGGGCAGATGATCTCGTCAAAAAGGGAACTAAACTACTTCTTTTACCTGAAAAGGGTTCTCTGGCTATACCAATCGCTACATGCAAACTTTTATTCAAGCTATCCGCAATCGAGAGAACAAACCTTAGATGTACAAGTAGTAATACGTGTCTAGCGCCTAAGCACATCTGGCCAAAGCCGGACAAGCGACGCTCTAAGAGTCTGATCTCACTAAACCGACTGCATATTAGCAACACTATAGGTGCATATTAGCACCACTATAGGTTGAGGATGCAGAGTGCAGAGCATAAGATATGTGGAATTCCCTACAGCGACCTTTCTTCGATAGAGCCAAATCACTGCTAGGGGCCTCAAAACGACACTATTAACAATGCAAAGAAACCTGGTGGTGGACAGATGAAGCTAAAGCAGTCATACGTGACAATATTCACATGGCGCACCCGTTATAAATAAATGGCATGGAAAAGGTGATACAATATTGCAAGTAAAAAAAGCTTAAACACAATAATACATATATCAAATTCAAAAAGACTTAAGTGCAATATATACGTGGTTAAAACATAAATATACTCATACTTAACACAAAAAAATAAAATTCATGGTAAATAGTAGGTACCCTTTCCCATTGCAACAAATAAACATATCAATTAACAATATGCAAATAGAACAGTTACATACATGCATACATCAATTAAAAATCTTGGCGTTATATTAGACAAAAAATTACGTTCAACGAACATGCTATATTTGTAAAAAAGTGTCTGAAAAACTGCGAGTTCTTAGAAGAGCACGTAGAATCATTTCTTAAAATAGTGCAATAAAAGTTTTAAATGTAACTGTCAAACCTCATTTTAAATACTGTGCGAGTCTACTTTGTCTGTGTAATATACCAACTACCAAACAAAGCTATGAGCATAATCCTTAAGTCTGATCGTTATACGACAATTGCATCGTTGCTCGAATCACTTAAATGGTTAAACATAAGCCAACTATGACGGCAATGGTTTTTGTCTTTAAATTAAAAAAAACAAGTTTGTGCCCGGAATATCTAATCTTCAATCGAGTGTCCCTGCAAGAAGAGAAGTGCAATATAACCTACGAAACGTCCAGGAGTTCAACATAACGCGGACAAAAGCAGCTCAAACTCAGACCAGGGGCCATGTTCTGTAACTTAGGCGATAAGTTTTCGCATCGTTATAAATTGGAATAATTCGTTCCGCTTTTATCGCGTCTGGAAAAAGTACGATTTCTGTAAGACGATGCGATAAATAATATTTTGGTTTCAATTTGATTGGAACTTCCATTGGAAAGCGATAAATTGAAGTGTCAGCCAGCGAAAAATAAAATTGAAAGAAAGAATCTTGAAATTATTTTTGACAAATTAATCTCGATTAAAAATTTAAATTTGATAGAAAGATAGGTATTAATTCCAAAAAAAAAAAATGTTTCCTATTGTGGCATTGTCGAAGATGAACGAGCGACACAACAAAATGCGAGTCCAACGCCGCAGACTTAGGGACAATACCAAGCCTTTTGAAATGCCTGAGGAACGATTCCGGAAGCTTTACCGTCTAAGCCGAGATGCAGCACATATCTTAATTGAAGAAATGTGTCCACACATGAAGCAGGGGCAACGGAAAACGTTCATCCCTATCCCAAATCGTGTGTGCCTCTGGCTCTTACCAAAGAGACATTGGGCAGGACTTTTCGGCGGCGATGAGTCGCACAGTCGTGTCGAGAGTTGTAGGTGAAGTCTCTTTGGTACTACAGAACAAGTTGGCAGGGAAATGGATAAAATTTCCAACAGAGGAGGAGTATCCTGCTATTAAACAAAGGTACATTTGTCTTTATTTTTCTTTTTTCAATACAAAAATTCTTATATTTTTTCATTAAAACTAGCTTTTTTGAAGCAACAGGGTTTCCTGCGGTGATTGGGGCGATCGATTGTACCCATGTGCGAATCGCAAAGCCCAAAATTGAATTGAATCAACAGAAAGGGATACCATTCCAAAAATGTTCAATTGGTGTGATTATACATTTTTCTTTTTTAAATAACCAATTTATAAAATTTAACTTCCAGATAAGTGATTTCGACCTTCGAATATTTGGCGTGTATGCCAGGCTTGGAGGTGCGAATCATGATGCATGCGTATGGGAATGTTCCCAAACCAAAGCTGTTGGAACTGCGCTATGAAGCTAGCGAGCCTGGACAATATAGCTCTTGGCTATTAGGTACGTATAATCTTATTGTATTGATCTATTCATGAAATTCTTGAATTTTTTTTTGTTTTTCTTAAAGGAGACTCTGAATACCCACTGCGTCAGGCTCAACGGAGTCCTCAAATCACTTTTTCGTTGCCTAAAACTAGGGCTTTCTTACTCCACTCAAGCTTCAGGAAGCATAATAAATGCGTGCTGTGTTCTTCACAATTTTCGTGTAAACACAGACTCCTTCCAGAAGACCCGGAGAGTGAAGATGATGATATTTATCATGAGCAGAATTCAGTCTACCATCGAGCAGCATTGGTGATTCGAGACCGCCTCAAAAGGAATTTTGCATCAATTTCTTAAAAATGTGACAAAACAAGGCTCTGTGATTCTATACGCCACTAACTGAAACAAGAAGTAAAAGATTAACCTTTTTTTGTACGGCTGAACTGTAATTTCATGGCAGATTTGGTTAATTATAAAGAATTGTTTTATTATTAATATATAATTTTTTTTGTTGTCCAAGAGTCTGAAGGAAAATGCAGCAACTTCATTATCATCTGTTGCTGGTAAATCCAACGACTTCGTGTTGTGCAGCCCGGGTAAGTACCTAGAAAAGTATTGATTAAAATAACAATTGGGGTCACAATGTATTATTAAAAGCTTTTACAAATATAAATTCTTTTATTTACCCTTTTTTGTTCAGCCATCCTTTCTTTTCGCGTGCTCGTTGTAAGGCGATGAAATTTGACGTTTGAAATGAAAAACTTAATGTTGGATTTACACGGTCACACATTCCTAACATGTAAGATTAAAGGGATGCTAAATACTAAATATCCGTATGACTGAAAGGGACAGCATTACCTAACATGCAAAAAAACGTGACACGTATTCAGGTCGGCCATCTTGTTTACGTGGTAGGAATTATGGGAAAGCTATGCATGTTGATATTTTTATAGCGATGGCTTACGAAATTTCGATTTCCTATAAAACAAAATGGGCGCTGCTATCATATGTTTTAATCGCCATAATACATTTTTGACATTTCTCTGCTTCACATCGCCGATTGTACCTACTCAAGATGGAAAACACTATTAATACGGCAGCCTTTACGAGATCCATGCTTTTATTTATTTTTTAATTCTACTACAACAAAACCGATGAAAATAAATTTGTTTGTTTATATGTGATCTGTCAAATCTCCATAATAATGTTATAGCAAGTTAAAGTAAGTGATCTCACTCTTACACCTTATTAGCATTGACTGCGGATAAACGGATCTCTTTTCGGTTTTGTTGCAAAAATGCGCGTGCGTGATGGTGTAAATCCACCATAACGCACTTCGATGATACAGAACACCGACTTATCGCTTTTCCCAGTTGTTTTATTCCGATGTGTTTCATGCGATAAAATTATCGCCTGTCAAAGTTACAGAACCTCATGATTGCGATAAAATGAGTTTTGTTTCAGTTTTGGACGTTTCACGATAAATTATAGCGATGCGATAATTACATACAACAATAATTAGCATACAACAATCTAACTTGTACCAACATTAGAAATATAAATATTCTAAATCAATTCAAAACTCAAATCTGTGCCCATGTTCTGTAACTCATGCGATAACTCTTCGCATCGAAAACTTTGGAACACAAAATTCCACCGTTTATCGCATGTGGAAAGATGTTGTGTTCTGTAACTCTATGCAATAAAATATACCTTCGTAACTTTTAATATCATGGGAAATTGGAAGGATTGTCAAAATACTGGAAATCGAAGGGTAGTTTGGCGAGGAAATTCAGTGTGTATTTACATGTCGTTGGGATAGGAGCGGTGTAGCGCGACTTTTTAGCGGATTATCGGAAAATTACTTGTTTCTGTTGAATTTTCAAAAATATGATGATCGCTTGTTCTACTAGACTCAAACAAATTTTTTTGAAATTATTCTGATCCTAACGCTGATTTAAGACAACATTATGTTCTATGTTGATGAATTTAATGAAGTTAAAATTTTGCATTTATTTTGTCTGTCTATGAAAAAAATAAATGAAATATTTTTTTTTTAAAAAAACAAGAACCTTTTACTCCTTGTTGGATGTACCAAGCTGTTTATTTTTATAGCAACACAGTTCCAAGAATGTTCAAAATGGATCTTATTTAAGTGCTTGCTGAATTCTTTCGACTGAATGTAGGTACTCGTAGGTACCTATATTCTTCTCCACTAATTCTGACTGTTTTTATTAGTTATTTTTTATTTCTTTTGCATTTTTTTAAACATTGAACTTGATCAACGAACTGTATATTTTGTTAAATAAAAAATCAAAAATGTTCACTGTCCACTATCCGTTTAAAATTGTTCAATATCCCTTTCTCGCAAGCCAATTGAAATGTGATAAGTTTTGACAGTTGAAGTGAATAATTTATCGCATTCGAAAGTTACAGAACACCGATTTATCACATATTTCCAGGAGTTTCATTTCACAATGTTCCATGTGGTATAGTTTTCGCATCGCATAGTTACAGAACTCGGAAATGAGATATAATGAAATTTTGTTTCGATTCACATCGTTCATGTGATAAATATAACGATGCGATAGTTACAGAACACGGGCACTGTATATGCAAAATCGTATATTATATTCAAATTCCTAGTGACAAATATTTGAATGTAACTTACAACTTGAAATGTAAATTGTTTTAACTTTTTTAATGGTCATTGGGTCAAATAAATTGCAAAAAAAAAAAAATATACATTCGAATACTTTCTCGTGTAGGGTGAAGCTGTTCAAAAGCCATTTTTTATTGAAACCAAACAACTGAATGTAAACAATTTGACAGATAATGACGTTTTCTCAAGTTCAATATGGGTAACTAGATCGTTTCACAACAACTGAGTGGGCCTTTCTTTCGGTTTCGACATAATAGCTGTGTTCCCTTACTTTTCAAGTAACTTCAAGTAAATTCTCAAATTTCGAGAAGTGGGGAATTCTCACAGAGATTAAAGAAGTAATGAAACATCAAGGGAACGCTTTTATAGTAAAATGTAGTAACCAACCTTCATGACAGCGGAAAAATCAAATGAACAATCTCTGAAATCGAGATTAATAGAAATATTTGATTACAAATTAATAAGGGAAAAATGTTCATTTTAGTATCTTTATTAGTTCCATCAAATAAACCTGAAGAAAGTCATACGGGTTTATATGAAATAAAAAATAATAAACTGAAATATCAACTGTCACAGAAAGTCCTGCTGACAGCTGTTTCATAACCTGCTCAAAGAAATTTCTTGTTAGAAATTCGTAATTTTTTTAGTTAAGGGGAGTGATTTGCTCTCTTGTTGAAAATGGTAAAAAGATGAACGAAAGAAAAGTGCACTGTCGTTAATTTTTCTTCTCACAGAATTTCAGCTGGTAAGAAAATGAAAACTGATGAAATCCTGAGTATGCCAACAAAAAAAACGGTGGTTGCTTCTTTTCAAGATAAACTTTGATGTTTTTCATCTTTTTACACAAAAGCGTTCGCGTACTATTCTTTGAAATGCAGATTTGCTGATTTGACAGTTTTAATTTTTCTACAAATAAAAGTACGCGTGTTTTTAATGAACGAAAAATATGTCAGAACAGAAAAGTATAGTTTCGAGTCATATGTTCTCCTCTCAGCCGTGAAATTTCAAATAAAATAAAACAGATGATCCTCTGTGTTTTCTAGTGAATTTCGGGTTTTGAGTGGCATTATACATCAATTTTTGGCCTGATGTCGATTTGGTCATAACTTGAACTTGTTCCACGATATCCATTTGATTTTTTTATAAATATGCGAATATTTGTAAAATTAAACTAAAAAATACGATATCTTGCCAAACAAATCAGTTAGTTGTCAGTACAGTTTGACACATTTCACTCACTTGCCTTACCTCAAACAAGGTGCAGAAAATCGTGTGCTAAACTGATCTGCACAGCTCAATAAAGCACAAACTGACAGAATGTAATGGGCCATTTACACGGTCACACATTCCTAACATGTAAGATTAAAGGGATGCTAAATACTAAATATCCGTGTGACTGAAAGGGACAGCATTACCTAACATGCAAAAAAACGTGACACGTATTCAGGTCGGCCATCTTGTTTACGTGGTAGGAATTATGGGAAAGCTATGCATGTTGATATTTTTATAGCGATGGCTTACGAAATTTCGATTTCCTATAAAACAAAATGGGCGCTGCTATCATATGTTTTAATCGCCATAATGCATTTTTGACATTTCTCTGCTTCACATCGCCGATTGTACCTACTCAAGATTTCAATATTTTGCTTCGTTATGGATGGTCCAATTTTGTGAAGCAACTCTTCAAATTGGGAAGCAGTCATTCTCAAATACTTGAGGAAAAGTTGCGTATCTTTTGTTTCGCATATAGATCCAAAAATGGATACAAATGCTCCATCCAGCATTCTGTTCCTAAGGTAAGGATGCACCCAATACTTCCTCTTCGTTTTCCTTTTTACCCGACTGGTTACACATTTATTTTCCACTTCATCATCGCTACTATCGAAAACGATATCTATTAATACGGCAGCCTTTACGAGATCCATGTTTTTATTTATTTTTTAATTCTACCACAACAAAACCGATGAAAATAAATTTATTTGTTCACATGTGATCTGTCAAATCTCCATAATAATGTTATAGCAAGTTAAATTCAACTGCTAGGTAAGTGATCTCACTCTTACACCTTATTAGCATTGACTGCGGATAAACGGATCTCTCGTTTCGGTTTTGTTGCAAAAATGCGCGTGCGTGATGGTGTAATGCGCTATAAAACACATTGGGGCAAGATTTTTACTAATGGAACACCAAATCCTATGCTTTTATGTGCAGCTCAGGTTCATTATACACACCATATTATGGTGTGCTCTTTATGTTTATTAATAACGTTATATATCCCCGACAGCAAAATAATGACAGAAGATGAGGGAATAAAAGTTATTTCCGTTATGACTCGTTAAAGTTTAAAACGAAAACTGCATACATACGCTACATTGCGTACAGCGCCTGATGAAACGTTAAAATCCAATTACATTAATTCTAGCCATTACCAGATGGCGTAAGTTTCTTACACTTTCTCGAGCGTCATTCAATTGTAATATTTGACAGCATAAAAAATGTGGCTGCGGTGTCCGAGTGGTTAAGGAGATGGACTTGAAATCCATTGGGTTCTACCCGCACAGGTTCGAATCCTGTCCGCAGCGAGTTCGTTTTTTTTCGTCTTTATCTTTGCCCTCACATTTTATACATGCGGATTTGTAGTCGTTGTGAGAAGAACTAAAGTTAGTGAAATTGGATATCTGGCATTGCAATCGTTTTCGGAAGCAAGGTTATAGTTAAGTTTGGAGCACCGCATAAGGACCATTAATTTAGAAATACGTATCCTGTTAGTTTAAAGTTATATTTTTATATTTAAGCCGGCGAAGTTAGATGAGCTCTGAGCCAATATTGAACGAGAAATAGAACCGTATCGGTTGAAATGTGCGGCCAAGTCATCGAAAATTGGGTTCAACGTATCGAATTTCAGTCATAAATGTTTTGATAATTCAAGCCAATCAAAAAATCAAAAAGAAGTTGCCAAGTCCTTAATGAAAGACCCTTTATCTCTCTTTTTGCATAGGACACACTGTATGTGATAGCGGCTGTCTTGTTTAGTTCTATATCCATTGCGACTTGCGACTAAGCTCGTCAGTAATAATACCTTTTGACTCATTGCAAAGCATTTACGAAATTTATTGAGCAGGGGTACAAGGTCCCTTGAATCGAACTCTACGTTCATACAAATATCATAGTGCTCCACAGTGGGAATAATGCCTCGCTTCAACTTGAATCCATTGTGCTGACATAGTCATACGAAATTATCAGGGGCCGAATTACCGCATCAGTTAGCGAGCAATAGGTACGCCACTGAATTATTCGAATTTAAAATGCACAAGTTTAGCCTTGTGTTTATTGAAATTAGCAACTTATAAAGTCAAGAGGGCTCTGTTCTTCTTTCCTGCAGTTTAGCCAACAAAGTGAATACAATAACTTTATTTCTTACAGTTTAACCAACAAAGTGAATACAACACTCTTTAATGAATTCAAGTAGTTCGAGTTTGATGCTGAGGACGCTTTTATCACTAAGTAAATAACCAGCTGATTTGAGATGAAAATGAAATTCGGTTTAGATGAAAATGTATTCAAAAAAGCAACTCTCGATTTTATTATTCCCGTACAAATTGTTTGATTTTCACTTTTCAAATCAATTAACTCTTCCACTATTTATGCACTGTGGGCGACTGTGTGAAAATGGTTGCGGTGTAATAAATTTTGTATCATGTTCAGAAGTTTTTAATGCTAAATAAAAATATTTGGATTTTTGTTTTTTTTTTTTTGTGATTTAAAAAATTAGCGGGTACATACTCGCAATAAAACAGTCCTGAAAGATTTTAACAGTGGGTAATTTGTAAAAAATCGTAAAAATTGTAAAATATGTCCAGGTGGGCCAATAAAATGTTGGCATCAGATACGGGACGTCCGGTCCTGGAGAAACAGGGACTAATAGCATATTTATCTCTAATTGCCTGCTAGCACCTACAAGGCCCTGCTTTCCAAACTTCCTCATCCGTGGAAATAAAACTACAGTTCTGTATACTCTTGATAAAATATATTTCGAAGAAATCAGTGGAATATTATAACAAATTTTGAGTTTTTTTTTTATATTGCATATTTTTGTAAGATTAGTAAAATGTTTCGGTTAAGAACATACAACTGGAGTTAATTCTAAGACTTTGAAAGGAAACGAAAAAGTTAAAATTAAGAAACAAAATAATAAAATTAAGAAAAAGTTGCCAATTTTGAAAAGCATAAAAAAAGTCTCAGGGGAGGTGCAGATATTTTGCACTTTAACTAAAGATGATTGCATCTCAAAAATTCATTCATCAATATTCAATGAATCACAGATTTGTTATATATATATATATACTTATATACATATATATACGTATTTTTTTTTAGTTTTCTGATGTTTTACTAATTTGATAATTTTTTTTTTGTAGTCAATTACAATTTAGCGCGTGACTTAGCAGCCAAATTTTCTAAGACTCCAGTAACTTCCAAGTGCTTTAATAGCAATGATAAATACTCGTCTGTATGTCGGATGTAATGTGCAGCGTGCTGAGACTTTTCCCAGCATTTGAAGTGAACTTTAACATTGGCTCTCTCCCAATTGTCAGTAACCGCACGATTCGATGACGGTGGGCCAATGACGTCGTTTTCCGACACAAAGAACAAAGCTGGAACTTTAATTATAGTCGAATGAAACATTTGGCTTGATCGCATGTAGTGAACCGTAGCTTGATTGTGGAATGTCTTCATGTGGTATCTGTGGAATAAAACTGATGAGGATTGAAACAGTTTGGTGGAGGTGTTGGGCATTTACAGAACGTAGTTACGCAACGCCTTCTCCATCCGTGGATTCTTGGGAAAGATCGATCGCGGTAAACCAACAGGGATTTCAGTAATATCTGCAGCACTGTCCCAAATTTGTGTTGCTATTCGGTCCAAAATCTGTTGATATCTGTGTATTATAAAAAGAAAAACAATTTATTTGTATGTTTAAAGTTTGTTTTTTCTATATAAGCCGCTATATTAGTTTAGCCAACTTATTGCTTACTTTCATGTTTTGATAACAGAAGTGACTTTTTTCCATGGCGTTGCACCGAGATGTGGTGGTGTAGGATCGTCATTGGATTGGATGTGTTGTGGTAATCCACGACTATCCTACACCGCCACATCTGGGTGAAACGCGATCGGAAAAAGGTCACTTATGTTATCATGTTTAAGGTTTTGTTAAGTTTATGCATCAGACGTTAACCTGGCGACGAATTGATATAATGAGCATAGTAAAAATTCTGTTTTTTTACTCTGTTCCACGTGTTTACGAACGGTAGTTTCTTGATTTAATTTTACGAATTTTTTTAAATCTTAAATAATATGAGAATAAATTGGAAAATGAATACCAATGAGAGAATCAAAAAAGCCACGTAAGAATAATGTACCATCGGTTTTGAGTGTTAAAACTCTTGCAACTTTTTTTGAAGAACTTTTGTTTGTGGACTTGGATCACAAAAGCATTTGTTTTGCACTCCGGATATCAGTATTGCAGATCTCGAATCTAGGATAGAATTGGCGGCATTAGCAGCATGTCTCAAAATAATGAAACCTAAAAAGGCATCTGGACTAGACGGAATACCTCTAGAGTTCTACAAGCATTCTACACCAGAGTTTCTGATATATCTGCTCAATTTTTTCAACCGCATTTTTATGGATCAGGTATTACCCGAAAGTTCTTTAACCTCCTAAATTTGCGCTCTTTTTAAAAAAGGTAATTCGTCGCTCCCGTAGAATTATAGAGGTACATACGAGTATATAGCTACTTATTCACCCAAATTTTATATTGCCGTCTGATCAGACGGATTGAAAACAATAACAAAATAAGTATTTTTCAGGCTGGTTTTCGTGATTATTTGTCGACGGTTGATCAAATATTTACCCTACCCACCTTAGCAAAACACTATATTGTGATCAAAAAGTTCGATGCTACCATCAACAGCTGTGTTGCTATGCAAATGTGGTGTATGGTTACAAATACTTAGAGCGGATTGAAGCCATCCAACGATACGTCTTTAAACTCTTATTTAAACTACCTGTTAATACACCAAGTTATTCCATCTATGTGGAGTCTGGGCTTCCCTGCATCTACATGACAAACTTTAAAGCTGGTGCAGACTCTTATGTAAAGTGTTCCGTCGACCTATATCATATCTCCAAAACCAGATTTTGCGAGTGTCCATCTCGGGTGCTCAATCAACTTTTAAGGAATGGTATGTTATAGCAGATGCGTATAAATCTCCTTTGAATATGTCGAGAACCAATGCGGATGAATGGAAGCAATTATTTGTGTGGCAATGGGCTATACCAAAGCTGCCTTCACCGGTCTAGAGCATTCATTTTCAAGCAACTCGTCTATTCCTTAGGCTCGGACAATTAGGTACTTAAAAAGTAGCTTCACAGTTGCTGGCATGAGTCTTATCTTTGAAATTCGCATCGAAATGCTAGAGCTGAGATTCAGGCGGCATAGGACATGACATGACTTTGTCTTCTAAACCAACAGGACGATGTTCTGCTTTTCTTGGCAGTGTGCCCGATACTCTGTCTAAGGGATCCGGAGACTGTATTTTGCCAGGAGCTTTTTAACATTCGATGAGTGTCTGCGGTTATCGAATGGCGGTGGCGGTTGAAAGTTGCTCATTCTTTTTGTCTCACATGCCATAAAATATCGCAATATGTTAATCGATTGACATGAATTCCCCAAAAGGTCTGAAGTCTAATCGAATTGCTGTTTCTACCATCATTATTGAAAGATTTTCCTTTTCTCTTTTGGTTTACCTAAACTTAATATCTAATATTACATTTCAACTAATTGCAGTTTTTTCAATTTAATTATTCCTTTTCATTGTCATTCCTATTATTATTATTTTCGATTTAACTAATTTAAAAGTCCAACTTTTTTAAATAAGTTTAACTCTATTCAACTAAGTTAAACATCAATTGTCATGATTTGTGCATGAATGGATGCCACATCAATGCGTTCCGCCATTTGTCCATGTTACACCTCATTAGCCAGTGAAAACATTAGTGCCACAAGTTATGTTGGGACACAAAATACTCCAGAGATTGTATTATTGTTTTCTATTGGAGGTCGGAATACTCTTTTTGTCTTCGGAAATTATTATGGGACTGTTTTTTTCTTTCCGAAACAGTGCTCCGCGTGGTCCAATGGAAAACGATATATGAAAGTGACAGCCCACTGGGTATCCCTGTATAATAATCAATGTGCGCAGTGCGTCGGTGGTTAGTGTGCTGGACTAATCAAAGGGTCTCAAATTCATCTCGCCAGGACTAACTTTTTTTCTTTCTTTTTTCACCTCATACGAACGTTTGACAAACATCCAAGAGTAATTTCAAACATCAAAATCATAAAAAATGTTTTTTTTTCAAAACGTCATTATTGTTGTTCCATTTAATATGTTCCCTAAAAATAATAATAAATAAATACTAAAAAACGAGACAAAAATCTTGCTTACATTTTGCATAAAGAAATACACAGTTAACTGCAACTGCAATTCACGAAACAAAGTGGATTAAATTAGTTCAGAAAATGGAACGGAACGAAATGCAGAACATCCTGCAAATTCCAATTCACAATTCGAAATTCGATTGAATTGAAGACCAAATCACTTTCATTATGTGAATTCACAAATAGTGGAATATAGAACATGGGCGGCTTAATAACTCGCATTGAATTGATTGTTTTTAAGTTTAAGACAGCAAATTTAAATTCGTCATCATAGGGTTAAGTAAGTATACATTTTATATATTTCAGCTTTGTTTCCGCTTAAAAGTCAAGGTCAGTCTACGTTCAGACTATGAAAAATCTGGAAAGTAATAAAATAAAGTCGACTCACCGCTTCATGTCCTTCGACATGATCAACATCATCTCTCCAATCTGGTATGCACCCACAGAAAATCCATGTACAACAATTGGCGCATACGATGTGTTGTTTTCTAAGAATTTTAACGTATCTGCAGCAACAAGCTAGAAATTAAAAGAAAAAATAATTATATGGAACATGAAAGGCTTTTAACAATCATGATTTATGTGACTAAAACTGTTAATATTCTGATAACGACACCACAGCGGAAATCAAACGAAGAATTACACTTGCCAACCGCTGTTTCTTTGGCCTAAGACGGCAATTGATTAGTAAGGCCTTGTCAAAAAAACTAAGGAGACTCTTTATAAGACCATCATCATCCCAGTCCTGTTCTATGGCGCAGAAGCGTGGACATTAGCAAAAGCGGGTGAAGATCTCATTGGTCGTTTCGAACGCAAAATTCTTCGAGTGATTTTCGGTCCCGTTTGCGTTGACGGGCTTTGGAGGAGGATATTTAACAGCGAACTCTACGAGCTCTACAGCGACATCTACCTGATCAAAAAAGTGCGAATCAGTCGACTAAGATGGCTAGGACATGTAGAGCGAATGGACACAAACGCTCCGGTCCGAAGCGTCTTTGATTCCAACCCGGAGGGACAACGCAGTAGAGGAAGACCTCGCCTTATGTGGCGCGCGCAAGTGGAAGGGGATCTCAACCAACTTGGAGTGCGCAACTGGAGGCAGTTAGCCAAAGATCGTGCTAACTGGAGAGGCGTATTGGTTGAAGCCCAGGTCCACCCCGGACTGTACCGCCACATAAGTAAGTAAGAAAGTAAGTAAGTAAGAACTGTTAATATCAAATTATAATTCATAAGCTTTTACAACAATATTACAACTATTTTGGTGCTACCCACAGCCTTGTCTAGGCTGGTAATTTTGTGATCTTGGTTTTCCTTGTTCGAAAGATTGGCCGGAGGTCTGTTTTTTGTTTTTGAATATTTAAGACACATAGCCGATTCGACTGGGACAAAGCAAAAATTACGGCATATAAAGGATCTCGTTATAATATTTTCGAATTAGTAACACTAACCCAGGGACCTTTAGGTAGAGACTTAAGCGCCCTCTTACCTACTGCTAAAGTAGCTGCAATATAAGTCTCCTACAGCTTTTATTAGAAAGTCACGTGATATGTCTAAAACAGGGTTGACGTACAACTTTCGGCATCAGATGCAAACATGTTTGTCAGTGCACCAAAGGTTTCAGAGTCAGGCAGGCGGAGAGCGGCTACTTGTTTCAATACTTGTGGAAGATAATCCCTTAATCGTTGAGTGTTTTTCTTTGCAAAGACGGGCCATTTAGCCCATATCATTTTTCTTTCAAATTGTTTGTTGCGAATTTATTAAACTTTGAATTAAGATGTAGAGCCTTATTGCGAAGATCAATCGCCAGTTGATAATTACTTATTTTCAATGTGTGCTATTGTGAACGAACGATTCTAAAGGATTTTGTCAATCGCAGTCAATTAAAAAAATGCGATTGACAAAAATACCAAATGAATCGTTCGTTCACAATAGCACACATTGAAAATAGTCAATTATCAATTGCCGATTGATCTTAATTCATTAAGCCAGATGGAAGTCATGATGTAACATATTTACTAAAACCTTGACACGTTTTCCCATTCAGTCAATATAGACCATCTCAGACTTAGATAGTTTCAAGAAAACTGAGTCGTTTTAAAAGATTATTTTGAACCTATATAATTTCTCCGTGCGTTAAAAAAATCTGACTTTGAACTAAATTCATTAAAGTCCTGAACAGCAGTACTTTTCGTTTTGAATATACTTTCCATAATGAAATACCAACCTGTGTACCCTTAACTGGCCACAACAATTGCCAAGGGGTTATGCTCACAACTAGTACATCGAATCCCATATCTGTATATATTTCAGCATACTTCTTCAAGTGCTTCTGTTTGGCCAACAGCCATGACATAATCAAGACTAAAGGATTTCCAGTTGGTGTTTTGAAGCTAAAACATGAAAGATTAATTGGATAACAGTACAATTTTTAAATTTTAATTTTACCAGAATGTTTTTGGATCCCATTCGATTTTATTCGGTTTATCGGTAAAGAAAGTCAGATTTTTCGTAATGTCTCGTGATGAAATTAAACGACGACCTTTCGTTGGTGCCATGGTTGCCTGTACAGAAAAACAAAAATACACAGTTATTATAAAGTAATTACAGAATAACCTTGTAATCTAGGCACGTGTAATTATTAAAAAAATATTGTGTTCATTTTATATTGTAATTGCGACAACTCGGCCGGAAAATGTTACGAGTAAGTTAAAAACGATAAATGTTATTGTTTAGGGTAATTGGCGTGACATGTCCCAAATACATGTCAACCATAGTTAGGAGTATCTTTTCTTGATTGAATTAATGCATACTGGGACATATTTAAGCAAACATGATATGATAAAGGGTAACAAAATTATCCTCAGGCTTCAGATGATAATGATTTACTTTCTCAATGTTCATATATTAGGTGTAACAGAAAAACGGGGAGGTCTAAGCTCACAGCGGACAATTTTAAACATTGGATTAAACTCAAGAGAAGAACAGAGGTCGTATGTTATTCCATAGTGTTTGGACAAAGTCCGTATAGTCTCAGACATCTGGATCAAACAAAAAAAAAAACACAATCGGACGAATGCCCATTATGGCTGCAATATGAAATGACAGTAATAGCCCGTCAATCGGGTTTGAGGATGCCACATCATGCAGACAATTACGTCAGCCATGACACCATAATATCCGAATCGACCACTCTTCAATTATCCCTCATTCTTCTTCGTTAACGACGAGGTTATAATCTGAATTAAAGAAATCATTTTTTTATTTATACCCTATTCTAAGGGTATACTTACTTTTACTTAACGGGCTCCGAACCCGTGAAGAGTCTCTGACTGACACACTGCATCCTTCCATCCTCAGCGATCCCGGGCACGCTGCTTCCAGTTTTCAAGACCAAGCGCTCTGGCATCCGCGATGGCTTGGTCTTTTAAGCGCATGTTTTGTTTTCTTTGCCTTCTCGAACCTGGGGGCTTGGAGTCGAAGATACTCTTGGCTGGATCATACAATTCGCTGGACAATACCATTCGCTCAATGTGTTTGAGCCAATGTAGTCGACGTGATTTAGCTTTTTGGACTACATGCTTATCTTGTTACAGCTCATAGAGTTCGCGGTTGCTTTCTTCCACCCATACTTGGTTGATGATATGGTGCATGGGACCAACAAAAATATCACCTCCGTATAGGTTTTTTACAGCTATGCTAATCTTTTCAATACTGGGTGGTGGAACCGGTTCTTCGTCGACTGGACGTGAGTTCTCTTCTTGCCCTATCACTCTCTCTACATGCGGCCCATTTAACAGCTGCTGAAACATATCTACTATTTGCTGTAAAAATCATCAACCAAATATTAGACCAAGACCCCACAACATTTTTTGGGAGTGAAGATATAACCAAAATTAGCATATATCAAAGTTAAGTGCCTAAATAGCTTAAGTCTATTTCGCTAGTCTGGCAGCATTTGTTTGGGGCAAAGGTTAGTAATAGTAAAGTAAAAATACGTTTTTTTCCAAATACTGGATCGAAGATATAACCACTTATGAATTGTATTAAATGAACGAGGTTGAAGCCATCTACACAAATCTGTGGGTGCCAGACGTTTTGCTTGGGGCTATCCCGATGCCAGACGTACTAATAGTATGCAAATATAACCACTCATTGTAAATACCAAAATAATGGTGGAAGTGTCCTGATACCGAAAATGTGGGTCCCAGACGTTATGCATGGGGCAAACCCCTTGCCAGACGTACTTATAGCCTGATAAATAAAACTAAAAACATAGGGACGGGCTACAGTCCGCTTGGGCGAACTGTTGGATACCCTATTCTTATTCCTATCCCTCATAAGTGGGCGTGACAAAAGTCTAAGTATGGTTGAATTGTTAAGAACGCTCTACATATTTTGTTATATAACATTTAAAGGATTTTATCAAAAAAAACCCTCCCTAGCTCAAACTTGGATGTTTCAATAAAATTGTTTTATTTAATTGTGGGCGTGTCAGTAGGCGGATTTAAAAAAAATTAACACATGAGAATAAAGGGCCCCTAGAGAGTATATATTATAAATTTCAGCTCCCTAGCTCAAACTTTGAATTTAAAAAAAAAAATTAATTGTGGGCGTGTCAGTGGGCGGATTTTGAAAATATTTACACATGAGCATAAAGGGCCCATAGAGAGTATATATTATAAATTCCAGCTCCCTAGCTCAAACTTTGCATTTTCAAAAAAATTGTTTTATTTATTTGTGGGCGTGTCAGTGGGCGGATTTTGAAAATTTTTTATCCCGAGCAGTTTTAGGAGTCATAGATCATATATAAACAATTTCAGCTTTCTAGCTCAAAATTCGATTTTTTCCAAAATTTTGTTTTTAGAGTTTGTTGGCGTGTCTGTGGGCGGATTTCAAATATTCGTAAACTTGATTATTTCGGGACCGTAGAGAGTATATGGTTAAAATTTCAGCTCTCTAGGTCCAGTTTAAAGGCCTAATTTTTGCCGACAGACGGACGGACGGACGGACGGACATGGCTAGATCGACATTACTATCGATGCTGATCATAAATATAGTAACTTTTAGGGGTCTACGGGCAATATTAAGGTATGTTACAAACTATGCGTCAAAATTAATATACCCTTAGAATAGGGTATAAATATTCTTAGTCTAATATATTAAATTATCGTCTTTGTTCTTTTTACATCAACATAAGCCGTGTTTCTTTGCACGCGGATATAGGGATAATTTGAAATTTGCATGTAAAATACAACAACAACTTATCCTATATACGCTAACTTTAGCGGGGATAGCTATCGCCGCTAAGTCAGTTAGCGGGGATAAACAGTGCTTCCAAAACCCATTTTCTTCGTTTCTGATGAACCGATGCGATGAATTTTTCAGGAAATGTCAAAGTTTGACATCCCTCCGACCACTAACACATTCCGCCGAATATTTTGTTCGTGATTTTATTATTATTTTTTTTCAAACTTCATTATAAAGGTAATTGAATTTAGCAAATCTGTTAATGTGAAATTGTTTTTCATAATTTTAGAATATGCTTGGCATCAATTTCAATTGGCGGAAGTAAATATTTTTCAATTTCAGGATTTTCAATACAAATTTCTTAACTACAACTTACAGCTGTGTCACGGTGCATGTCATAGCTGCATGTGTGTTGCCAAGTTTTTTTTTGATGAATTCTTAAGCGGCGATAGTGGTTTTCTGATGCCATCCCTATATCCGCGTGCAAAGAAACACGGCTATAGTGCAGTAATTTTTTTTACTAAATAAAACTTAGAAACAAAAATTTGCTCGATCACATTTCTAAGAAAATAGAAACATAAATAATAATAAATCCAACTAAATATCTACAGATTACATACACTACAATATTTTGTTTAAGGCTACAAAAATGATTTAAATCACAACCTAATTCATCAGATGAATCGCTGCATACAACATTGTCTTCATTGTCGGATGCATCCAAGTTAATCCTAAGAATATCATCGAGATTGTCAGGTGCCGTTTTGCCATCAAACCATTTAACTTGATATCCTGTGTCGTCTAGTATCCAACCATTGTCTAATGGCGATATTTGGATGGGTTCAATTGCATTTTTCCACACCTGACAAATATAGTTGCATCTATATATTTGCTGCAGTGGCACGGATTTATTTGGAGGCAGGAGACTTCCTTCAAAAGGGTGTCATGGAGTGTATTTTTCCCACTACTTGTTTCCACAAATCTGTCGTAGTTATCGAATGCTATACTTGTGCAAACACTGGGTATATTTAACATTCCGTGGGAAAGAATCGGTGACTGCAAATTTATCATTTGAAAATGCCAGCTCGGTTTCAATGATCAAATTTGTTCTGGATTTCAATTACTCTCCTGCTGCTTGTCAAACTTTTTATTGCAAGGCCTAAGAAACAAATTACTAAATCTACTTACTTATTATATAACGTATTTATTTATTTATTTATTTATTGATTTCATTAACGGAGGTACACTTTGTCCTGTAATGGATTACATACATACTTAATTCGACAAATTATTAACATACTTAATTAACCTCACCAAAGTTTGTTAAAAGTACAAGGTGGCGCAAAAGTCATCATCCTATCGGAAGAAGCTATAATTTTTGCAAATGGCGGCAAATGCAAATTCTACTTTGATATTTGTGAAGTTAACTGATACAGAAAAAACTTAAGACAGCAATTAACATAATCCAAAAGCAGAACCAAAGTTTTTCATTCATACAAAAAATTACAGCGAAAGAACATCGGGTGACAACTTTTGCGCCACCTGACAACTTTTGCGCCACCTTGTATAAGTAATTAATTTTTGAACGTATTTCTACTTATATTAGAGTGAAGATCAATGAGATTTCCAACTGAAATAGCTTCTCTTAAGCATCTAGTTATTGTTTCATTATATTCGTATTGTACTCTATGCATAGGCTCAACAAAAATATTTTGACTTCTCAATGGTATCACGGGTATTCGATATCTGATCTGTGTAAGCAGGTAAGGACAATAAATTTATATGTTTAGTTATTAGGTCTCTCACAGACATGATCGAAAAATACCTCCGCCGAATACATTAGGACTACGTAAGAAGACAAATTAAAGCAGTGGTTGCATAACTTGTAAAAATACGGTTATGGCCCTTTATTGTACGAATTGTTGTACTTAAAGATAATATTTACCTAATTGAATGTGCTTCTGTGGTTTTATTCGTCCTATTGTAATGCAATAAATTGAATCATTGCAAAGAGATTTTATTCTTCTTTTGACATCTTCTATTTTCCCATAACATCAAAAGAAATTCAAAAAAATCTTCCAGTATCTCAGGAACTTGCAGATTTTAGATTTAAAAATGTCAAAGTATCGTTGAACAAAACCTCGTTCTACTCTGAAGTATCTGCATTTAAAACTACCAATTGGTTTTGAACTTTTAAAATAATAATTTTGTCCTTGAACGTTGCCATTAATTTTTTTCTTAAACATAATTTGGAATAGTCTAATGAATGTTCTATTTCATTCAGCTTCTGCTCATAAATAACCGAAATATCATCAAATGGATGCATTTCTTTTAAATTAACAATACGTTTTTCCACAAATGCGTGTACTGCTGCAAAGGCGCATTTGTGTGCATTATGTTTAATCGCTTTATTATTATCAATTTTTTTTCTATGTTATTGGCCTCTTGAAGAAATTTGGCGTGGCATTATTTATGGTATTTAAGTTGGTCGTCTTACCAACTTCTGATAAACTACCTCGTTTCCAAGAAGTAAAGCTTTGCTCAACGGCGGCCAGATATTACAATTTGCTTGCATCCCTTTATTTTTTTTTGTAATAAAGTTGCAAAAAAAACATTTCAAATTGGTATCGTTGGCACCAACACCTAATGGATTAGGTTGGTTTTCAATGGCAATTGATGTTGTACTGGATCTTGTTGGTGCTGTATGTACGTTCCCGTGATTAAATTTGATATAAAATAAACTTATCTTTAATTAAATTTGACTTAAATTGAATGTTCCTTGTTTTACTTTCGGATTTTGCAACTATTCAATTGTCTAATTAAAGTAATAGGTTTGAAAAAATCTGCAGCGACTGTAACAAATAGATACTTGACTACCAATGCTGGCTTAGAAGCAATGCTCTTATCAGTTTAATCTCACAAAAATATGTATGCATGTTTGATTGGACTAAAGGTGTGTAAGCTTATTATGTCTAAATATAGTCTAAACTGTGTCTTTAGTTAATAACAATTTCTCATGGTCATTATGGCAGAAGACTGAAAGTGATTACAAGTGAAATGTTGAATAGATTAATAACTACGTACTCGCTATTTGCACAACTAATTCTAAAATACATACATTTATTTTATAAATAGGTGCAATAATACCAACCACATAAATTAGTTTTTTAGTTTTATTTATCAGGCTATAAGTACGTCTGGCATGGGGATAGCCCCAAGCAAAACGTCTGGCACCCACAGATTTGTGTAGATGGCTCCAACCTCTTTCATTTAATACTATTCATAAGTGGTTATATCTTCGATCCAGGATTTGGAAAAAAACGTATTTTTACTTTACTATTACTAACCTTTGCCCCAAACAAATGCTGCCAGACTAGCGAAATAGACATAAGCTATTTAGGCACTTAACTTTGATATATCCTAATTTTGGTTATATTTTCACTCCCAAAAAATGCTTTGGGCTCTTAGACTATATGAATGGCAGAAAGCTTGCCCGATGAATGGATTATCAGCCCCATCTACAATAAAGGCCACATATCTCTGCTTAATGTCGCTTATAATATCCTTTCCAACATTACTGTGTGAACGTCTGAAGCCGGTCTGTAACACATTAATCGGCAAGTACCAGTGTGGCCCGACAGATCGACAAAAGACCCAATTCAAGTCGAGACCCACCACCTTTTCATCGACTTCAAAGCCGCACGTGGCGATGGCCGAATCCGGGATTCCAGCATAATTGATCCATTTGTGATGCGTGACGCTTGAAAACACGTGGAGCGATGTGCACTATAGAAACTGCTCTTCCGAACTATACCAAACCTTAAATCTTCTTCTGGAGCAGACAGTGTGCAGGGGAGGTGTCAACACGAAAGGCACTATCTTTAACAGATCCGCTCATCTACTGAGATACGCGGACGATATCGACATTCTCGACCGATCTCAGCGTGCCGTGTTAGAGGCTTTCATGGCGATTGAAGAACAGGCAAAATTGTTTAGCTGTGAACTCAACTTGCTTACAACAAACAAATAAACATCTGTCCACCGACTAGGACCAAACGTCACTGTTGATAGCAGCAACTTCAAGGTAGTAAGGGAGTTCATCTACCTCGGTGTTAACATCAACTCCACAAATGAAAACTTAGTGGAGAACGACGAAGACTTACCCTTGGAAAACGTTGCTACTTGGGTTTGGCAAAGAAAATGGGTTCAAAACTTCTAACTCGGAAGACTAAGTGTAAGCTCTACAAAGCACTGATGCTGCCAGTTCTGCTGCATGGCGCCGAGTTCTGGACGATAAGCAGGAAAGGACATATAATGTTGGGTTCTTTCGAAAGAAAAACATTTCGTTGGATATTTGGTCGTGTGTGCGAAAAGGATCTATGAGCTGTACCAAGATGTGGATGTAGTCTAAAAAGCTAAAACACGTCGACTACATTAGCTCGACCACATCGAGCAAATGGACAATAATGCTACAGCGAAGATGATATACGACTCCCAGCTCCCAGGTTCGAGACGACAAGGAAGACCGAACCTCTGTTTTAAAGACCAAGCCATCGCCACAACTGGAAGCAGTGTGCCCGAAAGACACTGCAGCCTTGCATTCTCCGCGATCCCGGGCACGCTGCTTCCAGTTGTCCAGGCAAAGCGCTCTGTCATCAACGAAGGCTTTGTCTTTTAAACGGAGTTTTTGGTAACACACTCTCGAAACTTACTAAGTGCAAGAAGAAGTGATAAACACAATATAGAAGGCAAGGCCTTAGGTCCTATTAATTCCTTATAAAAAAAAAGTATTTACATAACCCAAGTACAAGTTCTTAACCTCTGTACGGAACGAACTAACAAGTTAATTACTCTGCTGAGGTGTTCACAATAAGCCGTAATGAATATATACAAGTTTATTTAATTAACATAAATTAAATGTTACAGCTTGTTACCATTAATTGCATTTAATTGTTTTTACTGCAATCAATGTTATGTGGAAAAATCGTACCATTAAAGATTTGTATAAAAAGTTCGACAATGAATGTTTAAAAGAGTAACATAAAAACCAACATTTATGTATGTAAATTAATGGCAAAAAAAACAACACCCATAGTAATATGTATTCGACTATTCAAAATGGAAATAAAAACTTGCTCCACATAGAAATTCTTTAGAACTGCTAACGTGAACACGAACTCTGGACAATGTAGCTTGACTGTGGGAATAATGCCTTTGAGAGCTCAGAATTCTAATTATAGTTAGAATACGTTAAATAGTTTAAGTAAGTAGAATAGGTAGTTTTTAATTTATTTTTTATTTATTTTATATAATATATAAATAATTAAGGACCAATAACTAAGAATAAGTATCCTGTTAATTTGAAGTTAGATTTAATCATTGTTGCCTAGTATGTAAGTAGATATCTAATAATGAATAAAAAATTAATTTCAAAGAAGGGAATAATGCCTTATGTGATACTGCCCAGAAATTTTGCCTTAACCAACTAATTTGCCTAAAGATTGAAGATTGTGTCCTTTTGACAATATTTATCTTCCTAACTGCACAGCTATGACAAAAATACGTTTAACACATCAACAGAAGTGAATAGGCCGAGCTCCGCTAATGGTTCACCACTTTGACTGAAAACTGACGTAAATTGAGAGTTAGCTTATAAACGATATTGAGGAAAAACTGCCGTGTTGGCATATGAGAGTGTTTAAAGTGCAAAACTATGGAGATATTGTGATAGTCTGCAACACCACAGCCAAAGTGTCGAGAGCAGATAAGTGAGACCTCAACTCTGACCAAAAGTGTTTCTTTTCCATTTGATTGTCATTGCGATTCTTAGTAGGAGCAGGAATACAATCACTCATAGTAAGTGGCATCTAGACTCGCAATTTAAACTTGGTAGTTTTATTGCCTTCCCAGAAAAAAGCGAAATACGACAGTAGGAGCGGTAGCAAATTTCACATCTGCGAAAAATAGAGCAGTCGACTGCCGCTTCCGTTTTGTCAATTACCATGGAAAAAACATGTCAATTTTTTTGTCACACGTTAGACACGCTGCGTGCGAAATTAAAAAAAAACATAAAGAGGTCTTTGAATCACGATCTGAAAGGAGTAGCGTTGCCTGCGAGGCTTTTTCTTCAATTGGTTTGTTTTTTAAATAATAAAAGATGTTTTGCACTAAGACTTTATTCTTTTTTTATTGTTAGGAAATGTTCATTATTCAATTCCCTTAGAGCACGGGTACTCTCTGCCGGTCATGAAGACCTGTCCATATCAACTCTGTCGACATAATTAATATAAGCCTACAAATTTCGATTATTCGAGTTCCGCTTTTTATTTTACTTGAAACTATTATATGTACTAATTGATTAGCACACGAAACGATCACATACTACTGCAAATAGTGACCAGAATGGCTTACGAATTATAGCCGCAGAATAATGTAATCGTATATACTCGCAGATTACATAAGATTGCTTAGTTTTGAACATTACAAGAATATGATCTGGGAAGCATTGTTTCAAATAGAAAAAAATAATACTATTATTGTATGCAAGCAAACCTAATTGTCAAGGTATTGTGTAGGTATTGATTAGAATTATTCTAATCAGCACGATTAAATAGGATTACATCTTGGATAACGGTACATGCGTTTTAAATGCCGCCATATCTTCTGTTAAATAAATAAATAAATATTATTGTAAAAAAAACATTTCAAAATCATAAACGGACAAGCCCTAAAACCTAGCCTCTAACCATGCGAAGTGCGAGAAGAATAGATATAGGACCTACAATTTTAAGCTCGAGAAGGTTATCATGCCAACTGATACTCTTAGATGTTTGTCAGACTTTCGAAAGTCAAGGGTTAGTGGAAAAACCTAGGTGTTACTGGGGTGATTTGAATCTGATAATTCTCGGTCAGTAATCGAACGCACTAAGCCCTACAGCAACATATCTTCTGTTATTTGATAAGATACTGAAATCCAACAAGTCTATACTTTTGAATCGATTATTGCCAACCAGACGCAAGATAAATAAGTTATGGAATTGCTAACTCGGACTTATCCGACAAAATCTGAACCGTTGATTCATCGGAAAAGAAGAACTACAAAAAAACGCGTGCCACGAAATCGTAAAAATATATCTCCAAAATATAAAAAAAAATCTATTGAAAGCCGACATATTAAGTTCTCAACTTTAACCAGTCTTCGGATGTCCAGTCCTTATGAGCCTTAGCTTATTTAAGGCGTTTTTCCACCATCCTGAAAAATCCTGAAAAAATTATATTTTTTAAGGTGGCCGTAATAATTTGATCACCCACTGTATATACTCGTATGTATTGATTTAAAGGCGGTTATCGCGGCAGCTCCAGCAAGCAGATCGCTGTTTAATAGATTAATAACTAATTCAAACCGTCTACTGGATACTGCATTGATAAGATTACTTTTTATGATGAAATTACATAAGCAGTTGTGCATTGCTTCTGCTGGCTGAATATATGAAACAAAAATATTGTGGAAATGTGTTCCCTCCTCCACCATCACGCCTATTTGTGTGTTTTTATAAGGCGGATTCGGCAGTACCATACAGTTGCAGCTTTTTAAACTTTGTCACTTAATAAAACATTGCCAGACTGAGGGCACATACAATCAACATCTGTTTCTATTACGAGCTTTATGTCATTTTATCCCGAATGAAAGACTTTGTTTTTAAGTTCTAAGTGCAGTTGATTTGAATAAAGTAAGCAATTATCCAATAATAATACAAAAAAGAAACGCAATTAGACAATCAATTGCGGATAATGATACGGCTATCTGATGAACAGTGCGGGTGTGTCGCAGGTAAATCAATCACTGATGCAATACAAAGTACATAACAGATCATGTTGGGAAAACATCGTGATTCCTTAGAGAAGCGGTTTTTAAAGGGTGGGTCGCGACCACCTGCTGGGTCCCGAAGCAAACATTACGGGATCGCAAGCTTCAAAACAAGAAATGAAAAATAAAAACATAGGGACGGGCTACAGTCCGCTTGGGCGAACTGTTCAAACTTTGGTTTTTCAATAAAATTGTTTTATTTAATTTTGGGCGTGTCAGTGGGCGGATTTTGAAAATATTTACACATGAGCATAAAGGGTCCCTAGAAAGTGGACGTCCAGTATAACGAATACTGATATAGCGAATTTTCGATATAACGAACGCTTACTAATTTTACAATGAGATCTTTATATAGCAAACGTCGGCACAAATTTGCTATCCGATATAACGCACGTTTTTACAACTGCTCATTATTTTCACGTCTACTCTTGTTCCATGCAGTTCGTATTGTTTTTCTTGGTCCCAAAGAATGTGGATATGTTTCCATACATAATTATAAACATGTGTCGTCCTGTTTCGATCGTATTCCAGCAGTTAATTGTTCCTTTTTTTCATTTAAGAAAATGCCAGTCTCGTGCGGTTGATTATACCCTATTCTAAGGGTATATTAATTTTGACGCGTAGTTTGTAACATACCTTAATATTGCCCGTAGACCCCTGAAAGTTACTATATTTATGATCAGCATCGATAGTAATGTCGATCTAGCCATGCCCGTCCGTCCGTCCGTCGGCAAAAATTAGGCCTTTAAACTGGGCCTAGAGAGCTGAAATTTTAACCATATACTCTCTAGGGTCCCGAAATAATCAAGTTTACGAATTTTTGAAATCCGCCCACAAACTAAAAAAAACAAAATTTTGGAAGAAATCGAATTTTGAGCTAGAAAGCTGAAATTTTTTATATATGATCTATGACTACTAAAACTGCTCGGGATATAAAATTTTCAAAATCCGCCCACTGACACGCCCACAAATAAATAAAACAATTTTATTGAAAAACCAAAATTTGAGCTAGGGAGCTGAAATTTATAATATATACTCTCTAAGGACCCTTTAAGCTCATGTGTAAATATTTTCAAAATCCGCCTACTGATACCCACAATTTAAAAAAAACTTTTTTTGAAAATCAAAAGTTTGAGCTAGGGAGCTGAAATTTATAATATATACTCTCTGAGCGATAGGAATAAGAATAGGGTATCCAACAGTTCGCCCAAGCGGACTGTAACCCGTCCCTATGTTTTTAATTTCTTTGGTGCTTGTTTTTTTGTTTTACTTCTAATATGCTTTCCAAAACTCAACGTAAGTGACTTACAAAGAAAAGGTCAAAATCATTGACGGATGTATCGAAAGGCTTTTTTTACAAAATTCACATTTATAACTTGAAAGATTTTGGAAGTCTATCATAAATGTTGTTACTTATGAATAAATAAATATGTAATAAAGGTCTTAAACTTCAGGAAATTTCTCTCCACACTTGGAATATTGCTGAATCAAATTTACAAGAACTAGCGTGCGATGACGCTGTTGAAATAAGTTCAACAAATGAAGATGAGCTTGATGATGAAACCAACATTATCGAAGCGCCAGTTAAGCATGCTGAAGCAGTCACCTCTTTAGCAAATGTGCTTACTGGGCCAAACAGGTGGATCTTGAAATGTCTGACATATTTATGCTAAGGCGGGTTCAAGAAAAAGCATTAAACTTAAGGTCTCAAGTTGAAGTGAAGCAGAGTTACACCAGCGATTTTTTTTCTCATGTGTAAATCAATTTTAAATAAAAAGAAGATGTAATCGTACATATGTATATAAAATACACACTCATTTTTCAATTAGCCTAATATGTATCAACAAGAAAAAAAACGTTCGATATAACGAACACATTCGTTTTAGCGAACGACCTCAAACATTATATGATTATATCATTCGTTATACTGGACACGTCCATATAAATTTCAGCTCCCTAGCTCAAACTTTGGCTTTACAATAAAATTGTTTTATTTAATTGTGGGCGTGTCAGTGGGCGGATTTGAAAAATTTAATCTCCCGAGCAGTTTTAGGAGTCATAGATCATATATAAAAAATTTCAGCTTTTTGGCTCATAATTCGATTTTTAAGAAAAATTTGTTTTTTTGAGTTTGTGGGCGTGTCTGTGGGCGGATTTCAAAAATTCTTAAACTTGCTTGTTTCGGGCTCCTAGAGAGTATATGGTTAAAATTTTATCTCTCTAGCTCCAGTTTAAAGCCCTTATTTTTGCCGAAAGACGGACGGACGGACAGACATGGCTAAATCGACATTGCTATCGATGCTGATCATAAATATAGTAACTTTTAGGGTTCTAAGCGCAATATTAAGGTATGTTACAAACTATGAGTCAAAATTAATATACCCTTAAAATAGGGTATAAACAAAGTTTGGTTTTATTTTTATTAAGCAAATCTTTGTTGTTTTATTTATATAAATGAGAGGTGTATTTTGTTTGTCATGTGCTTCTTGTGGATGACGAACAAAATACTACACAGGTGGCAGCAGTATTGTGAAGGACTTCTAAATGAATAATTTCGTCGGATATACAGTGGGTGATCAAATTATTACGGCCACAGGGAAAAATATAACTTTTTGAAAAATAGACCAACATAACTTTTGTGTTTTGTATTTTTTAAGCTTTATTTATTTATTCATATTAGAAGTGACTTATAAACTATAAAAATAACGTAAAAAAAAAACCCTTTTTGACATACTTTCGATGCATTTAAAGCAATTAGTTTTAATATCGTCGTCCAGTTCCAGTTCCTTGCCCACTGATGATTGACCAAACCATAATGCTTAGAGGATGTTTCACACGTTCTACTATGCATTCCCTTTTATATTTTTCGTTTGCCCTCCTCCTAACAAACTCGGACTTATCCGACAAAATCTGAACCGTTGATTCAGCGGAAAAGCAGACCTACAAAAAAACGCGTGCCACGAAAATCGTGAAAATATATCTCCAAAATATAAAAAAAAATCTATTGAGAGCCGACATATTAAGTTCTCACCTTTAACCAGTCTTCGGATGTACAGACCGTATGAGCCTTAGCCCATTTAAGGCGTTTTTCTTATAATTCATTTATTTGCACTAAATCCTGAAAAAATTATATTTTTTAAGGTGGCCGTAATAATTTGATCACCCACTGTATTTTATGAGAGCCGTTCCTAACAATGAAGAAGTACACGACATAACTGTCGAAGAAGCTAGCAAGGCGGTCAAAGAGTCCAAAAAGCGAAAAGCAGTTGGGCCGGACGAGATACCCTCTGAGTTCTGGATAAAGATGGGAAACATCGGGTCCAAATGGCTCATGATTCTCATCTCCAAACTGATGAGAGGCGAACCAATGCCTTACCAGGGAAAGTTTTCTTCGTCCTTTGTATAAAGGAGAAGGCGAAACGCGAGACTGTGACAATTACCGTTCAATCAACCTGATGTCACACACCATGAAGATCGTTGAGCGGGTATTAGATAGCCGAAGGCGGAAAAAAATCTGAAGACCAGTGCGGGTTTTTCACAGGTAAATCAACCACCGATGCAATCCAAAGTATATGGATCATGATGATCATCGTGATTCCTTATAGGATTTGCATATGGTGTTGGTTGATTTTGAAAAGACAACCAAGGGATCTGTTATGGATGGCGCTAAGACAGCAAGGAGTTCCAGAAACCTACTTACAGAAGATCATGGACATGTATGAGGGAGTAAAGATAAGAGTAAGATGCCCCGTTGGTGACACCGAGGAGTTCGCAATCAAAGTCGGTGTACACCGGGGAAGCGTCTTAAGTCCCTTGATATTTATTACAGTCCTTGATTATCTGCTTGAAGGAAAAATGTCGGACCCCAAAGTGCATCAGCTATTCTTTTCTGACGATGGAGCCATCATAGGGTCAAACGTCCCTGCAACGAACACTTAATGTATAAGTCGAAGTTTTGGAGGGGGATGGATATCGTATTAGTCCGAAGAAAACAGAATACTTGTACTACCCATTCTCTGATCCAGTCCGATCTATTCCACACATTTATATGAATGGAGGAGTGATTCCCAAGTCCGAAAAGTTTAAATATCTGGGATCTATGATCAATAGCGAAGCAAGCTGTGATGATGACTTAAAGCATCACGTAAGCGTAGGGTGGATGAAGTGGCGGGAAAACTCAGACATCTTCTGTGATCGAAAAATGCCCCCTAAGTTGAAAGGAAAGCTCTATACAGGTGCTGTGTGCCCGGCGCTTACATACGATTCACAATCTTGGACAGCGTAAATAAAGTATGCGGGCATATTCACGGCAGCTGAGATGAAGATGCTTCGCATGACAGCAGGAGTAACAACGATTGATCGAATAAGAAGTTCCAAGATTCGAGGAAGCCTTCACGTCAAAGAACCTGTCTCGAAACAAATGGAGCGCGACCGGCTCAGTTCCTACCCCAAAATCCCCATCTTTTGAAAAATACCCGAATTGACTATCCTCAAGTACAAAATCCCCAAACGTTTTGCACTTTGTGCTGTTTTCACCAATTTTCCCTTGCACATACTCCAAATCAAACAGTGACTCCATATGCATTGCACTGTTGGGTTTTGGGGATTTTGGTGTTAGGGATTTTGGTTTGGGGATTTTAGTTTGAGGATTTTGGTTTTGAGGATAGGGTACCCAACCCATTTTTTTGTACACCGGTTTTTTTTAAAACATTGAGATGTTCAAAGACATCAGATCACATCAAGATTTTTTATCCAGCAAGTACATTAGCGGTTCGTATTTGAGCTCCAGAACTCTCGTCAAAACCTTTCCTCTGGAAAGCCATCGTTCTTGTGTGATTTTTAGTGAAGATTTTTAGGAGCAGTGGACTTTGTTAGGTTTAACATTTAACGAAAGGTACATACCTAATAGAATGCTTTGAAAAAAATTGATTAAAATGAATTACCTTTGATCGAATTCAAAACTTGGAAGAACTTTTTTGAGTTGATTATTCAAGTCATTGGTAAACACTTGGCTACAAGAGCTTAACGGTGAAGAAAATAGTGCATCCATCTAGCATTTCCAGTTGCTTTCCAAAAACATGCTGTACAAACACTTGCCAGTAGTTTTCGTGGGTAATGCTTTGAAAAATAAAATGTCTTCCATACTACTATCATCCGCTTCGAATCTTATAAAAGCAACAATGTCATCAGCGAAGAAATAGATTGGATTGGAAGTACCAGACAGGAGATCATTTATAAAAATGAGAAAGAAAGTCGTGGACAGAACAGAGCCTTGGGGAACACCAGCATTTATTAGGTGAGTTGCAGACATGAAACCGTCCAAAACAGCTTGAATTGAACGGTCCGAAAGGTAATTTCTAATCCATTGAGGAAGATTATCATCGATTCCAAATTCACGCATTTTCGACAAGAGAGCTTGATGAATAGGGCAGATAGAAAAGTTAACGCAGTGGTTTTGCCAGCGTAGAAGAACACCTCTTCAGAACGATAGGGGAAATACCATCTTGTCCAGCGGATTTGTAAATATCGACATCTCGAAGTACTCTAGCCACTGTGTATGGATTGGTCCCATGGAGTATTCACGCACTCGAGTACAGGGGGAGATAAGGCACAATCTGGCAGCGGTGAGCTAGCTGCAAAGTGAGCAGAAGCAGATTGGCTTTATCTAGAGAGCTAACAGCTGGAATGTCATTGTAAATGAGTGTCGGGATTCATGACGAGGTAGCAAAAGTTGCTACTACCCTTTGTAGTACTTTTAGTATTGTAGTATTTTTTGCCTCATCTTTTGGTCGTAGGAGAATTTTACACATTTAATAGGGCAATTGCAGTCATTTCTGGCTCGTTTAAACTTTGTCCGGTTTTCCTCAGATGGGTTGGCCTTTTAAGACCGAAAGCTTACCTATTTTAACTTGATAGCCTCTTTGCAGCTCAAGTCACACCACGCGGTTACTTTGGGTTTGATACTTTTTATCCGGTTAGGGATAAAGCATTTCAAACCTATTGAAATCATGGTTGTTATCATTGCATATCATATAACTCTTAATAAAACCGTTAAGTTCTCCCAATTGACTTACTTGTAATGCCATACGGTTCTTTCAGGAGTTGAAACTATGTAGCCGGGGTACGAGAAATTCGCTGATATTGCACAATGGTCTGACGAACGTACCTAGTCGCGGTAATACGTTTATAGCGTATTTTCCGAGTGAAAGGTAAGAAACAATCCAGTGTGTTAGCGATTTGACTGCTTATGTCCGGTATTCTACCCTGCAGTGGTAGTGTATTCGCTTACTGAATGGAAGGTCGTGCGTTCGAATCCCGGCCAAGTCCATTACTTTATATCTAATACATGAAATCGTAATCTCCATAAGCATGAGACACCACCCGTGGATAAAAACCCTACAACTGCACCCAAACACTTCTTTCCTATCTCTCTATTCTTTCTAAACATAGGGACGGGCTACAGTCCGCTTGGGCGAACTGTTGGATACCCTATTCTTATTCCTATCCCTCATAAGTGGGCGTGACAAAAGTCTAAATATGGTTGAATTGTTAAGAACGCTCTACATATTTTGTTATGTTATATAGGATTTTACAAGGATTTTATCGAAAAAAACGCTCCATAGCTCAAACTTGGGTGTTTCAATAAAATTGTTTTATTTAATCGTGGGCGTGTCAGTAGGCAGATTAAAAAAAAAATTAACACATGAGCATAGAGGGCCCCTAGAGAGTAAATATTATAAATTTCAGCTCCCTAGCTCACATTTTGGTTTTTCAATAAAATTGTTTTATTTATTTGTGGGCGTGTCAGTGGGCGGATTTTGAAAATTTTATATCCCGAGCAGTTTTAGGAGCCATAGATCATATATAAAAAATTTCAGCTTTCTAGCTCAAAATTCGATTTTTTCCAAAATTTTGTTTTTTTTGAGTTTGTGGGCGTGTCTGTGGGTGGATTTCAAAAATTCGTAAACTTGATTATTTCGAGACCCTAGAGAGTATATGGTTAAAATTTCAGCTCTCTAGGCCCAGTTTAAAGGCCTAATTTTTGCCGACGGACGGACGGACATGGCTAGATCGACATTACTATCGATGCTGATCATAAATATAGTAACTTTTAGGGGTCTACGGGCAATATTAAGGTATGTTACAAACTATGCGTCAAAATTAATATACCCTTAGAATAGGGTATAAAAAGTAAGTAAGTGCTCCTTGCTGTTAAACACAAATGCTTACGCTGTGTTACGCACTATAAGGGTACTGTAACAATAGAAAAAAATCCCTTTAGCGTAAGCAAATTATAAAAAAAGAAAAAAAAATTCGTGTTGGCTCATTTACAAGCTGAGTCAGATTGTTTACCTCAGCAAAAATCTCAACATACCTTCCTTCGGGTGTTGTCTGTCCAGAATGTCGAACCCGTAAGAATTGTGTATATTGAAATCACCCGCAATGACGATTTCAGTCCGAGGATGAAGTGTCACAATTCTTGTGATGGAATCAGACAGCGCATCCAGCTCATTATAGGTTGAATATCTGCCCAAATTGTAGTGAATTAATTGCCTACAGACATGAAATTTGAGCCAAATGAAATTAAATTCCGGATCGGAACATTTACCATATTGAGGCTGAAGTTGGTAGGCTACGTCACTACGCAATTACGCATATAGAATAATGGCACTTATACCCAGATAGACTTAACTGTTAAATCAGAACCAACGCTAGCCTGGATTTCATTGAGTGCCAAAACAGCTGGTTTGTTGTGGAAAGCATGGGCATTAAGGTGGGTCGATGTTTTTTTTTCGTCAAATCTATTTGTAATAGTGAAATTATGTTGTGTTTTTATCACATTTACACACACGTAAAATATTATTCAATTATTTTCAGTGTAAGTGTCCGCGTATCGCGACTTTATTTTGATAAGAACGTGTAAAATAGTGTTTTAATGCAATGACATCCTAAGCCATTAGAACAATAAGTTTGGAAGCTAAACGTATATCATTGTGTTGCTTTTAAGTGACATAGAGCTTTATTGTCCCTATTCTTAAATAAAATGTCTGTTTTGTAAGGCTTGGAGATGGTAGTTGAAATCTGTTTTAAGCCTTTCCCATCATATTATATTGCGATTGTTCTACTTTGTCCTCAGTGCGACAAACATTCGCTACATTAATATTTCTCTGCTTCCAATATACAACATTAGCTTTCGTCCACAAAAGAAAATCATATCAGCCAATTGCTTTAAGATGTTTTTCAGCTTAGCCCAAACAAAATGACAAAAACAACATAATGTAACAAATGTGACAGTTAGCTAATGTACTTGTATCAATGTATCAAATACAACCCAAACACAATCTTCTCTCGGTGCGAAATAGCGGAAGTTGCCTTCAGCGTCCCTTACAGTGGATCATTTGTATGCTACATTTGAACGAATTGCCTTTGAGACATCTGTTTAACAAATTAGATGGGGTTACCACAGGTCCATTCTCACATGCTGGTCCAATTGGCAAAATATTAGAAAATTGCGAGAAATTAAGAACAACAAATTATGAAAAAATAGAAAGTGAACTGCCTCAAATTCAGTTTGATGATCTAAGTACCGACCAGAAATACCTGTATGAAATAACAAAGTAATAAGTGGACAATGTTTTGATGATTTGGCTAACAGGTCCCCAGGAAAGATCTCCCATGCCCGATGGTTGACAAAAGCTAATAGAATATTGCGGCTCTATATTTCTTCTTTGGGATCATGACGTAATCTCGAATGACAAAAATCTCGAATGCAAAAAATCTCGAAAAAAACAAATTTTTAATCTAGAATGCAAAAATTTCGAATGCACAAAAATCTCGAAAAAAAGTTAATTCGAGATTTTTTTCTTACCTATTTAGAGAGTTTAAGCTTAAAGAAAATGCATTACATATTTAGTTTATTCAGCAATTTATTGTTTTCGGTAAATTAACAACAACAAATCAATATTTAACAAAAAAAAAACATTATAAAAAATTGTAAAAATTCCAATAGTAAATAAGGTGCCGTGAAATAACGCCGAATTATGAAAGCGAAATAACGCTGAATTTCCATGTTCGGTCTTATTTCACTTTGCCAAAGTGAAAATCTCTCAACTACTTCAAATCAAACAGTGAACCCAAGTAGGGGGGTTGCGTTGCAGGCATTACACTGTTTATGGGATGAGTTTCGAAATCTCAAGTAGAATAAAGTCAATCTCCGAAATCTTATACGATATTATTACTCTTTTGTTCTACTACATAATTGGATATAAAGTCGAGAATAGAAAATGGTGAATTTCGACATCACTTCCGATTTTTTATGGAAATAAAGTCGATCGACATTATTTTCATCTGCAGTAGAATCCCGATTATCCGGATCAAATGAAACCAGGGGTATTCCGTATAATCGAAAATCCGGATAATGGATTTCAAAGCAAATCAAACAATATTTAAATTTTTATTATGTGATGGGTTTTACATTCGTCGTTTAGATAATACAATATATAAAAAACGAGCTGATTCATGATTCAGATAATGAATTACATAATACCTATGTAATTTAAAATGTCGGTTGGAAATAACTTGTTATTGATCTTTGACGTAATGAATCGCATCTTTTTACTGCGGCCAAGTCATTGATGCGCTTCAGTTGTAACAACTGTATGGGATCCTATTCGTCCTGTCTTTAAAACCACTTAAAAGCTACATCTAGAGCTTCAAAAGCTTCTGCGTGAGATGGTACTTGACATACATCCCCAGTTTCAGTCTCTTCTTCATATTCTCTCTCGTACCTTTTCAAATCCTCAATGATTTCTTCATCTGTATATATTTGGAATCCAGGATCTTCACTAGGGCAGTACAGCCACTCCTTAATATTCTCTTCATCGCACCCTTCACCAATGCTAAGAATTTTCATTGTTTCCGTTATTTCTTTAAAATCATCGTCCGGTTAATTGAAGAATTAGATAGAGTTAATTTTAATAATTTATTCCATGCCCTTTATAATGTTTGCAATTCCACAGAGTTCCACGCTTCTACCAGAATATAACAACAATCTCTTAAATTATGTAATTTCCTTAAAAAACGTTAACATCATCTCTATTCTGTTGGAAAAAGACGACGCAGTAGCTGCTTTCTGTACAAACGTTTTAAAGTTTCAATGACACTTTGGTCCATAGGTTGCAATATCGATATTACGTTAGGGGGCAAAAACTTAACTGTGAACTTCCCATTTTCTCGATTTAGTGTTTCAGCGGAAGGGTGCGTTGGCGCATTATCTAACAACAACAACACATCGCCCTCAGAATTCTTTTCAATGTCTGATATCGTAGAATACACCATATATTTGTGTCAACTTACTGCCAGATTCACCATTTTTTATACTCTCAATTATCTTCAATTTGTCTTGAAAAGACAACACTACTCTTTTTCGCTTGGACATTTTAAATTTCTAACAGAAAACGTAAATAAAAATAAAGGAACATGTTTAAATTGACAATTAGAGCCGAGATCAATGAGTCCGGATAATCGGAAGTTCGGATAATCGAGGTTCGGATAATCGGGATTCTACTGTACTTTATTTCACGGCACCGGTAAAGAAATCCATCGATTTCGATTTGAATATTTCCTTTGTTTGTAATGATTTCATTTACTTTCATTTTAATTGTTTTTATTTGCACGTTGTGATAACACACGATCCCAAACAACACTAATTTCAGGAACCTTTTTTTACAGTTGCATGGGCAGTTTGCTAGCCAATCGTGGATGTTAAAGAGTAGTAAATTATATCGAATGGTTGTCTCAAAAATTAATATATTCATTCGAGAATATGCTTTCGAGATTTTTTCAATTCTAGATTTTTGTTTTCGAGATTTTTACTTTCGAGATTTTTGTTTTCTGGATTATTGCTTTCTAGATTTCGTGGTAAACCCTTCTTCTTTAACTCCATCAAATAACTTACAACTATTAGCTGATTATTCACCCCTATTGCGAGTGTCAATCGACAATTGATAATTGACTATTTTCAATGTGTGCTATGGTGAACGAACGATTCTAAAGGATTTTGCCGATCGCAGTTAATTGCAAAAATGCGATTGACAATAATATCAATGAAAATGATTCGTTCACAATAGCACACATTGAAAATAGTCAATTATCAATTGTCGATTGACACTCGCAATAGGGGTGATTGTGTCAAAGTATACGCTCCAGTATGGTTTGAAATAAAAACAAATCCTACTTGTAAAGATGGATCTAAGAATTTGTGGATGTTAATTAAAAATTCTCGATATCTGCCAGCAGAGTTGAAACTTATAATAGATCCCGTAATTCAACGAATTGCCTCTTTTGCTAATACAGAGAATTTGCTTCTGTCGATATTGTCTGATCAAAATAAAACAGTCAGGGAACTTGCTGCCAGAAGGATACTAAAAGCACGAAATTCACCTCATACAGGAAAGCAGCCTCGTCTGTTTGAAGTGCCGCTTATTAATTTCGATGCTGAAAGCTATATTGACATAATAGATTGGCAGCAAA
Organism: Portevinia maculata; assembly: GCA_949715645.1. Classification (NCBI taxonomy): domain Eukaryota; kingdom Metazoa; phylum Arthropoda; class Insecta; order Diptera; family Syrphidae; genus Portevinia; species Portevinia maculata. Next base: position 103,781,003 of record OX454525.1, read on the forward strand.
AGTTTTACGAACCACCAATTCTTCGACACATCACTTACCAGGACATAAACGATGTTATAAGTTCTCTGGGTGACGATAATCTAATTTTTTTAAAGCTACCATGCCACACGCAGGCAGTCGAACATTCTGTTAAAATAGTTACCGAAGCATATAGTATGACCTTATGCGATAAAAATTCAAGAGAAGGCTCGATATAAGCGAAACTTGCATCCAGAAAACTAATGCCTCGATTTGAGAGTAAACGCGATTTCTTGCCTAAAATATAAAAAAAATATTTCTTGGTTACATCAAATTTAGGATTTCCATTACCAAATTTGTCTTCTATGTTAATTGTTTATGAATTATTTTTAAATTTTCCATTAATATTTAATTTTTTTAATAAAATATTTAAATTTAACCAAACGTTGTTTTTTCAAAAATCTCCGAAACTTCAAAGCTCATGCTCGGGCTAAAGATATGATTTAATTGCACTTTTTTTTGGCAATTATTATTTGTTTGGATCATACACAACATAATATTACTAAATTACAATATCGCACTTCCGGTGGAACAACGACTTAAGTGCAAATTTTAAATTTTCTGAGTTAAGTATGCCACAGTTCTCAAAACAGGTATTTCTTTCCAATAAAACAAAGACCCAATTGAAAATGTTCTATTTGTATCCAGGGGGCAGATATGTCCAATATACGTGCCCGACCAATATGTTTCTATAATAAGAACGGCCAAAAAGAAAGGAAATGCTTTCATAGTAAGGGAATTAAACTATAAGGACTTTTACGATTTAAAGTTTCTTTCTGAGGAAATTTGTCTTAATAATTCCAAAAACATAAAAGGCGACCCCATTAAAATATCAGAAATGAAACTTATACGCTTTGAAAAAGGCAGTAATGTGTACTTGTACAAAACAAACTATAAAGACATAACTTGGGAACAAGTTCAGTTTAAGACGATAAAGGAGTTGCAAGGTATACAATTAAAGCCCGCATACTCATCAAAAATACCATTGGCACCAAGGAAGAAAGCAGATATATTAAGCCTGCTAAAAAGTAATATTATTCCAAGTTACTAAGAGCCTTTTTTTACTAACATTTTGTAAGTTTGTTTATTAAAAATTACTGTTACCTTTACAAAAAAAAATTATTAATAATTCTGCTTGAAGCACACAAAAATTACTGAACTGCCGAAAACTATATTTAATTTCCCTTCAATAAATAATTTGTTTCATTGAAAAAAAAAAGATTGTGTTTTTTTTAATAAAACTGGTTTTCAAAATGTTAAAACGCGTTTTCTGAAGAATCGACTTTCTTGCACTTACGTCGTTGTACCACCGGAGGTGCGATATGATCAAATAACTTTTATTTTTTCCCATATAACATCGACCCACCCTAATGGGCATATATTGAAAAAAATGTTTCCTGTTACTAACATTCACCACAAAAATTGCGACGAGATTATGATCTGGACTGAAGGGAGCAAAACCCTCCCACTTTATTTGCATTCCTACGATTGCATATTTTTGCATAATGTAAAAATACTTAAACGCCACCTTATTTATAAACTAAATTGAATTTTGTTCGCTCTTGTAGAACATTAAACATCGACATCCTATATATTTTTTGCGGTTAATTCGGCGAACACCGCACAGACGGACCAGCAGTTATTCAGTGAAGTGCGAGGGTTATGACTTATGATCCCTCTTGTCTATATCATAACCTCGGGGTTAAAGAAGAAGAATAAAACAAAGACATCTGAATTCAAGCCGTTTGAGATGTGTATCAATATTTATAATTGGAACATTTGCTTAGTGCGAACATTTATAAAGAAGTGAGTGCTAATTCACTAGATCATTGTTTCTTGTCGTGTCTTGCTGCCGTGCGCTGTCTTTTGTCTCATGAATCAAATATAAAAAATTACGCATTCCCGAGCTTCTACAATTTGCTTTCGCCGAACGAATTGCCTACGTCGTAAGAGTGGCGCACACCTGAACTAACAACAAATTAATGATTTGTTGTAGTAATACAAAATAATATAAACCGTGGCCGTGCAGTGTTTAATCGTAGAAATGTCATAACAAATAAATTAAATTAAATATCTCCAAATACGAGCAGTTTGTACGCATTTAGGAAAATATATAAGAACAGTTAAAATACATTTCAACTTAAGCTAAAGCACATTGTTGCCGTATCAAAAAATTAAATATCTCTAAACAGTAGTTATTTTCAAAAGTTTCCGATGGAGAAGAAACTTTGAAAACAGTGGATACATATTCAGTGTGTTTCTTTATTCATTCGGAATATTCCGAGTGAGCCATTTAAGTTTATTTATTCGATGGAATATTCCTTATAATCCATTTCGTTGTTTCTTTATACTTTCTGAAATAAATGGAATGCATTCTTTTTTATTCCTAGAGAACGGTGGAATAAAAGGAATATTTTCTCGTTTCACAGATGCATTTGATCAAAAAAAAATCGAAGCATCAGCAAACAATCAAATGGATGAGCATTTATTGCAAATTTATTACCATTTTTATATTTGTTGTTTCAAGTTAATTATTTTTTTTACAATATTAGATATTTTTAATTTCCTTTAACAATTTCCAGAATCAAATACATTTTTAAAATGGTCTCCTGTGGGCATGAAATGCGCCATTGATGTTTGTGACAAGAACACCGTTGCCATTTATGCTACATAATGCAGTACCAGTACCATACTATATAGGAGCATGTTTTTTCACCTAGAAAGCTCAAATTTAGAACATACACTCTCCACGGGCCCGAAATGGTCAATCGTAAGAACTTTTGAAATCCGCCTACTAAAACGCCCACAGTTTAAAAAAAGACTAGAAAAAATCAACATTCGAGCTAGGAAGCTAAAATTTGGAACATATATTTTCTATAAGAACACAATGATCAGGCGTAATTTTTTTTTTAAATCCGCCCATTGTCACACTTTAAAAAAAACCAAATCAAAATTTGAGCTAGAACGTTAAATTTGGAATAAATACTCTCTAGGGTTCCAAATGTTAATAAATATTTTTGTAAATATTTTCTTAATGTTGTTTTGAGAATTTAATTTAAGTGTACTCTTTGTGAAAATAATGTGAATTTATTTCCAAGTAAGTTTCGGTAAACAACTGGAAATGTAAAAATGTTGTTTGTAAATTTTATACTGAACATTTCTATGCAGTGTTAACAGTGTGCACCAACATACAGCAACACATTTCCGTTTTACGCTTGGCATGCGTACACTTCGAAAACAAAATGTTTGCTACTTTTCGTGGTTTTTAATCGAGTGATTTTAATTTTGCAATGGCGAATTGTTAAGAAAGATATTGTCTATACGTACCTTGCGAAGAACGCGACCTTTATTTCCATCAACTTTTTCGTCAAAATCAGCCGAAAGCCTTGACGAGCCACACAGAAGTAGCTAAATGTTAGTTCACAAAATTGGTGACGGACGGACATGGCTAGATCGATATAAGGTTCGATCGTAATGACAAATATAAGCCGTGTTTCTTTGCGGGGGTAGGTCCTCTACCAGGCGCATCCCTTGGGTGGCGGATAAGGGGATGCCCCGGTACGATTCAATGTAAGTTCCACTTTGATTCGTGATCCGGGGTAATGAGGTCATAGCAGTGAAGATGACAAAAAATTCCACTGTAAAACCCATCGTGGACCAAAACCAACTCTGGGTCAGAGTGTTGGAAGGGAGTAAACCCTAGCTAAATCCCACTTTTAAGCCAAGGTGTCGACCCGTGCCGAGGGCTGCATGGTCAGATAGTGGTTAAAGAGAACTGGCCGTTTACGGTCCCCTCCGGCGCCCAGGCAAGGCCGGTTGTATCTAAGTGCCTTATCCCGGTAAGTCGGCTCTGCCGGGACGGACCAACCCTTCCGGACATACTCGTGGGACCTAAAATTAAAAAAAATTGACAAACAAATAACAGAAAAAAAATAAAAAAAATAAAATAAAACAAAAAAAAATAAAAAAGACCCAGGCACTTCATCCGAAGATGAACTGCTCGCCTCCAGTCAGGAGACAATCGTGGGAAGCGGGGACTCTGAGCGGAGCTCCACTCAAAGTACACCTGCTATCCACAAACCATCTACTTCCTCTACACCCGCTGCGCAGGACACTCGACCTGGTGCCCAAAAGCGTGCGGTAAACACCCACAAATCAGCCAGCCACAAATCAGCTAGTAATCGCAGAAAGAGCGCGTACCAGAGGGCCATCTTCATTCTGGGTAAGATTACCAAGAAGGAAGAGGCCGGCACGGCTACTCCGCAGGACCTAGCTGAAAAACTCAAGCACCAGCAGATTATTGATGAGTTCATCAAGAATCGCAGGGAGCCACCACCACGCAAGACGGAAGCAACTAAACGCAACCGCTCACAAGAGGAGGTCAAGTCTGACCCTCAAAGAAGCAAAGTTGCAAAGTTGGCTACCGCCAAGCACCACAACCCAATCTCAGCACCCCAGATGACACGAACAGTCAGCGAGGTTGTCAGAGACGACCTACAAGTCGCTTTGGTGGATGAACTCTCTACCAGCGGCAAGACAGTGGCTGACGTTTGGGGTGCCATTGAAAATAAACTTTCCGAGATGGTGATGGACCATCTCTTAAACAACCAAGGCGGACCCCTCCCCTGCTTTGACTCAGCTGAAGTCATAAGAGGTTACAGGGTAATCAAGTGTGAAGACGCTTTCTCCAAGGAATTCCTAAGTGGCTGCGTTCATAAGATCCGTGACGACTGGACCGGCTTAAAGCTTAAGCTGATCCTGGCCAGAGAGATTCCGAGGAGACCGAGAATTCGCATTTGGCTGCCAAATATGACCATCGACAGTGATAAGTTGATCAATTGTCTCAAGCTCCACAACCCTCCGGTTCCCATGGATGACTGGAAAGTCATCAAGGCTGAGGAACCTCACAACAACACCCTATCCTTCCTAATAATGGTGACTTAAGAGAGCGCGGATCACATTGAAAAGATCGGCTGCAAGCTCCGCTTTGGCATAAGGCATGCCAAAGTTAAAATATTCAGGTCCCCGTGTCAGGTCGACGACTTAGATGAAGTTGACGATGCCAACAAGCTGTTGGAGGACATGAGGATCGAGGTGAACCGTACTACCACCCTAACCGAACAAACACCCGAAACCAATCAATGCTGAAAGTCGTACAGATTAATCTGAAGCACTCAGTCTGTGCGTCAGATAACCTGATGATTTTCCTCAAAGAGGAAAACATCGACATCGGCATTGTCCAAGAACCTTGGGTGAACGGGCCCAATATAAGAGGCCTTAACGACACCGGATATATCCTCTACTATAACCGCAGCAATAATAACCATGGTAAGCCAAGAACCTGCATTCTAGCTAAAAAGCATATTAAAGTTTTTCTATGCCCAAATTTGAACTCGGCCGATCTAACAGTTGTTAAGATGGAGAACGCAGGAGGCGACCTGCTAATCGCTTCCGCCTACATGGCACACGACCGGCAAGTACCGCCGGAAGAAGTCCAGGCAATGATAACCGCCATAACATCAACAAGGACCAACCTGCTGCTGGGCTGCGATGCAAATTCCAGGCATGTGCTATGGGGCAACTCGGAGTCAAACGAACGCGGTGAGTCTCTTTTTGATTACATTATTGAAAATAACCTAATAATATGCAACAAAGGTAACACCCCGACCTTCATCTTTCCGAGTACGGACAGATTTAACGGCTGGGAAGACGTTATAGATGTTACTCTCTGTAATAATAACAATATTATGAAGGTTGAAAATTGGAGGGTATCCAGTAAAAAATCTTTTACAGACCACAACTGGATACTCTTCGACATAGATCTCGCTGTAGAGTGCCCGAAACCTTTCCGAAACCCCAAAAGAACCGATTGGGCAAAGTTTAACCAAGTCATTAAGACTAAGTTACACAAAACCCCCAATCAAAAATTAACCTCCACTTGTTATGAGTCGAGGCTTGGCCACAGGGGCATCTTCGGAGTAGTGGAGGAGGACGGTGGCACGCTCGCGGTTGCACGGCTATCGCTCGTCGGACGGGGGTAGTTCTTGTCACCCCTCACACTAAACCACCTACTCACAAACAAAAATATTCGTGCCAGAAAAAAAAAGAAGGAGAAGATAGGCAGAGAACTAATCGGACGGACAAAAAAAGAAAGGAAAGAGAAGAGAAGAGAAAGATAGGATAGATGAAAAGAAAATCTCAATTACCTTTGCCCTACCAAGGAGAGAGTACTGGAAGTCAGATGCATCTTAACTACCCTAACTATGCTAACTAATCCTATTCTAATCTAAAACGTAAGCTAAACCTTAATATAAATCCCTAATCTAACTTATATCTAACCTAAATATAGACTTCTTTGCATCAACTGCTTCCTGAGGTCGCTCCCTGGTGAGGTTCGTCTCGTTCCTGAGACATGCCAGATGATGTTGGCTCTGGCTCGGCCTACCCACCCTATGTGTCGGACGACACTCCTTTGGCTATCTCTCTGGCCGAAAACAACGAGAGATAGCCCCTTGACGCCAGAATCCAGTCACTTGTACGTCCGTGTACTAGTAGTAGAAAGTTCGTTCGTCGTCACGTCGCGTCCTCATGTTCGTTGGTCGTCTACGTACCGTCTACGTCATTGCACAGGCGGAAGGACGGCCTTCCCAATTACTATACACGCCAAATCACAAAGGTTTCTACTCCATTGAAACACACATATCAAATTCACTTGTAAAATCCAGTATAATTCATTAAAAAAAACTAAAACTACGTTAAAATAAAAAGAAAAAGGAATCCTATGGATACCTGTATGCTGGTAAGTGAAAAATCCTAAACTTACAACTAATAAATTAGATTTGGCTTAATTCCTGCCACAAAAGGGAAAGTATGAAAAAAAAACTTACGGCTTATTAATTGTCGTCCCTCGTCGTCCTGCCGGCAGCACTTGGAGTGATGAAATCTGCAAAAGCAATATTATTTGGGCTTTGCCGCCTCTTTCTCGCGTTTTCACTCACTAAAACACTATATCCTTACACTATTATCTTAACTTAAGCTCATATAAAAAAAATCAATAATACTAATCAAAAAAAAAATCCAAAGAAAATTCACTAACAATTTCACTATTGTTAGATCTTCAATTATTCGCAAATTCACTTTTTTTTTTTTCTTTAAATTCACTAATGAGCTAGTTGATTGTCTTTTTTTTTGCACTGCTCCTTGAGTATATGAAGAGGAATATATCCCCACTGGAGCACAATTGCTTGCAAGCGGAGCGCCTTCTAACCGCGATGACCTTTTTGAAGGTCGAAGTTGTTGGGCTCTTTGTCCCGTCCTTTTTGGTCGTGTCCGTTGTAGCGCTTTAAATCAGTCTTGGACCGATAGCACTCAAGCACAGCTAAACGGATGTTTAATTGGTGGCTTTGGGCGACAATGTCGGATTTCCTGATCCCAGGACAAAAAAAAAGACAATCAACTAGCTCATTAGTGAATTTAAAGAAAAAAAAAAAAGTGAATTTGCGAATAATTGAAGATCTAACAATAGTGAAATTGTTAGTGAATTTTCTTTGGATTTTTTTTTTTGATTAGTATTATTGATTTTTTTTATATGAGCTTAAGTTAAGATAATAGTGTAAGGATATAGTGTTTTAGTGAGTGAAAACGCGAGAAAGAGGCGGCAAAGCCCAAATAATATTGCTTTTGCAGATTTCATCACTCCAAGTGCTGCCGGCAGGACGACGAGGGACGACAATTAATAAGCCGTAAGTTTTTTTTTCATACTTTCCCTTTTGTGGCAGGAATTAAGCCAAATCTAATTTATTAGTTGTAAGTTTAGGATTTTTCACTTACCAGCATACAGGTATCCATAGGATTCCTTTTTCTTTTTATTTTAACGTAGTTTTAGTTTTTTTTAATGAATTATACTGGATTTTACAAGTGAATTTGATATGTGTGTTTCAATGGAGTAGAAACCTTTGTGATTTGGCGTGTATAGTAATTGGGAAGGCCGTCCTTCCGCCTGTGCAATGACGTAGACGGTACGTAGACGACCAACGAACATGAGGACGCGACGTGACGACGAACGAACTTTCTACTACTAGTACACGGACGTACAAGTGACTGGATTCTGGCGTCAAGGGGCTATCTCTCGTTGTTTTCGGCCAGAGAGATAGCCAAAGGAGTGTCGTCCGACACATAGGGTGGGTAGGCCGAGCCAGAGCCAACATCATCTGGCATGTCTCAGGAACGAGACGAACCTCACCAGGGAGCGACCTCAGGAAGCAGTTGATGCAAAGAAGTCTATATTTAGGTTAGATATAAGTTAGATTAGGGATTTATATTAAGGTTTAGCTTACGTTTTAGATTAGAATAGGATTAGTTAGCATAGTTAGGGTAGTTAAGATGCATCTGACTTCCTGTACTCTCTCCTTGGTAGGGCAAAGGTAATTGAGATTTTCTTTTCATCTATCCTATCTTTCTCTTCTCTTCTCTTTCCTTTCTTTTTTTGTCCGTCCGATTAGTTCTCTGCCTATCTTCTCCTTCTTTTTTTTTCTGGCACGAATATTTTTGTTTGTGAGCAGGTGGTTTAGTGTGAGGGGTGACAAGAACTACCCCCGTCCGACGAGCGATAGCCGTGCAACCGCGAGCGTGCCACCGTCCTCCTCCACTACTCCGAAGATGCCCCTGTGGCCAAGCCTCGACTCATAACAATCGGGCCCCACGTTGGGCGCCATTGTTATGTTGGGAACCAGGGTCGAGCCACAGGGGCAACTTCGATACAGGTGAGGAGGACGCGGCATGCTTGTGGTTGCTCGGCTCAGCTCGTCGGACGGGGGTAGTTCTTGTCCCCTCACCATATACCACCTGCTCAACAAACGTTTTGTCCATGCCAAAAGTTGTGAAAAGAGAGAAAAAAAGGAAGGAAGTTACTCTACGTAGACCACGGACGGACCAAAAAAGATAGAAAAGCAAAAATGAAGGAAAAGAAAATGTCCAAGGACCTGGGCCGATACCCAAGAGAGAGAAGGGAAGGAGCACGCGAACTAACCTAACTCGCCTAAGCTTAAGCTAACTAATCTAACATTAAAAGCTAAGCCCTAAAATATAACTAAGCTAACTTAAAACTACACTAAAATTATCTTACCCTAACCGCAACTCGCTTTCCCTAAATCTCTCTTTGATACCGGGTTCGTCATGAACCCGAAACATGCCAGATGTTATTGGCAAGGGTTGGCCAGCCCACCCTTGTGTCTATCGACACAACCGAGGGGCTATCACTCACAACATCGGCCAGAGTGATAGCTAAGGTTGTGTCGATAGACACAAGGGTGGGCTGGCCAACCCTTGCCAATAACATCTGGCATGTTTCGGGTTCATGACGAACCCGGTATCAAAGAGAGATTTAGGGAAAGCGAGTTGCGGTTACGGTAAGATAGTTTTAGTGTAGTTTTAAGTTAGCTTAGTTATATTTTAGGGCTTAGCTTTTAATGTTAGATTAGTTAGCTTAAGCTTAGGCGAGTTAGGTTAGTTCGCGTGCTCCTTCGCTTCTCTCTCTTGGGTATCGGCCCAGGTCCTTTGACATTTTCTTTTCCTTCATTTTTGCTTTTCTATCTTTTTTGGTCCGTCCGTGGTCTACGTAGAGTAACTTCCTTCCTTTTTTTCTCTCTTTTCACAACTTTTGGCATGGACAAAACGTTTGTTGAGCAGGTGGTATATGGTGAGGGGACAAGAACTACCCCCGTCCGACGAGCTGAGCCGAGCAACCACAAGCATGCCGCGTCCTCCTCACCTGTATCGAAGTTGCCCCTGTGGCTCGACCCTGGTTCCCAACATAACACACTTCAGAACTCGACACAAAGGTTGAGACTTTTGAAAAAGCTTTCAACGTAGCGTACAAAGTCTCGTGTCCGATCAAATATAGCAAAAAATCTTCGCCCCTTGGTGGAACAAGGAACTCTCTGCTCTCAGAAAATTGACTAGAGAAACCTTTAACATCTGCCATAAATGCAACTACTGGCAACCCTACCGAGATTGCCTTAAAATCTACAAGAACTCTATCAGAACGGCTAAGACACAGTCGTGGATAGAGTACTGCCAATCCATCGAAACCCTCAAGGACTCCGCAAGACTCAGCAAAATATTGTCCAAAGAACACTCCAACCCATCTCTTCTGAGAAAGGAGGACGGAGAATGGGCTGAGTCAACTGCAGAATCCCTAGAACTATTAATAAACACCCATTTTCCCGGATGCAATGATTACGGTGCAGAGCCATCCAGCTCACAACGCACACAACCCGACGCCTGGGAAAATATAACATCCATTATTACCGAGGAAAAAATTTCCTGGGCAATAAACAGCTTCGCTCCCTTTAAATCGCCTGGCCTGGACGGCATTCTGCCCATCATGCTCCAGAAATCTCTGGAACTGGCAATTCCATGGCTCACATCGATTTACAGGAGCTGTATACTCTACAATCATGTACCCTATTCATGGAGACGAGTGCGAGTTGTTTTCATTCCAAAAGCGGGTAGACGCGGTCATGAAACTGCGAACGATTTCAGACCAATTAGTTTGACCTCCTTCGTACTGAAGACGCTCGAACGTCTCCTAGACAACCACCTGAGAGGGGCAATAGAAGCTTCACTCCTCTCCAAATCTCAACACGCCTACCTCAAGGGAAGATCTACAGAAACAGCTCTTCACGAGGTACAAAGAATACACCTTGGCTACCTTCCTAGACATAGAAGGAGCCTTCAACAATGTACACACTGAAGCAATTCTAGAGTCCCTGAAGGAGCTGGGAATAGCAATCCATCTAAGTCAATGGATTGTTTCCATGCTCAGCACTAGAATCATTCAAGCAGCTTTAGGAAATAGCAATATAACCAAATATGCCAGGAGGGGAACACCTCAAGGAGGAGTCATCTCACCCCTACTCTGGCTCCTAGTAATGAACAAAATCCTCATAAGTTTAGACAGAGTAGGAATCAAAGTAGTCGGGTATGCGGACGATATGGTGATATTGGTGTCAGGAATGTTTCCCTCCGTGATTAGTGAAATCATGGAGAATGCTCTAAGCAAAGTTAGCACTTGGGCAAAAAAGTGCGGTCTGGGAGTCAACCCGGGGAAAACTGTGCTGATGCTCTTCACCACCAAAACCAACATACCTGACTTTACGCTTCCTCGCCTAAACGGCACACTCCTCCCCCTTTCAAACAGTGCCAGGTATTTAGGAGTTATCCTAGATCCTAAACTGAACTGGAAAATAAACATAGAACAACGGGTAAAGAAGGCATGTATAGCCTTTTATGCCTGCAGCAGAACCTTCGGAAAAAAGTGGGGCCTGCAACCAAAATTGACCCTGTGGATGTACACAGCCGTGGTACGACCAATCCTCACGTATGGGTCAATAGTATGGTGGCCGGCTCTAAAGAAAAATTACAATATTACCAAACTTAATAAGGTACAAAGAACGGCATGCATAGGAACAACGGGAGCTCTACGGTCAACACCGTCAGACGGACTCACAGTCTTACTGCATATTTTACCTCTTGATCTACATATAACAAACATCACAGCACACAGCGCGATCAGACTCAGAGAGTCTGGCTGCTGGACTGCAAAACCCTACGGCCACAGTAGTATTCTAGACTCTCTACCTAGAAAACTAGTTCCGCCTTCAACAGACTACATCATTCCCAGAATGTCTTTTACAAAACATTTCGTCGTTCAAATCCCTACTAGATCGGAATGGCAAAATGGAGAAGTGACAAGGGATTTCGATCAAACAATCTACACCGACGGTTCAAAAATGGACTGCGGCGTGGGTGCGGGAGTTTTTTCGGAATCCTTAAACATCGCAAAATCATACAGACTTCCGGATACTGCAAGCGTCTTCCAGGCGGAGCTACTGGCTATCCGTGAAGCCTGTCGCCAGATCAAACTTCACTCAAATATAACACCGAGGCAAAGGATCGCCATACTTATTGACAGCCAGGCTGCCATTAAAGCGATCGCTTCGGCCACTATATCCTCTAAGTTAGTACTAGAATGCCGTAATGAGCTGGCCCTGCTTGATAAGTTCAAGGTTACCCTGATCTGGGTTCCAGGGCACAGTAACGTTTATGGAAACGAACATGCCGACGAACTGGCCAGGCAAGGCTCAGCTCTCCACTGCTCTCTGGCAGAACTAGTCCACATTCCGCTCAGAGCAGTTAAGGCAAACATCACCACAGAATACCTTAAGAAAGCCAACCTCAGATGGAGCAGGCTGACTGCATGCGTCATATCCAGAAAAACGTGGCCAAACTACAACAAGGCAAAAACAACCGACCTTCTAGGTAGAACCCGAAAAGACATCGCAAGACTTACAGCGATCTTCACGGGACACTGGCCTATAGGTAACCATGCGGCCAAGCTGGGCATCCCATACAATACACACTGCCGCAGTTGCAAAGTGACAACTGAAAAAGAAACCCTAATTCACTTTTTATGCACCTGTCCGGCTTTAGCTAGGACCAGACTACGTACATTGGGAAGCCCTTTCTTCAATACACTTGAGGAAGTCTCCGAGAAAAGTATCAAGGAACTGATAACTTTCCTGAACTCCGCAGGTTGGATTTAGCCTCCCCCACCAATCGATAATACCCAGGTTTACGTGAGTTTGTGGTAACAAAACGGCACTCAGTGCTAATTGGGTTTGTCTTATCAAACCGCCACACCTACCTACCTACCTACCTACCTTGCACGCGGATATAGGGATAATTTGAAATTTGCATGTAAAATACAACAACAACTTATCCTATATACGCTAACTTTAGCGGGGATAGCTATCGCCGCTAAGTCATTTAGCGGGGATAAACAGTGCTTCCAAAACCCATTTTCTTCGTTTTTGATGAATCGAAGCGATGAATTTTTCAGGAAATGTCAAAGTTTGACATCCGGCCCACCACTAACACATCCCGCCGAATATTTTGTTCGGGATTTTATTATTATTTTTTTTTCAAAATTTAGTAAATCTGTGAATGCAAAACTGTTTTTTATAATTTTAGAATATGTTTGACATTAATTTCAACTGTGGGAAATTAATATTTTTGAATTTCACGATTTTCAATACAAATTTCTTAATTCAACTTACAGCTGTTTCACCAATAAACGTCATAGGTGCATGTGTGCTGCCAAGTTTTTTTTGATGAATTCTTAAGCGGCGATGGTCGTTTTCTGATGCCATCCCTATGTCCGCGTGCAAAGAAACACGGCTATAGTAGTTTAGAGATATCATCGCGATCCAGGAGATACGATGGATAAAGTGAAGCAAATAGCTGCTGGCTTTAAAACCGGAACGCAGGCTCTGTGAATAAGCAAAGGGAGACCTAGTCACCGCAGCGCAGGAAATAGTAGATGTATTTAAGCGTCATTTCCAAAAGCTGCTAAATGGGCACCATGTAGAGAGCACCATTAAAAAGCCGAAGAACAACAAGGCCGCTGGTTTTGATAAACAACCGAGCTTCACATGCCCCAAATCATCAACCAAGTATGGGTGCTAAAGCAGCCCGGCGACTGGAATATCGCTCCATAAGCCCATCCTATCGACCATATGTCTTGAAAGAACTATCGAATGTCTCAAGCCGTTCTGTAACACCCTAACTGGCACGTAGTCGATTGGCTTCCGGCCCGGCAGATTATCACTCGACACAGCTGTATATCTTCGCATGCCACTTGAAAACACGCGGTGTAATGTGCAGTTTGAAAGCAGCTCTTCCAAATTATTCCAAAATTGCACCGGATTTTGGCAAGGAGATGCGCTGTCATGCGAATTCGTCAAACTGTAGTTCTGTAGAAAATAGTGCGCAGGGAGGTGTCAAAGCACTATCTTCAATAGATCCGTACATAGTCCAAAAAATTAAATCACGTCGACTAGGTACATTGGCTTCGAATTTTCTGGATAATTCGAATGCGTGTGCCAAGCAGATACTCTCAACAGGTCGACAGTGAGTAGGTAGTAAGTAAATAAGTATAACATTGATACCAATTGATACCTATGCCATTCCAACTTAGACGTTTACAATTCACTAACCATTTGGCATTTCTAATGACCGTAAAAAAAACGCAGAGACAATGTATGTTATCCGCATACGTTTAGAAAATCAATGTTTTTTTTTTCAGGGTGGGGGGCAGTGGCACATATGTTGTCCGTTTCGTGTTAGAAGACCATACGATTAATTTGTTACTAGGGGTCGCTCCATGGTCGAAATTCGACCAATTTATTCTATAAGTTGGAAAAAAAACAAAGTCGACTGTTATCCACACTAATCGAAAAATTAAATTTTTCGACATTGCATTCTCTGATTTCACATGATATAAATTGTTTCGGCATTTTAAAGTAACTTCAAGTATGTTCAAGCATTATCAAGTAACTTTAAGTTTTGAAGCATCAAGTAACTTCAAGTAACTTCAAGCATTTTCAAGTACCTTCAAGCATTTTCAAGTAACTTCAAGCAAGTCCAAGTAACTTCAAGTATGTTCAAGCATTATCAAATGCATAACATACACAGCAATGTTGTTGTTGGTAACTTCAAGCATGTCCAAGTAACTTCAAGTATGTTCAAGCATTATCAAATGCATAGCATGCACAGCAATGTTGTTGTTGGTAACTTCAAGTAACTCCAAGTATTTTCAAGCATTTTCAAGTAACTTAAAGCATTTTCAAGTAACTTCATGATATAAAATTTTTCCGTTCCGATTGGCAGATTAATGCCTCACACAGCAATGTTGTTGTTGTTGTAATTTCATCCAATTCGCTTCATTTTACCTGCTGCAATTCATAATGTGTGTTACATAATGGATAATTTTTGTATTGTGCACTTCTATGTATTGTCCCCCACCCAAATATATATAGTGTTGGCATATCTATGTGACGTATAATAGCAAAAATGGGTCGAACACGTTATACGCAACTCCGTATTAATATATAGATTATTATGCACAGAACGGCCAAATAAAAATATCGTTCATAAATTAGCATTACAAATAAAAAATAAAATTTTGTAATTGAGATTTTGAAATTTAATTTTAAATCTAATAAACTTAAATAATAAAATAGAAACCTATTTGTCGACGAGTGTAGGCCAGGGCGAAAACTTGTTCGCCCGGTTTCGCTAAAAGGGAGAAGCCTGAAACTGTCTAAAAAAGTACACAGAAAACTCCAACCAGCTTTTGGTTGTCATTTTAACTGTTCGTTTTGTCAAGAGCATTTATAAGAAAAGTTAACCATAAACTCAAACTCTCTGCAACAAGGTAGTTTCAATGTAAATGCGTTTGAAGATTGATCAAAACGTCAACTGTTATTCATAATCCACATTCTACTCGACATTTATAATTTTTTTTTTCACAAATACAAAATCTCAAACATAGGGTAAAAATACAATAAAACACAAATATATTTTATTCCCCAGCAAAAGTTGTATGCTTTTTTGAACCAAACGGTGACCCGCTTTGCGGGTTAAAGGTATTTCACTACATATTTTCTCCTCATGGTTTGGCCCGCTCACGCAACTTCATTGCAGGAAGCTGCTAGTTTTTCAGCTCAGCTCTCTTGTGCATTTCTGATTTGATCTGAGCTTCATCGATGCAAAGTAGAAGAAGATCATACTTTGTAATATTCATGAAAACTTAACTGACAAAAAATGTTATTAACACTGTTGTTGGGTTTGCCTGGAATTTATATTGACTTTTATATTAAGCATTTCACTCGTACGGCCATTTATTGTTTTTTTTTCTATAACATTATCTTGAAAGTTGTACAATTAGACGATTTGGCCAGAAAATATCTTGGCAACGCAAGCACGGCTTATTTTGCTCGATTGCAATGTTAACACTACAATCTACTCGCAGAAAAAAAAACGTTACAGGCTTATCTGTTTTATATCTAAATTGAGTAACATATCTCAGACATTTTATCTGTTAAAAATGTATAACACAATTTATTTGTTAAATGTAAGGACATAATGACGACGAATTTTACAGATAAATATTCATTAATAAACACAGATTGAATAATTTTTGCTTAAAGACACTACTGGCATTAACACTTTTTTTAAATATTTTTTTCAAATAAAAAGCACATTACATTTTACAGTTTTAAGTTTAAATAAAATTAATCGAAAGCATTTGAAGTTTAATTAAAATTTGACTCTCTTGTTTTGAATATATCATGCTAACCTCATTTTTTCGTTTCCAAAACGAAATCCAGGAAAAATCCATCAGAATTTTGTATCCTCCCTCGCCTCAGTGATAATAAAATATTTAAAAAAATTCTGCACACAACACAACTTCATGAAAGTAAAAGCCCACACCGGCAGTTGATCTTCATCGGCAATCTGAATACAGTCTAACTTTAAATTGTTTTTGACACATTGAAAACGGGTACACAGTGGGCACAATGTCAATGAAGCATAAGAAGCAACAACTCGATGCACCTGCAAATATTTCTACCGTACATGATTTGAATATATTATATTATATTACATTTTCTATAAGTCGCCTTATGAAAAATTTAAAAAAATTCAATTGATCACTGGATGCACACAATTAAAGCGATTATCTATATTTGCAATATGGATTTCCAAACATGAGCTGCCCTTTTTGTGTAAAGAATATAACATATACAAACGTAGCTCATCAATTGGAAAGTAATTTATTTTATTGATGCAAATTTGATACAGAGACTAGTATGTAGTATGCTGTACATAATATATGTACGAGTGAGTACTTATGCGTGTGCGCATATTATGTGATTGACCTTAGATCTTATTTTATTAAGAAAGTCTCCCATAGGTAATGCATTGTAAATTATTTAAGATGGAAAAAATGTGTTGTACTAAAACCGCAACTCATATGCTATCGTAAAATGATGCAAATACGTTATGATTACCTATTTGTCTAACTAAAGAATAAACAACAAACACAGTACGATACATATGTGTCTCCAGACGAGTCAGATTTAATTGTTATCACAATTTAAAAAAAAAAAAAAAAAAAAACGTAGACATGAATATCGCCAGCTCAGAGATTGCTGTTATAGTAGCTATATGTACATACTCATAGGTTAAGTTAGGTTATGGCGGCTGTCAACCTAAGGCCAACACACTTAGACCAATGTTAGGTCCATTGTGATACCACACGGATCTCGGGGTTTCTTTCATTACTCGTTAAAACATTTGGAGCTTCTTATGAAGCGCGATAGAATGATAGAATGGGTGGCGACGGTGTAGAGGTTAGTGTGTTGGCTTGTGACCCGTGCGGTGCAGGTTGAATCCCCATGGGGAACAACAACATACGCCACCCAATCACATGCCTCTACACCAAAAAGGAGGATTTCTGCCTGGTAGTACAATGGAACGTTACCGAGTCTGAGTGCTCTGGGATTTGGATTTCCTTTTTTTTATAAAAAAAAAAAAAAAAAAAAAAAAAAAAAAAAAAAAAAGCGCGATAGACTTCTAACGTCAGTGTTAGCCAAGTCATTAAGATCATTAAGCAAGAAATCTTCCAGAAGGAGATTTCTTTTATGGGAGAGAGCAGGACATGTGCAGAGAAGGTGAAGTATAGTCTCCTCCTCCTCCTCCTCGTAGATGCAACTTCTGCAGAAGTCGTTTGAATAAACGCCAAGCCTCGATGCGTGCCTGCCTATCAGACAGTGCCCTGTAATGGCCCCTATAGTGGAGCAGGTCCAGCTTTGGCTAGATATGCTAAGTCGCTAGACATTTGTTATCACTTGTCCACCTAAGGTTTGTTCTCTCGATTGGGATAGCTTGAATAAGAGTTTGCATGTAGCGATTGGTACACCCAGAGAAACCTTTTCAGGTAAAAGAGTCAGTTTGGTTGCATTTTTGGCGAGTTCAACTGCCCTGCAATTTGCTAGAATGTCTTTATGCCATGGCACCCAACAAAGGTGAATGTTGAACTGCTCCGCCATCTCCCTAAACGGCAGTCAAGGGCTGCGATGGAATTTAAAGAGACTGAATCCACGGTCTTAATCGCGGCTTGACCCGATTTATTTCCGCATATTCTTTACTCAATTTACAATTTGTCTTCCATGAACCGTTAGCTAAATCTCTCCTATACACACATTTCATATTTTGTTGTTAACAAAACAGTCTCTCATTTACCATAGTCGTTTTTTTCTAATCCATCATGTAACGGGAGAAATATTGATTTTACTTTTCAAAAATGCCTGCTTCTAATCTTATGACTTGCAGTGTATCTAATTATTATTATAGCCGTGTTTCGGTGCTAGTATATACCCAGCTCAGCATAATTTTACAAATAAAACGCCTAGATCGTATTCTATATTCACTTTTCATTTTTAAGGATGTGTTCGCAGTGTTTGTACTTTAAAAGAGTGCGATTTGGATTATTGTTAAAGCAAAGATGCAAATCGAAACGTATTTTTTGAAAGATTTTTGAACATCATAAAATCCACAGCAAGGAAAAGAACGGATGCTTATTTTTGCCATTTTTTTTTTAATTTTCTTCGCATAATTTTCTTTGAAATGAGGATTTGTTTGTTTAATCGACGAACACATCCATTATCTCTGCATAAAGGAGCCCTTACACGGTCAATCGAATGACATCAATCACTAGCATGTGTTTGTGAAAATGTATCTGTATGAGTCACACACATTTGGTGAAGTCTGATTGACGAAAATCAAAGCAAGTTTGATTTTGCATGATGAACGTCATGCTGATTGATATGTGTAAGAGTTGGATTGACGTAATTACTTCTTGTGTCTCGTGTCACGGAAGCGAAAACATGTCTGGCGCCAGCGGAAAATTGAAGGACGATGAAGACCGAGCATTTGTATCGGAATTAATTGAAACGTATCGGTCATTACCGAGTTTATGGGATGTCAAAGGAAAGATTATTGAGACCGAAACAAAAAAATGCAATATTATGAAGTTTTACTGCAAAAGTATAAAGAAAAGTATCCTGATGCACAAAAAGCGGATGTCACCAGAAAAATAAATAGGTACGTTGAGAACGAATTTGCGGCGCGAGCTAAAACGTTTAAATGAATTAAACAAAAGCGGATCCGGTGGTTTTTTTTTTTTTTTTTTTTTTTTATATAATTTGTTTACGCTAAAGGGATTTTTTTTCTGTTGTTACAGTACCCTTATAATGCTAAGAACACAGTGTAAGCTACTTGGTATTAGAAAGAATAGAGAGATAGGAAAGAAGTGTTTGGGTGCAGTTGTAGGGTTTTTCTCCACGGATGGTGTCTAAGTTACTTAGGGAGATTACGATTTCATGTATTCGGTATAAAGTAATGGACTTGGCCGGGATTCGAACGCACGACCTTCCATTCCGTAAGCGAATACACTACTACTGCACCATTGCCACCCGTGTTGATAATTTCAGTGAACCAACTCTTTGGTATTTTAATGAAATTAGTTTCATTAAAGACAGCGAATATCCGTGTTCATCTCGCAGTACAATTCAAGAATATATTGCAAGAGCAATACAATCGTCCGTTTCACTCATCGCACATCCGTACACCACGAAACTCACAAAAAATAAAAATTTTACGTCAATCGATTGAACTGTGTAAGGGTTAGCGTCAATCCACACATACACGATGCATGATGTCGACCCATTGACCGTGTAAGGGAATCGGAATATTTTCGCTCACAACTTATTTTACCGCCATCTAGTCGCTTCATGGCATCAACACTCTATGTTCACTTCGTCTCAGTCCTCGACTGCTGACCTCTTTATCTTCAGCACTCCTTTTTGTTATTGTTTAGGTACGTGTAAAATTATGCTGAGCTCGGTATACACTTAGAACCGAAACACGGCTTATATTTGTTTTTATACGCTATTCTAAGGGTATATTAATTCTGACGCATAGTTTGTAACATACCTTAATACTGCCCGTAGACCCATAAAAGTTACTATATTTATGATCAGCATCGATAGTAGTATCGATCTAGCCATGTCCGTCCGTCCGTCTGTCGGCAAAAATTAGGCCTTTAAACTGGACCTAGAGAGCTGAAATTTTAACCATATACTTTCTAGGGTCCCGAAATAATCAAGTTTAAGAATTTTTGAAATCCGCCCACGCCCACAAACTCAAAAAAAACAAAATTTTGGAAAAAATCGAATTTTGAGCTAGAGAGCTGAAATTTTTTATATATGATCTATGGCTCCTAAAACTGATCGGGAGATAAAATTTTTAAAATCCGCGCACTGACACGCCCACAATTAAATAAAACAATTTTATTGAAAAGTCAAAGTTTGAGCTAGGAAGCTGAAATTTATAATATATACTTTCTATGGGCCCTTTATGCTCATGTGTAAATATTTTCAAAATCCGCACACTGAGACGTCCACAACTTTTTTGAAAATCCAAAGTTTGAGCTAGGAAGCTGAAATATATAATACTAGCTGACCCGGCAACGTTGTTTTGCCATATAAATTATTTCTAGTGAATATTTTCGTAGGGAAATGAAAAATAACTAACTTATTGTAAGTGTGTTGGGATGTGGTCTATGACTTAAAGAGGAATTGAGCGCTGTGGACGTTTTGTCCCTTTCAGAACATTAGCGGATATTGGAGAACGGTGTGTATCAGAACTCAAGATTATTATTTCTTCTTCAAATCACGATTTGTCGCGTCGCTGTACGGTCGCCAACCATGATTCCAGCAAAGTCGTCAACAACAGGTGCATGAAATCCACGCATGTGCTCTGCAGCTGGTGTTTTATCAGGATTGATGACAATAGCGTGATTGTCAGTTTGTAATTTGTAAATGTTTTTGTTTGGAAGCAAATAAGTTGAAAAGTTTTCTAAACCAACATATTACATATCTAAATACAATTGAACAGCGTTTTTGGTCTACATATTAACTGTTTTTATACCCTATTCTAAGGGTATATTAATTTTGACGCGAAGTTTGAACCATACCATAATATTGCCCGTAGACCCGTAAAAGTTACTACATATATTTATGATCAGCATCGATAGTAATGTCGATCATGTCCGTTCGTCTGTCGGCAAAAATTGGGCCTTTAACCATATATACTCTCCAGGTCCCCAAAATAATCAAGTTTAAGAATTTTTGAAATCCGCCCACAGACACGCCCACAAACTAAAAAAAAAAAAAACAAATTTATCGAAAAATCGAATTTTTAGCTCGAAAGCTGAAATTTGTTATGATCTTTAAGTCATAAAACTGATCGGGAGAAAAAATTTCTAAAATCAGCCCACTGACACGCCCACAATTAAATAAAACAATTTTGTTGGAAAGTCAAAGTTTGAGCTAGGAAACTGAAATTTATGATATATAGACTCTCTAGGTGTCTGCTGGGAATAAGAATAGGATATCCAAAAGTTCGCCAAGCGGACTGCAGCCCGTCCCTATGTTAATTGTTTGTTTTGCTTTAACATACTTTCTCACGTTTTTATACCCTATTCTAGGGGTATATTAATTTTGACGCATAGTTTGTAACATACCTTAATATTGCCCGTAGACCCCTAAAAGTTACTATATTTATGATCAGCATCGATAGTAATGTCGATCTAGCCATGTCCGTCCGTCCGTCCGTCCGTCCGTCCGTCCGTCCGTCCGTCCGTCCGTCCGTCCGTCCGTCGGCAAAAATTAGGCCTTTAAACTGGACCTAGAGAGCTGAAATTTTAACCATATACTCTCTAGGGTCCCGAAATAATCAAGTTTAAGAATTTTTGAAATCCGCCCACAGACACGCCCACAAACTCAAAAAAACAAAATTTTGGAAAAAATCGAATTTTGAGCTAGAGAGCTGAAATTTTTTATATATGATCTATGGCCCATAAAACTGATTGGGACATAAAATTTTCAAAATCCGCCCACTGACACGCCCACAATTAAATAAAACACATTTTGGGAAAAATTGAATTTTGAGCTAGAAAGCTGAAATTTTTTATATATGATCTTTGGCCCATAAAACTGCTTGGGACATAAAATTTTCAAAATCCGCCCACTGACACGCCCACAATTAAATAAAATATTTTTTTTGAAAAACCAAAATTTGAAATTTTTAATATATACTCTCTAGGAGCCCTTTATGCTCATGTGTAAATATTTTCAAAATCCGCCTACTGACACGCCCACAATTATTTTTTTTTTATTTTTGAAAGTCCAAAGTTTGAGCTAGGGAGCTGAAATTTATAGTATATACTCTCTAGGTGCCCTTTATGCTCATACTTAAATTTTTTTAAAATCCGCCTACTGACACGCCCACAATTAAATAAAACAATTTTATTGAAAAACCAAAGTTTGAGCTAGGGAGCGTTTTTATTTACAAAAGCTTAGTTTTTTCGATAAAATCCTTTAAATTTTTGTCACGCCCACTTATGAGATATAGGAATAAGAATAGGGTATCCAACAGTTCGCCCAAGCGGACTGTAGCCCGCCCCTATGTTTTCTCTATTATTTGTTACTTTTTACCCTTCAATAGTTTCTGCTTGCACTTTCATATTCAGTTCATTAACAATCACAATGATTATTCCATACGATTTGTGCAAATTTCTACAATTTTATCATTCAATTTGTTTCTGTTGTTTAAGACAGGGATTCCGCACTTCAGAAAGAGATAGCTTGGTGAAAATGTCTATAGAGCATCCAGCTCGCCGACGATGCGTCTGGCATATGGTGAATTGAGGTAATTGTAGACGCAACGTGCGCTTTCGGAGTCCCCACCGCCCATAAAGTAAATTTGTAAAAATTTATGTGGTTCATTCGGCATTGGCAGCAATGAGCCCACTTTGTGATAACCTTGACTTTTGATTTTGAATGTTGAATGGAATTGTTGACCATTTGCAGCATTATTTTTAACTATTTCTGTTGCTCCAAACGATGTCATTTGGAAACATGAATTAAATGTTCGAATTGACTTCAGGAACAGGTTAGAATCTGGATCCATACCGATAAGTAAGCCGTTCAATCCAATTGTCTTTGTTGATTACGTTCAGCTTGTGCCTCTTGTGATTTTGTTTCACGAAATTGTGCCATGCTCATACGCACATCTGCATTATCTTGTTGGACTCGTTCGTCTGATCTTTGGGCTCTTCTATTTCGCATGTCTGTCGTTCTATTCGTTCGACGGCCCAAATTGGTCCCTTTGCGTCTTGCTGGCATTGTTTACTACACACATAAAAAGATTAAATTGAAGAAGGAATGATGGAAAACAGTATACTGTTCTTTTTTTGGTTGTTGCCAAAATAAATAAATACAAAATGAAAAAAAAAAATTTAAAAAAATCGAAAAAAAACCTGCAGTAACACGCTGGGTGGTCAAAATAAGACATTTTGAAATTTTGATTTTTTTCTTTTAAAACCCGTACTGAGAAAATACCTTTCCAACAAAGTATAAATCATCAAAATCGGTTCGGCCAATCTCGAGTTATGGGGTTCAGACACTTGCTTTTATATATATAGATATAATCTCTAGGGGCCCTTTATGCTCATGCGTAATTTGTTTTTAAATCCGCCTACTGACTCGCCCACAATTAAATAAAACAATTTTATTGGAAAACCAAAGTTTGAGCTAGGGAGCGTTTTTTTTTACAAAATCCTTTCAATGTTTTATAACAAAATATGTAGAGCGTTCTTAACAATTCAACCATATTTAGACCTTTGTCACGTCCACTTATGAGGGATAGGAATAAGAATAGGGTATCGAACAGTTCGCCCAAGCGTACTGTAGCCCGTCCCTATGTTTCTATATGTTTTACTATGTGTTTGTCCTTACTTACAACTACACTAAATGATGAGCATGTGAGAGCACTCTTTGTGATGACGCCCCAAAGCTGATAGTGTAATAAAAAAAAACACTTGCTGCAGAGGCTAATGGCTCGAGTATAGATATATTTCAATTTTATAAATTCACGAGTTATAGATATGTTATGTATGTTTCATATAGTTTTTAAGATTGCGATAACAGAGTTATTTTTAAAAATAGCATTTATGATGGTAGTTGGCGTTCTTGGCCCAAAATGTGTATTATGTTGATGATTGCGTTGCATGTTGTGCAACTGAAGGGTACACTTTTCGGAGATGTTGATGTTGATGCGTGGCGGAGGTGTGACATAGTCCCGAGTTTCACAAAGTGTGTTATATGTCAGTTTTTAATGTGGACGTGGGGTATAGGGTCTTTATGCTGATGTAATGGTGTACATACGAGTATATTTTCCAATGGTCTTGTTTGTTTTTTAAGATTTCTTTCTGTATGGTATTAGTAAGGCCCTTTTAAGTAAAGTAATCAAAAAGATAATTAATAGTTTTTTATGCACTCATTTTTACTTGATTACGAACCGGTAGTTTCCTGATTTAATTTTAGGACTTTTTTTTAAATCCTTCAATAATCTTTGAAAAACCAAATGCCAATATTAAAAGCTGGTAAGACTTCAGAAAGACCGGAAAGTTATAGACCTATCAGTCTACTAAGCAATATAAGCAAAATATATGAAAAAGTACTGAAAGAACAAATCTTGAAATTCATAGATCTTAAAAAAATTTACCCGAACGAACAATTTGGGTTTAGGCGTCATTACAGTACTTCCCATCAGGCACTGCGAATAGCAAACTATATTAAAAGAAATCGATCCCAAGAGAAATCTACAGGTATGGTCCTACTAGACATTGAGAAGGCATTTGATTCAGTTTGGCACCAGGGCCTGATTTACAAAATGATAAGTCTAAACTTTCCTCCATATATTTGTAAAATAGTCCAAAGCATCTTGTCCAATCGCTGTTTCAAAGTCCATGTCAATAGTAGTGTTTCAGATTTGATTAATGTTCAATCAGGTGTTCCACAAGGATCAGTACTTGCCCCAATACTGTATAACATTTATACACACGATATTCCAAAGTTACCGCACTGTGATATAGCCATCTTTGCAGATGACACCGCATTATTTTCATCTCATGAATTCGCTCTCAATATTGAGAGGAATCTTCAAAATGGAATGGAAATATTAGTAAAATATTATCACAAATGGAAAATCAAACTAAATGAAGGGAAAACGCAAGTTATCTTTTTCACTCGTAAAAGAAAGTCTTGTTTTCTTCCCATTAGCCAGATTCAATGGCAAAAGTATTAATTGGGAACCTTCTGTTAGATATCTAGGTATTAATTTAGATACCAGGCTTACCTTTAAGAATCATATCACCAAAACGATTAAAAAACTAGGTATAGCGATTAAGATGATGTACCCGTTTATTAATAGAAAATCATTACTTTCTACTGAGAACAAAATTATTCTGCACAAAGTAATTTTCCAGGCTATTCTATTATATGGGTGTCAGGTATGGGGCAACTCTACAGTGTGCCATATAAACAAATTGCAAGTAGCCAAAAATAAACTCTTGATAATGATGCTAGATTTACCTTGGCACCACTCAACTCTTGACATTCACGAAAGAGCGAATGTTGAATTGATACCAAATAGAATTCTAAAACTTACTAACACGTTCAAAACAAGATGCAGTTTCGCTGACAATCCACTTTTAAACCAATTAAATACATAATATTGTTAAGCTAATTCTCCTCATGGCTGTTTTTTTTCTTAATTTATGGTTAGTCTTGAGCATAACTTATATGTATATATTAATGATGTACCAAGTTGTATTCATCCCATTTTTATTTGTTATTTATTTGTCTATTCGTTAATTTGTTTATTTAATGATTTAATTATTTGATTACTTGTTTATTTAAATTCTTACCTATTTATTAACTTATTTAACTTATTTATTTATTTGTTTATATTCCTTTTCATATATGTATTCACCTATTTATTTATTAATTTATAATTGTTTATTTATCTATTTACCTATTTGTTAACTTATCTTTTTATTTGTTTGCCTATGTATTTATTTATTTATCTATTTACCTATTTATTTATTTATTTATTTATTAATTATTTTAATTTATTTATGCATTATTTATTTATTCACCTATTTTTTTTTTAGTATTAAGATAACTTTTTAATTATTAATTTGTAGGCACTATTTATATTTATATAAATCTTTTTACTTTTTCTTTTTTTTATATTGAAGGTTTTTTTTCGTATTTTCCTTCAAGTTAATCTATTTTTTTCTGTATGTATTCTTAATCTAAATTGTAAATAATGTTTCAGTAGAAAGATAAAATTTATTATCAAATCTCTGTAAAATGTGCAATAATTCTGTAAAAAACAATTATATACGAAATAAAGCATCTATCTATCTATCAAATGCAATACAAAAGAAGGAAGAATTTTGTTTATGTTGTTAAAAGAAAAAATCGGGACAAAGTAGATAAATTAAATTTGAATGATGTTTTTCCCAATAAGGTCATACTCATAACATTAGTCTTTTTCTTTTCACTTGATTGCGAACAGTTAGTAACTAACCAGTGATCATATTTTAAACCAAATATAAGAGCATTAAGAGGTCCAGGAACCTTAGTTCAAAACATAATATCATAGAAACAACCACTATGGGTAGAAAAAACTCATTAACTAAGGGGGATTCGAGCTTACCAGGAACAAGGCAAATCTATCCGTTTTATAGCCGGTAAAATTGGAAGAGGACTGACTGATGTTCATAGCTATCTGAAGGACATAGCGAACTATGGAAAAAACTGGAAAGGAAGGGTAAGCACTTGTTGAACAACAAGTCAGGATCGACGGGCGATACTGACAAGTGCTTCAAATACAAGACTTTCAGTAAGAACAATCAAGGCAAAAACTGGGGTTGAAGCTGGTAGATCAACTGTTCATCACGTGATACAGCAGGCCAACCATATTAGACACCAACAAATTAAAAAGAAACCAACATTTGAGCCCAGCAATCAAAAGTCAGCGATTCATTTGTGACTCCAGTTCTACTGCGCCGTCAAAGGGGTTGGGGTCAAAATTCTGGCGAGGTCAAAATTCTTTTTTCAAAATTCTGTTTTACAAAATTCTGCTTTCAAAATTCTGCTTTTCAGAATTCGTTTTTTCAAAATTCAGCTTTACAAAAAGGGTGCGCTTTTTTTTAAACATTTTTCAAACCTTTTTTTTATTATTCGCAGAATTTTGTAAAACATTCTACCTACCTACTCATTTGTTGTAGAAGAAGAGGTAAAAGTAGTTTTTTTATTGGTTTTAAGATTGCTCTCTTGGTTTAGACAAATATTCTATTAGTATACCCTTGTGAGTGAACGTGTGCTTCTAGAGTGAAAATGAATATATCTGTAATTAAATCCAATAAAGGAAAAGATAAGTTGTGCGTGAATGGATATAATGTATTATTGTGAAAAATTAAATAAATGTAAAACTTGTAATTGGGCTGTGCAAACCAAATAAAAAATAAGTGTAAAGCACGAAAAGTGACAACATTAAACTGTAATACAATTGTAAGGCAGTCAGGCCAACACGTCCATGAGCCACGTGTTGTGGAAAAATATTTGCAACAAGCAAACAATACGATCAAAGCACTAGCAAAAACTACATGCCTTCCAGTAAGTAAAATAGGTCAACAATCCGTTGGTAATACCCCTGAGCATAGCCGGTACTCTCTTTCGAAAAATAATGCTCGAAAAATTAAAGCTAAAAGGGCAAGAAAAGCAACCAATCGACGAAAGGAACCAGAAAGAAGAAGTAGATATTGCTTTAAGTTTATATGGTCTTGAAGGAGAATTGTTCATTTTGTCTGAAGAATAGTTGGAAGAGGAGCATACAATTATCCTAGGAACAGGATCTTCTCTAAAGCTTTTGGTAGAGAGCGATTGCTGCAACAATAATGCGACAATTGTTTTCCATTCATGGAAGAGTAGAACGGCAAATAGTTCCTCTCATTTTTTGTCTGATCTGATGAGCAAAAAAACACGCTCCCTTTATGATTTTTTTTTTCTCAGAGTTGCATAGAGTTGCCAACGATTATGTCATTCGCCTGGCACCAAAGCAAATTGTGTGTGATTTTGAGAAGGGAATTTCTTTGACAGCAAAGTTTTACTTTCCTTCGGCTAAACTAAGAAGGTGTTTTTTTTATTTTGGCCAAACTATTTGGAGAAGGGTGCAAAAAGAGCAGTAGGTTTAACAATTTATATTCATCCATTAACTATATAAGAGTTCTTATTTCAGCTTTTTTTTTTTTTTTTTTTTTTTTTTTTTGTCGGGGTGTGTGAGACTTCTTTCTACACTGGAGCACTCAGACTCAATACTGGTCCATTGTACTACCAGGCAGACACACCACATTTTACTGTGGGAATTTACTCGTTTTTCTAAAATATTTCAACTTAGTAAGAAAGTATGGCAACTCTGAAGATTTCGCTCTGCATGTGCGAATGATTAAGAGTCTGGCTTTTGTTCCTGCTTCTGAAGTCTTACAATACTACAATAGCTTACGTAGTACTATTTATTACGCAGACGTGTTGAAGTTGGCTGCATGGTTTGAGAAAAACTACGTAAGAGACAGTTGTAAGTACCCTCCGGAGTTTTGGGCGGTTTATGACAACTCAATAGCAACCAACGGAGCATTTCCCAGAACACAAAACAATGTGGAGGCTTGGCATCGTCGTTTGAAGGTGCTAGTTGGCCGGAGTCATGAAGGCCTTTACGAGTTAATTTCGGATTTGACAAAAGAGCTTATTACTGCCAAAGCTGAAGCTGAGCGCGCGAATAATGGGGAAAGATTAAAGAAGAAAAGAAAAAGTTTTTTAAAAAACAAGAAAATAAATAGAATTTTGAAAAAGAGAACTGGCTTTGTTTAGTTTCTTAATGCTCTTGTTTCTTCTTTTTTTTGGTAATTTCAATTATGAAATAATTTGTTATTTTTGTGCATGTATGTATTTTGATACCCTATTCTAAGGGTATATTAATTTTTATGCATAGTTTGTAACATTCCTTAATATTGCCCGTAGACCCCTAAAATTTAGTATATTTATGATCAGCATCGATAGTAGTGTCGATCTAGCCATGTCCGTCCGTCCGTCTGTCGGCAAAAATTAGGCCTTTAAACTGGACATAGAGAGCTGAAATTTTAACCATTATACTCTCTAGGGTCCCGAAATAATCAAGTTTACGAATTTTTGAAATCCGTCAACAGACACGCCCACAAACTCAAAAAAAAAAAACAAATTTTTCGAAAAAATCGAATTTTGAGCTAGAAAGCTGACATTTTTTATATAAATTTATATAACTCCTAAAAGCGCTCGGGAGATAAAAATTTTAAAATCCGCTCACTGACACGCTCACAATTAAATAAAACAATTTTATTCAAAAGTTAAGTTTGAGCTAGGGAGCTGAAATTTATAATACAGTGAACTCGACGGTATCAAGAAATTTGTCCGCTTAATAGAAGTGTCCGGTTATGAGAAAAAATATTTCATTGACAACCTTGAAAAAAGAAACAAGACATATGCATTTATGGCACCTATAACATTTTATTTTAAAATGGAATGCATTTTTTGTGATACACATTAATTGTAGGTAATACAAATTATAATAACAAAACATAAACAAGAACAAAGCCTTTAAAAATTCCTTTTTGCATTACTTGAAACGGTGCAGGGAAATAACTTCACGGGCAATAACTTCAAATGGGCAATAACTTCACCTCGAGTGGGCAATAACTTCACCTTTTTTTGTGTAAAGTTATTGCCCACTCATGGTGAGCAATAACTACACTTTTTAGTGGGAAATAAATTCTCTTAACATTTTATGATAATTCAAGAACCGTACCTCGCACCTACCCCAAATCAAACAGTGACCCCAAGCAGGGGGGTTGCAGGGGGCAGCATGCCCCCCATAGGTATTGAACTGTTTATGGAATCTACTTCTGGTTTCGCAACTAATCCCAGAGAGTACACTTTCTATGGGCTCTTTATGCTCATGTGTAAATAATTTTAAAATCCGCCCACTGACCCGCAAACAATTAAATAAAACAATTTTATTGAAAAACCAAAGTTTGAGCTAGGGAGCTGAAATTAATAATATAAACTCTCTAGGGGCCCTTAATGCTCATGCGTAGCGTACATTAAATAAAACAATTTTATTGAAAAACCCAAGTTTGAGCTAGGTAGCGTTTTTTCTTACAAAAGCTTCGTTTTTTTCAATAAAATCCTTTAAATGTTATATAACAAAATATGTAGAGCGTTCTTAACAATTCAACCATACTTAGACTTTTGTCACGCCCACTTATGAGGGATAGGAATAAGAAAAGGGTATCCAACAGTTCGCCCAAGACTGTATGTTTTTGTGTTCCTGGTATCCACCTGTGTACCTTCTTTATATGAAATATATTGTAATTTGTTGACAAAGTTGAAAAATATTTCTTTTCTTTAAATTCGTAAATGGGGAAAAAAACAGAATTAGCAGAAATTATTTTTTTTTAAATAGGTATTGCCTGTCAGAATTTTAAAAAGCGGAACTTTTGCGTTAAAAGTCAGAATTTTGCAAAGCAGAATTTTGAGAGTAGAATTTCGACCCGCTCCCCCGTCAAAGCCGTCAAATTCAAGTGAAAAGGAGTGTATGTACTAAATAAATGCATACATCTATGAATGTACATACATACATAAAAAAACAAATGTCTGCTACTAGTCTTACGCATCATCGGTTGGAGATTGGATCCCCGATCTCAATCGTCAATTAGACAATTGTATGTCTCTAAATGCGGTCGAGCGTTTGTAGAAAATGCTTGGAAGCCGAAATCCAGATGTGGGGCAATATTCAATGGCTGATTACATATAACTTGTACTTAATAAATAAAGAGGATCTTATACGTGCATTTTATTAAGGTCTTGGTTAAGTACATTTGGAAGATCTGCTCACACTTTGACGATGAGTAATGCATTTACGGGATTGTCATTCGGGAACGAAAATATGAGAGTGCTGTTTTAGCTCATATACACATCAAGCTATCAAACTGTATTTGTTTTCCCGCTCAGAGCTTGATCAGAGCGCATTTTATGATTACTAGAAAGTTATACCTACGAGTACAATTGAATAACCCAATTTTTATTTAAAAAAACAAACATAAACAAATCAGATCACCGTGAGCACGCTTGGTTCAGCTCTAGGGGTTGCAACTTGCCATACATAACCAGTCCAACATACTTCCCTAAATCCCTGATAAACCAAAAAAAATCCTAATTCAAACGTGTCCTCTGCGAAATATTCTTCAAATTATATCCGATATCAGTTTTTACTGTAGCCTCTCACAATTAAAGACAAAAGACCTAAATTATTTGTATGACCTTATTAATAAATGTATACTATAGACGAATATCGTAGATGTGTGAAGAAGATTCGTCGGCTTCGAGTTATTTATAAAATAAAATGTTCGCGCTGAAATATACACACGCAAGTAAATATTTTTTTCCTTTTTTACATTAAATTCAAAACACACAGCTGTTCAAAGTCCATCGAGTGAATGATTCTTCCAACGTCTATATTGAGTGCATAGCTGCGTTTTTGCCAAAGTTATGCGTGTAAACTCATAGCAGCAGCAGATACATAAGATAGACACGACACAATCACATGCACAGTTTTCGATTCAAAAAGCATACATAATTTCCCTAAATTAATAAACAATAGAATAAATAAAACAAAACCAAACTAATAATTTTGTTGAGCCGGTTCTCAAGAAGAAAGAGTTTTCGTTTTTTAATTGCCAGCGAACATTCCTGCTCTTTGCGTTATTTGCAAATCAATGTCACCAATATAAAAACACAACGATAATTTTTTGTCTTACTTAAGAGAGAGCGGGATAGAAAGACCCGTGTATGCTGTTTTATTTCCAAGCCCCTTACAAGAACCGCAATACGAGGGGTTGTTGGTTGTTGCTGTAGATATAGAGCATTTCTGTAGACGAGTGCACAAAGCACAGTGGGACCATAAAGATTGCCATTTTGTTGGTAAAATTGTAATTTGAGCGGCGCAAACAAGGCGAATGAACTTCGCGTATACACATCAATTGTATCACCATGTGGCATTGTCCATCTAAGCTTAATCACACTTTATGAATGCTTTTGGCATGCCAATACATAAATCAAAATCTGTTATTAATTAATAAATTTTAAAAACCAGTAAAGAGATTCCCTTCCCAGTGATTCTATAATCTGGCGACAAATAAAAATAAAATTCCGTTCCTTGGTAAGCGCATCACTTGGGAGGGGCTTGACCGATTTGGCTCTTTTTGTATACCCTATTCTTAGGGTATATAAATATTTGACTCATAGTTTGTAACATACCTTAATATTGCCCGTGGACCCCCAAAAGTTGCTATATTCGTGATCATTGAAGAAAGTATTCGCAAAGTAACAATTCCTTTCGTTTTTTTCGTTTCTTTTTACAAAAACATTGTTTTTTCATTAAAATCATTTAAATGTGGTATAACGAAATATGAAGATCCTTCTTAACAATTCTAAAATATTATGATTTTTGTCACGTACACTTAATGAGGGATAGGAATAGAGTATCCAAGAGTTCACCTAAGCGGACTGTAGCCTTTCCCTGTTTTTTTTTAATCGGAAAAAAACTGAGTGTTTTTTTTATGGGAATTTCGTATGAATTCGCGACCATAACTCACGATTCGAACGATGGATTTGCACAAGTCTTTGTTTGTTTTATTCGTTATGGTCCTGGTAAAGGAAAAAAACATAATTTTTGTATCTGATCATAACTGACCAAGACCATAGGAACGACATATCTGGTCGATTCTTTTTTGTTTTGTTTGTTATGCTCCCGGAAAAATAAGCAAAGGAAATAAATCACAAAATCAAATAGACTTCTGCATTTTTGTCTGTGTCTGCTAGTAATAAACAAATTGAAATGGTATGTCTTCTGAGTGAAGTTTTAATGCCTGCCTCTGTTTTACGATTTCGAGTTTTGCATGCTCCCATTATCGATTATGTTGATAATTTTAAGGATATTGGGGTTTATTTCGATCCCAAACTGGTTTTTGCTAAGCATATCAATTTTATTGTTAATAAATCTAATTCTATGCTGGACTTCGTAAAAAGGTGGGCGAACGAATTTAATGACCCATACGTTTCTATGTCATTGTACAACTGCTTTGTCCGTCCGATTCTAGAGTATGCCTCACAAGTTTGGACACCGTTCTACAACATCCATTCAAATCGAATAGAAGCCAGTCAACGTAAATTTATTCGATTGGCACTTAGAGGACTCCAATGGGATGATCCATTTAACCTCCCTCCTTACAGTCAACGTATCAAGCTTCTTCAAATATTACCCCTTTCTCAACAAAGGCTTAATAGCGATATCATTTTTTTACAGCAGCTTGTATCCGGTCAAATAGATGCACCTGACTTGCTGTCGTATATTGGCTTTAATTTTCGTGGTGGTGCCCATAATTTACGCAGCGTTGAATTTTTTTTTTATAATAAGCATGCACTTAAGGGATTTGTTGGGACCCTTATAATTTATTAGTACCTAATTTTAAATTACTAAAATTAATTATTTAAATATTTAAAGATTTATAAATCTCCCTAATATATTTAATATTATACTCTAATTATAAGCTATTTAAATATAAAATAAAATCATTATTAAAATTGTTTAGCCCCATCATAGAACGAATTATGGGAGGCATGACGCATGAGCCTATTAGTGGCATGAGTAGAATCTATAATCTAAGTGATCATATGATTTACTTGCATGTTAGTAAAATTAAGCTGAAAAATATTTTGCGTAATAATGCTTTAATGCCTTAAATTAATTGCATGATTTGTGTCTGTGTTAGTATTTTATAGTTATATAATTATCGTATTTTTAATTGTTGTGTCCTTACTAACAACTGCACTAAGTGATGAGCCTGTGAGAGCACTTTTAGTGTTGGCAAATTTCTGCTCGTGATAGTTGCTTGCTTTAAGTACTCCACGACACAGAGCTGTTAGTGTAAAAAAAAAAAAATAACATTATCCTTTTCCAATTTCACGCCGATTCCGAACGTCAAATATGGAAAGTGTTTATCCTATTTGAATGTGTTTGCCCGTGCAACAAAAAAAAAATACTTATCGAAAAAGGCTACTAAGCGCCAGTTATATATATACAAGGTGGCGCAAAAGTAATCCTCCTATCAGAAAATGCTATAAATTTTGCGATTGGCCCCTAATGTCAGTTCTGTTTTGACATTTGTGTAGTAAACACATGCGAAAAACACGTTAATAAACAATGTTACGCTACACTGCTCCAGAACGCGGAATATTGGTGACTATTTATTTGAGCAATAATCGGTCGGTGACTTTGGCACAACGTGAATTTCGTCGCAGATTTCCTACCCGTCCAACGCCTACTGGTGAAACACTGCGACGTTTAGCCGCTCGCCTCGAAGAGACTGGCACAACACGAGATGCTGCCAGGCGTGGCAGACCCCGGAGTAGCCGTTCTGCAGAGAATATTGCTGCTGTAGCCGAAGATGTCATGGAAGCGCCGTCGACATCGACCAGACGACGTGCCACGCAAATGGGTATCAGTCGACGGTCTTTACAGCGAATTTTGGTACAAGATTTGAAGATGTTTCCGTACAAAGTCCAGACGGTGCATCAGCTGTTAGCTGCTGACCGCCAATCGCGTCTAACTTACGCTCAAGCCATCCTTAATCACCACCAAGAGGAAGATGATTTTTCATCAAAAATAATCATGAGTGATGAGGCCCATTTCCATCTTAGCGGGTACGTAAATAAGCAAAATTTACTCTTCTGGGGCACTGAAAATCCGCGTGTAACCCACGAAGAGCCATTACACCCGCTCAAAGTCACTGTATGGTGTGCTGTTTTCGCTGGAGGAGTCATCGGACCTTTTTTCTTCGAAGACGTCGCGGGCCAAACGGTTACTGTGAATGGTGAGCGCTACAGAGCAATGATCAACGAGTTCTTTTTGCCGCAACTTGATGAATTGGGATTGGAAAACATGTGGTTCCAACAGGACGGTGCAACGGCACACATTGCACGTGCCACAACCGATATGCTGAAGGATGCATTTCCCGGGCGCCTAATCTCCCGTTTTGGCGATTTGCACCGGCCAGCAAGATCGCCTGATTTGACCGCTCCAGACTTCTTTTTGTGGGGCTTTTTGAAGTCGCGGGTTTATGTCAACAAGCCTCAGACTCTTGCAGCTCTTAAAGACAATATCCGTCAACAATGTGAGGACCTATCGCCGGAAGTTTTGGCCAAAGTGATGGAAAATGCCTTAAAAAGGGCTCAAATGACAATCAACTGTGGCGGCGGCCATTTACATGACATCATATTCTCGACTTGATGTAAAAAAATTAAAAGACCAAATAAAAATAATCCACAAGAAGAATCAAAGCTTTTCATTTTTTTTTAAATTACAGCCAAAAAACATCGGAAGGTTATTTTTGCGCCACCTTGTATATACGTAAAATGAAATCGTAAAAATGTTGATTTGCTTTTTTGGTTCATTTAAAATGAATAGATCAACACAATCCTTATCTTAAAATATTGCTTGTGAATCATTAAACTAATTTGTCACAAATAATTGAGAAATTGAACATAAAATTGGATTAAGAACGAAGAGCCCATTCATAAATGCAATATTGCGCAAGATGTGCTAAGCAGAGAATTCACAAATACATCAATTTTCTTCACTGCTAAGCAGAGAATTCATAAATGAAGGAGAATTTTATTTATTGCGCAATTTTGAGCGCAATCGTGCAGATTTCAGAATCGTATTGCTTTTTAATTTCTTTTTGTTGAAAATGGGTGGAAATACTACAGATAAAGGTAAGATTAGACTGTATGCCACTTTGGCATTTAATGACCATTTTTGACAGTTCTCGCTGTCAAAACAGGGTCATGAAGTGTAATCGGCATATTTTAAATGACCTAATGACCAAATGACCATGTTGATTTTGACAAATAAAAATGACAAAATTGCATGCAGTGTAATCGGACAATAAGCACGAATGCCAGTATAATGACCTAATGAACATACGCAATTTATTGAAATTTGGTTATGGCATTGCTGTCATTTTTGTCATCTGAAAATTGTCATCTTTTCCAAGCGTGCAGTTTTTTAATACTTCAATAATAACATTTTTGCATGATAATAAGAATATTTTTGGATAACATTTGCCTTAAATTGTTTTAATAATTACATTTTTATTGTGCTTTTGTTCAGTATTAATTAGTGGTTTTCTTGTTATTTTTATGTGCATGGTTTAGTATTTGTTGTGTAATACCTATACCTAGGTATTACTTAAATGTTTCCGATTATCTGTTTTATTTATTTTGTTGAAAAATTAAGTTTCGCTTTAACATGTACGGCGTTACCACAACTCACTCTAAAAATATAACAACAAATGCCTTTAATGATCAGCAGGGCAAAATGACAAAAATGGTCATTGTTGTCACAAATACTACCATGACAGCGCCGAATTTTTGGGCATTTGACAGATAATCTGGTCATTTGGCTGTGGTCATTTGAATGCACAATTGGCATGCAGTCTAATCTTACCTTAAGTAATGGTTGAGAAAAATCTATCATATTTAGTAATGGTTGAGAACAATCTATAATATTAATTATTAAAATGACAGCGATCGACGTAAATTTCATTTTTACGCAGTTGTTCGTTCATAAACATCTGATATGTGCTTTGCAAGCGCATGATTTGCAGGAAACTCTGAAGTTCAATTTGCGCAGTACTTCCTGTTTTGCATTGCTATTGCTTTGCAAACCTTGCATTTATGAATGGGCCCGAATTCATCAGTTTTGGGTACGGAAAACTTTTTCTGATTAACTTCTCAGTCCATTCACAAAAATGATACAAATCGTTCCTAT
The DNA here is from genome assembly GCA_949715645.1 of Portevinia maculata. Taxonomy (NCBI): domain Eukaryota; kingdom Metazoa; phylum Arthropoda; class Insecta; order Diptera; family Syrphidae; genus Portevinia; species Portevinia maculata. The sequence goes on from OX454525.1 coordinate 103,817,822, forward strand.
GAAGTGTTCGTTTCAATGAGTTTACCGTTACTCTTTTTACGTATTGCTACACCTGAGTCCTAGGGGGCGAGATAACTTCTAGGTATTTTGCATTTCATTTAAGCCTATCGGCAAGCTTAACTTCTAGAAATTGTCCGCAAATGTGTCGTTATAGGTCGATCAAACAATTTTTAAATATGATGGATAGAGATTAAAAAGTAAGGAAAGACATAGCCCACTTTTTTACACAGTCCCTCACTATTACATTTTTTTTGTTTTTGATCGCCAACGTTCACGACATATCTGCTTGAAAACTGTCTTAACTATAGGTCCGTTCGCGTACTTTATGTGTAGAAAAATGAAAAGTGTCAAAACCGAGAGAGAATCCTCTCATTTCTAAGAAAAGTACGCGAACGCTTTTGTGTAAAAACTTCTTAGTTTGGCTTGAAAAGAAGCAACAGCTGTTTTTTTTGCTGGCAAACTCATACGATTTCATCATTTGACAGTTTTCATTTTCTTACCAGCTGAAATTCTGTGTGAAGAAAAATGAACGAAAGTACATTTTTCTTTCGTTCATCTTTTTACCATTTTCTCAGTACGCGAACGCGTTTGTGTAGTTTTGCACGAAAGTTTATATAAATTTACGTTTGCATATTAGTTCGCGAACGGAGCTTATAAGTGAATATTTCAGATTGTAAACAGGATTCAAAAAGAAAAAAAAGGCTATTGCAAACTGAAGTTAAAGTCTTAATTACAAGAAAAGTTCTTAATAGACCTTAGGTCTGTTCGCGAACTAATATGCAAACGTAAATTAATATAAACTTCCGTGTAAAACTACACAAACGCGTTCGCGTACTGAGAAAATGGTAAAAAATGAACGAAAGAAAAAAAAAACGGCCAAGTGCGATATGGACTAGCTCATGAAGGGTTCTGCGCGAATTATAATTATTATTTACTTAGGCACCTATTACAGATTTATTATTATTTATGTTTATGAAATTAAATGTTTTTTTTATATTTGAGTTGATTGAATGAAAGGTAAATTGCGGTTTACGATTTATGACGTATTAAAAAAAATCTACTTACTAGATCTCGTTCAAACCAATTTTCGGTGGAAGTTTGCATGGTAATGTACATCATATATTTTTTTTAGTTTTATCATTCTCTTATTTTAGAAGCTATAGGGGAGGACATTTTACCAATTTGGAAGTGTCTCTCGCGCAAACTATTCAGTTTAGAAAAAAATGATATTAGAAACCTCAATATCATTTTTGAAGACCTATCCATAGATATCCCACATGTATGGGTTTGATGAATTTTTGATTTTTTTTTTAGTTTCAGTTATAAGTATGGGGAACCCCCAAAATGTATTGTTTTTTTCTATTTTTGTGTGAAAATCTTAATGCGGTTCACAGAATACATCTACTTACCAAGTTTCAACAGTATAGTTTTTATAGTTTCGGAAAAAAGAGGCTGTGACATACGGACGGACAGACAGACAGACAGACATGACGAATCCATAAGGGTTCCGTTTTTTGCCATTTGGCTACGGAACCCTTAAAATGTACTTTCGTTAATTTTTCTTCACACAGAATTTCAGCTGGTAAAAAAATGAAAACTGTCAAATGATGAAATCCTATGTGTTTGCTAGCAAAAAGAAACAGTGGTTGCTTTTTTTCAAGGCAAACTTTGACGTTTTTCATCTTTTTACACAAAAGCGTCCGCGTACTTTTCTTTGAAATGAGAGGATTCTCTCTCGATTTTAGAGATTTGACAGTTTTCATTTTTCTACACATAAAGTACGCGAACGGACCTCTTTTCACCAAGCTATCTTTCTGAAGTGAAAAATCCCTTTCTTAAACGTCAAGAAGCAAATTGAATTATAAAATTGCAGAAATTTGCACAAATCGTGATTGTTAATGAAGTAAATATTAAAGTGAAAACAGAAGCTTTTGAAGGGTAAAAACTAACAAATTTTAGAGAAAAATGTGAGAAAGTATGTTTAAGCAAGAAAAAGCAAATAAAAACAGTGAACATGTTTACCAAAAATTGAAAAATGTGTGTGAATAAAAAGTAAAAATGTACGTTTAGAAAACTTTTCAACTTATTTGCTTCCAAACAAAAATATTTTTTTGCTACGCAATTGTCACGGTTTCACTTTTATTTTTTGCACAGAATCCTTTAACTTTTTATTATTCCAAAATAGTGATTGTTTTAGGAAATATTCGCGAAGAACGTATTTCCCGCCATGCAAATTCGCCATTGTTTTCCTTCATTTCATTCAGCTGTTTTTTTTTTTGTGTTCATTCGACACTAACGTTGTCACACTTAAAATTCCACACTAAAAACTCGAAAAAAAACAACAAAATAACAACTCTTTCAAAAGACACGCCGAAAAGAATGACTTAAATAACATAACTGTTAATTTGCTACAAAAAAAAGTGATACAAACGCCAGACATACTGTTTCTGCCTTTTTTTTGAAATCATTTTTTCTGAAAACTTTTTTGGAAAGAACCTAACATTTTGGGAAGATTTCCAGAAAAGTCTGGCCTTTTTTCCTAGTTAAAGAATTTGAATAAACATATTCCGGCGTATTTTCCAAAAAAAAACTACCGGCCCGGCATAGATTATGGGAGCCGATTAGTTTGTCTGACGAATAAAACGAAATATGTCCTAGAAAAGCATAATTAGTTCGTCCTACTAGGTAGGCAGCTAATTCAACATCTGACGAAGCACTGGCCAACTGTCAGGACATAAATTTCGAAAAATACAACGAGCAACAATTTACAAGAAGCAACACTTATCATGAAGTATCTCGGTGCGATATTGAAACTTATAAGTATTCCGTTTCTAAAAGAAGACGCCGAATAGTATATAAACTATGCACGTATGTATGTACATACATTTCACAACGTATGATACATATAGCTATCAAATCATTTTGTATGCACATTACCCGAACTGTATTTATGTTTTACCTCGATTAGCATCCACTGTGCGCAAAAACATTATGCAAAATGGATCTAGCAAAAGCAAATAGGAATATATAAAGTGGGGTACCTGCCCTGCTCCATTAGCACTATTCTGTCGCGGTGTGGCGTGAGGGATATTGATTTTTTACATATCTGTTTTGGATGCACAAATATGGAAATAGCTTTTATATTTAAAATTGTTTTGTAACTCACATTATGCCCTAGCCGGGAAGTTGTTTGGGATTGATGCATACGCGACTGCATGCTGGAGAACCTTCTCACTTGTTCATGCTGGGTGGCTGGCAGCTGGTCGTATGAATTTTTCAGCTGATACGTTGTTCCAACTATCGCCACTGCTTTCATTAAATGTTGATTCGGTTTTCGAAAAACACCCCCTGATAGAAAATAAAAAAAAAAAAAACAAAAAATGAGCCCACTTAGGTAAACACACGTACTATAGAAATGAAACTCTTAGGCCTTACCAGCAAAGCGCTGCAAGGTTGGCAATGAGCCTAGTGCCTCAGTGGAAAAGTTTTTATGAATCGATGAAGACAGTGCTGTTGAAGACAGAAGGCGTGAAGTTGTTGCACGAAATAATGACATCTTGGAACTTGTTTTTACTGATGTTCTTGTTGTATTAATGAGTTGGCATTAAAGTTACCGAACCTTTACTTTAGTTTTTTGTTTAAATGTAAAGACACAAATTGAAGAATTTTTTTACTTTTGCCCGCATACCATAAGTTTCCGGTGAACACAAGAGAATGGCGTATATACACTTTTAATAAATTTCAATTTAATTCTTTAGGCACAGCTGCCTACCGAGAAACAAAACAAAATTTTATTACGTAGATAAAATTCTTTTGCGACTACGGTCTGAGTATCCGAGATTTGGTTTACGGCTTACAATTAACCGGGGGAAAAAATATAGAAATAAAACTCTTCTTTAGGCAGGCGGGCACAGACCACAGAGATACCGAAAGAACTCAACACTTCGGAGAGCAGACCGAGTTTGCCCTATCACTCTGATGAGGGGATTTATTTATTCCAATTGCCGTGGGGACTTAAATGTAGGTGTTGGTGAATTCAATTAATGAATCAAAATGCTGTTGCTGTCACAAGCGGACAGGCATATTAAGGGTATAATTCGACTTTGACAGGAGCGAGAACTTCATCGTTTGAAGACGAATCAAACACATTAAAAAATGCTACTTCCAGAGCGAAATAAAATATGGGTGTAAACAAAAGAGAAATCAAGTCAAAATACAAGCAATTGGTTCTGAAACGTACGGCGGAGTTGTCAAAGCCGAAGTTGAAGTGTTGATCTGTTTCTACCATACACCTGTCAAAATTCGTATTGCCATTGACAGTTCATTCTTTTTTTTTCGTTTTTTTTAATACTATTATTTTATTACCTATAAATACTATTGTCTCCATAATTTCAGACTGCAGAAATCAAATGGAAAATTATTTTTTTTGTTGTATTACCTTTTACATAGGAATCCCTCTAGTCGAATATGCTCAGGAGCTCAAAATCAGTTCGAGTTAAAGCGGCTTGTTACAATCAACAGCAACAGAAACAGAAACAGAATCCAATGTGTTAAGTGACTTAGTAGACGTAACTGTGAACAGAACATTGTATGTCGGGTGTAATGGAGCTGCAGCGTCTCAGGTTTTATTTAGTAAGCAAACTACATGACAGTAGAAACACCACAAACATAAATTCAAAACAATTGTTAAATCGAGATAAATAAAACATATTTAGTTGAAATTTAATAAATTAAACATTTTAAATTTATTATTGTTATTAGTTGTTCGTCAAGTGAATCAGAAAAAAGTTATACAAAATTAAATGAATGAAAAAATAACAAAGTGAAATATCAACTGTCATATAAAGTTCTGTTCACAGCAGTTTTGCAACCTGCCCAAAGAAATTTCTTGAACAGAAATTTGTTTCTCACTCATTTGAGGGGAAGCGATGTGCTCTCTCGTTGGCTGTCCAGTTTACGATTTTTCTGTGTTAAGGAACTACTTTATCGTAACTTTGAGTAAATTAAAGTTACTGGGAAAAGTAAGGGAATACAGCTCATATCTGTTATACGTAGTAAACAAAGCTACACTTTCATAATAGAATCATATTGTAACAAAGCCCAAGGGCGCATATAGAAAACATTTCAGAGGCGGATATCAATAAGACGATTTGTAAATGTTTTCACAAAAAATGGGATAAAAAACCCATTTGCGCACTCTCTCTTGTGTCGTTTTCCATTGGGCACGAGAAAAAAAGGTTTTAGTAGAAGTTCTTTCATGCCCACACTGAAAATTATTTCTGAAAGTGGATTTTCGGCACAATCAATCATTTCTCTTTTCTACTCGCTTAAAATGTACCTGCCTCGCTGGACAAGACTTTTTTCCAATGAATATATATATATATATATATATATATAGGAAATTGTTCAGCCTAATTCGTTTCCAAATGAAAATATATTTTTCCCACAACAACACGAAATAATAAAAAAAAAAGTTCCAAAATTAAGAAGGGGTATCCAAACACTATTTTTGAATACAAAAAAGTAAAGTAGGATTGTGTGGAAACAAGCTAATATGCACAATATCCTATACATACATTTAATATTACCAAGTACAAGCAAACAAAAAAAATGCATTATTAGCAAAATTATACAAAAAAAACATGAAAATGCCTGCGAATTTCTGCCTCAAGAGCTGCACAAGCCCTTTCGGTCAACATGTTCACTGTTTTTGTTTTTTTTTGCTTTAACTTACTTTCTCAGGTTTTTTCTCAATAAATTGGTAATTTTTCTCTTCACTTAAATATACACTTAATTAACATTCACAATGATTCTTAAATACGATTTCTACAATTTACTGAAATTGAATTCTTAAATTTTTTTGACGTTTAAGAGCAGATACCCTTCAAGCAAGAGACTCCGTTTTACGTCCGCAAACGGAGTCAATGACATATGGAGTACTCCGCATACGGGTATGGAAATTAGTATGGAAATTGTAATAGCCTTGGACTCACATGTGTATGTATTGTTGTGACAGATTGAGTCCGCTATGCTCAGCAAAAAACGAATCCAAAACTGATCCAAAAAAAGGTCAAATCGAGGCTAGATAAGAAGAGAAACGTATGCATGTTATAATTTATGTGTCTTAATAAATTGCCAAAGGCCTGATGTGATTACTGGACGAGTCTGAGTATGCACTCCCAGCAAACGCGCCGAACTTGGGTCCACATTGAAATGCAATGGCATATAGAAAGCAAATTATACAATGAACGTTTATATCACCAGGTTGTTTCACTTGGACGGCATCAGTTTCTTGAGTAAAATAAGTTCGATGTCAATCTACGAGATGATTATCAGGTCCATATAGGTCTTTGTCGAGTTCATTGACCAGCCGTTTGTAAAATGATGAGAATTTTCTCTCTGTTTTGGTATTTGGATTAAATTTGTCTTCAAGAAGACTGCCTTTAACACTTTATTCACACGAAACCACAGCTCCGTCTTCGCCATCACCTGAAAGTTGGCAAATAAAGACAACTTTGCAGATCAGTTCTTTCTCTTTACTGCTTCCAACTTCTTTGCATATTTTAATGAATCCATTTTCCTAAAAATATATCGAGAAACTATTGATTATTAATAAAAAAACTTACTTTTGTTTGCTGATTCCTATTATTTTCCCGCCTATTACTGCTAAATGATTTTGTTTGTTTACCCTCCGTTTTCTCTCATTCCAAAGAAAAGTGTACGAACTACGAACGCTTTCGCAGAGAATTTAAAAGCGTCAAAGTTTGGCTCGAAAAGAGGCAACTGTTTTTTTTTGGTGTCAAACTCATGGGATTCATTTGAAATTTTTGCCGTGTGGGTCCCCCGACCCAACGACTTCTTTTTGAAGTCAGTCAGGTTAGGAAGTGAAGGGCGAGCTGCGTTGGTTTTCTCAACCAAGAGCATTAAACAATCTCTGCCATTGCCCTCAATGCACAGCTTTGCTACGGTCTCCTCCATACGTTTAGTTTAGTGAAGCACCTGCCCGTGCCAGCTTGATTGGGTTTTTGTTATTGAATTCCGTTCTCAAGGTCTTTGGAATTTTTGTTTTGATAAATGTTGGTCCAACGAGCAGCGCGGGAAAGGAGGTCAACCGATGGCAGAGCCCCGCATACCCTCGTAAGGGTTTAATTTTGAAATCGGAGGTGCCCAGGTATCCGAAGCTCACCGCTAGAAGACACGTTAACGTTGTGCTATTCATTCCATAGGCGCGGTTTTTGCACCTGGAAATTGCGGTTTTTTCAAGTTTTTCGGTTTAGATGTGCCATATTCTGTTTATTGCAGTGACACCTCGAACGGAGTTTGGCTCTTTACAAATATGAACGGTCTTAGAAGAAGCTCCACAGAGCGCACCTTCTCTGATCCCCTTCCTGGAAGATCTTGTCATGAGACTTCTTCAATCTTGTCCTGGGGAAAATAATGAGCAGGGCAGGTGTCAACACGGAAGGTACTTTCTTCAATCCAGCTAGACGATATCGACTAGGACAAAACGTCATTGATAGTAATAGCTTCGATGTAGTTAACGAGCTCATTACCTCAAGAAACCTTTGCTACTCCGGTTAGGCAAAACAAATAGGTACATACACCGTACTCCTGACCCAGAGGACAAAATACATGCTCTATCGAAACCGAATCCTGCCTGCTTTATGGCGCCGAGAACTGAACGATAAGGAGGAAAGCGGAGCCTATATCGGGTTCTTTCGAAAGAAAAATACTCCGTGTATACTTTTTTTTATACAAACTGCATTTTTGATGCAATTCAAACAAATCAAATATTGCTATTTACAAGTATCTTATCTAAATTATTATGATACATTTTTTCCTAATTTTACGAGTAAAGAAATTGGCTAAGGGGAACGTGTGACTCCCTATTAAAAAAAAGAGAATTTGTACGTACCTACACTTTATTTGCACAGATCTAGAGTAGAGGCATGTAGGACCCTATACCATATTATTATATCAATATTAAACAAGCTAAATGTTTTCTCTAGTTGCCTTTATTTTTAAAATGTTTTAATATAATAATTAGATTCAACAAACAAAATATTATTTAGTCTTAAATTTATAAAACAATCTCAAATGCATTTCGAATAACCTACCTGCGATATACTATATAAAATTTTACAAATAATCTAACAAGCAACTTACTTCCAAGCTCTCGTCGAACAGCTACCTCTTAAATTAAAAAAACATAATTTTCCATTTTTTTATTAATCCATTTTCCAATATGAATTTTAGCAAGAAGCTTGCCGGTTTAAAAATATCTTTAGAGTTTTATATAACAATTTAAGGTTTAAACGTTTAATATTTTAATTATTGCCACTCGCACGAGACACATTTATTTTATTTATATTAAATTTAACTGTTTTGGACGAAATTTAAAAGTGCAAAGATTTTAAACAGTTATAAGGAAATTGATAGTTCTAAATTGGAATTTTAAATAAAACAAGAAACACACATAAAGCAGTATTATGCTCTAAGTTTATACAGATACATAGAATAATAAAGCAGACAAATATAATTTTGATTATTCTTTTTAAATTTAATTCATTGTACCTACATTTGTTTTTTCGTTGTCTTACTTATTGTTTAATTTTCATATGGAATTTTTTTGTATTTGTTTCTAAGATTTATAACGTTTTCTAGAAACAAAAATAATTAAATTGACATTCTTAAATTGCACATTTTTGTTTCTTTATCTCGGTTTTTTATTCAATTCTGCATTAATTAAATTGACACATCTTCAATTGCACCCTTTTTCGATTAACTTCTGTTTTTTTAATCAGTTTTGCATTATCTAAATACTTTTTTTAATAGCATATTAGCATCATATAGTTAGTTTTTATTTGAAAATGCAATATTGTTTTTAGATATGCGTCACATTATTTTGTTTTTCTTTTCCACGTTTTCTTATTCTACTTCTTTCAAAACCCATTCGATATGAGGCAAATGGCCGATAGCTTGAATATGGGCATTGACTTTGTAATGTGTCTGCCCCGTGTAGGGTCGGGATAAGAATGTCACATCACAGCAGTGGACAGCGCTTGTCGTAAAAGGCGACTTAGGGGGGAAAATCAAAATCTCAAAATCTATCTATCTGTACAAGTCCGTGTGTTGACACGAGTGGTGTCTTAAAGGGAATATCAAATAACGATATTTAGCAACAATGCAAAAGCAATGCTTCTTCTGAATGACGAAAAAATACTACACAGACTTCTTAACGAACAAATTTCTCGGATATTCTTTCCAAGAGCCGTTCCTAATAATGAAGAAGTACCCCGCATTAATGTCGAAGAAGTTAGGAAGGTGGCCAAAGACTTCAAAAAACGAAACTCGGTTGGGCCCGACGAGCCACCCTACAAGTTCTGGAATAGGTTGGGAAAAATCGGGTCCAGATGGCTTATTATTCTTAACTTCAAATTAATGAAAGGCGATCCAATGCTTTACCAGTGAAGGGAAAGTTATATTCAATACGCGAGACTGTGATAATTACCGTTCAAGCTGATGCCATCCTCACGAAGATCGTTCAGCGGGTATTAGACAGCCGATCGCGAAAATTATACGGCTATCTGATGACCAGTACGATCCAGATGAAATCCAAAGTATAAGGGTCATGATGGAAAAACATCGAGATTCCCTAAAGCATTTGCATATGGTGTTGGGTAATTTTGAAAAAGACATTTGATAGACAACCAAGAGATCTGTTAATGGTGCCGCTAACACAACGAAGAGTTTCAGAAAACTGTGTACAGATGGAGATGTATGAGGAAGTAAGGACAAGCGTGAGATGCCCCACTGCAGTCACAGAGGAGCTCCCAATCAAAGTCGGTGTAGACCAGGGAAACGTTTTAAGTACTTTGTTTTTTTTTTGCTGACGATGCAGCAGTTATAAAAAGAGATCAAACGTGCCTGCAACTAGCACTTGATGTATGTTTCAATGACTTGGAGGGTAATGTGTATTGTTTTAGTCCGAAAAAGGGGCCAATTAACACCAGTAAGGTGAAGATGCTTCGCATGACATTAGGAGTAACAAAGCTTGATCGAATAAGGGCGGTTTGATCTCAATAATATACTATAGGTACACATAAACACTTCGTCATAGAGTATGGTAGCGCATTTCACAATTCTACATGCGGTTTTGTCACCTTAGTAGAACACCTCTTCAGGACGATAAAGGAAATATCATCTGGACTAACGGGTTTGTGTATGTTAAGCTATTGAAGTATTCTTGCCACTGTACAAGTGCGAAAGTGGATTGGTCCCATGGAGTTTTCTAGGCGCTCGAGTACAGGGGGAGATAAAGCACTTTCTGGGAGCGATGAGTTAGCTGCAAAGTGTGCAGCAAACAGATTGGATTTATCCAAAGAGCTGGATTGTCATTGTAAATTGATCTCTTGATATAGGCAGAATTCCTTAAGTTTTTAACAACCGACCAAAAGTTGCTGCTTCCGGTGGGACTTTGTAGCGTTTTTTGTCTCAACTTGTTTAAATGAGAATTTGACACGATTAATGTGGGCATTGCAGTCATTTTTGAATCGTTTGAGCTTTTTCCGGTTTTCCTCAGATGGGTTGACCTTATTTGACTGAAAACTTACCTCTTTTAACCTGATAGCCACCTTGCAGTTCGAGTCACACCACGTGTTTGCCTTAGGTTTGATACGTTTTGTCATGTAAGAGATAACGCAATTCATACCTAGGTGAATTATATTTGTTACCATATCAGCGGCAGCGTCCACATCGTTATCGAGGAAGAATAACGACCAGTTAATGATACAGTTTTATTCTTCCCATTTGATTTTCTCGTATCTTTGAGATTGTTCTTTAACTTTGTGGTTGGAGAACGATAAATTCGCCGATATAACACAATGGTCTGAGGACTCTAGAGGCGTTAATACGTTTATGTGTATTTATCAGGGGTGAGAGGTAAGAAACAAGTCCAGTTTATTGGCAGTATGACTTCTAATGCCAGGTATTCGTGTCCACTTATTTACAAGCTGAGTCAAATTATTTACCTCAGTGAAGATCTCAGCATACCTTCCCTCTGGTGTTGTCTCTCCTGAATGTCGAAACCAACTCTTAGTGGCCTTTTACGACAAGCGTTGTGTTTAGGGGGTCGTTGCAGTGATATTCTTAGCCTGTCACTGCACAGGAGGATGTAAGAAGTTTTGATTTTTTTTTGACAAAAATTAATAAGAAATATGTAACTGAAAAATACATTATAGTGCATTGAATTAAAATTATATGCAGATTGCCATTTTTCATTAAACAAAATTCTTATTTGGTTTTCTTTTGAGTGACTGAAATTTCTATTACCCTTATCTACTCTCCTCAGTCCTTACTAAATACTTCTGAACAACTATGAGTATTCTTTTTTTATATTTACCCATTAGGAATGTTTTTTTTTGTCATACATACATAATTCTAAATAAAAATAAATTTCCATTTCACTTAAAAGGAGTATTGTTAAAATAAGATAAACTACGGAAAGCATACAAAACAAATTCATGTTTTTTAAGAATTTTTTTTTTGGAAGCCCAGTCAAAAAAAAAAACCATAACCAATGAATTATTGCCTACAATTTAATTATAATTAAAATATATATAAATATAAATTGTTGTATACAAGTACACGAGAATTTTTTAACAATGCTATTCAAACACTTATAAAGAACACTTTAACGGAAATATAATTTTTTTAACACAAGATTTAAGTAAGAATTTCATTATTTAATTTTTACAGCTTACTGTTTTATTCCACTATTCGCTGTCATCGAATTCATCATCAAGCATTTCAAGAAATGCACGCGGCACCAGACCCTTCATTAGGCCTTGCTTACCGTACATGTATTCACTGTGCTGCGGTGAACATTCTGTCACGAAAATTACCTATGCAAGGTGGGAGATATTCTTCAAAATACAGGCCAAGTCTAATGGAGGGCTTTTGTGAATTTACCTCATTTGCTGTTAGATTGAGTTCGGTGTGATCCTTAGCATCATAAGAGCAAAGGACACGAGCTCGTTTCATTTGTTCAGGATTGACGTCTGGACTGCGGTTCTTTTGTTCTTCAGACTTTTTGTCGTTTACGGAATTGATGGGGACATATGGTGTGGGGCCTCCCAGACTAGATTTATGAGGTGAAATCAATGATGAATGATGGGGTTTTTTTTGTGATTTTTTGTTGTTGTTATGTCACAATACAAAACGTAATGTTACGGATAAAGAGTAAATTGATTATTTACAAATCAAAAATGTTAACATCTACAGCAGGGAATGCAACAACTACTGTCAAGCGTACGTTCACATCATAGGGAAAGATTTTTTTAAACAAATTTTAACTAGGAGGACCAGCAAATGTGATGCAATATTTTTTTATGAGTAATTTATGTTGTATTGTATAGTATTATTGATTTTGGTCATGTTTGAGATTGGTAGATCGAACATTAGATGACATCGCTTAAACTGAAATACGTTTTCAAGGAAAACAAATAGGTATGTAAATTTTCATGGAAAAAAATCAGAACACTTGCGGGCTTCAATCACTAAAAAACTAAAACAGTAGCCAGCGTGGTACCACTACTTTAACTGACAATAGCAAAAGACGAAGTGATGTTTTCTTCGAATCTCATATTCAATGAAGAGTGTTTCAGATTGAAATAATGGCTTACATACATTGTGCGAGATGATATATAGAATGCCGGCTCAAAGTTACAATTCTTGAGAATCTCTGCCGGCAGGTTATGACTTAATCTGTTTGAACGAAATATTACAATCAAATTACCCAGTCTGATGAGTTAGGTTTCAGACAACAAATAAGGTTTTGACGATATTTGCCGGCAGAGTGTCACAACTGAGAGACATTATGTATGTGAAGGCAATGACGAAATCTAAACACAGGACTGTTTGCGACACACATAAAGAAAGGTAAAAGGAAAAAGCGAAAACAAACTTTTGGAAACAAATCTAAATGCACTGTTGATGATTTGATAGAGATTGTCATTTGAAAATGTTAATGAGATAGAAAATTTGCCTTTTATTTTTTTTACACGCTGATAAATTGCAAGAACGACCAACATTGATGATGACAAGAAGCAGTTATGCCCATTTACCTCGTCCAGATAAGCAATAGGTACATTGAAATCAATCGTCTTAAAATGTAGCCAAAATATTAAACTTTTAAGTTTGGTTCGTTTGTATCAAATATCCATAGTCTTGAAAATAAGCATGACTACATGCTATTGAAGAATGTTCTGGGAATAAGAATCCAGATTGGACATGGACGGATTTTATAGAAGTCAGCTCTGACTGCTGTTTTTATTTTTTAACTTCTGACTCACATATGCGATGAACAGCACGTCGACAATAATATCTATTACGCCACAAGGACCAGAAAATATTAAGGATAATAGGATTTCTAATTTCTGTATAAAGTAGATAAAAGGGAGCTTCTGAGTCTTTCTGGTCAGTTCGTCGGCTTCGATTCCCTCCTGATCTGTAACCCACCATAGTTTGGTGTATGCGTTTTAAAACAGTGCATGATTGATCTGGAGTCAATGGGCATTTATAGCGCTTAACTATCCGTGAACATATGAATTGGCGCCTTCAAGACCAGAGCTGTGAAAATGGTTTGCGCATTCTTGAATTTCGTGAAGCTCCGCCTGAAATAAACTGGGGCTTTTACCAATAGGTATTACGATGTTATGTTTAGGGGCAGTTGGTTTTTATATCAAGAGTATAGAGAAATATGAAATTGTGTACTTGCGATACAATTACCCACCTCCAGAATTTACAGAAAAATAGTAAAGTAAAAGATCTTAACGGATGCAAACAGGGAGCAATTGCGGTATCCGTAATTGAGATGATTCCGTGATTAAATACAAGCACTGGAATCATGCTGTAGTCCGTTTGTTAAATAAAATGCTCCCGGAATTCTCTCATTTTCTGATGCTGCGACTGTGCCTTAACAGTCCGCACTTATCTACCAATATTCGACGAAGCTATTACGCTCCAGTAGAAGCTCACTGATCCGTGATATAATGAGTAACTAACCGATAATTTAAACGCCCTAATGACCTTTTACTAGTCCCTATTACCGGAAGCCCATTTGTTGGAGGCTCATTGGTTCCAATAAACAAAAAATAGCCAAAACTAATTACTCGCAATTGGATCCGTTAGTTAAGTACAACTTTTGTTTATTAATTTTATATAACATTTTATTTAAACTTTAGTATTTCCAAATAATTATTAACAATTTTCAAGAAACAGTGTCATCGATTAGAGACGAATTAAAGAACCACACAAAACTTAATTTATACACAGCACCAATAAATAATAATTGAAAGTTAATTTTTTTTTTTATTTATTATTATTTTACTTAAATACAAGAAGCGTTTACATCGAAAGCTAAAGTGATATAGAAATTAGAAATAGAATTATATTTGCATAGACAGGCACAACAAATACCCAAAATGTGTGTACATATTTCTGTATGGTGTGTTTAACAAAGAGAGAAAGAGATACAAGTAAGAGTAACATTTAGGAAAGAAACGGGATTAAGATGTAACTTTTAGAGTGTCGATATTTCACTTGTATCGTAGGTGATATTCATTTCGTTTAAAATATGCGAATTTGGATTATTGTATGAGGATATGGTTTGTTCACTGCTGGGATGGACGATGGGAGGCCCATCTACATCTTCGCTGTTAATGCGTAAGCGAGGTGTTTGTGGCCGCATGCTGCAAACCAAGGAAGGATAGTTTTTTTTGGTTTCGTTTTTTTTATGTTTTATGTTCTTTTTGCAGTTTTTGTTTTACTATCGAATTATGTATTTATGTTTCTAATTTGAATTAAAGAAAACTTTTTTTTTATAAAATATAAAACAGAGAAAAGGGAAAAATCAAAAAAAAAAAATAATTTCTACTAATTAAATTAAACTGAAATCAAGTTTTAATAGTAGCTTATTTTATGGGAATGTTTGTTTATTTGTAAGATTTTGGACTTACCTTGCTAGGTCATTTTGAAGATCGCTCATCACTTGGACACACTGCGAGTAGTAACGGACTTGAGTTTCGACAAACGAATGTAAATGCCGCAAGTGACTAGCTTGTGAGGTACTAATACCCTCCAAGAGAAGCTTTGTTATTTCAGCTTGCCTGTCGAATTCCGCTTGTGCAACGCGTAGATCACGTTCAGCCTATGGATTGGAATGATACATTTTGAAGAAGAAATGAGTAAGCAAGTGAATGAACGGAGATTTATTAAAGGTTAGTCATTAAGTTGAATACCTGCTCCAGAACAGCTTCTGGTGAAATACCATCTTTCTGCGGTTATTCCATGCAGCAAAAAAACAAATTTGATGAATTTCAATTAGGAAAATAATTACAATTAGATTATTCAACTGAAACTTCATATGAGTAAAAGTATAGTTTAAAATGCATTCCTTCAACACGAAGTAAAAAATGGGTATAGCCAGTGATGGTATTCTATGTGTATTGAGAAATAAATTTAAATTATAACTCTAAAGGACCGTTTAGACGATCATTTCAGTTTCAGTTTCAGTTGAGCTATCAGTTAAGTTCAGTTAAACTGATGTCTAAATGCAAAAATTGAAGCGTTTAACTGAAACTGAAGCTGATGGAATTCCCATAAGTTGTCAGTTCAGTTATCAGTTAAACTGATGTGCAAATACGTTTCAGTTCAGTTGAATCGTCATTTCAGTTGCAGTTGGCGGTGAATCAACATTTTAGATTTCCTGTTTGTTTTTAACTGAACTGACAACTGAACTGAAAACTGAGCTGATCGTCTTAAAGGGCCTTTAGAAATTGATCATATCTCCGACCTATTTATAAACACACAATTCGGAAAATGCGATGCTTATTGGTGATTTGAACGGACGAATGAGTAACTACCAAAATGCAATACATTTATTTAACCCAAAATTTGCAACGATAAGAAAGTCTTCAGATGGATGCTTAAACAGAAATGGAAAGCTGTTGGTAGAATTGGTGGAGAATTTTGGTTTCCTTCTCTTGAACGGGGTCTCGAAGGGTGATGCTAGGGGCGATGCCACATTTGCATCCGGTCAATAATGTTCAGTTATAGATTACTGTTTCGTTAAAGGCGAATGGCTCAATGTTGTTAGTGACTTTGATGTTAGGTTAGGTTTATGTGGCTGTCGGCAGAAGCCGACACACTTCGACCATTTTAGGTCCATTGTGATATAACGTAAGTATTATCTACCTCAACTCTGTAGATGGGACTGGCCAACGACATGCAGTTGTTCTCAAATGGTCCTCCATCTACGCACTAACCGCGCCCAACGTCGTTTAATTACGGTGATCTGACGAGAACCGATTTACTCGACGTGGTATGGTCGTTGGTTGTGACTTTGATGTAGGTCCTGCTAACTTCTCAGCCCATTTGCCTATTGTGGTTTCAGTTTAAATGATACCGGAAAGTATTTTAAATACCAAAGCGCTCCAGATAGTTCGGAGAGAAAAAGCAATTTAGTTGAGAAGCAAGCTGTTCGCTATAGAAATAATTTAATGGCGCCCGATTTGCCATATTTAGATTTCTGCACTACAAAAAGATCCAAACACTGTCTATCTAGCCGTTAGGTTGCCTACCAGCTAACCGACATTTCAAATAATACCATCTTTCTATGTGCTGGTACGATGACGAGTGTAGGCGACTTTGAGATAAATCTTTCAAATTCTTGAAATCGTTTGGAACAATTAACAACGAAAGGTTTAAAATGCCATACCTCCATACAAATACGAGTTATAAGCAATTTTGTTTGAGCAAAAAAACACTCAACTTCAAAAACTTCGCTAATAATTTGTTGTCCTGTAAGGACTCATATGTAGTATCTGGCAATGTTGGATTAGATATAAGAAATGTGTTGTCTGGCAACACTGTAATAAAATTTCATGAAATATGTTCCTATAATAAAGAGAAATATTACTTCTTACGCTAACACGGCACAGGACAGTTGACTTTTATTTATCTTCGTACAGTACTTCATTTGGTATGTCCTTCCTTCACTTCGGCGATTTTAAATCGCCAAGTCTAGACAGCATTCTGCCCATAATGCTGCAAAAGCTTCAACGTACAGTGATGCTTATGACTTACCACCAATACACGATGCCCCACAGTTGAAGAGACATGTTGAAAAAAAGGGGACACGAGTCAGAGTATCCTAGACATGTACATAAAGTCGAACCGGGTGAGGTCCCCCTTATTTAAATTTCGACACGCTTACCTCAAAAGGTAAGTCAACGCAGAGGAAGGGTGTATCCTCTGCGTTGACTTACCTTTTGAGGTAGGCGTGTCGAGATTTACATAAAGGGGACCTTCTAAACTTTGCATTTATCCTTACTGAATTTATCGAAGAAGATTACATCAAGCTAGATTTAGAAGATTGTGTAGACAAAGCAAGGTACGAGCAGTTCTTCCAAACCTGTAAGCAGCAGAGGCACATTTTAAGGAGGGGTAATTCGGACCTCTCTTATGGACTATCGTTCTGGGCGATATCTTGTCCCATATGCGGATGTCGCACTAGTGTCGTTGTACTAGTGTCGTTGTACTAGTGTCGTGAATATTTCCTAACTTGAAAAGGCAAATCATGGAAATTAATCTCGGTAAGATAAGCGCTTGGGCTACACGGTATTGGATGAGCCTTAAGCCAGGCAAAACTGAACTGCACCCAAATGAAATTACCAACCTTCAGACTTACCAGCCGAGCCTTAACTATAAAAAACAAAAAACTATTTTGTTCTCCAGTGCCAATCACTTAGGAGTCATGTTAGACCTCAAACTCAACTGGAAACTAAAAATTGAATACCGAGTGAGAAGGGCTATCATATCTCATTGGTCCCTGGTATGGTCGCCTGCCTTGCAAAACCTACAAAATCACTAAATTGAGCAGAGTTTAGGGATAGGATGAAAGTGGAACTACGGAAGCCCTGCCTTCAAGCCCGACCGAAGTGCTGAAGGGGATCCATCGATTGACCTGATCATCCAAGAAAGAATCTGGCAAGTGGGATCCTATAGTCGCTACCCAATGGTATAGGTTCAAATCCCACTGGTTACACAACACACAAACTCAACCCATGAAAATATATGCATGTAGCCTTTCCAACCAGAACCGAATGGGCAACAGACGGAATTGCGAAAGAGTTTAAAGTATCCATCTTCAGGGATGGTTCTAAAATGCGAGGTGAGGTGGATAAATGCGTCTTTCAAAAGAACAGAATATATATAAGTCCATGCGCCTCCCCAACTCATTTAGACCAATGCCATAATCGTTAAAACGAACACGTCAAATCTGGTTAAGAAATTTCGGAGAGATACTGAGCCGGACTAGACGGCGTTTCAAGATCAATCTCTTCTGGTTTGCCGGCCATAGCAACATGAGGGAACTGGTCAGACGTGACTCTACGAAGGCCGAGTCTAGGTGGTTGAATTCTTCATTTCCAGCAAAATGTCGTCCGCATACAATAAACATAGAACATAGAACCTCATTTACAGATCAGGTGCAGATGTCGCCAAACAGGTTGCAAAAAGTACGGGCCTTGGCACTCACGCAGCCAAGCTTGGTATAACCCACTGCCAGAGCTGCGAAGACGCTGATGAGAGTGAGACGATATTTTATGTTCTTTCCGGATGTCCAGCTTTAGGCAGAACTTCACATAAAATAATAGGCTTACCATTCTGCAATGAACTCTCGTACATCTCAAGCATACGTTTTAAAAAACATCCTTGATTTCCGCAAAACCACAAGGTAGTTTCGGATCTTACTTACACTTTTTTTCTACTTGAGTGGTCTGAAAATGGTGCATAAGTGCTTATTACGTTTTTCTGGCAGCAAGTCGGGAGCCAGCCTCTTTACATACGTAACTACCTACCTGGAGAAAATTCCATTAATATTTTTAGCATGTCCCTCCATGGGTAACCAACCCTATTTTCCTATTAGTTACAAATCAATCTGTCCTACTTTATAGCACTCACCGTTTGCTGTCCCAGCATACTTCTGGCCTTGCGCACTCGGTTCTTGCATGCATCCAGATCCAACCTTTTAAACACATTATCCAATATAATCAAATAAAATGATTCACATCACACTCACCTCTTTGTCTCTAATATGCCTTTCTCCTTTGTGATCGTCTTCATCTCTCCGTCTAGAAACTTTCTCAGTGGCTGTGTGAAACAAATACCAGTCGATGCGATGAAATCCCTCTCACAATTGCCCAACTTTTGTTCGGCTTGACCGACTTTGATCAATGCCATACCATAAGGACTGTCCTGACCGAAATCACCACCGGCCTCAATCATGTCCAGTGCCAAGTATTCTAAGTTACTGAGACGAGATGGTTTTTTCTTTTCTATTTTCTCAAAAATGTAATCCTCAACTCTATTGCCAGGATTGGGAATCAACACTGATTCGGTATCACGAACTATTTTCTCTGTCCAATTCTTGGTGCATTCGGCCCTATCCGCGAGACTCTCGAAGTCCGAATCTAGTTCGGTACGCTCGGCAGTACCCAATTTTTCCTCCGTTAGCTATCGATTTGGAAATTTTTAACATCAGAAATATTTTTTTACTTAGATTTCATGTAGGTAATAAATTGTTCACCTGCACTACCCTCGAGAGGGTGCTCCCAGCTTCTTTCATCAAATTTTTCATATTGAAATCCGGCATTTTCATGTTCATTTTAAATTATTACTTTGTGTTTATTGGTGTATGCGGAGTAATATTAAATAAGAAATTTGTCAAATATTAGCTTTTTAAGGAATTGTTGAGATTATTGTTCTTTTTTGAGTATTTTTCCGTAGTGCAAAGAAAATTGACAGTCAGAAAGTTGTATACTGTGAATGGGTCTTTTAATGACAAATCCAATAAAATTCCACTACAACAAAATACACAGTGTGGTAGGTACCTAGGTACCTATATATATTTATTGATTTGTTTAGGTTTTTTTGGGATTTTTTTTTTTGTTTTGACAACAGAACATCTGATTTTTGTTTATGGTGTCACAATAGGTGTGGTGAGAAAATCCCGCATTCGCATCGTAAAATGTGCTGTAGTGTATTTCGGCGTCTTTGTTTGCGGTAGTTTATTATTTCTTTTTGCCGATAATTTCGCAGGCTTTATTTGATTAAATAACCACAAAAGGCATTCAATTTATGGATTTATTGACTTGAGCGTAAGTAGAAGGGAATTTGTTACTTTCACGTAGAATTAGGTTTGCAATTGAAGTGCGTGATTGAAATTACATATTATAATTTAGAGTTACCGTGTGCTTATTTTTTTTTTTAAAAAACCTTATTTTGTGATCCGTTTTTATTTGAAAGCTACTCGAATTCAAATATTCTGTATTTTGGCTTTCGAAAGTTTACCATAGCAATAGAAACTTCATTTATCATTTGAATGTTGAGTGTATTTTTAAAATCGAATCGATCGAAAGAAATTTCTTTTTGTTGCACAATTTCCTGACGCTTAGGTTCATAAACCTGCAACTGGCAGGTTCATACTACATATCTCAGAGTATCTTTCTATAAATAAAAATGTGATTTGATATAAATGATTACAGAGACTTTCTCTTTAACGACAGTTTCTATTTGATTACAAACTGTCATTAAAGAAAGATCAAACAAGAAATAATAGGAGCATGTCGTGTCGAAAAAGGGCAGGCCTAAAAACTCATGTATCATAGAATGCAGCAACACCAGAATTTGATTGGCCTCAGTGACGGAGTGATTCAAAATAGGGAGCCCTGCCGTTATTTTCTGAGGTCGAACCGGCGAACCCCACAGTCGGAGTAGAAGGGATTCAGTTAAGTTAAAGAGGTATGATCCCACAAATCCTGTTCATAGCCTCACCGCCATTAAGGAAGAAGAAGAAGAAGGCAGAGCTAAATAATTTTGACTCCAAAAATATCGGACACCATTTATAAATAAATGCATTGCCCCTGCCTACAAATTCAGCAGTTTTCGTTCCAGACAAGAAAATTAAAGATTTTAAACATTGTCAAGTTCATAATTCATTGTATGTAGGTACCTATTGGTTTGTCGAAAGTCACTTTATTTATATATATGTGCACTTCGAATATCTTGCTTGCTTTTATCTGCGAAATGATATATCAGTATTAGACTGCTATCTATTGAAAAATATATAATAAAGGGTTATATTATATTTTTATCACACAATTTTCATAAACGTGTTATAAGGAATGCATAAAGTTATGCAGTTAATGCCTCTTGTCGCAAAAACATTATTGATAAAACTTATGCAACGTTGTATAGAGGCTGCTTAATCTGAACACGTATGGAGGTTGATTAGTGCCTGTATAAGAATGGGCAAGTTCAAGTTCCAAGGCAACACAAGTCGCCTGAAAGTAAACTTACGACAAACTATCTGCTGTAGAAAAAACTAATGCCTTCTGAAACAGATGTGCAGTAAAAAATTGCCATCATTGAGTATGATTTTTGCTTGACCTAAATATCACTGAACGACCAAACAGACTAAAATCTTAGGTAATGTAAGAGAAATTGTACCAAATTGTACTGTTCTACTACTGGAGGTGTAGTAAAATTAGACATAAGGCGTTTTTCTTTTTTAGCCCCGAGCGGGGAACAGCGGGGCCCGAGCGATCAGAGCTCGCTCCGAGCTGAACGTAACCTGAGCGCTCCGAGCTAATTAAGAAACAGAATTGAGCACTGAACTGTCATTAGATAATTTTTTTTTATTAATTTTCAAAATAGTCAGGTTTGCTTCTGAAATTGGCGTTTGTCAAGGATTATTCCATTTAAATTATAATTTCTAGTAAATAAACTATGGAAAAAGCACAAATAATGAATGAAGTCAGCCGCGCTCAGCTTTTCGCTCGATGTGCTCGGTCATTTCAATCGAGCCCTGAGCTAGCTCAGAGATAAAAAAGAAATACAAATTTTGTGCTCAGAGCGCTCCG
Source organism: Portevinia maculata (assembly GCA_949715645.1). Classification (NCBI taxonomy): domain Eukaryota; kingdom Metazoa; phylum Arthropoda; class Insecta; order Diptera; family Syrphidae; genus Portevinia; species Portevinia maculata. Next base: position 103,839,805 of record OX454525.1, read on the forward strand.
AGTTAAAAAAGTAACACAGCTCTTTTTTTTGACAGCTCAGTGCCCCGCTCGGAGCTAAAAAAGAAAAACGCCTATAGAGACAATTTGCAGCACGAAATGACATGCAGTAAACAATAGGCGTTTTTCTTTTTTAGCTCCGAGCGGGGCACTGAGCTGTCAAAAAAAGAACTGTGTTACTTTTTTAGCTCGGAGCGCTCTGAGCACAAAATTTGTATTTCTTTTTTATCTCTGAGCTAGCTCAGGGCTCGATTGAAATGACCGAGCACATCGAGCGAAAAGCTGAGCGCGGCTGACTTCATTCATTATTTGTGCTTTTTCCATAGTTTATTTACTAGAAATTATAATTTAAATGGAATAATCCTTGACAAACGCCAATTTCAGAAGCAAACCTGACTATTTTGAAAATTAATAAAAAAAAATTATCTAATGACAGTTCAGTGCTCAATTCTGTTTCTTAATTAGCTCGGAGCGCTCAGGTTACGTTCAGCTCGGAGCGAGCTCTGATCGCTCGGGCCCGCTCTGTTCCCCGCTCGGTGCCAAAAAAGAAAAACGCCTAATGTGTCATTTTACATACGAAATCAGCTTACTGCACGAATTTGCTGCACATCTGTTTTATCTGCCGTAAGCATATAGATTTTTGAAACGTTGTATAAATGCTGCATAAATACTTATGCAATGTATAACTATCCAACCGTTGAGAGCGATACTCTCTCCGCCAATGACACTCGCACAATTTAAAAAAAAAAAACGTTTTATCGAAAAATCAAAATTTGAGCGTGGAAGCTGAAATTTGGAATATACTCTCTAGAGCCCGACATTTTACCCATTTTCTTTCTTTACAATTCACCAAAACTTATTCGAAAGGTATTATTACTTTGACTCATAGTTTGTGCAATGCTTTAATGTTTCGCATATACCCCTAAAAGTTACTCTTATGTGTGATCAGCATCAAAAGTTATGTCAATCTAGCCATGTCCGTCCTACCACCACAAAAGCCTAGAAAGCGGACATTTGGAACATATACTCTCTAGGGGGCCGAAATTCTCATGGAAAAATTTTTAAAATCCACCTACTGACACGCCCACTATTAAAAAAATTTTATTGGAGAAACCAATGGAAATGAAAGTTCTTTTCTTCACAAAGTATGTAGTTAAAGTAGTTTTTAACAATTATTTCAAAATTGTTTGCCACGTCTACTTTTTAGGGTAATTTTTTATACAAAAAACATTGTTTCTTCGTTAAACTCTTTTTAAAAAAAGTTATGCATAAGAAAATATATATGTAGAAAATATCATTCATAATAGTTTACCTATACTTAGATTTTCGATACGCCTCCATTTTGGGGTATAGGAATAGGGTATCAAACAGTTTGCCCAAGCGGACCTTTCTTTATGTTTTAATTTCACAGAATGTTTAAAAGTACACAGCATCATTAGGCGGTATAAACTTTTTACTTTTGAATTCATTTTTATTCATTTTATTTATTTTTATTGACTTAGGCGAGCGATCTTAACTTAACTATATCTTAGAACTAGTTGTCGTTTGACTTATAGAATTATCTAACGACGTAACTATTAATTATCTAACTAATAATCAAACAAACAAAAAGTCTTTATTGCTTTTGTATTTTCTATAAAACACTTACAAAATACCTTAACTCTTTAAGCTACTATAATCTGGATGGTGTCCACTTGATGCCCTACGCACCGAATGGTCGCAATCCTGATTGCATTCCGGGCGCCCGGCATTCACCATCTTGTTGCACACGTGCCGCGAGGAGGTAACGGTAAGCAAGGATGTAAAGCGTCGGTCACGGGATGCCTATGATATCTCGAAAGTCATAGCCACAGCATAATCTAGAATTACAAAAATTTCAAAAAAAATAATAATCGAATGGGTAAAATCTCGAATAAATATTTATTCTCGATTTATTTTTAAAAAGAGAACTACTTTTAGCTTACTTTTTTGAATCAAACAGTGTTCGGGTGGCCTGCTTTGTGGGTAAAAAGATTGTCACCGTTTTCTTCGCTTGGCTTACCACGTTCACTTATCTTCGTTGCTCCGCTCAGGGTAGGTGCTAGTTGTCTGACAGGAGCCTTTATCAGCTTACTTTTTTGAATCAAACAGTGTTCGGGTGGCCTGCTTCGTGGGATGTTCATTCCTTTCACCGATCGGCGTAACACGTTCACGCAACTTCGTTGCACCGCTAAGAGTAGTTGTCTGGCAGGTCGACCCAAACATCAGTGTTCGCAAAATTTGTTAAATCTTTATGATTTTCAATAAAATATAGAATTTACATTTCAAAACCGTGTTCATAACTGTCAACTGTCATTTACACTCTCAATATGGATAAAAACAAACAAATCTCGTATTTACTTTTTATTTTCAAGATATTTGTACATTCGAGAAATAACCTTTTTTTTTTTAGAGATTTCTTGTCATTCCAGATTACGTCGTAATCTCGAGTGTTAAAGTTAATAGTTCTAATTAAAATATTTTTTAAAATATTGTAAAGCAACCCAAAACCAAGTATCCATCTCATTGTTTGTATTGCCTGATGATTGGTAGTCGTTAAAAATTGAATCCACATATGAAAAGTCAATTTCTTAATTTCTTGTTATGTATGTTGAAGCAAGTGGATTGGTCACTAAAAGAAACAAATCAAAACAGAAATGCACCTCATAAGCTTATATATTCAAAAATAACAATACCAATCTCTGTGAGACTCCCTCTTTTTCATCCTCTCATATCTTCCTCTAGTTTTATTCACAAATGCATATGCTTTTTGCAATACAGGATTTTTTGATTGGGAATGCTGAATCCAAATGGGTACAGACTGTTTTTTTCTGTCTTCTTGGAATGGGAAAATGTTGTCCCGGGAACAGATAAGAAACAATTTTGAAAATGGTGAACCCATTACCATTCCATTCACTCAATGTGGCCGAGTCAATGTAGTCGACGTGATTTAGGTATTTTCATTACATCCACATATTGGTACAGCTCAAAGAATTCTGCGTTGTGTCTTCTCAGTGTTTTGTATAGAGCTTACACTTGTTCGCCGGGGCCAAGTAACATCTAAAGTTTTTTTTTTTTGACAAACATCCAAGAGAATTGTCATGAGAAGCTTCTCAATTATGCCATTCGGATTTGGCTTAAATTGTAGGTCCCTTCCACTTCGCACAAGCCAATGGTTGTGGAGCTAGGTTTAAGGCCTTGTACGGGCCGTTATTGCCTAATATTTATTTGTTGTTTATACTTGGTCTTCCAAGTTTTGAGCCAATTTGAACCGAAGTAGCAACGGTTTACGATTGTAATTCTCAGTCGGATCCCCACTAAGAAGTCAGTCGTGTAGTTGATGTTTACCCCGACCCCGAGGTAGGTGAACTCCCTTACTACCTGGCAGTTGTTACTATCAACAGTGACGTTTTGTCCTAGTCGGGGGACTGATGTTTGTTTGTTTTGTTGAAATCAAAACTTAGTTTTGTCCTTATTGACTTCAAGGCCAACCGATGTACAATTATGTACATTTTGCCTACTCCAAATCAAACAGTGACCCCAAGCAGAGGGGCCCATATGCATTGCACTGTTTATGGGATTAGTAGCGAAATCGCAAGTACATTCCATAAACAGTGCAATGCATATGGGGGGCATGCTGCCCCCCTGCAATCCCCCGGCTTGGGATCACTGTTTGATTTGGAGTAGGTGCGAAGTTCGAATGTGTTACTTTGGGTGATATGTCATTCCATTTGGGCTTAACGACTATTTATTCATTTAAATTTTGGGTTATGTCGTGGCTTTTGGGCTTTATGACATTTTCAATTTGGGCGTTATGGTTTTGGGCCATAAGACCTAACGCCACGAATTTCATTTCATTTCCGCTGTCTCGATTTGTCGGACCTCGAAAGCCACTTGCTTTGTCGCTTTTTGTCGGAAGTAAATTTTCAAAAATTCGTTTACCTATGTTCTCGGATGCCTTATGGAAAAGACGAATGATCATTTTATATTTTTCCTACTCTTTGAAATTTGAAACTACCTGAACGCAGGCAGCTAAAGTGGCAGTGTTAAAACAGTATAGAGGGTTGTAAGGTAAGCATAACCTTAGGGTGTCGTTAAAAGTTTCAGTAGGTAATATTTTAAGCGCTGCACAGATACTGTCTCTTTCATGCAACTCATAAACTTGTAGGTATGTACCTTAGCAGCCATTCCGTCGCAGATACATCACAAGGTCGCTATGCAGCCAAGACTATCCATTCTTAGGCAAAAGCAGCAAGCAAGCATAACATTTTTGCAGTTACTGTAGTGAAATTGCACTTTCGCAATCAGTATTCACGTTATTGTTTTTCAAGAAATATCCTTGTAGATTTCGACAACGAGAGTGTCTGTCTTATTTAGCAGAAATTTTCTTCCATGATGGTTTGTGAAATAACACAATACATCTTATAACTACAGGACAAGGCCTAAAGCATAGTTTCTCGTGTGTGCGAAGTAATATTTTAGGCAGGCACAAAAGAGACCTTGAGTTTTCCACCGATTCCGAACAGAAAAATTATATTCATGGGTGTTTGTCAGACTTTCGCAAGAGGTTGAGCAGTGAATAAAGTAAGGTGTTCCTGGGTGAGATTAGAACATTTAACCCCTGGTTCAGTTCAACTCATCAACCACTTTGCCCAGACACAAAGGCTCAAACTTAAAATATTATGTAGTTATTTTAGTGATTGATTGATTACATCACCTTCAGATACTTACAAACTTCTACAACACGCCTTAGAAATTCATCTGAAAATCGCTCAATCCCATAACCAACGCAGAATTTGTCCACACACACATGCACACAGTAATTTGGCAATTAAATTAAACAGCTTATGATAGAATATTTTTTGTTTGTTTACAGCTCAACAAAACAAGTTCGAAGCTGAAAGAAAATCAAAACACAATGGCAAGTGAAAAGGAAGGTCAAAAAGAATGTCCAAGTTTATTGACCTCTCCACTGGCTCTGTTTTTACACAAAAATTAATACAAATTTATCTTAAATTTACAATATGAGATATGAATCGCGAGTCTGCTGTAACTTAAACAACTAAATTTAAGAACCTCAACCCCTTTACGAGACTGCCAAAGTGATGGCTCAGGTCATTAAATTTTATTCCATCTACCTCATCCGATTGAACACTGCAGGGGTATTCAGCTCCGAAAGAATTCGGTTGCCATATAAGCTTAACTCGATAGTCAACGTCTGGTGATAACACCACAGCGTCGTCCCACAAAATATTAAGATCGCAGTTATATCTAGTGTGTTCTTTGTCCACGAGATGTTGCAAAACAACTGCAGTGCCTGCTCCATTGTTTTCAGCCATTTGCGATCGAATCTCTATTCGCAGGTTTTCTCTGTACTCGTTCGAAGTGGCGATGGAATCCTCAACCAACGCTGGTAATGGAGGCTTCAGGCGACTTTTAATAATCAAACCCAATAGCGAAATGAATCGGTCACATCGAAGCGTTACATTCCATTCAAAGTTCTCCGAATCAATGGTAAATGGACGGCATGCCTTATAATAACTTCTTTCAATTGTGCTGGACAGATGCTTAATTTGTGCGCAAATCACTTCGTAGCCTCTTTCGACTTTTGGCATATCCAGCTGCAGGTCACCGATGATCAACTCGCAATCATTCTGCTTCAAGCCAAGATTATCACATTCGTGGTGGCACCATTCAAAGACGAACCATATAAGAAACTTTATATCCTTATTGCTGGCAATTAGTGCCTTAACGCATTCTTTGGACACATGGAAGTAATTGTTCTTCAGATAGGACATGAACTGCACGTCATTCAGGCAGCAGTGTGTAAAGAAATTCGTGCAGATCTGCAATAGTGGCTTGAGGTTTATGCAGAATCCTAGTTCGAGAGCAGGCAAGATGTTGTCGAAGCGTAACTTCCGCTTGACTGCATTCAAACAGGTTAAAATAAGGTCACCCAGGAGGTATTTCTCCGCACCGTAATACAATTCGAAGACATCCTCAATGGAGTCGGCTTCTAGATTTACCCCACCAGTGTACACGTAATAGATTAGTTTTTGAAAAATCCCCGCGTTCATATCACGTATCTTGATAGCATCCTTCTCCTGCATGGAACCATAAAACATCGCTTCGAATACTGGACTGGCTGATGATAGAATAAGTTTATGACATTTGAATGTTGTGTCGCCGATAAGGAATGTGCAGTCGGCATGACTCTCTGACAGGAGCAGCTCCTCATACCGACGACTAAGGGTTGTCGCAGCCGCAGCGAATGTGTCGTTGTTATACGAGTCGGTGCTGTGTTGATAGAGCTTTATAGACATCTGTAAAAAAAACAACGAGATTAAAATGGGGAATATTAATTAATCAAGGGGCTTTCCCTATGTTAACAGGTACAGTGGAAATGTGGAGTGTATGTATGCAAACAAGTTATCATATTATGATGACTGAATTTCATTTGTATATTTTTTGACTTCATTAAGTGACGCGGATATTGTGGTTTATTTGAGCTGTAAAACGTTGCAGGGGACCGTTTTTATAACTTATCTCAATAGGCGTTTTTCTTTTTTAGCCCCGAGCGGGGAACAGAGCGGGGCCCGAGCGATCAGAGCTCGCTCCGAGCTGAACGTAACCTGAGCGTTCCGAGCTAATTAAGAAACAGAATTGAGCACTTAACTGTCATTAGATAATTTTTTTTTTATTAATTTTCAAAATAGTCAGGTTTGCTTCTGAAATTGGTGTTTGTCAAGGATTGTTCCATTTAAATTATAATTTCTAGTAATAAACTATGGAAAACGCACAAATAATGAATGAAGTCAGTCGCGCTCAGCTTTTCGCTCGATGTGCTCGGTCATTTTCAATCGAGCTCATCGAGCGAGCCCTGAGCTAGCTCAGAGATAAAAAAGAAATACAAATTTTGTGGTCAGAGCGCTCCGAGTTAAAAAAGTAACACAGTTCTTTTTTTGACAGCTCAGTGCCCTGCTCGGAGCTAAAAAAGAAAAACGCCTAATATATGTCACGGGGTTTTATGTCCTTGCTTGTTTGAGTTCAAGCTTAGAACAAAACTGATTGAAGCAAAAAAAAAGATTTTTGGACGTTTTCTTATATTTCAATACGTTTGCCCACACTGCATCAGCTTATTGTGACTCATACGAACTTCAGTTCCACTCAAACAATTACGTTCTGCTTAGTCCGTACCAGTAAGCAGCACTTATTTATTTATGAGAAATTTAATTCATTTCGCATTTGTTCCAAGAATAACAGCAATCGCTAATAGCGTTATGCCAATTAAATATTTTTTTAATTAGTTTTTATTAGTATTTTTCGTTTTTCCAATTAGTAAAACTTATTTACTTGTCACAGTCACATGGCACATGAAACAAAATGGACATATTCATATTCTTGTTTTTAGGGTTCCGTAGCCAAATGGCAAAAAACGGAACCCTTATAGATTCGTCATGTCTGTCTGTCTGTCTGTCTGTCTGTCCGGGAATGTCACTGCTACTTTTTTGTTATTAATTAAGGCTTGATCAAAGACCTTAACACTTCCGAAACATCGCTAACTAAATAAAAAAAGTTGTTTACTATTTTGGACCTATAGCGCGCTTAAAACAAAGATTATTGCGTCTGCACCTAAGGCCACTTAAAATATCAAACTATCAACATTGAAATAGCTGGAAAACAATAACAAATTAAAACCGTTCATGACCACATTTGTTTCACAATATAATTTTTGAATCACTAAGGCCTAGCAAATTGCTACAACAATTTAAAAAAAAACTTCTCACATTAAAGGCGAAATTGTAACAGAACTATTTACGTAGGTTAACAATTAATAATAAGAGAATTCATAGGAACAATATTCAAAAATATACACTAAGTACTTTTTACCAGCGACTTTTGCATTATTAAATTGGCAAAATCGATTGAGGTGGACCAAGACCATGTCCAATAATTGACATTTCAAGGTTTGTATACCACCTGTTGGATTATCAGCATGCGCATTAACATCTGAACCTTTGACTGCCAAAATAAATAGAAATTTTTTATTATTATTTTTTTTAAAAAAAAGGTCATTTGCAACTTGCAATTCTCATCTCTTCTTCTAAATCCATTTTACGTTTTAGGCAATGCGCCCCACCATTTTTTTTTTATAATGTACTCGCACTAAAGGGATTTTTGAATACCCTTATAAATGTGTTAGCTACACAGCGCGGGCGTTAAGGAAATTAGGTTTAGAAGATAAGGAGAGATGCCGATGCACGTTGGTTTTAAATGTTTGTAGATTATAACGTGTAGGAAAAATGGAGCGCGGAAGAGCATTCCACATTCGTGTTGTACGGCTGAGGAAAGATTTCTTGTATTTCACTATACGTCCGAATACAGGTTTACGTTTAAGGGTAAACTGATACGCATTCTTTGCACAGCGGGTATTGCAGTTGAAATGTTCTATTGGTGGAATGCAACTGACTATTTTGTTTGAGCACTTATGGTGGAAATAACGATAAATGAGGGGCGTACACCAAGAAACGAATATGGGTAGCTGAGGGTACTGTCATCAGCAAAGGAGTGGATTGAATTAGAGGTAATAGACAGGGTATCATTTATAAAAATCCGAAAGAGAGTCGGAGACAAAACAGCCTTGGGGAACACCAGCATTTATTTGGTTGAAACCGTCCAAAACAACTTGAATTGAACGGTCCGAAAGACCATTTCGAGAAATATCCAAGAGTAGATATAATTGTCAAAAGAATCTTCTCAAATTTACCGCTTGGAACCATCTTATAATTGTTGGTTGCTTTTTATTCGTGTCAGAAATATAACTTCTTGGCAACACTCCGTCAACCAAATCGGTAAACAAGGTACCCTCATCTCAAGTAAAGCTTCCTCTATTAGCGATGATGGTTTTGGACAAAATCCTGACAAGACTCGTCAGTGACGGTTTCTAATTGAACGCGTATCCGGATGATATGCGTGTGGAAGTATCAAAATTGTTTCCGGTAGTAGTTAGCCTCTGGGTAATTTAAGTGATTGAACTACAAGGTGTGGTCTTAACATAAATCCAAACAAACCAGAGCTGGTGTTTTTTATCACCAAAAATGCTTAAATAACAAAATAAGATATCTTCCTATATCCTCCAGTGTCAAATATTAAGGTGGTATTCTATATCCTTAACTAAACTGGAAGTTTAATATCGAATACCGAAAAGAAGCCTAGCTTTTTTTGCCTTTTGTAAAACTTCTGTCAAAGAGTGTGGCCTTAAACAAAAAAAAAACTTCTCTGGATGAGACCGGCCGTAGTATATTCTATCCTCAACCTCCCGAACGAGTCCCTAGTATGGTGGCCCGTGCTTTCCGAGCAGACTTCAAAGAACAGTCAAGCACGACCTTAATGCTCAATGTGAGTCTTAACATTCTACCTCTTGATCTGTATATTAAAAGCATTGTATCCTGTAGTACTGTAAGGCTACAGTACTTATATTTAATACCCACCTTATTCTACTGACTACACACAACTTAAACTTAAACTACAAAATGCCTACCCAAGTCATTCAACTCCAGCGCCTTCCAGATAGAATTCTTGGTATTTTGGGAAACGACTCACAAACAAATCATAGGTTTCTTTTTCGGCGGGGTTAAGGCTCTCTTCGCCTTTGTCGTTTGAACACAACTCTAGTCTGGATTCCCGCGCATAGGAACTTAGAGGGGCCCAACTAGCTTAACTCTTCAAAGACCATTTTTGGGCAATGTTCCGCTCTAGAATTCATGAAGGCACAATCCCTATTCCGATTTACCCTAAAGGCAGAGTCTAAGTGGACGAATCTGACCAATGGTGTCAACTCTACAATGCTCTACGTTGGTAGACCTTTTGCCATAAGCTCATAAGCAAATTCAGCATTGCACACAATACCATGCGTCGCGCACTTGATAACCTCTCGCACACCTTAGCCAAAGACATTTTTGTTTATCTAAGCTCTTTATGCTGGTTTCAAATTTAAATTTATAGATTTCGTTGTCGTGCCCTACGCCCTGCCCTATGCCCAGCCTATAATTGTTTCGAAACAAAAGCCTGACTCAAGCTTGAGAGACGTCAATAACGTTTGTCCAATATCACAAAATTTTCATTTTGAAAATCGCAGTCTTTTAAAAAAAAACTTATATTTTTCAGTTTATCTAATTATTAATGTTTAAAGATAATTCATTTGATTTGTGGTAAGAGTTCAAGGATTTAAACTGCTGTACCGACTTTATCTTTGCCCCAAATGAGGTGAAAAAAAGGTGTGAGCCACGCTGCACTCACGTTATAGTTGATATGTAAACATGTAGGCTCGTCAGTCTGACGATGACGGTGACGCTCGATATTGCCAACTAGCCCCTACCGAGAGCAAACATGTTTACACATCAAAAATCGAGAGAATATGTCAAATTGGTAGACGTCATTCGACAAGTTACAGCCCTATTATGGCTATCAAATATCAATTATTTGATACTTGATAACATCTATCAATTCATCGATAATTTGGTATTATGAGTATCAATTGATAATGTGTACCCCAAATATCATTGAGAATGGGTTCTGTTTTGAAGTTTGACGTTTCTAATTTGAATTTGGTTTTTGTTTTGTGGCTGTTTTATTAAACAAAATTCGCTTTTTTCTTAACAATGTTTTGTTGATTTAGTAGTAGAGTAGTAAGCAATAGGAAACAAATCGAAAGATTAATTGAGTTGATGGAAGAAAGTCCGGACCTCGCGAAGGGAATTTCATCAAAGCCAGTCGTTACCAGAAAGTGGGAAGCCATCACGGTGGAACTCAATAGCTTAGGGCCTCCAAAATGGGACTCAACCAAGTGGCAAAGAGTGAGCGCTTTTATTTGCATAAGTTCGATGTATTGAAATAACCATTTTATGTATGGATTGATCAAAAAACCAAAATAAAAAAAAAACTTACTAACAACAAAATTGAAAAAATAAAAATTACTATTAACTGCTTATATATGTTCGTCCAAATCCATTGGGTTCGAAGCATCCCTTAAAGTCCTGCGTATGATGGCTTGTTCGCGAACACGTACTTCATCATAATCCCTTTCAAAAAATAACTCTAGTCGTTTTTTTAACAATGAAAACAAGGAAATACATTTTATGATTTGATGTTCATAGAAATTTGTAACCGCGCGAATATTTGATACGTATCAACAAGAAATTTGTGGTTGATAGAAAATTTGATGAATATCAAATTTTTTGACAACCGTAATACCAAAGTTTATCGATAAAACTATTCACAATAGATCATAAATCTAATACAATTCACATTTCATCAAAAATGTTGATAGATTGATAACCATAATACCGATTCATTAATTTTTTTGATACGTATCAATTATTATCAAATATCGTGTTGATATTTGATAGCCATAATAGGGCTGAAAGAACTTCTCAGATCAAGGTTAAATACTGAACCGGTGTAAAGCGGGAGCAAATTTAATAAAAGAAATAAATATGTATTTAATATGGAACAATGCAAGTCGTTTGGATACCTTCCAGCAGCGAATGCGGGATTGTGTTATTGTTTTCTTTTTTGTTCTTCTGTTGCGTGTATTTTATAAAATAAATATAGGACTGCGTTAAAATAATAGCTGTGTGCAAATATACATATGCGTGTTGTACGCCTCGTCGATTGGGAGGGAATTTGAGACAAGATGCAAATCGAAATCATTTAAACATTAAATTTAAACAAAAAATGGGAAGAATTTCAAGCTGTCAAACCAAATGCGAAAACTCTGATGAAAACACTTTTCAGCGTATTTCCAAATTTGCTCATTTCGCTCCTAATGAAAATGTAGTTTAAGTCAGCGCAGTGAATGACGTGCGGATATATTAAATGGGTTTGTTCGATTCGACAAACATCGTATTGCCGATATGAAATTCCACATTTTGAAGTATTTGAAAGATTTCATTCATACCCAATTTAAGCAATTGCTAAATGCTTTTACTCAACTACGATCTTTTACTAAATAGATTATTGTTAAAAGATTGGAATAGGTGTTTTTTTTTTTCAATTAGAAATAAACAGTTTTTGCATTGTTTTTTCCCCTTTTTCAACTTCAATTCACTTGTATTTTTGTTTTATAAAAATTGTTTATGATGGTTAAAAGTGTAACGAATTTCATTACGTTATGTATGCGTAGTTATATTTTTGACACGAATGGAAGGGACCTACAATTTTGCGTCAACTTCGAACGGTAAATATGAGAAGCTTCCCATGATGACTTTCGCAAGATGTGGGGCAGTGGAAGAAAAACTGTAGGTGCTACTGGGGTGATGTGAAGTAGTGAAGGAATATTTTTAGCCCGTTCCTGTACGGGAAAGAAGCTAGGGGCCTATTTCAGAATGTGCGTCGGAACGTTTTAAAAGCGATAACACCATTTCGAACTACTTCGTTTGGGGTTATTCCCAAAATCCTACTTGGGCGAACATAATCCTTCCAGTATTAGTAGAAAGAAAATTCTTTAAAATTGGGTCGTCTGCGCTGGATGTTTATACAAGTGTGAAAAGTTGTGACAATTGGGTTTTCGGATCCTTAAATAAAGAAAACATATTTAAATCTTATATCGTGTAACAAAACAAATCAATTGGTTCAATAAAATTGATTATTTTTATTCAACACTAACATTTTATCTCAATCCGTCAAAAAACCTTCACCTAGCCAACAACCTAGCCACCTGTCGCTATTAAAAACGACATGACATTTGAAAAGCGCTTTCGCTTTTCAAAGAAGGGCAAATGGAAAGCAAAGCGAAGTGCTTTCTGGAATAGGACTACTTGCAATAGAAACAAACGCAATCGCACTAATAAATATTAAGTTTGTAATTTTTAATATCTTCGAGGGAACCGTTAGTGGAAGACGATTCCCCACCTGAAGTTTTGGGAAACAGAAATTACTGAGATTATTTCAGAGGGATTCCTATAACCCAAAACCCACGTACGAAAATTCTGTATGCTTCACTACACGTTAAACACATTGGCAGATTTATTTTAGGTTGACTACACAGGTTGCTGTCATACTTTTTCTGTAAAAAGTCAAATGGAAACAATCAATTCATAGACAGGTGTTGTCAAACTATTCAAATTTGCTTTTTTTTATTTTATTTTCTGCATGAAAATGTCTGCACATTCGTATTGGGTATAAGTGGAACTCGTGTACTGGGCACATGAAACTTAACTTAAAGGAATAAAAATGAAGAGCAGCTGAAATCGTTTTGTTTTCACACACCGGGCACAAGTATGTAGTATGTATTTAAATTAAGATTCTCCCAACAGTCGGAAATAGTACAAAATTCAGAAAATTCATAATTTTAAACCAAACTCCAAACAAAGACATCGTTGCATCAAATTCCTTAAGATAATTTGGTTGGGAAGGCGAAATTTTCCAGATCAAAATAAATAGGTATTTGACTTGTTAGGTTGTCACAAAGCTTTATTTTTTTTTCTGATCATATCCTAGTTCGATACTTTTCTGCCCGACTGTACTCCAATCGCTTAGCAAAATTAGCGTTGATCTGATGGTAAAGCAGGGGATTTTAAGTGAGGCGCGATTCTTTCGGCTGGAGGCACTCTCGCTTGCCCACTTCAAACGAAAAACAAATCGTATTCTTATGAGCAAAATATATTTTACATATCTACATATTTGTATTTATTATATTATATTTGTTCGTAAATATTTACCTTTAGCAAATACACTGAACACAAGTGTGTGAACAAAACTTGATCTATTCAATAATTCTATTCAAGACGGTTTGTTTATTTTGTCCTTATCGCGGGTTTGGATATAGTCAATACGGGGGATGGGGGTGGACACAGCAAATCTCGAATGGGAAACTCGTTTATCTCTGCCGGCAGTGTAGAGAATTGTGTAGTTTTTTTTTAGCTTTCGGATTTTCAAGTTCAAGACCTCTGTCGTTGTCCTAATCGTAGTTATGTGATCGACAATAAAGAGAACGTGGTTTTGAATTGTAATTGAGGTACTCTTGTGTGTAGGGTGCGCAAGGTGATTGCAAATATTTAATTATAGCTTGGATTTGTGTTTTTATACTAAATTGATCATCTGACACACGACATAAAACATTTAAGGAATAGTAGAAATTATTTGATAAGTAACTTGGAAATGCTGAATGGCAATACCAGTTTATGAATAATAAGTTGCTATATTGTTTAACCATGTGTATTAGAGGGCCACGTTTGATTGAGATTTATTGCGATGCAGATATTCGATAAAATCAATAATACAATTAGTTTTACAGAGACAGTTGAAGACCAATTAACTTTGACACGAAAGTAGACCAAAAATAGAAGCCAACGAGTTCGGGCGGAAAACCGCTCAATACTGCAAAAGGACTATGTTAAAACACGAAAAGGGCTGATGAACTTGCGAGCTAAAAGACACATAGCAAAACTGCTCCCCGATTTAGCTGTCAGAATCGGCGGTTGAATTCTCACAATGTCACTTAGAATTAACGTGCTTTTTTTCTTGTTTTATTTGAAGACTATGTTGAAGATGAAAAAACACGCCTATAGATTATTAGAATTCAGAGCGACACACAACGGTTCCGCTTCCAATTTGATAGCAGAGAGTAATGGAAATTTGTTGATTTTCCATACTTGTCATACATTGTTTAGGTTAGGCAAGGTAAGGCTAAGGCGCAATGCATACTGAGTGGCCAGTATACTAAGAACTACTAAATGATAAATCCTGTCATTTATGTCAAATTTGGCATTTCGCTTGTTGGCACATCCAGAATCGAAGTAAGCGTGGAGTTTTGAAAAAAAAAATGAATCGCTTCATAACCACGGAACGAGAATCCCCCTGTGCAGCGTTACGCGGGCAATAGCATAACCTTTGAGGCTTATTACCCCAATGAAATACGCCATACGACTAGGCTTCTGTCTATGTTTTTCACGCCGGGGGCATTCATCCATATCGATGTCAACCGCCACCGCGGCGCGTTATATAATCCGCTCATCCAGTGGAAGGGGGGAGAGTCAACACGCCTTTCCAGGGCAATACTTTACTTACGAAGCATCCACTTAGTTTTAGGCTATATGAAGTTAGGTAGGGTGACTGGCGCTTTACGGTCTAGTTCTGGTTCCGAACGGCTCGCGTACCGGGGCCACTATGTTGGCGAATGACAGGAGCTCGAACTGCAATTAGCATTGTGAACAATCGTTGCGAAATTGAGTAATTAAGTGTAGTAGCGTAGGTAAATTATGTAGAGTAGATAGTTTTAACATAAACTTTTCCAAGCATACGAGTACACATATACATACATAGATACATTTTATTGAATCACAATGCGATTTCTTTTAAGATTTTTAACAAAACAAAAGCATAGCATCAAATGGCAATATGCAAGTTATTACAATAAAAACAATGGATGAGATATTGTCTTGTATTAAATGCTTAATATGTAGTTGCTTTCAGTTGGACCGGCCCTTGACGTGATCGACGAATGGTGCACTAGGAATGGGCTCTCGGTCGATCCTCTTAAAACTGAGGTCGTTCTCTTTACGAGAAGAAGAAAGCTGATCGGGTTGACTCAGCCAGTGCTAAAAGGCGTCACAATCCAACTCTCCAATGAAGCAAAGTATCTGGGAGTCATCCTGGATAGGAAACTTCTTTGGTCCAAACATGTTAGCTGAAGACTGCCTGTCATCATGGCTCATCACCGAAAAGAGTCCTATGGATTTATACGGCTATGATAAGACCATTTATAGGATACGCATCGGTTGTTTGGTGGTATAAGCTTTTAAGTAAATACGTTGCTGGTGCTTTCGCCATTTCTAAAGGAAGGTATGTCTCAGCTGCACGGGGGCCTTCCCCAGCACGCCTGGCTGCGGCCTAGATGCGTTATTGAACCTCCCGCCACAATCAAAGCTATCTCACGTTTAAGAAGAGGTGGCTTTTGGTATAACTCGCACTGGAGTTTTGATGAACTTGCGCGACGGTTGTCCTTTGACTCCTGTCTTATGGATATGCCGTCCGATGCAATGACACCAGAACTTCGGCTGAAGTGCAATTACGAAGTAGACTTTCCTCGTGTTCAGGACTGGCTCTGGCCAGACTCTGAGCCTGGAAAGGAATGCAGTCGAATCTTCATGGAGAGCGACAACAATAGAGACTTATGCTATCCTAATGGCCATGGACTATGTTCCGAGGAACAGGTGGAGGGGGCGAAGTATCTGCGTCTGTAGCGACAGTCAGGCTGCGCTGAAGGCCTTGCAAAACAGTTCGTGAATGCAAGATCTCTCTGAATTCGGTCGGAAGGTTGAATTCACTTAGACTTGTCTGGGTCCCGGGTCATAACGGGATCACGGGAAATAAGATCTCCGATGAACTTGCTAGACAGGGCTGAGAGGAGGACTTCTCCGGACCTGAACCAGCGATATGTCTGCCTGCGTCCTCGGTCAGGTCTTCCATTGACGGTTGGGTTTCATATGAACACAATCGCAGATGGCATTATTCTCCAGGGTGGAGACACACTAAGCAAATTCTCCCCGAAGTCTGTAGGAAATCTGCGGCATTCTTGTTGTCTCTCAACAGAGCTTTTGCCAAACACCTTAAGATGCTAGGCCTCAGCGATACCACCAACTGCGGAGCAGCGACGACACTGCGGAACATTTCTTATGTGATTGTCCTGCTTTTGCTCGTATCAGGTGGCAGGTATTTAGTGCTGATATGGTGAGTGCCGTAAACCTAAGCTCCTTATCATTGAAGCGCCTTCTCGTTTTTCTTAGAAAAGCGAGTTTTTTTTTTTTTTTTTTTAATAAAAAAGAATTCCAAATCCTAGAGCACTCAGACTCGGTAACGGTCCATTGCAGAATTCCTCCTTTTGGTGTAGAGGCATGTGAGTGGGTGGCGTATGTTGTTGTTCCCCATGGGGATTGAACCTGCACCGCACGAGTAACCAGCCAACACACTAACCTCTACACCGTCGCCACCCGTCGCCACCCGTGTAGTACAATGGACCAGTATTGAGTCTGCGTGCTCCAGTGTAGAAAGTCTCGCACATCGACAAAAAACAAATGCTTAATAGCACGTTAACGCCGACCGGACTTTCAACATTTCGCCACTTAATTCTTTCCGATTGAACGGAGAAAAAACAGACGCTCCAAAACTTTGTTGAGCATGTTTTTTTTTCTTTAGGAAACAGAAGTGGTTGCCCCATAATATTTAATTCACCAATCAAAGAAACATAAAGATGAATTGAGTGACTTGATTTCAGTCTGTATCTGTTCACTTTCTTCTTTGTATATCCTATTCTAAGGGTATTATAATTTTGACTCAGAGTAAGATACCTTAATATTGCTCGTAGAACTCTGAAGTTTATATATTTGTGATCAGCATCGGACGTTATTTATTATAAAATTCATAGCGAGAGCCCGAAATGATCAAGTCTAAAGATTTTCAAAATCTGCCTCCAATTAAAAAAAAAAAAACGTTTTATTAAAGAAATCAATGAAAATGAAAGCCATTTTCTTTGCAAAGTATGTTTTTGGTCACGCACACTCTTAAGGAGCTTTTTTTCAAAAACCATTGTATTTCGACAAAATTCTTAAGAAAACGTAAAAAACAGTTACGTATAACAAACTATGTAGACAATACCCTTCTTAGCAATTACTTTTTGTATCTTTTTTATTTATGTACTTTTAGGGTATCCAACAGTTCGTCCAAGCAGACTGTATAATTTCCTTATGTTTTTTTTATATATACATATATTTCTCGGACCATCTTTGTCTTTATTTAAAAACTAATATTTTGACAGCTGCTTTCTTTCCCTTTGGGTTGTTAAGGTAAGATTAGACTGTATGCCGAGTTCTCATTCAAATGACCACAGCCAAATGACAAGATTATCTGTCAAATGACCAAAAGTTCCGCGCTGTCAAGGTAGTATATTAGACTACGTGACCACAATGGCCATTTTGGTAATTTTTGGCCTGCTGGTCATTAAAGGCATTTGTTGTTATATTTTCAGAGTGAGTTGTGGTAACGCCGAACATGTTAAAACGAAACTTGATTTTTCAACTAAATAAATAAAACAGATAATCGGAAACATTAAAGTAATACCTAGGTATTACACAACAAATACTAAACCATGCACATACAAATAACAAGAAAACCACTAATTAATACTGAACAAAAGCACAATAAAAATGTATTTATTAAAACAATTTAAGGCAAATGTTATCCAAAAATATTCTTATTATCATGCAAAAATGTTATTATTGAAGTATTAAAAAACTGCACGCTTGGAAAAGATGACAATTTTCAGATGACAAAAATGACAGCAATGCCATAACCAAATTTCAATAAATTGCATATGGTCATTAGGTTATTATGCTGGCATTCGTGCTTATTGTCCGATTACACTGCATGCAATTTTGTCATTCTTATCTGTCAAAATCAGCATGGTCATTTGTGGTATTTTGACAGCGAGAACTGTCAAAAATGGTCATTAAATGCCAACGTGGCATACAGTCTAATCTTACCTTTAGTCAGCGCACTGAATGACGTGCTGGTATATTAGAGTAGATTAGAGTAGATTAGATAATTCTTTATTTACATTTATCTAACAAAAAAGTTGACAAGTTATGGCAAAAATAAAACGCCGCCTGACGATTTGACAATTAATGATCAACGAATTTAAGAGAGTTATACTTATTAAATAACTTCGACTCTTAGATTAGTTAAATTGAAAATAATAATAATTAGAATGACCATTCAAAAACTGCAGACACTCTTCAGATGTTAGATAGCTCCTGGCAAAATACAGTCTTCGGATTTCTTGCAGTATTGGGCACACCGCAAAGAAGTGAAGAACATCTTGTTAAGATTACAAAGGGCGCAGGTTAATGTCATGTCAGCCGTATGCGGCCTGAACTTTAGTTCTAGCATTTCGACGCGAATTTTAAAGATAAAACGCATTTCCGCAACTGTGAATCTACTGTTGAAGTAATTGTCCGAGTCTAAGAAATAATCCAGTTGCTTGAAAATTAATCTCGACGAGGATACTCTCAATCAAGGCAACTTCGGAACAACTCCGTGTTAATAGCAGACACACAGTCGTAAATTAATTGCTTCATTCATCCGCATTGCTTCTCGACAGATTCAGAGTTATGTATTTTTTAACCAACGACCATACCACGTCGAGTTAATCGGTTCTCGTCAGATCACCGTAATAAATTGGGCGCGGTTAGTACGTAGATGGGGAACGGCTTGAGAACAACCGCGTGTCGTTGGCCAGTCCCATCTACAGAGTTGAGGTAGGTATCACAATGGACCTAAATTGGTCTAAGTGTGTCGGCTTCTGCCGACAGCCAAATAAACCTAACCTAACCTAACCTATGTATAAGCACCAGTTATATCACACCATTCCTTGAAAGGTGATTAAGCACGAGAAAAATTTGTTTTTGGAGATTGGATATAGGTTACATATATAGTGTGCACTACCTTTGAGGTTTTTTATGTAAAGATGTAAGGAATCCCGGACTTCACAAAAAAAATTATTGGCATAACTCGGTGTTTTAACAGGTGGTGGAAATGTCCTCTAAGTATTTATATAAAGGGTAATTTTTTTGCTGTTTGGTTATTAAGTGTTCTGTTTTTGACAGCTCACGCGTTCGTTGTACGTGAAATGTGCCAAAGTCAAACATGTTAGCATTGCCATATATCATCATGGAAAGGCTAACACCCGAACAACGCTTACAAATTTTTGAATTGTATTATCAAAATTCGTGTACTCTAAATTATGCGCGCGAATTAATGGACCAATTGAGAAATGAGTTCGGTGAGCAATTTATCTCTCGTTTTGGACTTTTTTTTATGGGGATGCGTCAAATCACTCATCTAAGCCAATAAGCCGTCGTCAATTGAATTCTTGGAAGACAACATTACACGTGTTATTAGGGATTGGACTCTCCGTATGTACCCTTAAAACATAGTCGTGGTCAACATTTACATGAAACTATCTTTAAAAACTAAATCGCAAGTATTGATTTATTAACTCAAATAAAAACTCAATACACATTTGCAATAATTGCAGGAAAATTATTTTCCTGTGTTTTTTTTTTTGACAATTAAATCCCAAACACTTAAAAAGCCACCCACTGGAAACACTCTTAGTTTGCATAGCAAGAAAAGCTGTTAATGGTAACATCGAACGCTTTGAACTTCGAAGCAAGATCGACGTTATTTCTTGAAAAGAACTTAGACCAAAGGGTATTTATTGCACTTGAGCTGTAGATTTTTTTTGCTAATATACGTATAATATTCAGATTTTTAGCAAGCTGAAAGCCAAAGTATTTAAATTCTTTGACTACTTTGATATTATTGCCATTTAGTTACCATGTTCCCTCGCTCCGGAGATATTTTTATGGTTTGTTCGATTTGACAAACTTCTAAATGCATTTTGAGGATATTCAAAATTTCGAAATGCTGTAAAGTGTATGGCGAAATGATGAACATTTCGGGTGAATTCAACCGTACAATAATACTACGTTTTCATTAGGGCAAACGAACTCATTTTGGTGCAGATGCAAATGCGATTCATTACCTTAGTTCCCATACAGATTCATATTTTGAAATGAGAGAAAGGCCACCTCATTTGTGAATTGATAGCACTCCTGCTTCTATTTCTAAGTTTTCGCATTGGTTTTCTAAACGCCTCAAAATGACAAAATTGCTAGCTGTCAAACCAGATGCGAAAACTGAGCTCATTTCGGCCCTAATGAAAACGTAGTGTAAGACTAGTTGTTATCTTCAACGTTGGTTGAAGTATGTTTGTCCCTATTTAATATTATTCATGGGCAAATAACTTCTTCTTCCTTAGACGGTAAGATAAAAATTAAAGGGATCATAACCCACTCACTTAACTGCATCCCTACTGGTCAGCCTATGAGGTTTTCCGGTTCGACCTCAAAAAATAACGGCAGGCCTTCCGATTTTGAATCACTTCCTCGCTGAGGCCAATCAAATGCTGGTGTTGCTACATTTGTGTAATCCATGAGTTTTAAGGCCTGCTCTATTTCGCGTTAGTATTGGAACGTTGACTGATATTCGCTTGTTGACAGGGTTCGTGGGATCTCTCCTGTAAACATGACGGTACCAACTGAGCCGGTGGCGCTCCATTTTCTTCGAGATAGGTTCTTTGACGTGAAGGCTTCCTCGCATCTTGGAACTTCTTATTTAATCAATCTCTGTTACTCTTACTGTCATGCGAGGCATTTTCAACTCAGTTGCGTCGTTACTCGTGTCTTTACTCCTTCATACATGTAGGTACATAGGTTTTTGGAACCCCTTGTTGTCTTAGCGCCACCTTTAACAGATCCCTTGGTTGTCTATCAAAGACCTTTGCAAAATCAACCAACACCATATGCAAATCCTTTAAGGAATCACGATGTTTTTCTATAATGATCATTATACTTTGGAGTGTAACTGTGGTGGATTTACCGGCAACAAACCCGCACTAGTCCTCAGATAGCCGTATTATTTTCCGCATTCAGCTATATAATTCCCGCTCAACGATCTTCATATTGTGTGACATCAGCTTGATTGAACGGTAATTAAAACAGCTCTCGCGTATCGCCTTTTCCTTTGTAGAAAGAAACAAAACAGCTTTCCCTCCACTGGTTAAGCATTGGATCACCTCTCATCAGTTTGGTGATGAGAATCATGAGCAATTTGGAACCCATGTCTCCCATATTTTTCCAGAAGTCAGATGTTACTTCGTCCGGCCCAACTGTTTTTCGTTTTTTGGGATCTTTGGCCGCGTTCCTAACTTCTTCGACACTGTACTTTTCGTATACTTCTTCATTGTAATTAACGGCTCTCGGAATATATCCGAGAAAATTGTTCAATTAGATTTCCTTCACAATACTGTTGCCCCTGTGTAGTATTTTTTTGTAATCCACAAGAATCAGCCCTTGAGCATTGTTGATGAACTTTGGCGAACGGATATCCTGGGCATTTCTCCTTCTCACAGTGGCTATTTTAAAAATGACTGTGCATCTGTTCAAGCTGGTTATTCGGAGTTCGTGGATAGCCTGGATTCTATCAGCGGCCGAAGAAAAAATTTCTTCTAACACCCGTTACAAACCCTCAACTGCAAACCCTGATTCAGCTAAAAAACATTTTTTAAATCCGCCCATCGACTCAATAATGCCGATATATCGAACAAATCGAAATTTGAGCTGGGAAGCTGAAATGCCCGAAATGCTCAAGTTCAAAGGTTTTTAAGATCCGCCTACTGACACGACCACTATTTAAAAATAACCGTTTTATTGAAGAAATCATTGGACATGAAAGACCTATTCTTCGCAAAGTATGTAGATAAAGTCGTTTTTAACAGTTCGTAAATGTATGCAACATGTTTTGCTATGCGCACTTTGTACGGCAAAGTGTTTACAAAAACAATGTTTTTTTTCAATATAATACTCAAAAAAACAGTCATATACATTATGTATAACAAGAAATTGTCGTCGACGCAACGGATGCGACGGATTCTATGGCGTGGGGCCTTATGGCGGTGATTATGGCGCTAAGATATGAGTCTTTCTATTTTCTCTCCAACCGCTCTCTGGCTCTCAAATATGTCCACAACATTTTGATACAGCTTATTGTCAAACTTATTTCTAGCTTACAACTTATGTGATTCGGTATCATTTTTGTAGCCCCGAGTTTTTGTAGTGTTTTCTCTTGCGAACATCTGACAAACATCCAAGAGTATGAAATGAGAAGCTTCTTAAATTTGCCGTTCGGATCCGGCGTAAAACTGAAGGTCCCCCCACCCTAACTTCGCATGAAATTGGTTGGAGAAGCTAGGCTAGGCCTAATATGTACGTATGTATGTTCACAAAAGGATGTTCACATGCATAGTTTATTTCCAATCTTGTGATGTGGTAAATCCAATGATTTGGCGAAGGTTAAGGCCGTTTTAGATGATCAGTTATCAGTTCAGTTAAAAAAACCGTGCGTTTAGACTTCAGTCCGGTGTTCAGTTCAGCTTTCATTTTACTTGTGAACAGTCGAAAGTCAGAGGAAATACGTTGCGTAATGGACGATGAAAGCCTAATAGCTATAGTTTTGTCGCTTAATAAATCAAAAAGAAGAAGAAAGAAATGGAGCAAAGATTGGTAGTTAAAAAGACGAACCCTATCACAATTCACACGTAAATTTAATGAGGGAATTGAGCTTTGAACATGGTGATTGGTTAAACTATTTACGTATGAGAGAAAGCGTATATTTGGAGCTACTGCAACTACATAGTGACTCCAATTATAAAAAAACAAGATACCAATATGAGAGCAGCCATATCACCTCACGAAAGATTAAGTGCAACGCTCCGATTTTTAGCAACTGGAAATACTTACCAAAGCCTTAAATTTCTTACCGCAATATCGGCACCAAGTCTAAGTGCAATTATACCTGAAACCCACCTCTTTTAGTTTTTGCAGCAAAATATTGTATGCTGCTTCCCTTTTCACGGAATTGTGATATAAAGGGTCACTTTCCTTCCACAAACATGGACAAGCGCGATAAATTTCAATTATCATTCCGTTTCGACATATCGATTCAACGCCAACTGCGATTAAAATGACGACTGAACTGAAACGTATTTACACATCAGTTTAACTGATAACTGAACTGAGAACTTATGGGAATTCCATCAGTTTCAGTTTCAGTTAAACTCTTCAATTTTTGCATTTAGACATCAGTTTAACTGAAATCTGGACTGATAGCTCAACTGAAACTGAAACTGAAATGATCGTCTAAATGGGCCTTCAGGACTGTTTAAATTTAATCTGAGTTATGCACTCGGTGGAAACGTAGCACTGTTTGCTTCTTTTTCTTTGTATGAACATTATTGAAAACTGCTTGTGTCTAACAAGTCAATGGAGAAATGTAGTGAACTATTAAAGAAGGCCAAGTTCTTGTAACCAAGTTATTTGTAACCTCTCCGTAACTAAGAACTTGACCTTGACGGAAGCTAAGGGCTCGGCCTTCTTTTTTAATTCACTAGTTTTCGGTAGGTAGTCAGTGTTTTCGGGGCTGGCATAGGGAATCAGTTTTTGTATAGGAATGATTAGGCTCTTTTACATTTGTTGTGTTGTTATGATTCTCTTTAACTGACGCACTAAGAAATATAATATAACTTCATAAATCAGTGACATGAAGATGTACAGTTCGAAATCGGTAAAAGGAAGCAGGCCTCATAGCTCCAGGATCACACAAATGCAATAACACCACCATTTGATTGGGCTCAATAAAAAAGTGATCTGAAACCTAGAGCGATGTTTATCGATGTCGAACCTCACAGGTGGACCCGTGTAGTGCATTTAAGTGGAATCCTCGTCGCAAAGGAAAGAATCACAGTTTTATTTTGATATCATCCAAAGTAATGGAATACAAGTTTCGTTTTTAAAGCTTCTCTTTCTACCTATAATTTGAAAAAAAAGGAATCTTGTCGTTTTGCATGGAAGCGTTTTTCCTAATGCAAGATAAAACTTGCTCTCTCCACTGTAAGTTGTTTCGCTTGACATAATGATTTAAAAAAATATCATTTCAATAACCCCCCATATTATGCTGGACTACTATTGTTCGGTTTATTATTGTTGTGATTTTTTGCATTTTAAATTTTACCTCGTACAAAGATCTACTCCTCGCGATCTAGCAGCTTGCAATCTCGTGCTAATGTAGTAGTAACTTTTGTTCTAATACGATGCTTGACGATTGGTATGTGTGACTTAGTGAAGTTTTGTTTTTGTTTAAATGGATATTTTTTCCCAACAAAATTTTTAATACGTATATTAAAACTGGTTGCGCTTACGAATTTGGTATTTTCGCAGAAAATTACCCGGCAAAAATAGTGAGCTAGTCTAATAAATCAATAGCTATTATGTATTTGTGTTTCTGGTAAACATCACTTTTTCATGTTATGGTCTGCGAATTATTATTATTATTACGTCAATCACTCATTCACAATAAGATATACACATGAACTATACATATGTATATGCATTTATTTTTGTCGACACTTTATTTAATTTTGCATCTGCGAGATACAATTCAGAATCCGTATCTACAACCACAAACACTATCGTACGAGTTCTAATTCTAGCGACGAATCGATACCGACTGATCTAGAGCTGGTGGTTGTCAGAACGTTTATACCAATTGGTTCAGTGGAAGGAGTATAGGCATAGAGAAACATACTAACTAAATAAAAACGCAGCTGTGTGCTTGCGAGTTGTAATTTATGATATTGAGATTAACATGTAGTTCTTTCTAAGTTAAGAGTGAAGACGAGTTAAGAGAAATACGTTTTTGAATTCTTTATTCATAAGTGAAGAATTGTGAAGAGAAATTTAATTGGTTGGTCTTAGTATAGTAAGCGTCGTTAATACTGGGTACTACTATTAACACAACGCAGAATGAACGTGTAATAACCCCAAAAGGTAGGCATACTATACAGAGATAGCTACCAACTCGAATTTGGCGTACATGTCGATCATGACAGATTTGCTTAGTATCTTAGAAGGGAATTGCTTATTACTTTACTCATGCTTGGGAAACCACTTTACTTTGATACATGAATCAAAACTACAGAGGACAGTTTGGATCGGAGTATGAGAATGAGAAGGGTTCGTTTTTCGGTTAAGTTGGTTGTGCTGTTAACAAAACAAAAATGGTCACGGATTGGAAGTAGGTATAGGTCCCACATGAGTGGAACAAACATCATTTCACTAAAGATCTTAGAATCTCAAATACTATTGGGCATTTTAGTCTGAAAAACTACGAGTATACATATGTACAACGTACCAGTCAGCATAAAGGTCAACAATGACTAGAAATAAGTCAGCGCTATACAGGATACATGTTTGCTTGTAAAGGGTGGTTACATTTTAAGGGCCGATGTTGATTTTGAATAAAACACAAATTATTTAGGAAATTATTGTCACTTCTTTTTATGTATGGAAGAAAATATCGGCCAAGTGGCAGCCGCGACATCGGCGGCACACCTCCATCCGATGGTCCAAATTCTCGATGACGCTGAGGCATAATTGAGGTTCTATGCCATTAATGTGCCGAATTATCTCATCCTTTAGCTCTTGAATTGTTGCTGGCTTATCGACGTACACCTTTTCTTTCAAATAACCCCAAAGAAAGAAGTCCAACGGTGTCAAATCACATGATCTTGGCGGCCAATTGACATCGCCACCACGTGAGATAACACGGCCATTAAATTTGTCGCGCAAAAGAGCCATTGTTTCGTTAGCTGTGTGGCAAGTGGCACCGTCCTGTTGAAACCACATATCGTCCACATCCATATCTTCCAATTCGGGCCATAAAAAGTTCGTTATCATCTCACGATAGCGAACACCATTCACAGTAACTGACTGAGCGGTCTCATTTTGGAAAAAATACGGCCCATGATGCCGCCAACCCATAAACCGCACCAAACAGTCACTCTTTGTGGGTGCATTGGTTTTTCGACAATCACTCTTGGATTATTATTCGCCCAAATGCGGCAATTCTGCTTATTGACGAATCTACTGAGGTGAAAATGTGCCTCATCACTGAAGATGATTTTCTTCGAAAATTGATGATCCACTGTTGCCATTTGTTGCCACCATTCTGACCATTGACGACGCTTGAAATGGTCAAGAGGCTTTAGTTCTTGAACCAACTGCACCTTGTAAGCGCGTAAATGCAAGTCTTTATGCATAATGTTCATCAACGACGAGCGTGAGAGCTGCAATTGTTGGGCACGACGACGAATTGAGGTGAACGGCTCTTCAGCCACACTATCGCGAACAGCAGCAATATTTTCTGCAGTACGAGCTGTACGAGCATGCACTGGTGTTTTCACAACTCCTACAGACCCGGTTTGCTCAAATTTTTGCACGATTTTTCCGATTGTACGCACATTTGGACGATTAAATTGACCGAAAAAATCACGAAGTGCAAGATATGCAATTTGATTTGAACGCCCATTTTCATAATAAGCCTGAGTACTTTAACGCGTTGCTCGATTGTGTATCTTCTTTAAAAACCGCGTCCCGTCCGTCAGTAGGTTTAACACACTTACTAGTGAGCTACTGCACCCCAGTTAAAGTGTTATTTCGAAATAAAAAAGCTGAAGGCAATTTGTAAGTGGGAGCTCATTTAACCTACATAAATAACTTCGCTTACACGAATGTTTTTAGAAGCCATTGACTATATCCCTATAAGAGCTGCTCACGCGCAAATATAATTATAAGGTACTAGCTTCACTCGAATGATGTAATACCTCCGTTCCATATTCCTATGCCCCTAAGTATGCGTGGGGCAACCCGATTTTTGCCTTTATCTTTGTTCATTTGTACCAGCTTTGTGTGCTTTTCTATAAAATTATCGACAGTGTAATATCGCGAGTTTTAAACGCGCCTAAAAGTGTGTGTGAAAAACATTTGGTGGAGGACATTGTCTCTTTTTTGAAGAACAAAACCTTCTACTGCATCGATTCATTTAACGGCCTCTAAAAAAGTGCCAGTAGATTATTTTTAATGTCAATACGTGGTAAAAATTTAGGGAAGATAATTTTAGTGTTGAGTTAATTTGGAAAGCTTACAAATATTCTTAATTAACTTTTTTAGATTCTACTTAGATATCTTGGTTGGTTGGTTGGTTTTTTTTATATGATATACGTTATCCATATCTTACTATCCATTACGTTATATTTGAATGAATCGAAAGAAATTGGGTATTTTGGGACTTGTTTCTTGTAAACGAACATTTATCGGAAAAGCTTAGAAAGTTAGTCCAATTGTTAAATTTATTATCAGAACGTCTTCAATATTTGTATATTGTCTTTTCAGATGTACTCCAAATATAAGATCTTTCTTCTTATCAATGTCGTCCTTCGTTATCCAATCGACAGGGATAGTCAAGAATTTAGCAAGCTTGACTCGTTCATATTGAATGACTTCCAAGTGTGTCCAACGTGCTTCAAAAACCAATCGGAATTCTGTGCAGGAATCCGACACAACTATAAATTTGATGAGGATTTCACAAATCAATTAAACGCTCTTTTTGGCGTTCGACACACTCGAGTCCTTAGAGAAAATAACTACAGTGCTCATCAAATCGTTGCCAAATACTTAGCAAGAGACTTTGATTTTAATTCTATTAACCAAGACCAACGAAAAGTGAATGCTATTGGAAACTTAGAAAGAACTTTTTTCAATGAGTATCGTTTGGATGGCATGCAATTCTGTCCACAAACTGAAGTTAAAAGGTTTGTCAAGTTTTTTGGAACAAATTATTCTCAATTAAACATTTGGACGCATATGAATGTTGACATTCAACCAATCCTGCTGCCGTATCTTCACTCAATAGGATTTCTGGTGCCTAAAACTTATGGCAGTTGTGGCTTCACAACATTTCAATCTGCTGATGGGGTCCCTTTGGCAAATCTTTATTCAACAGATTTTGTGAGCAAATTAATGATATCAACACAACTCATTGAAGGAGCATTGCAATTTTCCCAAGGATTTGAGGGATTTCGTATCTACATCACCGATTTGAATATGGACAACGTTGTGTATGATAAGGTGGAAGACAGAGTGTCTTTTGTGGACTTGGACACAGTGCTCATAGTGGATGGCAGAAAGTATTTACATACAGTGCATAAGCATGAGTATTTGGAATGTAATGATTGTTTCGCGTTTTCACCAACAGACATTTGCGTTCATGGCCAAAGTGATATAAACTTATTCGCTGCATGCCAGTTGTTGCGAGAGAATTTAAAAAAGGATCAAACAAAAGGATTTCTCTATCCAATACCTGAACTGTATTCACACCTAGCGGATCTCCTAAATGAGTGTGTAGATTGCCATTTGGAGACTTGTAAAAACCGATTCAAAGTTGCCGCAAAGCTGGTGAAAAGTTTTAAAATTATAATTGAAAATAAATCTTAATTTAAATGTTATTTTTTGTGCATTCATTTTGGCCTAATTATTGGGTTTTGTAAGCATTGCAGTATAAAAAAAAATGTTGGCAACCATACAGACGACCTTCTATATTAAGGTATTTCTCGGATTTGAACTAAACTATTCGCAACTTGTCTAGCAATGTCTGCTCGACCGGATGCGTTGGTACTAAGACGAATAATTTAACAGATCGCAATGAAGGAACTGCCACGCGGTGATATAACCTTTTTCATTGACAGTTAAGATCCAAGGTTATAGACAAGACAGTCTCTTCGGAATTTCCGCCAACAAGCTGTAAGTATACTGTACAATTTTGTTTGCACCATCCAGGAATTTCCCAATACCTATTATCCTAAGCTTGTAGAAGACATTTTTCAAGGGTATAGAAGAACTTATAGGAAAAATAAGTGAATGACTTTCGAAAATGTGGGCTCAGTGGTTAAGCGTTGGACTTCATGTTCAAATCACATCGGGGCCCAGTTTAAGTTTTTTTTTTCCACTGCCTTGCTAAATCTAAATATGACAAACCAAGAGTATCAATTGTCATGAGAATCTATCACACAGCGGCTAGTCACAAGCAACCGAAAGAGAATCCAGTATGTTTAGTGACAACACACACGTCACTCTTATCAGAACACTGTCACTTATGCCTTAAACAAAATCACGCTTTGGAGCGTCGCGTTGAAAGACGCATCATGTTGAACCATAGAAAATCAGTGATCACAAAGCTGAGTTCTGCTTCAACTACAAAATGAAATTCTTAAAACCAGAAAGTAATGTTTCGGAACCTTGATGTAAAGCATCGTAAATCTACGCGAAGGTGGAGAATAGTAAAGACTGTTAAACTATTTCTTTGATCAGGATTCGCGTCTTTTTTAATATTTGAATTTTTGGTTTGAGTCAAAGCGCACGCAATGCATTTGGACTTGACGGAAGCAACACAGGCGCCAAAGCGTGGTTGTGTTATGGGCAGACAAATTGATATATTATACATGGATATTGGATACCCATGGCCACATCACTGGTGTGCCAACATGTCCAGCGATAATGTTTTGGTTGAGTAAAAAAGAAATTATTTCTTTCATTTCTGGAAAAAATGTATTGCGACAACTGGTGGATAACAAGTGAATGTGTAGCGACAGTCTGACGACTGTTTATTTTGTGAACAATTTGACTATGGACGTATTCATAATTTGAATAAATAATTATTTATTATTAATTTACTAAATTAAAGGTACAACAAATAAATTCATCTGGATGAAGTAAATGCATATTTCAGTTAAGAGATTTTATCCGGGTAAGCAGAGATTATGATTTGTGAAAGCCGGGTAGGTATATTCGATTGGTATTTCGCTACTTCAATCAGTAGATGAAGTCATTAGGTTATA
Source organism: Portevinia maculata (assembly GCA_949715645.1). Lineage (NCBI taxonomy): Eukaryota > Metazoa > Arthropoda > Insecta > Diptera > Syrphidae > Portevinia > Portevinia maculata. The sequence continues at coordinate 103,870,226 of OX454525.1, forward strand.
GCTGTGTCATCAATACCATCATAGAGGTTAACTCAGCTGACTGAGCCATTTCTTTTCGAGTATAACTAGATATAAGTAAACAAAAAAGAAACAACTCGCGGAACGCAACTTCTTACCCTGAACCTGCTGGTAGTCGCCCTGAACGGCTTTACGAACAGTTGCCCAAAACCGGAAAATTGATAATCGCGCAAGAATATTGGCCAGTTACCCAAAAATATTATGAACATTCACCGAAAAGTTGAAATGAATAAAACCAGTTAAAGATATAGCCTCGCAGTGCCCGGGCAATCCTTCCAGATCTTGAGTAGAAGATTTTTCCAAAAGATTTTGAAAGAAGTATGAGTTGGCTTTCACAAATCAAAATCATTGACTTCCCGTATAAAATCTCTTAACTTTGCTGAAATATTCATTTATTTCACACATATGAATTTATTTGTACATTTTATTTAGTAAATTAATAATAAATACCTATTAATATTAAATATTTATTTATTTAATTTTAATTTTATTATGATTTTGGTGCGGGCGTTCCCCCATTTATTCGGCTTAATACTAGCTACATAGGGAATACGTCCTTAGTTAAATTCTTTGCATGACATCTTTTCCAATCGTCAATATGGCAGCGTTGGATGAAAAGTCAATGAGTTCCGCCAATTTATACCTCCATGTTGCATATCAAAAGTGCCACCAGGTCTTTCGGGACACAAAGTAGTCCGGAGATTATATGAAAGTGACACTCCACTGGGTATCCATGTAAAGGGTCTTTCATTAGCGACTTGACCACTTCAAACTTTCAGTGTGAACGCAGTCTTAAACCGATTACCAAACTGTTAATGTAAAAATACTCAGTGAAATCAACATTTTCATCATGGTGAAGTACATAAAGAAACAACGTTTAAAAATAATTAAAATTTACTGCCGAAATTCCGAGTCGGTGCTCGCAATTTTAGTAGCGTTAACATCAATTTTCGGACGTAATTCTCGTCCCAGCAGACAAGCAATGTTGCTATGCCAGTCCGTAGCAAACCAGCCAAATCAGTCAATTTCATGGCTTTCTCGAGAATTGTTCCTCTCCCAGCCCACATTATGGCGATTTTTGCGTAAGGATCTTGTCCTACACCCCTACAAAATCAAGCTGACTGAAGAACTAAAGCCACTTGATCATATGAAGTGACTTACGTTCTCGAATTGGGCTCTGAACATGATGGAAGAAAATGAAGAATTTCGTCGCAAAATAATCTTCAGCGATGAGGCGCATTTTTGGTTAAACGGCTTTGTGAATAAGCAAAATATGCATTACTGGACAGGTGAGAACCCTCATGTGCTTCATGAAACAGCACTTCATCCGCAAAAAGTCACTGTTTGGTGCGGTTTTCATGACGGTGGCTTCATTGGAACAGGACATCAGTGATATGTGGTTCCAACAAGACGGTGACACAAGCCACACAGCGGGTGCAACAATCGAGTTATTGAAGTCTTAGGTCGGTGAACATGTTTTCTCGAGAAACGGACCCGTCTATTGGTCGCCAAGACGTATCGACCGCTGAATACGTTCCCGTGCTAGACATTTGAACGAAGTCGAATTCCATTCATAAATGTTTTGAAAGTAATTCAAGCCAATAATTTTTTTTGAGATATCTCAAGTAGTTTGCATTTTATTTAAAAAGAAGTTGTCAAGTTCTTAATAAAAAACAATTTATAATAAGATCGATATCGATTAAAATATATCGATGGGCATAAACATATGTACTGGATTCTGATTCAGTTCGTGACAATCCGATTTAGTTTTCATTTGTGACATTTCACATATTCAGTTAACTTGTTGTCAAATTTCAAAAGATATGACAAAAAAAAAAAAAAAAAAAAAACATCACAAATGAGACACTCTTGAACTCCCAACCTAAGTATAGCTTGTACAGAGCATGAGAAGTATTACGTGTCGCACAATATTGAACTACACCAATAGGATTTCAAACAAGTTCAAGGTCGCCGGTAGTGCATGGGGCATTTTACCCTCAAACCTCTTTTTCGACGAATTCATCCTCATTATAATTGGCAAACATTAATTGGTTGGTATATAATTATAAGGTACTAGCTTCACTCGAATGATGTAATACGAGTACCTCCGTTCCATATTCCTATGCCCCTATAAGTAGGCGTGGCGCAACCCGATTTTTGCCTTTATCTTTGTTCATTTGTACCAGCTTTGTGTGCTTTTCTATAAAATTACGAGGGCGGGTCAATAAGTCCGTGACTTTTGGAATAAAACACAAATTTGTTGATAAAAAAATAATTTTATTTTTCAACGTAGTCTCCCTTGAGCTCTATAAACTTTGTCCAATGCTTCTCCAATTTTTTTATCCCTTCCAAAAAAAAAATGATTTGTCGAGGTCCTCAAAATAGGCCTTTGTTTGCGAGATGACTTCATCATTGAAGTCAAATCTTTTTCCACCAAGCCATTTCTTCAGGTTTGGGAACAAGAAGTAGTCGCTCGGAGCCAAATCTGGAGAATAGGGTGGATGAGGGAGCAATTCATAGCCCAATTCATGGTTTTTTGCCATGGCAACTGCACATGTGTGCACCCTTGCATTGTCTTGGTGGAAAAGAACTTTTTTCTTGGCCAAATGAGGTCGGTTTTTTTTCAAATCGTCATTGAATCGGTCCAATAAGTTGGCATAATATTCCCCATTGATTGTTCTTCCCTTTTGAAGGTAGTCAATGTGGATTATCCCGCGTGCATCCCAAAAAACAGTCGCCATAACTTTATTGGCTGACAAACCCACCTTGGCCTTCTTTGGCGCCGATTCACCCTTAGAAACCCACTGTTTTGACTGTTGTTTGGTCTCTGGTGTGTTGTGATGGATCCATGTTTCGTCCATGGTTACAAAACGGTGCAAAAACTCCTCCATATTGCGATTAAACAACGCCAAACCTTCCTGTGAAGTTGTTACACGATTGCGTTTGTGGTCGACTGTGAGCAAACGCGGCACCCATCTTGCGGAAAGCTTTCTCATGCCCAAGTGATCATTCAAAATTGAAACCACTGAGCCATGCGAGATCCCTACGGCTTCCACAATCTCTCGCACTTTCAATCTTCGGTCGGCCAAGACCATATCGTGAATTTTTTCGATTGTTTCGGGTGTAGAGACCTCAACTGGGCGTCCAGGACGTTCGGCATCTTAAGTGCTTGTACGGCCACAACGAAATTCAGTAAACCACTTTTTTACCATTGAAATCGATGGTGCAGAGTCCCCATAGTATTTTTCAAGCTTAGCCTTGGTCTCGGTAATGGTTTTTTTCCGCAAGAAATAATGCTTACTAAGCACACGAAATTCACTTTTTTCCATTTTCTCCTCAAATTAGTTAGTAGTCTGATAAAAATAGCTGTCAAACACAAACTAACTGACGCAGCAAGTTTAAATTTTGACAGGAGTCAACTGACAGATGCCTGTTGACAGGAGCAGTGTTGCTGTTTCAGTAAAGAGGTCAGAAATTCAAAAAGTCACGTACTTATTGACCCGCCCTCGTATCAACAGTGTAATATCGCGAGTTTTAAACGCGCCTAAAAGTGTGTGTGTCAGAAAAATTTGGTGGAGGACATTGTCTCTTTTTTTTGAAGAACAAACCCTACTGCATCGATTAATTTAACGGCCATTAATTGGTTTGTGAGGTGTGAGCATATTTCAGTATTCAATAACTTGTATCATAACCGTTGTATGTACTATGGAATGAATGTGTGCACCACTTCTTGGACTGCTTATATGTAGATCCAAGCGAGTGTGCACTGTGCAATGTGCATTGAAATATGCCTGCGGGTTCTCTATGACTACAATGCACCTTATGGTGCAAGGGATAAAGACAGAAGCCGATAGCAAAAGGTCTTGTTTTCCAGATTAGCTTTCTTCACATTCTTCGTTTTGCATTCTTTTGTACATCGGTGCAAGGTCTTCTGAGGCCATTTGGTACTTTGCTGGAGGATGGGCAGTCGACTTGATTATGGTAAAATTATTGTACGACATTTAAAATGTTCTACATAGCATCTGAGTAAATACATATGTGTAATCGTGTGTGAGTAACATAAAAACAGAAGCCAAAAGGGAAATAGGGAATGTTATTTGAGAGCGTTGATGGCTTGCGTACACTGTTCATATACATATAAATAAAATGAGCTGTTGTTCGTTGAAGCTGTAACTGGTTTTCCTGTGGGATAAGAGTAAATTTATTGAGAAACATTTAATTTTAATTGTTGTTGGTTCCTACATTGGAGCGCACGTACAGACAACTGGGTTCCCTTTTTTTTTTGGAAAGTAGGTTAGGTTACCTACCTAGGCCTATTAGGTCGTATATTAATATTACAATGAATTCAGCTTTTCGTCTATAATGGATATTTTTTTAAGAGCTGTAGGGTTTGATGTGAAATAACTATGACGCAAGCTGATCAAATAAGCCAACGTTTTTTTATTCGATAGATAATTTTATAAAATGAATGATGAAAATGACTTGGGACATACATTTTCTAAACTACGTTGTCCATTTTTTCAAAACCTTGTGCCGTAATATATCAGTTGATGATGCAAACTGTTTGCGTAGGGATGACGCTGACAAAATAAATCGGGAAGAATAATTCAAAAAGTACCGCTATTTTTTTCCTGGTTCTCTTGCAAAGCATTCAATATAGAAAAATGCAATTTTTTTTGCGTCAACTGAATAGACACAAGGTCATTATTTTCACTGCTTATGAGTATTCTGTGGAGATTGACACATTAGATCAACAGTTGAAGTGCTTTAAGTGAATTTTATTTGATTAACTGTATTTCAAAGAAAAACGGGTAGATCAAAATCTCTAAATAGTGTTGAAAGAGCTCAAATCGTACTAAAAGAACAAGGACTAACTGGGCGTTGTATAGCTGACAAAATTGGACGAAGTTTTACTGTGGTCTATTCTTATTTAAGAAGCAAAGATTCGTAGGTACGGAAAAACATGAAAGGATGTCATAAAACGGCAACAACAGCAGTTGATCGATGTGCTTCCAATTCCTGCGACTCTGCGGCAAAAATAAAGCAGAAAGCCGGTGTTGCTGCAAGCGTTTCAACAGTGCGAAGGGTTATCAATAGTGCCAAACATCTAAAACGGTTGAAAATTCAAAAGAAACCACCACTTAACGAGAAACGGAAGTGTATGCGCTTAGAATTCTCTAGACTCCATATGAGTTTTAAAAATGAATGGCGTCACGTAGATTTTTCGGATGAGAAGAAGTTTAATTTTGATGGCCCTGATGGGTTTAATTATTACTTCCACGATGTGAGGAAAGAAGAACGATTTTTAGCGCGACATCATAGTCGAGAAGGTGGTGTTATGGTATGGGGAGCAGTTAGCTACTATGGCACTGTTAAGCTTGAGTTAAAAACCTCAAAAATTACTGCATTAAGTTATAAAGGAAATTTGAAAAGAAATTTTCCTAAATTTTAAGGCATTTTTGGACCCATACACCGAACTTTTCAGCAGGGCAACGCCCCCATCCACATGGCGTGCATAGTAAACAATTGGATAGAGGAGCGGAATGTGGAATTGCTTCAATGGCCGCCGTACTCACCGGACCTGAACCTTATAGAAAACGTTTGGGGATGGTTAGTATGAAAAGCTTACGAGTCTGGCCGTCAGATTGAGGACAGAGAATCCCTTATTGCAGCGATTAAATTGGCTTGGAGGGAAATTTCGCTGGACTACATAAAGAAGCTGTACGATTCCATGCCGGATCGAATTTACGAAACTATTACGAATAAAGGCGGCAGTATCCACTACTAAAATTAACCAATAAAAAACTATTTTAAGAAAAACTTGTTTCAATTAATCCCAAGAACTTTTATTTCCAATTTCAATATTTGTGTCTATTCAGTTGACGCAAAATAAAACTGCATTTTTCCATATTGAATGCTTTGCAAGAGAACCAGGAAAAAAATAGCGGTCCTTTTTGAAATATTCTTTCCGATCTATTTTGTCAACATCATACGCAAACAGTCTGCATCATCAAATGATATATTACGGCACAAGGTTTTGAAAAAATGGCCAACGTACTCGTAGCTTAGAAAATGTTTGTGCTTATTCAGTTGAAGCAGGGTGTCTGTCCACCACGAGATCGTCTCAGGAACTGCATCCTGGCGCAGATTCTCGACTATTTTTTCGGTCATTTGAGTACGGTACTAGTAACTAAAATATTCACATCAAAAACATTTTTTCCTGACGTTTTAAGTAGTAAAATAACAGAAAGATAAAAGAAAGATCAGTAAAAAATTCCTAATACCTACAAGACGTACTTGGAAGGAATGAAAAAAAAACACAAACATTTTGTGATCTATAATACTGTGTACAAAGAGCTGCTAACTGATGTCATAACAATTATTCGCAATTTTTCATAAAATTATGCCATCCCCAATTAAATCATGCCCATTTTTTAAAAAAATCAAAATAAAAATGAAAATGGAATAGACATTAATTTTTGGTAATTAAAGGGTGTTTCATTAAGGACTTGAAATACATACATATTAGACCTTAACGGCCCATACAGGGCCTAGAACCTAGCTCCTACAACCACTTTCTCGCGAAGTGGAAGGGATCTACAGTTTTACGCCGAATCCGAACGGCAAATTTGAGAAGCTTCTCATGACAATTTGATACTCTTGGATGTTTGTCAGACGTTCGCAAGAGGTGCCAACAACACGCGGTATTCCCAAAGTGGTCCCCCATCTAAGTACTAACCACACAGTACGTCGTTTAATTTCGGTGATCGAACGAGAACCGATTGATTCGACGTGGCAAGGACTTGACAACTTATTTTTTAACTATTTTCACTTGAATTACAATCAGAACATTTATGAATGCACTTCGTTCATATGTCCACTACGTTCAGACTAAGGTATGTGCCGCGCACGTGGAAGGTCGCGGAAGTTATCATGGTACCTAAGCCGGCAAATTGCCCAGTGAAGTAACGTCATATCGGCCGATATCATTGCTGCCAATCCTGTCTAAGCTATTCGAAAAAATGCTCCTAAAACGACTCCATCCGATTCTAGAAGGAAAGACACTGATCCCAAACCATCAGAAATAAATTCTCAACTATAGATCAGGTCCACAGAATAACTAATATAATAGAAAAAGCTTTAGAGGAAAAACAAATATGCTCTACCATCTTCCTTGATGTAACACAGGCGATAAAGTCTGGCAGAAAGGATTAATCCCCAAGCTACAAAAATATCTTCCAAAACAGTACTATGAAATTCTAGAGTCGTATATAATGCAACGATTATTTAAAATCAAGCAAGAGGATGAGTACCTACTCCTCATTAAAACCCATCAAAGCTGGAGTACCGCAAGGTAGTGTGTTGGCTGTTGGGACCCGTACTGTTCCTCCTATACACGAACGACCTATCACAAAATGACGAAACTACTGTTGCTACTTTTGCAGACGATACTGCTGTACTTGTAGTAGGAAAAACCGCACAGGAAGTTACAGAAAAACTGCAAAGGACAGTAAATGATATATCTCATTGGACCAAAAAATTGCAAATAGAATTAAATGAACTGAAGTCGGTTCATGCTAACTTTACAAATAAAAACATACAACACATACCTGTGTACATAAATAATAAAGTAGTTCTGCATTCGAGCTCAGCTAAGTATTTAGGCTTGTTTTTGGACGCAAAGTTGCGTTGGAAAACACATGTCAAAAAAAAAACCAGATGAACTAAATATACGATACAATAAAATGTATTGGCTCATAGGGAGGTATTCATGCTTCTCAATCTACAACAAACTGCTTCTCTATACGAAATATTAAAACCAATTTGGACATATAGCCTCCAGTTATGGGGGTGCACAAGTAAGACAAATATTCAAAGCATACAATGCTTTCAAAACAAAGTATTACGCAATATTGATAATGCGCGGTGGTACATACCTAATGCTGATCTACATAGGGATCTAAAAATTAAAATGGTACAGGACGAGGTTCGGAAGGTCGCAAGATGACAACAACACTTAATCACAGATAACAAAATTATTCAAAGTCTCATCTAATTTTAAGTGAAAATAACATAAAATCGTAGCAAATAAATTATAAACTAAAACAAAATAAACAAAATCACAGAAGAAATTTCATTTGAAAAAACCTAAACAACAAAAGTTAAAATTATATAAAATCTTGATCTTCATCATAGTCTTTAAAGTCACACATTGTTTGGTTAAAAAAATTGAAATGACTTTCATTAAACACTTTCGTGGCAGTCTTCATTTTTAAAAAGCCTTTCTTACTTTTGTCTTGTTTTGATTTATATATTTCTGAAAAAAATCGTAAGACATAAACGTAAAAAAAATTACTGTAAAATTGTGCCCATTTTAACATATTTTCAGATTAAGTTGCCCAAATGCCCAAGGCTTCAAAATTATCCCCAAAAGGCATAATTATGCCCTAGTTGACAGCTCTGGTACAAACATAAGTGTTTTGGACGATGAAGTGAAGTTGGAGAAGCTAGGTTTAGAATCGCTATTGGCCTGTCGGTAACATACACTGCTGCAGTTGCAAGAACGCAGTGGAGAAGAAAACCCTTAACCATTTCCTCTGTGAATGTCTAGCTAGAACCACACAACTCACATTCGGGAAAGACTTCTTCGGCGGAATATTAGAATTCAGAAATATAAAACTATGCAACATAATTAAATTCTTTATTTCCACTTATTGGATTTGCGACGCATACTGATACCAAAGGTCCCTTGAATTGATTTACCAAAACGGCGCTTATTGTGCCTTGGTGTTGTACCTACAAAGCGCAGTAGATTCAACTGTTTTGCGGTAGATTTTTATATTTTCATAATATAAATAAGACATAACATATACACACATAAATAATTTAAAATAATAAAATAAACATTATTTTTTCTTTAAAACATAACAAAAACAGAACAAAATAGAAATTTAAATAAATTCATACCTATCAGTCCTAAATTTTTTTCTAATTTCTAATAATTCTTTGTTTCGATTTTTACAGCAAAAGTAATCAAATTCATTCGTTAATATATTATACATTTTCATTGCAAAATTATTACAAAAGTACAAATTGGGAAAACGAGAAATAAATTGTTGGTCCAGGCTCCATCGCATCTAAAAACTCTTGGGGAGGGCGTGTTAAATGCGCCCCTCATATTCCTTGAAATCTGTGAATATGGAGGAAACAATAGGTTTCTGACTTAATTTTAGCTCACACTTGTGTTTTTGACGTTTTTTTCTTTTAATGAAGCCTGCAAAATTAAACGCATTTTCGATACCGAAATCAACAGTTTTATAGTCAGATTCGGGTTTGAAAATATTTTCACATTGTCCTTCTTTTTGGGTGATTGTAATTGCATTTTAACGTCGGGAAGCTCTAAATTGACAGTAGTTGGCTCGCAGTTTTCATGGATTATATCCTCCGTGTACTTTGCTGAAAATGATCTTTAAAATGAACACATGAATTGAAATGAAGTCAGTTACTTGTTATTTCCTCTTCGGTTGCGTAAAACCTCGAAGGTATTTTCCAGACAATTTGTTTTTCCTCTCGACCGCAGGCCAAACACTTTAAAGTATGTTTCCCATTTGTTCTTACAATATTTTTAAATTAAAAAAAAAACTGTTGAACTTTACCTTCTAAAAAACACGTACACTCTTATTTGTTTGCTCTGAGAACTTACATACAGTAATGCGTTTTCTTCACTTGTTTGACAAGAATTTACGCCTTTAAAAATACATTATGAAAAAACGTAAGCACCGCCCTTCCCAGCCTTATTGCAATACCAGTGTGACCAACAACCATAAAAACTAGCAACTAATGGTTCAAATCATTTTTATTGTTACTAGGCCGAACACCGGATTGCATTAATTTTAGCGAAATCAAACCAAGCATTTATTTTCATATTTTTGACTGAAGGGTACTTGTAGAGGTTCATAATTAGGCAGCCATAAACCATTTAAAAAAAAAAGTAAACCAGGTAGCACTGCACGAAGTGAAAAGATACACACAACGAGGTTCAAGTCGATACGCCTTTAAAAAAGCATTATGAAAAAACGCACAATCAGTCGTCTTTCGAAGCACGCCCCATGTAGTGGTACAGGCAACATTTATTGTACGAACGAACATTATAATAAATGCGTGGATTTCATCAGGAAGAATGAGACTGACTGCATTCAGTCATAGAATTAAAAAAATATTCTGTACATTACATTTGCATGATTTTTTTTCGTAAGACCAAAAGTGCAGTAGATTTTATTTAAAGGCAGTAGATTTATTTTTTGAAAAAAAAGCAGTAGATCTACTGCAATTGCAGTAAAGTCACAACCCTGACCTACATACTTAGGTTCCAAATTAAACTCAAATCATATTTTTATGTCTTTATAACACTAAGCAACTAAGCTATGTTCAAGAATAAGTCGCATATCAAATTCACTTAGACAACATTTTCATGTCATTCTGCAGGTCTCGAAGCTCTTTCAGCATATTTTTAGCCAATTCCCCTTCAGGCGTGTTCACCGGTTCATGTAGCAACATTCGAATTGCTTCCCGAAGCATTACTTCCGCCTGCTTCAACACTTCCTGCCGATAAAGAATTGTTTAAAAACATTTTTTGCAACATTTAGTCATTCTTACCAACAACTCCGAACCGGCGATTTCATTTTCATGAAACTTAAGTCGATTAAGCTCGGTAAATGACGAAATCACCTCATACAAAGCGATGGCTTTCAATCTTGAAATGCCTGGTTGAACAATGCGTAACACCGCAACAATTTCCTTACAAAGTAAGGTTTTTCGTTCTAGTACCAATTTGCCAGGCCTACAGGTAGGATTCATCAGGAATGAACGCAAAATTGCAGCTACATTTTGCTTCAGATCAACGATCAAGTAATGATTCGGATGGAAGACTTTGGAAAACTTTGCAATCAAATTCTCGTACTTTCTTATGTCATCCTTAGCAAGGAATATCTCCTCCTTTGCTCGGTTAAGAATTCTTTCGACATCATCTTCATCTGTGCTGAAGCTGCATTTTGCGCATATCCATTTGTTGTCTCGGTGAACGATGGCGCCATCTGTGCAACCAGTACAAAGCAGACTGCTCATGTGGGAGCCCAGCTCAGAAGGATCCTCACACCGTGGACAATTGCAGTGGAAATACTTTCCGATCTTCAGTAAATGACGACGTTCTTCTGTGCCCTTAAATTAAATAAATAAAACATAGATTTTTATACTGATTTAGGCGACTCACCAACAATGGATTTGTATAACAATAAGTCAACATGCTGCCCTCTTCAACGTCACAGTTGGCATAAATCTTCATTTGATTGTTGTCGTCTATCGCTATGGATGTATTTGCTATGCATTGATGAGCTAGGAGTGATGCCCGTAGGTAGATGGCACGCATTGAGCCTATGTCAGGAGCTCGAATCTCAAAGCTGTTCACATCTATCACTCCGCAGATTTGTTGAATTAGTTTTGCGTCAATGTTTGGTGTTTGTTTGAAGTAGTTGGCTATGCCAGAAGACAGAATGGGTTCTACGATACCCTTAGCAGTGTCCGACCAAATATCGCTTCCTCTTCGTTCTTTTTGATGGGACTCTAGGCTTATAAGCTGTTCGAAAACTTTTGCTGTTTCCGGATTCTCCTTGAGAAGTAAGCATTTCACGGTGCCATAGGCATCCATATTGGATGACAGGAAGTCTGGTCGAATATTTTTAATCTGGGAAAAAAAATCGCATTCGAAGTTGTGATGTGACGGGCAGCTAGGGCACAGGGGAAATATGGTGCATTTTCTGAAATAAAGAATATTTTTAAGATACCTATATTAAATATATAATTATTAGAGACAGCGAGTTTACAAATGTTTGAAAATAACAAGAATAAATGGAGATACGAGTATAAATAATATTTTTATAGTAGTTAAGATTTTTTTCTTATTAATAAATAATTAATCTCTCAAATAATGAAAAAAATCCGTGCTAAGAATGTAGGAGATATTGGTACATTCAATCGCGTTGAAGCAAAGTGAATATGTATAACTTAAAGGATATTGATTTGAGTTGAATTTAATTTTTTTTTCACACTCATACCCGCATTATAAATATTTATAAATGTCAAATTGGGCGCAGTGGCTCCGTGGTTAGTCCGTTGGACTACTAAATGAAGGGTCTCAGGTTGAAACCACGGCGAGGACAAGTAACACTTTAAGTTTTAGGCTGCTGCCCCACCTCTTGCGAACGTCTAACAAACATCCAACTGTCATGAGAAGCTTGTCCAATTTACCGTCCGGAGTCGGATTAAAATTGTAGTTTCCTTCCACTAAGCACATATAAATATGGAATACAAGTTTTAGGTCTGTTAGTGCCTAACTTTTTCTTAAATATCAAATTATAATGCGAACTTGACTTTTTCTCCAAGTGGTTGGAAAGAATCTCCCTTTCTTCACGTGTGGCCCTCTTGACAAAAATGAGGTAAGATGCCAGGAGTACCCAAGAAGCAACAAGTAGGTAATGGACAAAACTTGTTTGTTAAAATATCAAGAATTCGGCCTCGTTATCTATCCCGACACTCATTTACAATGGCTTTTCAGCAGTCAGCTTTTTAGATAAAGCCAATCTTCTTGTTGCTCACTACATTCCTTCTTCCTCGCTAGCAAAACCTCTGCGTACGTTTTTCTAGCTATCCTTTTCTTCAGGGCTCTTTCCGAGGCGTTAAAAACGGCATTTGTCCAGTCCTGTCATGTTGCTTAACGGCAAAATTATGATCAGAATTAAAGGGACCATAACCCTCCCACTTTAATGCATCCCAACTGGTCCCGCCTGATGGTGAGGTTCACCGGGACTTGTTTACTGAGCTCAATTAAATGATGGTGTTAAAATGTTAACGAATTGCTTAAATTGATTTCTCACCATAGTCGGATCTTAGGACAAGCACTGTTTTTTTGGGGGGGGGGGGGGGGGCAATGCAGTGTTCTTAGTGGCCCTCCTCTGTACGGGCTTTCTTAGGTCATGGTAAAGTTGATAAACGGTCAGCTTGTGAAATATCTTGAATCCTGAAAACCCTTTAATGGCCGGGCAGTACGGTTTTCAAAGGAACATGTCCATTGGTGATTTAATGACTTATCCAAATAAAAAGTGTACCTTCAACTCTCTTCACCTCGGTTGTGAAAGTAAGATCGTTGCGCTTGATATTTTAAAAGCATTTTAAAGAGTTTGGCATCAAGCTCAAGTTAAGTTAAGTTGTTTTGGATGATTTCAAGTATGCAACTCACCAATTTAATGCTGGTGTTCCTCAAGGCTCTCTTTTGTCTCCACTCTCGTTCTCGTTTTTATAAAGGCCTGTCTATTCATTCGCTGACGACATTATACTCAGCTTTTTATATTCGTTTCCTGGTTCACGCCGCTCATCTTCCTTGACAGCATTTTTAAATGGGGCACAACAAATAGAGTAGAATTTTATGCTGCCAAACACAATGCAGAGTCTTCTGTCAATTACGCAAAACCCTAACGCTCTACGAATAACACTTGCATTACTTAAACCGCGAAGACTTTCCATTTCCGATATGTATGGTAGTGGCAGCCTTTGTTGGAATGACCATATATTCGATGTCGCCAAGAATGCTGCGAAATGTCTAGGCTGCCTTACGAGATGCAAGAAATACGTATTTCACCCCTTCTGTCCTGGCTTCAACTAACAAGACGGTTATTTGCCCAAAACTTCAGTACAATGATCAAATCCGGTTTGGTGCCCAATAACTTGAAAGCTGCTTGAAAGAGTTCAAAGTCGCGCGATAAAACTCACTGACGCTCGTGACATCGCTTGACTGTCTATTAGTCATCGTCGCAAAATCTCCTGCCTAGCGCTGTTTTATCGGTATTTCTGCAATAACTGCTCACGCGTTGCCAGTTGCTTTCCACACACGGTCGGATGTTCTGCTAAGGACAAAGAATCTGTTCGCATTTTGCACTGAATACACACATACATACATCATAAGATTATTAAAAATCCTTTTAGTGCACGCAAATTATAAAAAAAAACTGTGTCAGGAATCATTCCGCAAATTCGGAGAAGTCTGATCAATGGGTTCGATAAATTTCAAATGACTAACAAAAAACTACACGCATTGATTTTCTCAGCACTTTTAAGAAAAAAATTGAAAATTAAATCATTGCAGGTGATGACCATGGTTTTTAAAAATTTGAGAGAATTTGTAGGACACCATTGTCGATTTAAAGTTATTAATCTGTCTAACAACTGCTAGAAACCATTTCCATTTCTATAAACTGTCCTTACCGACATTCAGTCTTGGTTAACCTAAAACAATTTGCGCATCGTTTTTCACTACAAGTCGGCATAATCAATGTTGGACCTTCAATAAGTAAAATTTCGCCAGCACGTATTTGTCTCGCGGCTATCACGTATCTAATAGATTAATTATATTAGTAAAATAATTTGTGTTCTATTAACTGACAATATATCGATGTATACCGTCCAAGAGTATCATTTCGCAACACTTTACACTTTTCACTGAACTCGAACATTTTTAGCGAACCGAATCTGGGAGTTTATTGCAGACAACTGTTTCCGTCAATTATAATCTGAAGATATTTTATTTATTGTGGTTTCACCTTTGTCAGAAAGAAACCGAACAACGCACGCAACAAATACTACAAGTACCAATGTGTTCAACAAGAAATTAATTAGTATCATCTTATCGGATTGTTAGATGCATCGGACGGCTAAATACTTGGAGCAAGAAATTGGTGTGATGTGTTTTTGCATTTCCTTTTGTTCTTCTTGATTGGAGACAAATTACTCGTACATCAGTTTGGTGATTAAAATTAGATCTACTCGTACACATTTGGGATGACTCGAGACTTGTATTCTATTTTTTATAAGGTGATTGGGATAATGTTGCCAAGGACTACTGAATTCCTAGCAGAAAGTTCAAATTGGGTTCGATTTTCCACCGTCTGAATGCTTACTTATGCAGGTTAGTCTTGCTAAACCGATTGGCCCGTAATTTCCCTGGGGTCAATATTTTAGCTTTGCAGCTCGTTTTTCACCTCGTCAATCCCTAAGAGAAAAAAGGCTGCAATAAGCTTGAGAAATGGAACTGGAGGGGGTCCGAACAACGAGTACAAACTTTCTTAAGCAGAAGAATCTTATTGATTGTTTCCTGGTCGGAACGAAAGATGTTATGGAAAGTTCCAGTTCCATTCCAATTACTTCCTCAAAAATAAGCAAAATTGACAACCCACCAGAAAAAGAAAATTAAAAGGCGAGTGTAGTGCAGAAAAGATAATACAACCTTGTCATAGATCTATCGATGTTATTCGTTGAAGAGGATTACAGTCCGCTGCATAAAACCATTTTGGCTGAAGCGTCTACAGAGTCGGCACCCTCTACTTCCAAAAACGTAAAGCCAAAAACAATCAATGGACTTTCTTAAAAAAAGATCTTCATAATGTGTGTATTCAAAAAGATGTGCTTGTGACCCGTGCGGTCTAGGTTTAATCCCTATGGAGAACAACAACATACACCACCCATTAAAGGAGAGAAATGAATAACACCTTGTTTCTCCAACCTCTACACCAAAAAGAGGATTTCTGGTCTGGTAGGACCGTTCCGTTACCAAGTCTAAGTGCTCTGAGATTTGGATTTCCTTTATTTTTTTTAAATGATAAGTGAAACCGCCAAAACTTAATAACACATTACAGCGAAATTGAGTTCAACATGAGAAAAGCATAAATGTACTCGTATGCAGTTAATTGGGAGAGTTTTGATCCCTTTAATCCTGATCATAGCCTCACCGTCATTAAGGTAGAAAAAGTACTCGTTTGTAAATATGTACATATAGTTCAAATAATCGGTTCCATTACCAGAAGAAAATAAACAAAAATAATTATTAGGCATAAACGGCTATGCTCTTCCTCGACATCTAAGGATGATTAGCTGTACGGCACTTTTCGGAAGGAGGCTCAAGGAGTACTTGGAGACATTAATGTGATGATGATTCTTATTTTGTTATTTATCTAATCCTCTTTCTTTTCTTATCAACTATTTCCTTTATCCTTCGCTCAATATTTATCTTTTCTTTATTTTCTTTTTCTTTTTGGATTAAAATAATTATATGTTTCTTCAATATTGCTAGTTTCTTTTTTCTATTTTTTGTAATCTTATAACACATTATTTAAAGATATCAATCAAGCTTATGCTATCTAAGAAGATAAATAAATAAATAAATAACGGGTGTTCAAATTTGAAGGTATCATTTTAAATTTTAAATGAAAGACATAAATTGTGTGAATCTGTATTTATTTTTATTGGAAATGAATGTACATTGTACATCTAGTTAATAATAAAAACGAATTTCGTCCAAGTGACCTCCTCTGCTAGCTCGGCAGAGTGTCAACCTTTTACCAAAATTTTGAATCACTTTTTCGCATAATGATGGTATAATAAGTGATATTTGCTCGATGATGTTGTCTTTGAGGTGTTGAATAGTTTACAAATTATCGGCATAAACTTTACTCTTTAAGAAACCCCATAAGAAAAAAACCAGTGGTATTAAATCGCATGATCTTGGTGGCCAATTCACGTCTGTTCTTCGGGAAATTATGAGATGGTTAAACTTCTCTTTCAAAAGATCGATTGAGTTGTTTGCTGTGTGGCATGTTGCCCCATATTCTGTACATCAATTTCTTCCAATTGACTCCACAAAAAGTTTCTAATCATCGCTTGATATCGAACTCCATCCACAGTCATTGAATTGCCATTTTCATATTCGAAGAAAAATGGACCAATTACGCCACCACACCAAAATCCACACCATAGAGTAACTTTTTTTGGTTTCATTGACCTTGCAAACAATCCTCTAGGTTTTTCTTCAGCCCGAATGCGGCAGTTTTGTTTATTGACATAACCGCCAATTTCAAATGAGCCATCGCATCGGTGAAGACAATTTGCATGAACAAATTGTCATTTTGTTGTTGCTCCTCTATGGCCCAATTAACGAATTTCTTTAATTCTTGTGTTTACTGTATTTTGTAAGCCTTTACATGCAGATCTTTGTGCAAAATGTTAAACAAAGTTGTTGGTTTGAGGTTTAATTGCTGTGAACGACGACGATTTGACGTCCTTGGCCCTTCAGCAACACTTCTGCTAACAGCTGCAATATTTCCACTCAATCACTACGACGATAGGCTTTACTTCTCTGATCTTGAACTGGACCAGTTTCTTCGAGTTTATGAACGATAAGTTTAATAGCATTAAGCATTGAGTTTGACGGAGCATTTTCTCTACCGTATTTTGAACGACATTTACTTTGAACGTCTGTAAAACTTTCACAATATTTAAAAAAAGTTTTAATAACAAGAACACGTTGCTCAATAGTAAATCGATCAATTTAAGCTTACGGGAATGTATTTCCTTCTTATCTGAAAAAACTTCGGTGTAATCTAATAGCTGTAAAAAAGTGGCGGCCAATTTAAAATGATATGTGAAATTTGATCACCCTTTATAAGGCCTAAAACCCAGTTTCTTTATTTTTGACACAAATGGATTCAACTTAACCCCGATTTCGAAAGTCACATTTTCTAAGCTTCTCATGACAGTTATTATTTATTTATTTATTTATTTAGTTACCATCTATCGAGTACATATCTCTTAAAGACTAAGCCTTATGAAAATTTACAATATTACTATATTTTATAAATACATAAATAGGTATAATAATAAAAAACGGAAAATTAAAATGATTACAAGAAAAAAAAAATGCGTTAATGCTACAACTAACCTTATACAAATGCTTTAAAAACATCACTGCTAAGGAAGAAGTCGATATTTTGAGAAAGAGAATTAAACTCGGAACTGGATCGGGAAATAGGATCGGATCTTCGGTAGTGCTTGTCTCAAAAAAGAAAAGAAAAGAGAGAGCAGTTTAGAGCAATCAATCTGATTACAGAAAGTATCCCTAACGAGCATTATTAGATAATACTTCCTTCGAACTTCAAGGAATTTAAGATTAATCAGAAAACATCCGTGGGCATACGGTGGCAAAATATCGTCAACCCAACTGAGTTTTCTGAGCGCAAATCTTGTAAATTTTCTTTGTACAGATTCTAAACGATTTACATCCACTTTATGTATACAACGGACACCATATACAGCAGTCATACTCTAAGGTTGATCTTATCAAAGAAATGTACAACGCTTTTTTTCAGCAATAGCCTTACACATTAAGATATACAGATCTTATAAAATTGCGCAAGCTTCAATGTAATTTTAATTTGATGTGTTAAACAAATTCAATATTTAATATTTAATTATTTTTCTTAATTATAAATAATTTTATTGAAAAGAGAAAAAACTTAAAATCATACTTAAATAAGAACAGAAGAAAATTAAAATGAACAAGAAAAGACACAGATTACACAAATCTCATCATCATCATCAAAGGGCCTCCAAATACTGCTTAAGCCTGACCCGGAACAGGGTCGTGCAACTTATCAATCGGACGGAAATGGGAAGGGAATTCCACAACCGGATTGCATACGCAAAGAACTGTCGGTTAGATACTAGATACTTACAGCGTATTGGTACTAGATTGCAAGATCTAATAGAGCGCGGCTGACAAATTTTATTATAAAGGTACGTCGGCTGACGTGATTGCATTATAATGTGAAGCAATACTATTGTTCTAAAATTAAGAAGGTTTTCAAAAGTTACACCATTAATTTGCTTGGAGAGGCGAGAGATATGAGATATTAATTTTTGCATCAAAGATAACACCAAGGTCCCTTTGGCTGTTCACCAACTCAAGCGGTGAGCCAGCAATACAGTATTCAAAATTAATTGATCCAGTCGATCTTGTAAATTTTATAATTTTACATTTAGCTACACAAACAGTTCTCATCACACCACGATGAGACTTTATCGACGTCAAACTGTAATTCCTGACAATCCAATTCGGACTTAATAAATCTGAATAATTTTAAGTCGTCAGCATAAAGCAAATAATTAGAATATCGAATTCTCGACGGAGGATCATTAACAAACAGTATGAATAGGAGAGGTCCCAGATAACTGCCTTGTGGAACACCTGAGTGGTTAAGGATTTCATTAGATACCACTGTTCCAATTTTGATATTCTGCCTACGGTTCGTCACGTAGTTTTTAAGCCAGAGGAAAATATTGGACTAAGTCCTTCAACCTACTCAGCAAATTATTATGCTGAACTCTACGAATGCCTTTGAAAAATCTGTATAAATTGCGTCAACCTGGTTAATGCAAAAGTTTGCAAATAAGGTGAGATTGGTTACCGTCGATCTGCCACTAGCAAAACCATGCTGATCCATTAAGATGCTTGTTCTCACTTCCTCATATATACAAAAATTGCTTCAAAAACGTTTGATATTAATTTCAGTTTTGAAATGGGTCTGTAATTAATAACCTCTTGTTTAGAGCCTGATTTGTGAATTGGACTTACAAGCGATAATTTCCACTCTTCCAAAAAGTCACCTGTAGAAAGTGACAAGTTGAAAAACTTGCTAAGTGGAGCTGCGAGACTTTCAGAACACATTTTAGGAAACATAGGACATACGAGTACGTTATCCGGAGCCAACTTTAAAGTGGATTTTAAAGAAGAAATCTGGAGTAATACTTGATTTATTATCAAATTTAGGCTACCGTTAACGGAGAGGAGTCCTGGCCATTATTAGACTGAAAATAAGAAGCAAACATATCGCAAATACTTTTTCCATTACAATACGATTGACTTAGATAATGAATGTTAGCCGGTAAACCGAACGATTTGCGTTTTGAATTTAGGAACACCCAAAAAGCCCTAGAGTCACTTTTGATATTGGTCGCAACTGAGTGCATACGAGTATATTTAGTGTACACAAACTTTTTTAGAGTTTCGTATTCACGTCTTGTTTGAGTTTAAATAACGCGATGGCTACAATCCTTTCGATACCTTTTATGCATTTTAGACATCTTATTTTTTAAGTTGCACAATCTTTTAGCAAATTGGCTTATTACTATGTTTTACTGCTTTTAGTGGAACAAACCGAATATATGCTTACTCAATTACACCCATAAAGGAGTCGTAACACCTCTTTAAGTCAGGAAAATTAAGACCTTCTTCCCAGATGACCGTATTAAAAAACAAATTTAAACCAGCAAAATCATCTTTGCTAAAATCCCGAGCTGAGTTAATTTCTCTTTTAGTAAAATTCAATTTATCGAAATTCAAATATGTAAATCAACTTCTAGAGCATTATGGTGAATACTATTTCTCGAAATAGGAACATCTGCCATATTTAGATTAGCTTCTAATTCGGAATCTATAAACACTAAATCAAAGATTCCAGTTAAGGAATTAACAACATAGCTAGTTTAGTTGGTTAAGATTAAAGGATAATATATTATCAAGAACAATGCATTCAACTTCACATAAAAGATTAAAAGGCAATAAGCATTTTTCGTTGTCGGAATAGATCCAATTTACGTTAGGGAGGTTGAAATCACACAAAACAATAATATGCGCATTCGAACCTAATGAACTAACAACAATTTTGATATTATTTATTTTATGAGTTTGCAAACTGGCAAAGTAAGTTCTACACACAATTGTTTTTGCTTTTAACTTCACATTTAAGAATTGATTGAGAATGTGCGTTCGTATCCAATTCGATATCTACGAAAAAAACCAATACAAAAGCAGAAGGGAAAACCTACCTATTGGCCAACAGATAGGAATAAAACCCCAGATTTTGTCGACTTCTTTCTATTGAAAAATATATCTTCAAATAAAAAAAGTGGTCTGGGTGCGACCTGCAAGGTTCACACGATTAACTTCCCAGTGACGCTTTATATAGATTTGAAAAAAGTCATATATTTCATAAAGTTCAGGAACAAAGTAATGGTATAGATTGCGGAGCATTTGCAATCTATTTTGCAACATTGTTATGCTAAAAGAAATTACCAGAAACCAAATTCCGTATGATGTATCAATTATGAGGAATCATATAGTTACGATGCTACTAAATAAGAAATTATTTAGTTTCCCAAATGGTGGATATTGAAAATAATTTTATTACACTCTTCATATATAATACATAATCGCATAATATCAATGTAATAATGATTTGCTCAATGACAAATGACAATAAATAGTACAATTAAGTTAAAACAAATGTACAAATGATTTTTTAAATGTCTCAATAAAATTGAATTGAATTGAATAAATAGTACAAATAAAGCCAAATTATTTTATTTATTTATTTACTAACAAAAAACGGCGGTACCGATTTCGCTGGAAGTTCGTTCTGAGTTACGTAATTACGCTTCGAATGAACCCGGTCCCATGTCGTTATCATCTTTGGTTCTCGAGATAATCGTCCAGGACTCCTCTCCGTTAACACATAAGACTTGTTGTGATACTATTACCAATATAGCTAATTACGCTTCAAAAAAGTGGTCTGGGTGTGACCCACAAGGCCCACACGACTAACTTCCCAGTGGGAAAATATGATTTATACATGTACCTATACGATAAAACGGAGCACAATGTAATAATGATTTGCTCAATGACAAATGACAATAAATAGGCAAATTATTTTAGTTATTTATTTACTAACAAAAAACGGCTAGACCGATTTCGCTAAAAACTTAATCAGTTCTGAGTTACATAATTACGCTTCGAATAAACCCGGTCCCATGTCAATATCATCTTTGGTTCTCGAGATAATCGCAGCGAAAGATAATTCTGAACGCACATACGAACATGCGCACATACGTACATACACACACACACAGGCATCTCTATAAAAACGGTGGATTTTAATACTGGTGACCTTGAAACGTGGAGATATGTCAAAATCCGCCATTCACAAAATCGGCCCCATTACAAGAACTTCCACTGGATAAAAGACCATAGCCCAAAACTAGTAAATAGACTGACTGATTGGAACTACTTCAGACAGAATTTGGAAGAAAGTATCCAACTATCACCAGCTATTCAAACAGAAGATTAACTAGAAGAAGCAGTCCAAATATTGACGCTCAGAATACAAAAAGCTGCGTGGGCTGCCACTCCCAAAACAACAAAAAAGATCAAACAAAACTCTTATCCTTCCGAAATATATGAACTTAATACAGAAAAGAGGAAAGCTAGAAAACGCTGGCAACAGACAAGGGCGCCAAGCGACAAGACCACACTGAACATCTGTAATATGAGTCTTTGAAAGCTTACCTCACAAGTCTTACAAATGATGCTGGTACCGACTACTCGCTCTGGTAGGCAACAAAGAAAATGAACAGGCCAATAGCTCACATTCCGCCAGTAGAAACCAGAGAAGTTAACTGGGCGAAAAGCAGCCAAGAGAAAGCAAACACTTTCGCTGAGTATCTTGAAGACGTATTCAAACCTTATGAAGATAAAGGTTATCAAGGACTCGATATAAGGTGCGAAGAAGATAGACCTATTCGGCCGGTAACAGCTAAAGAACTTGCCAAAGAAATTAAAGAAAGTATAAATATAAAAAAGGCCCCAGGGTTTGATTTGATTACAGGAGAAATTTTGAAGCAATTTCCACGAAAATGTTTAAAAAAAACTAGCGCAGATTATAATTGCTGCATTTACGAGTAAATTAAGATATGTGCAAGCATGGGGAAAGACCCTCTCGCGATGGTCAGTCACCTTGACGTGTGTACCATCATTGCATTCGATGCGGAGGCTTACGGTGCAAAGATTCAACGGGCTATGCTGTCTAAGGGCCACCCATGGCAGACAGGCCGATTGATGAGCGCCAACCAAGAACTGAATAGGACTTAACGTCCATCCACCCCTAATCCAGAGTGTCATGCGACCCGTGCTTATTGGATGGTTTGCAGCCAGGGGTATCCGGCTGTATTTCTGCGGAGCCTCTCTGATACCGGGCCACCTCAGAGAGTAACCATGGCCTTACCACGCTAATGCGGGGCTCTGGCGTGGTCGACCGTCTTTCCCGCGCTACTCGTGGGACATGAACCAAAACACACAAAGAAACAAAAACAAAAACAAACTCAACAGAGTGCAGGGACAGACCGCAGACGAAGCCATTGGTCGGATGGAGCAGGACATCCATGACGACCGCCTGGCACAAGATAGACCCGGAACGAGTCGAGAGGGAGGCTCTAAACTGGTCCAATCCAGCACCAGTCAAAGAACCATCGTCACCTCACGACAAGCCACGGGGGTGCCAAAAGGCCCGGGAAGAAGCCCGGTAGCACCGACAGGTGCTTGCAGTGGGGATAGGACCCAAATCCTAATCCCCTCCGTGTCCGGGGAGGTAATGGTGGAGGGAACTAGGGCAGTGGGAACGAGCATAGCTCAAATAGCAGCCCCTGTACCCCCCGACAACAACACCGGAAGGAAGAGGAATAAGCCAGCCTTACCTCCACCTGGGAAACCAGGCGCGAGGGACGACCCACTACGAAGGGGACTTAGTGGGGCTGGCACTAAATGGTACCTCCGCTACCTCAATAAAGGCTTCGGGCCTGAGGAAGCCAAAAGGAGGGCTGAGGAACATCGGGCCAAGCCTGGAAGTACAGAAGTGGCGACGGGAAAAAGGGGTAACAACAACATGACCCCCCCACAACAAATAAAGCCAAGAAACAGAAGGTGGATGAAGGCACCGAGAGGGCCACGGGAAAGCCTGCAAAAGCGAGCGCCACCGTGGTCGGTCGAAGCTATGCTACGGCGGTGAAAACCGTCCCGGCTAGCGGTAGACACGAGACAGGTGCGATTGCTGAGCAGGTTGCTGTTCTCCCGGTGAAATATCCGCAGGAGATCCTCAGGAACCCAGACCTCACGGCACTTGAAGACGCCATTGTGTTGGAAATGGCCTTGGGATGGGAGCATAAGCTCAAATTCCAGGGCATACATTTCAAACATGGAATGCTCTTAGTTGACTGCGAGACTCCGCAGACAGCTGAGTGGCTAAAGGCAGTAGCCCCAAAGCTGGGGAAATGGAAGGGGACACGCCTCATGGCATGCAGTGGGACAGATATACCACGGTCCTACTCCATAACAATCTTCCTTCCACGCAGTGCAGAGCAAGAAGCTAAAACCTCCTTGGCACTGCTGGAAGCACAGAATGTGGGACTTAACGTCCAGGCGTGGAGGATTCTCGATTGTCGAAAAGAGGGAACCGGGCAGGTACTGGCTCTTGGCATCGACCGAGAATCTTTCGACGCCATAAAAACCCAAAAAGGATCACTGAGCTACCGATTCGGCAGGGTTGCGGTAAGCGGACTCAAGAGGTCGGACGAGATCTCTGGGCAGACAGCCCAGCCGGCATCGAATATGAACTCGCAGAGCGCGCAGTCAGAGGTAGAGCATACTGCTCCTCCGAAGACTAAAGCACCTTCTTCCGTTGTCCAATCGGCGGAGCAGGCTCCTGAGGAGACCGAGGAGTCTATGTCCGTCTCGGAGAGCACGATCTCTGAGGGGGAAATGGACAACACGGTCATCGACCTCTTCCAGGAAATCACCCAGGAGGAGGAAGATTCGTTGCTGAAGGAGGACGGGGCAATTGCCCCGCGCGAGCAATAGCTCGATGCACCCCGCCAACAGAAAATTTAAACTAGCACAGGTGAACATTCATCATGCTATAGCCGCCTCGGCGACTATATCTAGGATGTTTACCTGCCAAAGCCTAGGGCTAGTACTGATCCAGGAGCCATGGATCCTGAAAGGACAAGTCAAAGGATTGGCGAGCAAGGATGCAAAGGTAATATGGGACACTCGGGCCGAGAAACCGAGAGCTTGCATTCTAATAAACAATAAATATAAATTTATTCTTCTTTCAGAATACGCGACACGAGATCTGGTGCCAATTCAGGTACATCTGGAGGTTGAAGGATGTCACCGCACCATTGTCATCGTATCGGCGTACTGTGCAGGGGATGAGCCGGTTGTATCATCCCAAATGCAGCGACTGGTGGAGCATTGCAACAAGCTCCGCATGTCGCTCCTTATAGGGTGTGATGCAAATGCCCACAACATCATATGGGGGAGCACCGACACCAACACCAGGGGTGAGTACCTACTAGAATTTATTATGAGTTCGTCACTTGATATTATAAACGTGGGAAATACCCCCACTTTTGTAGCTAGTGTCAGGGAGGAAGTACTCGACCTCACGCTTGGTAGCCCAAGCGTAAGTAAATTAATTAGTAACTGGAGAGTATCTAGTGAGCCGTCATTGTCTGACCATCGAATAATAGTATTCGACCTGGACAGCACAAGTATCACGAGAAATCCAGTAAGAAACCCAAGGAAAACCAATTGGGAAACTTATAGAATTGCTCTAAAGAGCAATCTGGGGCGCCTTAGTCTGAGGAAGGCTCCGGGACACCCCCTAGAGCTAGAGAGCGCAGTGGAAGGTATAACAAACGCCGTCATCACTGCGTTCGAAGAAAACTGTCCTCTAAGTAGAGAACGGGACAGGAAACAGACGCCAACTTGTCAAAATTAAGATCCGAGGTGCGGAAGCTTTTCAATAAAGCAAAGCGCAGCGGAGAATGGCAAAGCTACCAAATGGCCCTTACTACATATAATAAGGAAATAAGAAAAGCTAAAAGAAATAGCTTCAGAAAATTCTGTGAGACAATCACCAGCACCCCTACTGCGGCAAGGCTACACAAAGCTCTTGCGAAGTCAGGAGGTGTGCCGATGTCTCTGAGGAAACCAGATGGCGAGTTCACGGAAGATGAGGATCAAAGGGCACTATTGCTACTAGAAACTCACTTTCCTGGCAGCTCGCCTAGTACTGAGCCAGGAATCAATACCACTTCAATCAGACCTCGGAGGGAAGACTGGGAAACAACATCAACCATCTTTTCTGAGGGACGGCTGAAATGGGCAATAAATTCCTTTCAGTCTTTCAAATCTGCCGGAGTGGACGGCATTATACCCGCCCTTCTTCAAGAAGGGCAAAGGGTACTAATACCACACCTGCTAAAGATAACAAGGAGCAGTATTGCCTTGGGCCACATACCAATGCAATGGAGACGAGCAAGGGTTGTGTTTATACCAAAAGCGGGGAAAAAAGACCCCACACAGCCAAAATCGTACAGACCCATCAGCCTTACGTCATTTCTTCTGAAGATGACAGAAAAGGCTGTAGACAATTATTTAAGGGAAGATGTTCTAAACACATCCCCCTTACATCATCGTCAGCATGCATACAGAGCGGGCAGATCAACAGAGACCGCCCTATATCAGCTGACGGAGATAATTCGAAGTGCCTTGGAGGCAAAAGAAATAGTACTGTGCGCTTTCCTAGACATAGAGGGAGCATTTGACAACACCTCACATGATGCGATCAAACGATCCCTGGATAGGAAAGGAGTTAACAGTACAGTATCCAACTGGATGTGTGAGCTGCTGAGAACTAGATCAGCAGAGACTCAAACACCATCTGGAACCATCAGAGTAAACACAACGAGAGAATGTCCACAAGGAGGGGTACTATCACCCTTAATGTGGAGCCTAGTTGTAGACGAACTGCTGGAAAAATTAACCAACCATGGCATCAACTGTCAGGCGTACGCCGATGACATTGTATTGATTGCCAGGGGCAAGTTCGAAGAAACCCTTGGAGACATCATACAAAAGGGGCTTAAAGTAACCAAGGAATGGTGCCATACTGTCGGACTTAACATCAATCCGGCGAAAACAACGATAGTACCATTCACAAGGAAAAGACAACTTCAAAGACTTAAGGACATAAACCTATCAGGCACGACACTGATACCAGTCAAAGAAGTAAAATATCTAGGACTCCATCTAGATAGTAAACTCCTCTGGCGAAAATATACAGAGGAGATATCCAAGAAGGCCACCCGCGCTCTCATGATATGTAGGAGCCTAGCGGCGAAGGCATGGGGATGCAGCCCAAGCATCCTGCGATGGATGTACACTGCAATCGTGAGACCAATGATCACATACGGAGCGGTAGCATGGGCGAAACGAACCAGTCTAGTCACAACACGAGAGACACTCGGCAAAGTGCAAAGACTGGCGTGCCTGTGCATTACCGGAGCAATGCGTAGCTGCCCAACCGCAGCCATGGAGGTGTTATTGGAACTGACCCCTCTACACATCATGGTGATGAACGAGGCAGACAAAACAATCCTTAGGATGGCAAAGGAGGGAATTGGGAGAGGGAAATGCATCGGTTCGAAAGAACACGGTG
Organism: Portevinia maculata; assembly: GCA_949715645.1. NCBI lineage: Eukaryota > Metazoa > Arthropoda > Insecta > Diptera > Syrphidae > Portevinia > Portevinia maculata. The sequence goes on from OX454525.1 coordinate 103,897,513, forward strand.
ACTTACTCAAAAAACTTCCACTTCTTGGCATACCTAGGGACGACAGCATCAGGAAATTCAACTTCGAGAAGAATTTCCAGATAAAGCTCAGCAATAAGGAGAACTGGAGCAACGAATCCATAACTTATGGACTGAGCAACCACATAACAAAGTGGTATACGGACGTCTCGAGGACTGAGGAGGGAACTGGTGCAGGAGTGTTTGGGCCGGGAACTAAGCACTACGAATCCATTGGCAAATGTACCAGCATCTTCCAGGCAGAAATATGTGCCATAGACAGGTGCGTTCGAATCAACCTCGAGAAAAACTATAGAAATTGCAACATAGCAATAATGTCTGACAGCCAAGCAGCTATAAAGGCTCTTGACGCCTACGTTATCAAGTCAAAACTCGTGTGGGAATGCCTACAAGGACTGAATAGACTAGGCAAGAATAACAGAATCTCCATCTGCTGGGTACCTGGCCATGTTGGCATTACAGGCAATGAGGCAGCGGACTCTCTGGCAAGAAAAGGGGCAGAGGAATCCTTCATAGGACCTGAACCATTCTGCGGGATAGGAGAACACACTATACGCGAAGAGTTCAGGAGACTGGAGGAAGAAACAAAGGCCAAAACCTTTCTCAACCTCCAAGGTCTGAGGCAAGTAAAGAAACTCTTAGGAAATTACAACCAAAAGAGATTCAAAGTTTGTATCGGCCTTAACAAAAACAACCTAAGAATCCTAACAGGCCTCCTCACGGGGCACTGCAGACTCAAAGAGCACCTGAGGAAAATGGGCATATCGGAGGACAGGCTCTGCAGATTCTGCAGTGAAACCGCCGAAACTCCAGACCATATACTGAAATCCTGTGGGGCACTGACCCACAAAAGGATGAAATATTTGGGCAGGCACCAAATAACAGACAAGGACATACAAACCATGGACCCACAGCTCATTCTCAGATTCATCAAAGAAACTGGACTGGACGCTGTGCTCTAAGGAGTGTGACCTGCCAAGGATAAATCAGAGCAATACCTCGACACGCTTCACAAAGAAGTATCTAGAGAGGGCTCTGAACGAGGGCATGCACCTCTCCGAGTCACAAGCAAGGGGACACAATAGACCAATAGGTCGCAGTGTAATATACCCTAACCAAATATTATTATTATTATTATGGGGAAAGACGCGGAGGTAATAGTAATACCTAAACTAGGCAAACTACCTAATGAAGTTACCTCATATCGCCCAATATCTATTCTACCAATGCTGTCCAAGTTATTCGAAAAAGTGCTGGTAAAACAACTACAAAAAATAATAGATGAAAAATCGCTAGACCCAATTCACCAATTTGGATTTAGAAATAAGTACTCTACCATTGATCAGGTGCATAGAATCACAGATAGAATCGAAAAAGCATTTGAAGAGAAAAATGTGTGCTCTACAGTATTTCTTGATAGCACAATCTTTCGATAAAGTCTGGCACAGAGAACTGATACACAAATTACAAAAGCAACTGCCGAAGCAGTATGCGACTATTCTGGAGTCATATATCAGATAGATTCTTCAAAATTGAACAAGATGCAGAGTACTCAACATTAAGAGAGATTAAAGCTGGTGTACCGCAAGGCAGTGTGCTAGGTCCAGTTCTATACCTACTTTTCACTAGCGATTTGCCTGAAAGTGAAGAAACCACCATAGCTACTTTTGCCGATGACACAGCTGTCCTTGCTGTGGGAGCAACTGTCGAAATAGCAACAAAAAGCTTCAAACAGCAATAAACAATATTTCAGAATGGACTAAGAAATGGCAGATTAGATTAAATGACCTTAAGTCAGTCCATATTAATTTTACATATAAAAACGTACCACACATTTCAGTCTACATTAACATCAATGTAGTGAAATATTCAAACACAGCCAAATATCTAGGCATGACTCTAGACGCTGAAGAAAAGAAAAGATGAGTTGACAATAAGTTATTGCTATACACGCATTTTATTAGAATCTTAATTTCGTTTTAAAAAAATTAAGCTAGAGAAAAGTCTTCTCAAATGCGAAAATATTCAGAAACGATTGCTCTCGATCGACTCTCGACTGTCCGCTTGGGGGTGATGGGTGTGTGGAGATACCAAAAAAATAATCTAAAAATCTGTTGAACCGAACGAGACGTGGTACACCATTATTGACATTCTACGTCGATAGATACAAATAGAGATAGAGGGAGATATTTATATGTAATTCAGTGAAAATGTGTGATCATAATGTAGGAAATGGAATTAAATTGGAGATGATAAACTAAGCTTTTATTGAGGCCAGTTTTTTCGCTGGCTATTGAAAAAGATTTAGTAAACCTCTCCGAAGGTCCAGGTTTCTGTTTTAGAGAATCATGTTTCTGTACCTGCAGCAAATATGTAAATTTTCTACATGTATATTTATTGTCCACAAGTTGGTAATCAAATATTAAGAGAAACTAGAGGTATTCATGATCTGGTGCAACAGGCGTAGTAAAATTACATTTTTTTTAATACATCGTGAACGCACTTTTTCTAATCTTTAGCAACACTGAAGCTAATGTGAAAACCAATACTATATAGATTTCCTTTTTGTCCATTTTTTGGTGGTTTTTCCCTCAGGCGTAGTTTATATTGCTTGAATTGTTTATTTAGTTTTGTATTTTGATCAACAAAATTAAAAAAAAAATTATAATTTTGTTATAAACGCGAAAGCGCGTTGGAGCAACATTAGCAATGACATTTGGCGAGCTGTCAAAAACACAAGTGCAAATTTTACTATATTGCATTTTCCTGTTGCAATGGGGTAGGTGTGTTGGACTACTAATCTAAAGGTTTCAAGTTCAAATCCCGAAGGGGGCCAAGTAACATCTAAAAGTTTTTTCAATTGCCCCACCTCTGACAAACATCCAAGAGTATCAATTGTCATGAGAAGCTTCTTAAATTTGGTGTTTGGATTCGGCTTAAAATTGTAGGTCCCTTCCATTTCGCACAATGTATGGCTGTATAAATGCTGTATATTAATGCCACATATTTATTTTTTTATACCTTACGCACAAAACTGGAACATTTTAGTCAGTATATTTTGCTGGTGTAGTAAGTTGTAACGGATCGTGAATACCCTTACTACTTGGTTCATTATTTTTACATGACGTGGGTTTTTGCAATTGAATATTTGCATATTTTATAAGATTCGCATACTTCAGTGCATCAGATAGATTTAATAAACGCTATCTCGTGTTTAGATCATAAAATAATCAATTTCAGAAATTTTTGAAAGATGCCTCAGATTGGTTCAGTTGTGTTTGTATTTGGAATCTCTGTTGCAGTCATCATTACATCTAATCCGTCCAATACTGTTATTGGTTCATTTTCCTTTTCATTGTCTGCAATATTATGTATCACAGTATATTTTTTATGAAGCATATATTTATTCTTTCTGCCATTTTATATTATCTACGTTCGTCTTCATCACTCAAATCCAACAAATGTTGGAGATAATTGTCCATAACACACTTTTACAAATAAAAATACAATAACCAAACGAAATCAGATACATAAATATCTTCGTTCTGAGTATGTTTTTTTGTGTCTATCTGTCAACGCTAATGGATTGACCTTTTAGCTAATGCCGGTTTTTAATTTAATGCTCCATTAGCAATCGTTTAGTTTTTTTTCCAATGGCTTCTGATGATATGATAACAAACATAATTCACCTGGGAATGAACCCTTTATCCCTAACATGGTAAAAAGTATCAAGCCCAAATAAAATGCGTGGTGTGACTCGAGTTGCAAAGAGGCGATCAAGTTTAAAGAGGTAAGTGGAAAACCGAAAAAAGTTCAAAACCAGCCAGCAATGACTGCAATGCCCACATTAATCGTATCGAATTCTCCTACAACCAAAAGCTAAGGCCAAAAATACTACAAAGCCCCCCGGGAGTAAAAACGTTTGGTCGTATGTTAAAAACATCAACAATTTGTCATTCCAGCTGTAAGCTCTCTAGATAAAGCCAACCTGCTTGCTGCTTCTTTTACAGATAACTCAACGCTCCCAGATTGTGCTTTATCTCCCCCTGTACTCGAGGGCTTAGAAAACTGCATGGGACCAATCCACTTTCGTACTCCTACAGTGGCTAGAGTACTTCGAGATCTTACCAAACACAAATTCGCTGGTCCAGATGGTACTTCCCCTATCGTTCAGAAGAACGAAGAAGAGTTCGCCGATGATATTGCCATCATTGTCAGGGGCAAAGACTCAATTGGAGTCACATCAAAAATAAAAAAATCTCTAAAGACAGCCATAGACTGGTGCATCAAGGAAAATCTTTCCATAAATCCAAGTAAAGCCGTCATCGTTCCTTACACCAAAAGGAGGAAATTAGACCTAGCTTTAATCACAATTAACGACACGGTCGTAGAGTATTCCGAATCTTGGAGTAATCCTAGACAAGAGTCTTAACTGGAACTCTCACATTAACAACAAAATCACTAAATCTAATAGAGCTTTATGGGCCTGTCGCCGCACATATGGCATAACCTAGTGAATCTCTATAAAGATCGTCCACTGGATCTACACAGTGATGATAAGACCCATTATAACATATGCATGCCTCCATACTATGGTGGACAAAATCTGCACAAAAGATCCCAATAAAGAAGCTCAAAAAGGTATAAAGGCTTGCGTGCCTAGGTATCTCCGGTGCCATGCGAACCTGTCCAACAGCTGCCATACTGCAATAACAGGACTAACACCTCTCCGCATATACATTCAAAAAGTGGCGATCCGCAGTGCAACAAGTCTAATACGGTTAAACGAGTTAAGGCTTAACGACCATCCGGAACTTAAGACCCTTCTGGATGAACTTCCGGAACTAAATATGAACTGCGCGGTCACAGACCGCATTCAAAAAACACTATGCTTCAACAAACGATTCTCCACGGAGATCCCCAAGAGAGAAGCATGGGTTAGTAATCAAATAACCCATCAAACAGCCACAACGGCATAAAGTGGTATACGGATGGTTCTAAAATGAAAACGAGGGTAGGAGCGGGAATATACGGACCAAATAAACGCTTTACGATACCCATTGGAAAATGTCCCAGCGTATTTCAAGCAGAGCTCCATGCCATTCAAAAATGCGCCAGCCACATTTATTTATCTGGCATAAAAGGCGCAATCATCCATATATTCACGGATAGTAAAGTAGCTATAAACGCCATTAGCTCGCAAACCATTGACTCCAAATCAGTCATGTACTGCTTCAATACTCTTAAAACACTCGGATTAAGAAACAAGACCAAATTATGGTGGGTTCCGGGCCATGTCGGGGTAGAAGGTAACGAAAAGGCCTTGGCAAGCAAGAAGTTTAAAAAAAATCGTTCTTCTAGATTTTGTATCTAGCCTATTCTTCAGAGATCATTCCGAAAGGATGGAAAACGGCATTTGTCCCGCCTTTCTCAAGAAAGGCGAGTCTTCTTCCTCAAGGACATGGATTAACCGCCAGCTTATGAAATATCTTGAATACCTAGAACTTCTTCCGGCAGTACGGTTTTCGCAGCAACAGGTCCACTGGTGATTTGATGATATATCTAACTAAAAAGTGGAACTAGTCTCTTCACCAAGATGGTGAAAGTAAGATAGTTGCGCTTGATACTTCAAAGGCATTTGACAGAGTTTGGCATGAAGCTCTCTTGTCGAAAATGCGTGCATTTGGAATTGATGATACTCTACTTCAATTGATTAGAAACTATCTTCGGACCGTTCAATTCAAGTTGTTTTGGACGGATTTATCTCTGCAACTCACCAAAAAAATGCTTTCGTTTCCCCAAGGCTCCGTTAGGCCCCCGCCCCTCTTTCTAATTTTTATAAATGATCTCCTGTCTGTAACTTCTAATCCAATTTATTCCTTCGCTAATGACAGTACCCTCAGCTTTTTATATTCGTTTCCTGGTTCACGCCGCTCATCTTTGGATGTGGAACAGGAAAGACAACGTATACTAAGGTTATTAAATTCCGATTTAAACAACAAGGTTTATCGAGGTTCAACCAATAGGGTGGAATTTAATGCTTCCAAAACACAATGCTGTCTTCTATCATTAAAGCGAAACCTGAAGAGTCCCAAGAATGCGCTTGTATCGCGGAAACCGAAAGATTTTCCATTCTCGGTATGTGTGTTAATGACAACCTTTGTTGGAACGAAAACATATTCGAAGTCGCCAAGAATGCTGCGAAATGTCTATTCTTCCTCAAGCGATGTAAGAAATCGGTCACCCCTTCTGATCTAGTTTCAATTTATGAGGCATTTTTTCGCCCTAAATTTGAGTACAATGCTCATATCTGGTCTGGTGGACCATTAACCTATTTGGAGCCACTAGACGGAATTCAAACACTCGTCATAAAATGTATATAGGCGATTGAGATATCGCGAAATCGCCTGAATTTCTAAGTCATCGTCGCATTTTCCCCACTTAAATCAATCGCAATACCCGTCATGCCAGGAATGCACATCAGTTCACACTCAAGTCTTTTTTCGGACGTACAGTGAAATACAAAGAATTTCTCCTTAGCCGTTCAACACGAATCTGTTTCTCTGTTTTTCTTACTGATTTTAAATTACAAACATTTAAAACCAACGTGCATCGGTTTCTCGTCTTTCATCCTTAACCCCAATTTCCTTAATTCCCCCACTATGTGACTATAAACATTTCACATTATAAAGGTACTAAAAATCCCTGTAGTTCGCGCAAATTAAAAAATAAATGTACCTTCTCTATCCATTGCATAGACAATCAACAATTAACTTTAAATGTATACAATTGTTTGATTTCTGGTAGAGGAGTTTGCTTCCGTTTCTCAAACCTTCACAAAATTCATTTATTAAATCGCTGGAATTTTGCATTGCACTACGTTGCGTTTAAGTGAAGAAGATGAATTGGAAAGTGTCATAAAGTGAAATTGGCCTTATGCCACTTTGCCTTATGGCACGGCACCGGATTAAACTAAATATATCTTGAGCTCGCCCCATTTCATCTGTACGAAAACTGGCAGGTGAAGCTAAACCCCAGGGCCTATGTGAGCTATTGAGCCGTATTCATAAAGAAAAAAATATGCTTATACTTGCAAAATATGAAGCAAATCCTTCTGTTTGTATTCATAATAATTTCGAGCAGAACCCTATACTTTCCGAGTAAAAGCATATCCTTTTATTCACATAAAAGTAAATGGGTAGGTATGCATAAATTTGACCTTTTACTTCAAATAAAAAGCAAATCCTTCAAAAAGTCTGAGTTAGATCAGTAGCAGACTCATCTCGGTAGTAAACGGTGGTGTTATCCGTTTTTCAGCGGCATGGCAGATGTTGTGAATGTGAGGGATGCTAAATATTATGTGCCCTTCTTATCTACACTTGTTCATGATTTTAAAGATTTATACCGTTTTGAAGAGAGAAATTTACATTGGCTCGCGGACAGATTTTTAGGTACGAATAAAGAAACTCGTGGAGGTGCCTTGTCAACTGTCCATAGAATGAAGGTGTGCTTGCGATATCTCAGTGATCCTGGATATTAGAAAGGTATCGGTGAAGAACTTGGTGTTAGTCAAGCTACGGGATCTCGGACTGTGAATGCAGTAGTTGACAGCATAGTTGCACATGCAAATGATTGGATCAAGTCAAGACCAGCAATAGTGAAATAACGGAAGCAAAAGAGTTATGGCAAAGGAAGTTTAAGTTTCCGACATCTATTGGTGTAATCGATTGTACCCACGTAGGGATACTGAAACCAAAACTCTATGTAGATGAGTGCATTAATTGAAAAGGTAAAGCTACTCTGAATGTTCAAGCCACTTGTGATTCAAAATAAATTTTTACTAGTGTTGACGTTAGTTGGCCTGGATCCGTACATGACTCGAGAATGTGGAAAAATTCACAAGTGTGTCTGAAATTGAGAAATCAAAACAATGTTGTGCTCATTGGTGACGGAAGAAAAATATAATAAGCTTTTGAAAAAAGAAAGAGTAATTATTGAACGATGTTTTGGACAAATGAAACGCAGGTTTCCTATCTTACAGTACATTTGTCGGGTGAAATTGGAAAATATACCAAAAATAATAATTGCCTGTGTCGTTCTCCATAATATCGCTAAAAATTTAGGCGATCCTGATTTCGAAACTGTTGAAGAATTACTAGAAGAAAATCATACAGATGCAAATCATCATTTCGATAACAACAACAGCAATGAACTACGTTTTCGCCTTCAAGGAGAAGAAATCCGAAGAAACTTGAGTATTATATTAAACAATATTAATAATATGTAGTTTACTTCAAGTGAAAATTTAAGATGTCTTTTGAAACCAAAAATACATTTAAAAAATAATAAATTTAATTTTTTTTTAAATTTAATCCAATTGTGTTTTGATTACAATTTGAAGTACGATTGTTCCCCATCGCTAACAGTTGTTGGTGTAGCTTTCTTTATCATTTCCAACTTCTTTTCATAGCATTAATTTTGCACAACACTCGTCCGATACTGCTGTAACAGAACTAAGCGTTGAAGTTCTTTTGTAGTCAGTGCTCTAGTTTTATCTGTTTCATACTTGTCTGTCGCTAATTTCTTTTTTGGTGGTAACAAATTTTGTGGTGGTTCAGAGACACCACCACATGCTTCCTCACGAGATAACCTGTCACCTTCCATAGCCTTTAGTAAACGCTTCTCCCAATCTAACAGTTTGATCACTTTATTCCCAGTTTTATTCAAGTCCGTTTTTTTTCTTCAACCATGTCTTCATATTGTTGATTTTTTTTAACAAACCTTTATCATCAACAGGCCTACCAAACGTTGCTGCATATTTATTGGTGAGTGCTCCGATTGCTTCATCCTTCCTTCTTTTTATTTTTGGCACTTGAGATTTTTCCAATATAACGGGATTATCAGACACACCCTCTGCTATGAACTGAAGTTCGTTACTAGCATTTGTTTCATTTTCACTAACTTCGGATACAATTCAGTGCTAGAGTAATGCATATTTAGAGCACTAAGATATACGACTACTCACTAAATAAAACCTTTTGATGTGATCCGTAAGATAACAGAAGTAGTACCGACCAAAGAGAAGGAAAGGCAGCTGGCACAACAAAAAAATTAAGAGTATCTAGCATGTCATTCAGCGTTCTGACGAGTCTACCTTTTACTTGTGCTTGAAGAATATCCTCGCAAGTATAAGGTAATCATTATGAATATGAATAGAAGGAAATGCTTATAATTCAACCTTTTACTTTAAAGCATTACCTTATACTTCTACCTTATACTTGGGAGGATATCCTTCGTTTTTATGAATACGGCCGATTGTATCAAATATTTTGCTACTTTTTCTTATCGAACATTTTATATGTATATATAATTTTAGGAATAATAATTTAAATTAAAAACATTTATACTAAATTGCTGAAATTTTGGTTAAGCACTCTTCAATCTGCCGAAGTTCCATCTCAATGCGTTGCATCAGGTGCCCCTCTGGTGAATTTTTCGGTTCATATGCCAGCATTTGAATCGCCTCCTTTGACATCTCTTGCGCCTTTATAAGCCTGCGCTGTAATAAAAAATTGCGTTCAGTCATCTATTAACAATTAACCCATGTAAAGAACTTCATACTCCGTACTCATCGGTGGATATCTCCCCTTCATTGAGCTCGTACTCAGTCAACTCGGCAAAGGTAATAACGAACTCATACAATGCGATTGCGTATAATCTTGAAATACCTGGGTGGACAGCTCTCACCACTGGAAGCATGTCTTCACATAGTTCAATTTTTCTTTTGAGGACATGTCTGCTGGGCTGACACATTGGGTTCATAAGAATAGCCCTCAGTATCGTTGCGATATTCTGTTTCATATCGATAATAAGAAAATGATTCGGATGCAAGTCTGCGGAGTATTTAGCCAACAGGGCCTCATATTGCCGAATGTCGCCATCGGCATACAGCAACTGTTCGGCTATTTCTGAAAGAAGCCTCTTAACATCGGAATCGCTCGTGGTAGACTTACAATTATCACAAGTCCACTTGGAATTGCACAGACTGGTGTAACCTTCAGGGCATGCCTTACATTTCATGGTACTTAAGTTCGTTCCAAGTTCAGTTGGGTCGAGGCAACGTGGACACGAGCAGTCGATGTATTTTGTAATCTTTAAGTGGTGCTGTCGTTGACTTGTGCCCTAAAATATAATTTCAGTCACAGAAAGTCATACTTACAAAAAACTCACCATTAGTGGATTCGTATATGAGTTGAATATTTCCTCTCCCTGTCGAATCGGTATAGTGGCGTAAATCTTTAAATTGAAATCGTCATCTACTGCCATAAGAGTGTTTGGAATGCAACTGTGCGGAATAGTTGACGCTTGCAAATAGACTCCTTTGACTTGATCGCCGTCCTTGTTTGTGATCTCATAAGAATTCAAGTCAATAAGGCTGCACAATTTCTGCATTAACTCCTCGTCAACATTGATATTGTGAAAGTGCTCGGCTATTCCTGATTTTAGAAGTGGTTCAACTACCCTACTCCTAAGTTCCACCCATGATTCCGACTTTTTGTACTCTTCTAAATGAGCGTCCATACAGACCAAATCACGAATGCCGGTTTGTTTAAGGTTTTGGTTTTCCAACATCAGCAGACATTTCAATGGGCCATAAATGGCATAGTTTGAAATTAAAAGATTTTTTGAAATTTTACTCGCCCGCTGAAAAAACTCACAGTCGAACTGTTCGTGGCTGGTGCACTCGATGCACAATGGAAAGACGAGACATTTCCTTAAAATGTTAAAATTCTTAAAACTGCGCTGACACCAAGGACTACTTGGAACTTACTGACACATTACAAAGGAATCTTTTAAGCAATTGGAACATTTCATTTGCTCGCTCTCCCAATGAGGGCTCATGAGTAAGGGAATCTCCTCCAAGATCACGTCACCGGGTGTTATGTCAATGCTCGCCTTAAGACACCTTCATAACATAAAATTTATCGCATTTCAAAGGGTAAAAATTATTTGCTTTGCATAATTACCGTTTTGAATTGTCGCTAATTGTAAGTTGGCAGAATTCACTAAAATTTTGCATAATTTCTGAATTAAAAGATTAAGTTTTTTTTTTAAATAAAAAAAAAAATAGAAAAATTATTCTCGTTCTTCTCGTTTCTCGTCCACCAGCCAAAGAATTGAAGGTACAAATGGTTTTTATTTTTTGTTTTTCATTTAACTTATCTGAGACTTTTCAATGTTTGTTTTTTTTTTTATAGTGGTGGCAATACAAGTTTGAACATCTAAAAATTGTTTTGTACCTAAGGTACTCTTAGGTAAATCAATTATGATGATATCGATTATAGAGAATAGTCAAAGAACGGCGATAGCTACTCTAGTTGCGTGAAATAGCTTTTTCTCTATAAATCGATACGTGGGTTGTTTTAATCCTAAGAACTTTTATTGAAGTCAACCTCCAAGCGTCGCCAGAGTAACACTCGCAGTGCTAAAAAACAGACAACTTTTTTGAACGAGATTGATACCCAGCGTGGTTTGAATTTTATAATTGAACAAATTAGATTTCCTTTAGATTTCCTTAAATTCGTCTTTGAGGAATCGGGTGTCGATGTAATATGCATTACTGAGACATGGTTTAAGCCGGATATCTCGAATAGTGTGCATGACATAAATAACTATAGATTACTAAGAAATGACAGGATTACCGACACTATTGGCGGGGGAGTTGCACTTTATTGTAAAACATCTCTTTCGTGTAAGGTCTTGATAAAATCAGAAGATAAAGGTATAGAATTTTTGTTTGTAGAAGTGGCTGACAGGAACACTAAGTGCCTTTTGGGTGTTGGCTACAACCCAAAAAAAAGTTTTTCTCCTGAACCCTTATTCGCTGTTCTTCGGGATTTTTCCTTATCCTATGAGCATATTATCATATGTGGAGATTTTAATGCAGATCTCCTGCAACATGACTCTCGGGCTGATCAACTAAGAGATGAAATTGCAACAGCTGGACTTGCAGTGTCCAACTCCTATGCCACCCGTTTTGCTGCTCATTCTACTCCTAGTCTTCTTGACTTAATGGTTGTCTCGGATCTGTATAACGTTCTCCTGCAAGACCAATTGTCCTTGGATGGTGTATCTGACCATGACTTGTTGTTTTGCACTTACAATATTGATTTTTCGCATATAAATTCAACTTCCACATTTCAATTCAGAGATCTAAAATCCATAAATAACCTTGAACTGCAAAACGATGCCACAGACTACCCCTGGAATGAATGCCATGCTTTCTCAAATGCCAACGCCAAAGCAAGCTACTTTCAATCTTTGATTTGTGATTTATTTGAAAAACATGTTCCTATTAAAACTGTCACGGTGCGTAGCAGAAACTGTCCTTGGTTTACCTTGGAGGTACGTAGTGCGATTCAAAGTCGAAGAAAATTGTATGCAAAATGGAAAAGTAACCCATCGAATATAAATTGGGAACTTTTCTGCCGATCTCGTAACACAGCTACTTTCGTGACTCGTAGAGCCAAAAAAAGGTTTTTTATTTCAAAGCTTGATACAAATCAACCTTCTAGGCGTCTCTGGAATAATCTTCGCTCTATTGGAATAGGGAGAAAGCAAGTAGCTCATAATTTGCCTGATCTAAATATACTAAATAGGAGTTTTATATTGTCTGATGTTCACCCAGGAGAATTTATACCCAGTAACGAAGCGCTTTACGATTCAACAACGGAGCTCGAATTTGAAGTGATCTCGGAGCATGAGGTGCTTGAAAGTTTGCGTTCGATTAAGTCGGATGCAGTTGGAGAAGATGGGGTGCCTATATGTTTTATTAAAATGATTTTAAGTCACATATTAACTGCTTTGACTCATGTGATCAATTTTTGTATAACCTCTTCTTCTTTTCCCGATTGCTGGAAGTCAGCTAAGATTATTCCTGTAGCCAAAAACGCTAATCCAAATTCTTGCTCCGATTTTCGTCCGATCAGTATCTTGCCTTGTCTGTCAAAGGTATTTGAAAAAATTCTGGCAACGCAGATCTCTAGTCATCTTGATAGGCTGAACTTAATATCACCACTTCAGTCTGGTTTCCGTGCTCATCACAGTTGCCAAACAGCTATGATTAAGGTCCTTGATGATATTCGGATTCAATATGACCTAGACAATGTGACCGTCCTCTGCTTGCTTGATTTTTCAAAAGCTTTTGATAGAGTTAACCATCAACTGCTTTGCACAAAACTGAAGCATTACTTTGGTTTTCATGACAGAGCAGTAAGTCTCATCAGAGACTATTTGTCTGATCGTAGCCAAAGGGTCGAGGCTGATCAAATGATCTCAGAAGCTCTGAATCTGCGGATGGGGGTTCCTCAAGGCTCTATTTTAGGTCCTATTCTTTTCTGTCTCTTCATAAATGATCTGCCAAATGTTTGTTCGAATGTTTCAATTCATTTATATGCTGATGATGTTCAAATTTATTTGTCGCGCCCAATTGGATTACTAGAGGACCTTATTTATAGAATAAATGAGGACCTACTTGCAATTTTCAAATGGTCCCTTAACAATGGCCTAAACCTCAACCCTGCTAAGTCCCAACTAATCGCGATCTCAAAGAAGCAGATTAATACCTTGCTAATCCCTCCAGTTTATCTATCCCGCGTGAAGCTTAGTTTTGTGAACACTGTGACCAGTCTTGGTTTTAGGGTCAACACTTCACTTTCGGCTGAAAGTCAAGTAAATTATATCATCGGCAGAATCTACAGTGGATTGCGTAAGCTAAGGCTATTCTCGGATATAACTCCCGCTAATACAAAATTGAGGCTTGTTAAAACACTATTAGTTCCTCTTATTGAGTACGGGAATGTAGTTTATTGTAAACCCGATTCTCATTCCCAACATAAGCTTCTTGTAGCATTTAATGACATGATAAGATACATTTATGGACTTCGAAGACATGAACATATATCACATTATCATAAATTGATACTTGGATGCTCTTTTCAACAATTCCTTGATGCAAGGTGTTGTATGTTTATGCACAAAATCATCCAAAACAGAAAACCTATATACATTTATGAAAAACTTCAATTTACTCAATCTATGAGAACTCTTAATATAGTAACACCCTCGTCCAACTACTTGAATTCTTCACGACTCTTTATTGTTTATGCCACCAAATTATGGAACTCTCTGCCAGTACCATTAAAAAAAATAATTGGAATTACAAATTTTAAAAAAGCAATAACTCTTCACTTTTTGTTATATTAAACTCATCTGTAAAGAACAAATTAAAGAAGGAAAAGAAGGAGGAAAAAAAGGAATAATTATTGTATAGGTACTTGAAACACAAAAATGACATGAAATAATAACAGACTTCTTTTATCTTCTTCAACATCCTATCCTCTCTCTATCTTTAAGATATTATTAAGATATTATTAAGTAATTATAAATTATTATATCGTAGTATGTATAGCCAAATGTAACCGTATTTTAAGGTACTATAAAAGACTAAGTCTTATTTGTACACCGAATTTTAAATAAAATTGAATTGAATTGAAAAGCCCAGTTTCTTCCTTGTTATTGTGAATAGATCAGTCTCATTGAAGCTAAATTTCATTTCTGACTTTTGGAATGTGCTTCAGTCGAGATTGAAGCTTCTATGAATAAGAGAGAGCTTTAAGTCTGCATTCCAGGTTAACAACAAACCCAAGAGCGCTAAATCAATACTGTCCGTCCAGCTAGCCGCAGAAGAAGGCCGCCAAATGATGCTTTGTTTGTATGTACATAATATGTATCCATCCTCCATCCTCGTAGTCAGGGTGAATTAATTTTGAATTGATGTCTGTCTACATGGCTAACGCTAGGTCAATACTCCTCCGAAAGGTAGAATGCGAAAGGTGTGGCAAACCAGGCGACAGATCACGTAAAATTAGAGCGATTGAAACCTATCGGTTAGACGATAACCATTGCGGTATCTTACTGCCTGTATGCAGCTGATAGACATGACCATCCTCGAAACAATATCGTTCATCGGTCAAATGCTATACGTAACAGATGAAGAAAGATGTGGACTTTCTCAAACTAAAGCTGTGCAATTTTCAGTTGAGCGTTAATATTTGATTGTGTCATTATAGTAAAAGTTCATTCCTTGACGCTGGCGTTTTATGTCGATGTTGCCATACTAAAACTGGAAAAAAGCCTCTTTCTATTAAAGCCTACGCCACACAGTACGCGTTTTAAGAGCCCCGGTGATGCTGTTTCGAGGCTTAACGCCCCGTTGAAAGAGTCTCTATTTCCACTCTCACAAAATGTTAACCAGCGCGGATAAAGAATTTTTATTTTTATCTGCTGTGCTACGATCCCGAAAAAGCTAAATAAGTATTAAATTAATATTTCTATTATGTTTAGCAAAAAAAACATAAGAAAGGCCGCAAGCGAATTTTCGGATACCCTTTCCGTATTACTGTCCCCCTGTCCATTTTGAAACATTTTTTGTTTCCAACAACAGACCGACAATTTTGTTTTCGCGAGTCGTCAAGAACTACATGGTCGACATATTAAGCTACTACTGTCAAAGGTCTAGACCAATATTATGCAAACTATGAGACAAAATGCATAAACTCTTTGGATATAACAATGCAAATACATTTAACGCGTCAGTGCTCTAATTGACAGAAGTATAATACAAGGCGGAATTAAAACGCGTTCTGAGTGGCAAAGAATTAACTTCCGGCGCATTTTCAATGTTCTGTATGGCTGGGATTCATTATAAAATAAAAAGAACAACATTTGGTAGATAAATGATTGGAGAATATTGTTTTCAGGCCCTGTATGGAACGTTAATGCCCAATATTTATTAACTTCACAATACTGAGTAAGTTATTGTAATTGGTCCGAAAATGAAATCGCAATTTATAACATATTTTAAATTTGAAGGTTCACAATATGTTATTTAAATGTTTTTAAGAAGATGTACGTGTGTGCGTGTGCGTGTGTTCGTACTCATGTGCATACGTACGTATACGTACGTGTGTCCGTCCGTGAGTCTATTTAGAGACACACCAACAACGTTTCGTTTAATCCTTTACTAAAAAACACGCTAATTTTTATTCATTTGACCCAAATATTTGATAGGCTCGCCTCATGCCTTCCACAGCGTGAGCGTAGTCATTTTGTATTTTTACTGACGTGTCCACGCTAGTAAGCAACTCTCCTCAGTTACTGCTTAACTGATCGAAACCCTGATAAAACATAGGGACGGGCTACAGTCCGCTTGGGCGAACTGTTGGATACCCTATTCTTATTCCTATCCCTCATAAGTGGGCGTGACAAAAGTCTAAGTATGGTTAAATTGTTAAGAACGCTCTACATATTTTGTTATATAACATTTAAAGGATTTTATCAAAAAAAACGCTCCCTAGCTCAAACTTGGGTGTTTCAATAAAATTGTTTTATTTAATTGTGGGCGTGTCAGTAGGCGGATTTAAAAAAAAAATTAACACATGAGCATAGAGAGTATATATTATAAATTTCAACTCCCTAGCTCAAACTTTGGATTTTCAAAAAAAATTGTTTTATTTATTTGTGGGCGTGTCAGTGGGCGGATTTTGAAAATATTTATACATGAGCTTAAAGGGCCCCTAGAGAGTATATATTATAAATTTCAGATTCCTAGCTCAAACTTTGGATTTTCAAAAAAATTGTTTTATTTATTTGTGGGCGTGTCAGTGGGCGGATTTTGAAAATATTTATACATGAGCTTAAAGGGCCCCTAGAGAGTATATATTAAAAATTTCAGCTCCCTAGCTTAAATTTTGGTTTTTCAATAAAATTGTTTTATTTTTTTGTGGGCGTGGCAGTGGGCGGATTTTGAAAATTTTATATCCCGAGCAGTTTTAGGAGTCATAGATCATATATAAAAAATTTCAGCTTCCTAGCTCAAAATTCGATTTTTTCCAAAATTTTGTTTTTTTGAGTTTGTGGGCGTGTCTGTGGGCGGATTTCAAAAATTCGTAAACTTGATTATTTCGGGACCCTAGAGAGTATATGGTTAAAATTTCAGCTCTCTAGGTCCAGTTTAAAGGCCTAATTTTTGCCGACGGACGGACGGACGGACGGACGGACGGACGGACGGACGGACGGACGGACATGGCTAGATCGACATTACTATCGATGCTGATCATAAATATAGTAACTTTTAGGGGTCTACGGGCAATATTAAGGTATGTTACAAACTATGCGTCAAAATTAATATACCCCTAGAATAGGGTATAAAAACGAAACTATAAAGTGTGCAAGATACTCGTAGATTCGTAGCTTTCCTTTTTATACGACTTCGACTGTAGCTTAATGATTTTCTGTCCATCTCTTCGTACTGCTTCATTATCCCGCATAATCGTACGCAACTAGAAACACTATTTGTGTGCCTATCCCTATATAACTTAAAAGCAAAAAAAAAACTAGACCCATCGCAATTTAGGAGATATATTTAGATTAACAATTTTACTTGGGGTACCAGAGATCTTTGGCTATTCCTTCAGTGTGGTTTGATACTTAAGAGAACGTTTCTATAAATAAACTAAAACAAAAGAAGTTCAGCAATAATTAGATTGTACGTGAGCGCAATTGATACTCAGATACCTTTGGCAGCATGATATTGAACACAGAAGGTAGTGGAAAGTAAGTGTGTATGTAGTTCAGGTTAGCTTTGCTGGTGATTGCTTGATATCTTTATTATTAATCGTGTTTAGTTTTCATCAGGCATATTATCTTGTGGACCTAATAAAATAAAAAACCCAAAATAAAATACTTAAATAGGGAAAAACTTGGAATTTATTAAAAAAGAAAGAGTAGCAAAATTAATGAACATTTAATCATAGTAGCATTGAACTACAAAGAGCTTTCTAAAATTCACAGGTAGTAACCGTTCATAAGAAGGGCTTTGAAGGAGCAAATATGACCCATTTACTTGAACCCAAACTAGTGGAGCTTATTTCATTAAGTTTGGAATCCACGTCGCCTTTGTTTACAGCATTTATTTGCTCAACAGTTTTAAGTCCCGTATTTGTATTAAAAACGGCAGTGAACTTCTTCAAAACTTCCATTGCAAAATGTTCGTTGAAGTTTCTAAAAATTAGAAACACTCCCCAATTGATTTTCTATCTGTCTATATATAAATGAAATGCTGTCAGTTGCTAGCCGCATCACTTGAGAACGTCTCTACCTATTTGGGTAATTTTTGTTGTCAAATGTTTATTATAGTTCGAATCAGGTTGTTACAGAAAAAAGTTTTATATGAGAATTTTGTATGAAGAATAATTAGAAATATATAGCAATGATTTAGATGGCGTTGCGAGATAAAATTATCGACGCTCTGACATTTGATAATTTATTACTCATCGTGTTTTCTCTGTGGTTGTATCTTTTTCGCGAAAGTTGTTTTTCTCACCATGAATAAGTAATTTCGATGCAATTGGTGAGCAAGTGAATGCAAATTGATTCTATCGAAGTTTCTTTCTTTCGTGTTGCTGTTTGATTCGAAAAAGTAAGCTGACAAAGGCGCCTGCCAGACAACTAGCACCTACTCTAGCGGAGCAACGAAGTTGCATAAGCGGGCTTACCCATGGTGAGAGTGTCGCATCTTTTTATACGTTTTTCAAGTAGTTCATTGTTTGATCTTGGGAAATTCCAGCGGTAGTTTCTTGTTTACACTTTAATGTTATGACTTACTGTTTGGAATATGTGTACCTGTTCTTAGGTAGTAAAAGTTTCTGGGTATAAAATTTCCAACAGGTATACAGACTGAAAATCGATTGCAAAATGTATGCCCTCATTCTTGTGATCGCCAGTGTATTTTTGCCAGGCGCAGCAACGAACGCGTTAATGTTGTTTTGAATGAATAACCTTACATTCGTTACCACGTTAAGTGGACGGCTGGAGTTATAGCGCTGTTTCACGGTTCGCCACAACCGATCATCAGACTCCTTCTGTGGTGCTGGTCTGTCTTTTTTTCATTCATTTTTATCCCGAAAATCCATTTCTTCCACTGGGATTCGAACCTTGACCAGCATCTTCTCAGGCAAGCACTCACACACTTACCTGCTACAAACCCGCATGAGTCTTCCAAACGGAGACATATATGGACTATGTTTAGATGAACAGGAGGAGGGGGTGGAGTATCTGCGTCTGTAGCGACAGTCAAACCGCACTTAAGGACTTAATCAACCATTTAACCACCTCCAAAATACTTGGTGAATCCAAGATCTCTCTGAATTCAGTCGGAAGGCTGAATTCATTTAGACTTGTCTGGGCCCCGGGGTATAACGGCATTACAGAAAATGAGATCTCCGACGAACTTGGTAGATAGGGCTCAGAGGAACACTTTTCAGGGCCTGTACCGGCATTATGTTTGCCTGCGTCCTCGGTCAGCACTTGCATTGAGGGTTGGGTTCCATATGAACACAATCACTGATGGCATGACTCTCCAGGATGCAGACAAACTAAACGAATTCTTCCCGTGTCGTCGGTAAAAAATTTTGTCTCTCAACAGAAAGGATTGCAGACAAATAAGTGGTGTTCTCACGGCAATTGCGCTTTTGCCAAGCATCTAAAGCCTGTGGAGAAAACGATGACACTGCGGAACATTTTCTTTGTGATTGTCCTGGTTCTGCTCGTATCAGGTGGCAGGAATTTGATGCTGATGTGGTGAGTGCTGTAACATTAGGCTCCTTATCACTGAAGCGCCTAGGTACCTGCTTTTACTATCTTTGTATGTCGACATGTTTTTTAAGCGAAATATTCACAACTGCAAATGAAAAGATGCAGTTCTCTTAAATCAAACAGATTCAACTTTGAGAAAAAATGCGATTATGCTAAAAAAAAGCCAATATAAAACCATTTGCTTGGGCGAAGTGGAAGGGACCTGCAATTTTAGCCAAATCCGAGCAGCAAATTCGAGAACCTCTCATGACAATTGATATTCTTGGATGTTTGTCAGACGTTCGCAAGAGGTGGCACACTGAAAAAGCTCTAGATATTACTTGGCCAAGGCGCACAATGTGACGAATCGCTGATTTAGCGGAATTAAATTAATAACGCTCACAAATAAATGTTTAGGTTTTTTGTTTTTTTTTAATTGAAATTGTTCACAGAAAAGAATATAACAATTTTTTTTAACATATGACTACAAATTTCAAGACAAAACAATAAATAAAAACCAGCTTATTTTATTTTTTTTAATTATTTGGCACATCTAAAAGTTGCAAGACTTCATGTTCCATGACACTTTTCTTTCTCCTCGGAAAGTATCTTAGATTTGCTAAGAATGGATCTGAGGTTATAAGCAATCGATTTAATAGGTCAGTATTTGTATCTACACGTGATATTTTTCTAGTAAACAGTTCCCTAAACCTTCTATTTTCGTTGTTTCTTGCCTCTTGCGCTTCTTCTGAAAGTTGTCCGATTGGAACTATACAAGTAGAAATTATTTGTTTTCCATGAAACAAGACCTTATGCACACTTACTGGCATAAAATACCAGACATAATTTTTAAGTAATAGTTCCCTTGTTTCCTTTGCATACTTCTCAAAAGCATTTGCATCTATTGGGAACCCAGACCCAAGAGCTTCTAAGATGATATGAAACTTTTTGATAATTTCTTTATCTATCCCCGTAATTTGGGAAGTCGTTTCCTCATCTCTAAAAAATCTTCTAGCCGTATTTCCGTCATGAGTATTGATAGACTGTTGAGTTGGCATATCTACCAATAACCCTGTTTCTCTTATAAATTTTTCTTGGATTATTTTTTTTCTGGCTTTGACTTTTTCTTTACTGCCTTGGTCTCTTACCTGCCACACCTCGACATCTAATCTATACGCTATGTGAAGGATGCATTCCATAAATCGTATCTATGACTGAAGGGGGCTAAATCGAAAGGACATTGCTTCCTGGTTCACATGCCTAGTTGAAAGATTAGTTAAATTGTTCATTTCGGAGGGTTTGGCAACGCAAATGTAGCACGTTTGAGATGAAGATGTTGTAGATGATAAAGCAGTACAAATTTTTCCGTCAATCATAGTTAACAAAAAGACCGTTTTAATTATGATATGCAAACTGTCAATGTTAAATTCTACAGGAAGTAGGGTTTTAATTTGATCTTGAATTCCATCCTTAAAGAAATACATCTGGATGGGAACCATTGAGATACAAAAAAGATTTTCATCCGAATTATCATCAACTGAAAATGTTTGTTTGTACGATTTCTATTGAGCACCATCACAGCCCCATTTTATTACCAAGGATAGTTCTTTTAGGTCAGCAACGGAACTTAAAACGTCTTTTTGAGCTAAACATAATCGCTCAACGCTGTGATTTAATATAGTTTCAAACAAGTGTCAACACTAGTTTCAATTAACGCCCTCTTTTATAAATAAATGTCTACTTAGTCCAAGGTCACCTTGAATAATAATGTACATACTTCCTGTCAATACAATTTTTCTTTTTTAATATACTTCTTACTTGTACTTGTCTTAACCTAGTCGTTTCTTTTAATCTCTGGACATCCATTTGCATAACTCTGGTATTCGACAAGCAGTGCAAGGCTTTAGAACGAACACGGTCTCCAACTTGAACAACACTGACCAACTGTACTTTTCGTCTAACAAATACAAAAAACACATATTTTATCTATAAATTTTACTTTCATTTACCCCTTATATTTAACAAAATCTCTAATTATTTTAAAACTCACTTTTATATCAAGTTTACTTATTGAGAAAAAACAAAAAAAAACTTTAAAATGTACGCGAACCAATTAAAACGATATAAACACTTGGTGTTCAAATTGACCTTCTTATAAAAAAAATTATACACAATTTGAAGTTTGAGATGATTTTTTTTTGTTTTACTAAGCTACATCAAAAAAAATTTCACAGCCATTACGCATGAGGTTTACTCTTTGAGAGAAACCGGTTTTTGCTTAATTTTGTGCATGTCATTTTCTTGATTAAATTAAGCTAAATCAGCAATTCGTCACACTGTGCATCGGGTTCAGCGCCCTGTGCATTCACTTACATTGCACATTTGACACGACCGGCCCTGTCTCTGAGTAAACATCAACTCCGCGAATTGCTCCTAAGTTTATAGAAAATTACAATCCCAAACCTTGTGTTACTTGAATGCTTCTGCTGTTGACCGACGATTCTGGGCTTAAAAGTCCTGGCAGTTTTTCATTATGGCGCTGATCCTTGGACGTCAAGCAGGGATTGGGAGCCATTCATCCTTGTTCTCCAGATGTGATTTTTTGATCAATTGAAATTTCAATACGTTATTGTTCTGTTCGGCTGTTTGATCATATAATTTTTTATAATGAAAGATTGATTCATATACTTTCCCAACGTTTCGGCGGGGGTAGCCATCTTCTTCAGCGGAATCTTTATTTAGCCCAAATCAAATAAATAAAATTTAGCATTTAGTAAACAACCATTTTTTTGTATTATAAATCGCAAAACATAACAAATTAAGTTTAAGAAGAAATTAAGTAGACTGTGACGTTAAGACAACGTGAAACAAGCAAAACAAAATAAATAAACAAATCAGCTGAAATAGCTTAGCACTTCGACGTCTTGAAGTTTTGTCTTTTAAGGCCCTTTTAGACGATCAGTTATCAGTTCAGTTATCAGTTCAGTTGTCAGTTCAGTTAAAAAACCTTGAGTTTAGACTTCAGTCCGGTGTTCAGTTTAGCTTTCATTTTACTTGTGAGCCTGAGCAGTCGAAAGAAAAAAGAAATACATTGCGTAATGGACGATGAAAGCCTAATTGCAATAGCTATAGTTTTGTCGCTTAATAAATCAAAAAGAAGAAGAAAGAAATGGAGCAAAGATTGGTACTTAAAAAGACGAACCCTATCACACGTAAATTTAATGAGGGAATTGAGGTTTGAACATGGTGATCGGTCAAACTATTTACGTATGAGGGAAAGCGTATATTTGGAGCTACTCCAACTAGTGACTCCAATTTAAAATAAAAAAAACAAGATACCAATATGAGAGAAGCCATATCACCTCACAAAGGATTAAGTGCAACCCTACGATTTTACCAACGCCCAGTGGCGGATCAAATTTATTAACTTCAATACAACATTTAATTAGTTAACATAGGTACAACTTTTCGTATAAAGTCTTAAATATAAATTATTAATTTGAATATAGCTTTTTTGAGTTCACATTTTCTTCTTTCTGGCTTTAGTTCGTGCGAAAACGTCAATTATATCATCGTAATCCAGTTCTTGTACCAACTGAGCTTCAATAGATAATAATGCAAGGGCATTAAGTCGGTCTTGGCCTATACTTGCACGTAAATAATTTTGTACCCTTTTCAGAGTTGAAAAAGATCTTTCTCCAGAACAATTTGTTGATGGGATGCTCAAAAAAATTCGTAGAGCAATATCTAAATTAGGGTAAACATCACAAAGATTTTGTGAATGCAATATATTGCATATATTTTTCGCAGAACTTACATTTTCAGAATTTGCCAATGAATCTTTAAGTTGATAATGAAAGTGAATACATTCATTTCCTAATGTTTCTTCTAAATCGTCAGGATACTTATTGACTAGTTTATTTGATTCATTTTTCAACTCATTCGTATCAATTTCAGATAGATCAAATAAATTGAACTGTGCATAAAGCTTATCATATACATTTTTACGTTCAGCTAATTGTGTACTTAGAGTATCCAAAATAGGGTAGTAAATATTTGTACGAAAATTTTCTTCGCCAGAAATAGGTGCTCTTTCATTTACCCGTGACTCGTCTGGCTGAAGTTTTCTGATTTTTCTGCGGCGAGTACCATAGCGATAATAATCTTGAACTCCAGACAGCGCTTTAGCTTTTTCTTCATATTCTAAAAATTGTTTATGTCTCATATCCTGAAGAAAAGAGGCCAACGAACCGTAGAGTCGGACTACGGATGATAAATCAATTTGGGAACCCTGAAGTTTCTTACTAACAGCATTAAAACGATCTAAAATTACATTCCAAACTATGACTAGTATTGCTGTTTCTAAATGCTGTAATTTCTGTTTTAATCCAATAGCTTCAGATCGTGTACTCGGTTTCTCGTCATTGCTTTCTCCAATAAAGTCCAATGCTTCAATTATTGCACACCACTCTTTTTCTAAAGCATAGCATGCATCATGTCGAGCAGACCATCGAGTTTGAGAAAGGCTTTTGAGTCTTAAATTTGTCTGTTGCGCCAGGACCTCCCAACGATGTGTAGATATCGTAAAAAAATTATACAGTTCTTGCAAAGTAGAAAAAAAATCAACTGCTTCAGGTACAGATTCAGCTGCACAAATGCCTACTAAATTTAGCGAATGGGCAGCGCAAGGAACGTAATCTGCTAATGGATTGATTGTTTTCATTCGTGCTTGAACTCCTGAATATATCCCTGACATATTACTTGCATTGTCGTACGATTGACCACGACAGTTCATAATGTCCAAACCATTTTTTTTAATGAGTTTAATACAGCATCTTCAATATGCTTTGCTTTATGACCAGTACTAGGTATAAATTCTAAAAATCTTTCAACGGGTTCACCATTTGCACGTACATATCTAATAATTATAGTTAGCTGGTCGACATGAGCAATATCAGGCGTAGAATCTACAATAATACCAAAGTACTTAGCGGATTGCACTTCAGTAGAAATGTGCTTTAATACTTGACTTTGAATCAGTAATATAATTTCTTCGTAGATTGTTTTTGATAAGTACGATATGTTGCCACTACCAGGATGCGCACACGACTTTAAATGTTGAGATAGAAATCGATCGAATTCAGCAACAAGTTCTACTGATGCTAAGAAGTTTCCATTACGGGGATCTCCAATTCTCTCTGAATGCCCTCGAAACGGCAGTCCTCTTATTGCAAGTGATTTAACGATTGCAATTATCCGATACAATATTTTTTTCCAGTACGAAATTTCTTCGTCGAGCTGTTTTAATAAATGTTGATCAACACGTCCTTGAGCTACCGCTCGAGCTTTTAAGTTACTAACATTAGTTTTATGAACGTCAGAGTTTTCGTGACCTTCAACGCGTGCTTTTGAGTTTTTCCAGTCTCGGAACCCTTCGCAGGTGAAAGCATTTGTTTCACCACATCTACTAAATAGTAAGCATGGAATACAAAATACGGATCCTTTAGTTTCTGAATACATGAACCACTCACGGCGTTGAATCTCTCCATTCTTCAAAGTTCGTTGAAATAAATTTTTCGAGCAATATCTTGTTTTATCAGTATAAACATTTTTAGAATTTTTAAAATCAATAATATGAATATTATTTTGTGGTGCACCGTTTAAAATGATATATTCTTGAGTTTCTTCGTTTAAATTCCATAAGAAGGGATCACTACTGATTCCTAAAACATTACCTGCAATTGAACTGTCACCTAATAAATTAGTTGAAGGAGAACTTGACTGTATTTCTTCAGTATCTGTTGGTGAAGGAGGGCTTAACTGTCTTTCTTCGATATTTGGTGTTGAAATCTCGTCTATTTTCTGCTGAAGAAAAGTACATTATTTTTAAACAACTGATAACTCTTTTTTATTCTCTTATTTTCTTAAGCCGGAACCACGCTTGAAAGGTAACGTGTGGTGTGTCCTGTCGCGTTCTGTGCACACTTGGATTGTGTGCTGTGGTTTTTATTTAAATGAATTCTGATTTCTAGATCGTTCACATACCCAATTTCAGATAGTATATTTGTCTCGTTTTATTGCTCCATAGATCGTTGTGGTGTGGCGCAGTCGTAATAGGAGCGATATCGACTCAACGCGCCACACTGCGCCACACGACAAAAACATGTTTCTACGCATATGAAATTCATTGGAGTGATAGCAACAAACCACACGTTACAAATGTGATTCCGCCCTTAGATTAAGAACAACGTTACATTCAATTTAAAAAAAATGTTGATAATTATAGTAAAATACTTACAGTAGATGAACATAATAGCTGTTGATCATAATTAGAAGTTTTTGACGAACTTGTTAAAAAATTATATATTTTTGGGATTTTCTTTAGTAAATTACATTTTATCGTAGATTCTTCTGCCTTTCTTTTACGATATTCAGCACCACTGAGTTTATTTCGATATGCACTCATATTTGATTATAAATTTATATCAGAATTGCGATAATTTTACTTGTAAATTTGAATTTGTTTTAAACTGATGAACAAAAATTTTGCATTCCGCAATCACTTCACTGAAAAAAACTGAGAAATTCACTGCCGATTTTTTAGTGTATTATTTTCAACGGCCAATAATATTGATCTAAAAAAAAATTGTATTGCACCGGCAAATTAAAGGGTAAAGTCGGAATTACCTATATTCAAAATTTTTCATAGATATAAAGGTAAATTAATCCACAAAAATTATCAATTTCAAATTACAGTCAAACTTGGACAACCTTATTTTTTTATAACTCGAACAAAATTATGTGGCAACAACGTTTAGAGTTCAAATCCCATACATTTTTTTCCCTGATAACTCGAACAAAAAAATCGCATATGCATCAAGCAAGTCGAACTTTTTTAGTGAGAAGAAATAACAGCATCACGTATGCATTTTAAATTCGAATTTTTGAAGCGAATTTTCATTTGAAAAGAAAACGAGATACTTACCTACATACACACAAAAATAATTATGTAGGTTTAAGAAATTTGACTTTTTTATTACCGACATGTTTCGTTGCTGGTTGGGATACAGGCAATAATTTTATGTATGTTGTAAATACTTATGTACTACATTAATGTAAAATGTGTTAGACTTAATAAAAGCACAAAATGTGTGTGCATATGTATTTCAGATACATATTGAATTATTTGATTATTTTAATTTTGAGGAACAATTTGGATAAATCGAAGTCTTGATAAGTCGAGCTTTTATTGTGGATAATAGTAGTTTGAGTTATCGAATTTTGACTGTATTCTAACATTTTACGGTTCTTGATTTTCAGGGTTATCAAAATTTTGCCGCCCCTAAAATCATGCCGCCCCAGGCCCGGGCCTTACGGGCCTAGGCGTAAATCCAGCACTGCCAACGCCTTAAATTTCTTACTGCAATATCGGCACCAAGTCTAAGTGCAATTATACCTGAAACCCACCTCTTTTAGTTTTTGCAGCAACATATTGTATGCTGCTTCCCTTTTCACTAAATTGTGATATAAAGGGTCACTTTTCTTCCATAAACATGGACAAGCGCGATAAATTTCAATGAAATCCACCATGTTATCTTCGACATATCGATTTAACGCCAACTGCGATTAAAATGACGACTGAACTGACGACTGAACTGAAACGTATTTACACATCAGTTTAACTGATAACTGAACTGAGAACTTATGGGAATTCCATCAGTTTCAATTTTAGTTTCAGTTAAACGCTTCAGTTTTTGCATTTAGACATCAGTTTAACTGAAATCTGGACTGATAGCTCAACTGAAACTGAAACTGAAATGATCGTCTAAATGGGCCTTTACTGTTCGTCTATATTTTGCGGACATGAGTGATCTGGAAATGTTCTGTGTATGATGCCTGTTCATATTGTTTTTGCTGTTCAAAATGTGCAGGGTTTCCACGGTAAGTGTAGGAGCGCATATGCGATTTCAATCGCACGTCTGCTTAGTCGCCAAAAATTTAACACACACATTCCAATGCAGCATTTATTATCCCGCGATTTGTTCCATTTTAAGCGCGACGCAATTGTCGCCAAAATAAATGCCTCATATCAACTTCAAGCAATATATACACACTTGCGATTTAAATCGTTGCGATTAAAAAATCGTTGTAGCAACAAGATGTTGGTATGCACGCACTTGCGGTTTTCTATCGCATCATAATTTAGTCGCAAAATATGACCCCCTTGGTTTTATACATGAATAGACACATATGCAACTAAATAATCGCAGCGATTAAAAAAGTGCAGCAAGCTCCATTTTTAGAAACGATTTTTTTGCCGCAAATTAAAATGGCACATATGGATTGGCATGAATCTTATCGCACTTGCGACTTTGAATAGAAGTCTTGTTAATAATAATAATAATAATAATATTTGGTTAGGGTATATTACACTGCGACCTATTGGTCTATTGTGTCCCCTTGCTTGTGCCTCGGAGAGGTGCTTGCCCTCGTTCAGAGCCCTCTCTAGATACTTCTTTGTGAAGAGTGTCGAGGTATTGCTCTGATTTATCCTTGGCAGGTCACACTCCTTAGAGCACAGCGTCCAGTCCAGTTTCTTTGATGAATCTGAGAATGAGCTGTAGGTCCATGGTTTGTATGTCCTTGTCTGTTATTTGGTGCCTGCCCAAATGTTTCATCCTTTTGTGGGTCAGTGCCCCACAGGATTCCAGTATATGGTCTGGAGTTTCGGCGGTTTCACTGCAGAATCTGCAGAGCCCGTCCTCCGATATGCCCATTTTCCTCAGGTGCTCCTTGAGTCTGCAGTGCCCCGTGAGGAGGCCTGTTAGGATTCTTAGGTTGTTTTTGTTAAGGCCGATACAAACTTTGAATCTCTTTTGGTTGTAATTTCCTAAGAGTTTCTTTGCTTGCCTCAGACCTTGGAGGTTGAGAAAGGTTTTGGCCTTTGTTTCTTCCTCCAGCCTCCTGAACTCTTCGCGTATAGTGTGTTCTCTTATCCCGCAGAATGGTTCAGGTCCTATGAAGGGTTCCTCTGCCCCTCTTCTTGCCAGAGAGTCCGCTGCCTCATTGCCCGTAATGCCAACATGGCCAGGCACCCAGCAGATGGAAATTCTGTTATTCTTGCCTAGTCTATTCAGTCCTTGTAGGCATTCCCACACGAGTTTTGACTTGATAACGTAGGCGTCAAGAGCCTTTATAGCTGCTTGGCTGTCAGACATTATTGCTATGTTGCAATTTCTATAGTTTTTCTCGAGGTTGATTTGAACGCACCTGTCTATGGCACATATTTCTGCCTGGAAGATGCTGGTACATTTGCCCATGGATTCGTAGTGCTTAGTTCCCGGCCCAAACACTCCTGCACCAGTTCCCTCCTCAGTCCTCGAGCCGTCCGTATACCACTTTGTTGTGTGGTTGCTCAGTCTATAAGTTATGGATTCGTTGCTCCAGTTCTCCTTATTGCTGAGCTTTATCTGGAAATTCTTCTCGAAGTTGAATTTCCTGATGCTGTCGTCCCTAGGTATGCCAAGAAGTGGAAGTTTTTTGAGTAAGTCACCGTGTTCTTTCGAACCGATGCATTTCCCTCTCCCAATTCCCTCCTTTGCCATCCTAAGGATTGTTTTGTCTGCCTCGTTCATCACCATGATGTGTAGAGGGGTCAGTTCCAATAACACCTCCATGGCTGCGGTTGGGCAGCTACGCATTGCTCCGGTAATGCACAGGCACGCCAGTCTTTGCACTTTGCCGAGTGTCTCTCGCGTTGTGACTAGACTGGTTCGTTTCGCCCATGCTACCGCTCCGTATGTCATCATTGGTCTCACGATTGCAGTGTACATCCATCGCAGGATGCTTGGGCTCCATCCCCATGCCTTCCCCGCTAGGCTCCTACATATCATGAGAGCGCGGGTGGCCTTCTTGGATATCTCCTCTGTATGTTTTCGCCAGAGGAGTTTACTATTTAGATGGAGTCCTAGATATTTTACTTCTTTGAGTGGTATCAGTGTCGTGCCTGATAGGTTTATGTCCTTAAGTCTTTGAAGATGTTAAGTCCGACATTATGGCACTATTCCTTGGTTACTTTAAGCCCCTTTTGTATGATGTCTCCAAGGGTTTCTTCGAACTTGCCCCTGGCAATCAATACAATGTCATCGGCGTACGCCTGACAGTTGATGCCATGGTTGGTTAATTTTTCCAGCAGTTCGTCTACAACTAGGCTCCACATTAAGGGTGATAGTACCCCTCCTTGTGGACATCCTCTCGTTGTGTTTACTCTGATGGTTCCAGATGGTGTTTGAGTCTCTGCTGATCTAGTGCTCAGCAGCTCACACATCCAGTTTGATACTGTACTGTTAACTCCTTTCCTATCCATTGATCGTTTGATCGCATCATGTGAGGTGTTGTCAAATGCTCCCTCTATGTCTAGGAAAGCGCACAGTACTATTTCTTTTGCCTCCAGGGCACTTCGAATTATCTCCGTCAGCTGATATAGGGCGGTCTCTGTTGATCTGCCCGCTCTGTATGCATGCTGACGATGATGTAAGGGGGATGTGTTCAGAACATCTTCCCTTAAATAATTGTCTACAGCCTTTTCTGTCATCTTCAGAAGAAATGACGTAAGGCTGATGGGTCTGTACGATTTTGGCTGTGTGGGGTCTTTTTTCCCCGCTTTTGGTATAAACACAACCCTTGCTCGTCTCTATTGCATTGGTATGTGGCAAAAGGCAATACTGCTCCTTGTTATCTTTAGCAGGTGTGGTATTAGTCTTGTTAGTATAAAAATGGATTTCACGGCGAAGTGTTGCATTATAGCTCTGTATTTATAATTTTAAAATCAACAAACTGGTCGCAAGTCGCAAGTGCGCGCGAGTTCATGATCACCCATATGATACAGTTTATTTTGCGACAGAACAATCGTCAAAAATCTGCCGTTTCTTAGCTGTAGCGGATATTTGGTCGCATGTGTGTGTATTGACATTAAAAGCAGTATGTTCTATTTTTTTGCGGCTAAATAATCGTGCGACAGAAGACCACAAGTGCGTACATGGTAATTTTTTTTTTGCGACTACGATTTTTCTATCGCTACGACAAAAATTCGCATACGCGCTCCTAGCCTAAGACGTTTTGATTTGCGTTTTTCTGTTTACAAAATGTTTGTTTCAATTATAGCCTCTCTGTTACACGGATAATCAAACATACGAATATACGCGTAGTTAATGGATAATATTTACTTAGTAATAATATTATTATTTAATCAAATGACGAATAGAAGAAGAATGAAACTTCGGAACTGATATATAACCGTATTTAAAATGCTTAGTAAATATGATTGTGTTAGTACATTTTTCTTCTTTAACGACGAGGTTATGATCTGGACTAAATGGATCATAACACTCCCTCTTAAATAAGTAGTCCAACACACTAACCACTGAACCACTTCGACCACTTCATTAGGACAATTTATTGCTGTTCTTGTTGCATTTGTGTAATCCACGAGTTTTGAGGTCTATTTCTATTTCGCGATTGAATAGGAATGATGACTGATATTAACTTTTTGGCGGGGTTCATAGGATCTCTCCTGCAAACTGAGCCGGTCGCGCTCTGCTGTTCTTCAGATAGGTTCCTTGACCTGGATACATAATGCTCAAAACGAAACTAGTTATCTTTTATTATACAAACATTATAGGACCAAACAGCCGAACAGAAAAATAACGTATCAATCCCCCTTATTCCTATTGTCCTTTTTGACCATTTTTTAAACGACACATTGAAATTGACATTCGTGGCGTTTAAAGGACTTTTCACATGAGCGAAGTTTGCGCGAACGAATGAACAGCCAACCTGCGAACAAAATATTTATAAACAGAAAATTAAAAACATGACTATTCCATCAAAATATATTTACTTTTATTTTTTTTAGAATTAGCGTACGCTAATAGGGTTTCTTTTCTGCAATTGCTACAGTACCGTTAAAGTGTATGGAAGGCACAACGCAGGCATTTTCTGCACCTATAAATACATTGCCATTGTTGGCGTTTTTCATTGCCTACTATTAGGTGCCTTGAACTAGGAAGAAGAGCGATAAGAAAGATTGTTTTTCTTCTTTTTGAAGAAAATTGTATTTAGAACGACTTAAAAAACCACGTAATTTCCAATTCCAACTTTTTTGGCGTGAACCAAAACACATTTTTCGCGAAGCTATCTCTTTCTTAAACGTGAAAACTATTTTTTTTTGTAAAATTTTGTTATTATTTAATTGTCTTTGTTTGTTTGTATTTAGTTGTATAAAATGTCTCCCGCCATACACATTCGCCAAATCATTCGAACTTAACCTAAAAGGCCGAATGTCATGAGGATTTGCTTATAGTTTTCGAATTGGAATTCGCGACCAAAAAGGGTGTCATGTGAATGAAGTATCAACGTTTCTGAATATTCGTTCCTACGCGGGTAATTGGTCGGTCTCATATGGTGGAATGGTCCTTTAAACGCAGGGTCGTTATACTTTGACAATCTTCTTTCTTACATCTTACATATTTGTTAAACATGGATCAGATACATAAGCAAAGCAGGATAATCAACTCCTGTTTAAAAATCATTTGTCTTGGGAACACTGCTTCGAGGTTTCGTGGAACCAAATCGAATTGACAATAGGAAACAAATATACAAACATAAGTCAAGCAAAATGTTAATTTATTTGAATTCCAATATTTTCTTTCCTTTTCATCTTTCTCACATGTTACGCTGATTTCAACAAAATTATTAGTGTAGTTATCGATTATGCAGTTCTAGGACATTCCTTATAGAAAGTAGGTACGGTTTAAATGTCGTGACGCGAATGTTACGGATTTCCGTAAATATCACAGTCTCGCGTATCGCCTTTTCCTTTGTACAAACGAAGATCAACTTCGTTGATAATTTTGCATATTTGCAATGTATGCTTCACCTTTCTCTTTGTCTTGTACCATTTGATTTTCGCAGACACTTTTGTTTGTTCAGTTTTGCTCGTCCCCGTCGGCATACAAATTTCTGTCAGAAGGAGTCGGTGTTGATGGGCGATCGCCTCTGCTAGGATCACCTTGCAATCTTTAACCGGATGCTTCATGAAACACGTGCTACCAAATTTTAATCAATCTGGGCTTCATTTCCGCCGCTGCTGTAAGTAACCAGGGCTTTGTTTGACTAACATGGCATTTAGAACGATAATACCGTATGACTTGCACAGGCTTAGGATATCATCACCCGTAGAGTTCCTGGTGCCGTATCCCAATCCTCCATGGCAGTGTTCATAGTCTTGGTTTGAGTTCCCAACATCTCCGCCAACAAACAAAAGTTCTTCTTTTGGGATGTTCTTGATGAGGTTGTGAGAATCTAGCCAGAATGAGTATTTTTCTCTCTGCTCGCATCCAGCTTGGGGAGCATATGCAATAACAATATTCCGCACATCACTTTGCATCACCAGTTTGAGACACATCAAACGATCCCTGAAATTTGAAATGGTCAAGACGCTGCCAAGTAGCTTTGCCACAAGAATGATACCAATTCCGTTCCTACCGTTTCGTCCCTCAGTAGATCATCTTGAAAGCATCGAAGAAACGTGCCCGATTTCCGGTGTTTCGCTATTTCGTTTCTTGAACGCATATGCTATCATCTCGCCTTCTAACCATCATCTCTTCGAGCTCGTAGCTGCGACCACTCATACTTCCAACGTTCCAACTCGCGACCCTAAGGTTTCGAATAGCTCTGACATGACCATTTCTGCCTGTTCCAGGAGTAGTACCATGATAAGTAGTGCCTGGCGGGGTAGTGCGTTTTCTCAACGTACATTTCCATAGTGCTTTAGTTTAAACGAGTCGCCGTTCCTACTACTTCTTGCTTGATCTTGCTTTTACGACACCGGTGATCTCCAGTCGTGTCAGCCCACGCATTTGAATGCACACTAGCGGGCAGCTTTAATACGTTCACAGTCCCCATACATATGTGATTAAACTCAGCCCTACGGGCGGTTTTCGATTTTCACGATTTTTCGCTTGATGGATTCGTGTTGGCCCAAGGAAGGGCATATGATGGAGGAAAATCCCGAAAAATTCATTGGACCCGGTAGATGGCGCTGCGATCGGGTTCCATGAGTTGTTTTTTTTGATTCAGCTCAAAATCGCAGCCATTCTTCGGAATCGGCCAGGGAGTGTTCCTGTGAGATTTGGACAAAACCAGGCAAAGCGCCATTTCTCAATACTTGTACGAGCTTATGTTGTAAAATTTTTAAATTCTGATGTGCATAGTTTGGGTAACGCACATCGAAAACTGTGGGCGTACTTGGGCAACGGCAACTCTTATACAAAAAAATTATTGTAATCGCCATTTGTTTACACTTATGGGAGCTAATGTAATGGCACCTGCCAGACAACCAGCAACTACCCTTAGCGGAATAGCGAAATTGTGTGAGCGGGCCAAGCAAAGCGCAGAAAATGGGCGTTCCCTTAAACCACTGAACAGGCTGAGCTCAAATCAGGCAATCTTTAGTATTGACCTGAATATGTTTCTCTGAAGTTTGGTCAAAATCGGTCCACCAAGTTTGACTTGCAATTTTGTTTCTTACTAGAAAAAGACATGACATGTATTTCTTTTCGTTAGGCGCAGCGTACGCCGAGTAGGTTACCGCTTGGGCGCGGGCAATTGTTGGCGATGCCGATGGGCAACGGCGTGATTCCTGTCGACTTAGTCACCGACCTGATCGAATTGTTGCCACTTTACAACGACACCGGAAGAGCTCATCACGAATGTTTTCCTGAATATCGCTCAGAATTATGTAGGCCATGATTGCCTAAGTGCACGAACGATTTTGGCTGCGAAAAACAAGGATGCCGTTGCCGATCATTTGAACTTTGTCATTCAAAATCAAATGGCCGGTGAGTTACATTCATACAAATCATCCGTCCTCCGTGATGGATGAATACGAAGCCACCTATATCCCATGGATTTTTTGAGTTCTCTAGATGTTCCGGGCTTGCCGCCATACAATTTGAAATTGAAAGTCGGCTCAGTTAAAATGTTCTTGCGCACAGAAACTTTGTAAGGGAACGCGTTTGATTGTGAAGAATCTCAAATCAAATGTCATTCAAGATTATGAGGGGAAAATTCAAAAGCGAAGAAGCTTATTTCGAACCATTTGCCAGTCGTATTTAGGCGTCCTCAATTTTTGAATTGACCGAATTACATGAAGACCGAATTTGTTCGCATATGATAGGTACATGGGCAAAAGATCACAAAAGATGACCTCACGTTCAATGTATCAAATCATGATAGTGTGTCCATATATACCTCATATACAACCATACGTCTTGTGTATCAAATATGATGCATAATATTGCATCTTTGTAACTGGAGCAGGTGGCCCGTTACATTTATCAATGACTTCTTTTTCAAAGACAAGAGCCAACATCATTCGTGGCTTTTTGATTGTGAGTTTTGACTGTGTTTTGTGCTCATATGGTCTTTTATCAATTTATTTTTATAATAAAAGGCCAAACTCAAAAAGATATCACTTCATTGTTTTCTACAACTTCACCTCTATACGCAATTGCCGATTTCCTTAATTCAGTGCAATGAGTTGCATTTAATATTTGCATTTTAAATCATGTAAGAAGTATATACGATACCAGACAGGACACTGTCTAATAGGCAAATAGGCACTTCACCATCACGCGCTTTATTAGCTCCAAATGGTTTGGCGAGTAGAGGTCGAAATTCTCCCGATCCACGTGACACCACAGACCACAACGGACCTCATTGGTATAAGTGTGTTGGCTATTAGCTGACAGCAACCCTAACCTAACCTAACCTATATATATGATACCTGGGTTTTGGAGAACAAGACATTCTCAAGCTTTTTGCATCATATATGAAACACGTGTTAAGATGTTAACGTTATGATGTTAATTGTGTTAGGCTTACCTGGATATTTAAATTGCCTAGATGTGATTTGTCTCTTTGTCGCATTTTACGACAAGCGCTGTTCATCGAGGTGCGATACAGTGATATTCTTAGCTCGTCCCTACACAAGGCAAATCCACTTTTGATTAATTCTCACTGCTCACGAGTATACGGAGTACTCAGCTGAATAGTGAACTGGCGTCTGAATTCAATGTATTTTTAACTGAACTAATAACTGATCATATTTGTTTTGCCTTTATGGATTTAAAACCGCTGAACATGACAAATGAACGCGTCTGTATGCTGAATTTATTTTGTTCCGAAACGGATACCTGGAACGCATTCTGCGTTCCGATTGAATTTGACTTTCGTTGTGGAGTTTCTATCGAAGGCATACCTCGATAGGCCCAAACTTCATGTAAATTATAAAAATCTTGAAACTTCCAACACGGCCCAAGGATTCGATAAAAGTTGCAACAGATTCAATTTTAATCTTAAAATTCAAAAAACGTAAAATTGAGTTTTCTTTCATTTTGTTGGTTTAATTTTTCTTTCATATACATTTAAAACAATTAAAATCTCTACTAATTTGCTTCCATCGATTTTGTTTGTTTTTTTTTTATTTGAATTTTTACATACATAAGTCTTATTTTTGAATTAAAAATATAATTTTTATTCTTTTGCTTAAAACTAGGTGAATAACAAAAATATTTTTATTTTATTTTTATTAAATTCTGAACAATTTTGTTGATTCTTAAATTTTAACAAAATTCCATGAAATAAAATTTAAAAAAAGTCAATTTGTTTGCCTAAAATTGGTTGCTTAGATTTTTGTTACACATATATATATGTAATAATTTGTTTGCTTCCTTGTATTTTTGTTTGTCAAAAGTGTAAAAATATTAATTATTTGCTTTAACATATTTCATATATATTTTGATCACTTTGTATTTCTATTATAGATATTATTTTTTGTTTGTAGAATATCGAAAATGGCCGATTCCTTTTTTATACAAAAATTATAAATTTGACCAAATGAGATGATAATACATGTATATATATGTATGTATGCTTTTACCTTACATATTTTATATAAACATTTATATTTTGTAGATTTATTTCTCTGTTTTTGTTTAGTTTGACACCAAAAACATTAATGAACATTCGTGCAGAGTAAAATTACGCAAGAAGTTTTTGTTTTGACATAAAGAGAAACGTTTTAATAAACTTTTTGTTTTCGTTTCACGATTATGGTTGTTGATGAGCTAAGTTTTTTGTGAGTTTTTGTTTTTTACGTGTTGTATTCTTTCTAAGGACGTTTTCTTCTGTAAATATTTGATTGTGTTTTATTTCTTGCAAATGGAAATTTGTGTAAATGAATAAATTGTCTTTCAAAATGTAACGGAAATAATTTTTAAAGCTAGAAATAAATGCTTACATTAACAGCACAGAAACTAGGTTATAACAAGAACGTACTTTTATTATGAATAAATTTCAATATATTGTTATCTTTTTCATATTTAACGAGGGACCTTACGAATTACGAGACGAGTCACGACGAACGATTTCGCCGTAACGTTGCCTATAGCCTATGTATATTACAAATTACGAGAACAACGTCGTAAAAAAGTTGCCATTCTAAATGCAAAAAAGGACACAGTTTTCCATTATTTTGAACCTTCACGATTAATGACAAATGTCAAAAATAATTCAAAAGTGAAATAAGATTTGTTACAAATTTGTTATATAATACAATAACACAACGATTATTGTTTAAATATTGGCGAAGACTGTGATAATCGTGTTCCGAGAAGGCAAATAAGACTTGCTTTTCCGAAAACCACTAAAACGCCGTGTACGAGCGCATATAAACAGTTTAATATCGTAAACATTTTGTTTTTAATTCGAACAGCTGAAAGTGTTTCCTTTCTATAGTAACAATTCATTCGTACTTCCAAATATTTAAAAATAAAAGCATTTTATTAAAGTAACTCAAAGAATTTAAGAAAAAGATTTCCTCCACTGTCACTCGACATAATATTTTTACAGCTGTGTTGGTCTGGTTAGGCTAACGATAGCTGCGACCGATCTCGTTACTTGTATATTGTTGTTTGGCAGAAACGATATTCAGGCAACGAGAATCGTAATTCGGAATCAAGGTCCAGGAAATTGTTTTAAACTTACTTATTTAAATTAAATAATGCGATTTTTCTAAGCCACATGTTTTGACAGCTTAACTCCACTCACTGTTAAAAACGACTTAATCTTTCATTTCCAATTTGTTCAATAAAACGTTTTCTTTTAAGCACTGAACGTGTCAGTGTGCGGATTTGATAAATCTTTATACATAAGCATTCGAAGCCTATAATAAGTATGTATTTCAAACTTAAGCTTCCTAGCTCAAACTTTGACTTTTCGATAAATCGTTTTTTTTTAAGTTGTGGGCGGATTTAAAAGATTTACATGTGAGCAATCTTCGGGCCCAGAGTATACATTCCAAATTTCAGCTTCCTGGCTCAAACTTGACTTCTCGATAAGTGTTTATTTGAATTGTTTGCGAATTTTAAAAGTTTCTTAACTCGAGTTTCAAGGCCTAAGTTTATTACCCTTAGAATAGGGTATAACAAGGGGCAATAGTTTGGAATTTAAAGTGACCTTAGGTACAGACCCAACAATCTTTGTTTTAAGCGGGCTATAGGTCCATAATAGTAAACAGCTTTTTATTAAGTTAGCGACGCTTCGGACGTCCTTCAGCTGGCGGCAAGAAACAAGAACAATTTGTATATTACAAATACAGCACGAGTCAAAAACCATAATTTAAAAAGCATTTCCATTGTCATGGAAAAACATGAATTTGACATAAACAAGAAAAACGCAGCACTTTCCAATAGTGCTGCTACCAAAGCTAAGGAGTTTTTTCGAAAACAAGCAACTTCTTAGTTTGGGATGTACATATTTGTTATATACAAACTGTTCTTGAGCCTGATGAAGGACGTCGGAAAAGTCGCTGACTAAATAAAAAGTTGTTTACTATTATGGACCTATAACCCGCTTAAAGCAAAGATTATTGCGCAAAGCGAGGCACTATCGAAATGGAAAAACAGTCATAATACAAAACCTTGGGAATGACAAGCATTTGTATTTGGTTGCATGCAGTGTTGTCTGGTTCCAATTTTCGAGAATGAACTCTATTGCTGTGAAGACATGTTTGCAATCATTGACAAGTTTTCGGTAGGCGGTAGGTTCGATTTGTTTCTTAAAACTAACAAAAAGTTAATTATTTAAGATGAAGTAATTTTGGGAATACTTTCATTTTAATTTTCTCGCTTGATGATCTTCTCCTGATCCGATGAAGCTAAAACAAGTAATCAGTCCGAGAACAAAAACAAAAAAAAATCATAGAAAATGAAAACAACTAAATAATAATTTTTGACTTGAAATGTTTTTTTTTATTTTTTTTTCTAAGCATATTCTTACGTGGTATATCATTTGTCCGTTAATTTAATTTTGTTACACATACACTTAGGTATAAAAATATGAATTTTAGTAATGAACAATTTAATACAAAAATAAAATTTAAATCAAAACATAAACAAAAATATAACAATTTGTTTGTTTTTATTTTTTTAAATGAAATTATTTATGAAATAGGTATACGCCTTAAGGATGTAGAAAAAGTCACTTTTTTAGATGAATAGAAGGAAAAACAAAAATTCTGGGATTTTATTAAATTTGACCATTTGTTGTCAATTTTTTTGTTGGCTTCGTTTAATATTGCACTGGTTTTGATGATTGAAAGAACAAAAAAAAATGTGTTTTTCAAGATTCGTTGTTTAATTTCGATGGGTAGCCTTAAGGAAAATTGCCATGGTATGCGGTTTTGTTTGCATATAAAATGGCTAAATAGCAAGACCATTGCGCTTATATGTGCACAATAGCTGTCTCTGTCATGTCTATAGAAATCAACAGACTGAATATTTGATCGATTAATTTCATTTTATGTAATCCAGAGACTACAAGGGGCAACGTAAAAAAAAATCATAGGACCATGCAAATACAATTCAAAATCGAGGGTTAGAGATTTGTATTGTGCGGTTTTTTGTCTGCTCTTTTGTGCTACAAATGCTACTCACATGACGTTGTCGAACGCACAGTGCAATGCAATTGTATTTACCTTTTTCGAATAGATGTATTTTGTTACGGAATGTAACCGTTTCCGACAACATGC
This sequence comes from Portevinia maculata, assembly GCA_949715645.1. Taxonomy (NCBI): domain Eukaryota; kingdom Metazoa; phylum Arthropoda; class Insecta; order Diptera; family Syrphidae; genus Portevinia; species Portevinia maculata. The sequence continues at coordinate 103,937,378 of OX454525.1, forward strand.
ACCAATTTGCTGGGTTATTTATATATATGAGTACATGTACGTAAAGGTTGTTAAACTGCAAAAGAGCATCTGCACCTACTGACTGCAGTAAGGATCTTGGCTAACATACACATCAAGCTGTGAGATATCTCAACGCCAACTACTCTTATTTGGTAACATGAGTTAATTCGAAGACGCATTTCTGCACATTTGAAACTCAATCAGCCCAGCCACATTAACGCAAACTAATGCGCAAATGTAAAAAGAAAAAATATATAAAAAAAATGGTGATGCTTTGGTTACATCGTAAAACCTGCATCGATAAGCGTTTTTTTACCCCGCGTCCCTACCCAATGAGTGCCAGTAATGCCCGAGAGTGCCATTAAAGAATGAGAAAAAACTATTTAAGATATCTCTTTAAAAAAAGAATACAGGACAGAGCGTTGGAGCAGCAGCAGTTTTTGAAATTGAATGCAATGCAGTTCCTAACCATTGCTACGTCCAAAGTTAATCCGGGTAAATGCGTCTTTCTCCGCATAATATATAATCGCGCTTGTAAATACTATCACTAAAGACGTAGATCCATGTAGGTGAAATTATTGAAACCGGATTGCCGTAAGCTTGACCAATACCAAATGAGTCCCTGACAGAGGCTTTATGTATATTGATCAACGCTTGTTTAGGCCAGTAGTCGCGTTTACACAACATTGCGTTAGTATTCGAAAGCTGAGTACCCTGTTCCTTAAATGCGACAAGGTGGGCAGGTGGGTGTGTAGTTCCCAGTTTTTTTTTATATATTTTCTTGTTTAAAGTGTGTATGTAACATATTCGACTGGCGGAACACTTACAAAATAATTCAAGGAGGAAAACGAGTTAACGGCATACCTTCCAAGCAATCATCCCGTGTCTTTTGCTAGAGTGACAGTGACTCTCCACCTATTGCGTCGCGTACCTAAAGCTCCCGGTTACTACTAAAGAGGAATATTGATTGAGAATAATGAGTCACTCCAATCGTACTTTTATCAAAAGCATGATCTGATTTGATAATTGAATATGATTCTATTTTATTTCTCCTCCATATGTTGTCTTATTTCCAGCAAGGCTACGTGAGTGAATAACTCCGATTCGTCCTTATACTATACTGCTTAAAATGTTGAAAAATAATTTCCATAAACTAATACAAAAGCCTCTAGCTCTACTCAATACATCTACAGTATGGCCACAAAAACTAACAACTGTGTTGGAAAAACAAATTTCAAATACATTTTAAGACCAAGGACATTCTGCAAGAAACAACAACTACACAATAGCAAACAAATAGACTTTTGTGTTTGTTTTTCTATTTCTTTTCTTTTGTATTGTTCTTTTTTTGTTTTACTGATATTTCCATAAAGGGAAGAGAGACACAGATATGTGAGATTTAACGGGCGCAGCAACAAATTCATCGTTGTTGCATTACCACAGTTATTTTTTTTAAGTACTATTTCTAAAATTACACAAATTTTAATATTTCAAGAAAACTATAGATATAATTGTATGATTTGATTTGTTGGACATTGAGATACAGATCACTTATCACTTCAAATTGGAGAGCAGTACAAAATCATAAATATACATACTCACTCCTAATTGATTGTTATACACATTAATAAAGAACAAAAATTAAAAACAAAACAACAAGGAAAATAAAAACTCAGATGTTTTTGCTCACTTGCATGTTTGATAAATTGCTTTGTGTACTTTGAAGGGAAATTTATTTCATTTCATTCTCTTGTCCGTTCATTCTTAAAAATAAGATATTTTCTCTTTTGTGGATTAAAAATTTATAAATGTGAAAATATAGAAAAGAAAAGCTTTCTTTTTTGTTTACACATTTCTTTTGTATTTTTGTAATTTTTGTGTTGTTTTTTTTTAAATTAAAATGTATTTATTTGCGCTTGCTACTACCAACATTATGACACCTACTACCTTTTTGTACTCTTCGTGCTTTCTTTGTCTCGTTACTCGCCACCATACTGAGAGATATGGCATCTACAGTTGCCGACTGTTGGTTGCCTACGGCATCCTCGGCAGCAAAGCCGTTGTCTTCGGGTGAAGTTCCTGCTACTGCGGCCATTTCTCCAGCCGATGTGCCAGCTTTGTCAACTGTGCCGTAAAACAAACTGGTTGGGTATCCTGTTATACCATTGTTGTTGTTGTTATTGGCATTGTTATTGTTGTTTCCACCCACTGAAAACCATCCAGATGTGGCGGATTGATTATTGCCATTACGCAGGACATCTAAGTTGAGATCATTTGTGTTTGTGGATGTGGACGCCAGCACTGTATTTCTTTTACCGTTTGCATTGTCATTGTTTACCATTGTTAGTTCACTACTGGTGGACGCTGCATTGCTATTGCATTGTAATTGATTGCCACTGAATGCAGTAGCACTGCTACTGCTACTACTAGTGTAACTGTGATGACGTTTAAGATTTTTCGATGCCGAGTTGACAGCCATAAGCTTTGCAGTGGTTGTTTCATCGGGAAACACAAACTCGGTGCTCAATGATAAATTATTGCTGCTTGTGTCACTTTCATCAGTGTCATCTAAATTGATGTTAATATCTTCGGGTTTGACACCCTGATTTACCAGCGCCTGGTAATCCTCTGGTGGGACAATTGGGGTCATTTTTTGACCGCATGATGTGCACATTGCTGTGGCTGGACTCTTTGAGCGCCAATACTGGAGTTCAGTTTTGCATTTGTTTAGTTCCTAAAAAAAGATGAAACGTTGAATAAAATTAGTGTCAGAGTAAAAGGGGTTACGTCCCTCAAAAAAGGAAGATTTTGCGTTGCGGATTAATGTTGAAATTTGTGTTTTTTATTGCCATGGCAAAAAATAACTATTTGTGGATTTCCTAAATCTGGCGACGATATTGTATAGCATTCGATCACCATCTGACGTAGCGCAGAAACGCATGCCGCAGTATTTCGTGCATTTAGGAACAACACGAGAAAGTAAGGTATTAACCATGTCCTATCCAACCTTTTTGTCGAATTTGCTCGACTACTGGTTGCTTTGCTGAACCAAATGTTTGTAATAGTTTTACATTTGAACCCATAACTCCACTCGAGGTTTTTAAAGTTATCGGTACTCTAAAAAACTCTAACTCATGTGGTGCTGACGGTATCTCTAATATTTTGCTAAAAAATGTTGCTTGTTTTGTAATGGATGTGCTGTCACACATTTTTAATCAGTGCATATTTGAAGGGGTTTTTCCAGATGAGCTCAAGTGTGCAGTTGTAGTACCTTTGTTTAAAAAGGGTGCTGCTGACGATGTATGTAATTACAGGCCTATCTCACTTCTTTCTGTAATTAGTAAAGTTTTTGAAAAGCTCGTGAAAAACAGGTTAGTGAGCTACCTCACGAAAATTCAGTTTTTTAAAGCAACACAATTTGGTTTTCAAAAGGGCAAATCAACTGAAGACGCACTTCTACAGTTTTGTAGCAATATAATGTCAAACCTCGATTGCAAAAAGTGTACTGCTGGGTTATTTATAGATATTACTAAAGCGTTCGATATGGTCGATCATAACATTCTCCTGGAAAAACTTGAAAAAGCAGGAATTCGCGGCTTAATGTTAGATTGGTTTAGATCTTACCTTAAAAATAGGTCGCAATGTGTGAAGATTGATGACATTAAGAGTGATAGAATGATTATCAACTTAGGGGTACCTCAAGGTTCTGTCCTAGGTCCGATTCTATTTCTTATCTACATAAATTCTCTTTTTACACTCGACTTTAAAGGTGTTCCAACTGCTTTTGCAGATGACGTAGGTTTCGCATATGGTTCTGACAGTCGTCTCAATCTGGTTTCCGACATAAATTGGGACCTAAGCCTTTTAAGAATCTGGTTTTCAAAACACAACTTGGTTATTAGCTCAAAGACTAAGTTTATGATTTTTAGTTTGTCATCTCTACGTGATTTTAACGTGAATATTTATTTTCACGCAACTGAGTGCCAAAGATTCAAACTTGCATGTTGCAACTTTAGGTCTGGTTCTTTTTCACCGACTTTTTATAGTAGCCTGTGCTGCAGTGATAAATGTTTCCTGGTTGAGAAAGTTAATGAATTCAAGTACTTGGGTATTACAATTGATTCAAGATTTAGCTTCTCGAATCATATAGAGTCTTTGAGGAAATATTTTCGTTGCACGCTTAGGCATTTTTTCTATTTGCGCAGTACTTGTTCAACTACGTTGTTAAAAATGATTTACTATGGTCTTGTTCATTCAAAACTGCAATATGGTATTACTTGCTGGGGAGGTTCGTATAAAAATAAAATACAATCTCTCTTAATAATACAGAAATATATCCTGCGAAAATTATGCCGAAAACCTGGTAGGCATCCTACATACCCTCTGTTCTGTGACTTGAAAATTCTCCCTGTGCGTCATTTGTACTGTTTTAAAGTTTTGAAGACCTTCTTTATGAAGTCTGGTAATTGCAACTTCCGATTGATCTCTAACTATAGTTTACGTGGAAACTTTTCATATTCAGTATCCATTCCTCAATTCCATACCACTGCTTGTCGTAATTTTTATTATATATCGTCTGTTCGTCTTTTCAACAAACTTCCTCAGTCGTTCAGGTCTATCTCTATACCTGGTATGTTTCTCAAACTTGTTAAAAAATGGCTTCTCAATTTTAATTTCGTTGGCATAGAGTCTGTTCTTTCTGACTATCTGATCTAACTTGAGTATTAAATTGTGTCTAAATTGATTTTGATGTTTTGAAAGTAAATTCATTTTGTCTTGAGACTGCTTAATCTTGTTTATGAAAAAATATGTAAATTTTTTGATTTTTTTAGGGTCACCCCACCCACACTTTATTCTATGAAGTGCATTAATTTTTAATTGTAATGGCATTCAACACTATTTTCATTACATTAGTATAGAAAATACAGAATGTCAACTGAATTTCATATATATTATTAACAATTAATGTTCATATTGAATTATTGAATTATATGTATAGGAATTTATGAAATAAAAAAACTTACAACTTACTTATTATGTGCATTAAGTAAGGTGTAAGTGTAATGTGCGTTAAGTGGCTTTTCCGAATTATTACACACTTGGCACCGGATTTCGGCAAGGAGATGCACTACCATGCGGCTTCTTCAATATTTTTCTGGAGCAGATAGTGCACAGGGCAGGTGTCAACACTTTAGGAACTATCTTAGACTGATCCGTCAAGCTACTAGGGTAGGCAGACGATAACGACAACCTCAGAAGAGCACCCAAAATTCGTTGGTCTTGCAGTTAACGAGGACAAAGCCATGTAAATGTTATCAATTAACCAACAAACATATGTCCGTCGGCTAGGACAAAACGTTACTGTTGTCAGGTAATAGGTAATGAATTTGCGAATGTACCAGTAAGAAAAGGGGAGAATGCGGCTATAAAACCACCCAATGTGAGTGTTCATTTCAATTCAATTTGGCCCAACTTGAACAAAAAGAAAACTAGGCGAATTTTGAATCTAAGTAGATTTCAGCATAGAATGCCAATCGGCATCTTGTATATTACATTCTTGATAAGCATACCAGAAACGGATGTTTGCAGATTCTGAATTGATATTTGGTAAGTAGGATGTTGACGCCTGACTTTATATAGTTGGTTCCCCTAGTGATCGCGAAGGGCCCATTATGTAGCCCAGTAGTTTACGACAGTATGTATTATCCCTTCTTAATCGAACCTAACATAGCAATAACTTAGAGGTAGTTATGGAGTTCATATACCTCAAAGTGTATTGTGGGTTAATTTGAAGGGATCTTCCGACTCCCAACCCCAAGGTTCGAGACGGCAAAGAAGACAAAACCTTCGTTTTAAAGACCAAGCTATCGTGTATGCCAGAGCGCTTCTCTGGACAACTGGAAGCAGTGTGCTCCGGATCTCACAGTATGGATGAATGCAGTGTAAGACGTAGAGACACTTCACAGGTCGGGAGTCCTTTAAGTAGTAAACGAAAGAAAACTGCCTTGAGCGGGGAATGAAGCTGAGCTCTTGTTATTATTTTACCTACACCATGCCTCTGGAAATGTGTTCTCATTAAGCGAATTTCAAGGCTTATTTGTTCAATAGCTTGAACAAATTCAAAATGGTTTATGAGTCAAAATCATATCAACCGTTGGTCAAGACTAGAAAGCAGAAAGAAAAGCTATCTGAAGTATCTTGTAAATACTCATAAATTGACTGGGGTGGAGCTCTGCTAAGTCTATTTTAATAGGTGACAGCCAAAATAAACGAAATTGGTAAGGCGATTGTAATATTTTTTTGATTTTTCTCTTGTAATAGCTGCTATGATAATGATGATAATAACATGATATCACTTTTAGGTTAATTGGTCGCTGGTTTTATATTATGTGGGGTTTCAAGATAAACGCTGAAAGTTAGGATGATGCAGCAAAAATTAACAATTACAACACGAAAGGTGCTTTGAAGTGTTCTTGAAAAAAGTGTGAAGGGATCGCACTAGCGCCCACTTATCAAACAAAGTATGAAGCAATTAAAACATCACATTGCATGTATTATAAAGTGATCGCACTAGCGACCACTTATCCAACAATGTGTTAAAATATAAAAAAATCATTTAATTGCTCACTTCATAACTCGAACCCTACCAAATAAACCATAATGTATCTCATGCCGATTACGAGTCCAACGATCAAACATACAAATGTATGTACCCAAGTAATCGAATACTTTGAATGCAACGTCGTGCCTATGCTGAACAACAGCACACAGCAAAGCATACAGCCGCATGGGCAATTCATAATAACACAAAGTAATTAAACACTTTGAATGAAAGTTCTTGCTTATGCTGAGCAACAGCACGCGACAAAGTATACAGGTTAGGTTAGGTTAGGTAGACGTGGCTGTCAGCCAAAGCCAACACACTTAGACCAATGATAGGTCCATTGTGGTACCACACAGATCTGGGGATTACCCTCACTGCTCGTTGAACCAGTAGGAGCTTCTTATGAAGCGAGAAAGAATTCTAGCGCCAGTGCAGGCTAAGTCGCTTGTGTCATTAAACAAGAAGTCCCCTAGATGGAGATTTCTTCTATGGGAGAGCGCAGGACACGTGCAGAGAAGGTGAAGTACAATCTCCTCCTCCTCCTCGTCCATGCAGCTTCTGCAGAAGTCATTTGAGCACACACCGAGTCTGAATGCGTGCCTGTTTATTAAGCAGTGACCTGTGATAACACCTATAGTGGAGCTAATATGCAGTCGGTTTAATTAGACACTTAGAGCGTCGCAGATCCAGCTTTGGTCAGATCCGCTTAGTCGCTAGACATGTATCGCTACTCGTCCACCTAAGGTTTGTTCTCTCGATTGCGGATAGCTTAAACAAGAGTTTGCAAGAAGCGATTGGTATACCTAGGGAACCTTTATCAGGTAAAGGAGGTAATGTGGTTCCTTTTTTGGCGAGATCATCTGCCCTGCAGTTACCTGAAATGTCCCTATGCCCCGGCACCCAACAGAGGTGAATATTGAACTGCTCTGCCATCTCCGAAAGAGATGATCGGCAGTCTTGGGCTATGATGGAATTTGAAGAGACTGGGTCCAGGGACTTAATCGCGGCCTGACTATCTGAGAAGATACGGATATCCTTTGAGGATATCACATTCCTCTTCAGCCACGTCAGGACTTCTTTTATCGCCAAAATTTCCGCCTGGAACACGCTACAGTAATCAGAAGACGGAAAGAGAGGCTAAGATTTAGCTTTTCTGAGAAGACTCCACCACCTACCCCATCACTAGTTTTTAATCCATCGGTGTAAAAGTGGATAGATTTATCATTCGCAAATGCATCATCATCCCAAAATGATCTGGAAGGAATGGTGATTTGGAAGTTTTTTCCGAACGACAAAGTATACAGCCGCATGTGCAATTCTTAAGCGAAATATTGTAATCGAACACTGTGTGGAATGACGGCGGTCATCAACACGCGGGATATGCCGAATGGGCAATTATCGATCAATGGATTTTGGGGTTCGAGATACGACGTGAATACGAATCTAGAAAATTAGTATATAAGCTCAATGAATTTTGAATAAAATTGCTCTCACTTTTCTGAAGTCAAACAACCCACTTGTATTTTATTAAGCAACTCGCTGGAATACAGTAGGGAGTTCTGCCTTTGAAAAACTGACGCCTACAAGGAGCAGTCCTCTGCTTCGAAGGTATCCCACTCGTTAATACAGCCACTCGCTGGACGAGGTCAGGTAGATCTCGCGGATACCTCCTGTTCTCCCAATATTTGCAGAAAGAACCTGACGTCCCAACATTGCAAAAGGAAGAAATTGTACAGCAGTAACAATACAAATCACATTATTTCCGTATTAAGAGTTAGGTTCTTTGAACTACTTACATAAAAGAAAACTTATTACAACTGTTCACTTGATCAATTAATAGACAACCGCTATATCACGGAAATGGCAATACTTATGAAAAAAAGTGTGGATACATTTTTTGTAGAGAATCGGATGATCTACAATTTTTGACTGAACTATTTTTGCTGTAAAACTCACCGTTTAGCTGAAAAACGCGAAAAACCTATTTTTGCAAACTTTCACCATCAATAAAATTTTTTGCACAAGGGGGATTGATGGGGACTTTTCACAATTCATTTATAATAGTATTCTGAACATTCATACCAATTTTTAGCTCTATGGGAATTTTCGTAAAATTACTTCTATTTTAAGGACTATTTTGACTGGACTAAAAATGGAATGCTCGATCTGAAGCGGGCAGATCTCAGATTATTTGCACCCAATGAAACATGAACATTACAACAGAGGACAGAACAGTATGGAATAACTTAGATGATGAGTGTCACAAGTATTACAATCACAATTTATTTTAGCCGATTTCTCCCTTGGGTCTCTGTGAACCTGTCAAACAAATAGTTCTGTGACTCGGGACATAGACCAGAACAGGATTTGCATTTTCTCTCTGCTAGTTTTGATTCTTGTCATGCCATGTCGGCCAAGTTAGATAAAAACAAATGTTACTTTGAGTAATCGACCACACGCAGAGTTTCATCGGCATTAGTTTTTGGATCAGAATTGAAAGTAATGATTTAATATTAGGATTGGGCAGCGCTACCATTTAATTAGTGCAATAGCAAATCATAAAGACCCTTGACTCCATCATACCTAAGAAGGCTCGAACACAGTAAACAAAATTCAAACTCAGAAATGCTACTCCAATGCAGGAGAATTCCTTCAGTAACGCGATCATTTGAAGCTATTAAAGTTCTTACCACGTCAATTAAAACCACAAATAGAATTTCAAAATTTAAACCCATCAAACAAGACAGCCAACAATTAATACCTGCAATAACGTAGAAAACTTTCGAGACATTTCCTCGTTCTTTTTGTCATTTTCATCCAAACGATTAGCATACTCCAAGGTTTGTTTCTGTTGCTCAGCCAAAAGTTTTTGCTGCTCAGCTATTTGCTTTCCTTGCTCCGAGGATTTTCGTTTGCAATTGCGCAATTCACTGCGCAACATTGACAACTGATTGTTGTACATCTTCATCCCTTGTTTTATTTTGCGAATTCCCTTTCGCAAAACCATGTTACTCTGCGGCGGAGATGGCATACTCGCTGAGCTATCCGATAGTTCAGACGATATTTTCAATGAACTGCTACTTGCTGCAAAACAAACATAGCATTATTATTTAAAAAGGTCGCCATTGTCATTGCGCTCCTTACGTCTCTTGGTGCTTGGCAAATTGAAAAAGTCCTTATTGAAGTAGGCAATGTCTGGAAGATTTGGCTCAATGTAATCCCTGAAATATTCCATTGCCATTGTTGAAAGGTCAAATAGCTCATCGGTGACACGGTAAGGTTTTTCCAGCCTTGTTGTGTTCCGAATGTAACTCAAGACATTGTAGACTTCATCTAAAATCTAAAATGTATGAGAAAGTTATTAAAAAATTCAACCAAAATTTAACTAATTTTGAGTCACTTACTCCTCCAGGGAAAAAGCAACAATGTTTGCGTTCGATATGTTTGCCAAAGGTCATTTGTAGAAGAGATAGCCTCATGTAGCATGTCTCGATGATGTCGCACTCACATGCCAACGGATGATTTCTGCGAGCAGACTCACGGCGTGGCATTTTGGCTTTGACATTTTGAAAACGATTCACCATTTGGGTGATCAATTTAGAAAATGTGGAATTGAGTACGCCCATGCAAATGTCATTCATTTTATGTGAAACCTGTGAATGAAAATTATAATTAGTAAAATGTTGAGCAGAAGATAACAAATTTTCAATAACCAGGCCCCAAAAAAGTAGACAAATCTGTGTCACGAAAATTATTACATCGCCAGAATTTTTTTTAAAAGAACTAGTTAAAACATCGTTTTGGGAATCGAGAGCTTACGACGAAAAGGTGGGATTTAGGCTATGCTTATTGGCTAAGAATGTCCCTGCAGTGTAACCCAGCGATTGTCGTAAAAGGAGGACTAAGGGGAGAAATAACATCAAGGCAATTTTATAATTTATGTTAGCCTGACGACACATTCAATACCTTGAAACTGTACCACAAGTGTGCATGCTAGTCCGTGGGTTGACGCACGACTGGAGATCACCGGTGTCAGGAAGACCAAACAATAATCAATAATGGAAACATGCAAATGTCAAAACCGTCTAAAAATAGGCAAGCTCCTAGATCATTTGTGAAGTGATCCCAAACCTGTAGGCGTACCAATATTCAATGAGGACGAACCGTACTGTTGGAGTAATAGGAATGCAGTAAAGTGGAGGAGTTTTGTGAGTGAGGCTAGTATCAGTGCGTGTGATTTGACTCCGCTCTGCTCTGATCCCCCCTATATTAACGACGGTCGGGTTCAAGGTATTTGCTTCTTCTTCGGTTATCGAGGATTGACATCCACACAGCTATTACCTCACTGCACGTATTTCTGGGTACACTGTAGGCCGAGCAGCGACTGCTGGTCCCGTCCCCCTTAACACAACATTATCAATTAACACTTTGGACTAAGCTTTGGACTAAGTGCGGCGCAGGTTCATTCCCCATGAGGAACAACAACTTACGCTACTACACCAAAAAGAGGTTTTCTGCCTGGCCAATGGACCGAGTGCTCTGGGATTTGGATTTGCTTAAGAGAAGAAAAATAGGCATTAACCGCCCATACAGGGCCTAAAACCCAGCTTCTCCAATCCCATACAGGGCCTAAAACCCAGCTTCTCCAACTATTTCCATGTGCAAAGTGAAAGGAACCTACAATTTTTAAGCCGAATCCGAACGCCAAATTTGAGAAGCTCCTCACGACAACTGAAACTCTTGGATGTTGGCTGTGGGATTTTTTTTTAGATGTTACTTGGCCCCACCGGGATTTGAACATGAAACGTTTAGATTAGTAGTCCAACACACTAACCTCTGTGCCAGTGTGCCCACGTCAACTGAATCTTATTAGCATGTAGAACAAGATCGTTACGTTCAAACTTTGCAAAACGTTTCTGCGATATATTCACTATTTTAAAAACGTTGCGTCAGTGTTTCGATCCATATTTAACAAACTCTTAGTTTTTAATTATCAAAAGCCATCGAATTGATACTTGAATATTGAAAATTCAAAAATGGCGCTACATTTAAAGTGACACTTCTTGTTTAATGACCCTATATTAAAATATGTATTGCGAAATAATCCTATAAACCAAAACTAAAAATTCAAGCCAATACGTATATGCACTGCAGAATTAAGTCAGAGCCGTGCTTCATTTCATAAACGAATGTAAATACATTGTAGATGATCCGCTGATGAAAACATCCAAACAACGAGTCTTCATTTGTGTACTACACTTTCAAGTCGATTTTTAAAATGCATCTGTCCTTAAAGCGGTCCCTAGACGCTCAATATTATTATGCAAAATATTGCACAATATTATTGGCTAGGCCCCCAGACGGTTCAATATTTTATACAATAATTTAGTTGGCAGCTGATACTTGTGTAGACAACACTCGATACACTCTAAAATAAATTTTCTCTCATCCTCTTTTGCTTGTGACACTGAAATCACTCTTGGAGGTGTTTACTCTTCGACACTTGAAAATTAAATAAACAAATATTGTGCAATTGTACACACAGACGATACAATATTTTATATTGTGCAATAAATATCAAAAGGGTTTTGATTTTCCTCAATATATTGCACAATCTTGCAATATTATCCATAGACGAACAATAATATTGTGCAATATCAAATATTGCGCGATAATATTGAGCGTCTAGGGACCGCTTAACTAACGCCCGAGATGCGTTCAAGAAAGTGTTGCTTCTACTCTCAAAAGTTGTGTCTCTCAGAAACGAGTTTCATATATTTTTGGCACAAATCAAAGGGAATAACAATTTTACGCCGATTCCGACAATCAAATTTGAGAAGCCAAATTTTACTCTAGGTTTAACCAATGTGATTGTGCCAATTAAAGATATCAGAATAACAGGTTTACCCCATTCATTGTATTTCAGTATGTACTACACGATGGAAGTGAAGTATGTATACAGATCTAATCCAACACATTGCATGTGACATTTTTTTCAATGTGACCAGATATTGTAATTTGATCCGAAACCTTTGTATAAGCTGCAACAAAATTAATTTGCATACAGAACCCACGTACTGGGGCCGGTAACACGAAAAAAAACAAATCTTTTTAAACAAGTGAAATTCAATTCAATTCAGTATCAGTATTGAATTTTACTCGTTTTACAAGACTTGTTGTATTGTGTTACATACAGGAACCGGGTATTTGCTTAAAGGCTAAACAATTATCAGAAAAATGGCATCGCCCCCCGTCCCCCTGCCCAGGTTCCTAAAAAAAAACTTCAAACAAACAAACCAACCAACGAAAAGGGTTGAAGGGATGCAGGAAAACTTCAACACAGTTGATTCGGACTACATCCACAACATCATATTTCATTCCCGAAAATCAGTAAAAAAAAAGTCACTGTCTAAAAGGAACCAGACATGGAAAAAAGGAGAACAGAAAATGCCAAAAAATATACGCATGTATGAGAACCACCGTAGCAAGGGGCTTGATACATGCATGCATGTAACTCACAATGCAATGCCTAATAAAAGGCAACGCTCAACTGGATATCCAGAATTGCACAGAAATTGCACATTACACAGGACAAGCACACACAGAAGCGCACCACGAGTGCTAGCTGAAAGCAATAATTAATATTTCGGATTAAAATACGCTGGTGAATGCCAAAGGCTCAGTATCTGCTGGTGAGGAACATTGCAAGGGGTTGAGAGAGTCCTTCAAAAGGGTTGGAATTTATTTACAAAAAAAAAAAAAAAAAAGAGTGCTTGTCTGAAGGACGAGACTAAGTGAGCAGTGGCATATAACACAGAAATCGATGGATACCGGTTGTCAAGTGAAACACACAGTGCATTGAGCAGCTGTCTCTCATTCACCCGGTCAATAATAATTACCAATCCAGAACCCATACAAGATGCTTAATGTAAATTTAAATTACTGGAAAAGGTTACTTACCACTCGCATTTGGCCGACTTTCTTGTAGCTTACGTACGAGAAGATTTTATCCAAAATTTCCAATGGTAAGTCCAAGAGAAAGATGCTTTGTGATTGTGGACCATTTGATGATCTGTCAGCAGCTGCCATTAGATTTGAAACCGCTGTTTGCGGCTGATTATGGTGCTGCTGTTGGAAGTGATGAGAATTTGTGTATCCATTTGTGGAAGCCCGTGATGTGGAGGCGATTGCACTTCCGCTTGCTGTTATCAAAACATTACTACTGGAAGCGGCCTGTCTGGTTATGACAGAGAATCTTTGTAAGGATTCCACTTCACCACCACTGCCTGCACCACTGCTACTCGATAAACTTGTACTCATTTGGCGCGTTGAAACCATTTTTTGTTTGCTCCTTTATATTTGTATTTTTGAGGGTGTTTTTAAATATTTTTAATTGAAATTCAAAACAGAAAATACTTCAAGTTGAGGTTCAGCTTGGAGAATTTATTGTCGAAAAACTGAAAGTGGTTGGTTGCGGTAACTTTCTGAAACGACAAAAATATAAATACTGAATTAAGAATGTACAGTAAAAAACGAAATTATTGTGTGTAGTTAATCAAGGGTGGTTTTGTGGCACCGAGCACAATGTGATCACGTAGAGCATGCTTTGAACCGAGCGTGTCCAAAGCGTTCTCAGTAGTTTAGAAACACGCACTTGAGCGCTCAGCTGTCAAATAATTTTCAATCATGTTTAGTTTTTAAATAAATTGCTTGTAGGCCCTAGAATATACTAAATTTGTGATCAGCATCGAAATTAATGTCGATTTAACTATGCTCGTCCGCCCCTAGTGAGCTAAATAAGTAAATAGTTTTAGATATAAAGCAGAAATTCGGAAAAACGTTTTATTGAAGAAGTCGGAAATGAAACTGCAACTGTTTTTCTTCATAAAGTATGTAGATAAAGCCATTTTTAACAAATCCTTTATACAAAGTGCCACGCCTATTGAAAACAATTATGTATAACAAAATATGTAATCAATATCGTTCTTAACTATTCAATCATACGTAGCCCACTTTCTGGGGAATAGGATATACAACAGGTCGCCCAAGCGGATTGTTGCCTTTCCTTATGTTTTAGTGTAATTATCCTGTAATCATACTGTTTTATTCCCATTGATTAAAACTTTTCATTTCACTCAAAAGTACACGTTTAAATCATCATCATCGCTGTGAAGTGTGAATGCACATATGTACATTTATGAAACGCTCCGCAACTACCAACGTTCGCCGCAACGAATAGCGAAAATCACACACGCATCCACATTTACCTAAACTTTCAGTGTTGTTTCTTCGAAGTTTCAATGCCATTTTTCATTTCATCGTACGTTTGCGCGACAGCCTTGTGTAAACTTCTTGTTATTTTTTTCGACTTTCATTTTGTGAAAAAAATGCCGAATCCGTACTCGCCAAATTGAAAGAGAAATATCCTTTTTTTGAAACCACTAAAAGTAATAGTAGACGCGTTTTATTTGGAAGTGCATACTTAGCAACATTTTACACCCAAAACAACAACAAACGACCAGTGAAGATAAATATGTAGGCCAGCACAAGAGTGAACATAAAGAGTGAAGATAAGGTCTCAAGTCTGGAGTGACACATAAGCGGGTGTCCGAACCTTAACTAAGATTTACAATGCCTAAAGCTAAGGTGCGAACTTTAAAGAAATTTACTACCCCGCAATCATCCATCCACACCAATGAGAAAACTTCTGTACTTGTTGGCATTACTGATTGACGACAGTTCAGTATACACCAGCAAAACTGCAGCTCGACTGCTGATTTTTTTTAAATTGCTTAAAATTGCAGGGATGTTTTGTTTTTAATCATGTAGTGTTGAGGACAAATTAATCCTCGTCGGCTTTGTTGGTCAAGTTGGTCTTGCAATGAAACTAGTTATTTCATTTACTTCCCGACGTTTCGACAGGGGTTGCTGTCTTCTTCAGGGGATCTTTATTGATTGAGAACATATAATAACAAAATATGTATATAATAATAAACTATATTATATGGTGAAACAAACTTACATAGATAAGAAGGTGAATTATTTTTATTTTTACATTTAGAGGAGAAACTAATTTTAGTTGAATGTACAGGATTACACAAAAATTAAATTAACCACTTCTTGTGAAGTTTAGTCGTCCTCAACACTACATGATTACAATTTTAATTGGTCACATAAATCCTGTTTTGTTTTTAATTCGACTAGAGAGAAAGCTAAGCAATGAAGAATAGTACTGTACTGGCTGGCATCTTAGGTAGTGGGATCATTCTGTGGTATTTAGGTAATTATAGGTTAGGCAGAAGACATATTAAATGCAGCCCATGTGCTTTCGGCTGACAAAGTTGGTTAAGTGCGTTAACGCTGATGGATGCGTCGAAATAACGGATGCAACAGATAGTATGTGTTGGGCCTAAGTTCGACTTGAACATGTCGTGCAATAACTAAAACGAAACTATTACCGAAGACTCTGATTAAATTAAAAAAATGAAAACATTCATTCATCCATATTTACACAATAATAAATTAATCACATCTATTCTTCTGTCTATAATCATAGTTTTCGGAAAATTAAATCTTGTGAAATGTAAAATGTTCATTCATTTCACAATGGCATCACTAACTTATGACCATTGCAGACAAACTCTTTCCAGTGCGTTTATACAAAGTTTAGTGCACTGGCACATGAGCGAGCTTTTTTTAATCCGGATTGAGATTGCTTGGTTTATGAGGCTGCCAAGTACACTATTTTTTCAATCACTTTCTCATTTAATGGAAGAACATTTAGGGTCGGAATTCGTCGCAGTTTATTGACTTTCGTACTCTAGCAGTTGGGCTAACGACAGACTCTTTCTAAGAATCGGGAAATACATTCTGGAATGATTAATTAATAATTGATTGCAGGGCTGTGCCAATAGTATCCAGACGTTGTCCAGACATAATTTTGCGTACAGTTTTTTTTTTATCTGCAGGTATCAACCGATTAGTTCTTCTTGGAATTTCAATGCTTACTTGTTCTTAATATGTTTTATAGCTATCGTTGGTGCATAAAATGTCACAACTAAACATTAGCCCATTGGTTTTCTTTCAAAATACCCCGCTTTAAAGAAAACGTTCAGTTTGTTCGTGTTCTTCAAAGCGAATAGTCGCATCGATAAAGCTTTTTTTTTAGTATTATTCTTTTTTTTTTTAAAGAGTTTTAACTGATATTATCTATAATTTGCCCTTATCATTTTGAGAATGTCACAAATTCCTACTGAATGTGGAAGACCCGATTGTAAGAGTAGAATTTTGCGAGACAATTTCATCTTATGCGCGGGTTTCTGTGGCAAAAGGTTTCACAAGAAATGCGTTATGCTATGTCAAAATTCTCTAAATGCCTTGATTGCCGACCCCCACTTGCTGTGGAGATGCGAAATCTGCATTGCTGCCGGTGATTCTTTCTTCTCTATGCTGTCAGAGCTTCGGAGGGATATTGCTGATGTTAAATCGCAGCTAAGCATTACTCCAAATGAGGCTTTTAATAAGAAATCTAGAAATGATATTCCTTACATAAAAAAAAAATCCGAATATTATTGAAAACAACGGGAAAACAAATAGGCGATCATCTTCCGAAATAACACAAAAAACAAGTGAAATAGCCCAATTAACACAAACAACAACCAAAAAAGCTGAAACAATGGAACAATTTACTCCTCTCCCATTGCCACCGACTTCTGATCAAGTGCAGGCGGATGCAAGTGATGATTGCGAGCGTGAGACCGAGATGGAAAAGGAAAACAGCAATGCGAATGAGTGGGTGCGTATGCAAAGCAAGAAACGAAGAGGTCGTCGCTCTTCAAAAATTACATATGGCACAGATTTAGCAGGATTGAACGTTTTACCTTCTGTTCCACGTCTTCGTTTCTTACACCTGTCTCACTTGGACAAAAGCCTTACGAACGCAAATATAATTGCTTACACTGCGGAAAAGCTGAAAATACCGGAGAATTTATTATTGTGTTATCGCTTATTGAAAAAAGATGTGGTTGAATCATCTCTTCGTTACGTCAATTTCAAATTAGGAATTCCTTCTGGTGTTTTTGATGCTGCTCTCAACCCATCTATATGGCCTGCTGGTGTACAAATTAAAAGGTTCATCAATTTGCCAAAAAACGAGGACAAACAGACAAATGTGATCGTGGTATAAAAAGTGTATCAACTCCATCGCATAATTCTTCGAATTTGAGAGTTTACTTTCAAAATGCTGGCGGTCTTCGGACCAAAACAAATGAATTTTTTTTATCCTCTTCTCAAAATGAGTACGATGTCATCGTTATAGTTGAAACTTGGCTCAACTCAAATATATCTTCATGTGAATTTTTCGACTCCTCTTTTTCTGTGTACCGTAAGGATAGATCAATTTTATCTGGAATGGATTTTGGTGGTGGAGTCATGATTGCAGTTAAATCAAATTTAAATAGTAAACAATGCAGCCTGGCGAACGACTCAGTGGAACTCGAGCAACTTTGTGTCTGCGTAAGCTCCAAATGTTCTTCTCTTTCAATGGATTTATTTTTTATTGCTAGTTATATTCGTCCTAGAAGTTCAATCGAAATATATTCAAATCATGTCTCTAATATTAATTCTTTGGTGAATGAATTAACGAGTAACCAGTTTCCTCTTATTTTAGGCGATTTTAACATTGGTGATATTTCTTGGTGTTATCTAGAAGATGACAAAATTCTGGTTCCTTTTAATGTTAATAAAGACATAGAAACGTTAGTCATTGATTCATTCTCCTCGTTTGACTTGCATCAAATTAATTTTGTAAGAAACGATCTAAATAGGATATTAGATTTAATTTATATTAGTAGCGATTTCAAATATTATTTAGAAGTGGCGGATTTCCCGTTTGTAAGAAATTCTATTCATCATAAAGCTTTGTGTTTGTCCTTTGAATACTATAATTTTGCATCAACTCGGCTAATGAATAGAAAAATGTTTAACTTTGAAAAAGCCAATTTCATTGCACTGAATAATTTTTTTAATAATATAAATTGGAAGGAGTTACTAGGGGGCAAATCACTAGAAGTTATGTATGAACTCTTTAAGAAAGTATTGTTCGAAGGTATTGAACTTTTCGTACCTACTCTCATTAAAAAAAAGTCCTTTAAATTACCGTGGTTCAACAAAAGACTTAAGAACTTAGAGAATGCTAAAAACAAGGCTTTCAAGCGTTCCAAGTTAACTAAGAGGTTAGAAGATCGGGTAAATTTCCTTCGATTAAGAAAAGAATTCGCATTTCTCAGTAACTTTCTATATATGCAATATATTAGCTCTACAGAAGCTAATATAAAAAAAAATAGCAAATCCTTTTGGGTATTTGTTAATTCTAAACGAAAAAAACTCGTTATTTCCGCAATGTATGGAGTAT
Source organism: Portevinia maculata (assembly GCA_949715645.1). NCBI lineage: Eukaryota > Metazoa > Arthropoda > Insecta > Diptera > Syrphidae > Portevinia > Portevinia maculata. The sequence continues at coordinate 103,956,394 of OX454525.1, forward strand.
GAGGATAATAAGTCTAATGATTTGCAATCTTCGTGTAATCTTTTTGCAAATTTTTTTCAGACTTCATACAATAATGATGTTATTCCAGATATTGATATACTATACTCTGAATTTTCTCAAATAACAGATTTTTCTCTAACTCAGTTTTCTGAGAATGATGTTCTTAGGGGTTTGAATGAGTTGGATGTCTCTAAAAAAGCTGGGTATGATTCCGTTCCGCCTATATTTTTAAAGAATTGTTCTTCTTCACTCTGCTCTGTTTTGGCCCTTTTATTTAATAAATCGATGGTGTCTGGTAATTTTGTTGACGAATGGAAAATATCCTTCATTGATCCAATTTATAAGAGTGGCCTCAAACATTTGGTAAAAAATTATAGACCAATTTCCAAGTTGTCCGCTATACCTAAACTTTTTGAGAAAATGGTCACCGAACAGCTTTATTTTGCAATAAAAAATCATTTGTCTCCCAGACAACATGGTTTTATTAAGGGTCGGTCAAGCAGTACGAACCTAAGTATTTTTACAAACTTTTGTATTAAGAAAATGGAACAAGGCAGACAAATAGGTGTTTTATATACAGATTTTGTAAAAGCTTTTGACCTACCAGTCAGGCTTAAACATTCTCCATGTTTGATGTACGCGGATGACGTGAAAATCTATCTAGATATTTCCTCTCAGTCGGATTGTTTGCATCTGCAACTGGATATTGAACTTTTTCTGAATTGGTGTAAGTATAATCACCTCCAATTGAACTTTACAAAATGTAAAATATTTAGTGCTTCGAGGTCACCTTCCTTGATTAAATTCAATTATAAATTCCATGATGAGAACGTACTGCGAGTTGAGGTAGTCAAAGACCTTGGTGTCTTTTTTGACATGAAACTCGATTTTAGATATCACATTGACTTTGTGGTTGCAAAAGGTAATTCCATGCTAGGTTTCTTAAAGAGAACTTCATCTGTATTCAAGGATGTGTACACACTTAAGACATTATTTATGGCCTTGGTTTTGCCTATTTTAGAATATTGTTGCGTAGTTTGGTCTCCGTTTTATGAAAACCGTAACTTAAGAATAGAAAGGATACAAAAAAGATTCACGCGTTTTGCTTTAAGAAAATTTAACTGGTCTGGAGATTTGCCCGATTATCCTTCTAGATGTGCTCTCATTGACTTAAAGAAACTTGAATGCCGTAGGCATACTCAATGCATTCTTTTTGTTAAAGATAGTTTTGACAACAGAATAAATTCTGGTGATTTGCTTTCTCTCTTGTCCCTTTATGTTCCTGAAAGGAGTTTGAGGAATCGTACTGAGCTGTTTCATGTTCCTTTACATAGAACTAATTATGGTGTGAATGAACCTATTACTCGCTCTTTGAAACTATTTAACTCAGTTTGCAATGAAGTTGACATTTGCATGACAAGATATCGTTTTAAAAAAATAGTTCTTGAATTATGTAATGATTAAGTCATAACGTTGTATTTATGTAATCAGCAGATCATTGTTATCCATTGATGAAAAAATAAATAAATAAATAAATAAATAAATAGTACAACCTTAAAGCCGGTTCTGGTTGATTAAACGTAAGAACCACTTCAGAGCGTTTAGTTTGCGCAAACCCGTATACAAAAAATAAAATAAAAAAAGACAACATACGCACCTGCAGCGAACAAGTACCTACCAACATTTCCAAATAAAAAAATACATTAAGTCTCTCTTGGGTTTAATTAGTTTTTCTGTTTCAGAAAAAAATCGCCTAAAGAGCACTATGGTTATTTTTCCAAGAGGCGAATGGCTTCATAGAAATTTGAAATGTGTAGAAATGCATTTCAGCACTTCAAACCAAGCAAATCTATAGAAAAGCAATTTTGAAGGGCTTCAGAGTAGGTGAAGAACAATGATACAGAACGTTGCAGTAATTAATACAAAACGTTATTATGTTCCTTTCAAATTTGTAATTTTACTAACATAACTTCAAGTCACGAATGCTGAATTTGCCGCCAAGTTTTATTACACTGCAATACATAGCTCCGGTCACATAAAGAGCGCTTTCAACGCCGTTTTGAGTTCACCGCGGCGTTGTATAAAATTACAGATTATTTCCTGACGCCTGCGCGTTAAATGTCATTTGAATTTTTTTTTTTTGTTTTGTTGCTATTATAGAAAAAGTAATTATTAAATATTAATTTTGCTATTTCGGGGTCGTTGAACGGCAAAAAATTCTGAAAAATTATTTATCAGCGCTGGCTTACATTTTTTGAGGAAAAATATACCCGTACAATATTTGTACACTGCTCACCGCTCGCCGCTTGACGTCTTCCAACGCGGCATTATAACCGCCGTAACCCCTATTATTCAGCACGGATGACGAAGAACTCGGTATTCCTCTCGACGAAGTTGGGGATCAAACAATCAATCAATAATCTCCAAATCGATGAGGCGATCTAACACTGATAATTACCGTCCTATCAAAGCTGATGTCACACACTATGAAGATCGTTGAGTGAGTATTAGATATCCGCTTGCGGAAAATTATGTACATACACTGCACTCCGGCTCACTTGATTACGATAAGGTAGTTTTTGGGTATAATTTTACTTTTTTTAAATCCTTTTAATACGAAAGAAAAATATATAGATAGGTATACATATGTTGTAAAACAATTGGGATTAAGTAGATTCGTTCAATTTTTATGATGCTTTTCCCAATAAGGTCATAATTCATAAAATTAATCATTTTCTGCCTCACTTGATAACGAACAGAAATTAAATACATACATACTTGGAAAACCCAGGAATTTCAGATCGATACACACCAATACACCATCTATTTATCGACTTTAACGTTCCTATTCTATTATAGCGTATATAGGGACGAATTATACGAAGTCATGTCAAGTTTTGACATCCCCGCCAAACTCGTCCGTTTGTGTAGGATGACGATGGAGAAATCTCGCTGCTCCGTCAAAATCGGCAAGAACACCACCGAGCCATTTGATGTCGAAAAAGGTTTGAGACAAGGCGACGCGTTATCATGCACTTTCTTTAACATCGTTCTTGAAGCAATTGTACGGAACTCACAAGCCAACACCATAGGTACGATTTTTCAAAAGTCCTTTCAACTACTTGCCTATGCTGATGACATTAGCCGTGTTTCTTTGCACGCGGATATAGGGATGGCATCAGAAAACGACCATCGCCGCTTAAGTATTAAGTATTAAGTATGACATGCACCGTGACACAGCTGTAAGTTATAGTTAAGAAATTTGTATTGAAAATCCTGAAATTGAAAAATATCTACTTCCGCCAATTGAAATTGATGCCAAGCATATTCTAAAATTGTGAAAAACAATTTCACATTAACAGATTTGCTAAATTCAATTACCTTTATAATGAAGTTTAAAAAAAATAATAATAAAATCACGAACAAAATATTCGGCGGGATGTGTTAGTGGAGGGATGTCAAACTTTGACATTTCCTGAAAAATTCATCGCATCGGTTCATTAGAAACGAAGAAAATGGATTTTGGAAGCACTGTTTATCCCCGCTAACAGGATAAGTTGTTGTTGTATTTTACATGCAAATTTCAAATTATCCCTATATCCGCGTGCAAAGAAATACGGCTATTGATATTATAGGGAGAACGCGGCGAGCTGTCAGTGAAGCATTTGCAAGCATCGAAACGTAGGCGGCGAAGATGGGTCTGGCTGTTAATGAGGACAAAACGAAGTATATGCTCTCAACGAGAAAGGACTCTCAACATCGACGACTCGGACAAAACGTCACGATAGACAGATGCAACTTCTAAGTAGTTAAAGACTTTGTCTACCTGGGCTCCACTATCAGTTCGCAAAATGACATCGGCGCAGAGATCAAGCGAAGAATCACTCTTGCCAAGGAGATTATATAAGACTTTAATCATCCCGGTCCTGCTTTATGGTGCAGAAGCATGGGCCCTGTCAAAACCGGATGAAAACCTTCTGGGATGCTTTGAGAGAAAGATTCTGCAAATGATATTCGGTCCAGTTTGTGACAAAGGAGTGTGGGGGAAGAAGATTCTACGACGAACTATACGGGCTATACAACGACGCTGACCTGGTCAAAAAGCTAAAAATACAATGGCTGGGACATGTGGAGCGTATGGACAACAATGCTCCTGCCCAACGTGTCTTCGAATCCTCCCCTGAGGGTCAACGCAGCAGAGGAAGACCCCACCTTAGGTGGCGCGCACAATTGGAAAACAACTTCAACCAACTTGATGTGCGTAACTTAAGGCAGCTAGCGAGGGACCGAGCTGGTTGGAGGGGCTTGTTGGTTGAGGCCGTGGTCCATCCCGGACTGTAAGCACCACCAAAAGTAAGTAAGTACATAAAAAAATAAAAAAGGCATTTAGAGTATCAGGGAGTTTCCTTCAAAACATATCTTCATATAAACACCAACTTAACCAAGGAGGAAATATGCCAAATTCGAGCTTACAAGGGACAAGGCATCTTTTCGTTTCATAGCCGGTAAGATTGGAAAAGGACTAACTGTTGTTCATAGCTATCTTAAGGGCCCTGAGAACTATTTACATAAACTGCAAAGGCAGAGTAAGCAAAGCAACAATAAGTCAGGATCGACATGCGATACTGAGAGCTGCTTCAAATTCGAGACTTTCCATAAGTGATACAGCAGGCCAACCATATACGAAAGCAAAGAAGAAAAAGAAACCACGATTGAGCGCAGCACGCAACTAGTCCGCTTGTATGGTTCACCGGTTTGACCTTAAACAAATAACGGCAGACCTCCCGATTTTGAACCACTTCGTCACTGTGGACAATCAAATGCTGGTAATGCCACATTTGTGTGATCTACAGATATACTTCGTCTTTCTTTTTTCTAAGGTACTTATTTACTAAGTTCTAAATCTTCCTTTCGCTTGCCGTTTTCTCTAAATGTGGAATCGGCTACAGAGATAGTAGAAAATCAACCATCTTCTGATTGCTGATTAAGCAACGGAACGAATACACAATGCTGTATACTCATACCCATAATAGTAACTATGCTCCGTTTCAGCCAGTTTCGTTCACTTTCACGAAATTAAGTGAGCGATTGGAATGTCTCCTTACGTATATATAAAATTTGAAAGCTGTCTATATCTCTTCTTGTTTACACTCTTTGTAGAAAACATTAAACGTTTGACAACAGCAGCTTAAGTTGCCAGAAGCAATTATGGGCACTTTTCCTTTTAACGATGGTTCTGGTAGCTTATCGTTCGGTTTTAACACCAGCTTAAGCTCATTATAATTGGCTTTTACATCACCATTGCTCAAATTGACCATAGATTTTTGCAATTTCATGCGACAGCTACTTAGGTGTCGTTTCCATTCATGTGTTATTTTCATTTTGTTTAGAGTTTACTATGTTTATTTACCCTCCGAGACAAACAAATCCAGCTAACAGCTTTATAGTTCATACTCCTGCTGTCTTGCGAAGCATCTTCATCCAGCTGCCGTTAATTTGCCGTCATACGCTTTTGTATGCCGTTCAACATTTTGAACCGTTTGTGAGCGCCTGGCGCACGACTGCGGTGTAGAGTCTTTCGTTGAGCTTAGGGGGCATTTTTCGGTCACAGAAAATGGCCGAGTTTTCCCGCCACTTCATCCACCCACGCTTACGCGATGCTCAATGTCGTCATCACAGCTTGCTTCGCTATTAATCATAGATCACTGATATTTGAACTTTTGTCAATTGGGAATCATTCATACAAATGTTTATAATAGGTATGAGTGGATCAGAGAACGGGCAGCACAAGTATTTACCTTTTTTGGACTACGCTCCCCTCCCAAGTTTCCCCCCATACATCAAGTTCTTGTTGCAGGGACGTTTGATCCTCGCAAATGATGGCTCCAACGCTAGCAAAGAATAAGTGATGCACTCCCTCATACATGTCCATGATCATCTGTACGTAGGTTTCAGGAACTCGGAATCACGAAGTTTTCCCCATCATGATCCTTATAGTCTGTATTTGGATTTATGGTAGATTTACCTGCGACAAATCCGCACTATCGCCTTATCATTTGTAGTTGCTATTGTTACTTGATGAAAACAAGAAAATCAGCGTTTAAACGTTTAACCGTGCACTTAGACAAATGTCATTAAACGGTAAAGTTCGAATAATTTTGTACTGAAGTTGTCGCTTAGAGCCAAAATTTGTAAAGTCACTTTCATTATGGGTCAACAGAATATTAGAGCAGAATGTGGTAAGTGCGGTTACCATATTATAGTCGTGTTTCGGTGCTAGTGTATACCCAGCTCAGCATAATTTTACAAATAAAACGCCTAGATCGTATTATATTCACTTTTCATTTTTAAGGATGTGTTCGTAGTGTTTGTACTTTAAAAGACTGCGATTGGGATTATTATTAAAGCAAGGATGCAAACCCAAACGTATTTTTTTTAAAGATTTTTGAACATCATAAAAATCTTTTGTGTTAAGGAAAAGAACGGATGCTTATTTTTGCAAATTTTTTTTTTAAATTTTCTTCGCATAATGCATACGTAGATCGACATAACTTTCCATACTGATCACAAATATAGTAACTTTTAGGGTCTACGAGCAAGATTACGTTATGTTACAAACTATGAGTCAAAACTATAATACCCTTAGAATAGGGTATACAAATTGAGGAACTTGAGTGGACTAAATAACATCCTGGAAAAGACCAACGAATTTCAAGTCGAGACACACCACCTATTCATCGACTTCAAAGCCGCGTATGATAGTATACATCGTCACGAGCTCTATATGGCGATGGCCGAATTCGGAATCCCGGCAAAACTGTTTCAGATGTGTCACGTGACACTGGAACACACGCACTGCAACGTGCAGTTTGGAAGTAGCTCCTCCGAACTATTTCAAATATGCACCGGATTTCGGCAATGGAACTATCATGCGATTTCTTCAATCTCGTACTGGAGCAAATATTGCGCAGGGCAGGTGTCAACACGGAAGACACTATCTTCAACAGGTCCGTTCAGCTGCTGGTTATGCGGACGATAATGACATCATCGGTCGATCACAGCGCTCCTTCACAGAAGCTTTCACGGCGATTGAAGAACAGGCGAAATCTGTTGGCCTTGTAGTAAATGAGACCAAAAACATGCTATCAACAAACAAATATCTGTCCACCGCCTGGGACAAAATGTCACTATTGATAGCAACAATTTTAAGGAGTTAAGGAGTTCATCTACCTCGGAGTAAACATGAACTCCACCAATGACACCTTAGCGGAGATCGGGCGAAGAATTACCCTAGGAAACTACTTTGGTTTGGCAAAACAACTGGGTTCAAAACTCCCAAGTCGAAGGACGAAATGTATGCTTTACAAACCCCTTATCCTGGCAGTTCTTATTTTCGGCGCCAGTGTTTCAGGCAGAGACTCTTCACGGGTCGGGAGCCCGTTAAGTAAGTAAGTAAGTAAGTAAGTAAGTAGGTAAGTAAGTAAGTAAGTAAGTAAGTAAGTAAGTAAGTAAGGTAAATAAGCAAGTAAGTAAGTAAGTAATAAAAATAATACACCGATTTAACAAGTTCAAGAAATAAAATATCTCGGAGTTGTATTAAATAAAGAACAACATTTTAGTAGCTGCTTACATTAAATCGCAAAAATATTTATCCGAATTTTTAAATACAATTCGTAAACACATTACACCAATGTGCGCCAATAATATATGCAGCGCAGTCATAAAATATCAATTGGATTTGTGCTCTACTATTCTGTACTTGTCTTCTTCTTCTTTAGCGGGGATGATTAAAAAATTAAACAAACAATAAATTCTGAGCTGCAAGCACTTAAAACAGGAATGTGATGCCGATTTATGTCATTCCAGGTCCCATATTCTACTTATTTGAGGATTTTACTCTCGTACTTTACGGCTTATTTTATTTTGTTCACTAGAGACCGACTAAATGAATTTAAGAACGAATGCACTAAGAGGTCTACCGACAACACTGCCCGACCAGCCATCTTAATCCAATACGACTAGGTTTTGTATAGTATTATGTAATGTGTTAATGCAACATGCGAACTTTGGTGCTTCTTGACGATCAAGATTACAACAAAACTTTTCTGCATCATCTTAAACTGTGCCGGAATCCATACTAGGAGACATCTTACTGTCGTAGAAGAACAATCTTAACGCCTTTTTGGTAGCTAGTACTCTGGACAGAGCGATTGCAGCAAATTTCCACAGCAAATCTGGGACTTAAAAGCTACAACTTTGAGCCAGTAGGCTATGGTCCATTTTATTCACTATTGTTCAACTTGCTGATAACTCCCAAGTTTGCTAACTTCGGAGTTGATATCAACTCAAGAGTTGAACTGCAAGTTTAAAAATGTTTTTTTTCACTATTACAACTTTCGGTTTGGAATTTGACATCCGCAAGTTGACCAACTTGCTGTTTCAAAAAATTACTGGGATATTTCGCCGCTCTGGGCAAAAATTGTTTTTGCCGCCCTTAAGCCGCGGCTGTAAGTCATAACTTACAAGCAGTTATAAAAAGAAAAAAGATTATAGGTAAACCAACTAAAAAAACATGTGGTTAAGATTAATGTAACATAAACAATACTTTCAGAATTTTTAAATGTTTAGGTATTTACTCGTACCTTTTATTTCTCCTTCCGCTCAATGAAAAACATCAATTGTTTATTTTTTCAATTTAATTCAATTATATTCATTTAAACATTTTTTGATTAAAAAGACGTTAAAGCAAACATAAAGTAATTATAGTTAAAGGTATATTTAGACTCATGGAGCATGTAGGTAGGTATTCTTAAAAATAAACTACATAATTGAATAAAACCATTTTTTTTTAGAATATCAAACTCTAACTAGGTTCGCAGCTACTCTGTCTAAAACAATTTTTTTCGTACCTTTTGTTCTGAAAAATCTTTAACAATATCTACTAAATTCAAACTGTCGCAAATCTTGTGCTCTATCAAAATCATAGCCAATCCAGATAGTCTCTTTTGAGTCATGGTAGACCGAAGATAATTTTTTATTATTTTTAGTTTGGAAAAACTTCTTTCCCCACTAGCAACCGTTACTGGCAAAGCCAAAAGAATTCTTAGCGCAATACTTACATTAGGACCAAATCTTACATCGGTTATAAGTTTTAAAACCTCTTGAGGAGACAAACTACTATTTAAAATTGAACATACAACTGATAACTCCTCTGATAATTCTAATCCATTTACATCCGATGAGTCCTCGTGGGTTAATATAGCCTCGAGGTTTTTGCAATGTTCCAATAATTCATTTTTTGGCAGTTCTCTTAAAGCATATATGTTATATAAAAAAGCAAAATGTTTACTATGCTCAGCAATCTGAGAAAACCTTAACTCTAAGGAGTTTACAGCTGTATCAAAGATGTGAAAAAATACTTCGACCTTATATTTTTGACGGGGATCAATTATTGGTTCATCATCACACTCGTAGCCAAAGTGTCTCTTTTTGGAGCGCACACGATGTATAGGCATATTTTCAAAATCTGAAATCTCGCAGTCGATTTCAGTCGCCAAGACTTTGGCGTCTTCAACTACTTGAGTAAAATACTCATCTGAACGTGAGTTCTCGAAGAAATTTTTGTTTTTTTTTATTAATTCGATGACAGAAAATAAGTCGATGTCTTTACTTTGCATTAATTTGCTGACGGGATTTATTCGGTTCAAAGTTGCATACCAAATTATTACAGAGCATAAAAATCTAAACTTTTTAATTTGATTTAACAATCCCATATCTGTATTTTGGTAAACACTAAGCAATGCATCATAGACTTGACCTATTTGATGTCTTAGTGGTTTTATTGCCTCAGTTCGGCTTTCCCACCTCGTGTCACTAAGAGGCTTAAGAGTAATACCTCTTACATTTGTCAAAAGAATTGACCATCTCAACGTTGAAGAGGAAAAAAACACATAGATCTTTTGCACAGTATTGAAAAAATTTGTAACTTCCATGGAAGACTTTGCCATGTCGTTAACCACTAAGTTTAGCGAATAACTGCTGCAAGGAACATAAAATGCTCGTGGGTTCAAGTTTCTTATCCTAGCTTGCACCCCACTTTGAATACCTTTCATATTAGAACCGTTATCGTATCCTTGCCCTCTTATGTTCTTTAAGGACAATCCATGTGCTGATAGCTGTTCTAAGATAACTTCAGTAAGTTTTAGGCCTGTAGCTTTTTCGATTAGTATAAATCCTAAAAAACTTTCATTGACAACAGCTTCTGAACTTCTTGAATAGTCTTGGGTTTGATTAATGGAAACATACCTAATAATCATCGTCATCTGCTCAGTTTTACTATGGTCTGGGGTGCAATCTAGTATAATGGAAAAATACTTTGACTTAGTGATATCTTTAAGAATATGACTTTTTATACTGTCTGAAATTGTATTTATAAACTCATTTTGAATAGTTTTGCTTAAATAGACTGCTCGCTTCTCCTCTTTCTTTAAAATTCTGCGTACATGTTCTTGCATAACAGGATCAAACTCGGCTAACAACTCTACTAATTTTAAGAAATTACCATTATTATGCTCATACAAATCATCACAAGAACCTTGAAAGGCCAAACTACTTTTTGCCAACATTTTGATGATTGGCGCAATACGTAACAAAACTCCATTCCAGTGTTCTATTTCAGACTTAATTAGTCTTTGTGACTCGGCATCTATCGTTTGCGATGATTTAAGCCTATGTGAAAGTTCGAACCAATTTTTTACAGCTTCTAAGTGATTTCTTGATGACTCATGAGATTTTAGAATAAAACCTACATGCTTCCATTTATTGTAGCCACCTTGAGATAGACCGCAAGTTGAAACATTAAATAATTTGCAGCAAAAACAATACGCAGAATTTTTCGCCACAGAATACACAAGCCAATCTCTTGAAACTTCTTCACCGTTGCTAAGTTTTCTCTTATAATACCCTGGGGTAAACCGTCGACCATTGCCATCTTGGGGAAATTCAAATTCGAGCAATGGTTTAGCAGATCCTCTATTTACTAAATATATTCTTTCTGCATCTGTAATTTTGTCGGGCCACATAGCGGGATCAACATCCAAAAGAGACGTTGAGGCTGCTGAAAATCCAACGACCATACCACGTCGAGTTAATCGGTTCTCGTCAGATCACCGTAATTAAACGACGTTGGGCGCGGTTAGTGCGTAGATGGGGGACCGTTTGAGAACAACCGCGTGTCGTTGGCCAGTCCCATCTACAGAGTTGAGGTAGATAATACATACGTGGTATCACAATGGGCCTAAATTGGCCTAAGTGTGTCGGCTTCTGCCGACAGCCACATAAACCTAACCTAACCTGAGGCTGCTGAAGGACTTGTACTAGCAAAATCAACTTCACTTCTGATATCGCCTGACCCAGAAGCAGTAGGTTCACAGATGGGTTCACAGGCCGCGGCAACTAAATTTGTTTCTTGTTGTGTTGATGACGCTGGTTTCTTGACTTCACCTTTTTTCAAGGACTCTAATGCACCTGCTTGCTTTTGTCGCTCTGCATCTTTTTCAAGCCTTCGTTTTTTATATTGGTGTCCTGACAAACGTGCTCTACCATCAGCCATTCTGTATTTTGTACAAGAAAGTCTTTTGTTAGGTTTACAATTACTGAGACACTTATTTAAAACTGTTATCGGTGACTTGTAACCAAGTGCAGGATCTTTGGTATACCTCAGTTACTTTGTTTCACAATTGGTGAGCCATCACACATTTTTTATGTAAAAAAAAACATCCCTACCTTTCCAATGACATATAATACACCGTTATTAATATTGTACGAGGGCGGGTCAATAAGTCCGTGACTTTTGGAATAAAACACAGATTTTTTGATAAAATTTTTTTTTTATTTTTAACTAGTCTCCCTTGAGCTCTATACACTTTGTCCAACGCTTCTCCAATTTTTTTTATCCCTTCCACAAAAAATGATTTGTCGAGGTCCTCAAAATAGGCGTTTGTTTGCGAGATGACTTCATCATTGAAGTCAAATCTTTTTCCACCAAGCCATTTCTTCAGGTTTGGGAACAAGAAGTAGTCGCTCGGAGCCAAATCTGGAGAATAGGGTGGATGAGGGAGCAATTCTTAGCCCAATTCATGGTTTTTTGCCATGGCAACTGCACATGTGTGCACCCTTGCATTGTCTTGGTGGAAAAGAACTTTTTTCTTCGCCAAATGAGGTCGGTTTTTTTTCAAATCGTCATTGAATCGGTCCAATAAGTTGGCATAATATTCCCCATTGATTGTTCTTCCCTTTTGAAGGTAGTCAATGTGGATTATCCCGCGTGCATCCCAAAAAACAGTCGCCATAACTTTATTGGCTGACAAACCCACCTTGGCCTTCTTTGGCGCCGATTCACCCTTAGAAACCCACTGTTTTGACTGTTGTTTGGTCTCTGGTGTGTTGTGATGGATCCATGTTTCGTCCACGGTTACAAAACGGCGCAAAAACTCCTCCATATTGCGATTAAACAACGCCAAACCTTCCTGTGAAGTTGTTACACGATTGCGTTTGTGGTCGACTGTGAGCAAACGCGGCACCCATCTTGCGGAAAGCTTTCTCATGCCCAAGTGATCATTCAAAATTGAAACCACTGAGCCATGCGAGATCCCTACGGCTTCCACAATCTCTCGCACTTTCAATCTTCGGTCGGCCAAGACCATATCGTGAATTTTTTCGATTGTTTCGGGTGTAGAGACCTCAACTGGGCGTCCAGGACGTTCGGCATCTTCAGTGCTTGTACGGCCACAACGAAATTCAGTAAACCACTTTTTTACCATTGAAATCGATGGTGCAGAGTCCCCATAGTATTTTTCAAGCTTAGCCTTGGTCTCGGTAATGGTTTTTTTTCGCAAGAAATAATGCTTAATAAGCACACGAAATTAACTTTTTTCCATTTTCTCCTCAAATTAGTGAGTAGTCTGATAAAAATAGCTGTCAAACACAAACTAACTGACGCAGCAAGTTTAAATTTTGACAGGAGTCAACTGACAGATGCCTGTTGACAGGAGCAGTGTTGCTGTTTCAGTAAAGAGGTCAGAAATTCAAAAAGTCACGGACTTATTGACCCGCCCTCGTAGATTGGCTCACCATCCTTTACAAGTACTTAATGCAAGTAAAAATAATTTCTTATACACTTACTAGAAACGAGCGTGAATGTAATTTTGATAGCATACGCTGATGATATTGCTGTTTTTGCTAAATCTGATCTAGAGCTGAAAAAAGCATTACGAGCACTAGATAAATACTTTGCAGAAAAGGATATGACATTATATGCAAATAAATCAAAAATTATGAATTTTGGCAAGAGGAAAAACGCATCTTGTCCAGAAAGGTTCTCATATCAAGAAGATTGGATTGAAGTTGTTGATAATTTTGATTACCTGGGAGTAAACTTAAATCGCACTGGTTCTTGGAATGAATCCATTAATATCTTCAAAACTAAGGTAAGAACAGCAACAGCGATGGCTGATAAAACTTTGAAGAGTTTTTACATGGAGAACTGGGATGGGCGAATAAAAGTCTTTGAATCAACTATTAAATCGACCGCACTTCACTGTGTTGAAATATGGGGACTGGAAGCTGGAGATAAAATTGAAGTAATTCAAATGACAGTTTTGAAAAAACTACTTGGACTAGCCAACAACACGCAAAGCAACGTAGTTCGTGTAGAGACTGGAACTATCCCATAAACTTACGAAATAGCGAAAAGAACCTTAAATTTCTGGATGAAGCTGTTAAATGTCCCCGATGACCGCCTAATAAAGAAGTGTTATACTGAAGTTTTAAGAATCCATCTTACCACTCAGCGACCAAACTGGACATCACAAGTTAAGGAACTGTTAATGGATAATTTTACTGATGTGTGGGAACAACAAAATTTAGCAGTCGTAAGACGATCTTACGAAAACATTTTGGAGGACAAGAAGAGAGCATTAATAGAACAAGATTTCAGGAAAGCAACTAGCTCAACTTCCTGTTTATACTATGCTTCTTGCTTGGAAAATATACAGGAGCCTCACTATAAGCTGGCGCCATATTTGAATTTTGCCTCTAAACCGTTCATCCATAAAGTCATTGCGCAAATAAGGTGTGCCAACAGGTATGCCCATAGGATAATTCTGCACGGTGACAGACATAATTTCGATCCAACCAACATTTGTACGATTTGTAACACGCATGAAGATGACACTATTGAGCACTTTCTCCTAAGATGCCCAATTTTTAATGCAGTGAGAAACCATTTCCTGTTTTCTAATGGATTGACTAACCTAGGAAGCATAATGGCTGTCGAAGACATAAAGATTGCAACTAATATTTACAAATATGTTATAAACTCGCTTAAATTAAGAGCTTTTATAATAAATGAATGATCCAGGTTTCATATTAAGTCTCTTAATAAGTACTGAACATATATTGTTAATGTTTCTGGAAACTAATTACCAATCTTTTGTGTAAAATATTATGCCTCATATTAACTCCATTTTATATAAAAAAAAAAAAAAAAAAATCATTACCCATTTTGTGAAATTATGTATACATTATTGTCAATCAATTTGTAAAAGCACTTACTAGAAATTTATAGATAGGTTAAGCACTTAGGTGCTTTGCAAACTCACAGGAACAGTCTTCTATTTGAAAAATTACTCTGCCACTGCCACCAGTATTTACTAATCAGTTTCAGTAAAACACTTTATATTTTTCGCATGAACTTCACTTATATATGTTTTTTCATTTGCTTGTATATTTACTGTATATTAACTGTTTTGAATTAAACTTTTCCTACGTAGGTATACACTTCAATTATTAAAAATAGACAAAAACTTTAATTATTTCACTTTATAAATACCTATGGCTTCTAATTAGATTTTTTTTAATCACTTAGGTAGGCAGAACACTGTTTACAAACTGTAATGTGACTAAAATGATTGGGGTGGGGGCATTCTTACGTCGAGTTTCAGGATAAAAGGGCATTCCCCAAAATATGCTTTATATTCGGAGTCAATTTTAATGTAAAATTTGAAAAGCGACTCCTGTATAACATTATGAGTCAAACATTCGAAGTAGGTACTGGATGTGCAAACGGATGTGACAGGGCGACAGCATAAGTAAAGAAAATTGTCATACGTTCGGAGTAAGCCAGTCTGCAGTCGTCATTCTGGGGAACCCCCGTGAAACGTACTTTATCTGAAACGATGAGTGTTACCAATTCAGAAATTAAAAACCGGCGTAAATTACCTTTTTAGTAGGTAGCAAATTTGCCGCCCCTCATTTTTGCCGCTCTGGGCAATTGCCGAGCTTGCCCCCTCCCCCCCTTAGATCGGGCCATCTTTCACAGACCAAATCGCGCTCGCCTTCTTCGTTGCCCGAATCAGACGATGGCCAATCTTCCCAGAAATAATTTGAACAATACATTGTTTAAGTTTTAAAAAATTAATATTTGATTATTTACACCACTTGATTTGAAGTTCGCAAAATCAAAAACAGAAATGAGAAAAAAAAAATCTGACATTTGACGTAAAATCCCAAGTTTGCTCTACAACTTCCACTATTTCGGGGAGTTGAGTAAACTCAAAGTTGATCAACTCTCTATTTTTCAACTTCGGAATATCTAAAAAGCAATTTCTCAACTTGACATTAAAAATCCCCAAGTTGAGTTCAACTTCGACTGAATAAAACGGCTCTATGTCGCTTTGTGTAGTAAGTAAAAAGCATTTTCAAGCAGATCAAACGTAAACCTCAGTTTTGACTTGATATCTGTTTCATGTGCTTAGCAAAAACTCAGTTTTAAGGGCAATATTACTTTCTTTTTCTTACGGACTTGAGATTTGAGTTCGAGCAAATGCTTTTTGCATACAATACCTATTTGGCGTGGAAGTGAAGCGGCGTTGCTGTTGTGTCGCGCTGTCAAATTTAAATAGGTATGTACACACAATGTGGGCGGGGCTCAGTGATTAGTGTGTTGGATCACTAATCGAAAGGTCTTACGTTTACGACATTTAACACGTAGTTTTTTCCACTGCCCCACCTCTTGCGAAGTAAAAGTATCACTTGTCATGAGAAGCTTTTCCAATTTGCCGTTCGAAGTAGGCTTATACTAGGTCCATTCCACTTCGCACAAGCAAATGGTTGGGGTTTTAGGCCCTGTATGGTCCTTTAATGCCTAATATCTATTTATTTATGTTTTATGTACACACAAAACTGCGAGCAATAAAAACGTTACCCTGGGGGCTTACTAACTATGTACTTTGCCACGCATCGTATAATTTGCTATTTACTGACTATGCATAACGATCGCTTGGAATATCAACTTTCCAAACAATTTCCATGGTTCCCGTCATATTTCCACAAACGTTTCCATTGATCTGCCAAGGCGCTATGGAATGTTAATATACTTTGTTTAAAAAAATGTTTATATAAATAAGTTTGTATTTAAATGCCGAAAGGGATGAAGAAGTATACAATTAGCAATTACATATTTATATGTGCAAAGAAAATAAATAAGGAGTGGCTCATCCTCGCTAGATAAATACAATAAAAAATAAAATCCACTTAGCATTATGAACTGCTCGGGGTTGTGGTTTGTTTTTCTGCCTAAATGCAAAAATTTATATGAAAACACTATTTTTCAATTTCTTACATTTTCGATTACACAGCTACCAACCTTTTCTATCAAAACATCTATCGCATTCGAAGACAATCGAATGACTTGCATTTACATAGTTGCGTGAACATTATCGCACATGTCCGCCAATTAATTGCGTAGTACCAAAAGGCCTAAAAATGCGGTTTGCGGCGAAGTGCATAGTTAGCCCACTGTATTCTTGCAAGTTGTTTTTTTATAAATTTGACACGAACCCTGTTGTGGGACATGATTTTTTGTATACAACTTTCCAGCGCGAAACAACCCAGCAAAAGCTACTGTATTGCGTTATGACTGTGCCGATACTAGCGTTGACCGAAAGAAAGTATTTTCAGCAGCAAAACCCTCCCCAACAAAAAGTCATTAAGACTGTAATCATTCCGCTATATCGAACGCAAATGCGCCTACTGTTGTTCCGAGACTTTTCGGCTGTCTCGGTTCCGAGTGGAACGGCACCCGCTGTATATCGACCCAGTCCAAAATCCAGGGGAAAACTGCCCAAAGAGTTACCATATTCAGTTAACTGGCTGGACGCTGGACTGCGGACCAAGACCAACTACATAGTCACAACCATTCAAGTTAAAAGAAATATCGCGTTTATATGCAGATCCAATCCGAAATAAATTTCATGGAAACGCAGATTGAAATGGATTGAAGGATCCAATCAGCACGTAAACGCGAATTGAAAGATCGAGATAGACAATTTGTTTTCCTAAGTTGTGTGCTCATTTGGCTGGAATTTGTCGCCGTTAGTGCAAGGCTATTCGACCTTTCGATTCGGTCATGTAAATGTAATATAAGTCAACTTTTACCACGATGTCAGTATGCAGCGCTGCAAACAGTCCAGCCAATTAGGCGTTAATTACGCAAATGGAAGGGGACTTCAAATAAATGGGTGTTCGAAGCAGCTACCGATCGGACTTGTTAGAGAGTACTCAAGCAGTGATATCTAACATCCAAGTATTGCAGCAACTTCCATCGCCTTTGATTTTTCTTTTCGGGAGCAAACTGTCATTGAGTTATGAAATTGAACACAATGTTCTTACACTGGCTGCTGAGGCTATGAGTTAGGAATCTTCAAACCGAACAAATTTAACAAAAACTAAATCTTTCATCGCTTCATAGACATGCACTTGTGTATCTGCAGTTAAAGACTTCCTTTAAACGGTTGCATAAGGATAACACAATCCAAAGCAACTTCACTTCCTCGGAATTTTAACCACCATTTTACGAAACGGAGTACGTTTTAACTTATCCATGTAATCCATGTATTCAAAAACGACCAACTTTTCGCCAGTTTAAAAACTAGGTATACCCATACCTACCGACATTAAACAACAATAATACGCACATTGCCACAGTTAAGCTAGAAGTCGAAGTCGTTAAATGTAAAGGAATACTATTTTCTAGAAACATTAAACAATATTGTATGTTCATTTGTAGTGTATTTAAATACTCTTTATCTATTTATTTATAATTTCGTTACCTCCTTATCCACTTCGACAAAAACAATGTACATATATAAGCGACGATGTTGTTGAGATAGTTCTCTATATGACCAAAGAGAGGAGCAAACAAAAAAATTATCTCTTATCTCGGAAAAAAAACTCTTGAATAGCTATAGACAAAAATAATGACGAACAATTTAGAAATAAATTAACAATTTGTTTCTTTAAAGTAAATTTAATTTGCATTCACTCTACCAGCAGCGGCCAGCCAGTGGCGATATTCAAGAGCCAACTGCCCCCTCATCGGAAGGGGAGCGAGCCCAGCGACCACGCCGATTAATTAATAATTATTTATTAATATAAAAATGAAATTAAATAAAAAAAAACTTACATTTCTTTTCCGGTTGTAATCTATTTTTGTGGCTGTTCCTTCCTGTGTGGAGAGATGGCAGACGCTTGAACTTCGTAAACCGTAAACGTAGTAGAAAAATATGTATATTTATTTTATTTGAAAAATTTCTATTTTAACACATTTTTTTAATTCACTTTAGTGCAAGTTGGATAGATTAAAAATTAATTACAATCGATTGCATTGAAAACGATCATCGTGTGTGGAGAATTAAGTTATTTTTGTATGTACAATGGCTGCGCGATGTGCAAATGGATATGAAAATGAGAATTTCCTAAATCAAGTTTTTTTTTACTTTTTTTCGTTAAATATTCTTCGTCTCACGACGAGACGACAATTTGTACCTTGATAAACATCTACTGCCGCGATAGTGATGCCTTTATAACAATTAAAAGTTAATTTTCTGCAACATTTTCGCCTTTGATTACGGAACGAAATCCCAATTCAGCAAAAAATGGCGGTTTTGTCGAACTAAAACACAAAATCTGTGGAAATCTTCACGGAAAGAATTGTACTTGCTGTTGTTAGAGGGGGGGAATAGCGAACAAAAAAATGTCCGTCTCCACGGTGGTGGTGTTGAACTGGCAGTGGTGTGTAGTACAAAAATTGAGTTGGTGTAATTAATCAAGAATTTCCCTTGGGCTTTTATCAACGTACAACAACAAAAAACTCACCAATTTGGAAGTTGGGCAGTAGTAAAGTGAAGCGAACAGAGCAAATGTGACAGTTTGTTAATATGGTACTATTTTACTGTGGTGAAAATGTTTGTTGGGGGAAGTTTAGTACAACAACTAGAAGGGTTTATTTGTTGGGAAATATGTTTAGGGTCTGTCACACTAAAAGTGAAATTAACAGTTTAGCTACTTGCAACTTCTGGCGTTTTTCATTGAAAAATGTTTTGCTCTTTAGCCCAAAAGATTTACTTTTTTGCTGAAAACTGCAAATGTTTTTCGGTTTCGCATGTTTCATTGAAGAAAATGAGCAATTCTAGATTTGCCCTAAATAGCCTTGCGACAAACGTCAAATTGAGGAAAACGTGGTTTTGATTTATTTTGAAATAATTTCAGTAGTTAGGGCAGATACTGTGTTGGAGGGTGGGGACCTCACCAAAACTAGAAAGAGAAATGTTTCATTGAACAGAGTAATTATAGATTTTGAGAGCATTTCCTTCGATTTTTAATGAAAAAGCCTATTAATCAGCAAGTAACATCCAGTTGTGCGTTTCACAAAAACTGAATAAATATAACCAGTGGTTAAATTTCCACGTAACTCGATGGGTGGAATAAGTACCTAATAGAAGAAAACTGTCGGTTTAATTGTTTGACAGTCACATTCTGCCTGTCCCGAGAAAACATAATTTTCATTTTGGTTTTTCGTGCCAGTGTTTTTTCATTGCTAATTTTAATATGGGTACAGCAAACAAAAACAATAATCACCACTTTTTAGGAATTGAAATTAGAATCTAGTCATATATATCATCTCTGTAGGCCAATCCTTTAGGCAGGGGACGTAGAATATTTGTATTAACTTTTTTGCTAAACATATTCGATGGGCCCTGTCGAACCAACTTCTTGCTCAATACTAAAATTTGTATTTCTTCCTAAAACAAAATAACAACAATCAAAGTCACCTTTCAGAGAATTAAAATTAGAATCTAGGCATATAAATATATACATTCTTTACCAGACAAACTGAGGAATAAATCAAACCAAGGAAATGTTTTAGTTTTGTGCAAAGAACCTCATGACTGACCACGTCGATAACCTTCGAGAAGTATAGTTATTAGTCAGTTAAAGAAATTCCTTATCATATCGTCGTGTGCATGGGAATACCGCACAACTGTCGTTTTTTCCAAAATGCAGGTTTTGATGTGATCTAGGTGTCAAAGCGCACATTTTCAGAAATTTTCAGAGTGGTGACATCTACTTTTGGGTGTTTTAAACCAGTTTGAAATACGGCACAACTTCACCCATACAATTTTTTTTTGTGAAACATAGCACATCTGCATTTTCCCGCTTAAGTTGGCTGTCATTCAGTTGTTATTTTTTTAAATCTCTTCCAACGGTTCCCTCTCATCACCACAAGGGACGGCAATAGTGGAGTGGCTGCATGGTAATGCACATCTACACTCCCTAGTGGTGATTTCAGAACCACTAAACACCTTTCCAAGAACACCATCGGTGCTGGACTTTTTCTTGGCTTCATCGAACTTCGTCAACATCCTACCGGACTTTCGGAATTACTCCTGCCTTGCGCACGTAAGTGATTCTGATCATCTGGCTGTAGAACTTCGGATTCGACTGAACTATAAAATAATGGTGAAAAATCCTGCACCAGAGCTGCACATCAGATTCAACTGGATCAACTGGTTCCAATACCAGACGGACATCGAAGCAAATATGATGCTGCCAGCAATGGACAAAAACTTCGGCAACAATGAGATTGACGGAGTCATCAATCACTTTGAAGCCGTAGTTAATGCAGCTGTAGACCGACAGAAGACAACCCGAACCAGCAAAGACAGATATGGCCACCTACCTCAGCACATCCAAGCAATTCATGCACACAGACAACGGCTGCGGAAAAGGCTACAGAGGATTCTCCACAGAACTTGGAACACCCACAATGACGAGTACAGAAGTGTACATTCCCAGCTGGAATGCACCAACGTTATGTTTCGTCGTGCTGTGAAACACTTCAGGGACAACGAATTCAGGCAGAGGCTGGAAGACATAAAACCAGGCCCCGACGCCTTCAAGAAAATCAACTCGCTGGTTGGAAAATCGAGGTCAATGCCTGAAACAATTGGACACGGACAAAATACTGCCACCACCGCAATTGCAAAAGCCGAAGCATTTGCCACCTACTTTGAAAGGAATTTCACGGATCGACCACCAACGCACCTTCCAGAATTCCTAGAAGTAGTGGAAGCACAAGTTCACGAGGCCACAATGTCAACCGATGTCATCACGACTTTCGACACCAGGAATCCAGCAGATGACCCAATAAGCGACGAAGTCTTCACCAACACAGAAGAGGTTGGAAACACTATCCATAGCGGCAACTCAAAGAAGTCATCCGGAACTGACCAAATTTCGAACTTTTTGCTTAAAAAGTTACCAAGCGTGGCCATCCTTCTATTGACCATCATATTCAACAACTGCATTAACAACAGCTATTTTCCGAAATCATGGAAACTGGCAAAAGTTGTGCCAGTGCCCAAGAAGACAGACCGAACAAATGTCAATGGATACCGACCAATAGCTCTCCTGTGTTGCGTAAGTAAAATTCTGGAGTCATTGATGCTGCGAAAGATCAACCACCTGTGTGCGGAGAGAGGCATAATCCCGACGTATCAATTTGGATTCAGAGCTAGACACTATACGATACATCCCCTACTGAAGTTTCATAGCGACGTCACCACGGGACTCAACAAAAAGGAGACAACTGTAGCCTGCTTGCTGGACATCGAAAAGGCCTTTGACAGCGTCTGGATTAAAGGACTGATCTTCAAACTCATGGAATATGGTTTTCCGCTCAATATGGTGAGACTTATTAATAATTTCCTAACAAATAGAATTTTCTTCGTACAGGTACAGAATGAGAAGTCATCAGTCAGAAGCATCAACGCAGGTGTACCCCAAGGATCAAGACTCGGTCCGATCCTCTTTAACATCTTCACAGCTGACCAGCCAATTAATGAAGGCCGAAGCAAAACGCTTCTGTACGCAGACGACTCAGTGACCTACGCCACCTCCCTGTCCCCAGAGATAGCTGCACGAAGAGTTGGAATCTTTGGGACTACTATCTTAAGTGGGGACTGAAGATAAATAGCAGCAAAACGGATCTAATCTGCTTCCGCAATCCTGTAACAGCGACCGGAGGACGCCGAGCATTTGCAACCCGCTGCCGTAATATCAAACTGAATCTTCCAGATGATACCGCGGTTCATACTAGAACATCAACGAAATATCTGGGAATCAACTTCAGCGAAAGATTTAAATTCAACCCGCATGCTGACATTACCCTCAAAAGGGCAAACTTTGCATTGCATCTAGTGCACCCGCTTCTCAAGAAGCGCAACGGGCTTAGCAGAAAAACCAAGCTGCTCATATACAAGCAGCTCATCAGACCAGTGATAACTTATGGTTGTCCCATCTGATTCACAATTTCACCATCGACAATGAAGAAGATCCAGCTTTTCGAAAGGAGAATACTTCGGACCTGCACCGGACTCTCGCGAAACCCGACAACTCTGAAGTACTACTCAACGAGAAGACTCTACGAGGAGGCAGGAATCGCACAGCCGATCAACAAATTTATGATGGAACTATCTGGAAGATTCATCCGAAACCTTGCAGACCACCCAAACACAGAAGTCCAGGAATTAACAGAGCAACAAATGGAACCAAGCCATCGATATCTAAATCCTCGTGCCATCACGGATGCAAGATTTGACGACATCATCCACAACGAAGATACTCCGTTCTACGAAAAATCGGTAAGACATTACAGGGGGTGACTTACTCCCTGTAATCAACGCTAATACTATATTTTCTTTTCTTCCCAACAGGAACAATTAGATTTTAATTAATTTTTAAAAAAAATATCATAAATAGATTAAGAGTAGTCATAAATTTAGTTTTGTAAAACTTTTGTAAACCTAGCCATAAGAAATGCGTCGGGCCCCTTTTGTTGAGCCGACATTTTCAATTTTAGTTATAAGTCTAGATATAAGTCAATTTGTACATATTAGATTGAATAAAAATAATTTCCTTATCGTAATCGTAATCGATTAGTAAGATACAGTGAGGGAGAACCTACCAGTAGCCTTGGCAAAGCGAAGAATATTAGCAAGTTCAATGTCCCCCATCTCATCTTCGTTGACGAATTGTTTGCCTATAGTGGTGAGCCTGGTTCTGACGAAAGCCGGACATTCACAGATGAAGTGAGATACCGTTTCATCCGCCTCCAGGCAGCACTCACAAAGGCCCGAGCTCCTAATGTGGATGGTTTTGAGGTGCTCGTTAAGAGGACGGAAACCGGTGACGAGACCAATCAAGGGTCTCAAGTCTTTCCTGTTTAGTCCAAGCAAAAACTTAGCTCTGCTGATTTTCGGACCGTCCACTAGCTTCTTCGAATACCTGCATGAGACCAGGTCATGCCAGTATTCGGAATGTTGTTGGCGTAGAGCCGAATCCATTTCACGTTTGTGGACGGATGAGCAGCATCCTATAGATGGTTGTGGGCCAATGAAGTGGGCCACCCAGGCAAGTGATACCGAGTTACATCTACCCAGACGGTTAAGCTTAACCATGGTTTCCTCAACTATTTTTGAGTTGAGAGAACCAGCCGAACAGGCTTTGATAGCGGCTTGCCTATCTGAGCAGATGTATAAGGTTTTACCCTTAATCCTTCTCCTTAACAGGATATTTGCGGCAGTAGCAATCGCAAAGATTTCTGCCTGAAAAACAATTGTTTGTCTACCCAAGGCTGCAGATAGATTTATCCGACAGTCTCTAGAGTAGACCCCGGCTCCGGAGATACCGTCAATAAGTATGCCATCCGTATAGACAATGACATCACCCGGCCTAAAGCCATTCCACCCTTCACTGTTCCATTCCTGCCGTTCAGGAAGGATGACCTGAAAACGGCGCTCAAAGACTTGCTTCATGCACACAGTGTCAAGTGCTCCTCGCCGATGGCCAGGTAGGCTGTCATAGAGAGCTCTGTACCTAGCACCTCTGGCCCCATCGCCGAGATTGGCCTGCCGTCCAAGTACTACACACATACGGTATAGTGATTTTCTGGCCTCACTCTTAGCAAGGAACTGCAAGGGAGGTAAACAGAGCAACAGTTCCATAGCAGCTGTGGGAGTTCCTCTCATCGCTCCTGTAATGCATAAACACGCAAGGTGCTGTAGCTTCGACAGTTGACGTTTGAGGATGTGAGCTCTAGCCCACCATACAATCGCACCATACATAAGGTATGGCCTAACGATGCACGTGTAAATCCAGTGAACCAGCCTGGGACTAAGTCCCCAGGTTCTGCTGAACATCCTACGGCACTGCCAGAGAATGTTAGTTGCCTTCGAAATCCTAGCAACCAAATGTTCAGAAAAGTTAAGCTTTGGATCTAACACAATACCCAGATACTTAACCTTGCTTGATAGCTTTAGTTGAGTGCCCTGGAAGTAAGGCCACCTCACTTGAGGTATTGCCCTTCTACTCGTGAACAGCATCATCTCAGTCTTCGCGGGGTTGACTGACAGAGCTTGCTCGCGGCACCAACTCCCAACACTATTGAGCGCTGTTTCCATCCGCTCACAAAGAGTTGGTAAAAACCTGCCGCTGACAATAATGCACACATCATCAGCGTACCCAATAACAGGGTGACCTTCCCCATCAAGTCTTCTCAACAAGG
Organism: Portevinia maculata; assembly: GCA_949715645.1. NCBI lineage: Eukaryota > Metazoa > Arthropoda > Insecta > Diptera > Syrphidae > Portevinia > Portevinia maculata. The sequence continues at coordinate 103,981,358 of OX454525.1, forward strand.
AGTCGACCAACAGGTTCCACAATATAGTGGAAAGTACACCGCCCTGCACAAAGCCTTTAACAGCGCGCACAGTTCTGACGCAGCTGCCAATAGCAGCTGTAACTTCTCTGCTCCTAAGCATTTCCAGGATCCATTCCACAGTTGTAGAATCGACGTCCTTCAGTGTTAAGGCAGACTCAATTCTGCAAAAGGTGGGATTGTCAAAGGCACCCTCAATATCCATGAAGACAGCAAGAGCATAGTTCTTGCGGTCGAGCGCCCTACGCACTCTGGCCGTCAGATCCGTTAATGCCGTCTCAGTGGACTTGCCTTTTTGATAGGCGTGTTGGCTATCATGAATACCCAGCGAAGCTGGAATGCTCTGAAGCCGTACGTCAATCAGTTTTTCAAGGCCCTTTAACAGAAATGATGAAAGGCTAATAGTCCTGAAGCTTTTGGGAAGATCATAGGCGGCCTTTCCCGGTTTGGGAATGAAAACCGCCCTAGCTCTTCTCCAGGCCAAAGGAATATGTCGCAGAGCCACGCTAGCTCTGTAGATTCTAGTTAGCAGTGTGAGCAAAATCTCGATACCCTTTTGCAAGAGTATGGGATAGATGCCATCAGGTCCAGGAGCCTTGAAAGGAGAAAAGGTCTCATTACTGCAGAAGGTCTTCCGCAAAGCAGTACTTGCAACCACGAATAACATCGATAAGTGAAGTTTATAATTTATACACAGCAAAGTGCAATGAAAACAAAGACCTGATCATATCCAAGAGGTATTTTTATCAAGACTTTCGAAGACAGAACATTGGGATTTTTACTCCCAAAAAAGAGCAGTGCGATCTCTGTGTTGCTCATAAAAATTGAAACATTCTTGATGAGGGATACATTTCTCATATGGAATCAAAGCAGAAAGCTTGTGAAAGACTTCGGATAAAAAACTAGCTTTAGAAGGCAAAATAAATATGTTTTGCACGGATCTTCAAGCCGTGAAGCTATGTCCAGCACTCAAAGCCAGTTCATTGTATTTTAAAACAAAATTAACTGTTCATAACTGTACAGTTTATGACTTAGCTAGGAAAAAATTAAAGTGCTTTTGGTTCGATGAAACAAACGCAGATTTGACTGCTTCAACATTTACTAGTTTACTAGTGAAGTTTTTTACAGATATTTTAAAAGAATCAAAGCAATAATTTTGTACAGCGGTGGATGTACATACCAAACCGGGAACGTTGTTCCGTCTAACGCTTTACTGCGTTTGGCGATGAGCTATGAAACAAATAACTCAAACATTTTTGACAAAATGTCATACACAAATGGAGTGCGACAGTGTTCATAGCGTCATTGAGAGCAAGTTGCGTAGCAAGGAGATATACTTACCATCGCAGTACATAACCCTGACCAAAGATGCTTGGACACAACCTTTTCTATACAAAGCCGAAAATACAGACTTTTCTCCAATATTGGATTATACGCAAAAGTCTGACTTTGTCTATAAAACAATAAGACCAGGTAGTATTGCTGGGGATGAAACAGTAACTTGCATTAAAGTTTTATTTCCATCAGGAAAAATATTTCACCGAATATAAGGAACTTGCACAAAGAAGAGACGCAAATGCGTTAAAAAGGCAAGTTAATTATCCCCGCTTGCATACTGATCGCATTGCAATTGCGGAGTCAAATTTTAAACACCTTCAGCAAATAAAACCAGTTATTCCAAAAGACTGCATTCATTTCTATGAATGCCTTTTTATATTTAGTTCATTTAAGTAACGCATGCTAGTCAGCGCATAGCAAATGACTGAAAATGTTCCTTTCTAAGTTTTTTTTGTATGTAACTGAAGAATTTTTAAGTTTTTTTTTATACCATGAAGATGAATGAAGTCACAAAATAAAAAAAAAATGCTAATAGTAACTCCGCTGAATTACTGCACATCTTCAAAACAAAAACAAAATGTTAAACTTGCAATAACGCACAACTGCCTTTTTTTTAATTAAATTTAATTTTTTTTACTGAAATTACTTAATAAACATGTTTCTGAGCTAAAAATATTATTGACGTGTTTTTTATTTTAATTCTAAATAATTTTTTTATTATTAAAAACAGTTTTTTGTGTCTCCTGAACAATTTTCAAAATGTCAGTTGTGCGGTATTCTCATGCACACGACGATATTGGATTCAAATACCATCAAGCACTTTGATCATACCTGTAGAACAGCTATGGCCTGGCCGGAATCAGGTGCACTGACGATAATAAATTAAAACCGTTGATGGTTGGAAATCTGTTTCGCAAGAATCCTTTCAAAAACTTTATAGAAACAGGGCAAGATACTTATTGGACTGAAATCGATAAAAAATGGGGGATAATTTTTTGGGCACATGGGTGACCTTTGCTTCTGTCCAACAATCCGGAAAAGTTGAAAAGTTAATGCAGAAATTAAACAAATGTGCTAATAGCTTATCAAATGGGGAAGTAATATTTTCATAAAACGCAAATCTATTCCGTCCTCACCAATCACTACTGCTTCAAATCTATCACTATCAGTGTCATAAGAGGGGAATTGGAAATATACAAAAACGATTTACTCGGTATGCAATTCATAGTCTTAATTGGCAAGTTATGCCTACTTACATCAACCGATATTCCTTGCTTGGCCTATCTAGTTTGCTAAGTAGAAGAAAATATTTTCTTTTCTTATTTGCTAGAGATGTTTTGATGAACCATATTGTCTGTCCTGGTCTTCTGTCTCTTTTAAATATATATGGGCCTACAAGGTCTACAAGAGCGGGCATATTTTTCAAGTTGATTGCCATAGAACAAGAGAAACACAAGTTGAGCGCTCAGAGCGCTCTGAGCTAAAAAAAAAGGAAAAACAGATCTTTTTTGACATCTCAGTCAACTGTTCTAATATTAAAAAGAAAAATGCCTCATGCGGTGTAACAACTTCCCAAAGTGGAAAGTGGAGACAATGTAACTCACAGTACATTTACACAGACACGATTCGGCATTTCAGCTGAATTTCACCTGAAACGTTCATCATTTCACATACGTCTCCTAGCATTTCGGAATATCAAATTCCAACCAAATGCTGAATTTCGTCTCTGCATTTGGAAGTTTGTCAAATCAAACAAAACATTTAAGTATCCCAACAAAGTCACCCAGTCCGTGGTGAATAAGAAATCAGTTGGAAAGAAAACAACGGCCAAATATTTATTCACATAAAGACAAAAATGCTAAGAATAAGAAGTACAGGAAGGGGCATATCGAGGAAACAGTGAGGCTTTTTTCAAAATAGTGTGAGTTACACTAGCACAAATGCATTGACACAGGGCCGGCGTAGAGTTAGGACGGCAAAATGCTGGGGCGCCCAATGTAACTCTTAGCTGTTTCTTTGAAAGCGATAAAGTAGGAAAATATGTAGCTAAGCTAGTAGGTAGTACTAGGTTATTATCTTCTCAGAAGAAACACAGCTATTATTAGGTCTTCATAAATAGAACTTACCCTTTACAGGAACCTACAAATTTTAAACGCATAAATAAAATTCAGTTTTTATCAGTTTTTAGTTTTAGGTATAATTTTAATGGAAAACTAGGTATCACAGATATTTTCTTAATTTATTTAACTTAAATTTATTTAACTTAAATTTTAAGAAAATTTATATTAACTTACTGAGATTCTCCAAAATGTTTGGATAAAAACGGCATTGCAGAAGGAAAAATCATTTTTTTTGCCTTCAGAATTATTTATAAAATCACATCCATGAAAATGTCTTGAACAGACAACGAACGAAGTCTTTATTTCATCCAACTCAAGGATTTAAATCCACTTTTGTCTTTTCCATTCAGCTTTCGGAAATCTTGAAAATTAGTAGAGTATACCTAGTTATTTGAGTTTTTTTTTCTCACGCACACAAACTCAACGTTACACGACATTTCTTGACGAAGATACCAACCGACACGACATAAACACTTCTTGACGAAGATAGCAACCGACACGATAAAAGGACAACAGAAGAATTACCTTTAAACAAATTATTTTCTATTTATAACAAGAAAACTGTACTAGGGCGCTCAACCGAGTTAAGCGCCTTGCCCTCACCAACAAAAAAATAGTTCGTCCCTGAACGAGAGTTTCCGATTTTGACAGATGAGTTTCAGCTAAATCAAATGCTATCACAAAAATAAAGTATATTTTTATTTTGAACCAAATTTCCTTTTTTGCAACAATATGCTATGAATTACCAATTTAAACGTGTTCTACGATAATACATCTACCTAAAAAAACACCTAACAACATTATTTTATGTGCAATATGAGATAAAACTTACCTGTGAAATGAAAAATTGTTACTCTCCTTATTATAGTCGTTTTTGCTGAATTTAACACAGCACCACATGTTGTTTTAAATGTTTTTTAGTAACGTATTGTATTTAGTCACTGTATTCACTGTTTTATTAAGTTAAATACGTAAGTTAAATACACTATTTTAACGTTTTCAAATTTCAAACACCGCAAATTTAGCCGTTTCAGCCTAGCAAAATGACAGATGAGTTTCAATTTCTCTATTTTTTTTCATAACTTGCCTTCATATCTGGCCTCACTCACGTACACTGTATATGTGATATACACTCTTTCCTGTACTTCTTATTCTTAGCAAAAATGGACCAGAAAATATGTATAAGAAAAGGAAGGAGAAAGTGGACAGAAACGGACTTAACTTAGGTCGTCACTCAATGTATAATGTGAATGTTAATGTGAATTTTATTGGAGAAGTATACCATGTTCCTACCGAGCTTTGAACGAAAAACTTACCATTCAAGTGGCAAAATCATATAAAATTAAATAAAATCGAGTTTTTGAAAATGTATCTTTGTATTTTACCAAGTGCCTTTTGTATGGGAAATATTTTTAATTTCAAGAATTTGCAATGTCTGTAAATGACGTACACAAACTTCATATCATTTTCAAACAAGGATTTTAACACGGATTTTTTTATACATCTGTCTGAAAACAATTTGGTAAATTTAATCTTAATATAATATAATGGGGGACACATTTTCAATTCTTGTGGGAATTGCTTTTAAAGAATCTTATTTAATTGGCGAGTGTATAAAAGTTTTAACGCACACAGTATTAGACGTCAAATTAAAAGTAAATAAATGACTTTTTAGACCCGGGTGAAATACTGGCATACAGCGGGAGCAAATTTGATAAAAAACAATGTATATAAATACGTATTATGAAATACTAGTAAATTCAAAAAGGTCTCACAATTTTTAGAGGCGAATGCAGGATTTTTGGTTCTTCTTTGGTTTAAGGCATGCAAGGAAAATCTGAAATCTGAGCAAAATCCGAAGTAACTAATGGAAATCGCCATAAAAAGCCTACTACAACATAGTTTGCTAAACATAAAGGCAAAAACATTAGATGATGAGGAGGCGAATCCTAAAAATGTTTGTATCAGGAAACTAAAAAAAAAAATGGATTCTTCAGTTCCACAGATGAGATATTAGACTTCCATATCCCTTTTTTTATACCATCAAATGGGCGGATCCTAATCATATCTCGAAATTCCCTATTGGTGAATCTTGCTCCGGAAACGATATTCGCAGAAAGTGGTCTAGATCCGAAACACTGATTTTTTGCGCCCAATGGAAAATGAAATCTTGCTTTCGGAAGAATAAAGAGCTCTAGATCTGTCAAAAATGGTCATTAGAAATTATACCCAAATACTTTTTGTAGTTGTATGTACTACGTGTTGAATTCTCACTAAAACACGCTTCAAGTAGAGGAATATAGCAACACCATCATTGATTCTTACATCATGTTAGCTGCGTCAATCTAAAAGTACCCTTGCTTGTCACAAGAAACAGAAACGGAAACAGAACCCAGAATGTTATGAACAGAACAAACGTCACTGTCTGAAGAACACTGCCAATTAACAAACTATAATTTCTATTTTCATTGTTTGTCATTTACTCCCTTTCTATTTCTATTCACAAAGCAATCCAAAAACAGCTAAGACGTTTTAAAGCTGTTTTCTGTCGTTTAAGATCAAATTGGGAGAGTGGACTTTCTCATATTTCTTATTTGTGGCTTATACATACTAGACACTTCAAATATGTTACTCATGAATCATGATATATGAAACATGGATAAAAAAGTTGCCAAATGCATTTTCCTTCCATAAAGCTTATTTCCCAACAGGTAAATTATTGTAATCAAAAATAATAAAGTAGTACCAGCCCATTAAACAAATTAAACGTCATAAAAAAAACTTTGACATTTCGATAGATATCTCATGCGACATAGTCCAGCGTCATCATAGCTACCACCCTGCTAGCGCTAAAAAAACAAATGAAGTACATGTCAAATAGATCAATCCGAATGTGAAAATTCCTTCTCCGTACATTTTCAAAAAATTATTTAAAATTAATTCAAATTAATTGTATTCACCATCTCGTCCAGAAACTACATAACAAGTGAGAAATGAAATTCATGGTTTAAATTGTCCAAAAGTGCCCACAAATGTGAAAAATTACACTAAATCAGTACAAAAAATCCCAATATTGACCCCGAGAACGTTCAAAACAGGCCAACAAAATTCTGCCTGCCTATCAATTTTCTATTTTTCAAATCTACACCAAGTCAAAAGACATAATCATCTTGTGTAAATCCCATAGAACTTCCATGCGAAATGGTTGACAAATCCAGTAACTAGAATCAAGAGATATCTTCAAAGTTAAATCTAAAAGCGGGAACTTGCTCGAAATACGATGGACAAAGGTAGGTGGCAGTCATTTTAAACATAACATTTCAGCTAATCGTGTCGTGTATCTATTGACTGAACCTGATTTTGAATGCAATAGTGAAGACTTTGTTTGAATTCAAAATTTTGATTCTGCTTCGAGGGTTGGTCTTTTATAAATTTAAGTTTTTGGTGGACAAGTTGGGTTGCTTGTTTGTAACCGCACATTATCGACCCAACGACATTTTTGGGTTATTTCTGATTTGGAAATCTTTGAGGAAAGTATGATTTTTTTTGCTGCAGGCCGAACTGACAACGCACGAAACAGTTGGATTATGTGGGGTGCCAAAACAAAAATTGAAACAACTGCAATTTGCACATAATTCATCAGCCAAATGAATGAGCACTTTTTTTTTTGGGAAGATGGTGACTTTTTTAAATGATTTTTTTTGTGTCAATCTGGTGACATTTCAGTTGCACAACGTATTGTCGGGAGAGATTTTTATTTTTGACCCAAGACATTGGACTCAAAGAGATATTCTCCGTTTCCTTTTGGATCCATTGGACTTGGAGCAATGCACTGATTTGAGCTCGTCAGACAAAAAAAATGTTCCTTCTACTTTGGCAGCTTTGGTTCAAATCAAACTTGTTAAATTCGGTTTGTAATTCAAAGCATACGGTTATCTCTAATTCAACTTTTTGAATTTCAGTATCATTGCCCTCAATTAAGGAACGAGGTCCATCGCTGTATGAGATTCCGAACCACCCAGCTACGGTTAATAAACGGATTACAGCCAGATGACAAGGTGGCTACAAATTATGAGCTCTATGTCCGTGATTGTATGGTCTTTACTGGTTATTGTTAATGGATATGCTCTGCTTTAATTTTAGTCAATGACACTTGAGGAGCAAAGACTCCTTTGCAGAATTAAAGTGACTGTACACGCCCCTGTTCTAATGAATGGTTAAGAGATATCGAACTTAGCCAAAAATGCGTGGGCTTTCGTTAGAATCATTTTTCAGATGATCTCCGTCGCCGCCTGGCAACTTCACCCACTTCAGCATCAGCCTCTATACCAAAGAGTCACAAAAAAGAAAAGAATAGAGCTCCACTTAAAGCACAACTGAAGGGGGAAAAACTTCGCCTCACGTTGCGCGCAAACTTGGAAAGGGAGTTCAACCTCCCAACTGCGTGGAACTGAAAGCAGAGAACTAGTTTGGATTTAAAACAGTTCGATTGAGACGGTGATGGGCTAATTTCCTACACTATCAACTGCGAGTGCATAGAAACAGTGTTTTGGGACTGTGGCCTCAACGAGTAGGCATACAACCGCAACAGCGGATGGTCAAAATTCGACTTCACGTAGCCGTTCAGCACTACCTAGTCGCGCACCCAAGAACAATCAAATTTCCAGCGTCTATAGACTTTTATTCTTCAGGTCCTTACCTCATAGCCTTTCCAGTATTGTTCCCACCACCATTAATCGAATAAATGGTACTACATTGCGTCGCAGGTTGGCCTATGAGCTACCTGCATTCTTGCAGTTTATAACAACAAAATTAAAATAACATTTACCAATCGATCGCAGCTCCTGTGACCTTTGTGTAGAACTGGTTGGAACTGCTACTAAAGAACCTAGATATCGCATTCATTTTTATGGCTAAGAAGCGTGGACAATGTCAAAGTCGGGTGAATTCTCCGTACGAACTCTGAGTCCATCTGAGGAAACGACGCATACGGAACAAAATTCAACAAAGAACTTCACAGCTCAGTCTTTAGCTAAGTCGATAAAATAAAAAGTTCATCATATAGCTCGTACGAATGCTTATTTTTGAATTCTTCAACACGTTCGCCCCCATGACGTGTATACCGGCTCTCTCGGTGGTGCATGACGTCCAAAGACGTCATTTAAAAAACTCCTTTTTTCATCAAAACGTGTATACAAGTCTCAAATCAAAAAGAATTCAATGGAAATGTAATTTTGTGCGCACCAGCAGCAGTAATCACTTCCCTTCTATTTGATCATGTGTAAAAAATAAAAAGATCTGACACGCCATGCACCTCCGCAAGACAACAAACATGAATGCTGTGTGCGAACGTGTTGAAGGTGCATAAGATGCAGGCTGGGACTGAAATAGGGCGACACATGCAACCTTTTCTCTATTTTTCTGTGGAATGCAAGTGATGCGGCTTGGACAAAAGTTCAAGCGTCTTGTATGTGACCACTTGTCTCCTCAACTATTGCGGATATGTTTGTGATCGTAGTCGAAGCAATTCAACAACGATTTTTGCCATCACCTTCCCCAGATTTCTCCAAACCCCCAAGTAGGCATTATCTTCCAAAATCTAACAAGAAACTAAATTAGACTTTCAAACAAATTTCGAGGCAACTGCGGGCATTTTAGTGACTTCGACATGCGTAAGGAGCTTAAGAACTCTACCCGCTTTCCCATAACCGGGTCCTATTCCAAAGTTGAGCTTCCAATTGAATTTGAAATAGACACGTAAGCGCCATTTGCAAGCACAGTACAAACAACGTTCAACACTAAGATTCATATAACCGCTGTGCCTGGAGCAACTTTCAAAACCCATGGGAAAATGCTTATTAAGGAGTTTAAATCGATGATGATCGGCATTAATAAATGTATTCATACTGCTTGATTGTTAGGCAAATGCTTCCAGTTTTGTAAATGACTTTATCCACTTGAACCCTCGATTTGTTTCTTTTTCTTTTCAATGGGAACTGTAATAGTACATCCATCCACTCAGATGTAACTGCTATTAATTGCTCCATAGTCGTAGTAGTTCCAAGGATGGGACGAATATTTCATAATTCAGTCCGTAATCAGCTTCAAATACATATTATGTAAATGCAAATTAGTCGCAACTATAACCGCCTTTAAAATGAATACCTTCATCCCTCTCACAAAATGTGTGGTTATTACCAATACATAGCTACATACATTTTAGCCTCAAAGTGAATTATTTTCTTCACTCAAACTCAAACTCATTTCAAATTGCATCCGGATAACCCTAAATGTTTTCCAAAATGAAAACTTTGTCCAAACTAAGGTTACCTGTTAATTTCCCTTTACATCAAATTCATTTACCAAAAAAAAAAAACTAATCTTCAAAATGTTGAATATTTTGTAAAAATGAACGAAAAAAGACAATTCCGCTGTGACATTATCGCATTTCTCGCATGCAATATACCTCCCAGCTTACCACATCTCATGCATAGATGTCGTTTGAACAAAATTGACAGAAGACTTTTTTTGTGGTTAGTTTTACGCAATTTGTTCCATCGTCCGTGGGGGAGGCTGAAAGTGTAAAATTTTCGATAGACATTTCTTTATTTTATGTAAAAAAGTGAACAGAAAATTTGCCATTAACTAAGCGAAAATCATGTCTGGCTACATTGGAGTGCGTGCAGCAGCGGCAATGACGCCGGCACTGTTGGGAAGGACCATGAAACGTATTATCTTCAGCAGCAAGAATTTCACATGTGATTATTGTCGCAGCACTGTGCCTTCAATATCAGTGGCAGCTTCCTCTCCCCTGTTCCGGGCATCGGTCCGTGATTATGCATCCGAAAAGAAGGTATTTGAACGGTCTAAACCCCATTGCAATGTGGGTACCATTGGGCATGTTGATCATGGCAAAACAACACTCACTGCAGCTATAACCAAAGTTTTGGCCGACCATAAGCTGGCCGAGAGCAAGAAATACAATGAGATCGACAACGCCCCGGAGGAGAAGGCTCGTGGTATCACCATCAATGTGGCGCACGTCGAGTACCAAACCGAGAGCCGTCACTACGGACACACCGATTGCCCCGGTCACGCTGATTACATAAAGAACATGATTACCGGTACAGCACAGATGGACGGAGCTATTCTAGTTGTAGCGGCCACCGACGGTGCTATGCCGCAGACAAGGGAGCATTTGCTGCTGGCCAAGCAGATTGGCATTTCCCACATCGTGGTGTTCATCAACAAAGTGGACGCAGCAGATCAGGAAATGGTTGAGTTGGTCGAGATGGAAATTCGCGAACTAATGACTGAGATGGGCTACGATGGCGACAATGTTCCCGTAATCAAGGGATCTGCCCTGTGCGCCCTTGACGATAAGAGCCCGGAAATCGGCTCCGAAGCTATCCTGGAGCTGCTAAAGGCGGTTGATTCGTTCATTCCAACGCCAGTTCGTGAGCTGGACAAGCCATTCTTGCTGCCCGTGGAGAATGTGTACAGTATTCCCGGTCGTGGAACTGTAGTGACTGGACGTTTGGAGCGTGGCGTTGTCAAGAAGGGCAACGAGTGCGAGTTCGTCGGCTACAACAAGGTTCTCAAGTCGACTGTAACCGGGGTGGAAATGTTCCACCAGATCCTGGACGAAGCCCAAGCCGGCGATCAATTGGGCGCCCTGGTTCGTGGCTTAAAGCGTGACGATATCAAGCGCGGCATGGTGATGTGCAAGCCAGGTTCAGTGAAGGCTTTGGATCAGATCGAAGCGCAGGTATACATCCTCAACAAGGAGGAGGGCGGACGCACCAAGCCCTTCATGAGCTTCATTCAGCTGCAGATGTTCTCACGCACCTGGGATTGCGCCGTGCAGGTGCAGATACCTGACAAGGAGATGGTCATGCCGGGTGAAGATACCAAATTGGTTTTGCGACTCATTCGACCGATGGTCATGGAGCAGGGCCAGCGGTTCACCTTGCGCGACGGCAATCTAACCCTGGGAACCGGTGTCGTCACAAAGGTTCTCCCCATTTTGAGCGCAACTGAGCGCCTAGAGCTCACCGAAGGCAAAAAGGCTCGCGAGAAGAAACAGGTCGCCAAGAAGTAAAGCCAGCTGCCTGCATTTCGACAGCATTTCGGGGAGCTTTTAGTATAGTTGTTTATTTTATATTTTTTAGTTCGTAGGTATGCACTTACCAAGGATATGTAACTCCTTTAAAAAGAAAATTTAATAAAAGGTAAAAACCAAGTGCCTAGTGTTTGATTTGGACGTTGATGGTGGTTGAGTTATTTGTATTTTTGGTTTGTTTTAGATTGTCGCCGAAATGACTGACCTGCTGTTGGTTTATGGTGGAACAGACGCACACTTTCAAATCACATGCAACGTAGTTTCATAGTCATTTCCACTTTGAAGATCGATGCATTGAAGCTTTGAAGCAGTGGTGGTAAATAAAATCAAAGCAGGATGAGTAAGTAGACTCCATTGTGGTGCTCTTTCCTCCAACAAGTCATCAACAGGAACAATACGGTGTCGATTTAAATTTTAAATCTGTCTATCATTTCATTTTCGAGCTTTTTACCAGTGCGGAAACGGTGTGAGACACGAACGATGGATTCGCGCACAGAAAGCCTTTTCAAAATCGATAAAGCTAAATGTATCGGCGATATGAACTCGCACACTGATACCGATGTATGTATTCTCTATTGATAGTGTTCTTTGATGGGTAGAAAGAAGCCAATAGTACTAGCAACGCGACTCAACGGTCGCTTTTTCCGGCCTGTGGAGTATTTTTCAGCCCCCGCCTCAACCTCTCGTTCAGCTGACAAGCAATCAAACACATGCACAACTATTTACTGAATTGTTTCTGAATGCACTGGAAACGAGGAATTCTTTATAAGTGAAATTTATTTAGGTCTAAAACAACAAACAGGTTTCAGCTTCAAATGCTCCTAAATATAATGGAAGAACACCCTGATATTGCGTGTGGTTTCCACAAAAAAACAAAAGAAGAAATGGTGTTGTTTTGGCAAAAAGCTGAAACTGCACTTAATTCAGCCGGACCACCAAGCAAGAGTATTTTTGAGTGGAGGTTAGGTTAGGTTAGGTTTATGTGGCTGTCGGCAGAAACCGACACACTTAGACCAATTAGGTCCATTGTGATACCACGTATGTATTATCTACCTCAACTCTGTAGATAGGACTGGCCAACGACACGCGGTTGTTCTCAAACGGTCCCCCATCTACGTACTAACCGCGCCCAACGTCGTTTAATTGCGGTGATCTGACGAGAACCGATTACCTCGACGTGGTATGGTCGTTGGGTTTTTTTGAGTGGAAAAAAGTAACAAATTAATTTCTTAAAACGTTTATATAACTAATTTCACTTTTAGGTATGGAGTGATCAAAAAAAGTATGTGAGGGCAAAGGCGGCAACGAACCTCAAAAATAAGAATGGAACCGGAGGTGGACCCAATAAAGAGCAACGATTCTCCGACATTGAGCAGGCCATTTTCAATTTAATTGGAATGAAAGAGGCTATGGAAGGTGTTTCTGTAACGCCATTTGGTCTTGATGCTGTTGCACACAAAAGAAAAGCAGAGACCGAAAATATAGAGCCGCTTGCAAAAATTGTGGTTTCTTCACCAATACAGGTGGATTTTGGCACTTGGATGTGGATCATCAAACCCATGAACAAGTGACGCCCAAAAATAAACCGGAGTGGTCCAACTCTCATCAGAAAGCAAGTTTAAATAAAAGTAGTGCTTCTGAAATTCTTGAAAAGGAACTCATCATTCAAAAGGAATTGTGTGATGCTGTCAAGGATATCGTCGGCGACGTGAAAGAGAACATTATAGTTCAAAAAGAGTTTTGTGCGGCTGTCAGCGTTTTATTTGAAGATGTAAAAGAGAACCACGGAAAAATATATCGTTCCCTCGACAAAATTAACGACATACAAAAGCAAAAGCTAAAATTAGAAAATGAGAAGTTTGAAGAAACCAAGCGCCACAACTGGGTCATTGAAAGTTGGAGAAAACGGGAAGTCGAGGACAACATTGAAAAAAATCGACGACTTCTAGAAATTGAGGAGTTAAAAAGCCAAATGTCGGGGTAAACTGTGTTTAAGAACGGTGTTTAAGAATATGATTAACATGTGATCTGAAATTATTAAATGAATTAAGTTATTTCTTTTTTAATAATAATAAATATTTATTTCTTGTTAGTTATCTAATGTTTTTTTTTTTAAAATTTAAATGTTGTTTCCAATATTGGTTCAGGTTTTTCGAGCCGCTGTCAGGTATTGCGAACTTCCTAAAGAAGTGATTTCACTCACAATTACGTTATCAATAGTGTCGGAACGAATCGGTTGATCATCGACGAAGTCTGCTTTGTAATGAATGCATATATTATGCAATGCACAGCACACATTAACAATTTTTGCTGCTTTCGTCAGGCTGTAATGTAGTTCTCGAGCCCCAAGAAGACATCTCCACCTATTTTTTAAAACTCCATTCGTGCGTTCAATAATGTTCCTGCAGCGTGAGTGCACCTCATTAAATCTGCTCTCACATGAATCAACTGAAGCTGTTCTATGAGGGGTCAAAAGCCACGGCTCCAAGGGATATCCGGCATCTCCTACCAAAAAAGTATTAAATGATTTTTGTACTTTATGTAGGAACAAGTATGTAGAGTTGTTAAGAAACTCGAATCAAATTTGTGTATGCTACATGTATAATTTTTAATTTCCAACGTACCTAGAAGCCAAAAATTCCTTGACTCGCGTAAATAATCCTGTTCAAAGTGCGCACGTAGAGCGCTCACATTCCAAATGAAGGAATCGTGGCATGCACCGGGATGGGAAGCGTCAACATACCGAATCCTTAACTCGTCATCACAAACCTGCAAATAATAAATTTAATTAACATATAAAAAGAGGAGAACACTAACAAGCGAACTTACCAGCATAACATTTAAACTGTATGTTCCTTTCCTGTTGTAATATAAATGTTTATTCATTGAAGGCGCCACGATTCGAACGTGGGTGCCATCAAGACATCCAACAATACCGGGAAAGCTATGCTTTGCGTAGAATGCCATTGCAACTTTTCTTTTTTCTTCAGGAGCCCTGCATACATTTATCCAATTTGAACAAAGTTGCGCCTCCATGACATCTAAAACTTCCGCGAGCACTTTACTAAAGCTGGACTGGGCCAGACCAATATTATGGTCTATTCCAACCCCCGTTTGGTACCCCCCTTCAGCAAAGAAGCGCAAACATGCGCTCAGTTTCACAATTGGTGGGATTGCGAATTTCTTCTTCCACCACTATTCAATTTTTCATTGAAAATGTCAAATTTCAAAAAATTTCAACCAATCATATGTTGATATCTGACAGAATTCTCTCAATTTTTTTTCGAACATAAACTCCCGGGGAGAAAGATTCCCGGGGAATTCGTAATAGAATAATTTAACTCCCGGGAGAAAATATTCCCGGGGAGTTACTTTCCCGGGGAATATTTAGAATAGGGCTGAAAATGAAAAGCAGATAATCAGCCCTATTCTAAATCAGCCCTATTCTAAATATTCCCCGGGAAACGAACTCCCGGGAATTGGTTTCTCCCGGGAGCTAAATTCTCCTATTACGAATTCCCCGGGAATCTTTCTCCCCGGGAGTTTATGTTCGAAAAAAAATTGAGAGAATTCTGTCTGATATCAACATATGATTGGTTGAAATTTTTTGACTTTTGACATTTTCAATGAAATTGCGATATTTAAAAAAAAACTGTGTTAAAAAAAAAACGGCAAATGCATAGCATTGCAAGCGAATATTGGTGGAAGAAGTACCTATAAGTGAAATTAGTTAAATAAACGTTTCAAGAAATTAATTTATTACTTTTTTCCACTCAAAAATACTCTTGCTTGGTGGTCCCGCTGATTTAAGTGCAGTTTCAGCTTTTTGCCAAAACAACCCAATTTCTTCTTTTGTTTTTTTGTGGAAACCATACGCAATATCGCGGTGTTCTTTCATTAAATTTAGGAGCATTTGAAGCTGAAACCTGTTTGTTGTTTTAGACCTAAATACATTTCACTTATATTCCATTTTCGTTTGTAGAAATAAAAAAAAATTACATTTTTCCATACTCCCGAGCAAATATTTGGGGAAGAAAAACGCGGGAAATGTATTCAAATTCTCCCCTTTCTTTCTATTTAGAATGCCTACCTTTTTTCCCGCAATTTTTTTCCTCTTTTTCAATAGGAATAAAGGGAAAGGAGAACAAATTCCCCGGGAGTTGTTATTTAGAATCGGGCTGTTTGACTCATCAATTCTTTAGGTAACCCGAAACTTCGCATCAGAGAAACCCAAATGTTCTTTCAGTGCAAGGGTTAGGAGTTGGGCTACAGGTTCTAGATCTGTGAAACTATAGGAGCTAGCACTGTCACAGAACTAGCGTTCAAATCCAACCTACAAAGCAAGATATAATTTTGTTATTTTCCACAACCAATCAGGGGAATCTGCCAATTGAAGTCCTAGTGGATCACACCCGTTTGGGTCAATGGCGATTAAAAACAATTTCAGCTATTGTTCGCTCCCTCCATTAGTAAAGTTAAAGGTTCGCTGGCTACAACGCAAAAGACAAGGCTGATGCACATATGTTTTCAGAAAATTCAACACTTGATCCCGGGCAATTCCCCGAGTGCAATCGTCAATCAGGATTATAAGACTTTGACCGCGACCAATGTAAAGAATTTTCGAAAAACGGGGCAGTGAGGCGGGAAGGAATACCGCCAATGCGTCTCAGAACATGCACCTATTTGTTGCAAGCTTTTGTTATTATGGCCTATTAGTACTCCCAGTTCTAAAGACCATGTTCTTCAAACAAAGCCGGTACCTGGTCACTTACCGCAGTGTGGGAAATGAAACCAAGCACGTTTGCAAAGTGGTCCTCGGAGAGGCAATCGCCTAGCAACACCGCATCCTGTCAGAATTTTGTATGGTGGCGGGGACGAACAAAACTAAACAAACAAAAGTGTCTGCGAAAATCAAATGGTATAATCTGGACAAAGAGAAAGGCAAAGCATTTATTGCAAATTGCAAAATCATCTCCATCACATTACCAACGAATGTTGAGTGCACATCACAAGGGATGTATAATTCTCTACTACGATCAAATCACTGCTAGGGGCTTCAAAAGGACAATATTTACACAGTAAAGAAACATGGTGGTAAACATATGAAGCTTAATCAGTGATAAGTGACAAGAAAGCGACATTCAAAAATTGGTGAAAGTGTGCCAATTAGCAGATGAAAAAGTTCGTCTCGAATTGGAATGACTTCGAAAGAGGCTCGCGAAGAGAAAGTGCGATCAAAGTCAAGCAAAGTGGGTGGAGCGACAAACCAGCTTGAACAGGGGCACAACCATTTTCAAAATAGCCCTTCAGTGAAGGACAAATGCCCAGGAAATCCGTTCGCCAAAGTTCATCAACAGTGCTTAAGTGCTGCTTCTTGTGGATGACAAAAAAATACTACACAGGTGGCAGCAGTATTGTGAAGGACTTCGAAATAATCAATTTCATCGGATATATTTTCAGACAGCCGTTCCTTACAATGCAGAGGTACACGACATTACTGGCGAAGAATTTAGAAAGGCGGTCAAAGACTCCAAAAAAATGAAAAGCAGGACCGGACAAGGTACCCTCTTAGTTCTGGCTAAAGATGGGAGACGTCGGGTCCAAATGGCTCATGATTCTCATCTCCAAACTAATGAGAGGCGATCCAATGCCTTACCAGTTGAGGGAAAGTTTTCTTCTTTTGTACAAAGGTGATTGGTGAGACTGTGACAGTTACGTTCAATCAAGCTGATGTCACACACCATGAAGGTCGTTGAGCGGGTAGTCAAATAGGCAAAATAATACGGCTATCTGAAGACCAGTGCCGGTTTGTTGCAGGTAAATCAGCCACAGATGCAATCTAAAGTATAATGATCATGATGGCATCGTTTGGATTTGCACATGGTGTTGGTTGATTTAGAAAAGGCATTTCATAGACAACCAAGGAATCTGTAATGTGTGCCGCTAAGACAGCGAAGAGTTCCAGAAACCTACGTACAAATGATTGTGGATATGTATGAGAGAGTAAAGACAAAAGTAAAATGCCCGCTGGCGTCACCGAGTAGTTCGCGATCAAAGTGAGTGTACACCAGGGAAGCGTATCAAATCCCTTGATACTTCTTACAGTCCTTGATTATCTGATTGAAGGAAAAGTGACGCCCTCCAAAGTGCGTCAGTTATTCTTTGCTGGCGATGGGGCTATCATTAGCGAGGATCAAACGTCCCTGCAACGAGCACTAGATGTATGGGTGGACGTTTTGAAGGGGAATGGGTATCGTATTAGTCCGAAAAAAACAGAATACTTGTGCTGCTCGTTTGCTGATCCTCTCCTAGCAAGCTGTGATGATTACATTAAACATCACGTAAGCGTAGGGTGGATGAAATGGCGGAAAAACTCAGCCATCTTCTGTGACCGAAAAATGCCTCCTACACCGCAGATGTGCGCCTGGCTCTTACATACGTTTCACAATGTTGGACAGCGTATAAAAAGTATGAGCGTAAATTAAGGGCAGCTGAGATATAGATGCTTCGCATGACAGCTATAGTAACAAAGATTGTTCGAATAAGAAGTTCCAATATCCGAAGAAGCCTCCACGTCAAAGAGCTTAGCTCGAAAAAAATTAAGCGCGACCGGTTTACTTGGTACTGTCATGTGATATTAATCAACGTTTCCATACAAACAACCAACGACCATATCACGTCGAGTTAATCGGTTCTTGTCAGATCACCGCAATTAAACGACGTTAGGCGCGGTTACTACTTAGATGGGGGACCGTTGGAGAACAACCGCGTGTCGTTGGCCAGTCCCATCTACGAGTTGAGTTAGATAATAATACGTGGTATCACAATGGACCTAAATTGATCTAAGTATGTCGGCTTCTGCCGACAGCCACCTAACCTAACCTAACCTTTCATACAAACGCAAAAGAGAGGCAGGCCTTAAAACTCCTGCATCACACCTCAGTCACGAAGTGATTCAAAATTGGGGTGCCTGTCGTTATTTTCTGAGGTCGATCCAGCGATGGGAGGGTTATGATCCCTTTAATCCTGATCATAGCCTCACCAGCAAGAAATAAGACAAAGGAAATGCAAATGCAATGTACCTCTGTTTTAGACACTACGTCTGCACTTCAATTATATAGTTTAAGTAACGGAGATGCATGAATGTCATTTCAAGAAGATGTCACCTTTCTCGAATTTGGAAACGTTTATGGTCGAAATGCGGTTTTAAACTTATTTTAACAGCAGTGGATTAGGCTACAGCTTTAAAATTTAAGTTTAACGAATCAATAGGACGAGGCAGATACAAGAGATACGTAAACTATGCATGGAGTTCCCAACACTACTGACTCTATAAGAAAAAACAACCTTTTTAAGCAGCAATTCCACTGAAAAAAAGAGTCTAGTTTTAAAAGTAAGAGGCGAGCTGCTGATCGCACTTCACAATATTCCTTTTCGTCCAGAGCTTCAAAACCTTTGCGATTTTTGTAATAACAGTACGACCGTGAAACAGTCTGTAACTCCAGCCGTCCACTTAACGTAGTAGCAATTGTAAGATATGGTTGTTGATTCAAACAACTCAAAAATACGAGAGATGATGTTTTCCACTTTATAGTGGTATGCTCTATCTTGAAAGAATACCGGTTGAGTTCCTTTGGTACAACTGTGTTGGATGAGGAGAGAACGGTAGACATTTTAAATTTAAATCTGGAATGGAACGCATTGTATAACTTCACTACGAATGCATTGCTTTACAGAAAACGTAGTAAGGAGGAAAGTTTTTAAAACAGAAAAGTGGAAATATTCAGACTTGCTATACGGATATTTTGCATATTTCAATGTTCAAAGTTTATAATATATGTATTATACTAGGGGTCGCCCCAAGGTCGACCAATTCGACCAATTTATTCTATAAGTTGAAAAAAAAACAAAGTCGACATATTAATCGGAAAATGAAATTTTTCGACATTGCATTCTCTGATTTCACATGATATAAAATTTTTCCGGCATTTTCAAGTAACTTCAAGCATTTTCAACTAACTTCAAGCATTTTCAAGTAACTTCAATCATGTCCAAGTAACTTCAAGTATGTTCAAATATTATCAAGTAACTTCAAGTTTTCAAGCATTTTCAAGTAACTTCAAGCATTTTCAAGTAACTTAAAGTAACTTCAAGCATTTGCAGGTAACTTCATGTATTTTCAAGCATTTTCAAGTAACTTTAAGTAACTTCAAGCATTTTCAAGTACCTTCAAGCATTTTCAAGTAACTTCAAGCATGTCCAAGTAACTTCAAGTATATTCACAGCAATGTTGTTGTTGGTAACTTCAAGTAACTTCAAATATTTTCAAGCATTTTCAAGTAACTTCAAGCATTTTCAAGTAACTTAAAGCATTTTCAAGTAACTTCATGATATAAAATTGCCTCACACAGCAATGTGTTGTTGTTGTAATTTCAACCAATTCGCTTCATTTTACCTGCTGTAATTCATAATGTGTGTTACATAATGGATAATTTTTGTATTGTGCACTTCTATGTATTGTCCCCTACCCAAATATTATATAGTGTTGGCATATCTATGTGACGTATAATAGCAAAAATGGGTGGAAACACGTTATACATATATAGCTATAATTAAATACTTTATTTAGGGAGTCCAAATACAAATCAAGTAGACGGCCAGCTATGGCCAAACCAAAAGAAACCTAGATACCATGTAAGCTAATGTATTGTCCTTCATTTTTTTATGAAATAAAATTCTTAACTAAACTAGCCAGAATATTTCCTTTAAACACATCTTAAAGTGTCCGGAAAACATATGAGAAAGGCTACAGCCGGCTTGCGCGAACTGTTGGATACCCTATTCCAATCCCCATAAAGTGGACGTGGCAAAAATCTAAGCATGGGTGAATTGTCAAGAAGGAGATGGTCAAAGTATTTTTTTATTCATAACTGTTTTGTCCGTTTTTAAAGGATTTTATCGAAAAAACTGGTTTTAGTAAAAAAAAAACTCTCTTAAAAGTGGTCATGGCAGAAAACTATATGAAGGAATTGTTAAACACTACTTAATCTCTTATTTCCAATGGTTTCTTCAATCAAACGGTTTTTTAAATACTCGGCGTGTCAGTGGGAGAATGCTGATCACGAATATAGTAACTTAGGGATCTACGGGCCATATTAAGATATGTTTGGTTTGATTAGGTTAGAAGGGTTGCATACACTATTGTGTAAGCATCACCCAGAGGCTATAAAAGGCCCATTGTGAGTACCGTTGTAGAACATGGTAGGACATGAAACTAACAAAACCATTTGGATCTGTTAATGAATCGATTTATATCTAATAAAGGTATCACTGGGCGAAGTGGCGC
Organism: Portevinia maculata; assembly: GCA_949715645.1. NCBI lineage: Eukaryota > Metazoa > Arthropoda > Insecta > Diptera > Syrphidae > Portevinia > Portevinia maculata. The sequence continues at coordinate 104,002,302 of OX454525.1, forward strand.
ATTGGTTAGTTTGTTGGACTACTAAAGGTGTCAGGTTCAATTCCTGCCGGGGCCAAGCATCTAAACGTTTTTTCCCACTGCCCCACCTCTTGCGAACGTCTGACAAACATCCAAGAGTATCAATTGCCATGAGATGCTTCTCAAATTTGCAGTTCGGATTCGGCTTAAAATTGTAGGTCCTTTCCAATTCGCACAAGCAAGTGGTTAGAAAAGCTAGGTTTTAGGCTTTGTATGGACCGTTAATGCCTTATATTTATTTATTTTAGAGGTATCTCTGCTAGGTCGCCCAAGCAGGTAACCCGTCGTTCCTGGAGTGCCTAGTAGTGACACAGGAGATTTTCCACATACTCTATTTCTTCCTCATCTCTGCAGCTTCTGAAGAAGTCATTTATGGGGATCCCTAGCCTTCTGGCCATGTTGTTGATTATGCAGTGTCCGACGAGCACACTGGTTTGGTTTCTGTCAAAGGACAGTACAGACTTAGATCTCTTTTTGTCAATGATGACAATGACAGACTAAGTGTTATGACACAACCTGTAGTGTTGTCCCATATTTCCGTAGCTGGTCTTATCGTGATACCGTCGCCAAGAGCTTCGGCTGTAGTTAAGGCAGGCAGTACCTGCACGTCGGGCCCAGGAACCCAACAGAGTAGTACCGAGTGAAAGCTAATTGCTCTGAGTGCCAGGAGGCACTCTTGAACGCATTTCACGTTTATGAGGTTAGAGTCGATCGCTTTAAAAGCTGCTAGACTATCCACGCAGTTGGTTGATTCCATTGCTGGAAGTTTCATCGTCATCGGAATGCCTGCCCTGCTTTCTTAATCGCGTAGATTTCAACTTGAAAAATACTGCAGTAGTCTGGCATTCGATAGGACTGGTTGATATACTTAGTATCAGTGTATCTCATATTGTAATGTCTCGCGACGCCGTGCTACGAGACTGGGTTCAGTCGGACAAGCTGGATCTAGAAATCAAAGAGAAGACCTTTGTAAGGATTGCCCTTGCCTCGGCTATTGCGCCAGTCAGCAGATTCCCGGCAGCAGTGACCTGCTACGTACGGGAGGGCCTTTCCAACGAAGCGAACCTAGTAGGCGCTGCGAATAGCAACAATAAAACTATGGTCGTCGTTTTAAGAACTCTGGGATAAGAGTCCGCTTTATTGATTACAATTAGGAGTTGATATACAAGTTTATTGCTGCATATGCTAAAAATATCGAACCCATCATCGAATATTTGTTTTTAATATTATTTTTAAATGCTGACTATTACCTCAGTACAAAGTCTCATGACCGCTTCACACATTCATCCAGAATTGCGTACTCAGCACATGATGTATTATCCAGCGCTTCATAGTACATCATGTGCGCCGCGCGCACCTGTATAATGGCTTGTATGAAGTTGTAACCTGAGCGATCTTTCCCTCGGTCTGCTTTGTGCCAACCGTCCGCAGTAGATATCGGTGAGCAGGCGAGGTATTTTAATTAATTATTATTTCTACTCTGTGCTACCCGATATCTTACTGGGTTGTGGTTTGAATTGAAGTGGAAGACAATAGCCGCGTGTCTTCCGGGTTCGATGTTCTATCATATGAGAACTGGGTAAGCAATTAGTTAGTGGCCACTGGTGTGGTCCCTTCACAATATAGTATCATACTAAGTGCCGCGGAGAAGACTCCTGTCTCTGTTCCCTTCTCCGTCTTTGAGTCATCTGCGAAGTTAGAAATACCTTTGGTGATCGTTTTTCATGAATTCCGGTCATTGCGAGTAGTTATATAGACTTTGAAGTTCTTATTAAAGTCGTATCTGGGTTTCATATAATCCGTTAGTGGCATGAGCCCCCCTTTGATTAAAGGTGTCCAATATGCGGGTATAAAAAGCTTCCTTGCTGCGCAAGACAAATTGTCTTACACTTTCAAATTTATTTTTGAAATCGATAAAAAAAAAACAGACAGCACGGATTGCGGAAGCCGGGAATGCTTAAAATGACTGCTTAAACATCTACTGACCGAAATTTCTTCTTTTGAACCTGCCTGTCAAAAGGGCTTTGTAGTAACAGTCGCAATAAAATATGTAAGTTTTGGCCGAAGACTAAAATTGGGCTTGCTCTTCTGGAACAGATATTGTTTCCAAGTGACAGACAGTAGATACCACTAACAATCAATCAATCAATCTACCATGCCATTCTTGTTTTCTGAATTTCTCTGTTTTCTCTTTCAGATTCCAATGCAAAACTAGATGATACCCGATCCTCGTCAGATGAAAGCGTCGAAGTGGATGAGATCACCTTCGAAGATCTCATCCGGGCCGACGATGATGAAATAAGGAAAAGCGAAGCGTCTTCGAGTAAATACAGTGACCCGCTTTCGCTCAAAGACCACACGAATGACGATAAACATGTCAGTAAAACATTTTTACTTGCTGAAAAAGAAGGTAATCGTGGCAGCACTACATCTGGGTCGACGAAAAACGTCATAGTAACATCGGCCGCCAACAACAATGTGATACAAAGTAAAATGGTTGCAGCTTCGTCGTCTCCTGCATTCATGAAAATTTCTTCAAAATCGAACGCGGCGTCAACGAATGGCAAAATTATCTACTTACAACGACCGGATGGCACGAAAGTTCCGGTTCGGGTACCCGCATCGATTGCTCCAGTAGCGAAAAATCCACCCGCCAAGTCAACAGTTCAAATCCATGTCATTCGAGCTGCAGATGGTAGCTTGGTCTCAGTCAAAAATGCCAAGAGTGTAAATATTCCGAATGTTAGTCAGTTGGCGGGAAAGAAAATGGTTGCAACATCAAGCGGTGCAGCCAGAAGTCATATGATGACAAAAGCTCCCGGAACGACAGGAGGGTCGATAACTGCCCCATTCTCAGCGGCAGTAACGTCAGCAGAGGCAGCAAAGCCTAAAGTGCGGCATGTTATCGCAGCAAAATCTGTTGTAGGAAACACCAGCAACGGAAGTGGTAAAATGCTGATGCAAAGCTCATCGGGGGCTAGGCAAGTTATGGTTTCATCACCGAACGTGGTTAAACTATCACCAACCTCTGCAGGAGGTCAGCTGCAAGCTATTCAAATACCCGGAAAATCTGGTCTTCAGTACGTGCGGGTGCTGAACAATACGGCGGGTATCACGCATAAAATAGCCACCTCGGAATCGGCAACCACACCCAAATACACACTCCTTCGCCAAACGAAGCCTCCTATGAAAATAATGGTCAAGTCTCCAATCAACGACAGAGATCGGGTTAGTAATGGCTTATTTCTACAGTGTTTGGAGTTTTTCTCTAATTTTCATGTTTTTTTTTTTTTCAGCAAAAGATGATGACAACTTTTCCCACATATCGTAAGATCAACGACATTATGGTCAAATCGAAGGACAACAAAATTTCCCAAATCAACTCGGAAATTCGAAGATTTAGTACCTCGGGTGAGACCCGATCTGCTGCGCCTGGCAATAAGTACATAGTCCTATCCAAATCGTCACTTGTCCGCAATACAGTTACTAGTCAAAATCAGAAACTAACACAGGTGCGACACGTGATAAATGATTCACAAACACAAGAGGCAGGACAAAGTCCTCCTCCTCCGGCGAAGAAGCTTTACAGTGTTTTAAGACCCACAACTGAGCATAAGGAAAGTAAAGAGGTCAGGGATATCAAGTTGGAGTCATGGGCGGAGCCTGTGCCATTCAGTCAAGTATCCGCGTCTTCGAGTGCAGCAGGCGCTGTATCACGCATCCCTAAATCATTGCCTTTACCGACATCGGACGATGGAGTAACAATTCGGCGAAAACATTGTAACTGTACCAAGTCGCAGTGTTTGAAATTGTATTGCGATTGCTTCGCGAACGGCGAGTTCTGTCAGGACTGCAATTGTAAGGATTGTTTGAATAATCTGGACAACGAAGATGAACGGCAGAAGGCAATACGGATATGTCTCGAAAGGAATCCAAATTCTTTCAAGTAAGTTCATAGTTGTTAGTTCTTGACTGTGATGGCGACCATTTTGCAATATCGAACGAAGAATACCCCAAGTCTAAAAATATTGAAGATATATTTTAAGCAGTATTAAAATTTTATAAACGACTGAATCTTCATTCGTCGCGTTGCTAAGGGCACCGTCGCACCGTCGCACCAAGCGAGGAAAGTGCTTACAGAAAGCGACTTTTTACTTGCTTCCGAGCAAACTTGCTGCAAGCACTTTTTGGGTCGTCACACCAAGCAAAAACTTCCTGCAAGTGATTTGTAACTATACGTTTTTCAGTTCAGTTTCATTTCTTGTTTTGGATATAAGCTTTATACATATTTTTTGGATATAGCAGAAACAAGAGAAAGAACACCAAAAAAGATCCTTGCAGCCTGAAAAAGTAGAATTAAAATGAAAAAAGTATTTTTTCTGTGTTTAACGTTTTTTTTTACCAAGAGGTCCTTGAAACCCAAACAAAGTATATTTTTTCCAAATTTATCAATTTTATTTATCATCTCCCTGCCGCCTATACATATAGTCGCAAACGCAACTTTATTATATTATTCGCAGACAGCAGGCTTATCAAATTCTTGGATTCTTCATCCAAGCTTGCCAGCCATACTGCAAGTGTGTTATCACAAAAAAAATCTTTAAGTATTTATTTGATTCACAAGCCGGTTACCTACTTGCGAATTGAACGAGGGCTTAAGCTTCAAAAGAACTTAAGCTTTTGCAACCTTGGCAATAAATAAGTTACGTGATTAAATGGATTTTTGTAGTATTTTTTTCTTAAAAAAAATGCATCAGAATCGCAATTTTACCCAAAAGTAGACTTAGCAGCTTTACGCAAGCCGACGAGAAGAGAATGAAAACACACAAAGTTCGCTCGATCGAAAATTTTTAGTTCGCTTGCAAGCAAGCGAAAAACTTGCTTGTGTAAAACGTGCAAGCTACAAGCGTTTGTGACAAGTGATTTCGAGTGATTTGCTTGCTTGCCAACGCTCGCATGAACTAGTCACACCGTGCAATTGTTGCTCATGCAAGCGTTTGCACGCAAGCAAATCACTTGATACAATTGCTTGCTTGCAAGTACTTTTCGGGTCGTCACACCATGCTAGTTTTGCTTGCAGCAAGTATTTTCCTGCGAAGCATGGGTTAGCAATAACCCACCAAATAGCCAAAACGGCATTAAATAGTATACGGATAGTTCTAAAATGAAAACGGGTATAGGTGCTGACAATACCAATGGGATTTCAAGCACAGCTCCACGCCATATAAGAAAGCGCCAGCCACATTTATATATCTTGTATAACTATGGTGGGTTCCGGGACATGAGGGGTTTGATTTTTTTTTTTATTATTTGTTCACGCTAAAGGGGTTTTACCGTAAATGTTACAGTACCCTTATTGTGCTATGAACACAGCACAAGCATTTGTGAACAGCAAGTAGCACTACCAATGGCATATTTCATTGCATGCTTTTCGGTGTCACTTGCTTTAGAAAGAAAAAGAGAGATAGGAAAGAACTGTTTTGGTGCAGTTGTAAGGTTTTTCTCCACGGGTGTTGTCTAAGTTGCTTAGAGAGATCAAGTTTTACATATATTCGAAATAAAGTAATGGATTTGGCCGGGATTGAACGCACGACCTAAGCAAATACACTACTACTGCACCGCTGCCACCCGCGATGGTAATTAAAAGGCCGGAAATTTGATCAGGAAAGGTTCAGAAACATAATTCACAGGTCCCGAGCTCTTCTGCTGCACTCCTTGATCGGCAGCAATCGCAGCAATAAAATGCTGGGAACATATGACATATATCTTTTATTGGGAGAGAATCCCAGGTCTAAAACAGGCCAAACGAGCCATTAGGCCCTTCAATAACAATGCCAACAGATGTCTAAATCTAATAAGGCATGATATCAAAAACTTAGTAAGTTATCTTACTGGTCACCACGGTTTACGACACCACCTAAACAAAATTAAAGTAGTCGACACTCCAGAGTGCCGGCTATATCTTAAGAAGACAAAATATTCAACCCCAATACCCGCCATGCAAGTAGTGCTCATCAGTTCAGGCTCAATTCGGACGTACAGTGAAGTTCAAAGAATGTGGAATACTCTTCCACGCTTTATTTTTCCTTCACATTATAACCTTCAAACATTCAAAACCAACGTCCATCAACATCTCTCCTTTTCTTCTAATCCTAATTTCCTTAACGCCCGCGCTGTGTAGCTATTACATGATAGGGGTACTAAAAAAACCCTTTTGTACGCGCATATTATAATAAAAAAAAACAGCTGAACACATATTATGTGAATGTCCAGCCCTCAATGGAATAAAAAAGAATATCTTCTTCAGGGAAGAACGGAGTTCCGAAGAAAAAAAGAAGTCCTCTGCTGGTCAATAGTTTGTGAGTGCCTAAATTGCTGAACTCGAAAAATAAGTTTATCAGGCGGCTAATGTTGTCTGCTTTCGCAGTTCTTCGCATTCGCCCAAGGTTAAGCTCGTTTAAAAAAAGATTCATATAATCCAAAAAACCAAAATGAGCCCACTTCAATCATTGAAATAATAAAACAATTGAACTTAAGAAGTCAAAAGCAAAAACCTCAACACTTATCCTCGAAAAACACCCGATTTGGCTGCAAAATTTGGGTAGGTAGGCCCTCAAAGGCTTGTCTTTTCTTGTTGTTAAGAGAAGTGTTTCACTAGGAATTCTCTTCAGTTTCGCAAAACTCTCACATTCCCACAACAACAAATGTTGTGTCCTTCTCAGCTTGTAAATCGCAACAGTCTTTTGTCATGTTGGGTCAGAAAGCAATACCTACCCAGGGGTGGAATCGGCTAAGGTGATAGTTGATAGTTGACAATCAAAATCATACTTTTACGTCCACGTCAGATGATTATCAAATTGACAATCACCTTTTTGCCATCAATTTCATGTGACAGCTATTAAGGTGTCGCTTTCATAGATTTTTGTTATTTTCATAGGTATGCACCTCGGCTTCAACTCCAAATAAATTAAATACTTTAGTGAAAAAAGAATATATATTAAATAAATTCAAATAAAAAAGTGAAATTCGAAAATTCGTGAAGTGCAATGTTTACTTCATTAGAACTTTTCTACACAAATGACGAAAATAATTACACAAATGTCCAACTATTAAGAAGAAACCTGAGAAATAAAGCAAATATCTTGGAACTTTCAAACCCGATGTAAGAATTCATAGAATTATAAATATTCATTGTTGATTGCTATCATTTATTTTTATGTATTTTAGATTTTTGAAAAACTTTCGTTTATCAAAATAAGCGTTTGTGTTTGTCTTGGGACTGCTTGATTTACCAACTGGAATAAGGTCAACGCATGTTCCACCCATCCTTCAATTGGCTGCAACTTAAAATCTTCTTGGGGTGGTGGCTATCAAAGACAAGTTGGGGCTGACTGGGATGCACCAATGGGTCAAAGTACGGTGGCTGAAATTACTGCTGCAGTCATTTATGATAGTTTTTGCCTAAAGACTCAACAAAATTATATTTGAAATATAAATCATGAAAAATAAACACACATCAGCTGCTCGGAATGACAGCGTCGGCAAGGAAGTGACGTTTAAAACTCGCGGATACAAATGTTCTGAGTAACTCATTGATTAATTAAAGAATTTTCCTAGAAGTTTTATGGTCAAAATGTGGTTATAATGCCTTACATTTGTATCTTTTTTCTAATGAAACCCTTGACTATCAGCCCTATTCTGCTACCCCCCGGGTGGTATTTTCTATTTTATGTTCACTAATCACTATTCTGTTGTTATTCGAAGTGAAACTGATTCACGTCGGGAATGTCGGTAATACTGTGTGGTATTCTGCTATTCACTGAACGCATTTTATTATGAACCGCAAGTCAAATGCTGCGGATTTGTTTTGTTTGGGTGAGAAAAAATTGTTGTGTAGTAAAATGCGAGTGTAGCAAATTTGGATATTTATTTCTTTGTAAATGATTTATTTTAATTCTACAAATAGGGAACAATTTTCCAAAAAAATATAATCAAAAAACAAACATTGCCTTCCACTTACCAGCATTGTATTTAGGCTGTAATAGCCTTATAAAAGAAAAATGTGGATTTTGGGAGTGACAAAAAGTTGCATTGCCCAATTTGATTTTTTTCTTAAATTTAAACAATTATTAGCGGAAACTAAACGAAAAACACATGTTTCACATTAGGTCCGTTCTCGTACTTTATGTGTAGAAAAACGAAAACTGTCAAATCTCCGAAATCGAGAAAGAATCCTTTCATTTTAAAGAAAAGTACGCGAACGCTTTGTGTAAAAATATTAAAAACGTCAAAGTTTGGCTAGAAAAGGAGCTACCGCTGTTTTTTTTTCGGCAAATCCGTAGGGTTTCATCATTTGACAGCTTTCATTACTTGCGAGCTGACATTAGCCGAGTTTCTTTGCACGCGGATATAGGGATAATTTGAAATTTGCATTTAAAATACAACAACAACTTATCCTATATACGCTAACTTTAGCGGGGATAGCTATCGCCGCTAAGTCAGTTAGCGGGGATAAACAGTGCTTCCAAAACCCATTTTCTTCGTTTCTGATGAACCGATGTGATGAATTTTTCAGGAAATGTCAAAGTTTGACATCCCTCCGACCACTAACACATTCCGCCGAATATTTTGTTCGTGATTTTATTATTATTTTTTTTCAAACTTCATTATAAAGGTAATTGAATTTAGCAAATCTGTTAATGTGAAATTGTTTTTCATAATTTTAGAATATGCTTGGCATCAATTTCAATTGGCGGAAGTAAATATTTTTCAATTTCAGGATTTTCAATACAAATTTCTTAACTGCAACTTACAGCTGTGTCACGGTGCATATCATAGGTGCATATGTGCTGCCAAGTTTTTTTTTGATGAATTCTTAAGCGGCTATAGTCGTTTTCTGAATTCTGATGCCATCCCTATATCCGCGTGCAAAGAAACACGGCTATTATGTGTGAAGAAGAATGAACGAAAGTACATATTTCTTTCGTTCATCTCTTTTTACCATTTGTGTAGTGATGCACGAAAGTTTATATAAATTTACATTAGGTCCGTTCGCGTACTTTATGTGTAGAAAAATGAAAAGTGCCAAATCTCCAAAATCGCGAGAGAATCCTCTCATTTCGAAGAAAAGTACGCGAACGCTTTTGTGTAAAAAGGTGAAAAACGTCTTAGTTTGGCTTGAAAAGAAGCAACAGCTGTTTTTTTTGCTGGCACACTCATAGGATTTCATCATTTGACAGTTTTCATTTTCTTACCAGTTGAAATTCTGTGTGAAGAAAAATGAACGAAAGTACATTTTCCTTTCGTTCATCTTTTTACCATTTTCTCAGTACGCGAACGCGTTTGTGTAGTTTTGCACGAAAGTTTATATAAATTTACGTTTGCATATTAGTTCGCGAACGGACCTATTAGCATATTAGTACCCGAACGGATCTATTTAAATGAATAGCTGTTTACGTAAATGTCAAATCGAGGTGTGATAATGCAGTTCATCCGACTTGTTGCAGAATGAAGGGGTGCAGGGAAGGTTCCCTTTGATGATTGAATCGGATCCCTAGTCTTGCCGATTATTCTTTTTTGTTTGTGTTGTAATGTTTGTTGTATTGGCCAATGTGTTTGAGTAAACTACATAATTATTGTCTATATGCGGGTACCCGGCGTGCATTGCATAAATACATGATTTTTTTTGGTAACAAATAAAATTGCAAGGCAAACTTGGTGGACCGATTTTGATCAAAGTTCGCAGAAACACTCAGGAAAATACCAAAGATTGGCTGATTTCAGCTCAATCGGTTCGGTTGTCAAAATGACTGCACCTTTTTCTCCTCACGGCTTAGCGTGCTCAGACAACTTCGTGGCAAGCGCTTTTCTCAAGTTGCTTTTCCGAATTAAACCGCAACGCGAAAGAAAGAAACTTCGATAGAATTACTTTTCATGTACTTTCAAACCAATTGTAGTCATGGAAATTACCCATTCGCCGTGAGAAAAACAACTTTCCGATGTTCGGTTCACGAAAAAAGATGCAACAGCAGAGAAAACACGATGAGTAATACACGCACAAATGTCAGAGCTGTTAATAATTTTATCTCGCAACGCCATCAAAATCATTGCTTTATAATTATAATCATTTTCGTAACAACTTTGCCAACCTGGTTCCGACTATTCGAACATTAAAAAAATGAGCCAAACCGGTGAAGCTGTTCTCAAGTGATGATCTTTCACACATGCGGCAATTGATTTTTATTTATATGACGATTAGTTAGTGAATTCCTCCCATTTCTCTGCACATACCTAATTCATATCAGCCGTGGGATAGCTATCGCCGGCTTAGTCAGTTAGCGGGGATAAACAGTAAAGTACATTTTTCTTTCGTTCATCTTTTTACCATTTTCTCAGTACGCGAACGCGATGGTGTAGTTTTGCACGAAAGTTTATATAAATTAACGTTTGCATATTAGTTCGCGAACGGACCTAAAATCACGAACAAAATATACGGCGGGATGTGTTAGTGGTCGGAGGGATGTCAAATTTTGACATTTCCTGAAAAAATTCATCCAAAAATTCATCAGAAACGAAGAAATGGATTTTGGAAGCACTGTTTATCCCCGAAGTTGTTGTTGTATTTTACATGCAAATTTCAAATTATCCCTATATCCGCGTGCAAAGAAACACGGCTATTGTTGGCGACAGGACCATTGATTGAATCACTGTTTTGGCACAAGTTCTGTGAGCCAACATATAAGGTCGTTCTGCCCTTGCGTAGACGTGGCCGGATATTTAACTTTACAGTTGAGTTCGCCGCATATATGGTATTGAAAAGTTCCGTCAATCTACTCCCTGCATGATGTAACCAATTTTCCATGAAGCACATGAGCAAATAAAGTCCACCAAGCTTAAAACATTTGACACAGCAGGGTCTTTGTATATTTGAAAACGTCTTACTCGACAGAGGCGGGAGCAAAAGTGGTGGCGTTTGAAGGTTTGTGTATTAAATTTTGCTGTTTCTCTTTATCGAATCATTCTGATATTATGTAAGTATTTATTTTTCTGTGTGGCAGCCGAATACTTTTGATGATTTGCAATGTTGCGTCGCTTCGGCAAATAGTATGTAGGATAAGAGGGATATATTAGAAATCTGGCTTTGTCGTCTGCGAGTAAAATGTATGATGAAAGAGGCGATTCGTTTGAAAGGAAAAATTGAATAAAAGCTAATTTCGGTATTTGATGGAAAAAATAAGGAATTATGAATTTATGGATTTTTAGACTTTTGCTATTTTCGCTGTATCTCGTTCAAAAATGTACCGATTTATATCATTTCTTCAGTATTTGATTCGGAAATATTCAATTTGTGTAGTATCAGCCGTTATTCAAAGAAATAGTTGTTGGATAGGTATATTTATGTATTAGCGAATTGATGACCTACATTAATATTGAGGCAGGTCACCTGTCGTTTTGCAGTTTTTTGTAATATATTCGTGGTCAGCATAGATAGTAATGTTTATTTACTATGTCCGTTCGTCCGTCCGTTCACCCGTAGGCAAAAATTAATTCCTTTACACTGGAGCTAGAAAGCTGAAATTTAAAACGTATACCTACATACTCTCTAGGGGCCCGAAATAATAAATTTTAAGAATTTTTTAAATCCGCCCACTGATACGCCCACAATTTCAAAAGAACAAATTTGTGAGCTAGAAAGCTGAAATGTTGAATATATTGTCTTAAGGCGCCCAAAATGTTGTGGGGGTTAACATCGCATCGTCGCATCGGCAAATAGCATGTACGATGAGAGGGGGATGATGAAAGGGACGAATAGTTTTGAAATGAAAAATTTAATAAAATCTGATTTCAGTCTTTTTCCTCAAATTAGAAATTATTTGTTTAACGTTTTTTAGACTGTTACTATTTTGGCTATATCTTGTCGAAAAATGTTCCGATTTGTACCATTTCTTTTGTAATTGATTCAGAAATATTCAATCTAATTTATAAAGAAATGGCATGTTACTTTGTGTCAGTATTGCGCCATGCTGCACCACCACTTATGGGTTAATAGGTTTCTACCTATACGATCAATATTTATTTAAAATGCTAAAAAAACACTTCTCAAGACAATTGGAGCTGGGCGAACGTCTGCCGTTCCTAAAGAATTTGAAGTTGAAATAGCTCGAAGCCTTTTTTTTTTTTATTTCTTTTTTTTTTTTAAAAGGAAATCCAAATCCCAGAGCACTCAGACTCGGTAACGTTCCATTGTACTACCAGGCAGAAATCCTCCTTTTGGTGTAGAGGCATGTGATTGGGTGGCGTATGTTGTTGTTCCCCATGGGGATTGAACCTGCACCGCACGGGTCACAAGCCTCGAAGCCTAATAGCACGTTGAATGAAGATCAAGAAATGGGAGTTCCTTCTGAGAGAATAGAAATGCCAGAAATAGGCGGGGGAGAACATCTGCCATGAAGCGACCAGCTTAGAAAATCACTACAGCGCCCACCAAACAGCGTTTGTCGTAAAAGTATAGATAGTAAGGGGAGAAATCACATCTATGCAATTTAAACATCCAGGTGATCCCAGCGACACATTTAACATCTTGCTCGTTGCAGGGACGTTTGAACCTTGCTAATCCATCGCCAGCAAAGAATAACTGATACCAATTAGGGTCCGTCACTTTTTCTTCAAGCAGATAATCAAGGGCAATATGATATTAGACTTAGGACGCTTCCCTGGTGTACACATCTTTGATTGCGAAATCCTCGGTGACGCCAACGATACATCTTACTCTTGTCTTTACTCACTCATACATGTATACATGTCCATGACCATCCGTATGTAGATTTCTGGAACTCCTCGTTGTCTTAGCGCTACCCGTAACAGATCCGTTGGTTGTTTATTACAGGACTTTCCAAAATCAAACAACACCATATGCAAATCCTTCAAAGAATCACGATGTTTTTCCATCATGATCCTTATATTTTACTTGCGCCAAACCCGCACTGGTCTTCAGATAGCCGTACTATTTTCCGCATTCGGCTGAACGATCTTCATGGTGTGTGCATCAGCTTGATTGAACGGTATTTATCAGTCTCGCGTATCGCCTTTTTCTTTGTACAAAATAAGAAAAAACAACTCTCCCTCCACGGGTTAGGCATATTGGATCACCACTCATCAGTTTAGAGATGAGAATCATGAGCCATTTGGACCCGATGTCTGCCATCTTCTTCCAGAACTCAGAGGGTTTCTTGTCCGGCCCAACTGCTTTTCGATTTTTGAAGTCTTTGACCGCCTTGCTAACTTCTTCGACAGTAATGCGTATACTTCTTCAGTGTTAGAAACGGCTCTCGGAAAATATATCCGAGCAAATTGTTCAATTAGAAGTTGTTCGTCATCCACGAGAAGCAGCCCTTAAGCATTGTTGATGAACTTTGGCGAACAGATTTCCTGGACATTCCTCCTTCTCTCAGCTACAATTTTTGAAAATGGCTGCGTTCCTGTTCAAGCTGCTGTGTCGGAGTTCGTGGACAGTCTGGTTTCTATCAGCAGCCGAAGAAGAATTTTCTTCTCACTACAGATATAGACCGTCCACAAACTTTACCTTTTGAGCGCACTTTCTCTTTGCGAGCCTCTTGCAAAGTCTGTATTCCAATTCGAGGCGACCTTTTTCATCTCCATTATTAGTGCAGTACTTTGACTAAGCTTTAAATGTCACTTTTTTGTCACTAATCACTGCTTTAGCTTCATTTGCCCACCACCATGTTTCTTTGCCGTATTGACAACTTTGTTTATGATGCTATGGAGTTTTAATTTTGCATATTTGCAATAAATGCATGACTTTTTTTTGGTCCAGATTGTACCATTTGATTCTCACAAACACTTTTGTTCGTTTAGTTCTGTTCGTCCCCGCTTACATGCTTAGGATACCTTCACCCAGAGAGTTCCTGGTGCCGTATCCCAGTCCTCCATGGCAGTCCTCATAGTCTTCGTTTGACGCCAACAAACAAAAGTCCCATAGTAGAACATCTTGAAAGCTTTTGTCATAACGTTCAAGAAACGCGACCGATTTCCGGTGTTTTGCGGGATGATATTTTCCTAGGATAGACTCACAAAAATTAAAACTCTGGACACCTCTTCGACTCACAAAAAAATATATCCTGAAGGTGGGATATTTCAACCGTGGATATTATAAAAAAGAGTTTATATTATATTATTACTAATATTATTACTAATTTTTGGAGTTGAAGTGGTCAACCGCTAGTGCCGGTTCCCTACCTACTCCACACAACCATCAACGCAAACAACTTCAAGCATTCTTCAATAGAATTCGCTTTAACATCTCGAAATGATTGCATATCTTCTTATGCAGAGTTGAAATATTTCTCCAGCCTTTATGCATAAATCCTTATTCATAAAACAGTGTAAAAAACATATAAGTTATGCACAGTTTGTGTCGATTAAAGTATCAAAAAGAATACATTAATCAATTACATTTAGCTGTCCAAACTGTCGAAATCAATTGTTTGTGGAAAACCAAATGAAAAAAATCAGCTTATACATAATATTCGGAAATTTATTTGTGCAAGATTATGCAATCGCAATATGCACATAATATGATTTTTGATACCGATTATGAATGAATGAATACCTACCCCTGACCTACCGCAAACTTTCATCAAAACCAACAACTAATATACCATCCATATACTGCACCCCTCTCACCTACATATCATATCCCCATCATGAGAAGTAAAAAAAAAAATTCGATAAATAATCGACAAACCACACACTTATGAAAAACTTCAATTAAAAACAACAAATACCAACCATATCCCGCACCCCTCTCACCCACACATCATATCCCCATCATCAGAAGTAAACAAAATAAATTCGATAAATGAGGAGAATGGAAGACAACAAAAATAACTACGAATATGCATATTCAAAGGCATACTAGCATTTTGTAGAAAAGGTTCTACAATATGGTTGTATAAATGTAGCTTTTTTTAATGACATACTTAAGTCGTAAGATGGTGTGTAAGTCGAATAGTCGAAGTGAGACTACTATAGAACTCTATATACAAAGGCAGGGTCATCGGGACGGCTAGCCAGAATGACCCATGAAGTTGAGGGGTTGGCCAAATGTCACCAGACATGTAACCGGGTTAAATGATTTAGTCTTCTCTACTCCGGTCAACAATGCTGTATCATTATCACTTGGAGAAACATTGATAAATGGCCGGTAAATTAAAAACGTTAGTTCTTATGGGATATACGGAGAGGCCAGGAATGTCGTAAAACTGTAGTTCCCTTCTAGTCGTGACAAAAAAAAAAAACCTGTGACCCACGCTGCACTCACGGTATAGTTGATGTGTAAGCATGTAGGCATTGCGCGTTAGCTACCTAATTTGTTATCTAGCTAACGCCACAACTAAGTAACTAACGTAGTTAAATTAGCTGCGCTAAAAATGCAATCGATTTGGTGGTTAGCTATCATAATGACAACTAATTTTTGCTATTAGCTATTAGTTGCAGGTTGTGTAACTAAGCTCGTTAGGTTGCCAAAGTTAGATGCGGATGACAACTAAAAGTTGGTTAGTTTTTAGCTGTAGCTTTTTAGCTGCCTAGGTAATAACTAAATCAAAATTTTTTATTTTGCTATAATGGTGATAATTTATTGGGATTTATTATGCATATTGCGTTTAAAATAAAAATTGATTAAATGTCCCTTTTATTTTACATCAGGTTATTTTACAAAGAGGTCCTTGGAGCCACAATAATTAAACCCGAAAAAGGATATTTTCCCAAAATGTCTTTAGAAACGGCACGGTATATATGAGTTCAATGTTATTTGAATGAGGGGTGCTAGGAACAACAAACATTTTGGTAAAATATAATTTTTTCGACTTTTAAGGACCTTTTTGTTGTTCCAAAGTCCTCTTAGTCAAATAACATTGAACGCAGATATACCGTGCGGATTTTAATGACATTTTGGAAAAATATCCTGTTTTCGACTATTAAGGAACTTTTTTGTTGTTGCAAGGACCTCTTAGTCAAATAACATTGAGCAGAGATATACCGTGTGGATTCTAATGGCATTTTGGAAAAATATCCTTTCTTCGACTTTTAAGGACCTTTTTTGTTGTTGCAAGGACCTCTTAGTCAAATAACATTGAACACAGATATACCGTGTAGATTCTAACGGCATTTTGGAAAAATATCCTTTCTTCGACTTTTAAGGACCTTTTTTGTTGTTGCAAGGACCTCTTAGTCAAATAACATTGAACACAGATATACCGTGTGGATTCTAATGGCATTTTGGAAAAATATCAAAAAAATGTTTTTTTTCGGGCTTTAAGGACCTTATTTGGTTCTCCAAGGACCACTCGGTAAATAACCTTATTACAACTGAAAGTGACATTCTTAAATCGGCCATCGGTTACCGAAGTACAAATCGATATTTTTCCTCTTACCTTCAACTGATGTACAACAAACTTCAAGCTATACAACCTCAATTATTGAAAACAAATCTACTTCCACACAACTTCCCGGTGTTTCGTAAGGACATAATAATCTCTAAAATTGATCGTAATTAAAACTGGAAAATGTATAACGAAATAAGTAAAATAAAAAAAAACAACGACACGCGGTTGTTCTCAAACGGTCATCCATCTACGTACTAACCGCGCCCAACGTCGTTTAATTGCGGTGATCTGGCGAGCACCGATTAACTCACGTGGTAATAAAATCTGACGGTGACGGGAAAATCTGACGATGACGGTGACGCTCGATATTTCCATCTAGCCCCTACCGAGAAAAAAGATATTTACACATCAACGAGAGCAAAAATGTTTACACGTTAAAAATACTTCGCAAATGAGAATAGTTGGAGAAAGGCCCTAAATAGGCTGTTTACGCCAGAATGTCTAGTTATTAAAAACAACCCCCCCTTCCTCACCTATATCAATACAGCAAGTGTTTTTTTAAGTCCTTGTTGCGAAACTCAGGAACGTATAATTTTTGATTTTAGCTTTCACAAATATGTACAAATTTTAAATTCAAAGCCTACCTAGATCCAATCCTGATTCCACTGTTTGACTTTCGTGCTATACATAAGCAATGCAAATCAACTAAGCTTTGCAGGACTAATAATTTTCAATTGCATTTTTAATAGAAAAATAAAATAAAATTATTTCAGACCTAAGATCACAGCACTTAGCGAAAGTGATCTAAGATTGCACAACAAAGGCTGCAACTGTAAGAGATCTGGCTGCCTGAAGAACTACTGCGAGTGTTACGAAGCAAAAATACCTTGCTCATCAAACTGCAAGTGTGTTGGTAAGTTTGCCCCTTTTCTTATCGGCAATTGCAGTGCTTATTTACATTTATTTTGTGGTCTATTTTTCTTCCTCAAGGCTGTCGAAACGTTGACGACCATCCTGATCTCGATATGGATGTCAAGAAGTGTTTCATTCCAAAGATTGAAACACATAATCGTATAAAAAGAACCAGCGACGAAATTATTAAACCCAGATCTTCAACCCAACTTCCATCCACATCGTCATCTACAGCTATGTCGATTTCTGCGGCAGTAGCAGCCTCAGCTGCGGCGACTGCTTGCGGTCCGCCAGCAGAGAAACAACCATGTAATTTCATCACGCAAGAAGTCGTGGATGCGACCATTCAGTGCTTAATTGCCCAAGCAGACGAGTGCCAGAAAAGTTCACTGACACCGTATCAAACTGAGAAGATGGTAATGGAGGAGCTCGGCAGGTGTCTCGTGGAAATAATTGACTTTTCAATTCGTAACACGGACCAAAATTAAAAAAAGCAAAAGCAATACACATTTATATATACACGTATATATGTATGTAGAATAGAGATTCGTTTTTATTAGATAACCCTTGCAATTACATTATACATAATAATATAATTATCTGCGTAGTGTAAAAAGCGTTCAGTTATTTGTAATTAATTTTAACGCCACGTATCGGAGAGACCTCTGCAACTAATTGATAGTATATATTTTTTGTTTGCCCTCTTTTAAACAGACTATTGTTAAATTTGTATGTAGGATGACAGTTTGTATGACGTGAATTTTAACATTAACAATAAAGTAAGTTAGACAATAGTGACAAGAGTTTTTGAACGGTGTGTTAAGGAAGCAGTTGTGTGGTTTTTTATCAAAAGGATGTTGTGTTTATCTTTCTGGACAAATCCCAAAAATGTACGCAAAGGGCGTTTTTCTTTTTAAGCTAAGCAGTGCACTGAGCTACCAAAAGAAATCTGCGATTCTTTTTTCGGTCAGAGTGCGCTCCGTGAGCTCTGAATAAAAGGACCAGATAGTTTGGAGTAAGAAGTTGTGATGCAAGGACGCACGCAGATTGCATGCAGTAACGCATGTCAAACACATGTGCTGTGAGAAATTGCTGTCGTCCAGTATTCTTTTGCCTGACTAATATCACTAAACTACAAAACAGGCTAAAGTGCTAGGTAACCTCGACAGCAGGAAACGTCAAACCGGAAAAGTTGTATCAAATTGTGCTGCTCTACTACTATAATTGGTGCAGTAAAATTAGAAATAGAGACAACATGCAACAAGAATTGGCATGCAGTAAGCAATTTGTCCTGAGGTTGTTCTCTTTACGAGAAGGAGGAAGCTGATCGGGTTGGCTCAGCCAGTGCTAAAAGGCGTCACAATCCAATCTCTAATGACTCTGGGAGTCATCCTGGATAGAAAACTCCTTTGGTCCAAGCATGTTGAGCTGAAGACTGCAAGGCGCTGTCGGTTTTCTGGCAGTGCAAGGGCATTTTTGGCAAGACATGGGGCTTATCACCGAAAAGAGTCCTACGGATTTATACGGCTATGATAAGACCATTTACAGCATACGCATCGGTTTTTGGCAGAATAAGCTTTCGCGTAAATACGTTACTGCTGCTTTCGCCAAACTCCAAAGGAAGGTATGTCTCGGCTGCACGGAGGCCTTCCCCAGCACGCCTGGCTCCAACCTGGATGCATTATTGAACCTCCCGCCCCTTGATGTTTACATTATGGGTTGCACAATCAAAATCAAAAATTAAAAAGAGGTGGCTTTTGGTACAACTCGCACTGGGGTTTTGATGAACTTGCGCAACGGCTGTCCTTCGACTCCTGTCTTATGGATATGCCGTCCGATGCAATGACACCGGAACTTCGGCCGAAGCGCAACTACGAAGACGACTTTCTTCGTGTTCAGGACTGGCCCTGGCCACACTCTGAGCCTGGAAGGGAATGCAGTCGAATCTTCACGGATGGCTCCAAAACCGATCAAGGATCTGGTGCTGGTGTTTTCATTGAGAGCGACAACATTAGACTTTTCTTCTTGTTAGGCAAACATGCGTCAGTCTACCAAATGGAGATTTATGCTATCCTAATGGCCATGGACTATGTTTCGAGGAACAGGTGGAGGGGGGAAGTATCTGCGTCTGTAGCGACAGTCAGGCTGCGCTTAAGGCCTTGCTCAACCCCTTAACCACCTCCAAAATAGTTCGTGAATGCAAGATCTCTCTGAATTCGGTCGGAAGGCTGAATTCACTTAGACTTGTCTGGGTCCCGGGTCATAACGGGATCACGGGAAATGAGATCTCCGATGAACTTGCTAGACAGGGCTCAGAGGGGGATTTCTCAGAACCTGAACCAGCGATTTGTCTGCCTGCGTCCTCGGTCAGGGCTTCCATTGACGGTTGGGTTTCATAAGAACATAATCGCCGTTGGCATGACTCTCCAGGGTGCAGACAGACTAAGCAAAATCTCCCCGACGACGTCTGTAGGAAATCCGCGGACTGTAGACAGACTACTGGCGTTCTAACGGGACACTCGCTTTTGCCAAACACCTTAAGGTGCTAGGCCTAAGCGATACCACCAACTGCGAAGCCTGTGGAGAAAGCGACAACACTGCGGAACATTTCCTCTGTGATTGTCCTGCTTTTGCTCGTATCAGGTGGCAGGTATTTGGTGCGGATATGGTGAGTGCTGTAAACGTAAGCTCCTTATCATTGATGCGCCTTCTCGTTTTTCCTAGGAAAACGAGTAAATTCTCATAGTAAAATGTGGTGTGTCTGCCTGGTAGTACAATGGACCAGTATTGAGTCTGAGTGCTCCAGTGTAGAAAGTCTCGCACCCCGACAAAAAAAAAAAAAGCAATGTGTCATATGTACCACACATAATCGTCAAGTTTTTTTCTGCATTTTATTTGACATTTCTCAATTTCAGACTAACTCAATTTGAACCATGGAAAGATACACAATCGAGCGACGCGTTAAAGTTATTCAGGCTTATTATGAAAATGAGCGTTCAAATCAAAATGCATATCGTGCACTTCGTGATTTTTTCGGTCAATTTAATCGTCCAAATGTGCGTACAATCGGAAAAATCGTGCAAAAATTTGAGCAAACCGGGTCTGTAGGGGATGTGAAAACACCAGTGCATGCTCGTACAGCTCCTACTGCAGAAAATATTGCTGCTATTCGCGATAGTGTGGCTGAAGAGCCGTCCACCTCAACTCGTTGTCGTGCCCAACAATTGCACCTCTCACGCTCGTCGTTGATGAACATAATGCATAACGACTTGAATTTACGCGCTTACAAGGTGCAATTGGCTCAAGAACTAAGGCCTCTTGACCATTTCAAGTGTCGTCAATGGTCAGAATGGTGGCAAGAAATGGCAACGTGGATCATCAATTTTCGAAGAAAATCATCTTCTGTGATGAGGCACATTTTCACCTCAGTGGATTCGTCAATAAGCAGAATTGCCGCATTTGGGCGAATAATAATCCAAGAGTGATTGTCGAAAAACCGATGCACCCACAAAGAGTGACTGTTTAGTGTGGTTAATGGGCTGGCGGCATCATCGGGCCGTATTTTTCCCAAATTGAGGCCGGTCAGGCAGTTACTGTGAATGGTGTTCGCTATCGTGAGATGATAACGAACTTTTTATGGCCCGAATTGGAAGATATGGATGTGGACGATATGTGGTTTCATCAGGACGGTGCCACTTGCCACACAGCTAACGAAACAATGGCTCTTTTGCGCGACAAATTTAATGGCCGTGTTATCTCACGTGGTGGCGATGTCAATTGGCCGCCAAGATCATATGATTTGACACCGTTGCACTTCTTTCTTTGGGGTTATTTGAAAGAAAAGGTGTACGTCGATAAGCCAGCAACAATTCAAGAGCTAAAGGATGAGATAATTCGGCACATTAACGGCATAGAACCTCAATTATGTCTCAGCGTCATCGAAAAATTGGACCATCGGATGGTGGTGTGCCGCCGACGTCGCGGCGGCCATTTGGCCGATATTTTGTTCCATACATAATTGAACCATACCAATATTATCATAATAAAAAGAAATGACAATAATTTCCTAAATAATTTGTATTTTATTCAAAATCAACATCGGCCCTTAAAATTTAACCACCCTTTACATTCAAAATCATCTTACTGCACGGGTCTGGCTGCACATGTACTAAAATAGATAATTTTGATATTTTATTAATTTCTCATTTTTATGAAATCAGATGTTATAAATAAAATCTCCTAAGTGAAGAGAGAATAGTCTTCAACCATAATAACTGCGTCAAATTGAAATCGGTTTTGTACGGTTGCGTGTGACTGTATGAATATCGGTGTGTACAAAAGATACATGTTTTTTTTTATAGCTGTGCGTTGTAGGTTCTGGTGTTTATTTTATTTATATTGTGGCTATTTTGCTGTTAAATAAATAGAGCGATTTTTGGAATTGTCGACTCAACTCCAAATCAGTTTTACAACTTAATGTGCTGCAAACTTGCGTCGAAATTTCAAGGCTGCAGATTGGGTAAGGCAGTGCTATGAATTCTTAGCAGTTTCAATTTCTTAGCTGTACAAGCTGTGCAGTTAATTGAATTCCTGAGACCACGTATTTGCCTGTTATATTCCCACCCCATAGAAAGAAGAGCGAGAGTCTAGAGAATTTGGCAATGGCGGATTTATTCGTCATCTCTGTCACTGTCCGTATAATTTTTTTTCGAAAAATTTCGAAATTGAATTATTGAATACTTGGATGATACAAATAAACTACAAATTAGTGGCAACAGATAAAGGCGAAACTCCCAATTATTTTCTGGAATTAAAGGATTTAATTGCTAGAGGCATAAGTTATTGCTGAAAATTGAAAATCCAAAAAATGGTGGGTATAGATAAAATATTTTTTTTTCTTAAATGTGTCTCATTCCCTTTTCATTAGCTAGCATATCAACTGTTCATCGCGTGATACAGCAGGCCAACCATATTACACACCAATAAAGGAAAAATAAACCACCATTGAACGCAGCACGCAAACGATTTTGCAATAAGTCACATCAGGTGGAGTTGAGAGTGGCATACCGTTGTCTTTTCAGTAGAAAAAAGTTTAATTGGGATGGACCTGATGGATATAATTATCTGTGGCAAAAAGGAAAAACAGCATAAGTCGACTTATGTCAAAATTGAGTTAATGTATTAATCGGATGCGCCGGACCCTGTTCTATACGGCATATTTTTTTCATTCATTTATCTCTTACCGTTGCTGTGTTAGGCACCAGGAAATAAACGCATAAGTCGTCTTCCAATACATACGCACAAGGAAAAACAGCTTAAGTAAAGTTTCTCTAAAACTCGTTTTACTTATGCGCTTATATTACACCGGTTAATCAAAATAATGCAAGCACAAGTAGACTAATGCCCTTTTTCCAAAATTTTACCATTCCCATACTAGAAACATAGGTAGACTTAAGTCGTTTTTCCAAAATGAAATTGTATGTGGCACCAAAATAAAAGGACTTGTGCTGTTATTCCAAACTTTTTTTTGCAGGACAACTGTAAACATAAGTGTACTTGTGCTGTTATTCCAAAAGCCGTTACCTGAATATTCAGAAATAACTATACTTGTGTTTTTCTTCCCGAACCAAAACATAATTTATATAGCGACTTGTGTTGTTTTGTAGTGCATGCATACAGTTCAGTTGAGTGTTTTTGTGTTAAGATCTAAATCCTTCAAAAGTAAAAACAAATAGTGTATTGTCGGACTCGTACATATTCTGTGCCAGTGTTTCTAATTAAAGCAAAATAAAATAAAACTAGTACCTACGCTATGATATCTCGCGCAAGCAAAATTTTGGCTTTAGCAATTAAGAAAAGTACCAATGAAAGTGGTTTTGACCGTCCCCAAGCTGAGAATATTGAAGGTAAGTTAATCTACATTTTCAAAAATTCGTTTTATTCAAATGGTTAAACTAGTCAGTTCTTATATATGTCTTTAGCTACGTTTTAAAGCTCTAAACATTTTTCCAAATTCGTTTTTGTTTTCATAACTACCTGAGTTATGAAATAACTGCACGTTATTTTATCATCCAACTTATTTTAAAACGTCTGCTAACATGAGTTGTGTAGACCTTTTTTTTATCATTTATCTAGACACTGTTAAATTTTTTTAAAGAGTAAATCTAACAAATAATTATCAGAAAAGAACTATCCATTATTAAAAACCAAAACCTAAATCATAGCCAACTTTTAAAAATTGTCGAAACTGTGTTTCAGAAACATCCGCCAATTCAAACGGACTTACAGGATGTAACTTAAGTTCAGAACTTCAAATTTGGCAGGATTCGGATGACTCGATTAAGGATCCAGATTTTCAAATCAACTCGAGTAGTGACTGAAAGCACTGAATTTTGGGGTAAGGTTATTGAGGAGTCCATAAATGACGTTTCGCGTAATTCAGAGGAGCTAGAAACAGGTCTTCATGGTTCAAGCAATTTTGAGGATAATAACTTCAAAAAAGTACTTACAACCTGGCTTAACAATAGCAAAAATGTATGAGCTGTATTGCTTAGAAATATTAGAGCCAGTTAGCTTGACCAAATACTCACAAGTCTTTCATGGTCTTAACCTAAGAATTAAGTCTCCACAGCTAGATACTTGTGGAACTTGCGACAAACTCCATCACAAAATAGCAGCTACTGAAAACTCAGAGGTGAAATTACAGTTAACAGACGAGCTCAAAATACACCAGGACAAAGCTGATTTTGCCTATGTGTGTTAAAGAAAGGACAAAGAGTCCGCCAAAATCAATCCAAGTGTAGCAACCTATGCGTTCGACCTTCAGCAATGCTTGCCTACTCCGTTTTTAAAGTCTAACATCGCGTTTTATAAGCGTCAGTTGTGGACATACAATCTAACCATACACGATTTAGCGACGGATCAACCTTTTTGTTATATGTGGCATGAAGGAGTAGCGAAAAGAGGTGGCAATGAGATGGCATGCTGTGTTTTTGAACACATTGAGAAGGCGGTCTCTGTTGTTAAGACACATTTAATGTTTTATAGTGATTCTTGTCCTGGCCAAAATAAGAACTCGCATGTGAGTTGCATGTTTATTACGGCTCTAGATAATAGTGATCATCTGCAAACAATAGATCACAAATTCCTAGAGCCAGGTCATACTCACATGGAATGTGATGCTGGCCACTCGGTTATTGAAAGAAAAAAGAAAAAGACTTCAGCTAAAATTCACCATCCTAGAGACTGGCAAAACTTGATAGCTTCCATAAGGGACAAAAATCCTTTCAAAGTGATTGAAATGGAAAAGTCAAATTTTCTTGATTTTGCAGCAGCTTCGAAAGACAAATTTACTTGGCGAAAAGTCAATACCGATGGGGAAAAATATTCGTGGCGAGACTTTCGATGGCTTCGGTATAAAAAGGATCAATTCGGCACCCTTTTCTATAAAAATTGCTTGGATGCAAATATGCCATTTAAGTCCATCAATTTGAGAAAACGCGGCGTAAATTTTGTGAAAAAAACTGACATCGTGCAAATTCAAAATAAAAATACTATTTCAAGAGAAAAAGCAAAAGATAATCTCTTCTTGTTAGATTTCATTGAGCCCCAATTCCATGGATTTTATCGAAGCTTAATTGTTGAGACAATAACGAATACCAATATTCACCCAGATCTTTGTAGTGATGAAGATGATGAAGATGATGATGATTTATAAAATTTGTATTAAACCAGAAGTTGTAATTAAATAAAAGAAAGAAAAGTTTGTCTTCTATTTCAAACCTTTGTTGTCTCTTTGGGGTGTTTGTTTAAGTTTTTGATTGCAGAATACAGTTTGAAAGACGAACATAAGTATACCTAATCCAAAATGTCATTTTGGAAAAACAACGTAAGTCTTCTTAAGAAATTAAGTTATAAAAAATCAAAAAGGAAAAATGCCATAAGTCGACTTAACTCCCGAAAAATATAAAATTTGAATAAGGAAAAACAACATAAGTCTTTTTTAATTCAAAAAAGGTTGTTATGTGTAACAAATAAAAAAAAAATATTGCATAAAATTAAACTTTTTATTGTCTTTGTTTGTCTATTACATTTTTTCCTATGGCATGCATAGTTTTTTTACAACCTGACTTCAAACCTTTAAAATGCGCTCCAGAAAAGTTGCTAAAAACTACTTATGCTGTTTTTCCTTGTTGCCACAGTTATTATTTCCATAATTGGAGGGGATGAAATAACCTTGGATAGGAGACACAGCAATAGATGTGGAGTAATGGTATGGGGACTAAGCTTTTACGGAACAGCAAAACGTAATTTTCAAAGCTAAAGAATGACAGCAATCACCTACAAATCTATACTAAAAAGAGCTTTCACTCAAGTTTGGTGGACAACGATTTAGTTTCCAACAGGACAATGCACCGATACAAACCACAAGAACAATCAAAACTTGGATTCAGAGACAAAATGTAGAGCTACTGGCATGGCCACATATTCACCGGACCTGAACATCATGGAAAAAGTGTGAAGATGGCTTTCAAAAAAGGTCTAAGAAGGAGGAAAGCAATACTCCAACCCAGAAGAAATAACTATGGGTTAAAGTAACATTATCTTTGTTTCTAATAAATAAAAATGTTACTTACTATTCTATTACTGCTATTATATAGGTTTAATTTATTTATTTATTTATTTATTTCATTTCATCAACAAGCTTAGCTTAAGATTACGAATGTATTTATTTAAGTACAAAAAACAAGAATAAAATAACGTAATAAGAGATAATAAATAATAAATAATAATAGGAAATTAAGCAAGCAATGTAAATAAAATTGACTTAAAACGCTCCCTTGAAATATGAAAATCTACATGTCTACTGATTTCATTAAATGATTTCAGAGATCTAGTAATTGGCTCATTCTGCCAGTAATTTGTTCGATGCCCCACACAGTAAAAGAAGTGACGATCCCTCAAAACTCTCTCAGGAGCATAAATAGGTAGCATCGATAAAAGTGCAGGACTCTTTATACGAGAAGATAGAATATCTCTAACAAACATAGTGTCATGTACATACCTTCTTGCGCTAAGTGTCATTATACCTAATAATTGACATCTAGCTTTATAAGAAGGCTCAAAGGGCCAACGCATTTTAAAGAAAATGTATTTTGTAAAACGCCTCTGTACTCTTTCAATGCGATCAGAAGGGAATAGATAGTTAGGATTCCAAACTACATCAGCGTATTCAAGAATTGACCTGACAAGGGCAATGAAAAGGGACAGGAATGTATAAGGATCAGAGAAATCTCTTGAGTTTCTTTTAATGAAACCAACTAGTGAATTAGCTTTAGAAACTATATACTCGACATGGGATACAAATGTTAATTTAGTATCAAGAAGTACGCCGAGATCCTTAATTTTGTCGACCCTTGTTAAGGGTATGGAATCAATACAGTAATTAAAACATTTTTGTATTTGAGATCTATTAAAAGATATAGTTGAGCATTTACGAACATTTAACCTTAAACAATTGCTAACACACCAAGTTGACAAATTGTTAAGGTCAATCTGGATCTTTGCACAATCATCGAAACATTTTATTTTGAGGAATAATTTAAGATCATCCGCATACAGTAGATAACTACAAAATTCGAATTGACGAACAACGTCATCAATAAAAATAATAAATAGGAGGGGACCTAAATGACTTCCTTGAGGAACTCCAGAAGTACAAGAAATTAATCTAGAGTAGTTATTGCCAAGGCATACTTTTTGAAACCTTCCAATTAAAAATGAAGAAATCCAGTTCAACATTGCTGAATGAAATCCAAAATTTTCTAGCTTTTTTAACAGCAACACATGGTTCACAGAATCAAAAGCTTTGCTGAAGTCAGTGTATACGGCGTCGACCTGGCATCCACTTTCAACAGCATTAATTACAAAAGATGTAAAGTGGACCAGATTGGATGTTGTCGAACGGCCAGAAACAAAAACATGCTGAAACTCAGATATATGCTCTTTTGTGTGGAATTCAAGCTTATTTTTAACAACACATTCAAAAAGCTTTGGTATAGCGGAAAGTTTGCATATACCTCTATAGTTTTCGATATCATTCTTGGAACCAGATTTAAAGATAGGCACCAAAAATGAGATCTTCCACTCATCAAGGAACAAACCCGTACTCAACGACTGATTAAAAATCCTTAACAGAGGTTTGCAGGTTACCTGTAGCAGAAACCAAATTAACGTCGTCAATACGTGCAGCAGCATCATCATCATCAACAACAGTAACAACAGCATTATCAGCACAGTGCACCTCGGGTTCCTTATCCACAACAACTGCAGCAGCAACAAATGACTCAGCAACATCAAGACAAATAACGTTGTCATCATTAATCATGACGTTAGAGGAATTCCCTTGAACAAATTTATTTTTAAAAGGCGAAGCAGCAGTAATTGTTGGATTAAATATATAGTTGCTAAAATTGTTAAATTCATAGCTGTAAACAAGAATAATGAAAATAAATAAATAAATAAAATAATAAATAAATAATGGAACCCATAAAACAAGCCCGGTCCGAAATTTCACTGAATTTCGTGAAAGGACTGCATAAATTTCTTCATAGCAGGCTTCTTGAAGTGATACAGCGATCGGGAGGTTAGTACACATTATTAAAAAAAATCTTAATAAAACCCAAAATAATTATTCCAAAAAAATGTGTTGTTTTATTAGCTTTTAAGCATCTGTCAAGTGAACCAACGACCATACCACGTCGAGTTAATCGGTTCTCGTCCGGAGATATTAATGCCAAACATTCGGCATGGGGAAATGTTACTACAAATCCCAGGGGCAACCAGTTTCACGACTGGTGGCGCCTCAATATGATTGAGTACAAACTCGAGTTGTACGCGACGGATATCCCTTCCTTCCCAAGAAGCGGTGCTTTCCTGGACTTGGCCTTAACGGACGCAGGAACTGTTTGCGTGCGTTTGAGTACGATAGTGACCACTACGGACTCGCCGCCGCAATACGGATCCCGAACGAGCAAACGCTGCTGGAGGAGTACGAAGCAGTGTGTTCATTCGATTATCGGAGGGCACAATGGTCGCGCTTCTCCAGATTTTTAAAGCGAGATATACGTTCGAGTGGGATCGACCCACCGACAAACAGTAACATGACAAATGATGACATTGATCGGCATTTATTGCAAATGAATGACGCCATCAAACGAACTATGGAACGAACTATTCCTCGGGTAGGACGTTCCGACGACGACCAGACAGAAAAGTACAGAAACCCTACAATCGACGCACTATACCGACAGAAAAGTAGACTGCTCTCGAGGCTTAAACGGCTGTACAGGCAATTTACTGATCGCGACGACCCGGAGGTAAGGATGCTGAAGTCAGAGATCCGAATCCTGAAACAGCTGATAAAAGAAAATTACAGAAAATCTGTAAGTCTGTATTGGGGCAATAAAATTCGGGCTATTAAAACCTGTAGTCCGAATATGTTCCCACAGATAAATAAGTTGTTCAGGAGGAAAGATCACAATGATATTCCTTGTGTTCGAATCTCCCAGACAGCAGAGAACAGACAGACAATACTGACTGCTGGAATAAGTCCGGAAAGTGTCGCTTCAAACGACGATTTTTTCGTGGTCGAGGACCCACAGGAGAAAGTGGATTTGCTGGGCGCTTGTTTCGAGGCCGTGTATACGGTGAACAATCCTGTTCGCCGTAACCACGACATTGAGAATAGGGCTCTGGTGAGCCACTTCTATCTCCGCACCGAACTTGAGAATTGGCGATCTGAGAATAACGGATTCACCGTGTTCACTGATGAAAACCATGCTAATGCAGTTGTCGCCAATGGCCGAGATGCATCGCACTTGTTCGTGTCGAAGGATGATCTTCTGTGCATCTTCGAGTCACTAAAGAATAAAAAGTCGGCGGGGATGGATGGTGTCCCAAACGTCGTATTGAGACACCTGCCTTTGGAGGCTGTAGATATTTTCACCACGCTGTTTAACAATGCGCTGAATAATGCACATTATCCGGCGCATTGGAAGGTAGCTGTGGTACACCCTATCCCGAAAAAATGTAAAGATAGGACGAACCCTGCCAATCTCCGGTCAATTAGCTTGCTTCCGAATATTAGCAAGGTCTTTGAAAAGGTTGTCAATAGAGCCCTGTTAAAGTGGGTCGAGGACAATAACATAATCCCGGACAACCAGTTTGGTTTCAGGGCGAGGCATGACACTATTCATGCCGCGTCGAAACTGGTTTCCGACATTCAGTGGAATAAATGCAAAAACCAATGCACGGGTGCTTGTCTGGTTGATTTTGAGAAGGCTTTCGACACCGTATGGTTAGAGGGACTTTTCTACAAGTTGACCAGGCGGGGGATGCACAAACCTTTGCTATATATAATTTATAATATGCTTATGGGAAAGAAGTTCGTTGTCAAATGTGGCAACGTGACTTCGAGCAGAGTCTTTGAAATTAAAAACGGTTTACAGCAGGGGGCGGTCAATTCTCCGATCCTGTTTAACATTTACACGAGTGATCTGGTGGGTTCACTCAGACATGCTATAGCGTATGCCGACGATTTGGTGGCATACAGATCAGGTCCGAAAATCGAGGTCATTAATATCCTTTTGCAGCGTGACTTCGATCAAATTAAGCGATATTGCGACGACTGGAAGTTGAAAATCAACTTTCAGAAGACGGAAACAATCTTGTTCAGAACTCCATTGGCTGGGGCCTCTAGGGATACCAGAAAAAACTGGAAGAAATTGGCCATTATTGGACAAAATGGGCAGCCATTGGCGGTGAGAAGCGTAGTTAGATATCTGGGTATCTGGCTTGACCAGTATCTATATTTCGATAGACATATAGTTGCTTGTCTTGCTGGGGCCAAGAGGGCTTATGCTCTGACAAGGAGACTGTTTCATAGCAGTCAACTTGACTCCAGAGTGAAGGTCATTTGCTACGTGGCCCTTATAAGGCCGATCATCGCTTATGGTTGTCCATTGTGGTTTAATATAGCGCCTAGTTATATGGAAAAGATTCGGGTTTTGGAGAGACAATGTCTTAGGACCTGTCTCCGATTGTTCCGAACGCCCGAATCCAACTATATAAAATACTATCCCAACAAGGTCCTATACGATGGGGCTCAGTTGAATAGGATTGACAATTTCCTCATTAAGGTCACTCGAAGGCACGTTGCAAGGGCGATGGCCAGCGACAATAGTCTGATCTTTGGGGCTTACTACCCCAATGAAATGTACATAGAGAGTACGCTCCGGTCTGGCTTTATCCCGCCAGAGGCATTTATCCATATTGATGCAAAAGGGCTGGTACAGACGAGGGATGGTATCCCGGTATTATACCACCGCTACCGCAGCGCGAGAGATAAGCGGCTCATCCGCGGCGAGGGCATCGCCAATGCTCATGAGCTCCTCCGTTTTAGTACCGCAATATCGGAAAGGGATCAATTCGAAACGGAAAAGCAATTCGCCGAATTTTGGTGGCTTGTTGAGGGGGGAGGGGTCAACATGCCCTCCCAGGACGGTGCGTTACTCTAGGTAACATCCTCTTAGCTTATAAGTTAGATTAAGTCAGCTAGGGCGTTTTTGGGAGAGGCCGGGCTCGCCAACGTGTGGTGGTGCTTCCGGGAGTTGACTGACGCTGTAAGGCTTCAGTCGGCTCACGGCGGCGCGTGTGCACGTTGACGACTGCCAGGCGCTCGGAAAGCAATTGGGATTTTGACCACTTGTTGCGCAAGGCAACGAGTGCTCAGAATCCTAATTATAGTTAGAATATGCTAAGTAGTTTAAGTAAGTAGAGTAGCTAGTTTGTAATTTTTTTTTTTTTTTTTTTTTTTTTTTTATATAAAAATATAAAATTTGATAAAGATTCCGAGTTTTCTTAACAATTTTCTCGATGAAAACATAATTATGTAAGATTAGTTCGTAAAATAGTTTTTAGGCCGAAAGGCAATAATTATAAGATAGAGTTAAGTTTAGGGCGTCCGCATAAGGATCAATAATCTAGAATAAGCATCCTGTTAATTTTAAGTTAGATTTAATCATTTTTGTCTAGTATTTAAATTGATATGAGCTAATAATTAATAAAAATGAATTTAAAAGTAAAGTAAAAGTAATCGGTTCTCGTCAGATCACCGTAATTAAACGACGTTGGGCGCGGTTAGTACGTAGATGGGGGACCGTTTGAGAACAACCGCGTATCGTTGGCCAGTCCCATCTACAGAGTTGAGGTAGATAATATACGTGGTATCACAATGGACCTAAATTGGTCTAAGTGTGTCGGCTTCTGCCGACAGCCACATAAAACCTAACCTATCTGTCAAGTGGATTTAGTTACTGTTTGTAATCAGGTGAGACGAAAAAAAGGATTTATTTCATAACTTTATTGGGAAAAGCATCATACAAATTAAATTTATCAAGTTAATCCCATTTTTTTACAACATAAACATAATTTAGCCTCCTTTCATATTGCATTTGGTGCATTTGCCATATTATCGAAGGATTAAAAAAATTTCGTAAATTTATCGTAATCAGACGGGACAGAGTGTACAATATACATGCTAATTTTCAATCGAATCACAGAAAACTTTGTGATCGGATTGAGTAAATCCTATTTCGATTTAATCTGCGTTTACATGGAATTATTCGGTTTGAATCGAAAGGACTTTCTCGTTCGATTTTGTTTCCAACGCAATTGGCTTTTGAGACTTATTTTCAAACAACAATGCCCTACAATCGCAATACAGAAATAAAACCATATACAATAGCTTTCAAATAATTTATCGATTGTAACAGATAATCAATAACCACATAATAATTGGTTATCCAATAAAATAGGTACGAGTGTTAAGCTAGTATTACACGATATGTTGAATCAGCAAACGTTTGCTGAAAAATGTGTCCCAATCACAACATATCGTGTGATATCGAAATTTTTGTCATCATACTCGTACGTATGCTAAAAGTTGTTTGTTGACAAATTTGTTGGCTAGTCAGCATATGTATGTTGGCGACCTGAACATATCGTGTGATAACTCTTTTGGGACCGTTTGCTAACATTCGGACAAATTTTCGGCGTATACTGACTCGTATGATGTATGCTGACGAGCTAAAGTAGGCTCGTGAGCATACGCCACATTTTTCAGCATACGGTTTTGATGTTTTTGAAGTTTCGATATATTTTGAACGCTCAGAAAATCGTCCGTTGCGACCGACGTCGACGTAAAGCAATTTGTACTCCGCGTCTGCGATGCCCATTAATACGATACTATGTGTGCCTTTATAATTAAAAAAAATCCTTCCAGAATTTGGTGGCGCGACCATCACCACGTGCTTTCCATCGACTGCACCGATACAGTTGGGAAATTGCCACAAGTCATTGTATTGACGTGCAATGACCCAATGAGTCGCCAAGCCTCTGGATTTGTCGGTGTCTGGATACCGGAATTCGAATTAATAAATGTACGGAACCGAATGGAAAGACAACACAAACCTTAAGATATTCGCCTACGAGTACTTTGTAGAGCACATATAGCACTTCTGGGATAATTATCGAAATGGTTGCTTTGCGGTATGCGGAAAAGGAACTGCAGTGAATTGAAACTTTCGCCGGTGGCCAGGAACCGAAGCGTCAATAAAAGTCGTTCTAATGGTGAAACGCTTTTGCGCATCACCGTGTCTTACTTCATAATGTGCGGTGTCACCAAGGCAAGTAGATGGTCGAATTGCTCAGGGGTCATGCGCACAAACGTTCGATGCAAATCCGTCTCTACTTCGCGCAATTCGCGGTACAATTTTGCACAAAATCCTTCTTCGGCGCGCAGCATGGCCCAATTCCCTACCCAAACTTTTCGCTGCTTCCGTAACATTTCCTCTTCGTCGTCATCGTCGAATACCCACAATATTACAGCGAGGGCTCTTTTTTTTTGCACGCATTTTATTTTTTCAACTAAACCAAACAAAAACCATAAAAATAAATACAATTTAATCAATGAAATGATAATTAAAATAAATACGATGAATCAAACACGTAGATAGAGATACTGTAGAATGTAAATAACATTAATATTTATTATTAAAACTACAGTATAAGTTAATTTTAAACGTACATATATGGGTTTAATATAAAAAAAAACTTTATTACTTCAAGAGTCAAGACACTTAACTCTAATGGACTAGGCAACTGAACCTTATCTAAGCAACTGAACATTGATGATACCTGTACTGTACAGTGTACACTTATATTTATACTACTCTGTCGACCACGTTGGGTTCACTCCAGACATAATGTCAGCATACTTGGAATTTGGAAGTTCATACGACGTCAGGTGTTGCGTGTCAATTCTGCTCATTCCATGGGAATCGGTACTGCGCGTGTTTATTGTCGTTGTTTGTCTGAGCAATGTTGTCAGATTTTTTTTTTCATAAAACTGTAAACTCCCAAAAAAAACTGTATTTTCAACCAAAAAACTGTAACCTTCAAAAACGAAAAGATTTTTGTTTTTTTTTTTTAAATTTTATTAAACAAAAATAACACAAAACAAATCATTTTAAATAAAATAACAAGCTTAAATACGATAGTACATACTACGATTTAAATCACATTTTCATTTTGTATTAAAGAAATTAGAAAAAAAATTAAACTTTTATTGAAATTTAAAAAAAAAACTGTAATGTGTACTACGAGGTAATTTTAAAAACTGTAAGCTTGTCTAAAAAACTGTAATTTACATTTAAAACTGTGAATATGGCAACATTGGTATCAGCTTAGGTTTCGTTTGTTAACTTATACTATACACTACAGTTTTATAGACTACACGTACATTTCACCAGAATCGCAGAAAATCGATAAATACAATACGCACAAATCGCGATCTGTAAATTTGTTCAGCATATAATCATACGGGTCTTCAAATTTTTCAGCAAACCGAATTCAACATATCGTGTGATAGGTCTTCTGTGTGCTGAAAAAATATGATAGCAAACTGTTTGTTAGCATATTTTGTCAACAAACAATTTGCTACTTTGGGACAGATTCCACATATCGTGTGATAGGCCATCATACGCCAGACGAACATATGCATATTTGCTGAGAATTGTTAGCATATCATTGTGAACATACGTATGTTCATTCAACATATCGTGTAATACTAGCTTAAGAACCACAAGAGAACGATTATCCAATTATGAGTTTGAAAGGTGGAACCGTTAAAGGATGAAGTTGAATTCTTGCCTGCGTTCCTAATAGGTAAGATAAATGTCTGTGGAATTTTTTCTTTCAAATCCTTTGGGAGACAATACCATTTTAATTGAGGGTAGAATTCCTTGCCTCGAATAACTTATTTTGCATAGTCTGACAGGATATCCTACTTGTTTTGAGTATCGTAACGCGAGTGCAATAAGTTTTAATTATCCGCTTTGTTGTAGTGCTGAAGTTAAAAATGCTTCAGTGTAGGGTAAATGTAACTACACCGAAGAACAAACTTGAGCAAAAGACGTGGAAACTGTAGGCTAGTATGAGTACCAAAACAGTTAAAGAAATTACTATAGGCCGAAACTATGTCTTTTATGTTCACTGATACAAAGTTTAGGTTGCTTTTATTGAAGAATAGATTTGAAGATATAAAAACCTTTCACTTTTCCTTTTGCCGCTCCTGCGAGGGAAGCATTTATAAGGTAGGTGACCCAAATAAGGCCCACCTTATCGTTTTTCCTTAATAGCTTGAACATCTTATCGAATATTTTTGTGATATAAATAGAATATAGACATTACATAGTTAAATGATGTGTCCAAAAACAGAAAATTAAGTTTTAGGAATCGAAAAGAAATTATATTTTTCGAGCATTTTGAAAAAACCTTATATTGGGTCTTATTGGGAACACCGGTTCCTAATAAGGCCCATATATTTTTCTTTGAAATTACTCCGGATTTCTGGCTAAAATAAAATCAGTTTTAAGTAAATACTAAGAAAAAGGCGGAATCTTTAGTAAAAATATTTTTTTTCAATCATTTATTTAGAAAAAAACCAAAAAACAGCCTTCGTGGCTAAAAAATCTTAAAATAAATAAATTAATTAAATTGGAAAAAACAGCCTTCTTGACTAAAAAACTTTCTTCTTCTGCACAAATTTTCCTCTTGTTCATGGGTCAACGTTGTTAAACGGCCTATTTTCTTCTTAGACGAACCACTTCTGATATGGTTTCTCGCAAGGTTCTTCTGGAAATGTATTATCGTCTTGAAGCTTCATGCTGAGAAAGTAAACCTCGTTCAATGGATTTCAAGGCCTTTC
Source organism: Portevinia maculata (assembly GCA_949715645.1). NCBI lineage: Eukaryota > Metazoa > Arthropoda > Insecta > Diptera > Syrphidae > Portevinia > Portevinia maculata. The sequence continues at coordinate 104,037,966 of OX454525.1, forward strand.
CCATATCAACTTCAGTCCAATTTGCCCTTTTTTTGTCACATAACTTGGGTTTTGACATTTTGCCTGAAACCAAACAAAAAATGAAATGACATTTTTCATATACTTAATAAGGCCCACTCTATTTTCTGTTGGGCCTTGTTAAGAACATGAAAGACTTTGTTTATAAAATTATAAACAAAAATCTTTCTAATGTATGGAAATGAAACTTAACTAAAATTACTGTAAGTTTAATATATTTTATCATAAAAATTAAAAACCGTACTTACTGGAATAAATTTGCAGAAAAAGTTAAAATTTATTGAACCGCTTTTTTATATCCACAAACTTGTTTCGACTGCCAGATTCAACAGGAAGGAATGCATTAACAGACTTTTTTTTGTTGTTGTTTGAGTTGAAATAGAACGGGATTACGAAAACATAGAACAAAAAGTCCCATTACTTGTTAGTTGTGTTTTCTTGCGCGCACTGGGCCTTGTTAGGGTCCGGGCTTTATTTGGTTCACCTACCTTATGTTTTTTATAGTTTAAGACGGGCAATGAAATATAATTTTTTTATATTTTCGATATTATAATCAATTGAGAAATCAAATGTGATTACTGATTAAATGAATTCCTGTAGATCAAAAGTAAGAAATATTAGGCCTGTTAACTAACTTTTCAAGTAACTTCAAGTAAATTCTCAAATTTCGAGGAGTGAGGGAAAATACTTAACGGTCCGCGAAGAGTCTCTGCCTGAGACACTGTGGCCTTCCATCTTCTGCGATCCTGGGCACGCTGTTTCCAGTTATCCAGACCAAGCGCATCCTGGCATCCGCGATGGCTTGATCACATCTTGGTACAGCTCATAGAGTTCGCGGTTGTATCTTCACTCCATTCGCCCTCCTCGCACAAAGGTCCAAATATCCGATGGAGTATTTTTCTTTCAAGGGAACCAAATATTAGCTCCCCTTTCCTACTTATTGTCCAGCACTCCGCACCGTAAAGCAGGACTGGCAGGATTAAGGTTCGTAAGAGGATACATTTTGTCCTTCGATTGAGGAGTTTCGAGCCCATATGTTTTGCCAAACCGAAGTAGCAGCGATTTCTTAAGGTAATCCTTCGTCGGATTTCCAGTAAGGTGTCATTCGTGGAGTTTATTTTTACTCCAAGGAAGATGAAGTTCTCACCTACTTCAAAGTTCAGTATCCAACTGGATGTGTGAGCTGCTGAGCACTAGATCAGCAGAGACTCAAACACCATCTGGAACCATCAGAGTGAACACAACAAGAGGATGTCCACGGGGAGGGGTACTATCACCTTTAATGTGAAGCCTAGTTGTAGACGAACTGCTGGAAAAAATAACCAACCTTGGCATCAACTGTCAGGCGTACGCCGATGACATTGTATTGATTGCCAGGGCAAGTTCGAAGAAACCCTTGGGGACATTATACAAAGGGGGCTTAAAGTAACCAAGGAATGGTGCCATACTGTCGGACTTAACATCAATCCGGCGAAAACAACGATAGTACCATTCACAAGGAAACTTCAAAGACTTAAGGACATTAGCCTATAAGGCACGACACTGATACCAGTCAAAGAAGTAAAATATCTAGGACTCCATCTAGATAGTAAACTCCTCTGGCGAAAACATACAGAGGAGATATCCAAGAAGGCCACCCGCGCTCTCATGATATGTAGGAGCCTAGTGGGGAAGGCATGGGGATGCAGCCCAAACATCCTGCGATGGATGTACACTGCAATCGTGAGACCAATGATCACATACGGAGCGGTAGCATGGGCGAAATGAACCAGTCTAGTCACAAGACGAGAGACACTCGGCAAAGTGCAAAGACTGGCGTGCCTGTGCATTACCGGAGCAATGCGTAGCTGCCCAACCGCAGCCATGGAGGTGTTATTGGAATTGACCCCTACCCCTACACATCATGGTGATGAACGAGGCTGACAAAACAATCCTTAGGATGGCAAAGGAGGGAATTGGGAGAGGGAAATGCATCGGTTCGAAAGAACACGGTGACTTACTCAAAAAACTCCCACTTCTTGGCATACCTAGGGACGATAGCATCAGGAAATTCAACTTCGAAAAGAATTTCCAGATAAAGCTCAGCAATAAGGAGAACTGGAGCAATGAATCCACAACTTATGGACTGAGCAACCACACAACAAAGTGGTACACGGACGGCTCGAGGGCCGAGGAGGGAACTGGTGCAGTAGTGTTTGGGCCAGGAACTAAGCACTACGAATCCATGGGCAAATGTACCAGCATCTTCCAGGCAGAAATATGTGCCATAGACAGGTGCGTTCGAATCAACCTCGAGAAAAACTACAGGAATTGCAACATAGCAATAATGTCTGATAGCCAAGCAGCCATAAAGGCTCTTGACGCCTACGTTATCAAGTCAAAACTTGTGTGGGAATGCCTACACGGACTGAATAGACTAGGCAAGAATAACAGAATTTCCATCTGCTGGGTACCTGGCCATGTTGGCATTACAGGCAATGAGGCAGCGGACTCTCTGGCAAGAAAAGGGGCAGAGGAACCCTTCATAGGACCTGAACCGTTCTGCTGGATAGGAGAACACACTATACGCGAAGAGTTCAGGAGACTGGAGGAAGAAACAAGGGCAAAAGCCTTTCTCAACCTCCAAGGTCTGAGGCAAGCAAAGAAACTCTTAGGAAATTACAACCAAAAGAGATTCAAAGCTTGTATCGGCCTTAACAAAAACAACCTAAGAATCCTAACAGGCCTCCTACCGGAGGACGGGCTCTGCAGATTCTGCAGTGAAACCGCCGAAACTCCAGACCACATACTGGAATCCTGTGGGGCAGTGGCCCACAAAAGGATGAAATATTTCGGCAGGCACCAAATAACAGGCAAGGACATACAAACCATGAACCCACAGCTCATTCTCAGATTCATCAAAGAAACTGGACTGGACGCTGTGCTCTAAGGAGTGTGACCTGCCAAGGATAAATCAGAGCAATACCTTGACATGCTTCACAAAGAAGTATCTAGAGAGGGCTCTGAAAGAGGGCACGAACCTCTCCGAGACACAAGCAAGGGAACACAATAGACCAATAGGTCGCAGTGTAATATACCTTAACAAAATATTATTATTAATATTATTATTACTTCAAAGTTATTGCTTTCAGCAGTGACGTTTTCTTCTAGGCGGTGGACAGATATTTGTTGACAGTATGCCCTCATTAACTTCAAGACCAACCAATTTCACTGTTCAATTCAATGAATTTTACTTGTTTGAAGTTGAATTGAATTTCACTTGTTTAACAAGAATCCTGATATGCAGTAAATTCGGAGAGTTATGGTTCGGTTACTCATGATCATAGCTTTGCCGTGAAGACAAGGAAGATACCGTTTCACCAAATACTGGGTATTATAAATTGTAATTGTAATTTGTAGTTTGGTGAAATAGGCCAGTGCCCAAAGAAATTTCTTGAGTAGAAATTCGTTACTTTTTCAGTTGAGCGGGATTGAATTGGTCACGCTGCGTGTCTTTTTACGAAATTTTTGTGTAAGGAAACAACTTTAACCAGTTTTTAGTAAATTTGAATGCATTTAATTTACTTCAAAAAGTAAGGGAAAATACCCTTTATTGGATTGCTGGATGCCAGATTGCGGTTTATCTACAAGGGTTCTATTCCTCGGTACACGATATCGACGGCAAACTTGCAAATCGTGCAATCAATCTGTTTCAAACAGACCCGGGCGGCAGTTCCATGAACAGCGGTTTTTTTTCATTTGGCAGCTTAATTGATTATTGGAGGCAAAACTCTATGGGACAGTATTTGCAATAGGGAAAGTGTATGGAAATCAAGAGCATCTGATTGACAAATAGTTTAAACGGCGAAGTTCAAATTCTTTGTGCCAAAATACAGGTAATAAATAAAATGTTGAAGTCTATATTTACCAAACTAATGTCATTATTTAGCTAATGGATACAATTTACCAGTGCTTTTAACGCCTAAATGAAAAATATATAATTGGCCTTAGGGGCTCATGCAGGGCTTAAAATCTAGCTTCTTCAAACATTTGCTTGTGCAACGTGGAAGTGTCCAACAGTTTTAAGACGGGCAAACGGCAAATTTGAGAACCTTTTCATGAAAATTAATACTCGGGGACCACTCTAGTCCTTTGTGCCCCAATACGAATGCCGTTTGAAAAATGCTATCGACATGTTTAAGCAAGAATACTTCGCAAAACTAAAATTGCACAAAACACAACTAAACTCACTGTAAACCCCTAATCTAAGGTGGCAAGCGCCGAGAGATGCATGGCTAAGAGGGTGCTTAGTCGTTAGTTTCCTGTGGTTAGACGGGTAGACCACGGGCGACACCATATCCCGAATACTCGTGGGTTTCAAAATAAACCAAATAACAAAAAAAAAAACAATAGAGAATGATGCCTCTAAAATTGCATCATCAAACAGGGATGTTTTAGAACACCCTGTCGATGACGACACGACATCTGTCAAAGGGAAAGAGTCGGAAATCATCGACTCTGAAATGGGGGAACCTGAAGAGAACTTGTCTCAACTCAGCGACTCTATTTCAGAATCCAGCACCATATGCAACAGCATATTATCGGATGAAAGACATCCCGATATAGAGCACGTACCTAAGACAGTCGGCAATGTGGCACGGACTGAGTCTGAGTACGTTAGGTTCACACCATCTGAACAGCGCAGATTTAAGCGCGCGCAGAAGAAGGGGAGCACCATTGAGCAGGCCCGTCTCTATGCGATCCAAACGATGGAAAACAAGGGTCCCGAGGTGAAGCGAATGCGATCTGAGGATAATACCCCGCCTCAATCCGAAGCGAAGCGAGGTCGAACTGGGAAGACAACCGTCGACAAAGTCTCGTATAGCAATATAACGAGCTATGTTAGACTGGGTGTTGTACCGGTGGACATCGATCGTAATCCTCTCTCCAACAAACAAATGGGTTTGATACAGGAGAGGATTATGGATATCACGATCGAACAGCGTGACGAGGAGGTCAAACCAGCCTTCCGCGGTACTACATTCAAAGCCGGATGGCTCATGATCGTATGTGCGGACGCCACCACTGCAGAGTGGATGAAGACAACCTTCGCCAAGCTAAAAGAGAAATGCGGGTTAGAGGTGATGCTTGTGGGAGAGGAACATTTTCCAAAACCACTTTCCGTTTCGGACAGACCAAACTTATCCTAAAAAGTGCTGACAAGACCGCCAAACAGGGCCCTAAAGAGCAGAAACAGCACGTTTTAGGTTTTAAAAATGCCACAGCTCACGGCAGTACCGCAACTGACCCAACTGGGGCCAGCACCAGCGCTGCCGATAAGGCTGCAGCTTCAAGCACGGCAACACCTGTGCCAAAAAAAGAAGCTACATGCGCGAAGTCAAGCGCAGCCGAAAAGGCCGATAGTGCCCACTGCACTGCCAGAGAAAGCCAAAAACGATTCAGGCCCAAGTTAGGCATGGATCGTAAAAAAGCACTGGCACAAGAAACAAAAGTCCTAGAGGCAGACAAAGTGGTCTTCCTCAACAGGGTATCGTACGTAGGAGAGGTGACAACAAGCCCAATAGAGTACGAAACCCTGAATATAGACGCAAATGATGACCACCCGTCTCAGCGTTTTGCAGGCCAACCTGCACAGGGCTATGGGTGCCTCGGACACCTGTAGCCAGCGATGTGCCGAAGGGAACATTGCTATTGGACTAATCCAGGAACCATGGGCAACCAATGGTAAGATATCCGTATTAAATTGTAAACACAGAGAGCTAATTTTCGCCAAAGGTCCTTTCAGACCAAGGGCGGCACTATTAAGAAAGATATAACATTTTCTCTCATTCCAGGTTTCATAACTAGGGACCTGGTGGCGGTCCCAATAGAGCGCCACAAAGGCCGAGAGCTGCATAAATTTGTATGCCCATCGGCGTCCTTTGCTGGAGACACGGATGTAGTGACTCCCTTACCAGTACAGTACAGAAACGCACATAACACCATCTGGGGCAGCCGAGATACAAACGACAGAGGTGAGTCGTTATTAGAATATCTATATAGCAATAACCTCGACTTTCTAAACAAGAGAAATAGTCCCACGTTTAGAAATTCCATAAGAGAAGAAGTTTTAGACCTTACTATCTCATCTCCTTTTATGAAGGATATTATAGAGGGCTGGCATGTGTCTGGCGGGGCATCTCTATTGGATCATATGCAAATCCGATTCGAGATAAGATGCAATGCCGAGAACTTACCGCGAAAATCTTGCGGTCAGATCTGACATGCTGCCAGAAGCACCATCAAGAACAAATGATGCAGATGCTGCGCAATGTCAAATAAATGATATTATTCTAACCTCATTCAAAAATAGTTGCAAGGTTAAAAGAACCGTGGTTAAAAGGTGCGTACCATGGTGGAACGATAACCTTGAGTCTATTAGAAAGAGAGTGTGAAAGCATTTTAACAAAGCAAAACGCACTGGCACATGGGAACAATATAAATCCATGCTGGCCATATACAACTTAGAGTTGCGCAGATCCAAAAGAGCGTCATGGCGTTCAAACTGTGAGAAGATCGAAAAACTTCCAAAGGTGGCACGCCTCCAAAGGGCTCTTTCAATGGATCAAGAAAAAAACATGGGATTGTTAATCAAATCAGATGGTTCAATCACACGCGACCGGGAAGAAACGCTGAAACTTTGCTTCAGGCTCACTTCCCAGGGTCTCACACGATGCTCATTACAGATGACCATATAGCGGAGGTCTCAATTCCAAGAAACCTCAGCAGAATTAATAGTTTATCCGGAAAACTTTTTAATCCGGATAAGGTTAAACACAAAGGGCAATTAACTCATTCAAACCATTCAAGGCATTTTCCAGCCCTCATTCAAAATGGAATAGAATTTTTATTACCGTCCATGATTGCCTTATTTAGGTTCAGCTTCAACTGGGGGTATATACCAGTTACCTGGAGGGAGGCAAACGTAGTATTTATGCCTAAACCGGGAAACAAGCCGAGCGAATTACCTAATTCATATCGTCCGATAAGCCTGACATCGTTTTTTCTGAAAACAATGGAAAGGATTATTGACATCCACATTAGAGAATGCATATCAAAAAGCATGCAAAGAGATCGCACTTTGTGCCTTTCTGGACATAGAGGGTGCTTTTGACAACACTGGATATGAATCCATATCAAATGCTTTGTACCACAGAAACATAGACAAACCAACTAGTAAATGGATCAAAGCGATGCTGGAAAGTCACAAAATAACTGCCTCGTCAGGAACGACCTCAGTATCAGTAACAGCCGTAAGGGGCTGCCCACAAGGGGGAGTACTTTCACCCTTTTTGTGGTCATTGGTCATCGATGACCTGCTACACAAGATGAGCAATTTGGGCTATACTACAATTGGGTACGCCGATGATATTGTCATTATAGTCAGGGGCAAAGACTCAATTGGAGTCACATCAAAAATGAAAAATGCTCTAAAGACAGCCATAGACTGGTGCATCAAGGAAAATCTTTCCATAAATCCCAGTAAAGCCGTCATCGTTCCTTTCACTAAAAGGAGGAAATTAGACCTAGGCCTAATCACAATAAACGACACGGTCCTACAGTATTCCGACGAAGCCAAGTATCTTGGAGTAATCCTAGACAAGAGACTTAACTGGAACTCTCACATAAATAACAAAATCACTAAAGCTAATAGAGCTTTATGGGCCTGTCGTCGCACATAAGGCAGAACCTGGGGAATCTCTCCAAAGATCGTCCACTGGATCTACACAGTGATGATAAGACCCATTATAACATACGCCTCCATAGTATGGTGGACAAAATCCACACAAAAGGTCGCAATAGAGAAACTCAAAAAGGTACAACGGCTTGCGTGCCTTGGTATCTCCGGAGCCATGCGAACCTGTCCAACAGCTGCCATAGAGGCAATAACAGGAATTACACCTCTCCACATATACATTCAAAAAGTGGTGATCCGCAGTGCAATAAGTCTAATACAGTTAAACGAGGTAAGTCTTAATGATCCCCCGGAGCTAAAGACCCTTCTCGATGAACTGCCAGAACTTAACATGAACTGCGCGGTCACAGACCGCATTCAAAAAACACTATGCTTCAACAAACGGTTCTCCACGGAGATCCCCAAGAGAGAAGCATGGGTTAGTAATAACCCATCAAACAGCCACAACGGCATAAAGTGGTATACGGATGGTTCTAAAATGGAAACGGGGGTAGGAGCGGGAATATACGGACCACACAAACGCTTTACGATACCCATGGGCAAAAGTCCCAGCGTATTTCAAGCAGAGCTCCACGCCATTCGAGAATGCGCCAGCCACATTATTTTATCTGGCATAAAAGGTGCAACCATCCATACTTTCACGGATAGTCAAGCAGCTATAAACGCCCTTAGCTCGTATACCATTGACTCCAAATCAGTCATGTACTGCTTCAATACCCTACAAACACTCGGAATAAGAAACAAGACCAAATTACGGTGGGTTCCGGGTCATGACGGGGTAGAAGGTAATGAAAAGGCCGACGAACTGGCCAGAAAAGGTTCAGAAACACCTTTCATAGGTCCCGAACCTTTCTGCTGCACTCCTAGGTCAGCAGCAACGGCAGCAATTAAAATCTGGGAACATAGAAAATGTATCTATCTTTGGGAATGCATCTCAGGTCTAAGACAGGCCAAGCGAGCCATTCGGCCCTTCAATCAAAATGCCAGCAAATGTCTAAACTTAAGCAGGCATGATATCAAAAACCTAGTAGGTTACCTTACTGGTCACCATGGTTTAAGATATCATCTACACAAAATGAGAATATCAGACTCTCCTGAGTGCCGACTCTGTCTTGAAGAGGACGAGTCAGCTGAACACATTTTATGTGAATGTCCAGCCTTTAATGGAATTAGAAAGAAGATCTTTTTCAGGGAGCAAATGAGCCCCGAGGACATAAAGAATTCTTCTACTGGTAAAATTCTCCGCTTTACACGGAAAGTTTAAATTCTACTAGTTTAAACTTTTCTGGCCCATACGATACAAAAGATCTTTTAGGTCGAAGTACCCCCCCATTTTTAATCGCCTTGGCAAGCTAGAATTTAAAAAAAAAAAAAAACTCACTGTTTTCGATAGAAAAACTTGAAATTCTAATTTGCAAAGCCTTTAAATAGTAAAGGCTACTGTTTTTTAAAAGCAAACATAGGGACGGGCTACAGTCCGCTTGGGCGAACTGTTGGATACCCTATTCTTATTCCTATCCCTCATAAGTGGGCGTGACAAAAGTCTAAGTATGGTTGAATTGTTAAGAACGGTCTACATATTTTGTTATATAACATTTAAAGGATTTTATCAAAAAAAACGCTCCCTAGCTCAAACTTAGGTGTTTCAATAAAATTGTTTTGTTTAATTGTGGGCGTGTCAGTAGGCGGATTTAAAAAAAAAAATAACACATGAGAATAAAGGGCCCCTAAAGAGTATATATTATAAATTTCAGTTCCCTAGCTCAAACTTTGAATTTTCAAAAAAAAAAAAAAAAAAAAAAATTGTGGGCGTGTCAGTGGGCGGATTTTAAAAATATTTACACATGAGCATAAAGGGCCCATAGAGAGTATATATTATAAATTTCAGCTCCCTAGCTCAAACTTTGGATTTTCAAAAATTAATATACCCTTAGAATAGGGTATAAAAAAATTGTTTTATTTATTTGTGGACGTGTCAGTGGGCGGATTTTGAAAATTTGTTATCCCGAGCAGTTTTAGGAGTCATAGATCATATATACAAAATTTCAGCTTTCTAGCTCTAAATTCGATTTTTTCCAAAATTTTGTTTTTTTGAGTTTGTGGGCGTGTCTGTGGGCGGATTTCAAAAATTCGTAAACTTGATTATTTCGGGACCCTAGAGAGTATATGGTTAAAATTTCAGCTCTCTAGGTCCAGTTTAAAGGCCTAATTTTTGGCTACAGACGGACGGACGGACGGACGGACGGACGGACGAACATGGCTAGATCGACATTACTATCGATGCTGATCATAAATATAGTAACTTTTAGGGGTCTACGGGCAATATTAAGGTATGTTACAAACTATGCGTCAAAATTAATATACCCCTAGAATAGGGTATAAAAAGGGGAAGACGTTCACAGAGGACCACCGGGGCACAGAGGACTTTCTGTTTAAAACTGTTTAATTTATTTCAATGGAGAGCACTCGTGCACACGATAGACAATAACCAACTGAGAAGCAAGATGGGCCCTTTAATTATTTTATTTAACTTTTTAGCTAAGTCACTTATCTATCGTTTTAAACAGAAAGTCCTCTGTGCCCGGTCCTTCCTGCTTGCTTTTAACAAACAAGCGTCTGTCCACCGACTAGGACAAAACGTCAATGTTGATTGCAGCAACTTCGAGGTAGTAAAGGGCCTTAACCCTTACAATTCGTTGACCCGTCGGATACACGCATTTTCTATTGAGGAGCCCCATAACTAATGGATCCATGAACGTCGGCGGATAAAGTCGGTATATTTTCTACTTTTCTGTCCGTGGATATATACACACACTCACAAATTGAAGTTCACACATTCTAGAATTGAAGTTCACGCATTACAAATTTAAAAGACAGGCTCATACATTGGTCGAAACATTGGAAAATAGGAGAAATCAGTGAAAAACGAGAAAAAACTAGGTTAGACTGAAGGCATATTAAATGCAACCAATGTGTTTTCAGCTGACAAAGTTGGCGACGGGTTCTTTAGAACGGTTCCTTTCATTAAGTACCTTAACGATGACGGATCGGTAAAAACAACGGATGCAACGGATTCTATGGGCTGAACCTTTAAGTGAGCTCACATACCTCGGAGTAAACATCAACTCCACGACACATCAACCCCTTACTGGAGATCCGACGAAGAATTACCCGAGCTACTTCGGTTTAGCAAAACAAATGGGTTTAAAACTCCAAACCCGGAAATCCAAGTGTAAGCTCTACAAAACATTGATACTGCCAGTTCTGCTTTATGGCGTCGATTGGTTGAGGATAAGCAGGAACCCGCAAGGGTACTTCTCTGGAGAGAGGTAACGGGCTTAACGACACCGCGGACCCTAGTCACCCGCAAGGGTACTTCTCTGGAGAGAGGTAACGGGCGTAACGACCCTGCGGACCCTAGTCACAAAAATCCAGAAGCGCCTGACCCATATTGGGCGGCTCAATGGTCAGCGTCTGTTCTCCATGTCAGGAGCGGCTGTGCAAAATAAAAAAAAACGTTAAACTTTTCGCAAAAGTTAAAAATAAATATTCAATGAACAAAACAAAAAATATAATTACCCCAGGTGGTAGGCCAGTTACCCTGGAAAATCCACCCTCTTCAGAGGTCGGTTCCATGAATTCTGCGGGGGACCATTTATTGCTACGCAACGACCCATTTGGGAGAAGTAAAAGGGTAGAAAGAACACCCCCATCTAAAGAAGAAGAACAAAATGAAACACTGAAGGCTAAATATTTAAAAGCCGGCGATGAAAGAGATGGGTTTAAGCAACTGAATGAGACACTGCTTAAGGAGATAAATAATCTGAAGCAAGAGTTGCAATTGTTGAAAGAAGAGGTCAACAACCACAAAAAAGTAAATGTCCAACCTGCCGAGTACTCAACAGACGAGAAAGAACTAAGAAAAGAGACAGAAGGACATCGTTACAAGGGAAATAAAAATAAAAAACGCAAAATGAGTGCGTCCCCAAAAATCTCACCAACAAAAGAAAGCTGCACAGTCACAGTGTATGCTTCAAACAAAGAAAATAAAACACAAAATCCAACCAAGCCCCTATCAATTAACGCGATGCAAGTAAATAAGTACGAAAGCTTGGTCAAAGTATTGGAGGAAAATAAAATTAAAGCTAGTACAGCGCTAATAAACAAAAATGACATCAAAATCAATGTGGTTGAAGAGGAGGGATACAGAAGCCTCAGTAAAGTACTAAACCAAAAAAAGGTACAATGGTATTCTTATGAAAATAAGCAAACCAGACCAATGAAGCTGGTAGTGAAAAGACTGCATTACTCATGCTCACTCGAAAGCATAAAAAAAGAGTTAAAAGACAGAGGCTTTAAAATCTTGGAAGTTGTAAATATGCTTAAATTTAAAAGCATAAGTATATGAAATAGAAAACATACTTGGGATGCAAGTTGAGATTCATACCCTACGTAAATCGAAACAAGTGCCATAATGCAAAAATTGCCAAAGATATAGGCATACACATAGATACTGCAACTCAAATCCAAGATGTGTTAAATGTGCAGGAAGTCACCACACTAAAGAATGTAAGAAGAAAGAGGATGAACATCCTAAATGTGCAAACTGCAATGAAAACCATCCTGCTAGCTACAGAGGTTGTTTAGTTGCAAAAGAAATCCAACTTGCTAGGGACAAAAAGCAAAAAAAAACACAAAAAAGCTCAAATAAGGAAGAGCAAACAGTTAAGAAGGACTTGCAAAAGAGCCCACAGAAAGAAAAGCCTAAAGACCCAGCGATAATCAAAAAGGTCCCGAGACAAAAGACGGCGGGTCCAAAAATGACATATGCTGAGGCAGCATCAATTAATACTCAAATACCAGCAGATAAAACTGTGAAACGCAAAGTAGAGCCAAAAACTGGCATGGAAAACCTCATGAAACAAATCCTAAACAGGATTGGCTCCATGGAAAAATCGAATAAAACAATATTAGATAGAATATTGTTGTTAGAGAGACAAAACAGCATCAAAAGAGCTGTTACCAAAAGACAGACATGATGAATAAAATAAAAATTCTTGAATGGAATGCTAATTGTATCGAGAGTCGCAAGGACGAGATGCAAGTGACTCTTGACATACACCAGATAGATACTCGTATACTCGTATGTTTCATTTCAGAGACGCACTTTAAATTGACTACTGACTTCAAACTGCAAGGATATGTATTCTATCACTCCCCACATCCTTATAACTGTGCAAAAGGTGGGGCCGCAGTGTTAATAAAGAATACAATAAAACACCATATAGAAGCAAAATTCCAATCATGTGCCATCCAAGGAATTTTCATATGTGTAGAAACGACCAGTGGACAAATATCTGTTGCAGCAGTATACTGCTCTCCTAGCTATAGACTAAAGAAAAATGATTTTAAAAGTCTTTTCCGCATATTTCACAATAGATTAATCGCGGGAGGGAGTTTTAACGCCAAAAATAAATATTGGGGATCTAGATTAACTAATACTAGAGGCAGAGAACTACTCGTATATGAAGCAATTAAAGAAGATGGCGCCAAATATCACTCAACGGGAAAACCTACCTATTGGCCAACAGATAGAAATAAAACCCCAGATCTTGTCGACTTCTTTCTATCCAAAAATATATCTTCAAATAAAATAAGCATAGAGGAAGGACCTGATCTTCAATCAGATCATTCCTCTATACTCTTAACATTAAGCGATAAAATAATAATAAAAGACCATAGCCCAAAACTAGTAAATAGACTGACTGATTGGATCTACTTCAGACAGAAGTTGGAAGAAAGTATCCAACTATCAGCAGCTATTCATACAGAAGATCAACTAGAAGAAGCAGTCCAAATATTGACACTCAGAATACAAAAAGCTGCGTGGGCTGCCACTCCCAAAACAACAAAAAAGATCAAGCAAAACTCTTATCCTCCCGAAATATGTGAAATTATTACAGAAAAGAGGAAAGCTAGAAAACGCTGGCAACAGACAAGGGTGCCAAGCGACAAGACCACACTGAACAACTTAAATTATAACCTCAGAAAATCTATAAGAGAATTCAATAATGAGTCTTTGAAAACTTACCTCAGAAGTCTTACAAATGATGCTAGTACCGACTACTCGCTCTGGAAGGCAACAAAGAAAATGAACAGGCCAATAGCTCACATTCCGCCAGTAAAAACCAGAGAAGGTAATTGAGCGAAAAGCAGCCAAGAGAAAGCAAACACTTTCGCTGAGTATCTTGAAGACGTATTCAAACCTTATGAGGGTAAAGGTTATCAAGGACTCGAAATAAGGTGCGAAGAAGATAGACCTATTCGGCCGGTAACAGCTAAAGAACTTGCCAAAGAAATTAAAGAAAGCATAAATATAAAAAAAGGCCCCAGGGTTTGATTTGTTTACAGGAGAAATTTTGAAGCAATATCCACGAAAATGTTTAAAAAAACTTGCTCAAAAATGCTGCATTTAAATTGAGATATGTATGTGCCAAGCATGTGGAAAGTCGCGGAGGTAATAATGATACCTAAACCAGGCAAACCACCTAACGAAGTTACCTCATATCGCCCAATATCTATTCTACCAATCTTGTCCAAGTTATTCGAAAAAGTGCTGGTAAAACATCTAATAGATGAAAAATCGCTAGTCCGAATTCACCAATTTGGATTTAGAAATAAGCACTCTACCATTGATCAGGTGCATAGAATCACAGATGGAATCGAAAAAGCATTTGAAGAGAAAAATGTGTGCGCTACAGTATTTCTTGATATTGCACAAGCTTTCGATAAAGTCTGGCACAGAGAACTGATACACAAATTACAAAAGCAACTGCCGAAGCAGTATGCGACCATTCTGGAGTCTTATATATCAAATAGATTCTTCAGAATTAAACAAGATGCAGAGTACTCAACATTAAGAGAGATTAAAGCTGGTGTACCGCAAGGCAATGTGCAAAAAAAAAAATAGCTACTTTTGCAGATGACACAGCTGTCCTTGCTGTGGGAGCAACTGTCGAAATAGCAACAAAAAAGCTTCAAACAGAAATAAACAATATTTCAGAATGGACTAAGAAATGGCAGATTAGATTAAATGACCTTAAGTCAGTCCATATTAATTTTACGTATAAAAACGTACCACACATTCCAGTCTACATTAACAACAACGTTGTGGAATATTCAAACACAGCCAAATATCTAGGCATTACTCTAGACTCTAAACTGCGCTGGAAAGCGCACGTAAACAAAAAAAGATGAGTTGAACATGCGATACAGTAAAATGTGTTGGCTTATTGGGAGATACTCATCCCTGTCTAACTACAATAAGTTATTGCTATACACGCAAGTTCTGAAACCAGTATGGACCTACGGGCTCCAGTTGTGGGCATGCACATGCCAAACAAATTTACAAACAATTCAGGTTTTCCAAAATAAAGTACTAAGGAACATAGTTAATGCACCTTGGTACATACGCAATGCCGATCTGCATAAAGATCTAAATGTTGAAATGGTTGAAGATGAAGTTAAGAAAGTTGCTCAAAGGCATAGAAGTAGGCTTCTCAACCACGTAAACACAGAAATAACAGAAATTAAATAATGACAATGCAATCAGGAGATTGAGACGGGTAAAACCTCTTGATCTATAAGAGTTAGCTAGGGCTAAGAAATCAGGTATTGATTTCAAACTAGAAAAAAGTTTAGAAATCCGACAAACGGCGGATTTAGGGTGAGGTGGTTATAAATGCACCAGTAGTGCAAAATGCACCACAGCTATATCCAAAACTGGTAACTGTATTGGTGTCTACCTCATTTATATGTGCCCGTTACATTGAGCAACTGCGTTAGGATTCAGTCTAATCGTGTCCGTGCTTGTTGGCGCAAGTGTGCAAAGTGGTTTGTGAAATTCAAGTGAAAACCAAAAAAATCGAGGTGAGTTTACTTTTTTAATATTTGCTTGTAAATCGAATTTTTCTTCACTTAAAATTATTAAATCGCTTAATTGGGACATTTCGTTTATATTTTAAATAAGAAGTTAATAGTTTTGTTGTGTTTTTTTCTCAATATTCAAATTTTTATCAAAAAATACATGTTGGTGCACAATGCTCCACATAAGCATAGTGCTAAATGCACCATGGTGCATTGTGCACCTTAGCGATTTTGCGAAGAATAACTTTTTTTAAGAGCAAACTTTTTTTAGGATGCCGCGAAAACAAGTGTTACTACGCAAAAAAGGCTTTCATACGAAAGACCAGATGAGAGCAGCACTATCAAAAATCGATGGCGGAATGTCTCTCCGAGGAGCTGCAAAAGAAGTTGGTCTGTCGTACCATACTGTTCGACGATATTACAAAAAATGTAAGAGTTGTCCAGCTTCAACAATATCATTGACTGCAAAATATACGAAAGTTTTTTTTTGACCGGCAATAGGAATCTTTAAAATCCTATATTACTTATTGTGCCAACATTTTTTATAGAATCGCAGCAACCGAATTCCGCAAGTTAGCTTTTCAACTAACATCCATTAATCAGATGCAAAATATACTCGTAGGTACCAGCCATCTGGAAAACTAATTCAATTGCTGGACTAGATTGACTTCGGGGCTTCCGGGGAAGGCACCCAGAATTGTCGTTAAAAGAACCTGAAGCATGCAGCTTAGCACGAGCGACATCATTCAACAAATATTCAGTTGAAATGTTTTTTGACAACCTATTTAAAATCCTTCAACAACAGCTGTAATGAATGGTTCATTTTATTTTTGGGGCTCAAATCAAAAAGAAGTGGTTAAAGAGGATGATATAAGATAAGTCTTGAAAGTTCCTGATGTTTTGGGGCTAACTAAACGGCAGCAATCATCGTACAAATTTGCTGAATATTTCGGCAATTTAAATATTCCTTAATTCTATTTATGTTAAAGCATTTTTATGTTCGAACAACTTGTTTTTGTTATTTTTTTCTATATGATATGTATTTTTTTTTTAGGTAATAATTTATTTTTGTTAATTTTCTGTTAATTTTCTTAATGTTAATTAAACTTTAATTTTTCTATTTATTGTGTTTTAGTTATCTATATGTTATTTTTGTTCCAATAAAACTCGATATATTTATTGAAATTATGTGTTTTTAATTATTAAAATCAATCCGTGGTGTAATGAGCACCCTCCTGGTGCATTCTGCACACGCGGTTGGTGCATTCAGTACATACCATAGTGCACCATGTACTACGAGTATTTCACATTTTCCAAAAAATGTATGCTAACTTTCAGAATACAGACGCTATCAAAAATTTAAGTTTGTACGTTTCTACTTAAATAACACATCGAATGAATATAAAAAAACCGAGCACCAAGAGTTTATTTTAAAAGACTTGTGATCGTTTGAAAAAGGGTCGTGCATCTATGACCATGTCACACTATCTGTTAAATTCAACAAATATGTAGTTCAAAAACAAATTGCCGATTAGTCGTCGACTAGGTGCAATCTCATTCGGGATGGCGAATGTCAGTCCCCTGGGAGTTTTTTTAGATGAGTTAAAGTCTCTCACTATTGCAGAAGCATGCCTCGCGTACTAGCTCTGCAATGTCTTTCTATGATTTTTTACTTCCAGCGAATTCCCAACACAAAAAAAAAATAAGCAGGAAATGAGAGCTAGGTAATATTGCGTTCTTTCCAAAGAAAAATATTCCGTCGGATATTGGGTCCTGTGTGCGAGGACGGCGAATGAAGGAGAGATATAACCGCAGCCTTTATGAGCAGTGCCATAATGGATGTAGCCCGAAAAGCTAAAACACATGACTACATTGGCTAGACCACATCGAGCAATGGACAATAATGCTCCAGCAAAGAGGATCTTCGACTCCCAATCTCCAGGTTCGAGACGACAAAGAAGCTCGAACCTCCGTTTCAAACACCAAGCCATGGAGGAGAATGGAAGGCGGATGGACAATATCAGCCAGAAACGCTCCAAGGGCCGGGAGCCCGTTGAGTAAGAATAAAATATTCCGGGTAAGTCATCACCTTTATTAACTTTCATTATAAGGATAAATTGTATTTTATTTACTTCTTAATTTACTCCAGAAAATCCTATATAATTGAGGTATACGTATACACCTACTGATGCATCTTCGTCAGATGAATAATTTACAAAATTCCAAGATCTATGTAAAAAAGTTGTGGCAGCAATTTTTTAAGATTTCCTGTTAAAGGGTTCGCTCCATCGGAACGTTTTAAGTGTCTACCTTCCCAATTCATACGGTTCTGAAACCCTTGAAAACCCAGTGAAAGACAAATCTTTTGTTTGTAGCTCGTTTCACCAACAACGGTGTTTCTTTATTCCAAATAACTCCATTTTCTTCTAATAATATAATTTTGTATTTAAATTTGTATTAACTTTGCTTAAAAATTGTTTGATTAGTTTTACTTTGACAAAGTTCATAAATTGATTATATTTTAGTGAATAAGTGATTATTTGCTTTGGCACAAAAATGTATCTATAACAATTTGTGCTAAACATGGACATACATAACAAATGTTTTTTACCTAAAATGTTCTCTTAACACATTTTTGACTATCATGCTCATATCGATTTTTTTTTGTAGATTTTATGTTTGAGTTTAGATATAAAATATTAATAGGTTTTCTTATTCATATATTATAACATTAATTTATTTAATAATCATTTTATATTTTTTATAAATATATTTTGGTCACATAAGTTTTTGTATTTGAAATTTATTTTAGACATATACAAAGCGAATATTTTCAGAATACTTTATGTGCAATATTTTATATAAAGTATTTAATACAAAAAAAATAATTACTAATAAATAAGCACAATCCTGTGGTAGCATTTGTTTTTATTTTGATTGGACATTTTTGTTTTTTAAAAATTGTGTAATCATGTTTGACCCCATACCAGCTTGTTTTTTATTTGTGTTTTTGCAAGTACTTATAATTAATGTTTATATATGAGAGTATTTTATTTATGTTAAGTGTAATGTGAGTAATATATGTTTTGTTTCCTTTATGTAGAAAATAAATTTTAATATATTGTTATTGTCTAACTCACACAATAACTCTACGGAAATGTCCTCCAATTGAAGGAACAAAGAATTGAATTTTAATGTCAATCAGAAATTAATTGTAATCACCACACAAATTAAATTAGAATGCTTAAATGTATTTACTACATTTATTTTAATACCCTGTACAACGCTTTCGAAATATATAATATGTAGTTTTAATTATTTTGTAGATAATATTTTGAATATTATTTAATAATATATACCTAGCGATTCAGTGTCATTACATAGATATATGACAAAAGTTCAAAAATTGCAAATATTTACTGTTTCAATAAATAGACATTTTTTAAGATGTACAAACATTTTGAGTTATTTATAATTGTGATTATCTATACGTTTCTTGATTGAGTTTGCAATTCTCGTAAGAAACAAACGCCTAAGAAAATTATTTTCTTTTCTACTATTGTTTAAGCAAAAACTTTCTTATTTTTTTAAATACATATTCAACATATATTTATATATGCAATTTAAATGTTTCTCTTCATAAAATATGTTATTATCTCAATGATTAATGTATATTTACAATTTTAATTTTGCAGAATATTGCTTACCTGCTAATTTTACACTTTGCTCAGATACAATGATTCTGCGTTTCTAATTCTATTTAACAAATAGAATTGTTGTTATAGATTATTTTTGTTTATTTATTGCCTTAATACAAAATTCATTGCTAATGAAATATTAATATAGTTACATGTTTTTCAGTAGTTGATGCAAGAACAAGTAATTTAAGAAACGACATTTTTGTGTGCATTTGACTGATATATCAATTTAAATTCTAAATGATTTTAATAAATATTTATTGAATATATTTGAATTTAAGTGTTGAAGAAAAATTATCCTTTTGACGGTTTATATATTTATAATTTGCAGTTGTTGAAGAGTTCTTAAAAAAAATAGTTGGAACCAGAGGCGTAGGAGGATAGGAAACATTTTTTAGGAAATTATTTTTTTAGGAGTTATTTATACATAATATCGATACATATTCGAGATCAGACGGAGGAAGTTATGATGATATTATAAGTAGATAGTAAAATGGGTTGAAGGTTAAATGAATTAAAGATACTTGTAAAAGTTGGACTTTTCATTGTATTTTATAATTTTTGATGAAAGCAGTGGTATATACAATTGGCCTTATGACCAATTTATAGAATGACAAAGACACTCGACACAATTTGAAATATCGGTCGCATGAAAACTAGTGCCCAAGATCATAGGGTCAAATCTTTTCTGGAGAGACACCACGGTTTGGGGAAGATTGAACCTTGGTATGTATCTTTAAAATCGCAACCGATTAGTAAAGGTTGTTGGTTAAAGTCTAGGTCCATGTCTGACTTAAGACAAAATAGTCACTTAAAGTAAATGCCAAACACTTTCCTCATAAGCAAAGGAGGAGCGTGATTATGTGCGTGAAATAGTCAAATTTTATTAGAAAGCCTACAGCTTTTCTGTAAATTTACAGAACCATATTGTAGTGGAATCATTGAGTAGTGGTAATGGCGATCGAAATTGCTTTTTGATGATTTATGGGCAGGCTGTTTGAACCTGAGGTATTCAAAATGATTAATAATGATTACTCATTAATTAGGAAGGAATTCAATGGATGAAAACATTGTACGTATACAAATTCCATTGGTTGGATGGTTTCAGAAAATGAACGGAGACTGGAGCTGCTTCAAGTGACATCAAATAAGTTTGATAAATTCAATTCTTACAAATTTCGCTTTGACAGCAAGAGTTACTAAAGCAGGACTTGAAAAACTTGACAACGAAATTAAGATCTCAGATAGTAATAACTGGAATACAATAACCAAGTGGAAGGAATAAGCTTCACACTGGATGGAAGAAGTGATTACTAAAGATCAGTGAAAATATTTTATGTATAAATTTATTTGTAATACTTATGGCCAGTTTCACAGTGAAGGTTTAAACTTGAGTTCAACTGAGCCTTAAACTGAGTTCAAATTGTTGGTTTAACTCGTCCGGTTTCACAGTGAAATCTGAACTTCAGTTCATTTGAACTTCGTTTAACTTGATTTTATGAATCGAAGCTGGCAGCATTTTTCGTTCTTATTACGTAATGTGACGTTATGTATTTTTTTATTCTCGTTTTGACAATAAAATCCGAATATTCATAAGTCAATTGTCGAATATAGAATTGGAATTTCATTTGCATCTTGGCTCATAACCTACTTTCCAAACTAATTGATAGTTTCCCATTAATCCAGCATTAACCCTTTCAACTTCATGGAACATATAATTGCACGTCGAAATGTTTTCATGTAAATTTAAGACACTGGCAAGTTTTGTTGGCTGTTTTTCGAATTCCAGGGGTGAAATTACGACTACTTGACGAGACGGGAGCATAGGCAGACAATCTACCCGAAGGGGAATGTACTTCAAAGACCATGAGTTCACAACCCCCGAAGTCAACAATGCCAAATAATATGCTGTACCACAGGTAGCGGAACACAGAACCTACGTAAATATAATAAAGCAAATTATACGAAGCGTGGTAGTGTGAAGCGACAGCTTCCTCCTTTCGACATGCAAACTCAAAACCTCAAACCTAGAACAGATTCTTGAATTGTTGCAAATTGTGGAATCATGACTTGATTCAGGCCACCTTGCAACTATGTCCTTTTTTTTAGCTTTTGATCACACATGGTCTACACGTTTAAGGAAAAATACCCTTTTCGCTTTCGAAATATTTCACCATTTGATCCCCCTAATAAAGTGTTTCCAAATTTAAACGGTTTAAACGGCAGAATACAGTCGTTTAATTTAAACTGCAAATTGAACTCAGTTTAAGGTTTAAACGAAACTGTGAAACCGAATAAATTGCTGAACTGAGGTTTAAACCAAAAGTGGAGTTTAAACTTCTACTGTGAAACTGGGGGTTAGTCATCGAGCTAGGTTATTGGCTCTTCCTAAGTATTTACGGGGCAAAAAATCTCTGGAATCTGGATTAAACTTAGTTTAGTTACGATACATATGTTGACTTCTATTTTGATAAGTTTTTTTTTCCAAAAAAATTGGATTTAGAAAACTTAAAAAGGAAGTTCAAGTTCTGCACCAATTACGACTTTCACATCAGGTATGAGGAAATCGAATTAGTAGATTCTTTTGAAAAATCTGACAAAATAAGCAACAATCAAAGATGTCGATGTTTTGCAGTGCATCAGAAACTAGTTTCTCATACCAATGGACACAAGAATGTGAATTTACAGCTCGGGTACGATTTCAGCCATTTTTAGGAGAGTAGAACTTTGCAGATGAACTATTGAACCGAATTTAAGTCCACATTAACGAAGCTTTGTGATGCATTGCTCAAATTTAATTATTATTATTGCTTTCAGTTTGCAAGGGCAACCCGTATTTTTGTCCGACAATAAACAATTTTTTTGCTCATTGGAATATTTTCGGCATTCACAAACAATTTGGAAGACTTACTTCCAGACCATTATAATCCACCCCAGCTACTATACGAGTTTATATACAATGCCAATACTGAACAGGGAACGCTTTTCTTTATAGGTATCGAAAGACTCAGTCCCAAGTTTAATCAAATTCAAGACTTTGCAAAAAGATTTCAGCATCGTGTTAGAGGAATTTGGTGTGTTCAACGATGGTGCTATGAAAATACCTACTTTCTCCATTTTTCGCAAAATTTGTTATAATCATAGTCACCTTTCTAGCTACTGCCCTCGTTTTACTTTATGTTTGACATATTTGAGCACTTATCACCTTGGCAAGCATCAAATCACAATCTACCTTAATTCTCTTTCTTAGTTTAATAAATTTAATTAAATAGTCAAGCAAAAGATTGATCGAGTAAGAAGTTCCCAGATCCGAGGAAGCCTTCAAGTCAAAGAACCTATTTCGAAAAAAATGGAGCACGAAGGGTACTGTCATGTTCAAAGGAGAGATCTTACGAACCATATCAAAAAGGCAGTACCAATCAACTTTCCCATACAAACGCGAACGAGAGGCAGGCCTTTAAGCTCCTGGATCGCATAAATCGGGAGGCCTGCCGTTATTGTCTGATGTCGAACCGGCGAACCCCACATGCGGACCATTAGGGATGCACTTATCCCTATTAACCCTGATCATAGCCTCACTGTCATTATGGGAGAAGACGAATCGAATATTCAAGCACAGAAAAAAAAAATAATAATATTAGTATCAACTTAAATTGCCATGATAAGTGTTAAACAAAAAAACCTATAATTTCATTTATTCCAAAAATTGATATATTCGTCAAAAACATGTTTGCTTAAAAAAGGGAGAGTTTTACGTTTTGCTTAAATTTTTTATAAACTGACCAAACAACGCATAGAAAATTTGCAGCCATTCAAATTTTCGCGAAAAAACTCAACAGTCAGTCTCCATATAAAAACGAAATATATAAAATAATAATTGATTACTTTTTTTTGCATATTGTATACCGAAATTTGTATATCAGATAGATAGATAAGAGTACATTATATTAAGATTTAGATCAAATAGATACATTCATATTTAAATTTAAATTCATTACTTTTTTTCTGTCATTCTATAGCTTGACTTAAAATTAAATATTTTTATGTAATCAATTCCCATTAAATGTCAGATTTTGCTTTAACTTTACAATAACAATGCTCGTTGAAGTTATACAACGTTTTAATGATTACAGTTAATTCCTATATTAAGTATGTATGTGTATGTATATTTGTTTTTTTAATTTTGCTACGGCAAGAATAACCTTATAAACTGTTCATTCATTCAATATACAATTATTATATTTACTTAACAGGTATGAATGTACATAACATAATATATATACTTTTTCTAATTTTTTTTTATTTAATTCTATATTACAATTTTTTTTGTAAATTGATACAGTTTGAGGATTAAATGAACACAGTATTAACTGCGCACATAATACAAGCATTTGCATTCTCAAATATGTTAAAATTATTAGATATCGTTTATTGAGGGGTTTGTGTTTAAACGGGAGACGCGACTCGCTTTTTTACTTGCAGTTTTAACTTCATAATTTCATTCATCCCGGCCATAGTTACATAGAGGGGAATGAAAAAGCAGACGCGCTGTCAAGAAAAGGCTCTAGTCTTGACTTCTCCCTTGCAAATACAGTCTCTCCTCCCATAGGGCTTGTCAGGCGAAACATATTTCAGTACTATCTTTTAGAGGCGATTCCAGATAAAGCACCCTAAGCAGTTACGTCGTTTTCAGGAAGATATGGTCACACTTTAACGCAAAACCCGACAGGAGATTGCCAGAATTGTAGCCACCAGCGCTGGACATTGGCCTGTCGGCATCCACGCTTCCAAGTTGGGAATTCCATTCATCCCACACGGCCGCAGCTGCAAAGACCCAGTTTCACTATTTCCTCTGTGATGTCCGGGTCTATCTAGAACTAAACAAAGCACACTTGACAAAGTCTCCTTGGACGACCTATCAGAATTTAGTAATATAAAATTTCGCAACATCATTGAATTTTTCAACTCCACAGGATGGATTTGAAACACAAACTGACACCCTTGGTCACGTGAGGGGAGCTATCAAAACAGGACCACGCGCTAATTGGTTCCTATAAGCTTAGTTAGGATGGCCTTACTTGCAGCGAATATGAGAGCAAGAATAGCTTGCATAGGAAAATGGTTATCAAATCAAAATATTTAATAGAACTTAAGTGAGGAGGTACATCAAGTTCATTGATTGCTCCTGAATAATGAATGAAAACATATAATGTATGTGGCTTCCGCTTTTCATGTGCTTGGTCTACAGAATATAAAACGTTTTTTTCACAATAGGTTTCCCTAATTTCTTTCCTATCCAACATACTGTGTGAACGTCTGAAGCCACTCTGCAACACACTAATCGGCACGTACCAGTGTGTCGTCTGGCCCGGCAGATCGACAATAGACCAAATCTTCACACTAAGGCAAATCCTGCAGAAGACCAATGAATTTCATGTCGAGACCCACCAACTTTACATCGACTGCAAAGCCGCCTATGATAGCATTCATGGTCGGGAGCTCTATGTGTCGATGGCCGAATTCGGAATCCCGGAAAAACTGATCCAGTTGTGTGGCGTCGACACTTGAAAACATGCGGTCTAATGTGCAGTTTGGAAGCAGCTCTTCCGAATTATTCGAAACTTGTACCGGATTTCGGCAAGGAGATGCGCAAATTTGTGATATCTTCAATCTCGAAAGGCACTAACTTCAATAGATCCGTCCAGCTACTTAGGTATGCAGACGATATCGACATCATCGGCCGTTCCCAGCGTGCAGTGTTAGAGGCTTTGACGGCTATTGCAGAAAAGGCAAAATTGGTTGGTCTTGAAGTAAATGAGGACAAGATCAATCAACAAACAAACAAACATCTGCCCACCACCTAGAACAAAACGTCACTGTTGATAGCAATAACTTCAACGTAGTTAAGGAGTTCACCTACGCAGGAGTAAATATTCACTCCACGATTGACACCTCACACCTTAGTGGAAATCCGACGGGGGATTACCTTAAGAAATCGCTGCTACTTCGGTTTGGCAAAACATATGGGCTCGAAACTCCTTACCCGAAGGAAAAAATCTATGCTCTATCGAGCTCTATCTAATCCTGCCAGTAGGAAAGGGGAGCTAATATTGGGTTCTTTTGAAAGAACTCTATGAGCTGTACCAAGATGTGAATGCAGTCCAAAAAGCTAAATCACGTCGACTACATTGACTCGGCCACATCGAGCGAAGGATAATAATTGCCCAGCGAAGGGGATCTTTGACTCCCAGCCCCCTGGATCGAGGAGGCAAGGAAGACCGAACCTCTGGTTAAAAGAGCAAAACATCGCGGAAGCCAGAGCGCTTGGTCTGGATAACTGGAAGCAGCGTGCCCAGGATCGCAGAGGATGCAATTCACGGGTCGGGAGTCCGTTAAGTAAATGTAAAGTAGTTTCCTCAATTTCTATTTGCCCAATGTTAATTTTTCATAGCGCATACTCGTTGTGTTCGCGGTTGAATTTGCTTCTCCTTTTGCTCTCTTTAAATACTGAACTAAATACTCAATGATTTGCTTTAAAAAGACTTTGATGTTCGAACCCTTATTACTGAAAAAAACTAGTTCTCGGGTGGAGTATACGTTTTTTCGCAGCAACTTCTCGCATTAATGCTATTGTGAGCCACCACCTCTATACCACAAGTATCCGAAAGCCGCAGGCAGCAAAGTTTACATTTTGCCTTATAACCAGTTGAAGATATCGAAATGAAGTAGCTAGAATGGTGCTGTACTGGCCACGAATTCATAGGGCCAAATGCCAATAGCGTAAAGCCCTCCCTTCAATGTAATGCAAGTAACCCAACACATAATCTTAAATTATCTACTTGCAGTATCGGAGAACTTCGCCGAAAAAAAAATAAAAAAAAAAATAAACAATCAAATTTCAGTAGTCTCAAATTTTAAGAAATCAAAGCTTTTTCCTTTTGTTTCATTTATTTAATAAAAATTGCGAATGTTATTCAAGGATTTTTTTTTAAATTCTATTTGATTGTTCTGGAGAAATAAAAACTATTGTAATAATCCCTGCATTCCTGGAGGATGATGAATTTTACCAAACGTTGTAAGCGAAGTGATTTTAGTAAGTTTTTTAATTCTTGTATCGATTTCCATACATAAACCTCTTTCTTCAGTTCAATTTGATCGTTTTCCACCGCAAATCCGTTGTAGTTCCAAAAAAATTCGAACTTGCCGGGATCCATTCGAAGGGGATCCGTTTAAAATTCAATCGTTACATTTTCGCTACGCGGATAAACCAATCTTCTGTCCGATCAGTAACAGAGGCAAGAGTTTTGTCAGTGTAGAAAAATCTCGAGAAAATCTGAAGAACTTATACTACAATCATGATCACACTATTTCTAAGCATGACAAAGAAAATCTATCACTACGGCATCCAAGACCAGCTCTACAGACAAGCAATACTCGGAAATCGGCGTCCGTTTGTGCCCTCTCAGTTGCTCCAAGAAGTCGAAGCACTGAAAAAGAATTGTCGTCATTCATTCCCATGTCAGAGTCATTGAATAGGGATTTTTTAGAATCGGGGCATGATCGAAGAAGTAATGTTCCTCCCATAACCAAGAAGTTTGACTTTAGTAGGTCCAAGTCTTTCATTACTCAACCAACGACATCGATGTCAAGCTCAATAGAGGCATCAGCGACTCCAATTAGAAAAAGGCAAGTCGTGAAGTCGAAGAATACCCTTGATCCAAAAGGACTCCAGAAATCATCTACACATTTTAATGTAGACCACAATGGAAGTTGTCAAATAATCATCAAGTTTGATGGTATTCCAACCAATCAGGTGAGCATCAACAAAAAGGACAACAACGTTGAGATAAGTCTAGCCAAATCGAAAAAGTTGAAGAAGCCTAAATCTGTCAAGGCATTGTCACCCCACGAATTGAAGCCCTCGAGGTCTTATGTCATAAGCAGAGACACCGCACCGTCTGATGTAAGAGAAGATAGTCACCTTAGAACTGACCCGCCTATCATAGATTTAAGAGACAGTTCTACCCATTCAATGATTCCTCATAAAGAAGTAAAGCCCAAAGTTAAGGTGATATGTCAAACCCCATCAGTGGCAGATACAATCCGAGCATATTCGGGTGTTCGAACAAATATCCCACCAAAATATTCCAAAGTGACTCTTCCGAGTGCTTCGGTTCCAAAGACCTCGATTCCAAATCGGATTTCAGAAAGTCGTGTCCAAATTCTAGAGAAGATACTTTCGAATAATCGGATTGTGGAGCCCAGAGGAAGAGTGCTGTTTACAAGATCAAAATCGGTTCTTGGACAAAGACTTGCATCATCAACAATACCAGCGAAATACTGCTTTGGAAAGACGAATTCGACAATTTATTAACCAAATTTGTTGAATTGACTTTAAGCAGACTAGGAAAGTCTACAAAAAAAAAAACTAAGCTACATATACAGCAATAATGCCGTCTTGTATGGCATTATTTCTGTTCTTTAGCTTAATTTTAGAGTAAACTTAAAATACTGATGCGAAGCCTACGTATAGAAGATAATTGAAACTTCGGAAGACTTAATAAAAGTTTTCCGAAGATTCAATTGCCGGATGTGTAAATGTTGACCAAGTACCTACTAGTGGTTGTTTTTATAATAAAGAAGCTTTTGTGACGATCGGAACTTGACTTTATAATTTCTTGAGTCTGCATACGATATAGATTTAGGGTAGTCAAAATTTATGATGGGGGTCGAACAAAGAGCTGCCGAATTTTTAAAATGTTAGCCGGTTTTCAAAATTTATTAAATTGAGTTATTGAATAAATTCGCTAGCCGTTTTACGATACTGTTATTTACATTCGATAGCTTTTTTGTTCGATTCGCTAGTGAAAATTGGCCCGAAACGTCAAATTTAACTGAAAAGTCAAATTAGCTAGTCTCTTCCTTCAGAGTTTCATTCGTCATTATACCTACCTTAAACGTGCAATTTAGGCAAATACACTACCAACCATCAGGATCATTGTCTTTATGAATCAATTATGCTTGGCTTATTTTTCTGCGTAGAATAGGAAAATAAAAACATAAGGAAATGCTTCAGTCCGCTTGGGCAAACTGTTGAATACCCTATTCCTATCCCCCAAAAAGTGGGAGTGGCAAAAATCTATGTATGGGTGAGGTTTAAGAAAGATATGGTCTACGTATAATATTACATATTTTGTTAAATTGTGGGGGTGACCGTGGGTGAATTTTAAAATTCATTGAACTTGAGTATTTCGGGCGCCTAGAGAGTATATATAATGTGCTCTGAATTTTAGCTTCCTAGCTCAAATTTTTACTTTTCGATATAACGGTTTTTGTTAAATTGTGAAAGTGCCATGGACATATTATATACCAATTTTGGCTGTCCTTGAAGTCAAGGAGGACAAAACGAAGCACTTGCTTTCAACAAATAATCAAACATCTATCCACCGACTAGGATAAAACGTCACTGTTGATAGCAATAACTTCGAGGTAGTTAGGGAGTTCACCTACCTCGGAGTACACATCAACTCCACAAACTTAGTGGAGATCCGAAGGAGAATCACCCTAGGAAACCATTGCTACTTCGGTTTGGCGAAACAAATGGGTTCAAAACTCCTGACTCGGAAGATTAAGTGTAAGCTCTACAAAACACTTATACCGCCAGTTCTGCTTAGCGGCGCCGAGTGATGGACGATAAGCAGGAAAGGCGACCTAATTTTGGGTCTTTTGGAAAGAAAAATACTCCGTCGGATATTTGGTTCTTTGTGCGAGGAGGGTGAATGGAGGAGAAGATATAACCGTGAACTCTATGAGCTGTACCAAGATGTGGATGTAGTCCAAAAAGCTAAAATACGTCGACTAAATTTTCTTGGCCACATCGAGCGAATGGACAATAATGCTCCAGCGATGAGGATCTTCGACTCCCAGCTCTCAGGTCGAGAAGGTAAGGAAGATCGAACCTTCGTTTTAAAGACCAAGCCATCGCGGATGCCAAAGCGCTTTGTCTGGACAACTGGAAGCAGCGTGTCCGGATCGTGGATTATGGAAGGCTGAATTGTCTCAGGCAAACACTCTCCAGTGGTCGGGAGCCCGTTAAGTAAGTAAAGTAAGTAAGTATTTAAAGTAATGGCGATGGTGTAGAGGTTAGTGTGTTGGCTTGTGACCCGTGTGGCGCAGGTTTAATCCCCATGGGCAACAACAATATACGGGTTTTTTAATAAATCCGTTTGGTTGCGTTTGTGGGCAAGCCAGTAGGCGGATTTCGAAAAAAATCTTACACTTGATGCTTACCTAGAGAGTATATGTTCCAAATTTCAGATTTCTGCATCGAGTTTAAGGGCCTAAAAATTGCCGACGAGCGGGCGAACTTTGAGGGGTCTACTAGCAATATTAAGGTATGTTGTAAACTATGAGTCAACGTTATAATACCCTTGGAATAGTGTATAACCAGAACAATAATTTGAGTTGCAGGTGACAAAATAGAGAGACCTCCAAAAGGCGGTTAGTCCAGAAGTAATTGAGTTCATCATTTCTAGAACCTGTTCGCCACTCATTTTCAACAAATTATATATTCGCTTATGTGCAGCCTGAATCTGAGCCATTTTCTTCTCTCTTGGTATTCGGTAACCGAAAAACGAAAAGCTGCATTAATTTGACGGACAAAACGTAGATATACAGATACCAATATGATACAAAAATTGAATGATTTCGATTGCAGGTGCTGCTTAATTATTTATTGAAGAAACATTTAAACATTTTTTTTAACTTCCAGAAACAAAGACAACTATTTTTAAAACAATTAATAAATTTTTCACTTCATAACCGAAGTGTTTTTGATTTGGCTCGCATTGAAAATTCGATTCTAGCTAACGATACATGTGAAACAGATTGTGGAGTGGGGTTCAAAATTATTACAGTGTATAGATTCAAACCAAACAAGAGTCATGATACACTCAAAAAATGAAATATTACATTGAGTGAATTGCATCGTACTTCGTTCGCGTACTTTATGTGTAGAAAAATGAAAACTGTCAAATCTCTAAAATCCAGAGAGAATCCTCTCATTTCAAAGAAAAGTACGCGAACGCTTTTGTGTAAAAAGATGAAAAACGTCTAAGTTTGACTTGAAAAGAAGCAACCGTTGTTTTTATTGCTGGCAAACTCATAGGATTTCATCATTTGACAGTTTTAATTTTTTTACCAGCTGTAGTTCTGTGTCTTTTTACCATTTTCTCAGTACGCGAACGCGTTTGTGTAGTTTTGCACGAAAGTTTATATAAATTTACGTTTGCATATTAGTTGGCGAACAGAACTATTGCCCGCCAAAAGCCGGTGAATCCAGCTTGAGGGTTAAACATTCGTTAGACGTGTTCACATTGATCACCTTCTTTGTTCGATTCGCTAATGATAATAGGCCCCTATGACACGTCCCAACTTGGGCCTGGGAGTGGATTGTTTAAATGCTGCCTGCATACACTTTCAAACACGATCAAATTGAGGTATTCGAAAATAGTTCATTTCCGGAACTGAATACAATTGTCAAAAATTGGAAGCTACATACCAATTTGTCAACTTTCACAATGCCTTCACAAAAAGGTATCTTGTGAGTTTGTATATGGAACGATTCAGTTGGGGTGTCAAAATACGTTTATAACACCTTAATATACTGTTACATCCAAGTGGTAAAAATAGAGAACATCAGTAGCGTCGCACTCCCTTTCACTTCTTGCCCAAGTGTAGACGGTTATTGCGATTCCCGGCAACGCGATGTGATCCTTTGATCCGATGATTGCCGATCGCGTTAATCTTTGGAATGCGATGCACAGTATTGTGATGGGTGTTAATCAGAAAGATTTCAAAGTACTTGTATTTCTATGAAGTATCCTCTGTAACCCAGTCTGATTTAAGTAGCCTCAATCCTAATCTTCTGGAAAGAACACGTTCCTCACTAATAAATTGTAGCGAACGGTTTTAATTCGTTGACGCTATGGCTCTTTTGTCTGGCGTAGATGCAACCCTTTGGCACTGGACGTTTGTGAACATGGATCCTGAAGACAACTCAGCTTGGCCTTATATCTGAGAAGACGTGCTTTCTCTGGGCTTTTGGGAATGGGAGAGAGGTGCAGCTTTGCCAACTGACGGTATTGCCACACGTGGATACAACCATAACATCGCCTTGCTTCTTCGGTAGGGTTAAAGACACGAACTTTGTTAGCGAGCTTTCACAGTGATCTCTTGAGAGGGATTTCTTTTATACTTTCGTGAAAAGTTGTCGTGGTTAAACATTTCACGTTGGATTTCGTCATCCGCATCAGCAAACGATTTATAAAACGAAGCGGAGCTAGAATTGCACCAACTATAAGGAGCGGAAAGGCATTTTCACAACAGCATAAAAAACAATGGCCGGCACCAATAATCAATGTAGTGTGAAGCTTAAATTTGTAGTCCCTGAACGGGACCGCTAATTTAAATTCCACATTAAATTCGTTATTAGTAAGGCCCATTGGCTAACGAGTTTCCTTTGAACATATGTTGATCGAATTTCGAATGTGCTGATGGTGCTGGCCGCTGGTAAAACCCACATTAATTGGCGAACGATTTCTGAAATCTCTGAAAATACTAGTATCTATTTGTTTATATTGCACAGAACGCTTTGGATTCATGTTAAGGTATACGTCTACGTCTATAGGAGAATAGTGGGGATGTGCCAATGGTAAAAGGTGGAATAAAACCTCCCCAGTGTACTCCTCGACCGTATACGACACATTCAATCAATAGTATCCCGTCCAATGTAAACAGCATAATGCAGATAGTAAGGCTTGCCCGATTTAGACCGCCTAATTATAATTGAAAAAAATAAGTGTTCATTGGAAAAATTCGAATGTTTATATTATACTAAAGAGTAGGTATATGTATGGAAGACAATTTTTTTTTTATAATTTGCGTGCGCTAAAGGGATTTCTTTTTTCTGTTGTGACACAGTACCCTTATAATGGTAAAACCCCAGCGCAGGCATTTTTTTTTGTTGCTGCAAGTAGCTCCCAGCAAATGATTCATTGCCTATTTTTGGGTGCTACTTATTGAAAAAATAGAAGGATAGGAAAGAAGTTTGGTGCGATGGGATTTTTTTCTCCACAATTGCTTTAGGGAGATCTGTTTTTGCGGTGTGTATTCAATTTATAAAAATCATGGCCCTGGTCGGGATTCGAACGCACAACCTGCTAATCACTTAGTGAATATACTACCATCGCACCATTTCCACCTGCAATATCCGCTAAATGACCGCTTCGTAAACGATTGCACACGCTACTCCTTTGGAGGGAATTTCGATTACATTTTAGCATAGTGCCGGCTGAATTTCATCAATGGCGCATCGAATCTCGTCTTTCAGTTCAGGAATTATTTTTGGGTTATTGGCAATCACATGACCTTTCATAAAAACCCCAAAGAATGAAATACAATGGCGTATAAAATATTCTCACAATTTCTATGCATTGTGGTTCCGCGTAATTCTCCACGACTAAACACTTAGCTTTCATGTTCACATATTGACAGCTATCAAACAACAACGCTGTACCACCGACAAAGAAAAATGGCTCTAACTGAACAACAACTGGGCTGGCCGGTTAAGCTAATGAGTAGTGACGGTAGTCATTTACGTACGGATCTCAACACATCCTTATTTCTTAGGGTCAGTATAGGGTAAAGTTCCCTCGGGTTGGAAGCGGATTTGAGGTCAATCATACACGCTTCCAAGGATTGTCAGTGATATGTTGGTACATAGTCATTGTCATAGTCAGTGAACTGAGTCCGTCCTTGAACCATACAATGTCGAACAAAGTTAGATTTCTCTAACCTGTTTTTTTTTCATAGGCAGGGAAATGTTTGAGTGGGAATCAATTATTCATATATTTAATTCTAGCACTTCAATGTTTAATTCGCTATGTATTTTTTCTGTTTTGTTTAAAAAAAGAATTTCATTACAATAATTTTCAATCGTTCAATCAAAAGTGCCAAATTCGTTTTATTTGATGTTAAGAAATAAACGTCACCCAGCCTGCTCAAAGAAATTTAATACTTAAGCACCAACCCCAACAAACCATATTTTAATTACTTCAATTTGACTAGCAAAATTTTGCATCCCTCCATTTTAGGGAGTAATGAATATTGTTTATTCATTTAGTTTTTTGTTTATTTTGTCTATTTAAAAAACAATTAACCCAGTAAAGGCTGTTTTGTTCTTTATTTTACATTATACGAGTACAGCGAGTAAATAAGTTCTCTTCAATGCTAGTAACAATTTGCTTGGCCTAATTTAATTTTAAAATGTTAATATGTGTTCTCTAGTTTAGATAGTCCTTTTACATAATTATTTCTATTTTAAAAAAGGACATTAAATATTTTTTTATTTTTTTTTTGAATTACAAATACTATTGAAATAATTGTTCTATATGTGAATTGTAACCAGGTGCATAATTTTTCAACAATAACCAACAATGTTTTTAATTTTTAATTTAAGTGTTATGTATATTATGTATATTAACATTTCGAAGGAGAATGCATCTTTGTTTTTATTGTTCCCATTGGATTTATTTCTTATTTTTTTTATAAATGGCGGTGGGATTCAATCCGTTTAGGCTTAGATTTTTTTTTTGAAATAGTTAAAAATTTTTGATTAAATTTAATTAATTATATTTTATGTAAACAGAAATTAATGAAATGGAAACAATAATGACATATGATATTCTAGATATTTTTGGTTGTAATAAATTATTTTTATGACACTGCAAATATGAGTCAATTTTGGAATTTAAAACTGCTTGTCAGCTTATCTTACCTGGAGTTGCTATTCCTCTTCGTCCACATTTTGATATGTAACATATCTGATAGATGATCGTTCGCCAATAATCAAGGACTGAAATAAAACAATTAAGGGAAAAACAAATTATAATAATATTTGGAGATTTTTAATGAAACTGTGTGCAGCTTATTTTTCAATTTAGAAAAACGGCGCGCATTCAATTAAAGAAAAAAGTTAACAGAGAATAAGAAAATTATTGAAAGTGACCAAATCCTATTTTTAAGCCTAATGTCGTTTTTATGGTTCCGTAGCCAAATGGCAAAAAACGGAACCCTTATAGATTCGTCATGTCTGTCTGTCTGTCTGTCCGGGAATGTTACGGCCACTTTTTTCCGAAACTATAAGAGCTATACTGTTGAAACTTGGTAAGTAGATGTATTCTGTGAACCTCATTCAGATTTTCACACAAAAATAGAAAAAAAACAATACATTTTGGGGGTTCCCCATACATAGAACTGAAACTCAAATTTTTTTCTTCATCAAACCCATACGTGTGTATTTATGGATAGGTCTTCAAAAATGATATTGAGGTTTCTAATATCATTTCTTTCTAAACTGATAAGTTTGCGCGAGAGACACATCCAAATTGGTAAAATGTTAGTCCCCCCCTCTACCTACTAAAATGAGGGACTGATAAAACTAAGAAAAATATTTGATGTACTTCCACTGAAAATTGGTTTGAACGAGATCTAGTAAGTAGTTTTTTTTAATACGTCATAAATCGTAAACCGCAATTTACATTTCATTCAATCAACTCAAATATAAAAAAAAACATTTAATTTCATAAACATAAACCCTTTTGCTTAAACCGTGAACCATTATTTTCTAATAATAAATTTGTAATAGGTGCCTAAGTAAATAATAATTATAATTCGCGCTGAACCCTTCATGGGCGAGTCCGACTCGCACTTGGCCACTTTTTATACCCTATTCTAGGGGTATATTAATTTTGACGCATAGTTTGTAACATACCTTAATATTGCCCGTAGACCCCTAAAAGTTACTATATTTATGATCAGCATCAATAGTAGTGTCGATCTAGCCATGTCCGTCCGTCTGTCCGTCCGTCGGCAAAAATTAGGGCTTTAAACTGGACCTAGAGAGCTGAAATTTTAACCATATACTCTCTAGGGTCCCGAAATAATCAAGTTTAGACACGCCCACAAACTCAAAAAAACAAATTTTTCGAAAAAATCTAATTTTGAGCTAGGAAGCTGAAATTTATAATATATACTTTCTTTATGCTCTTGTGTAAATGTTTTCAAAATCCGCCCACTGACACGCCCACAATTTAAAAAAAAAACTTTTTTGAAAATCCAAAGTTTGAGCTAGGGAGCTGAAATTTATAATATATACTCTCTAGGGGTCCTTTATGCTCATGTGAAAATATTTTCAAAATCCGGCTACTGAGACTGACACGTCCACAATTTAAAAAAAACTTTTTTTGAAAATTCAAAGTTTGAGATAGGAAGCTGAAATGTATAATAAATACTCTCTAGGGGCACTTTATGCTCATGCGTAATTTTTTTTTAAATCCGCCTACTGACACGCCCACAATTAAATAAAACAATTTTATTGGAAAACCAAAGTTTGAGCTAAGGAGCGTTTTTTTTAAAAAGCTTTGTTTTTTCGATAAAATCCTTTAAATGTTATATAAGAATATGTAGAGCATTCTTAACAATTCAACCATACTTAGACTTTTGTCACGCCCACTTATGAGGAATAGGAATAAGAATAGGGTATCCAACAGTTCGCCCAAGCGGACTGTAGCCCGTCCCTGTGTTTTTTGTATAACCTTAAATAAACACTGAATTAATTGAATAATCCCAATCAGTTTCCATTCGTTTTATTTAACATATAACGCATTTTCTGTTGGTACTACTTTTTTAGTTGTATGTTTTATACTTTAAAAGAAAATCTAATCAGAGTTTGAACGTAGCGGGTGGCCCGGTTTATTTGCTGTCGAGTGTAGTTCCTGAATACACTATATGACCAAATGAAAACATAGGGACGGGCTACAGTCCGCTTGGGCGAACTGTTGGATACCCTATTCTTATTCCTATCCCTCATAAGTGGGCGTGACAAAAGTCTAAGTATGGTTGAATTGTTAAGAACGCTCTACATATTTTGTTATATAACATTTAAAGGATTTTATCAAAAAAAACGCTCCCTAGCTCAAACTTAGGTGTTTCAATAAAATTGTTTTATTTAATTGTGGGCGTGTCAGTAAGCGGATTTAAAAAAAAAATAACACATGAGAATAAGGGGCCCTAGAGAGTATATATTATAAATTTCAGCTCCCTAGCTCAAACTTTGAATTTTCAAAAAAAAAAAAAAAAAATTGTGGGCGTGTCAGTGGGCGGATTTTAAAAATATTAACACATGAGCATAAAGGGACCATAGAGAGTATATATTATAAATTTCAGCTCCCTAGCTCAAACTTTGGATTTTCAAAAATTAATATACCCTTAGAATAGGTTATAAAAAAATTTATTTTATTTATTTGTGGGCGTGTCAGTGGGCGGATTTTGAAAATTTTTTATCCCGAGCAGTTTTAGGAGTCATAGATCATATATAAAAAATCTCAGCTTTCTAGCTCAAAATTCGATTTTTTCCAAAATTTTGTTTTTTTTTTGAGTTTGTGGGCGTGTCTGTGGGCGGATTTCAAAAATTCGTAAACTTTATTATTTCGGGACCCTAGAGAGTATATGGTTAAAATTTCAGCTCTCTAGGTCCAGTTTAAAGGCCTAATTTTTGCCCACAGACGGACGGACGGACGTGCGGGCGGACAGACGGCCAGATCGACATTACTATCGATGCTGATCATAAATATAGTAACTTTGAGGGGTCCTCGGGCAATATTAAGGTATGTTACAAACTTCGCGTCAAAATTAATATACCCTTAGAATAGGGTACCTATACAAACAGTTTTATCGAAAAGTCAAAGATTGAGCTAAGAAGCTGAAATTTATAAAATATACTCTCTACAGGCTTTTAATGTTCATGTTAAAAGATTTTTAAATCCGCCCACTGACACGCCCACAATTTAAAAAAAAACAACGTTTTTTTGAAAAATCAAAGATTGCGGAAATCACATTCGCAGATAGTTAAAGTCATTTTGCACAATTCCTTCATATGTATAAAGTTGTATGCCATGCCCCAATGGCGTTTTTTTTACAAAAACTTAGCTTTTCTAAAAAGGACTATCAGTTCCCCAAGCGAATTGTAGCCTTTCTCTCCGTTTCATTGTTAACAGCAATCCTTCTTCTTTTGATTTAAATAAAAATCAAATTGTATTTCATGAAAAAACACGTGTTTTCATAATTAATCCAAATGGAGCCACTCATTTTTATACCCTATTCTAAGGGTATATTAATTTTGACGCATAGTTTGTAACATACCTTAATATTGCCCGTAGACCCCTAAAAGTTACTATATTTATGATCAGCATCGATATTAATGTCGATCTAGCCATGTCCGTCCGTCCGTCCGTCCGTCCGTCCGTCGGCAAAAATTAGGCCTTTAAACTGGACCTAGAGAGCTGAAATTTTAACCATATACTCTCTAGGGTCCCGAAATAATCAAGTTTAAGAATTTTTGAAATCCGCCCACAGACACGCCCACAAACTCAAAAAAACAAAATTTTGGAAAAAATCGAATTTTGAGCTAGAGAGCTGAAATTTATTATATATGATCTATGGCCCATAAAACTGATTGGGACATACAATTTTCAAAATCCGCCCACTGACACGCCCACAATTAAATAAAACAAATTTTGGGAAAAATTGAATTTTGAGCTAGAAAGCTGAAATTTTTTATATATGATCTTTGGCCCATAAAACTGCTTGGGACATAAAATTTTCAAAATCCGCCCACTGACACGCCCACAATTAAATAAATTATTTTTTTTGAAAAACCAAAATTTGAGCTAGGGAGCTGAAATTTTTAATATATACTCTCTAGGGGCCCTTTATGCTCATGTGTAAATATTTTCAAAATCCGCCTACTGACACGCCCACAATTTTTTATTTTTTATTTTTGAAAGTCCACAGTTTGAGCTAGGGAGCTGAAATTTATAGTATATACTCTCTAGGTGCCCTTTATGCTCATACTTAAATTTTTTTTAAATCCGCCTACTGACACGCCCACAATTAAATAAAACAATTTTATTGAAAAACCAAAGTTTGAGCTATGGAGCGTTTTTATTTACAAAAGCTTAGTTTTTTCGATAAAATCCTTTAAATTTTTGTCACGCCCACTTATGAGATATAGGAA
Organism: Portevinia maculata; assembly: GCA_949715645.1. Taxonomy (NCBI): domain Eukaryota; kingdom Metazoa; phylum Arthropoda; class Insecta; order Diptera; family Syrphidae; genus Portevinia; species Portevinia maculata. The sequence goes on from OX454525.1 coordinate 104,076,478, forward strand.
TAAGAATAGGGTATCCAACAGTTCGCCCAAGCGGACTGTAGCCCGCCCCTATGTTTTTAATAATACTTTGGCGTTCTTCTTCAGGGGAGATCAAATTCATTAACTTTCGAAGTGCGACCGTGCGTCGACTGTATGGGGTATGAGTATACAGCAAATCCATGGAGGTTCCCATTCTTGAATGGTGAGTATATTCGCAGCATGGCAGCCAAAGGAGCCCTGAGGCAGCAAGGAGGCAGACATCTGGAAACACAGCTCCTATGGACACGGCTTCATTATTCACAATTACTTGGGTATTGATCTATCCAGAAAAACGGACTTTATAATCCCCAAAACAAAACTTCGAGACCCAAAGAGAAAACTGGAACACTAACACGCACAAGAAAAGCGTACAAGAAATCCATACCTATCCGGAGGGGTCAAAAATGGATGTAAGTACAGGAGCAGGAGTTTTCTGCGACTCGTACGAATGCAGCGTCTTTCAAGCTGAAATAGTTGGCATCGACAATGCAGCAAAAGATTACAATCTTCGTAGACAGTCAGGCGGCGGGCGAGCACTAGACAGTAAAACCATATAGTCAAAAATAGTCCATAATTGCCAAAAATCCCTTAATGAAATAGGCGGACAACACAGGATCATTCTCTGCTGGGTCCCGGGTCATAGCGACATTGTTGGGATTGAAAAGGCGGACGAGCTAGCAAGAAACGGACCAGAACTTGACGCAATGGACGCTATTACGTCAATAGACATCCCAATTAGTGGCAATGGTGCGATGGTAGTATATTCACTAAGTGATTGGCAGGTCGTGCGTTCGAATCACGACCAGGGTCATGATTTTTAAATTCAATACACACAAGAAAACAGATCTCCCTAAAGCAATTTAGACGCCACCTGTGGAGAAAAATCATATCGCACTAAACTTCTTTCCTATCCTTCTATTCTTTCATGCAGTAAGTAGCACATAAAAACAGGCAATAAATCATTTGCTGCGTGCTGCTTTAGCAACATACAAAAAAGGGTACTGTATCAATTACAGAAAAAAACATAGGGACGGGCTACAGTCCGCTTGGGCGAACTGTTGGATACCCTATTCTTATTCCTATCCCTCATAAGTGGGCGTGACAAAAGTCTAAGTATGGTTAAATTGTTAAGAACGCTCTACATATTTTGTTATATAACATTTAAAGGATTTTATCAAAAAAAACGCTCCCTAGCTCAAACTTGGGTGTTTCAATAAAATTGTTTTATTTAATTGTGGGCGTGTCAGTAGGCGGATTAAAAAAAAAATTAACACATGAGCATAAAGGGCCCCTAGAGAGTATATATTATAAATTTCAGCTCCCTAGCTCAAACTTTGGATTTTCAAAAAAATTGTTTTATTTATTTGTGGGCGTGTCAGTGGGCGGATTTTGAAAATATTTATACATGAGCTTAAAGGGCCCCTAGAGAGTATATATTAAAAATTTCAGCTACCTAGCTTAAATTTTGGTTTTTCAATAAAATTGTTTTATTTTTTTGTGGGCGTGGCAGTGGGCGGATTTTGAAAATTTTATATCCCGAGCAGTTTTAGGAGTCATAGATCATATATAAAAAATTTCAGCTTCCTAGCTCAAAATTCGATTTTTTCCAAAATTTTGTTTTTTTGAGTTTGTGGGCGTGTCTGTGGGCGGATTTCAAAAATTCGTAAACTTGATTATTTCGGGACCCTAGAGAGTATATGGTTAAAATTTCAGCTCTCTAGGTCCAGTTTAAAGGCCTAATTTTTGCCGACGGACGGACGGACGGACGGACGGACGGACATGGCTAGATCGACATTACTATCGATGCTGATCATAAATATAGTAACTTTTAGGGGTCTACGGGCAATATTAAGGTATGTTACAAACTATGCGTCAAAATTAATATACCCCTAGAATAGGGTATAAAAATCCCTTTAGCGCACGTTAATTATAAAAGGAAAAAAAACAAAAAGAAACATTGACCAAAAACTGAGATAACAAATTAACACTACCTGGTCCAAAAGGCACTACTGTGTTATATCTCGCAGTCTATGGCCAAAAATCGACGGAAAAAGAACAAAATACATTCTGGAAATGAACAAACAAGAAATACGCATCTTAACCGGCATCTGCCGGAGCTCTCAAGATATAGAAGAAACCGAGACCATCAAACACCTGCTATGCGGGTACCCAAACCTACAGACATCTCGACTTCGCTATCTGGACAATAGATTCTTCGAAGACCTAGAGGACGTAGCACAGGTACCATTGACGGGCACAATCAGGTTTGTCAAGATCACAGGTTGATTCCAATAGGCCAACCAGCAAGAACAACTTTAACTGAGAATGGTAAGTGTTTATTGTAAGAGTAGTTTTAACCCAAAATACAACAAGGAATCACAATAGACCAATGGTCCCCGGTCCAAGCACATCATAGCCTTGCTGTGAACTTCCCTTCTAACCAACCAACCAGCCAAGTGGATGTCTACATCGAACTTATTTTCGTGGCCACGCGGAAGGAAAACTACTCGGAGTATTTCTGTTTTCTCCTTACACGCTAGGTAATTCAAAATAGCGAATGCAAATTAACATTGTTTACCTTATTTACTTAACTTAACGTGTTCCCGGCCCGTGAAAGTCTCTCCCTGAGAAACTACAGCCTTCCATCCTCTGAGATCCCGGGCACCCTGCAAATAAAGGGCTCTGACATGGGCGATGGTTTGGTCTTTCAAACGGGATTCGGTCTTCTCGAACCTGGTGGCTGGGAGTCGAAAGTCCTCTTGCCTGGAGCCAGTGGCGGATCTAGGATCTCGACGAGGGGGGGGGTCCACAAAATTTATGCTCTCATGACCAACTTAACCTCATTTTCTCATTCTTTTGATACATTTTGCATGAAACTAGGATAGTGCCGCTTGTGTGGGCGCACGGTTACCACTGCAAACAATTTTAATTCGGGACATCTACTTCGCGACACAGTGTCGATAATTTTTTGATACACAGATATATATATGCGCCCTAAAATTTTTTTATAAAAAATCCATTTATGTAAGTATTATCACAAGTAGTCACAAACACGTAAAATCACGAATATTGATATACGTATATTCACATTCGAGAAATGTCGTTTTATGTATCGTACATATCTCACGTGATCGACATTTTAAATAGGGCGCCAACAATACTGCGATGGCAGCGCCGCGGCGTAAGATTTTCCCCGAACTGTCATTCAGACCATTCAGTCTCATGAAGCAGTTTCAACTTACCTCGAACTTCAACCGGCCTTTATAGAAGCTTTGGAAGAAATAAAAAAGTGGAAAGATCGAGAGACTTCACAAAAGGCTTCTCAGCTTTTGACCGCGATTTTGACAATCGAATTTCAAATCTCCTGTCATATAATGGAAGCGATCAATTCTAACGTCTTGGTCTGAGTCGGGAATTGCAGACGAAAAATCAAGATCTAGGAGAAGCCACAAAGTTAGCTGATGATGCTACGAATGATATCAAGGAAAAGCGGCAAAACGTTGATTCAAATTTTCGTATCACTTACGACAATGTTGCTGAAATCTGTTCCGAATACGAATTTAATATGAAATTGCCCCATCATTGCAGTCAACAGAAAAACCGTTGCAACGTTGAAACACAAAATATCGAAGATTATTACAGAACTGCCTTCTACATTCCATTCCTTGATACTTACATTTTTTATCTTCAAAGTCGGTTCGAAAAACACAAATCGATCTTCCATAGTTTCGGACAACTATTTCCTTGAAAGCAGGAATTTGGTGAGGAAAAATGCGCAGATCTTTACAAGTTTTATGACGAAATATTGGACTGTTCAGAAAGGAATTTCATCTCAGAGATCAGAATGTGGATGCAACGGATCTCCGATCAAGATATTCAAAATGCGCTCGATGCGCTTTCAGTGAGTAACTTCAGATCGGAAATTTTTACTTCCAGAATCAGTTTCTATAACCCATCGAATACTTAACTTTCAATGGTTACGTTATTTTTTAGGTTATCAATGAAAAATGTTTCAAAAACGTGAACACGATCTTACGAGTATTGGCAGTGTTGCCCGTAACAACAGCAACTCCAGAACGATCATTTTCGACCCTAAGAAGAATAAAAAACTATCTTAGAAGGGGGGGGGGGGGGGGGGGTCCGGACCCGATGACCCCCCCGTGGATCCGCCACTGCCTGGAGCATTATTTTCCATACCATATAATCAACGTAATTTGGCTTTTTGGACAACATCCACATGTTGGTACCGCTCATATAGTTCGCGGTTGTATAATTATAGTTTTCATTTGAAAATAAAAAAATCTCGGATGACTAAGTGATGAATATGACCACAAATGACTTTTACAGCTGTTTTTATACCCTATTCTAAGGGTATATTAATTTTGACGCATAGTTTGTAACATACCTTAATATTGCCCGTAGACCCCTAAAAGTTACTATATTTATGATCAGCATCGATAGTAATGTCGATCTAGCCATGTCCGTCCGTCCGTCCGTCTGTCGCCAAAAATTAGGCCTTTAAACTGGACCTAGATAGCTGAAATTTTAACCATATACTCTCTAGGGTCCCGAAATAATCTAGTTTACGAATTTTTGAAATCCGCCCACAGACACGCCCACAAACTCAAAAAAACAAAATTTTGGAACAAATCGAATTTTGAGCTAGAAAGCTGAAATTTATTATATATGATCTATGACTCCTAAAACTGCTCGGGATAAAAAAATTTCAAAATCCGCCCACTGACACGCCCACAAATAAATAAAACAATTTTTTTATAACCTATTCTAAGGGTATATTAATTTTTGAAAATCCAAAGTTTGAGCTAGGGAGCTGAAATTTATAATATATACTCTCTAGGGCCCCTTATTCTCATGTGTTATTTTTTTTTTAAATCCGCCTACTGACGCGCCCACAATTAAATAAAACAATTTTATTGAAACACCCAAGTTTGAGCTAGGGAGCGTTTTTTTTGATAAAATCCTTTAAATGTTATATAACAAAATATGTAGAGCGTTCTTAACAATTCAACCATACTTAGACTTTTGTCACGCCCACTTATGAGGGATAGGAATAAGAATAGGGTATCCAACAGTTCGCCCAAGCGGACTGTAGCCCGTCCCTATGTTTTCATTTGGTCATATAGTGTATTCAGGAACTACACTCGACAGCAAATAAACCGGGCCACCCGCTACGTTCAAACTCTGATTAGATTTTCTTTTAAAGTATAAAACATACAACTAAAAAAGTAGTACCAACAGAAAATGCGTTATATGTTAAATAAAACGAATGGAAACTGATTGGGATTATTCAATTAATTCAGTGTTTATTTAAGGTTATACAAAAAACACAGGGACGGGCTACAGTCCGCTTGGGCGAACTGTTGGATACCCTATTCTTATTCCTATTCCTCATAAGTGGGCGTGACAAAAGTCTAAGTATTGTTGAATTGTTAAGAATGCTCTACATATTCTTATATAACATTTAAAGGATTTTATCGAAAAAACAAAGCTTTTTTAAAAAAACGCTCCTTAGCTAAAATTTTGGTTTTCCAATAAAATTGTTTTATTTAATTGTGGGCGTGTCAGTAGGCGGATTTAAAAAAAAAATACGCATGAGCATAAAGGGCCCCTAGAGAGTATTTATTATACATTTCAGCTTCCTAGCTCAAACTTTGAATTTTCAAAAAAAGTTTTTTTTAAATTGTGGACGTGTCAGTCTCAGTAGGCGGATTTTGAAAATATTTTCACATGAGCATAAAGGACCCCTAGAGAGTATATATTATAAATTTCAGCTCCCTAGCTCAAACTTTGGATTTTCAAAAAAGTTTTTTTTTTTAATTGTGGGGGTGTCAGTGGGCGGATTTTGAAAACATTTACACAACAGCATAAAGGGCCCATAGAAAGTATATATTATAAATTTCAGCTTCCTAGCTCAAAATTAGATTTTTTCGAAAAATTTGTTTTTTTGAGTTTGTGGGCGTGTCTAAACTTGATTATTTCGGGACCCTAGAGAGTATATGGTTAAAATTTCAGCTCTCTAGGTCCAGTTTAAAGCCCTAATTTTTGCCGACGGACGCACAGACGGACGGACATGGCTAGATCGACACTACTATTGATGCTGATCATAAATATAGTAACTTTTAGGGGTCTACGGGCAATATTAAGGTATGTTACAAACTATGCGTCAAAATTAATACATATACCCTAGAATAGGGTATAAAGAGTCGTTTCCAGTTATGTTAATTAATGTAATCATAAAATTAAAAAAAATGTAATCCAATAATAAACGAGTCGTAAGAAGACAGATCCGTGTGGTATCACCATGGACCTTTTTATTGGTGTAAGTGTGTAGGATTCTGCCACTATAACCTAACCTAACATAACCTGCCTCCATTAGTAAAAGAAATCGACTAACCACAAAACCAAAACGAAAGGCGGATGTTTTTGGAAAAATGTTTTTAAAAACATAGGGACGGGCTACAGTCCGCTTGGGCGAACTGTTGGATACCCTATTCTTATTCCTATCCCTCATAAGTGAGCGTGACAAAAGTCTAAGTATGGTTGAATTGTTAAGAACGCTCTACATATTTTGTTATATAACATTTAAAGGATTTTATCAAAAAAAAAAGCTCCCTAGCTCAAACTTGGGTGTTTCAATAAAATTGTTTTATTTAATTGTGGGCGTGTCAGTAGGCGGATTTAAAAAAAATTAACACATGAGAGTAAAGGGCCCCTAGAGAGTATATATTATAAATTTCAGCTCCCTAGCTCAAACTTTGAACTTTAAAAAAAAAAAAATAATTGTGGGCGTGTCAGTGGGCGGATTTTGAAAATATTTACACATGAGCATAAAGGGCCCATAGAGAGTATATACTATAAATTTCAGCTCCCTAGCTGAAACTTTGGATTTTCAAAAATTAATATACCCTTAGAATAGGGTATACAAAAATTATTTTATTTATTTGTGGGCGTGTCAGTGGGCGGATTTTGAAAATTCGTAAACTTGATTATTTCGGGACCCTAGAGAGTATATGGTTAAAATTTCAGCTCTCTAGGTCCAGTTTAAAGGCCTAATTTTTGGCTACAGACGGACGGACGGACGGACATGGCTAGATCGACATTACTATCGATGCTGATCATAAATATAGTAACTTTTAGGGGTCTACGGGCAATATTAAGGTATGTTACAAACTATGCGTCAAAATTAATATACCCTTAGAATAGGGTATACAAAAAAATGTTGGTCAATATCTGGTATTGCCTCCTCTTGCTTGGATAACTGCCAGCATCCTTGCATTCATCGACCTCACAAGCCTGACGATGAAATCTTGAGGAATAGCATTCCACTCCTCTTCAAGAGCGATTCACAGCTCTGGAAGCCTTGTTGGAGCAGGTATCCGGGCTCGAACCCGACGTTTCAGTTCATCCCATAAATGGTCTATCGGATTCAAGTCCGGGCCTCGAGCTGGCCAGTCCATCGTACGAATACCGACGTCCCAGATACTGGGTCGCCAAATATGCGGCAGGCCGTGCGTTATCTTGCATTAACAGCATATCCTGCCCGATATATCCTGCGAAAGGTAACACATGATCTGCGAGGATTTCAGAAATGTAGCGATGAGAAGTCAATCCACGTGTACGACCCATTGGTTTTGGTTCGATGAAAACTAAACCTGTATGTGCGGTTAAGGAGATACCGCCCAGACCACTACAGATCCTCCCCATAAGCAACAGTTTCCTCGATGTAACATTGAGAATATCGTTCACGAACGCGACGACATACTCTCTGACTTCGATCACTTACTTATAGACTCACCCTGGACTCATCAGTAAGGAGTACATTACCCCACTGCTCCAACATCCAATCCCTATGATCTCGTGCAAATTCAAGGCGTGCCTGAGGGTGGGCTACGGTTAATGCTGGGCCTGTTGCAGCCCTCTTTGAAATCAGATTCTGTTCAAAAAGTATCCTTCTACCGGTATCTGAACTTATGAACACTTGGTGTTCATCCCGCAGACTTTGTTGGACTTGAACTGCATTTAGGCGGCGATTTCGCAGAACAGTAAGTTTAATAAATCGATCATCTGCTGCTGATGTAGCCCTAGGTCTGCCCGTATCTGGACGTCAATCGAATGCCCCAGTCTCTAGGTATCTTATGTAAACTCGTTGCACCAAAGATCTGCTAATTTGAAGTCTTCGAGCGACTTCACGTTGCGCAACGCCTGCTTGAAGCAGTGCTACAGCTTGAGCTGCTTCCTGAGGTATCGTATCCATTATTAACAACGTAAAAAAACGCCAAAAACACGCGGCTGAGCAAACACTGGACTAAATCTAAAAAAATTATAACAGACACTGACTAACCTCATTGTAGGTTCTTTTTCTACAATCGCAAAATCTAGACAAAACAAAAATCGTTAGCATTGTGTTTCCTGCTTGATTACAATGTGAGTTAACGGTACTTAAGAATACATTTAAAATCATTTTAATTCACACGAAAAACTATTTCTGTAGGCATCACTTTTTTAGTTGTATGTGTTATACTCTTAAAGAAAATCGAATCAGAGCTTGAACGTAGCGGGTGGCCCGGTTTATTTGCTGTCGAGTGTATGTACGTATGCCACAGAAAGATTAAAATGAACTATCCCGTTTACTGAATTTTCGAAGTGGGGGGTTAAGCATATGCCGCCAAAATGCAAAAAACCACAAGCACATACTTTGGTAGGGGGATCTGGTTGCCAATTAAAAATTCAACAAAAGTCAATAGAGCCCTGTTGAGGTGTGTCGAGGACAATAACTTAATTCCGGACAACCAGTTTGGTTTAAGGACGGGGCATGACACTATTCATAAGTATATTTAATAATGAATACAATTTTTTTAAAGTACCCTTTGTGAAGTAGTACCCAATAAAGAACATTATATTAATTGTTAACTTACACTCCTGCATTGATATAAGTCATAATATAATTAACCTCAAGTCCGTTTTACAATATAAAAAAAAAATTCAAAGGATTGAAATCATAATTTATTAAAAAAATTATAAAACAACAAATTGAATTGTATAAAAAAACATAACATTGTCAAATACTTTTCTGGATTTCATCTCCTACAAAAGCAAAATTCGTCCGAGCAGTTGTGGTTTCTTTATCACAGTCATTCATCTGTTCATCGTCATTCATTTCAATACCCACCTTCTTTTCCTCTTTAGTTGGTGGATTCTTCAGGAGCGTCAGCAATGGAGCATATAAGAAGCACAAAATCGCAATTCCAAAGAGCATCCATTCGAAGCCAATACTATTCACCAGAGTTCCGCTCAATGCCGGACCAATAGCGAATCCCATACAGAATGCCACATCGCCCAAGGCGTAGACACTGCCGTATACGGCTGAGTGTCGAATGTCTACTAAGTATCCAAGTTCGGGCATCATACACGAGTCAACCATTCCAATCGCAAAACCAAGACCGGCATTAGGGATGATCAGATGATTAATGGAAGTCGCCATGGGAATCTGTGAGAAGGAAATAAAAGTTCAATAAAAATACTAAATGATTTGCGATTTGTAATCCTTACCATTATGAGACAAGCGCCGATGATAACAAGACCAAGAAGTGCCGCCAACCATCTACCAATACGGTGTCCAAGAGGTCCGAACAGATTTGTTCCAATAAGATAGCTGATTGAGGCCGGTAGGAAGGTTACACCTTGCTCCCAGCGACTCGCACCCATGTTGTCCATCATCCAGATTGGCAGGGAGGGCTCCAGCATTGCGATTCCCATATTAGCGAAGGTGATGGCTCCTGGGAATGAAAAATGTTGTATTAGAAATTGTGGAAAGGCAACACAAACACAACTTACCGGCAGCAATAAGAATGTATGGATCACTTATCAGGGCCTTAAGCGAGGGTGGATCAGAATCACAGCGTTGAATCGAAGGTTGTAGCATGACTAGTTGGAGAAGTCCATCGCCAAGTGCCAGAGCAGAGAGAATCAAGAACGGCGCCGATTTGCCAACGAACTCATACATAATTCCTCCGAAGGGCGGTCCTATCAGCACACCAAGCGCTAAGCCACCCAAAGCTATTCCCATCGCATTGCCACGTTCCTTGTCATCCGTATACCTATCGGCCAACATTCCCATTCCCGAGACAGATGAGCACGATGATCCAATGCCCTGAAGAGCCCGTGCTAAAAATAGTACGCTGTACGATCGTCCGAAGGCAAAGACTGCAAAAAAAACTCCATCAATACCAGCTAAGAGTATGTTTCTTGCCCTTTAACCCTAGAAAGATAATCTACGTCTGCGAGACGTATGACGCGCGGAAAAAATGTTATATCCTTTTAACTATAAACCGCATTGGGTTGCTTGTTTAATTGGTGGTCGGAGCTTGCCCGTAACTGTCGTGGCGCGACGGTAAGTACCTGCAGTAACAAGTTATAGCTATGCCGTACTTATGGGGGTGTGTGTGACGTATGCCATTCTTACTTATTTAATTTAATCGTATATAATTTAAAATCACTAACCCCCAGTTTCACAGTAGAAGTTTAAACTCCACTTTTGGTTTAAACCTCAGTTCAGCAATTTATTCGGTTTCACAGTTTCGTTTAAACCTTAAACTGAGTTCAATTTGCAGTTTAAGTTAAACGACTGTATTCTGCCGTTTAAACCGTTTAAATTTGGAAACACTTTATTAGGGGGATCAAATGGTGAAATATTTCGAAAGCGAAAAGGGTATTTTTCCTTAAACGTGCAGACCATGTGTGATCCAAAGCTAAACAAAAGGACATAGTTGCAAGGTGGACTGGATCAAGTCATGATTCAACAATTTGCAACAATTCAAGAATCCGTTCTAGGTTTGAAAATGGAGTATTTGGAAATCATGTTATAGTGGCGGACAGTGGCTACCAATGCAGAAGCTATATGATGACTCCTTTACGTAGTTGCAACAATCCACAAGAAACATTGAACAATGAATCTCAAATTCGAACACGAAATTGTGTTGAACGCTCTTATGGCGTATGGAAGAGAAGGTTTCCTATATTCTATATTCTTGACACCTTGCATAGAGGAAAAAACACCAGACAAATACAACGGTGTGGCAATAATTCAACCGAGATTTAAGCTAAAGCGCATGTTGAAAGGAGGAAGCGGACGCTTCACACTACAACGCTTCGTATATTCGCTTTATTATATTTACGTTGGTTCTGTGTTCTGCTACCTGCGGTACAGCATATTATTTGGCAATGTTGAGTTGGGGGGTTGTGCACTCATGGTCTTTGAAGTACATTCCCCTTCGGGTAGATTACCTGCCTATGCTCCTGTCTCGTAAAGTAGTCGTTATTTCACCCCTGGAAATTCGAAAAACAGCCAAAAAAACTTGCCAGTGTCTTCAATTTACGTGAAAACATTTCGACGTGCAATTTTTTGTGCCAAGAAGCTGAAAGGGTTAATGCTGGATAAATGGGAAACTATCAATTAGTTTGGAAAGTAGGTTTGAGCCAAGATGCAAACGAAGTTCCAATTCTATATTCGACAGTTGACTTATGAATATTCGGATTTTATTGTCAAAACGAGAATAAAAAATACATAACGTCACATTACGTAATAAGAACGAAAAATGCTGCCAACTTCGATTCATAAAATCAAGTTAAACGAAGTTCAACTGAACTGAAGTTCAGATTTCACTGTGATACCGGACGAGATAAACCAAAAATTTAAACTCAGTTTAAGGTTCAGTTGAACTCAAGTTTAAACCTTCACTGTGAAACTGGCCATAAGACTTATTAGTAGACTTATTTTAAACCGAAAAAGTAAAATTTGGCATCTATTATAGCTTAATGCCAATTTTAAGGTTCCTTTAAAATATAGGTTGTTTTTTGTTGATGTGTATTGGGGTTTAAGTTTTTTGTCTTTATTGTTTAAATTAATATTTATTTATACTAAATCATTGATTTATTTCTCTTAATATGAACTACGTAAATAAATAAAACGTTCGAATTTTTTTAAAAAGATCATGGGTTTCATTAAATGCACTACCAAAGTGCCATACGTCTCTGAGACGTATGATTATCTTTTACGTCATAAAAATATGATTATCTTTCTAGGGTTAAGTAACTTACTGAGCGTTGACAAGAACATGATGACGAATCCAGCGAACATTGGAATACTGTAGCCAATTCTAAGGAAACAATTATAATTATTGCAGACTCCTTGCCAATGAAGTCATTATCATACTTATGCGTAAGAGGTCCGACAATTGGATTAACCAAGAGCTGCACAAACGCTTTCGATGCAAACATTAGGCCAACTTCCACGGTCTCACCCACGAGCTCCTTGTGACGTTCTTCCATCTCTTTGTACAGTGTCGCATTTTCTAATTAATAAGGAAAAGCTTGTTGTAATCAATTTGTTGGGCAAAAAAACATGGTCCTCCCTAAAGGCTTACCAACATCGCTAATTGTTGAATACTCGTTACTGACAGCAGTAGGCAGCAGTTCTCCATTCTTCGAGCAGGGTAGTGGCGTCGGTGGTGGCGGTGTGGCTATGGACATTGGTGTCCTCGGGAAGCTATCTAGTGGGGCATCTGGATGGCGAATATCGTACAGGAACTCAGGAATGATAGGAACTAAAACACAGAACACAAAATAATTACATTAGTCTAGGATCACATTAGTCCAGGAGTGGAATAAACTTTTGGCCACAAATCCGCCAACAAGCTGTTGTGTGGATAACATTTTATCTCGACAGGAGTCATTTTCGCTGGAACAAAGTTTAAATTGCATTACACCACCGGGTTGATTGTTTCAGAGTCGTTTAGTTCTGGCGAATTGCCATGTTAATAGATTGTCAGCTTTAGCAGTGGGCTATCACAGATAGGATAACAATTTAATAGGAATAAGATGAGTTTTTTAGTTAATTGTCGGATGGGTGATGAGATTGTTGGTTGAAGGACTTTAGTTTGCTCTAAGGAGTGATTAAAAGAATTCATATTTTGAGAATGGGATGCTGTTACGGTTGTTTAAATTGAGAGATTGAAATGAAGTGATGACGCGACGGTTGTTTATAGTCATTGTCAGTTAAACAAAACAAAAACTGCAACTTTAAGCACAGGGGCTTTGAAGTTGCAAAATCTACAAGTTTGAATGTACGAAGTTATGTTGCTTGCAGTTGTGGAAAGGACTTATCCTAAAGTTTTTCTTAAACGCCTTTGCACAAAAAAGTTCCAGTTTGCAGGCTTCTTGGGTGCAACTTTGTCCCTTCCGTATGAAAATTAAATCTCCTTTGCTGCAACTAAGTTCCGTCCGTATTTCGGCAGATACAAAATGAGAGTAACCAATGTTTTTTAAGTACTGTTCAGCAGCGTAGTTTTACAGAAGGTACCATGTCAGACAATTTTAAGCACTGCGTCAAACATAATCCCCCGTATTAATAAACAACGGATAGCGGCGAGTTAGCACTAGCACATTTGTTAAATCATAATTTTGATTAATAAACGTGTGTTAGCTTTCACTGACATGTGATAAGGGATGGATAACTTAACTCACTGAATTCGGCGTATAAGGAGGGGATAACTTCACACATTCTCAGATTGTAGTTCATGCATTCACAAATTGAGAGGATGCACATGTATGTGCGGAGACACTGAGAGGATGAGAGAGAACATTGTCGATCATTTGGGCATATTACTCTTTCATAATGCGTTGACTCCGTAGTAGCACTGGAATGGAATACACAGCAATGAGTGTCAATGTCAACTGATGAAATATGACAGATACACTCGACCATGTAGACTTCCGGCGCAACGGAAGTGTAGACCAATGTATCCTTCTGGCCCAACGAAAGTGTAGACTAATGTAGACTTACGGTGTAACGGAAGTGTAGACAAACGTAGACTTCCGGCAATACCGAAGTGTAGACAAACGTACACTCTTTTGTTACAACCCATACAATTTAGTCGGCGAAAGGTTCGTGGAATGGGTAAACACACCCTTGAATTTCCTCAATAGAGGGCAATACTAAGCTCGTCATCTATCCAAACCGATCCAAAGGAGAACAGTTGCCCACAGATGGAATTTGCCGGAAGTGAGTAATTTCATTGTGTCCCTGAATCGCAGTTCATTAGTTGGGAATATAGAGCGTCACCGTCATCGTCAGACTTTCAGGTCGGACGGTAAAAAACCAAAGTTTGAGCTAGGGAGCTGAAATTTATAATATACACTCTCCAGGGGCCCTTGATGCTCATGTGTAAATATTTGCAATATTCGCCTACTGACACGCCCAAAATTTAAAAAAAAAACCATAGTTTGAGCTAGGGAGCTGAAATTTATAATATAGACTCTCCAGGGGCCCTTAATGCTCATGAGTAAATATTTTCAAAATTCGTCCACTGACACGCCCACAATTTAAAATAGATGGAGCGAAAGAAGTTTTACTTCAGTCGTGTGGTCTTAAGCACACTCTTTTTTTTATTTGGCAGGTTACTATTAAGATTTATTAAAATGAATGCTTGGGATACCGAAAAGAGGATTTGGATAGTGCAGCGGTACCATGCTTTGCAGCCCTTCATTTCCGTCCAGTAGATGGACCATTATGAGGCTGGTAGATATGTTTGCCGAATCTGGAAGCAGCGCACGAAGACCGTATCATCGAGATCCATATGTTCGGGTTCAAGACACAATCGCGGCCACAGCATCGTCAATTCAGGCAAGTTTAAGCGTTTCGACTCGAAACTTTTCGCGCAAATTGTAGTTAGCAGACGGTCATTACAACGGATAATTCACGATGACTTAAACTTGTTTCCGTACAAAGTTCAAATTGCAAGCAAGAAAATGATTGAAATGACTTGTTTATGTGTGATGATATAAACGGCAATGTAAATAAGCGAAATTGTGGTATATGGAGTGATTTAGAAATACTCCATGAGATGGTACTGCACCCAGTACGAGTTACTGTATGGTGCGCAGTTTCATCAAGGTGCATTGAAGGGCCGTATCTCTGTGAAGAAAACGGTGTAACAGTAACTGTCAATCGGGACCGTTATTAAAAGACGTCGAAGGATTTTTTTTACCCAGAACTGCGCCGAAGAAGTTTCAACAGCATTTGATTCCAGCAAGATGGAGCAACTCACACATAGCCAGACCGGTAATGGCGGAGCTCCACCGAAAATTCCCAAACGAATTAATATCCAGAAACTCCACTTTCCGCTGGCCCCCAAGGTGACTTGACCTGACTGCACCAGACTTCTTTTATGGGGTTATGTCAAGCAGGAGGTGTACAGAACGAAACCAAGGAATTTGACTGAATTTAAGCAGTCCATTAAAACAATATTTGAGGCGATCACGACTTCAACCTTTCAGGCCGTAATGAATAATTTTCTGATCAGGTGTCGCATTTGCGTGGATGAGCATGGAGGTCTACGTTCCATCATCTTCAAAAATAATTATATACCAATTTAATTATTTATTTATTATTATTATGTTTTTTTTTCTTTTAATAGAAGATTTTTATCGTGTTTTCTACTAAATATTACTATATTTCTATAGTTTTGTTAAATTAATTTTTAACCTTGTAAATAATATTTCATATGTAAGATGTGCGGTAATAACACCAATGTTAAACATAGGGACGGGCTACAGTCCGCTTGGGCGAACTGTTGGATACCCTATTCTTATTCCTATCCCTCATAAGTGGGCGTGACAAAAGTCTAGGTATGGTTGAATTGTTAAGAACGCTTTACATATTTTGTTATATAACATTTAAAGGATTTTATCAAAAAAAACGCTCCCTAGCTCAAACTTGGGTGTTTCAATAAAATTGTTTTATTTAATTGTGGGCGTGTCAGTAGGCGGATTTAAAAAAATTAACACATGAGCATAAAGCGCCCCTAGAGAGTATATATTATAAATTTCAGCTCCCTAGCTCACTTTGAATTTTCAAAAAAAAAATAATAATAATAATTGTGGGCGTGCCAGTGGGCGGATTTTGAAAATATTTACACAAAAGCATAAAGGGCCCATAGAGAGTATATATTATAAATTTCAGCTACCTAGCTCAAACTTTGGATTTTCAAAAAAAATGTTTTATTTATTTGTGGGCGTGTCAGTGGGCGGATTTTGAAAATATTTATACATGAGCTTAAAGGGCCCATAGAGAGTATATATTAAAAATTTCAGCTCCCTAGCTCAAATTTTGGTTTTTCAATAAAATTGTTTTATTTTTTTGTGGGCGTGGCAGTGGGCGGATTTTGAAAATTTTATATCCCGAGCAGTTTTAGGAGTCATAGATCATATATAAAAAATTTCAGCTTCCTAGCTCAAAATTCGATTTTTTCCAAAATTTTGTTTTTTTTGAGTTTGTGGGCGTGTCTGTGGGCGGATTTCAAAAATTCTTAAACTTGATTATTTCGGGACCCTAGAGAGTATATGGTTAAAATTTCAGCTCTCTAGGTCCAGTTTAAAGGCCTAATTTTTGCCGACGGACGGACGGACGGACGGACATGGCTAGATCGACATTACTATCGATGCTGATCATAAATATAGTAACTTTTAGGGGTCTACGGGCAATATTAAGGTATGTTACATACTATGCGTCAAAATTAATATACCCCTAGAATAGGGTATACAAATTATACGAAATAAATACATATCTATCTATCAAATGAATTAAAATGCACACACAAACACACAAAACACAATTGATTTGTGGACTTATGATCCTGGGCCGGCCATTCATATACGCAAAAGTGCATTACATAGTCCATTGAGGAACCAAAGCTTCATGCCGGCAAGATTCTCTTATGCCGGCTAGCGATATGGCACACTTTTCTACCTGGGACATGTAACACAAAGCACCAAGTACTTATAATACAAGTGAATTCATAGAAGTGTCACATTTGTGTTACATGAAACTACAAGTCGACTGGCACCTCTGCAAGTGTAAAGGGCCAATGCTACAAGTCGGAAATTGTGTTATTATCCTCTTTCTGTAACTCAGATCTACAAGTGTAGAAAAACTGTAGATGCCACTTGTATAGAGAATCGCGCTGCTTATCTCTTTTCAAATGAACACTTGTAAGCTGAGTCTACATGTCGAATATAAGAAGCATTCTAGTAACACATGGAGGTCTAGTTTGTCCACCTTAGGTTTGTTCTTTTGATTACATCTAGTCTAAACATGAGTTTGCATTTAGCGATTGGTATACCCAGTAGATTTTTTCAGGTAAAATAGAATAAAGTTGTTTTATATTGACCCGGCCACCAAGAGGGATGAATGCTTAGTTCAACAGCTTCACCATCTCATTAAGAGAACATCGACAGTCTACTATACTCGCAAGGTTACAGAAACTGATTCCACGGATTTGATGAAAGCTTGGCTGTCTGAGAAAATGTGCATATCTTAAGCTGATAAGTTCTATTGCATTCTTAAATCATATAAATTTCAGACAGGTATTTCCGTGTAATATATGAAAATGAATACTCGGATCTGAAGACGATAACGGCAGGTGTACCACAAGGCAGTGTCCTGGGGCCAATCTAGTATCTTTTGTATACAAGAGATTTGCCTGGTATAAAAAAAAGCTTGGCTTGCCACTTTCGCTGATGACACAGCAATAATGGCAATTGGCGACAATGCAAAAGACGCAACACACAAACTGCAAGATCCAGAAGGTCTATTAGTGACTGGACGAAAAAATGGAGAATAAAACTCCATGAGAATAAATCCGTTCATATTAACTTCACCAATAGGAAAATAAATACGGTAAGAGTTAATATAGATGGAATAGAAGTTCAGTATGCAAATACGGCAAAATACATAGATATGATGCTGGATGCTAAACTTCAGTGGAAAGAGCATGTCAAAAAGAAAAAAGAAGAGCTAGGCATTAAACTAAGAAATATGCATTGGCCAATGGGAAGGATCACATACACAACACCGCATCACAATCGCCCGCAACCCAAAAACCATGTAGGTAAGCCATCGAACACAAATTGATGTCTAACATAATCTTTCTATTCAACTGTGTGACGTCGACCTGGCCGAGTATTCTCCAAGTATTAGAGCACCAACCCAAAGCAAATACGCATATAAAAAATATGTCTACCACTTTCAAAGTCTCAACAACCGCCTGTTAAAAAACTTCAATTCGTGTGCTCCACAAAAGTGCGCACTCGACTGGATTCAATACAGGTCGAGGGGCAACTAATCAATATTTTTGCGTGGTCCTGGACTACAGATTACGAAAAAATACACGGAATACTGTATTCAATGCGTGATTACACATGAATACTTGTGAATACGGGTGAATACACGAGAATACATGTGAATACGCGTAAATAATCTTGAATACGCCAGAATACACGTGAATACACTTGAATACATGTGAATACATTTGAATACAAATGGATACTTGTATTCAAATTTTGATTTGTTAACCATGCATTTGGGTCTCGATTTGGGTCGTTAAGCAGCTATTAAGTCAATGCAGAAGATCTTATTCATTAAATTGCAAATATTCTCTTTTACAACATTATCATTATCAAATAAAACCTGTATGCTGTTAATAATTGGGAAAAAGTCATCTATATCTGTTTGATGAGGATCTATTATGCTTGTATTAAATAGTTTTTTGGTTGTTTTTCTTTTGGTGTGAACGACTGTTTTTGAGATCACTTTAGATAATTTGGAGCTCTGATGGATCTCTTTATCAGGCCCCTTTACTCTTCCCCCGAGTTATCGGAGTGAAAAATTGCTTTTAAGCTGAGCTCAAGTTCGTTTTCCTCCACTTCCAATTCACGTCCTTCGATTTGAATTATTTGATCTTCCTCACTTGCTCTGTCAAGGCCACTGTCTTCCAACAAGTGCTGGCATCTCCATTAGCTTTTTCAAAATTAACGCATTTCTTACTTTGGTTTGAATTGAAAAACTTGGTAATAGGCTGACTTTTTGTTCTTCGGAATCGGAAGCTGGGATTACATCGTGCTTCGCGATATGCCTCACAAAATTTGATATAATCCACCTTGTGCACTGTGCCACGGATTTGAAACAAATCCAGCAGGTGATTGTGGCATGAGGAAGATCATCGAGATCCAAATAAACTTTAATTTCCAATTTACTTTTGTCAAATGCTTTCGAGCTATTTTTCGTCGACATGAATTGGCAAATCAATTCCGCTATCTTATTTTTGGATATCAAACGCATATTTTCGGTATTGGTAGCAGCGGAAGAAGAAGGAACATCGAGCTTGTGCTCAAGCAGAGGCTCAAGCTTGCGTTTTTTATTACCAAACAATTTTGACTCCGAGTTTTCTCGGTGTTTTATAACTGTTTGGCAGTATGCACAGGCACTTGTTATCAGCCTCTTGTGGCCGGGGAAGAATCTAAACCTGAAAAGTTGTAAATATGGGAAAAGTTCCATCATGAATGTCACAAACTTACATTTCGGGCTGCTTTGCAAACGCTCCTATACAGACAGAATATTCTTCCTCCGAAAGAATCCTCTTGAACACTGTTCGGACCGAATTTTCCATTTCAATCAGATCATCGTTCGCAATTTGAGCGATTGTGGTTGTGCTCTCGAAGCCATTGATTTTTATACCCTATTCTAGGGGTATATTAATTTTGACGCATAGTTTGTAACATACCTTAATATTGCCCGTAGACCCCTAAAAGTTACTATATTTATGATCAGCATCGATAGTAATGTCGATCTAGCCATGTCCGTCCGTCCGTCCGTCCGTCGGCAAAAATTAGGCCTTTAAACTGGACCTAGAGAGCTGAAATTTTAACCATATACTCTCTAGGGTCCCGAAATAATCAAGTTTAAGAATTTTTGAAATCCGCCCACAGACACGCCCACAAACTCAAAAAAACAAAATTTTGGAAAAAAATCGAATTTTGAGCTAGAAAGCAGAAATTTTTTATATATGATCTATGACTCCTAAAACTGCTCGGGATAAAAAAAATTCAAAATCCGCCCACTGACACGCCCACAAATAAATAAAACATTTTTTTTGAAAATCCAAAGTTTGAGCTAGGGAGCTGAAATTTATAATATATACTCTCTATGGGCCCTTTATGCTCATGTGTAAATATTTTAAAAATCCGCCCACTGACACGCCCACAATTAATTTTTTTTTTTTGAAAATTCAAAGTTTGAGCTAGGGAGCTGAAATTTATAATATGTACTCTCTAGGGGCCCTTTATTCTTATGTGTCAATTTTTTTTTAAATCCGCCTACTGACACGCCCACAATTAAATAAAAGAATTTTATTGAAACACCCAAGTTTGAGCTAGGGAGCGTTTTTTTGATAAAATCCTTTAAATGTTATATAACCAAATATGTAGAGCGTTCTTAGCAATTCAACCATACTTAGACTTTTGTCATGCCCACTTATGAGGGATAGGAATAAGAAGAGGGTATCCAACAGTTCGCCCAAGTGGACTGTAGCCCGTCCCTATGTTTATTATTTATTTTGAACTTTTTTTAATTTTCGCAATCATGCACTCGTCGGAAATTACGCGGGAGAATACTTGACATTTGATTTTTTGGTTTAAGAAAGTGACATCTATGTCAACGACCGAGTCAACGACACATATGATGCATTTAGCGAGGCATGAAGGGTAGTGCCAAATAAATACGAACACACAGTTCTGACGTCATTGCGTCTTAATAAAGAGCAAAAAAATTAATATGTGAATACATGAATACACTAAAAATACGTTGACTACACGTTGAATACAGGTGAATACGCGTGAATATTTTTGAATACGCGTGAATGCACTTGAATACATGTGAATACACGTAAATACACGCGAATACGTGTGAATGCATGAGAATACGTTTAAATACACTGTGATTCACTATGAATACGTAAAGAAAAGTTCCTTGAATACACTGATTACTTGCCCCTCGATACAGGTCCAGTCTGGTTGGAGATGATTTTTCCCTTTTCTTCAGTGATGAAGATGTTAAAAAAAATTATTTTGTTTAACGACCTCGAATTGTAATAAATAATGTTTGTTTAACGGGCTGTAGGTCTTAATTTAAAAATACTCTTTTTTTGTATTTTAAATTATATATTTTGTCCAATATTTCGACTTTCTTCGAAAGTCATCTTCAGGGACTGTCAAGAAAAAGTATTATGACAATAAAATGAACAATATACATTTACATTGTGAAACTTACACAACTTATTGTACAACATAAATAATTACATTTCACAAAAAAATGTTTGGTATGACGAACACAAAATATAAAGTTATGATGCCGGCTGAGTTATAACTATTTTCGTCTTCCGTTGTTTGTTTATAAGATGTCTGTAGATGTGTGCGCATTTTTCGGTGTCCGTTTTATAGTTACGTCGTTTTTGTATTGGTACATTTATTATATGTAACATTTCCGTAGTGTACCTCCTCATATAATTTGATTCTTCTTGTAGTATGTCAACGTTTTCGAAGTTAGGATAATGTCCGAATTTAATGCAGTGGGCAGCTAATGCAGTTTTTTGTTCTATAGGTGTCGAGAGAGCTTTTTGGTCCGATTTATGTGAGGCTATTCTTGTCCTTTGTTTATTTTTTGTTGTCCCAACATATGTTTTTTGCATACGTTGGACCCGTCCCCATTACAAGATATTTTGTAAATCAGATTCGATTTGTCAAGTTTCTCTATTTTTGTTTTTGTATTGCTGTATAGTTGTCGTAGAGTATTATTTGTCTTAAGTGCGATTTGATATTAATCTTTGTCATATATGTCCGATTTAGTCAAACTCTCCGAGAAGTCAGTAATATACGTCATTGATTTAAATATTATATTTGGCTTTTCTTTCAGCTCAATGTTGTCCATTTTATAATAATTATTGATTAAGTCCATCGTTGTTTTCTTTGGAAATCCATTTTTAGCTTGTATTGTCCTTAACTTGTTGATGTTGTCGTGGTGAAATTGTTTGTCACTTATATTTAGTACTCTTCTAATAAAATTATTCGCGGTATTTATTATTACTCTTTTCGGATGTTTGGAGTAGAAGTTGATGAGTCGTCCTGTGGCCATAGGTTTCTGATACTAGTCGATTTTCAATTTGTTTCCTTTGCGTAAGATTAATGTGTCCAAGTACGGTAATCTTCCATTGATTTGTCTAAAAGTTCTTCCATAATTATGTCCGCTATAACTGGTGAAGCTGGAGATCCCATAGGCATTCCTCTTTGTTGTGAATAAATCACGTCATTGTATTTGAAATACCTGTTATCCTTTATGCAGAAGCTTAGAATTCTCATGAACAGATTTGCATCCATTTTAGTGTAATTCTTAATTGTTGACCATCTATTTTGAATGACACTTAACGCTAAATTTACGGGAATGCTGGGAAATAATGAGACTACGTCAATCATTTATGTTGTACAATAAGTTGTGTAAGTTTCACAATGTAAATGTAGATTGTTCATTTTATTGTCATAATACTTTTTCTTGACAGTCCCTGAAGATGACTTTCGAAGAAAGTCGAAATATTGGACAAAATATATAATTTAAAATACAAAAAAGAGTATTTTTAAATTTAGACCTACAGCCCGTTAAACAAACATTATTTATGTTAAAAAAATAAATATTAGGCATTACCTTCATAGAGATTCTTCAGAATATGAACTTAGCTCTTTAATTCTGTTTTTTTTTTTAATTTTGGTGGGGGCGTAGGCCCCCATTTATTTGGCTTAATATAAGCTTTAGGTCTTGAAAACTAATTACAAAACTAAGACTTACAGCTAGGGCTTAAAAAATAATACTCAAAACTAATTAGGTGGAGGGTGAGGCGTAGAGGAGGGCAGATTTGAGGGAAGAGTTGCAGCGATTAAAATCAAAGAGGAGGTGGTTAGAATTGACCTTCTGCAACATACGGGATAGCGGCTCGTTCAAGCCGTACGACGTGCGATGGGTGGGAAGATAGAAAAGAGGAGGGGATCTTTAATTGCGAGGGTTGGTGTTAAAGGCAATATAATTCAAAAGATAGGAGCAATCAACGGAGCCAGTGAGAAGACGATGTATAAACAGAATGTCAGCGACATCTCTTCTTTTTTCAGAGGTTTGAAGGTTTATTAAATTAAGGCGTTCGTGATTTGGTGGTATGATAAGGTGATTATTCCACGGGAGCCCACGAAGAGCAAAACGGAGAAATCGACGTTGAATGCTTTCAATTCTTGTAATGTGGACCCGGTAATATGGTGCCCACACTTGGCTAGCGTACTCTAGAAGAGGGCGGACGTAGGCAATGTAAAGGGATTTTGTCACGTAGGGATTGGTAAATTCTTTAGATCACCGTTTGGCGAAACCAAGGGCCGAGTTAAGCTTTATTGAATATTTCGTCAATATGTGACCGAAAGTTAAGCTCTTTGTCACACAGAACATCTAGGTCGCGAATGGTTAGAACGGTAACAATGGGTTGGTTGTTCAAAAAGTAACGTCTGGGGGAAGACTGAATCCGTTTACGTGAAAAAGTAAGAAATTCACATTTAGCAATATTCAGCTCCATAATTTTTTTTGACACCAGACCGAAAAACTATTGAGGTCTTGTTGAAGAAGATCAGAGTCGTATGGAGAAGAAATGATTTTGAAGAATTTAGCGTCATCGGCATAGAAGGAGATGGAGGAGACCTTAATGACGTTGTCAATATCGGTTAAAGCCAGAATAAAAATCAAAGGTCCAAGGTGGCTACCTTTGGGAACACCAGAGGTGGCTTTAAAAGGCAAAGAGAGAACAGAGCGAAAACGAACATTATAAGATCGGTTCTCAAGGTAAGAAGAAAACCAATTCAATAGTAGGGGATCGAAACCAAAGAAGGAGAGTTTGAAAAGAATCAAACGATGAGATATTTTGTCAAAGGCCTTACTGAAGTCAGTAGCGATTAAATCCACTTCATTACCACTTTCTTATGCAGAAAGTGTAACGGAGGCAAAGTCAACCAGGTTGGTGGTTGTGGATCTACCATTGAGGAAACCATGCTGAAGGGGGGAGATAGGAGACTTGCACTGAAAGTATAATGAATCGTACATCATACTTTCAAAAGGAAGGACGTTTTCCAGATTTTAAGAAATTTCCCAAGTGATAATTAATGTTTGAAGAGATTAGCAATGAAAGGTGAAAGAATCGCAGAACACTTTTTGAGAAGAATGGCTGGAAGGCGGTTTGGGCCTTCCAGCCTTGGGGGGAGGGGGGGGGGGGGTCTACCTCGCCCCGTTTAGCAAGTAGGGGCAATTTTAGAAAAAAAACTTAAATTGAGAATTTCAATGGCAACACTTACAATAAAGTACTATACCGGTTTTGAAAGCCAGAAATCTGTTCTATAATCCTTATTTTAAATTAAATTATTTATGTGAATAGTTTTTGAAAAATTCGCATGCAAACTCAAAATTTTGATAAAAAAAAATGAAAAAAAAGTTTACACCAATTTTTTTCGAAATTCTGAAATGAAGTGCTAAATTGGCTTGGTACAATAAGCAGTTCAGGTGAAATATCGTTTTTTGCACCTTGCGAATAAAATCGTATTCTAGAAATATTATGCTTGAAGAAAGACTACCGGAGCCAGCTTTGATTTCTGGAGAAAAAACATTGCTTTAGGAAATAAAAAGCAAGAACAGTATCTATGATGAGGTTTTGGAAACTTTTGTCGAAAAGACTAGACTTATTGAAATTAAGCTCAAAAAATACATTTGCATGATATAATATTGTTTCTTAAAACAAAAATTAAATAAACAAAAGTAAAAAAAATTGAATAAAACAAAATTGGATCCTAGTCTATCACGCCATCGCCGTAGTCCTGGAGAAAACTATAGGCGCTATTATCGAACAAAAAAAAGTGTAGAACCGTGCCTTGGCTATACATATAATGCACATTCACATCACACCTCCACACGTTTCACACTCAAATTATTCAAAAGTAGTTCTGGAATACATACTTCCTACATTAACTGTTATCAATCCATTTCATCATTACCTCGGAACTTTCAACAACACCCAAGTGCATGCATTCATTTCCCTCTGGCGAATATGTACCTACCTGCTTCACATGCAAGCTGCTGAATTTAAATTTATAAAACTTCTCCGCCACTTCCTGTGAAACAATTATCCACTCATTATTCATTTCCACAACAATGTACACAGATACAAACCGAAACCGAACCCTTTACTTGCATCAATTACCCTTTGCGTGCATTTATTATTTACGGTTAGGTAAAGAGACCGCGGTGGCTTCTCGTTTCTCGTATTGCCCGCATATAAGCATGTGCTTTCCCTTCATTTGCCCACTGTACGATTTCGATTTATCTGTGAATCATTAAAAACCCACAAGTGGTTAATGGTGGTTGCCAGTGGCAAAACGATTTGGGCCAAATTCCAGGCAAAAGGGAAATAAAACCTCCCTCTGGATACCACCACTCCTATTATAACAAAACTTACAATTAAAGTTTTGTCGAGTTAATTTTCCGTCTGTCAGTCGCAACTGCTCAATACCAACGGCAAATGGGAAAATGTAACCCGATCATTTATTTTGCCATCAAACTAACGCTTTATTGGATTCGTATTGGTTTCTTATACC
This sequence comes from Portevinia maculata, assembly GCA_949715645.1. Taxonomy (NCBI): domain Eukaryota; kingdom Metazoa; phylum Arthropoda; class Insecta; order Diptera; family Syrphidae; genus Portevinia; species Portevinia maculata. The sequence continues at coordinate 104,102,071 of OX454525.1, forward strand.
GCAATTGGAATATATCCAAATCCAACATAGAATGCATATCCTGGCATAGGTTTGATTTAAGTACAGAGTCCCCCTATTTCATGCATACGAGTATGTGCATGTTTTAGGGATATAATTTCACCGGAATTGTATACAACTAAAGCGACTTAGGACTAGCGTGAGTTTGAAAAATAAGCTTGGGGTACACCTACTCCTTGGAGATACAAATTAGCGTTTGTTTGTTTAAAGAAAGATATAACGATTTCTATGATGCAAAGTGGCGCCACTCTTATTAAAAAAAGCCGTCTTCTCGGCTAAGTGGCGCCACTCTTATGGAAAAAGATGTCTTCTCGCTAATTTGTATCTACAAGGAGTAGATGCATCCCAAGCATATTTTTCAAACTCGCGCTATTCCTAAGTTGCTTTATGCACATACTCGTATGCGTGAAATAGGGGGACTCTGTACTTAAATCAAACCTATGCCAGGATACCTATGCAGTTGCCTGCTCAACCGAAATTTACTTTGTTAATGTATTCATGCCTACGTTAAAGATAATTTAGACAAAAACAATGCTACCTGCTAAATGGGTGAACTTCTCAAATGAGTGCCTATTAGCCAAAGTTTTATTTTTATCACGCATGCATACTTTCTTATTGTGTTGGTGTACCTGAATCGTAGAACGCTTCAAAAAAGTAATATCTGCAAAGTAATGATGGTGACAAATACCACTCCATTAAGGGATCTACACAAATCGGTGCTGTATTTTGATAACAATGCGGCCGCGAAAAGGCGCATACATTTCGCTCTTTGGAAAAGAGGCTTGGTTGATATTTTATTCGGGAGTCAGACAGAATCCCGAAAAGGGTAATCCCGAAAGCCCAAAATCCCGAAAATCCATAATCCCGAAAACCTCAAATCCCAAAAACCTAAAATCCCGAAAACCCATAATCCCGAAAATCCAAAATTCCGAAAGACCAAAATCCCGAAAATGAAACTAAAAGTTCTATTGTAGCAACAAAAAAATTAGGCAAATTTATTTAACGAAATAAACAAAATAAAAAACTTTAAATAAATAGAACAAAACAAAATCAGTTCAAGTCTTATTAACAAAAAACATATCAAAAAACGATCCAAGACAAAACAATATAATACAAGTTCATATTGAACGCAATTCCTGTGAGAAAACTTATTTCACTCTTAAATTTCTATTAATGTTTTTTTTAAACTTCTATTCTATTATTGCGAATATCTGAAAACAATGGTAGTAGAGCATCTCAAACTTCCCATTTATAAAAAAAAATGTTGGCACTGGCACTTTCCTAGTTACGTTCCGCATAAATATTACGATGTTCACTGGCTAACAAAAATGTAGTCGGTCAGCTATCACACTAGCTATATGAGATTGGCACAACTGAATGCACATTGCGAATTGCAAAACATTACAACGCAAAAAATTGCAAAACATTATTACGCTAAATGGAATGGACAAACACTTGTCTATTTCACATTAAAAATAAAATAAAGAATCAAGAATTCGGGATTTCGTTTTCGGGAATCTTTTTTTGGAATTTTGGATTTTCGGAATTTTGGATTTTCTGTATTTTGGGTTTTCGGGATTTTGGATTTTCGGGATTTCGGTTTTCGGGATTGTGTCCCCAACCTATTTTATTCAAATATATGGCGCGATGACCCATACTAGGAAAGTGGCAGTGCCATCATTTTTTTTTTATAAATGGGAAGTTTGAGATGCTATACCATTGTTTTCAGATATGCGTAATAATAGAATAGAAATTTAAAAAAAAACATTAATAGAAATTTAAGAGTTCAGAGTGGGATTCGAGCATTTGCTAAGTCGTCTTCCACAAGCTATTCATTAAAAATGTCTACTGAACCATAATCGAGTCTGTCGCGGTGTGTCGCATCGCACTGTCAAAACTCGATACATTTCGCGATAGCTCCTATTTCAAATTCATTTATATTGCTTATTAATTATCAATTTATATACTAGACAAAAATGATTAAATCTAACCTAAAATTAACAGGATACTTATTCTTAATTAATTGTCCTTATGCAGACGTTCTAAACTTAACCTTAACCTTATAATTATTGCCTTTCGGCCTAAGACCATTTTACGAAATAATTTAACATATTATTTCCATCGAGAAGATTTTTGAAAAACTCGGCATTAGGGTTCTGAGCACTTGTTGCCTTAACTAACTTAATCTTACTTATAAACTAAGGGGATGTTACCTAAAGTAACGCAACGTCCTGGGAGGGCATGTTGACCCCAGCCCGCTCAACAAGCCACCAAAATTCGGCGAATTTCTTTTCCGTGTCGAAATTATTCCTCTCCGATATCGCGGTATTAAAACTTAAAGGCTCATGAGCATTGGCAACGTCCCGACCATGGATTAGCCGCTTATCTCGCGCGCTGCGGAAGCGATGGTCTCGTCTGTACCAGCCCTTTTGCATCAATATGGATATTCTTTAGTGACTCGAAGATGCACAGAAGATCATCCTTCGACATGAACAAGTGCGATGCACCTCGGCCATTGGCGACAGCTGCATTAGCATGGTTTTGATCATTGAATACGGTGAATCCGTTATTCTCAGATCGCCAATTCTCAAGTTCGGTGCGCAGATAGAAGTGGCTCACCAGAGCCCTATTCTCAATGTCGTGGTTATGGCGAAGAGGAATATTCACCGTATACGCGGCATCGAAACAGCTGCCCAGCAAATCCACTTTCCCCTGTGGGTCCTCGACCACGAAAAAATCGTCGTTTGAAGCAACACTTTCTGGACTTATTCCAGTAGTCAGTACTGTCTGTCTTATCTCTGCTGTCTGGGAGATTCGAACAAAAGGAATATCATTGTAATCCTTCCTCCTGAACAGTAAGGTGGGAGGTTTTTGAACCCTCTCTTCTTCTTTTTTTTTATGGCGAAGTTACGATCAGATAAATATGCAAGATAAAAGGCTGTAGCCTAAATATGCACATATATGTACAAGGTGGCGCATAAGTCATCACCCAGTGGCGTTCACCAATCCGACTGAAAACTACATAGGATAGATGTCAAACGTCGTGGATCATTTAGAACATTGGCACACAGAATTGCCTAAGCACACCCAAGGGCTGAAAACCCTATCGGAAGATGCTATAATTTTTGCAAATAGCGGCAAATGTCAATTTTACTTTGACATTTGTGAAGTAAACAGATGACAACTTTTGCGCCACCTTGTATAAAATGATCTTTATCTTCCCACTCTAAACAGATTGCATATTAACACTATAGGCGTCGTTACTGGACACTGTCTCAAATGCAAGCATTTAACAACGGTTGGCGAATATTTAAACGATATTTGCAGAAGCTTCGTGGATGAGGAAGAGGAGGAGACTGTCTGTTCGTGATCCATGGACGAGGAAGAGGAGGAGACTGTTTGCCACCTTATCTGTACGTGCCCAGTTCTCTTCCACAAACTGAAACTGTGCTTTATTCTAGAAAGATCTTAACGATCCGACTAATAGTTGTGTCAGAAGTATCCTACGCTTCATCAGAAGCTCTATTTGGTTCAACCAGTAGGGGAAAAATGATTCCCAGCTCCAAGTGGTACCACAAGGGACTCATATTGGTGTCGGTTCCATCTGTCAAATGCGATATTCTTAGCCCGTCCCTGCACGGAAAGCTTTAGTGTCCTCTTGTCCACATATCAACATAATAATCTCGCATTTAAAGAAAAAGAAGAAGAATTTTGTCATCTAGTATGTAACTTAGTATTGGTCGGTGACCTCTAAAAGCATACTTCCGTTCAGCGTCAAAAGATATGTCCTTGTCCATCTGGCCTAATCGTTACGTTCATCAGCCATTTAGGGGTTTTTGATTTGAGCAACTAAACTTATATTTAAAATATATATTATAGTGGAGTGAGTCCAGTCGTGTCTGGAGATAACAGCGGTTGTAAAAGGTCAACAAAATAAAAGAAAAGTAGAAAAGAGGCAGCATGTAGATAGGCTTTAATGATAAAGTGATCCGAAACCAGGAACCCTGCTGATGTTTATTGAGGTCGAACCGGCGAATCGCACAGGATGGGATGTAGTGAAGTGGGAGCGTTTTGATCCCCTTAATCCTGATCATAACCTCGCCGTAAAGGAAATAAGAAGCAGATTATGTAGGAGCATAACCGTGAAGGGACGAGCTAAGAATATCACTGCTGCAGCGCCTCCCCCAAAAACAGCGCTTGTTGTAAAAGCCGACACATCTAAGCAATTTTACCATTCATGTGAGCTCAGTGACACGTTTAACATCTGTAACCTGTCCCGCAAGTGTGCATGCAAATCCGTGGGTCGACACGACTGGAGATCACCGGTGCCGTAAAATGTCCTTCAAACAATAATCAATAATGGGATCATGCAAATGTTGAAATTTTAAAAAAGATGCAGTCCTGAAATCCTGGATCAATAAATGCAGGGACGCGAAGTGATCTGAAACCGGGAGGCCTGCCACAAGTGAACCAGTAGGGTTGCTGGTGAGGCGTGTCAAATAAATTACTAAGATCTTTTAAACAAAAATATTATTTTAATAAAAATCTTAGGAGCTAACAAAACTCACGTTGTATTCATGTACGAAGAATAATATTAACTAATCTTAAGGCCCGCATTGTGCAAGAAAACCAAAAACTGATGTTATAAGGTTTTGCAAACGTATAAAATCTCAACACAATTCCACGCTCACCTTGGGTTAATTATAGCGATGAAGATAGAGTTTCGAACCTTACCTTAGCAAATTGTTGTATTTCCATATGTTTCTAAAATACGATTCGTGCAGAACATCATTAAAATGATGTTGGTCCTAAAAGTCATTTGTCATTAATATAAGCCCCATTTTCCTAAAACATAGCTTATTGCAACAAATTCACTTTTTGTAATGAGAATCCTGTGTGCAAACGTGATTTCATTTAAAAAGAGAGCTGGAAATCCTATCAACAAAGTTGGAGCAGGGCGGTACCTACAACGAAATCGGACAGAAAATGACCAAAAAATAATGTTTCTTGCAATCGAGGTTAGGATGAATTTTTTCCGAAACGATTCTTCTGCCCTCGCAAAATATTCTAGGAGTAAGGAGATGAAAGTTACTATTAAGTCGTAGCTAAACTCTAATATTGAACATGTGCCTTATTTGAATCTTCGAAATACCTACTCCCCTCGGGGCCAAAATAAGTTTAAACTAGTAGAATTTCTACTTTCCGTGTAAGGCGGATAATTATACCAGTAGAAGATTTCTTTATGTCTTCGGGACTCATATGTTCCCTGAAAAAGATCTTTTTTCTAATTCCATTAAGGGCTGGACATTCACATAATATGTGTTCATCTGACTCGTCCTCTTCAAGACAAAGTAGGCACTCAGGAAAGTATGCTATTCATTTTGTTTAGATGATATTTTAAACCATGGTGACCAGTAAGGTACCCTACTAAGTTTTTGATATCATGCCTGCAGGCCGAATGGCTCGTTTGGCCTGTCTTACACCTGGGATGCTTTCCCAAAGATAGATACTTTTTCTATGTTCCTGACTTTTTATTGCTGCCGATCTAGGAGTGCAGCAGAAGGGTTCGGGACCTATGAAATGTGTTTTTGAACCTTTTCTGGCCAGTTCGTCGGCATTTTCGTTACCTTCCACACCGACATGACTCGGAACCCACCATAATTTGGTCTTGTTTCTTAATCCGAGTATTTGAAGGGTATTGAAGCAGTACATGACTGATTTGGAGTCAATGGTATACGATCTAAGGGCGTTTATAGCTGCTTGACTATCCGTGAATATATGGATGGTTGCACCTTTTATGCCAGATAAATTAATGTGGCTAGCGCATTTTTGAATGGCGTGGAGCTCTGCTTGAAATACGCTGGGACTTTTTTCCGATGGGTATCGTGAAGCGTTTGTGTACCCTCGTTTCCATTTTAGAACCATCCGTATACCACTTTATGCCGTTTTGGCTGTTTGGTAGGTTATTTTATTACTAACCCATGCTTCTCTCTGCGGGATCTCCGTGGAGAAACGTTTGTTGAAGCATAGTGTTTTTTGAATGCGGTCTGTGACGCCGCCACTTTTTGAATTTTTTTTCTGGAGAGGTGTTAGTCCTCTTATTGCCTCCATGGCAGCTGTTGGACAGGTTCGCATGGCTCCGGAGATGCAATGACAATCATGTGTGCAAACGTGATTTGAAAAGAGAGCTGGAAACCCTATCAAGAAAGTTGGTGCAAGGCGGTACAACGAAATCGGACAGAAAATGACAAAAAATAATGTTTCTTGCAATCAAGGTTAGAATGAATATTTTCAGAAACGATTCTTTTGCCAAGTAAGTTCTACGAGTAAGGAGAAGAAAGTTACGATTAAGTCGTAGTTAAACTTTAATAGTGAACACGTGCATTTTTTGAATCTTAAAATACTCCCCTCGACGAGGAGTTCCTAGTTACATGGTTTGACAAGGTTGCAAGGGCGCTACTTATTTTGAGCGGCTTTTGCATCCATAGGCGCAGTGGATCAGTGGTTAGTGCGTTTGACTACTAATCGAGGGGTCTTGCCGGGGCCCAGTAACAGCAAAAGTTTTCTTCCACTTGCCCCACCTTTTGTGAAAATCTGACAAACATTCAAAGGTATGGGTTGCCTTGAGAAGCTTCTCATACTTCCCTTTCGGAGTCGGATTGCTCAGCGGTGCTATAGAACCTTCGCTTAGCATTCAACTTCCTATGTGATCCCCTGGCAAACGTTTGAGTGACTTAAGCAATCCAAAAACAAATACCCAGTGCGTTCCTTTAGTGGCAACGCAAGTTCATGTTAAACAATCATGTATGTATTTTTGTTAGTTTATTTTATCATTAATTTCCATAATTGAATCGAAATAGCGTCGTTGACATTTCATATTTGCCCTTTGACATAATAATAATATTATTGTTATCGTCATACGTGTTTTTTGGTGAGCCGAAAACATGATCCCATTAACAAAAAGTTTACTCATGTTCTGATAGCGAGGACATAGCCCATAAATCCTCATTCGCCTCATAGATGACGATGAACCTTAACCCATGATATCTATGACAACCAAATATTTCAGCCTTAAGCAACGGAGTCCTTATTTAAATATCTATTAAAACGTCAAAAGAGAAAAAATTTAATGACACCCAAATACCAGGACAGAACTTCGTTACTTCAATTGGTATTGAGATTGGGACTGCTACTGCAGTCGCGTGCAAAAGACACTTAAATCACGCTCGCGCATACATACAACCGCATTATCAAAAACGGATACAATATAAACCAAAAACGTTAACCAAAAACCTGTGCGGTGTAGAGGTGCATGGTACAGTGAACAAAAACCTGGCAACCCAACTGAATAAAAAAACCGCACTAATACCAACTACCACCCCCATGTGCCATTTAGAAACCACCAACCGAAGTTCTTGTGGGATTTTATTTAGTCGACAACATGCAGCGAAACTGACGAGTCATGTCGGAATGTATTTAAACCCCAACCAGATAAGACTACGTGAATGGAATAGAAGTGCTGCTGCGATGAGGAATCCTCCGATTTGGGAATCGGCCAATAGGCCACTGTTTCTGAAGTCCGTCTGGTTAGATGCTGGGCATCGACATTTCATTCTGGACTACGAACCGAAAAGGAAACCGAATTCGGCTGCTAGCCAACGAAACAAATGGGGTGAGTAACAATGACCGAACTGATTTGTTTGTTTACGGTTTGGGTGCTTTCAGAATCAATTAAATCATCGGTGTCATGTGACACTGCCTACCAGGATGAAGAACTTCTCTTGGTTGGCTCTTCTAAGACTCCGTGTCAGCAGAACTCATTTCATGCCAAGTCGATTAGATCTTCGGCTGGAAACTATCGGCGGTTCTCTTCGAGGAAAACCCTTCTGGACCACTTTCGCAGAAGATACGATAGCCTTCGAGACGAAACGATGTCAAAACGAAGTTCCTTGTACGATATTAATTCGGTATTGACAAACAACTCACACTCCGATGAAAAGCTGGCCGAAAGAGTGTTAAATTGGTTGGATCTGGCTGGTAAGACACCACTTCTGCGACCCACGCATGAAGCTCGAGCTGACAATGACCGAAAAAAGATGAAAAAAGAGCAAAGCAAGTTGCCGGAGTCTTCTTGCCAAAGAAATCCCGATTCGGTGAAGCACATCACAATCATTTTCAACAAGGAAGGGGTTCCAGTTCGGTTGAATCGGCCAGCGAGGAATATTGATCTCTGTACGTTGTCAAGCAGTGCTGGAGCTGTGCGACGATTGGCAGGCAATCTAGCATCAGCTAGGCTGTATGCGGAAAGTGCAAATGCAGTGACAAAGGCTGCTGATAATTGTGGAAGGACTAGACCAAAGACCACATGTGCTCGGAAGACTACAATGCATGAAAATATTGGAAAGAAAAAGTCCGCAACGGAACGAGAGAGTTCAGCCATGCGCGATGCTAAGCGACAATTACATATTTTTATGCCAAGCTTACCGAAGAAGTCCCAAGTGAGTGAGGAAGCCGTTTGTAGTGATATGTCAAATCAGTGTACGATCGCTTCAAGTTGAAATTTGGATGTAGTGGGATTTGTAGTTCCTGCTACGAAGTAAGTGTTGAATAAAATTTTATGGAGTACTGACCACGAGTTTTTGAGAGAAAGGTTCTGTATAACTTTTTGAATCCATGAACACTTTAGATGGAAGCGCTTAACCAATCCAAACTTCAAGGGACATACGTTGTCAATTACGGTATAATATGGCGAACGAAAAGTGCACGACTGTGGCCGTAGGACAATTTTATCGCTTTTATAAGAATTGGTTTCGAACCATCACATTTTTTCATTATCCATTTTCTATACTCGTAAAATCAGAAAAAGAAGAATCGTGACAATAGATGTGTTTTTTTACTCAAGCGTATATACGCATCTTCGCATTTGCGCGTTAAATACAACAACAACTGAGCCTATATACACTAACTTTAGCTGCGATAACTATCGCCGCTAAGTCAACAAGCGGGTATAGATCAGTGATTCCAAACACCGTTTTCTACGTATTCCGATGTTGTCGAACGTCAAAACTTTGACATTTCTCACTTACTGCATACCCCCAAATTGTACAAGCATGTGAGGTTTTATTTTTAACCAAAAAATGTTAAATCGCTACCCTTTGCTATCCACTTGTCCTATAGGGGTAAACTTTATAATTTTTAGTTGCAATTTTCTTGCCCTACACGGTCGTATAATTCGATTTTTAATCAGAGTTTTAGAATTTAATTTTCATTACTCTAAATTGACTGGTGAAAACAGCCGAAATGCGAAAGACAGCCAGCATAGTGCTGCCAAGTCACAGTCGAGCATTTGTTTTACTCTTTTTTAGTCTAAGTAACTTGAGGCTCGTGCTGCAACAGTCGCCACAAGCCGCACCCACCCCCGTGATGCGTGTAGCGGGGTTGGACCACCTTTTGGTCACGCCCTCTAGCACAGTTTTGTAACCAACTACTTGACTGTGCAGCCGGTACACCCCGACCCCCCTCCAAGAAATGTAATAGCTTGCTCGGGATTGACTGTATCGGTCTCCCTGGCACGGTATTGCCTGCAAAGAGAGTGAAGAGCAGTTTGAGGTTCGATTGTAACAGTCATCTCAAAAGACTCTTCCCTCCCCCGGTGACCAAGAGGCAATAGCTTCCCTCCGCGGCGCAGAATTTGAGATCGACCTGGGGTTTGATTGAATCAATCGCCTCATCTCGATCGCAACCCTTGGTTCGGATGTCGGGCGTAAGTCGCCTCTGCACTAGTCACTCTAACACATCGCAACCTATGCGAAACACAGCCCCTGACCCCTTCAGGAGAAACTTCCCCCCCTAAAAACCACTACCTCACAGGAGGCAATTACAGGGAACCCAATAGGCCGAGCGATGACCGCCAGAACACCCCCCCCCCCTCCCCACACTCTTTGTGGTATCACAACGGGCCGAAACTGCGGCCTAAGTGTGCCTGGGCTCACGCCCTTGCAGCCACCTTACCTAACCTAGTCTAAGCCTATATACACAAGCTTGCGTAAAAAATGCACCTAATGTCGTTTACATGTAGATAACTATATTTAATTAGTCTTAATTGCATTTGTGAATGGGTGAGTTAAACAAAGTCTTGAAATTTAATTTTATACCTTTCACCAGAGGCCGGAAATGGGTAATAAAAGTAAAGTCGCATTTTATAGGATAAGAGTACGACTTATGAGTATTTAATAGGGTATGAATATAGCCGTGTTTCTTTGCACGCGGATATAAGCATGGCATTAAAAAACGACCATCGCCGCTTAAGATTTCATCAAAAAAAACTTGGCAGCACACATGCACCTATGACATGCACCGTGACACAGTTGTGAGTTGTAGTTAAGAAATTTGTATTGAAAATCCTGAAATTGAAAAATATTTACTACCGCCAATTGAAATTGATGCCAAGCATATTCTAAAATGAAAAACAATTTCACATTAACAGATTTGCTAAATTCAATTACCCTTATATTGAAGTTTGAAAAATAATAATAATAATTTCACGAATAAAATATTCGGCGGGATGTGTCAGTGGTCGGCGGGATGTCAAACTTTGACTTTTCCTGAAAAATTCATCGCAAAAATTCATCAGAAACGAAGAAAATGGGGTTTGGAAGCACTGTTTATCCCCGCTAAAGGACTTAGCGGCGATAGCTATCCCCGCTAAAGTTAGCTTATATGGGATAAGTTGTTGTTGTATTTTACATGCAAATTTCAAATTATCCCTATATCCGCGTGCAAAGAAACACGGCTAAACGACGTTGGGCGCGGTTAGTACGTAGCCCCCTCTACGTTCTAACCGGTCCCCCCTGACCGTTTGAGATTAAACCCGTGTCGTTGGCCAGTCCCATCTACAGAGTTGAGGTAGATAATATACGTGGTATCACAATGGACCTAAATTGCTTCTGCCGACAGCCACATAAACCTAACCTAACCTATATAATATTTAAAGGATTTTATCGAAAAAACAAAGCTTTTGTAAAAAAACGCTACCTAGCTCAAACTTTAGTTTTCCAATAAAATTGTGTTATTTAATTGTGAGCGTGTCAGTAGGCGGATTTAAAAAAAATGTACGCATGAGCAGGGCCCCTAGAGAGTATATATTATAAATTTCAGCTCCCTAGCTCAAACTTTGGTTTTTCAATAAAATTGTTTTATTTAATTGTGGGCGTGTCAGTGGGCGGATTTTAAAAATGTTATCTCCCGATCAGTTTAAGGAGTCATAGATCATATATACAAAATTTTAGCTTTATAGCGTAAAAATTAAATTTTTTCGATAAATTTGTTTTTATACCCTATTCTAGGGGTATATTAATTTTGACGCATAGTTTGTAACATACCTTAATATTGCCCGTAGACCCCTAAAAGTTACTATATTTATGATCAGCATCGATAGTAATGTCAATCTAGCCATGTCCGTCCGTCCGTCCGTCCGTCCGTCCGTCGGCAAAAATTAGGCCTTTAAACTGGACCTAGAGAGCTGAAATTTTAACCATATACTCTCTAGGGTCCCGAAATAATCAAGTTTAAGAATTTTTGAAATCCGCCCACAGACACGCCCACAAACTCAAAAAAACAAAATTTTGGAAAAAATCGAATTTTGAGCTAGAGAGCTGAAATTTTTTACATATGATCTATGGCCCATAAAACTGATTGGGACATAAAATTTTCAAAATCCGCCCACTGACACGCCCACAATTAAATAAAACAAATTTTGGGAAAAATTGAATTTTGAGCTAGAAAGCTGAAATTTTTTATATATGATCTTTGGCCCATAAAACTGCTTGGGACATAAAATTTTCAAAATCCGCCCACTGACACGCCCAAAATTAAATAAAATATTTTTTTTGAAAAACCAAAATTTGAGCTAGGGAGCTGAAATTTTTAATATATACTCTCTAGGGGCCCTTTATGCTCATGTGTAAATATTTTCAAAATCCGCCTACTGACACGCCCACAATTATTTTTTTTTTATTTTTGAAAGTCCAAAGTTTGAGCTAGGGAGCTGAAATTTATAGTATATACTCTCTAGGTGAGTTAAACAAAGTCTTGAAATTTAATTTTATACCTTTCACCAGAGGCCGGAAATGGGTAATAAAAGTAAAGTCGCATTTTATAGGATAAGAGTACGACTTATGAGTATTTAATAGGGTATGAATATAGCCGTGTTTCTTTGCACGCGGATATAAGCATGGCATTAAAAAACGACCATCGCCGCTTAAGATTTCATCAAAAAAAACTTGGCAGCACACATGCACCTATGACATGCACCGTGACACAGTTGTGAGTTGTAGTTAAGAAATTTGTATTGAAAATCCTGAAATTGAAAAATATTTACTACCGCCAATTGAAATTGATGCCAAGCATATTCTAAAATGAAAAACAATTTCACATTAACAGATTTGCTAAATTCAATTACCCTTATATTGAAGTTTGAAAAATAATAATAATAATTTCACGAATAAAATATTCGGCGGGATGTGTCAGTGGTCGGCGGGATGTCAAACTTTGACTTTTCCTGAAAAATTCATCGCAAAAATTCATCAGAAACGAAGAAAATGGGGTTTGGAAGCACTGTTTATCCCCGCTAAAGGACTTAGCGGCGATAGCTATCCCCGCTAAAGTTAGCTTATATGGGATAAGTTGTTGTTGTATTTTACATGCAAATTTCAAATTATCCCTATATCCGCGTGCAAAGAAACACGGCTAAACGACGTTGGGCGCGGTTAGTACGTAGCCCCCTCTACGTTCTAACCGGTCCCCCCTGACCGTTTGAGATTAAACCCGTGTCGTTGGCCAGTCCCATCTACAGAGTTGAGGTAGATAATATACGTGGTATCACAATGGACCTAAATTGCTTCTGCCGACAGCCACATAAACCTAACCTAACCTATATAATATTTAAAGGATTTTATCGAAAAAACAAAGCTTTTGTAAAAAAACGCTACCTAGCTCAAACTTTAGTTTTCCAATAAAATTGTGTTATTTAATTGTGAGCGTGTCAGTAGGCGGATTTAAAAAAAATGTACGCATGAGCAGGGCCCCTAGAGAGTATATATTATAAATTTCAGCTCCCTAGCTCAAACTTTGGTTTTTCAATAAAATTGTTTTATTTAATTGTGGGCGTGTCAGTGGGCGGATTTTAAAAATGTTATCTCCCGATCAGTTTAAGGAGTCATAGATCATATATACAAAATTTTAGCTTTATAGCGTAAAAATTAAATTTTTTCGATAAATTTGTTTTTATACCCTATTCTAGGGGTATATTAATTTTGACGCATAGTTTGTAACATACCTTAATATTGCCCGTAGACCCCTAAAAGTTACTATATTTATGATCAGCATCGATAGTAATGTCAATCTAGCCATGTCCGTCCGTCCGTCCGTCCGTCCGTCCGTCGGCAAAAATTAGGCCTTTAAACTGGACCTAGAGAGCTGAAATTTTAACCATATACTCTCTAGGGTCCCGAAATAATCAAGTTTAAGAATTTTTGAAATCCGCCCACAGACACGCCCACAAACTCAAAAAAACAAAATTTTGGAAAAAATCGAATTTTGAGCTAGAGAGCTGAAATTTTTTACATATGATCTATGGCCCATAAAACTGATTGGGACATAAAATTTTCAAAATCCGCCCACTGACACGCCCACAATTAAATAAAACAAATTTTGGGAAAAATTGAATTTTGAGCTAGAAAGCTGAAATTTTTTATATATGATCTTTGGCCCATAAAACTGCTTGGGACATAAAATTTTCAAAATCCGCCCACTGACACGCCCAAAATTAAATAAAATATTTTTTTTGAAAAACCAAAATTTGAGCTAGGGAGCTGAAATTTTTAATATATACTCTCTAGGGGCCCTTTATGCTCATGTGTAAATATTTTCAAAATCCGCCTACTGACACGCCCACAATTTTTTTTTTTTTATTTTTGAAAGTCCAAAGTTTGAGCTAGGGAGCTGAAATTTATAGTATATACTCTCTAGGTGACCTTTAGGCTCATACTTAAATTTTTTTTAAATCCGCCTACTGACACGCCCACAATTAAATAAAACAATTTTATTGAAAAACCAAAGTTTGAGCTAGGGAGCGTTTTTATTTACAAAAGCTTAGTTTTTTCGATAAAATCCTTTAAATTGTTGTCACGCCCACTTATGAAATATAGGAATAATAATAGGGTATCCAACAGTTCGCCCAAGCGGACTGTAGCCCGCCCCTATGTTTAAAACTGGTTTTTTTTTGAGTTTGTGAGCGTGTCTGTGGGCGAATTTCAAAAATTCTTAAACTTGATTATTTCGGGACCCTAGAGAGTATATGGTTAAAATTTTCAGCTCTTTACGTCCAGTTTAAAGGCCTAATTTTTGCCGACAGACGGACGGACGGACATGGCTAGATCGACATTACTATCGATGCTGATCATAAATATATTTAGTAACTTTTAGGGGTCTACGGGCAATATTAAGGTAGGTACTCGTATGTTACAAAATATGCGTCAAAATTAATATACCCTTACAATAGGGTATAAATAGGTACTCTACATAACTTTGTACTGATACAGAAGACACTATAAGTTGTTTCCTTTTAATTGGAGATATGAAGCTGATTTTTATTTTTGAGTAACTGTTTAATGTCAGGCTTGGTTGAAAAGAGTTGAAGACGCATGTCATGTTCAGTATCCATTTTATTATGTCTTTCTAGCCGCATATGCTTAGAATTCTATTTCACACAAGTACGCTGTTAGGAACTGGAAAAGAACAAACAGCGCCTCTGTGGAAATTTCTGGATATTCATCACAAATCCTGTGCCGAAAAAAAACAAGCGACACTATTTGATTAGTGATTCCATGCTTGCGAGTCTGATGTGATTTATAAAAATAATTATTCATATATTTCGTTTCATATATTTTTTGGCTTTTGTAAATTCGGTACGAAAGGATTCTGATCCGATAAATTTATTTTCAATTTTGCATTCTGCTCTTCCGGAAAAGACCTACTTACGTCTCAAAAGGAGCGCGTACCTTTTGCAGGAAAAAATTGTTGTTTTGAGGCGAGCAACTAGCGTTTGTTTAATGTAGCCTGCAAGGTGATTAATTCGCGCTGTAAAAATATGGTGTGCAGATTTTTCATGGAGAATACATTGTGTTATATGCCACACATGAATTTATTAATTTCTGAGCGATAGTGATAGCTGTGTAAATACGATGCCTCTGTGGATTTTTCATTCAGGTTGGGTTGCATACGTCATAGTTTTTTTTTTGATTTCTTAATAAAACTCATTCTTTTCTTGTCTTGCAATCGGCGTGTAAAGTTTCTTAATGTCGGCGAATCCTAGCACTCATTAAAGAATTCGGAGGTAGTTTGCTATATTACATGCGGAGATGTGAGCCGCTACAATCAACGAATCCGAGATTGATAATTCGCCATACGCCTATTATTTATGTGACAAAACATGATGTGCTTCGTTCTTCAGGACTAAGATTCATATTATTAGGTACTTCAGAGCGCTCACCACAGCCTACCTATACTAGACAGTCAACTCCCACTACCCCTTAGCCCTTATCCACTCTCAAAGTTCCCTATCGGTGAATATTACGTGAATCAATAAAAATGAAGTTAGCCCTCGTTGAATTTTAATAATTCTGTCAAATTGCAAGTGATTGTCAAATATGACAAGATTGTGTGGTGAGTCTATTTTGTTTCATTTGACAGAACTTTGTAAATCATTCATTCCAAAGTTGTTTCTATTCTGTTGAGTTGTGTAGTCAAAGAACATTGTACAAACATTGTACAAAAAACTACTTTATCCTGCGCCAGCGATAGAAAGTACATTTTTTCCAGCTCCGTCCACATTTTTGTTTGACGTTTCTGATTTTGTGTCGCGGTGAGATGGAGGGGTGTGTTTGCATTGTGCTGTGGTAGCTTTGGGAAAACAAATAACGAATGGAACAAATAAAAATTATTTCAAATGTGTGGTAATCTTTTTTACTGTTTCATTTGACTTATGTTATTATTATTTCTTTGTTAATTATTGTTATTTTGTTAAAAAAAATGTTTTTTGTACAATTTGTTAGCCTCGAACAAACAAAAAACCAAATGGCAGGAATATCACATTAATGAACAGAAAAATGCGCATTTTACGATAGGAGCAGGATAATAAATTAGTTTATGTAAAAATGTTTTAAGGTTAACGTTGTAGCTTAAGTGAAGACAAGATGTTTTAACAAATAAATATTAAATATTTTATGAGATTTGGCCATCACAACATATTCAATTAAACAAACGTCATATTCAATTAAACAAATCTTAAGCTTAAGTTAACTGATGCGTAAAATACAATCACGGTTTGGAGAGTCATGTTAAAAGACCCATATTATTGAACCATTTTTAAATCAGTCAAATAAAAGTGACAAAACACGCTTCAACAAATTTATATTGAACTTTGTTTTGGAGCTTTTGTCCACATAAGGACGAGAATAATTCAATGAAACGTAACTTTAAAACAGTTTATGTTAAAACACAATCAAACTGAACCCCCGGATTGAAAAACGCATCAATTTGAATCATAGGAAATCAGTGAAACCTATCACAAAGGTACGATTTGCTTCAACTTCGAAATGGTATTCGTAAAACCAGATCGTAATATTTTGAAAAATTGTTTTTTTTGTGTCAACGCGAAGGCAGATAATATTGTTGACTGTCATTTCCTGAATTAAGACTTATGTAATGCTTGACTTATAATAAATGGTTTCCACCCTCCGAAGGATACCTATAAGCTGTAGAAGCGCAACTCGCTGCTAGTGTATGACATATAACTGTTGCAGTTAATGAGAGTCAAGATTGAGTTTAAGACACACGCTATTTATACATAAATTTTTACAACTAATAATTACACTTCTAACCCAAATTAGCAGCAACGCACACACTTTTATATATATTCGACCTATAAACGACAAACGTATCAACTTCCTACTGATTCAGGGGGAACAGAGACGACACAATTAAACTATTAACGCTTACGCTGGGATCTATATTAATGTTTTTTTTATTATTATTTCTCTAAAACATGTATTATACATGATTTAAAGCCATATTATGTAGTTAGCGGTGAAAGCGTTACAGACAGATAGACTGTTATAACATAGCTGTGCACCGCGGTTTCACCCGTACCTCGTCTATCGAAAGAACAGCTACTTCGTCTGCTATTGACGCATTATTCCGAATTAGACGCTCGTTAGGAGGTTTTACATCAGCATCGATAAAAAGTTTTAAATCACTCATTGGTCTATTTTCGAGATTGTATTTGAAACTTTGCATATACGTATTATGATCGTGAAATTATGTTTGTAGAGCGTCGATAAGATCGATTTGCAAGGTTGGGTTTAAATTTATATAGTTCAGAGCTCTCCGATTTATTTATGAAACACATTTGAGCACTTCACTGTCATATGATTAGCAATCATGATTATTTTTCAAATACAAATCATTTAATTGTAGTACGTTTAACGCCAGATAAACAACCCCCAACAGTAATTTAATGGTAGACTTCAACTTTGACAACCACGACGCGTGTTTTAGAACCAATGTTTTTTAATGGGATGGAGCACTTCAACCTCAACTTCGACTTCAACGTTAGATCTTAATCATAAATTCAAAGTTGATGTGCAAATCCCACCAACCTTGGGGGCGATGTTTTCATTTTTCCCAACATGCAAATCCCTATATTTTGAGCGAATTTTCCCTCTAATTTTCTTTTTGTTTACAGCATTTTTTGTTTCGCTCTCGAAGTTGTATTTTTAAATGTGTTTGACTCGACTTTAATCGCTGAAGTTCTCGCACTTGTCAAAGTCGAAGTCCGTTCAGGCTCAGAGCAGTCTGAGCTAAAAAAAAGCACTGATTTTTGTTTTTTGACAAAAATTCTCTGTCTCACACAATTTCCGAAAATTTCAAAGCAAAGACACTTTGTTTTTTTTCTTTACGGCAAGGTCATGCCGTGATATTACGAGTATTAGCCCGCCCCTGCACGTTTAAATCAAAGACATTTTGTATTTCGTCATAATAATTTTATTAACTTTTAAACTTCTAAAATCGAATAAACCGTTCAGTTATCTCAATTCGCCTCGCTTCATCATGTTTTATCTGTAATCTGAGAACGTCTTTTAAGAAATCATTTAACAAAGAAACAATCAATAAAATCGTGTACAGGTATACTATCATTAAAAACAAACACAAATTCTTATACAAATTTGATAAAATCACGACACAAAAATACTGAAGGGATGGCTGTTCATTGGTAAGAAGTTCGTAGAAGTGAAAAAGGAACAACAAATTGTACAAGGACATCAAAAATACACCAACCGTAGAAAAAACAGAGACTGCGAGAATCCTTCTGTATACAACAGTTACATCCATACCCAGCTCAGTCAATATATCCATGATAATGATGTATCTGTTCAGTTCATTGAGGAGACGCTTAATGCCGAAGATAATCGGTGAGAATACCGATAGTGTTATTAATATTCCAATGGTTTTAAGAAGTGCATTTGCTGCTATTGAAAACGTGCTCTTCACAAGGAGAGGCTTAGCGTATATCGTAACATCGCCATACAGAAGTTCCGCATTCACATAGGTGTATATGAATATGTGGGCCAAAGTGATTCCGAAACCTATACAGGATATTCGAAACTGCCCATTGATGAAATAATAGGGAAACAAACCAGCTAATCGCAGGAACGAGTTCGAAATAACAAACGCTGATCCAATATTCTGAGGATTAAGAAACTTATTGCAAGCGTTTGATACTTTGCGTTTTGCTCGGCAGAGCATTTTTTGTAATAGCAATGCGGATGCAACAGCGATGGATGAGCTAACCCTTGAGACTAATTTGTACTGCGCTTGTTGCAGGAGAGAACATAAAAAGCAATTACGATAATTAAAACCCACTGGATATGACTCATTTCTGATTGATTATTGTGAGCGATAGTGGTATTCAGATGGAAGTTTTATAACAAACACGCTTTTGCAATTCAAATCGTAAGGACGGCATATGGCAGAAGTAGCAGCTAATTTTTCATCCAACATACGCTTTGGAAAATTGGTAGAATATTTACGCAAAATCGTAAAACCGAACTGTAAACGAACTGTCAAAGTCCAAAATATGTAGTACAGTTTTACGAAGCTTACGGCGCGTTGAATACATACCATCAATATGTAGATACCTATATTTGGAAAGTAAAGGCCATTTTACACGATAATATCTTATGACCTGTAAAAAACCCAAAACAAATTTGATCACCTAAACGCGTTCATACAAATAAAAAGACTTCTCAAAGGGAAAAGGATATGAATTTTTTGACATTCGAACTGCAGCATTGATTAATTATTGGTTAATAATTGTTATTAATTAATGACTGCAGCTAATTTCATTTAAGGAGTCATATGCGATTCATTTAAAATATTAAATTCAACTGAAATTCAAAATAAATGGAACTTTTTCTAAAGGTTCGCAGAACGATAAAATAGGATTCGTGCGAACTATTGGAGATCCGTTCGCGAACTGTTCGAATAAGAAAAAAAAGTAATTTTAGATGAAAATTATATTACATATTTTAATATAGAACATAAGTGAAAAGTATTTTTATTACATATTAAGATTTTGAAATAAATTTGCATTCAGTTTAACTAAGGCTGGCCATTCACTACACAAAATAACTGCGCAAATAGATTTGAGCAAAAATCAAAATTGTTTTGATTTTTACACAGTTAACTGTACAAACAGTGAATGGCCGGCCTAACAAAACATTATTTTTTGTTTCTTTTTTTTCACTCATATTTCTCGAATTCAGATTATTCGATAGGGAATATTTTAATCGTAACCAATCCCACACAACATTTAAGAAAATCACTCCTCTTCATTTCAATTAAGACCGATTTACTTTTATCTCTTCGAACTGAAACACTTCCACTTCCACTTCCTGATGGTTGCTCATTAACGTCCGAATCATTAAAATTGACACTACGTACTGTTGTATAGTGTCTTTTTAATATTCCCTGTTACTTTTCCTTTCAATTTTCTCTCACAAAGTAAGCAAGTTGATTAGTCAGCTTCTTAATTATAAGAAACATATTTATTTAACTCAAATGTCTTAATTTTCCCCATTTCAACCGAAATAATAACTATTGGAAATATAAATCGCTTCACAACCGTACTGAACAGATACTTGATAGAGAATGATTTGTTTTATGGATCTTTATGGATCCTAGTCGCGAGCGAACCATATTCTATCTGAATTTCTTTTTTCCGATCTCTCACGAACTAGAGATACCGAAACAAAATGATACAATTCGTTCGTTAGAGAACTCTATATTTTTAAAGATCGAACATTTTATCGTTCGCGAACTTTATTTTTTATGGTTCGTGAGAACATCGATAAAGAACGATAAAGATCATTATTTTATCGTTCGCGAGCGATATTTTACGAACTCTGCTTTTTATTCGATCAAGCTCCTGCTGTCAGGCGAAGGATTTCATCTCAGATGCTGTTAATTTGCACTCATACTTTTTGTACCTACGCTGTTCAATAATGTGGCCCCATGTGAGCGCTGGGCACATACTACGGTGTAGACCCGTCATTTTAGCTTTTGGTCCCAGAAGGTGGCTTAGTTTTCCCGCCCCTTCATCCACCCTACGTTTACGTGACACTTAAATGTCATGTTATCACAGGTTGCTTCGCTTTTGATCACTAATTCCATATATTTGAACCTTTCGCACTTGGAAAACGCTTCAAATCGCGTAAGTGTCCTGAATAGGTCGGAATGGGTCAGAGAACCCCAGCGCAGGTATTTTGTCTTTTTTGTACTAATGCGATACCCATTCCCCTTTAAAACATTCACCCTTACATCAAGTGCTCGTTGCACAGACATTTAATCTTCAATTCTGATGGGCCCATCGCCAGCAAAGAATAACTCATGTACCATGGGGTCCGTCACTTTTGCTTCAAGCAGGTAATCAAGGACTGTAATAAATATCAAAGGACTTAAGACGCTTCCCTGTTGTACACCGACTTTAATTTGAAATTCCTTGGTGAGTATAGCAAGGCATCTTTTTTGTTATTTCTTAAAATGAAATCCTAATCCCAGGGCACTCGGACGTGGTAACTGACCATTGTACTACCAGGCAACTGGCTATTTAAACTGAATACTGATGATGGAAAAAGCGATACAATAAGGAAAGACAGGAAACGTTACGACGATGTTAAAGTGAATCAATCATTTGCATTATACTCCTGTTACCTATACGTCTTATCACTTTTGTATCCTATCCAACCGCAAAGTAGTTTTGGGAGCATCTGACAAGATACGATTATCAAACTCAATTTTAAGGCGGATAAATGGCCGCGTTCAATTTACAAGTCAACTACTAGTGACTACTATTTTACCTTTTCTCATTGATCAAATAACTCACGTGACTATCGTTTGGCAAGCGATAGACATTTAATTAGTAGTGAACTTGCAGTTGACTTGCCAGTTGAACGCACCAAATGCCTTTTAAATTGTAGCCAGAAAGGGTAACAAACTTCTTGCACCGGTAGAAAAACCATAGGCATTTCGTAGCGATCTTGGCGACATCGAATATGCGGTAATTCCAACGAAGGTTGTCATTGACACACATACCGAGAAAGGGAAGTCTTTCGATCTTAATAATGCAAGTGTCATTCGTGGATAATGACAGATTACATGGATTTTGTATAAGAGAAGAGAGCATTGCGTTTTGGTAGCATTCAATTTTGCACGGTGAGCTGATCCCTACCTAACAATGCTTTCAAATCTGAATTTAATAATATGTTACTGTTCCATTTGCACGGCCGGCCGAACAGCATGGCCGAGAGTTCCGAAACGAACATGAGAAACTGATGGTACTATCATTAGCAAAAGAGTGAATTTGATTTGAAGTAACAGACAGAAGATCATTTATAAAAATGAGAAAGAGAGTCGGAGACTGAACGGTGCCTTGGGGAACACCAGCATATGTTAGGAATGCTAAGAAATGTAGTTTCTAATCCATTGAATTAGAGAGACATCAATCCCAAAAGCATGCATTTTTGGACAAATGAGCTTGATGCCAAACTTTGTCAAATGCCTTGAAATATTAAGTGTTCTCCACCAAAGCGGTGGAGAGATTAGTTCCACATCTTGGTAAGATATACCACCAGACCACCACTTTTGCTACGAAACTTTCGTGATTATATCATGAGTTGACAACTTTCGAACTTAATTTGAATACTAGCGATCGAGATAAAAACTCTGAAAAATGTGGTTTCCTAGGCCCGAACAATCAGAAAACAAACATATTTTTTAAGGTTTTCGTTAAACATTTTAAGTTAATATTCGAGTACCTATAATCTGGTAAAAAATAACCGAAGAAATAGGCCCGCATGAAGTTTTATATTATATTTTTGTAGTCATGCCCTCAGTAACCGCGCTGACCGAAACCTCATCATGAGCTTTAATTGTGTTTTTGTTTTTGCTTGAGCTTTCATTGTGTTTGTTGACATTAACTTTGCATTTACGGAGGTTGGAAACATGTGAAATTGCGCAGTTTCAACGACTTTTTGAAAACAAATTGGACTGCATGCGGTGTGTGGAGTATGATGACCCCAACCTATACTTTAATGTCATCAAGACTACAAAACTATCAAATGACAAAACAACGATTTCATTTATCGATTTTGACATTTAAAGTGAGCCCCATAGGCAGATCAGTGACATTCAATTCAAATTCGGCTTTTGAACAAGTAAAATTCAATTTTATATTGATCTTTACTTGTTTAACAAGAATTGTTGTATGTGATACAGGCACCAGTAGGGATGCACTGAAGTAGGAGGATTTTAAGCCAAAACTTGAAAATGAGCAAATTTCTCGTCAATAACAAACTCTAGCTATCAATTCAAAATAGTGGAATCTGGTCGAAAATCTGAATTTAGACAACCAATGAACGCTCTCGATTACAAAAACAAAATTGTGGTCTACCCAGTCCTTCCATATAGAATCGTACAAATAATTAGAAAAAGAACACCCTTATTTGAGAAAACTTAACGATTTTGGTTAAAAAAACACAACGACACTCTTTATTTATATCTACATAAATTATTTTTTTATTTTCATTTTAAAACCGTTTAAAGTGCACCAGTTTATATGGGTCAATTATACGATTTTCATCATTACGTTGCATCTGCATCTTGAGCATGTCGGTTAAAAAATCATTAAGCCCCATCAATGCCATGTAATTCGTACACAAGTATGCCCCCATTGCAAATAAGGACATAGTTTCATAGTAAAACGACATTGCCACAATATAAATGTATTTAATTGACGGCTCCTGATTAGTTAAACTCTTATAAGCGGATAACGAGTGCGTTAAGCTGTACGCAGTCATGCCAAATGTCATTGTTGTAGCTAATGCTGAGATAATTAGGATCTTTCTGAACATGACAGTTACATCCACACCTAGCTTCGATAAGTGATCCATCAGAAGGTTGTACATATTAAGTTGTTTGATAAAACGTTTAGCTCCCATTAAACAAGGCAAAAAGATCACCAGCGTAATAACTATCCTTAGTATTCTGATGAACAGATTCGCTCCAATTGCAACTTTAGTATCAACAATAAGAGGCTCCGCAAATGACATTATACCACTATCGAATAACTTGATATTCACGTAAATGTACAAGGATATGTGTGTTGCACTAATTCCAAGTCCAATGTAGGACATTTCGAATTCTCCATTAACCACTGCATACGGAAATAGCCCTGATAAACGGAGAAAAACAATCGAAATAACAAACGCAGATCCAATGTCCTGCGGATTAATGAATTTAATCCATACCTCCTTCAGCATTTTACTTGCTTTCACAAACTGATGCAGATGACTGACAGCTTGAACAGTTGAAAATGGTTTTTGTCCATAAAGAAGTACTTAGCAATAATTAAATAAAATCGAACACGCATAGGTACCTTCCCCTGTGCCTCTAATTGTTAGCCTTGAATAATAATAAGTCTTATCAATCAATAAATATGCACAATCTACGATTGCCAACCATGTCCATGCGATCCTTTCCTTGGTGGTAGAATAAAAGCTGCATGCACTGCACAGGCAATACTCAATCTCACACCCCTGGAAATATACTACGGCAGAGTTAAAAAAGGCCGTTAGACTCAGAGAGTTGGGACTGTGGTCTTTCAAGCCCTATCAGAGATATGCGCACAATGACGTTGGTCCTCACAGGACACTGTACAGTGCGCTGATATGCGGCCCGGGTGGGCAAAATGCAAAACGATTAATGCAGGAGCTGCAGGAACGTTGAAGAAATATAATCTATTCGTCACCTACTATGCGAATGTCCTGCCCTTAGAACTAACAGATTCAAGATTCTTGACAGAAGGGTCTAATTGATATAGAGATGAACAAAATCCTGAGTATAGTACTCGTACAATCCTGAGATAGTACAGCGGATCACTGCGATTTTAAACAGCGGTATCAAATTTTTTGAAGAATCACATTAGTGGACCCACTGGACCCAAATTGATGGTCTAAGTAGCCGTGACGTCCGTCAGAAGGGCATCCATTTACTAACCTACCCACCTTGCTCTTACCCCAGGATGTCTGCAAGTGCTTGCCAATATTATAAGAAAGCAAGACAGTGCAGGGTCCTCTTTAACTCGTCTAAAAAAAATGTTTCTAAGCTGACTTTCAAGTTAGTGGACGGGTTCGGGAGCCGTTCAAAATCCGGAAAAGTAAAGATACCATCCGCCGAAGAAAGACAAGTCTCGCTCTAAACCTCGAGGGCCATTTCTTGCAAAATAAAGCATGCAATGGAATCTACTTACCGGCAGGGGTGTAAAAAAGTTGGGAATAAATCAATATCATTGGGGACAATTTGGATTGGCTTGAACAAGAGAAGATCTTGTGTCACTTAGAAATGGAATTTCGACCCAAAACACTTCAGAGTTGACGCAGGTCCGTCTAAGTGTTAAACATAGTTGAAATGCGGACTGTGTTAATAGACTTTTCGGTTTCTTATTCCCTTCGGCCGAAGCCGAATCCATCTTTATTGGATATGCTGGTGATCTACCAAAAAGACTACTGTCCGCTTGGGTGAACTGTTGAATACCCTCTCCATATTCCTATCCTCCTAAGTGGGCGTGGCAATGGTTAAATGTTATTTTCTATTTTTATAACATTTATTTTTGCTTTCTAATAAAGTTACCAAAAATTGAAAATGTTGTCAAAACACCCTCAAAATTGGCAAAAAACGTTGATTGGGTGACTTGTTAACTAGGGTATTGTGAACATATTGTGTCACTACTTTTTTTTACGTTTTTCAAGGAATTAATCAAAAAAAAAACCTTTTAATTAAAAATCTTCCGAAAAGTGGATGTGGCAAAAAATTTGTATGGGCAAATTATCAAGAAGGATATTTTGTTCACCACATTTCTTCAGGTTTTTTTTTAGGGAATTCATCGAAACATTTTATTCAGCAAAAACGAAAATTTTTACGCGAATTGGTCATCCGATAGCCGTATTATTTTCCGCAATCTTATACCCGCACAAGGATCTTCATGGTGTGTGATATTGGCCTAATAGAACGGTAATTATCACAGTCTCGCGTATCGACATTTCCTTTGTTTAAAGGAAGAAGATAACTTTCCTGGATCGCCTCTCATCAGTTTGGAAATGAGAATAATGAGTCATCTAGATTCATTAGAAATGGAAATAATAATTCAAAAATCACGCTTGGGTCGTGATTAGCCTTATACTCGCTGTATAACGAGAACAAAATCGCGTATGGATTGGATATTTTTGTGGTAATCCACTGATGATCCAACAACACCACATCTGGGTGAAACGCCAAATATATATAGTTAGGCTAGAAATAGTTGACTATATATTTTTTTTTCAATCAGAGACAGATCCTGGGCTAATGAAATCATTTTCATTGTTCATTCTTCGAACTGAAGATGAATTGGAAATGGAAAAAACAATTGACACTTACCCTCGGTTGTGAATTGCCTTATACTTGTTGTACAATGAGAAAAAAAATCTAGATTCTGGCCAAGATGTCTTTCATTTCCAGATTTCAGAGGGTATCTCGTCCAGCCCAGCCGCTATTCGTTTGTTGGTGTCTTTGACCGCCGCAGTTACTTGGCTCTGTCAAAAGAAGGTTGCTGATGGGAATGCCACAGGTGTTGTACTCAGCACTTTTCATTCTGGCAGTAAATGCTTCGTCTTTCTCTTTGCCCAGGTTGTACAATTTGATTTTCGCAGACACTTTTAGTTATTTATTTTTGTTCATCCACGTATTTATAAAGTGTTCTGTTAGGAGGATTCAATGTTGCTGGGCGATTACTTCTGCCCTCTGTTAAATTGCCATGCGATTTTCCCAGCTTTTTTTTTGTCGTTGTGCGAGATTTTGTACACTAAAGCACTCAGACTCAATACTGGTCCATTGTACTACCAGGAGGACACACCACTTTTACTGTGAGAATTTACTCGTTTTCCTAAGAAAGACGAGTAGGCGCTTCAATGAAAAAGAGCTTAGGTTTACAGAATTTGCTCAGTCTGTCTGCAGCCTGGAGAATCATGCCGATTGTGTTCATATGAAACCCAACCGTCAATGGAAGCCCTGACCGAGGACGCAGGCAGACATATCGCTGCTTCAGCTCATTGGAGATCTTATTTCTCGTGATCCCGATAGGATCCGGGACCCAGACAAGTCTAAGTAAATTCAGCCCTCCGACCGAATTCAGAGAGATCTGCATTTACGAACTATTTTGGAGGTGGTTAAGGGGTTGAGCAAGTCCTTAAACGCAGCCTGACTGTCGCGCAGGCGCAGATACTTCGCCCCCTCCACCTGTTCCTCGCAACATTGTCCATGGATATTAGGATAGCATATCTCTGTTTGGAAGACTGACGAATGTTTGCCTAACGAGAAGAAAAGTCTAATGTTGTCGCTCTCCATTAAAACACCAGCACCGAAAGTTTTTTCCATTTGTCTGAGATTAAAATTTCTAGAATTCGTGTCCTTATTCCCTCTATGCAACCACTTAATATGCTTATAGGTGGGATATACAAGATCGTTGAGGGGTCTCAGGTTCAAATCACGCCGGGCCCAGTAGTACCTTAAGTTGTTTTCTACTGCCCAACCTCTAAAGTCTGATAAATATCCAAGAGTATCAATTGTCATGAGAAGCTTGCGTAATTTGCAGTTCGGAGTCTGCGTACAATTGTAGGCGTCTACAACTTCGCTCGCGCAAAATATTGGAAAAGCTAGGTTTTAGGAACTGTCGTCTAACGTTTATTTTTATTTCGACACGTGCATGGCCCACAATTGACAATTGTTTGACACCGCTGGTCCACAGTCGTGTTAACCCATGGATTAAATGCATACTTGCAGGACAGTTTGAAGATTTCTAGTGTGTCGCGAGTGGCAAAATTACCTAGATGTAAATATTCCTTTTAGACGCCTTTTACGACAGCGATGTTTTTTCAGGGGTGCTGCATGAAACGCATATGCAGGGAGAAATTAATTTCAGTATCTTTTTGTCTGACGTAAATATCACTGAACAGAGTAAGATTTTAGGTATTGACATAGAATTTCACAGCACTAAATGTCAAGCGGGAAAAGTTGTACCAAATTGTGCTGTTCTACTAAAGGGTTTTTCAACAGGGACGCTACAAAAGTAGAGCGACAGGGACAGCAAAACGACGCCGAATTTCTTGCCGCTCTTTTAACATTTCTCTTCAGTAAGGCTTGCCATTTCATGATGGAAAGGTATACGAGCCAACAACGAGACGAAATTATTAAAATTTACTACCGAAATTCGGAGTCCTCAACGTTAAGAGCGCTACGTCCAATTTATGGTCGTCATAATCGTCCTAGCAGATCAACAATTGAGCGTCTAGTGGAAAAATTTGAATCCACAAGCACAGTACAAAATGTTCCCGTGCCAGTGAGACAAAGAAGTGCCCGTAGTTTCGAGAATACTGCTGCCGCTGAGGCTTCAGTTGAAGAAAGCCCAAATGTGTCTCTCACACGTCGTTCTCAAGCGTTGGGCATCTCTGTGACGTCGTTGTGGCCCCAATTGGATGATATGGACTTGGAAGACATGTGGTTTCAACAGGACGGCGCCACAAGCCACACTGCGAATGCCACAATCAATTTATTGGAAACCAAGTTTGGAAACCGTGTTAGCTCACGAAATGGTCCAGTCGCTTGGCCGCCTCGGTCGTGCGATTTGACGCCGTTAGACTATTTCCTGTGGGGCTACGTCAAGTCTATGGTCTATGCCAACAAGCCAGCGGCGATTGATGAACTTCATACGAATATCGAACGTGAAATTGCAGCAGTATCGGCCGATTTATGCTTGAAAACCGTCGAAAATTGGGTTCAGCATCTGGACTTCTGCAAGCGTGCCCGTGGTGGCCATGCAAAAGAACTCGAGTTCCATACATAATGGCATCGATCGTACTTTCACAGGAATAAAGAATTTCATTGATATCCAAAACCGTTTTTGTTTTATTTAAAAAAAACTTTTGTAGCGCTCTTATTGAAAAACCCTTTACAATCGGTTCATCAAGATTAGAAATAGAGAAAATTTCCAGCAAGAATTGTCATTCAGTAAGCCATTAGCCCATCACTGCAGGGGCAACTACTAACAACAGCACCAAACTATCAAGGTTTTTTTTACCCCACATTTAACCCTTTCGAAAAGAAAATACATTATTAAAAACATAGGGACGGGCTACAGTCCGCTTGGGCGAACTGTTGGATACCCTATTCTTATTCCTATCCCTCATAAGTGGGCGTGACAAAAGTCTAAGTATGGTTGAATTGTTAAGAACGCTCTACATATTTTGTTATATAACATTTAAAGGATTTTATCAAAAAAAAAAAACGCTCCCTAGCTCAAACTTGGGTGTTTCAATAAAATTGTTTTATTTAATTGTGGGCGTGTCAGTAGGCGGATTTAAAAAAAATTAACACATGAGAATAAAGGGCCCCTAGAGAGTATATATTATAAATTTCAGCTCCCTAGCTCAAACTTTGAATTTTCAAAAAAAAAAAAAAAATTAATTGTGGGCGTGTCAGTGGGCGGATTTTGAAAATATTTACACATGAGCATAAAGGGCCCATAGAGAGTATATACTATAAATTTCAGCTCCCTAGCTGAAACTTTGGATTTTCAAAAATTAATATACCCTTAGAATAGGGTATAAAAAAATTATTTTATTTATTTGTGGGCGTGTCAGTGGGCGGATTTTGAAAATTTTTTATCCCGAGCAGTTTTAGGAGTCATAGATCATATATAAAAATATATAAATTTGGTTTTTTTGAGTTTGTGGGCGTGTCTGTGGGCGGATTTCAAAAATTCGTAAACTTGATTATTTCGGGACCCTAGAGAGTATATGGTTAAAATTTCAGCTCTCTAGGTCCAGTTTAAAGGCCTAATTTTTGGCTACAGACGGACGGACGGACGGACGGACGGACGGACGGACGGACATGGCTAGATCGACATTACTATCGATGCTGATCATAAATATAGTAACTTTTAGGGGTCTACGGGCAATATTAAGGTATGTTACAAACTATGCGTCAAAATTAATATACCCTTAGAATAGGGTATAAAAATGAGTGGCTCCATTTGGATTAATTATGAAAACACGTGTTTTTTCATGAAATACAATTTGATTTTTATTTAAATCAAAAGAAGAAGGATTGCTGTTAACAATGAAACGGAGAGAAAGGCTACAATTCGCTTGGGGAACTGATAGTCCTTTTTAGAAAAGCAAAGTTTTTGTAAAAAAAAAACGCCATTGGGGCATGGCATACAACTTTATACATATGAAGGAATTGTGCAAAATGACTTTAACTATCTGCGAATGTGATTTCCGCAATCTTTGATTTTTCAAAAAAACGTTTTTTTTTTAAATTGTGGGCGTGTCAGTGGGCGGATTTAAAAATCTTTTAACATGAACATTAAAAGCCTGTAGAGAGTATATTTTATAAATTTCAGCTTCTTAGCTCAATCTTTGACTTTTCGATAAAACTGTTTGTATAGGTACCCTATTCTAAGGGTATATTAATTTTGACGCGAAGTTTGTAACATACCTTAATATTGCCCGTAGACCCCTCAAAGTTACTATATTTATGATCAGCTTCGATAGTAATGTCGATCTGGCCGTCTGTCCGCCCGCACGTCCGTCCGTCCGTCTGTCGGCAAAAATTAGCCCTTTAAACTGGATCTAGAGTGCTGAAATTTTAACCTACTCTCTAGGGGCCCGAAATAATCAAGTATAAGAATTTTTGAAATTCGCCCACAGACACGCCCACAAACTGAAAAAATAAACAATTTATCAAAAAAATCGAATTTTGAGCTAGAAAGCTGAATTTTTTTATATATGATCTTTGACTCCTAAAGCTGCTCAGGAGATAAAATTTCTAAAATCGGCCCACTGACACGCCCACTATTAAATAAAACGATTTTGTTGAAAAGTCAAAGTCAGAGATAGGAAACTGAAATTTATAATATAGACTCTCTAGGTGCCCTTTATACTTATTTTTAATATTTTTTAAATCCGCATACGGACACGCCCAAAATTAAATAAAGCAATTTGATTGAAAAACCAAAGTTTGAGATAGTTAGCGTTTTTTTTTACAAAACCTTGGTTTTTTTAGATTAAATCCTTTAAATGTTATATAACAAAATATGTAGAGCGTTCTTAACAATTCAACCATACTTAGACTTTTGTCACGCCAACTTATAAGGATTGGAATAAGAATAGGGTATCCAACACTTCGCCCAAGTGGACGGACTGTAGCCCGTCCCTATATTTTTTAAATTATGGGCCAGGGGGCGGATTTTAAAAGTTTTAGCTCCCGAGCTTTTCAGCTATCTTCTCAGAATTCAATTTTTTTAATACGTTTGTTTTTTTTTGAGATTGTGGGCGGATTTTTGAAATTCTTGAACTTGAATTTTTCGTGCCCCTAGAGTTAAAATGTTAGCGTCCTATTTAAATGCATAATTTTTGCGGACCGTCTGACAGACGGACATGGTTAGATTGAAAATACTATCGATGCTGATCACGAATATATGGCTCCAGGTTATTTCCCCCCAAATGAAAAATGAAATAACTCCCCAAAATTTGCATGGAGGTGGGGATTTATTTCATATGAAATAAAACCCCAAAGTTGGGGACTTATTTCATGGGTTTTTGAGGACTTATTTCATACTTCGAATTGGGGGTTTATTTCATAGTGAAATAAGTCCCCAAATTCAACTATGAAATAAGTCCCCCCAATTTTGCAATAAGGCCAAGTGCTAAAATAAAACCTCGCACCTACTCCACTGTTTATGGGATTAGTTGTGAACACAGAAACAGTGCAATGCATATGCGGGCCCCCCGCAACCCCCTTGCAACCACGCTGCTTGGGGTCACTGTTTGATTTGGAGTAGGTGCGAGGTTTTATTTTAGCACTTGGAATTATTTCATACCATTTTGGGGACTTATTTCATCTTCGATTTGGGGAATAATTTCACAGAGAGATTATTCCCCAATTTGGGGAGTTATTGGGAGTTATTTCATTTTTAATTTGGGGGGGTTATTTCGTTGGGGGGTTATTTTCTGGAGCCCGTATATATAGTCACTTTTAGGGGTTACGGGCCATATTAAGGTATTTTACACAAGCTATTAATATACAATATCAGGCAAATAATCTAAAGGTCCTATGTTGCGCATCCAGGCTCTTTTGATTGGAGAGCATTGGTATTACATTCTCTTTCACATTTAAGTTGACTTCATCTTTATATTTAAATTGTTAAGAATTCGAATCTTGTATCTAACCTTTATTACTATCTTTAGTCCTCCATAGTCATAATTGTATTCTTTTGAGCCAAACTCTCTTAACTTTGTTTTAACGTAATTCATAAATATTTCCCATTGTCACGATTATTTTGATTTGCTTTGCACGTTCATTCAATCACAGATTTTGTCAAATCTTGTGTGTTAGAAATACTTAAATCATTAATTTGGTCTTCGTTGAAATTGGCAGAGGGGTTATGTGTAAATTGTCCCTTTCGCCAAACATATTTGCATAGCAATGCATATGCTGTGCGAATGTGCATTGATGAAGGAGATCAATTTTTAGCACGACATTAGCAATTGCTAATGCTCTCGGTCACATGTTTCTTGAAACCCAACAAAACCACACATTTGGTCAAGGTTTAGATATCTGATTAAAAAAGTTGTTCATTTTAAAATTATTATATTCCTAAACTTTGGCTTTTTCTTTCCGATTGAAAGGTTGAATACGAGTATATATCCACTACAAACAGTACAACGTTGTAAGTAGAGAGGCATCTCGGCAATCATTTTTAATTTTCTGAGCCCCAACTGCAACACTGCGACACTTACTCTTACTAACAAAACCTTAAGAATAAAGCTTCTGGATTAATTCCAAAATCATATGCGTAGTGAATTTCTTTCGATTTTTATTAATGACGCAGTTTTCTATAATAAAATATAAATCAATAGAGCTTATTTCAATACCTCAAAACATACTTGTAGAGCTCACGCACCTTAACATGACTTCATTTACTTCGTGATTGGAGAAACTTGTATCTTATAAACAAACAAAAAAAGTTCCTCGTCCTAGCATGAAAAATAAGCGGAGAGAAAATTTCGTTCGATTTGTTATTTAATAGTTTACTGTTGAAAAAACCAGTCCCGTCCAAGTTCATATTATTCTACGAAACAATATCGCCATCTACCCTATATCCGTTCATCAGCTAGCGCCCATCCCAAACCTATTCATTCGATGTTAACGAAAAAAATAATAATATAGGTATATGCATGTGTATATAATATGTATATACAAAATTATATTTATCGTCATGCGATGGGTTGTGTCTCCGCGCGTTTATTTTACATATATATTCTGTGACAAAGGGCATTAACTTATTTTAACCTGAACCTGAAGTTTCAAAGCTTTTCCAAACTTGCGTACATTGAATTTCACACTCATCATACATAATTACTTGCAAGGATATTCCGTTTGAAAGTTCGGTGCTATCAGTTAGTTGTACAGTGACTGGCAATAGAATTCCCATTTAAACCATGGCCGATGAAAAATCACAAACTTCAGCTACTTCGAGTCCGGAAAAAAGACGCTCCACCGTACCGGACATTCGTCTACAAAACAGCTTCGAGAAGCGGTATAGTACTATCGTCAACGAACGGATACTGGACAACATAAACGCAGAGGAAATTAGACGACAATTGCAGGTCTTCCTGCCCAACAGCAGAAATTCATCACCGACCAAAGAAACGGAGGCACTGCAAAAAGAAGGACCCGATGAAGAGTAGGACGAGTAAAGATTTAAAGAAAATATTCACGCCTCTTTTTAATTGCCTAAATTTTCATTTAATCATTGCGTGTCTCTCTACAACTATTACTTCAGTTTCAAGGATAATTTGATGAACTTTTCACTTTGTCGCCTTTTGCAAACGTTTTTTTTTTTCAAGTAAAATCAATTAAGTAAATCCTTCTGAAATGCTTTTGTGGTATTTAATCGAAAGAGCTCAAGTCAAGTGACGATGACTCAAACAACCCCTCCAGATATTCGTTGGTGAAGTGGCGAGTTGTGGCCGTAGAGGAGCACTAAATTTGTTCTTTCTGTCTTGTGCGTAAAATCGACTCCTTCTGTGGTCAAGAAAGAATAAAATAAAAGTGCTTGACACTTGGAAATTGGTTCTACCTAAATGTTTTACTTTTCAATCAGATAAAAAAGATGCTTCACTAGTATCTAAGATTAGTTTTTAAATGAAAACCGTTACATGTGAACAGTTTTAAATGTGTATTACGATGGAAAACACAACTCGTTCTGTTCATATGATTAATGTATCTCAAGAAGTTGCTATTCTACTATAATCGTGTATTTTGGTTTATAAATATCTAAAATAAATGCATGTGTTTTTGAAAAGTGTTTCGCGTTCTTTGTAGATTTATTTATAGGCTGAGTAAGTATGGGGTTTTTCAATAAGGACATAAAATTGTTGTACTTAAATAAAACACAGTTTAATTAAGATATCGGGCTGAAATGTATTCTAAGTGACGTACACATGTTAAATGTAAGTATAGAACTCAATCTCGTTCATTTGACCACCGCGAGCAAGTTTGCAACGATCTTTGGAGCCGAACTCTATTCGTATTCACACCTTTTGTGGATGCAGAGGAGTCGTCTCTTGAAACACGTGTGTGTTTGTTGCTGTCCAAAAACCTATATTTTGCTTATTGACAAAGCCGTTAAGGCAAATATGAGTTTCATCGCTGAAGATGATTTTTCGATGAAATTCAGGATTTTCTTCAAACTTTTGCGGAGACTCGGAATTTCAGAAATAAGTTTTAATAACTTCCAAACGTTGCTCGTTCGTGAGCTTCACCGTAATAAAAATGTAAAACTTGGCTGGCGTTTTGACTTTGACAGATTATAAAAAAGGTGTAGGGGTGCGTTTGCAAAATAAAAAAAAATATTTGGCATTAACGGAACATATAAGTAATAAAAGCTAGCTTCTCCAACCATTTGCTTGTTTTGCTTTTATACCCTATTCTAAGGGTATATTAATTTTGACGCATAGTTTGTAACATACCTTAATATTGCCCGTACACCCCTAAAAGTTACTATATTTATGATCAGCATCGATAGTAATGTCGATCTAGCCATGTCCGTCCGTCGGCAAAAATTAGGCCTTTAAACTAGGCCTAGAGAGCTGAAATTTTAACCATATACTCTCTATGGTCCCGAAATAATCGAGTTTACGAATTTTTGAAATCCGCCCACAAACTCAAAAAAAAAACAAAATTTTGGAAAAAATCGAATTTTGAGCTAGAAAGCTGAGATTTTTTATATATGATCTATGACTCCTAAAACTGCTCGGGATATAAAATTTTCAAAATCCGCCCACTGACACGCCCACAAATAAATAAAACAATTTTATTGAAAAACCAAAATTTGAGCTAGGGAGCTGAAATTTATAATATATACTCTCTAGGGGGCCCTTTATGCTCATTTGTAAATATTTTCAAAATCCGCCCACTGACACGCCCACAATTAAATAAAACAATTTTATTGAAACACCCAAGTTTGAGCTAGGGAGCGTTTTTTTCGATAAAATCCTTTAAATGTTATACATATAACAAAATATGTAGAGCGTTCTTAACAATTCAACCATACTTAGACTTTTGTCACGCCCATTTATGACGGATAGGAATAAGAATAGGGTATCCAACAGTTCGCCCAAGCAGACTGTAGCCCGTCCCGTGACCCAAGAAACGAATATGAGAAGCTTAGGGTACTGTCATCAGCAAAGGAATAGATTGGATTAGAAGTAACAGACAGGAGATCATTTACAAAAATGGAGAAAGAGAGCCGGGGACAGAGCAGGGCCTTGGGGGACACCAACATTTATTTGGTGAGCTGCAGACTTGAAACCGTCCAAAACAACTTGAATTGAATTGAATTGAAGAAAGGTAATTTCTAATCCATTGAAGAAGAGTATCATCGATTCCAAATGCACGCATTTTCGACAATAGAGCTTGATGCCAAACTCTTACTTTCACCACCTTGATGAAGAGATTGGTTCCACTTTTCGGTTAGATATGTCATCAAATCACCAGTGGACCTGTCGCTGCGAAAACCATACTGCCGGTCATTAAGAAGTTTTCGCGATTCAAGATATTTCATTAGCTAACGGTTTATCAGCGTTTCCATGACCTTAGAAAGAAGGGACGTAAGTGCAATTGGTCGGTAGGAGGAGGGAGAAGAAGATTCGCCTTTTTTTGGTACAGGCTGGACAAATGCTGTTTTCCATCTTCCCGGGAAGAGTCCTGAAGAATATGACAGATGGAAAAGCTTACGCAATGGTTTTGCCAGCGAGGAAGAACACCTCTTCATAACGATAGGGGAAATACCATCTGGACCAGCGGATTTGTGAACGTCAAAATCTTGAAGTACTCTAGCCACTGTACGAGTGCGGAAGTGGATTGGTCCCATGGAGTATTCTACGCGCTCGAGTACAGGGAGAGACAAAGCACAATCTGGGAGCGTTGAGCTGACTGCAAAGCTGGAATGTCATTGTAAATGAGTGTCGGGATAGATGATGAGGCCGAATTCTTGATGCTTTTAACAAATGACCAAAAGTTTTTACTACCTATGGGACTTTGCAGTATTTTTTGCCTCAACGTTTGGTCGTAGGAGAATATGACACGATTGTGCAAGTGGAAGGGACCTACACTTTAAAGCAGAATCCGAACGGCAATTTTGAGAAGCTTCTCATGACAATTGATACACTTGGATATATGTCAAACGTTCGCAAGGGGTGGGGCATTGGAAAAAACTTTATGATGCTTTGATTAATTTGAACCTGAGACCTTTAGATTAGCAGTGGAACTCACTAACCTCTGCGCCAATGCGCCCACCCAAGGGTGCGTTTCTATTAAAACAAAAATTCTTACTTCCTATTGAAAAACTCTTTACTTACATGGCAGCAGAGGTCGAAAGCTAAGCGCGTCATTCTAAGACTATGAACAGGATAATATGTCTTCTGAGTCCAACTCTTCATCCTGTCCTGAAATCCGAGCTCACACAGATTTTACAGGTATGTAGTTGAAGAATAAAGGGTTCGCACAAATTTGCGAAAATCACGCAATTTATGGATGAAACTATGCTGAAATTCTATTCATCCAGTACCCGATACTATTTTAGAAGAGCTTAGAGATGCCACAATAACTTATCAGAACTTCCACAGACAGTCTTCATTCGCTGATTAAATTTAGTTAAACTTAGATATTCAGCCCTATCGAGGTAGCCATTCGTTCCGAAACGAAAGTCCAATCCAATCGGAACTCAGATTGGGTTCCAGGTATCCATTTCAGATCAAAATAAATTAAACATACCAACGCGGTCATTTGACATAATTATACTCAGCTGTGTTAAATCGATAACGGTGTAAAAAACGTTCTGATTTTATACAATTTTAAAGTAATGGATAGTGCTAATCGCAAAGAAACCTGGGTCCTGATTAAGTATTATGTGACCAATGATTACACCGATATGATGATATAATGATACCTATAACCTATGCACAAGGGCCGGCTCCAGCCAAACAAGCGCCCTGTATAAGATTTACAGAAAGCGCCCTATTTTGAGTTAGATTCTCGTTTTGTTACAAATTTGTTTTAAAATCTAACACAACAACAATTGCTGTTTTAAAGGCGACCACTAATTGGATACTCATGTTCCGAAAAGGCGAACTAGACATGCGTCTGTTCCAATAAGCCCATCAAACGCTGTCATTAATGATATTAAAATTCAAACAATTCCGTTGTTGTTTTATCAAATTATGTGTACCTCGAAGTATTTAAAAATAAAAACATTTTATCAAAAATCGAAGTAACTTAAACAAATCAACGAAAATGTTTCCATCACTGTGTTCCGTCTTCCATTTTTACATTACCATGGCTGAAATGGTGCGCTTAACCGATTCGTTACTTTATGTAATTGCTTCTTTGCGGTTATGGCGCTCAGTTAACGAGAATCGTAATTTACACTCAGAGCATAGCTGAACTGACTTTTTGAAAAATTCTTCCAAAGATCTCCGACAAAAAAACGTTGCAGATTATTTTAAGTAAAATGGAAAAATATTAAAAATTAAACACAATAAAATATAAAAAAATTAATTTATAGTTTTTAGTTCATTAATTCGGTATTTTAGAAAGAAACAACGACAACGTCGTTTTAAATTAATTTTTTTATATTTTATTGTGTTTAATTTTTAATATTTTTCCATTTTACTTAAAATAATCTGCAACGTTTTTTTGTCGGAGATCTTTGGAAGAATTTTTCAAAAAGTCAATTCAGCTATGCTCTGAGTGTAAATTACGATTCTCGTTAACTGAGCGCCATAACCGCAAAGAAGCAATTACATAAAGTAACGAATCGGTTAAGCGCATCATTTCAGCTATGGTAATGTTAAAATGGAAGACGGATCACAGTGATGGAAACATTTTCGTTGATTTCTTTAAGTTACTTCGATTTTTGATAAAATATTTTTATTTTTAAATACTTGGAGGTACACATAATTTGATAAAACAACAACGGAATTGTTTGAATTTTAATATCATTAATGACAGCGTTTGATGGGCTTATTGGAACAGACGCATGTCTAGTTCGCCTTTTCGGAACATGAGTATCCAATTAGTGGTCGCCTTTAAAACAGCAATTGTTGTTGTGTTAGATTTTAAAACAAATTTGTAACAAAACGAGAATCTAACTCAAAATAGGGCGCTTTCTGTAAATCTTATACAGGGCGCTTTTTTGGCTGGAGCCGGCCCTGTGCATAGGTTATAGGTATCATTATATCATCATATCGGTGTAATCATTGGTCACATAATACTTAATCAGGGCCCAGGTTTCTTTGCGAATGGTGTTTGTTGTGCAATGATTTCTAATTTGTTTCACAATTTTGATAAAGAACTCGTTTAGGACTGACGGATTAAGGAATATAATTTAATGTATTTAACGACCTGATTGGTCCCTACCAGTGCGGTTTTAGGCCCGGTAAGTCCACGGCAGATCCTGGAGAAAACCAAAGAAGTCCAAATCGATATGATTAGTAAGGCCTTGTCAAGAAAAACTAAGGAGACTCTATATAGGACTCTCATCATTCCAGTCCTGCTCTACAGCGCAGAAGCGTGGGCATTAGCAAAAGCGGATGAATTTCTTATTGGTCGTTTCGAACGCAAAATTCTTCGAATGATTTTCGGTCCCGTTTGCGTTGACGGGCTTTGGAGGAGAAAATTTAACATCGACTTGTCAAAAAAGTACGTATCAGTCGACTAAGATGGCTAGGACATGTAGAGCAAATGAACATCAACGCTCCGGCCCGAAGAGTCTTCGATTCCAACCCGGAGGGACAACGCAGTAGAGGAAGACCTCGCCTAAGGTTGCGCGCTCAAGTGGAAGGTGACCTCAACAAACTGGGAATGCGCAACTGGAGGCAGTTAGTCAAAGATCGTGCTAACTGGAGAGGCGTATTGGTTGAGGTAGCTCCACCTACGTAAGTAAGTAAGTATAATGTTTATGGGGTAAGCCTTTAGAAATAGATTTTCACTGAAATTCGTTGCTGAAGTTTATTATTGGAAGGGAATTGCGTTTATCCAAGGTTATTGACTGTTTCTGTTACGTTCCGAAAATATTGTTTTAATTGATATAATCAAATGTTCGGCTTCACTTTTTATTTCTACCAGAGTGGCCAGCACAAAATAAATAATACATTACCATTCGTTGTTTTACTTTTCGAATTAGATGATAGACCATAGACATAATTTTTGGCATGTGATTAAGATGACATTGAACTATTTACGAGTGTTTATGTAGCAACTACAAATAGTATTTTGCTTAGTTACAGCACAATTGAAATACGAGTATATATGCTGCCAAACGTATGGTATGATAATCATTCTTAAATTTTCGTTTTGACATTATGAGCGAATCCCAAAGTCTAGTGCAGAGTTTTTTTATTTTGCGCTGGTTGTTATACCTCATGGTATTTGTTGAACAAATACAATGTAGAGGTTAAATACCAAAAACATAAAACCGTACTAAGCCGCGGGCCATACTTGATCTATGTATGCAATTAAGGTGCTTGTTTTGAGGTTCACGCCGATTAGCATAACCCTGAACATACCCTTGGTGTCTTGGGTGATACAAACAACTTTTGCCTGATATGATTGTATTATGGATCGTTATGTTGTTGCTAGTGAAGGGACGGGCTAAGAATATCGCTGCAGGGCCTCCAAAACCATTCGCCTGTCGTATAAGGTGACTAGGGGTAGAGGGTAAGATGGCTCCGGGAAATAACCAACCAATGAAATAACCCCCCAAATGAAAAATGAAATAACTCCCCAAAATTAAGGAATTATTTCACTGTGAAATTATTCCCTAAATCAAAGATGAAATAAGTCCCCAAAATGGTATGAAATAAGTCCCCAAATAAGTATGAAATAAATCCCCAAAATGGATTTCAAGTGTTCAAGGTGTTATGACTCACTATGGCTTTCTGAAAGAGAAATAAGGCCATACAAATTCATTTACCCAAAGTGCAATAAGGCAAGTGCTAAAATAAAACGTCGCACCCTGGGATCCCATAAACAGTGCAATGCGTATGGGGGGCATGTTGCCCCCCCCCGCAACCCCCCTGCTTGGGGTCACTGTTTGATTTGGAGTAGGTTATAGTTGAATTCGGGGACTTATTTCACTATGAAACAACCCCCCAATTTGAAGTATGGAATAAGTCCCCAATTTTGGGGTCTTATTTCATATGAAATAAATCCCCACCTCCATACAAATTTTGGGGAGTTATTTCATCTTTCATTTGGGGGGTTATTTCCTGCAGCCGGGTAAGATCACTTTAAGGCAATTTTAACATTCAGACGACATATTTAACGTCTTGAACCTCTTCCACAAGTGTGTTTGCAAATCCAAGGATTGACGAGACTGGCGGTCGCCAATGTCGTTAAAGCACGATCAAACAATATGCAATAACAGGAGCATGCACGTGTCGAAATCGTTTAAAAGAGGCAAACGTAAAAACTCCTGAATTCCATAAATGCAATAATACCAGAAGTAGAATGGCCTTACTAAGAAAACGGCGATGCCGAGAGGACTGCCGATATTTATTGAGGTCAAACCGACGAACCCCACAGGCGGTTCGTAGCCTTTCCGAAGCAGGACGTACGGTGAAGGAATCATGTTAATATAATCAGATATCAGACTTTCCGGTACCTATGGTAAACTTAGTGCCTGTTTAGTTTACGAAGCCAATATAAATGATAATAAAAGTGACTGTACTATTGACAGGATTATAGCAGCATTAGGGAAATTATTTTTGGATCTTCAGGTGGAACATAAAGTTTAACTTGGGCCACAGTTAAAGCGAAGTAGAGCACTAAACACATTGAAACGAACCCATCAAAGGAATGATTTGCATCATTTCCGTGAATTGACTGAGAAGTTGAATAGAAAAAGTTTTCCGTACGGAAAAATGAATGAATTCGTTTTCTACCCAATTATATGTTCAATTATTTGTGACATATTAGTTTAATACTGCATAAGCAAAAGTTTTAGGCAAAGATTGTCTCGATCTATTTACTTTAAATGGACTTA
The DNA here is from genome assembly GCA_949715645.1 of Portevinia maculata. Lineage (NCBI taxonomy): Eukaryota > Metazoa > Arthropoda > Insecta > Diptera > Syrphidae > Portevinia > Portevinia maculata. Next base: position 104,143,409 of record OX454525.1, read on the forward strand.
CAATGGAAATCAAAATTTTACATATACTCATTTTGCGACCTAAATTAAAATGTGCTTCTACAAACTACCTCACTACGAATGCTACGAAGAAATTCCACAGAGAGTTCAACAAGTGAAACCCTCAAGCATATTTTTTGTTCATCAGCCAGACAGACAAAGATTCTCGAAACCAGCCACGAGAGAATCCTTCTTTATGTCACAAAGCGCACTTGTTGAATCGATTGACAATTTAACGAACAATAAAGAAGGCGAAACGTTTAAGACCGTTTAAGATGCGCCTAATAAAGCTGGGTTGAGTTTCTGTAGAAGGTAAGTAAACATCTGATACCCCAACAATTGATTGAATAAATCACAATTGCAAATGGGAAGCGTATTCTAGTGGAGGATATCAAGGTAAACCTCATAAATAAAACATTACAATCAAGAAGTGCGAACGAAACGGCACCCATTTAATGTATCCTTTCATCAAATCCGAGATGGAAAAGCTGCTAATAAATATCATCCCCCCATGAAGGACATAATAAATTCATGGACGATGGCCCTAACCTCCTTATGTTTATGTAATAGCCTTGATGGATGATAAACATGCCTCTTGTCCCAGTGTAAACTCATTCCCATCTCTTTGCAACCCCCATCCTTAAGGACTGATACTTCGAATCACAGGAAAACATTCATTTGGCTAAGTGCCTTTGGGAGACGTTAAAACATTTTTCACCTGATTGAAGCTGAAGTGGAAAAGTATCTATAGAGATTTTTAGGTACTATTGTCTGTGTGTGGAATAATTTTAGTACTCACCTACAGTTGTTAGCAGCATATTGTCCAGTAAGAGGGCAATGGCGACAATTACCAAAACTAATCGTCTGGAGCCCCTCCATCGGAACATCCAAGCCTTGGTGGCAGCCCAGCTCCCAGCAGCTCGGTAATCCTCCTGACGGTAGTTATCCGATGGCGGTAGCGGTGGCGATGATATCGATGATGTCATTTGCGGTCCATAGCTGTGATAGGTGGTGGTGTTGGCGGTATTCCGATCGGCGGATGTTTGCGACGGCAGATGCGGCGACGGCGCTCGGTGGGATACCTCGCTAGAGTCCTGCGATGTAAGGGATTCGCTATTGGTGCCATTTTGATAAGACACTGGTGGCTGATGCTGATGTTCCAAGTGGGCTTTGAACGGATTTCTGCTGGGTGTTGAGTTGGCGGGTGTGGCCGCAGTTGAATTGTTAGGTCTTGGTCCACTAGGATCAGTTGATTGCATTTCGCCACCCACTTATTGCTGCAATGAAACAAAATGAAAGTCAAGTAATCACCGTTCTAATCTTCTTCGTCTTAATTAAAAAAAATCCCAGACATGATCTTATTAAAAGTCGTAAGATTTATTTCCAAGGAATAAAAGGATGAACAAAAGCAAAAAAAATCCACGGAAGTTGAATTCAATTTCGCGCACAGTCAATCTACCTACAATATTATATTTACTTAAAGTCAAGTATCTCTGTTTCATTCCCTAAAGCAGAAACACAGAACGACTTATTTGAGTGGCTGTGAGGGTGGAATTATGAATAACAGTGAGTCGGGGAGGCTGACTGAATTTTGCAATCCGTTTACGATAAGGATAAATCTTCTGTTCTTACATAGAATACGCACATCAATTCGAATCAGATACAAATCAAATCTGAAAGTAATGAATTGATGGAATTATTATTGCTCGGCAATTGATCGGATTATTTTAAAATTTAGGTTTCTATACATATTTTTGCTTCATTTTATTACATTTTGACTGGGGTGGCCGATGCAGCAAGATGTTGTGCATGCCTTATGTGGATGGTGAAACTTGTTGACCATGCTTTGTGTATTGCTGTATACGCTTGGACCTTTGTTAATTAAGTTTCAAGACGAAGAAGACAACATCATTCCATCCTTTTAGTTTTCGATATTCAATCGCAGTTATGGCAGCGAACTGGAGAGGGCGGGTACGGTTTTCTGTCTACGAAATAGCCCTATATAATCAGGTGTCGACAACAGAACTGTTGTTTATGTGGCAGGCGATATAAGAAAAAGCCGAAGGATATCAGTGTGAAATCAGGCGTGCACAGGATTGCACTATGGGTTCAAGTGCTAATCTATTGAAGAAATCTGATAGGAGTTTTAAAGCACTAATATTGTGAAGCCCGCGAAAGTATATGCAACAATTTTTTGGAACTGCATCTGAAAGCCTCCTCGATTTAAAGTTGTGAGCTACGCAGGTTCATGCCATTAACATTCTCTTCCAATGCTGAAAAGTATGTATTTATGTAGCAGATTTTAATGCTGCCGTTATTGAAAAATTAGTGTTGTTGATATATTTGGTCAATGGACCAGGTACCTAAACCTACTCATAACTCAGATAAAACTGAAAAGATGACAAAGAGTATTAGATCGTTGAATGCACAAGCGCAGCAAAGCGATAGTGTAAGCCCCTGATAAAAGCTGGCTTCCACTAATGATGAGTTTTTTGACATTGGCCTTACAAAAAAAGTCCCTCACTTTTTTGAACGAACCGCTAAAATGACAATATAAGAAGTCCGCAGGAATCAATAGACTAAGCAAATCAGGCCGAACGACTAAATTTCAAATACTAGTTGCATTTCGCCACAAATCCGTTAAAAAATCAACATTTGAAATTATGAGTTTTATCCGTTCGTCATGGCATCTTTGGTTAAGGATGGGGTCTCGGCACATATATTTAAAAAATAAATAGAAAGAGGGTTTGGCAATTGGTGGAGAGTCCATTGTCTATTTTGTAAGGTTTTTGTTTAATGTTTTGTCAAATGCTGCCAAAAAGTTGGCGTGGAATACATATTTGTATGAGTGAAACGTTAAGAAGGACAATGCGCCTTGCCAATGACAGATTAAATGTGGAGTTTAAATGATTGGTCCCATTGTTTTAAATATCATTTTTCATAGATGTGACAGAAGGTACAAGTTACCAAAAAAATATTTCATAAAGCTTTGATTGTTTCCGTGTCTTCAGAGGACATAAGAAAATATTACAATTAAAAGTTCCAATATTAAGAATAGCAAAAGAAACTCAAACATTATTTGCGTCCAACTCTCATCCCTTGGAATTAAAAATAAAATCATGAAAAGCAAGAAAACTGGCAGAAAAAATCTCAATACAACTTTATTTGGTGATACGGATAGAACCTGTACTAATATATTAACGATTACTTTACAAAATTTACTCGCTCACTATTTATGGCAACTAAAAAATGTAAAACAGAGAAAAAATTTAAATGTTTATGGTTTAATAATTCGCAACTATTGTTAAGAAACGTTCAAAAGGATAAGACTGTTTGTATTAGATCATTCAACGATCTTGCCTCTATTTAAAACTAATTTAATTTTTCTCAATCATGAACGAAAGCTTCAATCTTTTAAACAACAACCTTATCTCAGATACCATAGATAGTTTTAGTGAAAGCATTTTTCATAACACTGATAGCCAACCACTTTTTGTTATACATCAAAATATAAGAAGTCTTCGGCAAAATTTCGATTTATTGGTCAGCAATCTTGAAGCTTTAGGCTCGTTTTATTCACTATTGTTCAACTTGCTGATAACTCCGCAGTTTGCCAACTCCGCAGTTGATTCAAACTCGAGAGTTGAACGGCAAGTTGAAAATTGTTTTTATTCACTACTTTAATTCTCAACTCCGCAGTTGAAATTCAAAAGTTGGCCTACTTGCAGTTTGTAAAATATCGCTGGGATATTTGTGACAGATGACACATAATATGTCAGTCTCAACTTTGGATTTGCTGAGATCCAGCCGGTGATTGGTTTGTAGTTGTTTCACGTTGTTTTTATCTCAAATAAAGTTTGCCTTTGTTATTTTATTAATAAACTAATTAACATTATTTATCAATTATGACTGAAGTTGATCAATATATTCGAGATATCCAGCGGGAATACTTGGATTTCCTCGACGACGAGGTTAGTCCTCATCATTGCTGCTCAAAGAAATTATTGATAAACCATTTTTCTCATCTTTGCAGGAAGATCAGGCCATTTACGCTGGCCACGTCAAGGATATGATTGCTGAGAAGAGCAAGCGGCTGATTGTGAATGTCAATGACCTAAAGCGCAAGAACGCTCAACGAGCCCTTGGACTTCTAAGCAATGCATCTGATGAACAGCTCGCTTTTGGTCGTGCTTTGAAGGAATACGTTTCATCGGTTGATCCCACCTACTCGAAGACATTTGAAGACTTTTTTGTTGGCTTTGAGGGTTGTTTTGGCAACCGACATGTGACCCCAAGATCGCTTACTTTAATGTAAGTTCACTTGTGTGCCATCAACATTAAGGTGTTCATTAACTTATCATTTCTAGATATCTTGGCAACTTGGTCTGCGTGGAAGGTATTGTTACAAAGGTATCCCTCATTCGTTCCAAGGTGGTACGAAGCGTCCACTATTTTCCAGTCACCAAGAAGGTAATGGAAAGGAAATATACTGATCTGACTTCGTTTGAAGCGGTACCCTCCAGTGCTGTGTACCCAACTAAGGACGATGATGGAAATCTTCTAGAGACCGAGTTCGGCTTGTCTATTTACAAGGATCATCAAAGTCTGACGATTCAAGAAATGCCAGAGAAAGCGCCTGCCGGTCAGTTACCTCACTCTGTGGACATAATCTGTGATGATGATTTGGTAGACAGGTGCAAACCCGGTGATAGAGCATATTGTTGGAAATTACAGATGTATGCCAGGCAAACAGAACGGGTACACATCGGGAACATTCAGAACCGTCCTCCTGGCGAATAATATATCTCAATAAAGCAAAGACAGCAATCTAGATATAACACGAGAGGACGTCATGCTGTGCAAGAAGCTCGCGAAGAACAACGACATATTTGAACTGCTATCGAAAAGCTTGGCACCTTCTATACATGGCCACGAATATGTGAAGAAAGCTATTCTTCGTCTCTTGCTCCGTGGTGTAGAGAAAAATCTGGCCAATGGAACACGACTCAGGGGTGATATTAATATACTTCTAATTGGCGATCAAATTTTAGCTTCCTCTCTTGAATTTAGAGTACTTCAAATTGATGACAGACATACTCGTAGCTTTCGAGGCTGATCATAAATGTGTACGTATATGTATATAATTCAAGGCGTCTTCGACCAGTATTACGACAGGCTAAACTTGTATTAACATAATCCCTTGAAATAGGATATACAGAATATCAAAGAAGGATTTATAGTAGCAAGTGCGGTGACCGACAGTGGGGTTATAAAGAAACTCCTTAATAATTACATAATAACAATGAGTGATTTTATTTCATCAGTAGTTGCACAAATTTACAAAATTTGCAATATGACTATTGGCAGTTTGACGTTTGCCGATCGGCAAAGAAACTACTTCCGCAGATCCATACCTTGATATGCAGAGAATCGATGAGCTGAGTTAACACCGAATACTTTGAAATCGACTCCACATGGGATAAAAGCTGCGAGTGTCGTTCAATATAACCAACCAACATTCGTTCCCATCAAAAATGCTGACAACATGCTGTCTTCTAATGTAGAATAAGATGTAATATATTAAGGTATTAAAATGGTTTCTAAGCTTTATTTCTAATTTTGATTTTGAAGAGGCTTCTTCTCAATAAATAAAGATATATTTTTTAATTGGCGCCCAACGTGGGGCCCAGTAGTAAGTGCCCACAGGCATTTCTCTTCAACTATCCAACAGTGGCGAGGCGCCCATATAACTCGATTCACGCCGGGTTACCTTTTAAAATTCTACCTTTCAACAATGTTTCAACCCAACAAGCAACATGCATCTTAATGTGTGTATATAAACATAAGATTTGTATGTTTCCTACAACTGCACTTGCAAGCAACAAATTCTACCAACCCACCACCTGCTATTCACCTGCTCTCATATCGTTCTACTGCTCTACGCACACAAATCCTCACACCATTGCATGCCTATTCTCCAACATCACATACTCCTCTCCATACCCCATAAGAAACACATACGCAAAGCGATAGCAAAACAAAGCATAGTAACCCGGAAATTTTCGCGTTATGAAATATGTGGCTGGTTAGAACAAATTGGCTTTCTTTCCTTGTTTTCCCCTTATCGTTCACCGCGTTTGACTCCTCTCTGTTTGATACACGCTTCCTTATGCAAAAATATAACCCGCTTTTCAGCGACTTATTTGGCGAGTTTTGTATGTAGCTGAGGTGAGTTCTGTTTGAAAAATTCAGTTGTGAAGCAGACTGCGATGTGTAACTTAAAGTAATATTGGGTGGAATTATTGTTGTGCAATATATAATTATTTAACGTGATCGAAAACAGTGAAATGTGCGAGAAGTGTGAAAAGTTTAAATTGTTTTGTTTTCAGTTAGATTCAGCAAAGGAGAAAATGGCATTATTAACAGTAAATTGTTGTTTAGTAGATTTGCTTTTGGAAGAAGAAAATTATTTTTGTACGTCGAGTTTTCTTAAAAAAAAAAGTTATAGAGATAGGAGGCTCTACTCCTTGCCTCCTTTTTTCTAGTTCTCATAGTTTTTGGAGTCGCACGGGCTACGCTGACATAAATAATTTAACTAATTCGGCAAATAAACATGTCAATACGGAAAAACACATTCGTAGCTGTTTATCTTTGCACGAATTCGGTACTGATCGTATTGAAACCTCGTTAGGGTAATTCCTTTGTAGCTCACAACAAAAAAGTTGATAGAAACCGTAAACTAATGGAACGTTTTATAGATACGGTAGTTCTTTTAGGCAAACAGGAACAAGCATTTCGGGGTCATAATGAAAATTCAGATTCTAATAATCGTGGCAATTATGTCGAATCACTTTTATACTTATCTAAGTATGACCAGTTAATGTACTCTCATTTGGAACAGTGTTCAAGTGCACGTAATCCGGTTTTTTCGGGTCTATCAAATGACATCCAAAACGATTTAATAGTAGAAATAAGCGAAACGCGATTTGTGTCCATCATGATTGATGAAACACCAGACATGAGCCATAGGGAGCAACTTAGTGCAGTTTTGCGTTACATATCGGAGGAAGGAGTAGAGGAAAGGTTTCTTGGGTTTTTTGACGTGAGTGAGAGTCGAAATGCCGATGAGCTCTCAAAACACATTTTCAATATACTTGATGTATACGGCTGCAAGGAGAAATTAGTTGGGCAATCTTACGATGGGGCCGCGGTTATGTCAGGGGAAGTAGGTGGTGTTAAAAAAAAAGTCCTGGATGCTTGTCCAATGGCTTATTTTATTCCTTGCTACGCACATGTTTTAAATTTGGTGTTATCTCAATCACTGGAAAATATACCTGAATTGAAAGGTTTTTTTGGCAATATAAACACAATAGTACGCTTCTTTAATAAATCAACTAAACGTTCAAATATTTTAAAACAAATAGCAAACAGACGCATGCCGGCAGTATCAGAAACTCGCTGGCATTACCATTCCCGAATAGTTAACGTTATTTTTAACTGTAGATTAGATATTATTGAAACTTTTAAGCAAATATTAGACCATCCAAAAGAATGGGACACTGACGCACTTTCAATGGCCGAAAGTTTATTGCTTAAGTTAGAAGGGAAAGATTTTTGCTTTTTACTGCACGCGGTTTCCGAAATATTTGCTAAAACCGATGTATTGTTTAATTTAATACAATATAAACAAACAGATGTTGAAGTTGCTAAGCGAGAAATCGAGTGTTTTGAGTCTTGGCTTTCTACTGAGTTTCTAAACAAATTTGATTTAATTTTTGAAAATATAAATGATTGTGCTGAACCTCCACGGAAACGCCGATTACTTGATTTTGATTTAAAGACTCACTATAAGCGCCTTTTTGTAGAAATAAAGGACAATATTATATCTCAAATTAAGACACGATATAAATCTTTCACGGATTTATTTTTTTTGGATTTACTCAATAAATCAAAATACAGTCGTTTTGCTCAGTCAAGCCCAGATCATAAAATATCTTCGGTGATTAACTTTTTGACTGGAATTTTCGATTTTGCAGGTTTAAAAAATGAGCTGAAAGTTCTCTATACTACGTCTTCACTTCAACCACTTGACGTTTTATCCCTCTATAAACATTTAAGATGTGAAATGTTGTGTGAAACATTTCCCCAAATCTTAAAAGTGGACTATTTTTAACACTACCAATGACTGTTGCTTCCGTGGAGAGATCTTTTTCCACTCTGAAAAGAGTTCATACATATTTGAGAAATTCTCAAGGAGAAGACAGGCTTTCTGATTAAGCACTTTTATCCATAGAAAAGCGACTCCTTTTAAAAATAAAAAGTAGGCCTAACTTTTAGGAAAGAGTTCTTGCAGAATACGTGAAAAAAGGTAGAAGAATAGACTTAGAATACAAATAAAAAAAAATATTTAACAAAACTTTTCACATTTTTTTCCAAATTCTACTGTTTTTGATTTTAAAAAATATTAATCATTAATATTTTCTCTTTTTAACTTTGTACAAAAACTATTTTTAAAATATTTTTATATATTAAAATATTTTTATATATTATAGATATAAAATCTATACATTTTTGTAAATATTATGCGTGAAGCTTTTTAATTTAAATTTTTATGTATGTAGTTATTTATTTAACAAACCGTGATTTATGAAGTTCCTTTTTTTTATTACTTACTATCAATTTTCTTTAAGGTACAGCATTTGCATCTGCCAAAAAGGCTTCTTTCGAAGACACTTTTATTATACTTTAGGTTCATTGTAAATTTAAGCTTAAATGACTTGAAGTATAAAAAATTGGCTTGAATTGCTTTACTTCTATGCGTTTGCAGGTGCATATTTTTTCCGACTTACCATTTAACATTTTCCACTGTTATCCAATAATAATTCGCGAGTAGGAAGTGAAACTCACCTCATGAAATCTGCGTGAAATTCGCGTTACGTGTGAAATCACAAAGGATCTCAAGAAGCACGAGTGTTAGTTAAGATACCAATAAATAGAGAAATAAGAAACAAAAATTAGTGTATCACAAAAGGTGTCAACCAAAGTCAAAAATGTAAGCTTAGAATTAAGATGATTAATAGTGGAGAACAGCAAAACACAACTACCGCCTTATTCTTTTCCTAATAAGATCGAAATACAGCCAAATCTTATGAAATTCCTATCTAATTATACAAATTAATGTTTGAGTGTTCGTCTTCTATGGGTACGCGCATTGTTAATCCGATTGAGTTGAAACTAAGCATAGATTTTGTCGTGAAAGTTCCTGGTACCGCACCGTCATTGTACGATATATCACGGCTGTGACATGAACAGTTTTAAAAGGGAAGGCGAATCAAAAATGAATAACCTGTAATTGTAACAAAAAAAACTCTACATCGGAGCACCTTGAAACAAAAGCATATATTGTCCACATCAACAGCAAAAGCAATTCGTCTAGATAATCTCTTAATATGACTACGACTTTCAAGAAGAACAGCACTTGACAATGGCATTTTCAAAAGTTATCGGTTAAGCGATGACGCTCAATAAAAGGCCACCCGTCGCTCACTGCGTGACATAAATCGCTGCCTTCATCGAAGACAATGTTAAACAAAAGGTAACGTTCATATTCCTGAAGTGGATGACTGACATCCCTCCCAGACGGTATTTTGGAAATGGCCTACCAGAATGGGGGTTATGCCGTCGGGGTATCCGAGTAAAGTAGTTATAAGAGAGACACACGCCTCGTATATGGACACCCCTCATTTAAGATCACAACCAGGAACGTCAACGGACTATGAACTGAGGTTATGCGCCTGGAATGTACGCATTTTACACTGAACATTGCTGGCACTGCTCAAAAATTTGAATCTGTCCTAGCGCGGTATAAGGCAGATGTCACCGCGATACAGGAGATACGATGGATGATCAGGTATGCAATAACGACGTGACAGGGTGCCATTTATTACAGCTGCCACAAAAGGACACACATGGTGGGATGCGGATTCATCCTGGGAAATCAGCTAAGATCAATGCTCATTGATTTCAGGCCGAGAAGTAATCGTCTGGCTGTAATCCGCATAACATAAATCTAATAAGTGCACATCGCCTTCATGAAAGAATAGAAAACCCTATCAAGGAGGATCTCTATGACATAAAGATCCGGTCCGGAGTACTATATCAAGACCATCTAACATTTTAAACGTGCAGACATTCCGGGGGCAAAAGAAATTCAACGTTGGGCGCCTAAGCACGACTCTACAGAGAGCGCCCAAACGAGCGAGCTCCAACGTGCACTCAGCCAGACAGACGCAAACAATAAAAGATAGCTATGGGCACCGTATTTCATAACCTACCCCAGAAGAAGTGCCAGTGGTATGAGGATGAGGCGACACCGGCAAAATGCGGTAGAACATGCACAGCACATCTGCAAACGCTGCAACACCAATCAAGGACATCAAGCGACGAGTATCGAGTCAGGAGGAGGAAGGAGAAGACGATCCTGCATAGAAAGAAGAGGGCATACAAAGTCTTCCAGCTCAAGGACATCGAAGAGTCTCACTATTGAAAAAACATAAGGAGGTTTTATAAATATGTGTCAAAATTTTCAGTTTCAACTTCTGAAGAATCATCGGTTTGACGTTACCAAAGTACGTGGAGGCGGTGTTTTGATTGCTGTGAAGCGTATACTTGGAGCTGTTGCTGTGGATATTGATGTTGTTTGTGTTGCTGGTCGTTTACATATTGATCAGTTATGTGTACGTGTGGATGCTGTTGGTGCAGGTATGCTGATATTCCTGAGCTATATTCCACTTAAAAGCTCATTATCTGTCTACAAGAAGCATTTGGAGAATATTGACTTGGTTACCGCATTGACAGAATATATAAATTATAATATTTGTGTTCTTGGTGATTTTAATTGTGATGATATTAGTTGGTCACATAGTAATGAACTAATTGTTTAATGCCAGTTTCTCTTTCATCTGAGACTGAGGTGTTATTGATTGATTCTCTATTATCAAATAATTTAACTCAAATAAATTATGTCACTAATTCTTTAAATAGATTATTAGACTTAGTTTTTATTTCTGATGGTTTTAATTCATCCATCATGGAATGTTGTCCTTTATTATCTAATTCTATTCACCATAAGTCAATAACGATTTGTATTCAAAGTTACAATTTCAATAATTTTTGTAAATTCAATAATTCAACAACCGTACATAAATTCGACTCAAATAGCCTTTCTTCTATGAACCATTGTTTTAAAAATATGAATTGGTCAAACGAATTTCTGAACAAAAATATATCTGAAAAATTCTCTTTGTTTAAACATATTTTTATTAATGTCCTAAATGATTGTGTACCAATGCATCGCAAAAAGGTAATTTCTCACCCTGCCTGGTATAATACGAGATTGATTAAATTATAAAAAATGCCAAAAATATTGCACATAAGAAGTACTCGTATAAGAAATCTCACTCTATTGATGATTATGCACTTTTCTCGCGTCTTAGAAAAGAGTTTGTTTTCCTGTCTAAGTTTCTTTATTGTAATTATATGCGGTCGGTGGAAAGTAACCTTAAAACAAGTCCAGTGTATTTTTGGAAATTTATCAACACAAAAGAAAAAGTACTGGTTTTCCAACGTTGATGCGCCTTGGTAACAGAAATTCTAGTGATCCTAAGAATATTGCTGATATGTTTGGCGAATATTTTCAAAGTATTTATAATTCGACATCCTCATCCTCAATCGATTTCAACTACGTAAAATCTCTTCCATCTATGGTTGATTGTTCCTGTTTTTCATTTTCTGTTAGTGATGTTGAAGTTGCCCTATCTAGCTTGAAACCCAAAAGAAAACCAGATATCCTGGGATTTTTCCCTATTGTTCTACGTCATTGTGCCAGTTCACTCTGTTTTCCGTTATTAGAATAGTTTAATCAGTCGCTCTCCGACGGAAGAATGGAAAATATCTACCATTGAACCAATTTTTAAATCTGGCTCTAGGCATCTAATATCTAATTATAGACCAATTACTAAACTTTCAGTTATTCCCAAACTGTTAGATAGTCTTGTTAAAGATAAATTCAATTTTTCAATTAAACAGTTTGTCAGTAAATATCAACATGGTTTTTGGAAGGGTAGATCAACCTCCTCAAATTTAGAAGAATTCACAAGCTTCTGTATTGATTGCTTAGAAAACCGTAAACAAGTACATGTGATTTATACTGATTTCGTGAAAGCATTTAGTAGAGTAAACTTGACGATTCTCCTTGAAAAACTGAAGGCATACGGTTTTTATGGTCCATTGCTGCAATGGTTTAAAACATATTTATATGGTTGGAAGCAATATGTTGCTATAGGAGACTTTTTCTCTAAAGAAATCCAAGTTACCTCTGGTGTTCCGGAAGGAAGTCATCTTGGCCCATCTTTATTCATACTCTTTGTAAATGACCTGCCGAATATATTAAAGCATAAAATGCTATTGCTTTATGTATGCCGATGATATAAAATTTTGTGCAAAAATTTCAACAATAAATGACTGTATGCTGCTACAAAATGACATAAATTCTTTCAGTGAGTGGTGCAGGTCCAATGACCTACTCTTAAATGTAGACAAGTGTGCTTCCATGAATTTTAACAGAACACTTCAAAATATTCTTCCACGTTATTCAATAAATAATATTCAATTAAGAATAGCCGAAGATTTCAGGGATCTTGGTGTTATTTTTGATGTCAAATTAACATTTCACTTACACATCAATTACATTGTTTCTAAAGCGAATTCACTATTAGGATTTTTAAAAAGGAACTCCTCAGATTTCAAGGATCCTTACACTCTTAAAGCTTTATTTTGCAGCATTGTGCGTCCCATTTTGGAGTATGCCTGTGTCGTCTGAGGATCTACAACTGTTCTGAATGTTCAAAGGATTGAAAGAGTTCAAAAGAAATTCTTAAAATTTGCTCTCAGACAATTCTTTCCTAATAACGGAATTGAGGTGCATCATTCCTATCATTCGAGGTGTCTTTTACTTGGACTGCAAACTCTTGAATCTAGGAGAAAAGTGTATCAAGTAATGTTAGCTCGTGATATTCTATGCGCAACGGTCGATAGTGAGAATCTACTTAATCGTTTGTATTTGTATGCTCCATCTGAGTCTTTAAGAGTTAAGACCGAGACCACTGTTATTTGTATCTCGTCATAACACATTGTATGGTCAGCGTGAGCCTATCTCTTTGTGCAGCAAAATGTTTAATACGTACTGTTCAGAATTAGATGTATTTTTGTCCAGAAATACTTTTAAAAATATGTTAATTTCTGTCATTAGGCAATGAATTTTTTGTAATTTATTATATCTTAAAATATTTGTAAATTAACTTCAAAATCTGTTGATTGTAAAATCGTAGGTTAAATAAATACAAATACAAAAAAAAAAAAAAATAAAAATAAAAAGCACAAACAACATGCTGCCGGGTTATAAAAGGCCCTTCAAAACAGTGAAGGAAATCTAGTCACCAAAACATTCTGTTCTGCAACACACTAGTCGGCAAGTTCCAGTGTGGCGTCTATTCACAATTAGGCAAATTTAAAAAAAAAAACACAAATTTCAAGTCGACACCCACCATCTTTTCATCAGGAGCTCCATGGCCGAAATCGGGATCACAGCAAAACTGATCCAGTTCTTTCGCTTGATGCTGGAAAACACCCAGTGCTTAGAAACAGTGCTTATAAACTATTTCAAACCTGGACCGGATTACGGCAAGGAGATGTGCTATCATGTGACATCTTCACTCTTGTTCTGAAGCAGATAGTGCACAGGGCAGTTGTCAACGCGATAGGCACTATCTTCAACAGATCCGTGCAACTACTGGAATACGCGGACGATATCGACATCATCCGACAGAGGCTTTCATTGCGATTGAAGAACAGGCGAAAATGGTTGGCCTTGAAGCCAACGAGACCAAAACCAAGTACTTAGGTTAGGTTAGGTTTATGTGGCTGTCGGCAGAAGCCGACACACTTAGACCAATTTAGGTCCATTGTGATACCACGTATATTATCTACCTCAACTCTGTAGATGGGACTGGCCAACGACACGCGGTTGTTCTCAAACGGTCCCCCATCTACGTACTAACCGCGCCCAACGTCGTTTAATTACGGTGATCTGACGAGAACCGATTAACTCGACGTGGTAAAACCAAGTACTTGCTTTTAATAAACATCTGTTCACCGCATAGGATAAAACGTCTCTCAATTTTGTATTGCGTGAACTTTAATGCGAGAATGTGTGAACTTCATCTACTTTATACGTCGACACGCTCACATATCCGTAGGATATGAGCCACCTTCCATAAAAATGCGTATATTCTATTTTGCTGTCCGTTGAAAACGACGCAGAAAGGGATAAATGGATTGTATGGACTGAGGCCTTGACGGAAATTCGACGAAGAATTACCATAGGAAAAAGTTAGTTCTTCGGATTGGCAAAACAAACAGGCTCACAACTCCTAGCCCAGAAGACCAAATGTAAGCTCTACAAAACTTCTTTTAAGACAAAAATTCTCAGTTGGATATTCATATTTGGTCCTGTGTGCGCGGAGAGCGAATGGAAGGGAGGTACAAGCAGGAACCCTATTAGCTCTTTCAACATGTGGATGCAATACGAAAAACTACAGCACATTGGCTGGGCCACATTGAGCGAATGCACAAAAATGTTCCAGGGAGAGGAAGTTCGACTCCCTCAGGTTCGAGACGACAAGGAAGACCGAGCATACGTTTTAAAGACCAATTCATTACAGATACCAGAGCGCTTGGTATGAACAACCGACAGCAGCGCGCCAAGGATCTTGGGGGATGGAAAGCTGCAGTGTTAAGTACATCTAATACAAATAGTTAGCATTATGTAAAAGAAATAGTATTTTGGACATTCAAATATTTAGCAAACTGGAAAGCCCAAAACTAACATTGCAGATACGCTTATGCCAAATCTTTTCAAACCATCGATATCGAACGAGGAGGTACGAATTGAAGGGTGAAGAAGTTAACACCGAATACATTGAAACATTCTCTTTATTCTATCGTGGGATGACAAATTGCGCGTATAGTGCAATATAAACAGCCAACGTCCATTCCCATCAAAAGTGGTGACAACACGTCTGAATACTACTGCAGGTGACTTACCATAGAATAAGATCTAAGGTATTACGGTATCAAATCAACATGATTGGTTAAGTAATAGTTTTAGTTTTGATTTTGAAGAAGTTTCACCTCAATAAATATAAATTTATTTTTTTATTTCCAATGTCGGGTCGTTCTCTATTAGTGTGTGTAGGGACATCTTGAATGGCTCTTTTGGTTGGCCTATTTTACTCCAGTACTTCAAGCATGCTCTTTCTTACCGAAATAGTTTCGAAAATTTTTAATTAATTTAATATTTTTAATAGTTACAGACACTTCTCCTTTTATTGAAGTAAAGTAAAAATTGTGAATATGCTGATAAAGATAACTTTTTTTTCTTATGTTCTTCCACATTCTTCAAATTAACCCGGATTATCCCAGAGACATTTTTTGTTGAATTTTTCAATGAAATTTGGAAGTAAGGACACTCGTCCTATTTGTATTGTAAAAAAAAATTGAAAAAAAAAAATTTAACTTACCATTTGCTGGGGATAAGGTGTACCCCATATGGTACAGTGGGATAATGCACTATCATAATCTAATGTTAAAATATTACGCAGATTTAAATTTATATTGAATATTGTGTTTTATTGATTATTTTTATACATAAATTACTGTGACATTGTGTGATAGGCTTTGAAACAGCGCATATGTAAGGTAACGCCACATTTCCCACAAACAGTAGCCGCTTGAGTGTGGCAAATTCGACATCTGGTTCGTTTGTCTTGCTCGACTATCAAGTGGTTTATTTCATCATATCTAATGTCTTGGTTCTCTGTATTTGCTGGCTTCAAATTTCGTGGTCTGTTGCTTTTTCCGTATGTTCCCAGCAAACTCCTAGCTGGTCTACGACGGAACTCCAAATTGTCCAGTGTACCTTTATTGTACTTATGAAGCTGCCATGCATTTGAAATTGCCATATCAATACAATGAGCAAAAAGTGGATAATACCATTTTTCCCTCTAATACCAATCCGATAAAGACCGATATTTTGGTCTGATCTATGGACGCCTCACATATTTTTATTGTAGCCTTTTATAAGTTTTGGCTGGGGAACTGATATTTCTTTTTTCTCAGCACGGGAGTATCTCCTCACCGAATTTGTTGGATGTACTGGAACACAGTTTAATATCATATTTACAATGTTGTTGTCATTCCATTTGCATACAACCGCATTGAGTTTTAAACAGAGTTCGGAGCTATAAGCACCTCGGCCTTTTCGTTTCAGAATTTTATCCGATCCACGCAAGGAACAAGTTTTTAACCGATTATCTCTAATAGTCCCAGTACCTCTTATTATACCCTATTCTAAGGGTATATTAATTTTGACGCATAGTTTGTAACATACCTTAACATTGCCCGTAGACCCCTAAAAGTTACTATATTTATGATCAGCATCGATAGTAATGTCGATCTAGCCATGTCCGTCCGTCCGTCCGTCTGTCGGCAAAAATTAGGCCTTTAAACTGGACCTAGAGAGCTGAAATTTTAACCATATACTCTCTAGGGTCCCGAAATAATCAAGTTTACGAATTTTTGAAATCCGCCCACAGACACGCCCACAAACTCAAAAAAACCGAATTTTGAGCTAGAAAGCTGAAATTTTTTATATATGATCTATGACTCCTTAAACTGCTCGGGATAAAAAATTTTCAAAATCCGCCAACTGACACGCCCACAAATAAATAAAATAATTTTTTTATACCCTATTCTAAGGGTATATTAGTTTTTGAAAATCCAAAGTTTCAGCTAGGGAGCTGAAATTTATAGTATATACTCTCTATGGGCCCTTTATGCTCATGTGTAAATATTTTCAAAATCCGCCCACTGACACGCCCACAATTAATTTTTTTTTTTTTTTGAAAATTCAAAGTTTCAGCTAGGGAGCTGAAATTTATAATATATACTCTCTAGGGGCCCTTTATTCTCATGTGTTAATTTTTTTTTAAATCCGCCTACTGACACGCCCACAATTAAATAAAACAATTTTATTGAAACACCCAAGTTTGAGCTAGAGAGCGTTTTTTTTTTTTGATAAAATCCTTTAAATGTTTTATAACCAAATATGTAGAGCGTTCTTAACAATTCAACCATACTTAGACTTTTGTCACGCCCACTTATGAGGGATAGGAATAAGAATAGGGTATCCAACAGTTCGCCCAAGCGGACTGTAGCCCGTCCCTATGTTTTTTAATACGTTTAAATCATGAAATAATTGAAGAGAAGAAAAAAAATTGTCAAAAAATAAATGATAGCTTAGAGTTAAGCCTCGTCCAATAAGCGCATGACAAAAATCTAGAACAACTTGTGTTCCAAGAGAGAATTCTCTATTCTTGGACATTGAAGGTAATTTTGATCCAAGATAGGGATCAAACCAAACAATATATCCACTTGGAGTTGTTCCAACCCAAAATTTATAGCCGCATCTTATTGGTTTTTCTCTTATAAATTGTTTAGTCGGATGACGTCCAAAATAGGGTATCATACCCTCATCCACACTATAATTTTCTAAAACTGTAGCAAACAATAAAAAGTTTTGAAGCATGTGTTGAAACAAGGGTCGTACTTTGGAATAACGATCGTTTGGACCTAGTTGAGTATTATCGCAACAATGTAGTACTCGGAAGATGTGATCGAATCTATTTCTAGTGATGGATTTCGATGCAAGTATATTTCGTGAATCGTCTTCATTTTCCCAGTACATTCTTCGTCTGGATACATTATTGTAGCCACTCAATATAAGTACTCCAACAAAAGCTTTAAGCTCACTAACCTGTATATCGGCCAGAAGATTATGATGCTGGGCATATAAATTATAGTACTTCCTTATCATTTCAAATACAGTTTCATCGAAAAAGAGCGAGAACAGGTCCAAAGGAGCTAAAGATGGATTCAGGTTGCAAGATTCATAATTGAAGTCTGTAACTGTTTCCTCCAAGTCTTCTTTTTTCCATGAAAAATTTATAAGTCTTCTTTTTCTCATTGACAGTTAGACTACAAAAAACCGAAAGGATATGTATTATCCCACTGTACCATATGCGGTACATCAATATGAATATCCATGTAACATCAACGAAATATATCTTAATCGTCAAATTAGTTGAATAGGACGATTTGCCATTGTTTTGATTACATAGATTCCGATTTTAAACTTACTATAAGCTATCAATTAAGAATTACTTACCTTTTCCTCGACATTGTCTTGCTTTCAAAAAAAATTAACACTTTTCACTCCTCTTTTAATACCAATGAAACACAAATAAATCAAACTTGACATTAAAATAGCATAGCCTACTTTACTACAGCGCGAGAATTCAAAAAAAATATTTAAATAAGTGGCCTTCTCTTCAGCTAGGAATTTTTATATTAAGTATACCATATACGGTACAGTGGGATAATACGGGTTAATTAAATTAAACTTAAAACAAACTCTTAACTTTGCTTATACGAGTATGTATTGTATATGTATATTTTTTATCTTTATTTTTCGAAATGTTACACCCGTCAGACGGCATATTCGCCATGTCTATGTAAATTCTATGAATTTTGTTAAAATAATCTATTAGATGTAAATAAAGAATTTGATGAAATGAAAAAATGAAAAGAAAATATTTTTCATGTATGTTTTTTGGTTTATACAGGTGCTTTCGGGTTGTCTTATGACATAAAAGGGTAGCTTCGATCAACGTATGTAAAGAATATATCTTGAAGAAAATGGAGGGCGACAGGATCAGTTGGTACTGTCATGTTCAAAGAAGAGATACTACGAACTCTGTCATACGGTTCCATACAATCGCAAAAGAGAGGCAGGCATAAAAACACATGGATGTCACAAATGCAGCAACACCATGGCCTCGGGGCGAAGTGATTCAAAATCGGGTATCCTGCCGTTATTTTTTGAGGTCGAACCGGCAAACCAGTAGTGATGCAGATAAGTTGGTAGGCGATGACCCCTTTAGTTCAGATCATAACCTTTTCGTTTAGGAGAAAGAAGAGATAATCGTCGACTAAACAAGTTATTTGACTGCATTAAAGAATTACTAAAAGCGAAACTGTTCAGTTTTCTATTTTAAAAATCTGACTCTTGAACCTTTAATATACGATCTTACTTTCTGTTGAATCAACGCAGTTTTTCTCAATTTATTTCAACTCTTCATCAAAAATGCTTCCAATTCAATAGAATTTCAAAATTAATCTTCTAGACTTAACAAAAAAACATTCTCCTGAAAATTCAATGTAGGTATCTATGTATACGCAATTCCGTGCGTCCTCTTCGTAGGATGTGCATGAATAATATTTTGTCAATGGTTCAAATGATTAGAATTAGATTTTCCCTTAAAATGAAAAGGTCCCGACAAATTGAATTAAAATTGACTATTACACCCATTCTGCCAGTTTTCACCATCAACACCGGCACTCATGCATCAATAGCTGCATGAATAGGCATGTCATATGCCATGTCTTCTTGTCGATTCAACGACAAAAATCATAGCTTGCCCCCAAACCCAAACACAAGCCAGAGGAGTAACAGCACACCACCGATATCATCGTCAACAGCATCTTCGACACATCATTCGCTCCTTTTTCAATATAAAGTGATATTGCTAGGGGAGGGTGGTTAAAGCAGTCAACCAAACTTCACCAGTCACCCTCCCTGAGAAAAATACTCCGTTTAATTGCTGGCGCGTTGCCTTTAGAACTTTTTGAAACGCATACGACCAACTGTTGACAGCGAGAGTGGCTGCACAGAGACAATTTCGCAATTTAATTTTCGTAATTCATTTAAGGGAAATAATTTTCGATTGGAAGCGAAGTTTTGTGAAAGGCTCTTCCAATGCCAGTTTTATATCGTCCTTAATAGACTGCCAGCTATGTAAATAGCTACAACCCATGCAAATTAGGTTACATTCGAATTGTACAACGCTGCAGAATCCGAAGCTAATAAACTGTCGCCGAAAGTCACTCACCCAATAAACTATTAAATACATAAGACAATAAGGTTATTCATGCAATTTCGAAAATTTACCATCTTCTTAAAAGTGTAAGTTTACGACGAACATTTCATGAATGCCCCAAAAAACTGTTAGCGGAAAATATGAAGGTAAACCAATCAGCTGTTGGACACTTTCTATCGAAAGTTTACCACCTTGTTGTAATGTATGTATACCTTTTTTGCGTTGAACATCCCCGTGTGTCCGGTTCTCTCCGCATGCTTTCGGGACATACGGACTAAAACTCCTTCCAACCCTGAGGTTTCTGACACTCTCCCTGGGACCACTCTTCGCATTACTTCAAGGGGGCTGTTATCATACACCCTTTCGTGCTCACGTGCTTTCCCGGTATTGATTTTCTTCTCTTTTTTTTCTTCTGAAAATATCTTCCACAAACTGGCAAATTATTCCCCAATTCAAGTCGCTCGTCAGCATTTTGTCAAATATTTTTTCTGGGTTGAAGGCACCAATGCTGCTTTCCAGGGCTGTGTGTTGGGCTTCTTTCTTCTGCATGCAAAAAACGTGTGATGTGCGTCGCCTGTTGGAGAGTCGCCGTACTGGCAGGTTGGGGTGTCCGTTTCTCCAATCTTATGGAGAAAGGGGTTGAATTTCCGTGTCCGGTGGGGCATTGGGTTTCACCGTGTTTCCGGTCGTTCCACTCAGCCACATTTCTTATCAGCCTCGCTGTCCATCTTCCTCTGCTTTTCGAGCTCCAGCGCTCTTGTATCGTTTGCTGTTCTGCTGATCGATTGCCGCTTCTAATCCAATTTCCGCCTTGTTGTCGTGGACGTACTTCCTTCGTACCGCTAGGAGATCGATGAGAGTCACTCCTGCGACTACAAGGACGGCTGGTTCCGACACCGTTCGGTAAGAGCTAGCCACGCGTAGAGCTCCACGTCTTTGCACTGCCGCCATCTGCTTCCGGTATTTTCCTTGTCGGAGCTCGTCTGCCCAAATCTCACTTCTATATAGGAGAATGGCATGCGTTGTCGACATTAATAACCTGCGCTTGCTTGCAGTTGGACCACCTATGTTCGCGATTAATCTGCTTAGTGATGCTGTAACTCTAGAGACTCGTTCCGTTGCGAACTTTATCTGTTGCCAGAAAGTCAGTTTTGTGTCGAGACTCAATCCCAGATACCTCACCACGTCCTAGCCCTTAATGACTTCAAAGCCAATTTGGAAGTCGATTTGCGTGGGGATTCTCTTCTTCGTCAGAAGGACTATCTCAGTTTTCTCTGCTGCCAAACTAAGACCGTGCTCATCCATCCAGAAGGTTGTTCGTCGCATGACTTAGTTCAACTTTCTTAATGTGTTTTCAGAGTCTCTTGCCATTATCACTGCCGCGATATCGTCTGCGTACCCAACGAGGAAGTAGTCTTCGGGCATCCCCATCCGCAGTATGTCTTCAAAGGAGATATTCCAGAGATCTGGTCCCAAAATTGATCCCTGTGCTGCTTCAGATGTTACTTCCCTCCTTCGTGGGCCTTCTGTGGTCTCGTAGATCAGCTCCCGATCTCTGAGGTAGTCCTCTAACATTTTTCATAGGTAAGCTGGGATGTTGAATCTATTTTCTAACGCATTTAGTATATCGCTCCACCCAGCTGAATTGAATGCATTTCTTACGTCCAGGGTTGCCTGCAAAACGATCTGCTTCTCTGTTGGACAGTTTTTACCACTTCTTCAATATAGCTCCGACCGTAGACCGCCCTTTCCTGGACCCATACCTGCCAAGTCTCCTGCTCTTTGTACTGCATCTGTGAGTCGTGATTTCAGCAACTTTTCCATGAGCTTCCCCCCAGTGTCCAGCATACATAAGGGCTTGTACGCAGATGGGGAGTCTGGGTCTCCTTTTCCTTTGCTGATCAGTACCAGTCTTTGTTTTTTTCCAGTTCTTTGGGAATGTTTGGGCAGTCACTTTTATTACATCCGATGGAATTCCGTCTGGGCCGGGTGCTCTTCTATTTTGCATTGTCGGCACAGGTAATCCCAGCTCTTCTTCACTAAAACCTAGAGTTTCTTGTCGTCGGGCTGGTGTGTTGTCAATGTCAATGAGTAGAGATACTTTCCCAGTCACATGGAAAGAATCGGTTGTCACTCCTGTTAGCAAAGTCAAAGGATCAAACAAGTGTGAGGATTACCGCCCAGTAAACTCTCTGCCAGTATACGAAAAAGTATTGGACAAAATTGTGCAGTTACAACTCGAGGAATACTTCGAATCAAATGAATTGTTTCTTGAAAGTCAATCAGGATTCCGCAAGAAACACTCGTGCGAGTCCGCATTGAGCAACATATTAATAAGTTGGAAAGAGGAGATTGCGGCAGGTAACTGTGTGATTGCTGTATTCGTGGACCTTAGAAGAGCATTCAAGACCATAAACAGAGAAATTCTGCTGAAGAAACTGCGGGGATATGGTGTTAGCGGACAAGAATCGAATTGGTTTCGACCCTTTCTAAATGGTCGATCCCAGAAAACGAATGCTAATGGAATGATGTCCAGTAGTTTCGAAACAACCCTCGGAGTTCCACAGGGATCCATACTCGGCGCGCTGCTTTTCATCATATACATAAATGATATTGATGACGAAATAAAGCATTCTAAGATAGCCCTATTTGCCGATGACGCACTACTATTTATCGCTGGAAAATAACGAGGATGAATGTACAAGAATGATGCAGGAAGGTTTATCGAAAATGAGCATATGGCTGAGTTCTAATAAGCTTAAGCTAAATGTTATTAAATGTAAATGTATGTCTCTAAAACGCTGTGTACAGCTAAATCTTAAAATTGAGAATGAATCGCTAGAGCAAGTGCAGAAAATTAAGTACTCGTATCTAGGAGTTATTATTGATTATAAATTATCATTCAACTTCCATTTAGACTACATCATTGAAAAAGTAGCTAAAAAAATCAGTTTTTTCCAAAGAATAAGAAACAAAATATCGGTATTATGTGCAATAAACATATGTAATATAATGATTAAACCACATTTTGAATACTGCTCGTCTATATTGTACTTATGTAGTGATACGTCGTTGCTTAAGTTACAGCGCCTACAGAACAGAGCTATGAGAATAATTATTAAGTGCAATCGTTATGCTGCTGTCAAATTAATGTTAGAGATACTTTTGTGGTTAAATGTAAAACAAAGAATTCTTGTAAACGTGCTGTGTTTTGCATTTAAAATTAAATATGGTATGTTACCTAAATATTTGCAGAAGTACCTGAGATACGTAGGAGATTCTCAACCTTATCAATTAAGAAACCGTGCAGATTTTAGAGTACCAAATTATATTAATAATGTAACCCAAAATAGTATAGTTTATAAAGGTTGTCACCTATTTAACTCACTACCAAGAAACATTAAAAATGAAACGAATTTACGTATATTTAAGCAAAATTTAACTGTATATGTAAAAAGTCATTACCCACATAATTAAAATGGATTAAGAGTTGGATATTACTATTATTATATACTGATGTACCTTAAGTTAAGTTAACAAATTGTAAAACATTGAAGTTAAATAGCAGAGTTCTGCTAAATTAATAAATCAATCAGTATCAATCAGTATTGTCGGAAGGTCTGACCGAATGAGTTGGAAAAAAAGTGTTTACAATGCGCTCAATCTTATCTTCGTTTAGAATAGGCGGAGCCAGTTGGGCTCCCAGTTTCCGCATTACTACTTTCTAGCCTAGCGCCGAGAAGTCGCTGTTTATGTCTCGGCGGAGATCCTCCCACTTCCGTTTTTTGTATACCCTTAATATGTATGTAAGTGATGTTGACATCCTAAATATTATCCTAACAAGCGGCATTTTCAGTGAGCATTGAACCGCTTCCATAATAAGGCAATCAATCAATTAGATATGTAGTTTCAAGTCGAACTTGAAAGAATAAAATTAAAAGCAAAAAATCTTTTTGGAAATTGTATCTCACAGTCTTAGAGCCAGTGAACTGTTTAAAAAAAGAATATTAATTGAAACTTAACCTTTTTTCCGTGGAACTATTTTACAACTAAGCACTTAATTTTTGATGGAAACATAGCATGATGTTGACAAAAATAAATTTATTTAGACTACTTAGTTTGGTTGTAACCTTGATTCAGTCTTGATGCCGAAAACGGAGCAGGGGGTATCAAAAATGTCTTTATGTGAATTTACGTTTGAAAACTTTTGCGCATCAGTGTAGATGCTGCTAATTATTGACAAAGTAAACGCGGAGGTGGCAAGTCTTAGAGATTGTACGTTAACAGATGAGATATTTTTTGATTTACAGTTGTTTCAATTAAAAACATGAAATCATTTTCTCATGCAGCATGCGGAAGGGAATCATGTCGTAATGTAAGTGTCTCGGTAGATGGTGATTTTCTTTAAATGGAAAATACATTTTTAAAGACACATCAATTAATTGCAAAGATTTGTTGACACATGGTGTCACTCTAATTTGTAAGTAATTTTGATGTTTTCTTTTAAAGGTGCGGCAGCATCATGTGGCTGAGGGCGAATATTTTTGCTTAGTGGAGCGCGTGATTAGGTTTCAATTAAATTCTTCTTTATTTTCATAAGAAACAACAAGTGTGCTTGAAAAATTTAATAATTTTAAAGTGACGTCCTGATTTTAACCGTCATTTGATGTTACACTTTAGGCGATGGTTACAGTGGTTGCGTATTCTGACGAGCATCTTTTTTGTAAGTATATATCAAATTTCTTCATCGGAAGCGGGTGGTTACTTTCTGGCAGACTTTAATTTGTAGTCATTCGAAACTTAAAGATGAATAACAAAGACGATTTATATTATGTATTTAAGCAAGCAGAGGAAGTTAGCAGCAACTGCCATAAGAGCTGGTTTTTTTTAAAAAATTATGTTGTAGGGTAGAGGCACTAGTATCCGGACGGTGTTAGTGTCCGGACACTATGCTGTTTATCAGAGAAAAATAGGTGCATCACACACAAATAGTCTCAAATATCAACAAAAATACAAAAATACAATCCTTTTGCACATACGTGCAAAGTTTCAAATCCATAATCTGCATAATGTAAGAGATAAGCGGCAGTGTTGTGGCCGAGCTCCGAGAGTGTGGTTGTGTTGTCATTTTGCATACAAAAAAAAAATAGTGCGAGCATTTGCAAGAAGTAAGTCAACCAAAGAGTATTTTTTAACTTATTCTTCTGGAAAATACTATGTTTTCCTTTACATAGAACCTACTTTCATGATTAAAAAAAAAATATGGAATAAAATTATTTTGTTGGCCTAATTTTTAGTGTCCGGATACTAAAACTAAAATTGAAGGTAATTTTCCGTATCCAGACAAACTGTCCGGATACTGAAAATGTGTAAGCAGATACGAATTCTCGTTTAAATGCTCCTAAACGATACGTATGTATGTTCCGAATGAGAGAGGGAAAGACAATTGTGTTTTTCTCGCATATTTTCAGTATTCGGACAGGGTTTACTAAGTGAGAATATATCTGTCCGGGTACTGAAAAATTAGTTTCAGTTTCCGGACAACGTATTGTTTGAAATGAATTGTCGGTTTTTAGGTTCAAATTATCGTAATAGGCATTTTGTTTATTTGTTTTTTTAAAGAATGGATGCAGAAAGTATTGCTAAGGCCTTAGAAGATATAAGAACTAACAACTTAAGCATTCGTAAAGCAGCAAATAAGTATGGTTTATGTCGTTCAACATTACATGACCGCTTGAAGGGCAAAAGATTGGTCGGCGAAAAGGCTACGAAAATGGGGCCTGATCCTTATTTGACTAATGAAGAGGAGGAACGTATTGCTCAGTGGTGTGCCGATCTTTGCAAGTGTGGATTTCCCCTTAAGATCGACGATCTGTTAAATACAGTTCAAAAAATCATAAGGGATTCAAAACGAAAAACGCCTTTCAAAAACGATCGCCCTGGAAAAACATGGATGAGAGCTTTCTTGAAACGAAACCCTTCATTATCAATGAGAGAAGCAGAAAGCATCAGCAAGGGTAGGGCAGTTGTCACCCAGGAAACCATATTAAAATGGTTTAGGGAACTAATGGAATACTTGAAAAGCATTGGTCAGGAGCATATAATGAATGAGCCTAAGCGAATTCTAAATGGTGACGAAAGCAGTTTTTGCCTCTGTCCAAAAACTGGCAAAGTTATAGCCCCCAAAGGATACAAAAACGTGTACCAAATTGCTGCTGGAAATGAGAAAGAGACGCTTACGGTGCTAATTGTTTTTTCAGCAGACGGAACTCTTTTTGAACCCATGGTGGTGTTTCCTTACTTACGTCCACCAAAAGACATTGTTGACAGCATGCCAAAATCATGGTTTTTGGGCAGAAGTGAAAGCGGATGGATGAGAAGGGAAACGTTTTTCGAATACGTCGCCAATTGTATTCACAAGCGGTTACTAGCTAATAACGTGGAACGGCCTGTTATATTGTTCGTAAGTCGCATTTAACCCTGGAACTCAGTGAGTTTTGTAGCAACAACTAAATAATTTTGTATGCGTTGCCACCGAATACCACCCACATCATGCAACCGGCGGACGTTAGTGTTTTCAAGCCCTTGAAATCCGATTGGAAAAAAACAATTCGTGATTGGCAATCTAAAAATTTGGGACAGGCCTTGACAAGGAGAAATTTTTGTCCCCTTTTGAATGATGCTATTGTCAAAAATAAGGATATGGTGGCTACCATACAAAATGGATTTAAAAGATGTGGCTTGTATCCCTTGGAGCCATCAGCTATTGATTATACGATATGCGTTAAGAATAATGTTGAGAGATTAATAATAGCTGAATCATCAAAATTTAAGATTGCTGCCGATGGGATTGAGGCATTGTCAGAACAATTAAGAAATGTTGGAGTTGATGCCAATCTCGTTTTAGAAGTAATCAAAACTGAAGCGTCAAAACCGTCGAACAAGCCACCAACAACTTCAACACTAGATATTACAGTGGATGCTGAACTTGGACGGTTCCAAGGAGGACTAGGAGACTTAAGCGTTGGGGTTTATGTACTGAATAGGGATGGGCTACTAGAAAAAGAAAACGAAGACGTCTCTGGCACAAACGAGGAAAGAATTGAACCCGAAAAAGAATTGAATACAACGACAAACTCCCAGCTAATTTCGTTTCGGGTAAAGATTTTTCGTCAGACGAGGTTAATAATCCATCCCCAGGACCATCGCAATCAACAATATCTCGACGTGAAAGTACAGCAAGCTCATCTTTGCCAACACATCTGTTTTACCCAAAACTTACTTTTTTTAACAATAAAAATAGAATAAAACTAGGAGGGAACGTTGCATGCAGATCGCCGAGCGCAATTTCATCAGATGCTTGGCGAGAGATTCATGCCAATAAAGAAAAAGAAAAGAAAGACAAAAGGGACGCAATTGAAAAAAGAAGGCAAGAACGATTGACAAGAAAAGAAACTCAAAAACGTACATCAGACCAAAGAAAAAATATGAAAAAGAAAGAGGAATGCCAAGAATGTTTTGACGAACTCCAAAGCGACGTTGAAGATGACAATTTAAAAAATATTGGATGCGATTCTTGCGTTAGATGGTTTCATCTTAGTTGCACTTCAATGGCACACTTGGACTATGAGCTAGCATCTAAAAGAAACTTTGTATATCACTATTGCAGCTGTGATAACTAGTATTAGTACTACATTACATCAGAGCAGAATTAATGATAAGTATATATTTATTAGTTAATTTCCCAATTATTAAACTAAATATTTAAATAACAAACATTACATATTATTTTGAACTGAAATACCTACTATTTATTTTGCTATTTTTTTCATAAATTATTTACTTACCTATTTTTCTCTTATTTAACTGCATATCTATCTATTTATATGCATAGCAAGAATTTTGAACTGAATTACCTACTACTTATTTTGTTTTGTTTTCTAAATTATGTTATTTCTATAATATTTTATGCTCCATGGTTAAGTATTTTGATGCTTTATAGGCATAGCTACTAAGTAAAGAACTGAATAAACTATTTGTGATTTTTTTTTACTTTTTATTTAGGTATGTAAATATTTATATTGTTTTTTAAAACGTTTGTTTTTTGATATAAGAAATAATGAATTATGTTCTGTGAATTCTGCAGGTATTTTAAATACCTTTGTTTCTGTTTTTAATAAATATATGTAGTAGGTACGTATATATAATGAATTAAAGTACCCATATTTCATAAAAATATGAAAGCGTTTAATTAAATAAAGGCAACAAATTACTTAAGCTTGATATAAAACTTTTGTTTCCGGACACTAAAAAAAAAGTGTCCGGAATCTAAATTCTGCTGTCCGGATACTAGTGTAAATCGAACTTTTTTGAGTTTATTTTTTATAAATATTCAGAACGTAACATTTGAAAAAAATGTTGATGTATTATTATTAGCCAATATCGTCCCTTTCACAAACATTTTAATTTTTGGCGGTAGCTTTAATAGTGACAAAACTGTTGGAAGTCAAAGTTACCAAATATGTTAACTGTCCGGATACTAGTGCCTTTACCCTACCTACATTTTCATTTATTAAATGTATGAATTCTTTTCTCCTCCCAATTCGTCCGAGAAATATTAATGTTGGGAATAGTTATTGTGTTGACAGGTAGATAATGAGATGGCTGCGGTTCCGGTGCCAGCGAATTTTACTCGGGCAAACTAAGCGAATGTAAGCGAATACAACTCGCGCACATTCGCGCGAACAGAGTGGTTCTGGTGTAAGCGTATTCTACTCACGCGAAGTTTTAATTTATTTATGTAGATACTGGTATGTAGTTTGGAGAAACAATTATTTGCAGGGAGTGCTGCTAAGTAGTCGCGTTCTGAAGTGCTGTGATTTGGGAAAGTTTTATCATGTCGTTGTCGCTTTGTAAACAACAATTTTCGGTAGAAAATACCTTTCTGAAGTACAAATACAGAATTTCACAGTTTATACAATTCGTTGATCAAAGATGAGAGACTCTTTTTTGAGTATTATAGAATGACTCTAGATAAATTCCATTATATTTTGTCAAGTATGGAGCCCACAATAGAGAAAATGTCAACTAATTTAATTGTTCCTATGTCACGATGGTGCATTGCACGCTCTTCTGCCAATGGATATTATCCCCACCCGCGCTGCTCTCATACATACATTGCAAACTCTATCTACCATGTGTAGACTCTTCTATCAAATCTTTTAAGACTTAAAAAAATTATCTTGAATTCGCTTTACTTGCTCGTGTAACTTAGACATGCAAATGAAACCATCGGAAATTTGACTCGATTAGGTTAGCTTAGTTCGCGCGAGTACATTTTGTGCACCGGAAGCACAACATAGGCAATGCATAGTTTTGAATGAGTGCAGCGAACTTTGCGAATTTGCGCGAGTAAAAGTCTTTTACATTCTCTTGCAGCTTGCTTTTTGAGAATATGAGGAAAAAAGAAAAAAATCCACGACCAGAGTGAACAATTCTCGCGCCATTCGCATTAATAGTTGGACTGATTTATTTAATAAAAATATAATGAAGTTAGGTGACCTTAAATGAAAAAAAATGTTTAAGTAAAATTTTAAGATTAGTTTGTTTTCGCTCGTTTTTCATTGCATTTTTATTAGTTTCAAGAATATTAAAGTGCATTTTTCGGAAATCTAGCCGATAGTATATCGGATTATCTTTACATATTTGGAGTCAAGTTAAGTGAATACAAATTGTATAAACCCAATTATTACGGTTGTGTGCGAAAAGAATTTTGTTTCTACTTTTTGAAGTGGTGTATGGGACAGAGCGGATGAGCGAGAGTCCTTCCTCTGTGCATTCAACACCCACAAGCGCCAACAATATGTGGAACCGATATTATGGCATCATCAAGGAACAAAGAGCTAGCCGAAACCACCGTAGGCTACCAGCCCACAGAAAACGCCCGTAGTATGATGATGTATGCGCTTATGGGAAGAAGGTGACAGAAGATGCACATTTAAAAACGCTGCAACGCAAAACAAGGACTGCGAGGGAAGAGTATCGAGCCAAGAGAAGGGAGGTGAATAAGATCCTGCGGGAAGAGTACGATTACTCAGGCGACAGAGTTTAATAACGGTTTTTTGTAGAATAGTTATCTACAAGCATTATTTTTACTATCTCGCCCCATTTGGGCGGGAGGGACGACTTTCTAAAAAAAACACTTTAAATGGAAAAAAAAATATTTAAAAATAACGGTAATACTTACAATAAAGTATTGCAAATTTTTTTTAAAAATAAAAGTCGGTTCTATCATCTTGTTTTTAAATAAAGTGATTTCCATGAATAGTTTTTGAAAAAACTAATTTCCAACTAAAAATTTCAGGAAAAAAATTGAACAAACAAGTTGAACCGACTTTTAGCTTTAAAAAAATGTGCAATACTTAATTGTTATTTTTTTTCTTGTCGCCTGAGTTATCGTACTCTTGTCGATCCTGCGTGGAAATAAGAGGGCGTACGCAGTCTCCCAGCTCAAGAAAATCGAAGACTCTCGCGATTGAAACAACATCCGGAGATTTTACAAGAAAACGAAGCAACTGGCTGCTGGCTTTAAGACAGGAACTCAGGCTATTCGAAACAGCGACGGAAACGTAGTCACCGCAGCGCAGGGAATAGTAGATGTATTTAAGCAGCATTTCCAACAGCTGCTAGATGGGCATCATTTAGAGAGAGGGGTAGGCCAAGAAGTGAACTCACGTCCTGTCAATGAAGAACGTTGTACATATTTAAGAATTAAATTCTTTTTGTTCTTGCACCGGTAACAATCCTCTTGTTCAATATTCATACATACTTTAAAAAGGTTACATTAAACGTTTATACAGAGAAAAGATAAAGAAGTGAAGTAAAGAAAACAATTAACATACGAGTAGTATAGAAAATGAAAAATGAAAGCAGAAAATGAATGTACTCGAGTCAATGTAGTGTTAAAAACTGCATGCAAAGTGTTCAAATAATTTCTGTTTATATTTTCCATCCGTATTTATTTTCCTTAGATTTTGAGGGAGATTATTCCAGAGGAGAATTGTATTTACTATAAAGAACTGCCGACTGCTGACCAAAGAACGATGAATTGGTGGGAATATTTAAAATGTTCTTATAAAGATAATTTGGTTTCTCAGTCGTAATAATTGTATGTAATGCTAGCACTATTCTATATTTTCATAGGGCTTTAAGGGAGCACCCATTTATTCGTTTAGCATATATTGAAACATGGTTCTATCAACTTAGATTTAAAACATACTTTGCACAATTAATAAACGAAACAATTCAGAATCTTAGTTTGAGAACATTTCACAGCCATAATATGATAATAGGCAACACGTAAAACTTGATCAACTTAAGTTTTACAATCACAGGTAAAGGGTTTTTTAATAAGAGAGCTACAAAAGTTTTTTTAAATAAAACAAAAACGGTTTTGGATATCAATAAAATTCTTAATTCCTGTGAAAGTACGTTCGATGTCATTATGTATGGAACTCGATTTCTTTTGCATAGCCACCACGGGCACGCTTCCAGAAGTCCAGACGCTGAACCCAATTTTCGACGGTTTTCAAGCATAAATCGGCCGATACTGCTGCAATTTCACGTTCAATATTCGTACGAAGTTCATCAATCGTCGCTGGCTTGTTGGCATAGACCATAGACTTGACGTAGCCCCACAGGAAATAGTCTAAAGGGCTTAGCTATAATAAAGCTACAGAACATCAAGGCCGCCGGCTCTGATGGTTTACCAGCGGTTCTATTCAAATACGGAGGTGATGTTTTCGTAGTGCGCATGCACCAAATCATCAACCAAGTATGGGTGGAAGAAAGCATGCCCGATGACTGGACTATAAGCTCCATATGGCCCCAAATTCAAAAAAGGCGATCCTGTATCTTGCAAGAACTATCGAGGCATATCCCTGCTAAATGTCGCATATATGATCCTATACAACGTACCGTGTGAATGTCTGAAGCCGTTCTGCAACACACTAATCAGCACGTACCAGTGAGGTTTCCGGCCCGGCAGATCGACAATAGACAAAACCAGGCAACGCCTGGAAAAGACCAATTAATTTCAAGTCGAGACTCACCACCTTTTCATCGACTGCATTCATCGTCAGGAGCTCTACGTGGCCAAATTCGGGATCCCTGAAATACTGATCCAGTTGTATCACGTGACACTTGAAAACACGCGGTGTTATGTGCAGTTTGGAAGCAGTTCTTCCGAATTATTCCAAACTTAAATTGGATTTCGGCAAGAAGATGCGCTATCATGTGACTTCTTAAATATTGTTCTGGAGAAAATAGTGCGAAGGGCAGGTGTTCAGAGCGTGCCGGGTCAGAGGCTTTCACGGCGATTGAAAAACAGGTGAAATTGGTTGGTCTTGAAGTAAATGAGGAGAAGACCAAGTATATGCTATCAACAAACAAATAAACATCTATCGACCGCCTAGGACAAAACGTTACTGTTAATAGAAATGACTTCGAGGTAGTTAAGGAGTTCTTCTGCCTAGGAGTAAACATCAACTCAACGAATGACACCTTAGTGGAGATCCGGCAGAGAATTACCTTGGGAAACCGCTGCTACTTCGGTTTACCGAAACAAATGGGTTCAAAACTCTTCACTCAGCGGAGAAAATGCATGCTCTATCGAACCTTAATCCTACCAGTCCTGCTTTATGGTGTCGAGTGCTGGACGATAAGTAGAAAAAGGGAGCTAATATTGGGTTATTTTGAAAGAAAAATACTCTATCGGAAATTTGGTCCCGTGTGCGAGGAGGGCGGTTTTAGGAGAAGATACAATCGCGAACTCTATGAGCTGTACCAGGATATGAATGTAGTCCAAAAAGCGACTACACCACGTCGACTACATTGGCTCGGCCAAATTGAGCGGATGGAAATAATGCTCCAGCCAAGAGGATCTTTGACTCCCAGAACCCTGGTTTGAGAAGGCAAGGAAGACCGAACCTCTGTTCTAAAGACCAAGCCATCGCGGATGCCAGAGCTCTTGGTCTGAAGAACTGGAAGCAGTGTGAGCGGGGTCGCAGAGGATGGAAGGCTGCAGTGTCTCAGGCAGACACTCTTCACGGGTTGGGACCCCGTTAAGTAAAGGTATGTAAGTATGGGGCAGAATGGGCTGGCATAATAGACATGGGTGCTCATTATGCCTTTTTGTTTTCTTATTTATGTACCTTTTCCATATTTATATATGATACAATGTGATATTGTTTTAAATGGTTCGCAATTATCTGAGGAAGACTAGGTGGCAAGAATGGAGCGAAGATAATGTGCGTCGAGCTGTTCTAGGTGTTATATCAAAACAAAATGTGCTGCAAGTCTGCTGCTCGGAATCAAAAAATTCCCTGAAGTAAGGTTAATAAGAAAAGGTTTATAAGATAAGGTTTATAAGAAAATGTTTATAAAAAAAGCGGTTCAATCACGGTTGCCACTTTGTAAGTAGTTACCAAATTTGGTAATTTGTTTTTGCAAGATTAGTTTTGGTGATATGGTAATTTTTATCTGGTTTTGGTAAGCTTTTTGATCACTTGCACCAGGAAAAAAATAAACGAAAAATTGACAGGTAAGAATGGAGTGAATTTGATTAATTTGAATTATTTCTACCTAAGTTAATCAATACGAACTCACCTGATGTAAATGGTCCCTTACTGCATTTGAGTGAACCACCATCCATGTAAACGCGTTTTATTTTTAAAACTTCTGAATACACTGATCTTTTTGTTTTGACAGCTGACTGTAGCAGTCACTAAAGCATCAGCAATTAAAAGAGCTTGTAAACGCCGGGGAAAGACCGCAGTGATAACCAGTCCCGCATAAAATTAATTATTTTTTTAAATCCAAAATACATAATACTGAATTATCTATTTTTAAGTTCCTGTCTTTTAAATACTCATTTCATAATAGACTTTCCTACCAATAAGAGGTCACAAAGCAGGTGTACTGAGCTTGTTTACTTGATTCATCTGTTTGTAGTCTTCTTACTGTCACGTGAAGGGGTTCGACCGAAAACAATGGATCGATTATGTTAAGTAAATATTTGATTTCATAGCCTTTAAACAGAAAATCCTCAGGCCTTAAAAAGTTGTTTGAAAAAGAAACACAAGTGAAAAAAAGCTTTAGGCTGATTTTGTTGCTGTTTGGATTTTCAGCGTTCTATTTTTAACAGCTCACACATGGTTCGTGGCATGTGTCAAAGTCAAACATGCTCAGTTGGCAATTGGCATTGCCATTCCATCATGGAAAGTTAATCTTACCTGAACAATGATTAAAAATTATTCAATTTTACTATCAAAATTCGTATTAATGATGACCGTGATTTGTCCATTCGTGCAGTTCGCAGCAATTGGGATTGTATTACTACGTGGAAGATTTTACGCAAAGATCTTGGTCTAAAACCTTTAAAAAATTCAAAAAGTAAAAAAAAGGTGTGAGCCACGCTGCACTCAGGGTATAGTTGATGTGTAAACATGTAGGCACAGTTGCGCGTTAGCTACCTAATTTGTTATCTAGCTAACGCCACAACTAAGTAACTAACGTAGTTAAATTAGCTGCGCTAAAAATGCAATCGATTTGGTAGTTAGCTATCATAATGACAACTAATTTTTGCTATTTGCTATTAGTTGCAGGTTGTGTAACTAAGCTCGTTAGGTTGCCAAAGTTAGTTGCGGATGAAAACTAAAAGTTGGTTAGTTTTAGCTGTAATAACTAAACCAACATTTTTTATTTTGCTATAATGGTGATAATTTATTGGGATTTATTATCCATATTGCGTTTAAAATAAAAATTGATTAAATGTCCCTTTTACTTTACATCAGGTTATTTTACAGAGAGGTCCTTGGAGCCACAATAATTAAACCCGAAAAAGGATATTTTCCCAAAATATCTTTAGAAACGGCACGGTATATATGAGTTCAATGTTATTTGAATGAGGGGTGCTAGGAACAACAAACATTTTGGTAAAATATCCTTTTTTCGACTTTTAAGGAAATTTTTGTTGTTCCAAAGACCTCTTAGTCAAATAACATTGAACGCAGATATGCCGTGTGGATTCTAACGGCATTTTGGAAAAATACCCCTTCTTCGACTTTTAAGGACCTTTTTGTTGTTGCAAGGACCTCTTAGTCAAATAACATTGAACACAGATATACCGTGTGGATTCTAACGGCATTTTGGAAAAATATCCTTTCTTCGACTTTTAAGGACCTTTTTTGTTGTTGCAAGGACCTCTTAATCAAATAACATTGAACACAGATATACCGTGTGGATTCTAATGGCATTTTGGAAAAATATCCTTTTTTCTTTATATCTTTTAAGGACCTTTTTGTTGTTCCAATGATCTGTTAGTCAAATAACATTGAACACAATATACTGCGCGGTTTTTTAGGAGTTTTTGAAAAAAAAATGTTTTTTTCGGGCTTAAGGACCTTATTGGGTGGCGACGGTGTAGAGGTTAGTGTGTTGGCTTGTGACCCGTGCGGTGCAGGTTCAATCCCCACGGGGAACAACAACATACGCCACCCATTCACATGCCTCTACACCAAAAGAAGGATTTCTGCCTGGTAGTACAATGGACCGTTACCGAGTCTGAGTGCTCTGGGATTTGGATTTCCTTTTTTTTTAAAAAATAAAAGGACCTTATTTGGTTCTCCAAGGACCACTTGGTAAATAACCTTATTACAACTGAAAGTGACATTCTTAAATCGGCCATCGGTTACCGAAGTACAAATCGATATTTTTCCTCTTACCGTCAACTGATGTACAACAAACTTCAAGCTATACAACCTCAATTATTCAAAACAAATTTACTTCCACACAACTTCCCGGTGTTTCGTAAGGACATAATAATCTCTAAAATTGAACATAATTAAAACTGGAAAATGTATAACGAAATAAATAAAATAAAAAAAAAACAACGACACGCGATTGTTCTCAAACGGTCACTCATCTACGTACTAACCGCGCCAAACGTCGTTTAATTGCGGTGATCTGTCGAGCAGCGATTAACTCACGTGGTATGAAAATCTGACGGTGACGGGAAAATCTGACGATGATGGTGACGCTAAAATCTGATGATGATGGTGACACTAGATATTTCCAACTAGCCCCTACCGAGAAAAAATATATTTACACATCAACGAGAGCAAAAATGTTTACACATTAAAAACCTTAACAAGTAAATAGCAAGCATTGATTTATCAACTCAAATAAAAATTGCAAGTATACACTTTTGCAGTTTTCTGGTTTTTTTTCGACAATTAAAAACCAAACGCTTAAAAAATCACCTATTACATTCTTAAACAATTTACGATCACTTACACTAGGATATGCAATTGCAGCTTCTCTAATATTGACAACTCTTCGCATAACTTGGAATTCCTGAAGAGAATCGCAGTGAAGTTGGAAAAAAATCTTTTTATGAAAGTACAGCTGGTTGTTTAGTGGAAGATACATTACATAGTGGTAGTTTCTACTTTACCCCAATCACTGGGTTTGAGATTTATAGATTAATCAACTCGCTCAACAGTTCTTCCGCATGCGGTGAGGATGGAATCTCCATCCCCACTTTAAAGAACATCGCTCTCAATATAGCAGATATCCTAGCTCATCTGTTTAACCTCAGTATGTTAACTATAGTTTCAATTGTTAAACTAAAATGTGCTATTATTATTCCGATTTTTAAAAAGGGGAGTAGAAAAGATGTTAACAACTACAGACCGATTTACTTGCTGTCTTCAATGTCTAAACTTTTTGAAAAAGCTGTTAAAAATATTAAAAATAGAATGTTACATTATCTAAAAAGGATTAACTTTTTTAATCCTATGCAATTTGGATTTAGGGAGGGCCTATCTAGCGAAGATGCTCTTCTACAATATTGCTCCTTAATTAATAAAGGTTTGGATGAGAAAAAAACATTGCTCTGGTTTGTTCGTGGATATCACAAAGGCATTTGATATGGTTAAATACAGCATTCTTCTTAACAAGCCTCATTCCGTTGGTTTCTGTGGTACTGTACATGATTGATTTGCATCCTACTTAAAATACCGAACACAAAAAGTAAAAGTGGGGGACCAACTCAGTAACACCAAGACGCTAAACATAGGTGTACCACAAGGATCGGTCCTTGGTCCGATTTTATTCCTTGTTTACATAAACTCCCTATTCAACCTACCATTCGCAGGTAAAGTAACAGCTTTTGCAGATGATCTCGGTATCGCATATGCCTCATCTAGCGCTCTAAGCTTATTGACTGAAATAAACCTCGATGTTCACTTACTGAGAGTCTGGTTCGACAAACACAAGATAAATGTAAGTAACAAAACCAAACTGACGTATTTCAGCTTAGGAATACAAGAATTTTCAGATTTTGAAATCTACTTTCACGATGAAAATTGCCTACGTTATAAAATGCTAAATTGCACATGTATTGGGGACGATTCCTTAGTGGTATTCAATGAGGGTAATGTTTGTAATAAGAATTGCTTTAAGATAGAAAGAGTTGATAATGTTAAATAAAGATAAAGCAATATCTGCGCTCTTCTATCCGTAGCTTCTATCATCACAAAAAATATTGTGATAGCAGAACTTTAAGCACAGCCTATTTCGGCAATTTCCATTCAAGACTTCAATATGGTATAAGTCGCTGGGGAGGCGCTTACCTAACAAAAATGCACCCTCTCCTCATCCTGCAGAGGTGTGCTATAAGGAAAATCTGCGGTGTTAACAGATTGACTCGCTCTATGCCCCTCTTTAGATCATTAAAAATCGTTCCGGTCAGACATTTGTATTATTTTAAAGTCTCTAAGTTATTTTATATGAGAGGTGGCTATATGCAGAGTCCTATATCTGACGCCCGTACTCTGCGTAGCAATCTTGACAATTTGTTCCTGTTCCCACTTTTCGTACCACGCATTTTAGAAACTTCTACGTCTTACAAGTTGTTTAATACGTTTCATATGGTTCTTCGGTGTACCAGGTCTTTGTCAATGTTCTTAAAAATAGTTAAACTGTGGCTTCTGGATTTTGATCACAGTCAAATTGAAGTTCTGCTGCCTTATATTGCGTAGTATTAAAATAATTTCTTAAATTACTTACTTACTGCTTCTTTTTCCAAAAATCATTGTATAGCTTTTTTCGCGTTTTGTTATATTATATCAACAATCATTTAAATATTGCGTACCCCACATAATTCTGAATTTTATTTATGAAGTAGCATTTATCACTATGTATTTGAATTTTCAAATACAAATGTCACTAACTATTATTATACCTGAATTTGTGTTATGATAGTTTAAGACATTAAAATTTCCATTGTTATAAAGAATAATGATTATAAATAATAATAATAAAAAAACATTTTGAATGTTGCAATACGACTTTTTCTATTCGGATAGACAAATATTCCAGAACCTCAGTATGCCGCTACCTAGAGACGGTATTTGAAACGTTTACGATGCAATTAAAGCTTTATTAAAATTTTACAAAATAAAGCCGCATTTTGACTGTATATCAATTGCCTTCAATAGGTTCAACAACAACACTTTTGAGTACTTAATTGTTTTAAATTATGATGTAACGGGTCTTTTATTAAGGACTTGACAACTTCTTTTTTAAATAAAATGCAAACTACTTAAGATATCTCAAAAAATTTGGCTTGAATTACTATCAAAACATTTATGAATGGAATTCGACTTCGTTCATATGCCCACCAAGGTAACGTATGCAGCGGTCGATACGTTGAACCCAATTTTCGATGACTCGGCCGCACATTTCGAACAATATAGCCGCTATTTCTCGTTCAATATTGGCTCTGAGCTTCTCTAACGTCGCCGGCTTTTTGGCATAGACCAATGATTTAATGTAGCCCCATAAAAAAAAGTCTAGATGCGTTAAATTACACGATCTCGGCGGCCAATAGATGGATCCTTTTCTCGAGATAACACGTTCATCGAACTGAGACTTCAATAACTCGATTCTTGCACCCGCTGTGTGGCTTGTGACACCGTCTTGTTGGAGCCACATATCACTGATGTCCAATTCATGCAACTGCTCAAAGAAATAACGTTCCAACATGTCTCTGTAGCGAATACCATTTACCGTAACGTGACGGTCATTTTCATCGACAAAAAAAACGGTTCAATGACGCCACCGTCATGAAAACCGCACCAAACAGTGTCTTTTTGCGGATGCAGTGCCGTTTCATGAAGCACATGAGGGTTCTCACCTGTTCAGTTACGCATATTTTGCTTATTGACGAAGCCGTTTAACCAAAAATGGGCTCCATCGCTGAAGGTGATTTTGCGATGAAATTCGTCATTTTCTTCCATCATGTCCAGAGCCCTATTCGAGAACCTACGTCGTTTCATATGATCAAGTGACTTTAGTTATTGAGTCAGCTTGATCTTGTAAGGGTGTAGGCCAAGATCCTTACGCAAAATTCGCCATAATGTGGTCTGGGGGAGGCCAAATTCTTGAAAACGCCGTGAAATTGACTGATTAGCTGGTTTGCGACGAACACCTCTAAGGCAGCAATATTCTCCACACTTCGGGCAAAACTTAGTCTCACTGGCACGGCAAAATCAAGAAGCGAATATTCTGACTCAAATTTTGTTTACTAGACTATGAATTGCTAGTCTACTGGAACGAGAATTACGGCCGCGAATTGGCGTTACGCTCTTAAAGTTGCGACCACCGACTCGGAATTTCGGTAGTACATTTTAATTATTTGTGAACGTTGTTCCCTCGTGTATTTCACCATGATGATTTTACTGAATATTTCAGCATTGAGTTCGTTAAATGGTTTAAGGGTGCGTTCACACTAAAAATCTTGAAGTTGTCAAGTCGCTAATGAAAGGACCCTTTATTTAATAAGTGGCATGTATTTATGGATACCTTTAATTTCTTGAAGCTTGCAAAAATTCACTTCTTTTGCGATCACTTCAGCATGTAGTCCATGTAATCACAAAACTTCAACTGTAGACAAATAAATATTGTCACATCTACCTACGCTATTTTTTTTTAAACTAAAATTAATATAACTTTTTTCAGAACGAAATCACTTTTTACAATATGTATTATCAAATCTTATGTACATATATTCACGGATGCGGGTACAGCACGTGGAATAGAATACGTTCTCCTAACACGACTGTGGTCGGCTATAGGTCAAGTGCGACTCAAATAGCGTCTTCTCGCGGAATGAGGAATCTGTCAGTGTAAATTGAAAATTTGACGCTTCAAATTTAAGCGGTATCGAAAACAATGTAGCATGGGCAGCGACTTTTGACTGACAGCCTGGTTTGTTGGAGTTCGTACCGAGCAAGATGCTCGCAGGTTATTTAGTGCCAAGTAGCGTATGCATAAGCAATTTATTTTGAATTTTGTTTAGGTTCAGAACAATGTGTGTGCATTGACGGTAATTAAGATAACTTAATTGGCTATAGTGCAACTATACGGTCAGTTAGGTAGCAAAAGTTCTCTAAAATATGTGATGACTTTGTTATGATGTTGTTTACTGTATCTACAAGGGGTGAGTTGATTTTACTATTATGATGTGGTTATAGGAAAGGCTTATTGATCTGCTGAATATTTATGTGTGATGAAAGTGAGGCATTTTTGTTGCAAATTGTAGCTTGGTGAATTTTAATTATTACTGACTGATTAGAAGGCTCCTGTACAGATATGGGCTAAGAATATTACTGCAGCGCACCCCCAAAAAAAGCGCTTGTGGTAAAGGGCGACTAAGGGAAAAATCACATCTAGGCAATTTAAACATCTATAGGTGAACCTGGCGACGCATTTAACATCTTTTCCACAAATCTGTGGGTGGCACGACTGGGGATCACTGATGTCGTAAAATGAAGATCAAACTTAAATCAATAAAAAGATCACGCATATGGCAAAATCGGTATTAAAGAGCAGGCCAGGATCGTACAAATGCAATAACACCAGCATCTGATTGGCATTAGTAAGGAAGTCATCCGGCGAATGTCACAGGTGCACCAGCAGGGATTCCATAAAGTGCGAGGGTTTCGATCGCTTTAATTTTGATTGAAACCTCTCCATAAAGGAAAAACAAACTAACTGATGAAAGGGATTATATTTAAGATAATAATCAGCACGAAAATGAAGATGAAGAAAATTCTTGGAACAATCGGATTGAAGGTGGCGAACTATGAATTAATGGAATTAAATGAGTTGGGACCTCAAGTTATCCAAACAATATATTTCCTTTAGTCATTTGGTTTTCTGCTCCAGATCTTTCATCGGAGATATTTGGTTGCCATACCTCTTACTTAAGTCTAGAAAACATCCAACAGTATCAATTGTCATAAGAAGCTTCTTAAATTAGCCGTTCGCTGTCGTCTTAACTTAATAAGGACACACATGTTACCACCTTGGAAGTGTCTCTCGCGCAAACTATTCAGTTTAGAAAAAAATTATATTAGAAACCTCAATATCATTTTTGAAGACCTATCCATGGATACCCCACACGTATGGGTTTGATGATAAACAAATTTTTGAGTTTCAGTTCTAAGTATGGGGAACCCCCAAAATTTATTGTTTTTTTTTTCTATTTTTGTGTCAAAATCTTAATGCGGTTCACAGAATACATCTACTTACCAAGTTTCAACAGTATAGTTCTTATAGTTTCGGAAGAAAGTGGCTGTGACATGCCCGGACAGACAGACATGACGAATCTATAAAGGTTCCGTTTTTTGCCATTTGGCTACGGAACCCCAAAAATGTGATAGAATGCCTAGGTATGGTTCATATATTCTTAAGGTGCTCGAAATGATCAAGTGTAAACATTTTCAAAATCAATCCATTGACTGAAAAAAACCGCTGTATCAAAGAAATCAATGGAATTGAAAGTCCTGTTCTTCGCAAGGTATATGGACAAAGCCATTATAAAAATTTCGCCTACACAAATTTATTTTCCACTCGAACTTTTTAAGAAGTTTTTTGTTTTTACAAATATAGGGTGTTTCTTTTATAGAGGTATAAAACTTCTAATAGGGATAACTATCAAACTAGCTGTCATACTAATGAAATGTGTTTGACTTTTTTTTCAACATACTTTGGCAAATCACCATTGAAAGACTTAGACCAGAACAACGTTTACTAATCGTGGAAATTTATTTCCAAAATTCGCGCTCTGTTCGCCAAACTTATAGAGCACTTCCTCAAGTTTACGGTGCGCATAATCGTCCATCTGAGCAGCTAATAAGCAATACTATGGATCGATTCATGACCACCTTTACTCTTTGTGACAATATGCATCCAAATCGAGCCCGTACCGTGCGTAAAGAAGAAGCCATCGTCGGGTCCTCTCTCATACTCACGTCTACAGGAGCCAGCGGACCATCAATTGCGACGTGTGTTCTATGAATGGGCTGAAAATCAACTGGAAGTTGAACCAGATTTTTATCGTCAATGGCGAACGCTGCAGGCAAATG
The DNA here is from genome assembly GCA_949715645.1 of Portevinia maculata. Taxonomy (NCBI): domain Eukaryota; kingdom Metazoa; phylum Arthropoda; class Insecta; order Diptera; family Syrphidae; genus Portevinia; species Portevinia maculata. Next base: position 104,186,013 of record OX454525.1, read on the forward strand.
ATTCGTGATTTTTTTATTCCTCATGTCATTGGAAATCATTTGGAGGAGAAATGGTTCCAACAAGACGGCGCAACATGCCATACAGCGCGTGCAACCATGGCCAAACGTTTGGTGACGGAATCATATCAAAAAATGGACCTGGCCTCCTCGTTAGTTTATAATGCGCAGTCGCGGAGGCTATATGCCAGATATAATTTTTAAACATTAAATGCCATGATATTTGTAAGCTAATGGATCCAAAATTAGGTCATTCCAAATAACCAAATCACCCAAGCTATTAATTTAATTAAAAGTTGGCAGCTTACATGGCTTAAGCTTATAACTTAACCACTTTACAATGAAGGGTAACAAAACGATCGTTCTTCATCACCTTTCAATCGAATTTAAAATAAATTCGTTGGACGAAGCTCAGATATCGCACTGTGGTGCTGCCATAGCTTTCCTTTTTGACACTCGCTCTAGAGATTAATATGCCCATGTAAAGCTGCAGTGCTGAATGTCATTGAGCACTTAGCCCCCAACATCCTTACAAACAACCCTTTCTTAGTTTACACAATATCTACCAGCTTTAAGAACATCCAGTCGGACAGGATGAGCTTTGCACTATTATAGATCCTCTCCTACGTTGCCTTAAAATTCAGATGTTTCACAGAATTCAATTGATTTAAATCCTCTGAAGCAAAGTCGACTGTAAAAATAGGAGCCACCCAAAATGTTTCTCGGTCCTTATTGTTATAAATTCGTTTCCTATTTCTGTCTTGAAGATAATCAAAACTGTATTGCAGACTCACATAATGGAATGTTCTGCAACAATTTCCAACAAAATAATCACAGTTCCAGAGTCCTACCGATAATCCTCGAGATATACGAATTGCAGAACTTATCTTCTAATATAATTTTAAATTAACAAATGGATAATTTAATAATCACAATTCACTTTCTTCGCACGTCAGTCACAAACTATTCGGATAGCAATTTATTTTATTGAGGCACGTTTCGCGTGTAAGATCAATTCAACAGGTAAGTGCCAGCATCCGATTAATGTAAACAATGAGACGCAACTAAATCAAGCAGTCAGCAAGTCTGTCAAACTTATATACCTATACAACGTGAATTAGTGTAAAATATCTTCTCATAATAATTAATCATTTTTAAAATATCCATGCGCTCTAAGTAGTGGGAGAGTGTGAAGCACTAAACCAGAAGTTTAAAACCTTTTGTTTGCAATTCCGTGTGACGAACTATGCTAAGGGTTGGTTACGTTGCAGTATGCATTGCGATTCACGTGAAGAGTATTATGCAGGGTTTTATTTTTATTTGGCATTTTTCAAGAAATATGATTTGGTTTTTATTTAAATTAACAATGAACAAAAATTACAGTCAAATAACCTCCATGACGACCTATGGTGCTTGCTCCTTTTCCCTTCACATTTGCGTACGATTTAGGCTTCAATTGACTGGGGATCATGGATATGAAGCTTCTTTTCACATGGCCCCAAAGAAAAACGGAGCACGGTCTGGGTGGCCAATTTGATCACCATGAAATTGGTTGTTCTTGCGCCAATGTCATGATTTTAGTGCCCACTTCAGTAACTTGTGAATGAATCCCTATCCATAATTCTTCAAAGCGGGCTTGGCTGTCCATTTGACTGTTTTTCCTAGCGAAATGAACAACAATGGGATGTAATTTAGATCGAAGTGCCCAAAAAAGTTGGTGTAGATAAATTATTAAGAAGGAGTTCTTTTTTAACTTTGAAGTTCTTTGAGGTACGTGAAGGCTTTTCCGGATCTTTGATCAGTTGCTTCGCCCTTCGCTGAATTATTAAGAGGGACATTTTGTGAAGAACGCAACCTTCAGTTCCATCGACTTTTATTATGATCTGGACCAAAATTATTATCATAATCATCCCACTAAACTGCATCCCTTCTGGACATCAAAAAATAACAACAGCCCTGTGATTCAAATTCGGGAATCACTTTGTCACTGAGGCCAATCAAATGCTGGTGTTGCTGCATTTGTGTGATCCAGGAGATTTTATGCCTACCTCTCTTGCGCGAATGTATGTAAAGTTGATTGATATTGCCTTTTTGGCCGAGTTCGTAAGATTTCTCCCTTAAACACGACAGTTCCAATTGATAAAACAGTATTTGTTTTAAAAAATATGCTGTTTTACAAATCGTTACACTTGTACTTTTTAGGCCTACTTTTCTGGCATCAATAGCCTAGGTCCTGCAGTCTAGTTTCCCCAAGCATTTGTGAATGTGAAGTTGAATTTTTGGAACGCATAAAAATAATCTACAGTTTTGTTCGCCCTTGAGAAAGCGAATCAACGTCAAAGCGACTTGAACTGCATGAGGGAAAACCCTGGTCCACCTTCAATCACGAGCGATGCCAGATGACATCAAGGTGATATAAGACTTATCGCTTGTGAAGACCATACATCTTGCTCGGGGTTGTCGCAAGAGAGGATATCCCAAGCAGACTGAGAACTGGTCGCAGGCTCCCTGCCCAACACTGCTCCACGGACAATGCACTATAAATAATTAAATTATTGAAATTAGTAGCAGAAAGGACTTAAGAAATACGCGCTATCGCTCCTTTGGCGAAGTAAAAATTCTGATTAGGTATGGGTTTGCGTCAATCACCCAAAAGGTCTACAAAGAGGATGAAATTGGTACTGGTCATCAGCCACTTCATCCTTTAGACCCCGGAACACTAGTTTCCCTCCCATCCTTGCAAGACGATAACTCGAAAGTTTCTGAGGCTCAGACAACATCAGCCTCATACTCCGTCATTCGAAAGGCTTTGGATTATCAAAATTTGATCGCGGGATAAAGACTCCATGATACTACTCAAAGTCGAATAAAGGCAACCCTAGATCTAGCATATTAGTGAAAAGTAATCTCAATGCATATTCCATCCTAATTTCCGTAATCGAGATGGGTGGTATGAAATAAAACGAAGCATGTAGGTACTCGGAGCAGATACTCCAGTAAAAAAAATGTCTCACTGCAAATGCGGGCATTTGCGAGCAAATTGCGTTTTTCGTGTTAACGGTGTATTCATTTTGACGCATAGTTTGAAACATACCTTAATATTGCCTGTAGACCCCTAAAAGTTACTAAATTAGGGATCCGCATCGATACTAATATCAATCTAGCCACGTCCATCCGTTCATTATTCTCTAAAACTCGAGCTATAAAACTGAAATTCAAAACGTATGCTATACGCCATAATTTTAAAAACAAATTTATCGAAAAATCGAAATTTGAGCTAAAAAGCTGAAATTTGGAATATATTGTGAAGCCCATAATGCACGCGTGTAAGATTTCTAAAATCCGCATACTATCACACCCACAATTTAAAAAAAAAAACCGTTTTATTGAAGAAATCATAGGGAATGAAAGTCCTGTTCTTTGCAATGTATGTGGAAAGAGTCGTTTTGAACAATTCCTTCATGCAAAGTTTTCTGCCGTGCTCACTATTACGGACTTTTTTTCTTTTCGAAAAAATCCTTAAAAAATCGTACAAAACCGTTATGTTTCACAAATATGTAGAGCATGTCCTTCCTTACAATTCACTCATACTTAGATTGTTGCCATGCCCTCTTTATGGGCGATAGGAATAGGAATAGAGTATTCAATAGTTCGCCCAAGCGGACTGTAGCTATTCCCTATTTTTTATTTATTTGTATTTCCTGTCACAACCTTTTTTTTAAATAACCATTTCCATAATCATAAATGATATAATAATGCCGATAGCAAGACAATGCTATGATTGTGCGCCTCGTCAGTGCCAACAGAGAGATTATTTTCTAAAGCCGGTGTTATAGCTACTCAGACTAGTAATTGTTTTAAGCCAAATGAATTACTTTTCTTGGCCGGTCGCCCTGAAGAAGAATGGTTTTAACTTATGAAATTTTATAACATTTTGTATCGGATGTTAATAAAAATTATTTTATTGTGATTTTTTTTATTATTATTTTTAAGGAAAGAGTTCGATACTGACTAGTATCGATGCTATTAGATTGATACTTTTTAGGTTTCGATACTCGCCGGGTCGATACCGAAAAATACTCGGTATCAATACCCGGGGTCGATACTTTAAACCCTAAAGAAGTGATTCAAAACCAGGAAACCTGCCGCTGGCATAGTTTTAGGTTACATAAATGTGTTAATCAAGAAAATGCATTGTAAATATCACTATTATGCAAAAAAAGTACTTCACATAATGTATAATAAGTTGTCCAAAACAATGAACACAAATTCAATTATTTCATTGTATTTCGTTGCTTTCCACTGATGGGAATGTTATGAAACATCCATTGCCAGAAGGAAAATAAAAAAGAGTTCAGTGGACTAAAAGACACCGCGGTTTCAGGTTCAAGTCCCACAAGTGACGATAACAGGTTTTTCACTCACTCATCTCTTGCGAAAGTCGGTTAAACATCCAATACCAAACGTCTCATATTTGCCGTTCGGATTCAACGGTAGATTCTTACTATTTTCTATTTTTGGCAAAAATATGGGCTCAATTCATACACGCAAACACTCAGAGAAGTGGAAGGCCACACATGTGCTGCTTATGCCTTTTATTTAGATATATTCTACAAGTAGGCACTCAATTAATGCACAACATTTGACGGTGCACTTGAAATACAATAAATGTTTTGCTACAAATCGAGTACCTACTTATGTAAGTTTAAAAAAAAGAAATTTGTGTCCTCTTTGTGACACATACATATAAGAGGTTTGCAACAAAAAATACAAATATACCACTGCTTCCGAAAGATATCTTGCTCGATGGACAATAGAGACAAGATTGGTTTCCGTAGAGCATCTTCGTTGGCGCATGGCAAAAATACACATTTACCCAGTCTTGAAAACACTTCTCAAATATTTATGAAGGACAACTTTCCTTCCCTTTCTTCTTCTGTGGAATTCTTATTTATTTTTTTTTGCATGCGAATTACAGATACCTATACCTAGTAACGCAAATTTTTATATGACCCTTACGACTCTAAAATAGTCTATAAAGTTTTATTAACCTTTTGTAAGCCTTTTAAAATCCTTTTAAAAATTTCTGGAAATAAAATAAAATGGCAAACTAAATTTTCAAAAACGATAAAGTAGGGACAAACATTAAACATTTCATTTCATCAAAAATGTGCTAAGAGAGAACAAATTCCTTAAGGTAAATTTTTGGGTATTTCTTTTGTGTTTGAACAGCCTATACAAAATATTGCTCTATTTTTACTGTTAAAGGTTTGCTACCCCTGACAGAAAAGTATCTTTACACAAAAACTAACCGCACACTTTTTGTCAATAGTTCTAACATTTTGGCAAGGCAAATTTCAGTTGAAGCAATTAATTAAAAAGTTTTCTTTCTATAATAATTTGTTATTCAAATAGCATTTAGTCTTTCCCTTTCATCAAGACATACTCCATTGGCCTGTGATTTTGTTTTGATTGCGTGTTTATTTGCGAAAAAAAAGTGCGTATATACAAATGTACCGATCATCTATAATTTGTTGATCGGCACTAATCAAGCAGTCTTACACTTATCCTTCATTGTCGCCCTAAAAAAACGAATATAATATTTATAATATAATTAAATTACGTTAATGTAACAATCAACTCAAATTGTTGCACTTGTTAAAATTTCTCACGCGCAAAGAGCTTCCAATGAGATACATAACAAATCCGATTAATATTCATCATTATCTATAATATCATTGTTAATAAATTTTATCTAACAACAGAATTAGCACAAAGTGAAAAGTTGTTTTTATGTTTATTAACACGCAATTAGTGTGATTGCAATTGAAGAGGAATTATGTATTTAACATAAACACTTGAATTCTGAAAACTGGAATTGAATATAATTCCCAATGAAACCGATGCAAGATGCGAATAATGTATCGCTGCAAAAAAATGAATACTGCACGCGAGGATTGTTTTGATTTGTTGTTTTTACTTATTTTAAAATATTTTACTATTCGTGTGATTGTAAATTGAATCATTCAATTACAATTAACACGAAGGCTTCTTTTAACATATATATCAATTGAATAATTGCATAGTGCTTATTCGTATGATTTATTAAAAAGTACTAAGCAACTACTGATGATTGTGTTGGGTGATAATAGTTAGATCTTGACATTGTAAATACATCTTACAGATACTGCTGGGATAATAATGAAACAGAAAAACAATATTTAATTATTGAAAACTCACCTTTAGTGGCTTTTGATGGTGATGTTGATTTTTTTAGGAAACTTTCTTCGAGCGATTCCTGTGGGATCATTTGAATTTGTCACTTCATTCTTTACTATTTCTTTTTTTATATTTTGTTTACGATTAACTTAGAAAATATTAAAATAATAAAAAACTGATAGATTATTTTAAGATTTTAATTGATATGTATTTTTTTAAGGCCGTGTGTCATTTGCGTTAAAATCTTGACTAAAATGTATCCACTGGCTAAATTATTACACTTGTATCGTCAGTAGATATATGCACACCCACTTCAAAATCTTAGCATGTTCTGGAGCTGGCTATAATGTCGCCATGTGGTTTAATTTGCGATAAGGATTGTCCATGGAGGAGTAAGAGAGATAAGAGAGTTGTGTGTTTGTTTATTGGTTTAATTTTCTTTTACTTTCTCTCAAATTTATCTTCATCAGAAAACTGAAATAGAATTATTTGAAAATGCTTCTGGATTATTGTTTAATTTTGCGGAACGAACTGTACTTTGTAGTAACCACTTCAGAGAAAAAAAAATCGAAGTGCGGAATCTCTTTCTTAAATGTCACCAAAATATTGAAGGATACGATTTCAGTAAATTGTAGAATTCGTATGGCAACATCATTGTGATTGTTGATGAACTGTACATTTAAGTGAAATCAAAAGCTATTGAAGAGTAAAAACTACCAATTTATAGACAAAAAAACATGAGAAAGCATTAGTAAAGCGAAAACCAATAAAAACAGTGAACGTGTTGTGTAGGCGTTGAAGCTGCAATTTACAGGTATTTTGACTACTTTCATTCTGTTCTTTCATTTTTCCATTTTTGTTTTTTGTAACAATCCTACTATATTGCTTTCTTTTTAGTACTCAAAAATTGGGCCAAAATATAGTTAAAAAAATATGTAAAAACCACGTGCGAAACCAAGTAAATAGTTTGGAAAACAAAAAGTATTTTATTCTGAAGCCATTAAATACCATGCGTCGATGCGTTGAAATACACTCCCTGTCCGGAGGTAGGAGTACGGTACAACAAAACCAAATACAAGCCAGAAATCGAAGAACTTATTCGAAAAAAAAGAGAAGAGCGCGCAAGAGATTGCAACAATTCCGCGCGCCCCGGATAAAACTTTTTTGAAATACTTATGCAAAAAGCTCAAAAAAGTGCTGCAAGATCTTAAAAATCGCGAGGCTACTGCTAACCTTTAAGGTTTGGCTGCCTATAAAACCTCAAACTACTCGCTTTGGAAAGCCGTTAAGTCCAAAAGAGACAAAGAGAAAGCGAATTTATTTGCCGTGTTCTAGCCATTTGGTGGACAACCATTGACGGAAGATCCTAATGCGAATCGCTGTCCGAACTTTGAGAGACATTAAAGAATAAGAAGGCTGCAGGATATGATTTAATTCCTGGTGACATATTACCACAGGATTTACCAAAAATCATTAGTTAATCTCTTTATATTGTGAATACTTTTTTCAGACTTTTATAACTTCCGAGGCAATGGAAACTCAAAGAAGCCATAATAGTTCCAAAACCGGAAAAACGCCCGAACGACAAAAAATCGTATAGACCTATTCACTACTTCCAATAATGTCTAAGGTCTTTGAGAAACTTCTTCTTTAACGATTACTACATATGTTTGAAGACAAACGCTTCATCCCCGATCACCAATTCAGGTTTAGGGTTAAACACTAAACAATCGATCATGTTATCGAATAACGAATGTGATTGAAAAGGCCTTTGGAGAAAAAGATGTTCGAGCTATACACCGAGATATACTCAATACGAAGACAGTCGTAACCACATTCGCGGACAATACGACTCTCCTCGCAACAGGTAAGTTTGTTGAATCATCAACGGGAAAACTCACACGACAAAGTAGGCGAGTGGACAAAGACCTGGCGCATCGTTCTTCATTTTGTTTTTGTATATTTAGCGTGCGTTAAAAGGATTCCTTTTTCTTCTATAATTGATACAGTACCCTTATTATGTAACCACAGTGCAGGCATTTTGTTTTGTTGCTGCAAGCAGCACCCAGCAAATGATTTATTGCCTGTTTTTATGTGCTACTTACTACATGAAAGAATACAAGGATAGGAAAGAAGTTTGGTGCGATAGGGTTTTTTCTCCACAGGTGGCGCCTAAATTGCTTTAGGGAGATCTGTATTGTTGTCTGTATTTAATTTTTAAAATCATGGCCCTGGTCGGGATTCGAACGCACGACCTGCCAATCACTTGGTGAATACATTACCATTGCACCATTGCCACTCGCCAAGAGACCAAGTCAACTCCTGCCAATTTTATATACAGAAAGGTGAATAACTTACCCCTTTTGATTAACTCGGTACAAATACCATGTGCAAATGAGGCAAAATATCTAGGAATGACTCTAGACGCAAAACTTAACGGAAGTTACACGTTAAAAAGAAGATCGACGAGTTCGAAATCAAGCTCAGAAAGATGTATGTGTACAACAAACCGCGTTTATATAAGCTTACAGCTTTGGGGTTGTACCAAACCAAGGTTAGGTTAGGTTAAGCTGTCAGCCTAAGGACAATACACTTAGACAAATGTTAGGTCCATTTTGATACCGCACGGATCTAGGGGATTCTTTCACTACTCGTTAAACCATTTGGAGCTTCATATGAAGCGCGATTGACTTCTAATGTCAGCGTTAGCCAAGTCATTTAGACCAATAACCAAGAAATCTTCCAGATGGAGATTTCCTTTATGAGAGAGAGCAGAACATGTACAAAGAAGGTGAAATGTAGTCTCCTCCCCCTCCTCGTTCATGCAGCTTCTGCAGAAGTCGTTTGAATAAACGCCATGCCTCGATGCGTGCCTGCCTATCAGACAGTGCCCTGTAATGGCACCTATTGTGAAGCTTATATGCAGTCGGTTTAGTGAGATTAGACTTAGAGCGTCGCAGGTCCACCTTGGGCTAGATATGCTTAGTCGCTAGACATGTATTACCATTTGTCCACCTAAGGTTTGTTCTCTCGATTGCGGATAGCTTGAATAAGAGTTTGCAAGTAGCGATTAGTATACCCAGAGAACCCTTTTCAGGTAAAAGAGGTTTGGTTCCCTTTTTGGCGAGTTCATCTGCCCTGCAGTTTCCTGGAATGTCTCTATGCCCCGGCACCCAACAGAGGTAAATGTTGAACTGCTCCGCCATCTCCCTAAGAGATGAACGGCAGTCAAGGGCTGCGATGGAATTTAAAGATACTGAATCCACGAACTTAATCGCGGCTTGACTGTCTGAGAAGATACGGATGTCCTTTGTCGATATCACATTTTTCTTCAGGCACGTCAGGGCTTCTTTTATCGCCATAATTTCAGCCTAGAATATGCTACAATGATGAGAGACTAAGATTTAGCCTTTCGGAGAAAACGCCACCACCAACCCCATCGCTAATTTTTGATCCATCGCTGTAGAAGTGAATCGATTTATCTTCCGCTGTACCAAACCAAGCAATATGTCATTATTACAGGCACTTTAAAACAACACACTGGGTGCAATTGTGACTGCTTCACGGTACATAAGGCCTAGTCATATTCACAGAGATATAGGAATTGATACCGTGAGTGGCGAGGTAACAAAGTTTACTCATAAACTTTGTTCTCGTCTTCACGTGCATTGCAACCATGAAATAATCCGAGCTTTGGACGAGGCGGGACTTGTGCGCCGACTACAAAGAAAAAAACCATTTGATCTAGCGCATTAAGGGAAAACCGCATGTAATGACGATTTTTAGCTTATGCCTTGGCTCTGCCCAACACGATTAGCTACATAGGCGTAAGCTACTTATTAAGGAAACTTAGTTGTAGTCATAACAATAAAAAAAGAGAGGATCTTATCTCCTATTCCAATGTTTTCATAGTGCCTCTCTGAGTGGTGAGGTTTAGCATGTAGGCATGAATCGGCTGACGGGCCACTAGTATCTTTGCAGGTCAGCAATATATTTTTCACGTGGTTTCAATTACAAATTACAGTTATTTATTCAACAATTCAAAGTATTTTGCTTTTGTTAATAGTGCGAAGTAGTGAGCAGTTTTTAAACATTTTGCTAAAAGAGAAGTAGATTTACTTCAATTGAAGCAAAGTGGCATCGCTACTTCATTCGCGTGGGAATGACGATGGTGACAGTCCAACTTTTTTGTTATCAGAAAATTTACTTCATGATGGCAAAGTTGTGGAAAATAAAATATATTTGTTTTTAAATTGTTTACGCTAAAGGGGGTTTACCGTTAATGTTACAGTACCCTTATTGTGCTATGAACACAGCGCAAGCATTTGTGAATAGCAAGTATTACCTAGCAATGGCATATTTCATTGCATGCTTTTCGGTGCCACTAGCTTTAAAAAGAAAGAGAGATGGGAAAGAAGTGTTTTGGTGCAGGTGTATGGTTTTTGTCCACGGGTGTTGTCTAAGTTGCTTAGGGAATAGGGAGATCAAGTCTACATATATTCGAAATAAAGTAATTTATTTGGCCGGGATTGAACGCACAACCTTTCAATCACTAAGTGAATAAACTACTACTGCACCGTTGCCACCCACATTTGGATTTACATATTTGGTTGTTGGAACATTGTCTTATCTCTATCTCTTTCAGGTTGCCATATTGTGTAGGCCATTAACTGTAGTTGAACAATTGACAATATATCAATTGCAAACAAATCATCAGTACTGAAAATGATTTGGGACCGCTTTTGAGTTTTTTTTTATAAATCTGCCTGAAAATAGTTTGGTAATTTTAGTTGTAATAAAATACAAAGAAAGAGAAAACATGAATTTTAATTTGAAATTAATGAAGAAAATTTTAGATTTTTTATTTTTTTTTAGATTTAGATTTAGATTTATTAATCCGTTGAATTCATGTTACAAAAAGATAGATCTTATAAAATATTGTACATGCTTTTTATGGGAAACTATGAAATAATTCAAAATAAATAAAGGAGAAAATAAAAAAAAAATAGACAAAGAGCAAAGTAAAGAAAAGAGAGGATAATGAAAAATGAAAAGAAAAGGAACTGAGAAAGAAAAGAAACGAATTCCACAGTTGAATGGCATGAACAAAAAATTGCCGTGAAGTGACCAAATACTTATGACCAGGTGGGATTAATTGCATAGCTCTGTGCGTTCGCCCCATTCTAATTTTATTGTATAAGTATTCTGGTATTTTCGTGGTAATGATTTTGTGTAAGAATAGAATGGTTCGATATTTTAAAAGGGCTGTTAGGGAACAGCCAGTAATTCGTTGGGTGTAGCCGGAGATGTGCTCATGTCTGTTTATATCGAAAATGTACCTAGCACAGCTATTGTAGGCAACATTTAGTTTTCGTTTGGACTCGGAGTCCATATTGGAGAAAATTTCACAACCGTAAAGAATAATTGGCAGAAGAAAGGCCTTGACTAGCTTAAGTTTAGCACCTACCGGAAGATACCTTTTTGTTGGACTAAGGCCTCGAAGTGCACCGTAGATTTTCGCAACGATTTTAGATATATGTAAGTTCCACGTCAAGTTTCGGGTAAAATGGACTCCTAAGTTTTTTTTTATATTTTCAACGCACTCTATTGGATGATTGTTGAGAACAAGTTGTGGCGTCACACGGCTAAGGCAGGTTCTGCTGATAATCAAAGGTTTCGTTTTGTTAGAGTTAAGTTGAAGTCTGTTTGATTTGGACCAAGAAAAAACTTTATCGAGCTCCTGATTTAGTGTGGCTATGGAACGATTTATATGTGATTCCGGAAACATCAAATATAGTTGCACATCGTCTGCATATATATGATGATTACATATGGAGAAACTCGCCGCAATGTCGTTTATAAAACAGGAAAATAGTAGCGGCCCTAATACGGAGCATTGAGGAACACCGGAGTGGAGAGGTAGAAGTGAGGAACATTCATTTCGATGTGTTACGTACTGATATCGATCCGACAAATATGATTTTACCAACCGACAAAAACTATCCTCGAAACCAAATTGTAGCGTAAGCTTATGCAACAAGATACTATGATCAACGCAATCAAATGCCTTGGAGAAACCTAAAAAGACAATACAACCCATCATATTCAGGTCTAGACCCTCGCGTATATCTTCGCATACCTTAAGCAGAGCTGTGGTGCAATTATGATTTGCACGGAAACCCGATTGTAAATTAGTAATCAACTTCTGCTCATTGAGATATGTCTTAATTTGTCTACTTACAAGAATCTCGAAAGCTTTGCTTAGGAAAGGAAGGATAGTAATGGGTCGAAAATCGTTGCTATTAGCTTTTGGAAGTGGAACACTTTTGCCAATTTTCCAGCTATTAGGATATGTTGTTGTTGTTAATATTGTATTAAATATATGTGTGATATGAGGTAAGATGATTGGTAGTAAGACTTTTACAAAGTCCGGGTTCATATTGTCCGAGCCTGTAGCTTTGGATTTGATCTTAAGAATTGCTACACCTACACTACCTCATCAAAACGAGACAACGAAAACCCACAATTCATGCTTCCAATTGGAGTAGTAATATTCGAAGCTGGTGTGGAAATAATTGGTTGGACAAATTGTGCATTTAGATCATTGAGATTTACATTATTCGGTAGAATATGCTTTTCTTTATTAATGCCTATTTGGCGAATATTTTTCCAGAAAAGATTGCTGGAATCACAAGCATTAAATTTATTTTCATAAAAGGTCCTTTTGTTCGTACGAATCAAAGCAGTTACCATATTACGGGTGCGTTTAAATTCATCGTAGATGCCAGAACATTTATATCTTCTCCACCTAGAGAATAACAGGTTTCTAGATCTGATAAGGACGCGGACTTAGACGGCGATTTGTTTGGCAAAAAATGAGTTGGCTGATTATTATTAGGCAATACAAAATTCAGCGAAACTATCATTTCTTTAAGCTCTTTATTTTTATTGCCTAGTATATTAAGATTAAGATCGCCACAGAGCACAATATCGGTATAAAGCGGATTAAATTGTTCGATCAAATTTCTAATTAATACGTGGTTTGCTACCTGGGGAGCCATGTATATGCATCCAACAAAAAATTTGCCAAGGTTGTGCATTACCTCAACAACGGCGTATTCTAATACATCGGTTGCAGTCGACTTTTTAATAATTCGGAACTTGAAAGAACTTTTAATGTATAACGCTACACCACCTCCTGTTCTGCCCACCCTATCAGCACGAATTAGGTTAAAATTATTCATTTTGAAGAGCTCACTACACATCTCCGGTTTCAGCCAAGTTTCAGAAATACACACAATATCGACCAGGCTATTTTCAAAAAGAAAACGCAAGTGATCGATTTTGTTAAATAATAAATAAAAAAAAATGGAAACAGAAAAAAGCTAAAAAAAATTATTTACATTTGGGCACACATCAAAAACTAGCCAGCGGATAACATTTAGCCATGTTTTGAACGTAAATTTTATTTTTAGGCAAGTGACGCGTCTTTAAATATTTTGTATACTTGAATTTTAAATCAATATTTTTGGTAAACAAGAATTTATTTGCTTTCAATTTACTATGTGATGTTTGCTGATTTTCCGGGTCGTGAGTGAAGGATGAAATGTATATTTTCCGCTGGAACATTTATGCGTTGTTCGTAGGCAGACCGAATTTCCTACAGAGTTTACCATAAGATGAAGATGTATATTATGGAAAAGCAACTTTATATTTGAAATGATTTGAATGGAGTACCTATGGCTATACGTGTACAATGGTAAGAGAAAATGTAAGTACAAAATGGATTAGCAGTTTTTAAAACTGCTCTGTCAAGGCCAAGTTTGCTAAAATCAAATTGGTAACAAAAACATTGTTATTGAGTGGCTCCCTTAAAACAAAAATTGTTCATTAAATGTTCGGTGCGTGGGAGCTAGGTGGTTGAAATGGAGGAGAATATACAAACAGAACTCTATAAGCCATACCATGATCTGGTTGTTTGAGTCATTGACTTTTAAATGAAAAATATGTTTTCTATCTGAAAATTGAATTTATTTCTTTGCATCGTCGTGATGGCGATACAATTTTCCCAACGGTGTTCCAACTTCTTTTACAACTTTCAAAAGATATCATTTCTCAAACTCTACTACCTAAATTTGCTGCATCGATAGTTTCATCATTTGATGAAAATCTTTTCCCGCAAAGCCATTTCTGAAGAAATCCACAATTTCGATTGTTCTTTGGAATAGGGAAAATCACAGGGAGCCTAATCTGGAGAAAAGGGTGATCATTGTAATGATGAAATAGCACATTCTCTTCTCTCTTCTTCAAATGGCACCGCTTTTCCATTAATTCTGATTTAAATTTATTTAATTAATAAGAATAGTTGATACTGTCCAGTGATCGTTGTTCCTTTATTCAAGTAGTCAATGAAGATTACACCGTAGGTATCTCAGAAAACCGTTTTCGTGACTGGCCGACCAACAGACCCTTTTTGCCTTTTTGAAGCACGTTCATCTGAAGAAGACCACTGTTTCGATTGTTCAGTCATTTCTTTCGTATAATGGTGTATCCAGGATTTATAAACTGTAACGAAACGCCGCCGAGGGGTTATCACTGTTTTGAATTCTTAACCCGTTTTTAATCAATTCTCAGCAAACGCGGCACACCCATCTTGCCGGCAATTTTTTCATGCTTCAATGGTCTTGCTGGACAGTAATAACGCTATAACTTTAAATGGATATAATCTCAGTTATCTCACGAACCTTGACTCGGCGATCGTCCAACACAATATTGCGGATTTTCTTGACCCTGTTTTTCCGTTGTGCCATCCTGGACGCTCAGCGCCAGCGTCACGAGAGTTTACAAAATTAAGTGCAGCAATGAGGGAGTGGAGTCTCCATAATATTTTCAAAGCCTTTTTTCAGTCTCCTTGATGTCTATGTTAGTGTGTCGGACGGTTAGTGGTCGTGTGTTAGTGAATCAAAAGGTCCCCGGTTTAATTCCCGCCGGGCCAAGTAACATTTAGAGTTTTTTTTCCACTGCCCCACCTCTTGCGAACGTCTGACAAACATCCAAGAGTATCAATTGTAATGAGAAGCTTCTCAAATCTGCCATTCGAATTCCGCTTAAAATTGTAGGTCCCTTCCATTTGTGTCAAAAATATAGATTCGCACACAGAAATGGTTGGAGACGCTTGTTTTAAAGGCCTATATAAGCCGTTAATGCCATATATCTTGTTTTTAATTATTTGCTCGAAGAAGTAGTGATAGAGTCTGTAGTAATCTCTGAAAATGTAGCGAATTTCAATAATTTACGCTATTGACGTTTTCCAGGACATTTTTCGGTAACAATGTTTGCAGGGACTAGCATGAGCCAATTCGTTATAACTGAAGTCTGTGGACATACAAATTACAGAAAAGATTCGGGATCGAAGGAATTTTAAGCTTAGAGCCTTAAGAAACTTTTACTATAGCCACAGCCCAAAAGTCATACAAAATTTCGTGGAGTTAACTTGGAAATCTAATTTTTGGGCTGCACTTAGATCAGCAACTCCCAACGAGCCACACCAAGAAGCATTTCCTGAGTCTGAACATGTAGTTCAATTATAAAAAGCCCTTTTATTCATTTTTAAAAAGAGCGAAATATAAATATTAAAGCACTTTTGCATACAATCCCGATCGTAATCACGTCATACATCACGATAAGGACCAAATATCGTTTAGCGCATTAGGTGTGCCACTGAGTATGGTGCGTGTTGTCTCGTTGAAATGTTTTTACTGAGAAAAAGAATGAAAAAGTTCTTGAAATAGCTAAAGCTATGTTGAGAGCAACTGAGATCAAATGAGATGACTGGACTATCAGCTCCATATGCCCCATTCACAAAAATGCGTTCCTATGTCTTGCAAAAACTATCGAGGCATAACCCTCCTATCCAACGTGCAAACAGCACGTGTGGCTTCCGGCGCGGCAGATCGACAATAGCCAGAACCTTCACACAGAGGCAAATTCTGGAAAAGGGCAACGAATTTCAAGTCCAGACCCACCATCTTTTCATCGACTTTAAAGCCGCGATGGCCGAATTCGGTTGTGATTAGGTTGTGTCGCGTGACGCTGGAACATCACGCGGTGCAATGTGCAGCTTCCGAGCTCTTCTGACAAGGAAATGACCTGTCATGCGACTTTTTTAATTTGTTTCTGGCTCAGATAGTTCGCAGTGCAGATTTCAACAAGAAAGGCATTCTCAAAGGCAATCCGGCGGGATTTGAACCTTAAGATTAGTAGTCCAACGCACTAACCTCTGCGCCACTGCTACCTCAAATAAGAAGACCAAGTGTAAGCTCTAAACAACACTGATACTGCCAATTATGGCGCCTAGTGCCGGACGATAGGCAGGAAAGGAGATCTAAATTTTGGGTTCTTTCGAAAGAAAAATACTCCGTCGGATAGTTGGTCCTGTGTGCGAAGAGGGCGAATGGAGGAGAAGATACAACCGCGAACTTTATGAGCTGTACCAAGATGTGGATGTTTTCCAAAAAGCTAAAATATGTCGACTTCATTGGCTCGACCACATCGAGCACTAGCGAAGATGATCTTCGATTCCCACCCCCCCGGTTCGAGACGAGCGCTTGGTCTGGAGAACTGAAAGCAGCGTGCACGGTATCGCGGAGGATGGAAGGCTGCCAAAATGCAAACATTTTCAGCACTGAATTTTGTACGAGATGCGACTTCTTGGTGATTCTATATCATTGAATCGACGAAGATGATCAGCTGATTTAATTGGCTTTTTAAAGGATACGTAGAACGCAGGAGCTAGCGGCGCAGGTTCTAAAAGTATCCAGGCGCAATTAAAGCTTCATTATTTCGATTTTTTAAGCAGAAATAAGCGCAGCGGTGTAAACAGGTAACTGCTATGAAAACAGTTGTATTAGCGCCACAAGACGGTATGGTAAGTTAAAATAGAAACTTTATTTTATCCGATTTCCGCGGGTGATGAGTTAATTTAGCTTTTTGATATCTATTTTTTTTTTTAAACAATGAACAAAACACCTTCTCCTGACCTTGGCCTTGCATTGTTAAACCGAAATCCAGTACTGCAAAATCATGTTTTTTAATAAATTCCCGGTTTCTTCGACGGGATTTTATGGACCTCAAAACATAAAATCTATAAGTATTTGAATTAGACTTCATTAAAAAATGATTATTCAATTAAGTAGATTAATCTGTCATACCAAACCAAACCTTAAATGCGACTTTATTTGCCCCACAATATGTCCAATCCTTATGCCGCTTTATTAGTCTCTTCCATCGGACAGCGTAGGTAACATTCGATAAACTCTGAACACATTGTCAGAGTGAGTGGGAACACCCGAAATCAACCCTTATGTTCGGTTAATAAACCAAATCACAATTCCCTCGACCCCAATCGAGATGAAAATCCTTCAAAAGTTGAATGTTTTTTTTTTGTCTTTATTTCTCTGAAGGGAATCAGATCCTGCTGTAGAGTATGGTGGGACATGAATAATCTCAACATTCAGATACGTGTATCTACAGTACGCAAAATTGTGATCGCCCGTACTCTGTCCGAGGTAATTGGTCAAGTTGTCGTCGATTGTTTCAAGTGGAAAGGAGTGTTTTTGATTTTCAAGTGGGTTGCGGTTTCCATTGACAGTGAGTTAGTGTGTGGAAAATATACAACAAATAAAACTTACATAAATCTGTCCAATTTCGTTCAACCGTTCACAATTTAATTTTTGCTTAACTAAGGGCTGTTTTGTTTAGATTAAGATAATGGACATAATATTATTTTCAAGAGAAAACTTTAAACCATTTTATTTTTGTTTCGTTTATTTTTTTTTTCTGGATTTTTTGTCATTGACGTGGACACTCACTTACATTCAAGTTCACTTAATTTATTTGTTGGTTTCTGATTTATTCACTTTTGGATGTAATTAATTTAAATTTTTAAAAATAGCACACACAATTTGAATTTAAATTTAATTTTTTTTTCTTTCTATTTTTGAGTTTATTTCATCAAAGTTGAAAAATAGGAAAACACTTCCATCAGCCACGAGATCCTACCTCGTACTGAAGCTATCACTGAATAATGTCCTGTTAGGATGCTATCTGATTTCAGAATGTCATGACAGTCACATAGCATCTGCAGACTTTGGTCATATGAGACTAAACCATGAATATTGTCCTCGTAGGTCAGAGCAACCCTCGCGTTGGTAGAGTAGAACAGGCAGCAGCAACAGGAGAATAGATGGGTGATTGAATGGATGGAGAGGAGATGCCACCCCCTCTCTGGGATATAAACAGGCAGTTCTCTGTTGAGTTATTACGCAACTAATGGGCATTATCACAGAACAAAAAGAATTTGTCTGTATGCGCGCAACTAGTGTTCTGTGCAGCGGATAACCACGGATAAGGAGAAAAGTCAACTGGTTGCAGGGATCTAAATTGGGATGAATGGGGATTTCCTAGCACTGGAGATGAGTTGAGTGCGCGCCGGATGTAGAAAACGAAATTGCTTCGCAACTTTGGAACTTGTTGAATGCAGTTTTTTTGGAAGTTTTTAGGAACACTTGTAGTTCGGTGGAATTTTAATGAGGCAACAAGTGATATTTAAATTTACTTGCATCTTTGAGGGTGACAACATAAACGGAGGATTTGCTAGAAGAGTTTTTTTTTTGCGCAGTCCTTCACCTGAGCACTTCTCAGAAGAGTAGATGTGTAGATAGAGGGTGATAACTTGGAAGGATTGTTTAAAAAGAACGTGAGGTGAGTAGTTAATGGCTTTCTTCAGTTGAAGTTGAGCTGTCTTTAGTTTTTGAATCTGACAATGGATTCCACCGTCTGATATTTTTTTTCTTTTGTCGGGGTGCTAGACTTTCAACACTGGAGCACTCAGACTCAATACTAGTCCATTGTACTGGCCGGAAAACAGATCACTTTTACTGAATTTTTTTCGGAGAAAATGATGAAGAGCTTTAGCATATGAGCACCAAATACATGCCACCTGATACGAGCAAAAGAAGGACAGTCAAAGAGGAACGCATGGTCATCGCTTTTTCCACAAGCTGTTGGTGGTATTTAAGATGCTTGTCAAAAGCGCATTCAAACGCAGTAATTAGCCTTCGGTCTTTTTTTTCTGAAACAACAAAAATGCCAGAGATTTGGTCGGTCGCATCCAATGACTTACGACACACAGTATCATCAGCATACGCGGAAGTTACACTTTTTTTTAAGCATTTAAGCATTTCGTTTGTGTACAAAATGAATAGTAGAGGGCCAAGCTTCGAGCCTTGCGGTACTCCATATTTAGCTTTATGTGCAACACTACAAGTAATTCATGATTTTGACTCAGAAGGTTCTGTCTGCAAGGTAGTTAGTTAACCAATCCGCCAGCCTTCCTCTAATTCGTACTCTGTATAAAGCGTTGATGAGTCGAGCGTATCAACTGCCTTGCTGAAACCCTAAAACAGCCAGAGGACATGTTGTCTCATGCTAAAGGCCGTATTGACTACATTCGCGAAGTCGCCAAGCAGTTTGTTTGTGTTTTTTCCCTTTTGGAATCCGTATTGGCTTTTGCAAATCAAATTATGTTCTTTTTACAAAGTCCCATACGATTCGAAACGATTTGCTCCATGACTTTTTCGATGGCCGGTAAGATTGTAATTGGTCTATAGTTTGTGAGTTGCTTTTTAATCTCAACTTTATATATTATTCGTACCACTGGCTCTTTAAGTATTTTAGGAATTTGTTGCGTATTAAAGCTTAGGTCTATTAGTTTGGTTAAAATGGGGACAACGATATCGGTATTAAGATTAATATCAGATACTCTAATACCATCTACACCGGGTGCTTTCTGTATGTTTAGCCGATGTACCAAACCTTCTAGGTAGGTAGGTAGGTGTGGCGGTTTGATAAGACAAACCCAATTAGCGCTGAGTGCCGTTTTGTTACCACAAACTCACGTAAACCTGGGTATTATCGATTGGTGGGGGAGGCTAAATCCAGCCTGTGGAGTTCAGGAAAGTTATCAGCTCCTTGATACTTTTCTCGGAGACTTCCTCAAGTGTATTGAAGAATGGGCTTCCCAATGTACGTAGTGTGGTCCTAGCTAAAGCCGGACAGGTACATAAAAAGTGAATTAGGGTTTCTTTTTCAGTTGTCACTTTGCAACTGCGGCAGTGTGTATTGTATGGGATGCCCAGCTTGGCCGCATGGTCACCTATAGGCCAGTGTCCCGTGAAGATCGCTGTAAGTCTTGCGATGTCTTTTCGGGTTCTACCTAGAAGGTCGGTTGTTTTTGCCTTGTTGTAGTTTGCCCAGGTTTTTCTGGATATGACGCATGCAGTCAGCCTGCTCCATCTGAGGTTGGCTTTCTTAAGGTATTCTGGGGTGATATTTGCCTTAACTGCTCCGAGCGTAATGTTGACTAGTTCCGCCAGAGAGCAGTGGAGAGCTGAGCCTTGCCTGGCCAGTTCGTCGGCATGTTCGTTTCCATACACATTACTGTGCCCTGGAACCCAGATCAGGGTAACCTTGAAGTTATCAAGCAGGGCCAGCTCATTACGGCATTCTAGTACTAACTTAAGGGATATAGTGACCGAAGCGATCGCTTTAATGGCAGCCTGGCTGTCAATAAGTATGGCGATCCTTTGCCTCGGTGTTATATTTGAGTGAAGTTTGATCTGGCGACAGGCTTCACGGATAGCCAGTAGCTCCACCTGGAAGACACTTGCAGTATCCGGGAGTCTGTACGATTTTGCGATGTTTAAGGATTCCGAAAAAGCTCCCGCACCCATGCCGCAGTCCATTTTTGAACCGTCGGTGTAGATTGTTTGATCGAAATCCCTTGTCACTTGTCCATTTTGCCATTCTGATCTAGTAGGGATTTGAACGACGAAATGTTTTGTAAAAGACATTCTGGGAATGATGTAGTCTGTTGAAGGCGGAACTAGTTTTCCAGGTAGAGAATCTAGAATACTACTGTGGCCGTAGGGTTTTGCAGTCCAGCATCCAGACTCTCTGAGTCTGATCGCGCTGTGTGCTGTGATGTTTGTTATATGTATATCAAGAGGTAAAAGATGCAGTAAGACTGTGAGTCCGTCTGACGGTGTTGACCGTAGAGCTCCCGTTGTTCCTATGCATGCCGTTCTTTGTACCTTATTAAGTTTGGTTATATTGTACTTTTTCTTTAGAGCCGGCCACCATACTATTGACCCATACGTGAGGATTGGTCGTACCACGGCTGTGTACATCCACAGGGTCAATTTTGATTGCAGGCCCCACTTTTTGCCGAAGGTTCTGCTGCAGGCATAGAAGGCTATACATGCCTTCTTCACCCGTTGTTCTATGTTTATTTTCCAGTTGAGTTTAGGATCTAGGATAACTCCTAAATACCTGGCACTGGTTGAAAGGGGTAGGGGTGTGCCGTTTAGGCGAGGAAGCGTAAAGTCAGGTAATTTGGTTTTGGTGGTGAAGAGCATCATCACAGTTTTCTCCGGGTTGACTCCCAGACCGCACTTTTTTGCCCAAGTGCTAACTTTGCTTAGAGCATTCTCCATGATTTCACTAATCACGGAGGGAAAC
Source organism: Portevinia maculata (assembly GCA_949715645.1). NCBI lineage: Eukaryota > Metazoa > Arthropoda > Insecta > Diptera > Syrphidae > Portevinia > Portevinia maculata. Next base: position 104,207,808 of record OX454525.1, read on the forward strand.
ATTCCTGACACAAACATCACCATGTCGTCCGCATACCCGACTACCTTGATTCTTTCTCTGTCTAAACTTATGAGGATTTTGTTCATTACTAGGAGTCAGAGTAGGGGTGAGATGACTCCTCCTTGAAGTGTTCCTCTCCTCGCATATTTGGTTATATTCCTATTTCCTAAAGCTGCTTGAATGATTCTAGTGCTGAGCATGGAAACAATCCATTGACTTAGATGATTTTCTATTCCCAGCTCCCTCAGGGACTCTAGAATTGCTTCAGTGTGTACATTATTGAAGGCTCCTTCTATGTCTAGGAAGGTAGCCAAGGTGTATTCTTTGTAATGTAGGGATTTTTCTATCGTACGCACTACCTCGTGAAGAGCTGTTTCTGTAGATCTGCCCTTGAGGTATGCGTGTTGAGATTTTTAGAGGAGTGAAGCTTCTATTGACCCTCTCAGGTGGTTGTCTAGGAGACGTTCGAGCGTCTTCAGTACGAAGGAGGTTAAACTAATTGGTCAGAAATCTTTCGCAGTTTCATGACCGCGTCTACCCGCTTTTGGAATGAAAACAACTCGCACTCGTCTCCATGAATAGGATACATGATTGTAGAGTATACAGTTCCTGTAAATCGATGTGAGCCATGGAATTGCCAGTTCCAGAGATTTCTGGAGCATGATGGGCAGAATGCCGTCCAGGCCAGGCGATTTAAAGGGAGCGAAGCTGTTTATTGGCCAGGAAATTTTTTCCTCGGTAATAATGGATGTTATATTTTCCCAGGCGTCGGGTTGTGTGCGTTGTGAGCTGGATGGCTCTGCACCGTAATCATTGCATCCGGGAAAATGGGTGTTTATTAATAATTCTAGGGATTCTGCAGTTGACTCAGCCCATTCTCCGTCCTCCTTTCTCAGAAGAGATGGGTTGGAGTGTTCTTTGGACAATATTTTGCTGAGTCTTGCGGAGTCCTTGTCATCAAGTAGGTAGGGTTGCCAGTAGTTGCATTTATGGCAGATGTTAAAGGTTTCTATAGTCAATTTTCTGAGAGCAGAGAGTTCCTTGTGTGAATGAATTTTTGCTATATTTGATCGGACACGAGACTTTGTATGCTACGTTGAAAGCTTTTTCAAAAGTCTCAACCTTTGTGTCGAGTTCTGAAGTGGAGGTAAATTTTTGATTGGGGGTCTTGTGTGAATTAGTCTTAATAACTTGGTTAAACTTTGCCCAATCGGTTCTTTTGGGGTTTTGGAAAGGTTTCGGGATCTCTACAGCGAGATCTATGTCGAAGAGTATCCAGTTGTGGTCTGAGAAAGATTTTTTACTGGATACCCTCCAATTTTCAACCTTCATAATATTGTTATTATTACAGACAGTAACATCTATAACGTCTTCCCAGCCGTTAAAACTGTCCGTACTCGGAAAGATGAAGGTCGGGGTGTTACCTTTGTTACATATTAGTAGGTTATTTTCAATAATATAATCAAAAAGGGACTCACCGCGTTCGTTTGACTCCGAGCTGCCCCATACCACATGCCTGGAGTTTGCATCGCAGCCCAGCAGCAGGTTGGTCCTTGTTGTTGTTATGACGGTTATCATTGCCTGGACTTCTTCCGGCGGTACTAGCCGGTCGAGTGCCATGTAGGCGGATGCGATTAGCAGGTCGCCTCCTGCGTTCTCCATCTTAACAACTGTTAGATCGGCCGAGCTAAAATTTGAGCATAGAAAAACTTTAATATGCTTTTTAGCTAGAATGCAGGTTCTTGGCTTACCATGGTTATTATTGCTGCGGTTATAGTAGAGGATATATCCGGTGTCGTTAAGGCCCCTTATATTGGGCCCGTTCACCCAAGGTTCTTGGACAATGCCGAAGTCGATGTTTTCCTCTTTGAGGAAAATCATCAGGTTATCTGACTGAGTGCTTCAGATTAATCTGTACGACTTTCAGCATTGATTGGTTTCGGGTGTTTGTTCGGTTAGGGTGGTAGTACGGTTCGCCTCGATCCTCATGTCCTCCAACAGCTTGTTGGCATCGTCGACTTCATCTAAGTCGTCGACCTGACACGGGGACCTGAATATTTGGCCTTATGCCAAAGCGGAGCTTGCAGCCGATCTTTTCAATGTGATCTGCGCTCTCTTCCGTCACCATTATTAGGAAGGATAGGGTGTTGTTGTGAGGTTCCTCAGCCTTGATGACTTTCCAGTCATCCATGGGGACCGCAGGGTTGTGGAGCTTGAGACAGTTGATTAACTTATCACTGTCGATGGTCATATTTGGCAGACAAATGCGAATTCTCGGTCTCCTCGGAATCTCTCTGGCCAGGATCAGCTTAAGCTTTAAGCCGGTCCATTCGTCATCGGATCATGGGATCTTGTGAACGCAGCCGCTTAGGAATTCCTTGGAGAAAGCGTCTTCACACTTGATTACCCTGTAACCTCTTATGACTTCAGCTGAGTCAAAGCAGGGGAGGGGTCCGCCACCATCTCGGAAAGTTTATTTTCAATGGCACCCCAAACGTCAGCCACTGTCTTGCCGCTGGTAGAGAGTTCATCCACCAAAGCGACTTGTAGGTCGTCCCTGACAACCTCACTGACTGTTCGTGTCATCTGGGGTGCTGAGATTGGGTTGTGGTGCTTGGCGATAGCCAACTTAGCAACTTTGCTTCTTTCAGGGTCAGACTTGACATCCGCTTGTGAGGTGTTGCGTTTAGTTGCTTCCGTCTTGCGTGGTGAACTCATCAATAATCTGCTGGTGCTTGGGTTTTTCAGCTAGGTCCTGCGGAGTAGCCGTGCCGGCCTCTTCCTTCTTGGTAATCTTATCCAGAATGAAGATGGCCCTCTGGTACGCACTCTTTCTGCGATTACTAGCTGATTTGTGGGTATTTACCGCACGCTTTTGGGCACTAGGTCGAGTCCTGCGCAGTTTGTGTAGAGGAGGTAGATGGTTTGTGGATAGCAGGTGTACTTTGAGTGGAGCTCCGCTTCCCATGATTGTCTCCTGACTGGAGGCGAGCAGTTCATCTTCTGATGAAGTGCCTGGGTCTGTGTTTTTTTTTGTTTTTTTTTTCTTTTTTTTCTATTGTTCTTTGGTTGTTCATTATTGTTTTGGTCCCACGAGTATGTCCGGAAGGGTTGGTCCGTCCCGGCAGAGCCGACTTACCGGGATAAGGCACTTAAATACAACCGGCCTTGCCTGGACGACGGAGGGGCCCGTAAACGGCCAGTTCTCTTTAACCACTATCTGACCATGCAGCCCTCGGCACGGGTCGACACCTTGGCTTAAAAGTGGGATTTAGCTAGGGTTTACTCCCTTCCAACACTCTGACCCAGAGTTGGTTTTGGTCCACGATGGGTTTTACAGTTGCATTTTTTGTCATCTTCACTGCTATGACCTCATTACCCCGGATCACGAATCAAAGTGGAACTTACATTGAATCCCCTTATCCGCCACCAAAGGGACGCGCCTGGTAGAGGACCTACCCCCGCAGGACCAAACCTTCTACCTCTACATAATCTGTTTCTCCCAATTATATAGAGTGACATAATCTCATATTTTGATGACTGGATGTTTCTACATTGCACTTGTGTACATATTATAGACTCTGCCTGTTTTGCGAAAAGCGTTCCAAATTCCTTATTTTTATCACCTCTTGTTTGTTCAAATCTTTCTTCATAATGTAGATTCCTGGTCTGAGATATTTCTGTGTTTACTTGGTTGCGAAACTGTTTGTACTCGATTTCTTGGATAAGTTGTCACGGTTATTTTCCCACCTTTGGTACAATCGATCTCGATGTGCCCTGTTGGCCAATTTAGCAGAGAAACCATCTAAATGATGAAGATTATTTTCTTCTGTTTTTATATTTATTTCGACGAGGACAATGACATCAATATAATTCAAAATTGGACAGATACGAGCACAAAAAGCATCCCAATTTTTTCTCAGTGACCTTATGTTTAGATATAAGCAACTAGAGACTTATAGTTTAAAAAAATTCCCATTAAATACAAAATCAAACCAAAAATTTGTATTGCATCCTTAGAAATTATCGCTATCATCACTGTCATCATCATTATCATCATCAGACTCATCAGCCTCAAGAAGAGTGTTTGATTCCTGGATACTTGGGCGCTTTAGCAAGTTGACTGCTTCTTTGGGAAGAGACTGGAATTTTCGTCTATGTAATTTTTGCTTGGATGTTAAAATGAGATCCGAGCTCAGTAAAAAGAAATTAAATACGTCTTATTGGTTTTTTCACGACTTGATTTTCTTGAGAAGTTCTCGCGGAAATTTTAAAAATCTTTGTTGCGCGCTTCTTGCGCTTCCTCCTAAAGTTTTCCGATCGGCAACAGTGCAGATGATATAATTTCTATCCAATGAATAAAATATTTATGCAAAGTTGGAGGCATATGATACCAGGGATATTTACTGACGAAGCATCTTGCTGTGTCATGTGCGAATTTCCTGAATTTGTATACATCAATATCATATCCACTGGCAACTGCAATCATAATTGCGTGAATTTTTTCTACTCGACATGCGTTTTCCCAACGGGATTTAAATTTTGATTTAAACTACGTTATTTTCTCATTAACATTGTTTTGAAAAGCACCGGTGCATTGGACTCGCTTTAGAACTTCACCCCTCAGAAATTCGATTTGACTTTCTAATCCCTTTAACATTGAGCTCTTGATTATATCATATAGCTCTTTCCTTGTCACAGAAAGAGTTTTGGATGGTTCGGCCTAAGAAGTAATTAAAATTAAAATTAAAAAAGGAAATCGAATTTTTTTCCAAAGTGACGTCGCCAACAAAATAGTTTACTACATTACAAGTAGCAAAAGGTAGCAAAAAAAGTTTACAGGTTCTAAGACTAAACAAACCACTTATCACAAAGAGATATAACACTCAACGTCAGGTCAAGGTCAACACATCTAAAACTCTTAGGATTTCGGATAAAAACAAAACTAACACTTTTTTCGCACATTTTATTTTGGTGCAGGGAAATAACTTCACGGGCAATAACTTCACATAGGCAATAACTTCACCTCGAGTGGGATATAACTTCACAAAAAAAAGTGAAGTAAATTTTGTGAAGTTATTTCCCATCTATAATTTGAGAATTTGTCTATTATAACTGAAGAGCAAATGTGAAATGGAGTTATATATGAAGTTTTTGTATAATTTCATTTATAACAGAATATAACAATTTATATAACAATTTATATCGGTGCCGTGAAATAAGACCTTACACAAGAAGGCCAATTTGGCGTTACCTCATTTTCCATTGGTGCTTTTTTCAACAATTTTCAATTGCACCTACTCCAAATCAAACAGTGACCCCAAGCAGGGGGGCAGCATGTCCACCCATATGTATTGCACTGTTTATGGGGCGATAAGGACCACATACATGGTGAATGCTCTCTAGGTAAGGAGAGAGTCGAAGATCGGAGTGTACTCTCCTGTGTGCTCTGCAGGAACTCTGGGCATCCCGCCAACTTCAGGGGTTGTCCAAAGTACCAGGAGTTGAAAAAACGAGTCCAGGCCCGCAAACAGCAGTCTGAAGATGATAGGCGTCAGAGGAGTCGCTCGTTCGCAAATTTTGTGGCACCCAACGTGTCCTTTGCCCAAATGGCAGCTGGACCGGGTCAAGCCCACATGACATCAAGCCAACCAAAGGTAGCCCAAAAGGCACCAGAGGTGGATCTGGACTTAAAATCGATCCTTCTGTCTCTGCACGGAAAGATCGACAAGTTCCAGAAACAATTAAATGAACAAGCGGCCCGAATTGACTTTATCTATTCGGAGCTGTTTGTGGGGTCTGGTGTGCCATAGATCTAATGGCTGCGCTGGATGAGGGAAACTTAAAGATCCTTGCTGTGAATGTTAACTCACTAGTCAGGATCGAGAAAAGAACGTCACTTGCCAATTTGTTGAAAACCGAAAACCCGGATGTGCTTTTGGTTAGCGAAACTAAGCTAAATCAGAAGCACAAATTGGGATACAAAGACTATCATGTAATAAGAAGAGACCGGCCTTACTCCACTCAAGGAGGTGGGGTTGGAATCTTAATTCGAAAAGGCCTGCGCCATAGGGTTATATATAGCGGGGACGTGCGTAGGTTCCAGTTGTTGGAGGCATGCATCATATGCATTCCTCTCCATAGCCGGAGGAGAATGTATGTGGTGTCGCTTTACGCACCTGCTGCACCTCCACCAAACCAATTTATGACAGAGCTCGAGACACTTTTTCGTGGTCTGCAGCTGAACTCGGAGGAGAATTATTACTTCTTGGCCGGAGATATTAATGCCAAACATGCGGCATGGGGAAATGTTACTGCAAATCCCAGGGGCAACCAGTTTCACGACTGGTGGCGCCTCAATATGATTGAGTACAACCTCGAGTTGTACGCGACGGATATCCCTTCTTTCCCAAGAAGCGGTGCTTTCCTGGACTTGGCCTTAACGGACGCAAGACTTCAACTGACGAACATAGATCAAAACACGCGGAACTGTTTGCGTGCGTTTGAGTACTATAGTGACCACTACGGACTCGCCGCCGCAATACGGATCCCGAACGAGCAAACGCTGCTGGAGGAGTACGAAGCAGTGTTGTAACGAAGTAATCTTCGCCACAGGTGCTGTCGCACAAATACACCTGCCCACCACCACCAATACGTTAGCAAGCATATTGCAGCACCAACAAAACACTAACAAAACTCACCACACCAATACCAACCCACCACAGCACACACACTAGCACACTCCCACCACTACCAACACGCGCGCCCAAACTTACCACACTCCAGCTCTAAAAGTCACCACTGATTGGATGCGCATGACTCCCACGAAATTCCAAGTCAGTCGAGTGGTGGCCGCCGGACCAGACACATGACAGCTGGATCCAGCCAACATGTGTGGAGCAGAAGCGTTCTGGCGGACACCACGGGCTCACGTAGTAAGAGCGGGCAGTGAGGACAGAGGGTCCGCTGCTTATTGTGGCTCAGGTACTCGCCCCTCATAGAACGTAGTTGGTAAAAGGGAGTTGGTAGGCAGTAGTTGGTAGTGTAGTGTAGTGTAGTGTAGTGTAGTGTAGTGTAGTGTAGTGTAGTGTAGTGTAGTGTAGTGTAGTGTAGATATAGAACAACGATAACAACAATAACAACAACAACAACAGCAGCAGGGACCACAACAGAAGCAGACACCACAACAGTAGCAGCCACCACAACAGCAGCAGACACCACAACAGCAGCAGACACCACCACAGCAGCAGACACCACCACAGCAGCAGACACCATAACAGCACAGAAGCAGCACCACACCGAAAGAGGAGAAACTCACTCCATAGGCGCCTATAAAAGAGGACCGCGCCTAGGATTCGGGTAGTTCACCGCCGGAGCTTAGCCACCCCGCATCGACGCCAGGAGTTATTTTATTACTAGTTAAATAAAGTGAATTAAAGTTAAAATTAAGATTTGCAGTTTCTTTTACTCTCGCACAATTCCTGGGTGCTTATTCGCGGGTCGATTTCCCCCCCCCTTTCTATTTTCAGGACCCAGGCATTCCCGCTTAGGCTACCCCGGCTGGGAAACCACGTTATAGTGTGTTCATTCGATTATCGGAGGGCACAATGGTCGCGCTTCTCCAGATTTTTAAAGCGAGATTTACGTTCGAGTGGGATCGACCCACCGACAAACAGTAACATGACAAATGATGACATTGATCGGCATTTATTGCAAATGAACGACGCCATCAAACGAACTATGGAACGAACTATTCCTCGGGTAGGACGTTCCGACGACGACCAGACAGAAAAGTACAGAAACCCTACAATCGACGCCCTATACCGACAGAAAAGTAGACTGCTCTCGAGGCTTAAACGGCTGTACAGGCAATTTACTGATCGCAACGACCCGGAGGTAAGGATGCTGAAGTCAGAGATCCGAATCCTGAAACAGCTGATAAAAGAAAATTACAGAAAATCTGTAAGTCTGTATTGGGGCAATAAAATTCGGGCTATTAAAACCTGTAGTCCGAATATGTTCCCACAGATAAATAAGTTGTTCAGGAAGAAAGATCACAATGATATTCCTTGTGTTCGAATCTCCCAGACAGCAGAGAACAGACAGACAGTACTGACTGCTGGAATAAGTCCAGAAAGTGTCGCTTCAAACGACGATTTTTTCGTGGTCGAGGACCCACAGGAGAAAGTGGATTTGCTGGGCGCTTGTTTCGAGGCCGTGTATACGGTGAACAATCCTGTTCGCCGTAACCACGACATTGAGAATAGGGCTCTGGTGAGCCATTTCTATCTGCGCACCGAACTTGAGAATTGGCGATCTGAGAATAACGGTTTCACCGTGTTCACTGATGAAAACCATGCTAATGCAGTTGTCGCCAATGGCCGAGATGCATCGCACTTGTTCGTGTCGAAGAATGATCTTCTGTGCATCTTCGAGTCACTAAAGAATAAAAAGTCGGCGGGGATGGATGGTGTCCCAAACGTCGTATTGAGACACCTGCCTTTGGAGGCTGTAGATATTTTCACCACGCTGTTTAACAATGCGCTGAATAATGCACATTATCCGGCGCATTGGAAGGTAGCTGTGGTACACCCTATCCCGAAAAAATGTAAAGATAGGACGAACCCTGCCAATCTTCGGTCAATTGGCTTACTTCCGAATATTAGCAAGGTCTTTGAAAAGGTTGTCAATAGAGCCCTGTTAAAGTGGGTCGAGGACAATAACATAATCCCGGACAACCAGTTTGGTTTCAGGGCGAGGCATGACACTATTCATGCCGCGTCGAAACTGCTTTCCGACATTCAGTGGAATAAATGCAAGAACCAATGCACGGGTGCTTGTCTGGTTGATTTTGAGAAGGCTTTCGACACCGTATGGTTAGAGGGACTTTTCTACAAGTTGACCAGGCGGGGGATGCACAAACCTTTGCTATATGTAATTTATAATATGCTTATGGGAAAGAAGTTCGTAGTCAAATGTGGCAACGTGACTTCGAGCAGAGTCTTTCAAATTAAAAACGGTTTACAGCAGGGGGCGGTCAATTCTCCGATCCTGTTTAACATTTATACGAGTGATCTGGTGGGTTCACTCAGACATGCTATAGCGTATGCCGACGATTTGGTGGCATACAGATCAGGTTCTAAAATCGAGGTCATTAATATCCTTTTGCAGCGTGACTTCGATCAAATTAAGCGATATTGCGACGACTGGAAGTTGAAAATCAACTTTCAGAAGACGGAAACAATCTTGTTCAGAACTCCATTGGCTGGGGCCTCTAGGGATACCAGAAAAAACTGGAAGAAATTGGCCATTATTGGACAGGATGGGCAGCCATTGGCGGTGAGAAGCGTAGTTAGATATCTAGGTATCTGGCTTGACCAGTATCTATATTTCGATAGACATATAGTTGCTTGTCTTGCTGGGGCCAAGAGGGCTTATGCTCTGACAAGGAGACTGTTTCATAGCAGTCAACTTGACTCCAGAGTGAAGGTCATTTGCTACGTGGCCCTTATAAGGCCGATCATCGCTTATGGCTGTCGATTGTGGTTTAATATAGCGCCTAGTTATATGGAAAAGATTCGGGTTTTGGAGAGACAATGTCTTAGGACCTGTCTCCGATTGTTCCGAACGCCTGAATCCAACTATATAAAATACTATCCCAACAAGGTCCTATACGATGGGGCTCAGTTGAATAGGATTGACAATTTCCTCATTAAGGTCACTCGAAGGCACGTTGCAAGGGCGATGGCCAGCGACAATAGTCTGATATTTGGGGCTTACTACCCCAATGAAATGTACATTGAGAGTACACTCCGGTCTGGCTTTATCCCGCCAGAGGCATTTATCCATATTGATGCAAAAGGGCTGGTACAGACGAGGGATGGTATTCCGGTCTTATACCATCGCTACCGCAGCGCGAGCGATAAGCGGCTCCTCCATGACGGGGACTTCGCCAATGCTCATGAGCTCCTCCGTTTTAGTACCGCAATATCGGAGAGGGATAGATTCGACACGGAAAAGCAATTCGCCGAATTTTGGTGGCTTGTTGAGGGGGGAGGGGTCAACATGCCCTCCCAGGACGGTGCGTTACTCTAGGTAACTTCCTCTTAGCTTATAAGTTAGATTAAGTCAGCTAGGGCGTTTTTGGGAGAGGCCGGGCTCGCCAACGTGTGGTGGTGCTTCTGGGAGTTGACTGACGCTGTAAGGCTTCAGTCGGCTCACGGCGGCGCGTGTGCACGTTGACGACTGCCAGGCGCTCGGAAAGTAATTGGGATTTTGACCACTTGTTGCGCAAGGCAACGAGTGCTCAGAATCCTAATTATAGTTAGAATACGTTAAGTAGTTTAAGTAAGTAGAATAGGTAGTTTGTAATTTGTTTTATATAAAATCTCAATAATGAAACCGAGTTTTAGTAAATTTTCTCGAGGAATATATATGTAAGATTAGTTCGTAAAATAGTTCGTAAGCCGAAAGGCAATAATTCTAAGATATAGTTAAGTTTAGAGCGTTCGCATAAGGACCAATAAATAAGAATAAGTATCCTGTTAATTTTAAGTTAGGTTTAATCATTTTTGTCTAGTATGTAAGTAGATATTTATCAATGAATAAAAAAATGAATTTCAAAGTCAAAGTCAAGCACTGTTTATGGGATTAGTTGCGAAATCGCAAGTAGATTCCATAAACCGTGCAATGCCTAGGATCGGGTTGCCCCCCTGCAACCCCCCCTGCTTGGGGTCACTGTTTGATTTGGAGTAGGTGCGAGATACGGTTCTTGAATTATCATGAAATGTTTCCCACAAAAATGTGAAGATATTGCTCACCTATTGTGGGCAATAGCTTCACAAAAAAATGCGAAGTTATTTGCCACTCGAGGTGAAGTTATTGTCCATGTGAAGTTATTGCCCGTGAACTTATTTCCCTGTACCTTTTTTATCTTTAGCCACAGACAATAAAAGCTCCTGAGCTTACTGATTCCATTGCAATTTTAACTTTTTCAATGCCAACAAACTATAAGAAATAGCATACAGTTAACTGCACTCACTCAAAACAAAAAAACCCGCCCGGATTCGATGGAAAATACTAACAAATGCTGCATTCGTGACGATCTTTTGAAGACCACATGCTCCCAATATACTTTCTTGTTCTCATTTTTTATTTACTATCCTCTTTAAAACAAAAACAAAATGGTAATTTAAGACAAAGCTCAATTTCAAAATTCGATTAAATGCCAGCTTTAGAGGTGTTTCGCCCCAGTGTGCGGTGGGGCGACAAAAAAAAAACTGGTTTGATGGTCGAAACAAACGTGTGCGACAGTGCCACCTCATCGCGCAACCGTGTTTATGTTTTAATGAGGACACACAATAGGAATCTTGCAGTTTGATATTTTGATCGTCCGTTGCAGAGACCATAGCTCACGCTCATTGCTTGTTCGCTGCCAATCAGGACGAAGGGTCTTTAAAACGGAGGTTCGGTCGCCCATGCCTTCTCGAACCTGGGGGCTGGGAGTCGAAAATCCTCTTGGGTGGACTATTATTGTCCATTCGCTCGATGTGGCCAAGCCAATGTAGTCGACGTGATTTAGCTTTTTGGACTACATCCACATATTGGTACAGCTCATAGAGTTCGCGGTTGTATCTTCTCCTCCATTCGCCCTACTCGCACATGGTATATTTTCCTTTCAAAAGAACCAAATATTAGCCCCTTTTTATACCCTATTCTAAGGGTATATTAATTTTGACGCATAGTTTGTAACATACCTTAATATTGCCCGTAGACCCCAAAAAGTTACTATATTTATGATCAGCATCGATAGTAATGTCGATCTAGCCATGTCCGTCCGTCGGCAAAAATTTGGCCTTTAAACTGGGCCTAGAGAGCTGAAATTTTAACCATACACTTTCTACGGTCCCGAAATAATCAAGTTTACAAATTTTTGAAATCCGCCCACAAACTCAAAAAAACAAAATTTTGGAAAAAATCGAATTTTGAGCTAGAAAGCTGAAATTTTTTTTATATGATCTGTGACTCCTAAAACTGTTCGGGATATAAAATTTTCAAAATCCGCCCACTGAGACGCCCACAATTAAATAAAACAATTTTATTGAAAAACCAAAATTTGAGCTAGGGAGCTGAAATTTATAATAAATACTCTCTAGGCGGCCCTTTATGCTCATGTGTTAATATTTTCAAAATCCGCCTACTGACACGCCCACAATTCAATTTTTTTTTGAAAATTCAAAGTTTGAGTTAATGAGCTGAAATTTATAATATATACTCTTTAGGGGCCCTTTATGCTCATGTGTTAATTTTTTTAAATCCGCCTACTGACACGCTCACAATTAAATAAAACATTTTATTGAAAAACCAAAGTTTGAGCTAGGGAGCGTTTTTTTACAAAAGCTTCGTTTTTTTTAATAAAATCCTTTAAATGTTATATAACAAAATATGTAGAGCGTTTTTAACAATTCAACCATACTAAGACTTTTGTCACACCCACTTATGAGGGATAGGAATAAGAATAGGGTATCCAACAGTTCGCCCAAGCGGACTGTAGCCCGTCCCTATGTGTCTACTTATCGTCTAGCCATAAAGCAGGACTGGCAGAATTAAGGTTTTTCCTTTGAAAGAGGGGTTTTAAATCCATTTGTTTTAGCAAACCGAAGTAGCAGCGGTTTCCTAGGGTAATTCTTCATCGGATCTATACAAATGTGTGATTCGTGGAATTGATGTTTACTTCAAGGTAGATGAACTCCTTAACTACCTCGAAGTTAACAGAGAACTGGAACACGCCAGCCAGCGCACAAGAAATCCATATCTATACGGACGGGTCAAAAATGGATGAAGGTACAGGAGCAGGAGTTTTCTGCGGGCCCCTAAACATAAAGGACTCGTACAGACTCCCCAATGAATGCAGCGTCTTTCAAGCCGAAATAGTCGCCATAGATAAGGCAGCAAAAACAATATCAGCGAAGAATCTGGATCCTTCCAAGATTACAATCTTCATAGACAGTCAGGCGGCGATCAAAGCACTAGACAGCGAAACCATAAAGTCAAAAACAGTCAGGAACTGCCAAAAATCCCTCAACGAAATAGGCGAACGACACAGGATCACCCTCTGCTGGGTCCCCGGTCACAGCGACATCGTGGGGAATGAAAAGGCAGACGAGCTGGCAAGAACAGGGTCAGAACTTGACGCAATGGACGCCATTACGTCAGTAGACATCCCAATTAGTGCAGCAAAAAGAAACATTGACCAAAAACTGAGGGAACAAATTAACACCACCTGGTCCCAAAGGCACGACTGTGTTATATCTCGCAGTCTATGGCTAAGAATCGACGAGAAAAGAACAAAACAAATCCTGGAAATGAATAAACAAGAAATACGTATCCTAACCGGCGTACTGACTATTGCAGGAGCTGTCAGGATATAGAAGAAACCGAGACCATCAAACACCTGCTCTGCGAGTGTCCAAACCTCCAGACATCTCGACTTCGCTATCTGGGCAACAGATTTTTCGAAGACCAAGAGGACGTAGCGCAGGTACCACTGACGGACACAATAAGGTTTGTCAAAAAGACAGGTTGGTTCCAATAGGCCAACCAACAAGAATAATTTAAACGGAGTATGGTAAGTGTTTTTATTGTAAGGGAAGATTTTTACCACAATAAACAACAAGGGATCACAATGGACCAATGGGCCCCTGTGCAAGCACAGCAATTGATGTGCACCTCCCTTCTAACCTAACCTAACCTAACAGTGACGTCTTATCCTAGGCTTTGGACAGATGTTTGTTTGTTTATTTGTTGAAAGCGTGTACTTTGCCTTGTTCTCATTAAATTAACTTCAAGACTAACCAATTTCGCCTGTTCTTCCATTGCTGAAAAGCCTCTCACACGGCACGCTGGAACGACCGATGATGTCGATATCGTCCGCATACCCCAGTAACTGAACAGATCTATTGTAGATAGTGACATCCGTGTTGACACATGCCCTGTGCACTGTGTTCTCCAGAACAAGATTGAAGAATTCGCATAATAGCGTATCTCCTTGCTGAAATCCGGTGCAAGTTTTAAATAATTCGGATGAGCTGCTTCCAAACTGCACAACGTGTGTTTACAAGTTAGAAAATTAAAAATTTAGAATGCATAAAATTCGAAAACAAAAATCTGGAATTATTTAGTAACTAATAGTTTTAACGCGGCATGATTGGTGTCATACCCCGCCCTGACACCAAACTCATTGCCCGGAATGATGTTATTGCCCTCAACCCCCTTCCACAGGCCTCTATTGACAAACTTTCAAAGACCTTCCTAGTTTTCTGAAGAAAACTTATCGACCACATATAGTCAGTGTTAGTCCTATCGTTACCTTTTTCGGGCTAAGTGCACCACAGTTACATTCCAATGTGCGCGATAATGTGCTTTATAATGTGCAAGAAAAAGTGCATTATTCAGCGCATTGTTAAATAGCTTGTTAAAAATGTGTCCAAGAAAGTTTCTCACTACGACACACGTTTTATGTGTCTCGAAAATGCACAGTCTGCCATTTCTCGACACGACGTTTGTGTAGCATGATTTTGTTTTGGAAACACCTCGCAACCACATCTGAATGGCGTCAACCCTCGTTTACACTAATATCAAGCTATCCTATCTAATGGAAACTTCTTTCGAAGGGGATGTCTGAATATCCAAAACCTTTTCAAATAATGAACACAAGTTGAACAAATTATGGAGTGATTATGTCAACGAACGTCCTTCTAAATTTCCGAAGAAGGTGATAGCTTATCCTTCGAACACGATGAAACGACAACTTTTCCTTACAGCCTTATTTATTACCTGTATTTACCTAAGAACACGTTCGTACTGAAAAAATGTTGTGAATATGCGATAAAAAATTGGTGCCATTGTAATTTTTCCAAAGTAACACGATATTATCTGCATTTTTATTTATAATGATACTGCGCTATTTGACATCATTGAGAAAAGCTACATTTTAACCCTAAGGATTAAGCAGCTTCCATCTTAGCATTCCTATTATAATTGTAGTATTGTAGAGGACTTCTAAATGTACAATTTCTTTGGATATACTTTTCCAGAGCCGTCTCTAACAATAAAGAACTACCGGCATTACTGTCGAAGAAGTTTAAAAGGCGGTCAAAGACTCCAAATAACGAAAAGCGATTGGGCCGGACGAGATACCCTCTGTGTTCTGGAAAAATATGGTAGATATCTGTTCTAGATAAGGCTCATGATCCACATTTCAAAAGTGATGAGATGCGATCCAATGCCAACCAGTGGAGGGAACGTTTTCTTCTTCCTTTGAAAAAAGGATAAGACGATACGCGAGACTGTGATATTAACCATTGTATGAAGCTGATGTCACACACCATGAAGATCGTTGTGTGGGTATTAGATAGCCGGTTACGGTATATATAAAAAAAAGCCTATCTGATTACCAGTGCGGATTTGTCGTAGGTAAACCAACTACAGATGCAATCCAAATTATAAAGATCATGATGTCAAAACATCCTGAATCTTTAAAGGATTTGCATATGGTGTTACTTGATTTTGAAAAGGCCTTTGATAGACCACCAATTTTTTTTTTTTTTTTATAATTTGCTTACGCTAAAGGGATTTTTTTCTGTTGTTACAGTACCCTTATAATGCTAAGAACACAGTGTAAGCTACTTGGTATTAGAAAGAATAGAGAGATAGGAAAGAAGTGTTTGGGTGCAGTTGTAGGGTTTTCTCCACGGGTGGTGTCTAAATTACTTAGGGAGATTACGATTTCATGTATTCGGTATAAAGAAATGGACTTGGCCGGGATTTGAACGCACGACCTTCCATTCCGTAAGCGAATACACTACTACTGCATCATTGCCACCCGCAATCTGATCTGTTATGAGTTGCACTAAAAAAACGAGGAGTTCCAGAAACCTACGTACAGATGATCATGGAAATGTATAAGACTGTAAAGAGAAGAGTTACTCGTAGATGGTCCAAGTATAATGGACCTGTGTTGAGTCGGTATGCTCCAGTGTACAAAATCTCACAACCCGACAAAAGCAAAAGAAAAACATAGGGACGGGCTACAGTCCGCTTGGGCGAACTGTTGGATACCCTATTCTTATTCCTATCCCTCATAAGTGGGCGTGACAAAAGTCTAAGTATGGTTGAATTGTTAAGAACGCTCTACATATTTTGTTATATAACATTTAAAGGATTTTATCAAAAAAAAATCGCTCCCTAGCTCAAACTTGGGTGTTTCAATAAAATTGTTTTATTTAATTGTGGGCGTGTCAGTAGGCGGATTTAAAAAAAATTAACACATGAGAATAAAGGGCCCATAGAGAGTATATATTATAAATTTCAGCTCCCTAGCTCAAACTTTGGATTTTCAAAAATTAATATACCCTTAGAATAGGGTATAAACAAATTATTTTATTTATTTGTGGGCGTGTCAGTGGGCGGATTTTGAAAATTTTTTATGCCGAGCAGTTTTAGGAGTCATAGATCATATATAAAAACATGGCTAGATCGACATTACTATCGATGCTGATCATAAATATAGTAACTTTTAGGGGTCTACGGGCAATATTAAGGTATGTTACAAACTATGCGTCAAAATTAATATACCCTTAGAATAGGGTATAAATAGGTGCTTTGCTGCAGTCGCCGAGGACTTCCAATCAAAATCGGTGTACACCAGGGAAGCGTGTTAGGTCCCTTGATATTTATTACAGTCCGACATTGATTATCTGCTTGAAGGAGAATTGACGGACTACAAAGTGCATCAGTTATTCTTTGGTGATGATTGAGCCATCATAATCGAGGAACCTGAGTCGAGCACTTGCTCTTTTGGAGAAAAATGGGCCCGAAAAATACAGAACGTCTGTGATGTCCCTTCTCTGCACCAATCCGACCTATTACAGACATGCTCCAGAAAAGATTCGTTTGTGAATTATTAGGCGGAGAGGAATCTTCGATGTAGGACGAATCTTGTATGCGTCTGATAAGCCGTGTGCAGAAGATCAAGTTTTCGATACATCTGTGAACTTGACAGCAATAACAGATGCTAGGCAACACGTTGAAATTACAGTCGTAAATTAACTTGCAGGCGACTTGTGTTGTCTTGGAACATGAACTTGCCTACTATCTAATCTTTATTCAAACATAGGGACAGGCTACATACAGTCCGCTTCGGCGAACTGTTGGATACCCTATTCTCATTCCTATCCCTCATAAGTGGGCGTGACAAAAGTCAAAGTATAGTTGAATTGTTAAGAACGCTCTACATATTTTGTTAAATCCGCTGGTCCAGATGGTATTTCCCCTATCGTTCTGAAGATGTGTTCTTCTTCGCTGGCAAAACCATTGCGTAAGCTTTTCCATCTGTCCTATTCTTCAGGACTCTTTCCGGGAAGATGGAAAACAGCATTTGTCCAGCCTGTACCAAAAAAAGGCGAATCTTCGTCTCCCTCCTCCTACCGACCAATTGCACTTACGTCCCTTCTTTCTAAGGTCATGGAAACGCTGATAAACCGTCAGTTAATGAAATATCTTGAATCGCGAAAACTTCTTAATGACCGGCAGTATGGTTTTCGTAGCAACAGGTCCACTGGTGATTTGATGACATATCTAACCGAAAAGTGGAACCAATCTCTTCATCAAGGTGGTGAAAGTAAGATCGTTGCGCTTGATATTTCAAAGGCATTTGACAGAGTTTGGCATCAAGCTCTCTTGTCGAAAATGCGTGCATTTGGAATCGATGATACTCTTCTTCAATGGATTAGAAATTACCTTTCGGACCGTTCAATTCAAGTTGTTTTGGACGGTTTCAAGTCTGCAACTCACCAAATAAATGCTGGTGTCCCCCAAGGCTCTGTTCTGTCCCCGACTCTCTTTCTCATTTTTATAAATGATCTCCTGTCTGTTACTTCTAATCCAATCCATTCCTTTGCTGATGACAGTACCATCAGCTTCTCATATTCGTTTCTTGGGTCACGCCCCTCATCTTCGGGTGTGGAACTGGAACGGCAACGTATGTTAAGCTCATTAAATTCCGATCTTAACAGCATAACTCAGTGGGGTAAAACCAATAGAGTGGAATTTAATGCTTCCAAAACTCAATGCTGTCTCCTGTCATTAAAGCAAAACCCACACACACTGCCATTATCTATGAATGGCACTTACATCGCTGAAACCGAAAGACTTTCCATTCTCGGTATGTGTGTTAATGACAACCTTCGTTGGAATGACCACATATTCGATGTCGCCAAGAACGCCGCGAAATGTCTAGGCTTCCTTAAGCGTTGTAAGAAATATTTCACCCCTTCTGATCTGGCTACAATTTATAAGGCGTTTATTCGCCCGAAACTCGAGTACAACGCTCATATCTGGTCCGGTGCACCAATAACTTATTTGGATCTACTTGACAGGATCCAAAAACGCGCGATAAAACTCATTGGCGACCGAGACATCGCGAGATCGATTGACTCTCTTAGTCATCGTCGTAATGTCTCCTGCCTGTCGTTATTTTATCGTTATTTCCACCATAAGTGCTCAAACGAAATAGCCAGTTGCATTCCTCCCCTTGAACATTTCAACCGCAATACCCGCCATGCAAGGAATGCTCATCAGTTCACCCTCAAGCCTGTGTTCGGACGTACAGTGAAGTTCAAAGAATCTTTCCTCAGCCGTACAACACGAATGTGGAATGCTCTTCCCCGCTCCATTTTTCCTACACATTATAACCTACAGACATTCAAAACCAATGTGCATCGGCATCTCTCCTTTTCTTCTCACCCTAATTTCCCTAACGCCCGCGCTGTGTAGCTAATACATTATAAGGGTCCCAACCAATCCCTTTAGTGCGCGCTTATTATAAAAAAAAAAAAAAAATATATAACATTTAAATGATTTAATCGAAAAAAAGGATTTATTGTAAAAAAACGTTCCCTAGTTCAAACTTTGGTTTTTCAATAAAATTGTTTTATTTAATTGTGGGCGGATTTTAAAAATTCATCTCCCAAGCAGTTTTAGGAGTCAAAGATCATATATAAAAAATTTCAGCTTTCTACCTCAAAATTGGATTTTTTCGATATATTTTTTTTTTTTTTTTGAGTTTGTGGGCGTGTCTGTGGGCGAATTTCAAAAATCCTAAAACTTGATTATTTCTGGTCCCTAGAGAGTATATGGTTAAAATTGTAGCTCTCTAGGTCCAGTTTAAAGGCCTAATTTTTGCCTACAGACGGACGGACGGATGGACGGACATGGCTAGATCAACATTACTATCGATGCTGATCATAAATATAGTAACTTTTAGGGGTCTACGGGCAATATTAAGGTATGTTACAAACTATGAGTCAAGATTAATATACCCTTAGAATAGGGTATAAAAAAGGTAACCGGATCTGAACCTGGCAGATGAATTGATAGAGACCATTCAACAAATCATTTTTGAGAATTATTCAGATGGCAATATGGCTGATGCAACGCGAACAAGACAGCTACTAACTAGCCATTTCTTTCGGGTAAAAGATACTGATTGGCAGCAATCAGTGCGAGGCTTGTGTAAGTTGTGGAACTACAGCAGATCACCCTAAGTTCAAATTGAGTAATCTACATCAAACCAAAAATATTAATGTACAAAAAGAGCTTTAAGTTTTTGGTGTGAGTTCCATAATTGTTGCAATTACTGTTTGTATACTCTATTCCAAAGGTATTATAATTTTGACTCATAATCTGCTTCATACCTTCGTAGACCCCTCACAGTTATTATTTGTTTGATCAGCACCGAAAGTTATGTCGATCTACCCACATATTTGTCTGTCTGTCCGTTACCATTTTTGAGGCAATTAGGGGCCCGAAATAATAAAGTGTAAATAATTCTAAAATCTGCCCATGCACACACTACTATTTAAAAAAAAAACTGAATTTTGGAACAAAAATCGTTATATAAAATTCGTTTTCAACAATTCTGTTATAAATGGTGTTGATTCAGAGGTGGCGACGATTAATGTGTTGGCTTGTGATCCGTGCGGTGCAGGTACAATCCCCATGGGAAACAACCACATACACTACCCTTTAATGGAGCTCTACACCAAAAATAGGGTTTTCTGCCTGGTAGTGCAATGGACCGTTATCAAGTCTGAGCGCTCTGGGATTTGGGTTTCCTCTTTTTTATTAGAAATAAATGTGGTCATGTCCACCGCGGCTGGATCGGAAGAATTTCTTCCGAGAGTTTTTCAAGCATTTGTCGCCGTATGAACAAAATAACAAGAATAATGTTTGGCACGTAACGCCATCCTGATGGCACCACATCCCTTTCACATCCCTGTCATTTAATCGAGGGACGAAAAAGTGGCGAATATCGTTGACCGTAACAAGCTGATTAGCCTTTTTTAAAAAAATGTGATCCGATGACTCTACCAGCCCACAGACCGCGTCAAACTGTGAATTTTTCGGGATGGTAACAGCGATTCGATAATCTCATGTGAATTATCTTCTCTCCATATGCGACAATTTTGCTGACAATTGAGGCAAAATGAGCCTCACCGTTGAACACGATTTTGGACCCAATCACCGAAATTTCGACGCATAGTCATTTGTCTTCAATTATTGTACGAGCAATTCGTAAAATGTTCCATAAAGTAGACGGACAAAAACGAAGCTGTTATGAACGACGTCAAATCGATATGATGCAATATTTTCTTTAGTACGCACTCCTCTTTTGCATCTCGGTGCCACTGCATCTTGGAAAGAACATATTGTGCGGGTGTAATATGGTGCAAATGCTCTATAAGTTTGGCGCAAGCACCATATTCTTGGATCCAAATTTTTAAAATTTGACAGGGTTGTTGACGCATGTATGTCAAAATGACACTGACAGTTTGCAATCTGACAATTGGTTTGACAGACTGTCTGAAGTTAGGGTTAAAAAACTTCTAATTTTTGATTTGATTATTATTTGTATTTATTGTAGGAACTACCTCCAATTAAGTTTGCCGGCTAGTAAGTTTCATCAAACGGACGCCGCTCCGCCCCGGTTCCGTAAGGGAATCAATATTTTAGAAGAATGCTCAAGGACGACCGAAGACGTCGTAATATATCACTGAAGACAAATTTAGAGGATGACTGGAATCTTTATAGATCGTAGCAAAAAGATTGTAAGATGCTTATTCGGCAATCGAAGATGTTTTATAAGGTTAGTTAATGTTTTGAAAAGGGCTGCTTATTCCCTAGTGGGTGCACTTGGAAAACTGGATACTTTCAGTGTAATGCTCAAAATCATTTCCGGGTAACCATTTACACTGCTATCTTGAAACATGGTAAGCCAACTATTGCCTGCCCAGAAGAGAATCTTGGAGGTTATCTTAACGCTGGCATATTTACCATACCTTGGCGAATGGTATCAGTCGTTCCGCAGCTCTCTTCGAGATAGGGCGGCTAGTTAGTGTTCAGCGGAAAAAAAAGGAAAGTGTATCCAATATAAGCGATTTAGTCAAGCAATTTTTAAGTCCGAAGTTGGCTTAGTAAGCAAGGTGTCCCGCTCTCAGTCGTTCCGCAGCTCTCATCGAGATAGGTCGACTAGTTAGTGTTCAGCGGGAAAAAGGATAGTGTATCGATTATAACAGCGATTTAGCCAAGTGTTTTTTAAGTCCAAAGTTGGCTTAGTAAGCTAGGCGTCCGACTTCAGTCGTTCCGCAGCTCTCATCGAGATAGGTCGGCTAGTTAGTGTTCAGCGGGATAAAAGAATAGTGTATCGATTATAAAAGCGATTTAGCCAAGTGTTTTTAAGTCCAAGGTTGGCTTAGTAAGGTAGGCGTCCGACTTGAGTCGTTCCGCAGCTCTCTTCGAGATAGGTCGGCTAGTTAGTATTCAGCGGGAAAAAAGAAAAGTGTATCGATTATAAAAGCGATTTAGCCAAGTGTTTTTAAGTCCAAGGTTGGCTTAGTAAGGTAGGCGTCCGACTTTGACGCCGGAGACTCGGGTTCGATTCTCGGCCAGTCTTCAATTTTTAATTTTATTTTTTTTTCGGAAATATAGTGATAGAGACACAAAAATAAACAAAAAAAAAAGTGCCGCATTATCAGGCGATGGACCCCGGAAAATCGGTGGTCCCGCTTACGGGTGTGGGTGTGCCGTTGCGACGTGTGGTGCGAACACGTGAGCCGGCAAAAAAATCAGCAGCAACAACAGCAGCAACAACAGCAGTAACGAAAGCAGCAACAGCAGCAACAACAGCAGCAGCAATAACATCAGCAACAACAACAACAATAGCAACAGCAACGAGAACAGCAGCAGCAGCAGTGTGTATGCCAAGGGCAGTAGCTGCACATGCTTCTAAAATGGCACCAATTGCAGCAACAACAACGGGTCGATCGTTGTCTAGGCGAGTGTTCTCGCAGGCAATACCAGCACCAACAAAGTCAGTAGCAGCAGCTGAAAACCCAGCGACAGAAGTAGAGAAGGAGGAGTTTCGGAAGGTGGAGAAGAGGCGACGGAAGCTTAATCCAAAGCCGAATCTTTCTGCGAAGAGAAGGGCGAACCTGGCAGGCCCTAATGTGGAATCATCGATGGCTGGTACCGATGATGACACGGATAACACCAGCTCTTACGAAGCTGAAGTGCGAGCGGGCCGGTACGTCGGAGAGGGAAACTCCTTCAGGGACCTACCGGTCGACGACGATGATAGCAATGTCATCCAAATGGAGGATAGAGAGGAAGATGATGAGGAGGCTCAGCTTGACCAACTCATCAAAGAGCTCCTTGAGAAACGTGAGCAGTTGAGGCTGAAAAAAGTACAGCAGCAGCAACAACAAATAGTGCTGAGGGAGCAAATCCAGCAACAACATCAACAGAAGCAACAACAACGACAACAGCAACAGAACCAACAAAAGCAGCAACAGCAGCAACAAAAGCAGCAACTGCAGCCAAATCAGCAACAGCAGTCAAAGCAGCAACAGCAGCAGAAACCAGCAAGGAAGAACAAAATTCCACCGATTAATGTGAGTAATTTCGACATAAGTGATAGTATAAGGTTATGTAGGCTTATAACAAAGAACTTTCATGTTAAAAGGCTATCGGCCAATAAACACATAATTATTTGTGAAGAAATAGAGGAGTACAATAGGGTGCGCACCGCCTTGGGAGAGGTTAAGACCGAGTACTTTACGTACACCCCAAGAGAGCAAAAGCTAAAAACCGTTGTATTAAAGGGAATTGATCCCTCAATAAAAACGGAGGAGCTCGAAAGAGAGCTAAAGAACTTTGAAAGCGATGACCTCAAGTTCGTGGGGGTCAAGCCGTTTTCCTCGGCTGTGGCAAGGGGTGGTAACCGTCACTTACCATTCTTCCTGGTTCAGCTCACTCCCGACAGCAAAATTGACAGGCTGCGAAATATCCGCTACCTGTACTACCATGCTGTAAGGTGGGAGAAAATAAAGAGGTCAGATCGCATACTTCAATGTATGCGCTGCCAAAGGTTCGGGCACGCCGCAGCTAACTGCAACATGCAGTTTAGATGCGTGAAGTGCGATAAGGACCACATACATGGTGAATGCTCTCTGGGTAAGGAGAGAGTCGAAGATCGGAGTGTACTCTCCTGTGTGCTCTGCAGGAACTCTGGGCATCCCGCCAACTTCAGGGGTTGTCCAAAGTACCAGGAGTTGAAAAAACGAGTCCAGGCCCGCAAACAGCAGTCTGAAGATGATAGGCGTCAGAGGAGTCGCTCGTTCGCAAATTTTGTGGCACCCAACGTGTCCTTTGCCCAAATGGCAGCTGGACCGGGTCAAGCCCACATGACATCAAACCAACCAAAGGTAGCCCAAAAGGCACCAGAGGTGGATCTGGACTTAAAATCGATCCTTCTGTCTCTGCACGGAAAGATCGATAAGTTCCAGAAACAATTAAATGAACAAGCGGCCCGAATTGACTTTATCTATTCGGAGCTGTTTGTGGGGTCTGGTGTGCCATAAATCTAATGGCTGCGCTGGATGAGGGAAACTTAAAGATCCTTGCTGTGAATGTTAATTCACTAGTCAGGATCGAGAAAAGAACGTCACTTGCCAATTTGTTGAAAACCGAAAACCCGGATGTGCTTTTGGTTAGCGAAACTAAGCTAAATCAGAAGCACAAATTGGGATACAAAGACTATCATGTAATAAGAAGAGACCGGCCTCGCTCCACTCAAGGAGGTGGGGTTGGAATCTTAATTCGAAAAGGCCTGCGCCATAGGGTTATATATAGCGGGGACGTACGTAGGTTCCAGTTGTTGGAGGCATGCATCATATGCATTCCTCTCCATAGCCGGAGGAGATTGTATGTGGTGTCGCTTTACGCACCTGCTGCACCTCCACCAAACCAATTTATGACAGAGCTCGAGACACTTTTTCGTGGTCTGCAGCTGAACTCGGAAGAGAATTATTACTTCTTGGCCGGAGATATTAATGCCAAACATGCGGCATGGGGAAATGTTACTGCAAATCCCAGGGGCAACCAGTTTCACGACTGGTGGCGCCTCAATATGATTGAGTACAACCTCGAGTTGTACGCGACGGACATCCCTTCTTTCCCAAGAAGCGGTGCTTTCCTGGACTTGGCCTTAACGGACGCAAGACTTCAACTGACGAACATAGATCAAAACACGCGGAACTGTTTGCGTGCGTTTGAGTACGATAGTGACCACTACGGACTCGCCGCCGCAATACGGATCCCGAACGAGCAAACGCTGCTGGAGGAGTACGAAGCAGTGTGTTCATTCGATTATCGGAGGGCACAATGGTCGCGCTTCTCCAGATTTTTAAAGCGAGATATACGTTCGAGTGGGATCGACCCACCGACAAACAGTAACATGACAAATGATGACATTGATCGGCATTTATTGCAAATGGACGACGCCATCAAACGAACTATGGAACGAACTATTCCTCGGGTAGGACGTTCCGACGACGACCAGACAGAAAAGTACAGAAACCCTACAATCGACGCACTATACCGACAGAAAAGTAGACTGCTCTCGAGGCTTAAACGGCTGTACAGACAATTTGCTGACCCCAACGACCCGGAGGTTAGGATGCTGAAGTCAGAGATCCGAATCCTGAAACAGCTGATTAAAGAAAATTACAGAAAATCTGTAAGTCTGTATTGGGGCAATAAAATTCGGGCTATTAAAACCTGTAGTCCGAATATGTTCCCACAGATAAATAAGTTGTTCAGGAGGAAAGATCACAATGATATTCCTTGTGTTCGAATCTCCCAGACAGCAGAGAACAGACAGACAGTACTGACTGCTGGAATAAGTCCAGAAAGTGTCGCTTCAAACGACGATTTTTTCGTGGTCGAGGACCCACAGGAGAAAGTGGATTTGCTGGGCGCTTGTTTCGAGGCCGTGTATACGGTGAACAATCCTGTTCGCCGTAACCACGACATTGAGAATAGGGCTCTGGTGAGCCACTTCTATCTGCGCACCGAACTTGAGAATTGGCGATCTGAGAATAACGGATTCACCGTGTTCACTGATGAAAACCATGCTAATGCAGTTGTCGCCAATGGCCGATATGCATCGCACTTGTTCGTGTCGAAGGATGATCTTCTGTGCATCTTCAAGTCACTAAAGAATAAAAAGTCGGCGGGGATGGATGGTGTTCCAAACGTCGTATTGAGACACCTGCCTCTGGAGGCTGTAGATATTTTCACCACGCTGTTTAACAATGCGCTGAATAATGCACATTATCCGGCGCATTGGAAGGTAGCTGTGGTACACCCTATCCCGAAAAAAGGTAAAGATAGGACGAACCCTGCCAATCTCCGGTCAATTAGCTTGCTTCCGAATATTAGCAAGGTCTTTGAAAAGGTTGTCAATAGAGCTCTGTTAAAGTGGGTCGAGGACAATAACATAATTCCGGACAACCAGTTTGGTTTCAGGGCGAGGCATGACACTATTCATGCCGCGTCGAAACTGGTTTCCGACATTCAGTGGAATAAATGCAAGAGCCAATGCACGGGTGCTTGTCTGGTTGATTTTGAGAAGGCTTTCGACACCGTATGGTTAGAGGGACTTTTCTACAAGTTGACCAGGCGGGGGATGCACAAACCTTTGCTATATGTAATTTATAATATGCTTATGGGAAAGAAGTTCGTTGTCAAATGTGGCAACGTGACTTCGAGCAGAGTCTTTGAAATTAAAAATGGTTTACAGCAGGGGGCGGTCAATTCTCCGATCCTGTTTAACATTTACACGAGTGATCTGGTGGGTTCACTCAGACATGCTATAGCGTATGCCGACGATTTGGTGGCATACAGATCAGGTCCTAAAATCGAGGTCATTAATATCCTTTTGCAGCGTGACTTTGATCAAATTAAGCGATATTGCGACGACTGGAAGTTGAAAATCAACTTTCAGAAGACGGAAACAATCTTGTTCAGAACTCCATTGGCTGGGGCCTCTAGGGATACCAGAAAAAACTGGAAAAAATTGGCCATTATTGGACAAAATGGGCAGCCATTGGCGGTGAGAAGCGCAGTTAGATATCTAGGTATCTGGCTTGACCAGTATCTAAATTTCGATAGACATATAGTTGCTTGTCTTGCTGGGGCCAAGAAGGCTTATGCTCTGACAAGGAGACTGTTTCATAGCAGTCAACTTGACTCCAGAGTGAAGGTCATTTGCTACGTGGCCCTTATAAGGCCGATCATCGCTTATGGTTGTCCATTATGGTTTAATATAGCGCCTAGCTATATGGAAAAGATTCGGGTGTTGGAGAGACAATGTCTTAGGACCTGTCTCCGGTTGTTCCGAACGCCTGAATCCAACTATATAAAATACTATCCCAACAAGGTCCTATACGATGGGGCTCAGTTGAATAGGATTGACAATTTCCTCATTAAGGTGACTCGAAGGCACGTTGCAAGGGCGATGGCCAGCGACAATAGTCTGATCTTTGGGGCTTACTACCCCAATGAAATGTACATTGAGAGTACACTCCGGTCTGGCTTTATCCCGCCAGAGGCATTTATCCATATTGATGCAAAAGGGCTGGTACAGACGAGGGATGGTATCCCGGTATTATACCACCGCTACCGCAGTGCGAGAGATAAGCGGCTCATCCGCGGCGAGGACGTCGCCAATGCTTATGAGCTCCTCCGTTTTAGTACCGCAATAGCGGAGAGGGATAAATTCGATACAGAAAAGCAATTTGCCGAATTTTGGTGGCTTTTTGAGGGTGGAGGGTTCAACATGCCCTCCCAAGACGGTGCGTTACTCTAGGTAACATCCTCTTAGTTTGTAAGATAGATTAAGTTAGCTAGGGCGTTTCTGGGAGGGGCCGGGCTCGCCAACTTGTGGTGGTGCTTCCGGGAGGTGATTGATTCTGTAAGGCATCAGTCAGCTCACGGCGGCGCGTGTGCACGTTGACGACTGCCAGGCGCTCGGAAAGCAATTGCGAATTTGACCACTTGTTTCGTAATGCAACGAGTGCTCAGAATCCTAATTATAGTTAGAATATGTTAAGTAGTTTAAGTAAGTAGAGTAGGTAGTTTGTAATTTGTTTTTTTATATAAAAATATAAAATTTGATAAAGATGCCGAGTTTTCTTAAAAATTTTCTCGATGAAAACATAATATGTAAGATTAGTTCGTAAAATAGTTTTTAGGCCGAAAGGCAATAATTATAAGATAGAGTTAAGTTTAGGGCGTCCGCATAAGGATCAATAATCTAGAATAAGTATCCTGTTAATTTTAAGTTAGATTTACTCATTTTTGTCTAGTATATAAGTTGATATAAGCTAATAATTAATAAAAATGAATTTAAAAGTCAAAAAAAGTAGGCGTCCGACTTTGACGCCGGAGACTCGGGTTCGATTCTCGGCCAGTCTTCAATTTTTTAATTTTTTTTTTTTTTTTTTCGGAAATATAGTGATAGAGACACAAAAATAAACAAAAAAAAAGTGCCGCATTATCAGGCGATGGACCCCGGAAAATCGGTGGTCCCGCTTACGGGTGTGGGTGTGCCGTTGCGACGTGTGGTGCGAACACGTGAGCCGGCAAAAAAATCAGCAGCAACAACAGCAGCAACAACAGCAGCAACAACAGCAGCAACAACAGCAGCAGCAACAACAGCAGCAACAACAGCAGTAACGAAAGCTGCAACAGCAGTCACAAAAACAGCGGCAGCTTGTATGCCAAGGGCAGCTTTAAATGCCATGACACCAAGCCCAACAGCGTGTTCCGCGTTGCCCAGGCGGGGATCTTCGCAGGCAACACCAACAACAAAAACATCAACAACAACAACAGCAACAACAACAACGCCAACAATAAAAGCTCTCGCTACAACGCCAGCAGTAACTGTAAGCGAGGAGTATAGGACAGTGGAAAAACGGCGGCGGAAGTTAAATCCGAAGCCGAACCTTTCAGCCAAAAGAAGGTTAAACTTGGCAGGCCATAGTGTGGCATCATCGGTGGCTGCATCCGATGATGACGGAGCACACTCCAGCTCTTATGAGTATGATGGCGGAGAGGGCCGGTACGTCGGAGAGGGAAACTCCTTCAAGGACTTACCGGTCGATGACGAGGAAGTCGTTCAAATGGACGAAGAAAAAGAGGATGATGAGGAGGCGCAGCTGGACAAGCTCATTAAAGAGCTGCTGGAGAAGCGCGACCAGTTGCGCAGAAAGAAGCTGCAGCAACAGCAACAACAAGCTGTGCTCAAGCAGCAAATTCAGCAACAACTGCAGGTGAAGCAGCAACAACGGCAACAACAACCACAACACCACCAACAACAACAGCAACAACAACAACAACAACAACAACAACAACAACAACAACAACAACAGCAATCAAAGCATCAGATAGAGGCGCAGCAACAGCATCAACAGCAATCGAAACAGCCACGGAAGAACAAAGTACCACCCATCAACGTGAGTAATTTCGATATTGTAGATAGCATTAGAATCTGTAAATTGATAACGAAAAATTTCCATGTGAAAAGGCTTTCTGCCAACAAACACATAATTATATGTGAAAAAATAGAGGAGTACCAGAGGGTGCGCGCCGCCTTGGGAGAGGTAAAAACCGAGTACTTCACGTACACCCCAAGGGATCAAAAACTTAAAACCGTTGTGTTGAAAGGTATCGATCCCTCAATTAAAACGGAGGAGCTAGAAAAAGAGCTCAAACATTTCGAAAGCGACGACCTCAAGTTCGTGGGGGTCAAGCCGTTTTCCTCGGCTGTGGCAAGGGGTGGCAACCGTCACTTACCATTCTTCCTGGTTCAGCTTACTCCCGACAGCAAAATTGACAGTCTGCGAAATATCCGCTTTCTGTACTATCATGCTGTAAGATGGGAGAAAATAAAACGGTCAGATCGCATACTTCAATGTATGCGCTGCCAAAGGTTCGGGCACGCCGCAGCTAACTGCAACATGCAGTTTAGATGTGTCAAGTGCGATAGGGACCACATACATGGTGAATGCTCTCTAGGTAAGGAGAGAGTCGAAGACCGGAGTGTACTCTCCTGTGTGCTCTGCAGGAACTCTGGACATCCCGCCAACTTCAGGGGTTGTCCAAAGTACCAAGAATTGAAAAAGAGAGTCCAGGCCCGCAAACAGCAGTCTGAAGATGATAGGCGTCAGAAGAGTCGCTCGTTCGCAAATTTTGTGGCACCCAACGTGTCCTTTGCCCAAATGGCAGCTGGACCGGGTCAAGCCCACATGACATCAAACCAACCAATGGTAGCCCAAAAGGCACCAGAGGTGGATCTGGACTTAAAATCGATCCTTCTGTCTCTGCATGGAAAGATCGATAAGTTCCAGAAACAATTAAATGAACAAGCGGCCCGAATTGACTTTATATATTCGGAGCTGTTTGTGGGGTCTGGTGTGCCATAAGTCTAATGGCTGCGCTGGATGAGGGAAACTTAAAGATCCTTGCTGTGAATGTTAATTCACTAGTCAGGATCGAGAAAAGAACGTCACTTGCCAATTTGTTGAAAACCGAAAACCCGGATGTGCTTTTGGTTAGCGAAACTAAGCTAAATCAGAAGCACAAATTGGGATACAAAAACTATCATGTAATAAGAAGAGACCGGCCTCACTCCACTCAAGGTGGTGGGGTTGGAATCTTAATTCGAAAAGGCCTGCGCCATAGGGTTATATATAGCGGGGACGTGCGTAGGTTCCAGTTGTTGGAAGCATGCATCATATGCATTCCTCTCCATAGCCGGAGGAGAATGTATGTGGTGTCGCTTTACGCACCTGCAGCACCTCCACCCAACCAATTTATGACAGAGCTCGAGACACTTTTTCGTAGTCTGCAGCTGAACTCGGAGGAGAATTATTACTTCTTGGCCGGAGATATTAATGCCAAACATGCGGCATGGGGAAATGTTACTGCAAATCCCAGGGGCAACCAGTTTCACGACTGGTGGCGCCTCAATATGATTGAGTACAAACTCGAGTTGTACGCGACGGATATCCCTTCCTTCCCAAGAAGCGGTGCTTTCCTGGACTTGGCCTTAACGGACGCAAGACTTCAACTGACAAACATAGACCAATACACGCGGAACTGTTTACGTGCGTTTGAGTACGATAGTGACCACTACGGACTCGCCGCCGCAATACGGATCCCGAACGAGCAAACGCTGCTGGAGGAGTACGAAGCAGTGTGTTCATTCGATTATCGGAGGGCACAATGGTCGCGCTTCTCCAGATTTTTAAAGCGAGATTTACGTTCGAGTGGGATCGACCCACCGACAAACAGTAACATGACAAATGATGAAATTGATCGGCATTTATTGCAAATGAACGACGCCATCAAACGAACTATGGAACGAACTATTCCTCGGGTAGGACGTTCCGACGACGACCAGACAGAAAAGTACAGAAACCCTACAATCGACGCACTATACCGACAGAAAAGTAGACTGCTCTCGAGGCTTAAACGGCTGTACAGGCAATTTACTGATCGCGACGACCCGGAGGTAAGGATGCTGAAGTCAGAGATCCGAATCCTGAAACAGCTGATAAAAGAAAATTACAGAAAATCTGTAAGTCTGTATTGGGGCAATAAAATTCGGGCTATTAAAACCTGTAGTCCGAATATGTTCCCACAGATAAATAAGTTGTTCAGGAGGAAAGATCACAATGATATTCCTTGTGTTCGAATCTCCCAGACAGCAGAGAACAGACAGACAGTACTGACTGCTGGAATAAGTCCAGAAAGTGTCGCTTCAAACGACGATTTTTTCGTGGTCGAGGACCCACAGGAGAAAGTGGATTTGCTGGGCGCTTGTTTCGAGGCCGTGTATACGGTGAACAATCCTGTTCGCCGTAACCACGACATTGAGAATAGGGCTCTGGTGAGCCATTTCTATCTGCGCACCGAACTTGAGAATTGGCGATCTGAGAATAACGGTTTCACCGTGTTCACTGATGAAAACCATGCTAATGCAGTTGTCGCCAATGGCCGAGATGCATCGCACTTGTTCGTGTCGAAGAATGATCTTCTGTGCATCTTCGAGTCACTAAAGAATAAAAAGTCGGCGGGGATGGATGGTGTCCCAAACGTCGTATTGAGACACCTGCCTTTGGAGGCTGTAGATATTTTCACCACGCTGTTTAACAATGCGCTGAATAATGCACATTATCCGGCGCATTGGAAGGTAGCTGTGGTACACCCTATCCCGAAAAAATGTAAAGATAGGACGAACCCTGCCAATCTCCGGTCAATTAGCTTACTTCCGAATATTAGCAAGGTCTTTGAAAAGGTTGTCAATAGAGCCCTGTTAAAATGGGTCGAGGACAATAACATAATCCCGGACAACCAGTTTGGTTTCAGGGCGAGGCATGACACTATTCATGCCGCGTCGAAACTGGTTTCCGACATTCAGTGGAATAAATGCAAGAACCAATGCACGGGTGCTTGTCTGGTTGATTTTGAGAAGGCTTTCGACACCGTATGGTTAGAGGGACTTTTCTACAAGTTGACCAGGCGGGGGATGCACAAACCTTTGCTATATGTAATTTATAATATGCTTATGGGAAAGAAGTTCGTAGTCAAATCTGGCAACGTGACTTCGAGCAGAGTCTTTCAAATTAAAAACGGTTTACAGCAGGGGGCGGTCAATTCTCCGATCCTGTTTAACATTTACACGAGTGATCTGGTGGGTTCACTCAGACATGCCATAGCGTATGCCGACGATTTGGTGGCATACAGATCAGGTCCTAAAATCGAGGTCATTAATATCCTTTTGCAGCGTGACTTCGATCAAATTAAGCGATATTGCGACGACTGGAAGTTGAAAATCAACTTTCAGAAGACGGAAACAATCTTGTTCAGAACTCCATTGGCTGGGGCCTCTAGGGATACCAGAAAAAACTGGAAAAAATTGGCCATTATTGGACAAAATGGGCAGCCATTGGCGGTGAGAAGCGCAGTTAGATATCTAGGTATCTGGCTTGACCAGTATCTGTATTTCGATAGACATATAGGTGCTTGTCTTGCTGGGGCCAAGAAGGCTTATGCTCTAACAAGGAGACTGTTTCATAGCAGTCAACTTGACTCCAGAGTGAAGGTCATTTGCTACGTGGCCCTTATAAGGCCGATCATCGCTTATGGTTGTCCATTATGGTTTAATATAGCGCCTAGCTATATGGAAAAGATTCGGGTTTTGGAGAGACAATGTCTTAGGACCTGTCTCCGGTTGTTCCGAACGCCTGAATCCAACTATATAAAATACTATCCCAACAAGGTCCTATACGATGGGGCTCAGTTGAATAGGATTGACAATTTCCTCATTAAGGTCACTCGAAGGCACGTTGCAAGGGCGATGGCCAGCGACAATAGTCTGATATTTGGGGCTTACTACCCCAATGAAATGTACATAGAGAGTACGCTCCGGTCTGGCTTTATCCCGCCAGAGGCATTTATCCATATTGATTCAAAAGGGCTGGTACAGACGAGGGATGGTATCCCGGTCTTATACCATCGCTACCGCAGCGCGAGAGATAAGCGGCTCCGCCATGACGGGGACGTCGCCAATGCTCATGAGCTCCTCCGTTTTAGTACCGCAATATCGGAGAGGGATAGATTCGACACGGAAAAGCAATTCGCCGAATTTTGGTGGCTTGTTGAGGGGGGAGGGGTCAACATGCCCTCCCAGGACGGTGCGTTACTCTAGGTAACTTCCTCTTAGCTTATAAGTTAGATTAAGTCAGCTAGGGCGTTTTTGGGAGAGGCCGGGCTCGCCAACGTGTGGTGGTGCTTCTGGGAGTTGACTGACGCTGTAAGGCTTCAGTCGGCTCACGGCGGCGCGTGTGCACGTTGACGACTGCCAGGCGCTCGGAAAGCAATTGGGATTTTGAACACTTGTTGCGCAAGGCAACGAGTGCTCAGAATCCTAATTATAGTTAGAATACGTTAAGTAGTTTAAGTAAGTAGAATAGGTAGTTTGTAATTTGTTTTATATAAAATCTCAATAATGAAACCGAGTTTTAATAAATTTTCTCGAGGAATATATATGTAAGATTAGTTCGTAAAATAGTTCGTAGGCCGAAAGGCAATAATTCTAAGATATAGTTAAGTTAAGAGCGTTCGCATAAGGACCAATAAATAAGAATAA
The DNA here is from genome assembly GCA_949715645.1 of Portevinia maculata. Lineage (NCBI taxonomy): Eukaryota > Metazoa > Arthropoda > Insecta > Diptera > Syrphidae > Portevinia > Portevinia maculata. The sequence goes on from OX454525.1 coordinate 104,241,424, forward strand.
GTATCCTGTTAATTTTAAGTTAGGTTTAATCATTTTTGTCTAGTATGTAAGTAGATATTTATCAATGAATAAAAAAATGAATTTCAAAGTCAAAAGTTGGCGAATGGTATTTATAGCAGACTAGTATTCATACCAAAAGTTGGTAAAGATGACTTCTCCGTCGCAAAAAACTTCAGACCTTTAATAAGTCGTACAACATTTCTCTGGAAAGAATAGGAAGACTGGTTGAGTAGCAGGTAGCAAAGCTGCTTTGTGAGTGTAACCTATCAGCTAAGAATCTACTCCGAGACTGCCCTAAAGAAAACCGTTTGGAGGATCGACGGCGCGATCGCTGAACATTTGAATTGATATTGAGGATGCTTTTGACACTATGACTTTTGATAGAATGTATGAAACTCTGCTAGACAACATGATGTAGACTAATCATAAGTGGCGTTGATCCCAGCATTACTAGACAATGTTACGAGTATATGTTGTGATAAAACTGAATAGAGGCTGCCCACAGAGCAGCGTTATTTCTTCACTGTTGTGAAGTGGTGGTCGATTCTTAACTAGCCGCGTCTAACAACTACCAACGACCATACCACATCGAGTTAATCGGTTCTCGTCAGATCACCGTAATTAAACGACGTTGGGCGCGGTTAGTACGTAGATGGGGGACCGTTTGAGAACAACCTTGTGTCGTTGGCCAGTCCCATCTACAGAGTTGAGGTAGATAATACATACGTGGTATCACAATGGACCTAAATTGGTCTAAGTGTGTCGGCTTCTGCCGAGAGCCACCTAAACCTAACCTAACCTAACCCCTACGCATATATCTATGTTGATGATGATGGGTTTCTGTCTGTTGGATCATGCCTAGCGAGAATTTGTATAAAAGCTCAGATCGCGGTTGACGGGCTCGAAGACTGTTGCAGAAGAAATGAGATTTCCGTCATTCTTTTTACTGAAGATATGTTTTAGCTAGTACTCAAAGGTACATGTTTCAGCTATCAAGGGAACCTTAAAATTTTGGGAGTCACCCTCCAGTAAGCTCCTCTAGATGAAGCATGTCGATACGAAGGCATCCAAGGCATTGTTAGTTTTCTGGAAGTGCAAGGGTGTCTTTGGAAGAACATGGGGTTTGTCACCCAAAATGGCCCTATGGATTTACATGACAATGACAATCCCAATCTTATCTTAGGTTAGGTTAGGTTTATATGTAGCTGTCGGCAAAAGAGGACACATTTAGACCAATTTAGTTTCATTGTGATACCACGTATATTATCTACCTCAACTCTGTAGATGTTACTGGCCAACGACACGCGGTTTTTCTCAAACGGTCCCAGCCTTCGATATGGTTAACCACACCATCTTGTTGAATAAACTAGAAAAAGCTGGAATTCGTGGTTTTATGCTCGAGTGGTTCAGATCCTATCTTTCAAATAGATCTCAAATAGTTAAAATTGGAGAAATCAGGAGTGATGTACAGTTTCTAAATTTGGGAGTACCGCAAGGTTTGGTGTTGGGACCTATTTTGTTCCTTATATACATTAATTCTCTTTTTGAGCTTGATTTTAAGGGTACACTTACTGCCTTCGCAGATGATGTGGGCTGTGCCTACGGTGCGGATAGTGCTTTAAATTTAGTTTCTGATATAATCTGGGATTTAAATTTATTGAGGATCTGGTTCGCTGAACATAGACTGAGAATTAGTTCTAAAACTAAAATAATGTTTTTTATCCTATCGACCACAACTGACCCTTTTGCGGAGTTTTACTTTCACTCTACGGGTTGCAAAAAGTTCAAACTAACTGGCTGCTCATGTGTCTCAGCTTCATCCTGTACCACGTTTAATAACATGCTACATTGTAGTGATGAGTGTTTTTTAGTGGAGAGGGTAGAAGAGTTCAAATACTTGGGTCTCATTATTGACTACAAAATGAACTTTGTAAACCACACGCAGTCTTTGGAAAAATATTTTCGTTGCACACTCCGACATTTTGTTTACTTAAAAAATGTTTGCTCTGAGAAACTATTAAAAATTATTTATTACGGCATTTTTCACTCGAAACTCCAATATGGTATAGCCTGTTGGGGCGGGACATATCGGAATAAGATACAGCTTCTTTTAGTTCTACAAAAATTAGCCGTAAACACCGTCGACATCCTAGTTTTCCATTGTTCCGTGCTATGAAAATTCTTCCAGTCCGTCATTTGTATTGTTTTAAGGTATTAAAAACTTTTTTTATTAGATCGGGAAATATTTATTTTAGAGTAATATCTGATTATAATTTACGCTGTAATTTGTTGAACGTTTTTACCGTACCGTTTTCCCGTACCACTGCTTTTCGTAACTTTTATTTAGTTTCATCCTGCCGCCTTTTTAACAAACTACCCCTTCAAATCAGGTCATTAACCGTTCCTGGAAAGTTTAAGAAATGTGGAAAACATTGGCTCTTCCAATTCAATTACTATAACATGGAAGCTATTCTTTCTGACATTTTGGTGTAACTAGTCTTTTTTCTCTATTTTCTCTTTATACCCTATTCTAGGGGTATATTAATTTTGACGCATAGTTTGTAACATACCTTAATATTGCCCGTAGACCCCTAAAAGTTACTATATTCATGATCAGCATCGATAGTAATGTCGATCTAGCCATGTCCGTCCGTCGGCAAAAATTAGGCCTTTAAACTGGACCTAGAGAGCTGAAATTTTAACCATATACTCTCTAGGGTTCCGAAATAATCAAGTTTACGAATTTTTGAAATCCGCCCACAGACACGCCCACAAACTCAAAAAAACAAAATTTTGGAAAAAATCGAATTTTGAGCTAGAAAGCTGAAATTTTTTATATATGATCTATGACTCCTAAAACTGCTCGGTATAAAAAATTTTCAAAATCCGCCCACTGACACGCCCACAAATAAATAAAACAATTTTTTTGAAAATCCAAAGTTTGAGCTAGGGAGCTGAAATTTATAATATACCTACACTCTCTATGGGCCCTTTATGCTCATGTGTAAATATTTTCAATTTTTTTTTTTTTTTATTTGAAAATTCAAAGTGAGCTAGGGAGCTGAAATTTATAATATATACTCTCTAGGGGCCCTTTATGCTCATGTGTTAATTTTTTTAAATCCGCCTACTGACACGCCCACAATTAAATAAAACAATTTTATTGAAACACCCAAGTTTGAGGTAGGGAGCGTTTTTTTGATAAAATCCTTTAAATGTTATATAACAAAATATGTAAAGCGTTCTTAACAATTCAACCATACTTAGACTTTTGTCACGCCCACTTATGAGGGATAGGAATAAGAATAGGGTATCCAACAGTTCGCCCAAGCGGACTGTAGCCCGTCCCTATGTTTTTATTTTAAAATGAATATTTAAATTAAACTTGAATTGTAATTTTTTAAATGCATTTTATATAATCCTATATCTTTTTGTTAATGTCTTAAGGGTCACCCCACCAATACTTCAACTATTTGTAATGAAGCCCTTTGAATTGGCATTTGACACTATTTTAATACGTATAGTACAAGGTGGCGCAAAAATAACCTTCCGATGTTTTTTGACTGTAATTTAAAAAAAAATGAAAAACTTTGATTCTTCTTATGGATTATTTTTATTTGGTCTTTTAATTTTTTTTACATCAAGTCGAGAATATTATGTCATGTAAATGGCCGCCGCCAAAGTTGATTGTCATTTGAGCCCTTTTTATGGCATTTTCCATCACTTTGGCCAAAACTTCCGGCGATAGGTCCTCACATTGTTGACGGATATTGTCTTTAAGAGCTGCAAGAGTCTGAGGCTTGTTGACATAAACCCGCGACTTCAAAAAGCCCCACAAAAAGAAGTCTGGAGCGGTCAAATCAGGCGATCTTGCTGGCCAGTGCAAATCGCCAAAACGGGAGATTAGGCGCCCGGGAAATGCATCCTTCAGCATATCGGTTGTGGCACGTGCAGTGTGTGCCGTTGCACCGCCCTGTTGGAACCACATGTTTTCCAATCCCAATTCATCAAGTTGCGGCAAAAATAACTCGTTGATCATTGCTCTGTAGCGCTCACCATTCACAGTAACCGTTTGGCCCGCGACGTCTTCGAAGAAAAAAGGTCCGATGACTCCTCCAGCGAAAACAGCACACCATACAGTGACTTTGAGCGGGTGTAATGGCTCTTCGTGGGTTTCACGCGGATTTTCAGTGCCCCAGAAGCGTAAATTTTGCTTATTTACGTACCCGCTAAGATGGAAATGGGCCTCATCACTCATGATTATTTTTGATGAAAAATCATCTTCCTATTGGTGGTGATTAAGGATGGCTTAAGCGTATGTTAGACGCGATTGGCGGTCAGCAGCTAACAGCTGATGCACCGTCTGGACTTTGTACGGAAACATCTTCAAATCATGTACCAAAATTCGCTGTAAAGGCACGTCATCTGGTCGATGTCGACGGCGCTTCCATGACATCTTCGGCTACTGCAGCAATATTCTCTGCAGAACGGCTACTCCGGGGTCTGCCACGCCTGGCAGCATCTCGTGTTGTGCCAGTCTCTTCGAGGCGAGCGGCTAAACGTCGCAGTGTTTCACCAGTAGGCGTTGGACGGGTAGGAAATCTGTGACGAAATTCACGTTCTGCCAAAGTCACCGACCGATTATTGCTCAAATAAATAGTCACCAATATTCCGCGTTCTGGAGCAGTGTAGCGTAGCATTGTTTATTAACGTGTATTTCGCATGTGTTTACTACACAAATGTCAAAACAGAACTGACATTAGGGGCCAATCGCGAAATTTATAACATTTTCTGATAGGAGGATTACTTTTGCGCCACCTTGTATAAGAAATACAAAATGTCAACAAAAATAATAAATATATCCGTACTAAGCGCGCCCAACGTCGTTTAATTACGGTGATCTGACGAGAATCGATTAACTCGACGTGGTATGGTCGTTGGTTAATCTTATCTTGTTCGTCGGTTTTTTGATGGAATCAGCTCTTACCGAAAAATGTGATTGCTTGTTCTACAAAACTCCAAAGAAGGATGTGTCTCGGCTGCATGTGGGCCTTCGTGCTCTGCGCTGATTGCTTTGATGAACCTCTCACTCGTTGATATAATCATGGTGGCCAGCTTGAAAAGCATCTCCCGATTAAAATGTAATGCCTTCTGGAGTTTTGATTGCACTGCTCGAGAATAATCACATGACCCATGTCTCATGGATATACCATTTGATGCAATGACATCAGAACTCCGGCTGTGGACAATTTTCTAAATCAACTTAGGAGTGGTTCCGGCGAGGGTCTGAGCCAGGAGAGCGATGCAAGCGTATATCCTGTCAGGATTTAGGTACAGGTGCTTTCGCGGAGTGTGATTATGTCAGGCTTCACTCCTCGTTAGGGGTATACTGGGTTTTCTATATCCACACTATTCGATGACATGACTCTTTGTGCTGTCTGCGAAATATGTAGGAAGTCCACGACATTTTTGGTATCACTAGCGAGAGAGTACTGTATGCGCCTAGAGAGCATTCTCACAGGCCACCACTCTTTCGCCACGCACCTCAGTTACTGTGCCGAATTTAAATACGAGTAGTCCACAATGATTGGAAGTTCTCCGTAGTTTTGATGATCTGTCAGTGAATCAGTGAGTTGTTATGCTATTTTTGAAGCCGTTTATCCTGAAGCCGCCTTATGTTAAACAATTGATACTTTGTGAGGTGCATGTTTTGGTGCATCTCAACACATCTTGAAATTTGATTTTTCTATGGTTTGAATTTGTTCCTTTAAACAACTAAATAACAGTGTGGTGCGAAGTTGTTTTGGGACATATAATTTTGTTAAAATATTCAACATCTCTTCTCTATACCAGTCCTCGAAAACAAAAGAACAATAATGCTCAATTCCGTTATCAATCGTGTTATTAAATTTTTCAAATTCCATTAGCACTATAGACTGATTTTTCCCTCAGCCAGGCGGCAGGACACCCCTCATAATAAAGAGTGCCAATGAAGTTCGGGAAAATGTTTGCTTTCAAGGATATTTAGTGTGTCATTTGCAGTTATCACAGAGAGAAAGATAGAAGCTGATTTGTTCTCTCCAACCCCATCAAGGATTTATAAGGCACAAAAGGACACACCATCATGGCTCTTTTTGGATTCTCTCATATTATCCCATTCGTTGGCTTAGTGGTATCTTTGTATAGCGAAAATTCACCCATTCACCCACACACTATTTATCGAGCAATCAACGCCCTCATAACCATTCAACTTTGCTATAGAATGAGCCAGCAGACGATGGCGATGTAAGGACGTCGTAGATTTTTCTACTTCAACTTCTGTGATAAATTTCCATACGCATCCGCATCAAATCGCAATCCCACAAAGACAATGCTCCAGATCTAGAGAAATACTTCATTAAGAAATTCCTCCGCCTTGTGATCCTTTTTCTAGCTTGAGTGTTTCGTCGTAGTTCACAGCGCAGTGAATTCCACAATGAGTTCGTGCAAAAATTTTATTCGATTATTATTGGATTGAATTTTAGACGTCAAACACAATATGGGGCAGGAGAGGCTTAACCATTTAGTCGCACGTTGAGACAGTGCTGCACGGGGCGATGACGTTCGGATTCATATCATATTCATGGAGGCGTCCTCAGTGGGCGCAAAACGAGAAAACATCCTTAAAGATGTTATTTAACAGCTCCCGTTTCTAGTGGTAGGTAATAGCTGGAAAGAAATGTGCGTGGGAAATTAATATATTCATTCATGATGGTGGCTGGAATTTGGAATTTGTAAAATTCTAAGGGAGAGTTAAGTTTTAATTAAAAATGTCTCCCACAATGTTGAAAAGGGGTTTCTTTTGTTATGAATTAGTTTTTCAGAGTTATCCCAGCTGAAACTATAAGATAAGTGGTCAACCTATCAGATCTGACTGTCAAGTTAGTAATCATGATAGCAAAGTCAGAATGTGTCAGAAACGTTAGCCGTTGAATAGTGGAGCACTTTAATTTGCCTGATAAACTGGAGCAGTCACATCTAAAAACCGTCAACTGAGGAGATGCTGCCAACCACATACAATGAAACAAAAAAGGATGCCCATAGTTAAATCTCAAGTTACAGTTAGTATTTTTTATAATTCGCTTACGCTAAAGGGACTTTATTTGTTCTGTATATGTACAGTACGTTTATAGTGTTAAACACAGCGCATGCATTTTTTGTTGAACAGTAAGCAGCACCTAGCAATGAAGTATTGTATTGCATGATTTTAGGTGCCACTTCTCCACAGGTGACGCCCAAATTGGTTAGGGAGATCTCTATTTATGTGAATTCAATTAAAAATAATTTCCCTGGCAGGAATTCGAATGCACGACCTGCCAATCAGTTAGTGAATACACTACCATCGCACCAATGCCACCCGCATTTAATTCCTTTCAGAATTTCAGCCAGCAAATTTGTATATCAAGGCCAATTCTTAAATACATATATTGCGAAGCGAAATTAATTGCAATAAACCACACTGACAAGTCATCAAATAATTTATATGTTAGCTCTGCCTTTTATGGCTTTTCTCCTTTGAAACCTTTCTTGGAAACTTGAAAGAAGATTGCAGTGTCAACAGAGACTCTTAACGGGTTGGGAGCACGTTAAGTGAGTAAGTTGGTCCAAATGGCATTAGATAGATGTTTTATTTCGTATATAAATGTTTTTACAGAATTTTGTTATTGCACATTTTACAGAGATTTGATAATACATTTTATCTTTCTACTGAAACATTATTTTCAATTTGGATAAAGATTACTTACAGGAAAAATGGGATTAACTTGAAGGAAAATACGAAAAAAAACCTTCAATATAAAAAAAAAGAAAGATTTATATGAATACTGCTTATTAGATAGTTATCTTACGACAAAAAAATATAGCAAATAAATAAATAAATAATGCGTAAATAAATAAAAATAATTAATAAATAAATAATGCATAAATAAATAAAAATAATTAATAAATAAATAAATAAACAAATAAAATTAATAAATAAATAAATAAATAAATAAATAGGTAAATAGATAAATAAATAAATAAATAGATAAACAAATAAATAGATAGTTAATAAATAGGTAAATAAATAAATAAATAAACAATTAATTAAATAAATAAATAAATAATTAAATATATTATAAAAAGGAATGTAAACAAATAAATAATAAGTTAAATAACAAAGGGCATTAGTCCAGGAGCTACAAACGCTTTAAAAGTGGCTAACATAACTAAACTAATATTTTTGTACATTGTCCAAGTTATCACCATCTGGCATATCGCACCTGAAACCCCTCGTCACCGTGAACCTGATCAACACGCGCAAACCTGTACACGCTGATTCAGCATGTTCCCACGATTGCAACGATGACGGATACCCAATACAGGCGGATGCACGCGCCGCATGCATTGGGCGACTCAGCAGATTGGGCATGGGAAGCAATACCACCTGAAGCAGGAATTAGACGGCAGTGGATCAATCTAAGTTTGGACGTGACAGAGTATAGTCGTAATCATATTCAATTGTATAAGAAATGAAAGTTAATTATAACGTAGTCCGAAAAGTTGTGTTTGAATTCATCCGAACAGTTGGACCAACCTCAGGTTGGTGTTCGGGTTTTTTTTTTGGAGAATCCTTAACAGGATATCGTAACTTCCACGTTATTATCGCTACTACAAATTCGCAGCAATTTGGCTCTCGGTAACTTAGAGAGCCTTAAGCTTTCACATTTGTTTTCTTCTTCTATCAGTAAAGTAGCTCCCCAATATGCGTTTAGATTAGATTTGCTTCTAGTCTTAAATCTCTTAAATGGTTGTAAATTGTATTCTTTCGGAAAGGTATCTCTCGGAAGCGAGTTTCTTGTTCTACATTAACATGTTTTAACCAAAAATAAAACAGACGTCCTGGTAGTTGACAAGTGTACCGTCAATTGATCAGCATTAGCTGTGTTTCGTAAATTTCAAATAAAAGAGAGGTTTTTATATTTTTTCTTTTTTATTCTTTGGGTTTTCAAATTTTATCACAACTTTTTATGAATATGATCTGGGTCATCAATGAAACGAGAATTTAAAAGAATGTTTGGAAGCTTAACTCCAGACGTGAGACCACTTATTAATCCCTGGGCTAACTTGAGTTGAGAAGGAGTTGCTTTGGAGTACCGTACTGCTTGATCTGTAACTTAATTGTAGGTAGGCAAACATTGTAATATTATAGTATAAGTGATTATGCCAAGTAACAAACGCGTTCTCATTAAGGAAAATAGGCTGGCCATCGATTTGAATCTCAGGAGCTGTCGAAGTACTTTCGAGAAAAAGTATTCAATTGTTTTGTATTCTATCCCAATGACCATCATGCTTATTTATCCAGATTTTGGTTAAGAGAGATGATCTGTTAGCATCTTTGGCGATGAGCAGAGCTAAACATGCACATCATTCGGGAACGAAGATAAACGAGTGCTGTTATCAGCAAAGTGTACTCTTCTTCGTCCTCTTCCTTAACGGCGAGGATATGATCAGGATTAAAGGGATCATAACCCTCTCATTTTACTGAACCCCTACTGTTCCGTCTGTTCGTCGGAAGGGCTTTAATATTGAAAAGAAACAAAGTCGGGGAAAGTGTCAATTCTGTCTTCCTTTGTGATTGTCCTGCACTTTCTCGTATCAGGTGGCAGGTATTTGGTGCTGATGTGGTGAGTGCTGTCAACCTAAGCTTCTCATCAATAAAACGCCTACTTTTTCTTAAAAAAATTAGAAAATTTCAGTAAAAGTGGTTTGTCTTCCTGGCAGTACAATGAACCGATGTAGGAAGTCCCGCAAACCGAAAAAAATTGATCCTTTCGGAACTCAATCAGAAAGCAGTCCACAGATACTCAATCGACCACAACTTTCATTGAACCTTCTTTAAGGAAATTCTGAAAGAAGCCAGTTTGTTCAGCAGGGCTTTCTGACAGACTCAATCGAAAGCTTTTCAAATGTCCAAGCTACAGCTCTTGATTCGCCATGCTATCAAATTGCATCCATCTGTTGATGAGTTACATAACTGAGTAGATCACCCGTTAAGCGTTGACTTGTACAGCCATATTACCGATCATTTATTAGTCCCCGACTTTCTATAAATATGCAACCAACTCCATTGCTTGTGACAACATGGACGGTAAAGCTATTAGCAACACGATCATTATGTGGCAGGCACTTTTCTTATTTTTTTTTGAACCGGTGGATTACGAGCGGTTCTCAAGAAAAACGGTGACATATTAAAAAGCTTGCATAAAATTAGTGCAAGCGTTTGTGCAAAGTTTTTAGTACTATAGCAGATATTCCGTTCGGTCTCATTGCCTATTTTGCAATCCAGTTTTTGGAGAATGTGTTGCCTGGCTCTAGGTCGAAACCTTATTCTCATTGACGAATACACTCGGTTACATTTTTTTAAAAACATTTTTCCAAAAACATCCGCCTTTCGTTTTGGTTTTGTGGTTAGCCGATTTCTTTTACTAATGGAGGCAGGTTAGGTTAGGTTAGGTTATAGTGGCAGAATCCGACACACTTACACCAATAAAAAGGTCCATGGTGATACCACACGGATCTGTCTTCTTACGACTCGTTGAACCAGTTGGACCTTTTAATGCAGCTTGAAAGACTTTTAATGTCTATGTTTATGAGATCGTTGAGATCATTGTAAAAGAAAGATTCTAAATGAAGCTTTCGTCTTTGAGAGATAGCAGGGCGTGTGCAGAGAATGTGGAGAATAGTAACCTAAGGTTAGTTCTCTCAATGGCCTCCCTCATAAACATAAGTTTGCATGTGTCGATTGAAATGCCTAAGGGGCCTTTATCAGGTAGAAGATGCAGTGTGGTTCCTTTTCTGGCGTGTTCATCCGCCCTACAATTCCCTGGAATGTCTCTGTGTCCTGGCACCCAGCATAGGTGAATGTTGAATTGCTCCGCCATCTCCACGAGAGATGATCGGCGGTCTAAGACTACGATGGAGTTTGTGGAGACAGAATCCAGAGATTTTAGCGCAGCTTGACTATCTGAAAAGGTTTTGGATCCATCGGTACACTGAGGGAAAATCAACAACCCGAATTTAAGTACTTTTTAGATTAACTTAAGAAAACTCACATTATTATTACAAAATGATTACATTAATATTGATTTTCTTTAATTCAATCAAAACCCTTTTAATTTAAAAAAGTGCGAAGTTAAAGTAACGCAGTGATTCTAACTCTAAGCACGTATAGGTTTAATGTAAGGAATAAAAGTGTAACAAACAGATCAACTTTTCGTCATGTATTTCATATTCGATTTAAGGATTTCGGAGTTAATATTACTGCTACACTCTTTCATGCTAACTCAGTCTAAGAATGCGCAGAGTAAAAATAAGGAACAAGGAATTTATTTCTTGCCCATAAATTACAGTTACTGCGATCGAGTTTTCTACTGATTCTCGTGTATGAGCAGATGCGTATAGTAAATATAATTTTGTTTACTCGATTGATTCTCCTTATTACAACCACGTTGTTATCTTATGAATGTAGAGGATAGAAATAACATTGTGTGTTATCAAAGTTTCTCCGTTTATGTGTAAGTTAAGAGTGTGTTGAATTGAATCAAGTATGCAATTTTAACAATAAAGGATAAAACGTGTTGATTGTTGTACTTCAATTGCATTCGATCTCTACAGCTCATTCTGCCTTTGTTTGTGTAGCATTCGTGTCGCGTCGGTCTTTGTCCATGTATAAAAATGGCTATTAATGATTTATCTGAGTCCAGTGATTTACTGTATGTTCTCGAAGATTGTGGTGACAAAAATGAAGAAGAAGGCAATGCAAAACTTTTAGATCTTCTAAAAGAGTTAGATATTGTGGTTATCTATAAATATTTACTGTGTAAGTTAATTTCTGATCTTTTTTTGTATATACAGTGCTCTCTCGATTTTCACAAAAATTTATATTTGCAACGCTTGACTTAGTAAGTTGTCTAGACGCACTGCCTTTACTACGACGAGTCTATGTATATTGCGTATAGTGTTTTGATATCCTGTTCGAATAATACCTCTATTTCGCAAAGGATTAGTGGCAGAAATCAAGAGCGCACAAAGTATCATAGAAAAATGTATGTATGCTGCATGTGCAATTAATATATGTATATAACTTTAGTTGGAAATATCACATACCGAAGTCTTCCATATTTATGTAAAGACGACCTGTTTGTTATTCCACACGTGGGATTAAGGGCTGAATTTCGGCAAAAGCTTTTTTTGTGGAAGACAAATATCGTAAGTACCTACCTGCATTTTTCTAAGCAGATAAAGAAATAATTTTACTCCTTTTTAGCACAATATTGTCGACGAAACAATTTCAAATTCATCAAAGGTGTGCCTGGTTTAATAAAAAAGGAAAAAAAAAAATAAAATCCGATAAAGACCAGGAGTGTAGTTCCAACAGCCAGTGTCAGTCAAGCAGCCCTTCCTGTTGTTGTTTGGTAAGTTCTTGCAAATCTTACAATTCAAGATAGTCTTGGTCTTTTCTAATGACTATTATTAAAGAATCCATAGTAGTCCATACTAATATTATAAATACAAAAGTAACTAAACCAATTTTTATGAATCGCCGGCGAAACTAAGTAAAATATATTTGTTAAAGACTCATAAAAGAAATAATAAAGTGTAATCACTGAATCTTTATAAAATTGAATGAAATATTTTGACAAATGTATTTCACTGAGTACTGCCTATTACTATATATTTCGATTATTATAAAGTATTTCCTCTTTCTAAGGATGTACTAAATTTGCTGCAAAACAACGTAAAGGGTAAAGGCCTGCTAGAATGTTATAAAGTACAACAAAATCTTAAAAACAACCAAAGAGATGATATCATTACTATTGTTTTGGAAACAGTATTTTGCAGTAAGCTCCAATTGAATCCTTCGAATTTTGAAGATTTGGTGCAACAGGTGGTTCGAATTTTTCCATCTGAGGCTGGTTGTAAGGTAAGGAAATACATTGAATATATTGTTGAATAATGTTATTTATATAAATAAAACAAAATTGAAATTTGCACTTTAAAAATACTAAAAAGCTTGCAAATTAGAATGAAAATTTAATGAAATTTGTTTGGTGATATAAATATTTTGTTTCTTATGTCAAATTATATTTGAAAAATTAGAAAATGTATTCATTGTAAATAAAATGCACACATTTATTTTCATAGGAATATTATAAAAAGTTCAATTAAGTTTGCTAAGATATTGAAAAAATATGAAAATGGGTTTGACCCAGAACTCATAGTTCCCAAACATAATTCTGCCAAAAAGAGTTCGCATTTAAAATTGAAACACTTCCAAATAATATAAATTTAAAAAAATGTAAAACGGCGGCAAAAATTATTCACAAAAACACATTGTATAAAGTAAATTTTGTATTGGCAATTCAAAATCACGGTTTGTATTCCTTGTTTAAAATTGTACGCTTTATTTTTGGTGAGTACATATTTTGTCAAGAATTCCAAATTATTAAATATGATAAGCATTTCCATTCATTTCAAGTCGGCAGTTGTATCGAAAATTTTTGTTTCAAAAATAAATAATGGACTTTTATATAGCGTATTTAAAAATGTATGAAATATATTTCTGTTTTTAAACTACTTTTTTCAGCGTTTTGTATATTTTTTTTTTGAATTGTTGTGTTAAAAAAAATGTATATGAGTTAAAATAAATAAATTTGTTTATAAAACTAACTGTCGTTTTTTTTAACATTCTCATAGAACGTTCATTTATGACAGGTCAGTTTTAAGAACGTGCTTCTTCAATCAATAATGCTCACTAACTGTAATAAGGAATATAATTACTAACTTGAGAATGACAGATTGACCAATCTAACATTGTTTAGACTTAAACTGAGAAAAAGCGTTCTAAAATCAATAGTTAATATCATAATAATAATCAGAACCAGAGTCAACTTAAGAGCGCCTAGTTAATTAGTGCAACAATGTATATACTTAAATTAATCAGAGCGTCCTTAATCCAGTAATACTGCGCTTTAATAATAAGCATTTTTTTTATCAATTTAAGAACGTGGTGCAACTTAAAAAAATGCTTAAATTAACCATGTGAATTCTTGAAGTAAAAATGCCGAAACTGGTTTCAGACCGACGTGCTTGATTTAAGCACAGATCGGATAGCGATGAATATGAGTTGAAATATGGTTAATTTAAGCGTGTTTTTGCTTACTATTACTCTATTTTTCTCTGAGTTTATAAAAGTGGATCGATCCATCTTCGAAAGGGGACCTTCCTGTCAGAATGTTGACTTCGAGGTTTTGTCAAAACGTGTCTGAGGGGTGGTGTAGTCTACCTTCACAAAACCGAACTTGCCCTTTTTTCCAGGAAATACAAAATCCAACGCATTGACCCATTCTCTATTAATAGTACAAGCTTAGCTTTTTATGACCAAGCTATAGATGGAGATGGAGGTGCTTTCTCAGAAAGACTAAATCGTAGTCTCTCTTTCCGATTTCCTTATCGTTGTAGCCTGTTCCAAGCGGAAACTATGGCTATCAAAGAAGTCTTTTCTAAAGAGAAATGTGATGAGGGAGCAGTTTAACATTCATCTCTGTTGGGTGCCAACAAATTAACCAGTTTCCCTCTTTTAACTGATAAAGGTTCACCAGGTATAGATACCAATCGCTACATGCAAACTTATGTTTAAGCTATTCGCAATCGAGAGAACAAACCTGAACAAGTGGTCCAGTACTACATGCCTAGCGACTAAGCGTTCTGCCCAAAGCTGGACCTAGCTCTACAATAGGTGTCATTACAGGGCACTGTCTAATAGGCAAGCACGCATCAAGGCTTGGCGTTATTCAAACGACTTCTGTAGAACCTGCATGGACGAAGAGAAGCAGAAGACTATACTTTACCTTCTTAGTACATGTCCTGCTTTCCCCCATAAAATAAATCTTAGTGATCTAAGTGACTGGGTTAACACTGACGTTAGAAGCATGTCGAGCTTCTTAAGAAGCTCCAAATCGGTTAACGAGTAGAGGGAGAAACTCCTTAGATCCACGTGGTATCACAGTGGACCACATATTGGTCTAAGTGTGTTGGCTATAGCTTACAAGCACCGCAAAGTAACCTAACCTATGTGACAGCAATTCGATGGGAGTCGTTTTTGTACGTCTTCGACACCTTCACCCTCATTGATTTGTTCCTTGATTCTCCTTTTATCAAATCATGACTTTTGTTTCAATCTATTTATTTCTTCTTGTTTCTTATTGTTTCTCCCTCCTCCTTTTATGACACCCAATTGCATAGATGCAAACCAGTGCGGTTTTAGGCCCGGTAGATATTCACACTACGGCAGATCCTGAAAAAAAAAACCAAGAAGTCCAAATCGATACCCACCATCTTTTTTTCGATTTTAAGGCCGCATATGTCAGCATCTATAGAGACGAGCTATACAGAGCCATGTCTAGTTTTGGCATCCCTGCCAAACTTGTCAGATTGTGCAGAATGACGATGGAGATCGCCCGCTGCTCCATAAAGGTCGGAAACTATCTCACCGAGATCTTTGGTGTCAATAAAGGATTTGGGCAAGGTGATGCGCTGTCATGTGACTGCTTCAACATCATACTTCTGTATTAGCACAGAAGCTGCAAAAATGGGTTTAGTTGTGAATGAGGGCAAAAGAAAACAAAATATATGCTGTCAACAAGAAGGCACAAACAACATCGACGAATCGGACAGAACGTCACGATAGGCAGCTATAATTTCGAGGTAGTTAGGGACTTTGTCTACCTCGGCTCCGCTATTAATTCTGATAATGACACCACAGCTGAAATCAAACAAAGAATTACACCTGCCAACCGCTGTTTCTTTGGCCTAAGACGGCAATTGATTAGTAAGGCTTTGTCAAGAAAAAATAAGGAAACGCTATGTAAGGCCCTCATCATCCCAGTCCTGCTCTACGGCGCAGAAGCGTGCACATTAGCAAAAGCGGAAGAAGATTTTCTTGGTCGTTTCGAACGCAAAATTCTTCGAGTGATTTTCGGTCCCGTTTGCGTTGACGGGCTTTGGAGGAGGAGATTTAACAGCGAACTCTACGAGCTGTACAGCGACATAGACCTGGTCAAAAAAAGTACGTACCAGTCGACTAAGATGACTGGGAAATGTAGAGCGAATGGACACCAACGCTCCGGCCCGAAGAGTCTTCGATTCCAACCCGGAGCGACAACGCAGTAGAGGACGACCTCGCCTTAGGTGGCGCGAATTAATTTATTTTACTTCAACTTTAATAAAAAAAAACTTTATTAAAATTCAAAACAACTTAAGGTTACAAAGTTATTATATAGTTCTCAATTCTAATAGATGGTGATCCGTTCTTGCTGCTGGTCGAAAAACTGAACTTAACACTACAAAACACTTCTATTTATAGCCCACTTGATGCATGGGTCCACTCCAGACATACGTATCATCATCATTTCGGGGATGAATGCTGAGACACGATCGTACGTGTTCAATATGTTTACTTCCTAGAGATTGCCATCTGCACTGCTTGTGCGTAACATTGTTGTTAATGGTCAATCTAATGGCACTGTTTGTGACGACTGACTTTGTTGTTGATGTTGTATCTGGTGGATGATGATGGCTGTTACTTTGTTGTGGAGTGGATTGATTATTTAATGATCATGCTCGACTCTGTTACTTTGTTGTGGTTTGATTATGCTTTGCCTGTGTTGGCTTGTGACCCGTGCGTTGCAGGTTCAATCCCCATGGGGAACAACAACATACGCCACCCAACCAAAAGGAGGATTTCTGCCTGGTAGTACAATGGACCGTTACCGAGTCTGAGTGCTATGGGATTCGGATTTCCTTTCGTTATTTATTCAGCTGCACTGCATAGATCCATTATCATATTATTAGAGATGATTTACGGGGTATCGGTTATTGCTAGTGGTGGCTGACGGCTGACTGTAATTATAATCATAATTTATTGGGTGGTTAACTCGCGCGAGTTACGAAATCTAATTTTTAAAGTTGAAATAAAAGAACATCATTTTTATACCCTATTCTAGGGGTATATTAATTTTGACGCATAGTTTGTAACATACCTTAATATTGCCCGTAGACCCCTAAAAGTTACTATATTTATGATCAGCATCGATAGTAATGTCGATCTAGCCATATCCGTCCGTCCGTCCGTCGGCAAAAATTAGGCCTTTAAACTGGACCTAGAGAGCTGAAATTTTAACCATATACTCTCTACGGTCCCGAAATAATCAAGTTTACGAATTTTTGAAATCCGCCCACAGAAACGCCCACAAACTCAAAAAAAAAACAAAATTTTGGAAAAAATCGAATTTTGAGCTAGAAAGCTGAAATTTTTTACATATGATCTATGACTCCTAAAACTGCTTGGGATACATTTTTTTCAAAATCCGCCCACTGACACGACCACAAATAAATAAAACAATTTTTTTGAAAATCCAAAGTTTGAGCTAGGGAGCTGAAATTTATAATATATACTCTCTATGGGCCCTTTATGCTCATGTGTAAATATTTTTAAAATTCGCCCACTGGCACGCCCACAATTATTTTTTTTTTTTTTTTAAATTCAAAGTGAGCTAGGGAGCTGAAATTTATAATATATACTCTCTAGGGGCCCTTTATGCTCATGTGTTAATTTTTTTTAAATACGCCTACTGACACGCCCACAATTAAATGAAACAATTTTATTGAAACACCAAAGTTTGAGCGTTTTTTTTGATAAAATCCTTTAAATGTTATATAACAAAATATGTAGAGCGTTCTTAACAATTCAACCATACTTAGACTTTTGTCACGCCCACTTATGTGAGGGATAGGAATAAGAATAGGGTATCCAACAGTTCGCCCAAGCGGACTGTAGCCCGTCCCTATGTTTATTTTCTAATTTTTTTATTCTTTTTAATGATGCTTTCTTTTTCCAATCAACTTAAAGAATAAATTCATAGCAAAAGGAAAAATACTATAGACAAAACTTTTATCATGGTGACGCTGCTTCTGCATGATCGTGCTCTCCTTTTCGGGTGTTGCATATCGTCGCATACCCAACATGATGATGAACTGCTGCCAATGCTAGCCTTACACAGATTATATGTGCAGAGAGAGAGTAGTCCTATATTTGTTTATGCGTATCTAGAAATCAAAGCCGCTAATCAGGCCAGGCCAAATTAATCCAACCCAAGCCACGCTTTGGTAATATGCTATTTTTGTTGTTGTTGATTGTCGTAGACATTGCATAGTTGGTAACATGGCTGTTGCTATGCTATCTCTATTATGGCGTTACATGACGTAACTCGCGCAAGTGGAAGGGGACCTCAACCAACTTGGAGTGCGCAACTGGAGGCAGTTAGCCAAAGATCGTGCTAACTGGAGAGGCGTATTGGTTGAGGCCCAGGTCCACCCCGGACTGTATCGCCACCCAATTAAGTAAGTAAGATGCAAATTCACCCCCTATGGCTGAAGCAGATGTGCAGCAAGAACCGCGCAGCAAGTGATTTTGTAGGTAAAATGAGACATTGCTTAATGCATGTCAATTCTTGATGCAAGTTGTCTCTATTTCTTATCTTGATTCACCGATTCTAGTAGAACAGCACAATTTGATACAACTTTTCCGGCTTGACGTTTAGTGCTGTAAAATTCTATGACAATACCTAACATCTAAGTCTGTTTGGTCGTTCAGTGATATTTAGGTCAGCCAAAAAGCATACTGAATGAAGGCAATTTCTTACTGCACATGTGTTTCGTGTGCGTTGATGCATGCATTACTGCGTGCGTCCCTGCTGCCAATGTGTTTCAGCCATAAGTCACCTATTTCGGAAAGCGCTGTTTATCGGGGTATGTCCATGGGATATTTTTTAGTTGATCGCATCGTCCTTGGCCGTATTAGCCTTGTTCGCTGTTTCGCCTTGCTAGTTTGTGTAACCAATAACATTAGGAGGAGAATTTCATATACCTACCTACAAAAACTGATTGCCAATGTTGTACCTTTTTTTCAACGTCCTGCGGTACCATCTTTGTTGCATACATTTTCAATGTCACAGTCCTTTACTTTTTGATATGTATTAGTTTTTTTTTTGAAATTCGTATTAACTCAATCTAACGAAAAATGCTCTAAATGTATTGTACTACATAGCAACATTAAAGTCCTTGGATGGCAATTCAAAGCAAATAAATATAAAATACAAAACTTTGGAGTGCGTTTTTTTTTGGAATTCTGAAGCAGAACTGGCCTGTCATATTGGTCAGGACATATATGTACTCCAAGCAAACAAATGGAAAACGAAATTCGTCGAGAAACCTCTTAGCAAAAGGCGTATCCTTTGGTCACTGCCAAATCAATGCATAAAATACTTAAATGAAAAAAAATAAACTCTTAAAGGCTAACGACAAGAGGCCTATTTCCTCTAAGTGACATTCGACTTTGAATTGTGCCTTAAATGGAAAGAAGGGATTTTTAGTTGATTTTTTTTAAGCGTTGAGCCACTTTCTGAGGGAGTGTTACCCCCCATTACGACACATTCATTCGGTTTCCTTTTTGCGAAACCAATTGTGGGTGCGTTTTTCTTAGACTTGTCCTTTTCTTTTTATCAACTCGTCTAGTAGACGGCTTTCTGGTCCATTAACTTCTTTCTGTGTAGCCGCAGCGAATGCGATTTTATTCGTGACCTCGTCCTTCATCGCTCAACTGGAGTGTTTGGGGGTGTGGTTGTATGTGTTGAATAAATCCATATGGTGATTACAGAGTACTTACTTGGGAGGATATGAAAAGAACGATGCGAACATTGAAATAACTTCGCGGTTGGCTAATCAGAATTGGGAATACATTTTCCGGTTCGTTAGGTCTGGGTCGATGGGAAATGAAAAGGCTAATAACAATGCTTTCGTTAAGACCGATGAGGATAGCTAAAGTTGGTAGTTCTCATTATTGCCCCAACATGCGAATGTAAGACACATTAAACTGAGAGAAAGAAAAGAGGTAGCCACTTTAATTGTTTCAACGTTAGGAGTTAAAACATTCACTCAATGTGCTTGAAAGTGCAAAATGGTTCACAGAATTCATGAAATTTTCTTGACAGCAATCAATTTATGCACATCATAGAGTAGAGCTGTGCACTGTGCAGGTATCTATACAACCCAGCTTCAAACGGAAAAAGCCTGGAGGTTTTCGCCATCGGATAAGGGCTATCTTGTTTTTTTTAAAAGACACGCTCAAGGGATCATATCCGTGCTCAAAACCAGAATAATTCAGGCCCACATGAGTACCACCATTATAGCCAAGACCGAAGAAAGAGGAACGCCACAAGAGCCTACTATGGCTCATGCTCATTGACAAGATTCTGACATGCTTCAACAGAATTAGAATCAAAACAGTCGCGTACGCAGACGAAGTGGTTATTCTGGTATCGGGTACGTTCCTTTCAGTGATAAGTGAGATCACAGAAATGAAGTTAAGTTAAGAGCATGGGCTACAAAGTGTGGCGTCAGCGTGAATCCGAGTAAAACTGAACTCATGTTGTTTACCACCAACAACAAGATACCGATTTTTAAACTAGCTAAACTAAATAATCAAACACTCTCCTTATCTTCCGAAGCTAAATATCTAGAAATCATCCTAAGTCCCAAAGCTTAGCTGGAAACAAAACATAGAACAGAGGGTACGCAAAGGATGTGTCGCTTTGTACGCCTGTAGCAGAAGTTTTGGCAAAAGGTGGGGACTCCGGCCGAGGATGGTGCTGTGGATGTACTCAGACGTTATATGTACGTTCTATGCTCACCTACGGGTCTCTAGTATGGTGGACTGCCTTAAGTAAGGCCTACAACATCACATAACTCAATCGAGTCCTGAGGTCGGCTGGGATTGGTGCAAAGACGCTCTTCGGTCGAGTCCTACCGATGCCCTTAGTGTACTTATAAACCTCATCTCTCTCGACCTTAAAAGCAGATTTACTACATCTTGCAGCGCAGTAAGGCTCAGGGAATCTGGGTTCTGGTCATATAAACCCTACGGTCAAAGTAAGGAGCTTGACTTGCTACCCGGGGACCTTGCTGCGACTGCCACTGACTACACAATGCCCAAACACAACCTCAACAGAGCCGCTCAAATCTACTTCCGACCAATGGCTGCCTATTTTAAATTTATCCAAATCATTACGACTCCAGGATTCCTCTAGTGCAGTGTTTTTCAAACTTTTTGACCCCCCACATTCATAATAATACTTTGTCAGTTATTTCAAAAGCTACAAAGACTGAACCCCTTTTATACCCAGTCTCATTATACGAGATTTGACTTATTCGCGATAAAGTTTTCCCGTGTTACCAAAAATTAAAAAAAAAATTCTCATTCTTTTAATTCTTATGTTATTTAATTTTTTTTTTTCAAGTGAGAATATTTATTGATCAAACACTTAAGTGTTGTGTATAACCTGTCGGGAAATATCTTTGGGAGTCAGCATAAAAAGGATAACTTTCTCAAAAGACCGTCGCAGCCTTGCACAACTGGTACAAGTGGAAGCGGCGCGGCGGAAGCAAGGTGATACTGAAAAAATAGGCTTTATGACGACAATACCTCAAATATGGTTTTAAAGTTTTGGTTAATAAGCCTGAGTGTGTGCGGTGAACTTTTATCTGCTGAAAGTATGAAATCATCAAAGCTTATGCGACATCTCTCTACTAAACATCCCAAAGAAGCTGATAAGATGGTTGAATTTATTTTGGGTAAAAAGGAGGCACATAAGCTTAAAGGCATACTACTTTCTGATAATACAATCGAGCGGAGGATAAGTGACATGGCCGTTGACATTCGAGAAAAGTTAATCGAAAGATTAAAGAAGAGCCCAAATTTTGCATTACAACTGGATGAATCTACTGATGTTTCAGATTGTGCACAGTTTGTGGTACTTGTTGGTTTTTAAGCAGAGAAAAGCATCAAAGAAGATATTTTATTTTGCAAAGCTCTTCCCGCGAATACTACTGGCCAGTTTTTAGAAAACTGTCGCGACTACGAGATTGACTGGACAAAATGTTTTGCTATTTGTAGCGATGGTGCTAAAGTTTTAACCGGCAACAAAAGCGGAATCATTGCAAAATTGAAATTAATAATGCCAAAGGTTTCATGGGCAAACTACTTTCTTCATCGCAAAGTTGCGGCAGCCAAGTGTTTGCCTTTCGAATTAAATGATGTGCTTAAAGATGTGACCAAAGTTGTGAAGTCTATCAAAGGCAAGGCCTTGCAAAGTCGGCTGTTTGGGATCATTTGTAATGAAATGGGTTCGCTCCATCAAAAATAATTGGAGAAGAAACTGTTAAGTTACTTTCCAGAACTGGATTCTGAAGGTGGAAATGGACAGAGATGGATACTAAATCCTTTTTTGAATATGCCAGTCCAACTCGGCGATCTGCCATCGGTAAAGATGAAAGAAAATCTTTTAGATTTAGCTGCAGATGGCATGCTGAGCATTGAATTCAATTTAAAAACTATTGATCATTACTGGATAAAGAGAAAAGGAGAATATCCAGAGCTGGCAAAAGAGGCCTTAAGATTGTTAGTGCCATTCGCCACTTGATAACTTTGTGAATTCACGTTCTCTTTCATGTTAAATATAAAAAATAAGAAGAGAAATAGGCTTCTAAGATTTGAACATTTATTAAAAAATAAAGAGGGACACCAGTCTACTAAAAAATTTTGTTTAATTTTTTTTTGTTACAGGACTTTCAAAATTTATTTTTTAATCTTACCAACTTGGGACTACGACCCTCCGAGTAATTTTTGGCGACCCCTTTGGGAGTCGCGACCCACAGTTTGAAAAAGACTGCTCCAGTGTATTCCAGGCGGAAGTACTAGCGATTAGGGAGGCTTGTAAGATACTCACCCTGTTTCCCATAACCAAGAGAGATGTTGCCATCTTCATTGATAGCCAGGCAGCTATAAAAGCTCTAGAGTCCACTCCATATCATCCAAATTAGTCTCACAGTGTAAACACGCAATCACTTGTCTAAGCGGCCACTTCTACATCACTCTCTTCTGGGTTCCCTGCCATAGTAGCATAGAGGGAAATGAAAGAGCCGATGCGCTGGCAAGACACGGATCTTAAATTCACAGGTTCTTTCCAGGACAGTCTCTTGTCCCATAGCAGTTGTCAATGGAAAATATAGAAGTACTTCCTTTCACGGGCGAACTCCAGATGGAGCAACCTAAATATCTGCGTCATATCCAGGAAGATGTGCCCTGCAACTGCTTAAAGAACCCACGATCTAACAAACAGAACCCGACAGGAGATTGCCAGAATTGTGCCTGTCGGTTCTCACGCTGCCAAGTTGGGCATATCTTCAACGCAGACTGCCACAGTTGCAAGGATGCAAGTGGAAAAGCAAACCCTTCACCACTTCCTCTGCGAATGCCCGGCCCTAGCTAGAACTAGACATCGCACACGCGGCAAAACACTCTTCGACGAACTATCAGAATCTGCAATATCATCGAATTTCTCAATTCCACAGGCTGGATTCGAAACACAAATTGACACCATTGGTCACTTGAGTGATGGCATCAAAACGGCGCCTCTGCGCTAGTTGCGTCATGGTGTACTGATAGCACCAGGCAGACACTCCTCTCTACCCTACCTACCCTATGCTCAAGGCAGGGCCGTCTCCAGCCAAATAAACGCCCTGTGCAAGATTTACATAAAGCGCCCTATTTTGAGTTAGATTCTCCTTGCAGTTGCAAAAATTCAGCACAGGTGTGATGGATGTTGCTATTTTGAGTTCATTTGAACAAGTTTTTTGTTTTAAATGCAAATGGCACTATCCGCGCAAGGTAAAATTAATTTTTCTTACTCCTAGCAATGCGCCCCGGAATTTGGCGCCCTGGTGCATTTGCACATCTTGCACATATGGTAGGGCCGGCCCTGGCTCAAGGGCTTGGATAACCTTATGGCTGATACAGATGCGCAGCAAGACCCGTGCAATAAGATGGTTTTGTATGTAAAATGAAACATTGCTTGCTGCATGTCAATTCCTGCTGCATGTTGTTTCTATTTGACAGCACCAATAGTAGTAGAACAGCACAATTTGATATAATTTTTCCGGTTTGACCTATCGTGCTGTGAAATTCTATTTTAATCAGTTTGATCGTTAAGTGATATATAGGTCAGTCAAAAAGCATGCTGAATTATGGCAATTTCTTACTGATGCATATGTGTTTCATCTGCGTTACTGCATGCATTACTGGGTGCTCCCTGGCTGCACATCTGATTCAGGTATTATAATGCTACTGCACAGCTCGTTTGGAAGGAGAGAAGAGAGATACTGGTGCACCTTGGTTTTTAAATAATTGTTGGTCACAGTGAGGAGGGAAAAACAGAGTGAGGCGAATCAATCCACATGCGAATTGTTGCGAAGGAATTCCTATGCCTTGCATTATGTTCGAAGGTAGGCTGAATGGTAAATTGATGAGCATTTGATGACTGACGACTTTTTGCGGTTGGATTGTTAAAGGGCGGAATGCAATTAGCTCTCTCATCGGATATTTCAGAGCATTGTCTATAGAAGCAGCAATAAAATAAGCAAACACATGCACCATTTCTACGGTGACACATCGGGTGTATAGTATTACCTATTTTTCTGTCACCTGTTAGCTTTACCCGAATACATAAGTGATTTTTTTTCTAATTTGGCGATTCACGCAGATGTGGTGGGTGGGATCATCAGTTAATTACCACAAAACACATCAAATCGATGCGCACTTTTTTCTCAATATTAACCGAGTAAAATTAGTTCCCTACACAAAAGTGAGTGTGAATGCTTTTTCCCATAAGTCACCTTTAGCTTTACG
Organism: Portevinia maculata; assembly: GCA_949715645.1. NCBI lineage: Eukaryota > Metazoa > Arthropoda > Insecta > Diptera > Syrphidae > Portevinia > Portevinia maculata. Next base: position 104,266,304 of record OX454525.1, read on the forward strand.
GCACGTTTTGTATTATATTCTAACGGTGCAAGGATGTTTTAGTGCAACTGACTAGATATGAGCGTTGTACTCAACTAAGCCCGAATTAAACCTTATAAATTGTTGCTAAAACGGATGGTGTAAAGTATTTCTGGCATCGATGAGGAAACCTAGACATTTCGCAGCGACCATTTTTATTAACACACATGGAAAGAATTTCGGTTTCATCGACGCAAGTGCCGTTCATGGATAAAGGCATGTTATTTGGATAACGCTTAAATAATAGGGAACAGCATTGTTCATACAATTCCACCCTATTGGTTTCAGCCCATTGGATTATGCTGTAAAGATCGGAATTTAATGAGTTCGACATACGTTGCCATTCCAGCATCACGGCCGAAGAAAAAGATAGGCGTGCATTTTGAAAGGAATATGAAATACTGAGAGTACTTTCAATAGCGAAGGAATGTTTTGGATAAGAAGCGGCAGACAGGAAGCATTAATAAAAATGAGAAAGAGTGTCGGAGACCGAACTCAGCCTTAGGGAACACCAGCATTTATATAGTGAATATCGGACTTATAGCCATCCAAAACGACTTGGATTGAACGGGCACACAGGTTATTTCTGATCCATTGAAGAAGAGACACATCGATCCCATAAGCACGTATTTTCGATAAAAGAGTCTGATGCCAAACTCCGTCAAATGCTTTTAAAATACACAAGAGCAACGATCTTATTCTCACCAAAGTTATGAATATGTCGTTTCCACTTCTTTTTTATACCCTATTCTAGGGGTATATTAATTTTGACGCATAGTTTGTAACATACCTTAATATTGCCCGTATACCCCTAAAAGTTACTATATTTATGATCAGCATCGATAGTAATGTCGATCTAGCCATGTCCGTCCGTCCGTCCGTCCGTCCGTCCGTCCGTTCGTCCGTCGGCAAAAATTAGGCCTTTAAACTGGACCTAGAGAGCTGAAATTTTAACCATATACTCTCTAGGGTCCCGAAATAATCAAGTTTACGAATTTTTGAAATCCGCCCACAGACACGCCCACAAACTCAAAAAAACTAAATTTTGGAAAAAATCGAATTTTGAGCTAGGAAGCTGAAATTTTTTATATATGATCTATGACTCCTAAAACTGCTCGGGATATAAAATTTTCAAAATCCGCCCACTGCCACGCCCACAAAAAAATAAAACACTTTTATTGAAAAACCAAAATTTGAGCTAGGGAGCTGAAATTTTTAATATATACTCTCTAGGGGCCCTTTAAGCTCATGTATAAATATTTTCAAAATCCGCCCACTGACACGCCCACAAATAAATAAAACAATTTTTTTGAAAATCCAAAGTTTGAGCTAGGGAGCTGAAATTTATAATATATACTCTCTAGGGGCCCTTTAAGCTCATGTATATATATTTTCAAAATCCGCCCACTGACACGCCCACAAATAAATAAAACAATTTTTTTGAAAATCCAAAGTTTGAGCTAGGGAGCTGAAATTTATAATATATACTCTCTAGGGGCCCTTTAAGCTCATGTATAAATATTTTCAAAATCCGCCCACTGACACGCCCACAAATAAATAAAACAATTTTTTTGAAAATCCAAAGTTTGAGCTAGGGAGCTGAAATTTATAATATATACTCTCTAGGGGCCCTTTATGCTCATGTGTTAGTTTTTTTTTAAATCCGCCTACTGACACGCCCACAATTAAATAAAACAATTTTATTGAAGCACCCAAGTTTGAGCTAGGGAGCGTTTTTTTTTGATAAAATCCTTTAAATGTTATATAACAAAATATGTAGAGCGTTCTTAACAATTTAACCATACTTAGACTTTTGTCACGCCCACTTATGAGGGATAGGAATAAGAATAGGGTATCCAACAGTTCGCCCAAGCGGACTGTAGCCCGTCCCTATGTTTTTATGTTGTTTTGTAATAAAAATAAAAACAAAAATATTTACCTATATATGTAAATCATTTCAAAAGTGTTCTGGTGGCAAGAAATTGTAAAGAGTGAAATGTGGTATAATATACCACATTAAAAATACATATACAATACAGTATACCACTATACCCGCCAATTTTTCAATCGCCACTTTTTGGGTTATGCAACATTTATGGCAGCATCTTTTTTATTGCCTGATCAACAAACTTGTATGAATACCTTTTTGAAGCCAATAATTTAGTCTTAATTTTTAGCTATATATGGGTCGATTTAGAGCGACACTTTTGCAATTATAGTCAAAATAGTAATATGTATACCACAATACCCGAAGTTCCTCTACTTTCATACTTTCATTAGTGTTTCCTTAGAAATATTTGCGATTGCCACTGACGCTGATATCCTGTTGAGGAAAAGGGTAGTGTTGCAACCATATACATGTTCCATTTTTGTTATTTTTGTTCGTCTCCGGTTGTGTCTGTTATTTTTGAATAAAAGATTAACTTTAATTGTACTTAAAATTTTTATTTGCTTTATAAATGTCAGAACTTTTTAATTTTGTTTTTCGTTCGCGACGCGTTTCAAAGCTCCTGCTTCATCTTCGGGCAAGTACTATGTGCGTGGGGCCACTTGTTGTTCTGGTGTGGGGCTATTAATGTTATCGCTGTTGTGGTGGTAAATGACCTCATGTGAGGGACATACTTGCAGGGGTACCTCAGGGTTCAATATTGGATCAAATTTTGTTTGGCATGTTTATCAATGACCTTCTCAAAGTTTGCTCAAATGCTAGCCTTCATTTCATTGCAGATGATGCGCAAATATACGTATCTAGACCTACAGGTAGAGTATCTGGTATGCAGGCTGATGATCTATCCGCAATTAACCAATGGTCGCTTCGCAATTGCCTCATCATCAACCCAGCAATATCCCAGCTCACTTCAATATCCAAGAAACTCCACAACGTCGTACTTGTGCCGCCAGTTTACCTTTACGATACACAAATAAAGTTTGCAGAGACTGTTACCAACTTGGGTTCTAGGATTAACCGCTCTCTATCAAAAGAAATCCACATTTACTACACTGTGGGACGAATTTACGGTGGTCTATGTAAACTTTGGTTATTCTCAAGTTTTACTCCTGGAAATACGAGGCTGAAACTAGTTAAAACTTACTGGTTCCCTTCATTGATTATGCATCAGCTGTGTACTGCAAAATGGACTCCTTATCTCAGCTTAAATTAACTGTTGCATTCAATGATATGGTTAGGTATGTGTACGGGCTTCGTTCACCCGACTACATATCCAATTACCACAATTATGTCCTTGGCTGTTCACTTCAGCAGTTTTAAAATGTTAAGTGCTATGTCTTCTTGCACAAAATAATAAACGATAGATCGCCATCATACCTCTTTGAAAAACTTCAATTTGCTCGTTCGGCAAGGACGTCTTATAACTCCTTTCTTGAACTATTTGAACTCCTCACGTCGTTTCTTCGTCTTTCCTACCATACTCTGGAACTCCCTGCCAACAGCAGTAATACAAATAATCGGAGCCACACAATTTCAAAAATGCCGCTTTAGAGCACTTCTCATAAAAATGCAACAACTATGTATTTATTTATTTCTTCTAACATTATATTCCTCTTTTTCATACTCTTTTTCTCCCTTCCTATCCCCTCCCTTTTAAGCGCTATAATGTATTTGTATTATTCAATTATTGCTTATTGTAGGTTATTTACTAAATTAAATCAATCCTTCAATTATCCAAAATTTAAGTAATATAGAAGACTAAGTCAGACAAAAAACTGGCCTTCGAAAGGGCAATAATCTTATTTTGCACGGAGTGCAAGTTCTTTGTATTATTAATTAATTAAAATTGATGGTACATATTTATTTTATAATATGACTCGATGTCAATTTTTGCTATCTTGATGGTAAAATTCTTGTAAGAAGGTACCTTTTTTATACCCTATTCTAGGGGTATATTAATTTTGACGCATAGTTTGTAACATACCTTAATATTGCCCGTAGACCCCTAAAAGTTACTATATTTATGATCAGCATCGATAGTAATGTCGATCTAGCCATGTCCGTCCGTCCGTCCGTCCGTCCGTCGGCAAAAATTAGGCCTTTAAACTGGACCTAGAGAGCTGAAATTTTAACCATATACTCTCTAGGGTCCCGAAATAATCAAGTTTACGAATTTTTGAAATCCGCCCACAGACACGCCCACAAACTCAAAAAAATTAAATTTTGGAAAAAATCGAATTTTGAGCTAGGAAGCTGAAATTTTTTATATATGATCTATGACTCCTAAAACTGCTCGGGATATAAAATTTTCAAAATCCGCCCACTGCCACGCCCACAAAAAAATAAAACAATTTTATTGAAAAACCAAAATTTGAGCTAGGGAGCTGAAATTTTTAATAAATACTCTCTAGGGGCCCTTTAAGCTCATGTATTAATATTTTCAAAATCGGCCCACTGAAACGCCCACAAATAAATAATTTTTTTTTTTTTGAAAATCCAAAGTTTGAGCTAGGGAGCTGAAATTTATAATATATACTCTCTAGGGGCCCTTTAAGCTCATGTATATATATTTTCAAAATCCGCCCACTGACACGCCCACAAATAAATAAAACATTTTTTTTGAAAATCCAAAGTTTGAGCTAGGGAGCTGAAATTTATAATATATACACTCTAGGGGCCCTTTAAGCTCATGTATAAATATTTTCAAAATCCGCCCACTGACACGCCCACAAATAAATAAAACAATTTTTTTGAAAATCCAAAGTTTGAGCTAGGGAGCTGAAATTTATAATATATACTCTCTAGGGGCCCTTTATGCTCATGTGTTATTTTTTTTTAAATCCGCCTACTGACACGCCCACAATTAAATAAAACAATTTTATTGAAGCACCCAAGTTTGAGCTAGGGAGCGTTTTTTTTGATAAAATCCTTTAAATGTTATATAACAAAATATGTACAGCGTTCTTAACAATTTAACCATACTTAGACTTTTGTCACGCCCACTTATGAGGGATAGGAATAAGAATAGGGTATCCAACAGTTCGCCCAAGCGGACTGTAGCCCGTCCCTATGTTTTTTTTATAATTTGCGTGCGCTAAAGGGATTTCTTTTTTCTGTGACGCAGTACCCTTATAGTGGAAGCCACAGCGCAGGCATTTTGTTTGTTGCTGTAAGTAGCTCTCAGCAAATGATTCATTGCCTATTTTTGGGTTCTACTTACTGTATGAAAGAATAGAAGGATAGGAAAGAAGTTTGGTGCGATGGGATTTTTTCTCCACAGGTGGCGCCAAAATTGCTTTAGGGAGATCTGTTTTTGTTGTGTGTATTCAATTTATAAAAATCATGGCCCTGGTCGGGATTCGAACGCACGACCTGCCAATCACTTAGTGAATACACTCCCATCGCACCATTGGCACCTGCATATATTGGGCAGATATGCCATCAGATCATCACTGGACCTGTTGCTTCGAAGCCCCTACTTCCGGTCGCTAAAAAGTTTTCGCGATTCCAGATATTTCATAAGTTTACGATTCATCAGCGTTTCCATGACCTTGGAAAGGAGGGACGTGGTTGCTATGGGTCGTTAGTTAGGGGGAAAAGAAGATGAACATTTTCTTATGGACAGACTGAACAAATGCACTTACTGGGAAAGATTCCAGGAGAAAAGGAGACATGAAAAAGGTTACGTAATTGTTTTGCCAGCGTTCGAGTATGAAAATAGACTCGATTCTCTCAAGCACATGCGGACACAAAGAACATTCTGGAAGAATGGACTGCAAAATGAGCGGCAGGTATATAAGCCTTCTGTAGAGGGCTGACAGCGGGGATGTTATTGTAGATGAGTGTTGGAATCGACGACGTAGTGGTCTACCTAACTTGAACGAAAAAGACTGTCTACTACTACAAGGACAACGGAGAATTTTTGTTGCAATATTTTGTCGTGAGAAAACTTTGCAAGTCGTAGTTGAGCATTGCATTCATTTCGGACCTACGAAACTTATTCCGTTTTTTTTTCAGTTGGATTGGCTTAATACTACCGGGAACTCAACTCTCTCGCCCTGATAGCAAATTTACAGCTCAAGTCGTACCATGAAATTTCCGGATGTTTGATGATGTTAGTTTTTATTGTATATAATGACCAAAAGTTTTCCTTTTTCTTCACAAGTAAGGCATCAAATGAAAGAGGGAGAGTACGATAGCCTACCCCCACCACCCACAACTCTCCCATAGTAAATCTTGCTTGGATTTAACCTATCTACAAAAGCTAGCGTGTCAATGAAATCGTTCGTATTGTTTTTACCAATGGTATAATTGGGGTTTCTAAAAACATTTTAAAAAAATATCCTTTTTTGGGATTGTAATATGGTTGACTCGACATTGACCATAACCATAAACTTCACCTTGAACATGATTTTAACCTCGACTTTGACCTTCCTGCCTTCCTAGGCCTAACAGTTTCCGCGCAATGTTTGGGCTGATGGAGGAGAGAAAATCCTTTATTGCTATTATTATAGGGGGTGTACAGTGGAATCTTAGTTGTAGCGATGGTGAAGAAGGTAGTGTGTTGGCTTGTGACCCGTGCAGTGTAGGTTCAATCCCCATGTGGAACAACAACATACGCCACCCATTAAAGGAGAGAAACTTGTTCCTCCAACCCCTACACCAAAAAGAGGATTTCTGCCTGGTAGTACAATGGACCGTAACCGCTCACGACTTTTAGTTGCTCCGCTAAGGGTAGGTGCTAGTTTTCTGGCAGGTGCCTATGTCAGCTTACTTTTTCGAATCAAAAAGCGACAGGAAGGAAAGAAACTTCGTTACGGTCACTTTCCGTTCACTTTTACATTAATAGTTATTATCGATTCGATGGCCGCTTCCAACCAACCAAACAACCAAACCGAGTGTGTAAGTATTTACGCATCATTGCATAAATCCTTATTCATAAAAGATTTTCCAACCCATATTAGTTACACAGGGTTTGTGTCAGCTAAAGTACCAATAAGAAGAAATCTATTACATTCAATTAAGCTGCCCAAACTGATAAACACAACTCAGCTGTTTGTTATTTGAGTTATTTGATCAATGAGGAAGGGTTGATAGTAGGGACTAGTAGTTGCCTTGTAAATTTAACGTGCCCATTGTTACAAGCTGAACACTCGCGTAGGCACTCTAACTTGTATCTGCCATCATTATTAATTATATCAACTATCTGTGCCTAGATTAATTATTTTTGAACTTGCATATTTGATTCATAATTTGTATCTTTTAAGTATGTAACAGTATTGACAAGGTTAGTACATACATTAAAGTATAAATATAATCAATTCTATTGAGAATGGTCATTGCGAAATACCAAGAATCAAAATACAAAATAACTTTATTAATTTGTTACTGAGAAGAAATAGTAATTTGTGAAACTTTTAATCCAGATTTTGGATAATTTGTGAATTATTTTTAATACGGCTGTTAGTGTCTTAAATTATCTGCAATTAGCACATAGGTCTGTATTAGTAAAGTATTGTATTGGTACATACTTATTATTTTTTTGTTTTTCTGTATGTTTTACCATGTGAATGTCCTTACTAACACCTGCACTAAATTATTAGCCTGCACTAAATTATTGCTGCTCGTGATAGTTGCTTGCTTTAAGCACTCAACGACAAAGATCTGATAGTGCATTTTAAAAAATCCACCCCTAAATATCTAACTCATGAAATCGATCGCCAAATGCGATTGCCAATTTAATAATCACCTTTCAGTGAGCAACTTCGATTATTATGATTTTCAACTATTAACTATAACCTTAGTCATTTCCACCCCTGAAGGAACATGGCGATAAGTTACCTAGCGGTTTGGTATAGTACGTGAATTCAATTACCTTGGCGTGTTGCTGGCATACCTTGCTTGCTTTAAGCACTCCACGACAAAGATCTAATAGCGTATTTTAAAAAAAACCACCCCTTAATAGCCGTCGCATGAAATCGATGGCAAAAAGCGATTGCCAATATAATAATCACCTTTCAGTGAGCAACGTCGATTATTATGATGTGCAACTATTAACTATAACCTTAGTCAATTCCACCCCTAAAGAAACATGGCGATTAGTTACCTAGCGGTTTGGTGTAGTACGTGAATTCAAGTACCTTGACGTGTTGCTAGCAAATTGGACTGCTGGACCTATATAGGCGTACCCAAGGGAACGTCGTTCATGCGTTCCTGGAAAACACAATGTAAAGTTTTATTCTGTTAAGCCTGTGCGGGGCACAGACAAGAAAAACAATGTTTTAAGGCTGATTTACCCAACAAATAAAAAAAGTTAGACTTAAGTTTCATTACTTACTGACAAAGATGATGGCACTTCGGCACTTGTGGATGCCTGCTATGGAAAATATCAGCGCAAAGTCGTTTATATAGCCGACTTTTTCTTCTGCGCATACAAATCGTTGTAGAATATTAAAGCTTCATCTAAAGGGTTTTCCAATAAGAGGTGTTATTTTGGTATTCAAAGAAAAAATCATTTTTTTGAGAAAAAAAAATATCTTTTTCATGAAATTTTCCATAACCAAATTGCAAAGTGGCTGCACTATGTCCTCGATAGCCTCACGAATTTTATCTTTGATGTCTTGAATCGACGCTGGACTGTTGGCGTAGACATTATCTTTCACGTGGCCCCAAAGGAAGAAGTCGCAAAGTGTTAAATCACAAGATCTCGGTGGCCAATTGTGATCACCTCTTCGAGAGATAACACGGTCCGGAAACTTTTCCCGTAAAAGATCAATGGTTTCGTTGCTTGTGTGGCACGTAACGCCGTCTTGTTAAAAGTAAACGTTGCCCAGATCAATACCATCCAACTCTGACCATAAAAAATCATTAATCATCTCTCGATAGCGCAATCCATTCACCGTAACTGTTGATCTAACCTCATTTTCGAAAAAGTAAGGTCCAATGACCCCGCCGGACCATAAACCGCACCAAACAGTCACACGTTGAGGATGGAGGGGCTTCTCAACAATAACTCTTGGGTTTTCCGAGCCCCAGATGCGACAAATTTGCTTGTTGACGTATCCACCGAGGTGGAAATGGGCCTCATCAGTCAAGATGATTTTTCGATGCAATTCCGGATCATTTTCATGCATTTCAATGACCCAATCAGCAAAGACACGACGTTGTTGATGATCGGCCAGCTTGAGTTCTTGTGTTAACTGAACTTTATAAGCCTTAAGACCCAAGTCTTTATGCAAAATCCGGTGTAATGACGTTTGTGGAATGCCCAATTCCAAAGAACGACGAGGAATGGACAAACCTGGGTTTTCTTCAACACTTTGGGCTACAGCAGCAATATTCTCAGTTGTTCTTGAGCGACGTGCACGGGTTTTATTCTTCACATCACTAACTTGTCCCAACAGCTCGAATTTTTCCACCAATTTCTGTATTGCGGTCTGACAAGGTGCTTCACGACGACCAAAAAATGCTTTAGTTTTGCGAACTGTGACTGCAAGATTTTCACCATTTTTGTAGTGAATTTTAATAATTTCAAGGCGTTGTTGAAGCGTGTATCGTTCCATTTTTAGTAATGGCGTAGTTTCTACTTGTCAAATGTCAAAGAATAAAAGCTTCAAAAGTGACAGCTACCGAAATAGCGGGTCATTCACAATAACACCTCTCATTGGAAAACCCTTTATATGCCTCAGGATCACATTTTTCGAAATCAATTTTCCTGCACATTTTTTAAAATTATCAAGGGTTTCTTAAATCGTTCAACTTTAAGTCTAGGTGAGGATCTTCTGTATCTTCATCGTCATTTTCAGCGTTCTTATCATAATAATTCAATGTTTCCACATCTAGATAAGGTCTTCGACCAATGATGAAGTGTAGGGGAAAACCCCTAGGTGTAGGGGATTTTGGTTGGAAAATGAAGCCGTAGGGGAAAAAGGACAGATTGATGAAGTCAACTGGAAAGTACCTATTCATATTTTATTTCAAAAAGTCCCTAGCTATGTTTTATTTCAGTAAAACTTCTTTCAGAACTAGTTTGATAACATCATGAATTCCTTTATGTTAAATTTGGAAGAAATTCAACAAAGGTTGTCCATGAAAAATAAATGAAATATTTAAAGAAATTGGCTCTTAATAAACTCGTGTTATGATAAGATGGTGACAGATCTGGAATTTCATTTGATCTTATTTTCCAAAAACTGTCTTTGGACTTAAACGAACTTTTGTTAGAATGGAGATCAATTGAATACAAATTTAGCGAAGAAGAAAAAATTGTATGATTGTTTTAAATGTTAAACAGTTTTGGTTACAAAATATTAAGATTATCTCGCAAAATACGTCCTGAGTCTTCCTTATTCAAATGCAGACGCAGTAAGAATATTTTCAGTAGTTATAGATGTAAGAACAAAAAAGGGAACAAACTCAGTCCTACAAATCAGAATTCAATTTGCATTCTTCGGTTGTACAGGGTGGGTCAAGAGTGACTTCCTAATTTAAAGTGATAATAACTTTTATAGATTTAATTTTTTATTAATAATTTATTTTAGAATCACAAAGTATGATTTATGGAGATTTTTTTCGGCAAAGTATGGAATATAATGTCCCTCAAATGAGCACCAGCTTCATGCTCACAGAGACGGGCTCTTTCTAGAGCGTTTTCCATAACACTTCGTAGGACATCAGGGCTCAGCGACTGTATTTCAGCACGAGTGTCCTCCTTCAGCTGCGGGATAGTAGTGGTTTTATTTACGTACACTTTACCCTTCAAATAACCCCAAAGGAAAAATTCTGGTGCAGTCAAATTCGGAGAACGTGGAGGCCAATTAAATCCTGAATTTTTGGAAATTATTCCGAACTGCATAAACAACACGTTTTTGGGGACCTCCTGGCTTTAATTCTTGCCCAAATTGTATTTTGTATGGAAACAGCTGCAATTCGGTTCTTAGAACTCTTCGCAATGAACTGCGGAACACACCGAGTTGACCAGAGCGCCTTCGTGTCGATGTTTGTGGACTCTCCACAACACTTGCAAGAATGCATTCCACATTCGCTTCGATTCGGGCACTGCGAGGTCTTACAGCTCGAGGAAAATCAACTACAGTTCCTTGTTGATGAAATCGTGCCACGAGTGCCGTAATCATGTGCGCAGAGGGTGGATTTCGCACATTAAAATGACGCCAATAAGTTCTTTGGGTTAAAATAATCGAGTGATTATTTTCAAAATAGAATTCAATTAGTTTGGTCCTCCTAAAGCGCTGTAGTTCATTTTTGTAAATCTGCCAAATTTGTTTTATAAGTACCTTAAAAAATAAAATAAAAAAAAAATAAAAACAAAAGAGTTATAATTTTTTCGTAATAGGAAGTCAATTTAGGCCCACCCTGTAGTTGCAAGATGCACAAATAAATTGTGTTTCTTTTACGTGTTGAGAAAACCATTATGAAAAAATTAAAGTCAAATGATAGATGATCAGTTAATAGTTCAGTTGCCAATTCAATTTTGAAATTCTCAGTTGAACCGTCAGTTAACCATTCAGTTTAACTGATAGGTAAATGCAAAAATTGAAGCGTTTAACTAAAACTGAAAATGATTAAATCCCCATAAGTTCAAAATTGAACTGATAACTGATAATCTAAAAGGGCCTTTATGATCGTATTGAGTAATTTTGAAAATATATATTTTTCTTTAATTTTTATTTATTTGCCATGAATTAAAACGAAAAAAAATAATAAAACGATATGTTTAATTCTTTTTTACATATTTAAATAAGCGTAGGGAAAAGTAGGGATTTTTGTTTTTAGTAGTTAACATCAATGTCTTCGACCGACAATTCTTCATCATATGAAGTCCCTAGTTCAGCAGCTTTTAAGTTGTCAAAGCCAAGACGCCATATAATTTTTTGTTCGGCGGAACTTTAGGAATCAACCCTTCAAGGATTATAGAGTAAGTTCGGGTAATGTGAAGTACCCTTATTGTTTTAAACAATATCGTTCAAACTAAAGTTTATTTTGAAAAGGTAAAAAGGTTTAATCGTTCTTTGAAACGTAAAAAACACCATCTACTTACCATTGTGCTTTATTTACCTCAAATGTATTAAATTTTTGCAAAAGTTTCAGAATAATGCAAAACTGACCTTTTTCAAAAGTGGTGGGTAATGTGGGCGTATAGAGCGTGTAATGTGGAGTAGTGCTCCACATTACCAGAAATAGACTTATAACAGCAGAAATAATAGTTATTTGTTAAGATTTTTCCTTTTTATTAATGAATTACTAACTTATAATTTTTTTCGTCATTTAAATTAATTTTAAATTAGTATAAAAAATAATTTAATCAATTTATCTTTTATTTCCGAAGTCAATTTAAATGGAAAATAATGAAAACGTTTAACGCTTTACGAACTTCAATTCACAAATGTATTAAAATATTAAAATAAACAATAAACATAAAAAATTCAGTCTTTTTTAACAAACTTTATATAAATTTACTTTAAATCAAGAAACAAACAAAATATAATATACAGGGTGGCGCAAAAGTAATCCTCCTATCAGAAAATGCTATAAATTTTGCGATTGGCCCCTAATGTCAGTTCTGTTTTGACATTTGTGTAGTAAACACATGCGAAATACACGTTAATAAACAATGTTACGCTACACTGCTCCAGAACGCGGAATATTGGTGACTATTTATTTGAGCAATAATCGGTCGCAGATTTCTTACCCGTCCAACGCCTACTGGTGAAACACTGCGACATTTAGCCGCTCGCCTCGAAGAGACTGGCACAACACGAGATGCTGCCAGGCGTGGCAGACCCCGGAGTAGCCGTTCTGCAGAGAATATTGCTGCTGTAGCCGAAGATGTCATGGAAGCGCCGTCGACATTGACCAGACGACGTGCCACGCAAATGGGTATCAGTCGACGGTCTTTACAGCGAATTTTGGTACAAGATTTGAAGATGTTTCTGTACAAATTCCAAACGGTTTATCAGCTGTTAGCTGCTGACCGCCAATCGCGTCTAACATACGCTCAAGCCATCCTTAATCACCACCAAGAGGAAGATGATTTTTCATCAAAAATAATCATGAGTGATGAGGCCCATTTCCATCTTAGCGGGTACGTAAATAAGCAAAATTTACGCTTCTGGGGCACTGAAAATCCGCGTGTAACCCACGAAGAGCCATTACACCCGCTCAAAGTCACTGTATGGTGTGCTGTTTTCGCTGGAGGAGTCATCGGACCTTTTTTCTTCGAAGACGTCGCGGGCCAAACGGTTACTGTGAATGGTGAGCGCTACAGAGCAATGATCAACGAGTTCTTTTTGCCGCAACTTGATGAATTGGGATTGGAAAACATGTGGTTCCAACAGGACGGTGCAACGGCACACACTGCACGTGCCACAACCGATATGCTGAAGGATGCATTTCCCGGGCGCCTAATCTCCCGTTTTGGCGATTTGCACTGGCCAGCAAGATCGCCTGATTTGACCGCTCCAGACTTCTTTTTGTGGGGCTTTTTGAAGTCGCGGGTTTATGTCAACAAGCCTCAGACTCTTGCAGCTCTTAAAGACAATATCCGTAAACAATGTGAGGACCTATCGCCGGAAGTTTTGGCCAAAGTGATGGAAAATGCCATAAAAAGGGCTCAAATGACAATCAACTCTGGCGGCGGCCATTTACATGACATCATATAAAAATTAAAAGACCAAATAAAAATAATCCACAAGAAGAATCAAAGTTTTTCATTTTTTTTTAAATTACAGCCAAAAAACATCGGAAGGTTATTTTTGCGCCACCTTGTATATGAATAAATAATATGCTATCAATTTTTGCTTGTGTTGTCACATGAACTGCAAATAGAAATAGCACTTCTTTTCGGGATGCATTTTTCGTGACCCCAAACAATATCGCATTGGAGACACTGAACCCATTTGTCCTCAGTCAAGTCAACACCCCAAGATAAATCGCAGAAGTAGCATTTAGTATCTCTGTAAGGCGGAAATTCACCAATATCATCTTCAGAATCAGCAAATAAAGTTTTATAACGCGCAAGGCTAGTTATCATCGGATGATGAAGACTGACGACGTCTAGAAGTAGATGGTTTATTTGGCAGGATCTTAGTTTTGACTTACTTTTTCTCTTTATTCTTTACAGATTTTTCATTGTAGGCTGACTCTTTAATTATTATTGGGTTCTTACTGGTTTTAATCTTACCAGACTTTCGAATTTTATTAATGCTTTCTTGCAACTGATTCTTATAAGGTGATACAGTCAAAATTGCGGCTTCAGTTTTTCTTCCCCTGTTTGTGGTGGCCACCCTTTTCAATTTCGGAGGAGGAGAAATTTCCCAAGGAGTAAAATGGGCTTCAGTTTGGCTCAAAATCGGAGTGGATGTTCTTTGGCTATTTACTTCTGCCACAATATTCCGCATTTCACTAACATTTGTTTCACTATCCAATTTAGTTTCCAAGCTAGGAGGCTGCATCAAATTGTGATTCATATCTACTATAAGAGCTCAACAAAAACAGATGCCAAATGTGGAGTACTACTCCACTATACCCGCTTGTGCGTACTCCACATTAGCCGACAGCTGTATGTCATAAGAGATTCTACATTGTTTATATTAAATTCATGCGAAGCAGTAAAACTCACCTTATATATATATAAAATACAAAATATCAAACGCAAAATTGAAACACTTATATCAGTTGAGCCTTTAGTTTTAAAAATATAAACTTTTTAATCGAAGCAAAAATTAACATCGACCTCACACCAAAACAAGAATCATCGAACTGCGCAAAATCTATAGCTCGTGAACACGTGGCAATGAAAGATTTGGCTCTCTGATAACGGGAACTAACATATAGTAATAACAACAGATCTCTTACTCTCTCAGATAAATGAGAAATGCAGGTGTCCACATTACCCTCCTACTCCACATTACCCGAACTTACTCTACTACTTAGCTAGGAAACCCTGTTAATAAAAATGGATGTTGGTATATCCTAAGTTAATAGACTTCGAAACCACCGAACCAATTGAGTTCAAATTTTAACGTAATTTTTGGTATTGGCCCAAAAGTAGGAAGTTTGGTCAAAATTAGTCCAGAAGTTTGTTCCAGGTCATGACGGAGTAGAAGGTAATGAATAGGCCGATGAATTGGCCAGAAAAGGTTCAGAAACACCTTTCATAGGTCCCGAATCTTTCTGCTGCACTCCTAGATCAGCAGCAACGGCAGCAATAAAAAGCTGGGAACATAGAAAATGTATCTAGGGAAAACATCCCAGGTCTAAGACAGGCCAAACAAGCCATTCGGCCCTTCAATAATAATGCCAGCAAATGTCTAAATCTAAGCACGCATGATATCAAAAACTTAGTAGGTTACTTTACTGGTTGTCATGGTTTAAAATATCATCTTTCATCTAAACAAAATGAAAATAGTAGTCTCTCCTGAGTGCCGACTTTGTTTTGAAGAGGACGAGTCAGCTGAACACATATTATGTGAATGCCCAGCCCTTAATGGAATTAGAAAGAAGATCTTTTTCAGTGATCATATGAGCCCCGAAGACATAAAGAAATCTTCTACTGGTAAAATTATCCGTATTTTAAAGTAGAAATTGTACTAGCTTAATTTTTTTTGGCCCATATGGTTTTAGGTCGAAGTGCCCCCTTTTAAATTACCTTGGCGAGCCAGAAGTTAAATAAAAAAAAAGTTTTCCCACAACTGAATTTTTTTTCGCTCTTATCTTATGAGGGCCTTTCATTAAGGACTTGACAACTTCTTTTTTAAAAAAATGTATTGGCTTGAACTACTATCAAAACATTTATGATAGGAATTCGACTACGTTCATATGTCCACCAAGGGAACGTATGCAGCGGTCGATACGTTGAACCCAATTTTCTATTACTCGGCCGCATATTTCTTGTTCAATATTGGGTCCGAGCTCCTCTTACGTCGCCGGCTTGTTGGCATAAAAAAATAAATATTAGGCATTAACGGCCATACTAATACCACCCTAAAACCTAGCTTCTCCAACCACTTTCTTTGTGAAGTGGAAGGGACCTACAATTTTAAGCCGAATCCGAACGGCAAATTTGAGAAGCTTCTCATGACAATTGATACTCTTGGATGTTTGCCAGACGTTCGCAAGAGGTGGGGCAGTGGAAAAAAAACTCAAGATGTTGCTTGGCCCCGGTGGGAATTGAACCGGGGACCTTTCGATTAGTAGTCCGACACACTAGCCATTGAGCCACTGCGCCCGACTTGTTGGCATAGACCAATGATTTAATGTAGCCCCATAAAAATAAAGAGAGGCGTTAAATCACACGATTTCGGCGGCCAATAGACGGGTCCGTTTCTCGAGATAACATGTTCACAGAAGTGAGACTTCAATAACTCGATTGTTGCACCCGCTGTGTGGCTTGTGGCACCGTCTTGTTGGAACCACATATCACTGATGTGCAATTCATGCAATTGCTCAAAGAAATAACGTTCCAACATGTCTCTGTAGCGAAAACTATTTATATAGGGAAAACATCCCAGGTCTAAGACAGGCCAAACAAGCCATTCGGCCCTTCAATAATAATGCCAGCAAATGTCTAAATCTAAGCACGCATGATATCAAAAACTTAGTAGGTTACTTTACTGGTTGTCATGGTTTAAAATATCATCTTTCATCTAAACAAAATGAAAATAGTAGTCTCTCCTGAGTGCCGACTTTGTCTTGAAGAGGACGAGTCAGCTGAACACATATTATGTGAATGCCCAGCCCTTAATGGAATTAGAAAGAAGATCTTTTTCAGTGATCATATGAGCCCCGAAGACATAAAGAAATCTTCTACTGGTAAAATTATCCGTATTTTAAAGTAGAAATTGTACTAGCTTAAATTTTTTTGGCCCATATGGTTTTAGGTCGAAGTGCCCCCTTTTAAATTACCTTGGCGAGCCAGAAGTTAAATAAAAAAAAAGTTTTCCCACAACTGAATTTTTTTTCGCTCTTATCTTATGAGGGCCTTTCATTAAGGACTTGACAACTTCTTTTTTAAAAAATATATTGGCTTGAACTACTATCAAAACATTTATGATAGGAATTCGACTACGTTCATATGTCCACCAAGGGAACGTATGCAGCGGTCGATACGTTGAACCCAATTTTCTATTACTCGGCCGCATATTTCTTGTTCAATATTGGGTCCGAGCTCCTCTTACGTCGCCGGCTTGTTGGCATAAAAAAATAAATATTAGTCATTAACGGCCATACTAATACCACCCTAAAACCTAGCTTCTCCAACCACTTTCTTTGTGAAGTGGAAGGGACCTACAATTTTAAGCCGAATCCGAACGGCAAATTTGAGAAGCTTCTCATGACAATTGATACTCTTGGATGTTTGCCAGACGTTCGCAAGAGGTGGGGCAGTGGAAAAAAAACTCAAGATGTTGCTTGGCCCCGGTGGGAATTGAACCGGGGACCTTTCGATTAGTAGTCCGACACACTAGCCATTGAGCCACTGCGCCCGACTTGTTGGCATAGACCAATGATTTAATGTAGCCCCATAAAAATAAAGAGAGGCGTTAAATCACACGATTTCGGCGGCCAATAGACGGGTCCGTTTCTCGAGATAACATGTTCACAGAAGTGAGACTTCAATAACTCGATTGTTGCACCCGCTGTGTGGCTTGTGGCACCGTCTTGTTGGAACCACATATCACTGATGTGCAATTCATGCAATTGCTCAAAGAAATAACGTTCCAACATGTCTCTGTAGCGAAAACTATTTATCGAAACGTGACGACATCGACGAAAAAAAAACGATCCAATGCCGCCACCGGCATGGAAACCGCACCAAACAGTGACTTTTTGCGCTTCATATGGCTTTAGTTCTTGAGTCAGCTTGATCTTGTAAGGATGTAAGTCAAAATCCTTACGCAAAATGTGGTCTGGGAGAGGCCCAATTCTTTAGAACTCAGTGAAATTGTGGTTTGCGACGGACGCCTCTACGGCAGCAATATTTTCCGCACTTTGGGCACATCAAGCTGCGAATGTTCTGACTCAAATTTTTTCACTAGGCTAGGAATTGGGAAGACAGTTACGGCCGAAAATTGATGTAAACGCTCTTAAAGTTGCTACCACCGACTCGGGATTTCGGTAGTAAATTGTAATAATTTGTAAACGTTGTACCTTTGTGTACTTCGCCATGATGATGAAATGTTTATTCTACTGAATATTTTGACGTTAACAGTTTGGTAAACGGTTTAAGTGTGCGTTCATAGTTTGAAGTTGTCTAGTCGCTAATGAAAGACTGTTAATATATATGTATATTCCAATTTGGGCGTACGTCTTCTATGCGTTTGCTCATCGTTCATCGGAATGCGTTAACACTTTGTACAGTAGTTGATGGCACAAATGCAAAAGTTTCTGACCAAGTACCATCAACATATAATTGGTGGCGCGCTAATGTTTGCGTGTTTGTCTTCTATGGATTTGGGCATCGTTGAAAGGATTGAGTTTTAAATTTGTACAGCTGTTGTTGGCACTTGCGTTAAAGTTACTACCTATGACATATGTACAACAGGTGATCGGATAAGTTTGTGACAAAGTACCATAAATACTAACCAGCAATATATACGTTTAATATCTGAAAGCTCATTCAGACTATTAAAAAATGCTAATGAAGAGAAGTGGACACAGTCACTAGAAATGAATTTTAGTGACACTATTGCAGTAATGCTTCTTTCATCCCACGATCTCTCTATATCTCTAACAATAAGTAACGTCAAATATTGGCAGGATATATTTCTAATGATAATTGATAAGACTGGTGACCAACATTTAACTAGAGCGTCATCATTAGGTTCCAGATTAATTTGCAGAAACATTAACCACATGTGCTAGCTGAAGAAGACCCAGTACTGATATCCTAATTTTGAATTTCATGACACAAAGATACGATCTCCAGAAAATTTGTAATCCATGGAACGGATGAGAATATGAGAATATTTACTATTTCATTGCAATTCAAGATATCCGACGTGTACACTTCCAAGGAAGTTGTCTGTCCTTAAATAGTCTCAACAAAACATTAAATGGAGCTCGGTTATGGTTTAATTTGTACAAGTTTTGCAAGCATGCATTGGCGTACCGCAGTCGTTTTAAAAAAATAGGAGGACATTCATTATTGCCATACAAACAGTTCTAACAGTTTTCTTTTTAGAAAATCACCTTTTTATGTTTCAAATCATTTAAAATAAAACTATATCCTCTTATGTTTTAAATCATACGAAATTACTAGATTTTATGTTTCAAAATTTGTACAAGGAGTCAGCGATATACAAATACCATCCTCATTTAATGGCAGTCAATCTACAACTAATAGACAAATCTTACAAAAACTTTGAAAAATGTTCCTAGATGCTATTATTTGAGATTTGAATGAAGATATTAAGGCAAAATCATGCGCACTTTTTGCAAATGGGCGTATCTAGGAAAGGACCATTCAAATGCATGGGGGATGCCTTGCATCCCCCACAATGGGGAATTCTAGTTTATCCAAAGGAGAAGTATCTATTTTATAGGAATGTTTATTCATACTAAAGGGTGTGGATTCGGTTACGCTTCCACACCCACTCCAATACCTGTTGCGTTAAGGTATTCGTATAAAAGTGGTGAACGAAAACTATGGTCTTCAATTCTTTGATATGTCTTATAGAAGAACTGCTTTTTTCGTATCTTTTGATTTATTGCCTGCAATTCTACTGTCATTTACGATATCCTTAGATACGGGTTAATTCTGTCATTGTGTTAAGTGCTTTCCGGTGTTAAGTGTGTAGAGCTTGCCCTAAGAAACTTATATCTAATTGATGGGAGCTGTTTAATGTTAAGGTGCAGAGAGTTTCAATTATTCCAAAGGCGTGTGTAGTGAGGATGAATATACGGATATGCACGTATAGATAAGTATAAATGTGATATTTGATTAGGTGGAATATTATCAAGTATTATCTACATAATACGGACAATGCAACATCTAAGAACTGTCTTATCCTAACTGATAAAAGGTCTTTGATTAAAGCTGCATAAAACTGCTGCGTTTATCTTTTTTCATACATTTGTCCTTGTGCATTCATAAAATCATTATTCGGCCAGGCAACGGGTGGACAAGGACTTACACCTCAGAGTCATAGACTGTATGAATCTAATATTGACGTATGACCCTAACCGATTATCTTTATTGAGTCATTCTTGTTCACACGTTCGGTGCCCTTCCTATCGGCCCTAAAATCAAAAAATTTATGAGTTGTTTCTCAGTCTGGCATTCTTGTTTCTCCTGGTCCGCCGTAATTCAATGATTTGGTCAATGGTAGATCTTCTTGGTTTAAGACCGCTCAAACCGCTTTGTATGCGACGCTGAGGAGACACATTCCTCTATGTGTGGGGCACAGTTCACATTACTGAGTTATCATGCACTGGACATGTTACCATGAGCTTTTTATAAGCATGTATCCAGTTGTTGGATCCCAGCTTACATTTTTTAGTCCTAATTTCATCTTGGTCAGATTTCCTTATTCACGTTTACAAGTTCCTGTTCGCGCCTTGTATCTTTAATATTTATTGGTGGTATTTATAATGAGCCTTATTGCGAAGATCAATAGACAGTTGATAATTGACTATTTTCTATGTGTGCTATTGTGAACGAACGATTTTAAAGGATTTTTTCAATCGCAGTCAATTAAAAAAAATCGATTGACAAAAATACTAAATGATTCGTTCGTTCACAATAGCACACATTGAAAATAGTCAATTATCAATTGTCGATTGATCTTCGCAATAAGGCTGAATATCTCTGAGGAAGGCCCCCATGCAGCCGGGACATACCTTCCTTTGGAGTTTGGCGAAAGCAGCAGTAACATCTTTACGTGAAATGTTATTCCACCCAACAACCACGCATATGCCTAAAATGGTTATCATAGGCGTGTATATCCATAGGATTCTTCGCATGATCCAACGGAAAATACGACAACATCATCCGCGTACGCCTGAGCGTAGACATAAGAGCCGTTGAGTGCGTTCAACAGAGAGTCGGCCCGAATGGCCCACAGCAGTGAAGACAGAACGCCGCCTTGCCTGTTTACCCCCGCCATCATATAACGGCCACAATTCGCATCCGCAACCAACGATCTATTCATTAGCATTGCTTTAGTCCACAGCACCAATGACTCGTCTACGCCGTGTTGTCTTTCAAAGCTACACATGCTGTCAAAATTCGCATGGTCATCAGCAACCTCAATATCGATTAAAATGCCCATCGCTATTTTTTCTTGTCAAGCACGCTCTCAAACTCAACTCTACGAACTAGATTTTGGAGCGCAGTTTCGCAAGATTTTCCGTGTTGATAGGCATGTTGCATCTGGGATAGGGGGTGCAATCGCAAAGCAGTTTTACGCACATGAAGCTCGTGTTGTAGTCGTGGTAGAAGCGTTTTTATACCCTATTCTAAGGGTACCTATATTAATTTTGACGCATAGTTTGTAACATACCTTAATATTGCCCGTAGACCCCTAAAAGTTACTATATTTATGATCAGCATCGATAGTAATGTCGATCTAGCCATGTCCGTCCGTCCGTCCGTCCGTCGGCAAAAATTAGGCCTTTAAACTGGGCCTAGAGAGCTGAAATTTTAACCATATACTCTGTAGGGTCGCGAAATAATCAAGTTTAAGAATTTTTGAAATTCGCCCACAGACACGCCCACAAACTCAAAAAAACAAATTTTTCGAAAAAATCGAATTTTGAGGTAGAAATCAGAAATTTTTTATATATAATCTATAGCTCCTAAAACTGATCGGGAGATAACATTTTTAAAATCCGCCCACTGACACGCCCACAATTAAATAAAACAATTTTATCGGAAAACCAAAGTTGAGCTAGGGAGCGTTTTATACAAAAACTTCGTTTTTTCGATGAAATCTTTTAAATTTTATATAACAAAATATGTAGAGCGTTCTGAATAATTCAACCATACTTAGACTTTTGTCACGCCCACTTATGAGGGAAAGGAATAAGAATAGGGTATCCAACATTTCGCCCAAGCGGACTGTAGCCAGTCCCTCTGTTTAATTGTTTTGTTGATATCATACCTCTAAGTAGTTTTCAAACTTTTTCTTATAAGAACGAACCATTCTGCAAATGTTTTTGAATTTCTTATTTCACCTTTAAATTATTACATTCTAAAATTCAACGTGGGGCACTTTCGACTTGGTTCATAACTATCCCACGTATTTTGGGAAACAAAATATTTTTCACAAAACTTATAAAGACAATTCAATCACCATCACAACTGTGGAAGGAGAGCTCTAGGAGTTCGTGCAGTATCTACAAGAAGAGATCGGCATGATTTGTTATCGAAGACTTTATTTAAAAATCAACCTCCTTTCTGTAATCGTTAAAGTTAACAGTGCCCCGTTCGATCAAAAATTGTTCGTACAGGCAACTGACTTGCAAGGCTTGCATAAGCCTGTCACTAATTAAAACTTTTACAATGATTTCTTCAGTAAAACGGTTTTTTTTTAAATAGTGGGTGTGTCAGTGGCTGATTTTTAAAATATTTAAACATGAACATTAAGGCCCCCTAAAGAGTACCTTTATATTTTCAGCTTCCTAGCTCAGACTTTGATTTTACGGTAAAACTGTCTTATTTAATTGTGTGCGGATTTCAATAAGCTTAACTCACGAGCAATTTGGGGGCCTAAAGATAATATACTAAAATTTCAGCTCTCTAGCTCAAAATTAAATTGTTTTTTTTTTTTGAGATTTTGGGCGTGTCAGTGGGCTTATTTTTAAAATTCTTAAACTTGTTTTTTTCGGGCCCTTAGAGAGCATAAGCGTGTACATATATGGCTAAAATTTCAGCTTTCTAGCTTGAGTTCAAAGGCCTTATTTTTGCCTACGGGCGGACGGACGGACGGGCGGACATTACTAGATCGAAATTACTATCGATACTGATCACGAAGATAATAACTTTTAGGGGTTGTTTGGGAAAACTGCAAGATTATGTATCTACTTACCATGTATTTCATATTTAAAATCAACCTACTACATTTTTCTACCAATTTCATAATTTAAATCTGGCGCCAAGTAAAATAGGCCACCATATTTCTTTGTAATTCCATTTGTTCTAAAAACTTATTCTAATGTACTAAACCGATGTAACATGAAAACTCATCAATAAGAATAAATCATTGTCATTGTTAACTTCAATGGAGAAACACCTCCTCTTTTATTTTCGTCGTGGGTCTCTCTTTCGCTGTCGAAATTTAGTTGATAATTTCTTCGCGCTATTTACTTCGAACTTCGCTATCTGATCTTTTTCAGAAATTCATCCTAGGGAATTTTTATTGTGAAGTTTCCTAAGGAGCAATCGGAAAAAGCTCCGAGTGTACAGGGGTTAACGGGCAATATTGAGGCTTATTTCAAACTATGAGTCAAAATTAATATTGTACCCTTAGAATAGGGTATAAAAAACGCCTTATGTGTTCTCAAAAGAACAAAACCCCATAGCTCTTTGACAAAAACCACAGGAAAAGCTATAACGATATCCTTTGACTTTATGTTGATAGCTCTGTTTTTATTTTCATATTTTCAAAACAAACAGCCAGGGTTGATAGCGAGCACACGATCTGCCTGGTGTTGCAGGATGGTGCTTGGTGGGATATACGCGAGTTTGAGGGAAATTACAACAATAATTCATTGGTAAGTTAGTGGTTTAGTATTTATTTCAGTTCCAATTTACGTTATTGAGTGCCGTTAGAGCGTGAACAGGCACCAGTGTGTAACAAAAGCTCCACCATGAGGCCCGTACTGACAATTTTTGTTTTTGTTTTTTTTATTTTTACGCCGGGGAGGTGGTAATCTTCAAAAGACGAAACTGAGCCCGTACTCAGCCACAGCGTGGGATTTTTAGTTGTTAGACCAATCAGCAATATGTGTTTCATATCTTATTAATATTTTAACTTTGTATTCGACTTATTTATTTTTTCCGTTTCACTAAATGAGAATGTTTGTGTGACAGAGTATAGATCCTTCAAGAATATTTTAATTCACCCTTAAAGTTGTTTATTTTTGGCTGAAAAAATCACTGTACCGCAACTCCCCCTACTGTTTATCGTTCAGCATTCGGCGGTATCAAGCAGAGATGGCAGAATTAAGGTTTGGAACAGCATGCATTTCATCTTCTGGGTCAGGAATTTCGAGCTGATTTCTTTTGTCAAACCGAGGTAACAGCAGCCCATTCTTCGTCGGATCTCTACTGCCCAGCCGTCACTTTTTGTCGTTCAAACTTGCGTTCCGGGCCTTAAGCCAACCTACGAGCAGAGCCGTCGAAATGAGTAGGTACTAACTAAAGTTAGTAAATAAGTTAAGATTCCCGCGATCTGTCAGAAGCTGTGACCTCTTACCTTTGCGCTACACTTATTTAGTATCGGAACGCCAATTTTTCACCCATGCGATTCGGCTGTGGAACTCCCTTCCCCGATCTATCAGAATGGTAGGCTGTACAACCCAGTTCAAAACGAAGCTTAAGCAATACTTCGAAACACTTTGATGATGATGATTTGTTATTTTCTTTTTTCTTTGAATTTTTTTTTTCTCTTTTTCTCTTTATTTTTCTTTGTTTTTACTTATTTTTTTTTTTTTTACATCTTTTTTTTTTTTTTTTTTTTTAATGATGAATTATGAACAATATTTCTAAATTTTAACTGTTGCTATTGTTGTAAATAAATAGAAGTAACGTAACAAATAGTAAAATGTACCTTTGGAACTTACGCAATTTAAAAAGATTTTGGATCTTACTGTGTAACGTTATTATGCTAAAATAAAATAAATAAATGAAATGAAAATGAAATGAATTTTCTGAATGATTCATTGGGTCTAATGAATAAAAAATAATTATCGGAACTAAAATCGCAATTATAAATAAAAAGGCATTTAACAATTCCTTCAATTCGGTATGAATAAAATTTTACTTTGCCCAAACAAGTTTTACTTTAAGTTTACTTAATTGAACGTGTAGGCACTTGAGTTTTGAATTACCTACGCAACTTGAGAATTCATGTCATGCGGTTATTATGTTTTTTTATTTTACTTTTAAATTGAAGAATAGATTTGAAGAAATCGTGAGCTCTAGCAAAAAAGAATCGAAGAACATCGTTTTAATGCCGCGTTCCACCGCAGCGTTGTATCAGAATGCAATACATAGCCCCGGTCACACACTGAGCGTTTTACACGCCGCGCCGAGTTCACCGCGGCGTTGTATAAAATTACAGATTATTTCCTGACGCCTACGCGGTAAATATCATTTGAATAGTTTTTTTTGTTTGATTTAATAGAAAAATGAATTCAATATTATTTTAGATTTTCGGGATCGTAGCACGGCAAATAAAAAAAATTGTCATCCGCGCTGGGTAATAGAGATTACGGTATATTTATACAAAGCGCTCACTGCTCCCCGTGTGCCATTTTTTACTGCGGCGGTTTAAGCGCCGCGTCGAAATAGCATCACCGGTAAAAATATCCGCGTAAAATAATCTCACCGCGACGTTAAAACGCCTTCTGTTTGGCGAATCCCTTATCATCGAAAGTACTCCCATTTGAAATTTCAAAACGACAGCTTTTTTTATAATAAGCGTGCGCTAAAGGAATTTTTTATTTTTCTGTAATTGATGCAGTACCCTTATAATGTTGCCACAGCGCAGCCATTTTCGTTGCTGCAAGCAGCACCCAGCAAATAATTCATTGCCTGTTTTTGGGTGCTGCTTACTACTAAAAGAATAGGAGGATAGGAAAGAAGTTTTTGGTGTGATAGGGTTTTTTTTCTCCACAGGTGGCGCCTTAATTGCTTAAGGCAGATTTGAATTATTGTGTGTATTCAATTTTGGAACGATTAGAATATGGCCGATTTTTTTTACTACCTGGAAAGCGCCTGGTTGCTTTGTAGATTCTCAGTGTTCAAAACCTACTGGCAAGGGTTTTTTTTTTGCAGCAATATTTAATTTCGCTGTAGGAACAACGTCTGCGATAGCTTGTCGTTATTGATGCCCCCATAAAGGTTTGAGAGTAATCCGAAAGGAAAATGGGTGCGTTCAATGTGCAAGGCAACTGTGAGTTCCCTAGTAGTTAACCCTTAATCACTTGCCAAATGTTGGCCACGTGAGTTATTCGATCAATGAACAAGGGTAGAATTGTAGGGACTTGGAGTTGCATTGCAAATTGAACACGCCCAACGCGAAAGTCTTTTTAATAACAGCTTATCATCGATCGTCAAATTGGCTGTTAATTTGAATGCGCACTCATACTTTGTCCCGTCCCTACCGTACTAGTTTGCGACATTCTTTTCAGTTTCACGCTTCGTTTTTCAGTTCGCCTGCAAGAAAAATCACGTGATTTGGCATCAGCAGTTAAGCACGTTCATGAGATTGTGGATTCGCTTTAAGAAGAACGAAAAAAAAGCGGAAGTATTATTCGGGGAAATTTTTAGAGCAGCTAAAAAGCTAGCGAGAGACACACTCTATATGGAACTCAGAAAGCAACCAGTTCGTTCTAATTATCAAACAGGCTCTGTTTTGTCGCTAGACAAGTGTTGCCTTTGTCAACGCGATGCAACTGCCGGGTAAGGTGATTTTTATCACCGTTATTACCCATAATTACCTGTTATTTTGTTTCCTAATTCATATTGACCCCTTTCTTTACCTTTTCCCTTTCTTTATTGTTTTCCTTTTGTCTATGTTAATATTTCCATTTCTAGTTTTATCAATAAACAAGTAAAGTTACTATTGGCAATGATGTATGTGGAAGTGAGTAAAGAAGTTTTATTTTCCAAAGTTGTTTTGATACAATTGAAACATTCTAATGCGAGTGCTATAGACAAGGCATGCGCTAAGGTGACCATACGTCCCGCTTTGGGCGGGACAGTCCCGCTTTTAAGCAGTCTGTCCCGCTGTCCCCAGCGCGTGCCAAAATGTCCCGCTTTAGCAAATAGACCAAAATATGTTATAAGAGACGAACCTCGACTTACCTATATATTTCATCAAGTCGGAGTACGATGACATACGATACGATTTAAAATGGAATCAAACATAACAAAGTAAGTCATTATCACGAAAAAGAAAAGCTGGTCACAAAAAGTTAATCAGCATTACAACAAAATTATACTGTAAGAGTCCGGACTCTTTTATAAAATCATTATGAAAAAAAAATTGTATCTTACGATTGAAGTTGTATGTGGATTTGGTAGAAAACCTATTGTGCATGTGTATAGCCGATTTCAAAACAACGGTAGTCTGCTCAGAGAGAGGATTTACTTACTTACTTTACTTAACGAGCTCCCGACCCGTGAAGAGTCTCTGCCTGAGACACAGCAGCCTTCCATCCTCTACGATCTGGGGCACGCTGCTTCCAGTTGTCCAGACCAAGCACTCTGGCATCCGCGATGGCTTGGTCTTTGAAACGGAGGTTCGGTCTTCCTTGCCTTCTCGAACCTAGTGGCTGGGATTCGAAGATCCTCTTAGCTGGAGCATTATTGTCCATTCGCTCGATGTGGCCAAGCCAATGTAGTCGACGTATTTTGGCTTTTTGGACTACATCCACATCTTGGTACAGCTCATAGAGTTCGCGGTTGTATCTTCTCCTCCATTCGCCCTCCTCGCACCCAGGACCACAAATCCGCCGAAGAATTTTTCTTTCGAAGGATCCAAGTATCCGCTCTCACTTCCTGCTTATCGTCCAGCACTCGGCGCCATAAAGCAGAACTAGCAGGATAAGTGTTTTGTAAAGCATACATTTCGTCCTCCGAGTTAGGAGTTTTTGCTATCAACGTGACGTTTTGTCCTAGGCGGCGGACAGATGTTTGTTTGTTTGTTGATAGCATGTATTTAGTCTTGTCCTCATTTACTACAAGGCCAACAGATTTCGCCTATTCGTCAATCGCCGTGAAAGCTTCTATCACGGAGTGCTGTGATCGGCCGATGATGTCAATATCGTCCGCATAACCCAGTAGCTGAACGGACCTGTTAAAGATAGTGCCTTCCGTGTTGACATCTGCCCGGCGCACTATCCGCTCCAGTACGAGATTGAAGAAATCGCATGGCAGCGCGTCCCCTTGCCGAAATCCGGTGCATGTTTGAAATAGTTCGGAGGAACTATTTCCAAACTGCACGTTGCACTGCGTATTTTCCAGAGTCACGCGTCACATCTGAATCAGTTTTGCGGGATTCCGAATTCGGCCATCGCCATATAGAGCTCCTGACGATGTATACTATCATACGCGGCTTTGAAGTCGATGAATAGGTGATGTGTCTCGACTTGAAATTCGTTGGTCTTTTCCAGGATTTGCCTCAGTGTGAAAATTTGGTCTATAGTCGATCTGCCTGGCCGGAAGCCACACTGGTAAGTGCCGATAAGTGTGTTGCAAAACGGTTTAAGACGTTCACTCAGTGAGAGAGGATTTAAGAAAACTTAAATTTTGCGCAACAGACTAAATGAGTCTATTTTACTACAATGGATACAAACATTTTTACTTAATTCCACAAGCGTCCCGCTTTGACAGAAAAAAAATATGGTCACGTGCATGCATGCCGCATGCCAGAAATAGGAAGAGAAATGGACGATGTTCTGTTTTCTTCAAAATTTAGTTAGAAAATTTGTTTTGACATTCGGAAATATTCAAAAAACTTCTCCGAGTAAGTTTTGAGGGTGCCGTGACATAAGGCTATGTGACATAAGGCCATATTTCAAAATATGGCCTTATGACGCTTTCACAAAGTGTCGTGAAGCCATATTTTGAAATATGGCCTTATGTCGCTTTCACAAAGCGACAGAAGGCCATTATGGCTTTATGTCACTTTCAAATGGATTTTTAGCCCTTACCTGATAAAATTCCATCTTTAGAAGCTCGAAACTATTAAGGGTTTTGAAAAGCTCAACGTTATTATAAGAATTGTAAATATTTATTTTTCTGTAAATACAATTATGTTAAATCAGGTGAAAAAAAAATGTTTAAACTCTTAACAGAATATAGTTGTACTATTTGTGACAATTTGTCTACAAATTGGGCATAAAATTGGATTGTTGTTCTTTATATAGTTCTCCGACAGCCTTGTAAAACAATTTAAACACAATTTAAAGTGATTACATGGCTGCAAAAGAATGGTGCGGGTATTTTCGCAGCAAATAACGCAAAGAACTGGTAATTCATCTGCATTTAAATATTGATGTTCAGAAGAATCTTGACCTTGTTCTTCATCTTCTTGGCAGTGATGTAATTTCGCAGCTTCTTCTGTAAGCAGATTGTTGTGTTCGTTGGTAAGTTGGTTGAGAAAATCGTTGATCGAAAATATTTTTTTGCTCAGTTTTCCCAAGGCTATTTCAATTTGAGCTCCTTTGTCTTTAAATTTCTTTTTTGGAGGTTCAAAGATGTCATATGTGCCATCTAAGGACATTTTTAATTCTCTCGATTTAACTTGATCCTCGTCCAACAAAATATCAAGAAACTTAAAGAAGCCTCCCGCTGAGACGGCTATTAAAGCCCTCAAGTGCACTTGTAGTTCTCATCGGTGCATTAAACACGGAGAAGACTGAAGGAGTTTCCTGAAGTAAATATGTTATATATATACATATATGCATTAGTATAGAAAATATTTCCCTTAGAAAAACAAAAAAATATGTTTACCTTCTCTATCCATTGTCTATTGAAATAAATCAGAAAGTCCTTAAAAATGCTCTGTCCATTTTTTTTAAATGGTGCGCCATTTGCTTCTCCATTCAGAAACTCAAAAGCTGACTGTATATCTTCAGGTCTCATGAGCGGAAGAACTAAAAATTTGCGAAATATTCTATTCGCTTCTTTGTTTTTATGCAAAGAAGTCACAAACGCTGGTAACTTTGACGCTTTTTTCCTAACAGCTTGGCAAAAGTGAAACCAGCATTTTGTACACTTTACCCTTGGAAAAACGTTTTGTAAGCTGTTTCGCATTGCCTTTTCGTAATCCGTTACAAACGAATTCGGTTCAAATTTGAACAAATTGGCTTCAATGTATTGAAATACATGAAGATAAGCGGCCTCCGACTTATGACTCATGAGTACGTAAATAAAAGGGTAAACCTGCAAGTGAAATATCATACCATAACATTCGTGCGAATTTTCTCACTATTACTTTATCTAATGCTCAAAAACTGAAATAAACGTTAACAACACAAATAAATAGTGTTTACTCACATGATTGTTATGTGAAAAATGTACAATCAGTAGTTGCTTGTAACCACAAGATGGAACCAACGACCATAGTTTCGGGAGGATTCTTTAGGCAAATTTTGAATTACTTTATCTAATGCTCAAAAACTGAAATAAACGTTAACAACACAAATAAATAGTGTTTACTCACATGATTGTTATGTGAAAAATGTACAATCAGTAGTTGCTTGTAACCGCAAGATGGAACCAACGACCATAGTTTCGGGAGGATTCTTTAGGCAAATTTTGAATGGCTGTTGCGATTGTTGGCGATAAAAACACTGTATAGCAAAAACCTTTTTCAATGACAGTATTCCTATAAAAAAATTCCGGTTTTTGATATCGCGACATACCAAAACTACCCACTACAGTTTCGGTTTTAAATAAGTGCGATACCTCTTTCGCATTAACGGCAGCTTTTTGAAACGATTCATTCCGTATCCGGATGAGCTGCCTCCGTAATTTACCAAATGGAACCTAATTATAAATTAGCTGTATTTTAGGAACAGGTTTTATGAAAAGTACCTATTTTAACGACACATTTGGATCTTACCTGTGGAGGATTTTCAGTATCCCTTGCGCACACTTCATTAAATACTTCGCGAATGCCACTTCTTTTAAGTGAGACATTTGCATACTCTATTTTTATTTCAAAAATGTCTTTAATTTTTTTCCTTAGATTTTCGTTGTTTGTATGGTTATGCGTGCCACTAGATTTAGGGATTCGGACCAGATTCTGATTTGGAAAGTCTACAACCGCACTAGCACTACACGTTTTATTATATCATACGTAACGCTTCGAAATTTTTAGTTGTATTTAAATTTATATAGATGCTTAATCTCCTGAATATAAAGTAGGTTACTGCCTCTCCTAAGACCTTCGCAATATTCGAAATTGTAAATTGAATCAATAGAATTTTCCATCTTAAAAACCACGTTCTGTCCGAGTCACGATATAAAATAATTTATATTTATTTTTCAATATAAAACACAACACACAATTTGTTCAAATATATTTCTTATTTTATTTTTATTAAATTCCTCTATGAGGAAGCTTAGGAATATTTATATTTTATTCTTATTAAATTCCTCTATGAGGAAGCTTAGGAATATTTACAACCGTCCACTGGCAGCTCCACTTAATAACTAACTATATAATACAAAACGAACTAACTTATATACTACAACTAGCATTACCACTAACATGAAGACATGAACGCTGATCCGTTAATCCGCTGCTTGGCTGGAATTTCTTGCTGTAGCTTAACGGGTGTTTGCTATGCTATGCTTGGTGATGCTGCGGCCACACTTACTGTTCTGATAGTGCAGCTTCTACCGTTTGCAGCATTACCACTAACATTGAGATAACGCTGATCCGTTAATCTGCTGCTGGCTGGAATTTCTTGCTGTAGCTTAGCGGGTCATTTGTGCCTTGGAAAGCGTTTGGTGGTTGTTATGCTATGCTTGGTGATGCTGCGGCCGCAATAACTGTTTTGATAGTGCAGCTTCTACCGTTTGCATATTGACAGCTATGAAACCGTGTGCCTAGTGACTTTCCGTACGCCGAAGCATTTTTATTACATGTATTTGATGTGACCATAACTACTCCCCTCGTTAAGTGAAGTCGTCCTCGGCTTCATTTTATTGTATTGCTGTAGCGTTTGCTTAGAAATTTAATTCCCTGCCTTGCTATGTTTCCCTTCTGTTCTATATTACTATATTAAACATAATTACAAATAAATAATACAATTCATTTAACAGCAAGAAAGTTATTATGTTCAACTTAAATTTCGTGAATTACAATTTTGATAATTTAGTACTATTACAAATTTCGCTTTGGAAACCAATCTCTACCTCTTGATCCAAACTAATTGATTTATGATACGAATACTTTTTAAAGTTGCTAAGTAAATAATATTAACTTGATAATAATAAAGTAGTTTGATTTGAGATGAATTACAGGTTTTCGTTTCACTAATTTTCGTCAGTCGTTTGTCTGTTTTAATTTAACAAATTATAGGCAACTCTATACGTTAGTAATATTATCTAAGATTGCTTTTATGTACCTTTCTATTGTTTATAAGAACCGTGGTCCCTAGGTCCTTTTGAACTATTTGTTCTATAAAAAGCTTCCTGAATTTATTTCCAATTCGCTTGTTTGTGCGAACAAACACTTTTTCACCCGCTGTGTAAGTTCGAGTTTGTCTATTCTTATTGTGATAATTCAGATCCCTCTTCTGGTTGTCGGTTATCTTTTCCCTAATCTCATTCTCTAAAACAGTCGAGATTGAGTGGATAACATCAATTGGCCTATATTTTGTCACTGAATGAATCGTCCTGTTGTACTTGGCTGTGGCAAGTAAAAGGAGTTCAGCAATTACAAACAACAACAAAAAATATTCACTATGTAACTCTTAATTTAAAATTTTCAAATAGGTATATATAAAAACCATCTATCCTAATACAATGAAGGCTAACAAAAGACCTATTAAATCAATAAAAACTTAATATTATTTTATTCAAGAGGATTGAGAGAGAGAAGATAAAGAAAGAAGAAAAAAAAAACAAAATGGAGAGGATAAAAAAAAAAAATCTATAACTAATTATACTTGCTTACTTTACTAATAATTACTAATAATAATATAAATTCAAAGATTATTTAACTTATATTAATTAACTAAATCTTGTTTCAAAACTTCCCTTCAATTAAAGTTGTACCGCAAATGTACTACTGCTTCGTAGATATAATGTATATACATACATACGGCGTATAGGTGATCAGCAACGTCTCGTATCACTTTCTGATTTCAGTTCAGTTAAATTTTTCTTTGTTAGTTTTATATTCACAAATTCAATTTCACTTATGTTTATTGTTTATTGTTTTTACACGTTTTTCACCTCGTTGATGGGGTTACTTTTATGTAGTACCGGCCACGAGTTCACACTAATCGTCAACGCGATCTATATCCTTTATATGGATTTTGAAATATTTTAATTTGATAATCGCGTCGTCGTCGCCCCACGTTGGGCGCCAAATAATTTATATTTATTTTTCAATATAAAACACAACACACAATTTGTTCAAATATATTTCTTATTTTATTTTTATTAAATTCCTCTATGAGGAAGCTTAGGAATATATATATTTTATTCTTATTAAATTCCTCTATGAGGAAGCTTAGGAATATTTACAACCGTCCACTGGCAGCTCCACTTAATAACTAACTATATAATACAAAACGAACTAACTTATATACTACAACTAGCATTACCACTAACATGAAGACATGAACGCTGATCCGTTAATCCGCTGCTTGGCTGGAATTTCTTGCTGTAGCTTAACGGGTGTTTGCTATGCTATGCTTGGTGATGCTGCGGCCACACTTACTGTTCTGATAGTGCAGCTTCTACCGTTTGCAGCATTACCACTAACATTGAGATAACGCTGATCCGTTAATCTGCTGCTGGCTGGAATTTCTTGCTGTAGCTTAGCGGGTCATTTGTGCCTTGGAAAGCGTTTGGTGGTTGTTATGCTATGCTTGGTGATGCTGCGGCCGCACTAACTGTTTTGATAGTGCAGCTTCTACCGTTTGCATATTGACAGCTATGAAACCGTGTGCCTAGTGACTTTCCGTACGCCGAAGCATTTTTATTACATGTATTTGATGTGACCATAACTTATACGAATGAGAAGCGCGCAAATTTGTTACATGCAATTACCAGTGGTCAGGGTAATTCATACACATATTTCCAACGGTAAAAACTGGATCTTGTTATTGGAAAAATAAAAAAAATAACACATGGTCTTATGTCTCAAATTTGTATGGTCTTATGTCGCTAAGGCCATATTTCAAAATATGGCTTTACGACACTTTGTGAAAGCGTCATTTTTGAAACTAAGGTGTAATATTCCCCTTTTTTTCCACGAGACTTGTAAATTTCATTAAATTTTGACTGTAGAGGTTTAATTTTGCAGGTTATACTATCAGCCGCGAAAAAACACAAAGTAGTTCCTCAAGTGAAAACTCCATGATCTCGACTAAAGAAAAAACTGGCGGTAGCGGCGCAATGCTCACTGTGACTATCACTGTCATTCGCGCTCATTCTCCTTAAGATTGTGGGCAATTTTTTTTAAGCCGTTTTTATGATTTTGCGAAATCACATTGAAAGGTTTAGCAGTCTACTACATAAAAACCAACCGCTGGCATTTAATTTTTTGATACGATATCTTTTTTGGAATCCTTTTTTAATTACAGCTA
The DNA here is from genome assembly GCA_949715645.1 of Portevinia maculata. Classification (NCBI taxonomy): domain Eukaryota; kingdom Metazoa; phylum Arthropoda; class Insecta; order Diptera; family Syrphidae; genus Portevinia; species Portevinia maculata. Next base: position 104,300,790 of record OX454525.1, read on the forward strand.
TCCAGATATCCTCAAACAGTTCTGGTTTTTAAAATATTTAAATTTTCCGTATACGTCATCAAAACCTTCAAAAATTTCTCCGTACATGAACGTCAAAAAAGAGCATATATGGCATTCCAATAATAAATTATTAAAAGAAATTTCTTTCCTGCTAGTGAATATTTTTGCTAGACAATTTTCTTCTTAATGAAAGATATACATACACCCCTATTCTGCTATTCATCGGGGGGATTTTTCTTCAATTTTCACTGAACACTATTCTACTATTCATTCGAATTGAATCTGGATTCTCCTCGTTGGTAACATCGATAATACTGCGCGGTATTCTCTTATTCATGTGAACGCATTCGTTCTATACAATTCAAATCCGCATATAAAATGTTGCGGGTTTTTCATTCATCTGGTTGGTGGTCAATAAAATGTAAGTTTATTTTTTGATTATTTGTATAAATAAAGATTATTAACATTTTTAGAAGCAGAACAATAAACCGAGACCAATGTAAAACAATAATTTCTTATTTTTTGATAAGAGATACCCACTTGAAAATGTCTACACGTTTATAATTTGTGCCGCTTTTTGAGGTGAATGCTGTAATACTTTGGACAAATCCAAACATCGAAATCTACTTTTCAATGCACCAATAGTTCGCTCTATATTATTTCGTCCTTTGCAGTGTTGTATATTGAATTTGGATTGTTGGGAACCTGCTTCTACATTTCGAAAAGGAGTCAGTAACTACGGTCGTGACTACTTCCGGGATAACTTGCGTCAACGTAGGTAATCCACTGCTTATGATTGCATATCTGAAAGGAAATTTTTTCAAAGTAAAATTTTAAACACATTTTATTGCACTTACCAGCGTTGTGTTTAGGCTGTGGTAGCCTTTTCTGTTGTAGACCAGATGTGGATTTTGATAAGGTGTCTTAAGAGGAATGTGCGTACCGTCAACACACATAACAACCCCAGGCACACCACATTTGGTTCTGCAAAGTTTTCTATTTGATGATTATCTTATTCCACTGTTTGGAAGTGGAAAAAAAAGTCCAATACTATTCATACCTGTTTGTTTATATTTTTAATTTTATTGAAAATAATTAATCAAAACAACATATCCAACTTTCCAAAGATTTTCGTAAACAGAAATCAAATCGATTACATTAATTTCAATTTGCAAACAACGAACCTCGTATTATTTTCACATGAAAAGCTGTTAACTTGAATGTCAAATTGGGTTGGATAATTCAGTTCAGTTCAGTTCACCCGATGGATAGCAGAATGGAAAGCCAGAGTGAAAGGGAATCGAACGGGTGAATCGAATCTACGATTCATGTGAATAGCAGAATAGGCCTGATAGTTTTAAATTCAAGTTAAGATAGCAGAAAAGCTAACAACTAATTGACTAATGTTAGCTTGGAATGAATGAAATAATCCAGGAGTTTTTGGGCCTTTCTCTTTTTTACGATTTCGACAAGTTCATGCTCCTACCATTGACTTTTTTTTATCGTCCTAATGCAAACCGGCTATCTTCAATCATGTCAACCCAATGATAAATGTGTCGCTAGGCTCACCAAAACCTAAAAATTACCCAGAAGCGAATTCTCGAATTCTCCGCTTAGTCGTCTTATACGACAAGCGCTGTGTTTTTGGGGCGCTGCAGTGATATCTTCGCCCGTTCCGTGAATAATATCAATTCTTTAACATTTGCATTTTTTTCATCTCTGTGCCGTACCGTATGTACCGTACCTATATGTTTGGTTGGTCCTAGCCTCTTAGGAAACGAACAAACTTTGTGTTTGAGCTCATTTTGTTGATTTCAACAAAAATAAAACGTTACATATTGTAATAACGTGTTTTTATTTTTCTCTATAATTTATATTTATTATAATAATTTCGAAGCTTTTTTTATATATAAACATTGGCTTGATATACAAAAAACATTATTAGACACAAAAAGGCAACTTAAATATATTTTTATATATATTTTTTCTACAACCATTTTACAAAAAAGAAAAAAAAGCCTTACTCTATATCAAACATTAAAATTACTTTTAGCATTATTGCATTTAGAAATGTGAGCAAAAAAGCTTGCAACACGAAAGAAAAAAAAACAAAGAAGAAGAGTAAATCTAAGTAAATTCCTAAATCGAATGTTTACTTTTTGTTTTGTGGTTGTTCTATGAACATATTGGACGAGGAGTACCTTAACACAGATCTATTATAATCTCTTTATAATAATAATATAAATTTTATTTAACAAACAAAAGGCGCTCCTCCGCCCTCAGTGCGTTTGGCAATTTGATTATTTTTTCTTACATCAGATATTGTTATGTATCCATATATTTCGGCCTGTCCTAGAGGCGGAAATATACGCAAACCTATTTTAATAGAAAAGAAAACTATTTGTATAAAATAGTTTTCTAACTATCTAAGAGTGGATCATTGCCACGTTCCAATTCGTCGAGAGTATCTTCTGAGCCAGATGCAGTCAAGTCCGATAGTTCGTCCAGGCATTTTTGCTTCTTTCGCACATTCCAATGCAGACACTCTGCCAACGAATCGAACCAATCGGAAATTTGATCCTGAGCACAGATGCTTGGCACCGGATAGATGGAGGTCGTCACACGTAGACTATCGCCGTGAAACAGTTCCTGACGATTTCGTCCATCGAAGGAGACCCACGATGTGTTACGGCTGTCGGGTGATACGGAAATCTGTAAAAGAAAAAGGACCTTTATAATATAATTATGATTTTTTTTGTTATATTAGAAGCGTAGAATTCTGTAACGTTAAAGATCACTGTCTCAACCAACATATTTAAGACAAGAAACCAGATATCCTAGCCTTGACCGCAACCCAAGTCAACTGATTAACAGACTCGTCTTATCTTAGCTGCCCTTGCTAGGAACGACATAACCGTTTTTGATGAGGGTCTTTGCGTGTTCGCTGGAAATGATATACCATTAAAATGTCTGCCCCTTGGGGAACGAAGACCAAATTACAGCAATACACTGATTCAGACTTACATTTTCGCATTACGGTTATGGCCTTAGAAACAAAAATGCAAAAAATTGCTCTATAGGTTTTTTTTTATAATGTACTCGCACTAAAGGAATTTTTGAATACCCTTATAATGTAATAGCTACACAGCGCGGCGTTAAGGAAATTTGGGTTAGAAGATAGGGACGTACGGCTAAGGAAATATTCCTTGTATTTCAATGTACGCCCGAATAAGGAAGGGTAAACTGATGCACATTCCTTGTACAGCGGGTATTGCGGTTGAAATGTTCTAGGGGTGGAATGCAACTGGCTATATTTTGTTTGAGCACTTATGGTGGAAATAACGCAAGTGGACAATGGGATGGTATTGGGGGTTCGCTTTAGTGACAGAAGACAGCATTGCGTTTTGGAAGCATTAAATTCCACTTTATTAGTTACACCCCACTGAGTTATGCTCTCGAAATCGGAATTCAATGAGCTTAACATACGTCGCCGTTTTAGTTCCACACCCAAAGATGAGGAGCGTGAACCATGAAACGAATATGAAAAGCTGAGGGTACTGTCATCGGCAAAGAAGTGGATTAGATTAGAGGTAATAGACAGGAGATCATTTTTAAAAATGAGAAAGAGAATCGGAGACAAAACACAGCCTTGGGGAACACCAGCATTTAATTAGTGAGTTGCAGACTTAAAACCGTTTACAACAACTTGAATTGAACGGTCCGAAAGGTAATTTCTAATCCATTGAAGAAAGGTATCATCGATTCCAAATGCACGCATTTTCGACAAGAGAGCTTGGTGCCAAACTCCGTCAAATGCGTTTGAAATATCAAGCGCAACGATCTTACTTTCACCACCTTGGTGAAGAGATTGGTCCCACTTTTCGACAAGTCATCAAATCACCAGTGGAAGTGTTGATGCGAAAACCGTACTACCGGTCATTAAGAAGTTTTTGGGATTTAAGATATTTCATGAGCCGTCAGGTTTATCAGCAGGAAAGTTATTGCAATTGGTCGGTAGGAGGAGGGAGATGATGATTCGCCTTATTTTGGGGACAGGCTGGACAAATGCTGTTTTCCATCTTTTTAGGAAGAGCCCTGAAGAAAAGGATAGATAGAAAAGCTTGCGCAATGGTCTTGCCAGTGAGGAAGAACCCCTCTTCAGAAGGATAGGGGAAATATCTGGACCGGCGGATTTGGGAACGTCAAGATCTTGAAGTACTCTAGTACCACTGTACGCGTGCGAAAGTCGATTGGTCCCATGGAGTATTCTACGCGCTTGAGTACAGGGGGAGACAAAGCACAATCTGGGAGCGCTGAGCTGACTGCAACAGCTAGAATGTCATTGTACATGAGTGTCGGGATAGATGATGAGGCCGAATTCTTGATGTTTTAAACAAATGACCAAAAGTTTTTACTACCCGTGGGACTTTGTAGTATTTATGCCTCAACTTTTGGTCATAGGAAAATTTGACACGATTAAAGGTATTACCGTAATGATTCTTATCGGCGTGTAATGCCCGAAACAGATGTGTACCAGGGACGCATGCAGTAACGGCTATGAAACACATGTGCAGTAAGAAATTGCCATCATTCAGTACGGTTTTTGCCTGACCTAAATATCACTTTAAGATCAAACTGACAGCACTAAACGTCAAACCAGAAAAATTGTACCAAATCGTGCTGTTCTACTACAATCGGTGCAGCAAGATTAGAACTATATTATATAGAGACGACTTGCAGCAATACGCGTTTTTCTTTTTTAGCTCCGAGCGGGGCACTGAGCTGTCAAAAAAAGAACTGTGTTACTTTTTTAGCTCGGAGCGCTCTGAGCACAAAATTTGTATTTCTTTTTTATCTGTGAGCTAGCTCAGGGCTCGCTCGATGAGCTCGATTAAAAATGACCTAGCACATCGAGCGAAAAGCTGAGCGCGGCTGACTTCATTCATTATTTTGTGCTTTTTCCATAGTTTATTTACTAGAAATTATAATTTAAATGGAACAATCCTTGACAAACGCCAATTTCAGAAGCAAACCTGACTATTTTCAAAATTAATAAAAAAAAATTATCTAATGACAGTTCAGTGCTCAATTCTGTTTCTTAATTAGCTCGGAGCGCTCAGGTTACGTTCAGCTCGGAGCGAGCTCTGATCGCTCGTGCCCCGCTCTGTTCCCCGTTCGAGGCTAAAAAGGAAAAACGCCTAATAATTGTCATGCAGTAAGCAGTGTGTCATTTTACATACAAATCATCTTGCTGCACGGTTCCGCTGCACATCTGTTTTAGCCATAACTCTACATTCCCCCAATCGACCACACATTTAACATTGAAAAAAAAACCTTGGTTCAACAAACAATGCAAGTAAGTCACAGGTGCAATAGAAGAGCATTCAAGGATAGGCGTTCAAAGCCAACTGACCACAATGAGATAATAGGAGCAACCAATATGTGGAAGCTGCAAAGTGAAGGTACCATGCAATAATGACAAATAAACTATACTCTATCCAACAAAAATTGTCAGTACATGCCTTATGGAGGAGCTTTTTTTCTACCAAGTGGTGCCTGTAGATACTCTCACGGCACTCAAACGCAAGAATTGCCACTGAAATAAAAACCAAACCACTGTCATACAAAGGAACGACCACAACCAGGCTCCCACACAGCCGAATGGGAATGAGCATGATCGTCTTGTGTTCGCTTGCTATTATCATTCACCAAAATAAGCAGTGTGTGTGACTGAAGCACATCAGAAGAGTATTACCATCTCTACAATGAAGCATATCATTAAGGGTTTTTCTATGGATTTTGTCAAAGAACTTTCGGTTTTGGTGCTTTTGAGAACTAATTATTACGTGGGGTGTTGCCATTCGGTTTTAATTTGATTGTATTTGTATTGTACAGCTGCACATGGTATGACATTGCGTCGTGGTAATATAATTTTGTATTCTAATTGCCTGATTGTGTCTACCTTTCACAATATACATATAGCGGAAAGGACTGGGAAATGTTTTTAGAAAATCTTGCTGATGAGTTTATGTCGCAAACTGTTTAAATAAAAAAAAAACATAAATACATTCTTTCATCTCATTATGTACAAGGGATGACAAGGAAAAATGGCATCGATGTGTCCAACACGTTGAACAGGTTGTTGAGCCAAATATGTGGGAAATGGACGTTTTTGCCGAGGAAGCAGTTAAAAGGTTAATAATAGGCCTAAATAACGAGAGCAGTAGCAGTAATTACTCATCGGATTAGTTCAGTAGTGATATTAGAAATTAGTATTTTATGTTTTACAATATTTATAATGAATAAATTTAATTATGTACAGTGATATATTTTTCGTTTTGATTTTTTTTTGTGTTACGAAATTTATATATTTTGTTGGTCTACTGGAGATACCCTTAAAAAAACGCGCCTTTATCTTTTTCCTTTTCTGGTAAGATAATAATACCAGGAAAGGAAAAAGATAAACGGAATTTATTTCGTTCCGCAATATTTTTATTTTAAATTGGAAGATGGTAACCCCAATAGAATTGCTCTTTGAGTTATGGCGAATTATCATACACACTACGGCAACCCTGTGAGAGCTTTAAAGAGGGACCGATTTATGTAAGTCATTGCAACCAGATTGAGAGACAAACATCCTAACCTCCCTGTACTGACAATTTTTGTTGGAGAGATTATAATGGAACACGCCCTTTTTGGTCAATTGAATAAGTGAAAACAATTTTAGCTACTGTTCCTTCCCTTCATTAGTGAAAGAAGAAGATTCGCTAGCCACATTAACAAAATAAAAGTCTATTCCAATTTGTGATATTTTAAATAGTGATGTCTTTTATGCTATTTATTCTTTACTTATTTATTAAGTTCGTGTTTTGTGCTGCTGTGAGCAAGCTGCAATATTCAATTAAAGTAAAGATGTAAAATAATGTAAGCGATATATTTATTAGATTTTAACACATTATTAGGACGCAAAGATGAATTAAATTGTTTTAATTGCATCAAAGCCAAACAAGACCATTTAGCCGAAATTAATAAGATAAACTAAAGAGCCTGATATTTTTGCAAATGTGTCAATGAGAAGCATAGGGTTCGGACCACGAGCCGGCCAATGCATTCTACGAAAACTGGAATGCCAAACGGCAATGGGACCGACAGAATACCTGCTATAATACTAAAAAAAACTGTGCACAGAACTTACACCTATTTTATGCGAACTTTTTTATACAGAAGAATTTTTCCTTCTTGCTCGAAAACCGTCCGCATTCCCCAAACAAGGGGAAAACGTGCCTGCCACAAAATTATCGGCCAATAGTTTCACTGCCTATGTTGTCAAAAGTAATGGAAACGGCTAAAAATGCTGAGTTGGTAAAATATTTTAAAAATCTTCGGGTAATAAATATCGGCTCACGCTCAAGGGGTGACCTACTCAGCTATGGACGAATACAATTGAACAGCACAGCGAATTAAGAGCTGTAGCTTTGAACATCGCAACAGCTTTTGATCGAGTCTGGCATAAAGCCCTGCTGAGCAAACAGATTTCTTGGGTAATACCGGATGAATTCTGGATACAGAATTTCCTTCAAGGACGATCAATTCAAGTTGAAGTCGATGGAGTGTCTTCGGACAACTTTGCTATTAATGCAGAAGTGCCACAAAGTTCGATACTCTCCCCAACCGTCTTTTCTCACCATATTAAAGACCTTCTGCAAGCAAGCCGTGATGACGTGGATGGGTGGATGAAATGGCGGGAAACTCAGCTATCTTCAGTGACCGAAAAATGACCTGAGCTGAAAGGAAAGCTTTACACCCCAGTTGTGCGCCCGGCTCTCACTACGATTCACAATTTTGGACAGCTTTCAAAAAGTATGAGAGCAAATCAACGGCAGCTGAGATGAAGATGCTACGCATGACAGCAGGAGTAGCAAAGATTGATCGAATAAGAAGTTCCAAGATCCGAGGAAGCCTTCACGTCAAAGAATCAATATCAACCAACATTCCCACACAAACGCGAAAGAGAGGCAGACTTAACATCTCCTGGATGACACAAATGCAGCAAAACCAGCATTTGGTTGGACGAAGTGATTTAAAATCGGCAGGCCTGCTATTATTTTTTGACATCGAACCGGCAACCCCACAGGCGGACCAGTAGGACTGCAGTTAAGTGGGAGGGTTTCGATCCCTTTAATCCCGATCATAGCCTCACCGTCATAAAGGGAGAAGAAGAAGAAGGAACATGAAGACTAATGGCCTTCTGCAGTCGATATACATAATAAAGTTTATCGTGTTGCTGATGAAATCACTTAAATCTTTGTTAACGAATGACGAGCCTGTAGATGCCAGCACTGCTCATCGTGAAAGATGCAAACAAACTAGACCAGTCCATAGAAACCAGGTATAATACTGACCGGCTTTGTAATCCTGCGGTGCGTCAATAATTTAATTGGCATCTTGTTTCATAAAAACCATAGACGGGAGATAGGGCAGAACAATTGAAGAAAATTCTGGTGCATTCAAGCATCATACATCAGCATTAGCACGTAGGGAGTTATAGCGATTATATTGCGCTACACCTACCACCTGGACATAACTGATCATTTGGTCAAATGAGTGCATGCACTTTAAATGAAGCCACACAACCGGCTATAGAGTGTTGCATACAATATTCTATCGAATTCGTCAACATTCCGTCCGGCTCATATCACTGCGGATAGAACGTCGTGTTCGTCAGTAAATATTTTATGGTAACCTCGGCAGCTTAATTCTTTCTGAGCGTTATTTCTCTGGTCTTCGAACACTGATAGTAGTCTAAAAAAAAACAATTTCCACCTACCTTCAATTCTACACCAGCTGGTACAACGATCGGTCGGAAACTTAACGAATGGGGGCAAATTGGTGTAACCATAATCGCAGGTACGGAGGGATGAATCATAGAAGCACCAGCTGCCACGGCATATGCAGTACTTCCTGTTGGTGTTGACACAATAACACCATCTCCTTGCACCGATGTTATATACTTTCCATCGAGGAAAAGATCAATATTGCTCAAATATGGCGATGGTCCTCGATCGATAACCACTTCATTGAGTACCTACAACGAACCATATCAGTAAATTCAGCTCTCAGAAGCCTGAGCATCTTTTTTGGTACCAGAATATTTGTTGAAGCCTTGTTATTAGGAGGCTTTGGAACATGCAAATTATTTTCGGTAGCTTGGTTTGCAGCATTAGCACCAGTTGATGGACAGTTGTAATTCCGTTGATCACATGTATTATCCTTTTGGTGACGATCAGACTTTCTAAAAATTACACATCGTAAACGACTGCGCAGTGTAAGGGCCGCATGACCCTCTAGTACATTGGTCACTTGTTCTTGGAAATTATCAAATTGGAATGGGGTAAGAAAGCCCAAAGAACCCAAGTGAAACGCCATCACTGGTGGTACCGATTGCTGGAACAGAAGTGAGGCGTAAAGAAGTGTGCCGTCGCCACCCAGGCATACAATGAAATCAATTCTATCTGTAAGATCATCACGTCCATCTCTAGAAAGTAAAGAAACATATGTAGGACGCTTCCTTCATAAGGACACAACTCACTTGAACGTGACTAATTTCTCTTTTATGCTTTGGAACTTTTTGTCTTCATGCAGCAGCGGATCATCCAGAACGGCTGATTCAACCCATACGACCATATGCTTTTCCTGAAATAAAATAGATTTGACTGTTAAGCATATCTTGGTGGGATGTGAGAGTAGCACTTACCTGAACTAGCCATTCGACTAGCTGTACAAACGGCTGCATTACTGTGGAATCACGAACTTTCTTTATGACGAGCACGGTTAGAGGGGGCTTGTACCATGTAAGCCTTTGACTGGCGGGATCTTGAATTTGCCTGTGAAAAATGAAATGTTTGAATAGTACTTTGGATGTTTCGTAAAGAAATGTTATGATGTAGATTGGTCTATTTTTAAACTTTAGTTACATTAAATTGAGCAGCAATGATCATTATCGCTGCGTGCGTGTAAGATAAGTAACTGCACAGATTAACATACAAACATTAGTCTCGAATAGTAGGTATAGGTATTAGATACTTACATTACCATGGCTGAATTTTTCATAATTCTTCCACATGGTCCAAATTGCTGAAATGGTGATGGAGCGTTTAAACTTCTCGTTCGCCTGTAAATAAAGAAACATACGTTAGCAAGTTTTTTTTGGTTAATTTATTTTAGCGTGTTACATTGATTCATTATTTCGAAGCATCAAAAAGGTGAATCACGATGATGTAGCGACAGTGCAGAGGTTAGTATGTAGGCGAATAGCCACTGCCGTGCAGATTCAAGCCCCCACGGGGAACAACAATATATGTCACCCAATATTATACAGGTAGAGACACGAATAACATCAACCTCCACACTACTGATAGTATTCAAAAAGGAATCTGGACCCGGTGCTGGTGTCTTGGCCCCAAGACAAAATTATCGGTACCTATGGGAATGTGTCCCACGGTTTTCAAGGATGAAGTCCATATCATTTAGATCTGTTTAATCAGGATTAACCTTGAAAACGGTATTAACGACGCCAAATACACATCTTCTCAGATAGTCAAGTAGCGCCTTTAGCACTGTCATCTGCTTCAATTGACTCTCAAGACTATTATGTGTTGTTACGATGGGCAAAGTCAAAATTGCCTGACTACTTGGCTACCGGGGCATTGCAGGTAACGAATCTCTGGATAAAATAGCCAGAGATGGTTCATGATTGAAAACACAATCTTCGACTAGCGCATGGAAACAATATTCTGGGGCTCTGGCAATACAAAATGTTAATCTAGCCTTTTTGGTTTGTATTTAAAAAAAAGGAAATCCAAATCCCAGAGCACTCAGACTCGATAACGGTACATTGTACTACCAGGCAGAAATCCGGTGTATTAAATTAATCAGGCCTTACTCAGTTAAGGCAATTCTTATATTAGAAAAAGTAAGCATAAGGAAGCTAAATTTTGCCATTGTCCCACCTCTTGCGAATGTCTGACAAACATCCACGAGTATCAATTGTCATGCGAAGCTTTTCAAACTTGCCGCTCGGTTTCGGCCTAAAATTATAGGTCTCTTCCACTTCGCGCAAGCAAATGGTTGGAGAAGCTACGTTTTCGGCCCTATATGGGCCGTTAATGCATAATATCTATTTTTTAAGCTTGATTTTGAAAAGACCTTTGATAGACAATCAAGAGATCATTAATGGGTGGCGCTAGGACAACGAGGAGTTCCAGATAAATACGTTCAGATGATCAGCGACATGTATGAGGGAGTAAAGACAAGAATAATATGCACGCTGGAGTCACCGAGGAGTTCTCCATCAAAGTCGTTGTACATCAGGGAAACATTTTAAGTCCCTTGATAATTATTACAATCCTTGATTATCTGCTTGAAGGAAAAGTGACAAACTCCAAACTGCTTCAGTTATTAGTTGCTGACGATGGAACCATCATAAGTGAGGATCAAACGTACCTGCAACGAGGCCTTGATGTCTGGGTAGAGGTTTTTGAAATGGAATGGGTATTGTTTCAGTCCAAAAAAGACAGAAAACCTGTGCTGCCCGTTTTCTGGCCCACTCCGATCTATTCCAGACATTTATTTGAAAGCGTGATTCCCAAAATCTAAGCCGTTTTCTGAAAATCTGAAGTAAATCTTGGCCTTGTGAGTCTCGATTGAAAATTCGTTGGTCTTTTCCAGGATGTGCCTAAGCTTGAATATTATCTATCAACAATAGACCAAATATTCAAGCTTAGGCACATCCTGGAAAAGACCAACGAATTTTCAATCGAGACTCACAAGGCCAAGATTTCCTTCAGATCTTCAGAAAACGGCTTAGATTTTGTCGAGCCAGAAGCAAGAAGGCAGAACGTCTTAAGACGATCACGCAGGACATTGGATAGGAACTTCAGCAGGGATATGCCTCGATAGTTGTCTCAAGACATAAGATCGCTTTCTTTCTTGTAGATGAGGCGTATGGAGCGGATAGTCCAGTCATCGGTATGATTTCTTTCATCCAAACTGGGTTGATGATTTGTTGCATGCGCCCCCTTCCAAAATATCATCCCCGAATTGGAAGATCTCCGCTGGTAAGCAATCGGAATCGGTGGCCTTGTTGTTATTAAGTTTTTTCAGTAGCTAAGACAACCTCTTTTATACTTAATACTTACATATACTTATGCCAAATGTTAATTTGCAGTTGCAAACATACTTCAAGATTATGCAAAGAACCGGACTGAAATTCATCCTCCATAACGGCGAAACAAGTTCACAATTAAAGGGATCATAGCCCTTCCACTTTAGTATTAGTGCTTCCCAAATGGTCCGCCTGCGGAGTTCGCCGGTTCGACCTAATTGAGTCGGATCACTTCGTAACTGAGGCCAATCAAATGCTGGTGGTGTTATATTTTTGTGAACCAGGAGTTTTTAGGCAAATTAATTATAACAAATTAGGCGCTTGCATGCTCCCATTATTTATTATTGTTTGATTTTCTTTCTGCGACACCGGTGTTGCAAATGAGTTGGAAAATTGTCTATATTTGACTTACCCCAATAGTCGCCTCTAACGACGAGCGCTGTGTTTAGGGGGCACTGCAGTGATATTCTTTGCTCGCCGCTACACGAGCAATAAAGAAAAGGGAACTTTTAATGACATAAATAAAAAAATATCGTAGACATTAAGAAAGTAGTGAAATATATATCTGGAGACGGATTGCAGTTTGGCTGCCATATTTGATCCTGGAAAGTTGTTTTTTAGGTGCTATACAGAATAATAACATTATGTATTCAATACAATTTTGTAATTCAAGAAAATCACGCCTGTCGTAGAAAACGACGTATCTGAGATTCAATTCACTTACGCGTTTTATTTCATCTTGCATTTTTTGAAACCGCTGCGCGCCGGGGGGAAGTTTCACTCAAATTTAAAACATTGCATCGTAGAAAACTTTCGAAGAGAAAGATTCACTACTCGGTAAGGTGACTGGGCTTTAAATCATTGTAGAAACTTTCGAAGAAAAACTCCCCATACAAACTTAAATTAATGAAAAATATTGCAGTGTGTATTATTTTCTAATTGATTGAAAGATCAGTACAAGTACAAAGTCTTAATACTTCTGTCAATATAGAATGTTGTGAAGTGTTTATTATACATAGATATATGGTGGAACAGGAATACATAAAACCACTGAGCTGTTTGTTTATTATCACTAAATGATCTATACAGATCATCAATTTATATGCTCTACGGCAAATAAATATGATCTAGCTATTCATCAGGATCATGAATTGGTTTTCACTGTTCCTCCCTAGGTTTCACAGGTGCCCATAGGTCGTCATTTCATTGCTGAACGTTTGTTTTTGTCGATGATTCATGTTGCCATATCAAATTTAAAAATAAAAGGCCAAACATAAGTAAGCTATTTTTTAAACAATTAAATGAACTACCTGCGCCTTTTTCCATTGCTCATTTTGACTATAAATCATTTCAGAAAAATAGAAACAAGTTTGGCAGTCGAATTGCTTGGATTCAACATTGCATTTTCTCAAATAGTCTTAAAACACGGAAGCGTTAAATTTTAATTATATGTATATTGTTGACGCTATGGTAACTAAATTTAAAATTGGAGACTCAGATGGGCATTTGTGCAATTGTTCGTTGATATTTCTCAAAACTGATATTTTGTACATAAACTGTTCATCCAACCACCAAGTCATTTATACAAATTATTCAAGCAAGAGATTTTTAAGCATCTTGGCGAACCCCACAAGTAGAATGGTTATGATCCTTTTAGTCCGGATTTTAACTCGATGTTAAAGAAAGAAACAAAGAAAAAATACATCTACAACTGCACCCTACAAGGAAGGCTGCAACAATTGTTCTAGATTTTCATGGAGTTATTTTTCAAAAAAAAAAATATCACAATCCACCTCAATATCCTTGAAGACGGAAGCACGTGCATTTGGCCAGAATTCGGCTCTGTATTAAACGAGTTTTTATTCAGTTCGCAACTTGTATCGAAACCGCTTTGTCCTCCGTTAACGTGGTGCTTCTGTTGTTGCTGCTTAATATACGTTGTAAGTGGATCAATTAACACTTTATCGCAGCTGCGACTGTCATAATTATTTGAAAGTACATAGTCCATGTTTGGTAGCGTTCTGCGGTTCGGGCAAGCGCTTTACGATTGTAAATTAAACGAAACTGTTATAATTTTCACTGGCTTTTTCAATTAGTTTTCAAAATTGCAGTAGCAAAAATTTTAACCGAAACTCGAGTTGCAACTACGAATACATACAACTGCGCCGATTGACCAACTTTAAGGGTCTGAAGTACACATAAGCTTTACTGATCGTAGTACGGTGTCAAAATGAAAATCACGTTTTACAGCAAACAGAAGCTGATATTACTCCCGTTCGGCGTTGGCCAAGACAAATAAAGTGCGAATGACTTCACAAACTAGTTGCTGTTGGCCTGCCTCTGCTGCCATCGAAGGTTATAGACAATGTTGAAAAATGATAAATGAACTTGAACAAGTTTCAACAACAGAGAGTGCGCAGCATTAGCTTTAGGTGACTTGCGAGAGCGATGATGACTTTCGATTTTTCACATGTGGGTGTGATGGGAGGTAATGATGACGGCGACGGTGAATTGTGTATTTATTTATTATGCTTTTTTTCAAACAAAATAAATCAGAATCATTGTATATAAATCTTATTAATATTATGGCGAATGAATTTATGGTTACACATACAAATGTTTCGCTGTGAGCGAAATGTATACTTGTACATGACAGCAAAATCCAAAGGGAAATTATGACATAACATACACATACTCGTATATGCATATATTAACCTTCACTGAAATTGATCACCTTTTCTATTTTTTTGAGGAAGAAAAATCTGAAGTACATTATGTTCGACGTGTGTAGACAAATTATTCATTAGGACAAAGTGGAGAAAAGTTTATTCACTGCGTCCTCTCTTCTTCCGCAGCATATGGAAGATTGGTTCGCTGGAGCCATACGATGTGCGGTGGCTCCATAATAGAATAAACGGGGACACCGTAATTTACGAGGCATTACAGAAAATAGAGTTGTTCGAGTTAATGAAAAGAGATGCGCAATCGATAGAACTGAAGAGCAGATCAAGCTTGACTGGCGTGCTCTTGGATGGGGCAAACAAAAGTAATACAGAGGATTCGTTCACCATCGTTTGACCGAGCCGAGTGATGAGTTAGCTTTAAGGATTATCTCGCCAATAGAAGAACGACAATGTAGCTTCCGGTCGCATAATATGCCAAGGTCGCGAAGTGATTGGCCGTGGGATATAGCTTGACCATGAAGAAGATAAAGTCGGGGAGAGGACTGGTTGCACTTACGTGACAAGGTAAAACATTGGGTGATGTTGAGATCTTAACATTATTTATGGCACCAAATGGAAAAACCATCAAGGTCTTGTCGTCAGCGTAGAGGAAGAGTGACGAGTGTTTAATGATCCTTTCAAGATGGTAATAAGTTAAGGGGCCTTTATATGCAGCCAGCGCACTGGTTTGCATGTGTGTCATCTGAATGCGCAGAGTCTGAGGTCAAAAGCAAAGTTGGACGAATTCAGATATTTGTTCGATGGCTCGAAGGTTGATGTGGTATGCGTGCCATTTCCGAGTCATGGTTCTTAAGTGATGTTAGGGATGTGGTTTATAACCTCAGAGGAGATCTGGCAGGATTGATCGTGTCAGCGGAGGTGTTTCTGTATATATTCGTGATATTCTAGACTATAAACTTATTCGGAAGGCTCCACCAGGAAGTGAAATGCAATATGTCTTTGCTCAAATAACTTGCGATTCTAATAAAATATTTTTTTTTTATAATGTCCTCGCACTGAAGGGATTTTTGGATACCCTTATAATGTAATAGCTACACAGCGCGGTGAGAAGAAAAGGATAGATGCAGATGTACGTTGGTTTTGAATGTTTGTAGGTTATAATGTGAAGGAAAAACAATGCGTGGAAGAGTCTTCCACATTCGTGTTGTACGGCTGAGGAAAGATTCTTTGAACTTCACTGTACGTCCGAACACAGGCTTGAGGGGGAACTGATGAGCATTCCTTGCATGACGGGTATTGCGGTTGAAATGTTCAAGGGGAGGAATGCAACTGGCTATTTCGTTTGAGCACTTATGGTGAACATAACGATAAAATAACGAAAGGCAGGAGACATTACGACGATGACTAAGAGCGTCCATCGATCTCGCGATGTCTCGGTCCCCAATGAGTTTTACCGCACGTTGTTGGATTCTGTCAAGGAGCTCCAAATAAGTTATTGGTGCACCGAACCAGATATGAGCGTTGTACTCGAGTTTCGGGCAAATAAACGCCTTATAAATTGTAGCCAGATCAGAAGGGGTGAAATATTTCTTACAACGCTTAAGGAAGCCTAGACATTTCGCGGCATTCTTGGCGACACCGAATATGTGGTCATTCCAACGAAGGTTGTCATTAACACACATACCGAGAATGGAAAGTCTTTCGGTTTCAGCGATGCAAGTGCCATTCATAGATAAAGGCAGTGTGTGTGGGTTTTGCTTTAATGACAGGAGACAGCATTGTGTTTTGGAAGCATTAAATTCCACTCTATTGGTTTTACCCCACTGGGTTATGCTGATAAGATCGGAATTTAATGAGCTTAACATACGTTGCCGTTCCAGTTTCACACCCGAAGATGAGAGGCGTGATCCAAGAAACGAATATGAGAAGCTGAGGGTACTGTCATTAGCAAAGCAATGGATTGGATTAGAAGTAACAGACAGGAGATCATTTATAAAAATGAGAAAGAGAGTCGGGGACAGAACAGAGCCTTGGGGGACACCAGCATTTATTTGGTGAGTTGCAGACTTGAAACCGTCCAAAACAACTTGAATTGAACGGTCCGAAAGGTAATTTCTAATCCATTGAAGAAGAGTAGCATCGATTCCAAATGCACGCATTTTCGACAAGAGAGCTTGATGCCAAACTCTGTCAAATGCCTTTGAAATATGAAGGAGCAACAATCTTACTTTCACCACCCTGATGAAGAGATGGGTTCCACTTTTCGGTTAGATATGTCATCAAATCACCAGTGGACCTGTTGCTACGAAAACCATACTGCCGGTCATTAAGAAGTTTTCGCGATTCAAGATATTTCATTAGCTGACGGTTTATCAGCGTTTCCATGACGTTAGAAAGAAGGGACGTAAGTGCAATTGGTCGGTAAGTGGAGGGAGAAGAAGATTCGCCTTTTTTTGGTACAGGCTGGACAAATGCTGTTTTCCATCTTCCCGGGAAGCGTCCTGAAGAATAGGACAGATGGAAAAGCTTACGCAATGGTTTTGCCAGCGAGGAAGAACACCTCTTCAGAACGATAGGGGAAATCACAATCTGGGAGCGTTGAGCTGACTGCAAAGTGAGCAGCAAGCAGATTGACCTTATCAATAGAGCTGACAGCTGGAATGTTATCTGTCTGGCCTAATGCTAACATAGACACTTCACCTTTGATTGGTGTTTTGGATGAGTTATCCTTTGTTATTGTATGTGCAGAGTTCAACAGCAATATTCTCAAAGAATCGTCTCTAGTTAACAGTATGAGTGCACTTAATTTAACAATGGTAAACAATTCATTTCCCACTCATTTCACAAAGGATAATAGTACACTCCTTGACGTATTTTTCTTAGTCACCCTTACAAAGCCCTTCACTTCAATCAACTTTCGGCTTCTGATTTTTTCCGGCATGATATGATTCATTTAAATTTTCAGTGTACCGTATAACCGAAAAAAAAAGTACCTTTCGTGACCACAGAAATATAAACGTAGATCGATTAAAGGTTGACCTCCTTGCAGTGGAATGGTATAGGATTTAGGGAATGCTCTCAGTTGATACTTAAGTAAATTTCATTCAAGAAAACATCACTAATCTTTTTAATACTCATGTTCCTCTCATTTCTAAGTCCATTAGAACGAATGATTGCATGGACAAATTGGTTTACTTATAGTATTAGAAATCTGATCAATCAGCGTGATCAAGCTTACAAGCGCTGGAAAAGATTTCGGCTGGATGTACTTTTTAATGCGTATCGTATTCTAAGAAACAGGGTAACATGTGAAATATAAGAGGCAAAAAGACGTTATTATGCTCAGCGACTTGATCCCTCCCAAGCTAAGCAAAAACTCTGGAAAAACTTAAAGGATATTGGAGTTGGAAAGCAAAAAAAAATAGTTTTGCTAATAATGTTGACTGTAATGAGTTGAATAGGAGTTTTGTTTCAACCTCCTTCTCGAATGCCGACGATACTACGGTTGTATTTAAACTACCGAACATCTATGACTCTCCGAACATCTCCCTAGGCGAGAACAATGATGGTCGCATGGCTTCCATCTCTAGTTTTAGCTTTGCAGCTGTCGACGATGCAGATGTTAGAAACCCTTTTATCCATCAAATCAAACTCGACTGGGTTTGATGGCATTTGTCCGGTTTTTGTTAAGGCCATTCCGCCATACATTTTGAAATACGTAACGTACTTATTTAATTACATATTTATGACGGCAGTTTTTCAATATACTTGGAAGCGAGATAAAATAATACCAGTTCTTATGAACCAAAGCGAATTTAGGCCGATTACAATTTTACAGTTTCTTTCTAAAGTGTTTGAAAGGATTGTGAATGTTCAGATGCGGAGATTTCTCCAAGATAATAATTTACTACGTCCTAATCAGTCTGGTTGTCGCCCTAAATATACGAGTATAGTTGTACTATTGCATTGATAAACGTAACTGAGGAAATTAGACAAGCCGTAGATAATGACGAAGTAACTTTTCTTATCTTGCTCGATTTCTCTAAAGCATTTGATATGGTAAATCACAATCACAATGTTCTTTCTGGTAAGCTACGAAATCAATTTAATTTTTCGGTTTCGTCCACTTATTTAGTAGCCTCTTATTTAAGTGAGAGATTCCATGCAGTTGTGGTTAATAACTCCACATCTGATTTTCTTCCACTTAGTTCTGGTGTTCCTCAAGGATCAATTTTGGTCCGCCATTCTTCTCTATGTACGTCAACGACCTTCCTTCATGTAATTTTGTTAGAAATCTCTTATTGGCAACTCAACTTTACATTATTGTATTATATACAAATTTACTTTTAACTTTCACTTACACTACTACATTTTCTATTAACGATATACGTATTGAATATTACATATATAATTTCATTAGTTTTTAGTCTTTGAATAAACTTCCTTGAGTTAAGACCGGAGCATCTTTTCTTTGTTCGAGTTTTACCCTAACAAAGGTTATGGGCCCAGAATAGATATGGGTTCTTCTCTATATCAGATAGACCGATTGGATGAAAATAATTATGACTCATGGAAAATTCAAATCAAAAGCGTATTAATCCATAGCGAATTATGGACCTACGTAAATGGAAAAATAAAAAAACCAGCAGCTGAAGTGGACAGTACCGAGTGGTGTAGTAAAGACGAAAAAGCCTTGGCCACCATTTTATTGTGCATAAAACCCTCTCAACTCAACTATCAACTGCAAGTCGTCGACTGAAGCATGGACAGCCTTAGAAAGCGTATATCAGCCAAAAGGACCGGCCAGGAAGGTAATGCTATTTAAACAACTACTCCAATTGAAAATGCTAGAGAATACCCAAATCACGTTACACCTTAATAATTTTTTCGCTTTAACCGAAAAATTAAAAGAGATAAGTATAGAATTACAGGATGAACTTTTATCAATCATATTGCTTTCAAGTCTTCCACACAGCTATGAGAATTTCGTAATCGCAATAGAGTCTCGAGATGATTTACTTTCCAGTGCAAATCTGAAATTAAAGCTTTTGGAAGAAGGACACAGAAGAGAAGGGGGTGACTCCAATGATTTCACATCGGAACACGCCATGTTCATACGCAATAGAAAACAAAAGCATTCGCCGCAACACCCTCAACAACAACAACAACGAACATGAACGGATCAGCAACACACATTCAAAGGCCAATGTTATAATTGCAATCGTCGTGGCCACCTAGCAGCAAATTGCAGAGAGAGACATCGAACTAAACCGCCAACTAATTCTTTCGCTATGCTAAATGCAGCATGTATCGGCACTGTGACTAATCGCACATGGATATTTGATAGTGGATCGACTAGTCATCTCTGCTGCGATAAAGATATGCATCAAATTTCGCCCAAATAGGGAGCGCATTGAATTAACCAACAATTCACATATCGAATCTAATGGGATCGGCGAGGTCATGCTGCGGTCAAAGCATGGGATTGTAGATAATATTAAAAGAAGTTCTATATGTGCCGACTATGAAAATGAATTTGGTGTCTATCAGCAAAGCAATGGATAATGGAAATCGAGTAATTTTTGAAAGAAGTGTAGCAAATGTTTTAGATCGCAGCGGGAACATTCTATTGACAGCTAAAAAATTGCAAAACATGTTCATCTATAATCATGCAGTGGGTGAAGTAAACGCGTATCTAAGTACAGCTGAACGTTATAGAGATTTTGGTGTTTGGTACGAGAGGTACGGCCACTTGAATGGGAGAAGTTTAGGGCAACTTATTAAGAATAATTTGGTAAGGGGTTTAAATATTAAAGGAAAGATACCGAATACGATTGTCCAGTGTGAAGTTTGTATGAAAGGGAAAATTTGCTCGTTGCCATATACCAATGAGCAAAATAGAAGTAATGCAAATTTAGATATCATACACACTGACATATGTGGCCCATTTAGGAAAACTTCTATTGGAGGAGCAAAGTATTTCATACTTTTTATAGATCATCTATCATTCACGTAATTTTTTCGTTTATTTTTTAAAGGCAAAAAGTGAGGCGCTGGAAACATTTAAGAAATTCAAAGTCATGGTTGAGAATGAAACCTCAAGAAAAATTAAGACCTTGAGAAGTGATAACGGGACCGAATTTGTTAACCGGTCATTTAGAGAATTTTTGGAGACTAGTGGAATTCATCATCAGTTGACGGCACCTTACACTCCGCAGCAAAATGGTGTTGCAGAACAGGCAAACAGGACTATTGTGGAAATGGCTCGATGTATGCTGATCGGCTCCGGATTACCAGAAGCAGTTTGGGCAGAAGCAGTAAATACAGCTGTTTACTTTAGGAACCGCTCACCTTGCAGTTCGCTACAGGGAGTAACACCTTTTGAAGTGTGGTCCGGTTTCAAACCATCTGTGGCACATTTAATAATATTTGGAAGTAAGGCGGTTATGTTGAATAAGCAACAAGGGAATTCAAAATTCCATCCCAAGGGCATTGGATGCGTTATGATAGGCTATGCATGTAAGTCAAAAGCTTATCGTCTGTATGACCCAAAAACTGGTAAAGTATTTATTAGTCGTGATGTACAGTTTTTAGAAGTTCCTTGTAACCATACAACAATTACAGATTGCGAGTATATACTTACACAGGCACCTAAAGAAGAGATGAAGATGCATATAAAAACATAGGGACGGGCTACAGTCCGCTTGGGCGAACTGTTGCATACCCTATTCTTATTCCTATCCCTCATAAGTGGGCGTGACAAAAGTCTAAGTATGGTTGAATTGTTAAGAACGCTCTACATATTTTGTTATATAACATTTAAAGGATTTTATCAAAAAAAACGCTCCCTAGCTCAAACTTGGGTGTTTCAATAAAATTGTTTTATTTAATTGTGGGCGTGTCAGTAGGTGGATTTAAAAAAAATTAACACATGAGCATAAAGCGCCCCTAGAGAGTATATATTATAAATTTCAGCTCCCTAGCTCACTTTGAATTTAAAAAAAAAAAAAAAAAAAAAATTGTGGGCGTGCCAGTGGGCGGATTTTGAAAATATTTACACATCAGCATAAAGGGCCCATAGAGACTATATATTATAAATTTCAGCTCCCTAGCTCAAACTTTGGATTTTCAAAAAAAATTGCTTTATTTATTTGTGGGCGTGTCAGTGGGCGGATTTTGAAAATATTTATACATGAGCTTAAAGGGCCCCTAGAGAGTATATATTAAAAATTTCAGCTCCCTAGCTCAAATTTTGGTTTTTCAATAAAATTGTTTTATTTTTTTGTGGGCGTGGCAGTGGGCGGATTTTGAAAATTTGATATCCCGAGCAGTTTTAGGAGTCATAGATCATATATAAAAAATTTCAGCTTCCTAGCTCAAAATTCTATTTTTTCCAAAATTTTGTTTTTTTGCGTTTGTGGGCGTGTCTGTGGGCGGATTTCAAAAATTCGTAAACTTGATTATTTCGGGACCCTAGAGAGTATATGGTTAAAATTTCAGCTCTCTAGGTCCAGTTTAAAGGCCTAATTTTTGCCGACGGACGGACGGACGGACGGACGGACATGGCTAGATCGACATTACTATCGATGCTGATCATAAATATAGTAACTTTTAGGGGTCTACGGGCAATATTAAGGTATGTTACAAACTATGCGTCAAAATTAATATACCCCTAGAATAGGGTATAAAAAGAAAATGACGCAGAAAGTGTGTTTGAGGATGCTTTAGGACCGGATGAGCATATTTCTCCTGAAAATGTTGTCGTTACTGCTGATAGTGATTGTACTGATATAAGGACAGATGGGCCGAAAAGCAGTGAGGGTGAGAAAGATGGCGATTGTAGTATGGAGGACAATAGCAATGGCAGTGTTGATGGTGACGATGTGGGTGGAGAAATAAAGCAAGTAAGTCCTAGAGTTTTAAGGAGCGGGAAAGTCAGAAATGATAGTATACGCGACCAATTAATAGCGGCACCAAATTTCCTTAATTTTATAAAGGATATTGATAATCGAGATTCTCTTAAATTGAATAATACATGGGAACTTGTTGATTTGCCCAAGAACCGGCGCACAATCAAAGCAATGTGGGTGTTTAATTTGAAGAAAAATAAGGACGGATCTATTGAGCGATACAAGGCTAGATTAGTAGCGAAGGGTTGCAGTCAGAAATATGGCGTCGATTTTCACGAAACATACTCCCCAGTGGCTAGATACTCCACGATCCGGTTAGTTATCGCATCGGCAGCTGAATTTGGTTTATTAGTACATCAGTACATCAATTAGATGTTGCGTCAGCTTATTTAAATGGGGATTTGGATGAGGCTATTTATATGAATCAGCCGCAGTATTTCGAGGACATCGAGTTTCCGGAGAAAGTTTGTAAGTTGAAAAAGGCTTTGTATGGTCTTAAACAGTCTGGAAGGCAGTGGAACCTGAAATTAGATGGTGTATTAAGAGATATTGGTTTTACGCGTTGTTTAAATGACAATTGCGTATATGTTAAGAGGGTAAATGGAAATATTAGCATCATCGTTGTATATATAGATGACATTATAGTGGCATGTAAAGAGTAGTGCGATATCAATGCAATTAAAGAACAGATCGCATTGAAGTTTGACATTACCGATAAGGGACCATTAAGCTACTTCCTTGGAATGGAGTTTGAAAGGGATGGTGACAGGGGCTCTATTAAATTAGGACAGCAGCAGCTAATAAAAAAACCTCTTAGCCGATTTTAAGATGAAGGAATGCAGAAAAGCTATTACTCCGTTAGACCCGGGAACGAAGTTAACAAAATGCGACTTAACAAAATGCGACAGTTGTCCACATTGTACGAAGGTTGATAAGACATTATATCAATCATTAATGGGTTCGTTAAATTTTATAAGTGTTTCCACACGTCCCGATATTTCCCATTCTGTTAGCAAGTTGTCGCAATTTATTATGAATCCACACATACAACACTTGGCAGCAGCAAAACACTTACTTAGATACTTATATAACACTATGAATTTAAACCTTCATTACAGAAAATCTGGGGTGGACTTGTTTGGTTACACGGATGCTGATTGGGGCGGGAATTGCGCGGACAGAAGATCTTTTACTGGACATGTTTTCTTCTTGGCCAGCAGTGCGGTATCGTGGGAATCGAGGAACCAGCCTACTGTCGCACTTAGCAGTACTGAAGCAGAATATATGGCGCTTTGCTCAGCATCAAAAGAGATCGTATTCTTGCATAAGCTCATCAGCGAAATTGGATTCACCAAATTGGTATCCAAACCTACCACGTTATACGGCGATAACCTGAGTGCGCAGCAGTTGGTAAATAACCCAGTATTCCACGAAAGGAGCAAGCACATTGACATCAAGATGCATTTTATCCGTGAGGTATACGAGAGAAAAGAACTGAAACTGGAAAATATATCAACAGATGATATGGTAGCTGATATGCTGACTAAGAATCTTAAGAAAATCAAACATGTAAAATTTGCTCAAAAACTTGGCTTAAATTAGTAAAATTGAATTGAGGAGGTGTGTTAGAAATCTCGTATTGGCAACTCAACTTTACATTATTGTATTATATACAAATTTACTTTTAACTTTCACTTACACTACTACATTTTCTATTAACGATATACGTATTGAATATTATATAATTTCATTAGTTTTTAGTCTTTGAATAAACTTCCTTGAGTTAAGACCGGAGCATCTTTTCTTTGTTCGAGTTTTACCCTAACAAATTTAAATTTTTCGATTGATATGTATGCTGATGATGTGCAGGTACGAAAGAGTTTTCCGTTGGGTTTTGTGGAAAATGCTGAATGTAAAATAAATGAAGACCTGGAAAGGATTCTGTGCTGGTCTCGAGCTAATTGCCGTTTATGCCACTCTAAGTCTAAATGTTTTCCTAAAATACATCTCAATGGTAGCGCTATTGAATTTGTTGAATCTGCAAAAAATCTTGGCATGATTTTTAATCGAGCGCTTACTTGGAATAACCACATCAAACTGGCTCTAGGCAGGGTTTATGGAGGTGGTCGCATGCTATTGGCTACACAAAAAGTCACACCTCTAAAAACAAAAATAATTCTTGCCAAAACGCTTCTTATTCCAATTCTCATGTTTGGTTGTGAGCTTTTCAGCAAATGTGATTATATGAGCATAGGCAAAACTCAATGTAGCCTATAATAGTATTGTGCGATATATTTATGGACTAAGAAGATACTATCACATTTCCTCTTTTCCAAAATCGATTCATGGCATCACTCTTGACAAGATTTTTAAGTTGCGATCTTGCTCCATAATATTCTTCAGACGCGCAAACCATCTTACCTTTTTAGCAAGATCCGTTTTACGCGTTCAATTAGGACTTTTGATCTCATACCAATGAGCTACAATTTCTTGGTTTCTGACCGACAATTCTTTATCCATGCGATTCGGCTATGGAATTCCGTCCCCATCATATAAGGTTGATAAGTCGCAAAACTATGTTCAAAGAGGAACTCAGGCAATACCTGCAAGCACTTCGATGATGATGAGAAGTTGTTTAAGTCTTTTTGCTTTTTATTTTTTTTTTCTTCTCCGTTTTTGTTTTGTCTTTAGGAATTTTTCACTGAAACTTGCACTCCTAAATAAGATATTGTATCTTACTGTGTGAGGTTATTAAATAAAGATTTTAATTTGAATTTGAATTTAAATGGCTGCCTTGTGGAACACCAAAGTTCGCCGAGAGGGTGGACCTAAAGCGAAACTTTAAAAATTGGTTTCCAGGTAAGAGGATATAGGATATGGATAGGATATCCATTTTAATAACATGGGTTTGAAGCCGAGGGCAGACAATTTGAAAAGGATTGATTGATGAGATATCTAATCAAAATCATATTAAAATCAATTGCGGGTTTCAATGGTGCGATGGTAGTGCAAGTGCATTCACTAAGTGATTAGTAGGTAGCGCGTTCGAATCCCGACCAGGGCCATGATTAAAGTATTGAGTACATGCAACAATACAGATCTCCCTAAAGCAATATAGGCGCCACCCGTGGAGAAAAAAACATTACAAAAGCACCAAACTTCTATCCTATTCTAATATGTTGGTAGCATACAGACACCATTTACTGTGCTAGTTGCTGTAGTAGCAACAAACATGCCTACGCTGTGTTCCTTACACTATAAGGGTACTGTTACAATTACAGAAAATCCCTTTTAGCGTACGCGAATTATATATAAAAAAAACATCGACTTCGTTGCCACTCTCTTATGCTGTTTGCAATAATTGACCTATCTTTCAGGAAGCGTTTAAGTAGCGTCGAAGTTTGTAACAATTTTCTTAATGTGTGTTTAATGTGGGCTAAGGAAGAATGTGTTCTGTGTGTACGCACATGTATTCCGTAATAAGCCAGCTGTTTTAGCAGTTGATGAAACACAGGTCAGCGTCAGCTCCGATTTAACGGAGTTCAGCCTACCTTGATGCACGGTATTTTTTATAAAGGTATAAAACTTCTGATAGAGATAACTGTCAAACTAGCTGTCACACTCATAAAGTGCGTTTAACTTTTTTTCAGTATACTTGGCAAATCACCATGGGAAGACTTACACCAGAACAACGTTTACTAATAGTGGAAATTTATTTCCAAAATTCGCGCTCTGTTCGCCAAACTTATAGAGCATTCGTCAAGTTTACGGTGCGCATAATCGTCCATCTGAGCAGCTTATATGCCATACTATGGATCGATTCATGACCACATTTACTCTTTGTGATAATATTCATCTAAATCGAGCCCGTACCGTGCGTACAGAAGAAGCCATCGTCGCTGTAGACGTGAGCGTGAGAGAGGATCCGAATTTATCGATCCGAAGCCGTCCTCAGCAACTCGGTCTCTGCCCGTCCACCACTTGGAAAATTTTGAGGAAAGATCTTGGCCTACATATAAGATCCAATTGGCGCAAGAAATAAAGCCAGCGGACCATCAATTGCTGAGAATCAACTGGAAGTTGAACGAGATTTTTATCGTCAAATCATCAGCGATGAGGCTCATTTCTGGCTTCACGGGTTTGTAAACAAACAGAATTCTCATTTTCGGAGTGAGTACAATCCTCATGAGACTCTTGAGACTCCATTACATCCCAAAAAAATCACTGTTTGGTGTGGTTTACATGCCACTGGAGTCATCGGCCCATTTGTTTTTAAATCAGAAACCGTTGCCAACATTACCATGAATCTCGAACGCTACAGGCAAATGATTCGTGATTTTTGTATTCCTCATGTCATTGGAAATCATTTGGAGGAGAAATGGTTCCAACAAGATGGCGCAACATGCCATACAGCGCGTGCAACCATGACTTTGTTGAGCCAAACGTTTGGTGGCCGAATCATCTCAAGAAATGAACCTGGCCTCGTCGTTAGTATGTTTTGACACCTTTGGACTACTTTTTGTGGGGGTACGTCAAATCTCTGGTCTATGCTAATAAACCAGCAACGATTGATTACTAAGAAGACCACATTCGACGCACTATTGACGAAATAAGACCTGGTATGCTCAAAAAAGTGGTGCAAAATTGGACCTACAGGATAGCGTTTATAAAGCGCAGTGGCAGAGGCCATATGCCAGAAATTATTTTTAAACATTAAATTTATTTATTTATTTATTTATTTATTCCTTTGAATGCATACACATTAAGATACAATATCTTATAATTTTGTGAAGCTTGATAAAATAAGCATTAAACATAGGGACGGGCTACAGTCCGCTTGGGCCAACTGTTGGATACCCTATTCTTATTCCTCTCCCTCATAAGTGGGCGTGACAAAAGTCTAAGTATGGTTGAATTGTTAAGAACGCTCTACATATTTTGTTATATAACATTTAATGGAAACGCTCCCTAGCTCAAACTTGGGTGTTTCAATAAAATTGTTTTATTTAATTGTGGGCGTGTCAGTAGGCGGATTTAAAAAAAAATTAAAACATGAGCATAAAGGGCCCGTAGAAAGTATATATTATAAATTTCCGCTCCCTAGCTCAAACTTTGGATTTAAAAAAAAAAAAAAAATTAAATTGTGGGCGTGTCAGTAGGCGGATTTTGAAAATATTTACACATGAGCTTAAAGGGCCCTAGAGAGTATATATTATAATTTTCAGCTCCCTAGCTCAAATTTTGGTTTTTCAATAAAATTGTTTTATTTATTTGTGGGCGTGTCAGTGGGCGGATTTTGAAAATTTTATATCCCGAGCAGTTTTAGGAGTCATAGATCATATAAAAAAAATTTCAGCTTTCTAGCTCAAAATTCGATTTTTTCCAAAATTTTGTTTTTTTGAGTTTGTAGGCGTGTCTGTGGGCGGATTTCAAAAATTCGTAAATTTGATTATTTCGCGACCCTACAGAGTATATGGTTAAAATTTCAGCTCTCTAGGCCCAGTTTAAAGGCCTAATTTTTGCCGACGGACGGACGGACGGACGGACATGGCTAGATCGACATTACTATCGATGCTGATCATAAATATAGTAACTTTTAGGGGTCTACGGGCAATATTAAGGTATGTTACAAACTATGCGTCAAAATTAATATACCCTTAGAATAGGGTATAAAAAGATGGTACAAAGAGACAAAAGTGGAAATTAAATTTAATAATTTGGTAAAAGATTGGTGTGACATGCCATGAAATTTGTGAGCTATTAAAGCCAAAATTTGGTCATTCCATTAAACTTACAAAAAGGTGTATGCCTCTATAAAAAAAAACACCCTGTACAACTCATTGTCGTTATTCTTTCTCCACAGCGGTCTCGCCGTCTATATACGTAGTGACGTAGCCTACCAACTTCAACCTCAATACACAAAATGTTGCAATCCGGAATTCAATTTCTCTCTGGGTTAAATTCCATGTCCGTAGGCAACTAATCCACTGCTGTTTCATTTATAGAAGACCCAAATCCGGACAGGTACTCGTGCATTAAACTTTGATGTATTGTCAGATTCCATCTTAAGAATTTTGACACTTCACCCTCGTATTGAAATCGTCGATGCGGGCGATTTCAATATACGCAATTCAAGTTGGTTTCGACTTTCTGGTCAGACAACACCCCAAGGAAACTACGTCCAGATCTTTGCTGTGGTAAATAATTTAACTCAGCTAGTAAATGAGCCGACACGAATACCGACCATTAGCATTCAAACCGCCAACACGCTGGACTTGATTTTTGCCCCTCATCGTGAAAAATACGCCATAGACGTATTATCGCCTCTAGGCTCGTCAGACCATTGTGTCATATCAGCAAATTTCTCGTACTCCGACCACATAGTTACAGAACAAACTCCTAAAAGAACCGTATGGCGATACTAAATTTTTAGCCCATGGCTACAAATTTTAAAGTTCCTTAAGAGTTTTAACAGATCGCTGTGATTCCTCGATGCTACTGCTGATGTGATGACAAATAATTCACCGGGCATGAAAACCATTATCGGTTACAGGATAAAAAGTATCAAACCCAATGTAAACGTGTAGTGAGTGACTCGAGCTGCAAAGAGGCGATCAGGTTTAAGCAGGCAAGCTTTCGGTCATACAAGGCCATCCGATCAAAGGAAAACCGAAAAAGGTTAAATTACTACAATGCCCACATTAATCGTATCAAATGGGTGGCGACGGTGTAGAGGTTAGTGTGTTGGCTTGTGACCCGTGCGGTGCAGGTTCAATCCCCATGGGGAACAACAACATACGCCACCCAATCACATGCCTCTACACCAAAAGGAGGATTTCTGCCTGGTAGTACAATGGAACGTTACCGAGTCTGAGTGCTCTGGGATTTGGATTTCCTTTTTTAATAAAAAAAAAAAAAAAAAAAAAAAAAAATCGTATCAAATTCTCCTACGACCAAAAGCTGGGCAAAAAATACTACAAAGTTCCACGGGTAGTACAAAATTTAAGTAGTTTGTTAAAAACATGAAGAACTCGGCCTCGTCATCTATCCTGACTTGGTATTTACAATGACGTTCCAGCTGTTAGCTCTCTATATAAAGCCAATCCTGCTCATCGCTCCCAGAAGAAGATTTTTGTTCTCTAATTTTTGAATAACAGTAGGTAGCTACCATATTTATAAATCACAGATTTTCTTAAAAACGTCTCTCACGATATTGTTTTGTTTTAATGTTTTGGATTATTGTGGTGAGGATAATTTGTTTTTACCA
This sequence comes from Portevinia maculata, assembly GCA_949715645.1. Taxonomy (NCBI): domain Eukaryota; kingdom Metazoa; phylum Arthropoda; class Insecta; order Diptera; family Syrphidae; genus Portevinia; species Portevinia maculata. Next base: position 104,330,814 of record OX454525.1, read on the forward strand.
GAAGTCTCGAATAATATTCAATTCAATTCAAATCATTTATTTATTTCGTGGGAGCTTTGAGATATTAATCTCATTTGTAGCTCTTACAAATTACAAAATTTAACTATAAGTTCAAAGAGAGGGAGATATATATAAAAATCCGCTTGGGCGAACTGATGGATACCCTATTCTTATTCCTTTCCCTCATATGTGGGCGTGACAAAAGTCTAAGTATGGCTGAATTGTTAAGAACGCTTTACCTATTCTGTTATATAAAACTTAAAGGATTTAATCGAAAAAAACGAAGCTTTTGTAAAAAAAACGCTCCCTAGCTCAAACTTTGGTTTTTCAATAAAATTGTTTTATTTAATTGTGGGCGTGTCAGTAGGCGAATTTAAAAAGTATTTAAACAAAAGTATAAAGGGCACCTAGAGAGTTTATATTATAAATTTATTTCCCGAGCAGTTATAGGAGTCAAAGATCATATATAAAAAATTTCAGATTTCTCGCTAAAAATTCGATTTTTTTGATAAATTGGTTTTTTTGAGTTTGTGGGCGTTTCTGTAGGTGATTTAAAAAATTCTTAAACATGATTATTTCGGGCCCCTAGAGAGTATATTATTAAAATTTCAGCTCTCTAGGTCAAGTTTAAAGTTCTTATTTGTGCCGACAGACGGACGGACGGACGGACGGACATGGCTAGATCGTCATTACTATCGATGCTGATCAAAAATATAGTAATTTTTAGTGGTTCACGGGCAATATTAAGGTATGTTACAAACTTCGAGTCGAAATTAATATACCCTTAGAATAGGGTATACATAAAAAGAAGAGAAAAACATTATTAAATCAATCAATAATAATATGGAGTGACAATGCAAGGCTGTGTCTGGGTTATGAAGATAATAGTTTGTTTTAAGAAAAACTACAGTACCTTACTCAAAAATGAATAAAGTTAATTCAAACATCATTTGGTTTTTAACTTTAAAAATGCGAACGTGTATAATTTGTAACGAATAGCATGGTTTTGTAAGAAACAGGTCCACTGTCACTAATCTGTTAAGTTTCTTGCATGCATGTTCTAATGCTTTAGAGAATAAGAACAAAATGGTTTGCATGTATGAAGACTTCTCTTAGGCTTTCGATCAGCTATCTCATGAAATAATCGAATTAAAGCTCAAAGCTTATGGTTTTCTACCAGTTTTTTTTTTAAATAGGTTGATTCATACTTTAGATCAAGGGTTTATCAAGTCAAGTTTAGAGGTTTGCTATTAGAAAGTTTTACAGCTCAATCTGGAGTTCCTCAAGGAAGTCACTTAGGTCCAATTCTTCTCATACTAGCCATTATTGATGTAAAGGCATGTATAAATCACAGTAATATGTTGATCTACGTTATTGATATAAAAATATATAAATCGGTTTCTAATCAGCAAGACAGAATTTTGCTTCAAACCGACGTTAATAGATTCGCCACTTGGTGTGTTAAAAACGGATAGTTCCTAAATCCTACTTAATGCCGACGAAAGATGATTTTTAGAAAGTATATCGCTTCCACCTTTCAATATTCATTATGTTGCGTTAAAAATTAACGAACAAAACCTTGGTCCTCTCCACTTTTTCCGTTGCCTGACTCGGGCGATGGTACCGTGGGGAGTTCCTGGATAACTTTTATCCAGCTCTTCCGCCATATCATAAGCTCTTGAAAGACGACGAAAGCAGGTTTATCGTAGAGCCCAGATGGGCGGTCGGGAATCTCTGAAGGACGGACAGTCCCAACTCTAACTTTAACCGACGTTCGGACACTCCGCACCCTACATGGCCCTGGCCCCGGGCCCACCCTAACTTAATTATTATTTGTTTGCAAACTCTTTGTACAAGCAGTGTCTTTATTTAAGTATAAAGTGTAAAGGACAGTTTAAAACTACCTGGGTTCCTTTAGCCCCCCCCCCCCCCCCCCTCTCTAATCAGTACAAAAGCTCACTCGATATGTAGGGATCGCGCATGTAGTTGATGTTTATTTTTTGTCTTCTAGGGCGGTTTTGGGGAGTTTACTGAAAATATGTCTGGCCGGGGATACAAAAGCAGACCCAAGCAATCACTAGGGTTTTACAAACAAACAGAACGAGAACCCTATTGTGAATGACTCAGGTATGGTTGTGGATCATAGCCGAAGGAGAAGTTGTCGGAGCGCTGGATGTGATTCCCTTCGCTCTGACACCTACCACATTGGCAAGATGTGGGGGCGAAATCAGCAATAATACTACCAGGACTTCTCCCGCCAAAAATGAAAGGGCGGCAAGAACGTCGAATTTTAAAGAAAAGATAATGAGAAAAGGATTCAAAAAATCATAAAGAACAATATTAAAATAGGTGTACAGTAAAAACTGACATCTGATTACAACCAGCTGAGAAAAAGCTCTCTAAGGAAAAAAAAGATGGCTGAATTCCCCCCTGATCCGTATGTCTGCACGTGTGTGTGTGATTGGATATAATTTGGCAGTGCGGCTACCTCAATCATTGGTTGCCCGCCTGGGAGATAACAACGTGTTTGTGTTGACTGTAGAAAAGTGAAAAGACAAGAATAAAGATAGTAGATAAAGATAGAAAAAAACCGAGTTGAAAAAAAAGCGAAGTTAAAAAATAAAAAAAAATAAAAAAATCCAAGGTCAAGGAAAATCCCAACGTTAGATATAATACCTGTTTAGAAATCCTAGTGATTGCGGCGGAAAGTTTCACCCCCCATCCCCAGGACATTGAGATCGTGGGCAGGAAGCCACCCCCTACAGAGAAGGAATAAACAGATAAGTAGAGTGATTGTGAGAAAGATTTAATTGTTTTATGTCGTGTAGTTGAAAATTTCGATCGGGTTAGCTTTCAGTTCGTCTCTTTATCTGGTCGTTAAAGCGACCCGCTACATAACGCGTCCCAACCCCGTTTCCAAACGGACAGTTTACCCGTTAATTTTAGAACCGTAAGGTAGTTTCAACGTGCCCTCCGGCCCATAATTCGTAAGGTTCCACATTAACGTACAAATCTAAAGTAATATGTAATTTAGTTTAATTTCCCTTTGTTATTGTTTCTTGTGTTTGCTCTTTTAGAACCTTGCGTTCAGGCTTCTCGTTCGTGCCGAACAGAGGAGCAACTAAGTCGCGCCGTAAACATCTACGGTGTAAAGCGATCTTGAGAGCTCCCCAGCTCTGTGATATTTTTCAACATAACTAGTGGCCACCGTTTGTTATTTTGTTTTAAACTCAATAATTGTTGAATTCCCCATTAGGGAAATAACACTATTCTTTTACTTCACCATTTCCCAAATCTCCAATAAAGGTTTCGCAATCTTCCTTTTTAAAGACTGCGTGGCGCCCATTTCACCTTTTTAATTTTCAGCAACAATTAGTTCCGTCTACAGCGATCGTGAACGAACCCACTCCCAGCTGACTAGCCAAATTGCAGCATCAGCGTGCTGCCCGTTGCACTTGCAACCTCCTTCTCTCTCTTCCCGTTATATTCGCCTGACAAGGAAAATAGAAGTCGACTTAAAACCCTCGGCGCGGTGGCGACTGCTTTTTGTTGGGTTTCCTTTTTTACCTTTTTTGACTTTAGAATCGTTCGCGGCTTTTTAAGTGCAACAATTATATCAACATACTCTTTGTCATATTGATTGCTTTAAGGATCTTTGGGTTTGTTTTGATCTCAAACTGGATTTCACAGAGCATATCAACTTTGTTGTTATTAATTAATTAAGTCCAATTCTATGCTAGGCATCGTAAACATGTAGTCTTAGGAATTCAATGAGCTAACGTTTCTTTGTCTCTGTTCAATTGCTATGTCCGTCCAGTATGCATCACAAGTCTTGGCACCGTTCAAAAGCATTCATTCAAATCGAATCAAATTCATTCAACGGAAATTTATTCGAATTGCCCTAAGAGTACTGCCATGGGGAGATACATTTAACCTTCCTCATTACAGTCAACGCATCAAGCTTCTGCAAATGATACCTCTTTCATAGAACGAACAAACGAACGAACTATGGCACGAATGAGCCTATTAGTCGCATGAGTACAATCTATAATTTTAATAAGCATGTCATTGACTTGCATGTTACTAAAATAAAGCTTAAAAATATTTTGCGAAATAATGCTTTATTGTCTTAATGTAATTGTATTTAATTGTATCTGTGTTATTATGCGTATAGGTACATTATATAGCATCGTTGTTTGTTTCGTTCTTTGTTTACTCCGTATTTGTACTTACTAACACCTGCACTAAATGATGAGCCCGTGTGAGCACTTTGTGTGCCGGCAATTGCAGCTCGTGATAGTTGCTTGCTTTAAGCACTCCACAATACAGATCTGATGGTGTATTTAACTGACAATATCATATAAAGCATATTTGCATACTCATCTAATATAAAGTAAAGGGTGATTTTTTTGCTGTTTGGTTTTCCAGTGTATTTATGACTGCTCACGACATGAAGCTCACGCATGATTCGTGACAAGTGTCAAAGTCAAACATGCTCAGTTAGCATTGCCATTTCATCATAAAAAACCATTACACCCGAACAACGCTTACAAATTATTGAATTTTATTTTCAAAATTCGTGCTCTGTATAAAATCGATCAATTAAGCGATGGACCAACTGAGAAATGAGCTTGGTGAGCAATTTATCTCTCGTTTTGGACCGGTTAATTGGCCGGCTAGATCGTGCCGGCTTAAGACTCTATTTTTGGGGATGCGTCAAATCACTCGTCTATTCCGATAATATGCTCGAAAAAGAAACTCAAAGTTGGATTTTCCGTAAGGACCACTTAAAACGTTTGCAGAATTGAGTCTGCCTTAACACTGAAGGGCGTCGATTCTACAACTGTGAAATGGATCCTGGAAATGCTTAGGAGCAGAGAAGTTACAGCTGCTGTTGGCGGCTGTGTCAGAACTGTGCGCGCTGTCAAAGGCTTTGCGCAGGGCGGTGTACTTTCCACTACATTGTGGAACCTGTTGGTCGACTCCTTGTTGAGAAGACTTGATGGGGAAGGTCACCCTGTTATTGGGTACACTGACGATGTGTGCATTATTGTCAGCGGCAGGAGTTTACCAACTCTTTGTGAGCGGATGGAAACAGCGCTCAATAGTGTTGGGGAGTTGGTGCCGCGAGCAAGCTCTGTCAGTCAACCCCGCGAAGACTGAGATGATGCTGTTCACGAGTAGAAGGGCAATACCTCAAGTGAGGTGGCCTTACTTCCAGGGCACTCAACTAAAGCTATCAAGCAAGGTTAAGTATCTGGGTATTGTTCTAGATCCAAAGCTTAACTTTTCTGAACATTTGGTTGCTAGGATTTCGAAGGCAACTAACATTCTCTGGCAGTGCCGTAGGATGTTCAGCAGAACCTGGGGACTTAGTCCCAGGCTGGTTCACTGGATTTACACGTGCATTGTTAGGCCATACCTTATGTATGGTGCGATTGTATGGTGGGCTAGAGCTCACATCCTCAAACGTCAACTGTCGAAGCTACAGCACCTTGCGTGCTTATGCATTACAGGTGCGATGAGAGGAACTCCAACTGCTGCTATGCAAGTGTTGCTCTGTTTACCTCCCTTGCAGTTCCTTGCTGAAAGTGAGGCCAGAAAATCACTATACCGCATGTGTGTAGTACTTGGACGGCAGGTCAATCTCGGCGATGGGGCCAGAGGTGCTAGGTACAGAGCTCTCTATGACAGCCTACCTGGCCATCGGGGAGGAGCACTTGACACTGTGTGCATGAAGCAAGTCTTTCAGCGCCGTTTTCAGGTCATCCTTCCTGAACGGCAGGAATGGAACAGTGAGGGGTGGAATGGCTTTAGGCCGGGTGATGTCATCGTCTATACTGATGGCTCACTTATTGACGGTATCTCCGGAGCCGGGGTCTACTCTAGAGACTGTCGGATAAATCTATCTGCAGCCTTGGGTAGACAAACAACTGTTTTTCAGGCAGAAATCTTTGCGATTGCCACTGCCGCCAATATCCTGTTAAGGAGAAGGATTAAGGGTAAAACCTTATACATCTGCTCAGATAGCCAAGCCGCTATCAAAGCCTGTTCGGCCGGCTCTCTCAACTCAAAAATAGTTGAGGAAACCATGGTTAGGCTTGACCGTCTGGGAAGATGTAACTCGGTATCACTTGCCTGGGTTCCTGGGCACACAGGTATCGAGGGTTATGAAAGAGCGGATGCTCTGGCCAGCCTTCATTGGGCCACAACCATCCATAGGATGCTGCTCATCCGTCCACAAACGTGAAATGGATTCGGCTCTACGCCAACAACATTCCGAATACTGGCATGACCTGGTCTCATGCAGGTATTCGAAGAAGCTAGTGGACGGTCCAAAAATCAGCAGAGCTAAGTTTTTGCTTGGACTAAACAGGAAAGACTTGAGATCCTTGATTGGTCTCGTCACCAGTTTCAGTCCTCTTAACGAGCACCTCAAAACCATTCACATTAGGAGCTCGGGCCTATGTGAGTGCTGCATGGAGGCGGATGAAACGGCATCTCACTTCATCTGTGAATGTCCGGCTTTCGCCAGAACCAGGCTCACCACTATAGGCAAACAATTCGTTAACGAAGATGAGATGGGGAAAATTGAACTTGCAAATATTCTTTGCTTTGCCAAGGCTACTGGCAGGTTCTCCCTCACTGAATCTTACTAATCGCCAATAACCAGCGAGCGGGCAGCTATGCTGAAGTACAATGGACCAATAGGTCTAAGTGCTTGTCATCTACTGATGACCCCACTGCACATACAATACAATACTTAAAACGTAGTCGAGGTAAACATTTAGTTGAAATAACCTTAAAATAATAACTGGCAAGCATTGATTTATCATTTTCCTGCACTTTTTTTGACAATCAAAAACCATACACATCGTTTTTTCTTGGTTCGCGCATCGATCATCCGATTGCGTTGAAACTTAATACCGTTGTTGTTGGCACTTAAGTGAAGGTTTCTGGCATAGGTTCATCAACGTACAATATATCATCAATCTACAGTAGGTGACACGCGATTAAGACGGCTTCAAAGACAAATCTAATAAATCAACACATGCAGTTGGGCAAGAGGTGGAAAAAAATCCAATGTAGTCCAGTGCAGCAATTCGTTTAACGATAAATAAATATAAAAAAACCCTGAAAACCCTCAAAGCCCTTACTAAACAATTGAAATCAATAAGTGACAGTGACACAAATATTAATTAATACCAAATTTACTTTATACAGTATTCGTTGGCAGTTGCGCAAAAGTTTCCGACATAAAACCAGCAACATAGCAACAGCTAGGTGTCGCTCGAGTCATGTCAGATAATTGTTTGTCTTCTATGCGTTCGCGCATCGTTCATCCGATTGCATTGAAACGTTGCACAGTTTGTGACATAATGCCGTCAACGTACCATATACCATCTACATACTTACAATAAGTGGCACGCGAGTATCAAGAAAACTTCAAAGACAAAATGTAATGTTTACTTTTGCACTTGGGAAAGAGGAATATAAAAAAGAAAATCAACAATTGAATAATGTTCTAATATGTTGGAAGTCATTTCGTTTTCAATAAAAAATAAACAAGTAAGACTTATGGCCAGTTTCACAGTGAAGGTTTAAACTTGAGTTCAACTGAACCTTAAACTGATGTCAAATTTGTGCTTTAACTCGTTCGATTTCACAGTGAAATCTGAACTTCGTTTAACTTGATTTTATGAATCGAAGCTGGCAGCATTTTCCGTTCCTACGTATTTCAATGTAATTATTATTCTCGTTTTGACAATAAAATCCGAATATTCATAAGTCAACTGTCGAATATAGAATTGGAAATTCATTTGCATTTTGGCTCATAACCTTTTTTTTTTTTTTTTAAAGGAAATCCAAATCCCAGAGCACTCAGACTCGGTAACGGTCCATTGTACTACCAGGCAGAAATCCTTCATTTGGTGTAGAGGCATGTGATTATGATTGAACCTGCACCGCACGGGTCACAAGCCAACACACTAACCACCGTCGCCACCCTTGGCTCATAACCTACTTTCCCCCCCAAGTCAACATTGCCAAATAATATGCTGTACCACAGGTAGCGGAACACAGAACCTACGTAAATCCCGGATTTATAGCCACTTAAAGTTTTCCTTTATTTTTTTTACTCTTCCGTCATCTATTGTTTGTTCTTTGGCGTTTGCCAAATTAAAAAAAAGGAATATACGAAGCGTGGTAGTGTTAAGCGACAGCTTCCTCCTTTCAACATGCGCTTTAGCTTAAATCTCGTTTAAATTATTGCCACACCTAGGTGTCAATAATATAGAATATAGAAAACCTTCTCTTCCATACGCCATAAGAGCGTTCAACACAATTTCGTGTTCGAATTTGAGATTCATTGTTCAATGTTTCTTGTGGATTGTTGCAACTACGTAAAGGAGTCATCATATAGCGTCTGCATTGGTAGCCACTGTCCGCCACTATAAAATGATTTCCAAATTTTCCATTTTCAAACCTAGAACAGATTCTTGAATTGTTGAAAATTGTGGAATTATGACTTGATCCAGGCCACCTTGCAACTATGTCCATTATTTTGAGCTTTGGATCACAAATGGTCTGCACGTTTAAGGAAAAATACCCTTTTCTCACTTTCGAAATATTTCACCATTTGATCCCCCTAATAAAGTGTTTCCAAATTTAAACGGTTTAAACGGCAGAATACAGTCGTTTAACTTAAACTGCAAATTGAACTCAGTTTAAGGTTTAAACGAAACTGTGAAACCGAATAAATTGCTGAACTAAAGTTTAAACCAAAAGTGGAGTTTAAACTTCTACTGTGAAACTGGGGGTTAGTCTTTTATAGTACTTTAACAATAGAGGATAACATTTGATGGTTAGACCTACACTATAACAATTAGTAAATAAGAAAAATTACAAAAATAATAATGAGAACACTATTGCAGGAAGGAAGAAAGGGGAAAAGGAGTAGAAGGAAAAGAGTAGAAGAAATTTAAAGAAATTTGAGAGTTGTTGCTTTTTTTTTTAAGAAAAGTACTCCAACGCAGATGTTTTGAATTGAGTAGCTCCAGTTATTTGTCTTGTTGCATTGGGCAAAGAGTTCCAAAGTCTAGTGGCTTGAGACGTGATTAAATAATTGAATGGGGGTGTAATTATATTAAAAGTTGTGTAAGAGCGGACAAATTTAAGCTTTTCAAATAGATATGGTGGCGATTGATTGTGAATTATTTTGAATAGCTACCAAAGCCTCAGTAGCCCCAACACACTCAAATGAAAAAAGATTGTCTAAGCATAGAATCATCCGAGTTGAGAGAGAGCACGCTAGAAGTGTTTGTATTTGAGCTGTGAGCAAAATGCGGGCTCATGACTTGTGGGTCTAACGCACATTTTTAACTACTTTTATCCCCAGTTACTCCAGCAGTTTTTAAATTTCTACATATCTCTTTCGAGCTAAGGGTAGGATCAAGTTTTTGGAGTAAATATGATCTATTAGAAGACCTTATGAGGGCAGTGACACTATTTCGGGCAACAGTATACTGCCTTCTATTGTACTCTAAGGGGTTTCTTTTAAAGGAACGACAGAAACGCTCCGTCTCTCGAATTTGAAGCTTAATCTGATGATTGAACCAAGGACAACTTTTAAGTTTCTTACGCTTCGTAATCAAGGGACCATATACTTCATACAGCCTGTTGACAAATGTGTTAAATTGAAGTACTTTATTGTTAATGTCAGGTGTACTATATATTTTGTTCCAGTTAAAATTAAAACAGTCGCGGTGGAGGTTTGTGCAATTCAGGTTACGAAACGACCTGTAACTATATACTTCAGTGTTGTGAGTTTCATGAAACTCAATAGCACAAAATAAAAAAATCATGTATAAATTCTGAGGTGGCCCTAACTTGGTCATTCCCTAGCACTCTGCGTTTTGAACGTGAAAGAAATAAATCTATCAAAGATGGATTATGGCTCGATTGGAAAGAAGTCGGCCAGTGGTTGTTTATAACTGTAAGTCCCAATTTATCACAAAAATAAGTTAAAAGCCTTGAGCTACTGTTATTTACTAAAATATTAACATTAAAGTCGCCCACTATGAGAATATTGTCGTATTTAGGACTTAGCAACACTAGCGCATCTTCAAATTCACTCAAATTACCCTCTTTAAATTGATTTGGGGGGCTGTAAACAACGATAAGTAAACATTTTTCTACCGAATTCTTAAGCTCAACGCAGAGAAACTGAATATTTCTTTGATTAGAACAATACATAACTTTGGAGGAGATATGTTCCCGAATATACATACAAACGCCGCCTCCAACTCGGTCAACACGATCATTTTTAAACAATTTAAAACCAGGAAAGCTTACAAGTTGGGACATGACACTTGCATTAAGCCATGATTCAGACACCATTATTACATCAAGTTTAGATGTACTTAACATTTAGTATAGCACAGTGGAACGGATACTACCAGCATTAGCATGAAATTACTACTACTATAAATTAATAATAAAAGCATTATAAAATAAAGAAATCGATTGAACTATAAAATTAATTGAGTATCCTTAATCAATTGAAAAGAAACACTACGCAATAATTCATAAGACGTTTCAAAAACAATAAAATCAATAGTTAAAAGTGAATTAAAAATTTAAAACATACTCAAAGATTCTGTTACGCACCAAAATGGAAAAAAAAAACATAAAGACAGCAGCAACAGCAACATCAGTATCATAACAGGTGGGTCGGTTGTGAAAAAATTGAGCATGCAAAGCACAGTAACATAATCCATGTCATAACAATTGTATGTATGTATAATTCTTTATTAATATTTCTTAATACTTTATAAAACTTACAAATTATAAATTATAAACTTTTCAATTCAGTCTTATTGCAGTTACATACTTTTAAATATTTCTTTTCACAAATTCAATACATTTTCTTTTAAATGATCTAAAATTGTTATCATATTTAATGTCATTTGGTAGCTTGTTAAATAATTGAAATCCCTTATAGATGATCGTACTTTGGGCGCCCAATGAGTTCTGCCTTCTCAGTCTAAAGTCATTCGCATTTCGACGTTGGTGGGGTTGCACCTCATTAACATGTCTGACCTCATTTAGTAAATATCTTGGCGCATCACCATATTTTATTTTGAAAACAGTCAAAAGCGTATTCAGCTCCAACCTCTGCTTAACGTTGAGCCACATAAGAGCTTCTAGCATATCCCTTACTGGAGTAAATCTGTTGCACCTCAGGATGCTCCTCATAGCTTTGTTTTGTAGTTTTTGTATCCTTTCGATCTGACCCTGGTTGCAGCAATAAAACAATATTGATGAGCAAAACTCAAAATGTGGTTTGACTATTGTATTATACACTGTAACAGCTGTCAAATAGTTAATTCTTTCTCGAATCCTTTTAAAAAATCCTATTTTTTACCAATTTTTTTGCAGATATAATCTATATGGTCGTGCATTTTTAGATCCTTATCGATGATCATACCCAGATATTTTATGTTCTTAACGTTTTCAATAGCTTTTCCGTTTATTTCTATATTTGTTGTGCCATTCATATTTATCTCCATTAACTTTGTTTTCTGTTCGTTCAATTTTAGTTTGTTCATTTTTAGCCATGTGATCAATTTATTAATATCATTCATAAGTTTATATTTGCACTCCTCTTCGCCTGTTGCTTTTGCGTATATCAGGGTATCGTCAGCGTACATAACTATTTTGCAAAATTTAACCATTTCTGGCATATCATTCATGTATATTATAAATAGCAGCGAGCCTAATATTGAACCTTGCGGCACTCCTTGATCCACTTCAATAAACTCTGAAACGCTGTTATTTACTTTCGTCCGTTGTATTCTATTTGTTAGGAAAGATCTAAACCACTCTAGCTCCTTTTCTTCTACACCATAAATATATAATTTTCTTAAGAGAATTTCTCTATCAATTGTTTCGAACGCCCGCTTAAAATCTAAGAACAACGCCATTGCTTTTTTTCTTCTTTCCGCCATCTTTCCATTCATTCACTACGTGATTAACTGCTGCTTCACAGGAATAATTCTTTCTGAACCCTGATTGATATATTGAGAGAATATTGTTCCTCTCAACGTATTCCATCAGTTGTTGTTTAACCACCGTCTCGATTACTTTCTCAATTGTCCTAAGTGTATTTATTGGTCGAAACTCTTCACTCTTATTGGTTTTTTTCACTTTTTCTACAGGTGTCACCATAGAATCTTTCCAAGGGCTCGGAAACTCTCCTGATAGAAACGATTCGTTGACTAGCTTAAGTATTGTTTGTTCTAGAGTATTCCAGTTATCCATAAATATTCGCGGACTTATTTTTTCGAAATCCGCTTTGTTATTTAGTTTTCTGCATATTGTTTTAAGTTCGTCTATTGTTATTTGATGAAATTTGAATCTACTTTCTGATGGCTTTATACAGTTCACATATTCGGTGTTCTCGATTGAATTGCCGATTTCTTTTACACTTTTTATGAAATACTCATTGAATTTGTTAGCAATGGTCAAGTCATCTTCATGAATTTCGCCTTCAAAAGACACGTTTTGAATTTTGTTCTTTTGCTGTTTTAGAACTAGTTGCTTTATTCGATTCCACATCTCCTTCTGCCCATTTGCTTGCCTTATTTTATTGTCAACGTACTTATTTTTTGCTTTGTTTATTTCGACTTTAAAATGGTTTCTTGTTATTTTGTATTCATGCCATTGCTCCCTACTATTGCTGAATTTCGCTATTTGGTACTTCTCGTTTTTTTTCGCTTTTAACTCTTTTAGTGTGTTATTAAACCATAAGTTTGTTTTGTTGTGCGAAGTTATCTTTTTTTTGACTAAATTTTTATTGATTTATTTTTCAAATAAATATTAATTTTGTTCGCGTTTTCGCTTACATCACAGTTTATGTCATATGCCGTATTTAACTGCCTCAGTTCTCTTGCAAATTTATCTTTCTTGTATCTGAACACATCGATTTCACGGTTCGCATCTGCTATTCTATGAACTCCCGCATTGATTTCAATTTCCAGATTTTCATGGTCCGATATCTTATCATTTGCGTTTACACGCACTGCAACGTTCTCCATATTTGTTATTACATAATCAATTATAGTTTTTGTGCTTTCCGTTATCCTCGAGTACTCTTGTGTTTTTTGAGTAAGACAATTATCGTTCAATATTCGTTCTACTTCCTTCCTATAAGGGGTCCGCCAAATAACTTTCTTTTTTTTTGAAAATGCTATAAAAAAAAACTACTGAATATTTTCTCAAATTTCTTTTTTTATTTGAAAGTACAATCCTTCCGTTCAATAATGGAAAATAATTTCATTCAAATGGCTGCCTCGGCTGGCCATGCAGTAGCCTACACGATACCAAGGTCTTTATGCAAAATTCGTCTCAATGATGTCTCCGAAATGTTCAATTGTTGAGAACGACGGTGAATTGATGTTGATGGCGCTTCACGTACACTTTCTGCCACAGTAGCAATATTCTCGGGTGTACGCACTGTTTTTGGCTGTACACGCTTTGGTTTATCGATGCCAGTTTCTTTCACTTTTTTCACAAGATAACGAACATACGGAGCTGACGGTGCTTCTTTTCTTCCAAAATCCGTACGCAATTTTCGCACACATTCTGCAACATTACCATGATTTTCAAAGTAATGTCGCAATATTTCCCAGCGTTGTTCAAGCGTATACACAACCATATTCGTTCAGCGGAAGGATAAAACTAATTATCTGTCAAATCAGACATGAGCTAAGTGTTACCATTCACGAAATAAGCACTAGTTGAAAAAAAAGTTAGATGGCGGACCATTTATATATGATTTTGGCACCAGTCAATGTTGAAATCGCCTGCAATCAAAATTTTGCTTGGTGTTTCTGTTAATTTCTCCACATACTCTTTGAAAAATTCGCAAAACTCCATTTCGGAGCTACTGGGCGATCGGTATATTGCAACTAATACCATTTCCAGGTCTTTGTATCTACATTTGCATTCTAGGAACCACATTTTATAGTCAATCGATTTTTTTACCGTCTTTGTAATACTCCATTGATCTCTAAGTTAAATTGTAGTGCCTCCAGTCCGCGTTGAATTGGATGGACAGGATCTGTCTTTAAAACCTTTAATCTTTATTTCATTTTCCTCTATGTTTTCGGTTACGTGAGTCTCAGATAAAATAGTAAAATCGTATTCTTTTTTTCCCGCTATTATTTCAAACTCCTCGAAGTTGTTGGTTAAGCCTTGTATGTTAATTTAATACCTTTAATTGTAACAGGTTGCTAGTACCCATTTCCTTTCTTTTTGGTTTCGAGCTTGTTTAGATATACAGGGCATTCTCTGCTTAATGACATGTGATTTTCATCAAGTCTCAGATTTAACTTTTTATTAGCACGAAGACAGTTTATGCACTTCATTACTGCTTCCTTGTCGCATTCGCTGGTTTTATGATTTTCTAGGCATTTTAGACATGTCTCATCATTTTCTTTGCAATTTGTTGACTTATGATTAAAACCCTTGCACTTAAAGCATCTCAAAACGTCAACTCCATCAAATACCTAACACCGTTCCCAGCCTATGCTGACTCTTTCCTTTTCTAGTATCTTGGTCTATTTCAATTATTGCATTGTAGCTTATTATATTATTTCTTTTGTTTTCATAATATCTTATTACTTTTAGTTCGCTATTTGAAATTTCCTTGTTTTGCTTTTTTAATTTTTCAATGATTTCATTTTCACTACTTTTAAATCTCATATTCGGTATCAAAATTGTTGGCTTTATTTTTTGTCGAACTCGAATTTCGTATTTTTCGCCCATATTCTCTTCAATTGCACTTTTTATTTTATTCCTTTCATTCACTTTCTATAATAATAATCCCATTATGTTTGCTCTCAATATTCGAAATTTTAAAATCCATTGGATCTACTTTTTCATTTAGATCATCTCTTGTTTTATTACACTTCTGCTTCTCTTTTGGTTTTACAATAAGTGGCAACTCTTTTCGAAGTTTTGGTAGCACTTTTTCTTGGCACCTGTCATTTGCATTTTTTACAATAGGTGTGTTTAATGAACCTGAGCTGCACAGAAAAGTACAGAAAAGATCAGAAAAGTACAGGATTTTGTGTTCCATGAGCAAAAATCTTGCCCCAAAATGTTTTACATTCTGTCACTTTGTGTTCCAGGACGCTGTCCAGCTCAGTTAAGATCAGAAAAGTACTGGATTTTCTGCACCTCCTTTTGAGGAAGGGCAACTGCGTGAAAAGTGTCAAATCTGACATCGGATCTTCATCATCGCTATTGCTGGTATCCGATGTTGTAATATCCGACGAACTTAACATGATGCTACTGCCAGAATCTTCCAACATCTCGAGTATTAAAAAGTCTGAAGATTCATTTTATTTTATTTATCAAAAGCAACTTTGAGTCTCACTTTTCATTTGGATTTATTTATTTTGGAATTTAACAGCTGATATGGGAGCTGTCACATGAAGCTGTACTTTTTTGTTCTCACTTGATCTGCATCTGACAGTTTTCGCTCATGTGTGCTGATCTGATCTGTTCTGTTCTGATCTTTTTTTCATTAAACACAGCTAATATGTGCGAATGACATTTGGTTTCCCGCCATCGTTTGTTTACTATTAACAATTTTTTTCACTTCATTACATACATTCAAGTTGCTTTTCTTTAGCTCATTGCAGATGCTTTCGCCTTCTTTCTTGAAGTTTTCAGCAACATTGCTCATTTTTTCATTTCCTTAATACTTTTCTCTCATATTTCCTGACTCTTTTTATTTCTTCCAACCTTTGTGTATATCTGTTTTCGATCGCTTCAAGTATAGTGCTTTTATTTCCCCTTCGTTCTGTTTCAGTGAATTTTCAAACTCCTCCTTATACTCCCTTAAGTGTTGTGTGTCCCTGTCTACACTATTCTGCATCTCCTTTACCACTTCCTCCATATTTTGTATGTACAGCATACACTTATCGCACATGTATCTTAAATTTTTGCTGGTTCCCAGAGAGTTGCTTAAAAATTCATCCAATCCAGAACATTTTACGCTACAATGAAACACCTTACCGCACACCACTTGGCAGTTCACACCTGTTTCGCCTCGAATCGGCAGCCTGCATCCGCTGCACCTGGACATCCCTATTTTCTTACGTTTTTCGTTATATTTTTGGTTTTTTGTGTATAAACGTTCGAAAAGAATTGTCTGATACAAAACTCAAAAATTAACGACTTAATAATTTTATATAAAACAAATAAAAATATTGTACTGCAAAAACTTGCTAGCCTCTACTTAAACGTCAAACCCACGATATCATCAAGAATCTTAACCATAGTAGAACAACTGTGTTTGGCTCTAAAGCCAGACTGAACCGGAGATAGCAAACTGTACTGATCAAGGTGCCTAGAAATGTGCTTAGCAAGAATTTTTTCCAGCCTGTGTAGCAGTTCGGTAAACAACAATATGTCTTTTATTTATTTCGTACGTGTGAATGTGTCTGCTTTGTGTATGTGTACCTACTCCAAACCAATTACAAAAAAAGTAAAGAGCCATTACAAAGCATGCCGGGCATAAGCTAATACAATTAGAAAACTAATCTTACAATAGCGAGAAAGTTTTGTTCGCCCCAGTCGTGCACTTTATTTTAAAACAGTTCGAACCGACCGGATAGGAACCCAATTTTGGTTTCGATTAAATTTTTTTTTAAAATCAGCGTGTGGTAAAGAGTTTTATTTTCTGTAATTGATACAGGGGGGGGGGGGGTCATGGGGATTGTAAAAGGGAGGCGTGGACACAATTTGAATTGTACATTTTTGATGCTAAGAATACAATATTGAAGACTTCAATATTTATTACTGTACGCTTCAGCAGACATGAGAATTGCACTGACGAAAATTGCACCCAGAATCTCAGAGCTGGTGAAGAAAATGCAACAACAGAAGTCGCATTGAACATCTTACATTACTAATAAATAAAAATACGTTTTTCAAAATCAATTTACAAAAAGGTATAAACAAACATGTACGAGTATACAAGCAAAAATATCTAAAATTCTCGATCCATTATATATATTTTTCAATTAACATTTGGAATTTTTATTTGGGCATGTGGTTCTCCAATTCGCCATAAGGGGCGCATGCTGTTGAAAAGGTTGGGAACCACTGTGCTAAAGGCATGCAGCAGGATAGGTGACCACAAGGCGGCCGGACCAGACGGAATCCCAAACAAGGCATTGAAGGTGGCTGTTACAAAGAGAACAGACCTCTTCATATCAACAATGCAGAGGTGCCTAGAGGAGGGAACCTTTCCTGAGAAATGGAAAATGCAGCACTTGGTCCTGCTTCCGAAAGGAAAGAAGCCTCCAGGAGAACCATCGTAGTACCGCCCTATATGCCTATTGGACACCATGGGAAAAATCTTCGAGAAGATAATCTATAATAGACTTCTCGTAGTGGCTGAAGAGAAAGAAGCCCTCTCAGACCGACAGTTTGGCTTCAGAAGAGCGCGTTCTACAGTTGATGCTATAAGAGCGTTGGTCCACATAGCTGAAAGTGCCATAGAAGGAGTAAGATGGCTCTACGGTACAAAGGAGTATTATGCAGTAGTTACTCTGGATGTCAAAAACGCCTTCAATTCCGCGAACTGGTCAATCCTAAGAAGATCTCTCGCCAGAATGGATACACCATATTACTTGCTGAGGATAGTGACGGACTACTTTAACAACAGGAAGTTAAGGTATTATACCGACGAAGGAGTCAAATACTACAAGGTTACCGCGGGCGTTCCACAGGGATCCGTACTGGGGCCACTTCTGTGGAACATCATGTATGACGGAGTCCTACGATTAATGCTACCTCGCGGAGTATATATATATATATAGTCAATTTCCAGGTGGGGAACCAGATCATCAGTTCCAAAGAAGCAGTCAAATATCTTGGAGTCATGATAGACAACAGACTGCAGTTCAAGACGCACGTGGAGTATATAACAACGAAAGCATATACAGGGAGCTCTCTCACGCATACTACCTAACATCGGTGGACCTGGATACGCTAGGAGGAACGTTTTATCAAAAGTAGTCAGTTCAGTCCTTCTTTACGCCGCCCCGGTTTGGGCGGGGGCACTGGTGACGAAAGAAACAAGAAGGAAACTATCATCCGCATACAGGCTTAGCGCGTTAAGGACAATCTGTGGTTTTCGAACCATCTCGGACGAAGCGACCTTCGTAATAGCTGGCATGATACCTACCCATAGACATTCTAGCGGGCGATATGTTGAGGATCTACAACAGAAAAACGCCGGGCGGACAAGATGCAAGTGAAATGGCAAGAATTAAAGTAGAAGAAAGAGCAGCTTCAATTGCTATATGGCAAACCAGGTGGAGCAACACTACAAAAGGCAGATGGACATACAAGCTTATCCCGTCAATCGAGACCTGGACAAAGCGAGCACATGGAAACAGCAACTACCACCTTACGCAGTTCCTGACTGGCCACGGCGGCTACCGGAAATACCTACATCGATTTGGACACGATAGCTCGCTATTTTGCCCAGATTGTTCAGACCAGGAGGAAGACACGGAGCACGCAATTTTTCATTGTAGGCGATTCGTATCATGGAGAACGAATCTGCCCAATCCATCTTTCGTAATAGACCATATGTTGCAGTCGGAGGACAATTGAACGACAGTTTGTAATCTGGTAACAACTATCCAAAATGAACTGCGGAGAGTAGAAAGGCTAAGGAGAGCATCAGAAGCAGCAGAAGCGTCAGAAGCAACTGACACAAGACAAGACGCATAGCATGAATTGCTAACCAGCCCCGCGAGAAGTAATACCTAACGGCAGTCCCGCGGGGAGAGTGGTTGACGTCTGCTGGGTGTGGATTTTTTTTTTTTTTTTTTAATTCTGGCTCGCCAAGGCGATTTATAAGGGGGGGTACTTCGACCTAAAAGATCTTTTGTACCGTATGGGCCAGAAAAGTTTAAACTAGTAGAATTTCCACTTTCCGTGTAAAGCGGACAATTTTACCAGTAGAAGAATTCTTTATGTCCTCGGGGCTCATTTGCTCCCTGAAAAAGATCTTCTTTCTAATTCCATTAAGGGCTGGACATTCACATAAAATGTGTTCAGCTGACTCGTCCTCTTCAAGACAGAGTCGGCACTTAGGAGAGTCTGATATTCTTATTTTGTGTAGATGATATCTTAACCCATGGTGACCAGTAAGGTAACCTACTAGGTTTTTGATATCATGCCTGCTTAGGTTTAGACATTTGCTGGCATTTTTATTGAAGGGCCGAATGGCTCGTTTGGCCTGTCTTAGACCTGGGATACTTTCCCAAAGATAGATACATTTTCTATGTTCCCAGCTTTTAATTGCTGCCGTTGCTGCTGATCTAGGAGTGCAGCAGAAAGGTTCGGGACCTATGAAAGGTGTTTCTGAACCTTTTCTGGCCAGTTCGTCGGCCTTTTCGTTACCTTCTACCCCGACATGACCCGGAACCCATCATAATTTGGTCTTGTTTCTTATTCCGAGTGTTTGTAGGGTATTGAAGCAGTACATGACTGATTTGGAGTCAATGGTATACGAGCTAAGGGCGTTTATAGCTGCTTGACTATCCGTGAAAATATGGATGGTGTGGATTAGTACGTAGGCGCATTCCTGGCATCGATTATTCTGGTTTGCGAATCGTGCATGGCATCTTTTGAAGATTATCACATCCATTGGCACAGCCAAGAAAAAAAAAAACATCATGAGCAAGCATGCGTTGACCACACCTCTATTGATTTTCACCACCCCACCCACTGTTTGATTTGATGACTTTATTCATCATGAAACACATTTTCAATTAGAGGGGGTTTTTTCAATAGGAACATAATTATTTCTTATTTTAAATATCACGTCAGTCAAGGCTTACATGTTTATCATAAAATTTCGAGTCAGTTCCGGTTTCGATCGTAATAATCGTCCCACCAAACAGGCTATAGAGGATAAATTCGAGCCAACATATTAACTATTGAATGTTCCTGAAACAACGCAGCGATCGAAATACCGAAAATATCGTAGCCGTAAGTCAATAAAATTAAGCCAAATCAGCCGCTTCTACGCCGCTCACAGGAATTGGGAATTCCTCAGTCCATTGTGACGAATTTTGGGTAAATATCTTGGACTATATCCTTACAAGAAAAATATAAACTCAAGAACTGAAGGCTCTTGTTCATTTGAGGAGCCGAAAATTTTCCAATTGGGTTCTGTAAAAGTTTTAACCTAACCTAACCAAATGGCATTGTCAACTACATTGTATCTACAAATGACCATGTGGTGTGGATTTCATGACGGAGGTGATGTTTTTCGCCGATGAAAATAATCGCCTTGTTATGGTCAATGGGGTTCGCTATCGTCACATGTTGCAAGACTTTATTTGTCCAGAATTGGATGGACTTGGCATCATTGATATGTGGTTCCAACAAGATGGAGCCACATGTACAAGCTCATATGTGCACTTTCAATTATTGCACAAGTTTCTCCGGATTAACCTTGAATACAAAACTTCTATATAATGCTCCCTAAGTTATTTAGACGCCACCCGTGGAGAAAAAAACCCTACTCAATGCACAAACCTATCTTTCCTATCATTCTACTTCTTTCTAGTTGTACCACCTAATAGTAGGCAATGAAATACGTCCACAATGACATTGCATTTGTAGTTGTCGAATTGAAAAATGCCTGCTCTGTGTATACACACTATAAGGGTAATACTGTATCAATTACAGAAAAGAAACCTTTTAGCGCACGCTAAAAAATATAAGACACACAAAATCAAAAATCTCGCGTATGAAAAATAGTATCAACTTCGTTCTGATCCTAATCGGAGCGTATTAACATAAATATGAACTAAACAAAATTACACGGAATTCGGTCCATCCGTTTTTATATATTTTTTTAGTTTAAACAAGAATATTGAAAAAAGAGAGATTTTAGAATTTCTTGAGAAAGATCAATCCAATATAAACTTTTCTGGTGACAATACATTTACTTCAAAATATCAGATATTTTCATTGATTTTTTATCAAAGAGCAGCTAACAGTTTTTCAAATAATCAATATAATAATAACGAATGAGGAGAAGAATCAAATAATAGGTAATTTTTATACCCTATTCTAGGGGTATATTAATTTTGACGCATAGTTTGTAACATACCTTAATATTGCCCGTAGACCAGTAAAAGTTACTATATTTATGATCAGCATCGATAGTAATATCGATCTAGCCATGTCCGTCCGTCCGTCCGTCGGCAAAAATTAGGCCTTTAAACTGGACCTAGAGAGCTGAAATTTTAACCATATACTCTCTAGGGTCCCGAAATAATCAAGTTTACGAATTTTTGAAATCCGTCCACAGACACGCCCACAAACTAAAAAAAACAAAATTTTGGAAAAAATCGAATTTTGAGCTAGAAAGCTGAAATTTTTTATATATGATCTATGACTCCTAAAACTGCTCGGGATAAAAAAAATTTCAAAATCCGCCCACTGACACGCCCACAAATAAATAAAACAATTTTTTTTGAAAATCCAAAGTTTGAGCTAGGGAGCTGAAATTTATAATATATAATCTCTATGGGCCCTTTATGCTCATGTGTAAATATTTTCAAAGTCCGCCCACTGACACGCCCACAATTAATTTTTTTTTTTTAATTCAAAGTTTGAGCTGGGGAGCTGAAATTTATAATATATACTCTCTAGGGGCCCTTTATTCTCACGTGTTAATTTTTTTTTAAATCCGCCTACTGACACGCCCACAATTAAATAAAACAATTTTATTGAAACACCCAAGTTTGAGCTAGGGAGCGTTTTTTTTTTTTGATAAAATCCTTTAAATGTTATATAACAAAATATGTAGAGCGTTCTTAACAATTCAACCATACTTAGACTTTTGTCACGCCCACTTATGAGGGATAGGAATAAGAATAGGGTATCCAACAGTTCGCCCAAGCGGACTGTAGCCCGTTCCTATGTTTTTATTCAGTTTTGGCGTACTCTCCTTTATTATCATTTATAATGTAAGCAGACCCGCTAAAAACTGCATGCATATTTTCTTTTTCAAACCTTTTCATCCTTTTACTCTTAATTTTGTTTTTATTGATTATCATGTTCATATCAGTTGATTGTTTGAACCTCCTGGATCGTACTCACCCCACTTGTTGTATAGGCGATTGCTCATGTTTGCTTTAATATTTATTTTAACTGCTTTCAATATCTAAAAATTGATCAAGGCATTGACATTTTGCGGGCGCGCAATAGTGGAAGGAGAACTTCACTGGAAGCAGTAAGCCAAAAATCACGTCAACTGGTTGGCCAATTGGTTGAGGGCAGGATTCACCGCTGACAAATAAGCTACTTGCAGTAAGTAAGTAAGATCGAGCGCACATGATTTTATGAAATAGTTTAGAGGAGTTGCATAATAAAGAACGCATTCTTCAGATAAAACTCAGAATTGAACAATTGTAACAAAGCGTAGTAGCTAAATAAGTATCGCCACTTGTTTGATAAAAAAAAAATTGGCATGCTTACTTAATTTTTTCCAAAAACTATCGAAGGAAACGAAACTTCAATTCACTTTTTATTAACATTTTACACAAAACCTTACTGTAATAAATTAACTTCTAACCGCGACGAATGGCTGAAAACTACCCTACCCACTTGAATTTCTGAGTGGAACTACTCAAGGCAGTACTCAAACGTGTCTTCAATTGAAGCTAGAATAGCCCTCGGCCAGCGCACATTTACATAAAATGCATAATTCCGCCGACCACCGAAATCGAATTGATTTAGATTCGATAATTAATCGTAACGCTGTCGAGTAAGCTTTGCTCATTACTTAATCCGAATAAATGAATTGCTCTTCGATTTGATAACGTGATTGACTCGCTTGTCGGACCCGCCTGACTAACGACTACCGAGACCGACGCGACGACGCAAGGTGCGCAAAACGAAATGTTCAAACAATTAATTATTTATTTCTTCACCTTATATCCGCGTCGAGCTTAACGAATTCTAAATAGTTTCAATTTTATAAGAAAAAAGAACAAGAAACAAACAACATTCTATTATTTTAGTGACTTATGCGTCATAGGTTTGAAAACAATAAATATACACTCAAATTCCATTCATTCCAAAAACAGAACAATGCCCGAAAGCGATGAGGGTCAATGAAAGCATAGCCAGTCGCCAGACAACAGCTAAAGTAGGCATCCAAATCTGCGACAAGACAGGCTATAATGGTTATGTAAAAGAGAATAAGTTGAGATCCGGTTTATGAGGTTTTCATTGTTTACAGGTGACGTAGCTCGCACTGGAATTGAATAATCACGGAATCACGTTTGCAAGGCGACAGACACGTCGAGAGCCGGTAGAACAACAGTCAGATTCTCATGGAAGACTGTTTGCGTATGTTTACCAACAATTTTGTTTAATGGGCACCATATGTTTTTTTTGTTTAGTTTGTTGTTTTGTTTTCGACATAATCAAATTTTTTTATATGAAAGCGGAACTTTGGATCTAAACACTGACTGGTACAAGATTACTTAATTAACTTATTTAAGTTCAGGAGATTCATAAGAGTGAAGTTAAATAATTGGCGAGAGTTTTCGAGTTATCTACGAATATCCAATTATTTTTTGCAAATCAAAAGTCTCTAATTTGATGAATGTATTGCTAACCCGGGATTTTTTTTTATGGTTTGAGGTATGGCGTATATGTATTTCAATACAATAGAAGTTTTGATTCAGAAGAAATGAAGCTTTTACGACAAATGTTATGTTTGCAAAGCCCTAGAGACCTGAAAACTTCCAGAAGTACTGATATCACCTTGAAAAGAATGAACTCATATTTGACATCGATAAGAACACAGTCAAATGTCCAAATTAATCTTGAATGACGGAGCAAATATTTCAGCCATTCTGACTTCTCCCTTAAATCATCAAATCTAATCTGGTGCCACAAACTTATTAATGCTCCTTCTAGGTACCTATCAAGCATACAAAATCGATTGGTGTAACTAATAAAAGACCGACAAGTCGTAAACTCTATAAGTTGACTTCGCGAAGGTGCAATTAGGTATCTACTTCGACTAGGGAATACTTGGCTGGCTTCTCCCGCAAAGTGGGCTTGGTATTGGATTCAGTGATTGCTAATTTTGCATCAAAAAACAATCTGTTTCTTTATTTTTATAGTTCTTATTGTTGCAGTCTTAGATACGAGTTCTCGAACGACGAGCCTGTAAATGCAAACACTATCTGTTTAGAAAAGTGTTGTTCACATATTTTGTGACATTTAATTTGTATTTTTTTTGTGCTGCCATGTTTCCGGATATCGAAAAGTTGAGTTTGAATAAAGACGAATATATGCGTTTGCTAATTTTAAATTTGTTCTATAAATTTATAGAAAAAACATGTTTTTGTTAAAAATGCACACAAGAAATGACCGTGACACACAAAATCTAAATAAAGTCGCGTTTTATTATCGCTACTATTATAAATAGATCGTCCCATGAAAATAAAACCATCCGGATCATCAGGCATTTTTGCTTTGCAAGTTTGGCACACGGGATTGATCTTCTTCTTCCTTAATGGCGATGAGGCAATGATCAGGATTGAAGGGATCATAGCCCTCCCACTTAACTGGACGCCGGTTCGACCTTAGTAAATAACGGCAGCCCTCCCTATTTTGAATCACTTCGTCGCTGGGGCCAATCAAATGCTGGTGTTGCTGCATTTGTGTGATTCAGGAGTTTTTAGGCCTGCCTGTCTTTCACGTATGCATTGGAATGTTGATTGATATTGCGTTTTTGACCGGGTTCTTAGGACCTCTCCTTTGAACATGGTAGTACCAACTGAACCGGTCGCGCTCCATTTTTTTCGAGATAGTTTCTTTGACGTGAAGGCTTCCTCGGATCTTGGAACCTGTTATTCGATTAAAATTTGTTACTCCTGCTGTCGTTAATTTGCCTTCATGCTTTTAGTACGCTGTTCAACATTGTGAACCGTATGTGAGCAACAACTGTAGTGTAGAGCCGGTTTCAGATTAGGGGACATTTTTCGGTCACAGAAGATGAGTTTTCCCACAGATCCCAGACTTACGCGATGCTCAAAGTCATCATCTCCGCTTGATTCACTATTGATTGTAGATCCCAGATATTTTAACTTATCGCGCTTGCGAATCACTCTTCCATTCATATAAATGTCTGAAATAGGTCGAAGTGGATCAGAGAACGGGGAGCACAAGTATTCTTTTTTTCGGACTAATACGATACCCATTCCCCTCCAAAACTTCGACCCATACATCAAGTGCTCGTTGAAGGGACGTTTGATCCTCGCTAATGTTGGCTTCATCTTCAGCAAATAAAAACTGATGCACTTTGGAGTCCGTCACAAGTAGGTAATAAAGGCCTGTTTTAAATATCAATGGACTATAGACGCTTCCCAATTGTACACCGAATTTGATTGCGAACTCCTTGGTGACGCCAACGGGGCATTTTACTCTTGTCTTTACTCGCTCATACATGCCCATCATCTCGAAGGGGTGTACGTAGGTTTTTGGAACTCATCGTTGTCCTAGCGCCACCCATAACAGGTCCATTGGTTGTCTGTCTCATTGCCCTTTTCAAAATCAATGAACATCATATGCAAATCCTTTAAGGATTCACGATATTTTGCCATAATGATTCTTATACTTTGGATTGCATCTGTGGTTGATTTACCTGCGACAAACTCGAAATGGTCTTCAGAACGGCGTATTATTTTCCGCTTTCGGCAATCTAACACCCGCGCAACGATCTTCATTAAATGTGACATCAGCTTGATTGAGCGGTAATTGTCACAGTCTGGTGTATCGCCTTTTCCTTTGCGTGATTGGTGTTTTCCTTTATTTACATTTTATTGGGGTTGCCATTCGTGTGTTTTATTTTTGTCTATTCATCTTTTGAAATTCTTTATCACAATACAGATTTACACCAAACTGCACTCAACATCGATTTTATTTATTGTCATCAATCAGAGAATATTAACCAGACTTATAGACTTCTATAAAATCAAATTTAGGTATACTTTTGGATAGGTATACATTAGGGTGTCCCTTATTTTTCGACAATTTTTTTTTTAACGCATATGTTCTTATTTTATTTATTTTATTATAAAACGCAACCAAACAAAAAATTAGGTCATTTGGATCATGTTTACCCGTGCCGACTTCGATCGAAACATATCACTACAAGTTACACTGAAATAGTAGCACGTGCCTAAGGAAATTTTTATTGCATTTTTAGTTTTTAAACGGTAAACTAGTTTTTTTAATCGATTAAAGATGTCACTGCAATTAAGAAGCAACACAAAAAGCATTTACTTAGTGGGAGATGTAAATCACCAAATAAAGGGTGCTAAATTACCGTCAAATCGACAAGTTCTTGCAGTTTTCTTTTTTAATATGCGGGAAGTTAAATTGACATTTAGCGAAAGTGCAAATCTTGTTATTCGCGAGTGTACTATTTTTTGGGAAAAGGCAAGAATCCCTACAAAATCACTACCCAACTCTGTGAAGAAGCTTATAAATTTGTATCAAGCTTGGAGAGAACTGCAAAAAAAATTCAAAGAAAACCCAGGAGGTGCATAAACAAAGAGAAGCTGATTTCCAGGACGATTTGGATAACATATTTCACATAGCTCATGCTGATGCTCTTCAAAAAATTAAAATAGAAGAGGACATACTCTTTTTACAGCGTCAGAGAGAGCCAGGACGACCGGGCTGCTTAGCGGGTGTTGATAAAAAACAAGCTGAAAAGGAAGATAGGTTAAGACAAAGGCGATTAGGAGAAGAACAAAAACGTAGTAAGTACATGTCATCGGCAATACCATCTACTTCTTCAGCGTCGTTGGAGGATTTAATTCCTGAAGAACAGGACATATTTACAAGCTCCGACGAAAGCAGCGAAGGTCTTCCTACTGCTCCTAAACCGTCATCTGAGGCAATCTCAAAACGAGGAAGGAAGGACTTTGTTACTCCAAAATTAGTCTCAGCCTTAGACAGATGTCAGTTGAGCATAAGAGACTCTGTTTATATACCTCAGGCTAGAGTGGAGGCTCTAGGGCTTAACTTTGAGGATTTTCCAATTAATAAGTCATCGATTCAACGCGTGCGGACACGGATTAGAAAAGAAAGGGCAGAGAACATTAAAACCGATTTTCAAAATAATATTGCGGAGGTTGTTACTGTTCACTGGGATGGAAAATTGTTACCTGGCTTGAATATAAGGAGTGCTAAGGAAGAACGACTTCCTATTGTTATTACTTTTGGAGATGGGGAACAGCTTCTATCCGTGCCAAAATTGGAAAATTCTTCTGGTAAAGAACAAGCTAATGCTGTTTCTAGAGCAATTAGAGAATGGAACTTGGATGATAAAGTTCGGACTATGTGTTGCGATACAACTGCATCTAACACAGGTCGCTTTAATGGAGCATGCGTGCTCTTGGAACAGGAATTAGGAAGAGAGTTAGTCCTTTTTGGTTGTCGGCATCATATGTATGAGCTCGTGCTTAAAAGTGTCTTCGAAACGAAGGTCCACCAAGTAACAATAAGTCCAGAAATACCTATTTTTAAAAAGTTTCGAGTTGAATGGAAAAATATTGACACTAACAATTTTCAAACCGGTGCTAACATTGTTAAAGAGAATTTTAATGACAACGAATTTACCGAAATTCTAAGTTTTTACTTTGGGGAGCTACGAAAACCAATTGTTAGAAATGACTACCGCGAACTTATTGAACTTTCAATAATATTCTTAGGAGGAGATGTCGATAAGCAACTAAAAATCAGGCCCCCAGGTGCAATGCATCAAGCGAGATGGATGGCAAGAGCATTTTATGCTTTAAAAATATTTTTGCTACGCTCGCAACTTAAATTGACAAAAAAAGATAGTGCCGGATTGAAAGAGGTCTGTGTTTTTATTATGATGGTTTATGTTAAACCATGGTTGCAGTGTAGTTCGGCAGCAAAAGCACCCTTTCAAGACTTATGCTTTCTGAAAAAATTGAAAGATTATGAAAAAGTAGACGAGTCGATTTCGAAAGCAGCCTTTCAAAAATTGTGTCAACATCTATATTATTTGACCGAAGAGGCTGTAGTTTTATCTTTATTTGATGATACTGTGGACTTAAACACAAAAGCAAAAATGGTGGCTAACTTTAATAAGGAAAGTCAATCGCATTATCTTAAAAGATACGTTCCATCGAAAGAAGAAATGTGCAATTCAATGCAAGGTTAGCTAATTTTGAATATTCATAATTGTTTTCTATTTATTAATGATTGAAAATGTTCTTTTATTTCATTTAGATAAAACGTTGGATGATTTTGTGTCGGCCAAGAGTCAACATTTATTTCCTCGCTTGAAAATAAATGAAAACTTTCTTCAAGAAAGGCCATCTTCGTGGGAGACCAATGTTTTCTATTTAGAAGCCAAAAGGATGGTTCTTTCTCTTAAAGTAGTGAACGATACAGCTGAAAGAGCTGTCAAGCTAATGCAGGATTTTCACGGACTTCTGACAGCTGAAGAAGAGCAAAAACAATTCCTTCTTCGTTGTGTGAAAGAGCACAGGAAGTTATATCCTGATTGCAAGAAAGAAATTTTGAAGAGAAAGTATCCGCAATAATTTCTTTTTGTTACTAATTATTCTTATTTAAGTGTTTAGTATAGTTATTTAATAAAAAGTTGAAATTGAAATGAAATATTTGCAGATAAAACATTTTTTTTCTGAATTTTTCATACAGATTTTCAATGTTGACTTTGCTGTCTAGTCGGCACGTGTTAACATCATCCCAGGAGCAAAATATTTTACTTCGAAGTTAGTATTGGCATTAAGAAAAAAAATTAAGGGTATGCGTGAAAAAATTCTAATTTTTTTTTTTTAGCCCATATAAGGGACACCCTAGTATACATGCACGTAGTGTAAGAATTAGTTGCGAATCGCATTTTGTCATAAGTAATTTTTTAGTCTCTCTTATTATGCATGATAGCTACAGGGTGGCTTATTTTTTTTTATTTGGCAGGTTACTATTAAGATTTATTAAAATGAATGCTTGGGATACCGAAAAGAGGATTTGGATATTATGCATTGGAGTCCTTCTTTTCCGACAAAAGTGAATTTAGGCGGGAGTTTGGTGGCGCTCCCCCGAGTAGATGGACCATTATGAGGCCGGTAAACATGTTTGCCGAATCTGGAAGCATCGCACGAAGGCCGTACCATGAATATAGCTATTTTCGGGTTCAGGACACAATCGCGGCTGTAGCATCGTCAATTCAGGCAAATCCAAGCGCTTCGATTCGAAACTTATCGGCGCGAAAAGTTAGAGACGGTCATTACAACAAATAATTCAAGATGACTTGTTTCCGTACAAAGTCCAAATTCACGCGCAAGCAAAGACCGACCTGTTTTGTTACTTTTAGATGCGCATGCAAGCCATGTAAAGAGCATTGAAGTTTGAAGTCATAGATGTTACAAGGGCCAGTGGTGTTGTCATGCTTTGCTTTCCACCACACTGCACTCATAGAGACGAAGTAAAGTATTGCGGGTATTTATACTCCCAGTCCACAGAAGGATGGGTTTCCTGTAGAGCTTGTGGGAAGTGGGCTCATTATTTTTGTGCTGGAGAGGATGATGTTGATGATGAATCTATACACATATGCTCACGTTGCAATCCAAATTAGGTTCATGCTCATCATGCCACACATATGCCCATTGCGCCCCAGCACCGGGGCACAATGGACAAATTGAATGATTTATTTAAAGTACAAAAAAATACTTAATTATTTATTTTTAACAAACTGTATATTATTTATAAGTATTACTTAATAAACTTTCTTTTAAATAAAAGATCTTCAGATATTCCTAGAACATTTTTGGAGTTTTTATTAAAAAATATCCTAAAAGGGCCCATTGTGCCCCGGCTTCCCCTAATATAACTTCTAAACTATTATAGGCCCAAGTCATTTTGTATGTTTTGGAAAAACAATTTAGTTGCGCGTATAAGTCACTTTTAGTGTATCTGTGCAGGTAGAAAAAAGGTATGGCTCTTTAAATGTAAAATTATGAAAATTTGTTGTTCAATTTTTTTATACTTAAAATACATTATTCTCAAAACTATTACTAAATAATTTTTTTTATCAAATTTTTATCCTTCAAATTCCCTAAAAATTATGTTAAGCAACTTTTTGCAAAGGTTTAGTGAAATCCATTCTTTTTTGAAAAACAAAAAGCGGAACTCTCCTTAAAGAATTATACTGCTTAACTGGGACACCCTGTATAGTGAAATGTTTTTCCTTCATTCTTAGGAGATCTAACATATTTTTGTTTAAATGAAATTAGAACCCAATACCTTTTTTAATTTGTTGGACCATTTTACATTGGAGCTTAATTTCATGGAGTCAGATTCACGACTGCGCCCGATCACACTGTTTTGCAACAGCCAAACTTATTGTTTACCAAATGTTTGACGAACAAAAATGCTCAAAAAAATCTAATCATATAACTTTAGTCTAATACCAAAAAGCATTTATTTTCCTTGTTGAAATAGAAATCTAATTCGTTCAACTAAATTTTTAATGTTCGACTGACAAGATGTCAAGAATTTCAAAATAACACTTACGGCCATGTTCCGGATCTTCGTCTTCGTGTTGCCGATGTGAAGTAATTCGAATTATGGTCATGGTCCGCGGAATGGATATCTTCTTGTTGTCGTAACTGTTGTTGCGCGAGATTCAATTTATTAAATTTATCATTTAAAATGTCACTGTTTGAACTTATATCGGTGCACTTGTCACTGGTACATTTTTTAATGTTTCGCCGGAGGCATTCTCGAGTGATTTCACTGAATCCATAGTGGTAGTTATCACTTCGATTAGAACTCCATGCCAATTTGTAATTAAGACGTTCTTCTAGGCGGCTCTTATGTAATGTCGCCAAATCAATGTCAGATAAGCAGGCCATTTTGTTTCTGTTTTTTTAATCAGTATTCTTTTAAATAAAAATATTGCGGATAGGAACTTTAATATTTCTAAGCAATCAAAAACAAAATAAACTTAATAATAAAATTGCGTTGCATAAGTGTATTAAGTACGTTACTCTTTGAAACTAAAAACAACAAACATCATTGATGACAGCAAAATAATCAACTGAGGCACTACTCAAAAAATGGGTGTAATGTTGTCTATCGATCGATCGGGTTGAGTTAAATATGAAAAGCAGCGCTGCACAACAATTTGATCTCACATTCGATATTCAAGCAATAATCGTTGAGTTAGGTCTGCTCGCCACCCTTGACACACTCCACTCGTACTAAACACCGAAAGTATTAATTGATGTGGTCGGGGGGTGTTACGTAGTGGTTTGTTGCGAGACTATTTTG
Source organism: Portevinia maculata (assembly GCA_949715645.1). NCBI lineage: Eukaryota > Metazoa > Arthropoda > Insecta > Diptera > Syrphidae > Portevinia > Portevinia maculata. The sequence continues at coordinate 104,362,284 of OX454525.1, forward strand.
CAACTAATGGTCGGACTGCATGAACCACTTATGTATGTATATAATTGTCTCCTATCGAAGATGAATTATGGTCACGCGATTCGATTCCCATGCACACGGAAATTAATTACAAGTTATTTTGTATATATGCAACCTAGTGCAGCTTTTGTTGAACGGCAATGGTCTGAGTACGAGTAGAGCTAGGGGTACAGTCATTATTGCATTGAAGGAGAAGTGCTGCCACATTGAAGTAACCTTACTTCCGGAGAAGCTGGTATTTTAAAAGCAGAAGTTTCTAATTGCTTTCGAGTAGGTTAGTTTGAAGTTATATTAATAAGACAAAGTACGATAAGGCACTGTTGGTTACGGATGAAACTATTATATACGTAGCTTAGGTTGAGTACCAAGCTGAGTGGCTAATTTATTTTCAATGAGAACTTAAGTGCCAACAAATCAATGAGGAGTATACTTTTTTTTCTCTATGAAAATATTGTTCTGACAATCAACATCTTTGGCACGGTTTCATAACCATTCATAAAGGGTGTACCAAAGTCGTTTTCTTATCGAATGCAGCTTTAACCAAATTAAATTAGAACCATATTGTAGTATCACTACTATACCTATAACTGATTAATGATAATTAAAGACAATCCAAAAGGTTAATCAGGCCTTACTCCTATAAGAAAATTCCTATAGTCGATAAGTCAAGCATTATGAAGCTGGCGAGCTTTCTGTCAGGCCGTTGCAGGGTGAGGGACCATCTTAAAAAAATAAATGTGTGTTCGGAGACAGAATGTCTAGAATAATGATGAACCCTCTGAACACATTCTATGTGAATGTCCAAGGCTACGCTGGTTAAGAAGAGCTTGTTTCAGAGAAATAAGTACGTCAGCAGAGTCGAGGAGATCTGAACTTCATAAGAGAGGTGGTCTGTCTCTTGGATGAGTAAACCCTTTTCGATATAATAGGTCTTTCTGGTCGCAGTGTCAGCCTCATGAGCGATTTTAATTAAAACAAAAAAAACCGGTTGTTCAATGGCAGGTTCAGTATGTCACTCGGGCTGGAACAAACGACTCGTTAACAACTAGGGAAAATCCTGTCGAAAGATAGGTTAGGTTAGGTTAAAACAGCACTAGGCACCAGAACAGAAGGGCCCATCGCGATCCCTAGGGAACCAATTGAAACCAAGACTTCAAATGGAAAAAAAAAGCAAAAAAACCTAAAAAACTTTTCCTAGACAAAGCCCAATCTTGCTGCAGAATTTTACCATCTTCCTGTGGTCTGTGCCGCTCAGCTCCTTAATTCCTCGAAGAAGTATTCTCCTAGAAACCTCCTACGATTCCTTGCTATACCCTCGCACTCACACAGTATGTGCGTTATGTCTTCCTCGGCTTGTAGATCCCCACAGAACCTGCATATATTCACATCTACCAATCTAAGCGGCCTAGCATGCATTCTTATTAGACAGTGCCCCTATATAATCCCAACTACTGTTCTAAGCTGTTCCCTGCTCAATTTGAGAATTTTATTAAACCTAAAAAAATTTGGTTTTTCAATAAAATTGTTTTATTTAATTGTGCGCGTATCAGTAGGCAGATTTAAAAAAATATTAAACATAAGTATAAAGGGCACATAGAGAGTCTATATTAAAAAATTTCAGCTCCCTAGCTCAAACTTTGGTTTTTCGAAAAAAAGGTTTATTTTAAATTGTGTCGGTCGGCGGAATTTGAAAATATTTACACATGAGCATAAAGGGCCCCTAGAGACTATATAATATAAATTTCAGCTCCCTAGCTCAAACTTTGACTTTTCAATTGTTTTATTTAATTGTGGGCGGATTTTAGAAATGTTATCTCCCGAGCAGTTTTAGGTGTCAAAGATCATAATATACAAAATTTCAGCTTTCTAGCTCAGAATTCGATTTTTTCCAAAATTTTGTTTTTTTGAGTTTATGGGCGTGTCTGTGGGCGGATTTCAAAAATTCTTAAACTTGATTATTTCGGGCCCCTAGAGAGTATATGGTTAAAATTTCAGCTCTCTAGATCCGGTTTAAAGGCCTAATTTTTGCCGACAGACAGACGGACGGACGGACATGGCTAGATCGACATTACTACCTATCGATGCTGATCACAATGTATAGTAACTTTTAGGGGTCTACTGGTAATATTAAGGTATCTTACAAACTTCGCGTCAAAATGACTGCAAAAGAACTACTACAGAATCTGTAGGGATGTTATGGAAATATAAACTTTTCCTTAACTTTTATGCAAATTCCCAGTCCCTAAAACCCACAGATTCAAGATTATTCAGTTTTTTTTTTGATTTTTTGTTTTTAAAGCAAATCCAAATCGCAGAACCTTCTGACTCGGTAACGGTCCATTGTACTACCAGGCAGAAATCCTCTTTTGGTGTAGAGGTTTACTTATAAATCTGGGTGGTTCTTAAAATAAAGATGATACATGACCTGTAAATACATAGTGGCTTCTTTTTTAGGTTTTTCAAGATTTCCAAAATGAACAGAATGGCCCACACTGATGGTCCAAATAAGCCGTGATAGTCCTTACAAGGGCATTCATTTACCTAACTTTCTATGCGAATATTAATGGCAGCTAATTCGAACGTTGCTAGCAAATGACACTCAAACTGTATCATGAGTTCGAAAAATGGGATTTCTTAAGTAGTAGTTCGCCATCTCCATCTACTGGCATTATAAGAAAACCGTTAGAAAAGCATTATCAGCAAGAACACTGCGCAACCAAATTTGCCCAAAAAAGTGACGTCTAACATTTCAGATCGCATCAAACTATCTAAGCCGAATAATAATAATAATAATATTTGTTAGGGTCTATTACACTGCGACCTATTGGTCTATTGTGTCCCCTTGCTTGTGCCTCGGAGAGGTTCGTGCCCTCTTTCAGAGCCTCTCTAGATACTTCTTTGTGAAGCATGTCGAGGTATTGCTCTGGTTTATCCTTGGCAGGTCACACTCCCTAGAGCACAGCGTCCAGTCCAGTTTCTTTGATGAATCTGAGAATGAGCTGTGGGTCCATGGTTTGTATGTCCTTGTCTTTTATTTGGTGCCTGGCCAAATATTTCATCCTTTTGTGGGCCAGTGCTCCACAGGATTCCAGTATGTGGTCTGGAGCTTCGGCGGTTTCACTGCATAATCTGCAGAGACCGTCATCCGATATGCCCATTTTTCTCAGGTGCTCCTTGAGTCTGCAGTGCCCCCTGAGGAGGCCTGTTAGGATTCTTAGGTTGGTTTTGTTAAGCTTTGAATCTCTTTTGGTTGTAATTTCCTAAGAGTTTCTTTGCTTGCCTCAGACCTTGGAGGTTGAGAAAGGCTTTTGCCCTTGTTTCTTCCTCCAGTCTCCTGAACTCTTCGCGTATAGTGTGTTCTCCTATCCCGCAGAATGGTTCAGGTCCTATGAAGGGTTCCTCTGCCCCTTTTCTTGCCAGAGAGTCCGCTGCCTCATTGCCTGTACTGCCAACATGGCCAGGTACCCAGCAGATGGAAATTCTGTTATTCTTGCCTAGTCTATTCAGTCCGTGTTGGCATTCCCACACGAGTTTTGACTTGATAACGTAGGCGTCAAGAGCCTTTATGGCTGCTTGGCTGTCAGACATTATTGCTATGTTGCAATTCCTGTAGTTTTTCTCGAGGTTGATTCGAACGCACCTGTCTATGGCACATATTTCTGCCTGGAAGATGCTGGTACATTTGCCCATGGATTCGTAGTGCTTAGTTCCTGGCCCAAACACTACTGCACCATTTCCCTCCTCGGTCCTCGAGCCGTCCGTGTACCACTTTGTTGTGTGGTTGCTCAGTCCATAAGTTGTGGATTCATTGCTCCAGCTCTCCTTATTGCTGAGCTTTGGCTGGAAATTCTTTTCGAAGTTGAATTTCCTGATGCTATCGTCCCTAGGTATGCCAAAAAGTGGGAGTTTTTTGAATAAGTCACCGTGTTCTTTCGAACCGATGCATTTCCCTCTCCCAATTCCCTCCTTTGATCTAAGCCGAAGCAGAGTCAGCAGTTTTTGATCGACTAAACACAGACATACACAACACTCGCATTTAATCAATTTCAAATTATAATATAAAGTATGTAGTTAATAGATAGCATGTCACGTAAACTTCAAAGTTATCTAGCACCTACAATCCACACAATGACACATCAAATTACCACCAAAGCGTTACACAATCGAAGAGTTAACAAAAAAATCACACCGCGGAATAGGAATCCGTGAAGGGAAATTTACTCATACCCACTTCATTCATAATATAACAAAGCGTGCGTCTACCGCAATATATGTAGATCCAGATATATATGTGTGGTAAACTTTGTCAAGGGTAACGCTTCAAAAACCCAAACATCGGATTCGTACAGAATGTCGACAGATCATCGAACTTAACCACTTAGTATTCCATTCGCATGGTTTGGAGAATGTATCTCTGACCCCGTTCCTCAAGTATGGTGCTGTGCGCTTTGCAATTAAAATGCGATCCTTCTCCCCCAGTTGGTTCGTCAGTAGGTAGGCCGCTTTTGTTGCGGAACTTGCACGAACATAATGTATGAAATGCTGACAACCTCCATCGAAGCAAAAATAACCCCAACATTTTTTAAATTTTATTTTTTTAAGCAGATCAAGGTTACGGTGGGGTATCTGATGAAACATGCAGCATACAAACATCACCTCCCAACCGGTTTGTTTATTTATGCTGCTATGATGAACTGCAGCAACAAATGTGTCCAATTTGAATAGTGGAATAGTGTAACCATACATGCAATTCCCACTACGGTACTTAAGAGCATTTGTACTAGAGGTCTGCATGAATGCCTTAAAACTAGCTTTGAGACATTCAATATTATTTGGTGTACTCAACTCATTAGATGCATAGCTTACAAACGTGAATGAGTTGAGTACCTGATGTTTGGTGTCCATGTGGGTTGAATATTTATTTGGACAGTGCTTTCAAAAAGAGTTCTAGGTTATAAATATACATAATTTAAATTGGGTGCACTAAATATTTGGGAGTATATCGCTGATCTTTGCAATGGTATGCAGTCTGTATGGGAATTGCGATTATTTGTCGTTTTATTAAATTGTCAGTTTATAATGAAATATCTTCCAAAACAGTACTATGAAATACTAGAGTCGTATATAATGCAACGATTATTTAGAATTAAGCAAGAGGATGAGTACTCAGCATTGAAACACATCAAAGCTGGAGTACCACAAGGTAGTGTATTGGGGCCCGTACTGTTACTCCTACACACGAACGACCTACCACAAAATGACGTACTGTTGCCACTTTTGCAGACGATACTGCTGTACTTGCAGTAGGAAAAACCGTACAGGAGGTTACAGAAAAACTGCAAAGGACAGTAAATGTTATATCTAATTGGATTAAAAAATGGCAAATAAAATTAAATTAACTGAAGTCGGTTCATGTTAGTACTTAGGCTTGACTTTGGACGCAAAGTTGCGTTGGAAAACACATGTCAAAAAAAACGAGATGAACTAAATATACGATTCAATGAAATTAGGGAGGTATTCATGCCTCTCAATCCACAATAAACTGCTTCTCTACAAGCAAATATTAAAACCAATTTTGTCATATGGCCTCCAGCTATGGGGGTGCACAAAGAAGACAAATCTTCAAAGCATACAATGCTTTCAAAACAAAGTATTACGCAATATTGTTAATGCGCCGTGGTACATACGTAATGCTGATCTACATAGGGATCTAAATATTGAAATGGTAGAGGACGAGGTTCGGAAGGTCGCAAGAAGACATGAAGTTAGGTTTCGCAACCATGCTAATTTCGAAGTAGTCCAATTACTTAAGAATAAAAATTTAGTAAGAAGATTAAGTAGAGTGGAACCTTTTGAACTGGTTAACTAGGTAAAAAGGAAAGAAATATATAATGTAACAGCATAATCACACGAACAAAGTGATAATGAATTAAAAAAACAAAAGGTAACAAACCGAAGTTAGGTTAGGACGGGATACAGTCCGCTTTTCCGAACTGTTGGATTGCCTATTCTTATTCCCATCTCTCATAAGTGGGCGTGACAAAAGTCTAAGTTTGGTTGCATTGTTAAGAACGCTCTACATATTTTGTTATATAACATTTAAAGGATTTAATCGAAAAAACGAAGCTTTTGTAAAAAAAAACTCCCTAGCTCAAACTTTGGTTTTTCAATAAAATTGTTTTATTTAATTGTGGGCGTGTCAGTAAGCGGATTTAAAAAATATTTAAAAATAAGTATAAAGGTCACCTAGAGAGTCTATATTATAAATTTCAGTTTCCTAGCACAAACTTTGACTTTTCAATAAAATTGTTTTATTTAATTGTCGGCGTCAAAGATCATATATAGCAAATTTCAGTTTTCTAGCTAAAAAATCGATTTTTTCGAAAATTGTTTTTTTTTGAGTTTGTGGGCGTGTCTGTGGGCGAATTTCAAAAATTCTTAAACTTGATTATTTCGGGCCACTAGAGAATATATGGTTAAAATTTCAGCTCTCTAGATCCGGTTTAAAGGCCTAATGACATGGCTAGATCGACATTACTATCTATCGATGCTGATCATAAATATAGTAACGTTAAGGGATCTACGGGCAATATTAAGGTATGTTACAAATTTCGCGTCAAAATAAATATACCCTTAGAATAGGGTATAAAAACAGTACCTACATAAGTAAATATTTGAATAAAATTGCTGATTAGTCTGACGACCAGGTGCTATTACTGGAAGGATGGTAACATCATGTCTTCCCTGGGTTTTTTTTTAGTAGGTGTTTCAAGTCCCACACTATCGCAATGCTCGCAAGCGATGTCTTTCCTAGCTACACGCATAAAAAAAATATTTGAATTAAAAAAGAAATCCCCGTGTAGAGACGGCTTAAGAATATCATTACAGCGCACCTCGATAAACAGGGCTTCGCGGAAAATCGAACTCGTTTAAACTGAAGCAATACCGCAATACCGCCAGGCACTTCTTATCATGGTACTTATCCTGGGGGGAGCAGAAATGCTCGGGTCAGAGCTTTTCGGTTTCCGGGGGATAGCAAAGTTATGCTTAAGCTTAGGCGAAACCTAATGGACGCGTTTTGGAACGTTGGCAGTATGAGTGGTCGAGCTCGAAAAGATGATGGCTAGAAGGCGAGTTGACTCTTATGTGTTCAGGAAAATAAATGGCGAAACATCGCAAATTGGATGCGTTCCTTGGACGTTAGGACAAATGCTTTCAAGATGTTCTACTACGGGACGGAACAGGGCAAGACCGGAATCGGTATCGTCTTGACCATTTCAAAGTCCAGTGATAGTTTGATGTCCTTAGAACTAGTGATGCAAGGTGAGGTGTGGAATATTGTCGGTGCATATGGTCCAAAAGTTGGATGCGAGCAGAGAGAAAAAGATGCATTCTGTTTAGATTTTCACAACCTCATCTAGAACATCCCCAAAGAAGAACTTTTGTTTGTTGGCGGAGATATGAACGGACATGTCGGGAAGTCAAACGAAGACTATGAAGACTGCCATGGAGGACTGGGATACGGCACCAGGAACTCTCCGGCTGAAGATATCCTAAGCATGTGCAAGAAATAAGTTCGTTCTAAAAACCACGTTCGTCAAACAAAGGCGGCACCTGGTCACTTATAGCAGCAGCGGAAATGAAACCCCCATTGATTGGCAACATATTTCATGAAGCCTCTGGTAAAAGATTGCAAACTGATCCTAGGAGAGGCAATCGCCCAGCAATTTTTATGGCGTCGGTTACGAATAGAACAAAACAAACAAAGGTGTGTGCGAGAATCAAATGGTAAATCTGGACAAAGAGAAATGCAAAGTATTTATTGCAAATATGCAAAATTATCTCCATCACATCATTAACAACTAAGTTAAGGATGCAGAGTGCCCAAACACTGCTAGGGGCTTCAAAAGGACACTATCAATATGGCAAAGAAACATGGTGGTGGACAGATGAAGCTAAAGCAGTGATAGGTGACAAGAAAGCGGCATTCAAAGCTTGGTCAAAGTGCTCCGCTAATAATGGAGAAGAAAAAGTTCGCCACGAATTGAAATACCGACTTTGCAAGAGACTCGCAAAGAGAAAGTGCGCTCAAATTCAAGCAAAGTGTGTGCAGGGTCTGTATCGCAAGATAGAAGAAATTTCTTCTTCGGCTGCTGATAGACCTGGCTGTCCACGCACTCCGACAAACCAGCTTGAACAGCTGCACAACCACTTTCAAAACTGCCGCTCAGGGAAGGAGAAATCCGTTCGCCAAAGTTCGACAATGCTCAAGGGCTGCTTCTTGCGGATGACGAAAAAATACTACACAGGTGTCAGCATTATTGTGAAGGACTTCTAAATGAACAATTTCTTCGGCTACATGTATTTTCCAACAGCAGCTGTTCCTAACAATGAAGAAGTCCCGACATTACTGTCGAAGAAGTAAGGAAGGCGGTTAAAGTCTCCAAAAAGCGAAAAGCAGTTGGGCTGGACGAGATACCCACTGAGGAAAAAGATGGGAGACATCGGTTGGCCAATGATTCTCATCTCCAAACTTATGAGAGGCGATGCAATGCCAAACCAGTGGAGGGAAATTTTTCTTCTTCCTTTGTACAAAGGAAAAGGCGATACACGAGACTGTGACAATTACCGTTCAATCAAGCTGATGTCACATACCATGAAGATCGTTGAGCCGGTATTAGATGGCCGAATGCGGAAAATAATACGGCTATCTGAAGACCAGTGCGGGTTTGTCGCAGTTAAATTCATCCACAGATGCAATCCAAAGTATAAGGATCATGATGGAAAAACATCGTGATTCCTTAAAGGATTTGCATATGGTGTTGCTTGATTTTGAAAAGGCCTTTGATAGACAACCAAGGGATCTGCTATAGATGGCGCTTAGACAGCGGGGAGTTCCAGAAACGTACATATGATCATGGACATGTATGAGGGAGTAAAGAAAAAGGTAAGATGCCCTATTGGCGTCACCGAGGAGTTCGCAATCAAAGTGTATACCAGGGAAGTGCCTTAAGTCGCTTGATATTTATTACAGTCCTTGATTATCTGCTTGAAGGAAAAGTGACGGACCGTAAAATGAATCAGTTATTGTTTGCTGACCATGGAGCCATCATAAGCAATCATCAAACATCCCTGCAATGCGAACTTGATGTATGTGTTTAAGTTCTAGAGGGGAATGGGTATCGCATTAGTCCGTACAAAACAGAATACGTGTATTGCCCGTGCGAAAAGTTCAAATATCTGGGATCTATGATCGAAGCAAGCAGTTGACGACACAGAGCATCGCGTAAGCGCAGGGTGGATGATGTGGTTGGAAAACTCAGCCATCTTCTGTGATCGAAAATGCCCCCTAAGCTGAAAGAAGTTATGCGCCCGGCGCTCACATACGGTTCACAATGTTGGACGGCGTACAAAAAGTACGAGTACGATTAACGGCAGCTGAGATGAAGATGCTTCGCATGACAGCAGAAGAAATAAAGACTGATCGAACGAATAAGGAGTTCCAAGATCCAAGGAAGCCTTCACGTCAAAGAGACTATCTCGAAAAAAATGCAGCGCGACCGGCTCAGTTGGTACTGTCATCTTCAAAGGAGAGATCCTACGACGCCTGTCAAAAAGGCAATATCAATTCCAATACAAACGCAAAAGAGAGGCAGGCCTAAAAACTCCTTGATAACACAAATGCAGCAACACGAGCATTTGAGTGGCCTCAACGACGAAGTGATTCAAAATCGAGAAGCCTGCCGCTATTTTCTGAGGTCGAACCGGCGAACCGCACAGGCGAACCAGTAGGGATGCAGTTAAGTGGGAGGGTTTTAATCCCTTTAATCCTTTAAAAGAAGAAGAAGAAGAAGATATTTGAATTCAAAAAAGAACCTTGAACACAGAAATACTGCGCGTTCTAAGGACGATTTGGAAAAAAATATCCTTTATTCAGGGTTTGAGGCCTTTTTTCTCAGTACAATATATGTATGTATATTTAATATACATTAATAACTTCCCTCCTATGTCACTCCAAGCTCCTGTGAAACAAAGCCAAAAAGATGATTATCATAGCACTCGCAATTAAAACAACCGCACTGAATATCCCGGTTTTATTCGCTTTAAAGGGGCTCTTACACGGTCAATCGAATGACATCAATCACTAGCATGTGTTTGTGAAAATGTATCTGTATGAGCCACACACATTTGGTGAAGTCTGATTGACGAAAATCAAAGCAAGTTTGATTTTGCATGATGAACGTCATGCCGATTGATACGTGTAAGGGTTGGATTGACGTAATTACTTCATTGTGTTTTGTGTCGCGCAAGCGAAAACATGTGCGGAAAACTGAAGGGCGATGAAGACTGATTTGTTGACGCATTTGTTTTGGAATTAATTGAAACGTATCGGTTATTACCGAGTTTATGGGATGTCAAAGGGAAAGATTATAGCGACCGAAACAAAAAAAATGCAACAATATTAAGTTTTAGGACTGCAAAAGTATAAAGAAAAGTATCCTGATGCACAAAAAGTGGATGTCACCAGAAAAATAAATACGTTGAGAACGAATTTTCGGCGCGACCTAAAACGTTTAAATGAATTAAACAAAAGCTTATCCGGAGTGAACCAACTCTTTGGTATTTTAATGAAATTAGTTTCATTAAAGACAGCGAATATCCGTATGCATCTCGCCAGTACAATTCAAGAATATATTGCAAGAGAAATATATGCAATACAATCGTCCGTTTCACTCATCGCACATCCGTACACCACGAAAACTCATAAAAAATAAAAAATCGACGTCAATCGATTGAACTGTGTAAGGGTAGCGTCAATCCACACATACACGATGCATGATGTCGACTGATTGACCATGTAAGGGCCCCTTAATAGGTGCACTCATTTCTTCAGGCCCCCACGAAAGAGAGGAAACAATAACCACAACACCCGTTTCTTTTTTCAAACAATGAGTGAATACCATGTGTTTTTTTTTAATCACTTGTCTTGCTCTAATAATATGTGTTACGAATTGAGTATGCTGAAGTAGTGCTCACCTATGAATCCATCAAATGGAAACATTCATGCAGACCTCTTATAGGTACGTATCTATTGCAATAATAAATACAGTTATAATATATTGGTTGTTATTTTTGATTGAAAATCGATTTTAATTTATTTATAATATCTATTCCATGACATATCATACTGTTGGAAACGTTAAAAATGCAACTGTCAAGTGAAGCTCCCCTTTATTAGCTGGGTATAAAAACCAGCTCAATTGGGAGTTGGTTGGTTGGTTGGTTGGTTGGTTGGATGGTTGGTTAAAAAACGCCCTCGATGAGGATGCGCTTAGACCAGAGGTAGGTCCATTGTGCTGCCGATGTGTAAGGTGGGTGGGTCACCATCTTACTCAGGGAACCATTTGCTCCTCTAAATGAAGGAGCTAATCTTTGCTGTGAAGGCGTTGTTGAGATCATTAAGATCATTGAAAAGGTATTCACCCAGTGTAGCCTTCCTAATATTGGGGAGTGCAGGACACGCGCAAAGGAAATGACTGATTGAGCGTTAGGCAACCATGAATAAAATTCAAGCATAATCGGCGAGCAGATCACACATTGTGTTCGTGTTATACAATTTACCTTGTTACCAAACGATAAACAAAACCTCATAATGCCCTACATTCGGCTGGCAAATGTACAATCCAAACAATCGGAAATCGGCAAACAAAGACCTTCTTTTTCATCTACATACTATATCATAAATAAACATTATAATCAATACAATAAAGTGCCGCTCTGATAAGCGGTACGAATTTCGATTTCAATTAAGGCGCACAGTAAGCACAAATCACACGCCAAACATATGTTAACAGCGATAAGGGGTGTTATTCATTATACATACAAATAAAAGATTAGAAATAATAAGCACTGACTAAAGTTTAACCAGAAGATACATTTACTTTGATTGGAATACTAAAAATATAAATAATTCAAATGGACAACATTTTGGTCAATCAACCTCTGCATGAGAAAATAAAAATAGCGAGTGCGCATCTAGCTCCCCGAGAAGACCAACTTTCTTTTCAATAAGACTCAATTTGTGGGGGCGTCTGTCCCTGGATCTTTTTTTGCCTCGCAGCACGTGTCTATAAACGGGAACGATAAAAAATACATGAATTGGGTTGGCCAATTTATGTGTGCTCTACTAAATTGTTTATGTACGTATTCGCTTCTCAATTCTTGCTCATGTATATCTGCTAATAAGTCATTGGTTAAAGTCATTTCAGGGACAGCCTGATGTTGTGGAAGATGCCGGTTGCGGTCAGTAAGTACCAACTCAATTGAGAATGTGTCATGCCATTGAAATTATTTTGCTACCAAAATAAGCGTTCAAATTTAGAAAATTTGTTTAGCGATTAGCAGTGTTGTGAAAATTTAACACGCCATGCTCAGTGATGTCGAAATATAGTCATTGGCATGATGAAAAGTCAACATGGGGTCAAGATCATAACTTGGACTTTAGCTTGATAAGAGTGTGAAGCACAGTCACGCATAGATGAATATTATCTGCAAATATTGGTATCAATAATAGTTATCTTTAAGACAAAAGGCGCCTGTACCTGCCAAGAATGGACATGCGTTGAATACCTGACCGAGGGGTTTATTGTTTCACTGTCGCAGCTCTTGCTAAAATCTGACAAACATCAAAGAGTATAAATAAATTGCCATGAAAGCTTCTCAAAGTTCGCAGCTTGAAATCGGCGTAACACTGTAAGTCCAACCGATTCGTGATGGAAATATAGCTTCGCCTACACAATTTGTTCGAGAAACTAGGATTTATGCCCTGAGCGCTGCCAAAGTGGGTGACATTGTGGAACAGTTTGGTCGACTCATGTTTAGAAGGCATGATATCCGTTCTGCTTAAACAGCATGGAAGAGGTGGTCTCACGAAAGCAGTTATACTCAGAAGCTGGAATCCAAAGTATAAGGATGACGACGGAAAAACGTTTGCATATGGTGTTGGTTGATTTTGAAGAAAATTGATAGACACCCACAGATCTGCCATGGGTGGCGCTCAGACAACAACGAGCTGCAGAAACAGATGACCATGGAAACGTTTGGGTGTGTAAAGACAAGACTAATATGCGCCGCTGGAATTACTGAAGAGTTCCCAATCAAAGTCGGTGTACAACTGGGAAGCATCTTAAGTCGCTCGACATTTATTACAGTCCTTGATTACCACCTTCAAGGAAAAGTCCGGACTCCAAACTGCATCAGTTATTTTTATATCTAGCCATATAGATAGTATTAGTCCGAAAAAGACAGAATGCCTATTCCCGTTCTCCGACCAATTCCGACCTATTGCAGATATCTATACGAGTGAAAAAGTGATTGGGTGAAAAGTTTAAATATCTGTGATCTATAATCAAAAAAGAAGCAACCTGTAATGACGACATTAATTATAGTGGATGAAATGGAGGGAAAACTCAGCCATCTTCTGTGCCCCTAAGCTGTCAGGGAGGCGGCTCTAGATCGCAGTTGTGCCTCCGGCAATCACATACGGTTCACAATATTGGACAGCAAAAAAAATAAAAATGAGTGTGCTTAAGACCACACGACTGAAGTAAAACTTCTTTCGCTCCATCGTCAGTGGGCGAATTTTGAAAATATTTACACATGAGCATCAAGGGCCCCTGAAGAGTCTATATTATAATAATAATAATAATAATAATAACTTTATTTCATGTAAGAAACGGTTCAAGCATTACATAATTAGCATTATAAAAATTAACATCTGTTATTAACGATCGTTTTAACATAAAATAGTTAGAAACATTCTATTGTCAGAAGGACAAGAGGCGAATGCACCTTTATAAAAAAATAACAAATTGAATTAATATGTCAATGGGGTATAACATAACTAAGAATCAAAATGTAAAATTCAGCAGCAATATTTACAATAATAATAATCATAATATAATAACAGGCCAATGTGTTAAATCATTGGAGTAAACAAATTTTCTATTTCGCAGTTATTGAATGAAAACAACCAGATGCTAGTATAATTTAAAAATGTTGACTCCTTTCTTTCGCATCTAATATTTATTGGCAACCTTTTAAATAGGCGACACGCAGTAACATTATAAAACCGAGAAAACATAGCTTTATTTTTGGTACTTTAACGAAATTCCTGGTGTTAACGCGTAAGTTGTAGATACCATACAGCCTGGCTTCAGTATACCCGGACTTACGAAAGAATATTTTAAGTACTTTAAAATAATAGAGATGCCTTAACGGAAGAATTTCCAGACTTCTAAATAACTCGAAACTTGGAGTTCTACGATTTACTCGACAGATGATCCGAATCACATGCTTCTGCTTTATTAATAGACGCTCAATTTTATTGAAATGCGTACCGCCCCAATACGAAATTCCATATTGAAGTTTTGATTTGAACAAACCATTGTAAACTAGCGTTAAAACAGAAGAAGAGCAATAAAGACTTAGATGATAAAGATGCCTAACGAGTCTATTAAAATAATGCTTTAAATACGTAGTGTGGGCCTTCCAATTTAGTCTTACATCCTATACAACTCCTAAGTACTTAAAGTTTTCAACCATTTCAATTGTAAAGCAGTCATTAGAACAGTTGGCATTTACATCAAAGGAGGGCACAAACTGACGTTGGCAACATACATTGCTAAGACGAAATCTTAAACACCCAGGTGAGTGATACTGCAACGTCATATCTTCTGGAACTGAACCCATAATATCAAACACCATGAACTTAGTTTTGTCACTGATTACTAGTTTATGCAACTTAACCATCTTCGTAGTATTTCTAGATCAGAGTTCATATCTACAAATAAGTCAACATAATTAGTGTTGGAGTAGGATAACGCAGTATCGTCGGCGAAAGCTGTAATTCTGCCCTTGAACGATTGAACAAATAGCGAATTTACAAAAATCAAGAATAAAATTGGGCCCAGAACGGACCCTTGCGGAACACCTATGTTTATAACGATTGCTGAGCTTAGGACGCATTTTATTTTCACCCTTTGCTTGCGGTTACGCAGATAAGAGGCAAAACACGAATGAATCGATCCCCTGAACCCTGCGTTAAACAATTTGCTAAGCAACAGCTTATGATCTACAGTATCAAATGCCTTAGTAATGTAAATAAATAGAGCAGCAGAAGTTTTAGAGTCGTTCAGGCTATTATAGATTTCGCCGCACAGTTTCAATAAGGCTTCTTCGGTAGATCTTCCGCTTCTAAAACCGAACTGAAACTCACTTAAATAATTTGTTTTACCAAGAAATTACAGCATTCTAGATTTAACACATTTTTCAAAAAATTTTGAAAAAGTAGATAAAAGAGAAATAGGACGGTAGTTGTTTAAAACTGTTGTATCTCCTTTTTTATGAAGTGGAACTACGACCGATGTTTTGAGTGAATCTGGAAAGATACCCTTTTCAATACTTAGGTTAAATATAAAGGAAAGAACATCTGATATTAGTAATGATATATTTTTAAGAATTCTACTTGATATACCATCGTAAGAAGATGAGTTGGAAGATTTTAGACCGCATATAATTTTATGAATTTCAAGCGGTGTGAAACTTTCAAAAAAAAAAACTGTGCATTTGAAATACCTCCTGCTGGATTGTGCGGTCAAATTGACCGGAAGAGTTATTTAGCAATGATAAATCCTGAATAGTTCCTGAGACGTTGGCAAAATAATCATTAAAAAGGTTCGCAATCTCTAGAGGTTCAGTTACATGCATATTATCACTGCTTAAGACTATGTCAGCGTTAGGTTTCTTTCTATTTAAAATCACGTCAACGACTTCCCATTCCTTTTTTGTGTTGCCAATATTTTCAGACAGCTTACTACTGAAGTAAGTATCCCTACGGAGAGGTATTTGGGTTCTTAGTTCGTCACATATTTTTTTATATAACCTTTTAAGGCTAATATTGTTCGGATGTTTGGCTACACGAATACATAGTTGATTTTTCTTTCTAATTTTCTTTAGTAATGATAAAGTCATCCAAGGTTTGATACATATAAATTTGTTGTTTTTTTTCTTTATTTTTTGGCTGCAATTCGAAATATAAAACTGCAGGGTACTCAAAAACAAATCAAACGCAATAGAAGGGTCATCTAAACTGTAGAAATTTCAGCTCCCTAGCTCAAACTTTGGTTTTTTGCCGTCCGACCTGAAAATCTGACGGTGACGGTGACCTCGATATTTCCAACTAATGAACTGCGATTCATGGACGCAATGACTTTAGCTTTCTCCTTTGGATCGGTTTGGATAGATGATGAGCTTAGTATTGCCCTCATGGGGAGATTCATGGGTGTTTACCCATTCCACGAACCTTTCCGCCGACTAAATTTTATGGGTTGTAACAAAAGAGTGTCTACACTTCCGTTACGCCGGAAGTCTACGTTTGTCTACACTTCCGTTACGCCGGAAGTCTACATTGGTCTACACTTTCGTGTCGCATTCACCAGCTTACTCCCCAAGTCAATCGTGCGTAAAGAAGTTTTACTTCAAAAATATGAGGAAATTTACGGCAGTTGAGATGAAGATGCTTCGTAAAACAGCAGGAGAAACAAAGCTCGATCGAATTTGAAGTTCAGAGATCCGAGAAAGCCTTCACGTCAAAGAACATATCTCAGAGGAAATGGAGCGCGACCGCAACTGTAATGTCCAAAGGAGATATCAAATACGATATCAATCAACGTTCCTATACAATCGAAATACATATAAAGAAAGGAAGGCCCTGAACCTTCTGGAGCACACAAATGTCACAACACCAGCATTTGATTTGCCTCAGTGATAAAGTGATACGAAACCGGGAGGACTGCCGATCCTTTTTGACGGTTAGACGTCGAACCCTAGGGTTATGATCCATTAAGTCACACAGCTATTGGAGTATGCGAAAGACATCGACGCACTCGACTGAAACTCAGTAAGAGACTATTTACCGATCGGAATTGGGAGCCCCTGAAGTAAATACGTAAGGGACTATAGCCGTGTTTCTTTGCACGCGGATATAGGGATCATTTGAAATTTGCATGTAAAATACAACAACAACTTATCCTATATACTCTAACTTTAGCGGGGATAGCTATCGCCGCTAAGTCCTTTTAGCGGGGATAAACAGTGCTTCCAAAACCCATTTACTTCGTTTCTGATGAATCGTTGCGATGAATTTTTCAGGAAATGTCAAAGTTTGATATCCCGCCGACCACTGGCACATCCCGTCGGGATTTTATTATTATTATTATTTTTTTAAATTTAGTAAATCTGTCAATGTGAAACTGTTTTTTATAATGTTAGAATATGTTTGGCATTAATTTCAAGTGTCGGAAATTAATATTTTTGAATTTCACGATTTTCAATACAAATTTCTTAACTCAACTTCCAGCTGTGTCACTAATAAACGTCATAGGTGCATGTGTGCTGCCAAGTTTTTTTTTGATGAATTCTTAAGCGGCGATGGTCGTTTTAAATGCCATGCCTATATCCGCGTGCAAAGAAGCACGGCTTATGTCAAGCGACAGCGCCATAGTGGGGTAGTAAATACATAAATACAATAAATGTCGAACCTCTCGGTTCTTTTCCTCCTGGAAACAAATTGCTTCCACTGTCAATTGTCAACTAAGTCCTCGCCCAGATCTTCGTTACCATCGAAGCCTCAGCAGCAAGAAGACTTTGATGAAGTCCTAGATTTCATCTAAGGGTACGATTAAAACCGTTGGCAACAGAGTCTAAGTCGGGTCTGTAACACAACATTTCAAACTGTTTGCTATCAAAAAATTCATAATTAAAGTAAAAGACGCCCCAAAAAATTGGGAGTGACTGAAATATTTGGTATTGCGAGCCCAGGTGTAAAATTCAACTGCATTATTCAAACTTAAGAGTCCCAAAATTGGTGAAAGACATACGGACGAATATGGGCAAATTGAAATTGACCCGGTGACGTTTAATGGAGGCCCATCGATAAAAGACAAAAGAAACAAAATGGGGCTTCGTTTTAAATGGAAATAAAGACAAACTGACCAAAACTTGGCTACATATCTATTTCACTACTAAAAACATAATAAGATTAATTTTTAAATGTACCCTATCTTGAGTGTATTTGTTACTATGTTTTGTTACTATAAATGTGCGCTCGTTCGTCCCCCCGTCTGTCACTAATTGTTAGGTCTTTAAAATCGAACTCGAAAGCTGAAATTTGAAACATAAACTCTCAAGGGTCCCGATATCGATATGGTCAAGCGTAAACATTTTCCAAATATGCTGACTGAAATGTCAACTATTTTAAAAATAAATATTTTATCGAAAAATTGTATGGATATGCGGTTCATCAGTTTTTAAATTCGTGTAAATTCGAACATTGCTGTGGATACATTTGACTAAAACACCAGCCCATTCTTAGAAGCCCAAAAAACAGTGGTAAAACTGCAATTTAGTGAAATTAACTTTGAACACAGAACTACTGCGCGGTTTCGAAGGACAATTCGGAAAAAATGGAGAAATACCTTTTTTTGGGTTCCAAGGATCTCCTGGTTAAAACCTAATGTCAAATTAAAGCGCTATTCTCAATTTTCATGGTACAAATACAAAAATAAATTGTTTAACAATATGGTTAGTCGAGAAACGTGTAGGCTCTGCGTTAGAATGGTAAGGCCTTTCTAACTCGATTTAATACTTTTCAGGTGACTATTTAATACATTTTTCAATACTTTTCCAAGTTTTTCGAGTATTTTCCCAAACTTGTTGGTGTCTTTAGATTCGGTTGCTCTTGCCTTGCGACCTTTGGTAGTGCGGTTTGTTTGAGTGTGAAAGATGGTGAAATTGGCAACAAAAAGAAGAATGAAATCCAACTCCTAACATAATTAAAACAAGTTTCACGCACACAGACCGCAAATCATGATCGACCGCCCACCATCTTTATGCATAAACATGATGAAATTCGCAGCAAATTGAATGCAAAGTAAGTACATATAACGTACAATTCAATTCCAATCAATACAATACCAATGTTTTGTTGGGAAAGCTACTCATAGTGAAGTAGGATTTTACACGTATTAGAAATACAAGATCCCACTGCGGACCACTGCCGATAAAAGCAGAAGTGAAATCCTGCTACGGATAGGTGGAATGAATATTAGCCGTGTTTCTTTGCACGCGGATATAGGGATGGCATCAGAAAACGACTATCGCCGCTTAAGAATTCATCAAAAAAAAACTTGGCAGCACACATGCACCTATGACATGCACCGTGACACAGCTGTAAGTTGTAGTTAAGAAATTTGTATTGAAAATCCTGAAATTGAAAAATATTTACTTCCGCCAATAGAAATTGATGCCAAGCATATATTAAAATTATGAAAAACAATTTCACATTAACAGATTTGCTAAATTCAATTACCTTTATATTGAAGTTTGTAAAGAAATAATAATAAAATCACGAACAAAATATTCGGCGGGATGTGTTAGTGGTCGGAGGGATGTCAAACTTTGACATTTCCTGAAAAATTCATCGCATCAGTTCATCAGAAACGAAGAAAATTAGTTTTGGAAGCACTGTTTATCCCCGCTAACTGACTTAGCGGCGATAGCTATCCCCGCTAAAGTTAGCGTATATAGGATAAGTTGTTGTTGTATTTTACATGCAAATTTCAAATTATCCCTATATCCGCGTGCAAAGAAACACTACTATTGAATGAACTGGAATGAACTTTTGGTTGGTTCGTTCTTATATGTTGGTACGTTTGATACATTTTATGCTTTAGTCGTGAAGTAGCGTTGAAATCTCGATGCAGGTTTTCGATTCATGAGTTAAGATGGATTTGGAGTTCAGTTGAAAATTATTAGAAATGATAGAAAAAAGAATGGTATTCCAAGTTTATTTCATAGCATAAGGTGTGTTTTTTTACTGAAGCGTACATAAGCTTACATAAAAAGAGTAAGGCTGTCAGTTGACGTTTCGGCTGTTTTCTCCGGTCAAACTGGAGTAATAATAGACCTGAAAATTAAAATAAAAAAAAACTACACAGATCAAAAATCGAATAATACCACCTTGTAGGGCGAGAAATTGCAACTAAAAACTATAAATCTGAACCCTATAGGACAAGTGGTTGGAAATGGCAGCTGTCCAATATTTTTTTAATAAAAATAAAACTTCACATGCAAGTAGAATTTTGGTGCAAGTCAAATTTTTAAATAACTTTTTTGAAACTGGTTTGATGCTGTTGTAGGGTATCTCTCGCACTACGGTAGCGGTGTTGATTTTGAAAAATCAATAAAAAATTGAGTGTTTGGAAGCACTGATCCATATCCGCCTAAGGAGTAAGCGGTTATAGGCTAAGACTTTGTTGTTTTTTAACATGTAAATGTGAAAAAGCGCATATACGCTTGAGTAAAAAAACACACTTACAGTACCTACTACAAAAAACACACACCTATACTAGCTTTATCAAAAATATATATGCATTTGTATACACACACGTAAATAGACAGTCCCATGCAACCGTACGAAACCAATATCAACTCCACGCACCTTCAAGACCTCTATGGTCTACTATACGACGAGTATCTATTTTGGACATACCTACTCTACGAACATAGTCCCCTCACTTTGGTGTTTTATTTTATTCACATAAAACATTTGATATCATTTCGCGACAAAAATGTCAAAACACGAAAAATGGCAGAATTATCAAAATTATCCATTCTAGCTGAATCAAAAAGTTAGATTTTGTTTATCAATAAAAATTCTTGTTTTGGCTTGGCACAGAACTGTTTGTCCCATTTGTTAATTTTTTCGGCAAATTATTCTGACTGCTTCAAGCTGTTATCGTAGTAAGAGTACCAACTATCAAATATAAAAACCAGGCTGCTGCGGAGGGTTTTGATGGGAATTCCTACTTTACTATGGATAGAAACAAAACAAGGGTAAAATAAGCGGACTTTACGGTTAATTTATAACAAACTTCATTTCATTTCGATGACGGAGGCATCTGAAATCCGAAATTCGAAAAACTGGCAAATAACGACGAACTAATTGGGGTCCGAAATCCGATAATTGCGAAGTAGGTTGCGGTATCTCCGCTCCGATTTCTCCGCTACAATGCTTCCGTTATAACTAAAATTGTACCCTCAATGCGCCAAAAGAGGTATAACTTCATAAATATTCCAAAATTAAGAAAGACTCAACTCAATGCCACGCTCACTTTGTGGGATAGAAATATGGATAGAGTGTCCAAAAGTTCGCCCAGTTAGTTAGCATTACTTCGCTTTGTGACAAATTTGCATTACAGTCTGGCGTCCATCTAACAACTAGCGCTTTTGCTAGTACATTCTATTCAAGTAAAGTACCCAAAGCGACCATTTCAAGTGTATTCTATATATCTTCATCTTTGCGAAGAACTTTGATACGGCTAACTCGATGAGGTTAGACATTTAATGCTGCTAATTTGACTGAAGTCCATTGTACGCTGAAAATTCGACTAATTACGTTCAGGTGCAGTTTATAGAAACGCAACAATGACAAAAACAAACCACCACATATCAACACCAAATCCATAAATAACTTAAAAAATATACTTAAACGAGTTTAGGACTCTTTGATTGATAGTCGTGAGAGTGCATGTAGCACACGTCCAAACTTATAAGCGTAACAGTTATATCTACACATCGCTATTTCAGAAAGTTGCAGTACAACATAAAGTGCGCAGATTGGTCGAGTTTTTATTTGAAACGTTTTGTTGTTGGAAAATTTCGACATAAATTAATAAAAAAGGAAAACCACAACAGAGAACTGAAAAAAAAACACCAAATGAGACATAAACGAAAGCTCATGCCGCGTCGCAATGAAAGGGAAATAAGTTTCACTTTAATTTATGTGGATCAGCAGTACATGGACAGCATAGCTTTATAAATTGTGTCAACTTTTCAATCCCACAAATATACACTCGCGTGTATCTAGCTACTATAATAATTGCTTTAACTAGCATTGGAGGTTCACAAAACTGGGGTTAGAGAAAGTTTTTAGTCATAATGGCGAGTATCTAAAGTCCCTTTTTACTCTAGTGTTTTACACAAGCATGTACGGATAAAGTCAAACTAAATCTACCTAATCACATAGACGACTAGCGGATTATAATTACGAGACAAGTGAATGAATACGCGATACTCGTCCACGTTCGACTGAGGTTAGTGACGAATTCAAACTGAATTGTGCTGCGAAACACTGGGCCTGGACAAGTTGGACTTTTATGAGACCGCAGCGGCGAATATACAACTATACAGAAACAGATACATGCTGTCAAACACTTTTAGTATTTTCATTGCGATTACTTTACGATTCAATTCAATGAATTTGTCTCGAATGTTTGTTGGCTGATGGCTTCGTAATGTGATAAATTCATGCGACGAACGTTTGATTATCGTTTCGCATGGGTTTTCGGCCTCACCACGATACAACTTCCAATCAAAGATTATGGCCCATAAAGCTCGCCAAACTAGTAAATCTAACTGAAATCGAGTAAGAGATTCTTATGCAATATGATCGCGAACTAATCAGATATATTTGTTTGCAAATACTGTTTCGATTACGTGAAACATGTAAGATCGAATGTGCCGGTACCGGGCGGATCAACATTAACAATACTAATACAATTCTGAGGTGTATATATTCAAATCCCAAAAACTGGGAATAGCTTGCATACCACATTTGAATTTACTTGCACAAATGCCGATAAAAGAAGAGTGGAAATGGTTCTCAGAAAGTGAGTTTTATCCGGAATTTATGGTTTTCTTAAACAAATTATAAAACATTTGTTTACAAAATAGGCTGCATCAGGGAATAATAATTTATTAGATAGGTAAATAGATAGATACATTTGTTTCAGATAAAATCAAAGCAATACATTATTCAATAAGTTTAAAAGTATTTTACAATAGAGAATTACGGAAATAAATTAGCTGTGAATTTTTTGATTTTTTGTACATTAACAGCCATATTAATAAAAAAAAAACACTATTCACTCCTTAACACACGAGTTAGCTGGCACACGGATAGCGAACTTGTCCATATGGTAACTTTTCTGATTAATAAAATTAAAAATATATTTTCCCTGTGTTAGCTGTTTGCTCTTTATCACCTACAATACGGCAGCACTTTACCAAATTATACTCAAAAATCGGATGTATCTGTCATATTTCATCAGTTGACACTAATTTCTGTGTATTCCATTCCAATATTATGGTACTACTATGGAGTCAACGGATTATGAAAGAGTAAAATGCCCAAATGGGAGACAGTTTTCTCTTTCATCCTCTCAATGTTTCAAAACATGCATGCGCATGCGCATCCTCTCAATTTGTGAATGCATGAACTACAATCTGAGAATGTGTAAAGTTATCCGCTCCTTATACGACGAATTCGGGGAGTTAAGTTATCCACTCGTTATCACATGTCAGTGAAAGCTAACACATGTTTATTAATCAGAATTATGAGCTATCAGATGTGCTAGTGCTAACTTACCCCTTTCCGTTGTTTATTAATACGGGGGTAAGTATTTAAAATAGTGTCAAATTCCACTTCAATGCGCTTAATTAGAAAGAATATTAACTATGGGTTGGCTGGCCCCTTACATTACATTATTCAGAGAAGTATTTAGTTTAATATTGAAGATGCAGTCGGTGCTTTTTACTCTTTGATGGATAACTGCATGAAAAAAGTGATTCCTGTCAAATCCTCTAGGAATATGAAAACGTCCCATCCCTGGTATACTAAAGAGCTCAAATCGATACGAAACAGACGTAATAGGGCTTGGAAGAACTATTTAAAAAGTCTCTGCCATTCAGATCTTGAACTCTATCTCACATTATTCAATGAGTTCAAATCTTTATCCTGCAACTTATATATTGACTACATAAGTAAAATGAAATGCTCTCTAAAATTGGACCCCAAACTTTTTTGGGGATTTGTTAATTCTAACCGATGGTTATCCATCGAAACTTACTTACAATAGCTCTACAACTGCTGATTCGCTAGATGCAAGCAATATGTTTGCAGACTATTTCAGTAAGTCCTTTAGGGTGACCTCTCTTCACATAGATGAACAATATTTTAGTTATCTAACTAGTTGTTCCCAAATAAGTTTTAGTAGCTTCTCATTTGACTTGGAAACAATTTTAAAATTTATTTCTTCTCTGAAGAATGATTATTCATCAGGTCCTGATGGCATTGCACCGATCGTTCTTAAAAAATGTAGTCATGCAATTGCTCCATATCTTAAATATCTGTTTGAATTGTCCATTAGTACTGGTAAATTCCCTTATCTATGGAAAAGTGCCTTTATCACGCCTGTATTTAAAAAAGGCGAACGTGGTGATATCACTAATTATAGGCCTATTTCAAAGCTTTCGTGTATCTCTAAGCTTTTTGTACAAATTGTTTGCGAAAAGTTAATATTTCTTTGTCGCAATTTAATTTGCAATGAACAGCATGGATTTGTAAGAAACAGATCCACTGTCACTAATCTGTTAAGTTTCTTGCATGATTGTTCTAATGCCTTAGAGAATAAGTACGAAATGGATTGCATATACACTGACTTCTCTAAAGCTTTCAACCAGCTGTCCCATGAAATAATCGAGTTTAAGCTCAGGGCTTTTGGTTTCCCACCAAGTTTCATAAAATGGGTTAATTCATACCTTAGATCAAGGGTTTATCAAGTCAAATTTAGAGGATCGCTATCTGTATCTTTTACAGCTGAGTCTGGAGTTCCCCAAGGTAGTCACCTCGGACCAATTCTATTTATACTAGCCATTAATGATGTTAAAGCATGTATAAATCACAGTAATATAATGATCTACGCTGATGATATGAAAATATTTAAATCTATCACTAGTCAGCAAGATAGAATTTTTCTTCAATCTGACATTAATACTCGTAGCTTCGCCAATTGGTGTGATAAAAACGGTTTATCCTTGAACCCTACTAAATGTCAACATATGACATGGAATATACATTCCACCTTTCAATATTCTTTGTCTCAACATATTCTTTGTAATGTTGATAATTTTAAGGATCTTGGGGTTTATTTCGATCCCAAACTGGTTTTTGCCAAGCATATCAATTTTATTGTTAATAAATCTAATTCTATGCTGGGCTTCGTAAAAAGGTGGGCGAAAGAATTTAATGACCCATACGTTACTATGTCATTGTACAATTGTTTTGTCCGTCCGATTCTAGAGTATGCTTCACAAGTTTGGACGCCGTTCTACAACATTCATTCAAATCGAATAGAGGTCATTCAACGTAAATTTATTCGATTTGCACTTAGAGGACTTCCATGGGATGATCCTTTTAACCTTCCTCCTTACAGTCAGCGTATTAAGCTTCTCCAAATGTTACCCCTTTCTCAACGAAGGCTTAATAGCGATATCATTTTTTTACAGCAGCTTATATCCGGCCAAATAGATGCACCTGACTTGCTGTCATCTATTGGCTTTAATTTTCGGTGTGGTGCCCATAATTTACGTAGTGTTGATTTATTGTTTAGCCCCCATCATAGAACGAATTATGGGAGTCATGAGCCTATTAGTCGCATGAGTAGAATATATAATATAAATGATCATGTGATTGACTTGCATGTTAGAAAAATTAAGCTGAAAAATATTTTGCGTGATAATACCTTAATGTCTTAATTTATTTGCATGATTTGTGTTTGTGTTAGTATTTTATAGGTACATAATTATTGTATTTTTAATTGTTTTGTCCTTACTAACACCTGCACTAAATGATGAGCCTGTGGGAGCACTTTTAGTGCCGGCAAATTTCTGCTCGTGATAGTTGCTTGCTTTAAGCACTCCACGACACAGAACTGATAGTGTATTAAAAAAAAAAAATATTAAGAGAACAAATAAATAAAAGGATAATTACAAGATAATTACGAAGAAGCAAAAGAAAGACAAAATTTCCAAAATTTGAAACGAAGTTATACCAGATTGTTAGAAAGAACTGATTCTAATTCCGCGTAATTAAAGTCAAAAAGCCAATGCCCTAAAGGGTTTTCACTCCTTCCAGAGGATGTAGCTATTCTAATTGATAGTGGTAGCTTATGAAAAAGACGACAAGATGAAAACAAATAAAAATTACTAAAAGCAGTTGTACGAGAAAAAGGTACAGATACGACATTCTAAAAGTTTCTACGTAGGTTATGTTCGGAGACTAATCTGCAAATAAGATTACCTGATCTCTTAAAGAACGTTTTTAGAACTTTAAAACAATACAAATGACTTACTGGAGGTATTTTAATATCTCGAAACAAGGGAAAAGTAGGGTGTCGACGATGTTTTTTCTTAAAACACTTTTCGGCAGAATTAAAAGAGGCTTGATTTTAACCGCATAAAGTTATACCATATTGAAGTTTTGAATGAAAGATACCGTAATATATAGATTTTAGAAGTTGTTTTGAGCAAACATTGCTTAGGTAAAATAAATGTCAGAGAGTACATCGAAAATATTTTTTTAAGAAATCCGTATGATCGGCAAAACTCATCTTAGAATCAAAAATGAGCCCCAGATACTCAAATTGATCAACTTTCTCTATCAGAAAGCAATTTTCACTACAACTCAGCCCCCTTCGGGATAGGGTCAGAATTTACCCGAGGTAGGCATACCGGTCGTAAGAGGCGACTAAAATCCACCCTTCGGGATAGGGATCAGAATCATCAGAAGAGAGTATACAAAAAATGCAATGATTAAAACAAAAAGATATAATACCCCAGGTGGCAGCCCAGTTCTACTGGAAAATCCACACTCTTCGGAGGCAGGCTCTACGGATTCTGGGGAGAGCCATTTATTGCAATCATCCGACCCTTTTAAAAATAGTAAAAGGGTAACTAGATCACCACCAACGGGATCTGTGCCAGAAGCAAAAACTAATCGAAGTCCTACGACGCCAAAAGATTTTGGACGCCTTTCGAGGGACTCAACGAAATGCAAAAGCTTCGAGGACGAAAACAAGGAACTCCGCACTAAGCTTAACCAAATTGAACAGCTTTACCAAGAGCTAAAAAAAGAGCTAGATCAGCTGAAAGCTGAGAACAAAGCACTTGTTGAATCTCAACCTAAAAAACAGCCAGAAGCCAAATCATACCGCTCAGCTAGCCGCGATTATCATACAGACGAAGAAGAGCTAGGGCGCGAAACGGATTGGATCACTAAGAGGAGACCGAACAAAAAACGGAAAGCCGGCTCCTCACCAGAAGTCGTTGTGCTAAAAGATAGACAACCCAAAAAGGCAAATGCCAACGAAATAGAAACGCTAAGGAAAAAACCTCAAAATAAGGTATACCTTCCACCTCCAATTAACGTTGTCGGAGTTTCAGACTACAGCAAGCTAAGTAGCCTTCTTAAGGAAATAGCAAAGTCCACATTCAAAGTAACATCTCTGAATAATAATGTGTGGAAAATAAATGTAAGCGATCCGAGAGCTATCGCGCAGTTTCTCAAAAACTGAATACTGAGAAGGTACAATGGTACACTTATGAAAACAAGTCTGAAAGGCCACACCGAGTTGTAGCCAGAGGGCTCCACTCCTCGTGCCGCAAAGAAGATGTTTTGCAAGATCTTAAAACTAAAGGTTTCAAAATTATCGACGCGGTTAATATACTTAAAAAAGAAAAGCAAAAAACGGAACAAGACGAGGAAATTGTTGTCAAACGCGGACTTCCGCTATTCATGCTTAGTTTCGAAAAGTCTGAAAACATGGAAAAAATATACAACATTAAAACTATCCTAAACATAGTGGTTAAAATTGAACCGATGCGCCAAAGGACTCGTCAGATTCCTCAGTGTAAGCGTTGCCAAGGCTACAATCACACGCACACGTATTGCCAAAAAGAGCCGCGTTGCGTAAAATGTGCCGGTAAACATTTATCGAAGGAATGCGCTCTAAGTAGACAAGACCTACCAACATGCATAAATTGCAATGGAAAACATCCGGCAAATTATCGCGGATGCGAAGTGGCTAAGGAACTTCAAAATAGGCGCGACAAAATAAAGAAAACTACGCTACCAATCGCAAATAAAACCAATAACAAACCTGAAAGGGGCAACAATAAAACCAATGAAGGACGAAAAAAGGCTAAAGAAATGGTCAAAACACAACACCCAAGAGAAGGAAAATTGTTTAGAAAAAAGTCACCGAAAGCTGTTCCACAAACATACGCTGAAGCTGCGTTGCAAGGACGCGAACAAACAAATAAAACATCTGATCCAGTCTCCCAAGTTTTCTCTGCAATTCTTGCCAGGCTAGAAGAACAGAGCCAAATTAATAAACGTATGTTTGAAAAACTCGACAAGCTCGAAAATCAATTTCGAAGTACACGTGCAATAATATAAATATGACGGATTTAGTTAAATTAGTGACATGGAATGCGAACGGCCTTCTGCATAAGATGGACGAGCTCGAGATATTCATTCATAAATATGAAATTGATATTTGTTTGATTTCGGAAACCCATCTGACGAAAGAAACCAGCACAAACATTCGAGGATACATTGCCTATCACGCATATCACCCTTCGGAAAGGGCGAGAGGCGGGGCATCCTTGTTGATCAAAAATACCATTGAACACTCAGTCAGTGGAACAATCGAGCTTGACAAACTGCAATTATGCACGGTGAGCGTAAAAATTAAACACATAAAATATGATTTTGCAGCTATCTATTGCCCCCCACGTGCAACGATGGAAAGAAGCGATTTTATAAGTATCTTTGACTCACTTGGACGAAATTTCGTCATCGGAGGTGACTTTAACGCAAAACATACCTTCTGGGGATCGAGATGCATTTCAGTAAAAGGTAGAGTTCTTTACGAAGCCGGTATGGAATTGGGGGTAGACTTTCATTCCTCAGGTAAACCGACGTACTGGCCCTCGGATACGGCAAAAACACCAGACCTCATCGATTTCTTCTTCACGAAAGGTTTGTCGGGAAACTCTATTGTAGTTGAGGAATGCTTCGATCTTTCTTCTGATCATTCACCGGTCATTTTGACAATTAACGGCTGTCTACGAAAAAAAGAAGGTCCGCCCAGACTAACTAACATGAAAACAAACTGGGAATCCTTTAAAAAATACTGTGAAAGTAAAATCGATCTCAAAGTGTCTCTTCGAACACCCCACGAACTTGAAGACGAAGTCGATCAATTTATTAACGTCATATAATGCTCAGCCTGGAAAAATACTCCCCATAAACGGAAAATAACCACAAATTGCGAAATAACATATCCCTTGGAAATCACGCAATTGTTAAAGAAGAAAAGGGGAGCGCGCAAAAGATGGCAACAATCTCGCGCTCCACAGGATAAAACCACTCTTAACTACCTTTGTAGTAAACTTAAGAGAGAAATTCGAGACTTTAAAAATCGTAAAATTTCTACATATCTTGGAAGCCTAACTGCGGATAAAAGTACAAATTACTCGCTCTGGAAAGCCATGAAAGGCATTAAAAAACCAAAAACGCAAGCGCCACCCATCAGGAAAATCAATGGAGAATGGGCGAAGAGTGACAAGGAAAAAGCCGAAATATTTGCAGAACATTTGGAAGAAACATTTAAACCATTTGATGGTCAAGCGTTGCTCGAATTTCCTGTCCTAACCGTGGCACCTGACAATTATAGAATAAAAAGTGTATCGCTAGCCGAACTACGCTTCGAAATAGAGAAACTAAAATTAAACAAAGCTCCTGGATATGACTTAATCACAGGACAGGTCCTTAAAGAGTTACCTAGGAAAGCTTTAATAAAGTTTGCATATCTTATAAATGCATCGTTCAGGTTATTGTACGTTCCACGACAATGGAAGGTAGCTGAAGTTATAATGGTTCCAAAGCCCGGTAAACCACTGAATGACAAAAAATCATATAGGCCAATATCTCTCTTACCGATAATGTCGAAGGTATTCGAAAAACTTTTGTTAAAGCGCCTACATCCGATTATCGAAGAACGTCGATTAATACCTGACCACCAATTCGGATTCAGGATTAAGCACTCTACAATCGACCAGGTTTACAGAATAACCAATGTAATTGAAAAAGCCCTAGAGGAGAAAAAAATATGTTCTAGTGTTTTTCTCGACGTCTCTCAGGCCTTTGATAAAGTATGGCATACAGGGTTGAAACATAAGCTAAGACAAGCTTTTCCGAAACAGTTATCTGATATCCTTAGTTGTTACTTATCAGACAGACTCTTTCGTGTAAAACACGGAAATGATTACTCTGAATTTAAAGAAATCGCGGCAGGAGTTCCCCAAGGAAGCGTTCTTGGACCGATCCTATTTCTAATATACACTAGTGATATTCCTCAAGAAGAAGGCACAACAGTAGCCACATTTGCAGACGATACAGCTATATTAGCGGTCAGTAATACAGTTGAATCAGCAACTAATAAACTCCAACGTTCTATTGACAAAATTTGTGATTGGACAAAGACTTGGCGTATTGCTCTCAACGAGGCCAAATCAACGCACGTGAATTTTACTTATAAAAAGGTAGACAACTTACCCATTTTCATTGATTCGGTACGAATTCCGTACGCAAACGAGGCAAAATATTTGGGTATGACACTCGATGCGAAATTAAAATGGAAACCGCACGTCAAGAAGAAACGCGAAGAGCTCGCCATTCGATGTAAACAAATGCACTGGCTGCTTGGTAGATTTTCCCAACTCAGCATGCAGAACAAGCTGCTTTTATACAAGCAAGTACTAAAACCGGTTTGGACATACGGTATACAACTTTGGGGTTGTACCAAATCCAGTAATATCAAAATTTTACAAACTTTTCAAAACAAAGTGCTAAGAAAAATAGTAAATGCACCATGGTTTATCAGAAACACTGATATCCACAGAGACCTAACTATGGCTACCGTCGAAGATGAAATAAAACATTTTGCCTGCAAACAACAGACACGCCTTCACGGCCATTGCAATATCACCATGCTACAAATTCGAGACGATACTAACCTAGTGCGCCGATTACAAAGGATAAAACCATTTGAATTAGCGCAATAAGATGTAACCGCGTGCTTATGGCGGTATTAGCAGGTGCCTCCACTGGGAAGCTGCCTGCCAAACGCGTAATTTACAGTTTAAATAAAACTACTAGATAGGAATAACCTAGTTGTAGTATGCAGGTTTCGAAGGGAGGTGGTTTTTGTTTTCTTATCTTAAGTGAGAAAGAGTCGCATGTACGATTTTCCACCTACCCCTATTATTCGTCCGAGCCTAGTTCTGGTTCCAAGTCTCGTGCTTTTAACCAGGATAGGTAACTCTCAGCTTGCTGAGAGTAACGATAATATTACTATGGCTTGGGAGTAATATTAGAAACTCTATAAAAAAAAAAAAAAAAAAAACTACAACTCAGCATGCTACAAAATGTTGGTAAAGAACCGGAGGCACATGTGCAATCTGGGAAGCTGTACTTCGTGCACTCCAGAGCGTGATAGTTTAAATCTACATTTGAAGCGTAAGCGGAAGATAGATTAAAGAACATTACTTTTGTTTTTGAACTTATGCGCAATTTATATTCGGCGAACCAGATCCTCAATAAATTGAGATCCCAGTTTATATCAGATGCCAAGTTTAAAGCACTCTCAGCTCCGAATAAACCCTACATCATCTGCAAAAGCAGTAGGATTCCTTTAAACTTAAGTTGCAAGAGTGAATTCATATACACGAGGAACAAGATAGGTCCCATTACAGAACCTTAAGGTGCACCCATATTTAAAAGGAGGATGTCGCTTCTTGTTTCATCAACTTTTACCCTTTGAGTTCTGTTTGGAAGGTAGGATTTTTGATTGATTGATTTGTATTTATTTAGCTAGTTTATCGCTATTTTTAACATTATTTTTAAATTAAATTACAAGTTTAAAAGAAACTACCAATTAAAAAATTATTTTTTACATACTCTATTACTACTGACTTAAATTTATATAGATTATTTTCAAACTTATTGTTAATGTTATTATTAACATCGCTCATCCCTAGAGTGTAGCCTTTTGTTATTTTTGTTTTATCAGTTTTCCTCTATATATCCCATACAATAACGGCAACGTTCGATGTCTTGGGCTTAATCAAAGTATTTACAATATGTTCTTGGCCGGGCACCAGTGGTGAAAAAAAAAACTTTTTATGTTTTTAACTGTTCTCAGCCTTGTTTTATCAGTATACCTTTAGTCTTCCAGCTCAAATCACCTCAAAAGACTAAATATCTCTTTAGTTACCCTCCAAACGTTAGCCATACCTAAGGAGTGCCGTGAAATAAGCCTATAGAATAAGCCCGATATTTAAAATTCTGGTATTTTCTTCAGAATTCTTGGGTACTTGATACACCGATTAACCCTTCTGCCAACTATAAGGTCTGGCCAGATGTTTCGACATTTTGATGGCAGTTTTTTCTAAGAAGTTATCGCTCAAGCTTCTTGAAACTCCATGATAGGGTCAACCATTATTTTCCCTTCTATTTAATATAAATTATTGTATTTATATATAAGTACCCGTTTGAAAGAAATAAGCCTTTTTCAATTTTACTACCTTCCGTCAATGACAAGGTTTGGACAGACCTACATACAATTTGTATATAAACTATATTTTTTTCTGGTTTCCCATTTTTTGTGCTTTCACGTGCAGCGGTTTTTTTCCATTCTGTGATGTCCGTTCATACAAAAAGTACGAAGGTCTGGTCAAAACTTGTGGTTGATGGAAAGGTATAAAAGTTGTGATTGACAGAAGGGTTAAGAGCATTTCTCTCTTATCTTCAAAAGGTTAAGCCACTCATGATATAATTATATTGAACCGCTTGGATTAGGTGCTAGCGGCCAGGCAGGTGTCTTAACCCCGCTCAGTGTGTCACCCGCTATGGGACGTTCGTTGGATTTTCAGCAAGTGTCAACACACTTTGACCAAAACAAGGTTCGTCTTGCTTTGAAGTGCTAATTTAAGTACTTGGATAGTTTCAGAGTTCCAACAGAGAAGGTAGGGAATGGTCTCCCCTTCTCCTCGTCCCTGCAGCTCCTACAAAAACGGTTTGTATATACGCCGAGCATCATGATAGTGCAGAATAATCAAACCTATTGTGTTTCAAGTCGAGACTCACGATTTTTTCAAAGCCGCACATGATGGCATCGTCAGGAGCTCTACATGGCGATGGCCGAATATGGGATCCCGGCAAAACTGATCCAGTTGTTTCGCGTAACACTTGAAAATACGCGGTTTAATGTGCAGTTTGGACGCTGCTCTTTCGAATTATTTTAAATTTGTACCGGATTGCGGCAAGGCGATGCGCTTTCATGTGACTTCTTCAATTTTGTTTTGTTAAAAAAGTGAATACAGGGCAGGTGTAAACATGGAAGGCACTATCTTCAATAGATGCGTCCAGCGACGGGAGTGTGCGTATTAGACGGAGAGCTAGCGACCGATTTACTCCCCTCATTTTAGCAAGGCTAAAACTTTGGTCATAGAAAGATTTAGGCCCGACAATTATAAAAATGTCCGTCTTACACTCCGGTACCCTCCATGAGGCCTTAAGTTTAAGGCTTGAAGTTGTAAAAAAAAGTGCCCATTCACCTCATTTCAGCAAGGCTCATCTTTTAATATATCGTTCATTGATTCAATATATACACGAAAATAACAATGTAAGACGTTTTAGTCCTCCATGACATGCTGTAAGACGCTCGTGTATATGTAAAAAAATGAGCCCATTCACCTCATTTCAGCAAGGCTGGTCATAATTAAGATGACATAAAAACAAACACACATTTCAAGTGTAAGATGTTTATTCGGTAAATAACCATCCGTAAGACGCTGAAAATTAAATTAAGATAGAAACAATTACATCCATTTTAGAACGAAATAAATCGCGTATATTTTTGTTTTTAAATTAATGTTTTGAAATACATAAATATTTAAATAAATTTTTTAAGAAAAGAGGTATATGTATTAATTCTTATTCAATTTCGCAATTTGAATCAGATATATCAGAATTGGAGTCTAATGAAGAAGCTTCTTGATCATCGTCTGAAAACAACAAGTTGTTATATTGCATTATTATTTTTTCGAAATAATTTTAATTTTAAAATGTTTACCAGGGTCATGATTAGTATTTGGGTTGAATGAAACCTCTTCAATCACATCACATACGGTTTGTGGAAGTTGGTTTCCATCAAACCAATGGAAATAATATTCATTGTCTCTAAGACTCCATCCATTTTTAACTGGTAACAACATTGTTGGATTTTTTAGATATGAATTTATCCACAAAGATGTAATATATTTCGTTCTCAACAAATGCTGATACAATACGGCCTTACAAGGAGGTATGCTAGTAGCATCAAATCCTTTTATTTGTTTGTGAAAAGCTTCATTTGAATTTTTAACTTCCCAGTGGAAGTTCTTGTAATGGGGCCGATTTTGTGAATCGCGGATTTTGACATATCTCCACGTTTCAAGGTCACCAGAATCCAAATTCAACGTTTATATGGAGATGTTGTGTATGTACATATGTGCGTATGTACGTATGTGCGTTCGGAATTATCTTTCGCCACGATTATCTGGAGAACCAAACATGATATTGACATGGGACCGGGTTTATTCGAAGCGTATTTACGTAACTCAGAACTGATTAAGTTTTCAGCGAAATCGGTCCAGCCGTTTTTTGTTAATAAATAAATAACTAACAAAATAAAGGCAAACTAGCTGAATTTTGAAATTGATGATTTGTACTATTTATTAACTTCCCAGTGGATGTTGTTGTAATAGGGCCGGTTTTGTGAACCGCGTATTTTGACATATCTCCATGTTTCAAGGTCACCAGAATCCAAATCCAGCGTTTTTATAGAGATGCATGTGCGTGTGTATGTACGTATGTATGTATGTGCGTTCGGAATTATCGTTTCGCCACGATTATCTCGAGAACCAAAGATGATATTGACATGGGACCGGGTTTTTTCGAAGCGTAATTACGTAACTCAGAACTGATTAAGTTTTCAGCGAAATCGGTCCAGCCGTTTTTTGTAAGTAAATAAATAACTAAAGCAATTTGCCTTTATTTTTACTTTTATTGTCATTTGTCATTGAGCAAATCATTATTACATTGTGCTCCGTTCTTTCGTATACATGTAAATTTACAGGTCTCCGCGTACATAACAATGGTTGCATTAATATATATCACACTTCGCTGTTATTAACAGCATTTAATTTCCATGAACAATATTAAAGAGCATTTTTTGATATTAAATAATTCTTAACCAAATCTTATGGTTAACCACATTTCAAAATTTCCCACTAATTGCATAAATCATATTGATCCCACTGGGAAGTTAGTCGTTGAAATTGAAATTCTTCATAAACATTTCAAATCTAGCATCATTAACTTGATTTACATTTTTTACTTTGTACATATTACAAATAAATTCGTCAAAGTTTTAAGTAATTCAGCGTTTGAGTCGGTAAAATCACATATTTTAGCAAAGGCTTCTTGATACTGCTCGTTTTTTTGCATAATTTTAAATGGTCCTACTTTTCCTTTCTGATAAAACGCTATATTAAAATCACACCCTGAGAAAGCATGTAAAGCAGGTAAGCTTTTGGAAAGTGAATCGCATAGTTTATTACGTAGTTTGGAAATATCAACATATCGTTGATTGTTGCTCACACCAATAGCCGTTCAAATTTTCAGTTGTTCATATTACCAAGCAGTATTATTAAGACATCTGCATCAGAGCATCAATAACGTTAGCGCAGTATTCGATGCTGCAAACATGGAAAACTATTTTAGTATCGGCTTCTTCGTGATTTTCGCAAGTCAGTTATTCATTTTCAGTTCTGATTACCCCGTCACAGTCGGTTTTAAAGGTGTGACACTTTTTAAAACTCAGATTAATGACTTTTTTGTCAATGAATGCGACCATGTCATCATTTGTCCAATCTGTTATCAAAAAATTTACGAGAGCTACTTTAAAATTAATGTTTCGAAGTTCTTTAATACAACCGGTGGCTCTTTTTTGTTCGGGTCCACATATAATATTCCATTCCTTGAGTTTCATGTCTGATTCCACGTTCATAGTTTTTAATAGATGTTGATAAATATTGATCAAACACTAAATCAATTCTTTTTGCATCATATTTCGTAATTATTGACTTTTTTTTTGAAATTTTACCAAATGTAACCGGGATGTCTTTCAATGTGTGTAGTAAAAAAAACCATCAATTATAATAACATCAGCATCACTTGGCGGTTGACTATCTATCTGCTTCACAAAAACGTCTACTTAAATCTAATGTTAAATTTGATTCAAAGAAATTGTTATAAGCATCACCGTTAGGTACTTGTTTTGAATCAAGTTTAATTTTGCATTCCCTTTCTGCTCGCATTCTTTGAATTTTTTTTTGTCAACATGAGTTTATGCAATTGCCGATCTCTAAGAATTCGATCGTCAAGCTCTACCCAGCGGGTAACAAAATCGTTTCCTATTAAAACAGATGTAATTTTTTCTATCTTGACTTAAATGAAATTTAATTTTCAGCGTCTTACGGAGGGTTATTGACAGAATAAACATCTTACACTTGAAATGTGTATTTGTTTTTATGTCATCATAATTATGACCAGCCTTGCTGAAATGAGGTGAATGGGGTCATTTGTATACCCTATTCTAAGGGTATATTAATTTTGACGCATAGTTTGTAACATACCTTAATATTGCCCGTAGACCCCTAAAAGTTACTATATTTATGATCAGCATCGATAGTAATGTCGATCTAGCCATGTCCGTCCGTCCGTCCGTCCGTCGGTAAAAATTAGGCCCTTAAACTGGATCTAGAGAGCTGAAATTTTAACCATATATTCTCTAGTGGCCCGAAATAATCAAGTTTACGAATTTTTGAAATCCGCCCACAGACACGCCCACAAACTCAAAAAAACAAAATTTTGGAAAAAATCGAATTTTGAGCTAGAAAGCTGAAATTTATAATATATACTCTCTAGGGGCCCTTTATGCTCATGTGTTAATTTTTTTTTTAAATCCGCCTACTGACACGCCCACAATTAAATAAAACAATTTTATTGAAACACCCAAGTTTGAGCTAGGGAGCGTTTTTTTTTGATAAAATCCTTTAAATGTTATATAACAAAATATGTAGAGCGTTCTTAACAATTCAACCATACTTAGACTTTTGTCACGCCCACTTATGAGAGATAGGAGTAAGAATAGGGTATCCAACAGTTCGCCCAAGCGGACTGTAGCCCGCCCCTATATTTTTACATATACACGAGCGTCTTACAGCATGTCATGCAGGACTAAAACGTCTTACATTGTTATTTTCGTGTATATATTGAATCAATGAACGATATATTAAAAGATGAGCCTTGCTGAAATGAGGTGAATGGGCACTTTTTTTTACAACTTCAAGCCTTAAACTTAAGGCCTCATCGAGGGTACCGGAGTCTAAGACGGACATTTTTATAATTGTCGGGCCTAAATCTTTCTATGACCAAAGCTTTAGCCTTGCTAAAATGAGGTGAGTAAATCGGTCGCTAGCTCTTGGTCTATATGATATCGACATCATCGGCCGATTCCATGTGCCGTGTTAGGGGCTTTTACGGCGACTGAAGAACAGGCGAAATTGGTTGGCCTTGAAGTTAATGAGGATAAGCCCAAGTACATGCTTTCAGCAAATAAACAAACATGTGTCCACCGCGTAGGACAAAACGTCATTGTGGATAGCAATTACTTTGTGGTAGTTAAAGAGTTCATCTACCTTGGAGTTAACATCAACTCCACAAATGACACCTTAGTGGAGATCCGACGGAGAATTACCTTAGGAAACCGCTGCTACTTCGGTCTGGCAAAACGAATTGGTTCAAACTTTTCACTCGAAGGACAAAATTAATGCTCTACCGAACCTGGACTGGCAAGATTTAGTCGTGCTTTATGTTGTCGAGTGCTGGACGATAAGTAGGAAAGGGGAGTTAATATTGGGTTCTTTTGAAAGAAAAATACTCCTGTGTGCAAGGAGGGCGCACTGAGGAGAAGATACAACCGCGAACTCTATGAGCTGACAAAGATGTGGATGTAGTCCAAAAAGCTAGACCAAGCCATCGCGGATGCGACAGCGATTGGTTTGAAAGCAGCGTGCGCGGGACCGCAGAGGGTGGAAGGCTGCAATGTCTCAGGCAGAGACTCTCTACGGGTCGGGTGCGCGTTAAGTAAGTTAGTGGCGCTATTATGTATCTGTAGAAACACCAAACTCTTAAAGAGTCGCAGGTACAGCTTTGGCTCAATTGCATTCAGCTTATACTTGAGATTGCATATGTAGGGTTTGGAATATCTAGGAAACCACTGTCAGGTAAAATATGTAATGTAGTTCTAAGATTGGCGAGTTCATCGGGCTCACTGTTCCCTGAAATGTACCTACGAGCTAACAATTAACAGAGAGGAAAGTTGAGTCAACTCCGAAATCTCTAGTAGCTGTTTTTCTGCCAAAAATTTCGAGGAGTCTCAGATAAATAATAACTCAAAGCAGGAAAATGGACGTAGGGCAATTCGTTTCATCATTTTTCCAGTGGTATGAGGATTTAGCCATGTTGTTCTTGTTCGTCAACGAGGCTTAGCCGAACAGATAAACAACTTTAACAAAAGCAGAATAGCTTCTCAATCATCGACACTTAAAGTGGCGTAGGGGTTACTCGTGACTTTTTTTTTCCTGGCAATCAAAATATCATTTCGCCGTAATCGCTTCAAATTTTGTTGTCTTGCAGTTTAATTATTTCGCAATCCATCATTGATTTGCTCCTAACTTCACACTTAAGAAAATGACTGTGCCCATAAAAACCCGTCGCTCCGAGAACGTTTGCGTGAGCTTCACAATTTCTATTAAAACACTGGGGCAGCCATAAAAACCTAGTTATACGATATAACTGGGATAAACCCACATTAAGAAACTCTATAAGAGTTATACTGTTACATCCCGGCTAGGATTCGAAAAGATAAAACGTATTTCTATTTAATTCATCTTTATTAGTTCTCTTTCAATGTCTTTTAAATCTTGACTATTATTTTAATAATTCACTTATTTAATCCAACAATTCACTTTCACAATTAATCACTTTAAATAAACAATCACTTTTCTCTTATTCAATACTTCCACTTTTTTTCTATATATTTCACTACTGTCATCTATCGCACTTCTTTATCGCGGTTCAAAACTAGAATGTCTTGGGTGCTCCTGCGACACCTATTTATATCTCCTAGTGACACCTCTCGAAATTTCCAGATTCGTTGAGTTCAGAAGGTTCGAGACCAACATATGTACTAGTTATTCCATAGCTATTCAAACTGCTTTTCAAATGCTGCCAAATATCGATTATCTTATATGGAAATAAGGCTCTCGACTAAAGATGGCGCTGCAAGTTGACTAATTGATGCTGAATGTCACAGTTTGAGCAAACATGCAACAATACATAACAATGCTTGTGAAGGTCTTTTAGAACCTCCTGGCTTGAAAGTGCAAGAAGCTTGAAAAACTTTCTGCTATGGTACGTCTCCAAAAAGCAATCTCAAAAGATCATTCCATTTTAATGGGATTGATAATCACACTTAACCGAGAGGAAACTCTGAAAACATTGTATTAAGCTTACTCCACGAATGACACCTTAGTGGAGATCCGACGAAGAATAACCCTAGGAAACTGTTCCTTCTTTGGTTTGGATATGGGTTCAAAATTCCTAGCCCGGAACACCAAGTGTAAGCTCTACAAAATATTTATACTACGAGTTCTGCGTTATGGCGCCGAGTGCTGGACGATATGCAGGAAAAGAGATTTTAGGTTCTTTGTCTTTCAAAAGAAAAATTATCCGTCGGATATTTCGTCCTGTGTGCGACGAGACGAATGGACGACAAGAAAATGTGGATGTAATACCAAAGCTAAAACACGTCGCCTACATTTGCTCGGCCATATCAAGCGATTGGACAATAATGCCTCAGGGAAGAATATCTTCGACATCCAGGCTCAAGACGATAAAGAAAATCTAACCTTCGTTTTAAAGACCAAGCTATCGCCAGAAAACTTG
Source organism: Portevinia maculata (assembly GCA_949715645.1). NCBI lineage: Eukaryota > Metazoa > Arthropoda > Insecta > Diptera > Syrphidae > Portevinia > Portevinia maculata. The sequence goes on from OX454525.1 coordinate 104,402,443, forward strand.
GTCTGGCCAACTGGAAGCAGCATGCCCGGAATCTGGACGATGAAAGGCTGCAGTGTCTCAGACAGAGACTCACCAAGGGTCGTAAGGTAAGTAAATAAGTATCAATAAAGAGATTGCATCCATTTTCAAGTTAAACAGCAAATGCTGTATAAACTGTAGTCTTTGATGCATTATTGAAGATAAAATTCCATCTTACGACTTTAAATCTGATGAGATGCTTGCGAAAATTTGTCACTAAACTGTATTGCTTCTTTTTTTATTTGAATATTCAGCACTGGTATTAATCTGTTACGCTGTACATTAATGTACAAATAATAAATACATTTAAGGCTTAATGGTTCATATAGGGCCTTAAATCCGCCTTCTCCATCCATTTGTGTGTGCCATTATATATTTATTTTTGGCACGAATAGAAGGAACCTACAATTTTACGCCATATCCGAACGTTAAAATTAAGAAGCTTCTCAATTGATACTCTTGGATGTTTATGGAAACAAAATTATTTGTTACTCCGCCCCTGTGAGGTTTTTTGTAGTAAGCTGCGCACCTATCCAATATTATAGATTCAAAGTCGCTCAACCATGGGGTTGGCGTGCAGCAGCACCGATAATTTCGGATAGTAGCGATGGCGGATGGTATCTTCTTTATGATCCATTGACTTCTTTACAGCGGTATCGGTTGAGTCGGAAAAGTTTTGTAAAATAGAACCCTAATCTCGTTCCATGAAACTCGTTGTCATTTAAGCTAGGAACGTAATACTTATATAACAATACGACGACATTGATAATGTATTACATTTGAGGGCTCCTTGTATGATATGTTTGGGAATGGCGAATGCATTAGAGAGACAGTCAGAAAAACTTTTCAGTCACACAAATGCAAGACTAGCATTAGATTGGCCTCAGTAGCAAAGTTATCCAAAATAGGGAGTCCTGTCGAAACTTGTCGAGGTCCAACCGGCGTACCAGTAGGGATGCTCTGAAGTGGAGGGGTCATATTTTTTCTTATTCAGGTCATACCTTCATCGTTTAAGAAATAAATTACTAAAAATAAAATTTTACTGACAAAATGAATTAGCTAGCTGACGGCAAACTTTCAACAACCACTGTTTCCTCCCTCTACTGTCATGAGTGCGCACAATTCGGTCATAGTTCTATTTGACCTATAAATCAGTTGGTGCAGTAGTTTTACTGGTACTTAAGCCGGTAAAGTATCTACATATCCACTTATATTTACCTTTCAAAAAATTATTTCATCAAAACTTACCACCATTCCCTCATAGCTTCAACATCAGCCGAGTCAGCACTCTTAGCCACACTACTCCCGGCCGACTGCACAGCAATCCCATTCAATATTTGCTGTGACATTTCGTACAAATTATTCGTATTTGAGATATTTTTATTATAAAATCGAAAAATTATTTTTTAAGTTTCTTCTGCTTGCTATCACTTGTCTTTGTTTTCTTTTTAAGCACTCATCACGGAGAAAAAGATGGTCACAGTCATAGAGGCAGAGGCAAAATCTCGACTATATGTGTATTCTGCAAATGCTTCCGTGTGACCGATTTGCAAAATAATGGCGATGAGGCAATTCCTCCTCCAAGAAGATGGGAGTTGTGGTGTGATGAAATTGTGTACACAAATATTGCATTAACTACTCAGTTTTAGGCCACGAAATGGATTGATAGATTCAAACACTTTTTACATCCGCACTTAGAAAATTAATTTCGTTGAAATGAAACAAACAATTTGGCAAGATTTCAATTAGGCCTTTCACTGATATGCTAGCAGTTTGATTTTAATAGATGAACACAATTTTATTTGCAAACAAAAAAAAACGAAAACAAACCCGTTGGTAACTACAATTTATTTAGTTCGTGTACTGCTCTCCACAGCAGTTTCGCTGTCAGTTTGTCTTTTGACGTTTTGAGTTATGTATTTGTTTGTGGGTGGGGATGTACATGAAACAGCTGACGTCGGTATAGAAGTGTTACGAGCAACTTTTATGTTTAACACATAGATGACTCTGCGAAGAGCTAGATATATTATTTTAAAAATATCTAAATGAAAAGATTAATGGGGAATCGCAATGAAAAATATGTAAATAAAATTATCTATTCATTAGTTAGTTCTATATCTGCGCAATGAAGACACGCTCGTTGTTATGTTATGTTTGACATAGAAAATTTAAGCCTTCGATAGCTCAGTTGGTAGAGCGGTGGACTGTAGAATGTGAAAGAAATGCGGAAATCCATAGGTCGCTGGTTCAAATCCGGCTCGAAGGATAGCAAGGTCGCTCTTTTTTTTCTTATTCAGTTTTTGTATGACAACATAAAATTGAATTTTACTTGTTTAAAAATCGAATTTGAATTGAATGCCACTTGGTCCCTAGGGCCTATAACACAATACAGCAAGTGCTTGTTAACAAGCGAAATTCAACAACTGTTGAAAATTTGTGTAACACGCACTAACCAATCTGCGAGCACCTCAACAATTGTTTTGGAGCAATTTAACAAGTGGGAAATTTGATAATTCTACTGTTTCTGTAACTGGAAACAACAAGTGCTTAAAGAAAATAGAATGCAAAAACCGACGGTGACCGACTTCTTAGAAATAAACATTTGCAATAGTGTTTGCAAAGTGTGATACAGGAAGGTCATTTAAAATTTATTTAGTGAATAGGTACCTAACAATTTACCATTAATAATGTTTATACACTATTCTAAGGGTATATTAATTTTGACGCATAGTTTGTAACATACCTTAATATTGCCCGTAGACCCCTAAAAGTTACTGTATTTATGATTAGCATCGATAATAATGTCGATGTAGCCATGTCCGTCCGTCCGTCTGTCGGCAAAAATTAGGCCTTTAAACTGGACCTAGAGAGCTGAAATTTTAACCATATACTCTGTAGGGTCCCGAAATAATCAAGTTTACGAATTTTTGAAATCCGCCCACAGACACGCCCACAAACTCAAAAAAACAAAATTTTGGAAAAAATCGAATTTTGAGCTCGAAAGCTGAAATTTTTTATATATGATGTATGACTCCTGAAACTGCTCGGGATAAAAATTTTTCAAAATCCGCCCACTGACACGCCCACAAATAAATAAAACAATTTTTTTGAAAATCCAAAGTTTGAGCTAGGGAGCTGAAATTTATAATATATACTCTCTATAGGCCCTTTATTCTCATGTGTTAATTTTTTTTAAATCCGCCTACTGACACGCCCACAACTAAATGAAACAATTTTATTGAAACACCCAAGTTTGAGCTAGGGAGCGTTTTTTTTTTGATAAAATCCTTTAAATGTTATATAACAAAATATGTAGAGCGTTCTTAACAATTCAACCATACTTAGACTTTTGTCTGGCCCACTTATGAGGGATAGGAATAAGAATAGGGTATCCAACAGTTCGCCCAAGCGGACTGTAGCCCGTTCCTATGTTTTTTTTTGATTCTGAGTCAGACAGTGACAGTGAGAATTTACGAAATATAAAAGTATTTAAAGACAGAAAAAATTTCGTGTGCCAGTACAAGTTGTTGATTACCTGACTGAAAGTCTCTCACATAAATTGCGTTCGCCAACTAATAAAAGCAAGGCGCTTAGTGTTAGGGAGAAAATATCAATAGCCTTGCATTGGTTTGGGACTGGATCTCAGTACCATGTTATAAGTGACGTCCACGGTGTTAGCAAAATGACAGTCTGTCGGTGTGTAAAAGAAGTCACTTCTGCAGTGAATGAAATTGAATTTCCGAAACAAGTGTGTTGGCCTGATAGTATACACCTTACCATACAGGAGTTTTTTGAGAAAGGTGGAATGCCGGAAGTTTGCGGTGCGATCGATGGTTTTTTGATCAACATTGATGCACCTTCAAACAATGAATCAGCTTTCATTGATGGGCATGGTAAGCATTCGCTGAATTGTATGGCAGTATGTGGACCAGACCTAAAATTTTATTATTTTAGTGCTAACTGGCCGGGCAGTGTTCATGATGCAAGAGTACTGCGGAATAGTACGCTTTATCAAAAAATGGGAAGTGGATGGAGACCGTTTCCCAATGCCGTAATATTAGGCGACAGCGATTACCCATTAAAAACGTGGCTAATGCCACCTTCAACCTCAATCGCAAACACAGTATCTATTTTCCGATACAACAGGGCTCATAAAAAAACACGGCGCTTAGTTGGGTGTGCATTCGGAGTTCTGAAAGAAAAGTTCACCTGCGAGTTGCGCCCGTATTTGCTGCAAATATATTTAAATGCTGTGCTACTCTATGCAATATGTTTCGTAGCTATATGACCGACACCTATACGGTGCAAGAAGAAAACCCTCAACAGCAAGAGGAAACAAATAATGAAGCGGCTGTATTATTTCCATCACCGTCCCAAGGTGCACAGTTAAGGCAGCAGCAGCTTTTGAACTTCTTTCAAAATCAGCAATAAAAATAAACAGGCTATGTTTACGCAAAATATTTATTCATTTCCTTTAATTTTCATTTTAAAAAATAAACATTTCATTTAGGTACGTTGTGAAAAAAATTAGGTATTAATAAAAAAAATGTTCAATATTGGTCTAAATACAAGGTGGCGCAAAAGTAATCCTCTTATCAGAAAATGCTATAAATTTTGCGATTGGCCCCTAATGTCAGTTCTGTTTTGACATTTGTGTAGTAAACACATGCGAAATACACGTTAATAAACAATGTTATGCTACACTGATCCAGAACGCGGAATATTGGTGACTATTTATTTGAGCAATAATCGGTCGGTGACTTTGGCACAACGTGAATTTCGTCGCAGATTTCCTACCCGTCCAACGCCTACTGGTGAAACACTGCGACGTTTAGCCGCTCGCCTCGAAGAGACTGGCACAACACGAGATGCTGCCAGGCGTGGCAGACCCCGTAGTAGCCGTTCTGCAGAGAATATTGCTGCTGTAGCCGAAGATGTCATGGAAGCGTCGTCGACATAGACCGTATCAGTCGACGGTCTTTACAGCGAATTTTGGTACAAGATTTGAAGATGTTTCCGTACAAAGTCCAGACGGTGCATCAACTGTTAGCTGCTGACCGCCAATCGCGTCTAACATACGCTCAAGCCATCCTTAATCACCACCAAGAGGAAGATGATTTTTCATCAAAAATAATCATGAGTGATGAGGCCCATTTCCATCTTAGCGGGTACGTAAATAAGCAAAATTTACGCTTCTGGGGCACTGAAAATCCACGTGTAACCCACGAAGAGCCATTATACCCGCTCAAAGTCACTGTATGGTGTGCTGTTTTCGCTGGAGGAGTCATCGGACCTTTTGTCTTCGAAGACGTCGCGGGCCAAACGGTTACTGTGAATGGTGAGCGCTACAGAGCAATGATCAACGAGTTATTTTTGCCGCAACTTGATGAATTGGGATTGGAAAACATGTGGTTCCAACAGGACGGTGCAACGGCACACACTGCACGTGCCACAACCGATATGCTGAAGGATGCATTTCCCGGGCGCCTAATCTCCCGTTTTGGCGATTTGCACTGGCCAGCAAGATCGCCTGATTTGACCGCTCCAGACTTCTTTTTGTTGTGCTTTTTGAAGTCGCGGGTTTATGTCAACAAGCCTCAGACTCTTGCAGCTCTTAAAGACAATATCCGTCAACAATGTGAGGACCTATCGCCGGAAGTTTTGGCCAAAGTGATGAAAAATGCCATAAAAAGGGCTCAAATGACAATCAACTGTGGCGGCGGCCATTTACATGACATCATATTCTCGACTTGATGTAAAAAAATTTAAAAGACCAAATAAAAATAATCCACAAGAAGAATCAAAGTTTTTCATTTTTTTTTTTTAGTTTACAGCCAAAAAACATCGGAAGGTTATTTTTGCGCCACCTTGTATAACGTAGTACCAGGGTTCTCATCCACAGAATGGAAATCATCATCATTGTTTTCTGTTTGTAATTCGCTAGACAAATCTTGTGCAACAATTTTTTCCGCTTCACCATCCGCCAAACTTTTGGTTGAAGTCAACGGAGGGTAACTCAATTTTTGTTCCAATAGTGCGATCTCCAGTCTGGTTTTATAATTAACCAAAGTTTACGTTTTTTTAAAACTATTGGACATTCCTTTCTGGCTAATCGCTTTCTCCTTGTAACGGCGGAATTATTTATATTAAAACTAAATCATCATCACTACATATATCTACCCATATACGAGTATTATATAATATGTCTACCTATAATTTTGCGCACAGTGTTAGACAGAGGCACAGAATTACTCTGCGTCATATTTCCACTTCCAGTAGGACGAGAATCTGAGAAAAAAAAACAATATACAAATATGTGTAAATATGTAAAAACAAGTGAGATTTTGTTAGCTCGAACCATTACTTCCTGGGTCCATAGAGTCTTCAACTCCGAGGCCAATTATAGCTTCTGACTCTCGCCCAATAATACGAGTATCAAGTACGATATTATCGCAAGAACTCAGTTTGCAGTCTTTACCTCCTCCAAAACCGGGTTTTTTCGCGTTATCTAACTTGGCCTATCAATAATTTTCCGTTTTCATTAAGCATTTTCGACTTTTTTTTGCAATCAATACTTACCACAGCATATTTCCTACAATTTTGCCAAAACACATCCCTGATATACGTCCAGTCTTTTCCTTCAGGAACTATATTTAAAGTTTGTGCCAATATAAATACTTCACGCCATTTATCACTTTTATTTGTTTTTGTTAACAAATCAGAGAATGCCCCAACCACCAAACAAAATATGTTTGTTTTCTCTTATTTTAGATAGGAGGCTTATCTTTTTTTCTGCACAAATTCTCCGACTCATCGTGTAAGACTGACTTGTTAAACTGATTCAACATATCGAGGGAAATTTTCGATTTTAACAATTGTTACGGTTTTTGTTGTGTTAAAGCTTTAATCTACACTTGCCAAATAAACATAATTCTACAAGTGCCTGTTGAGTTGTTGACTTGTTGTTCTGTGTCTCCCTATGGGGTTCACTATAATCGTCAAACTCGATAAATGAAATCGTTGTTTTGTCATTTAATAGTTTTGTGTTTTTGATAAGTATAAGACATAGGCTGGGGTGGGTCATCATACTCCACACACCGCATGCAGTTAATTTTTTTCAAAAAGCCGTTGAAACACCAATTTCTCATGTTTTCAACTTCTATAAATGCAAAGTTAATGTCAACAAATACAATGAAAGCTCAAGCAAAAACAAAAACACAATTAAAGCTCATGATGAGGTTTCGGTCAGTGCGGTTACTTAGGGCATGACCAGGGCCCGATTAACCCTTAGGCTAATTAGGCTGCAGCCTAGGGCGCGTCGATCGCTGACGAAGTTCGACTTTCGATTATAGGAGAAATAAAAAAAACAAAATATTATTCTATTAGCATTGATTCTACTCCAGATATTTCACTCACCGATCAGTTGACATGTATAATTCGTTATAGATTAGATTAGATTAGATAGATTCTTTATTTTTTCCATCATAAAGTTTACAAATTGGTATACTTAAGAATGAGGACATGGCAATACTGCCGTCTGCCTGTAATTCGTTATATTTTGCCAGACGGAGAACCTGTCAAACGTTTTGTCACATTTTTACCCAATTGCGGTCATATAGGCGAAGACATGGAGAAGCCTTGCGACAATTGATAAAACTTTGGAACTTGATATTGAAGACTGTCGTGGCCAAAGTTATGATAATGCTAGCAATATGTCTGGTCAATACAAAGGTCTTCAGTCAAAAATTAAAGCTGTAAATCCATTGGCTACGTTTGTTCCTTGAGCAGCCCATTCTCTACAACTAGTGGGATCGGCTGCCGCGGAAAGTAACGACGAGTCAGCTCCTTTTTTTACACTGGAACAACAACAATTCAAATTTTTTTCTGAATCTACCAGCAGATGGCAAATTTTGCTATCCAAATTGGATGAAAAATCGACGGTACTAAAAAATCTATCGAAAACTCGATGGAGTGGGCGAGCAGATGCAAGCAAAGCCTTTACAAAGCCTCATACTATCATCAAATTTAAGACACAAACCACACACAAACCTTCAATCGCTACCCGTTTTGTTGCCATTTTCGTGGAGGTCGACGTTTTCAAATTCGTGTTGATGATATTACTATAGAGTCTATATATACAAAGTTATAACTTATGTGCACCTGTACCTGTCTTCTTTCCTTCCCTCTCTTGTTCCCACTCGTGCTGTGTTGTATTATTTATTCCTTTTAATTACATTAATTACGCTTACATAAATGTACTGTATAAAACTTAAAAAGATACAGCGCCAGCTACCAGGGCTTACGGCTGAGGACCCGTGCTGTGTTGTAAACATGTTGAGGGTTTTCAAAAATCCCTTGCCCACAAAGAATTATTAAAAGAATATATATATTATTATATAGACCTATGATTAAGTGCGTATCTCATGACCAGTGCGGGTCTGTCACAGGCAAATCAACCACATGTGCAATAAAAAGTATTAATAAGGATCGTGGTGGAAAAACGTCGTGATTCCTTAAAGGATTTACATAAGGTTGGTGGATTTTGAAAAGGTTTTGATAGACAATCACGAGATCAGTTTTGTGTAGCGCTAAGGCAACTGGGAATAAGATGTACAGATGATCATGAATATGCATGAGGGTGTTAAGACAAGAGTAAAATGCCCCATCCCGATGTGGTTTCGATGGTGTCGAGGTTAGTGTGTTGGCTTGTGACCCGTGCAGGGCGGGTTCAATCCCCAATGGGAACAAGAACATACGCCACCCAACATACGTCTTTCCAACCTCTACACCAAGATTATTTCTTGCTGGTAGTACAATGGACCGTTACCGCGTCTGAGAGTGCTCTGGGATTTGGATTTCCTTTTTAAGAAATAAAAAAAAGATGCCCCGCTATACTCACCAAGGAATTCCCAATCAAAGTCGGTCATCAAATAAGTTATTCTTTTCTGGCGATGAGCCATCAGAATTGAAGATCAAATGTCTCAGCAACGAGCAATTGATGTAAGGGTGAATGTTTTAAAGGGGAATGGGAATCGCATTAGTACGAAAAAGACAAAATACCTGCGCTACGGTTTTCTGACCCATTCCGACCTATTCCAGACATTTATGCGAATTGACGTGAATTCAAAGTGCGAAAAGTTCAAATGTATGGAATTAGTGATCAATAGCGAAGCAACCTGTGATGACACGACATTTAAGCGCCACGAAAACGTAGGGTTGATAAAGGGGCGGGAAAACTAAGCCATCTTCTAGGACCGAAAACTGTCCCCTAAGCTAAAAAGATAGGTCTACACCGTAGTATGTGCCCAGCGCGACGAAAGCGGAAACTCTTAGTTATCTGCTGGAGTCTCACTTTCCGGGTAACCAGATTACAATTGGTTCACAACCAGCCCCGATTACCGAGACTATGAGTGAGCCAAGACAAACAACTCGGCGTAGCTGGTATATTGCGAAGGCCGTGGTAACGGACGAGGCCATTAAATACGCTTTTGCGTCTTTTGACGGCTTCAAGTCACCTGGTACGGACGGAATATACCCAGCCATGCTGCAACAATGTACAAACCAGTTGCTATCGACTATGAAGAAAATCTTCACCGCTGTCCTAGCACTGGCATACTTTCCAACACCCTGGCGTACAGTTAGAGCGGCATTTATACCAAAAATTGGCAGAAGTGACTACTCGCTCGCCAAGAGCTTCAGACCAATCAGTCTGACCTCCTTCTTGCTGAAAAGCATGGAAAGGCTGGTCGAACTACACGTGCGCAAAACTGCTTTGCGATTGCACCCACTATATCAGATGCAACATGCCTATCAACGCGGAAAATCCTGCGAGACTGCGCTCCAAAATCTAGTTGGTAGAATTGAGGGCGCGCTTGACAGAAAAGAATACGCGATGGGCATTTTCATCGATATTGAGGGTGCTTTTGACAATGCGACTTTTGATAGCATGTGCAGCTCCGCCAGACAACACGGCGTAGACGAACCATTGGTGTTGTGGATTAAAGCAATGCTAATGAATAGAACGTTGGTTGCGGATGCGAATTGTGGCCGCTATGTTATGGCGGGGGTAAGCAGATGCTGCCCGCAAGGCGGCGTTCTGTCTCCACTGCTGTGGTATATGCTGGTCGACTCTCTGTTGAACGCACTCAACAGTTCTAATGTATACGCTCAGGCGTACGCGGATGACGTTGCCGTGGCCCTTGACGTGATCGACGAATGGTGCACTAGGAATGGGCTCTCGGTCAATCCTCTTAAAACTGAGGTTGTTCTCTTTACGAGAAGGAGGCGGCTGGTCGGGTTGACTCAGCCAGTGCTAAAAGGCGTCACAATCCAACTCTTCAATGAAGCAAAGTATCTGGGAGTCATCGTGGATAGCAAACTTCTTTGGTCCAAACATGTTGAGCTGAAAACTGCCAAGGCACTGTCTGTTTTCTGGCAGTGCAAAGGCATTTTCGGCAAGACATGGATCTTATCACCGAAAAGAGTCCTATGGATTTATACGGCTATGATAAGACCATTTATAGCATACGCATCGGTAAGCTTTCACGTAAATACGTTACTGCTCGCTTTTGCCAAACTTCAAAAGCAGGTATGTCTCGGCTGCACGGGGGCCTTCCCTAGCACGCCTGGCTCCGGCCTAGATGCACTATTGAACCTCCCGCCCCTTGATGTTTACATTATAGGTTGCACAATCAAAGCTATCTCACGTTTAAAAAGAGGTGGCTTTTGGTATAACTCGTACTGGAGTTTTGATGAACTTGCGCAACGGCTGTCCTTCGACTCCGATCTTATGGATATGCCGTCTGATGCAATGACACCGGAACTTCGGCTGAGGCGCAACTATGAAGTCGCCTTTCCTCGTGTTCAGGACTGGCTCTGGCCAGACTCTGAGCCTAGAAAGGAATGCAGTCGAATCTTCACGGATGGATCTGTTGCTGGTGTTTTCATGGAGAGCGACAGCATTAGACTTTTCTTCTCCTTAGGCAAACATGCGTCAGTCTTCCAAACGGAGACTTACGCTATCCTAATGGTCATGGACTATGTTGCGAGGAACAGGTGGAGGGAGGCGAAGTATCTGCGTCTGTAGCGACAGTCAGGCTGCGCTTAAGGCCTTGCTCAACCCCTTAACTACCTCCAAAATAGTCCGTGAATGCAAGATCTCTTTGAATTCGGTCGGAAGGATGAATTCACTTAGACTTGTCTGGGTTGTTATGTTGGGAACCAGGGTCGAGCCACAGGGGCAACTTTGATACAGGTGAGAAGGACGCGGCATGCTTGTGGTTGCTCGGCTCAGCTCGTCGGACGGGGGTAGTTCTTGTCCCCTCACCATATACCACCTGCTCAACAAACGTTTTGTCCATGCCAAAATGTTGTAGAAAGAGAGAAAAAAAAAGGAAGGAAGCTACTCTACGTAGACCACAGACGGACGAAAAAAGATAGGAAAGTGAAAATAAAAGAAAAGAAAATGTCCAAGGACATAGGCCGACACCCAAGAGAGAGAAGGGAAGGAGCACCCGAACTAATCTAGCTAACCTAAATTAAATCTAACCTAACCTAAAATTACAAGCTATGCCCTAAAATGTACCTAAGCTAACTTAAAACTACACTAAAACTATCTTACCCTAACCGCAACTCACTTTCCCTAAATCTCTCTTTGGTACCGGGTTCGTTATGAGCCCGAAACATGCCAGATGTTATTGGCAAGGGTTGGCCAGCCCACCCTTGTGTCTATCGACACAACCTTAGCTATCACTCTGGCCGATGTTGTGAGTGATAGCCCCTCGACGAACCCTCCAGTCTCAATTTATGTCAGTATGTACGTAGTGGAAAGTTCGTATGTCGTCACGTCATGTCGTCAAAGTTTGTTTGTATTGTCCTGTTATGTCATTGTCGACCTATAGAAGGACGGCCTTCACAGCCGTTCACACACCAAATACAAAAAAAACTTTAGCCGCGCATCGTTAAATGCATATCAAACGCAAAAAAAATTTAATGCCATGACAGGCTAATTCAAAATTTATTAAATATAAAAAGCTTAAAACTATCACAGACGAAATCATAAACTTCAAAAAAACTAAATCTAAAATTCCGCACTTAAAGGAGCTTAAAAACTTAAAAAAAAAAAGGAATCCAAAAAAATATGTAAAAACTTAAAACTACTCACGGTTTTATACGGTCCCCCGTTGTCCTGGTACCAGCACGACGAAGAACGTAGATGGATGATGGCCAATACGGCATATAAAACGCGCACTATCAAATCTTCAAGGGCAGAATTCACAAAAAAAATGTTTTCCTAACCTTATCTTAAACTCGAATAAAAAACTAATATAAAAATTAAACCAAAACTACAACTATGATTCAAAAAAAATCCAAAAAAGCAAATAAAAGAATTCAAAAAAAGACTAAAAATAAAATTAAATGTAGGCTTCACAGACAAATTAAAATTGGAGCTTAAACTTAAAAAGGTTAAACCAAAGAAAGGCTTTAATTCTTTACGCCACCGCGTTTTAATGGGGGGTGTCAGCACTTCTTGGTGCGTGTGGTTTTGTTGCCACAAACCAGGGGGCGGAGCACTTCGGCGCACTGCATTTTGTGTTTATTTTATATTTGTCTTTTGTACACTATATGTTTCACTGTTCAATGTTGTCACTTTTGAATTCTTGTTATTTTATTAAAATTGTCTTTGTTCACTGTGGTGATTATTGTCGTTGATGTTTTATGTATTGGATGGTTGCGGCTCTGTGGCCGTACAACCAAAACCCGTTAAGCGCTTTCGATGGTCTGCTCGGGGAACTGTCCCAGCACGGCACCAAGACGTTAAGGCCCAAGGTCAAAAGGGCAGAGGTCTGAGCACCAACCAACCTAAAAGTGGTGGCCCAAACTAGACCCAAACCTCTGCAGCGACTTATCCGGTATGAAATGACCTTTACGCCCTTCAGAACAGACCAGATAACAGTTCGGCTTTATATCCAAGATTAATCTTCAAACTTTTTCTTGCAGTGTATTTTTGTATATGCACAACGAAACCTTGCACAAAAATCCAATTAGCTACGAGGGCATCGACCGCTCAGAAATTATCAAAGTGCACAGCTGTGACTAGTTGACCGTGAAAGTCTGTATGTACACGATATATTTTTTTTTTGTTATCCCTCTCTTTGTTTTCTGAGTCACTTGTCGGTCTATTTGTTTTCTTTCTTTATCCTTCTTCTATACCCTATTCCTTCCTTTTTCTTTTATAAATCCCTTCATAATTTCCCTTTCTATTCAGCTAATCCTGGAAGGAGAAAGAAATAGTTCACCTTCCAGTCGTCAAGATTCGTTGTTTCGTTTTGTCCGGTAAATAAAATAAATACTCCTAGTCATTAAATACATAATCTAATCCTAATCACACAAAAAAAATAAAATAATATAAAATAAAAACGTATACCTACACGATCAGCCATTACACAACACGATATCGGAAATGGATTGGAATTGGGACATTGATTTCCAATTAGGGAAATTTAAAAGGGAAAATATAATAAATATATTTAAGTGAAAGGAAAGGAAGAGAATGGAAGAAAGTGGAAGAAAAGAAAACGCGAAGACAAACTAGCAACGATACACAAACTGTCGAAACATATTGCTTGTCGGACGAATTGAAGGATTGCAGGCGAGGAAGTGGTTATTTAAATTATTAATTTCTATTAATTGCAGGAAATGGAATGGGTAATTAAAAAGGTGAAGGGAAATATTGTCTCACTGAAGTTCGCTCACTAAAAATACGGATTGTACGTCGAATCACGTAAATAATCTCCAGTGAAACATTTGTTTACATTTTTTCTAAGGTACTGGAGTGTGAGGATGATGGATGGAATCTGACAATGAGGGGGAAGGTAACAAAAGTGGGTCAATGCAAATCGATCAGTTGTGCTAAAACATTTTTGTTTATTTACAGGGTCAGTGTACTGCTCCGTAACAGGGTCCCGGGTCATAACGGGATGGGGACTTCTCAGGACCTGAACCAGCGATTTGTCTGCCTGCGTCCTCGGTCAGGGCTTCCATTGACGGTTGGGTTTCCTATGAACACAATCGCCGTTGGCATGACTCTCCAGGGTGCAGACAGACTAAGCTAATTCTCCCCGACGTCTGTGGGAAATCCGCGGCATTCTTGTTGTCTCTCAACAGAAAAGACTGCAGACAGACCACTGGCGTTCTTCTTTTTTTTTTTATTTATTTCATTATTTCATATCAAGAAACTTAAACATAAAGTACAATATAATTCATTTTAATAGTGAGCTTTAAGGTTTTTGAATGAAATAGCTTTGTACAATATATTGTCTATTAAAAGACAAGAGGCGAATGTACCTAACCCGTTATATAAAAATTAAATACAGTTTTTTTTTTTTTTTTTAAAACCAAAGAAGAGAAACATCAAAATTGTTAAACTAATGGTGTAAAAAAAGCATCTATTTCAGTATGGTTAAACGAGGAAAGGCATTTTTTATACTACTTAAGAATACTGTTTTCACTCTCTCACACCTAAGTTTTTCTGGTAAATTATTAAACAAACGAGGAGCAGTATCATAATAAAAACGCGAAAAATGTGTTTTGTGGATTGTTGGAACATTTACGAAGTTTCTGGTATTGACTCGCAAGTTATGACTATCGTGAGCTCTAACATCATAGTACCCGCAATTTTCAAAAAATATTTTTAGAACTTTGTAGCAGTACAGGTGCCTTAAAGGAAGAAGTTCGAGACTCTTGAACAACTCAAAACTGGGGGTTCTATGATTAACTCTACACATAATTCGTATAGCATGCTTCTGTTTAATCAGCAGTGGTTCTAAAGTGTTAAAATAAGTACCACCCCAGCAGGAAATTCCAAACTGCAGTTTTGATTTTAAAATACCATTATAAACCAATTTTAAAATGGGTAGTTTGCAGTACATGCTAACGTGTAATAATTGCCTTACAACTCCATTTAAATACCGTTTCAAATATGACGTATGTGCCTTCCAACTAAACTCATGGTCCAATATAATACCTAGGTATTGAAAGCTGTCAACACGCTCAATTAAAAAGCAACCGTCACTACAACTTACCAGAATATCAAACGATATATTCACATCTCCCAAACAAAATCGACAACAGCTTGGTGAGTGATAATAAATATAAAGGCAACTCCTCACAGACAACACCCTTGATATTAAATACCATAAATTTCGTTTTATTGCTGATGATTAGTTTATGAGACTGAAACCATCGTCGTAGTATATCTAGGTCATAATTAACATCGGCAAACATATCAAGAAAACTCTTATTGGAATATAAAAGAGCAGTATCATCAGCAAAAGCTGTGATTCTGCTCTTAAAAGATTGAATGAAGAGCGAGTTGACATAAATTAAAAAACAGTATCGGGCCCAAGACTGATCCCTGAGGAACACCTACATTTGAATAATTTTGTGAGCTAAAAACATTTTTTAGCTTTACCACTTGCTTACGATTTTTTAAATAAGAGGCAAACCAGTCATAAATAAAGCCTCTGGAACCTGCATTAAATAATTTATTTAGTAACAGAGTATGGTTCACCATATCAAAAGCCTTTGTAATGTCAATAAATAAAGTAGAAGAAATTTGAGAAGCATTTAAACTGTTATATATTTCCCCAGATAATTTTAATAAAGTAGTTTCAGTTGATCTACCGCTTCTAAAACCAAACCGGGAATACTTTAGTTTACCTTTTTTTTCCGGCTTAATGGTCTTTTTTGTTCTGATGCAATTAAAACACTTTAATCCATCCTTGCACCCTACGTTTCGTCGTTTTTTTGCCAACTTCCTCAGGGGTTTTTGTTTTCTTTTATTTAAACATTATTTTACATATTTAATGTAATATGATATTGTAACAGCACAAAACACAATTTCAATAAATAAGTAAAAATAAATAACATAAACGACATCACTATTGAAAATATCACCAATCATTAAAGAAAAATGAGTTTTGTCTAAGAATGATAATATTCTAGATTTAATTCCTTCTTACGGGACACTACGTTTTTGCCAAGCACCTTAAGGTGCTTGGCCTAAGCGATACCACCAACTGCGAAGCCTGTGGAGAAAGCGACGTCACTGCGGAACATTTCCTCTGTGATTGTCCTGCTTTTTCTCGTATCAGGTGGCAGGTATTTGGTGCGGATATGTTAAGTGCTGTAAACCTAAGCTGCTTATCATTGAAGCGCCTTCTCGTTTTTCTTAGAAAAACGAGTAAATTCCCACAGTAAAATGTGGTGTGTTTGCCTGGTAGTACAATGGACCAGTATTGAGTCTGAGTGCTCCAGTGCAGAAAGTCTCACACACCCCGACAGACAAAAAAAAAATGTGCCCAGCGCTCGCATGCGGTTCACAGTATTGAATAGCCTAGGTATAAAAACTATGAAGGTAAATTAACGGCATCTGAGATGAAAATGCTTCGCATGACAGCAGGAGCTTGATCGAATAAAAAGTTTCATTTATTTTGAAATTCAGTTCAATTTAATATTTAAAATGAATCGCATATGACTCCTTAAATGAAGTTCGGTTTTACGATGTTGCATAAATGCCCTTATTTTTTGCTATCGTGAACAAAATTCCCCCCGGAATATTTTTCATTTTTCAGAAATAGGTATATCGGCATGAATTTTGAAAAGGGAAAAAATTCCCCCCGGAATAAATTGGTATCGTGGACGAAATTCCCTTTGGAATTTCGCGGAATTCCCCACGGAATATTTCCTTCGCAAGTATGCGAACTGGCAACAGGTGTAGTAGTAGTGTATTCGCTTACTGAATCGAAGGTCGTGCGTTCAAATCCCGGACAAGTCCATTACTTTATATCGAATACATGAAATCGTAATCTCCCTAAGCATCTTAGACACCACCCATGGATAAAAACCCTACAAGTGCACCCAAACACTTCTTTCCTATCTTTCTATTCTTTCTAATAGTAAGTAGCACCGAAAAGCATGCAATGAAATACGATAGTGCCAGGTGCTGCTTGCTGTTAAACACAAATGCTTACGCTGTGTTCTAAGCACTATAAGGATACTGTAACAACATAAACAAATAACAACAACAAAAAAATGCTGGTGGAAATTCAAAATTAGGCAATTTGTATGTGGATATCGAAAAGTGAAATAAGAGTTGCATAGGTTTGTTGTGGTTCAAATAAAAAGAAACTGGAGCTTATTTAGAAAAGACGAAGCATTTTTGTCTTTATGCAAGTATTTTTCTCTTCAAGTTTTATTTCGATAATTTTATATAAAAATAAACATATAGGTCTAACTCAACTAATCAAAGACAATTGGAGATGATGATTTATGTGATGAAAGCCGCGACATTGCCAATGGCTTCACTACGAATAGGAGCAAAGACGATATGAAGACATTTTGGAAGCTTCTAGAGAAGGAACTGAACAGCGTAGGACCAACGTAACACACTTTTTATATAAAAAAAAATATAATACCAAAATCTCCTCAAATATGAGCTTAAATTATAATTGAATTAATTGCGATTGACAACTGTCAAATCCTTCGAACATAACTTCGAAAATTCCGGGGGAAATAAATTCCGATGGAGATTTACGATACGAGTAATATTTACCATGGAACAAACAATTTTGGAGGCGAATTTTTTTCCCCGGAATTGCCGATAACCCTGATTATATATATTCCTGTCAATTTTCCAAAACGTATGTTGGATGAAAAATTAACTGCTACTGGTGCCATATGCCGTCCTCACGATTTGAATTGCAAAAGCGTGTTTGGTATAAAACTCCCATCTGAATACCATTATTGCTCGCAATAATCAATCAAAAATGAGTCATATCCACTGGTTTTTAATTATCATAATGTAATAGCTTCCTATGTTCTTTCCTTCAACAAGCGCAATACAAATTAGTCTCAAGGGTTAGTTCATCCATCGCTGTTGCATCCGCATTGCTATTACAAAAAATGTTCTGCCAAGCAAAACGCAAAGTATCAAAAGCTTGCAATAAATTTCTTAATCCTCAGAATATTGGATCAGCGTTTGTTATTTCGAACTCGTTCCTGCGATTAGCTGGTTTGTTTCCCTATCATTTCATCAATGGGCGGTTTCGAGTATCCTGTATAGGTTTTGGAATCGCTTTGGCCCACATATTCATATAAACCTACGTGAATGCGGAACTTCTGTATGGCGATGTTACGATATATGCTAAGCCTCTCCTTGTGAAGAACACATTTTCAATAGCAGGAAATGCCCTTCTTAAAACCATTGGGATATTAATAACACTATCCGTATTCTCATCGAATATCTTCGGCATTAAGCGTATCCTCATTGAACTGAACAGATACATCATTATCATGGATCTATTGACTGAGCTGGGTCTGGATGTGACTGTTGTATACAGAAGGATTCTCGCAGTCTCTGTTTTTTCTACGGTTGGTATATTTTTGATCTCCTTGTACAATTTGATGTTCCGTTTTGACTTCTACGAACTTCTCACCAATGAAAAGCCATCACTTCAGTATTTTTGTGCCGTGATTTTATCAAAGTTGTATAAGAATTTGTGCTTGTTTTTAATGGTAGTGTTGCTGTGCTTGAATTCATTGATTGTTTCTTTGTTAAATGATTTCTTAAAAGACGTTCTCAGATTACAGATAAAACATGATGAAGCGAGGCGAATTGAGATAACTGAACGGTTTATTGGGTTTTAGAAGTTAAAAAGTTAATAAAATTATTATGACGAAATACTAAATGTCTTTGATTTACCCGTGCCCTAACGGGCTAAGAATGTCGCTGCATGACCTTGTCGTAAAGAAAAAAAAACAAAGTGTCTTGCTTTCAAATTTTCGAAAATTGTGAGACAGAAAATACGCGGCCAGAGACAGACTGAAAGGAGGGATAATTAAGTGAAAACAATGATGGCAGAAATACATCAACATTTCAACTTCGACTTCGACTTTGACAAGCGCGAGAACTTCAGCGATTAAAGTCGAGTCTATCACATTGAAAAATGCAACTTCTAGAGCGAAACAAAAAATGGTTATATGTAATTATAACCAACAGAGAAAAACATAGCCCGTCCGGCTACAGTTCGCTTGGGATAACTGTTGGATACCCTATTCTTATTGCTATCCCTCATAAGTGGTAGTAACAAAAGTCTAAGAATGATTGAATTGTTAAGAACGCTCTACAATTTTTTTTGTATAACATTTAAAGGATTTAAAGGATAAAAAACGCTCCCTAGCTCAAACTTCAAACTTTTCAATAAAATTGTTTTATTTAATTGTGGGCGTTTCAGTGGGCGGATTTTAGAAATATTATCTCCCGAGCAGTTTTAGGAGTCAAAGATCATATATAAATCATAAACTTGATTATTTCGGCCCCCTAGGGAGTATATGGTTGAAATTTCAACTCTATAGGTTGAGTTTAAAGGCCTAATTTTTGCCGACGGGCGGACGGACGGGCATGGCTAGATCGACATTACTATCGATGCTGATCATAAATAAAGTAACTTTTAGTGGGCCTACGGGCAATATTAAGGTAAGTAACAAACCTCGCGTCAAAATTAATATATCTTAGAATAGGGTATAAATATGTCAAAATACAAGCAAGAGAGAAAGTTCGCTCAAAATATAAGCATTTGCATGTTGGGAAAACTGAAAACATCGCCGCAAGGTTGGTGGGATTTGTGCGTTAAAGTCGAACTTGAGGTTAATGTGTTAAATCCCATTAAAAGGTATTGGTTCTAAAACGTGCGGCGCGGTTGTCAAAGTTGAAGTCGGAGTTGAAGTATTGATCTGCTTCTACCATTAAGGAAATTAGGACTAGAAGAAAAAGATGCCGGTGCACGTTTTGAATGTTTGTAGGCTTTAAAGTGACAAAAAACAGAGCGTGGAAGAGTATTCGTGATGTACAGCTGAGGAAAGATTCTTTAAACTTCACTGTACTTCCGAATACATGCTTGAGGATGAACTGATAAGCATTCCATGCTGTATTGCGGTTGAAATGTTCTAGGGGTGGAATGCAACTGGCTATTTCGTTTGAGCACTTATGGTGGAAATAACGATAACATAACGAGATACAGGACGCGACGCTTACCAATAGATTCAATCGATCTCGCCAGTGAATTTCAAAATTTGTTTTTGAAATCTGTCAAATAGCTCCAAATAAGTTATTGGTGCACCACACCAGATATGAGCGTTGTACTCGAGTTTCGGGCGGACGCCTTATAAATTGTAGCCAGATCAGAAGGGGTAAACTATTTCTTACATCGCTTAAGGAAGCCTAGACATTTCGCAGCGTTCTTGGCGGCATCGATTATGTGGTCATTCCAAAACAAAAATATGTGACAGAGGTTAAACTAGTAGGGACTAGTAGTTGCCTTGCAAATTGAACGCGCCCATTGTACTTTTGAACAGCGGCAAAGTAGTGCAATTTAAAGCGATAGATGACAGTAGTGAAAAGTTATGTGAAAAGGAGGAAATACTGAATAAGAGAGATTTGATTGCTTATTAAAAGTGTTGATTTGAAAAAGAGGAAATGTACCGTAGGTTTTGATTTAGATCTGGAAAAAGGCCTTTGACTCAGTCTGGCTGCTCTATAAGCTAATTGGGCTTAATTTTCCCAGGTACTTAGTTTTCATAATTTCAAGTTTCCTCAGGGATAGATTTAGCTCTGTCATCATAGGCTCTGAGTATTCGAACTGTTTCCCAATCCTGTCAGGTGTGGTCCAAGGATCAATTCTAGGACCACTCCTGTTTAATATCTATATTCATGACTTTCCTTTTCAAAACACAATGCAAGATGATCCTAGTGTTATCCAGTACGCAGATGACTCTATGATATTAGCAAGTCACACAAGACCACAGGTTACATTAAATAAGATTAAAGAAAATATACCAACTCTTTTAACCCGCCAATGGTGACGTAAATTTGAATTTGATCAATGGTGACGCCGGTCTCACGCACCGGGGTTTTCAACTGAAGATTTTTCGAAGCGTGTTACTAATAGTTCATGTTTTTTTTTTAAGTTATGCTCTTTGACAATAAAACAACGATATTTAATCAATTTAAGTTTTTTTTTTGAATAATTGAATTAACAAATTTTTTTTATTAGAGCATTAAAAATAACAAAGTTTTTAGTAATACATTATTTAAAATTAAGAAAAAAATAAAAGATCACATGTCCATTAAGGAAAATAACGTTTTTTAGTCTTTCGACATTCGGAACTTTTACAAAAAAAACAAAAATTGGTATCCTTCCAAACAAAAAATAACAAAAAAAAACATCTCAAAAACTAAACTTCTGCAGGTAAATAGCTGCTGCAATACGGCACTACGTGTTCAAGACACAAATATTTTTGACATTTTTGGCAAGAGTACTTGGTTTTTCTGTTTTTTTTTCCATCCACACTCATAGCACCGACCAATTCTTGAAGGACCCGATGTCCCAGGTACATCATCTATATGTAAAATACGCGAATAATAAAAAAATATTTTACTTACATAAACGGTGACACACGGTCTCACGGACCGGATAGTAAAAAAAAATACACAATGTGCTCACTAAGCAGGTTCGACGTGAACTGATGGTGGGGGACGTGCAATGCGTCAGCTACTCGAAATTGCAACAAAAAACATTAAAGGAGAATAAAGTTATTCGATTTTTTTTAACACACCCGGTCTCACAGACCAATAGGTCACCATTGGCGGGTTAACTTACCTTAAAACGTGGAAATTAAAAATGAACACTGATAAATGTGGCATAACATGCTTCAGAAATGTGAGCGGGAAAGGACATTATCTTGCAGTCAAAGATAGTAAGTATCTAAAACTACAAATAAATCGAAGTGATATTCTCCTTCGAGATGATGTAAAATACCTCGGTATTACCTTCCATAAAAGACTTAGCTTTAATATACATGCCAGAGAAACGTTGAAGAAAGCAAAAGAGGTCTCAGCAATACTTAAGCCAATGCTTAATTCCAAACAAGTGTCGCCACACACTAAGATTTTAATGTATAAGACTTTGGTGAGACCAATATTGACTTATGGATTTTGTACCTAGATTACAATTTCACCCACTGTAGCCGAAGAGCTTCAGACATTTGAAAGGAAAATCTTAAGATTATGTTGTGGTAAATTTAGGAGACCAGACAAAAAATGGTTTTCCAATAAAACGCTTTATTCTGAAAACAAAATCAAACCTTGAATAATCAAATTCATAAAAATGGGTGCCAGTTTGTGAAGATTTTTGTCTGATATCGTTTAAGTGAATCTGTGTTCATGATTAGTTTACAAAGAGGTCCTTGGAACCCAAAAAAATTTCCTGAAAAACCCAAAAAGAGGATACATTTTCAAAATGTACTTAGAAACTGCGCAGTATTTCTCTGTTTAAGATTATTTTACCAAGAGGTCATTGATGGCCAAAGGTCCTTAAAACCCGAAAGGAGGGTATTATAAAAAAAACAACGCACAGTATTTCTCTGTTTAAGGGTTTTCTAACCCCAAAAAAAGGTCAGAATGTTTTTGGAAACCGCGCAGTATTTCTGTGTTGAAGGTTAATCCACTAAATTGAAATTTTATGAATTTTTATGTTTCTCAACTTCTTACACATCCTCTTCATTTGGTATACATTTTCAACGCGTATGTGTGTAAATATTAATTACCCCCAAAGAAGTATAACTTGAACCGCTCGAACATGAATACAAAGGGAAACTTTTTTCTTTATTTTTCTTTTAATTTATGTCGGCACCATAAAAAGCTATAATTTTGAGCGTTTCACCTGACACCTCTCGACATCTTTGGTAAACAAATGTCTCCAACTTACCACTGAACCGATAATCCGCCAATAATCTATTCTTAAAAAAATTAGAGTCCTTCCTAGCAACATACCACCACTCAACTACGTTTTGACAAAAACAAGACACCACCCACACGCCCCCCAGGGGTGGCTCCTCATCTCGCGGAGATGGCGGAGCATTTCAACATTCACTTGTGTTGGATGCCGGGACCACAGAGGCATTCCAGGGAATTGTAGGGCAGAAGAATTCGCCAAAAATGGAACCATACTGCCCCTTTTTACCTAATAAAAGTCGCAGACTGCACATTGGTGCTACAATTGGTGTCATCACCGGACACTGTCTCATAGGCAAGCATCCAACAAGGCTTGGCGTCCATACAAATGATTTTTGCAGAAATTGCTTGGGCGAGGAAGAGCAGGAAACTATGCTCCAACTTCTCCTCATCTGCCATACTGTCACTCAAAGGCGAAAATTCTATCTGGGAGCTTCTTCTATAATGATATTAATGATCGACATTGAAATCCAACTGGTTCAACGAGTAGGAAGAAGATAGATCCACGTGATATCACAATGGACCTTAAATTTGGCTTAGTGCGTCGAAATAGCCAGCACTGCATCCCTCTTCAGATGTGGTCTGATCTAAATAGCCTAAAACAAAATCCTGCTAAATCGTTGGGTATGGTATGCTCCAGAAGTGAAATTTCATTTATTGATGTTCCTCCTCTTGTTGTGAACGATGTCATTCCATACGCGGAGCAGATCAAATATCTTGGATTAAGAATAAACAGAAAACTAAGTTGTTGCGATGCCACATCTGATACGATCAGAAAAGTCTACTGTGGGCTACGAAGTTTGAGAACCTCCACGCATAATGCTCCTTCCGAAGATGAAAATGCATCTGATAAAAAGCTTGGTGCTTCTATTTTTGTCCTACAATTGTACAGTGTACCCCTGTTTGGATAATTAATCCAGGCAATTGTATTCGGTATATATATGATATTCCAAGATGTTTTAGCGTTACGCAACAGAAAAGGTATCTGTTAGGAATGAGTTTGGATGAATATTATGATTTTAGAACCATCCTTAGGCTTCATGGAATCTTTCATACGACATTGGGTATTTAATTGAGTATATTACTTTTGTACAGTCATAAGGCCTCTTAGGCTTCTTTTACCACGATTCACGCACACAGTAGGACCGCGATCTTTCTTTGTTAAAGCTATTTTATTGTGTAATTTTCTTTCAAATCAATTACAAAGAATAAGTTTGACAGTTGAAGTTCGGGAGAAACTGTTTCTACACATGTCACAACAGAATTAGTCATATTATAAAAATAAAAATAAAATCTTATAAACAGCGTTTATCATTTATTTTCATACCCTATTCTAAGGGTGTATTAAATTTGACGCATAGTTTGTAGCATACCTTAATATTGCCCGTAGACCCCTAAAAGTTACTATATTTATGATCAGCATCGATAGTAATGTCGATATAGCCATGTCCGTCCGTCTGGCTGTCGGCAAAAATAAGGTCTTTAAACTGGACCTAGAGAGGTGAAATTTTAGCCATATACCCTCTAGGGTCCCGAAATAATCAAGTTTAAGAATTTTTGAAATCCGCCCACAGAGACGCCCACAAGCTCAAAAAAAAATTTATCGAACAAATCGATTTTTGAGCTAGAAAGCTGAAATTTTTTATATACAAGGTGGCGCAAAAGTAATCCTCCTACCAGAAAATGCTATAAATTTGCGATTGGCCCCTAATGTCAGTTCTGTTTTGACATTTGTGTAGTAAACACATGCGAAATACACGTTAATAAACAATGTTACGCTACACTGTTCCAGAACGCGGAATATTGGTGACTATTTATTTGAGCAAAAATCGGTCGGTGACTTTGGCACAACCTGAATTTCGTCGCGGATTTCCTACCCGTCCAACGCCTACTGGTGAAACACTGCGACGTTTAGCCGCAACACGAGATGCTGCCAGGCGTGGCAGACCCCGGAGTAGCCGTTCTGCAGTGAATATTGCTGCTGTAGCCGAAGATGTCATGGAAGCGCGGTCGACATCGACCAGACGACGTGCCACGCAAATGGGTATCAGTCGACGGTCTTTACAGCGAATTTTGGTACATGATTTGAAGATGTTTCCGTACAAAGTCCAGACGGTGCATCAGCTGTTAGCTGCTGACCGCTAATCGCGTCTAACATACGCTCAAGCCATCCTTAATCACCACCAAGAGGAAGATGATTTTTCATCAAAAATAATCATGAGTGATGAGGCCCATTTCCATCTTAGCGGGTACGTAAATAAGCAAAATGTACGCTTCTGGAGCACTGAAAATCCGCGTGTAACCCACGAAGAGCCATTACACCCGCTCAAAGTCACTGTATGGTGTGCTGTTTTCGCTGGAGGAGTCATCGGACATTTTTTCTTCGAAGACGTCGCGGGCCAAACGGTTACTGTGAATGGTGAGCGCTACAGAGCAATGATCAACGAGTTCTTTTTGCCGCAACTTGATGAATTGGGATTGGAAAACATGTGGTTCCAACAGGACGGTGCAACGGCACACACTGCACGTGCCACAACCGATATGCTGAAGGATGCATTTCCCGGGCGCCTAATCTCCCGTTTTGGCGATTTGCACTGGCCAGCAAGATCCCCTGATTTGACCGCTCCAGACTTCTTTTTGTGGGGCTTTTTGAAGTCGCGGGTTTATGTCAACAAGCCTCAGACTCTTGCAGCTCTTAAAGACAATATCCGTCAACAATGTGAGGACCTATCGCCGGAAGTTTTGGCCAAAGTGATGGAAAATTCCATAAAAAGGGCTCAAATGACAATCAACTGTGGCGGCGGCCATTTACATGACATCATATTCTCGACTTGATGTAAAAAAAATTAAAAGACCAAATAAAAATAATCCACAAGAAGAATCAAAGCTTTTCATTTTTTTTTAAATTACAGCCAAAAAACATCGGAAGGTTATTTTTGCGCCACCTTGTATGATCTATGAATCCTAAAACTGATCGAGAGATGACATTTTTAAAATCCGCCCAATGACACGCCCACAATTAAATAAAACAATTTTATTGAAAAACCAAAGTTTGAGCTAGGGAGCTGAAATTATTAATATATACTTCTAGAGGCCCTTTTTGCTCATGTGAAAATATTTTCAAAATCCGCCTACTGACACGCCCACAATTTTAAAAAAAAACTTTTTTTGAAAATCCAAAGTTTGAGCTAGGGAGCTGAAATTTATAATATATACTCTCTAGAGGCCTTTTATGCATATGTGTTAATTTTTTTTAAATACGCTTACTGACACGCCCACAATTAAATAAAATAATTTTATTGAAAAACCAAAGTTTGAGATAAGGAGCGTTTTTTTTTGATAAAAACCTTTTAATGTTATATAACAAAATATGTAGAGCGTTCTTAACAATTCAACTATACTGAGACTTTTGTCACGCCCACTTATGAGGGATAGGAATAAGAATAGGATATCCAACAGTTCGCCCAAGCGGACTGTAGCCCGTCCCTATGTTTTTTATCTGTAATTAATACAAAATTCGATATTTAATTTTAAGAATTATTTTCTTGTAGTATCAAACAAAATAAATAAAATAAAAAAATTAAATGAAAATGAAAATTAATAAATATAGGCGTTAATCTCCATATATGGCCTAAGACCTAGCTTCTGCAACCATTTGATTGTGCGAAGTAAATGGGACCTACAATTTCAAGCTTTAGTTCTTAGTGGGCCACGGGCGTGATTTGAATATAAGATCCCTCGATTAGTTGCCCGCAGTGCATCCTTTTGACTTTTGACTTTAAAAATTTTTTTTTAATTCTTTATAAGACGTCAACTTACATAATAGACTAAAATGATTAAATCTACCTTAAAATTAACAGCACACTTATTCTAAATTAATTGTTCTTATGTAGACGTTCTAAACTTAACCTTATAATTAAACTATTTTACGAACTTATTTCCCATAATAAAGGGTCCGCCAAATAACTTCTTTTTTTTTTTGAAAATGCTATAAAAAAAAACTACTGAATATTTTCTCAAATTTCTGTTTTTATTTGAAAGTACAATCCTTTCGGTTAATAATGGAAAATAATTTCATTCAAATGGCTGCCTCGGCTGGCCGTGCAGTAGCCTACACAATACCAAGGTCTTTATGCAAAATTCGTCTCAATGATGTCTCCGAAATGTTCAATTGTTGAGAACGATGGTGAATTGATGTTGATGGCGCTTCACACACACTTTCTGCCATAACAGCAATATTCTCGGGTGTACGCACTGTTTTTGGCTTTTCACGCTTTGGTTTATCATTGAGGATGCCAGTTTCTTTCACTTTTTTCAGAAGATAACGAACATACGGAGCTGACGGTGCTTCTCTTCTTCCAAAATCCGTACGCAATTTTCGCACACATTCTGCAACATTACCATGATTTTCAAAGTAATGTCGCAACATTTCCCAGCATTGTTCAAGCATATACACAACCATATTCGTTCAGCGGAAGGATAAAACTAATTAACTGTCAAATCAGACATGAGCTAAGTATTACCATTCACGAAATAAGAACTAGTTGAAAAAAAAACGTTAGATGGCGGACCCTTTTTGTATTCATCAGAAAAATTAAAAAAAAACTCGGCATTATTATATAAATTTTATATAAAACAAATTAAAAACTACCTATTCTACTTACTTAAACTACTTAACGTATTCTAACTATAATTGGGAATCTGAGCACTCGTTGCCTTAAGCAACAAGTGGTCAAAACCCGTCGAAAGCCTTCTCAAAATCAACCAGACAAGCACCCGTGCATTGGTTCTTGCAATTATTCCACTGAATGTCGGAAACCAGTTTCGACGCGGCATGAATAGTGTCATGCCCCGTCCTGAAACCAAACTGGCTGTCCGGAATTACGTTATTGTCCTCGAACCACTTCAACAGGGCTCTATTGACAATTTTTTCAAAGACCTTGCTAATATTCGGAAGCAAACTAATAGACCGGAGATTGGCAGGGTTAACCCTTTTTCGGGATATGGTGTACCACAGCTATCTTCCAATGCGCCGGATAATGTGTATTATTCAGCACATTGTTAAACAGCGTGGTAAAAATATCTACAGCCTCCAGAAGCAATACGACGTTTGGGACACCATCCATCCCCGCCGGCTTTTTATTCTTTAGTGGCTCGAAGATGCACAGAAGATCATCCTTCGACACGAACAAGTGCGATGCATCTCTGCCATTGGCGACAACTGCGTTAGCATGGTTTTCATCATTGAATGCGGTGAATCCGTTATTCTCAGATCGCCAATTCGCAAGTTCGGTTCGCAGATATAAGTGGCTCACCAGAGCCCTATTATCAATGTCGTGGTTACGGCGAACAGGATTCTTCACGAAAAATCCGTCGTTTGAAGCGACACTTTCCGGAGTTATTCCAGCAGTTAGTACTGTCTGTCTGATCTCTGTTATCTGGGAGATTCGGACACAAGGAATATCATTGTGATCCTTCGTCCTGAACAACTTATTTATCTGTAGAGTGCATTCCTTTTTCCTCGCCGTTTACATTTGCCTTACGTTCTTTTACCAAAAACTGATAAAAGTCATCCAGTTCACTGTCAGAAGTTCTAACCACAATCACTACTAAATAAGACAGAGAGCTTTAAGATCGATCTCAAATTCATCGAAACTCTCTCATTTTATTGCATATGAAACTGAGTCTGAGTTCCGCTTTGGACAGTCGATCTCATAGAGGTGGTGCTTATCTTTTGGCATATGACCCAGCGCATTTATGTAATAAAATACAGACTTCTAGAATTCATAAAACAGGTAACTTTATTGTACTTTATTTATTTGACCTCTTTTAAGATCACTAAGTCTAGTTTCAGTGTTGTTATATTTTGTACTTTAAATTTTCATAAGCTGATTCAATTAAAAAACATCATAAGCATCATCATTTAAAACAAAATGACTATTACGAACTAAAGCACATTTAACGTGCATTATGTATATAATAAAATTTAGGCATTTAGAATTCAAAACGCAAAACATGGCAGTTTGATCAAAAGCTCGATTGGGATCACTGAGCCACTTACCCCTTTATAATGTCACACTTCAATATTCAATGAGGTAGAAGATTATTTTCGAACATTACAAATAGGTATATTTCAGTGAAGTAAATGTACTTGAGTGAAGGGAGTACGGAAGTACAGCGGATATCAGGCTACTAAGGGAGTCCTTAGTATGTTCTCACTTCAACAGCCCTGCTACTACTTCATCCGATAGTTACTTTTTGTTGAATTTAAAATTACATTTAAATCGATTTGATTGCAAGAGCTTCCGACCCAACGAAAACCTCGGGAATAGGCACAGTAGCCTCCCAACCTCTAAGATCCCAGGCAGGTGTAGTTGTTCAGACCAAGAGCTCTTTGATCTATAGTAGCGTGGTCTTTGAAACAAAGTTCTCGAACGCTGAGGCTGAGACTGGGAATTAAAGATACGACGAAATGTTTTCCTTCCGAACGAGCCTAGTATCATACTTTTCTGCTTTTCGTCCAGCACTTGGCGTCATAAAATAGAACTGGCGCTTGCAGGGTTAGTGAATAATAGAGCTTGCACTTGGTCTTCCGGGCTAGGCGATTTCAACCGATTTGTTCTGCCGCAGCACCGAACCTAAGGCAATTCTTTATCGGATCCCCAGTGAGGTGTCATTCGTCGAGTTGATGTTTACTCTGAGTTAGGTGAACTCTCTAGCTACCTCAAAGTTGATTCTATCAAAAGTGACCATTTGTCCTAGTCGGTGGACAGATTATTGCTTGTAGATAGGAGGTTAGGATTAGTTAAAAAATCTGTTTTCAAATCCGTTTTACTGGATCAGTTTTACTGGGATCCCACATTCGGCCATAGAGCTCATTAAGACAAATGCGATCAAATGCGGCTTTAAATTTGATGAAACCATGCGGTGATGGAACTTAAAAGAATTTTTTTTTCTTAAATATACCGCTGTGCGAAAATTTGGTCTATAACCGTGCTGCCGGGTCGGAGGCCACACTGGTACGTGCCGGTAAGTATGTTGTAGAACTGCTTGAGACGTTCATACAGTTCCTTGGGAAGGATCTTATTCTTATTACTACAAGCGTGCAATTCTTGTTTTTATAATATAAATGGGTTTCATTAAACTGTCATGGGATAAATAACTGTCATGTTTTGTTTTGCTTGTTGGGGAGGCATTTTTCAGAAAATGAACTGCGGCAATATTTTGAAAAGAAGAGCTTGGGGAGTCTATTTATTTAGGTTAGGTTAATGGAAGGTATGACACCACGTAGAGGTAGGTAGGTAGGTAGGAGTGGCTGCCTGGCGCAACCCAGGACGCAATTAGCGCAAATGCGCCGTTTTGATGCCACCACTCAAGTGACCAATGGTGTCAATTTGTGTTTCAAATCCAGCTTGTGGAATTGAGAAATTCGATAATATTGCAGAATTTAGTATTGCTCAATTCTGATAGGTCGTCGAAGAATGCTTTCCCGAGTGTGCGATGTCTAGCTCTAGCTATGGCCGGACATTCGCACAGGAAGTGGTTTAGGGTCTCCTTTTCCACTGGATCCTTCCGGCTGCGGCAGTGTGGTTTAAATGAGATGCCCAACCTTGCAGCGTGAGTACCGTCAGGCCAGTGTCCTGTCCAGTGCTGACCGCCACTATTCTGGCAATCTCCTGTTGGGTTCTGTTTGTTAGGTCGTGGATTCTTTAAGCATTGGAGCTATTTAGGCCGCTCCACCTGGAGTTCGACTGTGAAAGAAAGTGCTGGGATATTTTCACCTTGACAGCTCAAATGGAAGGAAAGACTGTCTCTGCAAGGGAACTATCAAGGGTGTGTCTTCTCAGCGCCTTGGCCCTTTCATTTCCCTCTATGCCACTATGGCCGGGAATCCAGAGGAGAGTAATGTTAAAGTGGCCGCTTAGACAAGTGATTGCGTCTTTACGCTGTGCGACTAATTTGGATGATATGGAGTGTGAGTCGAGAGCTTTAATAGCTGCCTGGCTATCAATGAAGATGGCAACGTCTCTCTTGGTTATGGGGAAGAGTGTGAGTATCACGCCTCCCGGATCGCAAGTATTTCCGCGTGGGGTACGCTACAGGAGTCCGGGAGTCGGAATGATTTGGATATATTCAGTTTCGCTGAGAAGATACCCGCGCCGACTCCGCGTTCCATCTTTGAACCGTCGGTATAGATGGCTACCTGGTGGTTCGATGGGAACGCTTCGTTTTTCCATACCGTTCTGGATGGGAAATAGACTTGAGCGGCTTTGTTGAGGTTGTATTTGGGCTTTGTGTGGCAGTCGCAGCGAGGTTCCCGGGTAGCAAGTCAAGCACCTTACTAGCCCTCAAAAAAAATTAATTTGGTTGGTGCAACCCAATTCATATTTTCCTCGTAGAAGTATTTGCCTATAAATCTCCTACCATTCGGCGATATTCCCTCCCACCCACAGTATAATATGTGGTATGTCATCTCCGGCTTGTAGGTCACTACAGAATGTGCACTGAATCCAGTCTGAGCAGTTTGGCATGCTTCCTCAGAAGACAGAGTATCCCCATAGAATCCCAACCAATATTCTAAGTGTTTATTTCATACCCGTAGTCCTATTCTGCCGGCATTTTTGGAACAAGCTATGCAACCAAATGACATTGTCAATTTGGCTCCCAACGAGGTAAGGTTGTAGATACGTTATGTAACTTAGAGAAAATTGTTGTTGAGGAGCTTGAATAATATAAACTTGACGGATGTTTAAAACTATTTAAGGAGCTTAAGGGTTATGACATTGAATGTACCCTAACAAACTTGTGGCCGCTGGATAAAACGCTTTATTTGCTCTGAATTGGAGTAGTGAGAGAACATCGAAATTAAATACCTACATGCTGCATACAAATACTGCAATTTCGATGTTGGCACAAACTTAAAGCATTTTTTTTAGCTTTAACTTGTAGTACCTTTTGTCCTATGAAAAATGTAATTTAAAAGAACGGGTCAACTAATTTGAACTCAACACACAATTTCTTTTATCGTTACGACTGTGTTGTTTTGTCACGAGCATGTCTGTTAGAGCGTTACAGCTAGGGTTGCCAGGGTGCCGTGACATAACCCCAAGCGTCATAAGCCCAAATCTCGAAATTTGGCCTTATGTCGGGGAGGGTTATAATCCCCTTAATCCTGATCATAGCCTCACCGCCATTAAAGGAAGAAGAAGATTAAAATTATTTCATCATAATCAATTATTTTCATTATTATTTTCAGAAAAGAATTTAAAATTTATATTATTTTTAAATTAACTATCTTAAGGTAGACTAGCCCAATTCATAGGTTTTATTTCTAAATAATAAACAATGAAATATTATTTCAACGATTAGCTCAACAATTTCATTAGAAAAATTATTTATAATTTCAAAAATAATAACACCAGTCAAAAAATGCAATATTTTTGTTTAAACGGTCTTATATAAAGGATCTCGCTTATGGACTCGGTAGCGCTCAAATCGAGAAAATGGGAGCTCGGTTCTGAGTTTTCTTATTCAAGTTTTTTTTTGATATGGTTTAATCTTGATGAAGTTAAAGTAAAAACAAGTTAATATGTTTGATGAAATAAAACCTTCATTTCTCTACAAAGAAAATACGAGTACAAAAAAGATCACAACTTCATTTTGTGACTGTATTAAAGTCAGAACGTCTCTTAAATGGGGGCTTGTTGCTGAGTAGTTTTCCCTACTTGCTGTTTGATTTTAAAGAATTCATCAGTTTAGTCCCTCCAGGCGTATTTTTTAAAAATTTCAATTTGAATAATTTTCATTCAAACTTAACCTCAGCCTTTCCTTCTTGTTTTGTTTTTCTTTTCTTTTGTTTTGCTTTATTTATTAAAATTTCTTAAACCGATTACCGAACTGTCAATGTTAAAATATTCAGTAAAATCAACATTTTCATCATGGTGAAGTACACGAAGGAACAACGTTTATAAATAATTAAAATTTACTACCGAAATTCCGAGTCGTGGGTCGCAACTTTAGGAGCGTTAACGCCAATTTTTGGCCGTAGTTCTCGTCCCAGTAGACAAGGAATTCATGGTCTAGTGAAAAAATTTGAGTCAGAATATTCGCTGCCTGATTTTGCCGTGCCAGTGAAACTATGTTTTGCCCGAAGTATGGAGAATATTGCTGGCGAAGAGGCGTCCATCGCAAACCAGCCAAATCAGTCAATTTCACGCCGTTCTCAAGAATTGGGCCTCTCCCAGACCACATTGTGGCTAATTTTGCTTAACGATCTTAGCCTACACCCTTACAAGAATAAGCTGACCCAAGAATTAAAGCCACTTGATCATATGAAGCGACGTACGTTCTCGAATTGGGCTCTGGACACGATGGAAGAAAATAAATTTCATCGCAAAATTGTCTTCAGCGATGAAGCGCTATTTTGGTTAAACGGTTTTGTCAATAAGCAAAATATGCGTTACTGTGAGAACCCTTATGTGCTTCAAGAAACAGCACTTGATCCACAAAAGTCACTGTTTGGTGCGGTTTTCAAGCCGGTGGCGTCATTGGCCCGTTTTTTTTTTGTCGATTAAAATGACCGTCACGTTACGGTAAATGGTGTTCGCTACAGAGACATGGTGGAGCGTTATTTCCTTGAGTGATTGTATGAATTGGACGTCATTGATATGTGATTCCAACAAGAAGGTACACAAGCCACACAGCGGGTGTGAGGGCTCAGTTCGGTGAACGTGTTTTCTCGAGAAACCGACCCGTCTATTGGCCTCCAAGATCGTATGATTTAACGCCTTTAGACTTGTTTTTATGGGGCTACATTAAATCATTTGGTTTATGCCAACAAACCAGCGACATAAGAGGAGCTCAGAACCAATATTGAACTAGAAATAGCGGCCTTATCGCTCGAAATGTGAGGCCGAGTCATCGAAAAATGGGTTCAAAAAGAACGTGTCCGAAGCGATGTAACCGCATAACTCGAGATTGGCCGAACTGATTTTGATGATTTATACTTTGTTGGAAAGGTATGTTCTCAGTACGGGTTTTAGAAGAAAAAAAAACTAAATTTCAAAATGGCTTATTTTGACCACCCAGCGTGTTACGACAGGTTTTTTTCGATTTTTTTTAATTTTTTTTTTTTTTCATTTTGTATTTATTTATTTTGGCAATAACCAAATAAAGAATCACATTTGAATGTAACATATCGTATCACAATTGAACTGTCAGATAGACACGCAACGTAACGCCATCTATTATCGATCAATGGAGAAGCCAATTTTGTTTCATGTTTGGTGGCCCTGTCGGATTCGGATTTCTTCATTGCGATTTTGTGAGTTTTTGTGAATTAAAATTGATATGAGAATATATCTTTATCTATTTATATATATATGTATATAACAATCAATCCATATTTGCGTTTGTTGCCGGTGTTTGGCCAAACGCGTTTTTAAAGAAAGGTGACGTCTATACGAAGGATGTTATGTATGTGCGATGTCCAAAAGAGGGAGACCACACGAACGTTTCAAGCTTATTGTGGATTTTGTGCGCACTTTCATTCTTGAGATATCGTGTGTTCAATATTTTATTCAAATAACTCTTATTGAATTTTTTTTTGCATTTTTTTTGTGAATCGGACATCGAAAAGTTGCTTTTCCCACATTGATAACAATTGGTGTGAAAGTGAATGAAAAGTGATTCTATCAAAGTTTTTTACTTTCGCTTTGTTGTTTGATTCGCACAAGTAAGCTGACATAGGCGGCTGCCAGACAACAAGCACCCGCCCTAAACGTAACAACGAAGTTGCATGAGCGGCCTAAGCCATGCGGAGAAAAACGTGCAGTCCCTTTCACCGGTTGAGCTCAAATCAGGCAATCTTCGGTATTGGGCTGAGAGTGTTTCTGTGAAGTTTGGTCAAAATCGGTCTTCTTTTTTTAGGGGCAGCAACATACGCCGGATACCCGCTATAGACAATTATAAGGAAGTCTACTCGAACATATTGGCCAATAGAATTCTCGGGCACGGGCAAAGCCGGGCAGGTGCAGCTAGTTTGATTTAAAAAAAAGTTGTCAAGTCCTTAATGCAACCCACTTTATATTAAAGGCTTTGAAAAAGGCTTCGCAGTGAGCGAGAAAACTTATTATTTTTGGAAGTCGATGGAATGG
The DNA here is from genome assembly GCA_949715645.1 of Portevinia maculata. Lineage (NCBI taxonomy): Eukaryota > Metazoa > Arthropoda > Insecta > Diptera > Syrphidae > Portevinia > Portevinia maculata. The sequence goes on from OX454525.1 coordinate 104,437,468, forward strand.
GAAGAGTTCGACTGGACAAATTGGACCCTCGATAATATTTGGACACCCTAGCGAGTCCTGCCCGTCTGGCAGTCATAGTTAGAACCCCGGTGTAAATATAAGCATCTACTTTGCCAGCGAGTCTATTCGCCTTTCTAAATAAATGTCTTGGCATAAAAGCAAACGTCCTACACATCTATCTATAAAAAGCAAAATATCAATTACAAATAGCAAATTATTGACATGACAAGTATTAATAACTGACCCTCAATCCGTCATCGAGTTAATGAGTCTCGTTACACCTATATAAGGCGTTAAGAAATGATTGATGAACTATCAGATCTTTGAATGCCAATACAGTCGTTCTTAAATTGGAAATCGATCACCCAAAAATAGAACTTACTCCTAAAAATACCTTTTAACAGATTCATATTCATTCATAATTTTGTACATACTCTCATGCGCATATACATTTGCCGACTTATATAATACCGAAGCCCTAAAAGGTCTTCCGAAAATACCCGCGGCCAGATCTCATTTCCAAGTAAATCGAGACACTATGCAAACGAGGCACTCCCACCATTAACAACACAAACTTACCGAAATTGTTTAGTCTTATCGATTAGCTCAGCAACCCTTGTCCTCCGCATTGGCGCTGGAGATGATTCCCTAGACTCGGCAACCATAGCACGAGCCAATATTAGATCTTCCTCCTTCATACTTGACTTTACACTGCACGTTGGATTACACCGCACTCACACTCACTAAATTTGTCTAAATTTAGTTAACTTTTTATTTTGTTAAATACCCAAACATCCGAAGGTACTGGAAATCTACGAGTATCTCACAGTTGATGCACTTGAAGTGATTCACGTGAAGATATTTTAAATTCTTCACCAAATACTCATACCTACCTACTGAAACAGGGAATGGAATTTCGTATGCAATTATTTTTCGTTTTGTTTAAACAAATAAAATATGTTTATTTTTTTAAATCCAAAAACAAGGGGCTTATATATTTTGTATATTTATTGTGACTGAACTTTACGCGATCACTGATCAGAATACACTGAGTGGAGTACTTTACTTGTCGCTGAACGATCTTAGGAAAATCTATTCAATTATAGTCGAGCTGGGACGTGCTGTTTTGTGTACCTCCGGCCAGCCGGTGGCTATTAGGCTGGACTACCTTTTGGACCCCCACGATCTCGGAACTCGGAATAGAAAGGTGTGCAGCGGCCAATCTCCATAACATTCGATTGGTTTCGCAAAGAATTCTCAGTGTCAGGGGTACATTTACATAACACCCGAGCTTCCTTCAGTAAATGGAATTTGGATTTTTTTTGTTCACTCTGTGTGTATCAATGAGATAATTTTTTTTGTGTTGAATTTATTAAAAAGTGAGTCTTTGTTTATGATAACGAATCGGGAAAAATGTATAAATGGTGGTAAGTGCGGTTGATTATTTATCTTTGGATGAGAATGTATCTTTCTTGTTTACACAAAAAAATTGAATTCTAAGTAGCGAAATGTCTATTTGTTTGACGAGCTGATGCGGAGACTGTGTCAATCAATTTGACAAAAAGCTGTACAACCTAGCCCGACTTCGGAAATTATTCGTAAGTATGAAACATTTATCAGAGTTTAATCTTGTGGGTCATTAGTTTTTACGACGTAGAAATGAAACGTAAATGGTGTCTTTTTTAGAGGTATACAAATTTAATATGTAACAAAACACTTAAAGCTTACGTTCGTATCTATGTATTAGCTTTGCTTAATAGATAATTTTATGCCATTAGTGTTTAAATATGATGTCGGGCATATGCGCGCCCGGCTAGGTCGAATGCAGGACGTCAATGCCATTCAACTGAGGAACGAAAAAGTCAGAAATCATGTTTCTATAGCGCTCTCCATTGACGGTAACATTGGGCGCGTTCAATTGCAAGTCGACTACTAGTCACTACCTACTATTAAAGCCTTTGTGATTGGATGAATATATCACGTGATTATCAGCTGTTCACTGAAAATTTCCCCTTCGAACAAATTAAAAAAATTAACACTAATTCGTTAGTGAAGTAGAAATGTCAAAAACATTTGATTCATTTGGTTTCAGATTTCGAAAAGTGCATTGTATTTATTTATTTGATTTTTCTTTATTTATCGATTTTCTTCACTTGCGTTTAGACGCCCATGATGCAGCGGTGGCGCAGGCGCCAGTAGGGCATTTGCAACAAACAACACTACCCTACCTAAAATCGTAATAATTTGATTAAATGGGGTTCAACGTATAAAAAGATTAAAATAACTTACTAAGAACTTCATCTTCTTCTGAATTTGTCATTTTAAAGTGGAACTTCTTGAAAACTTAAGTTTGGATTCTTTTTGAGAAAAATAAAGAAACATATGTAAACTTTGACAGAGAGGCAAGTCAACGCGTTCAAATAACTAGTCGTAAGTTAACTTGCAGTCGACTTGCGTTGCCTTGCAAATTGAACGCGTCCATTCTTAAGAAATATGGGCCGCTGAGTCCACCAGCTCATAAAACACACCAAACAGTGAGTTTTAATGGATGTAAATAAGGACCATGGTTTTCAAAATAAGTTTGCACAATTTGCACTCGTTGTTCTGGCGTTAATCTATTCACCGTAAAATGGCAAAACGTACTTACCAGAAATTAACTTTCAACTGTCAAGTTGACAATCGTTAGAAACAGTGTTGCCAGTTTTAAAACCAAACCTCTAAAAAAAACACCTTTTACAAGTGTAAATTGATGTAATTGGTGTAATTATTATTTATTTATTTCAATTCAATTTCGGTCTTACAATTATGATAATACATAAATAATTATGACATGGTATGGCACCGTCTGCCAGATTGAACGTTTCACAACTGATACTAAAATATTTTTATATAAATGAACATAAATTTGTTAAATGTATCCTTTCACAAAATAAACTAAATTGAATGTTAGATTACGATATTGTTGTTAAATTTACGAAAACAATCCTTATAAAGCAGGTCATTTCTACCGTAGTTTGCAAGCTTCTTTAAACCGTACTTCCAATTGAGGACATCGTTTGTTTCCCTAATATTCAGCAGAATTCTCGAAGAGTAGGGCATTTGCCTAGGAAGTGGAGGATGTCTTCTTTTTCGTTGATGTTGAATCATAGTCTGCAATGAAGTTGTAGGTCCGATCTATGTTGAACTGAGGTTTAACATTTCCGTTCTCGCTCGAAAGATATTACGTTTCTCGTTGTCTGACATTTTTGTTCTTGAAAATATTTTCCGGTCCGTAAGCACTGATGCCAGATCGTGGGATATTTCCCTTTTAGTGGGAATTTCACATTTAAATTAACAAAAAAGAGAAAAGGGAATTTTTCAAACCTCGTAGTGGCTCGTCCGCCGCAGTGGCTCACTGGTTAGTGTGTTCCACTACTAATCAAAAGGTCCCCGGTTAAAATTCCGCAGTGACCAATTAACATCTAGAGTTTTTTCCACTGCCCCACCTCTTGCGAACGTATGACAAACATCTAAGAGTATCAATTGTCATGAAAAGCTTCTCAAATTTGACGTTCGGATTCGGCTTAAAATTGTAGGTTTCTTCCACTTCCCACAAGCAAATGGCTGGAGAAGCTAAGTTTTAGGCCCGTTAATGCCTAACATTTATTTTATTTATTTTCTTTTAGTATAAAAAAGGATTTTACGCTATGCTGAAATTTTTGGCTAAATGACTGCGTTGTACCTTATACATGGTGGCGCAAAAGTTGTCAAGTGGCGCAAAAGTTGTCACCCGATGTTCTTTCGCTGTAATTTTTTTTATGAATGAAAAACTTTGGTTCTGCTTTTGGATTATGTTAATTGGTGTCTTAAGTTTTTTCTGTATCAGTTAACTTCACAAATATCAAAGTAGAATTTACATTTGCCGCCATTTGCAAAAATTATGCTTCTTCCGATAGGAAGATGACTTTTGCGCCACCTTGTATAAAGCTATTAAGTCGCATTTTTTCAGATTAACTACTTGTTTTTATACCCTATTCTAAGGGTATATTAATTTTGACGCATAGTTTGTAACATACCTTAATATTGCCCGTAGACCCCTAAAAGATACTATATTTATGATCAGCATCGATAGTAATGTCGATCTAGCCATGTCCGGCGGCAAAAATTAGGCCTTTAAACTGGGCCTAGAGAGCTAACATTTTAACCATATACTCTCTAGGGTCCCGAAATAATCAAGCTTACGAATTTTTGAAATCCACCCACAGGCCCACAAACTCAAAAAAACAAAATTTTGGAAAAAATCGAATTTTGAGCTAGAAAGCTGAAATTTTTTTTATATGATCTATGACTCCTAAAACTGCTCGCTAAGGAGCTGAAATTTATAATGTATACTCTCTAGGGGCCCTTTAAGCTCATGTGCAAATATTTTCAAAATCCGCCCACTGACACGCCCACAATTTAAAATCAACTTTTTTTGCAAATTCAAAGTTTGAGCTAGGGAGCTGAAATTTATAATATATACTCTCTAGGGGGTCCTTTATGCTCATGTGTTAATTTTGACACGCCCACAATTAAATGAAACATTTTATTGAAAAACCAAAGTTTGAGCTAGGGAGCGTTTTTTTACAAAAGCTTCGTTTTTTTTTTTGATAAAATCCATTATACTCTAATTATAATTATATGTAGAGCGTTCTTAACAATTCAACTTTTGTCACACCCACTTATGAGGGATAGGAATAAGAATAGGGTATCCAACAGTTCGGCCAAGCGGACTGTAGCCCGTCCGTATGTTTTTCATCTACTTTTAGAAGCATCGGATGATGTTGCCGTGCTTTCTGTTGGATCGTGTCGGTTTTCTGGCAGTGCAAGGGCATTTTCGGGGCTTATCACCGATAGAGTCCTATGGATTTATACGGCTATGGTAAGACCATTTATAGCATACGCATCGGTTGTTTGGTGGAATAAACTTTCACGTAAATAGGTTACTGCTGCTTTGGTCGAACTCCAAAGGAAGGTATGTCTCGGCTGGACGGGGGCCTTCCCCAGCACGCCTTGCTCCAGCTTGGATGCATTATTGAACCTCCCGCAACTTGATGTTTACCTTCATTATGGGTTGCACAATCAAAGCTATCTCACGTTTAAAAAGAGGTGGCTTTTGGTATAACTCCTACTGGAGTTTTGATGAACTTGCGCAACGGTTGTCCTTCGACTCCTGTCTTATGGATATGCCGTCCGATGCAATAACACCGGAACTTCGGCTGAAGCGCAACTACGAAGTCGCCTTCCTCGTGTTCAGGACTGGCTCTGGCCAGACTCTGAGCCTGGAAAGGAATGCAGCCGAATATTCACGGATGGCTCCAAAACGGATCAAGGATCTGGTGTTGGTGTTTTCATGGAGAGCGACAACATTAGATTTTTCTTCTCGTTAGGCAAAAATGCGTCAGTCTTCCAAACGGTGACTTATGCTATCCTAATGGCCATGGACTATGTTGCGAGGAACAGGTGGAGGGGGCGAAGTATCTGCGTCTGTATCGAAAGTCAGGCTGCGCTTAAGGCCTTGTTCAAGCCCTTAACCACCTCCAAAATAGTTCATGAATGCAAGATCTCTCTGAATTCGGTCGGAAGGCTGAATTCACTTAGACTTGTCTGGGTCCCGGGTCATAAGGGCTTCACGGGAAATGACACTGCGTAACATTTCCTATGTGATTGTCCTGCTTTTGCTCGTATCAGGTGGCAGGTATGGTGAGTACTGTAAACCTAAGCTCCTTAGCATTGAAGCGCCTTCTCGTTTTTCTTAGGAAAACGAGTAAATTCTCACAGTAAAATGTGGTGTGTCTGCCTGGTAGTACACAGTATTGAGTCTGAGTGCTCCAGTGTAGATATCCTCGCACCCCGACAAAGAAAAATCAATAAACATTGTGTTTTTGATATTTTTAAATTCATATACAACTGAACGTGTTTCTTTTCTATTTAAACAAATTGTTTTTTTTTTTCAAATATTTGAAAATTAAATCATTTTATTAAATATTGAAGTAACTTAAAGTATTCAACAAAAATGTTTTCTTCACTGCCACTCGCCTTCCATTTTTGTGACCGATCTCGGAACTTGTAGTTGCTTTTTGGCAGTAAGGATAGTCAGGCAATGAGAATCGTAATTCAAAATTAGGGCCCAGTTCTGCTAGCACTCCAGTTCTTGTACGAAATAATTAGAAAATATGTAGTACTATTTTATAAGTTAGCATCTTCTTGCATAATTTTTCCTAAATCAAAAACAAAAAAAGCTTTTTAATTTTTTGTAAAGATGGTTTTAATATATGATTTTACATAAATAGCTTATGTTGGTTCATTTTGGGAGCTTAAAAAATCTCTTAAAAAAAAAGTTTAAGTTTTTCAAATTCTTCGATCTCTACGTATCCCAAAACTTTCTTTTCGTAACATAAGCAGAAATTGGGGGCGTTAAACACTTAACATTTGATTGCGGCTCTGATTTATGAGATTCCGAAGAACTTGCTCCACATTGAATTGATCGCTACTTTCATGTGACTGTTAAAGGTTAGATTCGACGACGGAGTTATCCCTAGATACGAGTATTTGAACTCAGAAACAGGTTCGTTTGATTAGTTGTTCATCGGCAGCGGTTTACCAATAACTGTAACAAATGTGGATTCTGCGCAAGTAGGACAATGTCATCTGCGTATAAAAGAACTTTTATCTAAATTCCTGCAAAAGTGAATCCTCGGGATATTATATATAATCAAGTCATATACACTAAACAGAGCGAATATAAGGCCCTTAATTTACGGCAATGCGGTGGGATCACGACATAATATCGAATGACAAAAATCTCGAAACAATTTTTTGTTAATCTCTGTAATGCCCCGTGGACTATACAAATGTAAATAAAACGCTCTACTCAATCGCTGGAAACAAGAATTTATTTTTCTCTATGTAATCACATTTGTTGACTCAATGAGCCGTATTCATAAAGAAAAGGATATGCTTATACTTGCAAAATATGAAGCAAATCCTTCTGTTTGTATTCATAATACTCGTAATTTCGAGCAGAACCTTTCCGATTAAAAGCATATCCTTTTATTCACATAAAAGTAAATGGGTAGGTATGCATAAACTTGACCTTTTACTTCAAATAAAAAGCAAATCCTTCAAAAAGTCTGAGTTAGATCAGTAGCAGACTCATCTCGGTAGTAAACGGTGGTGTTATCCGATTTTCAGCGCCATGGCAGATGTTGTGCATGTGAGGGATGCTAAATATTATAAGCCCCTCTTATCTACAATTGTTCGTGATTTTAAAGATTTATACCGTTTTGAAGAGAGAAATTTACAGTGGCTCGCGGACAGATTTTTACGTACGAATGAAGAAACTCGTGGAGGTGCCTTGTCAACTGCCCATAGAATGAAGGTGTGTTTGCGATATCTCAGTGATCCTGGATATCAGAAAGGTATCGGTGAAGAACTTGGTGTTAGTCAAGCTACGGTATCTCGGACTGTGAATGCAGTAGTTGACAGGTGACAGCATAGTTGCACATGCAACTGATTGGATCAAGTTTCCAACTAGCAACAGTGAAATAACGGAAGCAAAAGAGTTATGGCAAAGGAAGTTTAATTTTCCGACATCTATTGGTGTAGGTAATCGATTATACCCACGTGGGGATACTGAAACCAAAACTCTATGGAGATGAGTACATTGATTGAATGTTCAAGCCACTTGTGATGCCAAAGAAATTTTCACTAGTGTTGACGTTAGTTGGCCTGGATCCGTACATGACTCGAGAATATGGGAAAATTCACAAGTGTGTCTGAAATTAAGAAATCAAAACAATCTTGTTGGATAGAACCATAGCTAATGACTCCATATGAAAATTCTACTTCTATTAGAGTAATTATTGAAGGATGTTTTGGACAAGTGAAACGCAGGTTTCCTATCTTACAGTACCTTTGTCGGGTGAAATTGGAAAATATACCAAAAATAATAATTGCCTGTGTCATTCTCCATAATATCGCTAAAAATTTAGGCGATCCTGATTTGGAACCTGTTGAAGAGGCACTAGAAGAAAATCATACAGAAGGAAATCATTATTTCGATAACAACAACAGTAATGAACTACGTTTTCGCCTTCAAGGACAAGAAATCCGAAGAAACTTGAGTATTATATTTAACAATATTAACGATATGTACTTTACTTCAAGTAAAAATTTAAGATGTCTTTTTAAACCAAAAATACATATAAAAAATAATAAATTTAAAATTTTTTTTTAATTTAATCCAGTTTTGATCCCAGTTCCCCATCGCTAACAGTTGTTGGTGTAGCTTTCTTTATCATTTCTAACTTTTTTTTTGCTCAACACTCGTCCGGTACTGCTGTAACAGAACTAAGCGTTGAAGTTCTTTTGTAGTCAGTGCTCTAGTTTCATCTGTTTCATAGGTACTTGTTTGTCGCTAATTTTTTTTTTGGTGGTAACAAATTTTGTGGTGGTTCAGAGACACCACCACATCCTTCCTCACGAGATACTTTACTGCTTCTTCGTTCATCAGCTAGTTCACTCCCTATTTGCTGTATAGATTCGCCTTCGTTACTTCCGACCTGGATGGCACTACCGATTCTCCCAATAGTTGGATTGCTGTCACCTTCCATAGCCATTAGTAAACGCTTCTCCCAATGTAACAGTTTGATCGCTTTATTCCCAGTTTTTTCTTCAACCTTGTCTTCATATTGTTGATTTTTTTAACAAACCTTTAGCATCAACAGGCCTACTATAACGGGATTATCGGACACACACTTTGCTATGAACTAAAGTTCGTTACTAGCATTTGTTTCATTTTCACTAACTTCTTCAGTGCTAGAGTAATGCATATTTAGAGCACTAAGGTATACGTCTACTCACTAAATAAAACCTTTTGATGTGATCCGTAATAACAGAAGTAGTACTGACCGAAGAGAAGGAAAGGCAGCTGGCACAACAAAAAAATTAAGAGCATCAAGCGTCATTCAGCGTTCTGACGAGTCTACCTTTCAGTTGTGCTTGAAGGATATCCTCGCAAGTATAAGGTAATCATTATGAATATGAAAAGAAGGAAATGCTTATTCTTCAACCTTTTACTTTAAAGCATTACCTTATACCGCTACCTTATACTTGCGAGGATATCCTTCGTTTTTATGAATACGGCCCAATAAAGTGTTGCTACGATCTCCATCACCCCTTGACTGCCTCAGCAAGTGTGTTCATGTCAAGTGCCTGCAGCTAGCTGGTTATCTTCCAGAGTTACAGATCTCCACATCGCTCCCATGTTTTTAAGATTCAGCTGCAACTGTCGACCACTTGCTTCGCCTTGTGATGTTCCCTGCAGTTGTGGGAGATTTATATCTGTCATCGACAACCGCTGGGAGAGCTGTACCTTCGTTTGGAAAGCTAGAGGAATTCAGAATCGGTTTAGGAGTTACCGTTTGATCTGATCCCGGAGAAACCGGTATTCTTTTAAGATGAGAAATGTTTCTCCTAAATACTTTGCCGTCTCCATTTCCTCGGACGATAACATCGCTCCCTTTAAGCTCAATTACTTCGAAAACTTGTGGGTTAAGAACAGGTGTTAGTTTATTCGGGAAGATGACATTTCGAAGTACCACTTTGTCTCCCACCACTATCTCAGAGACCTTGGCTCTTCGATCTTTGTCTGCCCTTTCTTTCCCCTTATGCTAGTTCATAATGTTTAGATCTCGTGCTTCAGGGTCTAAAATATCTTCGTTGATGTTCCGGATCGAAAGTATTTTGTCTCGGATGGTGCGATTAAACAACAGTTCTGACGGAGTCTTCCCAGTTGTCCCGTGCGGATTAACGTTGTACATCAGGATGAACTTTTGGATCTCTTTTTTGTAGTCGTTCCTATAGAGTTTGCTATTTGTAGCCGCAGTAGCTGAGTGGGTAAGCAGTAAGAAACTCTTTTTCTGTTTGTGAATATCTTCTTTCGACCTTAGACAAGCTTTTACTCGCAAATGATATAACATGGGGAACATCACCCTCAAATTGTAAGAGGACAGCGCCTAGAGCTACCGGGCTAGCATCACCTGATAAATGTCGTTATTTCTCGACTTCGTTCGTCTAATTCGAACGTGGTGGTAAGCGCTTTCCAAATCGCACCCTTTAATCTGGTCATAAACGAGTCAAACGTTGGCAGTGGGTTAATTTTCTCTTAATGTAGCGAGGTTAGCCCGCCTCATGTCAATGCATATCCTTATGTCCCTGGTTTCTTTAAAAGCGATTACAATAGGAGATATCCAGCGACTCGGCTCCGAGACCCGTTCTATGATATCCCGAGCAACTGCCTCCATCAATTTAGCCTCCACCTTGTCTTCCAGAGCAGCTGGAACCCTTCGCAACGGCTGCTGAACCGGTTTCACTAACTTATTCATTGATAGAGAAATAGTAATGCCTTTTATTTTCGGAAATGGTTGCAAGGTTATCGACTAGATTGACATCAAGTCCTAGTCTCAGGACGTTCAATTTTATGGCAGTATCACGATCCAAAAGCGATTGTCTCCCGTTCTCAATTACATAAAAGGAAGAAATAAATCGGTGTTCCCATTGACCCCTATTGTCGCCTCAAAAACCGTTTTTACCTTAAGCAAATGATTTCCGGCATAAGCTCGAAATTGGTTTTCCGATTTCGTCCGAACATTCCATACAGCAGCCCTTTCCCTCCCAAGGTGCTCCCAATCCTTCTCGCTAAGAAGGTTTTTTTTTATAATTTGCGTCCGCTAAACGGATTTCTTTTTTTTGTAGTGACACAGTACCCTTATAATGGTAAAACCACAGTAGCTTCAAGCAAATGATTCTTTGCCTGTTTTTGGGTGCTACTTACTGAAAGAATAGAAGGATCGGAAAGTAGTTTGGTGCGATGGGATTTTTGTTCTCCACAGGTGGCGCCTAAATTGCTTTAGGGAGATCTGTTTTTGTTGTGTGTATTCAATTTATAAAAATCATGGCCCTGGTCGGGATCCGAACGAACGACCTGCAAATCACTTAGTGAATACACTACCATCGCAACATTGCCACCTGATAGAAGGTTATGACGAGACCCTGAATCTATCAGCATCGGAACTATACGACCTCCAATAAAGCAATTAATTATCTCGCCCATTTCACCTGCAAGATCATCCCCTTCAGATATTTTGAAACAGTTGTGTTCCTGAAATCTTTCAAACCTATCAACAGTAGTGTCATCACATAACTCTTTTATTCGTCCACAAAACGAACCTTTGAAGTCTGGATACTGCGCTGTTTTGCATCAGTGTTAAAGAAATCGGTTTGTTTGCGTTTATTGGCCTTTGTTTTGCATTTTAATGCAAAATGTCCTATAAAATTGCACTTGTTGCATTTAGCGTTTTTAGCATGCCAATGCATGGCATGCTTGCGAGACCAACATCTGCTACATTCTCCTGTGAACTTATTTTCATCATTGGAAACAACACGGTTGATGCTCATGGACGTAGTGGGCAGCATCATGGCCTCTGACTCGTTGTTAATCTCTTCATATACATGACACATTTCGATGATCTCTGCTAGTGCATGCTCTTTTTCTAATAGACGTTTTTTTAGGTATCTAGGTGCCCACGTATCTATCAGTTTGCCCTTTATGTTTATTTCCAAAATTTGTTCCTTTGTTTCCCCAAATTGGCACTTCGCTGCCTGATTTCGCAATTTCAACACAAATTTATTCAATCCCTCTCCTTGTTCAGGTTTCAGCGAACGAAATAAGTGCCGCTCAAACGTGGAGTTTCTTGTAGGAGAGAAATAATTATTCAGCTTGCCCACCAGGACCCTAAAGACATCGGTATTTTTTCCTACATCACGTGGGTGACATAGTGCCCCTGGAATGTTATAAATTACCTCCTGAAGTAGTGTCCCACCCAAATTTAGTAATTTGTTCTTCTGCTTTGTTGAATCAGTGATCTCTTCTGCTTCCAGATATAGAGTAAATGCCCGGAGCCGCTTTACCCACTCCGACCGATCGATAACCTCGCAGAGAAACGGTGCTATTCCTGAGCCACTCATTTCAACACGCTTGTCCTGCAATACAATAATTACACTTTTTTATACTCTATTCTAAGAGTATATTAATTTTAACGCATAGTTTGTAACATACCTTAATATTGCCCGTAGACCCCTAAAAGTTACTATATTTATGATCAGCTTCGATAGTAATGTCCATCTAGCCATGTCCGTCCGTCCGTCTGTCGGCAAAAATTAGGCCTTTAAACTGGGCCTAGAGAGCTGAAATTTTAACCATATACTCTCTAGGGTCCCGAAATAATCAAGTTTACGAATTTTTGAAATCCGCCCACAAGCACGCCCACAAACTCAAAAACACAAAATTTTGGAAAAAAAAAAACGAATTTTGAGCTAGAAAGCTGAATATTTTTATAATAATCTATGACTCCTAAAACTGCTCGGGAGATAAAATTTTCAAAATCCGCCCACTGACACGCCCACAATTAAAACAATTTTATTGAAAAACCAAAATTTGAGCTAGGGAGCTGAAATTTATAATATATACTCTCTAGGGGGCCCTTTATGCTCATGTGTAAATATTTTCAAAATCCGCCTACTGACACGGCCACAATTTAAAAAAAAAAAAAAACTTTTTTTGAAAATCCAAAGTTTGAGCTAGGGAGCTCAAATTTATAATATATACTCTCTAGACGACCTTTATGCTCATGTGTTAATTTTTTTTAAATCCGCCTACTGACAAGCCCACAATTAAATAAAACAATTTTATTGAAAAACCAAAGTTTGAGCTAAATAGTTAGCGTTTTTTTTTACAAAAGCTTCGTTTTTTTTTGATAAAATCCTTTAAATGTTATATAACAAAATATGTAGAGCGTTCTTAACAATTCAACTATACATAGACTTTTGTCACCCCCACTTATGAGGGATAGGAATAAGAATAGGGTATCCAACAGTTCGCCCAAGCGGACTGTAGCCCGTCCCTATGCTTTTTTTGCAAAGTAATGCCTGACAATCTAATGTCTCACCGCTTCGGTTTTTTTCTCGCAATTTAATGCGTGGCAGGTTTTTTTTCTTCTCGCAATTTATTGCATGACATTCTAAAGTCTAATGTAATATCTACCTATTTTATATATATCTATATTATAAAAATACGCAAATTTACCTCGTCGCCAATGTAATACCCCCGAGGACTATAAAACGCTCTACTCAATCACTCGAAACAATTATTTATTTTTCTCTATGTAATCACATTTGTTGACACAATAACCGTAAACATGTTACTACGATCTCGATCACCCCTTGGCTGCCTCAACAAGTGTATTCATGTCAAGTGCCTGCAGCTAGCTGGTTACCTTCCAGAGTTGCAGATCTCCACAATCTCTAATGTACATAAATCTTGAAAGAATTTTATCTCGAAAAATCTCGAAAATGAATAGAGAACTCGACATTTTTTTTTATTTATTTTAAGAGTTTAGAAAATGAACAGGAAAATCATAAAATTAAAACGTACAAATTTTGATTTACCTGTTTGGTCCACTTAAAACAAATAGATAGACCCGATCTTTGTCTTAAAATGTTGCTTATGAATAATTAAACTAATAGTCAGAAACAAAATTGAGAAATTGAACATTAAATTGGCTATTAAATTTTCCGTGTGGATACTTTTTCTGTTCATCTTCTCAGTCAATTCACAGAAATGATACAAATCGTTACTATGATGTGTTTGTGTCAATGCTTTTACTGTTCCACTTTTCACGTATAGCTATAACTGAGCCCTAACTCCACAACGAAAATATGAGACATTGCATATTGAAAGGGGATCTGTCCAGTTTAGGTTAATATAGAATTGCGTAGCATTCTAGTGGGCTCAGTGACGAAATGATTCGAAACTTTAAGGCTGAAAACACACCGGATAAAGCTAACGTTTTTGATTCGATAGTCAAAAAAAATTTTATTTCAACACACACCAAGCGAAACAGAATGTAACAAAACAAAGCGTTTTGTTTTCTTGCCTCATTTGGTGTGCGTTGAAATAAAACAAAATTGAATTCGCTACTTGCTTTTAGTGTTGTTCAACATGTGGTCAGACTCAGACGATGAAGTTGTGCCAATCTTACATAGAATTTTTGAAGCAATTATCCATATAATCAGTAGGGACACTCTCATATTTTTGACTGAAGGGTAATTATAGAGGTTCATAATTATTAGTTGTAACCATTAAAACAAAATAATCAGAAAAAACAGCCATAAACCATTTTAAACAGTAAATCAGGTACTCGTATCACTGCACGTAGTAAAAACTTATACACAACGAGGATCAAGTCGATGCGTCTTTAAAAAAGTATTAAGAAAAACCCCACAATGTTTTGCACAAAACAATAGGTCAGCTATCGGCAACGAAACACGTTTTCTTGTTTTGCTTTTGTTTTTATGTTCCGTTTCATTTGGTGTGTGTTGCGCCATAAGAAAGTAGGCAATTATTGTCAACGACGCTGGGTCGAAACAGTTTTGGTGCATTCGGTGTGTGTTGCTCGTATACAATTGCATGTATTTTCGACAACCACCACCGACACACTTCGAAACAGAAACCTGTTTTTTGTTTCGTTTTTTTTTTGTGTGTGCACTCTCATAAGAAACAATGTTCTCTTGTTTCGCGAAACAAAAAACACGTTTTGCTTTATCCGGTGTGTTTTCAGCCTAAGAGATGCAGTAAAGTGGCTAGTGGGAGGCTTATGATTCCTTAAGAAGAGGAAAGTCAGTAATCTTCCTCCGTAGACCGTAAAATAACAGAAGATTTTTCTCTCATAACAACCGAGGACGAGGATGATGATATCCAGGGCTTTGCTGATTTTTCGATAGATTGATATGCCCTTCATTTGCCGCTCTTAGCTTACATGAATTTTGATTCGTGAGAGCTGTTTATATTAATCTTAGTTCTTTTGTTGTTATCACAATTGATAGCTCTTTCATAGTGCGGGTTAAATGACCCTCTGTTTTAAAATGCTTCCCTCTTAGTACCACTAAAGTCAAAAAATTCCCATCGCGCCATAAGCATATCTACAAGTTCGCTGTAGCCTTGGCAGGAAGTGGGAGTGTATTCAACTACATATATAATTGCAACTTAATGCCTCTTGCCAATATACTTGAGCAGACATCACCTTACAGCTCCAGTAAACAAGGTCGTCAACATTTGAAGCATAGCCTAAGCAATTGATTCAACTACGTACTTCAATGCAATGAATGAGCGCCACAACTCTTCCAGACACTTAAGGCAGTAATAAACCTTTTAAGTCGAAGCAGTGTTGAAATGGAGAGCTCCACTAGTCAGCAAACAGCTTCATCGACATTTATGGATGATTTTGGTTTCATTACTGAAACTTAATTACGATCACCTACAACTTGCCGGCTGTCTTGACATTAATTGGCACAGCTACAGTTTCAGTAAATTACCTACCTGTTCTCTCGGGTGACACTGACGGCATCTGACCAAACGATATTCATTCGACGTTACTATTTACATTATGTTTGAATTTGTTGTATCTCGGCGATTGAATATACGAGTAGATACCATTCATTCTAGTACCAATGTACATAATGTTTATTCAGCAAAGTACATGTTTAAATACTAAACTTCACATCAAGTTATAATTCTAACTCAAAGTGATTCATAAAGCAATCAAGTATCATTTTTTAATCTTGGCTAGTGCTGAAATACATTTATGTACTTGTTAAATGTGCACATAGTTGTTGCTACTTCTCAGACGTTGGCAATGACATTTTCAGGTCTTGGCTTTTTATTTAAACCAAAATCTAGTTTGATTTTGCAACAGGCGCCAGACATAAATAATAATAAATATTATAAAAATGCATGCAGCATAATACATCAAGTCTTAAATTATCTAACCTTAAATGAAAGTATGTAAGCGGGTCTTGCGTAAGGTCGTTCACGTACTTTAAAAATCGTACAAAATTTGTAAATGTTTTCACAAAATTCTGTTTCTTAACCCAACATAAGTTTGTGAGAACAAAACGAGTGGTCTCAACCACAACTGTTGTCTGAGTTCCTGGCAGCCGTCAACATAGTGCAAACACACTGCAGTGAGCCGAAGGAGGCCGTTAAGCGTCAGTCAACTCACGGACGCACCACTTCAAGTTGGCAAGCCCGGCCTATCCCTCCTCCTATTGCGGCACTAAGTAGCTCAGGAGCACTGACTTCTGTGGATGAGCCGGTGTTACAATACCGGGATACCATCCCTCGTCAGTCAATATGCATAAACACCTCCGGCGGGATAAAGCCACACTGGAGCGTACTCTCTTTATACATTTCATTGAGGTGGTAAGCCCCAAAGTTCAGACTTCTGTCGCTGACTATCGCCCTTGCAACGTGCGATTGAAATACGACAAGTAAATTTCCAGTCCTATTGAACTGAGCCACATCGTATAGGGACTTGTTGGGATAGTGTTTTATACAGCTGGATTCAGGCGTTCGGAACAACCGGAGACAAGTGCTAAGACACTCTCTTTCCAAAACTCAAATCTTTTCCTTATAACTATACTCTATCCAACAAAAATTGTCAGTGCATGCCTTATGGAAGAGCTTTTTTTCTACCAGTGGTGCCTGTAGATACTCTCACGGCACTCAAACGCAAGAATTGCCATTGAAATAAAAACCAAACCACTGTCATACCAAGGAATTGTTGTTGTAATTTTCATAAAATTCGCATACAACCCACCACAACCAGTCTCCCACACAGCCGAATGGGAATGAGCATGATCGTCTTGTGTTCGCTTGCTATTATCATCCACCAAAATAAGCAGTGTGTGTGACTGAAGCACATCAGAAGAGTATTACCATCTCTACAATGACAGCATACCATAAAGGGTTTTTCTATGGATTTTGTCAAAGAACTTTCGGTTTTGGTGCTTTTGAGAACGTATTATTACGTGGGGTGTTGCCATTCGGTTTTAATTTAGTGCAGGTTTTTTACCATCTATTTAGGTATATGACATTGCGTCGTGGTTCTATAATTTTGTATTCTAATTGCCTGATTGTGCTTATAAGGCGGAAACAATGGTTGTTATCTAAATCGCTGATAGTGCATCTAAGCAATTGGTTTACTTTATTGTTTATCTGAATAAAGAGAAACATGGCTACAAAGTCTTCAAGGGATCTAAGTGTAGAAAAGAAACAACAAATTGTTGATGCAACTGAAAAATTCTATGGCCTTTTTAAAAGTAAATCGGAAGGGGAAAAACAATCAAAGGCCACAATTCACCACCAAAGAAGAAAGATAAATCCGCTATCAAGAGCAAAGTCTATGATTTTGCCAAATGTGCCATTAGGCAGATAGTCCATCAGTATTTTATTGGAAGTACAAAAAAATGCAAATATAACAAAAATAAGCAGATCAACTTTGCATACAATATTACAAAAAGATCTTGGAGTTAAATTCGTCAAACGTTAGCGAAAGAATCTGTTGTTGGAAAGAAGTGACATTATTTCTTGAAGACGAAGATATTTACGCGAGTTAAAAAAAATTAGAAAAAAGAAAAGAAAAATGTTCTTTTACTGATGAGACCTGACTCAACGAGGAAGTTCTACAGGTTTCGTCGATGGAGGACTTTTATGCTTCATTTCGGGAAAAACCGGAGACTACCACGAGGACATGAACGCTGATGTGTACGAGAAATGGTTTAAAGATATTTTAATACGACTGGAACACAACTCCGTCATAATTTTGGACAATGCTTCCTATCATTCCAGAATGCACCATCCACTTCCACGAGAAAAGATGAAATAAAAAAGTGGTTGAAGTCTAATGCGATATGTTTCGAGGATGATATGGTTAAAGCAGAGTTGCTTGAAATCGTTAAACGTTACAAAACCAAGTATGAAACATACGCCGTGGGTGAAATGGCTCTAAATGCGGGATATAAAGTGCTTCGCTTGCCGCCTTATCACTGTGACCTTAATCCAATAGAATTGGTTTGGGCTCAAGTGATAGGGGTTGTAGCAAGCCAAAACAAGTCATTTAAAATGGCTGAAATAAGAAACTTACTAAAGACTTAATTACTCATCGGATTAGTTGAGTAGTGATATTAGAAATTAGTATTTTATGTTTTACAATATTTATAATGAATAAATTGGATTACAGTGATATATTTTTCGTTTTGATTTTTTTGTTGTGTTACGAAATTTATATATTTAGTTGGTCTACTGGACATACCCTTAAAAAATACACGCCTATTATTATCTTACCAGAAAAGCAAAAAGATAAACGGAATTTATTTCTTTCCGCAATATTTTTATTTTAAATTGGAAGATGGTAACCCTAATAGAATTGCTCTCTGAGTTATGGCAAATTATCATACACACTACGGCAACCCTGTGAAAGCTTAAAGAGGGACCGATTTATGTAAGTCATTGCAACCAGACTGAGAGATAAATATCCTATCTTCCCCTGTACTGAAATTTTTTGTTGGATAGATTATAGGCATTATATTGAATCACATAATGTGCAATCATATGCGATGAAAGGCACATAGGGCCACGTAAAATACGACCCTCACTCTAGAGCTGACTGCTGTGAATCATTTTGTCCGATTTGTTCAAGTTTTTTCTAGTATCCCGAGTGTCCCCAGCCTATGCAGTTCTGAAAATGATTGTTTCCGTCTTCTTTAAGTTGGTTTTCCAATTGCCGCAATTGATTGAGGCCACGCTGCAAAAGAACTACGATCTTATCGATTTTACGACCCGTATCCCACCAAATCGTCGGCATACGCCATTGTGTGTCTTAAGGTAAGATTAGACAGCATGCATTGTACATTCAAACGACCGCAGCCAAATGACAAGATTATCTGTCAAATGACCAAAAGTTCTGTGCTGTCAAGGTAGTATATTAGACTACATGACCACAATGACCATTTTGGTCATTTTTGCCCTGCTGGTCATTAAAGGCATTTGTTATTATACGAGTATTTTCAGAGTGAGTTGTGGTAACACCGTACCTGTTAAAGCGAAACTTAATTTTTCAAACAAATTAATTAAAACAGATAATCGAAAACGGGAAAGAATACCTAGGTAAAATTTGATTTGATTTGTTTTTTAATTGCTTGAAACACAATAAATTTCGCATAATTTTATTGGTTTTGTATATAGTTAAAAATGAAAAGAAAAAAGCGCGTTTGTTGTAGCTGCTTATGTGCTCGATGAAATCTCTTGTCGCGAAAAACCTGCTGTCGAACCCGTGTCACGTAGACCGCGAAGTGCATGGGTGAAAGAATGGGTCAGGAAAAGAGAAGAGGATGGCTTTTGCGTCAAACTCATGAGCGAATTACGAGACGAGGAGCCCGCGTTGTATACGAACTTCGTGAGAATGACGCAAGAGCAGTTCAATTACCTCTGCAAGCTAGTTACGCCACTCACAGATAAAAAAAACACCCAAATGCGAAAGAGCATTGCTCCAGCTCACCGACTGATGCTGACCTTACATACATCAACCTGCATAAAACAAAACACAACAAATACTAAACAATGCACATAAAAACAACAACAAAACCACTAATTAACACTGAACAAAAGTACAATAAAAATGTTAATATTAAAACAATTTACGTCAAATGTTATTTATTCAAAAATGTTATTATTATCACACATAAATTTTATAATTAATGTATTTCATAACTGCGCGCTACGCATTCGTGCTTATTGTCCGATTACACTGCTTGCAATTTGGTAATTTTTATCTGTCAAAATCAGCATGGTCATTTGTGGTCATTTGGTCATTAGGTTATTTGAGATATGCCGATTACACGGCATGACCCTATTTTGACAGCGATAACTGTCAAAAATGGTCATTAAATGCCAACTTGGCATACAGTCTAATCTTACCTTGGTGAATCGGCAATATCACTCGTGTGTCGGTCGGTTTTTAATGTCAGACACTCTGCTTGAAGTTGCCACAGTTAATAACGAACTGCTTTTCCATAAGCTTACGGAAAATTACGTATTGCAAACGTTTGTGCATCCCCGCCTGGTTAGAGAAGACCCTCTAAGCAAACTTGATTAAGAAGGACAATGGGTGGTGTGAACAAAAACCGGGTGACCACTCCGAGTAAATCTTCTTGAGTAAAGTGTTTTCGTTATAGTCGGCACTCAATTTGGTTTCGTTGAAATAAGCTTCGTTAACTTTACTTGACATACCGGAACTCTAAAGGAAAAAATTAATAAAAAAATATATAGATATGAAGTCCGTTCGCGAACTTTATGTGTAGAAAAATGAAAAGTGTCAAATCTCCAAAATCGAGAGAGAATCGTCTCATTTCTAAGAAAAGTACGCGAACGCTTTTGTGTAAAAAGGTGAAAAACGTCTTAGTTTGGCTTGAAAAGAAGCAACAGCTGTTTTTTTGCTGGCAAACTCATAGGATTTCATCATTTGACAGTTTTCATATTCTTACCAGCTGAAATTCTGTGTGAAGAAAAATTAACGAAAGTACATTTTTCTTTCGTTCATCTTTTTACCATTTCTTCACTACGCGAACGCGTTTGTGTAGTTTTGCACGAAAGTTTATATAAATTTAGTTTGCATATTTTATTTCGCGAACGGACCTTATGTGAACAAAAATGAAAACTGTCAAATCTCCAAAAATTGCGCGAACGCTTTTGCGTAAAAAGATGAAAAATCGTCAAAGTTTGGCTTGAAAAAAAGCAACCTCTGTTTTTTTCTGGCAAACTGATAGGATTTCATCATTTGACAGTTTTAATTTTTTTACCAGCTGAAATTCCGTGTGAAAGAAAATTAACGAAAGTACGGATCGGGAGTTTCGACCTTTACTCGCTAAACCATTTGGATTTTCTAATAAAGCGCGATAACTTCTAGCATCTGTGTTGGCTAAGTCCCTGGGTTCATTAAGGAAGAAGGCTTCTAGATAGACATTTCTTTTATGGGAGAGCGCACATGTCCAGAGGAGATGAAGTGTAGTCTTCTCCTCCTCGTCGTCCCTGCAGCTTCTACAGAAGTCAATTGAATAGATGCCAAGCCTTGATGCGTGCTTGCCTATCAGACAGTGTCCTGTAATGACACCTATAGCAAAGTCAATGTGCAGTCAGTTAAGTGAGATCAAACCCAAAGAGAGGTCCACCTAAGGTTTGTACTCTCGACTGCGGATAGCTTAAACATAAGGTTAAAAGTAGCGATAGGCATACATAGAAAACCTTTATCAGGTAGAACAGGTAATGCGGTTCCATTTTTGGCGAGTTCATCTGCCCTACAGTTTCCTGGGATGTCTCTATGCCCCGGCAGCCGGCACCCAATAGAGGTGAATATTGAACTCCTCTGCCATCTCCTCAAGAGATGGACGGCAGTCTATGTCTACGATGGAGTTTGAAGGGACTTTAGCGCGGCTTGACTAACCGAGAATATACGGATATCCTTTGCGGATATCACATTTCCCTTCAGCCACGACAAGGCTTCCCTAATCGCCATGATTTCCGCTTGGAACACATGATCAGGAAGACGGAAAGAGAGACTAATATTTAGTCTTTCTGAGAAAACACCCCCACCTACCCCATCAGTAGTTTTTGATCCGTCGGTGGATCGATTTATCCTCCGTGAATGCATCATCCTTCCAGAATGATCTGGTTTGGATAGTGCTTCGGTAATTCTTCTCGAACTGTAATTGGGGTATGGTGTAGTCGATGTTCTTTGGTAGAGATCCAAGTGAGTCCAGAATGATAGAGTGACTAATATTCGTATTGATCCACTGTGAGGTATCTTTTAAGTGGACAGCGGAACAGGCAGCTATTTGCCTGCTAAAACTATCGAGGGGTGTCAGATGAAGTAAAATGTCCAGTGCAGCGGGGGGAGTTGTTCGGAATGTTCCGCTGATGCGCAGACAAGCTGTACGTTGAACGTTGCTCAGCTTATCACGGTTTACGGTTTTGTCTAGAGCAGTCCACCAGATAACCACCCCGTATGTCAGAATCGGTCTCACTACCGATACGTTTAGCCAGTGAGGTATGCGGGGCTGTAGGCCCTCACTTATTGCTGTACTTACTGTAGCTCCTTTGACTCTTCCTTGTAAATTGGGCTTCCAGCTTAACTTCCTATCGAAGATTAGACCCAAGAATTTAGCTTTATCGAAAAAGGTTAAGCTTGTACCGTTAATATAGGGAGGGTCAATATGAGGGATTTTATATTTCCTGGAAAAGAGGACAAGTTCGCTTTTGTGAGGGTTAACCCCCAGCCCCCAGCTTAATGCCCATCTTGTCAGCTTGTTGAGAGCGTTTTGAAGGAGTTCCTTTAAAGTGCTCAGGTATTTTCCTGAAACGGCAATAGCAACGTCATCCGCATAGGCAATCACTATGCAGCCCTTCCCCTAAAGGCATATCAGTAGTTTATTCACCGCCAAGTTCCACAGAAGGGGGAGAGGCCATCGCCTTGTGGCGTACCTCTACTGACAGACCTCCTAGCATATTAATTCCATATATGTATCAATAAGTTGAAATTCTTCATTCGATATATTGATATGCAAAATTTCAAGTTGTAGTTGGTAAAGACATTCGATCTACAGTTTCGAAGACTATTTGAGAAGTTTATTATAGGTACTATTTGTGCAATGAAAGATCAGTCGATGCAATTCCTGAAGATTAAGATTACATTCATATTAAAATAATCCGACTGGAGCCATAATTAAAAATCCCACCTAAGAAGCGAAAAAGAAGCACAACAAAAAATAGCGGATGTGTTGACAAATAAAGCGAAGATTCCCTCTACACGGTTCTCGAGTCAGGCTGGCTACAGAGTAGTTTCTCCTTCTCCAAAAAGCTCCAGGTAGTAATGGCAATTAACTGTATGTAGAAGAACGTGCGGACCTACTAAAGTGTTTCCTATTAATCCAGCCCAAACATTAAGGCTTAGCCTCTTAACCAAACCTTATAAGCAACACATTTTGAAGTCCTTCATCTAAAAGGATGTTGTGCGTATTTAATTAGCTTTTGGAGTCTGACCAATGGGGCAACTTATGGTGATTTGTAATCCCATCTCTTGTGAATTGCGCTTCGTCGGTCCACAGAAAGCTCTTGAGGAAGTGCCCGTCATCTGCCTGTTTGCGCAGTAGCCTTTGGCAAAACTCCACTCTTCTTTGCAAATCTCCTGGTCGAAATTCTTTTCCAAGGTGTTAAATGGAAAGGGTGTATTCTATTACTATGTAGAGATCTGTGAATCTTTGTTCTGGGACGTTGCAACTGCTCAGCTAGTCTGCGGACGCTGCCTGAAGGCTGAATTTAGACAGCACGCAAGATCCCACTCTCAACTTCTGCCATCGCTGCGTCTGAATGTCGTTCCTTTTTATTTGTTGCAACTGACCCGGTATCAACAAGGCGCTGATACACATCAGCGAATAGCCGGCTATATTGTGTTCTACGATTTGGGGATTTTAAGAGTAATTCAGTAGGTATACTTCTTTTTGACCATTTTTGTCTGACAAAAGATTTAAGATAAAATTTCATAAAAAAAATATTTAGTAAAAATGTTGAGAAAAATGCATGTTAAGTAAAAAAATGTATCAACAAATTTTCTTAATTTTAAGTTCCGCCATACAATTTTTTGAACTTGAATCTCCTCTTAAAGGATTATACTGCTTAACTGGGACACTGTATAAGGGCAACAAATATTTAACTTTGACATAACTGCAGCTCCCCCCCCCCATTCCCCCGACCACGCTTATCGTAAAAGATGACTAGGGGGGGGGGGGGGCACATCTAATCAATTCTAACATCCGGGTGAGCCTAGCGACACATTTAAAATTCTAAAGCTGTCCCGCAAGTGTGCATGCAAATCCGTGGGTTGACACGACTGGAGATCACCCTTGTCGTAAAAGCTCGATCAAACAATTAACAATCAAGGTAGCAGGCACGTAGTGAAATCGTTGAAAAGAGGCAGGCTCTATAACTCCAAATACAACAACACCAGAATTTGATCGGCCTCAGTGATGAACCGATCTAAAACCAGGAAACATACCGACGTCACTGGAGGTCGAACCGTGGAACCCCACAAGCGGACCAGTAGGGATGCAGTAAAATTCTAAAGCTGTCCCGCAAGTGTGCATGCAAATCCGTGGGTTGACACGACTGGAGATCACCCTTGTCGTAAAAGCTCGATCAAACAATTAACAATCAAGGTAGCAGGCACGTAGTGAAATCGTTGAAAAGAGGCAGGCTCTATAACTCCAAATACAACAACACCAGAATTTGATCGGCCTCAGTGATGAACCGATCTAAAACCAGGAAACATACCGACGTCACTGGAGGTCGAACCGTGGAACCCCACAAGCGGACCAGTAGGGATGCAGTAAAGATGAGCCCCCAATCCTGATCATTTGTAAGTGTGTTATTTATTTGTTAAGTATGGGGTCGGAAGTAAAAATCTATACAAAAAAAATACAGAAATTTTTTGTGGGTGTGCCTTTGTGTCGTATATACTCGTAGATATTTTTGTTTTAGACATTCATTTTTTTCGCAAAAAAAAATTTGTTTTATTTTTCAAACTGGAAAATATTTTAAGTTATAAATGTTTGCTGATACATTTAGACAGTTACATTGTTGGGCACGGGCAAAGCCGGCCAGGCCAGGTATAGCTATACCTGGAGACTCTCCTTATGTGCACTCACCATCACCAACCAAAAGCCAACTTTATGTGGAACCGCTATCGCAAAATCATCAATAGGGCATCATCATCTCCCAACTCAAGGAAATTGAAGAGCCTCGCGGTCGATACACCATCCGTATATTTTATATATATTTATATATATATTTTATATCATTAACTTTCACGAAATGTCATCAACTTGCGCGAATTGCAATCAATTAATTCGACAGACAGAATGTTTCTTCAATCTGACATTAATAGCTTCGCCAATTGGTGTGATAAAAACGGTTTATCCCTGAACCCAACTAAATGTCAACATATGACATTCTCTAGAAAGAGTATCCCTTCCACCTTTCAATATTCCCTGTCTCAACATATTCTTTGTAATATTGATAATTTTAAGGATCTTGGGGTTTTATTTCGACCCCAAACTGGTTTTTGCTAAGCACATTAATTCTATTATTAATAAATCTAATTCTATGCTGGGCTTCGTAAAAAGGTGGGCCAAAGAATTTAATGACCCTTACGTTTCTATGTCATTGTACTGTAACGAATCAGCTGGATTGAAGGCCTCAGCTAAGGTACTAGGCCTTGAAGCCAAAGCCTGCATATCCTTGGTCGTACCGTAACCGTACCAGCAGATGAAGAATGCGACCAAATTTGAGTGAAAAAAACCTTTGCACCTTGGGCTGCCACCTTACCGCAAGGCCACAGGACTCCTTGGGCTTGTGATAGCAGTTGAGGTGGAAGGGGGTCCGAGTTCCCGCAGCACCCAGGCATGCTAGCTTAAGCACGTTCTAGCTCGTCGGTTCGGGGTGGGATCTTGCTGCGTAAACATCGAACAGTGTTACGAATTTTCATGCCTGTAGCTTAGATGGTATTCGCTAATAAGTAAATTGTAGTAGGAAGAGAGGGCCTAAAGTTTGTCCCAAGGCTTTCAATTTGCGTCCGATTCTTATAGAGAGGAGAGAGCGACAGGTATTAAAGCTCTCATGTGTGTGTGCCCATCCCTACAGGGTTGCGAAAGACCGCATCCCACTTCCATGGCTAACACTTCACACGATTTTGGTGGTAGCCCCTAATATTCCATCTCGACAACGTCTCTAGGACGACTTCTGGTGCAGCCACATCCCCTTAAATCACGACTTACAGCAAACGAATCATTTGCTTGTGATGTCAGCCAGGTTGGGTTTCCTTATTAGTAGCATCAGGCTAACATTATACAGCCCCTAACTGGGCTCAGGTAAATTTCAGGGAGGGTGAATTAATCGATGATGAGGGGGGAAGCACCAGGGACTACCGCTAAAGACCACCGGGTTTGACTTTAGGGAAAAAAACAAACAATAGTATATCTACTTCTTAATTTAATTTAATAGTTAAGACAACCGAGTTTGTCTTTAAAAAAAATAAACCAATGAATGGAGTGTATCTACTTCTTAATATAAAATCCAATTTATAAAGACAGCCGGGTTAGTCTTAGAAAATAAAACAATGAATGTCAATATTTCTTAAATTACAACTTATACTTAGATATAGGCACTCTTCAATAAAATTCAACGCCGTCCGAAAAAAAAGTCCCCGCGGACAACAAATCAAAAAACAAATTACGCAATTTTAGAAGTATAATTATAAGCACTGCAGAATTTGAATGATACCCGGAATACCATACATCTTAAATTAACGAAATCCGAAACATAAATAAACGAACTATGGTCTAATGGTTCGCACTTTGGTATAAAAAAAATTATGAAATTTATCACTTACCGATCATTATTTCGATGAAATTAAACGCGTAGAAAACCAGGGTGAGGGATGGTGAGCTCAGCATTATGCCTGTTCCTGTGGATACCGTATCTTTCATACGATGACGTTGACGCTAGGTTTGGGAAAACATTTTTTTTTTTTTTTAACCAAAGGCGAGCTTACAATTCGCAGAATAAATTAAACTACTTAGCTTTACTTAATAATTTACTCCGGCTTAAGCGGTTAAATAGCGTATGGTGGGACTTGATGCTGGTATGTTGGGTGGTGCTGGGGGTGAGCGTGATGAGGGTGGCGATGGTGATGACGGGATAGTCCACTTGGAATTGCGTCAAGGGGTTTCCTACTTCTCCACAATGGGCATTCGCCCTTGTCGGCGGGTCCACGAATAACGTGGAAAGTTTCTTGGTCGTCGGTGAATTGGCAGATTTGTGGCGTGCGGGGAAGTTACGTTATCCTTGGAGTTTGGAACTCCAGGGATCTTCCAAGTCGGTGGCTTGGATTCCGGCTGAAGCGGCGGGGATGCCTCTCGCTGCGGATCAATGGATCGATCTCCTGAGTTACGTGTAACTCCGCAGAAACACCTCTGCTCGCTGGGCAGGGAACGGAGCGTAACCAATTGCAAGCGATTGCGAGTTCTTAAGTCGTCAGGAAAACAAAAAAAAAATGGAATCAATACCAAAATTCACCTAAAAATTATAAAAAGAATACCTTTTCTGATAAAAAAAGTTTATTTAATAATCTTTTTTAAGGAATTTTGAAATTCCACTGACTTCCAGGAGACTGTACGTCGTGTATATTTTATACGGTTTTTTTCCTTTCCGCACTTGGTTGCCGTACTTCAGCCACACGCACTTGTTCACCCACGATAAGAGACCAACTGACGAGTGGATCTTTGCGAATTTATTTAGGTACATACTCAGTGGTACCGAAATGATGGTCTGACCTAACCGTTTACCATCGATCTATGTGGTAACAATTCGCGCGTTTGTTGATCATGTACCAAGAGATGCATACAATAATTGCCAACGGAATATACCGGTGTAATTAGCGGACACCACTCTTCCTCGTTTCACTCAACAGACTCTTGAGACATTTTCACGCACTGTTCGACCGACTACTTGAAGCCCTAAGACACGAACCACAATTAGAAAAACACAGAGCTTTCTAACCTGTTAGCTTGGGCATCTTGTCCGGGGTTTAAGTCTGAGTTCATCTAAAGAAATTGCAGATACCCGTTTCCTACAGTACAATTGTTTTGTCCGTCCGATTCTAGAGTATGCCTCTCAAGTTTGGACACCGTTCTACAACATTCATTCAAATCGAATAGAGGCCATTCAACGTAAATTTATTCGATTTGCACTTAGAGGACTTCCATGGAATGATCCATTTAACCTTCCTCCCTACAGCCAACGTATCAAACTTCTTCAATTGTTACCCCTTTCTCAACGAAGGCTTAATAGCGATATCATTTTTTACATCAGCTTATATCCGGTCAAATAGATGCACCTGACTTGCTGTCGTCTATTGGCTTTAATTTTCGTGGTGGTGCCCATAATTTACGCAGTGTTGAATTATTGTTTAGCCCCCATCATAGAACGAATTATGGGAGGCATGAGCGTATTAGTCGCATAAGTAGGATCTATAATCTAAATGATCATGTGATTGACTTGCATGTTAGTAAAATTAAGCTAAAAATATTTTGCGTAATAATGCTTTAATGTCTTAAATTGTTTGCATTATTTTGTGTCTGTGTTAGTATTTTATAGGTACATATTTATTGTATTTTTAATTGTTTTGTCCTTACTAACACCTGCACTAAATGATGAGCCTGTGAGAGCACTTTTAGTACCGGCAATTTCTGCTCGTGATAGTTGCTTGCTTTAAGCACTCCACGACACAGAGAATAGATTCAATGACCTTTCAACCTTGGTGCGTGATCTAAAAAGAGAACTTCTGTTCATTAAATCAGCTTTACCTCTTAATCTTCAAAGTGCTTCCCCAGTGGATGAAATTCAATTAAAGCCAGCTAAACCCAATATAATCTCTAGTGAAATCCCTTGTCATTTAAACTTAGATAATAATAAAACTAATCCATCGATGGCCCTAAGTTCTGTAAATCTAAAACTGCATAATAAACCTTTTGCACCATTAATTGAAAATGTTCCTAATTTCTCCGATTCTAAATCATCTTATGAGGAGAGTTTTTCCACCATAATAAACATCAATAACAACGAACAACGTCGTGATCAAATAAGCCCAAAGAGAAACATCGCTAAACCGCGTAAATCTAACAAAATTTTTGGTACAGACATTTCCTCCTCGTTGAATGTACTGCCCAATTGCAAATGGTTTCATATCTCTAAATTTAAAACTAATACAAATCCTGAGGACATCATTAATCATTTAGCACTAAAAACTAGCATTCCAACATCCCAGATACGATGTTTTAAGCTAATAAAAAAAGATTCCATTGAACTCAATTTGAAATTCGTAAACTTTAAAGTCAGTGTTCCTGCTAACATGCTTCAGAGTGCTATGGGCCCATCAATTTGGCCGCTCTCTGTTCAAATTAAGAGATTCGTCGCAGTACAAAAAAATGGCAACGCAGCGGCTGCAGTGATGGCAACGTAAAACCGGTTTCACTTCGTTGTTTCTGCAATCATTTTTTACTATATTACCAAAATATCGGTGGACTTCGTACTAAGTTAAATCAAATGCTTCACTTCTCTTCGTCTTCGTACTACGATGTAATAGCTCTGACTGAATCGTGGCTAACAAATAATCATCATAATTCTGAACTCTTCAATACTTCCGAGTTTAATGTATTTATTTCGGAAGGATAGATGCTCTACCAAAACCAACTTATCGAGAGGCGGGGGAGTAGTGATCGCTGTGCGGACATTTTTGCCCTGCGTTGAAATCCCACTCTCTTCATCTCTTAATGCTATGTCTACAGGGTATGACGTGGACCAACTTGCCGTTCGTATTTCTTTTAGCCAATTTTATGATTTATACATCGTTCTAAGTTATATACCTTCAGGTAGTTCCATTGAATTATATAGATAACATGTTATTAATTGTCGAGATATTCTTAATAATTTAAAATTAAATCAACACATAATAGTTCTAGGTGATTTTAACTTGTATAATATTCCATGGGTATTTGACCCGGATGAATTGTGGTTAATTCTTTATAATGTTGCATCCAGGCTAGGATTCGAAAAGATAAAACGTAATTCTATTTAATTAATCTTTATTAGTTCTCTTTTAATGTCTTTTACTTCTTGATTATTATTCTAATAATTCACTTATTTAATCCAACAATTCACTTTCACAATTAATCACTTTAAATAAACAATCACTTCTCTTATTCAATATTCTCTATACTTTTCACTACTGTCATCTATCGCCCTTCTTTATCGCGGTTCACAACTAGAATGTCTTGGGTGCTCCTGCGACATCTATTTATATCTCCTAGTGACACCTCTCGAAATTTCCAGATTCGTTGAGAAGGTTCGTTAAGTTCAGAAGGTTCGAGAACAACATACCAAGTTATACCACAGCTACTCAAACTGCTATTCCAATGCTGCCAAAATCGGTAATATGGCCACTTTCTACTAGATGGCGTAGTTGACTAATTAATGACACAGTTCAAGCAAACATGCAACAATATCCCCCTCTTAAACTTGTTCGTCCCGAACAAGCACGTCAATATTTTCCCCATGGTAGCGATGGAGACAATCCACATGGACAACTTTCAGCTTGCCTCTTCCTCGCTGGATCCGGTAGACAACATCGTTGATGCGCTTCACTATCTTATAGGGTCCTTCCCAATCCTGCTGTAGTTTAGGTGACATACTTTTTCGGCGATGAGGGTTGTATAGCCATACCAGATCTCCTTCCTGGAATCCTGTGGTGGTCGCTTTTGTATCGTACCTCGTCTTCATGCGGTCGCTGGATATCCGAATCTTATCTCTAGTTTTCCGATGAATGTTTCTGATGATTTCTCTGAGATCCGCCACATAGTCATCTTCATTCGTTGCTTCATCAGTCGGAGATCCAAACATCAATTCACTAGGTAACCGGATGGTTCGACCAAAAAGGATTTCGGATGGAGTATGTCCTGTTGTGTTATGAACTGCGCTTCGATAAGCTAATAGGAACATGGGGATGTGCTTGTCCCAGTCCCGCTGGCAGTCGCCAACAACCTTAGAAAGGTGTTCGTTTAAGGTTCTATTGAAGCGTTCCACCATTCCGTCCGATTGTGGATGAAGCGGGGTTGTTCTTGTCTTCTTAATCCCTAGTAGCTGGCATACTCCTTGAAAGATCTTCGACTCGAAGTTGCGACCTTGGTCCGAGTGCAATTCCATTGGTACGCCAAATCTGCTTACCCAGTTGTGGACAATCTGCTCTACCACGGTTTTAGCTTCTTGGTTAGGTATAGCAAAGGCTTCAGGCCATTTAGTGAAGTAGTCCATCACTACGAGGATATAGCGGTTTCCACTGTTGGTTTCTGGAAACGGTCCTGCGATGTCAACTGCAATCCTTTCAAAGGGCGCTCCAACGTTGTATTGATGCATCTTGCCTTGCATTTTTACTCTCGGGCCTTTACTGGCTGCGCAAGCGGCGCATTTTCGGCACCAGTTTTCGACATCGTCTCTTGCGTGGATCCAGTAAAAGTGTTCTCGCACTTTTTCGAGTGTCTTATTTACTCCCAAGTGACCTCCGGACACTCCATCATGTAGTTCCCTAAGTACTTCGTTGACTTTCGATCTGGGTACCACAAGTTGCATCACGGCTGATGTTCCATCCGAACTTTCCCATTTTCTTTTCAAAATGCCATCCTGGACATGAAGTGAGTCCCATTGTGCCAAGTATGCCTTCAATTCCGGACTCCTATTGGAGATCTGCTGCCAGTCCGGCTTGCCCTCATGTTCCTTCCAGGCGAGAATCGGCTCGATATCCGGATCTTCCTGTTGAGCATTCCGGATCTCCCGTGCACTCCAGCCGCTAATGGGCTCAGCTCTCAACCGTTGGACTGACACTTTATCTTTTTCCTCCTGGCGTACGCAATGTTTACAATCAGCCTTGCAGGGTCGCCGGGAGAGGGCATCTGCGTTGGAGTGAAGAGTTCCCTTTCGGTGCTGTATCTCGTAGTCATACATCTGCAGCCGCTCAATCCACCTCGCGACTTGTCCTTCAGGGTTCTTAAACTGCAGCAGCCACTTTAGAGACGCATGATCTGTACGCAGGATGAATTTCTGCCCATATAAGTACTTGTGGAAGTGCTTTGTTGCCAGGATCAAAGCCAGGAGTTCCCGCCTGGTTACGCAATAGTTCCTCTCCGGCTTGGATAGCACTTTACTGAAGTAGGAAACTACTCTCTCTTGGCCATCATGGATCTGCGAAAGAACGGCTCCGATCCCAACATTACTAGCGTCGGCATCTACAATAAATGTCTTTCCTGGAGTAGGGTACGCTAGAATTGAAGCATCACACAGTTGGTGTTTGAGACTCTTGAAACTCGCTTCGCATTCACCTGACCATTTAAATGGTTTTCCCTTTTCCGTCAGTTGATGCAAGCTCTTTGCGATCCTTGCGAAGTCCTTCACAAACCGTCTGTAGTAAGTTGCAAGTCCCAGGAAGCTTTTCAGTTGGTGTTTGTCTTTGGGAACGGGCCAATTTTTCACCGCATCGACCTTCTCTGGGTCAGTCCTTACTCCTTCGGACGAGATGATGTGCCCCAGATATTTTACCTCAGATCTAAAGAGATCACACTTTTTCGGGTTAATCTTTAATTGTGCACTTCGTAGTCTCTGGAACACTTCCTTCAAGTTATATCGATGTTCTTCAAACGTTTTTCCAACCACGATGACATCGTCCAAGTAGACCAAACACGTTTTCCATGTTAGCCCCAACAAAACACGCTCCATTAGTCGCTCAAAGGTTGCCGGCGCGTTACACAGTCCAAATGGCATTACTGTGAATTGCCAGAGCCCGTTTCCTGCTGTGAAAGCTGTTTTCTCACGGTCTTCCGGATGTATCTGCACTTGCCAGTAGCCACTCTTCAGATCTAGAGTGGAAAACCATCGAGCTCCGGACAGTGTATCCAGCGTATCGTCAATCCTTGGTAGAGGGTAGCTATCCTTTTTGGTGACATTATTCAGTTGGCGATAGTCTACACAGAACCGAGTGCTGCCATCTTTCTTTTTGACTAGGACAATTGGAGATGCCCATGGGCTTTTAGAGCATTCGATTACTCCTTCCTTCTCCATCGTCGACACCATCTCTGCAACCTCCGTCTGCTTAGCCAATGGTAGTCGTCTGGGAGGCTGACGAATCGGTCTCGCATCTCCAGTGTCTATCCGGTGTTGTACAAGGTGTGTTCGGCCATACTCGCAGTCCCGCGAAGCGAATATATCAGCAAACTCGTTGATGAGGTGCCCTGCCATGGCTTGCTGCTCCCGATTCAGATCGCAGTGCTGGAATAAAGTTCTTTTGACCTCAGTCATTCCCATTAGTGAACGAGGCTTCGCAACACCTTCCTGTGATAGTTTCGTGATGGCAGTAACCGGTACACACTTTCCAACCACCTCACCTTGCTTCAATTTAACGCTTTTGTGTTCCGCATTAAGAACTCGTACGGGAACCATATTGTTCTTCGGCTCGACAAGCATTTTTCCAACCACGCAATTTCGGCAGTGGTTGTCTTCTGGCTCGACTAGAAAGAATCGGTGGGCCCCAGGATCACCTTCCAGCTTTGTCCAAATCAGTGTCTCTGAAGAAGGTGGTAGGACCTCGTCCTTACTAATGACTGTCATCAGGGATGCGACGTTCTCGTTCCCGTACACCATCGGAATTTCTACGTTTCGATACTTGAGTACTTGTATACCAATGTCCAATACTACATCATGCGCCTTCATGAAATCGATTCCAATGATGCATTCGTCACATATATCGGCTACTAGGAAAGCGTGGGAGAATACTAATCCTGCCAAATTTATTGTTAGTATGACCTCTCCATACACTTTCGCTGTCGCTCCTGTTGCTGTTTTCAGACAGTAATTGCTGGTGTTGTGCAGCCAAGACTGACGGACGATGTCCCTCCTTATGATGGAAGCGGTGGCACCGGTGTCGATGGTTGCCACGCACTTATTTTGTCCGATATAGGCTTCCACTGTTAGACTCTGGTTTCCTCGTTTGGTTTGGGAGACTTGAATTGTGGTCCTGGGGTCGTCGATTCCGGAAACCAACTTCTGCCCCACGAAGCTGGTCCTTACACGTTTCCCGACTGCTGGTTATGCGAAGCTATATCTGCAGGATGGTTGTTATCCCTGCCAGATGCTTCTTCGTTGCCCCTCCTAGGCCCGCAATGCGGACAACTGCCTCGTCTGGGTGGAGCTCTGCACTGTCTCTGTAGGTGCCCTATTTTGTTGCAGTTCCAGCAGCGCATTTGACCTCTGTTATCTTTGCTCCGGTCTACGATGTCTGCTCTTTGACATGAGCATTCAACAGCTGTAGTTTCCCTTACGCGGTGGAACACATTCGATGCCTGATCAGCAGCTTGCATTGTCAAGGCAAATGCTAGGGCCTCAGCGAGAGTTCTCTTTCCAGCCATTCTTACGGCCATTTGCAGTTGTCTATCTTCAATGGCTTGGATAAATGCCTCCACAGCCATTTCATTGATGAGAATCTCACCAGCATTAGGATATGACAAATGTGCCAGACGTTCGATATCTGCTTGCAGCTGTTGAAGTGTTTCTCCCCTCTTATGGACTCTACTGCGTAGCTGAACCCTGTACACTTGCTGCATATGCTCATCACCGAAGCGCATCTCTATAGCCTTGACCAGGGCGTCGTAGTTGTGTTGCTTCTCTTCTGAGACGGTTTGGAGTAACTCCGCAGCTGTACCTCTTAGTGCGAGCGTTAGCGCAATCGACTTTTCCTCGTTGTCCCAGCTGTTTGCCACTGCAGCTGCTTCAAACTGTTTCTTATAAATTGACCATGATGTTTGACCATCGAAAACAGGAGGCTGCATCTCTTTCCTTCTCGGGCAGTCCGCAGAATTTTCTCGAGCCTTCTGCTTCTTCACTTTCTCGAGCTCTTTAGCCAAGTTCTCGATGTTTGTATCGATTTCGTCGAATTTGGTTTCAACCTTCTCGAACTTTTGGTCAATTTCTTCGAGTTTTCCTTCGAGAACATTTTTAAAATCTTCCACAGCGCTCTTTTGGGCGGCAACTATGGAATTCTTTTGTTCTTCGAATTTAGTGTCCATTGCTTGCAATATGGAATCTAGAGAATTCTTCTGTTGTTCTAGAGAATTCTTTTGTTCATCAAATTTAGAGTCCATTGATTGCAATTTGGAATCTAGAGAATTCTTCTGTTGTTCTAGAGAATTCTTTTGTTCATCAAATTTAGAGTCCATTGATTGCAATTTGGAATCTAGAGAATTCTTCTGTTGTTCTAGAGAATTCTTTTGTTCCTTGAACTGTGATACGAACACCTACCTTTATGGTAGATGTTCCCCTCAAAATGAACCATCTCCACAACACCGATTGTCGGCATTGGTCAGGGTTGCGAGAGGGGGACATGTAAGGTGGCAGGCGGTTGGCACGTCTTGCGTGAAGCACGGCTTAGCTCGCCGACGGGGTGGGTTCTTGCCTGTCCTTAACACGCCGTAAAATCTATACGTGCCATGGTCAAAAGAAAAAAAAACTATTTAGGAAAGAGAAGAAATAATGAAAATGAGAAAAGGAACAGTCTAAGACGATAGATTAGAAAAATTAAAAAGCGGAAAAGAAAAGAAGCAGGAATTCCAGTTGTTTTGGAACCTTGGCCATTGTTATCCCTCCCATGTGGACTCTGCTCGTCCACTCCTGTGGTTATCCTCGGCCATATTGTGTGGTAACCCCCTATGCACAAACACTACCATGCCAGCTTACCTTTAATAACACCCCATCACTTCATACCACAGTCCCCCCCCCCCACTCTCTTAGGAATCAATTTAAACACTCATTTTCAATTTTAAAATATGTTATAACATTTCAGGTTTATTGAACGAATTTAATTTTAAAAGTTTAATGAGGTACTATACTTTCATCTGATAATCAATATAGAAACTACAACAACACAACAAGTAACTCATACCGTTTTTGTGAACCTTGCTTTCGCGCCTTTCCGCGCTTCGATAATTTTGGACGTCTCCTCCAGCGTGCACGATGGATGGGACAACGTGATTGCTATTACACGTGGGATCAAAAAAATGGTTATGAAATTTCTATTTCTACTATATATATTATAAATGAAAGTCTCTACCTTTACAATGTTACTAATATCTAGTATTCTTTTATAATAGTTTAATCAATTCAAAAATTAAGGAGAAATCACTTGCTTGTTATTCGTTAAAGATACTGATTTGAAATTTACTGAAAACACTCAATATGTGTATTAAATTGATAAAGCAAATAAAAAGAACTTTAATACAAATTTAATTTCTTTCACTTAAAATTCTTATCTGAAATTTCCTTTGAGCACTAGTGTAATCTATTTTTACACAGTATATAATATAATTCACGGATTATTTCAAAAGAAAAAAAAGAAATACTCTAATACAAACTAGATTTCTAAAAAAAAAAACTATCTTTGGAGCGGCGAAGTACAGGTGCTCCCACGATGTCTTGGGTCTAGCCTTGATACTTCTGCGGACCAGGCCACAGGTGATGAGATGGTTTTTACTTTTATATTTCAGCAAAAGTGTACGGCTCTTTGGCTGGCGGCCTATATGACCTTTGATGACTTTGGGCGACAAAATTTCTTGGAGGCCAGAGTTTTCTCTGGTGAGGCTTTCGCGCTTTAATTTATGGAATAGTTTTTTTTTTTTTTTTTTTTCTTCGGAGCTATAAAAACTGTCTCCTTTATTTTAATTTAATAATGTGGTTATCCTGGCGTTTTTTTTTTACGTTTTATTTTACTTTTCTTTTTAATTTAGTTTTTCAATTTACAAAAAATTTCGAAAACTCGCGGCTGTACTTTAATTTTGGATGCATGTACTAGCAAAAGAAAAAAAACGGACCACTTGAGTCTCGCCACCACGTACTTTTTTAAAAACTCCAAAACTTCCGCACCACTCGATTTCTGTCACGCTTCTCCTCTGCCAAAATCGCTCACACCTCTATTTCATAGCTCGCCCACGCTACCAACACCAACGCCCCTTTTCCAACCGCTTTTGCGTGCATAGAAGAAATAGAAAAAAACTTAACGAAAGGAATATTTCGCTTGAAAGTGCTGCCAGTTTTCATGGGCTATGGACTTAGGTCTTATACGGATCATCTTTTTTTAAATTCTTTGTGAACATTACAAAAACAAGTGCATTGGCAAGTCATTGGAACACAGCCAGATGCAGTTGCACAAAATGTTCACCGACCGTTTAATAGAAACTACGCCAAAACAGGAACTGCATTTCGTGCAGGTACAACAAAACCAACCCAACCCTGCGCGTCTCCTGAAATCAGCATCCCTTACATCCTCAAGTATTTGCGCATGCAAAAGAGAGAACGCACATTGAAATGCGGTCCCAAAATCTTTCTTTTTTTTTTTTTTTCCAGTTCAAATCTTACTCGTTTTATACTATTTGCTGCTATCGAGCAAATTCTTTGGGGATGGAAGAGACTTAAAATCCAGACGAAAACACAGTTCACCACTTTATTTTCGTGCGAGCATGTATAAAAAACGAATCCATAACCCCAAAGTCCAACTTACAACATAAAATTAACCCAATCTAACATACCTGGTTGTACTCTGTGCCGTTTTAATATTTCTCCCGCCGCTCCTTGAACTATAAACCAATGTTATTATTTGACTTTGGACAAATGAAATTCAATCCATTCAATGCGTGTTTTACGCTTTCCTCTATCCTTCCTTTTTTTTTTTTTTTTTTCTTCATTATATTATAATTATTTTTGAAATTGCGACCGACCATTATAATTGCAATGAATACACTAACTATAACTAACTTCTCGGGACGAGTCGCGAGTGCAGGAAATGGTTGCATCCCGTCAATCACACGTCATCAACCCAATAATGTCTACACAGTGACCTGCGCTGTGGCCGTCACTGGTCGTGCAGTACCTATGTACTTAAACTGGTATTGTAGTTTGAATTAACCTGCGACAGATGGGAAATATGCCTAAAATCTCCAAAAGAATAATAATCAGCATATTGCCTTAATATTTTCTTCCGTGGGCTTGCAATCATAATGCCTCTGTTGTTCAGAACTACTGTTTGCTGACACCAGCGACGGTACTGCCGACGGTAGTTCCGATTCCACCGTCACGGGGGATTCTGCATAAAGCTTGAACGCATTTATTCTTGCAGTTTCATAAAAGAAAATGCATACAACTTCAGGTGATTTAGAGCCCTTCGTATCGTAAGACTATCCCTTTCTAAGTGTTGAATCTCTTTCCTTCCTATTCCTATGTTAACAAAGAACAAAACAAATCGGAAGACACGATAAAGGCGATAAAGGGAACACACAGGACAATGCTGCTGACTGAAAAAAAATTTGGAAAAATCTTGAAAATTTGAAGGTAATAAAATACAAATACATAATTTTCTTTTGTTTTTGTATTTTAGGATTCACTGTCTCAAATCTTTTGCGTGGAAAACTCCCACGACTCTACCTGAGAGATCTTCCACTTCGTAAAGAGCCTTTCCCACCCTTTGTTTTACTCGGCACTTCACAAACTTGTTGCTCAACTTTGCGTTTACTTTTTTCTTAAAGTCGCTGAGTAAGAAGTTTCGGCGATATGCTTCTTGACCAGGTTGAAAATTTACCTGTCGCGAGCGGGTGTTATAACTTCTCGTGTTCCTTTCGTGCGCTTTTAACAAGTTTTTCTGAATCGTTTCGTGGATGCTTTGCGAGCGTACTGCATTTGGTAAGACTTCGACTTCATTATTGCAGAGCAACGAGAGTTTGCGAAGGAGTGGATACGTCGAGGCATGTGTGACCATTCTTTGTTTGAAAAGTGCTTCATACGGTGTCATACCAATTGCTTGGTGATATGAAGACCTTAAGGAAATTGCTATATCTGAAATGTGTGAGTCCCAGTTGGTATGATCCTCTTTCAGATATGCACGTATCGCTGCTAAAATAGACCTATTCACCCTCTCCGATGCATTTGGGTGAGGCGAATATATTGCTGTTTTCATGTGCTTGATACCATAGGCCTTAAGCATATTCTGGAATTCTTTCCCCACAAACTGTCTTCCATTATCAGTGAACACCGTTTCTGGTATTCCGAATTGACTGAATACTCTTTTCTCTAGATATGCAATTATCTTTTCACTTGTTGCTTTCGTTAATGGTTCCAACAGGGTAAACTTTGTAAACTTGTCTAAACATATGAAAAGGACTGTGTTTCCCATTTTAGATCTAGGGTATGGGCCTAATAGGTCCATGTAAAGATGTTGAAAAGGGCGATTTACTATGATTTGACTTCCCATCGGTGGTCGTAAAATGTGATTAGGTGCTTTAGTTGCCTTACAGGTTTCACATGTGCTTACATACGCTCTTATCTGTTGTACCATGTTGGGCCAGAAGTATAGTCGGCGAAGTCTACTAAGAGTTTTGGAAATACCACCATGTGCTGCTTGTGGAGAGTCATGAGCAGATTTGATAAGAGCATCTGTGAGCCCCGAAGGTACCCATAGCTTCCAACACTCATCTTCTTCTACGCCGTTGCCCGAGTAGTGTTGGGTGCGCATGTATACAAAGTTTTCAGATACCTGCAAATCAGGTAAGCGGTCTTTGTTGTCAAGAATAGTGGAGATCAGCTGTTTATATTCTCCCGACTGAAATTCCTCTGAGCTTAAGTCGACTTCAACAATTGGATTTCTCACGACAATTTCATCCATATGCATCCTTGAAAGTGTATCAGGGACAACATTTAATGCACCCTTGCGGTGTTCAATTTCAAAAACAAAGCCTTGAAGCTTTAAACTCCAACGAGCTAGACGTCCGCTGAGTTCACGTTGGTTCATTAACCATTTCAGGCTTGCGTGGTCCGTGATTATTTTAAAGGTTTGTCCCTCAACGTACGGCCGGAATTTCTTCACGCTAAGAACTGCAGCCAAGCATTCTTGCTCTGTAACACTATAGTTACGTTGAGCTGCATTTAGCTTTTGCGAAAAGTAAACTATTGGCTTTTCGATTCCGTCTTCGTTTTGTTGAGTGAGAACTCCCCCAATACCAGTGGATGACGCGTCACACTGAATGGTGAACGGTTTCGTGAAGTCAGCGTTCACGAGGACAGGGGCAGATGTTAAAGCTGATTTCAAGCATTCAAATGCGGTTTTAGCTTTGTCATTAAAATCGAACGTTTTGGCTTTTTTAAGGGTGTCAGTGAGAGGTGCAGATAGGGAAGCATAGTTCTGAATGAAACGTCTGTACCAACCTGACATTCCTAAAAATCGACGGACTTGCTTTGCAGTTTTTGGTACAGGGAATTCTAGAATAGTTGCCACTTTATCTTTATCTGTCTTCAGACAACCGTTCCCTACTACGAAACCTAAATATTTTAATTCTTTAAAACAGAATTTAGACTTTTGTAGATTGATTGTTAATCCGGATTGTTGAAGTTTACTCGCTACTTTTTCCAACAGTTTCAAATGTGCATCGAAGTTGGATGAAATTATCAAAAGATCGTCTAGATAGACGAAAACATTTTCTCTCATTTCTGCTGGGATCACCTTATCCATCAAACGACACATACGCTGTGCCGCATTACACAGTCCGAATGGCATCACAGTAAACTGGTAGAGTGGTCTTCCAGGTACTGTAAATGCCGTTCTCTCTCTTGAAGCCGCCTCTAGGGGAATCTGCCAAAAGGCGTCCTTCAAATCCACACTAGAAATGTAGTGTGTATCTGAAAGTCGACTTAGCAGACCCTCCATATGAGGCAGCGGATAGGCGTCTTTCTTGGTGACTTGATTTACCTTCCGGGAGTCTAAGCACAATCGATTTTTGCCGGGTTTTCTTACGAGGACAACAGGAGAATTCCAGGCACTGTTGCTTTCTTCTATGACTCCCAGTGAAAGCATCCTATCCAGCTCTTCATAGATGAGATTCTGGACTGCGGGCGACACAGGGTAGTGACGTTGTTTGATAGGAAGTGCATCACCGGTTTCTATTACGTGCTGTTCAAGGTGCGTTCTCCCAAGGCCTAGCTGAGCAAAAGATGGAAATAAACTTTTAACTCTACTGAGCTCATAAGCTTGCACTTCTGTCAGGTCATGTGAATTCGGATCTTTTTCTTTTTCGTCGTTTTGGCTGAGCGAAGAAATCAGAAACGGGGCTATCTTAAAATCCCGCCAAAAATCAACGCCTAAGTAGAGTTCTTGATCTAGAGATGGAACTAAATAAATGACTATTTCCTTAGACTGGTTTTGGTAAACTATTTCAGTCACAATTTTACCTATTATGCTTTGTTTTCCTCCATCAGCAGTTTGGATGAAGGACGAATGCTTCAAAATGGGGACACCTGCAGACTTCACTAATTCCATGCAATTTTTCCCGAGACAAGACACGCTTGCACCACTATCTAGCAAGCCAAGAATATTTTGATTGAGTAATTTTACTTTAGCGTATGGTCTTATATCGCTTGCTCTGTCTAACACCGTTGAGCTCAGTGCTTTTCTTTTGGTCTTACGAGATTTGTATCGTGCTCTTGTTTTTAAAATTCGAGGTGAAGCTGCATATTGTAGGATTCTCTCTCGTGCTTTATGATAATCGATGAGGCGTTGATGGAGTGATTTTTGTGGTGAAATTGTCTTGTTGGGTGTTTTTTGTAAGTCTGATGAAGGTTTTAATATTGTGATCTTAGGACTACTGGGATGTTGTATTACTATTGCCCCGGGTGGGATGGCCTCGAACGAGTCGCCCCGGAGGTTCTCTCGTTCGAGCGAAAGTTTCCCCGACATTTAGGACAAGTCGGGGTTACATAACCAAGTGTTCCACACTTGTAGCAAAACAACCGCCTAGTCTCAGCAGGACACTCAACAAATGAGTGACCGATCTTGTCACAATTCCAACATTTTAAAGTGTTGGTATTTTTGGGATTACTGTTGTTGTTTTGGTTATCAGGCATAGGGTTTTTTGAATATAATCCTTCAACTGAAGGGTCTATGGATTCTTCGCTGTAAGACATGTCTATTTCATTTACATGACGGGGCTGACGATTATACCGATTCGCGTCCCTTTTCTGGAGAAACCTTTCCGCTTTGCGGCAAATGAGCAGTAGTTCAGATAGATTGTGAGGCTGGTATGCAAAAATTAATTGCGAAATTTGGTCTTTAATATTATGTCGTAATATCTCCATAATTTCTGATGATGTTTTTGGATGCCGAAGGCGAGCGTTCATCGAAACGATGGTGTTGTAAAGGTCATCCACCGATTCGAAGCTGCCTTGCCTCCTATCGATCATCAGTCTTGTTATTTCGTAGTCACTTTCTACGGAACGAAACTGCTCAATTAGAGCTGATCGAAGCTCCGACCAGCTGCAACTGCGATTGGTTTTGAGAAATTGCCAATACCAATTCTCAGCTATTCCTGATACAAGCAGATGAAAATGCGATTGCACTTGTTGCCAAGAATACCCATCTGTTTCTCGAAGCGCGTTTATTCTAAAAAGAAAATCATCAATCGGTGGTGTTTTGTTTGTTGCATCAAACTTAACCGACCATTTGTCGAGCTCAACTCGGTTAGGACGGTCCCGATGCGAAGTTCTTAGGGTTTCTCCTGCTGTCTGGCTAGCGCCACTACTACCTGTACCTAACATGCTTAACCGATTCGTTACCTCAGTTAAAGCTTGAGAAATTTGATGAATGTTATGTTCCAACACGTTTAGTCTAGGACTTGAAGTTTCGTGTCTTGGTGGTGCTTGGTTTGAAACACGCCGACCGTTACTAAAACGGTTTCTAAAAGTGTTCTTCTTTGGATTTTTATTTGGATTTAGGTTTGAGTCATCAGGTGGAAATCTACTCTCAGCTTTTGAGCTAAATAACTGAGCTTGCTGCTCTTGTATTTCCTGAACTCTTTGAGTAACATACTCTTCTATTTCAGGACCAAAACTAGGTTGAGTATGAGTTTTACGGAAACCTCTAGGTGTATAATGATTGTTATCATCCTCAATGTTAAAATCTCTTATTATGTCTGAACTGTCTTTATGTCTTGCGATAGTGTTGGTATCGTTGGCTAAATTTATTTCATGGGGCCTTTCGACCTGATAAGGAGGGCTTAAACTCTTCTGGCTGATTGTCACTCCGGGCGGAGTACGAGCAATATTTCCGGAAGGGTTAAACGCCTGTTCCGGAATATCTTGTTCTAGGTTTATATTGCCTGCTTTACTGCGCAAGTTTTTTGATATGGCACCGGTTTGTTTTGCCATTTTCCAAAAGTATTTTTTTTTTGAATATTAAGAAATTATTGAAAAAATATAATAATATAATCTGTGTTTATAATATATACTATGGTTTATAAACGAAATATTTCCTTGAGAGTTGGGGGTTTGTTCTGTTAAGTAGTGATGAGTGTGTATCTGTTTCGTAGGTTTTTTTTTTTTTTTTTTTTTTTTTTTTTTTTTTTTTTTTTTTTTTGTAGCTTGGCGTTGTAGTGTTTTGTTCAGAGTAAAATGCGTATCTATATGTACTTTCTGGGTAGCATCGCTATAGCAACCAATGGTTGGCGTTATTAGGGTCATTCGCAGAAAGTCTTTCATATGTTTGGCTAAATTTGCAATTTTCATCGCGATCATGATAGTTGATTGAGAATCTTGAGACTTATGAAAACTGCTAATTGCTGGTAAAATACTAATCGGACTATATTTTTTTCTTTATTGCGATTCAAAACAGAATACCGTCGCAACGCGAATCTCATGTTGTTTAACTAAAATTCGGGACATACGATTCTCTGTGAGAAATAAAAGAAAAAGACTATTATTTTTCTAATTGGATCGGAGCAATGCTGAAGACTGTCTTTTAGACTTAAACTTCTGAGACTTCCTGAAGCCAATATTAGAGTTCATTCCGATGGATGTTTGTTATTTTATTTTATTTTTTGATAGTGATAGGAGAAAAGAAAGATTATAGTGTGCTTCGTGTTCGGTGAAAAAGTAGGAAAGGAGAGATGGATAAAATTAGACGAACACCATGTTTAACCAATGAAGCAGGGATTGTAAATAGGACGTAATTATTAAATAATTAATATTAACAGCAACGGAGAATAAGTCGAACGCGGTTAAACAAAAATGGCTTAAATTTACATATTTTTGTCAACTATAATAGGATACAACTTGCAGCAAGGCTAGCGAAATGCTAAAAGTACACCATTAATAGTGCAAAAAGGAAGATGGAATTTTGCAATTCCAAAATTCGGCCTTGACGATTGGGCGCCATTTGATACGAACACCTACCTTTATGGTAGATGTTCCCCTCAAAATGAACCATCTCCACAACACCGATTGTCGGCATTGGTCAGGGTTGCGAGAGGGGGACATGTAAGGTGGCAGGCGGTTGGCACGTCTTGCGTGAAGCACGGCTTAGCTCGCCGACGGGGTGGGTTCTTGCCTGTCCTTAACACGCCGTAAAATCTATACGTGCCATGGTCAAAAGAAAAAAAAACTATTTAGGAAAGAGAAGAAATAATGAAAATGAGAAAAGGAACAGTCTAAGACGATAGATTAGAAAAATTAAAAAGCGGAAAAGAAAAGAAGCAGGAATTCCAGTTGTTTTGGAACCTTGGCCATTGTTATCCCTCCCATGTGGACTCTGCTCGTCCACTCCTGTGGTTATCCTCGGCCATATTGTGTGGTAACCCCCTATGCACAAACACTACCATGCCAGCTTACCTTTAATAACACCCCATCACTTCATACCACAGTCCCCCCCCCCACTCTCTTAGGAATCAATTTAAACACTCATTTTCAATTTTAAAATATGTTATAACATTTCAGGTTTATTGAACGAATTTAATTTTAAAAGTTTAATGAGGTACTATACTTTCA
The DNA here is from genome assembly GCA_949715645.1 of Portevinia maculata. Taxonomy (NCBI): domain Eukaryota; kingdom Metazoa; phylum Arthropoda; class Insecta; order Diptera; family Syrphidae; genus Portevinia; species Portevinia maculata. The sequence continues at coordinate 104,481,938 of OX454525.1, forward strand.
TCTGATAATCAATATAGAAACTACAACAACACAACAAGTAACTCATACCGTTTTTGTGAACCTTGCTTTCGCGCCTTTCCGCGCTTCGATAATTTTGGACGTCTCCTCCAGCGTGCACGATGGATGGGACAACGTGATTGCTATTACACGTGGGATCAAAAAAATGGTTATGAAATTTCTATTTCTACTATATATATTATAAATGAAAGTCTCTACCTTTACAATGTTACTAATATCTAGTATTCTTTTATAATAGTTTAATCAATTCAAAAATTAAGGAGAAATCACTTGCTTGTTATTCGTTAAAGATACTGATTTGAAATTTACTGAAAACACTCAATATGTGTATTAAATTGATAAAGCAAATAAAAAGAACTTTAATACAAATTTAATTTCTTTCACTTAAAATTCTTATTTGAAATTTCCTTTGAGCACTAGTGTAATCTATTTTTACACAGTATATAATATAATTCACGGATTATTTCAAAAGAAAAAAAAGAAATACTCTAATACAAACTAGATTTCTAAAAAAAAAAACTATCTTTGGAGCGGCGAAGTACAGGTGCTCCCACGATGTCTTGGGTCTAGCCTTGATACTTCTGCGGACCAGGCCACAGGTGATGAGATGGTTTTTACTTTTATATTTCAGCAAAAGTGTACGGCTCTTTGGCTGGCGGCCTGTATGACCTTTGATGACTTTGGGCGACAAAATTTCTTGGAGGCCAGAGTTTTCTCTGGTGAGGCTTTCGCGCTTTAATTTATGGAATAGTTTTTTTTTTTTTTTTTTTTTCTTCGGAGCTATAAAAACTGTCTCCTTTATTTTAATTTAATAATGTGGTTATCCTGGCGTTTTTTTTTTACGTTTTATTTTACTTTTCTTTTTAATTTAGTTTTTCAATTTACAAAAAATTTCGAAAACTCGCGGCTGTACTTTAATTTTGGATGCATGTACTAGCAAAAGAAAAAAAACGGACCACTTGAGTCTCGCCACCACGTACTTTTTTAAAAACTCCAAAACTTCCGCACCACTCGATTTCTGTCACGCTTCTCCTCTGCCAAAATCGCTCACACCTCTATTTCATAGCTCGCCCACGCTACCAACACCAACGCCCCTTTTCCAACCGCTTTTGCGTGCATAGAAGAAATAGAAAAAAACTTAACGAAAGGAATATTTCGCTTGAAAGTGCTGCCAGTTTTCATGGGCTATGGACTTAGGTCTTATACGGATCATCTTTTTTTAAATTCTTTGTGAACATTACAACTGAGAGCCCATAGAATTCTTCTGTTCATTGAACTGAGAGTCCATAGAATTCTTCTGTTCATTGAACTGAGAGTCCATAGAATTCTTCTGTTCATCTAACTTGGCCAGAAGTAATTCCATCATAGCAGTCATATCAACGCTTGTACTTACTTGTTCTTCTGCTACGTCGAACAAAACGGACTTGGGGTTTTCTCCTTCGTTTTCAACAGATTCCTGCAGTCGAAGCACAAGATCACTTTTTCCTCCAGCTGTGGAGAGATTCCGCTTTTCCAATTCAGCTTTTAACTGCGGAATACTGAGCTGTAGTAATTTTAATGTGCGGCCCATTTTTTTTTTTTTTTTTTTAATTCACTTCACTTTAATTTCACACTGAATACGTTTTATCCCACTTCTGACACCAATGTTGCATCCAGGCTAGGATTCGAAAAGATAAAACGTAATTCTATTTAATTAATCTTTATTAGTTCTCTTTTAATGTCTTTTACTTCTTGATTATTATTCTAATAATTCACTTATTTAATCCAACAATTCACTTTCACAATTAATCACTTTAAATAAACAATCACTTCTCTTATTCAATATTCTCTATACTTTTCACTACTGTCATCTATCGCCCTTCTTTATCGCGGTTCACAACTAGAATGTCTTGGGTGCTCCTGCGACATCTATTTATATCTCCTAGTGACACCTCTCGAAATTTCCAGATTCGTTGAGAAGGTTCGTTAAGTTCAGAAGGTTCGAGAACAACATACCAAGTTATACCACAGCTACTCAAACTGCTATTCCAATGCTGCCAAAATCGGTAATATGGCCACTTTCTACTAGATGGCGTAGTTGACTAATTAATGACACAGTTCAAGCAAACATGCAACAATAACATAAAATCCGATTGCGAAATAGAATTGATTGATTCTCTCTTAGAGTTCGACCTTATTCAAATTAATCACTTAAATAATGCCTTAAATCGATGGCTTGATCTAATATTTGTTGATAAGGAGTTTTCTACTGATGTCATTTAATGTGTTAATCCTTTTGTTCCTAACTCAATGCATCACTTAGCTTTATGCATTCAGTTTAAATTTTTTGGTTATTTTAAGCCGCAGTCTAAAAGTTCACTTAGCTATGACTACAAGAAAGCAAATTTTACTGCCATTATAGAAAAATTGAATTATTTTTCTTGGAGTTCTGTTTTTGCTTCGAATGAGCTTTCATATGCTTACAATTTATTCATGATAACGCTGAAGGAGGCAATTGATCAGTTTGTTCCGAAGGTAGTTAGAACTCGCAGCTCGAAGCCACCGTGGTTTAATAAAAGGCTTTGCAACTTGAACAACCGTAAAAATAAAGCGTACAAACTTTTTCGTAAATCACATAATAATTATGAATTGTTAAATAAATATTTACGTCTTCAAAATGAATTTGACGTTCTCAGAAGGTTCCTGTACAAGGACTATTTGTCTCGTACTGAATCTAATTTAAAAAAAAAAATAGTAGATATTTTTGGAAATATATAAACTCGAAAAAAAATTTGAACGGTATTCCAAACTGCATGCAATATTCTGGTGTTACATCCTCTGACATTCCATCTGTTTGACAAATTTTTTCAGTCGGTGAATACTACATCCTCATCTCCCAATACTAGCCACAATTCCTTAAGACATCCAGAAAATTCGGTCAATATCGGTAGCTTACATATAAGCTTCACAGATGTTGAGCTTGCCCTCCACTCTTTGAAAGATGATTTCCAAGCTGGACCGGATGGCATTCCTTCGATCGTTTTAAAAAACTGTGTTGCTGCTCTTTCGGAACCATTAACACTTTTATTTAATGTTTCACTTGAGAAGGGTACTTTTTTAAACGATTGGAAAATTGCTTTTATCAGCCCAATCCATAAATCTGGACCGAAACAAGATGTTTTAAACCACCGGCCTATATCTAAAATGTCTGCTATTCCCAAATTATTTGAAAGAATAATTTATAACAAATTGGTATTTCACCTTAAAAATATAATTTCACCTACTCAACACGGTTTCATGGCTGGAAGGGCTACTACGTCGAATCTAACGATTTTCTGTAACCATGCTACGAAAACAATTGAAGAAGGACACCAGTGTGATGTAATTTACACGGACTTTGCCAAAGCATTCGACAGAGTCAGCCATGAAATTCTTCTAAGAAAAATGGAGTCTTATGGATTTCATTCTAATATGCTTCAATGGTGTAGGTCGTATTTATTTGAAAGAACTCAGTTCGTTCGGATTGGTAATATTATGTCTGATCCCATTCATGCCACGTCAGGTGTTCCACAGGGTAGCCACCTTGGTCAACTTTTATTCCTGATTTTCATTAATGAAATTCCAAAAGTAATTCGTAACTCCCAATGCCTGATGTTTGCGGACGACCTTAAGCTGTTCCGGACCATAAAGTCAGTAAATGATTGTATTCTTCTCCAGAATGACCTTCATAATCTATCCGAATGGTGTAATACTAACAATTTATATTTAAATATTTCTAAATGCCAAGTTATGTTATATTATCGCAGTCATTTTCCTGTCTTTTATGACAACCTCCTTTAACAAAGGTAAACTCTAAAAAAGACCTAGGTGTAAAGTTTGATGCTAAACTTAGCTTTTCCCTTCACATTGACTCCATAGTGGATAAAGCTAACTCCATGCTTGGTTTTGTTTTGCGTAACTCAAACGACTTCACAGACCCATACACCCTCAAGTCGTTGTTTTGTTCCTATTTCAGATCAGTGCTCGATTATTGCTGCGTTGTTTGGAATCCCTTCTACAATATTGGTTCTATAAAAATTGAAAAAAATCAAGAAAAATTTACGAGAGCTGTCATATATAGGCTGCATTGGAATACACAAATGCCTTCATATAGTTCCAGATGGTGAATACTACATTTTCATTCGTGATTTGTTAAACTCACATATAAATTGCCCCTTCTCTTATTATTAATAGATATTTACATTCCTGGTAGAGATCTAAGGTCCCGCAATTCTTTTCGTGAACCTTTTCACAGAGTGAATTATGGGCTTAATGAATCCATTACCAGATGCTTGCGAGAATCAAATTCAGTTTGCAACCATATTGATTTTCACCATAGCATCAGTCGAAATACTTTTAAAAGCCAGTTGATGTTTATACTCGTTCAAAATATGTCTTAATCTAGTATAAGCAAACGAATGTAAATAAGTATTAATATTAATTTTAAATACTTAGATGCTAATCTTATTCAGTAGTCTTTTAGATAATATGTTATTAGCCGTGTTTCTTTGCACGCGGATATAGGGATGGCATCAGAAAACGGCTATCGCCGCTTAAGAATTCATCAAAGAAAACTTGGCAGCACACATGCACCTATGACATGCACCGTGACACAGCTGTAAGTGTAGTTAAGAAATTTGTATTGAAAATCCTGAAATTGAAAAATATTTACTTCTTATGAAATTATGAAAAACAATTTCACATTAACAGATTTGCTAAATTCGATTACCTTTATAATGAAGTTTGAAAAAAAAATAATAAAATCACGAACAAAATATTCGGCGGGATGTGTTAGTGGTCGGAGGGATGTCAAACTTTGACATTTCCTGACAAAATCATCGCATCGGTTCATTAGAAACGAAGAAAATTGGTTTTGGAAGCATTGTTTATCCCGCTTGATGAAATAAATGAAAAAAAATGAAATGAAGTGAAATATTCATGTCCCTTTGAGACCATTATTAAAACGACTAACTTATCAAATACTGTCCGTCACATACATTCAGGCGCCAAACAATACTTTTGTAGGTCTTTCATTTCATTTGATTTCTACGTAATTTCTAAGCGCTGGTATCGTTAAAAGGATTTCATCACACAAAAAAAAACTCGTGTTTTTTCATTCAAATGTCATTAAATGTCAAAAAGTTAACTAATGTTGGACTGATAACGCATTTCCTTAGTGAATAAATTTATTAAAACGAATTAAAAACAATTGTTTATTAAAATGACAACGAAAACAATTGTTCTCTTCTCACGAACAAATCGCATGATTTCGTTCTTGATACCACATCCAAATTCACGGTAAGTTTGATTGTGAGTCGTAAATCTTATCCTAAGTGACGTAACATCTAAACCTTTGTCGGTTTTCCTGTTGGTTTGAAATTTATCATTTTATTAATAAAATTTTATCCAAAAACTTGAAAACAGACCATCAATATGTTCACCATCAAATATTATCTCTGTGCGCCGATACTCAAGTGAAAAGGCTGAGACTGTAGCAGCCGGCACAGAACTTAATGAAAACGAGAAGAAATTGACCGCCGAAATTGAAACTTTGACAAAAGAAGTGGAAACACTCAAGGAGAAGACCGAAGAACTGACGGATAAGTACAAAAGATCCCTGGCTGATAGTGAAAATCTTCGTACTCGCCTTACAAAGCAAATAAGCGATGCAAAAATCTTCGGAATTCAGGGATTCTGCAAGGATCTTCTGGAGGTGGCTGATATTCTGGGGCATGCTACTGAAGCGGTACCAAAGGAAGAGGTGAGCGGTTTGTAATCAATTTATGTCGGAATAATGTAATTTTATAGTGAATACGAACTGGCGCTGAGTGTCGCGCCTCATGCCTTCAGTCATTACCCCTCGTAAATTGTACTGATATTTGCCATCCCTACGATATATATTTCCGCGTTAGATGTTGAATGTTGTATTCAGGGACAATTAGAGGCACTGCTATGGTTATAATTAAAAGCTGGCTACGTTAGGTCACTTCAAGAGTAATCTTTTGGAACGCTCGTGGAGTATATTGTAGCTCAGCATATTCTGCTGTATCATCAAATTCGCCGCGGGACTAACATCTCCATGCTTCTGCGACGCGTTTCAAACTTTAAACTATCGTCATTAGATGTAGCCAATAAGTTAAACAGATATATAAGGCGGTAACGGCCCATACAGGGCCTGGAACCTTCTTTCTTAAACCATTCACTTGTGCAAAGTGGAAGGGACCTACAAATTTAGGAGGAGAGGAGCTCCTCTTGATACTCTTCGATGTTGGTCAGACTGTCGCAAGAGGTAAAGCAGGTGAAAAAAAGTTTAGGTGTTACAGGGCCCCAGCATGTTTTGAACCTGAGGTCCCTCGGCCTGTCCAATGCATAACCACTATGCCCACCCAGGGCCCTTTTTTATACAAGTTGGGCCTAAGGGCTATAAATACTTTGGTGCTTAACTAATTATCATATCATATTGCAGTGCTTGCGTACCCCACATTAAATTAGACTAGATTAAGGAAGAGGTTGGACATAGTACTCTTATCACTGCGACCACATCTGGGTATGATTCCCTCGTTTTCAAAGTTTGCTCAAGCAGTCGGATTTAGTAATATCTTTAGGCGGGCCCACAGTTATATAATTTGTCTCAAGGTAAGGTCACGGAAACGTAGACGTAGTTTTCGTTAAGCAGTTACAGAGGCTCTGCTGTTTCTTCGTTAACCATTCGACAAATATTGTCTTCATGCTACATACGGCCAGAAGGCCTTTTTTTATTTTACACTGCCCCTCTGCAGATGAAAGGGGTGGAAGGCTTAGTAGACCCTCTAACGCTGCGGTGGGTAATGTTTTCATTGCCCCCGGTGAACACACAAATTGTGACTTAATCATTGTTAGACAGTACCAGATTAGTTCGGTTTTGATGACTCACGATTCCAGCGTCTAGATAGGGGCCTGCCTGTCAATGTACACTGGCGATCATAAGATGATACATTTTTCAATCGATTTTCAGTCTTTATACCTGTTGGAAATTGTATACCCAGAAACTTTTACTACCAATGAACTACTTGAAAAGCGTATAAAAAGATGCGCACTAGGATGAGGCTACTTGCAAAATCTTCGAAAGAAAGGAAAAAATAATAAAATCTTTACATTTTATGGATTTAAAACATTTTTATTATGTTTTTCTACATTAAAAATGAGTATGCCGGCCATTTTTCGATATGACCTCTATAAGACGGTTTGAAATATTATTATTATTATTATTAATATTAATTACACTTACATAAATGTACAGTATAAAAACTTAAAAAAAATACAGCGCTAGCTACCAAGGCTTACGGCTGACAAATGTTAAAAATCAGATTTTATATACTATTTTCTAAATCAAAATGTTGAAGAAGTTTGAATACATTTTTAATGTTTTGTTCTGAGGGAACTGAGAGGAGGCTTTTGAGATTTTTATTGTGTAATATAGTACAAGTATTGTTAATGTTTTGACAATCAATTGTTAAATGCTTAATGGAGAGAATTTGGTTGGATTGGCATATGTGGCATAACGGAGGAGTGTCTTTGTTCAGCAGGTAGGAGTGAGTGAGCGATGAGTGTCCGATTCTAAGTCTAAGAAACCATTTGTTCATTTTTGATGTTGTGGTTGTTGGATAAACAGCTGCCGTTGGTGTCCGGTTTAGGGATGAGTAATGATGAATATATTGGCTCCATTCTTCTACGCTTTTTTGGTGCCAGTGGATGTTTGCCAATTTAATGAACTCTTTCTTGTCGGGTTGGTAGTGCGATATTACCGAGTTAGGATCGATGGATATGGATTTGGCTGTATGGTCCTCCAATTCGTTTCCCTTAATACCAATACCAATGTGTCCGGGCACCCAAACCAGGCTCAATTTCGGATCGGATTTGATAATATTGTCCCGAATTTTATTGATGATAGGTGTACGGTTATTTATATTTTTTACTGCCATCAATGTAGATAGACTATCTGTGCATATTAACGAATTATTTTTCTGTTTAGCTGCCAACTCTGTAGCTTTTGCTATCGCTAAGGCTTCTGCCGAGAAGATTGAAGAGTAGGATGGAAGTTTTACAGATGACCTTATGTGGCCGTGTTTGTTAACTATTGCGAAGCCTGTGCCTTCTTCACTTTTGGAGCCGTCCGTGAAGAAAATGTTACAATCGTTTGCAGAGTAGTCATTAATAAGCTCGTGGTAGAGTTGAAGGTATGTGTCTTTGGGAGTTGTGTCCTTTTTGTGTCTGGCGAGTTTGATATTTATTGCGTTCGGTTGGAGTAGCCAGGGCGGATATTTTTCGGTGGATATTTTTTTTACGACTGGTACGAGTCCAATATTTTTAGCGAAGGTGAGGGCATTGTAGAGGGCTGAAGGTGTTTTTGAATTTTACTACGCCTTAGAACTTTGACTGCGTCAGCGTGAATTGGAGAGCTAAGTGACTCACAGATTTTGGGCACTAGGCGAGATGTTAGAATGTCTCTTCTGTTTACGATGGATGGAAAACCACCTTCTATGAGGATATTTTTTATTGGACTTATTCTAAATGCTTTAAGACTGGAACGTATTGCTGCATGGTATGATGGATAGAGAGTTTGGAGGGTAGATTTTGCACACTTGCCGTATATGACCAAACCATAGTCTATTTTGGAAAGAATTATTGTTTTTGTAATCTTAACTAAGGTATTTGTATGAACAAAACTATTTTTTTAGGATAGGTATCTGATTATGTTAAGCCTGGCTGCTAGCTTTTTCTTTAATTCTAGACAGTGTTGTTTAAAAGTAAATTTATTGTCAAATATTATGCCTAAAATACTTAAATTACTGACATTAGGTATTAGTATGTCGCTTAGATCTAACGGAGGAATGGAACAGTGAGTTTTTCTGCAGATGTGCAGGTGCTTGCTTTTAGTAGGGGACATTGATGCACCCGATTGCATACACCAGATATTGATCTGGTGGATTGTTTCTTTGAACATTTTAAATGTGCGGGTAGTATCATTGCATTTCGATAGAAGATATAAGTCGTCTGCATGCAGAGAGTGGCTAATATATTTGCATTGATTAATTATATCACTTATGTCGTCGTGACATTTGAAAATTATGAAAATTACCACCGAGAGGGGGGATCCTTGGGGTATGCCATTATTAAGATTGTGTATTTTTGAGTAATAATTGTTTACCTTTGCTCTAAAGAGGAAAGATTTTATAAAGCTGTACATTTTACGGCCAATTTTCCATTTGTTTAATTTGTTAAGAACCACATGGATGCCGATCCGTTCAAAAGCCTTTTCAAAGTCAATAGAAAGTATAGATACGTGGTTTTTGTTGGAGAGTGAGTTTGCAACAAATGCATCTATATGAAGAAGAGAGTCGATAGTGCTGCGACCATTTTTAAATGCAACTTGATTGAGGTTAATAAGGTTGTTTCTTTCTATGAACCACAGCAGCCGTTTGGAAATAATTTTTTCCAGCAATGTGCTGGTACAGGAGAGAAGGGATATGGGCCTGTAGCCATTGGTGGTTGTGGATAGTTGTTTCGATTTGGGTATCGGATTCAACGTTGCGGTTTTCCATATTTGGGGTATTATGCCGTTGTCAAATATGTTATTGTAAAGAATGAGAATGCGTTGTTTTACAACTGCTGGTGCGTTTGTTAACATTGGGTAGGATACCCGGTCGTAGCCGGGTGTCTTGCATTTGACAGAACTAAGGCAACATTCGAGTTCCAATATATTTATGGGCAGCTCGGCAAGTTTGGCTGGATGGGTTAGGTGATATGGTATGTAGTCGTTATTTATTGCTATGCGTTTAGCGTCTCGTAATACGGTCGTGAAGTTCGAGTCATTAGAGTAAGATGCCCAACATGTGGCAAAATGCTCCGATATTTTGTCTGTTTCAGTAAGCGATCCGAATCAGTTGTTATAGTTTTGATTAGCTGTGGGGAGTAACTGCCGGTAAGTGTTTTTAAGTCCGACCAAATTTTTGTCGTTAGGGTTTATGTTCGCCGTAAACTTTTGGAAACTCGTAATTTTGGCAACTTTTACCTTACTACGGAACAAAGCATTTGCTCTCCGGTAGTTGACAAGATTGGTGTTGTTGGAGTACTTCTTAAATATTTTCCAAAGATTTTGTTTATTAGTTCGCAGTGTATCTATTTCGGGGTTCCAACAAGGAACAAAGTTTTTATGTGGTTTGTGTATAGTTTGTGGAATGGCGGTATTTGCTGCAAACAGCAAGCTTTTTTTTATAGAAGCCGCTTCTTGATTTATATTAGCGGAATGGGGTGTCGAATTTAGGAACTCCGTTGCTTTTGATTGAAAAAGATTCCAATCTGCACGATCAGTTTGGAATTTCGGGTTCGGTTTTACGTAATTATAATATTTACGCTGCCGATTATAGGGAAGTGGTCGCTTCCATGAAGAAAGTCGTTCCTTGTCCATGAAGTTTTAGGTAAAAGTTGAGGTGTTATGAGAGTGAGATCTATGTGGGTGAACGTCTTATATGTAGAGAAGTGGGTCGGGGAGCCGTCGTTTACCAGAGATAGGTTTGAGTTTGCAAGAAAGAGTTCTACTTCTTTGTCCCTTGTGTTGCCCACGGGAGAACCCCAAAGTGGGCTCCAGGCAGTAAAATCGCCTGCTACTAGAACTGGAGTATTGGTAGTACACAAAATTCTTTCTAAGTCTGAAGCTAAAAAAGGTTGGGATGGGTGGATATAAATTGACAGAATAGTTAGTTTGATCTTAAGTTGAATTTCGACTGCTATTGCGGAGGTACTAGAATTAATTTGAATGATTTATCGACGAGTAACCCAGTACCTTGTTTTGCCGTGGTATTTGTTGCAAAATTGTGAAAATAGGCTCTATACTGTTTGGGAGTTTTAGGTGATAAATTGAGTTGAATGTGAGTTTCCTGTAATGCAATTATTGCGGGCTAGCATTCTTTAATAAGAATTTCCAGCTCATGGTAGTTATTCAAGTAACCGTTAAGATTCCATTGCAGAACCTTAAGAGTTGAATAAGGGCGTGAAGGAGACTTTTTTGCCGTATAATCAACGTACTGCAACAAATCTGGGGATGTTGGGTTATGGGGGGGGGGGAGAATATTGACTCTGCCGCCCCGAGGTTGAAGCGTCCAAATTCCGTGAGTAATTTGGACGTTTCAACCACTGGACGGCAGAGTCGGAATTGGTGGCATTGGTTCTATTTTCAGACGCCTTCATCTTCCTCATTTACGGGGATTCCATCGTAGTTTTGACTGCTTGTCTCAATGGACATTGTTTCATTTGTGGACATTGGAGATGAGTGACTTTTTTTGACTTGAGTTTGTTGCGAGAGAGAGGTTGATGTATGAGTGTTATCGGTTGGATAAGTTGAGTAGTTTTTTTTTCTTGTGTTTGCATGTGCAGATCGGCTGGAGATATGGTGTGGGTGTACGTTTTGTGAGGAGTTTGGAAGGAGTGTTTCGGATTTGGAGTAGAATTCGAACTGGACAGGTATGATGTAGAAGATGAAGAGGGTTTGTTTGTATTCAATATAGTTTTAACTGAACTTATAATTTCATTGCACGACGAGGACGTTGGTTTGTTTTGCACGGATTGAACGAAGGGAGTTGTGTTTGGTATTATATTGGATGAATGTTGCGGTTTGATGTTGGCTGAAATAAGGTTTGGAAGGGTTTGAGCAGATTTTCTAGGATGTGTAAGGCTGATGTCACTGGTGGGGAGAAGAGATGAGCTTGGGGGCTCCGTTAACTGAGTAGTTGAGTCAGAGAGTATTGATTTTTTTTACGGCAGATGAGTAGGTCAAGGAAGTAAATGGAACGGGATTTTGTTCACGATAAATTTTATTTGCTTCAGCCATGCTGCATTTTTTTATGGTTTTAATTTTGAGAGTTTCTTTTGCTTGGATGTACCGTTTGCAATTTTTAGATGAGGCAGGGTGTTCCTCTGCACAATTAGCGCATGAGGTGCGTGTACAATTTTCGGGGGAATGAGGGGGGAGATTGCAGACATCGCATGTGGGGCTACGATTGCACCTTTTGGACGTGTGCCCAAGAAGCTGACAGTTTTTGCAGCGCATTGGATTGGGGAAATATTCTTCAACACGGAGGTTGTACCAACCAATGTTAACAGATGAAGGCGGACGGAAACGATCAAAAGTGAAGAGGAGGAGGCCAGTAGCGCGTTGGACATTATTTTCTTTTTTTTGGGATTTATAAACATCAGAAACGCCCTGGTCTTTCATTTCCTGGATGATTTCGTTTTCAGGGACGTTTATAAGGCAAGGAGCATAAACGGTGCCTTTGGAGCAGTTAAGGTGGGAGTGAAGGGTTACAGTGATTGGGCAAAGATTGGATAGCGTGGTTTTTGCTAAGAATTGATCTGCAGCTTTTTGTGACTTTACAAACATTAAGAGATTACCATCACGGAGTTGGGTTATGTACTCATACGATGTGCTTATGTTGTCTATTGCTTTTTTTATGGCGAAAACACTAATTGAGGTTAGGGTTTTTTTTCATGAGCAGGAGAGATAACTATGAACTTGGGGTTGGGGTTACCTGAATGGGATGGGATGTTTATGATGTTTTCTAATATGGAGAATTAATCTTTTTTCTTTTTTTTCTATGGGGTCGGTTAGCTGATTGAACTCAGCGAACCGATTGCACATGGGGCCAGGAGGCCATATTACACTTCTTTTTTTGTTCACTTGCTATGTGTACACTCACTTTCACAACACGGAGAAATTAAATGAGAATAATAGAGTTAAGAGTGGTAAGGTGGAAGGGAAAAAAAATCACCAACTTGAGAGAGCAGAGGAGAGTACAATCGGAACGATCTTATCGGCTCGGAGGATAGTCGGTTACTGCGGTTTGAAATATAATCATACAGTTTGTTTTAAATGATTAAGAGAAATTTGGGCCCAGGCATCACGAATAGCTTCGATTAAAATGTCCTTGTCTTCAAATTGTCTGTCACCTTCATACACTTTACGAAATAACCATGCCCAAACATTTTCGATTATATTTAAGTCCGGTGAATAGGGCGGCCATGGCAAAAGTTCCACGTCTTCTGATTGAATCCAAATTCTAACAACCCTGAAAGTGTGGATAGGGGCATGGTCTTGTTGGAATATCCAAGAAAGGGGTCCGAAAATGTTTTCACTTTTGGAAATGACCGTTCTAGCAAACATTTGTAGTTCTTTCTGTTCATTGTTGTGGACCAAAACTCCAACTCGATTGTGCCATAGTGGGTAATAGCTCCCCACACCATTACACCTGATGTATGGCTATGATGTTTTGCCAAAATAAGATCCTCCTTAGATCATGGAAATAAAAGTTGTAACCATTGGTGCCGTCAAGGTTAAACTTTTTTTCATCCGAAAAGGCAACGCGTTTCCATTCACTGCTCCATGTTCTTGTGTACTTGCCTCAAAACCGGTTTCTTTTTAAGTTTTCTTCTGTATATTGTACCACTTTTTCGTATTATCCTTCGGACCGTTGCTATGCTGGTTGATACTCCGCTGTTGGCCTTTATTTTAGTTACTGGTAGAGTAGAATTTAAGGCAATCCGTAAAATAACCCGCTTTTCTCGCAATGCTGTTCCTTCTGCCGTGCGTCCTTTTTGATTTTTCCCATAGTGTTGTGGTTCCGCAAGATAACTGTTTACACAACAGTCTTACTTCTATTTAGCCTCCTTGCAATTTCTCGGCCTGAGAGTCCTAACTCATTGAAAGCATATAGGTTTCCTCTTTCTGTCGCTGTCAAAGTCTTTCCGGAACCCATTTGTTTTTAACTAAATTAAAACAGTTCTTTTGAACGCTTTTTTGAAAATTCTTAACAAAACTTTGAAAAAAAATCGCTGATGTGAACTCCTGCAACGACATATTCGCAATGGGTTCATCCTAGCGTCGCATCTTTTTATACGTTTTTCAAGTAGTTCATTGTTTGATCTTGGGAAATTCCAGCGGTCGTTTCTTACCCTTTTTGACTTACTGTTGGGAAAATATTTACCTGTTCACACTAGAACCGTGGCCCTAAGAATGGCCAATACCTCCAATTGGAAGACTCGTTAATTATTTAGAAGTTGTAGCCATCTGTCAATAATGCAATGTCACTTGAATTAATTACCGCATAATTTTGCCATCCGTACCGCTTGTTTAAATGCTTTTACTAACTAAGGAAAACGTCATGTTTTCGAGACAATGTTGACGAACTTTGTTTTTATGCCGTGCGAACTAAGAACATCACTGAACAAACAGTGCTTGTCATTAAAGGGGACAAATCACACCCAAGTGAGCCTAGCGATGCATTTCTAGCACTAGAAATTCTCCCGCCAGCGACGAGGACGATCAAACAAAAATTCACAATCAAGAACATGCACGCGTCGAAATCGTAAAAAAAACAAGAGGCAGGTCGAGCTCTTACAAATGCAATGACACCAGCATTTGATTGGCCTCAGTAAGGAAGTGATCCTAAACCGAGAAGCCTGCGGATTTCATTTCAAACTGGTGAAGCCCACCAGAAGGGTTGCTAGTGGGAGAATTAAGGAAAACGACCCCTACAGTCTGAATGGCGCGCATTTCAAAAATTAAAGTTGTGTTGCGAACCCTGTATATATACAGTGACATCTTTGACTTCCTAAACTACATAGGTTATGATCAGATCACGTACAATGAAAACGATCGAACGACATCGTATCTTCCTCTTCTTTTCTTTACCGACGAGCTATGATCTGAACTAATGGTATCAAAGCTCTCCCACTTCACTGCATCCCCACTGTTTCTGTGGGATTTGCCGGGTTGACCTCAAAAAGTATCGACAGGCTTCCTGTTTTCACATCACTTCGTCACTGATGCCAATCAAATGGTGAATTATGTTGCATTTGTGTGTTCCAGGAGCTTTCAGCCCTGCATTTTCTTTTGTGATTGTTAAGGAACGTTAATGGACGCTTCTCTGGTGTACACTGACTTTTATTGGAAACTCCTCTGTTACTCAAGCGGGTCATTCTACTCTTGTCTTTACTCGCTCATGCATGCCAATGCATCTGTACGTAGGTTTCTCGAACTCCGTTGTCTTAGCGCCACCCAGAACATATCCCTGAGTTGTCTTTCAAAGGCTTTTTAAAAATCAATCAACACCATATTATGCAAATGCTTTAAGAAATCAGGAGTAGCGATTTCAGGAGGAGAGTGTATTATCCCCTGACAATTTGTTCCCCGCTCTAGCCCTAACGCTCCAAAATAAACAATTTAGTTAACGGCACTAGTACGCTTAATATTTCAGATTAACGAGAACAATAAACACTTAAAGAACTTGTACGAAGGTCTGACTATGACGAAATCATCCCTGTCACAAGTATTCAAACGTCACGGCTTGGAACCAATCAACCCACTTAACGAGAAGTTTAATCCCAACCTTCATGAAGCCCTTTTCCAAAAGGTGAGTTACTTGACCGTCTGTAAGCAAATCCGCTGAACTGATTGATTTTATATTTCCATTTCAGGAGGATAACAGTGTCGGTCCAAACACAGTTGTTGTGGTTAGCAAAGTTGGATATAAGTTACACGAAAGGTGTATACGGCCAGCGCTGGTTGGAGTCTCGAAATCTTCGTGAGAATACTAACCGCTGCCCTTGATGAGTTTTTTAGTTTGGATTTTGTTGGATTCATCATTTAGTTGGTGAAAAGTGCGAGAATGAATCATTATTTTTTTTATATTATAAATGTTTAACTAAATGTCCATGTGAATTGAATTGATGGTGCTGGAAGGCTCAGGCGGCGATTCAGTTGACGGTTAAGAAATCTGGGTTTTCTTATTGTGATGTTGGAGCCGTAAACTTAACGCCGATTGACGCAATTTCAGCAAACAATTCGTATTTCCTTATTCTTCACATTTTATATAGTTTTCTCGTTGCTTCGGATTAATAAATAAAGCAAATGTAAAATTGGCGTTTTCTATGTAAAGAGATATGTGACTGCTACGCACAACTCCTTCTTTAACGGCGAGATCATGATCTGGATGGCAGGGTTTAAAACTCCCCTAATGTACTGCATCGCTACTGATCCGACTGCGGGCTGGTTTGACCTCAGAAGTGTCGGCAACCTCCCCGTATCGGATCGGTGTTGATACATTTGTGTGATCCAGAAGTTTCAAAGCATACCTCTTGCTTTGGATTTCGGCACGTGCTTGCTCCTGTTTCTGACTTGCTGCTCGGACTTCCCTTCACGACATGATTGCACCGATTATCAATCATAAAACCTCCATTCATTTGTTAGCGCACGTAAAGATCGCACGCATCTAAAGAAAACTTCATCAAGAAACAAGCATACGTCTCCCAACTCCGGCAACACCTTAAATATATTTAAGAAGATCACGTAGCTCTACTGCCCGAACGACAACTTAGTGGAGATTCGGCGAAGAATTATTGGTTGGGCAAAACAAATTTGTTTAAAATTCCTAACCCGGAATAGCAAGTGTAAGCTCTAAAAAAAACAATGATTTGATAGGTGCCTGACTGTCGATATATACGACGATATCACTTTCTGGGTATTTACCGGCAACCTACAAGAAAGGCGGTCCTATGTCTTGCAAAAACTATCGAGGCATATCCCTTCTAAATGTCGTATATGCTATCCTTCCAACGTACTGTGTGAACCTCTAAACACGCGGAGCAATATGGAAACACTTCTTCCAAACTGTTCCAAACCTGTACCGGATTCTGGCAAGGAGATGTGCTGTCATGTGACTTCTTCAATCTGTACTGGAGCCGATAGTGCGCAGGCCAGGTGTCAAAACGGAAGATCTCTCCAACTACTAGGATACGCGAACGATATCGACATCATCGGCCGATCTCAGCGCACCGTGTTAGAGTCTTTCATGGCGATTGGAAAACAGGCAAAATTGGTTGGCCTTGAAGTCGACGCGGTCAAAACTTGCTTTCAGCAAATAAAGAAATGTCTGTCAACCAACAAAGACAAAACGTCACAGTTAATAGCAGCAAATTCGAGGTAGTAAGGGAGCTAACCTATTAGTGAGTTCACTCTAGAAATGACACCTTAGTGGAGATCCGAGGAAAACTTACCCTCGGAAACCGTTGCTTCTTCGGTTTGGCGTAACAAATGGGTTCAAAACTCCTAACTCTAAAGATCAAGTGTAAAGCTCTACAAAACAATGATACTGCCAGTTCTGCTTTACGGCTCCGAGTGCTGGACGATAAGCAGGAAAGGAGAGCTAATTTTGGGTTCTTTCGGAAAAAAAAATACTCTGTCGGATATTTGGTCCTGTGTTCGAGGAGGACGAATTGAGGAGAATATATAACCGCGA
Source organism: Portevinia maculata (assembly GCA_949715645.1). Taxonomy (NCBI): domain Eukaryota; kingdom Metazoa; phylum Arthropoda; class Insecta; order Diptera; family Syrphidae; genus Portevinia; species Portevinia maculata. Next base: position 104,499,301 of record OX454525.1, read on the forward strand.
ACTCTATGAGCTGTACCAAGATGTGAATGTAGTCCAAAAAGCTAAAATACATCGACTACATTGGCCACATCGAGCGAATGGACAATAATGCTCCAGCGAAGAGGGTCTTAGACTCCCAGCCCCCATGTTCGTGACGATAAGGAAGACCGAACCGCCGTTTTAAAGACTAAGCCATCGCAGATGCCAGAAGCAGCGTTCTCGGGATAGCGGGAAGGCTGCATTCGTAGTGCTGAGTTGGCAGCCAATTGCTTACCTATGATGTCGATTGGAAGGAAATTCTCAGCGCCCACGTGATACTGAGACATGCCGCTCGTTGAGCTTTTTCCATTTAAGAATGGTAATCTTCTCCAGGGCGATCACCCAGACCATTGCTCCAAATAAAAGAATCGATCTACTACCAACGTGGAACCCAATATGTTAGGTTGTAGGTGGCCCCATGACGAGCCTACTTGCGGGTGTATAGGGCAACCATGGCTCTCTCAAGTCGAACTTAAGTCATAGCACTGTAAGATATTTTAAGAGTGGATCCTCTTAAGGGGGAGCGAAAAGCGTGGAATTTGTTTTCCTAGTAAAAACGAACAACTCCGTCTTCGTTGGATTGACACTGACACCGCAGGTTTTTGTTCAGCTTACCAGCTTATTAAGAGTAAATTGAAGGACATCGGCAAGTGTATGTGGGAACTTGCCAGATATGGAGATAGCAACATCGTCCGCGTAGGCTACAACCCTGCAGCCTGTGTTCTCTATTTCGGCAAGGATTTAATCGAGAACTAGGTTCCAGAATAAGGGGGAAAGAACTCCACCTTAGGGAATTCCCCGTTGTTCTTGTCTCTTGATAGAACTACTCCCAAGCAAAGAATTTATCACTCTGTCTTTAAGTATCTATTTCAAAAGAGAGCAAACTGATTCGCAGATGTTGACCCTTCGAAAGACATAAGTTAGGTTAGGTATGTGGGTTGTTGAGGCAGCGGTGTTGATGCTGCATCATCTCACTCAGGTCAGTGTTGACCCATTGTGATGCCCATAGGGGGTCCACGTGTGTTGGTTGTGGTGCCTTCCTTGTCCCGTCGGTGATGTCAATCACATCGTCTCCAGTCATCCGGTTTTTGCTGAGAACCTGAAAAGATTGGAAAGAGGGATTTCGGATAGTTCCGTTAGGCTGTGAAAAAAATAGTTTCCTAAAGTTCTCTTTCTTAATTGACTGAGGCTTTGGCAGTGGCACAGAAAGTGAAGAGTGTCCTCGTGTGCCTCCTCATGGCCACTCCTCTACAAAGGTCGTCGTCAGTGAGACGCATTTTCAGTCTGTGGCTCCCCAGAAGGTTGTGTCCAGTGAGTATTCCCACCAACATTTAAACAGATTTCCTGTTTTTTCGAAGGAGCTTGTGGGTTCTGGCTTTATCATAGTCAGGCCACATTTGGATGTTTCGCAGGTAGGAAGAGTATTCCACCTGTTTTTGGCGATCTCCAGGATTTTCTGCCCCATCCGTGCTTTGAGGTCACACAATGGCGGTTTGACAGACTGGTCCGCCTGTTCATGACTCATGGTAGAGCCCTTTCTTGCCAACTCATCAGCAATTTCATTACCCTGAATGCCCCTATGACCAGGGACCCAGCAGAGTTTTACATTATGTAGACCGCCAAGAACCCTCAGCTCTCCGCGGCACCGTTTTACAAGCTTAGATTTTATCTCGACAGCAGAGATTGCTTTAATTGCAGCTTGGCTATCAATGAAAATTGTAATATCATCACGTGATATAACCGCCATTGAGGCTAATTTGGCTGCCTCTGCCACTGCCAATATCTCCGCCTGGAAGACGCTGCTGTGATCAGGGAGTCGAAATGTGTTTTTTTAGCTTTAGTGTTTCTGAAAACACTCCAGCTCCAACGCCTACGTCCATTTTCGAGCCATCTGTGTAAATGGATATGGATTCGGCTACATGTTCATTTCTCTCCCATTCATCTCTACTGGGAAGAATGCAGGAGAATGGTCTATGGAAGTCAAGTTGCGGCAGCATGCAATCAGTAGATACATTTGAGCCCAAGTATTTACTCAGAATCTGTGCGTGCCCCGTTGAGTTCGCTTTCCAACAGTTGAGCTGGCTGATCCGAAGGGCACTTCGCGTCGCCGATTCTTGCATGTATAGGTCCAAAGGAAGCAGGTTGAGGATGATTTCCAGCCCCGCCGTTGGGGTGGTTCTCATTGCACTGGTCGTGCCTACACACACCATCCTTTGTACCTTTGTCATGTTTTCGAAGTGGGTGACTTTGTTTGTGGATTGCCACCAATTCCAATTGAGTTTCCTGTCGAGTATGACACCCAAGTATTTAGCGCACTCGGATAGTTTGAGAGTAGTCCCATCGATACCCGGTAGGTTGAATCTTGGTATTGCTCGTTTGTTGGTAAATAGAACCAGTTCTGTTTTTTGGGGGTTAATACCTAGCCCACATTGCTTTGCCCACTCATTCGAAAGACATGGATAATCAAATTTGTTTCGATGTTGTTGAGGGCTCTCTCTATATCCATACATGAGGGTGGTGTGAAATAATGCCAAACGAAATATTATTTCAAATGTCTACATTTGGCCTTATGTTTTTTGTTTGGCCTTATTTCGCGCCACCATACAAAAGACCAAATGAAAGCAGTAATTAATACCCCCCTGTTTTAGCTACCCAACTGCTGCATTATACACACATGACTGGTGCATTAAGTACCTACCATGGTGCTCCATGAACCATTTCTTATTTTTTTGACTTAAAATATTCACATGCTATCAATAAAATACATTTTTACGTATTTTCATAACTAATCGATCAAAAGGCTGTTAAAATACCAAACAAAAGAATTCATTTTAAAAATGTTATGGTCATTTGAAAAAAAAGAGTTCTGCATTTATGACCACGTCACCCTATATAACGAGATCACAGGAAATGACGACTCCATTGAACTTGTAGACGGGGCTCAGAGGAAGACTTTTCAGGACCTGAACCGGTGTTATGTCTGCTTGCGCACTCGGGCAGGCACGGGCTTCCATGGAAGGTTGCAGATCCCATGACTCTCCTGGGTGCAGACAGATTAAACGAATCCTTCCTGACGTCTGTAAAAAGTCCGAGGCATTCTTGTTGTCTCTCAACAGTAAAAACTGCAGATAAATAACTGGCATTCTTATGAGACATCAGACATGGCGCTTTTGCTAAGCATGTTAAGATGCTAGGCTTAAGCGATACCACCAACTGCAAAGCCTGTGGAGAAAGCGATGGGACTGCGGAACATTTAATTTGTGGTTGTCCTGCTTTTGCTCGTGTCTGGTCGCATGTATTTGGCGCCGATGTGGTGAGTGCTGCCAACTTTGGTTCCTTATCACTGAAGCGCCTACTCTTTTTTCTTCGAAAAACCAGAAAATTTCAGCAAATGTGGTGTGTCTTTCTAGCAGTGCAATGGACCAGTATTGAGACTGAGTGTTCCGGTTAAGAATGTCCCGCTACCCAAAAAAAACCTCACCCTATATAAAAAAGTATTTCGCTGACAATTTATTTAAACAAACATCTGCACTTAGTTCTAAGTAGATACTATAGAGGCGTAAGCCTTTACATCTAGTGTTCTCGCTATTAATTATATGTATTTGTAATCACATGTTACTCAATTGTACCTAGGTAATAACAATGGGCGCGTTCAATTTACAAGTCAACTACTAGTGACTACTATTTTACCTTTTCAAATTGATCAAATAACTCACGTGACCATCGTTTGGCAAGTAATAGACATTTAATTAGTAGTGAACTTGCAGTTGACTTGCAAATTGAACGCGCCAAATAACTGTGAACTGAGGCGTATTCAGTGACTCATGACTCCAAAATTATCAGAAATCCTAAGTGCCGGTCCCCACGTGCCGCTTTCACCTTTCAAAGGCAAATGCTTTTAAAGACACATGTGGGCAATTCGCGGCGCCGCGCGTTGAAAAGGCGCACGTGTGCACAGGAACTAATTGCCAACAGAGAACTCCTAATCCCTTGTCGACTAGGTACCTCGTTTTACATAAATTTTATTCTGGATTAGCTAAAACACATTTAAAACGCATTACAACCGAATTGAACAGTCTATCAACTGGCAAACCTCCCTAATGATTCTACGACTAATTCCTTTTCCTTTTTCCCGTACCATATGGTTAAGTATGTATTTGATCATTTTCTTTGAATTATTTAAAAAGAAGGTTTTACGACAAATTGAGGAACATAGTTGTTCTCTGACTGAAGCTGAACCTTCGTGAAAATTCCAAGAATATGAAATAGTATGACAGCGGGACGAATATTACATACCCATATGCCTTATCCCATTCTCATACCTGCAATGCGTTGTGCATGCATCTTTTTTGTCCCATTTAGCTACCTGCTGAACTGTAACATATACGCCCAAGACCAAGGTAAATAAAGTATCCCTCGAAATCGCTGACTGTGTGCATTCATAACTCTGCAATACTCCGACAACCACGGACCAATTTTAAAGCGTCAAGAATTTTTCAATCTGATAATGTATCTAGAAGTGAGTTGTTTAATTTTTTACACTAAATTCCAATGATTACCTTTCGATATTTTGTCTAGATATGTGTTACGTTCACGGTTCTACAACTATCCATCGCAAATCATCCAGTAATTTTTCAGAAAGACAACTCAGTAATAGCTACTGAGCCCATGAAGGTTTCATTTCCGCAGGACCATAAATTTATACCAGTAAAATATTCTCATTACGAAGTTATAAACAGTCAACCAGCAATCAAGCGGGATAGCCTTCCTGATGATTTGATTGAAATTGCTAAAACAAAGCTGGGCATCAAGAACTTAAATGAAATTCCAAGCATTAGCGAGTTAACAGAACTTCTGGGCACCGCAACCCCTGAGGAAACTATTGACACTATACGGCAGTTAACTGCCACCGACAGTGGAATCGATCTAATCAAGGCATTAATCGAATCATCTGATTACACTGATAACACCGCAACGAAGGAACCCAAACTCTTCGAAGCTGATACATCGGGCCCATCATTGCCAACAAGTCTTCTCACCGAAACTGCTCAAAAAGATTTAGAACTCCTTCAGAAAATTGTAAGCACGCCAAAACCGGAATTGGGATTCTTTCAGCGAGCATCGGCGTACTTGAACTTTTTTGATTTATTTCCGGAAAATAAAGAAATCCCAATATCACCTGTCAACGACGACGAAGAAATCAAGCAGTTAACGCCCAGAACTCACAAAAGTCATCATGTACCTCATCGTCAACGTCATCCTAAATTGCAACCGGTTTTGGTTGCACACACACTTCCGAGTTCATTCCCAATTCCTATTATGCCAGGTGCTGTTAGTCCTTCTTCGCCCGCTTCTCCGCATCATCAACAATATCCGATAAACGAAAATCGGTACTTCCCTAGGCACAATCGACCCATTTTGGAAGATCCTTACAATAACTAAGTAGACAGTCATTTCATGCTCCCAAGTTCCACTTACGTAGAAGCTAATTGGAGTTTATTATTATTAGCTGTGTATACATTGTCAATTTATTGCAATAAAGTAATTCTAACTAATTTCAAATTCTTACTAAATCTAAATTGTTTTGGGAGTTCGGGTTTTCGGGATCTTAAGATGTTCGTGATTCTATCAGTCGTTATGTAGAAGATTGGCTCGTCTCTTATTTTTTCGTAAAATTTAACTTAGTCAGGTAGATGACCCCCGGCGAACCCCACAAGCGGATTGGTGCCATATCACATGCGGATTAGGCCAAATCTAAAATCACTTTGTGAATGTGCGCAAGTTCAAGTTCCAAGGCAAAACAAGTCGCCTGCAAGTTAACTTACAGTTATTCTAACGCGTCGCCGAGCAAAATTTTGCTGTCAAGTTCACAGATGTAGTGAAAACTTTTGTCTGTGCACACGGAGTGGCTCATCGGGCGCATACAACATTTGTTATTTATACGCATTGCCCAGTATCTGTTATTGCTGTCTAGTTCACATGTATGAAAACCTATGCTTCTGCACACGGAGTGGCTCATTAGACGCATACAAGATTCGTCCTACATCGAAGATTCCTCTCCGATTAATAATCCACAAACGAATCTTTTCTGGAGTGCACTTGTAATGTATTCATACATATCTACTGAATTTTTTTAATACAAGCGTATGCTTTCCGTGCATTGCATCGAATGCGTGTCAACAACGACGAGACGCTCGTGTGCAGAAGCCCTTAGAATACTATGATCAGTGGAGCAAAATGAATCAGATGTTTTTGACATCTGTATCTGACTGATTAATAAGGGTTGGTTTCTTTCACTTGCTCGAAACGGACATTTTCAGTGAACAGCTGATATTAACATATGATATTCGTCCAATCACAGAATTTTAACTAGTAGGGACTCGTAGTTGCCTTGCAAATTTAACGCGACCAGTGGCAATAGGCCAAATTCCACCATTTGTCATTTAGCACTCAGTAGGCGTTTTTCTTTTTTAGCTCCGAATGGGGCACTGAGCTGTCAAAAAAATAACTGTGTTACTTTTTTAGCTCGGAGCGCTCTGAGCACAAAATTTGTATTTCTTTTTTATCTCTGATCTAGCTCAGGGCTCGCTCGATGAGCTCGATTAAAAATGACCGCGCACATCGAGCGAAAAGCTGAGCGCGGCTGACTTCATTCTTTATTTACTAGAAATTATAATTTAAATGGAACAATCCTTGACAAACACCAATTGCAGAAGCAAACCTGACTATTTTGAAAATTAATAAAAAAAAATTATCTAATGACAGTTCAGTGCTCAATTCTGTTTCTTAATTAGCTCGGAGCGCTCAGGTTACGTTCAGCTCGGAGGGAGCTCTGATCGCTCGGGCTAAAAAAGAAAAACGCCTAGTATAGCCTGAGCACGTCGAGCGCGCTCTAAACAGAGTAAGCTCAGAGCGCCCCGATTTATTTATGAAACACACTTGATCACTTCACTGTCATGTGATTGCCAATCACTTTTATGTTTTTGAATAAAAATCATTTTATTAAATTGTATTACATTTAAAGCCAGATAAACAATCCTCGAAAGCCATTTTAATTATTTTCTCTTTTTGTTTTCCCTCCTTTCAGTCTGTCTCTGGCCGCTTTCAGCTTGACAGCTCTGTACACCAACTACCTGGTCATTTTATGCAGAACTCATGGAGGGCGCTGCAATCGAGCTCTTTGCTAAAAAAGAAACACATTTTTTTGACAACGAACAGAACACCTATTATGACACTTTGATAAAGCGACAAAACCTCCCTTCAAGTAAAAACACTGACCCAACTTTTCCCGTAATTTTCGGATCCGCGATATATGAGGCGTTCCACGCACACATTTGTAAATTGACTGTAACTACATTGCCAATAAGAAGAAGAGCGAGAGTCGAGAGTAGTTATTTGTAATGGCGATTCGTTCATCTGTCACTGACACTGTCTCTGGCTGTAGCTGCAGATATAATTTTCTTTGAAAGGTAAACTAAAATTGAATTTATTATTGCACACAATTATTTGCTTAATTAAACTTTGTTTGAATTTAGATATATCAAAACCAAAAAAAAAATAGCAACCGATGAAGGCGAAACTACCAATTGTGGGCCGCATTTCGATGATTTAAATGCTACCGGCACAAATTCATGCTGAAAGTAAGTAACATACATATGTATAGATAACATGCACATTTATTCGATTCATTTATTTTGCAGGAGAAGGAGAAATGGTTGCAGGTATACAAAATGCAAATATGTATTGTTTTTAAGAAATAAAATAAACATGAACAAACATTTCTGATTTTTATTTTAGCGATACTCGATTCTCGTTTCTCTTCTTATCTAGCCTCGATTTGTGCCTTTTTTTTGGATCAGTTTTGGATTCGTTTTTTGCTGACCAAAGCGAACTCAATCTGTCACAAAACATACACATGTGAGTCCGCGGCTATTACAATTTCCATACGTATGCGGAGCCGTATGCGGAGCCGTATGCGGAGTAGTCCATATGTCATTGACTCCGTTTGCGGACGTAAAACGGAGTCTCTTGCTTGAAGGGTTTTATTGGCCTTGTGTCACTTGCCACTGCATATCTGATTTTGCTAAAGCTGAAATCAAACAGTGTTTGGGTGGCCAGCTTCGCGGATTAAAATGATTTAACAATATTCTGCAAATGATTTGGCCCGCTTATGCAACCTCGTAACTCCGTTAAGGGTAGGTGCTAGTATTGTCTGACAGGCGTCTATCTATGGTTAAGCGCGCTCACCTGCAAGATGTGAGCACGAATTTAAGGGTTCCGTCCATTAGACCCATGTGGGTTGTGGGTCAGAAGTCCATTGGGGACTGTTGGCCTGTGGTCTTATGACCCTGCACTGCTTACTCTTTATTGTCTTCTGGGTTTAGAGTTTTGAACCCATTTGTTTTGCAAAACCGAAGTAGCAACGGTTTCCTGTGGTATATATACGTTGTACCTCCGCTAAGGTGTCATTCGTGCAGTTGATGTTTACTCCGAGGTGGGTGAAATGCCTTAATATCTTGTAGTTGCTGCCATTAACAGTGGCGTTCTGTTTGTGTAAAGCGAGTATGAACTTGGCTTTATCCTCATTGCCTTTAAGGACATCTAATTTAGCTTGTTCTTCAATCGCCATAAAAGCCTCTACCAAAGCATGCAGTGATCAGCCGATGATGTCAATATCGTCTGCGTATCCCAGTTGATGCACGAATCGGTTGAAGGTAGTTCCTTCCGTGTTGACGCCAAACCTACGCACTTTCTGCCCCAGAACGAGATTGAGGAAGTCACATCTTGTGTTAATTTCGTAAATACTTTGCTTAACTAGATCTAGATACTCAGATCATACAGCTAAAATAGTTGATAGCAGTCAGCAGAACTGAGCGGTATATAGGAACTGAAGCCCAATGGATCTCAACTTTGGCTCAGGTTTTTGGTTTTATATTATTTTTTGGCGGCATGGCAAAAGCAAGTTTGAAATTCTATAAAAAAAAACGCGGGAAAAGGGGGTGGTCAATGTTTGCCGATAGTCATGTCTAACTTTGACCACCCAGTCAATGTTTAACTGAGGTCGGTCAAAGTTAGCCATTTTACTCGAAATATTGGTACATTTTTGTATTTCATTATAAAAATATTAAAAGTTTAATTAAAACTACTCTAAAATACACTTTTCTGAAAGATAATTGAATAATCTACAAACCAGTCCAAAAATGTTATGTAAATTAATTCACTATCAGCCACAAAAAATATAAAGTTTGGAACACTCAAAAACACCGCTACCTAGTACCTCTGACATATTTCGATTTGAACGCGGTCAAACGAAATTTCATGGGAGTCGGACAGAATCCCGAAAAATGTAATCCCGAAAGCCCAAAATCCCGAAAATCCAAAATCCCGAAAAGCCACAATCCCGAAAAATTAAAATCCCGAAAAGCCACAATCCCGAAAATCCAAAATTCCGAAAGACCAAAATCCCGAAAATGAAACTAAAAATTTTATTGTACCAACAAAAAAATTTGGCAAATTTATTTAACAAAATAAACAAAATAAAAAACTTCAAATAAATAAAACATAACAAAAACAGTTCAAGTCTTACAAAAACATATCAAAAACGATCAATGACAAAATAATATAATACAAGTTCTAGTTCATATTGTACGCAATTATTCTGAGATAACTTATTTCAGAAGGCTTTCGCTGCTCACACTCCCAGTAAAATGTATCCTTGTATTTTTTGTAGCCGTCTATAAGCAGTTTCTCACACTGTTTGTTGGTTTTCACGATGGACACGTTCATTTCTACTTAAGACTTCAAACACAAAATGTCACTGATAATATAAAGTTTTTAATTATAAAGGCATGCACGATACTCACTTTGTATTACGATGTTCACTGTCTAACAAAAATCTAGTCGGTCAGCTATCACACTATTTGAGATCAGCTCAACTGAATACACATTGCGAATTGCAAAACATTACAACGCAAACAATTGCAAAATATTATTACGGTAAATGGAATACATTCAAAATTAAATAAAGAATCCCGAAAACGAAATCCCGAAAAATAATACTCGTATATAAAATGAAAAATTTGCGCAAATTTTTAATTTTATATATTATTTTTCGGGATTTCGTTTTCGGGATTCTTTTTTCGGGATTTCGGGATTTTGGCTTTTCGGGATTTTGGATTTTCTGGATTTTGGGTTTTCGGGATTTTGGATTTTCGGGATTTTGGATTTTCGGGATTTTGGTTTTCGGGATTGTGTCCCCAACCCAAATTTCATCCCTCCAACTTTTTTTCTGTTATCTATTAATGAATAGTACCTACTTACTAAATATAAAATTAATGTTAGTTTATCTTCCAAAAAGTGGCGGTAAAATCCATTAACAATGTCTTTCTAAATTTCGGTCAAAGTTATACCATCGGTCAAAGTTACCCCAGTTGACGGTACTGTAAAAGAATTTTTCTGAGGAAACTTTTTGTCTATTTTTTTTTTTTATTTTTAAAGTTTTCAATTTTCACTGAAAAGTGCACCTACAAACTGCACAAATGGACGCGTTCCCTTTGCATTTGGTGTGGATGGGGGTGGTTGGGGTGGTGAATGCAGTGAATGTTGGAAAATATTATAGGTATTGCCATATGTCAAAAAGTTGAAACAATTTAAGTTAATTTGTCTTTTTTTTTTTTTTGCTGAAAATATACTGGTAAATACCCCAAAGTATATATAAACTTTAGCTCCAGGCGCCTGCCTGACAGTTGTTGACATACCCTTAGCGGAGCGACGAAGTCGCGTGAGCGGCCAAACCCTGCGGAAGAAAGGGTTAAAATCCTGTTAGCGAGCGAAGCTAGCCACCCACTCCATACTTTAAATACACCATTTTTTTTTTTTTTTTTTTTTTTTTTGTCGGGATGTGTGAAACTTTCTGCACTGGAGCACTCAGACTCAATACTGGTCCATTGTACTGCCAGGCAGACACACCACATTTTACTGTGGGAATTTACTCGTTTTTCTAAGAAAAACGAGAAGGCGCTTCAATGATAAGGAGCTTAGGTTTACAGCACTCACCATATCCGCACCAAATACCTGCCACCTGATACGAGCAAAAGCAGGACAATCACAGACGAAATGTTCCGCAGTGTCGTCGCTTTCTCCACAGGCTTCGCAGTTGGTGGTGTCGCTTAGGCCTAGCACCTTAAGGTGTTTGGCAAAAGCGTAGTGTCCCGTAAGAACGCCAGTAGTCTGTCTGCAGTCTTTTCTGTTGAGAGACAACAAGAATGCCGCGGATTTCCCACAGACGTCGGGGAGCATTTGCTTAGTCTGTCTGCACCCTGGAGAGTCATGCCAACGGCGATTGTGTTCATAGGAAACCCAACCGTCAATGGAAGCCCTGACCGAGGACGCAGGCAGACAGATCGCTGGTTCAGGTCCTGAGAGGTCCCCCTCTGAGCCTTGTCTAGCAAGTTCATCGGAGATCTCATTTCCCGTGATCCCGTTATGACCCGGGACCCAGACAAGTTTAAGTGAATTCAGCCTTCCGACCGAATTCAGAGATATCTTGCATTCTCGTACTATTTTGGAGGTAGTTAAGGGTTTGAGTAAGGCCTTAAGCGCAGCCTGACTGTCGCTACAGACGCAGATACTTCGCCCCCTCCACCTGTTCCTCGTAACATAGTCCATGGCCATTAGGATAGCATAAGTCTCTGTTTGGAAGACTGACGCATGTTTGCCTAACGGAAAGAAAAGTCTAACGCTATCGCTCTCCACGAAGACACCAGCACCAGATCCTTGATCGGTTTTGGAGCCATCCGTAAAGATTCGACTGCATTCCCTTCCAGGTTCAGAGTCCGGCCAGAGCCAGTCCTGGACGCGAGGAAAGTCGACCTCGTATTTGCGCTTTAGCCGAAGTTCCGGTGTCATCGCATCAGACGGCATATCCATAAGACAGGAGTCGAAGGACAACCGTTGGGCAAGTTCATCAAAACTCCAGTGCGAGTTATACCAAAAGCCACCTCTTGTAAGACGTGAGATAGCCTTGATTGTACAGCCCATGATGTAAACATCAAGGGGCGGAAGGTTCAATAGTGCATCTAGGCCGGAGCCAGGCGTGCTGGGGAAGGCCCCCGTGCAGCCGAGACATACCTGCCTTTGGAGTTTGGCAAAAGCAGCAGTGACGTATTTACGTGAAAGCTTATTCCACCAAACAACCGATGCGTATGCTATAAATGGTCTTATCATAGCCGTATAAATCCATAGGACTCTTTTCGGTGATAAGCCCCATGTCTTGCCGAAAATGCCTTTGCACTGCCAGAAAATAGACAGCGCCTTGGCAGTCTTCAGCTCAACATGTTTGGACCAAAGAAGTTTGCTATCCAGGATGACTCCCAGATACTTTGCTTCATTGGAGAGTTGGATTGTGACGCCTTTTAGCACTGGCTGAGTCAACCCGACCAGCTTCCTCCTTCTCGTAAAGAGAACAACCGCAGTTTTAAGAGGATTGACCGAGAGCCCATTCCTAGTGCACCATTCGTCGATCACGTCAAGGGCCGCCTGCGCCTTGGCGCATACAGTCGCTAGGCATGATCCAACAGAAAGCACGGCAACATCATCCGCGTACGCCTGAGCGTAAATATTAGAACTGTTGAGTGCGTTCAACAGAGAGTCGACCAGCATACACCACAGCAGTGGAGACATGACGCCGCCTTGCGGGCAGCCTCTGTTTACCCCCGCCATAACATAGCGGCCACAATCCGCATCCGCAACCAACGTTCTATTCATTAGCATTGCTTTAATCCACAACACCAATGGTTCGTCTACTCCGTGTTGTCTGGCGGAGCTGCACATGCTATCAAAAGTCGCATTGTCAAAAGCACCCTCAATATCGATGAAAATGCCCATCGCGTATTCTTTTCTGTCAAGCGCGCCTTCAATTCTACCAACTAGATTTTGGAGCGCAGTCTCGCAGGATTTTCCGCGTTGATAGGCATGTTGCATCGGAGATAGTGGGTGCAATCGCAAAGCACCTTTGCGCACGTGAAGCTCGACCAGCCTTTCCAAGCATTTCAGCAAGAAAGAAGTCAGACTGATTGGTCTGAAGCTCTTGGCGAGCGAGTAGTCACTTCTGCCAATTTTTGGTATGAATGCCACTCTAACTGTACGCCAGGGTGTTGGAATGTATGCCAGTGCTAGGACAGCGGTGAAGATTTTCTTCATAGTCGGTATCAGCTGGTTTGTACATTGTTGCAGCATGGCTGGGTATATTCCGTCCGTACCAGGCGACTTGAAGCCGTCAAAAGACGCAAATGCGTATTTAATGGCCTCGTCCGTCACCACGGCCTTCGCAATATACCAGCTACGCCGAGTTGTTTGTCTTGGCTCACTCATAGTCTCGGTAATCGGGCCTGGTTGTGAACCAATTGTAATCTGGTTACCCGGAAAGTGAGACTCCAGCAGATAACTAAGAGTTTCCGCTTTCGTCTCAGTGAAGGTGCCATCAAGTTTTCTAAGTGAGTCCAGTTTGGCTGGTTTGCCCTTTTTCAGAACTTTAACCAACCTACTAGTTTCACCCAGTGTTTCAATCTTTTCGCAGAAATTCCTATAAGAAGCACTTTTCGATACCCGAATTAGCCTCTTATATTCCTTCTGCTTCGATCGGTAGAGTTTCCAGTCTTTCTCCAAATCAGTCTTGAGTGACCTATTTAGAAGCTTTCTAGCTTCTCTACGAATTCTTTGCAGTTCCGAGCTCCACCAGGGAACCGGCGTTCTGTAAGGGGGTTTGCTTACTGGGCACGTCAGTTCAAAACAGCTAGTAATGGCACTATTCAGGTCTTGAACAGCTTCCTCTACCTTTTGTCTCGTCCTGAGTTTGGTTGGAGTTTTGAGAGTTTTCCCTAATTCCTCCCTGAAGCGTATCCAGTTGGTTTTTCTCGGATTCCTCCTCTCCTGCAAAGTTATGGCTTCGCATTCGATTTGGAATTCGATATATCTATGGTCTGAGAGGGACACCTCCGAAGAGACCCTCCAGTTAGTAACCGCCTTAAAGTATCTATTTGATAAAGTTAGGTCGATCACTTCCTGTCTTCTTGACGTCACAAAAGTTGGTTGCGAGCCAACATTGTTGATAGTAAGATCAGATGATAGAATGAAATCCAGGAGATGGTTTCCTCGCATGTTGCATTTGCTGCTGCCCCAAACAGTGTTTTGAGCATTGGCATCACAGCATATAACTAGGCCCATCTTCCTGGTGTCGCAATAGTCAATGAGTTCAGCAATTGCCCTCGGTGGTGGAGGCACTACCGAATCATAGGGGAGATAAGCTGACGCCACGATGAAGGTCTTCCAATTTCCATTTGTTTCGTAGCTAATGGCTGCAGCAACCAAATCTTGGCCACAAAATTGTCCAAGCTTAGTCGCTGAGAAAAGGTTCGACACAGCAAGACAAGCCCTTGGTCTCTCGGACCGCTCGTCACAGAGTATCGTAGTGCCACGGACACCTCCAAGGCCACAGATGCGATTTTTCCACACCCATGGCTCCTGTATGGATATTATGTGGGCTTTTGTATTCAACACAGAAAGCTTTTTACTGATGAGTGCAGTAGCAGCCTTGGAGTGTTGAAGGTTAATCTGAGTAAATCCAATCATTGGAAATACATCAGTCATACTAGTGGAAGGGCACGCAGAAGGTGCGCGCGCAGTTCCACCGACAGGAGTGCTTGAGGTCTTCTTCCTCCGTTTGTTCCTGTTCGAGCTATTGGAAGGGGAGGCAGCGTTGGTTACAGTCAGCTGGCTGGTTTCGGTTGGGGTAACCTCTGCCGACCTGCATCTCTTTTCCGTCGCCGCCGGGGAAGGGCAGTTCTCAGCGCTTGCGCCTTCAACTGGCGGTGCAGTTTCTTCGCGCCGCACGATAGCCGCCTTTCTCCTTTTCCTCTTTCGCTGGCTCTTAGATGGACGCTGACCAGTGGACGCCGCCTCTGTGGCCCGTTTCACCTGTTCGGTTTCGCAGGCCTCGTCGGCAGCATCACACCTATCGGCTGTCTGTCTATTGGTCTGAAGATTAAGCGTATCAGGTTGAACCTCTCCGCCACTTTCTTCATGTTTCCAGCCCAGTCTACCGAACGTGTCGGAGATAGAGCTGCAGGAATCTTCGGAAGCAAACCTTTTCGCAACTCGAAGGTCAACGCCTGTACAGGCGGGGGGTATATGTATGTCGGTTGGGGCCTCCAGAATCCGTGCCCCGACCGTGGTCGAAAAGACCACGGGTGGATTTTCGCCCATGCGAGTACCACCTGGAGTATTTGAATCATTAAGTTGTTCCTGCATACTTGTTTTTTGGTTTGGTTCGCGATAGAGCTTTGACGGTGTATAAAACGCCGCTATGACTCTAAAACCTCGGATCACGAACGTATCGTACCGAGGTCCCCCTATCCACCACCTGGGGACGCGCCTGGTGGGTAACCAACCCGACAGGAAAAATAAATAAATACACCATACTTTCATAAAAAAAATTTCATTTCCTCAAGAAAAAAATATTATATTTATCTTTTTTAGGCCATTTTAAGCCAGAAAAAAAAATTTCCTTAGTGTTCATAATGGAAACCCGCCCCTCAACTTTTGAAGCAAATTGAAATTTCCACACAAATTCGCCAGAACCGAAATAAGTTTGGAAAAGCCTGTGTATTTTTAATTCTCAAAACACATTTGCTTGCAGAATTTGTTGGTCTTACGTGACTGCTTTCACAACTGCACCAAAAATCGGATGAGATTCTGTAAATAACGAAGCGAAAAACGCTTTCGCATTACAAGAAACGAAAAAAATAACGCAAATTGAAAGTTTGCTTCACGTAACTAATTTTGTTGTGTAGGTACCTATGTTATTCTCGTTTGTGAACATTTTAGAAACCATGCGAAATCAAATCTAAAACCAAGCTTCAGAACCTTAAATTAAATATAATGTAGACGCAGTGAAGCGGTTATTGCGTCGGACTACTAAGCGTTGGGTTTTTTTTCTTTTCTTTTTCCTCAGTTTTCATTAAGTACCTACAGGGAATTTATCAGTTCTTCAATTCTTCACTATCGCCATTATTGATGGTTAATATTAAATAATTCGCAAAAAATACCAAAGTAACACTAAAAACAAAGAATAACGTCACGGAAATAGCGATAAATTCATTCGTTTTTGAACTTACATGAAGCAAAATAAACGAAAACAACAATGAAATAATAGTGTTCGCTTTTTCGCTTTCGCACAAACGAAAGTTTTACAGAATCCCAACCAAGATTTGCATCCATTGGTTGATATCATTCGCTAATTAGCAGCTACTTTGTTGTAGTAATCCTTTTGCTAAAAAAAATTCAATTGAAATTATGTAGATCCTATTAGTTTATCAATCATACATTTTGTTCTTGTGGTAACAATGCACAAAAAAAGAAAAAAGTAGCACAGGAACTTGGTTTATTCTAACGAAAATTTAAAGAAGCTGCATGCAACATAGAAAGCCAAATGTAAACAAACAAACAACACATAAACAGAACTACGGTGCATGCAGAACTTCCATGAGTGTTCCCGCCCATTCAAACGTGTATGTTCTATTTTCTCTGTAGACGTTTTTCTTTTTAAGCTCAGAGCAGTGCAATGAGGTGTTTCTTTTTTTTGCTCAGAGCGATCTAAGTGCCCTACTTGTGTTTCTTTTCTTAAATAATAAAATGAATTTTGGGGGTTGTTGCTTAGAACATAAGCATAACACTCCCATATTTTGCCGCTTTTTAACAAGAATTCTTTATGCAAAGGCGTACCACCCTGAAGTTGACCGGTATTAGTCCAAACGTAGGATGTCAATGGGCCCGATACTTTTCACACAGAAAATATGAAAGAAAGTATGAAAGTCAAGCTTTACATGCAGAAAAGCAAACAAAAATAATTAAATAGTTTTCGACCCAATTCTTTTGGTGGCGACTGTATGTGTACACATTTTTTTGAATTTTAATATCTATAAGAACCAACAAAAAAAAACTTATCGTCACATACACTGTACATCTGCATCTGGGCGTTAGCGTAATGGTGTGGTCATTCTCTCCTTTTATCGACAAAAAATATGGGCGGCATATGCGGGTTAACATTGCACAGAATTCTAGAAAAAAAAACCAGCTGATTAAATTAAAAACGCTAGCTCTTCCGAATTGTTTGCTTATCACAGTTTGCTGCTTAAAAAACTGAACAAAGGAAAGCCAAATCGGTAATGGATGATGCACTCCAGGGTTATGGGCGAAACTAATTACATATCGACAAAATGTATAACCATTCCAATTTTAGAGGAAAACCTTTACCCACTTACATACAAACGTGATCACCCACTACCTATAACAATTTATGCAATAATCATCCCTTAACTATTTTTCGGGATTGAGTAAATTTCAAAGAAAAATGGAAACTGTAGATTGATGTTTGAGTGTAAGTGTAGCTAAAGTGACCAGGTTTATTTAAAATGGAAGCGGGGCACATGGTCCTCATAAAACATAAAAGCACAAGAGAAACTGCATATTATGTAATAATTATTCTAAGAAAACATTATTTAAACTAAAAAAGACTGGAAAATCGTATTTAAAGGTTTCGTCAAAGAGAATTAGGGCTATCGGGCGGTGCGGGCAGAACCCGCAGTTTCCAGTACACGAGACATAATTTCACTCAAGACTCAAGAACTGAAATGTTGTAACATAATTTGCCCAGCTAAAGAAAATCGAAAATGCCAGACAACCATCGTGTCTGACATTTTTTACGTCATGATGCCTGAAACAGATGTGCAGCAAGTACGCACGCAGTTACGCACATGAAACACATGTGCAAGAAGGAATTGCCGTCATTCAGTATGTTTTTTGACTGACATAAATTCCTCTGAAAGGCTAAACAGATTGGCATAAATACCTCTGAAAGACTAAACAGACTAAACAGATGCTAGCTATACTTAATCCAACAAAAATTGTCAGTACAGGCCTTATTGTGGAGCTTTTTTCTACCAGTGGTGCCTGTAGATACTCTCACGGCACTCAAACGCAAGAATTGCCACTGAAATAAAAACCAAACCACTGTCATACCAAGGAATTATTGTTGTAATTTTCCTAAAATTCGCATATAACCCACCATAACCAGTCTCCCACACAGCCGAATGGGAATGAGCATGCTCGTCTTGTGTTCGCTTGCTATTATCATCACATCAGAAGAGTATTACCATCTCTACAATGAAGCATATCATTAAGGCTTTTGAGAACGAATTATTACGTGGGGTGTTGCCATTCGGTTTTAATTTGATTGCAGTTGTATTGTACAGCTACACAAGTGCAGTTTTTTTTACCATCTGTTTAGGTATATGACATTGCGTCGTGGTTATATAATTTTGTATTCCAATTTATTGCCTGATTGTGGCTACCTTTCACAATATGCACTTAGCGGAAAGGACTGGGATGTGTTTTTAGAAAATCTTGTTGATTGAGTTTATGTCGCAAACTGTTTAAATAAAAACAAACATAAATACATCCTTTGATCTCATTATGTACCTGTTTGTATGATGTTTTTGTTTTTCCGATGGATGACGCCTGTTTTGCCAATGAATACGGGAAGATCTCAAGTTAGGTAGGGATGCAATCATACAATGGGTTGCTTGAAATTGTTAAAGGTTACAAAGCCAAGTATGAAACATACGTCGTGGATGAAATGGCTCAAAATGCGGGACATAAAGTGCTTCGCTTGCCGCTTTATCACTGTGACCTTAATCCAATGGAATTGGTTTGGGCTCAAGTGAAAGGGTTTGTAGCAAGCCAAAACAAGTCATTTAAAATGGCTGAAATAAGAGACTTACTAACGACAGCACTTACAAGGGTTGACAAGGAAAAATGGCATCGATGTGTCCAACACGTTGAACAGGTTGTTTATGTTTTACAATATTTAAAATGAATAAATTGGATTACAGTGATATATTTTTCGTTTTGATTTTTTTTTTGTGTTACGAAATTTATATATTTTGTTGGTCTACTGGAGATACCCTTAAAAAAAACACGCCTATTATTATGTTACCAGAAAAGGAAAAAGATAAACGGAATTTATTTCGTTCCGCAATATTTTTATTTTAAATTGGAAGATGGTAACCCCAATAGAATTGCTCTCTGAGTTATGGCGAACATACACACTACGGTAACCCTGTGAGAGCTTTAAAGAGGGACCGATTTATGTATGTCATTGCAACCAGACTGAGAGACAAACACCTATGCCAGTACTGACAATTTTTGTTGAATAAAGTATAATGTCTTAAAATTTCATAGCACGAAATTTCAAACCAGCATAAATGTTCCAAATTGTGCCAACTTGTTCTACTTATCGGCAGCAAGATTGTAAATAGAGACAACGTGCAGCTAGAATTGGCATGCAGTGATCAATGTGTCATTTGACATAGGACATCATCTTACGGCACATATTTTTCAGCCATAAGGGTACACAAAAATCCTTTTCGCGCGTGTAAATTAATAAAAAAACATAGGGACGCTTTGGCGAACTGTTGGATACCCTATTCTTATTCCTATCCCTCATAAGTGGGTGTGACAAAAGTCTTAGTATGGGTGAATTGTTAAGAACGCTCTACATATACATAATTATAATTATAATTAGAGTATAATTTAAAGGATTTTATCAAAAAAAAAAACAAAGCTTTTGTAAAAAAACGCTCCCTAGCTCAAACTTTGATTTTTCAATAAAATGTTTTATTTAATTGTGGGTGTGTCAGTAGGCAATTAACACATGAGCATAAAGGGCCCCTAGAGCGTATATATTATAAATTTCAGCTCCCTAGCTCAAACTTTGGATTTGCAAAAAAAGTTGATTTTAAATTGTAGGCGTGTCTGTGGGCGGATTTTGAAAATATTTACACATGAACTTAAAGGGCCCCTAAAGAGTATATATTATAAACTTCAGCTCCCTAGCTCAAATTTTGGTTTTTCAATAAAATTGTTTTATTTAATTGTGGGCGGATTTTGAACATTTTATATCCCGAGCAGTTTTATTTTTTTCCAAAAACGTGTCTGTGGGCGTATTTCAAAAATTCGTAAACTTGATTATTTCGGGACCCTAGAGAGTATATGGTTAAAATTACAGCTCTCTAGGCCCATTTTAAAGGCCTAATTTTTGCCGACGGACGGACGGACGGACATGGCTAGATCGACATTATTATCGATGCTGATCATAAATATAGTAGCTTTTAGGGGTCTACGGGCAATATTAAGGTATGCTACAAACTATGCGTCAAAATTAATATACCCTTAGAATAGGGTATAAAAAAAATTGGCTTTTAATAGTCCATGCGTCAATTTTACGCATATTTATCTTTTGTGTATGTTTAAATATTATCATCGCTCTAGAGTTAAGTGGAACAACATTCTAACCAGAGGAGGCACGTACTATCTATCAACATAGACATATTTTCTCTTTCTGCGACTGCGACAGCAAACAAAAGAAAATTCCTTTGCTTTCCATGCTTCACATACACTAAAAAGCATGCGACAACACAGTTTTCTCAGTAGTTAGCATAAGAAGTGGTTGAAATTAATAACCGCGTGGGGAGGCGAATCCCAAAAATATGTCTCAGGAAATTAAAAAAATCTATACCTAATTCGTGAAATAAATAATAAGTCATGGCAACCCTTTCCGTGCGAATTTATAGGGAAACCCAATCCCTCCGTTCGAAAAGAAACAAACCACTCGTACCTTGAACACATGTTTTTTACCCTCGTTCGTTGCGTATAGTTTTCCATAGGGAAGGCATATCGCATAATAGGAGTACCAGATCCTTCCTTTGAAGGGATCCAGCCGATGGCAACGGGTATTTCACGTTCGTTGAACTTGAGAGTTGGAATTGGTCGAAAGGCGCGCATATTTTCATATACATACATATTATATTTGTTTTGTTGATTTGAGTGAAAATGTGTGTTCCTCTACAAAAACAAATACATTAATGATGTTAGGAGGAAAACGGTTAACGATAGGGTGCCTTCGGCTTCTACGCGCGCTCGTAATGCTATGTGAATAATTGGTTAAGCCTGAGTGTTTTCGGTTTCCTTCCCTGTGTAGTAGTACAGTTTGTTTGTCGGCCCCTCACTCAATTTTCTGTACAACACATTTTTATTTCCAATAGACGGCTGCAAATTTAACTCAATTTAAGGTCTATGTATATACATCTGGATGGGAATGGGAAAAGAATAATTGGAATCGGGTTGGTGATGTGATGTGAAGTGAACGCTACCGTTTTGTGCGCCGGTCGCATTCTCTGTTGTTTATTTGGTTTTGTTGATAGTGCCGGACAGACGGACGGTCAAAAGTTGAGTTGTGTCGCGAGCACAACCCAGAACATCTGTTTTGCTTGGCGTGTGTTGTTGGTTACTGTAAACTGTGTGGGGCTGATATAGAATATAAAAAAAGCAACGGAAGTATTGCTAGTGCTCGCCTGTGCCATTCTGGGATTACGATTACTCATACCGATACAAAAGATTAAAATTTAAGGATTTTCGCCCCTGACTTGAAATAGAAAATGTAAGTATGTACCTAGTAGAAACAATTTATAATTAATTTATCCAGAAATTGATTGCTCTTCTGTCGTGCGAATGAATGAGTTGAGTTGTATTGTCTTTAATTGATTTATATGATATGGCGGTCCTGCGTCTATCATCACAGGTATTCGCTTTCCACTTGAGTGGAATAGTGTTTGTTAATATAAATTACCTATTTTTGAGATAGTGCTTCTGCTTCTTGAAATTGCGAATGTTTTTTTTAATATTGTCCTACTTCGAGCAAACTATCGATATAAAATGTGACATTTCATATTAGGTGCGCAGTTAAATCCTTTTGAATTTCCGCCGGCACAGTTAATAAATGGGTTGAATCACTGGCTGTTCGTAGTGTTTTTGCGAATTTGAGGAAGAAATGTGCCGTTAATGTTTGGCTTAATGCAGAATTCGTTTCAGTTTGAACTCGGTCTTTGTTAGCATATTTTATAACGTAAAACTTAAAAATATGATATTTAGGTACTTAACGTGCTTCCGGCCCGCAAGGAGTCTGTCTAAGACACTGCAGCCCTCCGTCCTCTGCGATCCTGGCCACGCTGCTTCCAGTTGTCTATACCAAGCGCCTTAAAACGGTGATTTACCTTCATTGCCGTCTCGAATCTAGGGGCTGAGACTCGGAGTTCCTTTTCGCCGGAGCGTTCTTGTCCATTTGTTCGATATGGCCGAGCGAATGTAGTCCACGTGTTTAAGCTTTTCGGACTAAACCACATTTTGGTACCTACAGCTCGTAGAGTTCGCAGTTGTATCTTCTTCTCCATTCGAACTCCTTGCACACAGGACCAAATATCTCTTGGGGTATTTTTCTTTCGAAAGGCATTCACATAAATCCTTAGGCTAGAATATTATATTGCGACAATAAGCAGGGATATTTGTCAATAGTTCTTGCAAAAGAGAGGTTCGCATTTCTTATAGATGGGGCATATCGGACATGCATTCTTCCACCCATACCTACATGGTTGATAAATTTAGAGCAGCGGTTCCCAATCTTTTTTAGTCGCGGAGCACTTTTTAGGTGAAAAATTCCTCGCGGAGCACTTCGTTGCACTTATGCTATTTTTCGCAGTTATGTATGTGTAGAAAATGCAATAACTGTTTTTTTTATATTTTATTAAATTCAAGTAAAACAAGTAACTTCAACGAAAAAACAAGAACATTGTTAATTTAAGAACATAATATTATAAAATTATATAAACATAATGGTATTTCAATAAAAAGCTCAGAAAGTTTCTTATAGTGAGAATAATGTGCCTGTTTGGTTTTGCATAATGCTGGTAGGTATATCTGGTTGAATTTGGGACAACTGCAACCGAATATCTGGCTCTGCATAGAGACGGGATCTATATTTTATTTTGGTTCCAACGTAGGCGGAGAATCCTGATTCGCACATGTATGTTGATGCAAACGGCAGAAGAATTATTTTGGCTTTATCTGGCAAAATTTTGAATTCGTCCATCAACATACACCAGAATTCTGATAAAGACAAAATTTGCCTTTATAGAAGAATCTGATGTTTTTTTTTTTTAACATACATTATCAGTTCTGTGTCGTGGAGTGCTTAAAGCAAGCAACTATCACGAGCAGAAATTTGCCGGCACTAAAAGTGCTCCCACAGGCTCATCATTCAGTGCAGGTGTTAGTAAGGACAAAAAAATTAAAAATTAAAAATACAATAATTATGTACCTATAAAATACTAACACAAACACAAATCATGCAAATAAATTAAGACATTAAGGTATTATTGCGCAAAATATTTTTCAGCTTAATTTTACTAACATGCAAGTCAATCACATGATCATTTATATTATAGATTCTACTCATGCGACTAATAGGCTCATGCCTCCCATAATTCGTTCTATGATAAACAATAAATCAACACTACGTAAATTATGGGCACCACACCGAAAATTAAAGCCAATAGATGACAGCAAGTCAGGTGCATCTATTTGACCAGATATAAGCTGCTGTAAAAAAATGATATCGCTATTAAGCCTTCGTTGAGAAAGGGGTAACATTTGAAGAAGCTTAATACGCTGACTGTAAGGAGGAAGGTTAAAAGGATCATCCCATGGAAGTCCTCTAAGTGCAAATGGAATAAATTTACGTTGAATGGCCTCTATTCGATTTGAATGAATGTTGTAGAACGGCGTCCAAACTTGTGAAGCATACTCTAGAACCGGACGGATAAAACAATTGTACAATGACATAGTAACATATGGGTCATTAAATTCTTTCGCCCATCTTTTTACGAACCCCAGCATAGAATTAGATTTATTAACAATAAAATTGATATGCTTGGCAAAAACCAGTTTGGGATCGAAATAAACCCCAAGATCCTTAAAATTATCAACATTACAAAGAATATGTTGAGACAAAGAATATTGAAAGGTGGAAGGTATATTCTTTCTACAGAATGTCATATGTTGACATTTAGTAGGGTTCAGGGATAAACCGTTTTTATCACACCAATTAGCGAAGCTATTAATGTCAGATTGAAGAAAAATTCTATCTTGCTGACTAGTGATAGATTTAAATATTTTCATATCATCAGCGTAGATCAGGATATTACTGTGATTTATACATGCTTTAACATCATTAATGGCTAGTATAAATATAATTGGTCCGAGGTGACTACCTTGGGGAACTCCAGACTCAGCTGTAAAAGATACAGATAGCGATCCTCTAAATTTGACTTGATAAACCCTTGATCTAAGGTATGAATTTACCCATTTTATGAAACTTGGTGGGAAACCAAAAGCCCTGAGCTAAAACTCGATTATTTCATGGGACAACTGGTCGAAAGCTTTAGAGAAATATGTTAAATCAAAGCACTCAAACTGCAACGATGTCAGAGAAGCTGGCTTTTCCAAAGCGGCAGAGTATGGGTCTGCAACCCACACATTTTCTGTAATAGGTATAATCCTTATCCTTCCGGAAAATAGCTGTTTAAGCTTTCGAGCAAACTTAGCAGGTGAACATGAAACTCACTTCAAATGTCCTCAGGAATACCCAAATCTATTTCCTCTTTTCATTCGCTGACCATTGGGAAGCTGTCAAGGTTTCGATTATTTAAAGATTTCGCCCAAAACTTGATTTTTTTTTTTAAAATGCTTCTACCTTATCAATGGCATCGAAAAGAGTTATTTTCTTTCCTTGAATTGATACACTTAAATCATTTATTTTTTTAAAAACATCGGCTAGATACGATAATTTTAAGAGCCAACGCTCATTACACAATCTGTCGCCCAAATCAAAGTTGTCGTTGATTAGGAAGGTTCTGACTTCAGCCCTCATTTCGAAAAGCCGCGTCAGTGTTTTGCCGCGAGAAAGTCAACTTACTTCTGCGTGAAGAAGTAAAGACGTATGTAAACTACCCATTTCATCACACAGTACTTTCAATAGCCTTGTATTCTTAGGTCGTGATTTAATAAAGTTAATTATTTTCACGAACGCAGTGACTACTGCTACATTCCTTGGCATTTTGTTTTACCATTGGGACGGCACCGGAAGTTTTTCCATATATAATTGACAATGAAGAAATTGTCTATTAATTCAAAAATTTCAGCACCAGTTGTTGTATTTTTCAACGGCTTGCAGAAAAGCAGATCTTCTTGAAAGGACTGTAGCTATTGGTAGCGCACAAATACTATTGAAATGGCCAACCCTGCAACATCCGTTGATTCATCCATTTGCAGCGCAAATTTTGTGATTTTTATTCGCGAAAGTAAAGTAGCTTTGACATTCTCTGCTAAGTCTCCGATTCTTCGTGATATTGTGTTATTTGACAAAGGAACGGTGTCAACTAATTGTTTGGTCTTTTCACCCAACATGCACTCAACAATGTCCTTAACGCATGGCTTGCTTAAGTTTTCAGCGATTGTATGGGCTTCGCCAGTTTGCGCAACTCGGAAACTCGCTAAGTAGGACGCCATCAACGCGTTTTCGTTCACTGTCTTTGAGTGGTTAGTATAGTAATAATTGTTTGAGATTTTGTAAGTTCAAACGCTAATTGAAATTTGTACTGGGATGAAGTCTTTCTGGTTAGCAGAAATATTTCCGGTAACCACAGAAACGTCATCCCAGTACGAATTTCAGTTAGCGTTAGCGGATATGGTTGTCTGAGACAACTTGTCTCTGGAAACGTCACTTTCATAATTTTTATTTGTCGGGGATTCCCATAATGTTGATATTACATCCCATACCACATCTTTTTACACGAATTATTTTTTGGTTTGCTTGTATATATGTATTGATTTCTTTTAAATGAGCATTTCAAATTCGATTGCTGCGATCAAAATGACAAGTTCAGAAGCACAAAATTAACTAGTCACTAGTGTAATGGAATTTTGTTATTTCTTTTTTTTTTATTTTTCCGCGGAGCACACTTTGTGAATGCTGGATTTAGAGCATTCGCGCTACCACATTATCACCTTATTTGAAGTTCTTGTGGCTAATCCATTGACAGGGTTTGGGTTCCATTCTTCTCATCTCCCTACAGGATGCCCATTTAACAACACTGATGAAAATGCTGCTAAACACATCTAGGCACTATTCCCTGCGCTTCGGTGGTTAGATTTTCGAGAAACAATAAACACTTACTGTTTTTTTTTGTGGAAACTGCAGAATTATTGAAAAACTCAAAATACGTTACTAGTCCGCCATGTCGAATTACATAATTATTAAAAAAAATCGATGAGAATTAAGAGTTATTAAGCTTCAAAAGTTGAACTAAACAACCATATTTTATTATTATTCGATAAGTTAAAACAAAAAATTAATGAAAAAACACCGAGGTAGGTACTATCAGATGGTCTTAACACCAAGTTCGTATCAAGCTATCTACCTAATTATTTTTGTTTCTTTCTTGCTTAATAATAAGTTGAATCTTCTACTTTCTCTTAAACGACAAGGTTATGATCTGGACTTAAAGGATCATAAACCCGCCACATCCTTACTGGTCCGCCTGTGGGGTTTACCATTTGATCTCAAAAAATATCGGTAGGCCTGCCGATTTCAAATGGCTGTCGCTGATGCCAATCAAATGCTGGTTTTGTTGCATTTGTGTGATTCCGGAGTTTTCCCACCTGCCTCTTCGTGACTGTAAAGGAACTTTGATTAATATTGACGGCATTCGTAGGATCTCTCCTTTGAACATGACAGAACTAGCTGAGCCGGTCGCGTTCCATTTTCATTGAGAGGGGTTCTGGGTCCGATTTGTTACTCCTGCTGTCATGCGAGGCATCTGCATATCAGTAGCCGGTAATTTTCCCCCATCCTTTTTGTACCCTGTCCAACATTGTGAACCGTATGTGAGCGGCGAGCGCACAACTGCGATGTAGTTCTTTTCTTTTAACATAGGGAGGTTTCCCGGCACTTCATCCACCTCTTTTTTTTTGGAAAAGGAAATCTAAATCCCAGAGCACTCAGATTCGGTAACGCACCGTTACTACCAGCCAGGGCCTTAAATATTACTTCATTTTTTAATAATTTTTTTTTTAATAAAATGACCAACTATTTATTCAACATTTGGGTCAAAACGGCACCCAAAAAGTAGGGTTAAAAAAATGTGTATGGATTAATTGTCTAATATAAGGAAAAGGTACAGTGCGCTTGGGTGATCTGTTGGATATCCTTTTGCTATTGTCCAAAAAGTGGGCGTGGTAAAAATCTAAGTATGGGTCAATTTTTAAGAGGATATTGTCTCTCTCTCTAAAAAAAATCTACTTATTTTGTTATATAACTAAAAACTGCTTAAAGTGTTTTCCTAACAAACAAATTTTGCAGAAGAGGCAACGAGAAAGCAAATCAGATCCCCTCAACTGAAAAAGTTACGAATTTCTGTCCAAGAAATTTCTTTGGGCAGGTTGTAAAACAGCTATCAACGGTAGGTACCTACAAATACTTAAAATAACAGTTGATATTTCAGTTTGTTATTTTTTCTTTCATCTAAGTCCGTTTGATGGGCCATCTAATAACGATACAAAATTAAACATTTATCCCATAATCATTTTCATTCAAATATTTCTATTAATCTTGATTTCACAAATTGTTTTGATTCTTCATTTGACGTTTCTGCTGTCAAGTAGGTCGGTTACTTGAGGTCTGTTCGCGAACTAATATGCAAACGTAAATTTATATAAACTTTCGTGCAAAACTACACAAACGCGTTCGCGTACTGAGAAAATGGTAAAAAGATGAACTTTCGTTCATTTTTTTCACACAGAATTTTAGCTGGTAAAAAAATTAAAACTGTCAAATGATGAAATCCTTTGAGTTTGCCAGCAAAAAAAAAACAGCGGTTGCCTCTATTCAAGCCAAACTTAGACGTCTTTCATCTTTTTACACAAAAGCGTTCGCGTACTTTTCTTTGAAATGAGAGGATTGTCCCTCGATTTTGGAGATTTGGCAGTTTTCATTTTTCTACACATAAAGTACCTACGCGAACGGACCTTTTATTTTACTGCAAAAGCATTTTCCTACTTTTTCATAACTGCTTTGATCTCTGAGAGAATTGGAGAATTAATTGAAATTACGTGAGAAATAAGGGAACATAGCTAATGAGAGAGCTTTAATTCAATCTTACAACAATATCGTTTTTTTTTGCAACGTTTAACTGTGTTGGAGCTCAGCTCTGTTGACTTTATCTCTATGTAAGTTCAAGCTTGTTAGCTAAGACTCTAAGATATTGCATACCGCCAGATATATCTGTTTTGAAAGAAACAACTACATACATACTTGCAAATCATTGATTTTTATTTGGGCTTCGAAGAAATCTGAGATGAAAATTTATACAAAGTTTTATTGAACTGTGTGGATATTTAAGCATTGAAACAATATTAGTAATATTCTACAGGAATCACCTCTGCAAAAGCACATCAGTACTTGAATGTCCTCGTTAGCTTTAAAACACAGTTTTTATTTTACATATTAAAACTGGTCCCCTTTTCTTCATGAAAAATATGGTCACCGTACTGGCTTCTCCAACCATTTAGGTACCTTGTGCCAATCCTAAATTGCATTCGTCCATCACACGCGAAACTATTTCCACCGGAATGAAACCTGTTTTGATGGAAAGGGGACTGAGGTCTGCGGTATCAACAGAAAATATTCTATCGCATTTGAGGGGGAAAAAGTAACCCACATCGCTTTGTTTTCATTGAAATAAATTGAAAGTGTGTAATTTGTTTTAAGTCTTTCTCCTGTATTTTGCTTGCTTTATCGGTAACCCAGTGTGTTCGCAAATATATATACTTTTTTTTTTAAATAATGTAGATAGTAGATATAAATATTTATTTGTGAGTGCAGTACTCGGTAGTTAGTATCTCGGTCAACTTATGTAAGAGTCTCAGGTTCAAATCACGCCGGGGCCTAGCAACACCTTAAATCTGACAAACATCCAAGAGTATCAATCGTCACAAGCAGCTTCTCAAATTTACCGTACTCCTTTTTGGGCCGTTTATGACAAATATTTTTTGTTTTTAAGATACATTTCATTGTTTGTTTTTTGTTGGTTATATTTATTTAGATTTTAATACCTACATTATATCCTAAATGAGATTCAATACATTGAATGTATGTTCAATAAGTTGAATAAGCAAAAGCCGGGTTATGGAACTATGTTTGTCTGAATTCAAGAAGTACGAGTAGCATAGGTATACCAAAATAATTTTTGTTCCAATTGTTACTAATTGGTAGTTTTTATCAAAATAACAAAACTTGATCAAATAAGAAGTTGAAATATCCGAGGAAGTCTTCCCGTTAATGGCAGAAACACATGGCACAGCAACAGCTGCAGCGATTTTGACAAGCACAGCAATAATTTTAGCACCAACAGGGGTATTCACGATCTGGTGCAACAGGCCTAGAAAAATTGAGAAATTTTTAGTTGATGGTGAATGCAATTTTTCTTATCTGTTTGTCTGGTTTTTGTATTTGGCGGTACTCAAATTGCTTGTATTTTGGCCACGAAAATGTTAAAAGCAATTGAAATCTTGTTATATCTGCAATAACACGTGGAGCAACAGTAACAATGAGCGCGCTCAATTTGCAAGGCAACTACTTACTTACTTTTTTTACTTAAAGGGCCCCCGAACCGTGAAGAGCCTCTGCCTGAAACACAGCAGCCTTCCATCCTCTACGATCCCGGGCACGCTGCTTCCAGTTGTCTTTGCAACGGAGGTTCGGTCTTCCTTGCCTTCTCGAACCTGGGGGCTGGGATTCGAAGATCAAGGCAACTACAAGTCCTTACTATTTGAACTTCTCTTATTGATCGAATAACTCACGTGACCATCATTTAGCAAGTAATAGAGGATTAACTAGTGAGGAAGTTGCATTGCAAATTGAATGTGTAGATAAAGTGCAAAACTGTTTTAACATTTTCGTCTGTATAAATGTTACACTATCGCAATCACACTAGACCAGTTGCTTTTCAATGCAACAGAATACAGTGATCTCAGTAACAGGATTCCTAACTTTAGTAAAAATTCTACCAATTATGTGACGATGTTTTCAGTTTCCCAACATTCAAATGAGTGCTGTCGAAGTGGCTACTATAGTAACATTTGGCTCTTTTGCGCTCTTCCAAACTAAAATTTTAATTAAAAAAAAATAAAATATATTCTCTTACATTTCAATTATAAAATAAATAAAATTTTCACAACCCTGTTTCAATTGAAGATTGCACATCTATGCTTATGTAATTTTCCGTTGTATATGTAATATGTATTATAATATATAATTGCATTAAAAGTAGTGTAGGGCCGTGGCCGAATACCCGAATATTCGGCCAAACTAATCGGCCAGATTATAAAGTTCTGAAAAGTACGAACACAGTTGGGGCGAACATGGTTGATTGAACATAAGATCATTCTACACAAATTCCACTATTTTTGGGACGCAAACCTAAAAGCTTTTTCTTGTCGCTCCATTTAGTTTATGTTCTTTTCTTTGTCTTTCACGAAAAATATCCTTCAAAAAAAAAAAAAACACCAAGCTATCGATGTTCGAGGAAAAACATTTGCTTTGTTTTTATTAAGTTTTTGCTTTGCTTTGTTTTTATTTAGTTTTAAACGCTTAAATTAATTGAAAATGACCATGTGTTTTTGGTTTTTTGCTCCTTTTTCTAACGAATACCGCCGAATACCGAATTGTAGTAACCGAATATTCGTTTCAACACTAATTAAAAGTAATCTTCAAAGTTTGTCTATACGCTTGTGCACGCAAGTCGCGCTCATACGAAGAGTCCTTAATATTCTAAAACAATCACAGAAAAAAAATATTCATTACCCATGCTACATCCTCAGTAGTTAAATACAGGCAAAGCTCGATTTACGCGTTTCTCGATTTGTGCAAATTCTCGAATTCTGCATTATGCAATTGTGCAGAAATAGAACCCTTAATGCAAACGCGGCGTTCATACTATTCAAACATTTTCCTTTAATGTTGACCGTTTTATAACTTCTTTATATAATGTAAACGGTCAACTTTTTAAACGAAATTGGGAAAACTGTTCGGAAATAAGGAAGGGAAAAAACAGATCAGCACCACAGAAAGAAGGAGTCTGATGATCGGTTGTGGCGAAGTTTGAAACAGCGCTAGAACTCCAGTCGTCCCTTTCACGTGGTAGCAATTATTTATGATAATATGGTTGTTCATTCAAACAACTCCTGCTTTTGTTTGGCTAGAAATGCGTTTTTCATAAAAGTTCACACCGCCACAAAGTTACTGACTGGAATATGGACACGATTCAAGAAGAGGAAATACCCGAAGATGAAAACAATTTTAGTGTTGAAACTCGTGTCCAGCGCAACATGCTATTATGATGTTTAACGGCACTCTTAGATGGACTGAACAAAATACCAGAAGTTTTCAAGAAATCTTCTTAATAGGTACTAGGTAATCTTACACGAAAAAAACCGTAAAAATAACAATGTCATATTTTAAGCTGACCAAATTGGAAGATTGTTTGCATATTCGGTGTAATACATCTAAATGACTATAAATAAAAGCTTGGTACACTATTGCTTTCAACATGTTTTCTGTTATTTTTATAATCATTCGAATTGCGCACATTCTCGATTGCGCAGTGGAGCTTTGCCTGTACTTGCACGTTACAAGAATACAAGAGCTGTGCACTGCTATTCTTTTCATAATTCAATACTTTTTAAGCCTTAAGAGTGAATATTAATTATTTTTCCTGATTCGTAGTGTGTTACTAATAAAAAAAAAATTGTACATAATGATATACATACCATAGAAAATCCTAACTCCGCCTCATTCTACTTTTTTCAGATGCTACCATCCGATACTGTATTCAACACTGTAGATAACAGCAGCAGTGCGTTTCATCGACACGAACCTCATATCTTTGAATCGAGTTCATGTGCTCGCCCGCAGATGGCATGGCAAATGTACGAACAACTGCTGCGCATCGCCAACAATCAAAAACAAGAATCTAATTCAAAGTACGATGAAGTAGATAGGAAACGAGTGTGGCTGGCTGCATTCACAGGACCCAGCTTGGCCTATCGTTCAGAAGTAGCAGCAGGTGTTGCCGAACCCCTCTAAAATAAACGAACAAAAGATGAAGAGGGAAACAAAAACAATAATAATGTAGAATCACCAGTGGTAGCGGCGGATATCCCTGTTTGTTTTCAATGAATATCCTTCCTTCTGCCATCGTAGCTGCACTGATTCCAGGTGCAATCGTAGTATTTTTTTTATTTATTCATATTTCTGCTTTTTATTTATGTGTTACTCGAATTTATGTACCAAAAATGTATTTGTTCTCAAATTAACTAGTCAAGGATTGATATTATATAAACAATGCCATCGAAAGGGTAATGGGTATTTTTAAGTTCTTAGTTTTTAAAATAAATATTAAAGGCAATAAATAATTTAAATCAAAACAATTTCTTTGGTATTTTTGTATCTCTTTTTATTGATTTGGTTTGTAGCGCTATATGGTTATGAATGTATTTACAGAAGGGGTGGATCCACTTAATGTCTATGACTAGAATTTTGTTTGAGACTAGGTAAGAATATCCATGTCTACTGTTAAATAGGGAGACCGTGTTCAACTTGCCCAACAAGCTTTTCACGAAGTGATCTATAGACCAAACTGTCCTGGGGAATGCCCTCTCTTTGGAGAAACAGAAGAGTTTCACGAGCACACATTGCAAAGCCAAGAGCTTCCGCTTCGTGCCTTTGACACTGTCTGTCAACCTGATTGTGGTGTTCATTCAAATAGAAGGAAATCTCTGAGTCGTCGTCCTCTGTGTCGGGCAAACCAAATTCGTCGCTGTAGTCCAAATCGCTCTCGAATTCGTCCAGTTCCTTTTGTAGTTCAACGATTTTCTGCAGAGCTTCCACAAGGATTTTATTTCTTGTATTCGGTACTATGATCGGGGAACCGTTGTCTGGTGTTGCAGGTGATGAAGACGGTGGGGTGCAATGGTTTTCACTAATCACTGATGGCATTTGTTGGGGCTGATACTCAGGTTCGAATCGTTCGCGTTTAGCATCTCCAGATGTGGATAGCTGTGCATCGCGCTTTCTTTTAAGGAACAACTTTCCGTTCATATTGACGGTAATAATTTTAACTTGTTGCGACTGATTTACGAATTATACACAAACAATCATCACGAGTTTCGAGTAACCAAAAAGTATATTTAAGTATTCCACAGGAAGTTAACTACTGTAGACCGAATACGACGAAGTGATCGCGACGAATGCTGAAATCGATTTGCTGCAATACGTGGTGAACTTGTACCATCAAACCGACCCCGACCCCTACTGACACTGAAAGTGACTGTGCTCTGTCTGCTAGC
The DNA here is from genome assembly GCA_949715645.1 of Portevinia maculata. NCBI lineage: Eukaryota > Metazoa > Arthropoda > Insecta > Diptera > Syrphidae > Portevinia > Portevinia maculata. The sequence goes on from OX454525.1 coordinate 104,532,730, forward strand.
TAACACCAGGCAGAGACACTCCTATATTTGGTCGTGTGCGGCTGCTGCAATTTAATTGTGCGTGCGTGCGTACACCATCACCGAACCCCGAACGTGCAAACTTCGTATTTCGGAACAAGTTTTTTAAAATACACATGGCTGGCAATGGCACTATATCAAAGGTACGGGAAATGGGGAGGATTTTGGTATGTCTGTAGGGGAAGAAGTTTTTTCCTGTTGGGAAACCAAACGCATTCACATCTGCCAGAGGAGTATGCAAAGGGCAGAAAAAGAAAAATCAATGCTACGAAAGAGGAAAGCAAGTAAACAATTTTCGGTATGAGACAGTGTGTGGAACAAGAAAGACACGTGGTAGATGTTTGCGGGGAGTAGATATCACTATTTCTCTCCAAGTCTTCTAGAAAGTGAGATTTCAACAACTTTATTCGATTCAAATTGATACCTCCCCGCAATGATGGCTCTTTTTTATAATACGTTCGCTAAGTTCGAAAGAGTTTGAGGAGGACACCACCGGAGTGCAGCGTGGCGTTAGGATCTGAATCCGAAAAAGATGACAGCTGTAGATCAAACCAAAGGTTCTGAATCTCACAAGTTTGCGAATTTAATTTGTTGGCATGAATGCAAAAGACCTACATTTTTACTCCAATTTCGAACGGCATATAACAAACTATCCCATTTTAAACGTTCTAATAATCGTTAGCATTTTAATTTTAATCGTATAACAACTTGTAGTTTTTCAGTAAAGATGTAAAATATCCAACGTCACACATTGCGCGACAGAGCGATCAAATTAATCAGAATATCGTACTGTGAATGTGTGAATGAACAAATCTGAATCCAGGTGTAACGTGTTGCGAGATATCGCTATAGCGTCGGTGTCTAGAATCCTTTATGCTAAGGTAAAATTTATGTAAATTCAAGTGCTAGCAGCAGTACTGAAATTTTGAATTTCGGTTCGTTGAAAGCGAAGAAGTTAGTTACTTTCTTATTTTCTTTAACGACAAGGTTATGATTTCTACTAAGGGATCAGAACTCTACCACTTCACTGCAACCCTCCAGGTCAACTTGTGAGGTTCGATAGTTTGACTTCAAAAAGTATTTCGAATCACTTCTTCATTGAGGCCAATCAATCCCTAATTTTTAAAGCCTGCCTCTTTCATTATTGTATTGGAAAGTTGATTCATATGACCTTGTTGAAGGGATTCGTAGGACCTCTCCTTTGTTTGAACATGCCAACTAAGCCGGTCGCAATCGATTTTCTTTCAAATAGGTTGCTTGACGTAAAGGCTTCCTCTGATCTTGGAACTTATTATTCGATCAAGTTTTGTTACTCCTACTGTCCTGCGGAGCAACTTCATTTCAGCAGCCGTTTATTTGCTCTCAGACTTTTTGTACGCTGTCCAACATTGTGAACACTAAGTGAGCGCCGGGCGCACAACTGCTGTGCAGAGCCTTCCTTTCAGATTTGGGGTTATTTTTCGGTCGCAGAAGATGGTTGAGATTTGTCGCCACTTCCTACACCCAACGTTTATGCGATGATCGCTGTCGTTATCACAGGGTGCTTCGCTTTTGATAGTGTATCGCAGATATTAGAAAGTTCCGCACTTGGAAATCACTTTTTTTCTTCATAAGCAGCAGTCTGTCTTTTTCGGACTATACCCAATTCCCTTCAAAACATCCGCCTATACATCAAGTGCTTGTTTCAGTGACGTTTGATCCTCGGTTATGATGGCTCCATCGTCAGCAAAGAATAACTGATGCACTTTGGAGTTCACTTTCCCTTCAAGCAGATTAAAATTTGTAAGTCTCGAGATTTAGGATTTCTTATTTAAACGCGGGACAAGTGCTCGCTAGAAAGGTAGTTTATTTTAGCTTCAGCGTGGGAAATGTACATCTTTACGATAGTGCCTTTCACATATTTCGTCGCATAAAGCATAACCATACAAAATAAAAACTTTAAAAATTAAAGTATGTATTCTTTCTTTCATACACATACTGTTACTTATATTAGTAATCTAACGCAAAGGAAACATGTGCAGCCGGCCCAATTGTCATTGCAATTGCACGGATCGTGTGTTTTTTTTGCTTCCTGAAATACTCTTCCAATTCCGTTCGCCCTTGTTTTTGTTTTGTCTTCGCTTGCTGATGTGAGTGGGAAAGGAAAGTAATATAATGGATTTAAGAGCACAAAACGTAAAAACGTTTCATTAAATTTTTAACAGGAGGGTCTCTTGCTATATACTTTGCTATGGCATTGGGCACCCTTTAATCTGCGACGGACGACGTGCGCACGACCAAATAAAAATTATTCAAACCAAGTGCAGAGGCGTGCAGAGTGTGCGGGCAATCTTTATTATTATTATTTTGTCTATCCTCTTAACAGTCTCTTATTTTGGCTAGCGCTTTGATAAGAGGAATTCATTGAGCATTTCAGCATGAGAAAGTGTTAGGGGGTTGCAAACTTCATACTTTGATTTCCATATTATGTATTCCTATTGGAAATGTTTTATCAATTATATTAAAGAGGTATGAGCTCCCTATATAATTCCTCTCCCACATTAACGCTTTTTAGCTGTTCTATTTTAAAATTTGTATAATTGAGTTGGAGTATTGGTTGATTTGTTCTTTTCCCATTCCCTTATGATTGGTATTTTTGGATTTTCTCGACTTCTTCTAGAAGCTCATTGTGTGTAGTTAAAATATTCTGGCTGAAACCAAACAGGTGCACCTGGATTATATTGCAGGTTGTATTTTGCCTGGTTTTTCCTATAAATGAATGAAATTAGGGGAATACCATTTTGCACACCTAGCACTAAACCGAAATTAAAATAAACTAGGTATCTTCTTATTCTCTAAATCTAGAGATTTGTTTTTACTTGCTCTAAATTGAAGATGCAAAATTAACCTAAACCAAAATCTGTATGAACATATATTTGCATGTAAGGTCTGTTAGTGTGTTAGTATAGTTGTACTGGCATCGGCGAAAAAAAAAATTTTCGGCGAAAACGCTTTTAATTTGTAAAATTGTGGTTATTACATCTGTTTATCTTTTAATGGAGACATATCATTGTTTTTATATTGATATTTTCTCTGTGCTCCTTGTAATTAATATACCTACTTACTTCTCGCGAAGAGCAGTCTTGCATCCTCTGCGATGCCGGACCAAGGGATCTGGCATGCGCGCTGGCTTGTTGTTTAATTCGGAAGTGCGGTCTTCTATATCATCATGGACCTTTAGGCTGCATCATTATTGTCCATTCGCTCGATGTGGCCTACCCAATATAGTCAATGTGACTTTATGTGACTAAGGTAAGGACCATTCATTCGAAGGGTGAACTGGCCGGATCAGTGTTGCTTTTGCAGTGGCGTAGCGTGGGTTGGGGCCGCCCGGTGCAGACCCAATTTATGCCGCCCCTAGTAATTTTTTCACACACTAAAACAAAAAAAAACCTTTGTCTACGGTTTCAACCAGTTATACCTAAACATTATGTATGTCAATCCTGCGGGTTGGTTACCTACCAGGCGCGTCCCTGGGTGGTGGATAGGGGGACCTCGGTACGATACGTTCGTGATCCGAGGTTTTAGAGTTATAGCGGCGTTTTATACACCGTCAAAGCTCTATCGCGAACCAAACCAAAAAACAAGTATGCAGGAACAACTTTACGATATAAATACTCCAGGTGGTACTCGTATGGGCGAAAATCCACCCGTGGTCTTTTCGACCACGGTCGGAGCACGGATTCTGGAGGCCCCAACCGACATACATATACCCCCCGTCTGTACAGGCGTTGACCTTCGAGTTGCGAAAAGGTTTGCTTCCGAAGATTCCTGCAGCTCTATCTCCGACACGTTCGGTAGACTGGGCTGGAAACATGGAGAAAGTTACGGAGAGGTTCAACCTGATACGGTTAATCTTCAGACCAATAGACAGACAGCCGACAGGTGCGATGCTGCCGACGAGGCCTGCGAAACCGAACAGGTGAAACGGGCCACAGAGGCGGCGTCCACTGGTCAGCGTCCATCCAATAGCCAGCGAAAGAGGAAAAGGAGAAAGGCGGCTATCGTGCGGCGCAAAGAAACTGCAACGCCAGTTGAAGGCGCAAGCGCTGAGAACTGCCCTTCCCCGGCGGCGACGGCAAAGAGATGCAGGTCGGCAGAGGCTACCCCAACCGAAACCAGCCAGCTTACTGAAACCAACGCTGCCTCCCTTTCCAATAGCTCGAACAGGAAAAAACGGAGGAAGAAGGCCTCAAGCACTCCTGTCGGTGGAACTGCGCGCGCACCTTCTGCGTGCCCTTCCACCAGAACACTTCAAGCTGATGTATTTCCAATGATTGGATTTACTCAGATTAACCTTCAACACTCCAAGGCTGCTACTGCACTAATTAGTAAGAAGCCTTCTGTGTTGAATACACATAACATCCATACAGGAGCCATGGGTGTGGAAAAATCGCATCTGTGGCCTTGGAGGTGTCCGTGGCACTACAATACTCTGTGACGAGCGGTCCGAGAGACCAAGGGCTTGTCTTGCTGTGTCGAACATTCTCTCAACGACTAAGCTTGGACAATTTTGTGGCCAAGATTTAGTTGCTGCAGCCATTAGCTACGAAACGAATGGAGATTGGAAGACCTTCGTCGTGGCGTCAGCTTATCTCCCCTATGACTCGGTAGTGCCTCCACCACCGAGGGCAATTGCTGAACTCATTGACTATTGCGACACCAGGAAGATGGGCCTAGTTATATGCTGTGATGCCAATGCTCAAAACACTGTTTGGGGCAGCAGCAAATGCAACATGCGAGGAAACCATCTCCTGGATTTCATTCTATCATCTGATCTTACTATTAACAATGTTGGCTCGCAACCAACTTTTGTGACGTCAAGAAGACATGAAGTGATCGACCTAACTTTATCAAATAGATACTTTAAGGCGGTTACTAACTGGAGGGTCTCTTCGGAGGTGTCCCTCTCAGACCATAGATATATCGAATTCCTTATCGGATGCGAAGCCATAACTTTGCAGGAGAGGAGGAATCCGAGAAAAACCAACTGGATACGCTTCAGGGAGGAATTAGGGAAAACTCTCAAAACTCCAACCAAACTCAGGACGAGACAAAAGGTAGAGGAAGCTGTTCAAGACCTGAATAGTGCCATTACTAGCTGTTTTGAACTGACGTGCCCAGTAAGCAAACCCCCTTACAGAACGCCGGTTCCCTGGTGGAGCTCGGAACTGCAAAGAATTCGTAGAGAAGCTAGAAAGCTTCTAAATAGGTCACTCAAGACTGATTTGGAGAAAGACTGGAAACTCTACCGATCGAAGCAGAAGGAATATAAGAGGCTAATTCGGGTATCGAAAAGTGCTTCTTATAGGAATTTCTGCGAAAAGATTGAAACACTGGGTGAAACTAGTAGGTTGGTTAAAGTTCTGAAAAAGGGCAAACCAGCCAAACTGGACTCACTTAGAAAACTTGATGGCACCTTCACTGAGACGAAAGCGGAAACTCTTAGTTATCTGCTGGAGTCTCACTTTCCGGGTAACCAGATTACAATTGGTTCACAACCAGGCCCGATTACCGAGACTATGAGTGAGCCAAGACAAAACAACTCGGCGTAGCTGGTATATTGCGAAGGCCGTGGTGACGGACGAGGCCATTAAATACGCCTTTGCGTCTTTTGACGGCTTCAAGTCGCCTGGTACGGACGGAATATACCCAGCCATGCTGTAACAGTGTACAAACCAGTTGCTACCGACTATGAAGAAAATCTTCACCACTGGCATACATTCCAACACCCTGGCGTACAGTTAGAGTGGCATTTATACCAAAAATTGGCAGAAGTGACTACTCGCTCGCCAAGAGCTTCAGACCAATCAGTCTGACTTCCTTCTTGCTGAATAGCTTGGAAAGGCTGGTCGAACTTCACGTGCGCAAAAGTGCTTTGCGATTGCACCCACTATCTCAGATGCAACATGCATATCAACGCGGAAAATCCTGCGAGACTGCGCTCCAAAATCTAGTTGGTAGAATTGAGGGCGCGCTTGACAGAAAAGAATACGCGATGGGCATTTTCATCGATATTGAGGGTGCTTTTGACAATGCGACTTTTGATAGCATGTGCAGCTCCGCCAGACAACACGGCGTAGACGAACCATTGGTGTTGTGGATTAAAGCAATGCTAATGAATAGAACGTTGGTTGCGGATGCGGATTGTGGCCGCTATGTTATGGCGGGGGTAAACAAAGGATGCCCGCAAGACGGCGTCCTGTCTCCACTGCTGTGGTGTATGCTGGTCGACTCTCTGTTGAACGCACTCAACAGTTCTAATATTCACGCTCAGGCGTACGCGGATGAAGTTGCCATGCTTTCTGTTGGATCATGCCTAGCGACTGTATGCGCCAAGGCGCAGGCGGCGCTTGACGTGATCGACGAATGGTGCACTAGGAATGGGCTCTCAATCAATCCTCTTAAAACTGAGGTTGTTCTCTTTACGAGAAGGAGGAAGCTGGTCGGGTTGACTCAGCCAGTGCTAAAAGGCGTCAAAATTCAACTCTTCAATGAAGCAAAGTATCTGGGAGTCATCCTGGATAGCAAACTTCTTTGGTCCAAACATGTTGAGCTGAAGACTGCCAAGGCGCTGTCTGTTTTCTGGCAGTGCAAAGGCATTTTCGGCAAGACATGGGGCTTATCACCGAAAAGAGTCCTATGGATTTATACGGCTATGATAAGACCATTTATAGCATACGCATCGGTTGTTTGGTGGAATAAGCTTTCACGTAAATACGTTACTGCTGGCTTTTGCCAAACTCCAAAGGCAGGTATGTCTCGGCTGCACGGGAGCCTTCCCCAGCACGCCCGGCTCCGGCCTAGATGCACTATTGAACCTTCCGCCCCTTGATGTTTACATTATGGGCTGTACAATCAAGGCTATCTCACGTCTTAGAAGAGGTGGCTTTTGGTATAACTCGCACTGGAGTTTTGATGAACTTGCGCAACGGTTGTCCTTCGACTCCTGTCTTATGGATATGCCGTCTGATGCGATGACACCGGAACTTCGGCTAAAGCGCAACTAGGAGGTCGACTTTCCTCGCGTCCAGGACTGGCTCTGGCCGGACTCTGAACCTGGAAGGGAATGCAGTCGAATCTTCACGGACGGCTCCAAAACGGATAAAGGATCTGGTGCTGGTGTCTTCGTGGAGAGCGATAACGTTAGACTTTTCTTTCCGTTAGGCAAATATGCGTCAGTCTTCCAAACAGAGACTTATGCTATCCTAATGGCCATGGACTATGTTACGAGGAACAGGTGGAGGGGGCGAAGTATCTGCGTCTATAGCGACAGTCAGGCTGCGCTTAAGGCCTTACTCAAACCCTTAACTACCTCCAAAATAGTACGTGAATGCAAGATATCTCTGAATTCGGTCGGAAGGCTGAATTCACTTAAACTTGTCTGGGTCCCGGGTCATAACGGGATCACGGGAAATGAGATCTCCGATGAACTTGCTAGACAAGGCTCAGAGGGGGACTTCTCAGGACCTGAACCAGCGATCTGTCTGCCTGCGTCCTCTGTCAGGGCTTCCATTGACGGTTGGGTTTCCTATGAACACAATCGCAGTTGGCATGACTCTCCAGGGTGCAGACAGACTAACCAAAGCTCCCCGACTTCTGTGGGAAATCCGCGGCATTCTTGTTTTCTCTCAACAGAAAAGACTGCAGACAGACTACTGGCGTTCTTACGGGACACTACGCTTTTGCCAAACACCTTAAGGTGCTAGGCCTAAGCGACACCACCAACTGCGAAGCCTGTGGAGAAAGCGACGACACTGCGGAACATTTCCTCTGTGATTGTCCTACTTTTGCTTGTATCAGGTGGCAGGTATTTGGTGCGGATATGGTGAGTGCTGTAAACCTAAGCTCCTTATCATTGAAGCGCCTTCTCGTTTTTCTTAGAAAAACGAGTAAATTCCCACAGTAAAATGTGGCGTGTCTGCCTGGTAGTACAATGGACCAGTATTGAGTCTGAGTGCTCCAGTGCAGAAAGTTTCACACACCCCGACAAAAAAAAAAAAAAAATGTATGTCAATAAGCTTGGTAAAATCTCTCTTCAAAATGTTGTCAACTGTTGTTCGTCGGTACTACTTTCTAGCAAGTGATTTATTATTTAAAATTTTCCCATATTGGTTACTTTTCGATTTCCCATTAAACTTTCCACTAAATTATATTGTATTAAAATAATTTTCTAAATTAATTACATTCAATTAATTAAATTCATTAATAAATAAATAATTCCATAACTAAAATTTGTTTAAAAAAATAATTTTTAAATGAAAGGATGAAAGCATTTAATTTAGTTTTTAGTCAACGGAAAACAAGTTAGGTATATAGGTAGGTATATATGTGATTCATTTTTTTTTATTTACAAAAAACTTTTTTATTTATTTACAGAAAACTTCTTTAAAATGTTAGTTTCCTACTTTTCATCAGGGCAAAATTTCTTATTATTCTTTCAGTATCGATGATCTCTGTGATATCCTGCTCTATAGCTATGATACTCAGATTATTATAGCCTTAGAGTGCTCATTGTGGACCTTAAATATTTTTTAATCAGCTTCAATTTTGAGAAACTTCTCTCACACCAGGCGTTACTTATTGCAATTGTGAGAAAAAGACGAAGCATTATTGTTATGTCAGGCAGACCGTAATATATATTTTAATAGTTCGAGTGGGCTTTTATTGGCGAGTTCATTTGTTTTGCCCGTAGAAGATATAATTGCTCTTAACCGTACGCGTTCGATCTCAAATTCATCCTTATCAATGTCATCCTCATGAGGTGCAAATTCTGAATTGCTTTCATAGTTTTATCTAAGAGTTTGGGGAGACGTATGAATCACCGACAAAAAAAAATTCGATTACTAATAATGTCGATTTTGCCATTCATTAAAATCTCGACAAAGTTTTTATCGACTTTTAAAAATATCGAAAGATTAAAATCTCGGCACTTAAAATGTCGACTTTATTTGTAAAGTGTCGGTCATATTGTCGACAAATTTTCATATGTATACCTTTATGACGGTGCCGGGAAATAACTTCACGGGCAATAACTTCACATGGGCAATAACTTCGCCTCGAGTGGGAAATAACTTTTTTTTTGTGAAGTTATTGCTAACCGCAGTTCATTTTCATAGGATAAATCAGCATCTATATTTCGGTCACCAAAAATATGTTTTTTTTTTTATTTTCCTGAGACATTTCAGTAAAATTCCAAGTTTTTCACATAAATTGTTAGCATACGTAAAAGTACAGTCTACCAATTCATCTCGGTTTTCTATAAGGAAGATCTGTAATGCATTTATTTTTTGAGCACATTGATGAAGGTTGAGTCCTTTTGTTTGCAAGTATATTTGGGCAGCATTAACTTCGTGCAGTACTGGTTTCCAAAAGCCAAAAAAAGACAGAAATTAACACGATTGCAATGCTATTAGCAATGCTCCTGCATCCGTCCGTGTGTTAAGGCTGTCGTCTGCCTCCATCAGTTTTTCCAAGGTATTAAGCCCACATAATGGTTCCAGGTATGCTCGACTGCATCAGCTCTTGAGCTGCATCTTGTTTCTTGCAGCCTCTTCAATGCTTTTCCTGAAGTACCAAGCAGAACTTCCAACGGACACGGAAAAAATGAATATATGCGATCTTAGGTGCCGAAGAAAGTTACCGAGTTAATTCGCATAATTTCCCGAAGAACAGGCGTGAATTGTCCACCAAGATTTATTATTAACCGGAACCAATGTACATTAATTTCCAATAAAAATAAATAAAGATTTCGCACAATTTATGTCTTTCATTCAAAATCATTCAAAGTAAAAGAAAAAACATAGGGGCGGGCTACAGTCCGCTTGGGCGAACTGTTGGATACCCTATTCTTATTCCTATATCTCATAAGTGGGCGTGACAAAAATTTAAAGGATTTTATCGAAAAAACTAAGCTTTTGTAAATAAAAACGCTCCCTAGCTCAAACTTTGGTTTTTCAATAAAATTGTTTTATTTAATTGTGGGCGTGTCAGTAGGATTTAAAAAAAATTTAAGTATGAGCATAAAGGGCACCTAGAGAGTATATACTATAAATTTCAGTTCCCCAGCTCAAACTTTGGACTTTCAAAAATAAAAAAAAAATAATTGTGGGCGTGTCAGTGGGCGGATTTTGAAAATATTTACACATGAGCATAAAGGGCCCCTAGAGAGTATATATTAAAAATTTCAGCTCCCTAGCTCAAATTTTGGTTTTTCAAAAAAAATATTTTATTTAATTGTGGGCGTGTCAGTAGGCGGATTTTGAAAATTTTATGTCCCAAGCAGTTTTATGGGCCAAAGATCATATATAAAAAATTTCAGCTTTCTAGCTCAAATTTCAATTTTTCCCAAAATTTGTTTTATTTAATTGTGGGCGTGTCAGTGGGCGGATTTTGAAAATTTTATGTCCCAATCAGTTTTATGGGCCATAGATCATATATAAAGATTTTCAGCTCTCTAGCTCAAAATTCGATTTTTTCCAAAATTTTGTTTTTTTGAGTTTGTGGGCGTGTCTGTGGGCGGATTTCAAAAATTCTTAAACTTGATTATTTCGGGACCCTAGAGAGTATATGGTTAAAATTTAAGCTCTATAGGTCCAGTTAAAAGGCCTAATTTTTGCCGACGGACGGACGGACATGGCTAGATCGACATTACTATCGATGCTGATCATAAATATAGTAACTTTTAGGGGTCTACGGGCAATATTAAGGTATGTTACAAACTATGCGTCAAAATTAATATACCCCTAGAATAGGGTATAAACATAGGGACGGGCTACAGTCCGCTTGGGCGAACTGTTGGATACCCTATTCTTATTCATATCCCTCATAAGTGGGCGTGACAAAAGTCTAAGTATGGTTGAATTGTTAAGAACGCTCTACATATTGTGTGCGCTCTAAGGATTTTATCAAAAAAAACGCTCCCTAGCTCAAACTTGGGTGTTTCAATAAAATTGTTTTATTTAATTGTGGGCGTGTCAGTAGGCGGATTTAAAAAAAATTAACACATGAGCATAAAGGGCCCCTAGAGAGTATATATTATAAATTTCAACTCCCTAGCTCACTTTGAATTTTCAAAAAAAAAAAAAAAAAAATTGTGGGCATGCCCACAGTGGGCAGATTTTGAAAATCTCTGAAAATCATGGCTAGATCGACATTACTATCGACGCTGATCATAAATATAGTAACTTTTAGGGGTTTACGGGCAATATTAAGATATGTTATAAACTATGGATCAAAATTAATATACCCTTCGAATAGGGTATAAACACATGAACAGATTGTGAATTAAATCTGTACGCACAGGCGAAAGTGTATAATCTTTATTGCATTATGGTTAAAGTGAATTTTATAATCAGCACTCACCAAACTAAAGGGTTTTTCAATAAGAGCGCTATAAAAGTTTTTTTTAAATAAAACAAAAACGGTTTTGGATATCAATGAAATTCTTTATTCCTGTGAAAGTACGTTTGATGCCATTATGTATGGAACTCGATTTCTTTTGCATGGCCACCACGGGCACGCTTGCAGAAGTCCAGACGCTGAACCCAATTTTCGACGGTTTTCAAGCATAAATCGGCCGATACTGCTGCAATTTCACGTTCGATATTCGTACGAAGTTCATCAATCGTCGCTGGCTTGTTGGCATAGACCATAGACTTGACGTAGCCCCACAGGAAGTGGGGAAGTCTAACGTCGTCAACTTGGACTTGGAGGACATGTGATTCCAACAGGACGGCGCCACAAGCCACACAGCGAATGCCACAATCAATTTATTGGAAACCAAGTTTGGAAACCGTGTTATCTCACCAAATGGTCCAGTCGCTTGGCCGCCTGGGTCGTGCGATTTGACGCCGTTACACTATTTATTTTTTTACATAATGGCATCGAACGTACTTTCACAGGAATAAAGAATTTCATTGATATCCAAAACCGTTTTTGTTTTATTTAAAAAAAACTTTTGTAGCGCTCTTACTGAAAAACCCTTCATATCTCTCTACATCACTTTCTTCCAAATCATAAAAATCTCGTACAAAACAACCAACTCCTCCTGCAGAATACGAATCATTCGTATTTGCAAAAAATGTATACCAGGTATACTGTATTCGGTAATCTCATACGAATAGATCCAAATTTGTGATACGAAAATTATTTCAGGCAAGTTTTTAATTTTAATAGATGCTAGGTTGCTTTAGTCCGAGCTAGGTGGGCTTTCTATAATTGCCTCAAGCTACCAACAGTGTTGTTGTTATTTAGATTCATATTTTTAATTTCATAGCAGTGTTCCGTCATTCGTTGTTCTTGGAATGTTTCAAACTGAGCTGAAGCTGGGACAACGGACGCTTAAGAAAGCTCATGCAATTTTAGAATAAGGCATTGACAACCATCAAATAGCTTCGGGGCAGTGCTAGGCATAGGCGACCACGGCAGGATGTGTTCCGCCTTATTTTGATATTCCAGGCACATATTAGGGTAATATTACGTTTGCTCATGAAAAGTATGTGATGGGTTTGTTTTTTGTTTGCCAAGCAAATAAATTTGTCTGCTTGGCGCATCGCCTTTGTATTCCGTTGCTAGTTGCAGGACCTTGTCAGTTTTATGTCATCTTCTGGAGAGACCGATGGGGCGTCGCCTTGAACATTTGGGCTATTACAATTTCCTCGAATTTCCTCAAATTGCCTCATTGTTTACGTCAAACACATATATTGCACATAAACAGGCTGTAGTCAACTATGCTAGTTCAGGCATTTGTCTTAGGCGTTTCCTTGGAGTTTCGCCTGTCACCTTTGCATTTGGGTGAAGTTTGCGAGAAGGTCCTCTCATTAGGGCGATAGTCCGCAGCTGTTGAAGAGGAAGCAATGAATTTGAGTCTGTACCGCTAGTACAATAGGTGGCGGAAAAGTCATCTTCCTATCGGAAGAAGCATAATTTTTGCAAATGGCGGCAAATGTAAATTCTACTTTGATATTTGTGAAGTTAACTGATACAGAAAAAACTTAAGACACCAATTAACATAATCCAAAAGCAGAACCAAAGTTTTTCATTCATAAAAAAAATTACAGCGAAAGAACATCGGGTGACAACTTTTGCGCCACCTGACAACTTTTGCGCCACCTTGTACTAACCTCTTCGTTGGACTTTATAGATCTTGGCTTTGTCTTTTTGGGTGGCGCATTTGTTGTTTTTTTATTGTTTTTTCATCTTTGTCGGCACCACAGACTCGATCCAGTTGAATTGGGGGTTGCCGTGAGTAGACGGCTTCTGCATATTTTTTTTTCTGTACTAAAAGCCAAAAATAACAACATCCGGGCCTATACTGCTTTTTTAATCTATATGCCAAAAGCTCAGAATTTAGGTGGCGGTTGGAAGTTGCTTATTCTTTTCGTCTCGCATGCCATACACTATCGCAATGTGTTCATCGATTGACATGAATCTATCAAAATGTCTGAAGTCTGATCGAATTGGTGTTTCAACCATCATTATTGATATAGCCTTTCCTTTTTTTCTTTTGTTTTAGCTAAACTAAAAGCCATTAATTTTAATATTGCATTTCAACTAATTGCAGTTTTCTCCAATTTAATTATTCCTCTTCATGTTCCTATTATTATGATTTTTGTTTTGTCTAAAAGTCCAAGTTACTTATTTAACTCTGTTTAATAATTTAAACATTAATTGTCAAATCGGCCAATATTGTTTTTTTCGATATACCTTGTAATCTTTATTGAAAACCATTGTAACTTTTTTAGATAAATAAAAATAAAGAATTTTAAATAAATAAAAATAAATAACTATCGATGCTGACCACAAGTATAGTAACTTTTAGGGGTCTACGGGCATATATATATATGCTATACCCTTCGACTAGGGTATAAGAGCGGGTACAGGTTGTCCACGCTGTACGATAGGCCACTTCGCTGATATCAAATTGATATACTTACGTATAATGCTTCTTGAAGCGATTGAAGCCTATTACATTTTTACCGCACAAAAATAGCAATGCTCGTGGTGGGGTTTTCAATTCATTTTCTAACCTTTTTTCCACTGAAAAGTTCTTCAAACATTGTGCGGAATCCAATACCTATCTTGTTTTCCAATCTCCACCTTTGTTTCTGTAAATTTAATTCTGAATTCTCCAAAAATGTAACAGAATATAACCGGATTTTTGTCGGGACGAGCTAATCAATTTACGCCTGTGTTATTCACATTTTGCAAAACTTGAAATAAAATTAGTTTTTGTCAAAACTAGTTTTATTGCGAGTGTTGAAAAAAAACCCGCCAAAATTAGTTTCATGACCACAACGCTAGTTTTGTCGTTTTCAGACAGCGAATGGTGTCAAATACCATTCCTGACATATTTTTGAAATATTTGTTGAATTTTTGTCGAAAATGGGCGAACGCCGAAGCTACGTACCGATGGAGAAATGTCGTCGCGACCAGAGTCAAAAGTGAGAAGTGGAATGGAAATGGAATTTTTAAGTCACTTTTGCATAGCACGAGGACGAGTGGAATTTTTTCAAAAACAAAAAAACTTCCGCGAACAAGGACGATCACCAGGCAATCTATGTTCAATTCGAAACGTACGCAGTAAATGTCAACTTTTCTGTTGCTGCATCAGAGATAATAAGGGTAATCATGCAATGTTTACCACAGTTTTAAAAAATTTTCCATACAAATTTTGACAGTTCATTTAGCACGTTAACGGCGGTTTTACAACGTCGCATGAACTCCCTTATGCCTGAAACACAAACACTCTTTGGAGCTTCGCGTTGACAAACACATCCAGTTGAACCATAGGAAATCAATGAAACCTATCACATAGCTACGTCGCCTTTCAACTTCAAAACTAGACTCGTAAAAACAGAAAGTAATGCTTGGTAACGTTGCTTTAAAGCGAAGGTAGGGAAAAGTATGGTTTATTAACCTTTTTATGGCTTATGATACGAGTTTTTGGTTGGAGTCAAAGGTCAAAGCGCACGTAGAGACTTTCTACTTAAGGAAATCAATGCACTCACAATACCGTGATCGTGGTTTAGGCATAAATGTATTCCTTTTCATTTACTCCCAGATGCATCCACCGTGACAAAACCAACACGATACAAACTTATTGTGCCTTACCATAGCAAACTGAATGTGGAACTTAAATAAGTGGTCAAGTCCTTTAAAATTGTCTTTTTTTAATTTTAAGCTTCACACAAATTTTTGTATAAGTATACCAGATTGAGATGTATTTGCGGAAGAAAAATGCACGGAAAAGCTGTTGGCAACCGGTGGAGCTTTCGGTTCGAACTCACCATTAGAAGTTTCGTTTACCGTTACGTGTTCAATAACAGTGAGCGTGGTCATTAAGACAGTTTGGTTAATGGTGTCATGGTCATCGATATCGGTGAGAATACTACCTTACTCCGCTTAGGCAGGTGGTAGGTAGGCAGGCTCCTATGACAACCAACTTTTTCGAATTAAACAGGGTTTTACAAATTTTTCACATATCTTGGTAAAATTTATATAGTTTAAGAGTTATAATCTTTTGGAAATCCCAATTTTCAAAGATATGTGGATTATAGCATAAATCCAATCATTGGTTTCTCTTAGACTTAAGACGTATAAATATAGTAGGGTATCACAAGTAGATCGCATAAACAATGTGTAATGTGTATTGTAGGTACGAGGTTGGGTGTATGCAACGTTTCTTGAAATCTTATTTGTTCAACCTCATCCAGTTTTCCGGATTTTCACAACGCACAAGAAATAAGAGCGCCAAATTTAGTTTTCATTTTTGGGGTTTATTTATGGTCCTTAACAACTTCCAATACCTACAATTTTTTGTTTGAATTGGTAGGTAGGTACCCATAAAGTAAAATCTAGCCCTCAAATTTAGAAGCGAGATTTTTTGCGAGAAATCTATATTGACAAGCAAGATTTTGCCAGTGCGAAATTTTGATAATGCGGGATAGTGCGAGATTTGAAAATTTTATTTTGGTTTTATTCAGAAAATGCGAGATTCCGCGATTAGAGATTTTAGTTTATCCAAGTCCAGCGTTTTCTTGTTTGAATTGAATTGAATTTTTAGTTTTATCCAAAACTATAGATTTAGGATTTCGTGGAGATAGGACCTACGAGCATCACCGACAATGTTTTTTTTTTGTTGACCAGTGTAAAAATTAGCAATAATATTCTGAATCAAAATACAGAATATCAAAATAATGTTAACTAATGAAGCGCCTATTCAGTTTAATTAGTTTGTCTATGACATGGTTATGTTTGTCGTAACACAGCTGATTGTTTTTATCGAATTCCTTTGAACCACCTCGTAATAGCATGCAACATGTCGTTTGGTTTCTATGACAGCTGCTGCCACTTACATCCCTCCGATCAACGGCGACGCGACGTTGATGGCAAATACCATAATAAAATGCACCCCTAAGGGTAGAAATAGTATGTGTATGCTATATGCACGCATGTGCCTCTCGATGGAGGGATCCATTATTTTTTTTAAGAATTTGAATGGGCGTCCTGACAGATGCACTCATTTTCTTGTGTTACCTATTTTCTGCCACCACAATTTTGGAGGGATAAGAATTCGTAGGTACCTATACCTACCTGAATAATTTTATCGAAAACAAAATTGGAAACAGTTATGTACATAATGTAGGTTCCCCTTATCGACGAGCATATGGAACAAATTGATTCGATCCAAAGCATCTATGCGCGGTATCAACGCAAGGCATATCTTTTCTGTCAGGCTACGATTGCATTACGAGTAAGTATATGGCACACCCCGGCATAAAATGAATGGCACACACTTTTTCCAATTCAGTCGTAGGTATCAGAGAGTCTATACAAAATGAAATTATAGCCGCGTTTTATTATCCCAATGATCTTGATACGGATCCGATCTGATAATAAAACGATCTGGATCATTAGTGGCAAGTTGTGGCAACAGTTGTTTTTAACACATAACAGACGATACCAGGTATTTCAAGTTTCGATTGGCACTCAGCCATATTGCAAATATAGGGTACAATGTGACGTCACAATATGATCGCTTGTTGTGTCGGCGGTGTTGCCATTTGAATACAAATCAACATACATTTTGCTCTCAATTTTTTTTTTTCAGAAACTATGTTCAAATGTTATGTTCAAATATGCAACATATTAACAGTATTGTACTGCTAATATTTCCATTAATTTTTGTGTATTATATTACGAAGCAAAACGTCTCAAAAGTCGCAGTGGTAAATTATTCGAATATGAAAATATGCTAATTGATTTTTTGTGTTATTAATAATGTTTCATATTTTGGTCTGGCAATATTATTGTGTTCCTATAATTTCCTATAATTTAAATAAGCAACGCCACGAAAAAACAGGCAGTGAGTTTTGTAATTACATTTTGGATCACGATTAATGATCCCGATAAATAGCAAGATCCTGTGTTGTTTTTGTTTTACGTATTAAATTGATCCAGATCCAGATCCGCATGGATAATAAAACACAGCTTATGTCCCACCTGACATGTTTTATTTTTATAGAAATAGCGCCGTGACTTAAGGCCAAGCGACATAATGCCAAGTTCTATCATAAAGCTTTAGGCGTTCTCCTCCCTTAATGACGATGAGGCTATGATCAGGATAAAAGGGATCATAACCCTCCCACTTAACTGCATCCCAACTGGTCCGCCTATGGGGTTCGCCGCCATTAGGTCAATTTAGAAAAGTGACATAAGTCCAAACTTTAGTATTTCGCTTCTTTTATTTATGAGTTCTCTTTTTAAGTTAATCCAATCAGGAGTCGAAGTATCGGCCCGTGATATCAATACAGATTATTTTTTTTGTATAGAACTGGCGAGTATCGATACCTTAAAACTATCAAACTGAAAGTACCGATACTACTTACTATCGAATAGTTTTCTTAAAACAATAAAAAAACTAGTTTTTATTTATACAATCAATCAGATACAAATGTAATTACATTTTGCAAGTTAGAATCATTCTTCTTCACGGCGACCGGGTAAGAAAATTAATTATTTAAATACTTTTGGCTTTCAGCGGTTCCTGGACTGAGTAGCTACAGCACTGGCTTATCATACCGCGACGCCGAAACTGTCGGTTAATGCTATGACATATTTCTTTTAAGTCCTCCCATGTTTCCAAGGGGTAGAAAGTTAATTGTTTTGACCTTTGGTCTTTCTATTTAGATAGGTCAGTTATTAATGTTCTCGCATAAAAGTCAGTTGGCAAAGTTAGTTGTCAGCTCTTTTTAACTACCTGGTTTCAGTTGAGATTCTAATTTTATATTCAAAAGCCATGCATTTGAGAAAGAAAAGATACATTTTCTGCCAGCTGATTTTGTTGAACCTATATTCTACACATTGATCTCTTTCTATTTCCTCACAGTATGTGTGAATTGCAATTGGCCTAAGGTAACAGATAGTGCGTAACAGAAAAAAACGGGAAATTTTAAAACTGAAAAGAACAGCTGGCCTTCTTTCACTACACAGACAATTTGGTTTATACTCGATGCTCGTGTTATAATTGAGTCTGAGTATCGACACTTTTTTTTTTTTGTATAAAAAGGAAATACAAATCCCAGAGCACTCAGACTCGGTAACGGTCCATTGTACTACCAGGCAGAAATCCTCCTTTTGGTGTAGAGGCATGTGAATGGGTGGCGTATGTTGTTGTTCCCCTTGGGGATTCAACCTGCATCGCACGGGTCACAAGCCAACACACTAACCTCTACACCGTAGCCACCAGTATCGACACTTACTCAGTATCGAAAGTATCGTTCGAACCACAAATCCGATTGAAATGCACTATAGAGCCGACATAGGCGCCTGCCAGACAAAGAGACAAGTAGCACCTACCCTTAGCGGAGGAACGAAGTTGCTGTACCGGGCTAAACCATAAGGAGAAAAGGGTTAAATTCTTTTAACCCGCGAAGCGGTCCACCTTAACACTGTTTAATTCGAAAAAGTAATCCACGAAAAATATATTTGTGTTTTATATGACATTTTGAGGTCACGTGTCACTTCAGATATGCTGTGGAAAGAAACATAGGTACTCGTACCTTAAGCCAAATTCTTCTTGGCCTATCATTATTTCTACATGATGCCCATTTAGCAGCTCCTTGAATATATCTATACTGTTTTCTGCACTTCGGCGACTAAGTTTTCATCGCTGTTTCGAAGAACCTGCGTTCCGGTTTTAAAATCTACAGATGTTCTTTCAATCGGGAGATTCTTCGATTTCCTTGCTATCGAAGAAACCGTGCAGCATCTGGGAGCTAAAATTCAAAAAGTTGAACTTTTTTGTTTGTATCTAGATACAAAATCTATAAATGCACGTTGTTAGATAATTTAATCTAGAATTCAGGCAACTTAACTTTATTGCTCTAGGTCAACTGGTTTAGGAGATATCGAAGAAACCGTGCAGCATCTGGGAGCTAAAATTCAAAAAGTTGAACTTTTTTGTTTGTATCTAGATACAAAATCTATAAATGCACGTTGTTAGATAATTTAATCTAGAATTCAGGCAACTTAACTTTATTGCTCTAGGTCAACTGGTTTAGGAGATATCGAAGAAACCGTGCAGCATCTGGGAGCTAAAATTCAAAAAGTTGAACTTTTTTGTTTGTATCTAGATACAAAATCTATAAATGCACGTCGTTAGATAATTGAATCTAGAATTCAGGAAAGTTAATTATATCGCTGTAGGTCAACTGGTTTGGGAGATATCGAAGAAACCGTGCAGCATCTGGGAGCTAAAATTCAAAAAGTTGAACTTTTTTGTTTGTATCTAGATACAAAATCTATAAATGCACGTTGTTAGATAATTTAATCTAGAATTCAGGCAACTTAACTTTATTGCTCTAGGTCAACTGGTTTAGGAGATATCGAAGAAACCGTGCAGCATCTGGGAGCTAAAATTCAAAAAGTTGAACTTTTTTGTTTGTATCTAGATACAAAATCTATAAATGCACGTTGTTAGATAATTTAATCTAGAATTCAGGCAACTTAACTTTATTGCTCTAGGTCAACTGGTTTAGGAGATATCGAAGAAACCGTGCAGCATCTGGGAGCTAAAATTCAAAAAGTTGAACTTTTTTGTTTGTATCTAGATACAAAATCTATAAATGCACGTTGTTAGATAATTGAACCTAGAATTTAGGAAAATTAATTATATCGCTGTAGGTCAACTGGTTTGGGAGATATCGAAGAAACCGTGCAGCATCTGGGAGCTAAAATTCAAAAAGTTGAACTTTTTTGTTTGTATCTAGATACAATATCTATAAATGCACGTAGTTAGATAATTTAATCTAGAATTCAGGCATTTTAACTTTATTGCTCTAGGTCAACTGGTTTAGGATATATCGAAGAAACCGTGCAGCATCTGGGAGCTAAAATTCAAAAAGTTGAACTTTTTTGTTTGTATCTAGATACAAAATCTATAAATGCACGTTGTTAGATAATTGAATCTAGAATTCAGAAAATTATATCGCTGTAGGTCAACTGGTTGGGGAGATATCGAAGAAACCGTGCAGCATCTGGGAGCTAAAATTCAAAAAGTTGAACTTTTTTGTTTGTATCTAGATACAAAATCTATAAATGCACGTTGTTAGATAATTGAATCTAGAATTCAGGAAATTATATCGCTGTATGTCAACTGGTTTGGGAGATATCGAAGAAACCGTGCAGCATCTGGGAGCTAAAATTCAAAAAGTTTAACTTTTTTGTTTGTATCTAGATACAAAATCTATAAATGCACGTTGTTAGATAATTTAATCTAGAATTCAGGCAACTTAACTTTATTGCTCTAGGTCAACTGGTTTAGGAGATATCGAAGAAACCGTGCAGCATCTGGGAGCTAAAATTCAAAAAGTTGAACTTTTTTGTTTGTATCTAGATACAAAATCTATAAATGCACGTTGTTAGATAATTTAATCTAGAATTCAGGCAACTTAACTTTATTGCTCTAGGTCAACTGGTTTAGGAGATATCGAAGAAACCGTGCAGCATCTGGGAGCTAAAATTCAAAAAGTTGAACTTTTTTGTTTGTATCTAGATACAAAATCTATAAATGCACGTTGTTAGATAATTGAATCTAGAATTCAGGCATTTTAACTTTATTGCTCTAGGTCAACTGGTTTAGGATATATCGAAGAAACCGTGCAGCATCTGGGAGCTAAAATTCAAAAAGTTGAACTTTTTTGTTTGTATCTAGATACAAAATCTATAAATGCACGTTGTTAGATAATTGAATCTAGAATTCAGGAAAATTAATTATATCGCTGTAGGTCAACTGGTTTGGGAGATATCGAAGAAACCGTGCAGCATCTGGGAGCTAAAATTCAAAAAGTTGAACTTTTTTGTTTGTATCTAGATACAAAATCTATAAATGCACGTTGTTAGATAATTTAATCTAGAATTCAGGCAACTTAACTTTATTGCTCTAGGTCAACTGGTTTAGGAGATATCGAAGAAACCGTGCAGGATCTGGGAGCTAAAATTCAAAAAGTTGAACTTTTTTGTTTGTATCTAGATACAAAATCTATAAATGCACGTTGTTAGATAATTTAATCTAGAATTCAGGCAACTTAACTTTATTGCTCTAGGTCAACTGGTTTAGGAGATATCGAAGAAACCGTGCAGCATCTGGGAGCTAAAATTCAAAAAGTTGAACTTTTTTGTTTGTATCTAGATACAAAATCTATAAATGCACGTTGTTAGATAATTTAATCTAGAATTCAGGCAACTTAACTTTATTGCTCTAGGTCAACTGGTTTAGGAGATATCGAAGAAACCGTGCAGCATCTGGGAGCTAAAATTCAAAAAGTTGAACTTTTTTGTTTGTATCTAGATACAGAATCTATAAATGCACGTTGTTAGATAATTGAATCTAGAATTCAGGAAAATTAATTATATCGCTGTAGGTCAACTGGTTTGGGAGATATCGAAGAAACCGTGCAGCATCTGGGAGCTAAAATTCAAAAAGTTGAACTTTTTTGTTTGTATCTAGATACAATATCTATAAATGCACGTTGTTAGATAATTTAATCTAGAATTCAGGCATTTTAACTTTATTGCTCTAGGTCAACTGGTTTAGGATATATCGAAGAAACCGTGCAGCATCTGGGAGCTAAAATTCAAAAAGTTGAACTATTTTGTTTGTATCTAGATACAAAATCTATAAATGCACGTTGTTAGATAATTGAATCTAGAATTCAGGAAAATTAATTATATCGCTGTAGGTCAACTGGTTTGGGAGATATCGAAGAAACCGTGCAGCATCTGGGAGCTAAAATTCAAAAAGTTGAACTTTTTTGTTTGTATCTAGATACAAAATCTATAAATGCACGTTGTTAGATAATTTAATCTAGAATTCAGGCAACTTAACTTTATTGCTCTAGGTCAACTGGTTTAGGAGATATCGAAGAAACTGTGCAGCATCTGGGAGCTAAAATTCAAAAAGTTGAACTTTTTTGTTTGTATCTAGATACAAAATCTATAAATGCACGTTGTTAGATAATTGAATCTAGAATTCAGGAAAATTAATTATATCGCTGTAGGTCAACTGGTTTGGGAGATATCGAAGAAACCGTGCAGCATCTGGGAGCTAAAATTCAAAAAGTTGAACTTTTTTGTTTGTATCTAGATACAAAATCTATAAATGCACGTTGTTAGATAATTTAATCTAGAATTCAGGCAACTTAACTTTATTGCTCTAGGTCAACAAGATTAGGAGATATCGAAGAAACCGTGCAGCATCTGGGAGCTAAAATTCAAAAAGTTGAACTTTTTTGTTTGTATCTAGATACAAAATCTATAAATGCACGTTGTTAGATAATTTAATCTAGAATTCAGGAAACTTAACTTTATTGCTCTAGGTCAACTGGTTTAGGAGATATCGAAGAAACCGTGCAGCGTCTGGGAGCTAAAATTCAAAAAGTTGAACTTTTTTGTTTGTATCTAGATACAAAATCTATAAATGCACGTTGTTAGATAATTTAATCTAGAATTCAGGCAACTTAACTTTATTGCTCTAGGTCAACTGGTTTAGGAGATATCGAAGAAACCGTGCAGCATCTGGGAGCTAAAATTCAAAAAGTTGAACTTTTTTGTTTGTATCTAGATACAAAATCTATAAATGCACGTTGTTAGATAATTGAATCTAGAATTCAGGAAAATTAATTATATCGCTGTAGGTCAACTGGTTTGGGAGATATCGAAGAAACCGTGCAGCATCTGGGAGCTAAAATTCAAAAAGTTGAACTTTTTTGTTTGTATCTAGATACAATATCTATAAATGCACGTTGTTAGATAATTTAATCTAGAATTCAGGCATTTTAACTTTATTGCTCTAGGTCAACTGGTTTAGGAGATATCGAAGAAACCGTGCAGCATCTGGGAGCTAAAATTCAAAAAGTTGAACTTTTTTGTTTGTATCTAGATACAAAATCTATAAATGCACGTTGTTAGATAATTGAATCTAGAATTCAGGAAAATTAATTATATCGCTGTAGGTCAACTGGTTTGGGAGATATCGAAGAAACCGTGCAGCATCTGGGAGCTAAAATTCAAAAAGTTGAACTTTTTTGTTTGTATCTAGATACAACATCTATAAATGCACGTTGTTAGATAATTGAATCTAGAATTCAGGAAAATTAATTATATCGCTGTAGGTCAACTGGTTTGGGAGATATCGAAGAAACCGTGCAGCATCTGGGAGCTAAAATTCAAAAAGTTGAACTTTTTTGTTTGTATCTAGATACAAAATCTATAAATGCACGTTGTTAGATAATTTAATCTAGAATTCAGGCAACTTAACTTTATTGCTCTAGGTCAACTGGTTTAGGAGATATCGAAGAAACCGTGCAGCATCTGGGAGCTAAAATTCAAAAAGTTGAACTTTTTTGTTTGTATCTAGATACAAAATCTATAAATGCACGTTGTTAGATAATTGAATCTAGAATTCAGGAAAATTAATTATATTGCTGTAGGTCAACTGGTTTGGGAGATATTGAAGAAACCGTGCAGCATCTGGGAGCTAAACTTCAAAAAGTTGAACTTTTTTGTTTGTATCTAGATACAATATCTATAAATGCACGTTGTTAGATAATTTAATTTAGAATTCAGGCATTTTAACTTTATTGCTCTAGTTCAACTGGTTTAGGAGATATCGAAGAAACCGTGCAGCATCTGGGAGCTAAAATTCAAAAAGTTGAACTTTTTTGTTTGTATCTAGATACAAAATCTATAAATGCACGTTGTTAGATAATTTAATCTAGAATTCAGGCAACTTAACTTTATTGCTCTAGGTCAACTGGTTTAGGAGATATCGAAGAAACCGTGCAGCATCTGGGAGCTAAAATTCAAAAAGTTGAAGTTTTTTGTTTGTATCTAGATACAAAATCTATAAATGCACGTTGTTAGATAATTTAATCTAGAATCCAGGCAACTTAACTTTATTGCTCTAGGTCAACTGGTTTAAGAGATATCTCCCAAACCAGTTGACCTACAGCGATATAATTAATTTTGAACTTTTTTGTTTGTATCTAGATACAATATCTATAAATGCACGTTGTTAGATAATTGAATCTAGAATTCAGGAAAATTAATTATATCGCTGTAGGTCAACTGGTTTGGGAGATATCGAAGAAACCAGTTGACCTAGAGCAATAAAGTTAAAATGCCTGAATTCTAGATTAAATAATCTAACAACGTGCATTTATAGATATTGTAACTAGATACAAACAAAAAAGTTCAACTTTTTGGATTTTAGCTCCCAGATGCTGCACGGTTTCTTCGATATCTCCCAAACCAGTTGACCTACAGCGATATAATTAATTTTCCTGAATTCTAGATTCAATTATCTAACAACGTGCATTTATAGATTTTGTATCTAGATACAAACAAAAAAGTTCAACTTTTTGAATTTTAGCTCCCAGATGCTGCACGGTTTCTTCGATATCTCCTAAACCAGTTGACCTAGAGCAATAAAGTTAAGTTGCCTGAATTCTAGATTAAATTATCTAACAACGTGCATTTATAGATTTTGTATCTAGATACAAACAAAAAAGTTCAACTTTTTGAATTTTAGCTCCCAGATGCTGCACGGTTTCTTCGATATCTCCTAAACCAGTTGACCTAGAGCAATAAAGTTAAGTTGCCTGAATTCTAGATTAAATTATCTAACAACGTGCATTTATAGATTTTGTATCTAGATACAAACAAAAAAGTTCAACTTTTTGAATTTTAGCTCCCAGATGCTGCACGGTTTCTTCGATAGATAGATAGATAGATAGATAGTTTTGATTTATTGTTTCATTCATTCATTTGTTACATTCTATTTCTATACATAAATCTTTGAAGCATGGCTTAAGCCGTCTGCCCGATTGACATTAAATGTTTTCGACAAATAAATAAATAGTTTGATTTGTATATAGTTAATTTGCTTGATAAAGAATTAAAAAAAATTATAAGTAGGATTAATTTGTGTATTCAATTGTTTCTAACTTAAAATTCTTCATTTATAATTTGATTTCTATAAGTTATTGCTGTTTTATAGAAGTTAAAAAGTATATTTGTATCTCTTTCGCAGTTGAGGAGTGCTATGACTTCAACCCCAGATAGAACGTTGCTGCCAAAATAACTTCTTCGAATTTCTTTAAGAACAGGACACCTACCAATAAAGTGCATGACATCTTCTCTTTCCGACAGGTTGCAAAGACTGCAGTAAATCGGTAGATCGGAACGGTGTGGGACATAATTTAGTCTAATGAGCTCTCCTCTTATTTTAAATATTATTGTTATCTTTTCTTGATTGTTAGCGTTGTTGAAGTAGTTTTTTTCACATAGATTATGATTCAGAAGATTATATATCGCAACTGGTTTAGGAGATATCGAAGAAACCGTGCAGCATCTGGGAGCTAAAATTCAAAAAGTTGAACTTTTTTGTGTGTATCTAGATACAAAATCTTTAAATGCACGTTGTTAGATAATTTAATCTAGAATTCAGGCAATTTAGTTTTATTGCTCTAGGTCAACTGGTTTAGGAGATATCGAAGAAACCGTGCAGCATCTGGGAGCTAAAATTCAAAAAGTTGAAGTTTTTTGTTTGTATCTAGATACAAAATCTATAAATGCACGTTGTTAGATAATTTAATCTAGAATCCAGGCAACTTAACTTTATTGCTCTAGGTCAACTGGTTTAAGAGATATCTCCCAAACCAGTTGACCTACAGCGATATAATTAATTTTGAACTTTTTTGTTTGTATCTAGATACAATATCTATAAATGCACGTTGTTAGATAATTGAATCTAGAATTCAGGAAAATTAATTATATCGCTGTAGGTCAACTGGTTTGGGAGATATCGAAGAAACCAGTTGACCTAGAGCAATAAAGTTAAAATGCCTGAATTCTAGATTAAATAATCTAACAACGTGCATTTATAGATATTGTAACTAGATACAAACAAAAAAGTTCAACTTTTTGGATTTTAGCTCCCAGATGCTGCACGGTTTCTTCGATATCTCCCAAACCAGTTGACCTACAGCGATATAATTAATTTTCCTGAATTCTAGATTCAATTATCTAACAACGTGCATTTATAGATTTTGTATCTAGATACAAACAAAAAAGTTCAACTTTTTGAATTTTAGCTCCCAGATGCTGCACGGTTTCTTCGATATCTCCTAAACCAGTTGACCTAGAGCAATAAAGTTAAGTTGCCTGAATTCTAGATTAAATTATCTAACAACGTGCATTTATAGATTTTGTATCTAGATACAAACAAAAAAGTTCAACTTTTTGAATTTTAGCTCCCAGATGCTGCACGGTTTCTTCGATAGATAGATAGATAGATAGATAGTTTTGATTTATTGTTTCATTCATTCATTTGTTACATTCTATTTCTATACATAAATCTTTGAAGCATGGCTTAAGCCGTCTGCCCGATTGACATTAAATGTTTTCGACAAATAAATAAATAGTTTGATTTGTATATAGTTAATTTGCTTGATAAAGAATTAAAAAAAATTATAAGTAGGATTAATTTGTGTATTCAATTGTTTCTAACTTAAAATTCTTCATTTATAATTTGATTTCTATAAGTTATTGCTGTTTTATAGAAGTTAAAAAGTATATTTGTATCTCTTTCGCAGTTGAGGAGTGCTATGACTTCAACCCCAGATAGAACGTTGCTGCCAAAATAACTTCTTCGAATTTCTTTAAGAACAGGACACCTACCAATAAAGTGCATGACATCTTCTCTCTCCGACAGGTTGCAAAGACTGCAGTAAATCGGTAGATCGGAACGGTGTGGGACATAATTTAGTCTAATGAGCTCTCCTCTTATTTTAAATATTATTGTTATCTT
Source organism: Portevinia maculata (assembly GCA_949715645.1). Taxonomy (NCBI): domain Eukaryota; kingdom Metazoa; phylum Arthropoda; class Insecta; order Diptera; family Syrphidae; genus Portevinia; species Portevinia maculata. The sequence continues at coordinate 104,560,160 of OX454525.1, forward strand.
TTCTTGATTGTTAGCGTTGTTGAAGTAGTTTTTTTCACATAGATTATGATTCAGAAGATTATATATCGCACGATGTACTGAGGAAGCAGCCTTATTAATACAATCTTCTCTGTATTGCGTATCCACTTTTGAAATGAGTTCGTAAAGCGTTTCCTTTGAAGACCTGCCATCGGTTTCCACAAGATTAATTTCTATTCCATAGTAGCTCGCGAGATCCTCCAATTTTCTATACCAAAGAATTTTTTTATCTATTATTTTCCTGGCAATTCTTTTTGTTAGTCTTTGTTCTGGTAGCTCTAGTACTTTCAATATGTAATCTACATGAAGTTTTAGTGTTTTCACATATAATGGTGACAATCCTGTCTCAATTATTAGCATGTAATCTGGCGTTGTACTTGGTAGCCGGAAACATCTTTTAATGTAGTACCTTAAGAGTTTTTCTACCGTTTCATGATGATTATACCCCCAGGATTGGGCTGCATACAGCATAATGGATTCTGCGACTCCAGTAAACACTTTATATTTCACGTTATGATCAATTAGTTTATTTGAAAAACATCTCTTCCACGTAGCACATATTGCAGTTTTTGCTTTTAATAGCCTGTCTTTCAGGTGGGGTTCCATATTTAGATTACTGGTAAATGTCACACCAAGATATCTATAGGTTTTGACGACTTCGATGGGTACTCTGTTAAAATGCCATTTCTCATTTCTGCATATTCTTCCAGATCCTTTTTTAAATATAAGTACTTTCGATTTTTCTAAGTTTACAGTAAGATTCCATGTTTGGCAGTACACATAAAGCCGGTTAATCATTAGTTGAAGTGCTTCTGGAGAATGTGGGAATAGGACAACGTCATCTGCGAATAAAAGACCCTTTATCAACATCCCGGCCATATCTATGCCTCCTGGAAGAAAGTCTATAAGGTCGTTGATATAAATAGAGAAAAGATTTGGACTTAACGCACATCCTTGTCTCACTCCCATTTTAATTTCGAACCATTCTGAAGCTTCAGTTCCACTCCATACTGCCGATTGGTTTCCCTCGTACATGTTTGCTAGCAGTTTCCCAAATTTGTAACTTATTCCAGAGTTATAAAGTTTGTAAAATAGTGTTCTTCGATCGATTGTGTCAAAAGCTGCCTTGAAATCAACGAAAAAAACAAATAATTTCTTATTCTGCTCAATATATGTGCCAGCGATGTTTTGCAATATAAAGATATTGTCTATGGTGGAATAACCAATACGAAAACCAGCTTGATTTTCTTGAATAAGTTTTTTGTTTTCCATCCATTGCGTCAATCGGTTATTTAAAAGTTTAGTGAACACCTTATAGCACGAATTTAGAAGGGATATTCCTCTGTAATTCATCGGATCGTCTATATTCCCTTTTTTATGAACAGGTAAGATCAATGCCTCCTTGAACTGATGTGGTATATTGCCTGTGTCAAATATTTCATTAAAGGATATTGTTAATTTAGCCTTGAGGTTAGCTGACGAGTATTTGAATAGTTCTATAGGGATTCCATCTGGACCTGGTGATTTTCTGTCTTTGAGACTTTCGAGTGCTCTCAAAACTTCATCATAAGTGAAAGGCGAATCCAAAATATCATTCGACGTAGATGGAATTGCATAGTGAATTGGAAATGAGTTCGGTATTGGATTTAGTATAGCTTTAAAATGGTCCATTAATAAACTCATACTCAATTGTACACTTATTTGTATTTCTTTGCCGTTGAATTTGTTTATCGCACTCCAAAATTCTTTTGTGTTCTTGCAGCAAGTAAGCTTAAGAGCCTCATTTTTAAGAAATTCTCGCTTTTTTGCTTTACATATCCTCTTGAAATCTGCATTTGTTAGGATATAAAGACTTTTGAAATAGCTATTTTCAGTCTTGCGAAAAACCTTAAGCCATCCGAAGGATTTTCGCCTTGCTTTTTCGCATTCATCGTCGAACCATTTCTCTTTGAATACCAACCTTTTTTTATGGGTCTGTCTGCTTGACGGGTATGATCTTCTGACTACATTTTCAATTTCGGAAATACTTAGTTGTTCATCTGTGATTAAAATACGATCCAGATTAGTTTGATATTCCATTGCGTTTGAGTTTTTCCACCTTACTTTACGGGGGGCCTGGATAGATCTTGTTTCTAGTTGTTCAATAGGTACAGTTCCAAATTCTGTTATGATTGGCAAGTGATCTGAGTATTGCTCACACAAAACTTCAAAGTCGTCTATCATGGAGATCCATGTACCCCTTATCAAACAGTAGTCAACGACTGAGCAACCTTGTTGCCCTACAAATGTGTACTCTCCATATTTATCCGAGCAGCTAACGCCATTCATAATTCGGAATCCAAATGTATCACACATATCTAACAGTTTTGCACCCCTTGAGTTTGTAGTGGAGTCTTTGGAATCTCTTACTTTTCCTGCAAATCGATTCTCTCTTCCCTCTACCTTTCCAATTCTGGCATTGAGATCACCAATAACCATTATGTTATCGTAGTTGCAGCGCTCAAGAACTCTGTTTAGTTTATCAAAGTCCGTTTCCCAATGGTTACAATTAATATATGTTGGCAGTATAATAAATTTCGTTGAGTCCACGATTATTTTCAACACTTTGGCCTCATCTATACCTTCAAATTCGCAGAATATGTTGCTGAGTTTTTTTTTAAATCCGAAGAAACATCCTCCACTTGCTCTTCCTCTCGTATAATGTCTAACAGCAGGAATCCAAACAAATTTGAAATTCATAAAACGATTTTGATAAAGTTTATGTTCTTCATTTTCTAAAAATGTTTCATAAAGAAACACAATATCATACTTATTTATAAATTCAAAAAAATTAACGTATATTGCCTTATTTTTAAGCCCTGATATATTATAACTTAAAATTTTAATTTTATTTGATTTTAATATTTGACTTTTTTTTGTTGGACAGACGGTAATTCTGGCCTATGCCCTATATGAACTGGTTGATGTCCCTGCTGCTATATTGCTTCTGAGGTGACGGGTAGATGTCGCTCTTTGCTTGAAAATATTGGTGTCATCTGTCATCTCCACATTAAAACACAACTGATTGCTCAGATCGGTGTTGTAAATATTATTAAGTTCTAGAATCGCATTGTTGTTGTTATGTAGAATTCCCTGTGTTGGGCTCCAGCGAAAAACTTTTTTATCAACAAACATCTTGTCATCACGCACTAAAACTTTAACTTGGGGGTTAACTTCAATAAGACTACTTCGTATCTTTAAAAGTTTATTTCGTTTCTGGCGTATTGACAGCGGGAGATCCTTTGCGATGGTGACACCCGTGCCACGCAATGTCGTTGATGCCTTTAGTGCTGCAATAACTTGTTGTTTAGATTTAAGTTTCACGATGAAATTCTTAAAAGTGTGATTATTGGATCGTATCTCTTGAATCTGTAGGTTGTCAGTGTGTGGTGCTGGGTGAATTAAGCTTGAGCAGATATTTTTGATGATATCCCTTTCTTCTTTGCCTTCTTGAGGTTTAACTCGTAATATGAGATTATTTTCGGTGCTTTTTATTTGGATTTCTTCAATTTGGCTCTCTAGCAGCTCGTATTTTTTTTCTAACGTTGTGACTTTCGTAGATAGTTGCGAATTGAGTTCCATGATTTGTTTGTTTACGTTTGTGATTGCTTCAAAGTCGGCTTTCTTGGCGGTATCTTTCATTTTTTCATCGAGCATATCAGAAAACAACTGGAAAAGATCAGACTTTTTCATGGAACCAACCAATTCTTCTGCCATCGTTGGAAAGGGTTGAGTTTTTTTCTGGACGTTGAATGTTTCAGGGGATGTTTGGAAGAGTTTTCTTTTTTTCTCCTCGGACATATAGAATGAGGTTATGTGTGTGGGAATGTAGGCTCACAGGCTTTTGCTAATTGTAGATCTAATTGCGATAAGAACTCACTTTGATTAATATAAGATGACTTTATCTGTGCTTATGATAATCTTTTTCGACTTTCAACGTTATTTAACTTATAGAACTTGACAAATTACGCACTTTTTTAGGAGTAGCTTTAAAACAAACTTTACCAAAATTTGACAGAAACGTCAATCCGCCGCCAAGGTGAAATATAGATGAAATGATGAAATGAAAATTCAACAAAGTTTGATTAAACACGGTTTCTTCGATATCTCCTAAACCAGTTGACCTAGAGCAATAAAGTTAAGTTGCCTGAATTCTAGATTAAATTATCTAACAACGTGCATTTATAGATTTTGTATCTAGATACAAACAAAAAAGTTCAACTTTTTGAATTTTAGCTTCCAGATGCTGCACGGTTTCTTCGATATCTCCCAAACCAGTTGACCTACAGCGATATAATTTCCTGAATTCTAGATTCAATTATCTAACAACGTGCATTTATAGATTTTGTATCTAGATACAAACAAAAAAGTTCAACTTTTTGAATTTTAGCTCCCAGATGCTGCACGGTTTCTTCGATATCTCCTAAACCAGTTGACCTAGAGCAATAAAGTTAAGTTGCCTGAATTCTAGATTAAATTATCTAACAACGTGCATTTATAGATTTTGTATCTAGATACAAACAAAAAAGTTCAACTTTTTGAATTTTAGCTCCCAGATGCTGCACGGTTTCTTCGATATCTCCCAAACCAGTTGACCTACAGCGATATAATTAATTTTCCTGAATTCTAGATTCAATTATCTAACAACGTGCATTTATAGATTTTGTATCTAGATACAAACAAAAAAGTTCAACTTTTTGAATTTTAGCTCCCAGATGCTGCACGGTTTCTTCGATATATCCTAAACCAGTTGACCTAGAGCAATAAAGTTAAAATGCCTGAATTCTAGATTAAATTATCTAACAACGTGCATTTATAGGTATTGTATCTAGATACAAACAAAAAAGTTCAACTTTTTGAATTTTAGCTCCCAGATGCTGCACGGTTTCTTCGATATCTCCCAAACCAGTTGACCTACAGCGATATAATTAATTTTCCTGAATTCTAGATTCAATTATCTAACAACGTGTATTTATAGATTTTGTATCTAGATACAAACAAAAAAGTTCAACTTTTTGAATTTTAGCTCCCAGATGCTGCACGGTTTCTTCGATATCTCCTAAACCAGTTGACCTAGAGCAATAAAGTTAAGTTGCCTGAATTCTAGATTAAATTATCTAACAACGTGCATTTATAGATTTTGTATCTAGATACAAACAAAAAAGTTCAACTTTTTGAATTTTAGCTCCCAGATGCTGCACGGTTTCTTCGATATCTCCTAAACCAGTTGACCTAGAGCAATAAAGTTAAGTTGCCTGAATTCTAGATTAAATTATCTAACAACGTGCATTTATAGATTTTGTATCTAGATACAAACAAAAAAGTTCAACTTTTTGAATTTTAGCTCCCAGATGCTGCACGTTTTCTTCGATATCTCCTAAACCAGTTGACCTAGAGCAATAAAGTTAAGTTGCCTGAATTCTAGATTAAATTATCTAACAACGTGCATTTATAGATTTTGTATCTAGATACAAACAAAAAAGTTCAACTTTTTGAATTTTAGCTCCCAGATGCTGCACGGTTTCGGCGATATCTCCCAAACCAGTTGACCTACAGCGATATAATTTCTTGAATTCTAGATTAAATTATATAACAACGTGCATTTATAGATATTGTATCTAGATACAAACAAAAAAGTTCAACTTTTTGAATTTTAGCTCCCAGATGCTGCACGGTTTCTTCGATATCTCCTAAACCAGTTGACCTAGAGCAATAAAGTTAAGTTGCCTGAATTCTTGATTAAATTATCTAACAACGTGCATTTATAGATTTTGTATCTAGATACAAACAAAAAAGTTCAACTTTTTGAATTTTAGCTCCCAGATGCTGCACGGTTTCTTCGATATCTCCTAAACCAGTTGACCTAGAGCAATAAAGTTAAGTTGCCTGGATTCTAGATTAAATTATCTAACAACGTGCATTTATAGATTTTGTATCTAGATACAAACAAAAAAGTTCAACTTTTTGAATTTTAGCTCCCAGATGCTGCACGGTTTCTTCGATATCTCCTAAACCAGTTGACCTAGAGCAATAAAGTTAAGTTGTCTGAATTCTAGATTAAATTATCTAACAACGTGCATTTATAGATTTTGTATCTAGATACAAACAAAAAAGTTCAACTTTTTGAATTTTAGCTCCCAGATGCTGCACGGTTTCTTCGATATCTCCTAAACCAGTTGACCTAGAGCAATAAAGTTAAGTTGCCTGAATTCTAGATTAAATTATCTAACAACGTGCATTTATAGATTTTGTATCTAGATACAAACAAAAAAGTTCAACTTTTTGAATTTTAGCTCCCAGATGCTGCACGGTTTCTTCGATATCTCCCATGACCTACAGCGATATAATTAATTTTCCTGAATTCTAGATTAAATTATCTAACAACGTGCATTTATAGATTTTGTATCTAGAAACAAACAAAAAAGTTCAACTTTTTGAATTTTAGCTCTCAGATGCCGCACGGTTTCTTCGATATCTCCTAAACCAGTTGACCTAGAGCAATAAAGTTAAGTTGCCTGAATTCTATATTAAATTATCTAACAACGTGCATTTATAGATCTTGTATCTAGATACAAACAAAAAAGTTCAACTTTTTGAATTTTAGCTCCCAGATGCTGCACGGTTTCTTCGATATCTCCCAAACCAGTTGACCTACAGCGATATAATTAATTTTCCTGAATTCTAGATTCAATTATCTAACAACGTGCATTTATAGATTTTGTATCTAGATACAAACAAAAAAGTTCAACTTTTTGAATTTTATCTCCCAGATGCTGCACGGTTTCTTCGATATCTCCTAAACCAGTTGACCTAGAACAATAAAGTTAAGTTGCCTGAATTCTAGATTAAATTATCTAACAACGTGCATTTATAGATTTTGTATCTAGATACAAACAAAAAAGTTCAACTTTTTGAATTTTAGCTCCCAGATGCTGCACGGTTTCTTCGATATCTCCTAAACCAGTTGACCTAGAGCAATAAAGTTAAGTGGCCTGAATTCTAGATTAAATTATCTAACAACGTGCATTTATAGATTTTGTATCTAGATACAAACAAAAAAGTTCAACTTTTTGAATTTTAGCTCCCAGATGCTGCACAGTTTCTTCGATATCTCCTAAACCAGTTGACCTAGAGCAATAAAGTTAAGTTGCCTGAATTCTAGATTAAATTATCTAACAACGTGCATTTATAGATTTTGTATCTAGATACAAACAAAAAAGTTCAACTTTTTGAATTTTAGCTCCCAGATGCTGCACGGTTTCTTCGATATCTCCCAAACCAGTTGACCTACAGCGATATAATTAATTTTCCTGAATTTTAGATTCAATTATCTAACAACGTGCATTTATAGATTTTGTATCTAGATACAAACAAAAAAGTTCAACTTTTTGAATTTTAGCTCCCAGATGCTGCACGGTTTCTTCGATATCTCCCAAACCAGTTGACCTACAGCGATATAATTAATTTTCCTGAATTCTAGATTAAATTATCTAACAACGTGCATTTATAGATTTTGTATCTAGATACAAACAAAAAAGTTCAACTTTTTGAATTTTAGCTCCCAGATGCTGCACGGTTTCTTCGATATCTCCTAAACCAGTTGACCTAGAGCAATAAAGTTAAGTTGCCTGAATTCTAGATTAAATTATCTAACAACGTGCATTTATAGATTTTGTATCTAGATACAACAAAAAAGTTCAACTTTTTGAATTTTAGCTCCCAGATGCTGCACGGTTTCTTCGATATCTCCTAAACCAGTTGACCTAGAGCAATAAAGTTAAGTTGCCTGAATTCTAGATTAAATTATCTAACAACGTGCATTTATAGATTTTGTATCTAGATACAAACAAAAAGTTAAACTTTTTGAATTTTAGCTCCCAGATGCTGCACGGTTTCTTCGATATCTCCTAAACCAGTTGACCTAGAGCAATAAAGTTAAGTTGCCTGAATTCTAGATTAAATTATCTAACAAAGTGCATTTATAGATTTTGTATCTAGATACAAACAAAAAAGTTCAACTTTTTGAATTTTAGCTCCCAGATGCTGCACGGTTTCTTCGATATCTCCTAAACCAGTTGACCTAGAGCAATAAAGTTAAGTTGCCTGAATTCTAGATTAAATTATCTAACAACGTGCATTTATAGATTTTGTATCTAGATACAAACAAAAAAGTTCAACTTTTTGAATTTTAGCTCCCAGATGCTGCACGGTTTCTTCGATATCTCCTAAACCAGTTGACCTAGAGCAATAAAGTTAAGTTGCCTGAATTCTAGATTAAATTATCTAACAACGTGCATTTATAGATTTTGTATCTAGATACAAACAAAAAAGTTCAACTTTTTGAATTTTAGCTCCCAGATGCTGCACGGTTTCTTCGATATCTCCTAAACCAGTTGACCTAGAGCAATAAAGTTAAGTTGCCTGAATTCTAGATTAAATTATCTAACAACGTGCATTTATAGATTTTGTATCTAGATACAAACAAAAAAGTTCAACTTTTTGAATTTTAGCTCCCAGATGCTGCACGGTTTCTTGATATCTCCTAAACCAGTTGACCTAGAGCAATAAAGGTAAGTTGCCTGAATTCTAGATTAAATTATCTAACAACGTGCATTTATAGATTTTGTATCTAGATACAAACAAAAAAGTTCAACTTTTTGAATTTTAGCTCCCAGATGCTGCACGGTTTCTTCGATATCTCCCAAACCAGTTGACCTACAGCGATATAATTAATTTTCCTGAATTCTAGATTCAATTATCTAACAACGTGCATTTATAGATTTTATATCTAGATACAAACAAAAAAGTTCAACTTTTTGAATTTTAGCTCCCAGATGCTGCACGGTTTCTTCGATATCTCCTAAACCAGTTGGCCTAGAGCAATAAAGTTAAGTTGCCTGAATTCTAGATTAAATTATCTAACAATGTGCAATTATAGATTTTGTATCTAGATACAAACAAAAAAGTTCAACTTTTTGAATTTTAGCTCCCAGATGCTGCACGGTTTCTTCGATATCTCCTAAACCAGTTGACCTAGAGCAATAAAGTTAAGTTGCCTGAATTCTAGATTAAATTATCTAACAACCTGCATTTATAGATTTTGTATCTAGATACAAACAAAAAAGTTCAACTTTTTGAATTTTAGCTCCCAGATGCTGCACGGTTTCTTCGATATCTCCTAAACCAGTTGACCTAGAGCAATAAAGTTAAGTTGCCTGAATTCTAGATTAAATTATCTAACAACGTGCATTTATAGATTTTGTATCTAGATACAAACAAAAAAGTTCAACTTTTTGAATTTTAGCTCCCAGATGCTGCACGGTTTCTTCGATATCTCCCAAACCAGTCGACCTAGAGCAATAAAGTTAAGTTGCCTGAATTCTAGATTAAATTATCTAACAACGTGCATTTATAGATTTTGTATCTAGATACAAACAAAAAAGTTCAACTTTTTGAATTTTAGCTCCCAGATGCTGCACGGTTTCTTCGATATCTCCTAAACCAGTTGACCTAGAGCAATAAAGTTAAGTTGCTTGAATTCTAGATTAAATTATCTAACAACGTGCATTTATAGATTTTGTATCTAGATACAAACAAAAAAGTTCAACTTTTTGAATTTTAGCTCCCAGATGCTGCACGGTTTCTTCGATATCTCCTAAACCAGTTGACCTAGAGCAATAAAGTTAAGTTGTCTGAATTCTAGATTAAATTATCTAACAACGTGCATTTATAGATTTTGTATCTAGATACAAACAAAAAAGTTCAACTTTTTGAATTTTAGCCCCAGATGCTGCACGGTTTCTTCGATATCTCCTAAACCAGTTGACCTAGAGCAATAAAGTTAAGTTGCCTGAATTCTAGATTAAATTATCTAACAACGTGCATTTATAGATTTTGTATCTAGAAACAAACAAAAAAGTTCAACTTTTTGAATTTTAGCTCCCAGATGCTGCACGGTTTCTTCGATATCTCCTAAACCAGTTGACCTAGAGCAATAAAGTTAAGTTGCCTGAATTCTATATTAAATTATCTAACAACGTGCATTTATAGATCTTGTATCTAGATACAAACAAAAAAGTTCAACTTTTTGAATTTTAGCTCCCAGATGCTGCACGGTTTCTTCGATATCTCCCAAACCAGTTGACCTACAGCGATATAATTAATTTTCCTGAATTCTAGATTCAATTATCTAACAACGTGCATTTATAGATTTTGTATCTAGATACAAACAAAAAAGTTCAACTTTTTGAATTTTATCTCCCAGATGCTGCACGGTTTCTTCGATATCTCCTAAACCAGTTGACCTAGAACAATAAAGTTAAGTTGCCTGAATTCTAGATTAAATTATCTAACAACGTGCATTTATAGATTTTGTATCTAGATACAAACAAAAAAGTTCAACTTTTTGAATTTTAGCTCCCAGATGCTGCACGGTTTCTTCGATATCTCCTAAACCAGTTGACCTAGAGCAATAAAGTTAAGTTGCCTGAATTCTAGATTAAATTATCTAACAACGTGCATTTATAGATTTTGTATCTAGATACAAACAAAAAAGTTCAACTTTTTGAATTTTAGCTCCCAGATGCTGCACAGTTTCTTCGATATCTCCTAAACCAGTTGACCTAGAGCAATAAAGTTAAGTTGCCTGAATTCTAGATTAAATTATCTAACAACGTGCATTTATAGATTTTGTATCTAGATACAAACAAAAAAGTTCAACTTTTTGAATTTTAGCTCCCAGATGCTGCACGGTTTCTTCGATATCTCCCAAACCAGTTGACCTACAGCGATATAATTAATTTTCCTGAATTTAAGATTCAATTATCTAACAACGTGCATTTATAGATTTTGTATCTAGATACAAACAAAAAAGTTCAACTTTTTGAATTTTAGCTCCCAGATGCTGCACGGTTTCTTCGATATCTCCCAAACCAGTTGACCTACAGCGATATAATTAATTTTCCTGAATTCTAGATTCAATTATCTAACAACGTGCATTTATAGATTTTGTATCTAGATACAAACAAAAAAGTTCAACTTTTTGAATTTTAGCTCCCAGATGCTGCACGGTTTCTTCGATATCTCCTAAACCAGTTGACCTAGAGCAATAAAGTTAAGTTGCCTGAATTCTAGATTAAATTATCTAACAACGTGCATTTATAGATTTTGTATCTAGATACAACAAAAAAGTTCAACTTTTTGAATTTTAGCTCCCAGATGCTGCACGGTTTCTTCGATATCTCCTAAACCAGTTGACCTAGAGCAATAAAGTTAAGTTGCCTGAATTCTAGATTAAATTATCTAACAACGTGCATTTATAGATTTTGTATCTAGATACAAACAAAAAGTTAAACTTTTTGAATTTTAGCTCCCAGATGCTGCACGGTTTCTTCGATATCTCCTAAACCAGTTGACCTAGAGCAATAAAGTTAAGTTGCCTGAATTCTAGATTAAATTATCTAACAACGTGCATTTATAGATTTTGTATCTAGATACAAACAAAAAAGTTCAACTTTTTGAATTTTAGCTCCCAGATGCTGCACGGTTTCATCGATATCTCCCAAACCAGTTGACCTACAGCGATATAATTAATTTTCCTGAATTCTAGATTAAATTATCTAACAACGTGCATTTATAGATTTTGTATCTAGATACAAACAAAAAAGTTCAACTTTTTGAATTTTAGCTCCCAGATGCTGCACGGTTTCTTCGATATCTCCTAAACCAGTTGACGTAGAGCAATAAAGTTAAGTTGCCTGAATTCTAGATTAAATTATCTAACAACGTGCATTTATAGATTTTGTATCTAGATACAAACAAAAAAGTTCAACTTTTTGAATTTTAGCTCCCAGATGCTGCACGGTTTCTTCGATATCTCCTAAACCAGTTGACCTAGAGCAATAAAGTTAAGTTGCCTGAATTCTAGAATAAATTATCTAACAACGTGCATTTATAGATTTTGTATCTAGATACAAACAAAAAAGTTCAACTTTTTGAATTTTAGCTCCCAGATGCTGCACGGTTTCTTCGATATCTCCTAAACCAGTTGACCTAGAGCAATAAAGTTAAGTTGCCTGAATTCTAGATTAAATTATCTAACAACGTGCATTTATAGATTTTGTATCTAGATACAAACAAAAAAGTTCAACTTTTTGAATTTTAGCTCCCAGATGCTGCACGGTTTCTTCGATATCTCCCAAACCAGTTGACCTACAGCGATATAAATAATTTTCCTGAATTCTAGATTCAATTATCTAACAACGTGCATTTATAGATTTTGTATCTAGATACAAACAAAAAAGTTCAACTTTTAGAATTTTAGCTCCCAGATGCTGCACGGTTTCTTCGATATCTCCTAAACCAGTTGACCTAGAGCAATAAAGTTAAGTTGCCTGAATTCTAGATTCAATTATCTAACAACGTGCATTTATAGATTTTGTATCTAGATACAAACAAAAAAGTTCAACTTTTTGAATTTTAGCTCCCAGATGCTGCACGGTTTCTTCGATATCTCCTAAACCAGTTGACCTAGAGCAATAAAGTTAAGTTGCCTGAATTCTAGATTAAATTATCTAACAACGTGCATTTATAGATTTTGTATCTAGATACAAACAAAAAAGTTTAACTTTTTGAATTTTAGCTCCCAGATGCTGCACGGTTTCTTCGATATCTCCCAAACCAGTTGACCTACAGCGATATAATTAATTTTCCTGAATTCTAGATTCAATTATCTAACAACGTGCATTTATAGATTTTGTATCTAGATACAAACAAAAAAGTTCAACTTTTTGAATTTTAGCTCCCAGATGCTGCACGGTTTCTTCGATATCCCCTAAACCAGTTGACCTAGAGCAATAAAGTTAAGTTGCCTGAATTCTAGATTAAATTATCTAACAACGTGCATTTATAGATTTTGTATCTAGATACAAACAAAAAAGTTCAACTTTTTGAATTTTAGCTCCCAGATGCTGCACGGTTTCATCGATATCTCCCAAACCAGTTGACCTACAGCGATATAATTAATTTTCCTGAATTCTAGATTAAATTATCTAACAACGTGCATTTATAGATTTTGTATCTAGATACAAACAAAAAAGTTCAACTTTTTGAATTTTAGCTCCCAGATGCTGCACGGTTTCTTCGATATCTCCTAAACCAGTTGACCTAGAGCAATAAAGTTAAGTTGCCTGAATTCTAGATTAAATTATCTAACAACGTGCATTTATAGATTTTGTATCTAGAAACAAACAAAAAAGTTCAACTTTTTGAATTTTAGCTCCCAGATGCTGCACGGTTTCTTCGATATCTCCTAAACAAGTTGACCTAGAGCAAAAAAGTTAAGTTGCCTGAATTCTAGATTAAATTATCTAACAACGTGCATTTATAGATTTTGTATCTAGATACAAACAAAAAAGTTCAACTTTTTGAATTTTAGCTCCCAGATGCTGCACGGTTTCTTCGATATCTCCCAAACCAGTTGACCTACAGCGATATAATTAATTTTCCTGAATTCTAGATTAAATTATCTAACAACGTGCATTTATAGATTTTGTATCTAGATACAAACAAAAAAGTTCAACTTTTTGAATTTTAGCTCCCAGATGCTGCACGGTTTCTTCGATATCTCCTAAACCAGTTGACCTAGAGCAATAAAGTTAAGTTGCCTGAATTCTAGATTAAATTATCTAACAACGTGCATTTATAGATTTTGTATCTAGATACAAACAAAAAAGTTCAACTTTTTGAATTTTAGCTCCCAGATGCTGCACGGTTTCTTCGATATCTCCTAAACCAGTTGACCTAGAGCAATAAAGTTAAGTTGCCTGAATTCTAGATTAAATTATCTAACAACGTGCATTTATAGATTTTGTATCTAGATACAAACAAAAAAGTTCAACTTTTTGAATTTTAGCTCCCAGATGCTGCACGGTTTTTTCGATATCTCCCAAACCAGTTGACCTACAGCGATATAATTAATTTTCCTGAATTTTAGATTCAATTATCTAACAACGTGCATTTATAGATTTTGTATCTAGATACAAACAAAAAAGTTCAACTTTTTGAATTTTAGCTCCCAGATGCTGCACGGTTTCATCGATATCTCCCAAACCAGTTGACCTACAGCGATATAATTAATTTTCCTGAATTCTAGATTAAATTATCTAACAACGTGCATTTATAGATTTTGTATCTAGATACAAACAAAAAAGTTCAACTTTTTGAATTTTAGCTCCCAGATGCTGCACGGTTTCTTCGATATCTCCTAAACCAGTTGACGTAGAGCAATAAAGTTAAGTTGCCTGAATTCTAGATTAAATTATCTGACAACGTGCATTTATAGATTTTGTATCTAGATACAAACAAAAAAGTTCAACTTTTTGAATTTTAGCTCCCAGATGCTGCACGGTTTCTTCGATATCTCCTAAACCAGTTGACCTAGAGCAATAAAGTTAAGTTGCCTGAATTCTAGATTAAATTATCTAACAACGTGCATTTATAGATTTTGTATCTAGATACAAACAAAAAAGTTCAACTTTTTGAATTTTAGCTCCCAGATGCTGCACGGTTTCTTCGATATCTCCTAAACCAGTTGACCTAGAGCAATAAAGTTAAGTTGCCTGAATTCTAGATTAAATTATCTAACAACGTGCATTTATAGATTTTGTATCTAGATACAAACAAAAAAGTTTAACTTTTTGAATTTTAGCTCCCAGATGCTGCACGGTTTCTTCGATATCTCCCAAACCAGTTGACCTACAGCGATATAATTAATTTTCCTGAATTCTAGATTCAATTATCTAACAACGTGCATTTATAGATTTTGTATCTAGATACAAACAAAAAAGTTCAACTTTTTGAATTTTAGCTCCCAGATGCTGCACGGTTTCTTCGATATCTCCTAAACCAGTTGACCTAGAGCAATAAAGTTAAGTTGCCTGAATTCTAGATTAAATTATCTAACAACGTGCATTTATAGATTTTGTATCTAGATACAAACAAAAAAGTTCAACTTTTTGAATTTTAGCCCCAGATGCTGCACGGTTTCTTTGATATCTCCTAAACCAGTTGACCTAGAGCAATAAAGTTAAGTTGCCTGAATTCTAGATTAAATTATCTAACAACGTGCATTTATAGATTTTGTATCTAGAAACAAACAAAAAAGTTCAACTTTTTTAATTTTAGCTCCCAGATGCTGCACGGTTTCTTCGATATCTCCTAAACAAGTTGACTTAGAGCAAAAAAGTTAAGTTGCCTGAATTCTAGATTAAATTATCTAACAACGTGCATTTATAGATTTTGTATCTAGATACAAACAAAAAAGTTCAACTTTTTGAATTTTAGCTCCCAGATGCTGCACGGTTTCTTCGATATCTCCCAAACCAGTTGACCTACAGCGATATAATTAATTTTCCTGAATTCTAGATTAAATTATCTAAGAACGTGCATTTATAGATTTTGTATCTAGATACAAACAAAAAAGTTCAACTTTTTGAATTTTAGCTCCCAGATGCTGCACGGTTTCTTCGATATCCCCTAAACCAGTTGACCTAGAGCAATAAAGTTAAGTTGCCTGAATTCTAGATTAAATTATCTAACAACGTGCATTTATAGATTTTGTATCTAGATACAAACAAAAAAGTTCAACTTTTTGAATTTTAGCTCCCAGATGCTGCACGGTTTCTTCGATATCTCCCAAACCAGTTGACCTACAGCGATATAATTAATTTTGCTGAATTTTAGATTCAATTATCTAACAACGTGCATTTATAGATTTTGTATCTAGATACAAACAAAAAAGTTCAACTTTTTGAATTTTAGCTCCCAGATGCTGCACGGTTTCTTCGATATCTCCCAAACCAGTTGACCTACAGCGATATAATTAATTTTCCTGAATTCTAGATTAAATTATCTAACAACGTGCATTTATAGATTTTGTATCTAGATGCAAACAAAAAAGTTCAACTTTTTGAATTTTAGCTCCCAGATGCTGCACGGTTTCTTCGATATCTCCTAAACCAGTTGACCTAGAGCAATAAAGTTAAGTTGCCTGAATTCTAGATTAAATTATCTAACAACGTGCATTTATAGATTTTGTATCTAGATACAAACAAAAAAGTTCAACTTTTTGAATTTTAGCTCCCAGATGCTGCACGGTTTCTTCGATATCTCCTAAACCAGTTGACCTAGAGCAATAAAGTTAAGTTGCCTGAATTCTAGATTAAATTATCTAACAACGTGCATTTATAGATTTTGTATCTAGATACAAACAAAAAAGTTCAACTTTTTGAATGTTAGCTCCCAGATGCTGCACGGTTTCTTCGATATCTCCCAAACCAGTTGACCTACAGCGATATAATTAATTTTCCTGAATTCTAGATTAAATTATCTAACAACGTGCATTTATAGATTTTGTATCTAGATACAAACAAAAAAGTTCAACTTTTTGAATTTTAGCCCCAGATGCTGCACGGTTTCTTCGATATCTCCTAAACCAGTTGACCTAGAGCAATAAAGTTAAGTTGCCTGAATTCTATATTAAATTATCTAACAACGTGCATTTATAGATCTTGTATCTAGATACAAACAAAAAAGTTCAACTTTTTGAATTTTAGCTCCCAGATGCTGCACGGTTTCTTCGATATCTCCCAAACCAGTTGACCTACAGCGATATAATTAATTTTCCTGAATTCTAGATTAAATTATCTAACAACGTGCATTTATAGATTTTGTATCTAGAAACAAACAAAAAAGTTCAACTTTTTGAATTTTAGCTCCCATATGCTGCACGGTTTCTTCGATATCTCCTAAACCAGTTGACCTAGAGCAATAAAGTTAAGTTGCCTGAATTCTATATTAAATTATCTAACAACGTGCATTTATAGATCTTGTATCTAGATACAAACAAAAAAGTTCAACTTTTTGAATTTTAGCTCCCAGATGCTGCACGGTTTCTTCGATATCTCCCAAACCAGTTGACCTACAGCGATATAATTAATTTACCTGAATTCTAGATTAAATTATCTAACAACGTGCATTTATAGATTTTGTATCTATTTACAAACAAAAAAGTTCAACTTTTTGAATTTTAGCTCCCAGATGCTGCACGGTTTCTTCGATATCTCCTAAACCAGTTGACCTAGAGCAATAAAGTTAAGTTGCCTGAATTCTAGATTAAATTATCTAACAACGTGCATTTATAGATTTTGTATCTAGATACAAACAAAAAAGTTCAACTTTTTGAATTTTAGCTCCCAGATGCTGCACGGTTTCTTCGATATCTCCTAAACCAGTTGACCTAGAGCAATAAAGTTAAGTTGCCTGAATTCTAGATTAAATTATCTAACAACGTGCATTTATAGATTTTGTATCCTAGATACAAACAAAAAAGTTCAACTTTTTGAATTTTAGCTCCCAGATGCTGCACGGTTTCTTCGATATCTGCTAAACCAGTTGACCTAGAGCAATAAAGTTAAGTTGCCTGAATTCTAGATTAAATTATCTGACAACGTGCATTTATAGATTTTGTATCTAGATACAAACAAAAAAGTTCAACTTTTTGAATTTTAGCTCCCAGATGCTGCACGGTTTCTTCGATATCTCCTAAACCAGTTGACCTAGAGCAATAAAGTTAAGTTGCCTGAATTCTAGATTAAATTATCTAACAACGTGCATTTATAGATTTTGTATCTAGATACAAACAAAAAAGTTCAACTTTTTGAATTTTAGCTACCAGATGCTGCACGGTTTCTTCGATATCTCCCACACCAGTTGACCTACAGCGATATAATTAATTTTCCTGAATTCTAGATTAAATTATCTAACAACGTGCATTTATAGATTTTGTATCTAGATACAAACAAAAAAGTTCAACTTTTTGAATTTTAGCTCCCAGATGCTGCACGGTTTCTTCGATATCTCCTAAACCAGTTGACCTAGAGCAATAAAGTTAAGTTGCCTGAATTCTAGATTAAATTATCTAACAACGTGCATTTATAGATTTTGTATCTAGATACAAACAAAAAAGTTCAACTTTTTGAATTTTAGCTCCCAGATGCTGCACGGTTTCTTCGATATCTCCCAAACCAGTTGACCTACAGCGATATAATTAATTTTCCTGAATTTTAGATTCAATTATCTAACAACGTGCATTTATAGATTTTGTATCTAGATACAAACAAAAAAGTTCAACTTTTTGAATTTTAGCTCCCAGATGCTGCACGGTTTCTTAGATATCTCCCAAACCAGTTGACCTACAGCGATATAATTAATTTTCCTGAATTCTAGATTCAATTATCTAACAACGTGCATTTATAGATTTTGTATCTAGATACAAACAAAAAAGTTCAACTTTTTGAATTTTAGCTCCCAGATGCTGCACGGTTTCTTCGATATCTCCTAAACCCGTTGACCTAGAGCAATAAAGTTAAGTTGCCTGAATTCTAGATTAAATTATCTAACAACGTGCATTTATAGATTTTGTATCTAGATACAAACAAAAAAGTTCAACTTTTTGAATTTTAGCTCCCAGATGCTGCACGGTTTCTTCGATATCTGCTAAACCAGTTGACCTAGAGCAATAAATTTAAGTTGCCTGAATTCTAGATTAAATTATCTAACAACCTGCATTTATAGATTTTGTATCTAGATACAAACAAAAAAGTTCAACTTTTTGAATTTTAGCTCCCAGATGCTGCACGGTTTCTTCGATATCTCCTAAACCAGTTGACCTAGAGCAATAAAGTTAAGTTGCCTGAATTCTAGATTAAATTATCTAACAACGTGCATTTATAGATTTTGTATCCTAGATACAAACAAAAAAGTTCAACTTTTTGAATTTTAGCTCCCAGATGCTGCACGGTTTCTTCGATATCTGCTAAACCAGTTGACCTAGAGCAATAAAGTTAAGTTGCCTGAATTCTAGATTAAATTATCTGACAACGTGCATTTATAGATTTTGTATCTAGATACAAACAAAAAAGTTCAACTTTTTGAATTTTAGCTCCCAGATGCTGCACGGTTTCTTCGATATCTCCTAAACCAGTTGACCTAGAGCAATAAAGTTAAGTTGCCTGAATTCTAGATTAAATTATCTAACAACGTGCATTTATAGATTTTGTATCTAGATACAAACAAAAAAGTTCAACTTTTTGAATTTTAGCTACCAGATGCTGCACGGTTTCTTCGATATCTCCCACACCAGTTGACCTACAGCGATATAATTAATTTTCCTGAATTCTAGATTAAATTATCTAACAACGTGCATTTATAGATTTTGTATCTAGATACAAACAAAAAAGTTCAACTTTTTGAATTTTAGCTCCCAGATGCTGCACGGTTTCTTCGATATCTCCTAAACCAGTTGACCTAGAGCAATAAAGTTAAGTTGCCTGAATTCTAGATTTAATTATCTAACAACGTGCATTTATAGATTTTGTATCTAGATACAAACAAAAAAGTTCAACTTTTTGAATTTTAGCTCCCAGATGCTGCACGGTTTCTTCGATATCTCCCAAACCAGTTGACCTACAGCGATATAATTAATTTTCCTGAATTCTAGATTAAATTATCTAACAACGTGCATTTATAGATTTTGTATCTAGATACAAACAAAAAAGTTCAACTTTTTGAATTTTAGCTCCCAGATGCTGCACGGTTTCTTCGATATCTCCTAAACCAGTTGACCTAGAGCAATAAAGTTAAGTTGCCTGAATTCTAGATTAAATTATCTAACAAGGTGCATTTATAGATTTTGTATCTAGATACAAACAAAAAAGTTCAACTTTTTGAATTTTAGCTCCCAGATGCTGCACGGTTTCTTCGATATCTCCTAAACCAGTTGACCTAGAGCAATAAAGTTAAGTTGCCTGAATTCTAGATTAAATTATCTAACAACGTGCATTTATAGATTTTGTATCTAGATACAAACAAAAAAGTTCAACTTTTTGAATTTTAGCTCCCAGATGCTGCACGGTTTCTTCGATATCTGCTAAACCAGTTGACCTAGAGCAATAAATTTAAGTTGCCGGAATTCTAGATTAAATTATCTAACTACGTGCATTTATAGATTTTGTATCTAGATACAAACAAAAAAGTTCAACTTTTTGAATTTTAGCTCCCAGATGCTGCACGGTTTCTTCGATATCTCCTAAACCAGTTGACCTAGAGCAATAAAGTTAAGTTGCCTGAATTCTAGATTAAATTATCTAACAACGTGCATTTATAGATTTTGTATCTAGATACAAACAAAAAAGTTCAACTTTTTGAATTTTAGCTCCCAGATGCTGCACGGTTTCTTCGATATCTCCCAAACCAGTTGACCTACAGCGATATAATTAATTTTCCTGAATTTTAGATTCAATTATCTAACAACGTGCATTTATAGATTTTGTATCTAGATACAAACAAAAAAGTTCAACTTTTTGAATTTTAGCTCCCAGATGCTGCACGGTTTCTTCGATATCTCACAAACCAGTTGACCTAAAGCAATAAAGTTAAGTTGCCTGAATTCTAGATTAAATTATCTAACAACGTGCATTTATAGATTTTGTATCTAGATACAAACAAAAAAGTTCAACTTTTTGAATTTTAGCTCCCAGATGCTGCACGGTTTCTTCGATATCTCCTAAACCAGTTGACCTAGAGCAATAAAGTTAAGTTGCCTGAATTCTAGATTAAATTATCTAACAACGTGCATTTATAGATTTTGTATCTAGATACAAACAAAAAAGTTCAACTTTTTGAATTTTAGCTCCCAGATGCTGCACGGTTTCTTCGATATCTCCTAAACCAGTTGACCTAGAGCAATAAAGTTAAGTTGCCTGAATTCTAGATTTAATTATCTAACAACGTGCATTTATAGATTTTGTATCTAGATACAAACAAAAAAGTTCAACTTTTTGAATTTTAGCTCCCAGATGCTGCACGGTTTCTTCGATATCTCCTAAACCAGTTGACCTAGAGCAATAAAGTTAAGTTGGCTGAATTCTAGATTAAATTATCTAACAACGTGCATTTATAGATTTTGTATCTAGATACAAACAAAAAAGTTCAACTTTTTGAATTTTAGCTCCCAGATGCTGCACGGTTTCTTCGATATCTCCTAAACCAGTTGACCTAGAGCAATAAAGTTAAGTTGCCTGAATTCTAGATTAAATTATCTAACAACGTGCATTTATAGATTTTGTATCTAGATACAAACAAAAAACTTTTTGAATTTTAGCTCCCAGATGCTGCACGGTTTCTTCGATATCTCCTAAACCAGTTGACCTAGAGCAATAAAGTTAAGTTGCCTGAATTCTAGATTTAATTATCTAACAACGTGCATTTATAGATTTTGTATCTAGATACAAACAAAAAAGTTCAACTTTTTGAATTTTAGCTCCCAGATGCTGCACGGTTTCTTCGATATCTCCTAAACCAGTTGACCTAAAGCAATAAAGTTAAGTTGCCTGAATTCTAGATTAAATTATCTAACAACGTGCATTTATAGATTTTGTATCTAGATACAAACAAAAAAGTTCAACTTTTTGAATTTTAGCTCCCAGATGCTGCACGGTTTCTTCGATATCTCCTAAACCAGTTGACCTAGAGCAATAAAGTTAAGTTGCCTGAATTCTAGATTAAATTATCTAACAACGTGCATTTATAGATTTTGTATCTAGATACAGACAAAAAAGTTCAACTTTTTGAATTTTAGCTCCCAGATGCTGCACGGTTTCTTCGATATCTCCCAAACCAGTTGACCTACAGCGATATAATTAATTTTCCTGAATTCTAGATTCAATTATCTAACAACGTGCATTTATAGATTTTGTATCTAGATACAAACAAAAAAGTTCAACTTTTTGAATTTTAGCTCCCAGATGCTGCACGGTTTCTTCGATATCTCCTAAACCAGTTGACCTAGAGCAATAAAGTTAAGTTGCCTGAATTCTAGATTAAATTATCTAACAACGTGCATTTATAGATTTTGTATCTAGATACAAACAAAAAAGTTCAACTTTTTGAATTTTAGCTCCCAGATGCTGCACGGTTTCTTCGATATCTCCTAAACCAGTTGACCTAGAGCAATAAAGTTAAGTTGCCTGAATTCTAGATTTAATTATCTAACAACGTGCATTTATAGATTTTGTATCTAGATACAAACAAAAAAGTTCAACTTTTTGAATTTTAGCTCCCAGATGCTGTAAAGTTAAGTTGCCTGAATTCTAGATTAAATTATCTAACAACGTGCATTTATAGATTTTGTATCTAGATACAAACAAAAAAGTTCAACTTTTTGAATTTTAGCTCCCAGATGCTGCACGGTTTCTTCGATATCTCCTAAACCAGTTGACCTAGAGCAATAAAGTTAAGCTGCCTGAATTCTAGATTAAATTATCTAACAACGTGCATTTATAGATTTTGTATCTAGATACAAACAAAAAAGTTCAACTTTTTGAATTTTAGCTCCCAGATGCTGCACGGTTTCTTCGATATCTCCCAAACCAGTTGACCTACAGCGATATAATTAATTTTTCTGAATTCTAGATTCAATTATCTAACAACGTGCATTTATAGATTTTGTATCTAGATACAAACAAAAAAGTTCAACTTTTTGAATTTTAGCTCCCAGATGCTGCACGGTTTCTTCGATATCTCCCAAACCAGTTGACCTACAGCGATATAATTAATTTTCCTGAATTCTAGATTCAATTATCTAACAACGTGCATTTATAGATTTTGTATCTAGATACAAACAAAAAAGTTCAACTTTTTGAATTTTAGCTCCCAGATGCTGCACGGTTTCTTCGATATCTCCTAAACCAGTTGACCTAGAGCAATAAAGTTAAGCTGCCTGAATTCTAGATTCAATTATCTAACAACGTGCATTTATAGATTTTGTATCTAGATACAAACAAAAAAGTTCAACTTTTTGAATTTTAGCTCCCAGATGCTGCACGGTTTCTTCGATATCTCCTAAACCAGTTGACCTAGAGCAATAAAGTTAAGTTGCCGGAATTCTAGATTAAATTATCTAACTACGTGCATTTATAGATTTTGTATCTAGATACAAACAAAAAAGTTCAACTTTTTGAATTTTAGCTCCCAGATGCTGCACGGTTTCTTCGATATCTCCTAAACCAGTTGACCTAGAGCAATAAAGTTAAGTTGCCTGAATTCTAGATTAAATTATCTAACAAGGTGCATTTATAGATTTTGTATCTAGATACAAACAAAAAAGTTCAACTTTTTGAATTTTAGCTCCCAGATGCTGCACGGTTTCTTCGATATCTCCTAAACCAGTTGACCTAGAGCAATAAAGTTAAGTTGCCTGAATTCTAGATTAAATTATCTAACAACGTGCATTTATAGATTTTGTATCTAGATACAAACAAAAAAGTTCAACTTTTTGAATTTTAGCTCCCAGATGCTGCACGGTTTCTTCGATATCTCCTAAACCAGTTGACCTAGAGCAATAAAGTTAAGTTGCCTGAATTCTAGATTAAATTATCTAACAACGTGCATTTATAGATTTTGTATCTAGATACAAACAAAAAAGTTCAACTTTTTGAATTTTAGCTCCCAGATGCTGCACGGTTTCTTCGATATCTCCCAAACCAGTTGACCTACAGCGATATAATTAATTTTCCTGAATTCTAGATTAAATTATCTAACAACGTGCATTTATAGATTTTGTATCTAGATACAAACAAAAAAGTTCAACTTTTTGAATTTTAGCTCCCAGATGCTGCACGGTTTCTTCGATATCTCCTAAACCAGTTGACCTAGAGCAATAAAGTTAAGTTGCCTGAATTCTAGATTAAATTATCTAACAACGTGCATTTATAGATTTTGTATCTAGATACAAACAAAAAAGTTCAACTTTTTGAATTTTAGCTCCCAGATGCTGCACGGTTTCTTCGATATCTCCCAAACCAGTTGACCTACAGCGATATAATTAATTTTCCTGAATTCTAGATTAAATTATCTAACAACGTGCATTTATAGATTTTGTATCTAGATACAAACAAAAAAGTTCAACTTTTTGAATTTTAGCTCCCAGATGCTGCACGGTTTCTTCGATATCTCCTAAACCAGTTGACCTAGAGCAATAAAGTTAAGTTGCCTGAATTCTAGATTAAATTATCTAACAAGGTGCATTTATAGATTTTGTATCTAGATACAAACAAAAAAGTTCAACTTTTTGAATTTTAGCTCCCAGATGCTGCACGGTTTCTTCGATATCTCCTAAACCAGTTGACCTAGAGCAATAAAGTTAAGTTGCCTGAATTCTAGATTAAATTATCTAACAACGTGCATTTATAGATTTTGTATCTAGATACAAACAAAAAAGTTCAACTTTTTGAATTTTAGCTCCCAGATGCTGCACGGTTTCTTCGATATCTCCTAAACCAGTTGACCTAGAGCAATAAAGTTAAGTTGCCTGAATTCTAGATTAAATTATCTAACAACGTGCATTTATAGATTTTGTATCTAGATACAAACAAAAAAGTTCAACTTTTTGAATTTTAGCTCCCAGATGCTGCACGGTTTCTTCGATATCTCCCAAACCAGTTGACCTACAGCGATATAATTAATTTTCCTGAATTCTAGATTAAATTATCTAACAACGTGCATTTATAGATTTTGTATCTAGATACAAACAAAAAAGTTCAACTTTTTGAATTTTAGCTCCCAGATGCTGCACGGTTTCTTCGATATCTCCTAAACCAGTTGACCTAGAGCAATATAATTAATTTTCCTGAATTCTAGATTAAATTATCTAACAACGTGCATTTATAGATTTTGTATCTAGATACAAACAAAAAAGTTCAACTTTTTGAATTTTAGCTCCCAGATGCTGCACGGTTTCTTCGATATCTCCTAAACCAGTTGACCTAGAGCAATAAAGTTAAGCTGCCTGAATTCTAGATTAAATTATCTAACAACGTGCATTTATAGATTTTGTATCTAGATACAAACAAAAAAGTTCAACTTTTTGAATTTTAGCTCCCAGATGCTGCACGGTTTCTTCGATATCTCCCAAACCAGTTGACCTACAGCGATATAATTAATTTTCCTGAATTCTAGATTCAATTATCTAACAACGTGCATTTATAGATTTTGTATCTAGATACAAACAAAAAAGTTCAACTTTTTGAATTTTAGCTCCCAGATGCTGCACGGTTTCTTCGATATCTCCAAACCAGTTGACCTACAGCGATATAATTAATTTTCCTGAATTCTAGATTCAATTATCTAACAACGTGCATTTATAGATTTTGTATCTAGATACAAACAAAAAAGTTCAACTTTTTGAATTTTAGCTCCCAGATGCTGCACGGTTTCTTCGATATCTCCCAAACCAGTTGACCTACAGCGATATAATTAATTTTCCTGAATTCTAGATTCAATTATCTAACAACGTGCATTTATAGATTTTGTATCTAGATACAAACAAAAAAGTTCAACTTTTTGAATTTTAGCTCCCAGATGCGGCACGGTTTCTTCGATATCTCCTAAACCAGTTGACCTAGAGCAATAAAGTTAAGTTGCCGAAATTCTAGATTAAATTATCTAACTACGTGCATTTATAGATTTTGTATCTAGATACAAACAAAAAAGTTCAACTTTTTGAATTTTAGCTCCCAGATGCTGCACGGTTTCTTCGATATCTCCTAAACCAGTTGACCTAGAGCAATAAAGTTAAGTTGCCTGAATTCTAGATTAAATTATCTAACAAGGTGCATTTATAGATTTTGTATCTAGATACAAACAAAAAAGTTCAACTTTTTGAATTTTAGCTCCCAGATGCTGCACGGTTTCTTCGATATCTCCTAAACCAGTTGACCTAGAGCAATAAAGTTAAGTTGCCTGAATTCTAGATTAAATTATCTAACAACGTGCATTTATAGATTTTGTATCTAGATACAAACAAAAAAGTTCAACTTTTTGAATTTTAGCTCCCAGATGCTGCACGGTTTCTTCGATATCTCCTAAACCAGTTGACCTAGAGCAATAAAGTTAAGTTGCCTGAATTCTAGATTAAATTATCTAACAACGTGCATTTATAGATTTTGTATCTAGATACAAACAAAAAAGTTCAACTTTTTGAATTTTAGCTCCCAGATGCTGCACGGTTTCTTCGATATCTCCCAAACCAGTTGACCTACAGCGATATAATTAATTTTCCTGAATTCTAGATTAAATTATCTAACAACGTGCATTTATAGATTTTGTATCTAGATACAAACAAAAAAGTTCAACTTTTTGAATTTTAGCTCCCAGATGCTGCACGGTTTCTTCGATATCTCCTAAACCAGTTGACCTAGAGCAATATAATTAATTTTCCTGAATTCTAGATTAAATTATCTAACAACGTGCATTTATAGATTTTGTATCTAGATACAAACAAAAAAGTTCAACTTTTTGAATTTTAGCTCCCAGATGCTGCACGGTTTCTTCGATATCTCCTAAACCAGTTGACCTAGAGCAATAAAGTTAAGCTGCCTGAATTCTAGATTAAATTATCTAACAACGTGCATTTATAGATTTTGTATCTAGATACAAACAAAAAAGTTCAACTTTTTGAATTTTAGCTCCCAGATGCTGCACGGTTTCTTCGATATCTCCCAAACCAGTTGACCTACAGCGATATAATTAATTTTCCTGAATTCTAGATTCAATTATCTAACAACGTGCATTTATAGATTTTGTATCTAGATACAAACAAAAAAGTTCAACTTTTTGAATTTTAGCTCCCAGATGCTGCACGGTTTCTTCGATATCTCCCAAACCAGTTGACCTACAGCGATATAATTAATTTTCCTGAATTCTAGATTCAATTATCTAACAACGTGCATTTATAGATTTTGTATCTAGATACAAACAAAAAAGTTCAACTTTTTGAATTTTAGCTCCCAGATGCTGCACGGTTTCTTCGATATCTCCCAAACCAGTTGACCTACAGCGATATAATTAATTTTCCTGAATTCTAGATTCAATTATCTAACAACGTGCATTTATAGATTTTGTATCTAGATACAAACAAAAAAGTTCAACTTTTTGAATTTTAGCTCCCAGATGCGGCACGGTTTCTTCG
Organism: Portevinia maculata; assembly: GCA_949715645.1. Lineage (NCBI taxonomy): Eukaryota > Metazoa > Arthropoda > Insecta > Diptera > Syrphidae > Portevinia > Portevinia maculata. Next base: position 104,587,302 of record OX454525.1, read on the forward strand.
ATATCTCCTAAACCAGTTGACCTAGAGCAATAAAGTTAAGTTGCCGAAATTCTAGATTAAATTATCTAACAACGTGCATTTATAGATTTTGTATCTAGATACAAACAAAAAAGTTCAACTTTTTGAATTTTAGCTCCCAGATGCTGCACGGTTTCTTCGATATCTCCTAAACCAGTTGACCTAGAGCAATAAAGTTAAGTTGCCTGAATTCTAGATTAAATTATCTAACAAGGTGCATTTATAGATTTTGTATCTAGATACAAACAAAAAAGTTCAACTTTTTGAATTTTAGCTCCCAGATGCTGCACGGTTTCTTCGATATCTCCTAAACCAGTTGACCTAGAGCAATAAAGTTAAGTTGCCTGAATTCTAGATTAAATTATCTAACAACGTGCATTTATAGATTTTGTATCTAGATACAAACAAAAAAGTTCAACTTTTTGAATTTTAGCTCCCAGATGCTGCACGGTTTCTTCGATATCTCCTAAACCAGTTGACCTAGAGCAATAAAGTTAAGTTGCCTGAATTCTAGATTAAATTATCTAACAACGTGCATTTATAGATTTTGTATCTAAATACAAACAAAAAAGTTCAACTTTTTGAATTTTAGCTCCCAGATGCTGCACGGTTTCTTCGATATCTCCTAAACCAGTTGACCTAGAGCAATAAAGTTAAGTTGCCTGAATTCTAGATTAAATTATCTAACAACGTGCATTTATAGATTTTGTATCTAGATACAAACAAAAAAGTTCAACTTTTTGAATTTTAGCTCCCAGATGCTGCACGGTTTCTTCGATATCTCCTAAACCAGTTGACCTAGAGCAATAAAGTTAAGTTGCCTAAATTCTAGATTAAATTATCTAACAACGTGCATTTATAGATTTTGTATCTAGATACAAACAAAAAAGTTCAACTTTTTGAATTTTAGCTCCCAGATGCTGCACGGTTTCTTCGATATCTCCCAAACCAGTTGACCTACAGCGATATAATTAATTTTCCTGAATTCTAGATTCAATTATCTAACAACGTGCATTTATAGATTTTGTATCTAGATACAAACAAAAAAGTTCAACTTTTTGAATTTTAGCTCCCAGATGCTGCACGGTTTCTTCGATATCTCCCAAACCAGTTGACCTACAGCGATATAATTAATTTTCCTGAATTCTAGATTCAATTATCTAACTACGTGCATTTATAGATTTTGTATCTAGATACAAACAAAAAAGTTCAACTTTTTGAATTTTAGCTCCCAGATGCTGCACGGTTTCTTCGATATCTCCTAAACCAGTTGACCTAGAGCAATAAAGTTAAGTTGCCTGAATTCTAGATTAAATTATCTAACAACGTGCATTTATAGATTTTGTATCTAGATACAAACAAAAAAGTTCAACTTTTTGAATTTTAGCACCAGATGCTGCACGGTTTCTTCGATATCTCCTAAACCAGTTGACCTAGAGCAATAAAGTTAAGTTGCCTGAATTCTAGATTAAATTATCTAACAACGTGCATTTATAGATTTTGTATATACAAACAAAAAAGTTCAACTTTTTGAATTTTAGCTCCCAGATGCTGCACGGTTTCTTCGATATCTCCTAAACCAGTTGACCTAGAGCAATAAAGTTAAGTTGCCTGAATTCTAGATTCAATTATCTAACAACGTGCATTTATAGATTTTGTATCTAGATACAAACAAAAAAGTTCAACTTTTTGAATTTTAGCTCCCAGATGCTGTACGGTTTCTTCGATATCTCCTAAACCAGTT